>CM053790.1:545620811-548190811 GCA_028749045.1 Cupressus sempervirens | reverse complement strand
AATTCTGGAACGTGTTGGTCTGGTTGCCTACAGACTTGCTTTGCCTCCCAGTCTATCTCGAAGCCATGATGTCTTTCATGTGTCTATTTTGAGGAAATACATACTTGATATCACTCATGTTCTAAATTGGAATGCATTACAGGTAATGGATGGCCAATTGATGCTGGAACCAGTGCAAATTATTCAGCAAAGAGAGCTAAATCTCAGAGGTCGCAAGATGGAACAAGTAAAGGTATTATGGGATCACAATGATGATACCTCTGTAACTTGGGAAGATACAGGGGCAATGAAAGTTTCTCATCCTCAGTTGTTTTCAGGCTTCCAGGAGTAAGCCTAGGCTAGTGGGGAAGGATGTCATGGCCCTGACAGTTCATTTGTTATCTCAGATTCTGAGTCTTGTTTAACCTTCTGTGTGGTTTTGAACTTGGTTTGAATGGTTATTTCATTGATACCATTTAGTTTTGGCATCATTACATTAATTTTTTTAAGCACTTAAGGAATTCAGATGATTACTTAGATCTGACTTTCAAAAATATGTCTATAATATTTTATTATGGTGTGTGTTTATCAGGATCTCATGATCTGAATCAATTTAGATTTAGGTATTTATCTGTACAAAAAAAAAAAAAAAAGTTTCAAAATGGAATAAAATTTAAGGAAGACAAACCAGTTTTAAATTTTATAATGGAATGGTGTTGATGCATAAATTCATGTCTTTATCGTAATTGCAGATTTGTGATAGAGGTAGTAGTAAAATACTCTTGCATTTGGAATTTCTTATGTCTAAAACCTTAATATATTGTATTTATATTTATAAAATTGTATAAATATAAATATAAGTACGTTAAATAAATTAATTATATATGTGTGTGTGTGTGTGTATAATTATTTGTATAGTAATGTGCTTATATATATATATATATATATATATATATATATATAGATTGGTTAATATTATTTTTATTTTGAATAACATTATTAATGTTAGTATTAGTATTATTATTAATGTTAGTATTATTATTATTATTAATGTTAGTATTAGTATTAATATTAATGTTAGTATTGGCAATGATATTAATGTTAGTATTGGTATTAATGTTAATGTCAGTAATGATAATAATGTGGATGTTGTTATTCCTACGTATTCCTTGGTTTTACTAAGTCAGTTTCTAACAAAACTAACCTAGTGTATTCGTATTAGCATGTTCAGATCTTACGCAAGTTTTAACTTGGGCTTTGAGCTAGCTTAAGGTGGCAAAGTTGGTTGCATTAATGTTGGCAGAGTTTTTGGTTATCGAGCTGGTACTTGAGCTACCATGTGTCAAAAAAATCTCAAAAAAAGGAGAAAGGGTTAAGCTCACTGTTAAGAGCTTTCATTTCATTTGATAAGGTTTGGAAGATTTGTTGTGAGAAATGCTCTATTCTTCATTATGGAACTTCTGTTGAAATGCATGTGTTTTTGGTGGAACGGGTTTCTCTGCATTGTTATGGGGAAACTGGTGAGTCATCTGGGGTATAAACCACCATGGTTTTGTATTTGCTTTCTTCAGTCATTCTCTGGTTGCATGTTTGATTTTGATGTTGTGAAGTGTGTTTGGTTTTTGCTGAGAGCACGTCTTGGGAATAGTTGGAGAGTTGGTCTGCGAAGGCACTCCAGGCGTATTCGTGGTGTATTACTTCACATTTCTCAGGTAGGGGCAATTTCTAATTTTATTCTTAATCTTTGGTTTATTTTGTTGATGTAAAACATTTACATATTCTGGTTCTTGCGTGGATGAAATTAGATTTTAGATTTTTGGGGTTTTTTAGTCAACCTAAATTACTGTTTGTTTATATATTTATATGAATTCCGATAGGCGAATTTGGTTGTTTTGATGGTTAAATTTTAGAAAGTAGAAAGACCCCAAAAAAATGGGTGTATGCTAGTTCGGCAATGAACATTGCATGGATAAATTGCATTTATGTTTCATCGTTAATAGGGTTCAATGGTTACAATGTAATATGGTCTGTTTCATAGTTGGAAATGTGAGTATGATGCATTATGAAATGTAATGAGGCTTTATAAACTCAAACCATGATATGGATGTCTGTCTTTTTTATATTATTTTGTGTATTAAAGGATAGGGATGAAATTTAGGTTTATCTTGTAGATTGTTTTCGATGTAGTGTTGAAAGATAATAACCCAGTAGTGTTTGTGATAATTTTCACTAAGTACTGTGAGGCTATTTTGCAAATGGTATTATCACAGTTACATTTAGGTGTGCGTTTAGTTAAATCAATTTTTGTCGTATGTAAGGAATTTGGTTTTTTGGCACAGTCGTATATTAGGATAAAAATTGAAACATTGGGAACAAGGGAAAAGTTTGAATTGAAACTTTAGGATAGTAAATTTCACCGGGTAAGAGCATGATAGGAGTTTTTTTCTCAAGTCTTGTATGTTGTTGTATTACTTGACAAGAAGACTATCGTGACAAGTTATTTGTGGATAGTCTGTAGATGGGTTATTGGTTTAAAGGAAATAGATATAGAAATGTTAGTAGGTATTGTTGAGTATTAAAGATGGTTGAGTTACTCATATGGTAATGTTCAACTCAATATTCTATGATGATTAATTAGTTTAAAACTATGGAAGAATTCTACATTTATTTTAAATCTGATTTTAAACTATAAGGTATTATATATATGTTTATATATAATAATTTTATATATATATATATATATATATATATATATATATATATATATATGTATGTATGTATGTATATATATGTATGTATGAAGTTATATTTATAGGCATATTTATATTTTCTTATGAATTAAATGGTTAGTATTAAAGTAGATTTTGTAATCTTGAAGTTATTACGTATACTTGTATTCTGATGTAGAATTTGGTAAATCCTTTTACTCAGATTATAGTAAGTAATGGGATTGTGAGTAGATGTTGTATAATATGTTAATTATGGTAATTGCATTTTGATTAATTATATATATTTTTTATTAAATTGACTTATAATACATTGCATCATTTTCACAGTTTTTGAGTTATTCTTTGATTTGAGAAAAGATGTATTGAATTGAAAAAATCATTTCTTGATTAAAAGTTTAAATGATAAGATGTGAATGGCTACTTATGGTAACAAAAGAGTATGGATTCATTAGGCATTTTGAAATGAAGATTGTTTTATGAAAAAATTGCAAGTGTGGTTTCATTTGGTAAATTAATAAGTGGTTACATTAGAAAGTGGAAAGTTTGGTTTCATTGGATTTTTTTATTTATTTTTGCTGAATCAATTGATATAAATTGAAGAAAAAGAAATAGTTCATACTAGTTGGATTTGAACGTTGTTTTCATCCCATTTGTATAACTAGGATTATATGTGTTTTAGATTATGCAAATGTGATCCATTAGATTGGGTGGCTATCATAAATCGAGTAACTTGTGGTGATAGAATTATTTTGCCGGATGCTCTCCGGCACTAGTCTAGATCCTTATGGGAAAGTTTATGATAGTTATTTAATCAAGTGTAATGTTTAAAATTCATGGGTTGGGTTTCATATAATAAGATAAGAATATTATGGTTTCACGTGGCATATTGAATCTGACGAGTAGCTAAACGTAGATTCTTATGTACACACCCATGAGCTACTGGATCATTACTTTGTCATAATCTATGCAAGTTTATTTCTGCATATCTATTGAAGAAATTGTAATCTTGATTTAAATTTGGTTAGGAGAAAGAGAAATTGAAATACATGTATATTGTACTGTATTTAAAATCTAGCATGCAGGTTACTGAAGATCTCAACAACTTATTTAGTGAGACTAAGCCCTGTATATGTTTTCGATTGTTTATGTTTTTGATTTCAAGTTCATTATAGGATTGGTTTATGGACCTCAAAGATTTAAATCGCTATTGTTTCATTAAAGGATTAATTGTAGTTCTTTTTAAGGATACGAGTAATCTAGAATTTAGTTTGGATCAATGTCAATTTGATCACATCTTATGTATTTGAAAACAGAGTATATTTTACATACTCGAATGATTTTACCATGATGTAATAATGTTATTAAGAATACTTTTTAGGGTATAATTGTATAAGTTAATGTATAATGGTATTATGTTTTAATAAGAAAAAATTGTTCGGTTTTTACTATTGTATTTATGTATGGTTTTACTTCTGGTAGTAATGGGGTGTTACACATTATTGATGTGTTTCTCCTTTCATCTATCCCATTATGAGGAGGGGTCCTTGGTTCTAACATCTATCTTTTAATTCCTCTATCTATAGAATGTGTTGAATTCATTAGAAATGAATTCATCACCTCTATCAGATCTCAAACACTTCAGATTCTTCCTTGTTTCTTTTTCAACTTTGGCCAAATACCAATTAAATAATTGAAAATCATCAAATTTAGCTTTGAGAAACATTATAGTCATCATCTTAGAGTAATCATTAATAAACATAATGAAATGTGCATTTCCACAATAGCGTTGAACATCAACAGGTCCATGAAGGTCAGTGTGAACTAACTCCAAAATGTCACTAGATGTGTATGTTTTTCTCTTAAAACTAGACTTAGTCATTTTTCCCAATTGACATTTTTTACACATAGTATTGTCAGGATTCTTTAGTTTTGGCAATGCTCTTACTTTCTTCATTTAACTAATGTTCACCAAATTGTCAAATTTTACATGACATAACCTTTTGTGTCATAACCAAACATCTTCTTGTTTTGCAAATAAACATGTCTCATTAGATAAATCTAGATAGAACAAGTTACTTCTTGTCTGATCACCACTTCCAATCAACTTACCATAAACATCATCAATTTTGGCCTTTATATGATAGAATTCAACTTTGTAGCATTATTTGTTAAAATGTGAAATACTCAACAAATTATAGTGAAGTCCTTCCACCTAGTAAACATTGGCAGACTTGATTTTGTCAATCAATTGAATAGTTCCTTTACCTTTCACAACACATGGAATATAATTACCAAACTTAACACCACCACCCTTGTATGGCCCAATGTCTTCAAATTTATTTCTATCACTAGTCATTTGATTAGAGAAACCACTATCAATTATCCATCTGTCATTTTTGTTTACATAAGAGATTAAACTAGTTTTTTCATCTTCATCAAAATCTTCTTTCATAGAAATATAGACAAATTCATCATCGTTACTTTTAGATTCAATGTCAACTTCTTCTTCAGCAATATAATAAGACTTATTACCTTTTCCATCCTTGTTATTCTTTTAGTCTATGTCATCTCTTCTTCCTTTGTACTTTATTTCCTTCCTTTCATCCTTCTCTTCCTCGTCAAGAAATGTTGCAACAATATGACCAACCTTGTTGTATGAAAAATAAATTATAAGTAATTTATCTTTGTATTTACCACTGCCTCTGCCTCTTCCAAATCTTTTTACAATAAGTGCTTGAAGTTCATCAAGTTCATCATCAAAAGTATCATTGTTTCTCTTCACATGTTTTCCTTTTATTTTCCTAATAACCAATTGTGACTTAAAAGAAGATTCAACAGTAGCACATGTGTAGTTATCAAAATTAAACATCGCAAAAGCAACAAGTCTACCAATTACACCTTCCAAAGTCAAAGTGTTACCTAGAGTGCATCTCATATCTTTTATTGCAAAAACTCTAATGGAATATATAGGAAGTAGAGTTCTCAATACCTTTCTTATCACTATTTCATCTTTGATTTCTCCATTTGCACCTCAAATAGAATTGACAACTTCCTTGACTCTTGTACAATATTGTACTATGTCCTCACCTTCCATAATTCTCATTTCATCAACTTACCTTTTAGACTTTCTGATTTGGCTCTTAGGACATTGTCATCTCCTCCATATATGGTCTTAAGTTTTTCCCACATCTTCTTTTCACTATCACATTCTTTTATATCATCAGACTCAGCACAGCTTAGGGCTAAAGAAATCTCTAACATTTCCTAATTGTGTTCTTTCTTTTCCTTCATTTTTTGGGTAGTCAGTGGAATAGAAGTTACCTTGACATATTCATTGTCCACAAAGTTTATAACAACATCACTGATATTGGATATATGTAGCCTCATCAATGTTTTCCATACACGAAAGTTCTCCTTGTTCAGCTTTGATACCTCACTTTTGTGAGTCATGAACTTAGCTTTACGTACCTTCAAACTTCTCTTTATAAGCACTAAGCTCTAATACCAATTGTTGGAATATTCTAGAATAACTTTGGGGGGTGTAAATTAGTTACTCAAGGTCCATAAGTACTATTTAAACAATCAAACATTAAACAATATATGTTTTTCTTAACCTATTGTAGCTTGGTCTCTATTGTATACTTATATAAAAAAATGACTTATAGTTCATTGTCCTAATATAATATACTTGTTAAATGTAAACATGTAAAAGTAAAACAACATAAAATATTCAACACAAGTTTCACACTAGGATTTAATGTGGAAACCCAATTTAGGAAAAATCACAAGCAACATGTCACCACTTTTTCACTCTTTTAAAGTGATCATTGTTAGGAGCCAACTGTATTAAATGTTGCAATACACACTCTTAAATGTGACCTAGTTAGAGGATTTAATCACCCTATTAGGAGTGGCCCTATTAGAGGACTTTAGAAGATTCCATTTAGAATATCACCTTGCTAAAGGATTTACACAGACTATTAATTCCTTCAATGACTATTAGGTTAACCATTGATTAAAAGGATTTTAATAAAAATTGTTTACAATGATTAGAAAGAAAATGTTAGCATTTGATATGTATGATTACAACTCACTTTGTAGTTTAAGATCTCTATTCAGTTCATGTGTTGATTCTCTAATAAGCCTTCATTGTCACCTCTATCTTTGATTGGCTTGGAAACCCTTCAAGAAATCATCCTTGTCCTCACAACAAACTTAATCCTTCTTCTTAGATTCTCTTATCAACCTCAAAAACTTTGTTCCCTCTTACTAGAAACACACACAAACTTTAAGTTCTATCTCTTTGCATCTCATACTCCATGCATATATCACTCCATTATATGCTCTTCCACACACTCTGTTCTTATGTATTCATCCTTGTCTACCTCTGCTCCATACTCATACATTGCCTCTATACCTCCTTAAATAGTTAAATTCTAGTTTTTTATTTTTCATGATCACCATAGATCTTAGAGTTTATGATATGATTCATCAGGTTCATTGTATCTACCCATCTTCCTTCTTTTCTAGAAACCTCTCATCAAATTTGATCATTAGGTATGATACTTAATCCTCACCTTGAATTAAATGAACCAACTCATCAATCTTATCTTCAACATAGTTTCCATATCCCAAGAATTTAATTGAGTCAGCTAGAAATCATGATACCTCATATGCATTCAAAATATTGTCACTCACCCATTACTAAGTTATAACAATCGGTCATTATTGAATTACTCAATCATTGTACAACTTCTATCTCAAAATTAGTACTATCACTTGGTCAATATTGATGCTCAATCAACACTATATTTTTCTTAGCAATTATTATGGCTTGGTTGACACTAGCATCACTTAGCACAATCTTCAAAGTTCCTTGATCTTTTACTATCTTGCTCAGTCAAGCTTTACATAAGTGATATATCTTGACTTTTTTTGTAAAGACTTGAACATCTACATGATTTAAACAATCACTTTGTTTTTTCAAAGTCTAACTAATCAAATGTCCATTGTAGTTTTCTTTTCATAACTCAACCTTTCTTTTAGGTACTTTTGTTATGAGCAATTTCTCAAATCCTCTTCATCAACCAAGTAGATATGACATTTAGATCAGATAGCAACATGTTGCATCAATATATTTGACATCAATGACAATACAACAATTATTTCAATTTTAGTTTCCAACATGGATCATATATTTCAAGAATAAGTATTTCATATCAACATTAAATTTATAGAAGAGATTATTTTGGCCCTCATAAAATTGTCAAGAAAACTTCATTATAGAGGTATATTATTTTAGATAAAGCATGTAGCCATTGTTGTGTTATATAAATATAATTTTGAAAATACAATGTGTATTTTCAAAGCAACTAGTCATAAGAATTGGTATTATTTGCATACATAAATAAAATACAAAGAAAAGGTTCTATTGTAAAGAAAAACCTTGAAATGAAACAAAATGAACACACAAAATTCCTACCTCTAGAGTAAGGTCATGGCAACCCATATGATGATCAATTGAGAAGATTTTTATTCTAATGTCAATTATTAATCTATTATGTTATTGATAAAAGTTTTTTTTTTTAATCAAAAAGTGACATAGCACTTATATAAACTAGTTCAAGGGCTCATCAGAGAAAGAACTAGCAAGAAAACTCTGAATCATTACCGAAATACAAACGTGTTAAAAGTTGATATGTCATACCAGGCATACCTACAACCAAATACAATTTCTTTGCACTAAGCAAGAGTACCCAAAATATGATATATATCAATACTCAACAATGAGAAAGGTCCAATTATTCCAATAAATCTCTCCTTCTAAAAGATTTAACTAAAATCAAGAGAGCTTTGAACCTCCTGTCTAATTGGAGCATTTGTGAACATGCACAAAGAATGTGCAAGCTAATAGCCATGTGTTGATTAGATATAGTACTAGTGTAATGCTACACTATAAGCATATATCAAAACTTATAAACAAAGAACAAGAGCCATAAACGTAACAAAAAAAAAATTATTTAAATCAACTTATTACAAGAACAAATACACAGATTGAATCACTCTCAATCTGAAAACCTCAAAATGAAAGATGATATCATCCAAGTACATATCCATAATAACGTGAATACATATAGAGTTTAGTATAATAATGAAGTACAATTTCATTTCTAATCACCTACATCCAACATAGGGACTCTAAATACTGTTTCAAGAAGTAACTTCAACAGTTATCCTTAGCTACTTGCTAAACAACTTAAAGCACTTGAAAAACATACAGAAATACAACACAACACAAAAAGGGGGCTCAGTACACACTAAGTTGAAAAGCGTAATCCACCTGCATACATGTTAGAATAAACATATATATATATATATCCATATTGTAGATATCTAATCCACTTAACATAGTGCAGTTCCAAAATTAATATGCAAGAAGTAAACATTTACTTAACAATGCAAAATTAAACTCACAATAAGAATAACCCGTAAATGAATCATATATATACAAAGGTTTCATCGTTATGGTACTAAGATTCTGCATCCATGTATGATATGCTCATAGTCATCACATAACAGTATTCTCTATTTTACTTGTCAATGATAGAATAGAGATATGCCTTGTTCTCCATACTAACCATATAGGTTTAAGTCATAGGTAAGGCCAATTATCTTTTATGTGTAATTAACCCACCCAATTCATTTTAAAGTTATCACTAAATTAATTTACTAAATAGGATAAATCAATATTCAGCCACCTCGATATGCGTTCATTACAGCTATCCTTATAACACACATCAAACAGATATTCTAAGAATGCACAAACTACAAAAAAAACAAGTCAGTTTTCTCATTATATTACATTCTTCATCTTTTACTGCCAAATTCAAAAGTAAATTTAGACTATTTTAACAACAGAAATAAATACTATAATTTTATGTTCTCGTAAATATAACTAAACTGATACATCAGTTTAATGATATTTACTAGTCATAGTACTATACTACTTATTCCTACTATTATAATAACTAAACTTATCTTTTGATATGACCAAGATAATAAAACAATGCTCATATGATATTCTTTCTTTAATTGACATATCGTCAAACATATATCATTAATCTGCCTCAAACTCGAAACAACTTTCCATTTCAATTATAAACTGAAATACATCTTAAAAATAAACAAATTCTGTTTCAAACATCTTATGTCAAAAAAAATCCATAAATGCTAATAAGACACTTCATAATCAAATTTAAACATAGTAGAACTAAGTACAGTCAATGCTTAACAAATGATCATAACAAGGTTATTAAAATGCAAGTGTCTAATGAAATTACACCACTATTTAACACAAAACCACCACCCAATTTTAACTACAATAGCTTATAAAGACATAATATCTAAAATCATTTTTAAATACGATTCAAAAAATGCAATGTGACTTTCAACATGTCAATATCCAACAGCAATTTAGAATGTAACATTCCTATACCATAAGATACATATTGGTTGTTCACCTAATGGCCATGTAGTTATTTAAACAACAGCAACTATCAATGTCATTGTCTATGAAATATTACCTTATACAGTTGTGTATAATATCTCAAAAACATCAGTTAAATATGTCCCAATTTTCCATCACATTTTAATGGTAAATTATACTATCACTATGTTATCTCTAATAGTTTCGAGTTTCCTATTAAAATCTCACATAATGCTACCCTCGATGTCTTTTCACAACAGATATCATGATCATCAAACAATTTATTCACAACTAAATAAATATATATATTGAAATCTTCTAAATGAAAACAATATTCAGTTCAATGTTGAGCAATTTTATGCTATTGCAATAATATATCTACCTATTTCAAGCTTTCTCTATATCTATTTGATAAACTGTCACTACCCAAATCTTTTTTCCAAAACTCATAATAGCATAAGATAACTCAAAAAAAACCAACAACATACGTAATCTTAAATTTTAATTAAAACATAATACCCATTCACACAAAGTATCTGCTGTTCGATAAACTTTTGATGATATAACAACACAATACAGCAAATTGCTAATACAACATTCTTCATGTTTCATGCTAACTGTATGACCAAAAGCCTACCCTCATTTCATATAAATGTTCGAAAAACTATATATCCACGGCTTCATACAATAATATAATAATCTATCTATGTTATTGGTTTTATACAACACGCATTTCATATAAGTTTTTTTAATACTGTTGTTTTAATACTGCCACTGCGGGTCGGACTGTACATCAAACCCGTGTTCATACAATCACTGCCTTGGGTTTGATTGAACACAATATGTTTGTAACTATTTTACATAATGGCCAAACTCAAATTAAAACACATTTCACAAAGAACCTGTGCCCCATCTCATATGCCGAGTATGTGACAAAAACCTACCTCATACACATAAATGAATCACACCAAACTAACACCTCAGTTTAGTAAAACAACATATAGAAAACCCAATGTAAGTCACAACTGATTCCAAATTGCAAACAACAAAGCATGAAAATGTAGAGTACCCTCAATCCAAATATGGATACATACAAAACTCGGCATTTCATTTGTCCAATTCTACATACACCCATACTTGGGTATTGGTATTCTAAAATCTACAACATTTCCTATTTCCCTCAAACCTTTTACACCTAGATAACAACAAGGAATAGGTGAGAAAATGCCCCCTACCTCAAGTCACAGTAAGTTCCCAATATGCTCGATATCAATAGCACACTTCCAAAACTGGAAACTCTGATGTGCCAGAGAAGATAATGGAGAACCCAAACTATGCTCGGCTTCATAAACACGAATCCTCTCTCGACTAATTCCTCCATGATGCCAATACATAGCAACAAATATCACAAATGCAAAACATACAGAACAATGCGGCCCAGATTCTAGCTCAAACTCAACCAAAAGAAAACTTAACCCAAAAGAAATGGCCATTCTGGCTGCAATGAATAATTCCTCATAATAAACATTTAATACAACTGAACCACTTTTGCTAAACCAAGTACAAATGACAGTCAACTTGCCACTGCAATATCTGGCTACCAAAACAAAAGATTTATTACCTCATACCAGAGCATTCGAGACCCGTTTAGGGTTATATATATATATATATATATATATATATATATATATATATATATATATATATATATATATATATATATATATATATATATATACACACACACACCAGAGCATTCAAGACCCGTTTAGGGTTATATATATATATATATATATATATACCAGAGCATTCGAGACCCGTTTAGGGTTATATAGTTAGTTAGTTAGTTAGTTAGTTAGTTAGTTAAGAAGGATATTCAAATTTATTTCAAAATTAGAAACTTGAAAATGTTTATGTCCATCCTAACTTAGGTATTAAGACCTTAAAACAAGATTTTATATATATATATATATATATATATATATATAATACCAAATGTACTCCTTAATTGTAAATTATCATAAGTCAGATAATCAATACCAAAACGATAATTCAACTCCCTTTCAGTCACACATACAAAAGTATAATGACAAATTCAAACACATAGAACATCTTAACACACAATTGTATTTGAAATTACAAGTTAAACATACAATTAAAACTTCCTTACCAATATTCATTCATCACAAAATGCAGTATTCATCACATTTGAAACTTAATAATCATAATTGTTACCAGACAGCATGCAATAATAAATATATAAAAGTGTTCCAATTTCAAATCCTGAAACCTTAAGTATCATTTAGCATATCTCAAAATCCAAAATGACACAAAATAAAACTAGGTTCTGCAATGAAAGACAACATATCTACTACAATGAACTCTAAATAGAAATGTCTTTAAAAAAATGTTGTTAAACAGAAATAGTGGTCAGGCATGACAACTAGTTTCTATAAAGCTTCATTGTGTCCCAAATATGGCACTCTACTAAGCATGGGAATTTCAAAAAAATAATCTTGGAATGGAAAGATTCAAATATGGAGCCTTCACAACCAAGATTAGCTAGAAAATCAGCTAGTTTATTGCCCTCCCTCAAAGTATGAGAGAAACAAGTAGCTTAAAAAGAATTAATTAAATCCCAGCATTGTTGAAGGATATAGGCTAGTTTCCAGGTATGAGAAGATCATGAGAGACAAGAGTTTATATTTACTTGAGAATCACCTTCAATATGGATGGTGGAAACATTACATCTCTTTGCCAGAATTAGACTTGCCAATAGGGCTTGAGCTTCTACAAGGTTACTAGTACCAACTGGTAAAACATCTTCTTTGATTGCAACTACTTCACCTTGCCAATTTCTAATACAAGCACCCAATCCTAACTTACCAGGGTTCCCATGAGAGAAACCATCAAAATTTAACTTTAGAAAATTTCTAGAGGGGGGAGACCATTTTACATGAAGTCGATTAGATTGATGATTAGAATTCTAGTTTGCAAAGAAACTTGGAGGTGAATTAATTTGTTTCCAAAGTTTTAGAAGAAGATAATCCCAAGTAGAAACTAAAATATTATTCATACAATTGAACATATTTGCATGCACTCTTTCTGAAATTGCATTCTCAATCCCATCTAGAACAGATTCTAGGTTTGATTTTTCATTGCAAAAAATGATCTTTTTACGTTCCCACCAGATGGCCCACGCCACAGTAGCTGGGATGCACTTCCAAATACTAGAAAATAGAGATCTTGAGAATAGAACTGGCCAAGATTGAAAAAGGTCCCAAAGACTATTTGGTAGAGGTAAAGACATTTGAAGCTTGTTCAACACAAAAACCCAACACTAATAAGCAAAGGGACATTGGAGAAGAAGATGATCTGTAGATTCTAGTTCCTTGTTGCATAATTTACAAATAAAAGATTTAGCAATACCTAGCTTGGACAACCATTCGCTGGTGAGTATTCTTTTTATAAGGGCTAGCCAAGCAAAACATCTAGCCTTAGGCAACACAGTGGAGTTCCAACAAAAGGAAAAAGCTCTACACTTCTTGCTTGAATTATATGCTTGTTGAAGACCATAATAACCTTCCTTGATTGAATAATGACCACCTTTGGCCAGGGCCCATATAACTATATCTTCCCTATTAGAAAGAAAAACAATTCTTTCAACAAGAGAGTCCCTCAAGGAAAGGAGACTTGGCTGACTAGGAAGATGTGTTGGAGGTTCTTTCTAGAGAACCCTTCTTGAATGAATTTCAATAGCCAAAACATAGTCCCAAAAAGAGTAGCCCCACTCAGCTTTTAGGACTTGGCGTGCTTCATCCAACTTTTCTTGTCTGCATAGAGGGGTAAATCCATTCCATGAGTCTTCCCAAAACTTTACTTTCTCTTCACTATGAATTTCCCAAGTAACATAATTACAAACAACATCCTTGAAGAGATCATAAAATTCCATATGGTTGAACCTAAAGGAGGATTAGACATAGTAAAAATTCCAGAAGGACTTGGAGAATCTAAGTATTTTCCTTGCATGATTGAACACCATTTTGCATGAGATTTTGTATACATTTGCCACACAAGCTTGCCCCCAGAAGCCTTATTTCTAGTAACAATATCATGCAACCCCACACCCCCAGATGTCTTATCATGAGACATTTCAAGAAAAGAAACAAGAGGAAGCTTCTTTTCATCTAAAAAATTTCCTTTCCATATGAACTCTCTGATAATCTTTTGAATTTGCAAAATTGTAGAAGAGGGAGCATTGAGAATTGATAGGTAATAGTTTGGGATAGCTGTTAGGATAGCTTTAACTAACAAAATATGGCCTAACAAAGATAACCATCTAGCTTTCCAAGTAAAGATCCTAGCCCTAATTTTATCAATGATAGGAAGCCAAAAAATTTGCCTTGTTTGCTCCCATAAAAAAAGGAATTCCAAGATAAACAGATGGGAGGTGATCCACCGGGAAACCCAAAGTTGAAGAAATCCTCTGAGGTACTACATCATTAGTGTTGAAAATGAAAATTTTGGATTTTTTGGCATTGATTCTCTGACCAAAAACTTTTGAATATAGATCCAAGGCATATTTAATATGGTTAGCTTCCTTTACATTTGATGTACCATAAAGAAGAGTATCATCAACAAATAGGGAATGGGTAACTGTAATAGATGTAAGAGGAATCAAAATTCCTTGCCATAAGCCCAATTGTGAAGATCTATTGATGAATCTATTGCAAGCATTAGCCATAAGTATAAATAAAATTGGAGATAATGGATCACCCTGACAAATCCCTTGAGAAGAGGGGAAAAAACCAATTTACTCTCCATTAATAATGACTGAAAACCAGGCACCAAAAATACAATTTTTGATCCATCTGCACCACTTATCTAAAAAACCAAATTTGGAAATAACTTTAAAGAGGAATGACCATCTTACCCTACCATAAGCCTTCATCATGTCAAGCTTGACCACAAAACTAGACAACTCATGAGAATTGATAGAATGAAGAGTCTCATGTGCAACAATAGCACCTTCCCATGTTTCTCTTCTTGGCACAAAACCACCTTGATCTAAAAAAAATGATATGAGGAATAAATTTCTGCAACCTCATGTATATAGCTTTAGTAATCAATTTATAAATCATGTTGCATAAAGAGATAGGCCTAAAGTCAGCAAAAGAAGTTGGTTGCTTTACTTTTGGAATAATAGCAATATTAGTTGAATTGAAACTCTTGATCATCTTGGCATTCCTTCTTGACTCTTCAACCACTGCTAATAAATCAGAACCAATAAAATCCCAGCATTTTTGATAAAAAAGAGTTGTAAATCCATCAGGGCCTGGGGCTTTGTCAAGAATAAATCAGAACCAATAAAATCCCAGCATTTTTGATAAAAAAAGAGTTGTAAATCCATCAGGGCCTGGGGCTTTGTCAGGTTGGAATGAAGATACCACTTTTTTAATTTCTTCCAATGTGAAAGGGGCAAGCAACATCCTATTATGATCTGTTGTAATAAGAGGGGGAATACAACTAATAAAATCATTAATCAAATTGTCATCAATAGGATCCAAATGAGGGGGAGCCAAGAGATTTGAAAAAAAGTGAACAGCTTCCTCCTTAATACCATTGTCATCTTCTATAAGATGACCAGATACTGAGTGCTTAATTGAAAAAATAGTGTTAACTGCCCTTTTCACTCTAGCAGTTTCATGAAAAAAAATGTGTTCTTATCACCATCTCTTAACCATAGTTCACGAGACTTTTGTCTCCAATAAATCTCCTCCTTGTTGCAAAGCTCCTCCCATTCTTCTTTTGAGGATTTTTTCTCATGATATAAATCCAAACTAAGACCTTTTTGAATGATGATTGAATTTATCTTCTCAAGTTTTTCTGAGACATCTTGTTTTTGCTTGAACACATTTTTAAAAACCTTTGCATTCCACTCCTTGATCATCCTTTTCATGTAATGAATCTTTTTAGAGAACTAAAGCATCTTAGGGTCCCTAAAGGTTGGAGCATTAATCCACCAATGTTTTAAAAGAATAATAAAATTAGGATGCCTGAACCACATGTGTTCAAACTTAAAAGAGCTAGCCCGATTAAGACGTTGTGATATATTGTTCTTTGATATCAATAATTGGACTGGAAAATGATCTGATACAGCAAAAGGTAAGATTACAGATTTAAAACTATAACTCAATAGCTTCCATGATTGTGAAACAAGAACCAATCCAGTCTCTCAGCAATTTCTAAAAAACCAATACGTCAATTAGTCCATGTGTATAATCCATTGTCAGGAAAAATTTCACTTAAGCTATTATCTTCTACAAATGAAGAAAAATCTTGGATAGTTCTAATGGATAGACAAATTCCCCTTTTATTTTCAGACATTGATAGTAATGCATTGAAATCCCCACCCAATATAAAATTCATTTCTCTTTCTTGCTGAATAAGATTCGTCAGTACAGCCCAAAGGTTCCTCTTATCATTTGTAGATGTGGGACCATATATGTTGAAGATAAGGAATTTCAAATCAAAGTGTTCAACTTTCAGCAATTGCCAATTGGAATCTTTTCCAATGAGAATACCATGAATACTTTTAGCATTCCATAAAATTGCTAAACCCCCAGAGGCCCCATGCCCCTCTGCATGAACTGAAAGCCAATTAGTCCATTTAGCCAATGTCTTATCAAAAACTTTCCCTAATAATTTAGTTTCTTGAAGAAGAATAATATCTCCTTTTGTAGAATCTAGCAACTACTTGATCCTACCTCTTTTGTCAAAGGCATTGATACCTCTGACATTCCATGTAATTATTTTCATTACTGACAAGGAGAACCTCTCATTCTCCTCGTCAATCTTTTGGCTGATGAAAACTTATCATCAAGAGTGGTTTGAATACTAGCATCCACTTCCAATAATGTCTTTGCATATTTCGGCTTTCTACCTCTCTTTTTTGGAGTCTTCAACACTGCAGAGATAGTAGTAGGGGATTGATCTAGTGAAAAATGAATTGAGAAGTCAAAATACCCTCTATCTTTGTTATTGCCATTTTGTTGAGAGCTTTCTAATTTTTTATCAGTCAGATTCATCACATCTACATCATTTAATTCATTCAAAATGTGGCCTTCTTCAGATAGATTAGCTGTCCTCATTTGAGATTCTACACACTCATTGATCTGACAATAATCTAAAGGATGCTCCAATTTATTTATATCATTCAAGTGATGGGCTACTTCAAGATTAGTAGATGCTAATAATTTCTGTTGGATGAGAGCATTCATCTAATAATTGTCAAATGATTTTGGATATAGGGAATCAGATGTTCCTTCTTGTACTTCATTGAGACCTAGGGGATTATCCACATTCACCAATTGAGTCCCATTTGGACAATTAGATTGATTAATAGACATTTTGTGATCTAGGTGAAAATTTTCCATTATAGAAACTCCTTCCTCAATTGCAATTTCATGAATCAAATCAGATGCAAAAGTTGTTGAGAGAGCTATGGCTATTTTAAAAAGTTGATGTTGGGGGATCTTCTTACCTTTCAGATCATTGATAATGCGTGAGAAATTAATAGGCTTGTTATGATAGGTTAGATCATGCACTATTATGTCCAATAGCAGATCAGGAATTTCATCAGGTTCTGAATTGTTTGAACCCATCAATAGTAATGTAGACTTAGAGCTCATGCTCATATTTATATCATTCCTCCAATAATGCCAAAAGAAGTACAATAATTCTAGGACTTGAATTAAGAAATTAAAATCATTAGTGGGAACAAAATCTTGAAAATCTTGTTGAAAAGGAACCACAACCTGACTAAAAAGAACCTGATTGGAAGCCACTAGCTTCTGTGAATATGCTTGGAAGAGTTTTGCATTGGCCCATGCACATTTTAAGGGATTTGTAGAGTGATCATAGCATATGTCTATATTTGGAGTTTGATCTTGCAAACAGTCTAATGTAAAGTGACCCAAAATAGTCAAAAATGTGTCAACAATCGTTGGATATTCATGCACAAATCCCTAGATGCCTTTGAGTCAAATAAAATTATAAAGTAATTGCACTGTGAATCAATGAAAAAACCTTCCTTGACTCCCTACTAGATAGATCTAGCCCAATCCAAAATAATGGATAATGGAAATAGGTTAGGGCCAAACATACCTATTAATGCAGTGTCTTTAAGGAGATCAATATGTGCCTCAAGGTAATGATCTGGAAAGATTATTGATGGATATGAAGGCTTCATGGGGGAAGCATTGATATGTTATGATCTAGATTCCTTCTTTCTCCATTCAAATCTGTGATCCTTGCCCAAGCTATTGTTTGGATAAAATTGATCGTGCTCATGTCCATGTCGATTTCCCTTAAAGGAAGAAAAATTATCTATAACCTTAGGCATCCTAGAAGAATCCAACCCTTGTTGCTTTGTTGGATTACGTATAGTCCTTTTCCTTCCAATGGGGATATTATTTGGAAAAGTTAGAAACTTAGGTCTTGTAATAGATCCGCTATCAGGAGATGAAATGAAAGATGGCATCCATTCTACATGAAGTGATTTGGACGGATGACAATCAGTTGGCTCAGAAGGTAATGATTTGGATGAAGAACCTGAAGCTTGGGAATCTTTGCAAATGTCAAAGATCTCTATCCTCTTAAATCAATTAAAATCTGCATATGATAGCGGCTACTAGTGGAACCTATCCCCCTAATGATTCATCCAAGCCCGTGTAAATCTACCTCCTCTATTGCCTTTGCTAAAACCATGCTCTCCTCTGCTATGAAATCTCACTCCTTGCATCTTTCTCTACTGAGAATCACTCACAATTGATTTTTAGGGTTTTGGGATAGCTCAAGGAAGAGATTTAGAAGAGAAATGCCAAGCAGGCCAAAGGTTCATCAAGTGAAATATGCAATCCAAAAGTTGTGAATGCTGCACTGAGAGCTTGTGGAAGCTGAACCTACCATCTATCTATAGAAAACCTGTTACCCTAATTTAAACTTATCAAAGACCTCCTCTATGAGTATTAGGGTTATTTAGCATGGTAACATCCATGTTGGCTTTGTTGCATGCTCAGACCTGCTCATTGTTGATGTGAATAATGTAGGCATTAGGAGCAGCGATATCAGTGAATGCATCATTGTAGCTAACACCAGTATCATGCAGTCTTAGGGTATGCAGGCCTTAGCCTCCTCCTCCGCATCATGCCCTCTGATTTTTTGTAGATGTTATTAGTGCTAAGATAAGAATATTAAAAACCTTGTTTTAGTAAATTTGCGTCAGTTGGCTTTCCTCACTGTCGATCCACGTCTGATAAGGAAGATTTTCCATCTTCAAAAAGGGCAGCTCCCCTATGCAGGATTCTTCCAGGTAGCTCCCCTTGTTATTGATAAAAGTTGTGTGATGATCATATCTTATATTTTCTATCTGCAAACTTTAGATTATGGATTCTACAAAATGTGTATAGAAAACATTACCACAAAATTCAAAACCATTATAAAATGGACAATTAATTAATCATTATAAAATAACTAAATTAGTTTCTTGTCATTTGGGACATGTCCTTCACTGTTTATAGCTGTCTCTTTTTAATGTACATGGATACTTCATTTCCCATGCTACCACTATAAGGGATGCCTCTCAGTATAATTAGTTTTTTCTTGAATGAAAGGATCTTTGTAAGAAGATAAAAATATGAAAATTTTAAACTATTCTTATATAAATAAGCTTTAAATTTAGATAAATAATTAAATAATATAGGAAAGACTTCTAGATTTATTATGTTTACTTGATTAATTTTCATTATGGGTTAAGAGAAAAATATTATATTTTTAAATTTTCTATAGGAAAGCATACAAACATGTGCTTATGGAGGAGAAAAAATATGTAGTGATATTCATAGAAATCTCACCTTCATGTCTTGGTCCCTAAAATTGTGGCAAGAACAATACCTAAAAAAATATTAATAATGTTGTTATGCTTTATGGTAACAACCTATAGTACAATGGAAAATTTGTGAGCCTCTTATCTGAGAGGTCTTGAGTTCAAGTCTATTGAAGTTTAATAAATAATTTTTGTTTTGTTTCAATAGGTAATAGGTAGAAGTAGAGATTAATTATTATTATTTGTTAAATTTTATTATTAATTTTTTTAAAGGCTTGACTAGACTTGAACCCAAAACCTCCAAAACCTCTCAAATAAGAGGCTCACACTTTAGTGTCATGTTATAGACTTATGCCTAATATATAATAATAATAATTAATATTAACATAGTAATTAATTTGATTGGCTTTGACCTATTAGCCGTCAAAACTATAAAAAAAAATTGTTTTCATGTCCCAAGAATTTAGTATATAAGACCTAAACCAATTTAAGCCAATCATATCATTGATAGATAACATTTAAAAATTTAAAAATTTTGTATTTTACTATAAAAAATATAAAATTTATCATAAAATAAGAAAATAGTTAATTTTGATTCAGTTGTATAATTTCTTTAATAATGATTAATACAAAAAAAATTAATAGTACTTAGCCTACCAATAAGTACTAATATATTGAATCATGCATTAGATGGATTTTAGGTTTTGAGATTAATGTTATAATATTGAATAGATAAAATGATCGTATCTGGTTTGAGAGAAGAATTTTTAATTTTGAATAAAAATTATGGATGGACGAACTATCAGGAGGAGTCCTATTTATAATATAGTACTTAGGGTTATAGAATTGAGTCTTGCAATTTATTTATGTTGTATTTCATAAGTAAATAAATAAAAAGTGTAAATAATTTTGATGGTAGAGCATTTGAACATGAGAAATGCATTGTCAAATTTTGGAGATCTAAATATCTAGAATGAGGATGAGGATGATGATCTAGGTGGACTAGAGAGAGTTTGTATAGTTTTTTGGTTATGGGATGCATCTATGTGCAATTATGGATATTGGTATGTTGGTTTTGGATCCCTTTATTACATTTGGAATGGGATATATCTCTAAATGTCTAGTTTTTTCCTCATCGAACCTAAGAAGTATCTTTCCTAGAATCGGCATACAAATGTGGCTGGAGGAAATATTATTATCCTCATTTCTATGGTTGTCAAATCCCCTATTTATTATGTTTACAAGTGTTATGAGAATTTTTTTTTTTCTACTTTGTTTGTATTTATAAATTTTGAGGACTCCTTACCCCTTCTTAGAGTATTTCCTTTGATTTAGGATCTTTTCTTTGTGGGTTTTTAACTATTAGACATAGTAGACAAATTTATCCTAGAATGAACTTGTCTACTCAAGTTTTTTAATGTTAAGGATGTAGGTATTAGGATTACAGTAGATACCCTTTTTTTTATGGTGTGGTGGTGTAAATTATGTTGAAATTGATTAAATATCAACCCCATAGCTCCCAAGATTCACCTGCATACAAACACCTCTCATAGAAAGAGAGAAGCAAAATCTATGGAGGCTGGAATTCCCAGATCCATAGATGAGACATTCTTGATGAGTAAAAAGACAAATTACTATAATAAAAAATGAATGAATTAGTTATTACAAAGAGATCAACCATTATAAAGGAGATCAAAACTCTAAAAGGTAAAACCTAGGTTGCATAATAATAATTATTAAAAGAATCAATTATTAGATGTTTAAAGTTTAGCTTAAGTAAAATAGAGCTAATTAAAAAATGTCTAATTACTCTAACAACTCCCCTTAAGATAAACTTAGGGAGTAGCTACAAACCTAGAAACTACTAATGAAAGTAGATTTGGATCTCGGCAAGAAATCATGATGAGTTACCCAAGCACAACCAAAACTCTATAAAGAAGAGAAATCAAAAAAACCACATGGGAAAAACTCTAGTCCAAGAAGAGATAGAAATAATGTTGAAAGAACTAGTAGGGATTAAAGAAGCCTTCAAACTAGAGAATGTACCAAAATATAGGAACAAAAGGATGATCATATAGAATACCACTGAAGCATGTAGAAGCTACAAAGATTTATCAAAAAGTAACTAGTGATCTGAAGAACCTCCACTAAAATAGAAACTAGTCAAGTAGAGAAGACTATAATTTGCACGAGAACTATTAGAAGACACTACTCAAATTAGGAGGTAAACAAGGCAAAAAATTGAACTCAAAGATATAGATGGCATGAAAAACCAAAGCTAGGATAGTTGATCAATCGAACATGGAAGGCTACAACTAAATTAGGAACAAAAAGAAGAGTATCTATATGGTAAATGATCCATCTTAGTGAAATGCTTAGGTACCCATCCACTACATCCACCTAGTACATAGGAACAAAAATTGAATGCATAGCTCACTCCATTGAACCAAGGAAGTATTAGAAACAACAAAAGAACCCCCCTAGTGTTGACAAGGGTGAGGTGACAAGTAACTAGAAAAGTGGTCTAATATAATTTCATGTCAAGGAACCATGATCAAGATGCACAAAAGAATACATATGCATGTGCTAAGTTGATCAATCTCAAACACATCATGAGGCTAATGTCATGGAAGGTAAACTTACTAGATAAATGAAGATGGAAAATAGAGGAAAAACATCAACCCCCATGGAACTTTAATAAGAGTAGTGCATGTATAATAAGGCACAAGATATAATTAATCTCAAGAATGCAATAATCTACATGAGTTTCATTAGATGAAACTGTTCAAATTAGAAGGCAAAAAAAGGAAAAACAACTAAAACAAAAATAGATACAATATGGTACTTTATCTTAGTACATTTGTAAGAATCCATAAAAATGATGTCTATAAAGATTAGAAGAGACATAAGGATAATACATAAGATAGTGGAACCCATGATGAATCATTTGAAGCAATGAAATCAATCCTTGAACCTAAAATAACCAAGATATCCACCAAAATGTAAAAATGCAAAAATTTGAATGGAATGTACCTAGAGTAGAACCTAGAAAAACAACTAGTGTCATTAGAAAGAGCTCAGAAATACCTTTCCAATGATATAAATAATTCTCAAATCAAATATTGGATGCTCAATATATGTCTCCTATCGTTCAAAATAGAACATCTAACTTTGACTACAAAAAAAATCCATCAAAAAACATCAAAACTAAAATTACCTATACCACTATGATAGGCTTTGAACCATCTTTTTAGTGATATTTCATTTGTGGAAGAAAGAAAGTTTGTATGCTTGAGATATAAGCAAAAAGTTGAAGGTATGTCCAAACTAAGCAAGGATAGGTGACAGGAGTGCTAATTTCAGCAAGTGATTATTGATCTCAAACTGGTTTTGACAAGTGAGTGTCAACACACTTAAGCCATTTACTTAGCTCATGTCAAACTAGTAATACATGTCGAGCACAACATGTAAATATTAAACCATGGCGATTTGTAATGAATGTTGAGTCACTCATGTGCCGAATCACTCAAGTATTGAGTAGATAGACCATACCAAGTGATTCAAGTGTTGAGTAAATAGTGGATGTTGAGTAGTACTGGTGTTGAGTCAGAAGCAAAAATACAATGTATGTCGAGCATCAAAGACTTCATATGTTGAATGACACAGTTTGGACATATCTTTTTGAAATGGCACAAACAACTATGTAAACTAT
The DNA here is from genome assembly GCA_028749045.1 of Cupressus sempervirens. Lineage (NCBI taxonomy): Eukaryota > Viridiplantae > Streptophyta > Pinopsida > Cupressales > Cupressaceae > Cupressus > Cupressus sempervirens. The sequence continues at coordinate 548,167,019 of CM053790.1, read as the reverse complement.
TTCTAAGTTTACTTAAGGATATATTATAATCTTTTGGAGATAAGGATGAATCTATATGCAAATTCCCTATGCAATTACATGCAACCAATCAGAAAATGGGTAGGTTTAAGTGACAAAATGGATGAATCTCAATCATAGATTCATACCTAACCCTAAGCCACTAGAATATTCTTAAGGAGGATAAATCCCTAAATTTTTTATGAGTGTACAAAGGATGAATAGTCAAATTGGAAGAGCAAACAAGATAGTTTGTAGAGCATTCAGGGTGACTTAGTAGTAAGAGTAAATTGTAGAATCAGTTAGAGAAGAATAAAGGATAGAGAAAGATACAACATTGATACATCAAATCTTAAAGGATCAATTAGACATTATGTAGAGATAATATATTATCAAGCAAGCAAGTGCCAACTATAGGATCTATGCTGAGACATTTTAATAGGTAATTTTAGTTAAATATCTTAATAGAGTAGTCCTAACAAGCTGTATGAAATCCTTTAACAAGGTGCTTACTTAATTGTAAGTTGAAGTCCTCTAACTAGCTACACTTCTAACAGGGTGTTGAAATTCTTTAACAAAGTAGGACTTAAGAGTCTTTGTAAGCCTTTAATAGAGCAGTCCTTTCATAGGACAGATCATGATTCATGGTCAAACCATTGTAACCTTAATTGGATACACTTTATTACTGTAGCTGTAAATATTTGTGGGTTTCATCCCCACCCTAGTTTTACCTTCACTTGGAGGGTTTCTGGGTAATCATATATTGTGTTATGTGTGTGTTTGATTATATGTTTATATGATTAATGCATATGCTTTAAATGTTATTTTATTATATTAATTCATGTGATGTATGAATGGTGAAATTTTTATGGGTCTAGGTTTAAACTCCTGATTCACCCACCCACCCCCCCCCCCCCCCCCCCCAAAAAAAAAGTTTACTCTCTTCCCACTTGTAATTCCAACAATTGGTATTAGAGCCTAGTTCTTTGAAAGAGAAGCTTTGCAAATTTGAGAAAATATCTTGAAATGGAAGTTTACAAGCTGGGAAAGACTATTGAGAACTAGGAGATTGAAATACATCTCATACTACATCAACTAAATGGGGCAAGAGAGGAGCTAAAGAAATCCTTGAAGAGAAGGAAAGAGATTGCTATTTGTAGATGGTAACTCTAATGAATTTTATGTGGTGATTAAAAATCTAATAGAAAAGAATAGAATCCAAGTTGAGGAAATCAAAAATCTCTAGCTAGGGCAAGAATCACAAGCTATACTACTATGTGAGGTGACTAAACAAAAGAAGAAAGCCATAGAAAAAAAAATCCATGATTGAAGAAGACAAAATAATTCTAGCAAATAGATTGGAAGAGAAGTCAATAGAGTTAACCAAGATCTCCAACATGCAATTGGATACTCTAAGTCAAATGATGAATGTCAACTATGATCTGAATGTCAAGGACATTGAAGTTGCAAAATTAATAATTGCAGAATGACTTGAAAAGAGAAAAGAAATTTGCTGAAAGTCTCAACAAGCCAAATGAAGCCATCAAATACTTTGAGCAATTATTGAGATCCCTTAGACCCAACAATGATACATTAGGATTTGTTAGAAGTTGTAATCTTTCCTTGGTATGTTTATAAACCAAGGTTAGACCTCCTTTCTTTATTGTTATAATATATTAGGATATAAGCCAAGGTACCCTAATGTATTTCTTTTTTTTCCTTTTTCCACTACATCTTATTTTGTCCTCTAGTGGAATATGTGAGGACAAATATTTATTGTAATTTGTAATTTATATTATTCCTCCTTAAGAGGAATCTCACACATGGCCTCACACACTTATGAATGGTGGCATTCATAGACATGGGAGTTACATTCTAACTCCTCTCTCTCATGTCTATTTAAGAGATGACCCTCCTCTCTCATTTCTTAATGAGGTTTCTTCCTCTTATCAATTATTGTATGAGCGATTGCTCTCTCTCTCTCTCTCTCTCTCTCTCTCTCTCTCTCTCTCTCTCTTCTTAGGCTTTTCATGCCTCATTCATAATGTCACAAGGGGTTTTCTTTGCTTTCCCCTTTTCAAATATCTTGTCTCATGGTGTTGGAGCTTGAAGCTTTCTCTCTCCTATTTTATGGTAATATCTTTTCATGCATTAACTCACTTAGATTCTTTCCTGGTATTGCTTATTTACATATTTCTTTTTCCATTTCTAACATGGTATCAGATCAGTTTAATCTTTTTTTTTGAGTGTTTGCATGAAGGTATGATTTGAAGGAGACTCTTGAGAGAGATTTAACTAATTCCTTTTTAATCTTCTTAAGTTGGAAGAAATTGAATTTTTTTTTTGGGTTTGGCTGGTTTACCACCAAACCTGATTAACTCCTATTTTCTCTAATTTGTATAGCTTTTGATATATTTTTGATAAATAAAATAATATAAATTTAAATATATCTCACTCCTAATCTAGTATATTGTTGAGAGAGTTTATTCTAATATATTTCATTTTTTTTAACTAATATAATTTAGTAGAAAAATTTAGTACCTCCCCTTATTTTGTTAGTTAAGTTTTTTTTTAGTTTTTTTTTAATCCTTTTGTAGGTTTCTTTATGCTCTTTCTTATTATCTAACATTTTTTCCTTTCTCTTGCTTTGGATGGTTTACCGCCAAAACAAAGAGAAGTATTGCTTTATTTGCATTATTCAAACATCTTATCTTCAACTAGATGTCTATCTTGTCACCTCTTTCAATTCTTGGGTTGAATGTCGCCTTTGGTTGCTTCTTATTCTAGTTCACATCAATCTAGAATCTTTATCATCATTCCAATCTAGTAGAAAACCCAACTCATGTTGTTTAGTTCTCTGGCTATCTTGCACCGTTTCTATTATAGGCTAGCACTGTAACATTTTTTTGTTTGTTTGCCATTATTTTTTTACTGTTCGGTAATGCTTTTCTTAAACTTTTATTTAAAATTTGTTCCCAGAAATGTTATTATTCATTGTAGCTCTATCCTAATTGGCATGCACAAGGAATTTATCAAGTATATAGAGTTTTCAAAAAAAAAATCTATGTTGTTTTGCATATCAGGCGTTCTCAGAGCCATTACTAACACCTCAATTTAGAATCTGCTGCCTCTGCCATGTATCGTGCTATGATGGGTTTTTATTCATCAATCTACTCTCATATTTTTTATATATGAAATCCATTATTATTTGATATGGATACAACTGCTGGTATACCTTTTTCCTCTTCGTATTATGCAACTATGGTTACTTGTTTTTTACTCATGAAAGAATCCATTTTTCAACAGATATATATATATATATATATATATATATATATATATATATATATATATAGAATGATATTATAGAATCTTTTTGAGTGGCAGCACATTGCAGATTGATGTAGTTGTTGGCATTCATGCAGGATTCATCCTCTACAACATCAAGCACATGGCACTTACATTCATTTTAATCTTTCGCTTTATCTCATACCCAATTTTTTTTTTTGGAAATTATTGTAATATAGCCCTAATATCTTACATCATGAACTAAGAGAGCACTTTTCTCCTATTTTCATCTGGTATAAATAATGGGTCGTCTTCTTCTGTCCTCATTATATTGCTATTCTTAAAGTTCATAGCTCTTTCTTCCATATCTCTTCAATCGGCATAGATATTATTGAACATCCTATTCTTCAGGTAATATGCTAGCATTTGTCAAAAATAATGTCTTTACTTTTTCAAAGTGTGGGTCAGTGTGGTTTTCTCTTTTCAAGTACCTTTGTTTTGGGTTCACCATTGTTTTTGTTGCATATTGATTGGTACATGTATGGGAGGAAGTTTGCTTGCATTTCACGATTTCATAATCTATGAGTTTTTGTTTGTGTTTTAGTCAAAAATGTATTGCAAATGTGTTTCAAGGAAACTACAATTGAGTTTTTTTTTGTTTTATAACAAAACAACATATATTCATATTCATTCCAAATTTTTATCATACATATTTCACTATTATAATTATACGTCCTTACCTGAGCAAGGTAAAGAAGGTGAAGGTGGTTTTCGAGCTTGTGTAATGGGAGGTGAAATCATGAATATCATGAGAAGGATTGGGAAAACAGGCAATTTGAAATCACATTATAAAGATCCATTATCATTCTCTAAGAAATCCTTGTAACCCAGTAATCTTACAGTAGCAGCATGGAATGAGAATCCAGCAGGTTCCAACCCAAGAGCCTTTATAGGATGACAGTTAGATGATACATAAAGAGGCTTTCCATCTTCAAGCTCAACGGAATATGTAAGTAGCAACAACCCATTACCCGACACTGTCATGATGTCCAGCCATAAGAAACTCACATACGTTGGAAAACAACTGGGCTTTGTGATTCTGTATTAAGAAAACTTGTTTAGATAAGCTCTTGGATCTTCACTGGGTTGAATTTGTAACAAAATGGGTCCCGTCTGGTAACTAATCAGTACAACGAGCAATCTAGACGTAAGAACGGAAAACAAAATCTGAAAAAATCCGAGCAGTGTCAAATGTTTTATCAATCTACTTCTGCAGAGAAGGATTGGGAGAAGGATTTTGGATAGTTTCTCTGAATTATAGCTTTTCACACCAATAAAAAATTTTAATATAAAATGCATTTAGTTTGAGTAAGTACATTATTTGTTTAAAAATATTATTTATGAAAGAAGGATATTTTTTTTTGCTTTTGCTATCATAAATTTTTGTAATGAAGTTTCTTTCCAAAACCATTTTTTATTTTAAGAGATATATTATTAAAAAATTCTTTCTAAATTTTATAAATACATATTATATGATTAAGAAGTTTTCATAATCATATTCTCTTGTCAATTTAATTTTTTTTTTACTTTTCAATTTTTATTAATATTTCTTAAACAATTGAGTTTTAATGATTTCTCACATTGATCTTGTCCTCAATTTGTTTAGCCTTTCACATCTCCTATATTGATGCCTACTAAAGTTTTTGATCTTATTTGACATGTTCACGTTCTTAAAATCTTATAATGCATTTTTATAAATTTGAATTTGTAGAGAAAATGATAGAAATTTTATCATTTTTTTTGTGAATTTAGGTACTTATATTATTGTTTCATTTTAATTTTGATCAAGCATCAAGGTAAGTACCTCAAGTCTATTTTTTTTAGAACATGTATTTATGTTCCATCAATAATTTGGCTTCCATGTGAACTAGATATGACCTTGTTTCATTGTAGGATTTCATATTTTAGGTATATTTATTCAAGTATATATGGGGCCCACATATATGCCCAGATAAATATACAAGCTATTGTGATTTTATTAATTTATAAAGTCTATTTTTTTTCTTCTCTAAAATTCATCTGCTCAAGACTCCAATGCATAAAATCACTTAAGTACTCATGTTTACCTTTAATGGAGTTTTCTACCTGATATCCATATACTGTTTATTTCTCATTGATCTTCCTTGGATCTCTGCATTTACCTCAATTTTGTTTGGATTATGAGTTATCTTACACATTTTCCTTCAACCTTATTGTGATATTTTGATGTGCACATAGTTGCACTTTTATGCTTTTATAGCAACGTTCCATGCCCATGTTGGCATTTTATGGTTTTATACCATTGATTTACATGATTTATATGATATTTTCTTTGAGTTGCATAGGGAGCCAATTTCTTCAAGGTTAACTATGTAGGTCCCCTCAATATAACTGATACATATTTTCCTTATTTAGCCCATGGAGTATCCCTCCATCCTATATTGGTGTGCAGTCATTTTATATGGAGTTTTCCTCCATTTGATCCTATTTGTTCTACTTTGAAAGGATTGATATTTATATGGAGTTTCCCTCCATTTGGTTCTATTGGTTCCACTTTGAAAGATTGATATTTATGGAGTTTCCCTCCATTTGATTCTATATGCTCTACATTGAAAGGTTGATATTTATGGAGTTTCGCTCCATGTTGTTCCATTTTGTTCCTCAATGAAGAGGATACTATTATTGGAGTTTTTCCTCCAAATTCATATGATTTGATCCAATTTTGAAGGCAATATGTTGTTAAATCCTCATAATCCATTCCTTTTAGTATTCTAACAAAATCATGATAATACTAATTTGATCAGCATGTCTCTCTTTTTACTTTATATATTAATGTGATAATGCTCTGCATACTTCATTGCTTATATCGTGAGTCATGTAAGATATGGTGTTGCAGCCCATTAGCTTGCAGTGGGATGATTCATTAGTGGACTGTCTATATCCATGTGATTGATGTAATGTTGGTGCAGGTTTCATTAGTTGGCCTTGTCTGTGGCCATTTGTGCATTTGTAGTGCCTACCCTCATTCACATCTTTTCTAGACTCATTGTTACTATTATTATCAGACTTTGATGGACTAGTATTATGTTGATGGATTAGTGGTATTGTTTTGAGACTATCAGACATTATGTTATGGATTCAGTGGTTATATGATGTGATCATTTAGACTTTACATTTCATGCATACATGAAGATCATTATATTGTTTTCAGTTATTAATGATGATCAGTTAGATGGTTTATTATCTCATGTGTTTTATTATGGATACTTACCCCATACTTGCATGTGTATGGTGTGTGTGTTTTCTTATTGTATGGCATTTCTGATGTGGTTAAGGAAGGGAGTCGTAGTCACCTGCTTAGTCGGGATCTACACGATGCACCACTTCCTGCCATTGTCTGTTTATCTTAGCATTATATATATATATATATATATATATATATATATATATATATATATATATATATATATATATATATATATATATATATATATTGTATGTACATGCATGGTTTTTCTACAAGTTGCAGGTACCGGGTATCGACTTCCTTGAATTGCCAGGATGAGCGTACCCTATTACACTATCTGAATGATAAGAGAAGGGAGATAAATTCTCAAGTCCAAATCCCAAACCCTAAAACCATTTGTCCTAGTGAGTTAGGACAAGTATCTGAGTTGAATACCCACTGAATGTGTCGGATGACATATTTTGTGATTTTTAACCCTTTAGACTGATTTTGTATGATTTGTTCTATGATGGGTTTTCATATTTTATCTTGGAGGTCTATGGTGAATTGTTTATTAATTAAGTCTTAATAAATAGATTTAATTAATAAATTATTTATTTGAGAAAATTAATATTAAATATCATGATCTTTGATATTTTGATTATAATTAATTAAATGAGAATTAATTGAGGAAAAAGAATTAAATAAAAGAAAATTAGTAAATTAAAATTAATAATAATTATAAAATAATAATAAAGTAATAAATAAAATAATAATAATAAAATTTATAAAAATCAAAATGAAATTTATAAATATTTAAATGGAAATCATATAAAAAGTAAATCAGAGTTATAAGCTTGCATGGGAATTAACGCACTTTTCTATTTCTCGTGTGTCAACAACACGAGGGTTAGTACATCAATTAAGCACATGGTGTCTACAACCCTATGGCTCATCAAAAAGGTTGGAAAAGACCCATGCTTAGTTGGTGACACCTTCTAGCTGTTTCTAGAAGCATTCTAGAGGTTTCCTGAGAGCTCTTTATATTTAGGCATTCCTAGAAGCTTAGACATAGTATTTGGAGTGCAATTGGAGCATTGGAGGATTTGAGAGTTCTGAAGAAGGGAGCTTGCTCTGCAGGTTTTCTGAGGAAGAGCAATTTAGCATCATAATCTGGATAGATTCTTGTGATTTTACTTATGCTATTTCTGCATCTTGCTTTCCCTATCTTCTTCGTGTCTTCCATATGTCTTCTGAGGAATTTCATATTTTTATTGTATGCATTTTCAATTTGGGCATATAAATTTATTTGAGAATTTTATATGCATAGATCAAAAAGGAAAACAGGGCTAGGGTTGAAATTCATAGTCAAACCCATTAGAATTAATTATTGGAAATTTTGGAGATCAAAGGTCTATGGGGGAATTCTAAAAATTAGAGGTTTTTAATAAAATGTGTATAGACATGTTTATATTGGTCAAATATGCATACAGAAAACATTTATATATATATGCTGTAAAACTTGATTAAATTCTGTGAATGCATATATACAAATGCATACATAGATATTTATATATATATACTAAACAAGGGCATTTTATTATTCAATTTTGAACTGCATCAATGGGGAAACGTTTTATTAAAAATGTTATATTTTATTAAGAATTCACATCGCAATTTATCTCTGCGAAAAGCATTTTAAAAAGAAGCGTTGCTTAAAAGAATAATAATAAAAAATAAATATGTCTAGGCGAGTATGTACCCCCCCCACCTTTATCTGTCCACTGATATTTATATTGGCGGGTCGCAAGGTACCTGCAACGCAGTGTACCCATGACAAAAGAACTGCCATACGGCAGTGGTCGCAGGGTACCTGGGTCTGCAGGGTACTCGCGACGGGTATGATCGCACGTCATCGGTTGCGATTCAAATATATCAATTGCTTTCGACTTTGGTTATAAATTGTGATCAATTTTTATATAATTTTTTTAAAAAGTTATTATCAATTGATAATAATATATAAATATATATTTATGTACGTATATATATATATATATATATATATATATAATTATAATAGTTATAAATAATTATTTTAATTAAAATGATTTATATAGATGGATCATTTTGTAAAGATAAAAGATTAAAAGAATATGATTAATAATTATAATGAAGAGATAATAATAATTAACTTAATTTAGTTAATTAAGGTTAATTATTAGAACGTGATATAAGTTTTGATATATGCAAATTTTGTTCAATGGAAATGTCCTTTTTTCAAACAAAGTTTATATGAATAAAATATTATTAGATCAATTAGAAAATTGAGTCTAATGGAGAAACTCTTTATCTATCAAACAAATACATGGGTTAGGTAAAACGTGAAATTTCTCCACTTGATATAGTTTGGGAAACGTAAATCGAGACTTTTGCATTTGAATTCAAAATTGAAAACTTAGCAAAACCAAAACATGTGTTTACATTGTGTATTCTTTATGCTATTGTTTTGGGTTTTGGGTTGACTAGTGTTGACCAGTTATAGGACGTCTACCAGAGGCTTGGGGGTTTTGTGATTGTGATGTCATGATGATGTTTTAATCTCGATCTTTATAAACCCAACCATGGTTATGTGATGGAATGCTCTATGTATTGGATGTGAATACTGATTGTTATAGTTGAGATTTTTTATTTATGAGACACTTGACTTAACCATTAATTTTGGTCATCGATCAGTTATCCTTGGTTATTTTCTAGTTTCCATGATGGGACTGGATGTGGATTTATTCTTGATGATGTCATGTTGTGACATGTTTGACTCAACCATTTTTAGAGTCTTCGATTAGTATGATTGAGATATATTTTGGTTATTGAGAACCATTGGATACTTTTGATTATCAGTGATACTTCAGTTGCCAATAGAGAGCTATTGTGTTCATGATTTTCTATGGATGTTTTCTCATGGATATTTGATGCTTTTATGCATATTTGATGATTTTATGGATTATCTTTTGTAATTTTGAGATTTATGATTCCATGAGCATTAGGGTAGGATATCTGCATGTAGTGACGGGAAGTGGCTTGCAATGGGGGCCGAGGTCCTAAGAGGCTGCCAGGGTAACTCATTGTAAGTTGGATTAATAAGTGATAACATTCACACCTAATACTAACTGAATGAACCTAAAAAAGATAATTGTTTTGTTCTCGCCCATGCCTTGAGTGCTTGTATAGGCTAGGATGGGAGTAGTGAGATGCATGGTTGCGACCTTGCATTCCATAGTATGCCTTGTCAGTATGAGAGGATACTAGTGGCCACATGAGATCAGTATGGACCTGTAGAGTTTAGCTAACTACCAGGGTAACTTGTACATGATAAATGCGAAGACACTTTCCTGCCTGCATAGTAGGTTCCTACATGTCATTGTGTTCCTCTAGGAAGTAGATGTCAGTTTTGTGATTAGAACCTTTGAGTTAGTATACTTTTAGGATTCCTAGACTTATAGAGATATGTTCTATGTGATTTTGATAGCCTGTTTGGGACTTGAGATTATCTCCTTAAAATAGTGAGAGTGGACCACTTAGGTACCACACGGTCAGGTGGTAGTGTATTTTCCACTCTTATCATTTGAGACTCATTGAGACATCGTGGCTGATGCATCCTTTGTGATGGTGGATATGTATCCTTTCATTGATGATTAGCATATGTTAGATGATGTTATCTTATGCTTATATTTGCATGTTAGATTACTTTCTACATATGATGTTGTATATGTTAAGAGTGACATTCCTACTATGTTAATACTGATGATCTCTCCGGTGACTTGGGATGTTACGCATGGAGGGATGGCTAGGATCCATGATGGTCTAATGATGCTATTAACAGTTGGGAGGAACCGTGCACTTAGTTTATTTTTTTTGATCTTTATGATGGATGTATATGTCTTCTATGAGGATGTATCATGTGATTATCTCTACTTTGATGTATCATGGATTGGAATAGGATGATGTACCTTATTCTACATATGTATATTCTTTGAGCTTGTCATACTCTGTGACATGTACAGAGGATGATTGAGCATTTGGAAATGTAATGTTTAAACATTGGACTTATCATTATTATTTCATGTGGATGTTGTACTAGATGGATTCTTGTATGTGATTCAACGTTAAGGGATCTTTAAAGAATGTAATCTGTTATGTATGTTATGTTTACTTTCAGATGGACATTACTATTGCTTCCGTTATTGTGAATAAGTTATGTATGGTATTTAATTTCATGTAAAAAAAAAATGTTACCAAACTTAGTGAAACTCTAGGTTAATTCTTTGGATCCCTTGGCGGGGCATTACAGCATTAGTATAATATACTTTTAATGAGAAAACTAATCAATCTTTTTACTCAATTTGATCTTTTTGATAATATTTTGAGCATATAATTTATCTTGATATTAGGTTAACTCCATTTCTTTGTGGTAACATGTTGTATCTTCCTCTCTGTTTCTCTATGAGAATTTTCTTATCCTTATTCAAAAGGATTTCTAATTTGAATATAAAATGAAATTCTCTTTGGGGATAGTTGTATTGTTTCTTGTGTCTATGTTTTTCAGGTAATCCATACAAGATAGTATTATTTGGTGAACATTCAAATTACCTATCCACTTCTCTCTTTGATCTACGAAGATCTACCTATGCTCATATAGACCTTTTGCATAATTGAAGACATTCTCAAAGATCAAGTTGCTGCTATTTAGAATTTCATTGTAAAAATATGGGTTAAATACCCTTTGATGTAATTTCCCCAAGTAAAGATTAAAGGGGGGTGTTAGAAGTTGTAATATTTCCTTGGTATGTTTATAAACCAAGGTTAGACCTCCTTTCTTTATTGTTATAATATATTAGGATATAAGCCAAGGTATCCTAATGTATTTCTTTTTTTTCCTTTTTCCACTACATCTTATTTTGTCCTCTAGTGGAATATGTGAGGACAAATATTTATTGTAATTTGTAATTTATATTATTCCTCCTTTAAGAGGAATCTCACACTTGGCCTCACACACTTATGAATGGTGGCATTCATAGACATGGGCGTTACATTCTAACTCCTCTCTCTCATCTCTATTTAAGAGATGACCCTCCTCTCTCATTTCTTAATGAGGTTTCTTCCTCTTCTCAATTATTGTATGAAAGATTGCTCTCTCTCTCTCTCTCTCTCTCTCTCTCTCTCTCTCTCTCTCTCTCTCTTCTTAGGCTTTTCATGCCTCATTCATAATGTCACAAGGGGTTTTCTTTGCTTTCCCCTTTTCAAATATCTTGTCTCATGGTGTTGGAGCTTGAAGCTTTCTCTCTCCTATTTTATGGTAATATCTTTTCATGCATTAACTCACTTAGATTCTTTCCTGGCATTGCTTATTTACATATTTCTTTTTCCATTTCTAACAGGATTGGGCTACACAAGTACTAAAGAAGGAGAATCGTCCAAAGTCACTGAAGAGAGGAACATCAAAGCTAAGAACTCCAAACCTACTTGTCATGGTTGTGGTAAGAAAGGACATACTACTAATTTGTGTAGGAGCAAGAATGCAAATTAGAATGTCAAGCCTAAGAACATAACTCATTGTCATAAGTGCCACAAAACTAGGACCATGCATAAACAAAGATTTGAAGGATATTGATACAACTATTAGAAGCATGCAGATCCAAATCCATGTGGTCATCAAACAAGCTAGCAAAGGTAAGAAACTATGGAAACCTTTATAATTGGGATTATAATACAAGATATAGCTATCACTATTGTCAAGAATATGGACATGTCCCTAAGAATTGTGTTAGGACACACTTCAATGGTAACTACAAAAGTTGGTTGAGTCAAACTACATGTTTTAGTTGTTTGAAGATTGGTCACATCAACGAGCATTGTCTAACTAGGTCCAAGGCATCAAGTCATGAATTTGATAAGGGCAAAGGCAAGGCAGATGTTGAACACATCAAAGGTGAGATGAAAAAGATGGAAAAATAATAATGATTGTAGCACATCAAATGGAGAAGGGATCACTTCACCCAATGGGTCAAGTGATCACACCTCATCAAACTAAACAATCAAGAGGTATGTGGGACTAATATTCAAGTGTTATATCATCCATCAATTCCAAAAGAGATAGTATTGAAAAGACTACATTAGCATGAATAAAGATGCAAGATTTTGTAAATTTAATCTAAATCTTTAAATTTTTCATGATATTGTCAAGCATGAAATGTTTCATATGTATGTCAAGTGGAATGCTAGTAGATGTCGAGCTGTTAGACTATCTAGTCGATGCCAAGTTAGTAGTAGCTATTGAGTGATGGTGATTCAATGGATGTTGATTGATTCTAAAAATGGTTGATGTTGAGCTTGCAGTTGTACAAGCACTAAGCATTAAATAAAAGGTTTTCAAAGGATATATGATCATTTTATGCTCATTATTCATCATTCCAAATTTGAGCAAGAGTTAGCAGAGTGAAAGGCAATTCAAGAACCTATGCAAAGAACTTGCAGGAAATCCATGAATGATCTCATACTAGCATATAGATTTCATAAGGTATTTATCATAAGATGAGCTATGCAGTTTACTTTTGCATAAATCTAGTTTGATAGAATGGCATCTAGCTCAAAAAATGTAGAAGGGGAAGAGGCTTCAAATGTTGAGCTTGTCAATATTGAAGTCAAACAACCTATGTTTAAGGCTATTCGTAACATAGCTTACAAATAAGATCCTTCTAGCACTTTATCCATGATCCTACCAAATGTAATAATGGTGCAACATGTAAGGAGATGTTATAATTGTAAAATTGGTAGTATTGGGGACTTAGAAATCAGAGAAGCATATGATAGGTTATGTGAAAATGGTGTTCTAAACGAAGAGTATAAAATCATTGAGAAGAAGTGTTTAACGTGTGCCCTAGATTTTCCTAGTGTATTTAAACCTAAATGGATTAGAATTGTGTTGAGTCAACTACATGACGGATCAGTATGGCTAGAGGGTGGAACAATTTAGATTACCAAAAGAATAATTCACAAGGTTTCTAGCTACCCACCCCTAGATTGGCCCAAGACTTTGAGGAGTGATTCCAAGGAAGTAATAGAGAAAAACACTAGAGAAAAATGGAAAAAGAGACGTATGACAAGTAGAAACTATTTTTTATCCATTGTTGAACTTTTCTCTAAGGATAATTTCTCATAAATTCTATCAATCAAGTAGATTGAATATTGTGCCCTATATCGTTGTGGATGTTGGCTATAAGATTGTAAAGAAAGATCATACTTATGATCTAGCTAAGCTTCAACTACAAAAACTAATGGAAAATCTTGGAGCTATTAGAAAGACCAAGCGTGCTCAATGCAAATTTGGTTCAATTCTAGTCTGCATGTTCTTTTATGTATAGAATACATTTCCCTCTTTTTGTATTGTAGGTTAGAAAACAAACAGGTCAATTGTAGTAGAGATCAATGAGTTTATTGAATAGATGGAAGAAAACTTTGAGACATTGATGACAAGTTATTTTGAAGATTTTAAGAAATTAATGAAGGAAAGAATGGGAATACCATTTCAATTGGTTGAGCAAAATTTTAATGATATATTCTTTCTAGTTGATGTTGATTACACCTTTGTGCAAGCTGCCACACTAAGGGTTAGATGGTTAAGGCCACTTGGGTATGAAATCAATATTGATGAAACATCAACAACCATCACAACACTCTTAGTAGAGGAAATTGACAAAAGTGTAAAGATATTTGGCAACCATGAAATAGTAAAATCCAAGATTACCATGGAGTTCAAAATTACCTCTACACTCAAGAAGAAAGATAAGTTGGTCAAGAAGCTAAAGGCCAAATTTGGAGAAGGTGTAGATGAGGAAAAAGAGGAAGAAGATGAAGAGGATGGAGAGGAAGAACAAGCACAAGTAGAAAAAACCCTTGCATTGACTCAAGGCATTGGAGAGGACAAGGAAGAGGAGGAAATAAAAGGTGTGAAGGGAGAAGAAGCTGAGAAAGGAGAAGAAGTTGAGGAAGCACCCACTCATGTTGAGCCAAAGAAGAGAAAGGCTAAGACATAGCCAATGGCAAAGGAAAAGAAAATTTTGAAACCAAGCCTAGCCAAGCCAACAGTACCTACCACCAGAGCTAGCACACGAGCAACAACTCCTAATGCCAAGGAGAAATCTAAGAAAACAAAGCAAGGTGGCCAAGTGCAAAAGAAAAAAAGAAGAAAATATGTTGCATAGCCTGATTCAGATGAAGAAAGGACCAAATCAAATGATATAAGCCAATTCAAAGTGGTAAGTCACAAACCACTCTCTAATCTTGAAAATTTGTGTGAAAATGTCAAGAATAATTCAGATTTATCTAGTTTTAGATATGTAAATATTAATAATTTGAGAAAAGAGGAGAAAAATCAAGTGGAAGAAGCCCTATATGTAATAATGTCAAAATTTAAGACAATACCATTAGAATTTGCCAACCCTGTACTCAAGAAACTATATGATTTAGTTGAGAAAGAATGGCATTATTGTTTAAATTTGGAAAAACAAATAAGGGAAACCACTTTAGCCCAAGTAATGCTAGAACTGAAAAAAGGGTAGATTGATAGGGCAAATAATAAATATGGAGTTAGGTTTACACCTAAATATAGAGCCTCCAACATTCTTCAAAATAATATTGAAGATGTGGTCAAGAAATCAACCCAAATATGGAAACTTATCTATGGGTTGACCACTGTGAAACAAGGAGAAGCTGACCCTTTTGAGGGTAAAGATGGTGATAAGGATGAAGATGACAAAGATGATTACAAGGAAAATGATGATAAGAAAGGTGATATAGTTGAGGAAGAAACTGAAAATAAAACTAATGATAAGGCAATAGCTAAATAGCAACAAGATGAATAGAGTGTGCAAGACACACGTGTGTTAAGTGTCAATCCTTCCCATGACATAGTCAAGACTACTAAAACTATTATTGTTAAGGATGTCTCTTATCTTTCAGCTTAGAACATCAATCCCCTAACTACAGAAGACTTGAAGAAGATATTGAACAAATCTATACTGCAAGCTTAACTATGTGATAATCCAATTTTAGTTAGTATAGATGAGCTCTAAAAGGTAGTAACTAATGTCATGAGGGACAAGGTGAATCCACACAAACTACCTTTTATCATCCTTTTGATTACTCAAGTACAACCTTTGACTCAAATAATAGTAGATACATCTACTAAGGTTGATACACTTGGTAAAATTAACACTATTGAGCAGAAGCAGAATGCAAAAGAAGAGAAAGACACTACTATTGAATAGAAAGAAGTAGGATGGATAGATTCATCTATAACTAAAGCATAAGGACAAAGTGTTAGTCATGTCATTGTGCTAGACAAGAGAAAATTTGAAGAAACACCAAAAGTGAAGGAACAAGACACCATCCAAGCATTGGTAACCCTACCAACATCTGGCACTCCACCTACAAACCTTCTTCAAAAGCCAAGCACAGAAGCTATACCATTGTAAATCCCAGTGCCATGATGTAGCTCTTAAAAAGTTGAAAAGGTAATTCACTATGGAGATATCACTCTTGTCGAAGAGATTGTTATACCTAAGTTTGATTATGATACAATGACATTATAAAAAATAGGAATTTTGCAACAAGCCTTAGAGAAGAAAAAGCATTAAGAAATTATTAAGAGTGAACACATGTAGAAGCAAGCACTTCAAGACATTAAGGACATCTTTCTAGATGTATTTAGTTTGCCAACTCCTGAAGAAACCAAGCCACTACTAGAACAACTGTCAGATATAGTGGAAAAGGTCAATAATGAAGACATTGATATGAATGCTAAACTCTTAGAATGGTCTGAAAAGAAATTCTAGAGCAAGGTAAATGAAAATATATCTAGTGATATAGCACTCACTCAAGCTTCATTGACTACAAAGGTTAAGGATGTGAAGAAGGTACTTGAGAATATATTCTCATTGTACACCAAATTATGTGACCCTACACTCTTCACCCAAGAGACCAAACAACATATTCTAAGCCTGGAGAGAAATCTCAACATATCAGGTACAAGGTTACCTCAAAACCTTGCTTAGAGTGAAAAGAATTTTCATACATTGCTTTAGACACAAAGTTAATTAGTTGTGTTAATAGCAAAAAAGGCTAGCATAAGAGGCAAGTTGACATGTATACATACATCCCTTACCCCACATATGGAGATACTACACAAGGAACTAGGTTATGCCAAGACTTTACTAAAGAAAGACCCCAATATTTCTACTCTAGATGGCCTAGTACACCTTGTTGTCAAGCTTGCAATCTAGATTAAGTCATTGGATATTTCATTTGACAACTGGGATGCAGGTCTCAAGATCATAATGGAAGTCCATAAATCCTTTATGGACAAACACACTATAACTTTATAACCCATTTGACATAAGTGTCAAAAAGGGAAACATTGGACATTGGTGGAGATAAAGCAAGGGAAAAAAAATACCATGGGAGAGTATGAACAAAGGGGGAGCAAAGAATAAAAGAAAGGAAGAAATAAAAAAGGGGGATCCTAGTAGTAAAGTTATACCTTTGGGGAGATATACATTTTTGAGAGATACATTTTGGAGAGAAAAGTAGTAAACATATACAAATATTAGCTATGATAGAGCATATCAGATGGAGGAGTATCAGATAAAATGCATTGAAGTCAAAGAGGAGCACAAATTTTGGCTACAAAATAGACACATTAACTTAGGGAGAGTTATCAATTTTGAGATATATATAAGTTATTACAAAATTTTGAAATTTTGAAGTTTTGAATATAAGCTGAGTCATGGATATATTATGCTTGAGAATTTAAGTAGAATATTGTATATTTAAGTGTTTTTGACACTCATGTCAAAGGGGGAGATTGTTGATCTCATATTGGTTTTGATAAGTGAGTGATAAAACACTTAAGCCATTTACTTAGTTCATGCCTAACTAATAATACATGCCAAGAATAACATGTAAATATTAGACCATGCCAAGTTGAAATGAGTGTCGAGTCACTCATGTGCAGAGTCACTCAAGTACTGAGTAGATAGACCATGTCGAGTGATTCAAGTGTCAAGTGAACAGTGGATGTCAAGTAGTATAGGTGTTGAGTAAGAAGCAAAAATATAATGTAGGTTGAGCATCAGAGACTTCATATGTCAAATGACATAGTTTGGACATATTTTTTTAAAGGGCACAAACAACTATGTAAACCATTTCTAAGCCAACTTAAGGATAGATTACAATCTTTTGGAGATAAGGACAAATGTATATGTGGATTCCCTATGCAATTACATGCATCCAATCAAAAAATGGGTAGGTTTAAGCAAAAAAATGGATGAATATTAGCCATAGATTTGTATCTAACCCTAAGCCACTAGAGTCTTCTTAAGGAGGACAAAGCCCTAAATTTTTTATGAGTTCACAAAGGGTAAATGATCAAATTGGAAGAGAAAACAAGATAGTTTGTTGAGCATTCAAGGTGACTTAGTGGTAAGAGAAAATTTCAAAATAAATTAGAGAAGAAAAAGGATAGAGAAGGATACAACATTGATACATTAGATTGTGAAGGATCAATTAGACATTGTGTAGAGGTGATCTATTATCATGCAAGAAAATGCCAACTATAGGATCTATGTTGAGACATTTTAATAGGTGATTTTAGTTAAATCTCTTAACAGATTAGTCCTAATATTTTGTATGAAATCCTTTAATAGGGTGCTTACTTAATTGTAAGTTGAAGTCCTCTAACCAGGCACACTTCTAACAGGGTGTTGAAATCCTCTAACAAGGTGGGACTTAACTATCTTTGTAAGCCTTTAATAGGGTAGGACTTTCATAGTGCAGATCATGATTCATGGTGAAACCATTGTAACCTTAATTGGATGCACTTTATTGCTGTAGTAGTAAATATTTGTGGTCTCATCCCCACCCTAGTTTTACCTTCTCACTTGGAGGCTTTCTGGGTAATCGTATCTAGTGTTATGTGTGTGTTTGATTACATGTTTACATGACTAATGTATATGCTTTACATGCCATTTCAGTATATTAATGCATGTGATGTATGAATGGTGAAATTTTTATGGGTCCAAGTTTAAACTCTTGATTCGCCCCCCCCCCCCCCCCCCCCCGCTCAGAAGTTTAATCTCTTCCCACTTGTAGTTGTAATAGTGATGACCGTAAATGTGATGGCCAAATGGATGTCGAGGCAAAAGGATGCCTAAAAATTACCCCTACTAGAAAAAAATATATTCACTAGATACAAGAGTTGGAAAATAAAGGGTTGGTGCCAAAAAAATAAAGGATCAGTGCCAAAAAAAATTGACAGCTAAGAATTTTGCATGTGACCCATCCTCCCAAAAAGCTTCCAAATAGTAGGTGAAGTAGAGGTGATGGAGGCAATACCAATTCATGCACAGAAGGAAGCTCCCAATGATTGGAGACAAATGGAAAAAAAGGACTAACCTAGGCCATAAAAATTGCACAATATAGAGCCTTCCAATAAAAAAATGCACATACTCTGCAAGGGAAATGTGTAGTCATGGTAAATGGAGTGCTCCAAGCATAAGAAACTTGATGCCTAAAAATACCCCCACCAACCCAAACAAAGAGTGTGAGAAGAGAATAAGGACCTACATGGAGACACGATACTTTTCCAATTCTATGCACATCAAGCACTCACAGCTTCAAAAAAAGTGTTCCCTTTCTACAAACATTGGCTACCTTTAATGAGGTTGCTGACATTGGAGGGTGTGATCAACTCTTAGTAAAAACATGCAAAAATGAATGGACTGGTCTTAAAGAGAAAAAAGTGCATCTCCACACATTAAAAATTCCACTTTGCATTGCCAACCAAGTTTCAAATCCATCATTTATAGGTTGAAACTGCCCCAAAAAATTTCCAACTTTGACAATGCATCTAAACAAGATCTCATGCCCCTGCAAAAAACTAGATGCCTTAATGAAGGAAAAATGAATGATTTGGAAACTATTGGTGAGGTACTTTGTTGAGGTGGTATTAGATCATATCACTAAGAGCCCAAACAAAGAGGGACCAAAATGGGTAGGTTAATTCACACCATGTGTATGTTCCAACTTTGCATGTGCAAACTCAGTGAAGGATTGAGAAATTTTAGAGGCTACCAAAAAAAGGTGAGTGCAGCATGTAAAATGAGTGGCATGAGGGTTGGATGGTATAGGCATGCATTGGCTGACCTCTTGTTAGCATATGGTCAGGATCCAAGAAGGCTCACAAAGTAAAAGGACCCCTCCTTTTATATATTTAGAAAAGTGCCTCCATTTTCACATTTTTTTTTATAAAAACCAAAATATATATACGTACCTCCTTTGTTTCAAAGAAAACCATAAAAATATGATTTTATTTTTTTGATAAAATAAAATATCATTGTCATCAATTTGTGTGCCCAAACCATATAGTCTAGGTGCAAAAAAAATTGCCACAAATTTCAACAATGTCCAAACTATACATGTTTTATATGGAAATGGGAGTTTTCAAGTGCTTTGAGCTCCATAGTGATATTTTTTTGGGTTCAAAGTGCTTCAAAAAATAGGTCCCCTAGATCCAATACAAAATCCTTTAAAAAGTCATAGATCTAAAAACTAATGCCTTCTCTCTCACAAATAGAAGAGGAGCATGAAGATCTAGAGCTTTGGTACCATGTTGAATGTGATGAAATGGCAACCCCATAGCTCCCAAGAATCACCTATATGCAAACACATATCATAGAAAAAGAGAAGAAAAAGCTATGGAGACTGGAATTCCTGGATCCATAGATGAGACATTCTTGATGAGCAAAAATATAAATTTCTATAATCAAAAGTGAATGAATTAGCTATTACAAAGAGATCAAAACTCTAAAAGGTAAAACCTAAGTTGCATGATAGTAATTAATAAAAGACTTAATTATTAGATACCTAAAGTTTAGCTTAAGTGGAATAGAGTTAATTAGAAAATATCTAATTACTCTATCAAATGATATAAGTTGTTTTTTCTCTTTAATCTTTCTAGTGTGATAGATCTATTTTTAGAGGTTTTCTCCAATCCTAACTAACATTTTTCTTATTGGCATAATGTGTGCACTTTTAGATGGGAGTGTTTCCCTGTTTGCAATGAACATAATGGAGTGGACCTCTCTTTTTGGTTTTTCCAAAGGTAACCCTCCTTTTTTGGATAATATTGTTTCTTTTGGAAAGTTGTATGTTGTAGGTGTTCTTGTGCATGCCTTATGGTTGGTAGACATTTCCTTATGGCCTTAATAGGTGTAATTTTGGAATATATTGGTGGAAAACACTTTTGATCCCTTTGTGGCAAGATTGATTAGTCAATATTTGAGAGCATATTTATGGTCTTCCTCATTTGAGGGTGATACTTTTCTTCTTATTTCTTCTCTATTTTTAGAATAGTGAACTGGTGGCTCTTCAATATTTTAGAGAATGGGTAAGGGGTATAAATTGGTGAGCCTTGTGGCTCTATATGAAGATGATAAAATTGAGATAGAGAGTAGGATGTTTTTCTTAGCATGAAGTTCAATGATATTACTATTTGGGTGGGGGAGGTTATATTATAATTTTTGGAGATATGATTCATCTTATATGTTGCATACATGATAGTGTTTGTCACTAATGTCAACATACTAGTTATTCTATGAAGACTAACATAATTACAATGATAGAACCATTTACCACAATTTGAGGAATTAATATCATCTTACGCACACTTGCAATTCTGTTCTATAGTATGTCTAGATGCTACAATTAAGCACATGTATGAAAATATGAATATTTGATAGAGTTATGAAGATTTTAGTGAAGGTAACTTTCAAACAACATTTCTAGAAAGTGGTTATTTTTGTTTTGATTCTATCTTCTCTCAGAGATGTAATTGGCTTGAGCAGACTGAGATAGAGGTTGGAGACATGTTAGAGATTATTTTTCTTTAGATGGAATAATACAAAGATCATTGAATGAAAATTTATGAAGACTGTGAGCTTTTGGGTGCAATCTTGGATTAAGTGTAAAATTATAATGTAATGTGTATTGTAATATCTTAAGATGGTCCTATATTATTATTGTAAATTAGGAAAGCCTCATGGCTAACTCAATATTTAAAAATTAGGACTTGGTATAAAAGAAAGATGTTTTCTTTGGTTGCAATCATCGATGAGAATGTATCTTTGTAATATCTATTACACAAACTTGGTATGAGAACTTGTGAAGATCAAAGAAGAGTTTAGTGTGATAGAGGCATAGTGAGATTACAAGGAACTATATTTGGAAATACAAGTTTCTAGTTGTATAGTTGTTGTTTCACATTCTATTATTCATAATTAATATTATATAGGTTATTTGGACAGTGGGTTTAGTGTTCTTCCTTTCAACTCCTAACCAAGTTGGCACAACTCCTAATAGGGATTCAATGTCTCATAATAGGGACTATATATATATATATATCTATATATATATATATATATATATATATATATATATATATTTCATGAACTTATAACAAGTTTTGTCCTCTAACAAGTAACTTTTATATTAGTATGTCATTTTGTAGGTACCATCCCCACTAGGGTTTTACATCTGATTAATAGTTTCCTTAGTTAACATATCTGGTGTTATTAACCATGTTTATCTTTTTGTAGTTGTTACATCTACTATTTGCATGTTTCAAAAATAATAAAGATATCAAGATTTTTTTTAATTACATAATTGATTCACCCCCTTGACCTCGCCCCCCCCCCGATTATCTTGGTGGACTTTACTTTTTTAATAGTTAATATCAAAGCATCACATCTTTGAAGGAAAATCATGGCTTAAGGAGATCTATGACACTTTTAGGAAAGATAATCTAGAGTTTAATGGATTTAACTATGACCATTGGAAAGAAGAGATGAAGAAGCACCTACTATGCATGGGTCCAAAATTTTGGTTAGTTACTATAAATCCTAAGACTTAGAGTGAATAAGGAAAGCTTGAAGGATGTAAGGAAATTTTTATAAAAAAATCTTTTTACACAGAATATGCTTGCTAGAGAAGCAATGTTATCAACTCTTCCTAAAATTGAATATGGAGAGTTAAAATCTTTAAGACTTTCTGATGAGGTTTGGAATTCTTTGCATGAAACTATAAGAGGATACTTTCCTAGAATATTGAAGATTGTTATAGGAACAAATAATTGTTGAAGAGAAAAATCAAAGATGAATTTATATGGAAAATATTGAAGACCTTGACACCTACTTCTAAGAAGATAATGAAGATGATTTAACATGTTGTTCCTTACACATATAGCATTTCAAGAGAGACTCTTCTTGAAATATTGTAGACATCTGAGACATGGATGAGGCAAAGTGGATAATTGCCTAAAGTGAAGACTACTTTCATCATACAAAGAGACAAACCTATGTTGACAAGAAGTGCTAGTACAAGCGGAGACTATGCTAGTAGAATCCCAACAAGAGATGAAGAAGATGAGAATATTGAAGGAATTTTCCTTCTTATGAAGAGAGAACCTAAAGGTAACAAAAAAAATGTTTGTTGGACATGTAAATAATTTGGTCATTATTCCTCTAAATATCCTAAAAGAGAAAAATAAATTAGTCTAAAAATCCCTACAAGTCAAGAGTATGAAAGCATTTCTTTTATGTTGATGAGGATAATGAATTTAAGTTTAAAATGGTAGACTTCTTGAATGATAGTGATAATGAGTAGAATGATAAAATTGGATTTGTTTCTATTAAAGAAGAAGAGAGCTTTGAAAAAAGAAGAAATAAAAGAGGAAAATGCATTAGTATTACAAGTTGAAAAGAAAAGGCTCGATTGGATTATAGATAGTGGTTGTTCCCATAATATGACATCAAATATGAACAATTTTTTTGAATACAATAGTTATTATGGTGGAATAGTTAAAGTTGGAAATAATGCACCATGTTACATAAAAGAAAATGGATCTACTATACTTGATGGCAAGACTAACACTAAATATGGTTTCTCTATGGATGGTTTGAAACTAAATATTTTGATGTTGGATAGCTTGTTGATAAGGGATATCAGTTATAGTTCATAGAGAAGACTTGCATTATCAATGATAAGAATGATACATTGATTAGTACTAGTACAAGAATAAGAGGTAATGTATTTCAATTGAATCTAACTAAAATGGAATCTTTAGTTGCTAAGGTGGATGACATTTGGCTATGGCTTAAGATATTTTATCATTTCAACTTTGATAACATTGTGAAGGTTAGTACTACATTTGCAATTAGAGATTTTCCTGAGATTATGAAACCTACTAACATGATGTGTAAAGAATTTGTGATGGAAAAATTGAAGAAAGGTTCTTCTCCAAGAAAAAAGTTTACTACTTAAATAAAATTGGAGATTGTGTATACAAATTTTAGTAGTCCTACAAAGAATAGAGAATTCTATGGTGAAAGGTATTTTATGATTTCACTAGAATGATGTTGCTTGTGTTTCTTAGAGAAAAATTGATGTATTTTGAGAAATTGATGATATTTAAGAGTAAAGTTGAGGATGAATACGGTTTGAAGATTAAATAATTGAGATCTAATAGAGGAGAATAATTTATTTCAAATGAGTTTAACAATTTTTGTGAAGACAATGGTATAAAGAGATAGCTTTTAGCCCCTAAGACACCTGAGTAGAATGGGATAGTAGAAAGGAGAAAAAGATTAATGATTGAAGCATCCAAAGCAATGATGTTGCAAAATAGTGTATCTCATATATTTTAGAGAGAAGCATTAAATACAATAGTATATACTATGAATAGAGTGTAGATAAAATAAGGCACTAGTATGATCGCCTATGAACTTTGGTTTGGATGTGCACCTACTATAAAGTAATTTAGAATCTTTGGAAGTAAATGTTAGGATTAACCATTGACAGAAATAACACTTACATGAAAATATAACCAATATCTGAAAATAATAATTCATACAAAAAAGAACACAAGACATAAGAAATTAACGTGGTTCACCCAATCCATGGGCTATGCCCATCAACAACAAGTCCAATATTATTATTATCTAATGATTACAATCTATAATTCCTTACAACTTAATACCACCACAAGAAGTTACAATATCATCATACATTATGAAATCACTAACCCTAAGCCATTTTATACAAGCTTTTATTGCTTACAAAATTAGGGATAAAATAAGTCATCCAATAGAAAAAAAAATAGGTGACACCTTTTATAATAGTAGAGTCATTTTTTTCTTTGGGGGTGTTGCCCTTGAAAACCCCTGCGGGGGCATTACCCCTCGAACCCTCCCTATATTATCACAGGGAGGGCACCTAGGGTGCTACCCTAGGACCCCGCAAGGGGCATTGCCCCAAAACCCTTGTAGAAATAATCTAAGAGAAACCATGTTAAATAAACCTCTAAGTATGATTAGGCTCCACATCATAGCAATCTCCCACTTGGAGACTAATCAAATTCCACAGAAATAACCTCCCACTTGGAGACTAATCATAGAAATGCTAAACCTATAGTTCCCATTAAAATATCAAACTACCTTGGACTCTATTGTTCTTTTATTTTGTTCAGTCTAGAAGACTGACTGAAGTTGAAGAGGATTTCAGCTTCTCCCTTATTACTGCCTTGGTAAACATATATGTTGGATTATCATCTATATGTATCTTCTCAAACTTTAAAAGTCCATCATCCAAAACTGACTAAATGAAATGGTACTACAACTATATGTGTTTTGTCTTTGAATATAGTGAAGAATTCTTCACAAGATGAATAACACTTTAGTTATCTATGAACAAATAATTATCCCTCTGTGGCTGTCCCAATTTTATATTAAATAACTGAAGCTATATCATCTCATTGGTTGCCTTTGTAGTGGATAATTCATTCACCTTCCATAAGTAAGACACCCATCTCACTACTACTCCACCAACAATAAATACATAAGCTATAGTACTCCACCTAGTATCAATATCCCCTACCAAATATGAGTCAATATGGCCCTATAAATTAGTAGTAGAGCCCCCAAAATTTAAACAATTATTGGATGTTCCTCTCAAATATTAGAGAATCCATTTGACTATATTCCAATGCTCAATGCCAGGATGTCTCATATACATGTTAAAAACTCCCACTGCATGTGCAATATCTAACCTAGTACATACCATGGCATACATCAGATTTCCTACAAATGAAACATAGGGTACCTTGGACATTTTTTCCTCCTCTTCTTGTGTCTTGGGACACATCTCCTTAGTCAATTTTAAATAACCATGTAAAAGTGTGCTAACATCTTCAGTATTCTTCATAGAGAAACATTGCAACACCTTCACAATATAATCAACCTAAGATAAAGTCAATTTTCTATTTTCCTATCTCTACAAATCTTTATAGCAAGGATTTGTTTGTCTACCCCCAAATCTATCATAGAAAATGAATATGCTAACTATTGCTTTAGCCCCTTATTGTGATCCATATTAGACCTAACTACAACCATGTCATCAAAATATAAACATAAGATATTGTAGTTTTCATCATCTAACCTCTTATACAAATACAATAGTTAGAATGACACTGAGTGTAACCATGCTCATGTATAAAACTGCCAAATTTAAGATACCATTGTCAAAGTTCTTGCTTCAAGCCATATAAACTTTTCTTCAATCTACACACTAATTTCTCCTTACCTTTGACCTCAAATTGCTATGGTTGTGTCATATATATCTCTTCATCCAAATCACCATGAAGAAAAAAAATTTAACAACAAGCTGCTCAAAATGCAAATCTTTAGTTGCCACAATACTTAAAATAATATGAATAGAAGTCATTTTAACAATAGGAAAAAATATCTCATCAAAATGAATGCCCTTTTTCTATACAAATCCTTTTACAACTAACCTAGTTTTAAATATTTTCTTATCTCCTTCCTCTTCTTTCAACTTGTAAATCCATTTATTCTATAAAGCCCTTTTACCAAAAAGAAACTTGCATAAATCTCAAGTCTAATTTTTTAGCAAGGAGATTGTTTCTTCTATCAGTGCATACTCCCACTAAATCTTAGTATCCACTTGCACAACTTCATCATAACATTCAAGTTCACCTGAATCAGTTAGTAAAATAGAGTAAAAAGAGGGAGAAAATCTTTTCAAAAGTCTACTTAGCCTTTTTTACCATCTAATATTCATTGGGGTGTTTGGTATTTGTTATTCTAGTTGTTGCAAAGCATTAGGGATTGTGGTAACATCTTCCTTTTGAGTATCATCCAACACTACATAATCATTTTCTTTCTTCTCATATTGTTGTAATAGATCTTTATACAATGCTTTCTCATTGAATATGACATCCCTTCTTATTAAAAATTTATGATTTTCAAAATCTTAAATCCTATAACTAAATTCATCAATGCCATATTCAACAAATACACATTTTTTTGACTTAGCTCCTAGCTTGGTTCTATTTTCAAAATCTATATGTGAAAATGCTTCACAACCAAAGGTTTTGAGAAAAGAATAAATCACCTTCTAACTAGTCCATGCTTCCCTTAGATTACCATGACTCAAAGGATTAGAGGTACCTCTATTAATAAAATATATAGCAGTATTGACAACTTCCACCCATATGTTTAAGGACATCCCAACATGCAACCCCATGCTCCTTGCATGCTCTATTATTGTCATGTTCATGTATTCAACCACTCCATTTTCATGTGTATTCCTTGGAATAGTTTTTTATCTACAAATATCATTAGCGGAGAAAAAATATTCAAATTCATAACTACAAGGGAATATTCCTAAGCTGGTCCCCATACATCTATATGCACAAGCTCTAATTTTTTTTTTTTTTTTCCTTCCTACTCTTCACAAAATACACTCTCTTTTATTTTCCATAAACATAACTTTCACAGAAATCCATATTGACACATTTTAGAACTAGTAAAATTTTCTTTGAATGAATTAATTTCATGCGTTTCTCACTCATGTGCCCAAGTCTATTGTTCCATAGTGCTATATTAGAATTACAGCAATTTTTTGTTCTCCCTGCTCAACTATAGCAACTGTTCTTAAATATTCATTTTTCTCTAAAATAATTAAAGTAGAAGGAATAGTATGACCTATACAAAATATAAGGTGCTTACTTTCACACCTTTTTCTACTACAAGGGAACCTTTTTAAACCCTCCATTTTTTATCATTAAAAGTAACTACACAACCCCCATTACCAAGTTGCTTTGTTGAAATTAAATTCCTACTTAGCCTTGAAACATTTCTTACCTCATGTAGTAGCCAATGATCCCATTCTGCAAATTAATCCTAACTTTTCCCTATCTAACAATCTGATAGGGTTCATTATCTCTCAAATAAATAAGCCCAAAATCCCCTTAGACATAATCAATAAAATAACCTCTATGCAGTGCCCAGAATCTAAAACCCAAGAATCATCAACACTTTCTAAAGAAAGAAGTAGATCATCCTCTTTAGATTTGTTACTTACCACATTTTCCTCCTTGTTCCCTTCTATTGTATCTCCTTCATTGTTCTTTTAAGTCTAGTAATCATTCTTATTATACCCTAGTTTCCCACAATACCAACAATCTCTTAGTCATCGGGATTGAGACCTCTTCTCCTTTGATTTTCCTCTTGATTTCTCATTATTTCCAAAGTTACTTCCTCTCTCTATCATTCTACCTCTACTTTTTGCATTCAAAGCATTTCTTGATGTAGATCCAGTAAGGTTTTCCTATGAGTCTCCTCACTTGGAATAACACCAATTACATCATCAAATTTTAGGGTATTAGATCCATAAATAGAATTACTCATAGTTATTAGCAAGCCATTCCAACTTTCAAAAAAAGAACACAAAAAATAGAGAGCCCTAATTTCATCATCAAAACTAACATTATCAGAAGATAATTTAGTAACTATATTAATGATGCAGGAGCATCTTGGGTTTTCTCGGTGGCTACTTTGGAGTTCATGGGAGGAGACTCGATAGTTTCTTTGGAGGGTTCTTGGGCTAGTACTCGGTTGAAGAAGATGTGCTTGATAGAGATTACTCAATCATATCTTTGAAGTTCTTGGTTGAGAACTCAATGGATGAATGGACTAAGTGATCTTGGAGGTGATCAATTGTTGAAGGATCTCAAAATAGCTTGGGGAACTTGGTTATTAAAGGTGCTCAAGGATGCTTGCAAGAACTTGACACACACTAGGAGCTTGATGAATCTTAGTTACAATGTTTCCTGAGTTGCTTAGTCTTTGAAGGAGTTCATTTGTTGGAGGAACTCAATCTATGAGGTAGGAACTCAGCATATATAAGGGATCTCAACTAGTTCAGTTGTTGTGTTGACTAAGTGGCTTGGTCAATGAAGAAGCTTGGTTATGTTTGAAGGTTTGCTAATGTTGAGTGGTGGTTTTTGACACTTGGTCATGTCTTAATTTTTTTTTTTTCCTGAGTTATCTATGAGCTAAAATTTTGGCATTTCATTTTCTATATGTATTTAATTTGTGTTGCTATCAACTTGTGGCTTGCATGTGCATCTAATGTAAGGGTATATTTTAATTTGTAATTGCTAGGCCAAGCTATGGCTTAGTTGGGTATAAGTAAAGGGTTCTTGTGGAGTCTTTAGGAATTCATTCAGTGGAGTGAGTCATAATTTAATGTATCATCTAGGATGGGGAAGATGGAGTAGCTGAATGAGTGAATTTTTCCTAAGTGTTTGGATAGAGCATCGAATGTGAGGCAGTTTACACCTAGATTTTGGGAAAATTTTGGGAAGGGCTAGTAGTTGGGGCTTGGGAAACAACAAGATTGCTTGGTGGGCTTATGAGAACAAGTTTAGATCTTCCTTGAAGGTTTCTATCAATGTGAATCTAAGCTAGCTAGTGTTGGTATTGGATCTTGAGGGATCTTGTAGAACTATTATTGTATTGCTATTGTATTTGGTTATAATTGGGAAGGCCTTATAGCTTGACACATTGCATGTAATTAGTTATTTTATGAATAAAGAGTTGTGTTTGGTATCATATCTTGTATCTTGTATTATGTTTCCATTGTGTGGTTATTTATTGGGGGCTGGGACATCTCCTTTGGGCATTCTCCTACCTTGCACTACGTCAAATGGTATCGAAGCACAATCATTCTTGAGTGTGTAGATATTGTATATGCAAAATTGGGGGCCTCTAATCCTCACATACACTTCAACATGGTCATTACCTATGAGATCATCCCAAAATAAAAATTGTATTATTTATTAAAAAAGTCTAATAGAGTGATCTGTTGCCTTCTAACTAGAAGGATTATGCCTTTGCTCTTGGAACAAGAAGCAGGCAACCAGACCTCTAGAATGAAGGATTTATGCAGCTAAATGAAAGTGAAATTAATCTAGATGAGAGATGCAATTATTAATCTAAGAAATGAAGAAACATAGTATGCTAAATGGATGCATATTTAAAATCTAAATGATATTATAATGAAAGAAATAAAGCTATGCAAATGTAAGAAAAGTGAGTAAGAATTTTAGCATAAATTTGATGCAAATTCCAAAATTCATCCTCTGTAATGAGGAATGGAGAGCTTCTTTTATAGAATCCAAGAGGTGGTCGATAGTCAAGATTAACTGAAAAGGACGGTCAAGATTGAAGAGGAGAGCCAGTCATAAAGATAACTTCCTCATGAAAAGGGAGTTAACTCGTTGCCTTTGGGTGATAAAAGGAGTTAACTAAGTCCTTTTGAGTGATAAAAGGAGCTAACTGAGTCCTTTTTTAGTTTAACTGAGTCCTTTTTGAGTGATAAAAGGAGTTAACTGAGTGCCTATTGAGTGATAAAAGGAGCTGACTAACTGCCTTTTGAGTGATAAAAGGAGCTAATTGGCTCCTTTTTTTGACTAAATGTCTAATTTAACAAAATAGAATATGACCTCATAAATGGATAACTTTAACTAATTGAATAATTAAATTCAATAATTAAAAGAGGAGATATCTTATTAAATTAAATGTATTTAATTCCTTTGTATATTAGCTAAAGAGGTCATTTTAATTTAATTAAAGAAGAACACTTATAATTAAATTAAATTAAATTGATAGGTTTGTGTAGCTAATTTGAGTCAATATTTAGGAATTAAATAAATAATATGATTAATGCAAATCATGGTTTTTTGCATTTGACACCTAGGTCAAGTAGCGATTATTAGAATTAGAATTGCCTAGTAAAATAGGACTTAGGAATAGTTGAATAAACCAAGTTGGTTAATATGGAAATGTGCCAATTTTGGGGTATTATAGATATATCACTAAAGCTAAGGTAGTTTGCACCAAGACCTTGGGTTGAGAGTGTTGGAATTACAAGGGGAAGGGAGTAAACTTCTAAGAGGCGGCATGAATCAGGAGTTTAAACTAGGACCCATAAAACTTTCACCATTTATTCACCACATGCATTAATATCCTAAAATAACATGTAAAGCATATGCATCTAAATCATGTAAACATGTAATCAATCACACACATAACACCAAATATGATTACCTAGAAACCCTCCAAGTGAGAAGGTAAGATTAGGGTGGGGATGACACCCACAAATCTTCACTATTGTAGTAATAAAGTGTATCTAATGAAGGTTACAATGATTTGACCATGAATCATGGTCTACCCTGTTAAAGGCTTACAAAGATTGTTAGGTCTCACCTTGTTAAAGGATTTCAACACCCTGTTAGAAGTGTGCCTAGTTAGAGGACTTCAACTTACAATTAAGTAAGCATCCTATTAAAGGATTTCATACAGCCTATTAGGACTACTCTGTTAAGAGATGTAACTGATGTCACCTATTAAAATGTCTCAACATAGATTCTATGATTCACACTTGCTTGCCTGAAAATAGATCACCTCTACACAATGTCTAGTCAATCTTTCATGATCAAATGTCTCCAATGTTGTATCCTTCTCTCTATTCTCGGTGCTTCTCTAATTGATTCTGTAATTCACTCTTTCTTCTAAGTCACCTTGAATGCTCTACAAATTGTCTTGTTCACTCTTCCAATTTGATCATTTACCCCTTATTGTTTCATAAAGAGATTAGGGCTTCATCCTCCTTAAGAAGACTTAGGTGGCTTAGGGTTAGCTATGAATCTATGACTAAGATTCGTCCATTTTGTTGCTTAAACCTTCCCATTTTCTAATTGGCTACATGTAATTACATAGGAAATCCAAATATAGATTTTTTTTTATCTCCAAAAGATCATAATCTATTCTTAAGTCAACTTAGAAATGGTTTACATTGTTGTTTGTGCCATTACAAATAAATATGTCAAAACTATATCACTCGGCATATGAAGTCTTTGATGTTCAACATGCACTATTCTATATACTATGACTTGACACTTACATTACTCAACACCCACTATTTACTCAGCTCTTGAATCACTTGGTATGGTTTATCTTCTCAACAATTAAGTGACCTAGCACTCATTACAACTCAGCACGATCTAGTATTTACATGTTGTTCTAAGCATGTATTACTAGTTTGGCATAAACTGATTAAATGGCTTAAGTGTGTTGACACTCACTTATCAAAACCAATCTAAGATCAATAGAGAGATGTTGATCTAAGGAGATCTTGATCTAGTGGTGGATTTGTTGCAGAGGGATTGCAAAGATCTTGGAAGATGGATCTAAGAGGATTGGACCCTTGGATGATTGCAAATCTCTATGATGTGGTAGAGAAGAGGCTTTCTAAGATGTTTTCTCAGTTACTTAAAGAAGGGATTGGTGAATTTTGTAGATGTTTATGGAGCTGGAGGCTACCAATTTGGAAGAGAGTTGTCTAGTTGATTAGAGACTTGTCCATGAGAGAAGATGGCATAACAAGGTTGTAGAGGAGGTAACAAAGGTATGTGAGGTTGGTTTTGATCAGTTTGTTGAGTCTAATGTGAAACCTATAGAGTAATTTGAGGTTGTTTCTGAAATACCTAAGCTTACTGGGGAGATACCTAATCTTGTTGATGTTGAGGTTGATATTATTTTTCATGATTGGTTGGTTGTGACTGACATGGAAATTTTAGATAATCTTGTTATGACTATGAGGCCATTGGTGTTGTGATTTTGGCATGTGTTGATGGAGATCTATAGATTGTTAATGATGTGGAGTTTTTTTTTGTTAGTGTGGATTCACTAGTTGCTGATGTGGGTGAGCGTTTGTTGATGAAGTACTATGTTCAATTTCTTCCTAGTAGTGAGCATGTTGATTGAATTGTTGAGATTTTGGTGTTTGATAGATGGATGCACATGTGGATGATTTGCATGTTAATTTTCTTGTCCCTATTTGAGTAGAAGCCTTTGGTGAAGATGAAGATGGTTTTTTATCTTTCTTTGGACATCAAAGTGTGGGACACACTTTTCTATTTACCTAGGGAGTCTAATGCAAGAGCATCTTCAGTTTTATTAATGGCTACTTTGGATTTCATGGGAGGAGGCTCAGTAGTCACTTTGGAGGGTTCTTGGACTAGTACTCAGTTGAATAAGAGTACTTGGTAGAGGTTACTTGGTCATCTATTGGAAGTTCTTGGTTAAGAACCCAGTGGAAGAATGGACTCAGTGATCTTAGAGGTCCTCGGTTGTCAAAGGAGTTCAGCATAGCTTGGGGCACTTGGTCATCGAAGGTGCTCAGTGATGCTTGTGGGAACTCAAAACACACTAGGAGCTTAGTGAATCTTGGATGTATTGTTTCTTGAGTTGTTTGGCCTTTGAAGGATCTCAACTGCTAGAGGAACTTGGTCTATGAACGAGGAACTCAACATACACTAGGGAGCTTGGATAGTTTGTTTGTTGTGTTGATTGAGTGCCTTAATCAATAAAGGGGTTTAGTAATGCTTGAGGATTTTCATATTCTTGATGGTGGTTTCTAACACTTGGTCATGTCTTGCTTTACTATATTTCCCTAAGTTGTCTATGAGCCAACCTTTTGGCATTTCATTTTGTTGTATGTATTTAATTTGTGTTGTAGCTAATTTTTCACTTGCATGGGCATTTAATTTAAGGATTTATTTTAATTTGTAATTGCTAGGTTGACTTATGGCTTAGTTGAGCATAAGGGGGTCTTTTGGAGTCTTTAGGAATTCATTTGGTGGAGTGAGTCTTGATGGAGTGTGAGATCCAACATGGGGAAGATGGAGTAGCTAAGTAAGCGAATTTTTCCTAAGTGTGTGGATAGAGCGTCAAATGTGAGGTAGTTTACACCTAGATATTGGGTAAATTTTGGTAAGGGCTAGTAGCTAAGGCTTAGGAAATAAGGAGATTTCTTGTTGGGTTTATCGGCATAACTTTAGATCTTCATTGAAGGTTTCTACCAATGTAGATATGGGCTAGCTAGTTTTGGGATTGGATCTTGAGGGATCTTGCAAAACTATTACTGTAATTGTAATTATATTTGGTCATAACCACAAAGGCCTTACAGCCTAGCACATTGCATGTAATCAGTTATTTTATGAATAAAGAGTTGTGTTTGGTATCAAATCTTGTATCTTGTATTATGTTTCTATTATGTGGTTATTTTCTAGGGGCAAGGACATCTCCTTTAGGGATTCTCCTACCTTGCACTGCATCAATTAAACTCATTTAAATGATCTACAACAAATCCATCTTCTGCCACCTTTATATTAAATAAATGCTTCATGAAAAATACTTTGTTTGAAGTAGAGGGATTTTCATATAGTTTCTCTAGAGTTTGCATCAACTCTTTCATCATCATTGCTTTTGTAATGTTAAATGTCACTTATGGTTACAAGAATAATTGAATACTTTCAAGTGCCTTTCTATCCAAATTTTCTCACTCCTCATCTATCAAAGTTCCTTGTTTCTGAGGTTTTCCTTCCAATGGTTTCCATGAATCCTTCTGATAAAGATAGTACTCTATTTACATTTTTCAAAATTGAAAGTTATGCCCATTAAACTTATCAACCTTTAGCTTACCATCATCTTCCATCACTCCCACTTAACTATGAGACCCTCTTGTAGAGGATAGCTAAAACAAATGGCAATTGTCTCAGCTATAAAAAAGATCAGCAGTTTGGCTTTGATACCACTTGTTAGGATTAACCATGGATAGAAATATTACTTACATGAAAATATAACCAATATTAGATAATAATAAATCACACAAAAGAGAACACAAGATACAAGGATTTAATGTAGTTCACCTAGTCCCTAGGCTATGTCCACCAATAGTAAATCCAATATTATTATTATCTAGTTATTACAATCTACAATCTTTTACAGCTCAATACTGCCATAAGAAGCTATAATCTCATTACACATTATGAAATCCCTAACCCTAATCCATTTTATACAAGATTTTTTTTATTAAAAAAGTAGGGCTAGAATAAGTTGTCTAATAGAAAAAATAAATGCCAATGCCTTTTGCAATAATAGAGTCATTTTTTACTTTGGGAGCATTACCCTCAAAAATGCTTACTGGGGCATTTCCCCTCAACCTCACCCTATACTATGACAAGGAGCACACCTAGGGCACTACTCTAAGATCTTGTAAGGGATGCCACCCCTTGAACCTATCTTGGGGATGCTACCCCCAAACCCCCATAGAAATAATCTAAGGAAAATTGTATTGAATAAACCTTCGAGTCTGATTAGGCACCATAACACAATAATAAATGATATAGCAAGAGATATTATGACATTGGAAAGTTTGATTCTAGGAGTGATGAAGAAATGTTTCTTTGATATTCACTTAAAAGAAAAGAATATAGCTTTTTAATCAAAGATTAAAGACTATTGTTGGAAGTGTTAATGTGAGAGTTGGTGAAAATTTTAGAATTCAGTAAAGTATACTTGATTATAATTTTGATGAGGATACTATTGAGTAGGAATTATTTTAATGAAACTAACACTAATTTATAGACTAAGTTAAGAGAAGAAGCTAGACCAATACCTAGAGCAAAAGTCAAAATTAAACAAGTGATACCTGATAGGAATGTGGCAAAGAATCATCATGTTTAACAAATTATTGGAAGAAAAGATAAAGGAGTAATAACAAGGAACAAGGTACATGAAGAACTATGTTTAATTTCTCAAGTTGAACCTAAAAAAAATTATGAAGCTTGTATAGATGATTATTGGATTACAGCTATGAAAGAAGAGTTAGATCAGATTGAAAAGAACAAGACTTGAGAATTGGGTTCTAGACCTAAAGATAAGAATATTATTAGAACTAAATGGGTATTCAGAAACATGATAAATGAACAAGGTGAGGATTTGAGAAACAAAAAAAAAATCCTATGTAAAGGCTATTCATAGTAAGAATGAATTAATTTTGAAGAAACCTTTGCACCTGGTTCTAGACTAGATGTGATGCAGGAGCATCTAGAGGTATAAAGGCAATCCTATGTCAACCAAAAAAATGTACTTAGACTCAGTTTTTGTTTCATGTGTTTTCATTTTTGGATACCCATTTGGATCAAATAAAGGTTCCAACTCTCAGAGTTCCATTATCAGTGTTCTAGGATAGAGTATTTGAACAGCTTGGAATACGTGTAAATGCTAGAAAAATAGGAGTATATAATTAAGCCATCATTTTGGTGAATTAGAAGGCATAAATTGGCCACATGAATGTAATTGTAATTTAGAGCATTCCAGAAAAAGAATCAGGTCAAAAGGCCCCACGATTTGAAAGTTATTATAGTTTTTCAGTTTTTGGAGACCTCCTTAGAATGCTTCAAAGTCAGGTTAGGGGCATTAAATGACCTTGAAAAGGGCTAAAAAATGGGGGACAAGTGAAGCTGGTCCATAGGGCTATAGAGCACTTCGAGAGCTTTCCAAAAATGTAAATGGTTTGTCAATCGGAGCTACAATTCAAAAGTTATGCCTCCTGAAAGCTCGGTTACTATTTTTGGATTCTTCTAGATTTGTGTCAACTTCTAACATAGCTTCTGGAGCCTTCTATTTGGTTGGTGGATGCCAACTAGCACTTTCTAGAATGTACTCCTAATCATTAACCCTTTGGGGTCTATTTAAGAACATTTCTGGCATTGTAAAAGGTAGTTTGGAGTGGAGTTTGAGAGGAGGTACTAAAAAGGGAAATTATCTCTAGATTATTACTGTTGTAAGCCCTTAGGGCATGTTTTGGAGTCTATTTTCTCTGTACTAAATGTAATAGCATATTTACATAGTTAATACAATTTTCCCTTTCCTGTTGTGTCCATTCTGTGCTTGGATTGTGTCCCCATCAAGTGGAAACAAAATATATATATATATATTTCCTAAGTCATGTTTCTTCAAAATTTTGCAGGGGCCAAATTTCTTCATTTTCAGCTTCTTGTAAGTACCAGATGGAAATATTTCTTTCCATAAGTGTACCATGAGTAGATCCCCTACTTGGAATTTCTTATGTCTTCTCCTTTGATCAGCCCTAGCTTTATACAAGATTGGATGAGGATGAGAATTATATTTGGATAGAGTTCATTACAAAGGAGTATTTTCAGCAACAAATAGTTGTTCTAGCTAGGTGTTGGAAAAGAAGAAAGAAGGAAATATATCGACACCGGATACTTGTTCCAACTATGTGTTAGAGGAAGAGAAAAAAAAATGTCAACAGTGGCTACTTCATTTTGTGAATCCATATTCACAAAATTTTTCCTACCATGGGAGTCGGATGCAAGAGCATCATGCATCAGAAAAAAAAAATGTGGAAGATTTGCATATTGGTTTTCTTGTCCCTGTTGAGGTGAACGCTTGTGATGAAAATGAAGATGGTTGTATATCTTTCTTTTGGCGTCAAAGTGTGGGACACACTTTTCTATCTACCAGGGGAGTCTGATGCAAGAGCATCTTGCATGGGAAAATTAAATTATTAGAAAAAATAATAATAATAATAATAATAATTGTGGAGGAGAGAGAAAGTGACAAAAATAGGAAGAAAAATAATTAAAAATAAAAAGTAGAAAAAATGAGAAAAAGAGACATTCCTATTTTCAATGGGCATAGGTGGCGTGAATAAAAAGAAAAAAATATATAGTTGGCATTCCATTTATCAAGGTGCGTAGGTGGAATTCTAGAAGGTTTTGGATAAATCATGTATTTAATATTTGTTGGGTGCTTAGTTGTATTTGGGTGAGAATTTAATATTTATTTAAAGGTAGTTGTATTTACCTTTTATCCCACATTGGTTGTGTTTGTAATGTCTTGGGTTAGAAGTACCTATTTAAGCAAGGCTTATTATCATTTGTAATCAAGTTCGAAAATAGAAGCTCTTCGAATGTAATCTCTTGTAAGAAAGCTTGAGAAGTAGAATTTTGGGAAGTAGAAGCTCTTAGTGAGGAATCTCTCTTGTATTATAAGAGTTTGGAGTTTTTTTCATTTGGAGGATATTGTAATAAATTTCAATATTAATGGAACTTTTATGAAGCATTTTGTCATCTCTTTGTCTCCATCTTGTTGTGATCTTGATTGTGAGTTTGTAAGGGTGGTGTGGCCCTTCATCAGTGGTATTAGAGCATACCTTTGTCAGTGGTAGAGTGTGTACCTACATCAATATAGTTGGCATTCCATTTATCAAGGTGTGTAGGTGGAATTCTAGAAGGTTTTGGATAAATCATGTATTTAATATTTGTTGGGTGCTTAGTTGTATTTGGGTGGGAATTTAATATTTATTTAAAGGTAGTTGTATTTACCTTTTATCCCACATTGGTTGTGTTTGTAATGTCTTGGGTTAGAAGTTCCTATTTAAGCAAGGCTTATTATCATTTGTAATCAAGTTCAAAAATAGAAGCTCTTCGAATGTAATCTCTTGTAAGAAAGCTTGAGAAGTAGAAGTTTGGGAAGTAGAAGCTCTTAGTGAGGAATCTCTCTTGTATTATAAGAGTTTCGAATTTTTCTCATTTGGAAGATATTGTAATGAATTTCAAATATTAATGGGAGTTTTATGAAGCATTTTGTCATCTCTTTGTCTCCATCTTGTTGTGATCTTGATTGTGATTTTGTAAGGGTGGTGTGTCCCCATCAAGTGGTATCAAAGCTGGTTTTCTTGAGTGTGCAGAATGAGCACCAACTGTGAGGTAGTTTGCACTAGGACTGTGTGGTTGTGAGTTTGAGTTAAGAAGATGCCTCCACAAAGAGAGTGTGGTGGAAGGGCCAGAGCTATTAATCCTAAGGAGGTTAGAGCCCTCCAAAGGCAGGTACAAGAGTTGCAAGAGGAGCTCCGTAGAGGAACAAATGTTGCTGCAGGCAACGAAAGTGAGGACAATAATGAAGAAGAAGAAATTGGACTAGAAGGGGAATTTGACGGGGAAGTTCTGAATCAGGTAGAGGAAAGGCTTTTTAGGGCCATTACTAGGTTTGGGAAAAGACCTACAATTGATGTGGGTGTATTTTCAAGAAATTTAAAACTAGATGAGTTGATCGACTGGATCAATGAACTGGAAGAGTACTTTGAGTATGAGGATATCATGGATCTAGATAGGGTTAAGTTTGCAAAGGCCATGCCAAAATCTGGTGGCAAGAGGTTCAATTGGAAAGAAATAGAAGAGGAAAGGAGAAGATCACAAGGTGGGATCGTATGGTGGACAAATTGAAGAAGAAATTCATTCCTATTGATTATGAGCTTGATTTGTTTAAGAAGATGCATGGGTTAAAGCAAGCAGGAAGATTAGTCCAAGAATATATAGAGGAGTTTTGTTGACTTCTAATTAGAGCAGGGCATGCAAAAGCAAACAAGGAGAAGGTTTCTCGTTATATTAGTGGCTTGCGACCTAGCATCCAGGAGGAATTGAGTCTGGTAAGAATGACCAGTGTTGAAGAGGCATACCAATTTTCCCTACGAGGTGAAGAGAAGCTAAATAAGAGGTTTGAAGGGAGACAAAGAGGGTGTAGTCAAGGAGGAAGGGTTAGCGGTAGGTCATCTGGAGGCTGAAATGAAACCCAAAAGAAAAATGAAGATGTGGGTACTAGTAGGAACTAGAGGAACGAGGGTTTCAATCGCTCCCATGATCAAGACTTTGGAAATCAAAGAGGAAGAGGTAGAGGACATGGAAAAGGAAGAGGAGGCTTCTGTGGTACATATTTCCATTGTAATAAAGAAGGTCATCGTGCCTTTGAATGCCCTCAATGACAGGGAAGGACAGATAGGAGAGCTGAGGGCCAAGCTAGGGTTGCTCATGTGGATGAGGATGCACAATCATCACATTTAGAGGATGCAAAAAGAGGAGAGACCTTGGTAAATTAAAGGGTCCTACTAAGTGGTGAGATTGAACTAGGACAAAGGAGGAGTTTGTTCCATACCAGATGCAAGTGTGAGGATAAATGTTGTGATATGATCATTGATGGTGGTAGTACTGATAACTTGGTATCAGAAGAGATGGTCTCTAAGCTGAAGCTCAAGAGGGAGAAAAACCCCTAGCCCTATTGGATTGCTTGGGTGAAAGATGATCATAAGGTCCTGGTAAGTGAACAATGTTTAGTGAAATTCAAAATTGGGAATTACCATGATGAAGTTCTCTGTGATGTTATTCCAATGGATGTTTGCCATCTATTGTTGGGTAGATCATGGAAGTTTGATAGGCATGCAGTACATGATGGTCATGCAAACACATACTCTCTAACAAAGGATGGAGTTCACCACAAACTAAAGCCCATGAAAAAGGAAGGTGAAAATGTATGTAGCAGTGCTAGGATTTGTCTTGTTGATGGAAGGAAGTTTTTAGATGGCATGAAACATCAGCGTATGTTCTATGCTTTGATTCCTAGGAAAGATAAAGAAGGTAGTAGTGAAATACCACTTGAAGTTTCAAATTTACTAGGTGAGTTTGGAGATATTATCTTTGATAATGTTCCAGAAGGATTGCCACCAGTAAGGCAAATTAGTCATCAGATAGATTTAATCCCAGGAGCTAGTTTGCCTAACAAGGCTGCTCACAAGATGACTCCTACTGAAATTGAGGAGCTAAACAGACAGGTTCAGGAGCTATTGAGGAAGGGATTGATTTGGGAGAGCATGAGTCCATGTGTAGTACCTACAGTACTAGCACCAAAGAAGGATGGAGAGTGGAGGATGTGTACAGACTCTCGAGCTATAAATAGGATAACCATCAAATATCAGTTTCCTTTGCCAAGAATGGATGATCTTATGGACTGCTTGAGTGGAGCTCAGTACTTCACAAAGATAGATCTCAAGAGTGGTTATCACCAGATATGGATTCAAGAAGGAGATGAGTGGAAAATAGCCTTCAAGACCAA
Organism: Cupressus sempervirens; assembly: GCA_028749045.1. Lineage (NCBI taxonomy): Eukaryota > Viridiplantae > Streptophyta > Pinopsida > Cupressales > Cupressaceae > Cupressus > Cupressus sempervirens. The sequence goes on along the minus strand of CM053790.1, from coordinate 548,126,180 downwards.
GGAGGGTCTTTATGAGTGGTTAGTCATGCCCTTTGGATTGACGAATGCCCCAAGCACCTTCATGTGGCTTATGAATGAGGTACTTAAGAAGTTCTTGGGAAAATTTGTTATTGTTTATTTGGATGATATTTTAATTTTCAGCAAGACTTTCGAAGAACATTTATTGCATATTCGTAGTGTCCTTGAAAGGTTAAGGGAAGAGAAATTGTTAATTAATCTGAAGAAGTTTATCTTTGCAAAAAGGGAATTAGTCTACTTGGGGTTTGTTATATCACCTGAAGGTCTCAAAATGGATCCAGATAAGGTAAAAGCCATCTTGGAATGGCCTACTCCAAGGTTTGCTACTGAGGTAAGATCATTTCATGGTCTGGTTAGTTTTTATAGGAAGTTCATTAAGAATTTCAGTGGCATATGTGCACCCCTGACTGACACAATAAGAGGGGATAGAAAAGAGTTCAAATGGATTGTGGTAGCTGCAAGAAGTTTTGAATTGCTGAAGAAGAAGGTGACAGAACAACCTGCGTTGGCACTTCCAGATTTTAGAAAGGTGTTCCAAGTGGATTGTGATGCTAGTGGCAGTGCTATTGGAGCTGTATTAAGCAAAGAAGGTAAGCCTATTGCATATTTTAGTGAAAAATTGAATGATGTGAAAAGGAAATATTCTATTTATGATCAAGAGTTCTATGCAATAGTTCAAGCCTTAAAGAAATGGAGGCATTATTTATTGCCGAAGGAATTTTTTTTGTGTACTAATCACCAGGCATTATAGTACCTAAATAGCCAAGGTAAATTGAATCATATGCATATGAAGTGGGTAGAGTTCTTGCAGAGCATACCTTTGTTAATGGTAGAGTGTGTACCTACATCAAGATGCAATAAGAATGTCTTTGGCATATGTAGCTAACAAGAAATTTAAAGCTTATTAGATGGATGTCAAATCAAGTATTTAAATGGAGAATTATAAGAAGATGTATACATTAAACAACCTACTAGGTTTCCTTTAACAAATAAAGATGATCTAGTTTGCAAATTAAATAAGGGATTGTGTGGATTGAAAAAAACACCTAGAGTCTAGTATGAAGATTGGATAAATACTTGAAATTTTTGGGATTTATGAAAGGCAATGATGATAGTAACTAGTATCTAAGAGATAATGATAAAGGATTATTGATTGTTGTAGTATTTGTGGATGAATTTATTTTTGGAAGTAATGATGAAGCAAGTGAGGCATTTAAAAAAAAAAAAAAAAAGAATTTGAGATGAGTATGATTTGAGAAATGAAATAATTCTCTGGATTACATATTGTACAGAACAATGATGGAATTTTTATATCACATATAAAGTATCTTAAAGATTTTCTGAAAATATTTGGATTGGAAATTTGTAAACCTATTAGAACACCTAAGGTAACTGGATGTAAATTATCTAAAAAGGATGAATCCCCTAATAACAAACATAAAAATTGTAAATCTATGATTGGTTGATTACAACATTTGATACACACTAGACTTGATATTGCTAATGCATTTGGAATTGTAGGAAAATTTTAGGAAGATCATGAAGAGACACATTTATTTGAAAGGAACATCTGATTATGAATTATGGTATGAAAGATCACATGATTTCATTTTGTATGTATACATTGATGTTGATTGGGAACAAAGTGTAGATGATTGAAAGAGCATGAGTGGTGGAGCATTCTTCTTGGAGCGAAGATTGGCTTCTTGGCTATGCAATAAATAGAATTGTATTTCAAGAGTACGAAAAAAGTAGAGTATGTAGTAGTAGTAAATAATTGTAATTAAATTATTTGGATGAAGAATGTGTTGAAAGATATTGGTATAGAATTCATTGAACCTATTATCATATAGTGTGATAACACAAGTACTATAATTATGTCAAAAAATCCATTATTATATTCAAAGAAAAAGCATATATCTAGTATCACTTTTTAAGAGAGAAAGTTGCAAAAAAAGAAGTTAGATTGGAATCTACTAACGGAAAGTAGAAAATAGAAGATATATTCAAAAAACCTTTAGCTAAGGATACATTTAAGTAGTTGAGAGGTATGCTTGGGGTTATGCCACAACCTACTTTATAGTAGTTGATGTAGAGATTGCATCAATCTAGCTAGTAGCAGAACACTATTTCTTTATATAGACTAGATCTCTGATGCTTCCTCTATGGGGGAGTATATGTGCTTGAGCTAAGTCATTGAGGACTCTTTGTATTGGTATTATATAGTGTCTTTGGGCACTGGAGCTTGAACAAATTGTTTTGGAAATGATTAAACTTTGATAGTTGACATAATGATACCTTTGTCATTGATGTCAATAAAGGAGAGATATATACATTGAAAAAAAAAGAGATATGAGTATATGAAATACATTATACTTGATGCATCCTTTGGAGATATGTGTATTTTATTGATGAGGAGGATTTATTGATTGGTGAAGAGGATTTAAGAAAGATGTTGATATATGGGGGAGATTAAAACCTCCATTATGCATGTTGGTTACTTGATGACAGAAGGGGTTCATGAGAAGTGTGAATGGGGGAGAAAAAGTAGACAAGGAAGAAGTATATTTGGTATTCTTGAAAATTGGTTTTTTTACATCTATGTTTCCATCAATGCCAAAGGTGGAGATTATTACTATGAATGTTGATGGTATTCCTATGGGGGAATATATTACCATATTTGTAGACATGATTCAAATCTTATGTGTTGCATTCATGAGAGTGTTTTTCATTGATATCAATATGTTAGCATGAATTTTGATGATATTCCTATGAGGGATTATCCTAGCATTGTTGCAGCATTGGAGAGATTGATAGCATGACTATGTATTGCATTCATGACTATATTTGTCAATGATGTCAATATACTAAGAAGATTGGTAGAGTAGCAGATAGTGTTTGAGACCATATGGTTCAAGGATTAAATATGAAGTCAAGTGCAATTGGGGATATGTTCTATAGAGTGGCTTGAGGACATGGCAAGGAGGGTATATACAAATTTTAAGAGTAGCAATAATTATTTGAGATCAACAAAAGACAATTTATAGATAGAGTTTGTGAGAAGTAGTTTATGATGTTTGGATTATATCTCCTAACATGGATAGATTCTAGATGAGAAAAGTTAGATACAGATAGAAGACATCCTAATGATGATGCCAGCAAGTGTGTGAAGTTATAAATATTGTGAGCCGATAATATCATGTAATTATGAAAAGTTGTAATGTAGTGTATTATCAAACTGAGGTCCTATTGTAATTGTAATTTTGAAATCCTCAAGGCTGACTCAATGAATTATTTTTAGGACTTGGTATAAAGGAAATTTATTTTCATTGTGATGAGGTGTGAGAGTGTATAAAATTTTGTTAAAAATAGAAAGTGAATTATAAGTGAAGAAGATTAGTACATGTGAGAAAGAGATCAAACTAATTATTATGATGTGAGTTTGCAAATCTGGTATTGAGACCTAAGAAGTGTTTGGTGTGGAAAAGTGATGCAAGTATGGATGGGAAAATCAGGGCCCAAGACACACCTAACTATCCAACTACCATGCAAAGTAAACACAATGGAAGAAAACAACTTATAGAATAACACCAAAGAGAGAAGGAACAAAAAATTCTTATTTAATTCATCAACTTGTCTACATACATTCCCAACTGTGAGGCCTTCTAGGTTACGACCAACAAGATTTACAAAATTTCAAACTTATAATTTTTATAGATACTTAATTTGGACTTCCAACTCCCTTAAATTTGCACTCACCAAAAAATTATATCCTAAACCTAAATACCCCTATTTATAGGTTCCAAAATGGCTTACAAAAGATTCTAAATCATTACAAAATAAAAGGAAAACTTTAAAATATTTGACATACATCTCAAGATAAGATCCTTACGTTAAATGCATGAAGCAGATTAACTACATAAATCAGCTCATACTAGGAACCAATCACAAAAAAACTCTCCCAAAGAAGGAATCAAGCATCAACAAACATCAGGTTCACTTGGCACATGAAGGAACACTTGGTTGCCAAAGAACTTGGATAATGTTGAGAAACTTGGCCAACACTGAAAAATCATAGCTCAATAAACACTGGAACTCTGCACTAACTACAACTCAGCACTAAGAGGAAGAATGAACAAAGATAATTAGGATACTAAGGCAACCCAAGATGCTTCTACATAAAAAAGGCATGGTAAGAGGATGGAGTAAGAGTTTGAATTGCTAAGATCAATTGTATTTTATATTATTCTAAAAGAAATAATTTTGAGGCCATTTGGGTAGCAAGTTCATTGGTCTTGCCTTTGAATCTATTTGGATAGTGGGTTCTTATGCCTTTTATAACTCCTACCAAAGTTGGTACAACTCCTAATATGGTTGGAATTCACTCACAAAGATATGAAGTCTCCTAATGAGGATTGATATATAGTTAATTTATTTCATTGGCTCCTCATAATGTCTTGTTAGAATAATTTAGCATAAATAAGAGGGGGGGTGAATCAGTCATCCAAGGTCCAAAATGTACCAATTTAACTTTTAATCACTTCAAATACCTCATATCTAAACATTCAATAGCTCAGTCTCTATAGAAAATAATTTGTGACATATCTTGCAATCCATTTTCCTACTAGTAATAAACTTGCAAAATGTAAAACATTAAAAGAAAAACATCTTAGATAACATCCACACAAGTATAACAATAGGATTTAATGTAGAAACCCAATTTTGGAAAAACCACAAGTAACATGTCACCAATTTTTCACTCTTCTAAAGTAAGATATGTTAGGATCCAATCCTATTAAAGGTTACAAAATACATTGTTAAATATAACCTATTTAAAAGATTTAATCACCTTGTTAGGAGTGGCCTTGTTAGAGAGCTTAAGAAATTCTATTAGAATGTCACCTTTATTAATGGATTTACATATGACTGTTAGGTCAACATTAATTAAAGGATTTCAATACTGATATGATGGTTAGAAAGTAATAGTAGTTTTGATTTGACAAATACAACTCACTTGGAAAATATAGATCATAATTTAGTTCATATGTTGATCCATTGACTGGCCTCCATATTCATCTCTATCTCTGATATTCTTGGCAACCCTTCAAGCAATAAACTTCACCTCTTTACAAGACTTCCTAGCCTTTTACTTAATTTTTCCAATCAATAGCATCACCAACTACACCAACCTTATTAGGTCCTCACCAGTTCTTGTAACCTCTATAAGTTTAGCTTGTGTACCTCTTTAAATAGGTAATTTTGATCTTTTTTCACTTAAATATCATCATAGATCTTAGGGTTTGGTCAAGTTCATTAAATGCTTCCACATTTTGTTTCCTCTTTTCTCTTCTAGAAACTTCTCCAAACTTCTTGAATTTTCACATAGAAATACTCAAACATAGTTTCCCTTGAATTAAATGTTCCATGTTATCCACCCTTATCTTCAAAATGCTTTGCATATCCCAAAAAATCAACTATGTTAGCTATAAAACATGATTTCCTTATAATCTATCAAATGTTGTCCCTTGGCTAACACTATATTCTAACACTTAGTCATCATAAATTACTCAGTTGCTACTAAATTTTCTATTCAGCATATATACTAACACTTGATCAATACTGATGCTCGGTCGACACTATATTTTTCTCAGTTTATATTGGCACTTGGTCAACTCTAGTATCACTTGGCTTAAACTTAAAGTTCCTTAATCTTCTACTCCTTTTCTCGATCAAGCCTATGCATTTGGTCATTTTTTAATCACTTCTTCTAGGCTTCAATACAACTATCTTCTTTACTTGTAACACAATTAAACAATCACTTTATCTTGTCAAAATCCAACTAATTCAAGTGCCCATTTGTAATTCCTCATAACTCAACCTTTCCTCTAGGTCCTTTTGTTACATCCTTGTTCTCACATCCTCTTCATCAATCATCTTGATATGTCACTCTACTCATATAGAAAACTATCTTACCATAAGGCTTGACATCAATGACAACATAATAATTATCTCAATTATAGTTTCCAAGATTCTATATCTTCAGCATTGATGGCAACACCTCTAGTTACCATGTAATCCAAAACATGTACTTGCTTCAAGAATCTCCCTCTAAGTTTAGTATTAGATATTCATTAGTATCCTTAGTTTCATTCTTATTCTCATCTCTATGTCCAACAACCTCTCTCTTTCAGTTTCATTCTAATTCTCATCCATGTAGCTCATCTTTGTATCCAAAAATCTCTCTTTCAATTTCATTATGATTCTCATCCATGCATCTCTACTATGCAACGTACAAAAACTCATATTAGATCATGAAATTGATTAGTTACTTCTATATTGTTGGCACCACCTTGCATAAATTTTCCCCCTTTCATGTATGATTTCTCTTCATCTTTCTTATTCATAATTTCCCTCACTTAAATTCTCTCCCTATTCCATTGTAATTGACATACTCTCCCTCTTTTTTATTACAACATAGGTAATTACTTCATAATATCCCTCTTTGACAATAATGTCAAAGACACTTCCTCTATCTCATACATCTCTATTATGTAGATATCTTCACATCAATACTAGATTCATCTTCATCTATTCAAGTAATACAATATTTTGTTCTCCTTCATTCATTGCTTTAGGAAACTCCTAAAGTATGACTTTATACACCAATTTTTAATATATTTTGGTCAACACATTTGATGTAGAGTTTTCTTCTAGCTTAAGTATCCTTGTCTATGGGAATTAACCCTAATTTACCTCTTAGATACTCATGTGTTTCCTTAGGTAAAGCCTTAGTGAAAATATTAGTTATTTGTTCCTTTGTGTTCACATACTCCAATCTCACTTCTTTGTCTTGAACTTACTCTCTCAAGTAATGATACTTAATAGAAATATGCTTGGTCTTTGTGTGCATCACAGTGTTCTTTGATATTTTTATAGCACTTTTTTTGTCACAATAGATAACAATAGGATCTATGATCTCTTCCTTCATCCCTTTCAATAATTGCTTGATCCATACAATATTATAACAATTAACTCTTATTGTAATGTATTCATCTTTAGTTGTTGATTATGAAATGTAGTTATCCTTCTTTCTTGTCCATGAGACTAGTCTCTTTCCTAGAAAGAAAGCTCCACCACTTGTACTTTTTCTATCATCAACATTACCTACCCAATCAGCGTATGTATACACTTTTAGTTAAAACTTGTCATTTTTCTTGTAATATAAGTCATAGTCTTATGTTTCTTTTAGATATCTTAGTATCCTTTTCATTTCCATCATATTATTCTCCTTAAGACTTGCAAAAAATATTGCAACAATCCCAACTGCCAAGGCAATATCAATTTTATTATGAACAACATATTGTAACTTTCCAATCATTGATCTATACAATGTCTAGTTCACATCAATAGAATCATCATTCTTAGATAGCTTATGTCATGTATCCATAGGTGTGTTGAATGGTCTTGAATCTTCCATCCAAAAAAAAATTGGTATATCCTTGATGTATTTTGATTGAGTAATGTAGACACCTTTCTTCATCTTATATACTTGTAAAACCAACAAAGAATTTTATCTCTCCAAACACAAACATTTTAAATTCCTTATGCATTGCATCCACAAATGATTTGCATAATGCTTATTATCCTCCAAATATGATATCATTAACAATATTTTACCTAAGAATATCCCTTTACTACCTTTAGTCTTTAAATATAGACTGTTGTTGTCATTAGCTCTAGAAAATCTGATCTTTGCCTAATAATTGTGTAGCCTTTCATACCACGCTCTACTGGCTTGTTTCAATCCATATAGATCTTTGTGTAGTTTACATATCATGTCAATAACTTTTTCTTGTGCATATCCTTTGCTTACTAGTCTACCCTTTTTCCTTTTGACTTCATCTTTTTTATTCGTCTTTCTCCTAAATACTCACTTTGTTCCAATAGTATTCTTGTGCTTAGGTCTAGGTACCAGTGTTTGAATTTTGTTCTTCTCTATCTGTTCAATTTATTCATTCATTTATTGAATCCAATCCTCATTATCCAAAGCATCTTTTACTGATTTAGGCTCAAATTCAAAAAGTAAACATGTATCACTCCTTAGTCTTTTCCTATTCATAACTCTCTCATCTGCTAGTTCATTGACTAGCCTCCATTAACATCTTCATCACTAATTTTCTTGGCAACTCCTCAAGCATTCACACTTCAAAAACTCTTCACACTTCACCTCTCTTATTTTTCTCTCCATAGCTTCTCCTTATGATCATCAATCAACCATGAACCAACCTTAAAATTAATTGCTTATACCTCCTTAAAATTTTATTTTGATTTTGTACAACTTAAAAATCACTTTTGATCTTAGGGTTAGGTCAAATTCATCAAATCCTTCTGTCTTAGTGTTCTCCTTCTTCTTCTAAAAACATATAATCATATATATGTCTTTGATCATGTAATAAACTCTCTTCATGCATTAAATATGTCATCTCATCATCATTATCAACCATACACTTTGAATTATTCAAGATTCTAACTATATCAGCCTCAGATTCAAATTTCTTTTAAACTGTAACTTTTTCTATCACTCAAAAATCTCTATGTAATTCTATTTGGTCATCACTGTGTAGCTCAAAAATCCCTATACTTTCTCTCTCAGTTTCAATAGGCTTGCTCAGCCATTACTACACTTAGTCATTACTATTTTCCTTCATATATTTTCTTAGCAATAACTAACATTTAGCTTGAATTATTTCGCTCAACTTCTAGTTAAGTTCCTTAATCGTGCACTTCATCTTCTTCATTGACCATGTAACACTAATACTCAATCAAGCTTATCCATTTGACTCATTTAACTCTTAGCTTCATCCAATTATCTTCTTCACTTTATGTATTGATTGAAAAACACATTATCTTTTCAAGGACTAACTTATCAAGGGCTCATTTTATTTCCATGATAATTAACACATCTCAACTCAACCTTTCACTAGGCCATCTCATGATCTCTTCTTTTCAAATCTTCTTCATTGATCAAATCATGTGGCACTCTATGCTATTAATAAATGACTTTGTAGTATGTTTGAAAATCTATCTTCACAATATATTTGACATCAATAACAATATAACAATTGCTCCAATTATAGTTTCCAATAATATCCCTCTTTGTCATTGATGGAAAAACCGCACATACTTTACTTACTGTACTTGTTCTCATAAAAATTTCCTAAAATAAAATATATATAGAGTTGATCTCTAAAGAAACCATCTCAATACTGACTAATTCCCTTAGTTCTTACTATGATAGTGGGATGGTTGTGTGGGTGGCCAAGTTTTTGAGTTTGTTGACAAATACAGAGGTGCATATAGTGACTCATTACAATCTGATGTTTTGCCAATTTATTGCTCCTATTTTGGATATCATGTAAATATATCCTACCATAAACCTTCTAGATTAACTAATAGAAAAAAATTGGAATATGCTTGATATATACTCATTAAATTTATGTAGGATGAATTACTTTAGGGAGCAACATGGTTACAAAGAGCCATTGCAAATGAATCTTACCTTAACTACATTCAAGTAAATGGCCATATGTTGGGTGCTGAGGAAAATGTGAATATATTTAGTTCAGATGATAAACATCTAAGAACTTGAGTCCTTCTAGCAAAGGTAATGAAGCTCAACAAACCTCTCATATTTTGCCAAGCCTTTTCTTCTGAATGGTTTGTTGTTAAATGGGTATCATCTATTTTGAAATAGGATCTTGAGTAAGAAATCAAAGAACTTGATGGAAAAACTATTGATGGTCTTGATAAAAGTCCTAAGTTGAAAATAGATGTTATTTTTAAAATTGTCATTCAAATAAGTTTTTCTTGTGCACCCTTACATTGAATATCACTTTTATTATTTGTATATGATAGTTTTGTTTCTATTTTAAAGCTCCTATGTTTGTAGTGTTGACCTGGTATCAAAATATTGATTATAAAGTCCTTTAAAATTCTCATTAGCTTCATTGAATATTACCTCAAGTATGAAACCTCGAGCATGAAGACTCAAACAAGTTTTGATGTTGTATGCTTTCACAACAGAGAAGCATATTATGTTTGGTCATGAGTTCTGCAACAAAATTGTATGCTTGAATTGATCGCTCCTTGATTGTATATCTATGCTCAATTTATTTGAATATGCTTAATTGGACTTTTCTTGTAGGATCTAATAGTGATGGGATTAAGAAATGAGAGATTCTTTATTTTCAATTGTTTTCTCATGTGCATGGTGTCTTCTCACATATTTTTCTAGTGTAGGTTCTCTTCTTCTTTCTTCTTCTCTAGGTTCATCATGAAGATTAATTTCAAGTTCATTTTGTATCTCTATTTCATATTATGGTTCAAGTTCTACTTTCTCAACATTGTCTTCCTGATGTACAACATCTACTTTATGTATCTCAGCATCATTATGTTAATGCTCAATAGCCTACTATTGTGACACAAAATTCATATTTTTCTATTTATTGGTAGCTTTATTATCTACTTTAGGTAAGGTGTAGGGAACACCTTCATTGACATATATGAATGTGTTTTAGTCTTTAGATTTTATCTTGCATCAACTTCATTGTTTTTGCATATTCGTCAGCTTTCACATTTGCACTTTCCACAACTTTGTTAGTGTTAGAGTTCAAAAACTTATAATCTTTTCTCTTAGTGGAATATCCTAGGAATATGCCTTCATCACTTTTAGCATCAATTTTTTTATTTCTACTATCTTTCAGTATATAAAATCTACTTCCAAAAACTTTGAAATACTTCACATCAGGTGCATATCAAAACCATAATTTAAAGGGTGTAATATTTGTACCTTTATTGACTTGTACTTTATTCAAAGTATAGATTGTTGTACTTACAACTTCTCTCCATTATTTCTATGACACATTCTTCTCCATCATCAATGTTCTAGCATAGTCTATGATTGATTTGTTTCTCTTTTAGCTATTCGATTTTGGGGAGGGGTCCTAGGTGCTGAAATTTACCTTCTAATTCCTCTATCATTGCAGAATATGTTGAATTTATTAAAGATAAATGTAGGAGCTGATGAAACCCAACTCCACAACTCACCAAGATCACATGCATGTAAATAACCTATTGAAGGGAAACCAAGAAGGAAGAGGAGGATCTTGGAAAAACCCTAAACAAACTTGAGAGAGAACATATTGCAAAACAAAGAAAATATATTTACAATGAAAATGTGATGATGGGATACAATGAGAGAGACCGTATATAAAAGCCTCATGGAAGCTTGTAGAACAAGCTGGAAAGTGGTAGAAGATAAAGTTGACAACTAAGCATCCACAAAAAGGTGGAACATGCTAGAAGGGAACAAACTCCCATGTTGTCAACAACTCATCACTACAACTATTAACTAAATGCATTAACCTAAGTAAGCTTAAGTAAATAGAATAATTAATTAATTATTTAATCTAACAATAAATTATCCTCCTCTATGAGGTCTCAAGCACTTTAGAATCTTACATGTTTCCTTCTCAACTTTAGCCAAATACCACTTAAGCAATTGAAAAGCATCAGATTTTTCTTTAAGAAACATTACAGACATCATTCTAGAGTAATCATCAACAAAAAAAATGAAATATTTGTCTCCACATTAGCTTTGTACTCTAATAGGTCCACAAAGTTCAAGATTAACCAATTCCAAAATATGATCAGATGACTATGTCTTGCTCTTGAAACTACACTTTGTCATTTTTTCCCAATTGACATTGTTTACACATAGCATTATTAGGCTTCTTCAATCTTCATAATCCTCTCACTCTTTTCATCTTACTAATACTCATAAAATTATCAAAGTTCACATGACATAACCTCTTGTACCATAACCATATATCCTAGTTTTGTGCAAACAAACATGTATCATCAAATAAATCTAGATAGAACAAATTATCTCTCGTCTAATCAAATATCTTGGAATTTCTCTAATAGAATTCAACTCTATATCTTGATTTGTTCAACTATGAAATACTCAATGGATTATAGTTAAGTCCTTCAACCCAAAAAATATATTCACACTTGATCTTATCAGTCAATTATATTGATCCTTTATTTTTCACATGACATGGTGGTTCATTACCAAACTTAACACAACTACCTTTGTATTATTTTATGGTTTCAAACTTACATTTATCACCAATATTTTTATGTGAACAACCACTATCAATTATCCACATATCACCTTTACTCACATATGAAATTAATGTAGTTTTCTCATCTTCATCAGAATCTTCTTTCATAGCAACATAGACAACTTCATCATCATTACTATCAGACTCATTATCAATTTCTTCTTCAACAATGTAACAATATTTCTTATCTTTGTCTTTGTATTCCTTTTTTCTTTTATTGTCTTTGTCATCTTTTCTCCCTTTTTCCTTGTGTTCCCTTCTTTCATCCTTGTCTTCTTTGTTAGGACATTTTGGAGCAATATGACCAACTTTGTTACATGAAAAATCTATTATAGAAAGTTCACCTTTTTAGCTTCCTCTACCTCTCAAAAATATTCTTTCCATAAAAGCTTCAAGCCCATCAAGGTCACCATTTGAAACATTAGTGTCACTATTCACACATTTTTCTTTTCATTTCTTACTAAGAACCAATTGAGATTTTAAATTATATTTTATAGTGGTACAAGTGAAATTATCAAAATTTGACATTTCAAAATAAATAAACCTACCAATTACACCTTCCAAAGTTAGGTTATTACTAGGGGTACATCTCATTGCAAAAACCCTAATAGCATAAATAGGAAGTAGAGTTCTCAATACCTTGTTGATCACAATCTCATCACCAATCTTTCCATTCACTCCTCTTGTAGCATTTACCACCTATTTGATCTTTCCACAATAATAAACAATATTCTCACCTTCCATCATTCTCATTTCATCAAATTCACCTCTAAAGCTTTATGATTGTCAATAATGAGATTTATGGATAAGATATCAAAAAAGTGTTTATTAGCATTCATGTATCTAATGTTTTACCTAGTTTTTGAGATTTGTGTATAGTTATAGGTGTTGGACATAGTGGTAAAAATATAGAGAAAGCGGTACTAAAGTATAGAATGATTATTATTTTTTGTGTATATTAAATTGTACAATATTTTACTTTCTCATATTCTATGATATAAAGCAAACACAATCTTAAGGTGTTGTTTTCTATTTTGACAACTCAATAGTATGATTAGGGTTTTTGAAATAATTCTATCTTGGGAACCTTTAAGAATGTTAGATGGATTATTGTAATCATGTTTAATGTTTAATAAAGATTTAATAAAGTTATAAATTATCTCTCTTTTTTTTTAATTATGTAACATAGTGTAAACAAAAAAAAAAAATTGTAGAAAATTTATGTCTAGGTAGTTTTTTTTCTCATGGGTTCTTGGATAGGGTGTGTGGGTTCCTCAAATTGTTGGTTGAAATCCTATGATCTTGTCACTCAATGTTGGGATGTTCAACACAATTTGTCCAATGAATGTGTTTGATTCTTAGAGAATCACATACCTCGACTCCTTCCAATCTTGTAACTAGGGAAAATATTTCCCAATAGTTAATACCTTCCTCTTGTACATATCCTTTGCATACTAGTCTATTCTTGTTCCTTTTGACTTCATCTTTTTCATTCATCTTGTTCCTGAATACCCACTTTGTTCCAATAGCATTCTTATGCTTAGGTCTAGGTACCAATGTCCAAGTTTTGTTCTTCTTTATTTGTTTAATTTATTCATTCATTTCTTGAATCCAATCCTCATTTTCGAAAGCATCTTTTTCTGATTTAGGTTCAAATTCACAATGTAAACATGTACCACTAATTAGTCTTTTCCTATTCATAACTCTATATTCTTTATTTCCAATTATTTTCTCATGTTCATTGTGTCTTCTGGCATATTTTTCTAGTGTAGATTCTCTTCTTCTTTCTTCTTCTTGAGAATCATCTTCAAAATTGTTTCAAGTTCATTTTGTATCTCTGCTTCATATTATGGTTCTAGTTCTTCTTGCTCAACATTGTCTTCCTAATGTTTGACATCTACTTCATGTATCTCAGTATCATTCCACTAATGCTCGATAGCCTGCAGTTGTGACTCAAAATTCATATTTTTTTAATTGTTTGGTAGCTTTGTTATCTAATTTAGGTAAGGTGTATGGAAAACCTTCATTGACATATATGAATTTGTTTTAGTCTTCAGGTTCTATCTTGCATTCACCTTCATTCTTTTTTGCATATTCATCAACTTTCATATTTACACTTTCCACAACTTTTTTAGTGTTAGAGTTAAAACACTTATAATCTTTTCTCTTATTGGAATATCTTAGGAATATGCCTTTATCACTTTTAGCATCAATTTTTTTATTTCTATCATCCCTCAGTATATAACACTTTCTTCCAAAAAAATTGAAATACTTCACATTATGTGCATACCCATACCATAATTCAAAGGGTGTAATATTTGTACCCTTCTTGACTTGTGCTCTATTCAAATTATAGACTGTTTTACTTATAGATTCTCTTCAATGTTTCTATGACACATTCTTCTCCATCATCAATGTTCTAGCATGGTACATGATTGATTTGTTTCTCCTTTCAACTAATCCATTTTGGAGAGGGGTCCTAGGTGCTGACATTTTCCTATTGATTCCTCTATCATTCCAAAGTATGTTAAATTCATTAGAGATGAATTCTCCTCCTCTATGAAATCTCAAACACTTCAAACTCTTACTTGTTTCCTTCTTAATTCTATCCAAATACCACTTAAGCAACTAAAAAGCATCAGATTTTTCCTTAAGAAACATTATAGTCATCATTCTAGATTAATCATCAAAAAATAGAATGAAATATGTGTCTTTGTAATAGCTTTGTACTCCAATACTTCGGCAAAGGTCAATATGAACCAATTCCTAAAATATTATTAGATGAGTATGTCTTGCTCTTGAAACTAGACTTTGTCATTTTTTCCAATTGATATTGTTTACACATAGCATTATCAAGTTTCTTGAATCTTGGTAATCCTCTTACTCTTTTCATCTTACTAATGCTTATCAAACTATAAAATTTAACATGACATAACCTCTTATTCCATAACCATATATCTTCATTTTATGCAAACAAACATGTCTCATCAAATAAATCTAGATAGAACAAGTTACCTCTTGTCTGATCACCACTTCCAATCAATTCACCAGTACCATCAAATGTCTTGGCCTTTCTATGATGGAATTCAACTCTATATCTTGATTTTTTCAGCTATGAAACACTCAAAAAAGTATATGCTAGTCCTTCAACCCAAGAAACATTGTCACACTTGATCAAATCAGTCAACTATATTGACCTTCTAGCTTTTACAAGGCATGGTGCATCATTACCAAACTTAACATAGGTACCTTTGTATTGTTATATGATTTTAAAATTACTTTTATCAGCAATCATGTGATGTGAATGATCACTATCAATCCACCTATCACCTTTAATCGCATATAAAATTAATGTAGTTTTCTCATCTTCATCAGGATCTTCTTTTATAGAAACATAGACAACTTCTTCATCATTACTATCAGACTCATTATCAGTTTATTCTTCAGCAATGTAACATGATTTCTTACCTTTGTCATTTTAGTTCTTATTTCTTCTATTTTCTATGTCATCTCTTCTCCCTTTGTACTTGTTTTCCTTTCTTTCATCCTTGTCTTCCTTGTGAGGAAGTCATGCAGCAATATAACCAACTTTGTTACATGAAAAATAGATTACAAGAAGTTACCTTTGTATTTTCCTTTGCCTCTAAGAAATATTTTTTCCATAAAAGCTTCAATCTCATCAAGGTCACCATCAGAAACATCATTTTCATTATTCACACATTTTCCTTTTCCTTTCTTACTCAAAACCAATTGAGATTTGAAAACATATTCAATAGTTGTAGGAGTGAAATTATCAAAATTTTACATTTCAAAATTAAAGTTGTAAGCCTACCAATTACACCTTCCAAAGTTAGGTTATTAATAGGGGTACATCTCAATTCTTGTATTTCAAAAACCCTAATAGCGTAAATAGGAAGTAGAGTTCTCAATACCTTATTGATCATATTCTCATCATCAATCTTTCCATTTGCTACTCTTATACCATTTACCACCTGTTTGATATTTCCACAATACTAAAAAATATGCTCACCTTCCATCATTCTCACTTCATCAAATTTACCTCTCAAGCTTTCTAATTTTTCTTTCAAAATATTTGAAAGACCTTTTAAAGAGATGTGGTTTAAAGAGACTGGTAATCATATTGGTGCACCTATGGTAACTAATCATAATTTATCTAGCAAAGATGAGACACCTATAATTGATCAAAACAAGTACATATCCATGATTGGAGGTTTGCAATATTTCACTCTTACAAGACCAGACATAAATAATGTGATTGGCATTGTTGTGAGATTTGAAGTTGATTTTATTGAAGAACATTATGCACTAATAAAGAGGATTTTCAGATATTTGAAGGGTGCACTTGGAGAATTACAAGCAAAATAAATTTTCTTTATACAAAGTTCCAAAAAAAATTCATTGAGTTGACCTTGAGGCTTTCCCAATTACAATTATGATAGGACCTCATTGAGATAATATGATACATTACATCTTTTCATAATTACATGATACTGCAAGCTCACAATATTTACAATTTCCCACATGTGTGACCTCATACTTTGTGCACTCATGACATCATTATTGGGATTTCTTCTATCTATGTCTAACTTCACTCATCCAAATACTATCCCTATTAGGTGATATAGTCTAAACATCATAAACTACTTCTTAAGGACTCTATCTGTAAATTGTCTTCTATATATTTTTAATAACTATTACCAATCTTTGACTTTCTACACATTCTCTTAGCTATGTCATCAAGACACTCTATAGAACATGTCCCCAATTTCACTTGAACTCATCTTCAATCCTTGAACCATATGATCTCAAACACTATCTGCTACTCTACCAATCTTCTCAGTATGTTGACATCAATAATAGATATAGTCATGAATATAATACACAATCATTCTATTGATCTCTCTAATGCTCCAAAAATTCTAGGATACTCCCCCATAGGAATGTCATCAACATTCATGCTAAAAATATCCCCCTTTCAAATTTATGGCAACATATATGAAAAACATCTAAGTTCCATGAATACCAAACATAGCTCTATTGTTGTTGTTGCTGCTCTTATCTTTTCAAATTCTCTTCATCAATCAAATCTGAATCTCTTTTCATATACTTCCCCCATTGACATCAATATTTTCTTTTTAACTCTCCTCCATTCTCATGAGATGTCTTTCATGCATTCTTTCCCCCATTTATATCAATGAAAAAGGCATCAATATATCAATCTACTACTCAATATCTTCAATTAGATCAAGTGTTCAATGACACTGTTCAATACTAGCTACCAAGAGTCCTTCATGTCTCTTCTCAAACAAAGATTCTCCCTCATAAAGGAAGCATCAACATTCAGTCTAGATAAACAAAAAATCTCTATACCACTGGACTAATGCAATCTCTACATCATCTACCCTAAAGTAAGTAGGGGCATAACCCAAGCATACCTTAAAAATATTCAAATGTATCTTAGGTATGGCTTTGTAAATGCATTTATAATTAGCTCCTTTTTACTAACATATTATAGTTTGATCTCTTTCTTTGCATCCTTCTCTCTCAAAACATGATACCTAATAGATAGATGCTTTGTCTTAGAGTATAATGCAAGATTCTTAGACATACTTACTATACTTGTGTTATCACAATGTATGATAATAGGTTCTAAAAATTCTATCCCGATATCTTTCAACATTGATTTCATCCACATGATCTAATTGCAATTATTTTCTACTATCACATACTCTGCTTCTACCATACTCTGTGAAATACAGTCTTGTTCCTTGCTTAGGTAAGAAACCAACCTTCCTCCCAAGAATAATGCTCCACCACTTGTACTATTTTTATTATCCATACTTCCTACCCAGTATGCATTAGTATATGCACATAAGGTAAAGTCATTTGATCAATTTGAAAGGGGGATATTTTTAGCATGAATGTTGATGATATTCCTATGGGGGAGTATCCTAGAATTTTTAGAGCATTGGAGAGATCAATAGAATGATTGTGTATTATATTCATGACTATATATAGTATTGATGTCAACATACTAAGAAGATTAGTAGAGTAGCAGATAGTGTTTGAGATCATATGGTTCAAGGATTGAAGATGAGTTCAAGTGCAATTGGGGACATGTTCTATAGAGTGTCTTGATGACATAGCTAAGAGAATGTGTAGAAAGTCAAAGACTGGTAATAGTTATTAAAAATCTATAAAAGACAATTTACAAATAGAGTTCCTAAGAAGTAGTTTATGATGTTTGGACTATATCACTTAACAGGGATAGTATTTGGATGAGTGAAGTTAGACATAGATAGAAAAAATCTTGATAATGATGTCATGAGTGCAAAAAATATGAGGTCACACATGTGAGAAGTTGTAAATATTGTGAGCTAGCAGTATCATGTAATTATGAAAAGATGTAATGTAGCATATTATCTCAATGAGGTCCTATCATAATTGTAATTGGGAAAGCCTCAAGGTCAACTCAATGAATTTTTTTGAGAACTTGGTATAAAGAAATTTATTTTCCTTGTAATTCTCCAAGGTGTGAGTGTCTATGAAATTATTTTAAAATAGAAATTGAATTATATGAGAAGAATATTAATACATGCAAGTAAGAGATCAAATGGATTATTGTGATGTGAGTTTACAGATTTGCTATTGAGATCTAAGAAGTGTTTCATGTGAAAAAGGTTGGGTAAGAGGAAAAAGAAAGAATTTAAGTCTCTAGATCACTTGTATTTTCTATTATTCTAAAAGAAACGATATAGAGTTTAGTTGGACAGTGAGTTTGGTGATCTTGCCCCTGAAGTTTTTTGGACAGTTGGTCCTTCTACCTTCTACAACTCTTCCCAGGGTTGGCATAAATCCCAATGGGGTTGGAATCTCCTCGGCTCCTAACAAGGACTGATATTTACTAAATTTATTCCATTGGCTCTAAATAGATTCCATCTTCTTACTAGGAACTTATATATTAGTACATCATTTTGTGGGTACCATCCTAATCAAATTTTTCCCTCTGCTCAAGGGTTTCCCTAATTAACATATCTAGTGCTATTTGTATATGTGTATCTTCTTATAGTTTTTGTTTATATTGATCACATATTTGAGGTTTAACAAGGTTAATAAAAGTTGTATTGATCTAATAATTGATTCACCCCCCCCCCCCCCCCCCCCACTCAATTATCTTGGTGGACTTTACTTTCTAACACAACATTCTAGTTTTTCTGTGAACAATGACATAGATAAAGAGGTAGAAGCACTTGGCATGGTTCAGGATTGAAGATCAAATTATACATGTACCTACAATTATGTTTATAGTATGTATGGATACTATAGTTAAGAGTGTGTATGAAAATATGAACACTAGACAGAGTTATGAAGATTTTAGTGAAGGTGGCTTTTAGACAACATTTATGGAAAGTGAGTACTATTACTTTGATCCTATCTTCTCTCAGGGATGGAATTGGCTTGAGCAGACTAAGACAAAGGTTGAAGACATGTTCAAGATGCTTTTATTTAGAGGGCATAATCTAAAGATCATGAAATGAAAACTTTTGAAGACTATTAGCCAACAGTTTTTGTGTAATCTTGGATAAAGTGTAAAATTGTAATGTAACGTGTATTGTAATATCTTAAGATGGTCATTTATTATTATTGTAAAATGGGAAATTCTAAAGGTTTACTCCTTTTTTGAAAAATAGAACTTGGTATAAAGGAAATAAGTTTTCCTTGGTTGTAATGATCAGCGAGATTGTATCTTTGTACTATCTATTGTGCGAGCTTACTTCAAAAACTTGTCAAGACTAGAGTAGAGTTCGGTGTGATTGAGACATGGTGAACTTACATGTAGTTATATTTGGAAACAAAAATTTTTGGTTGGACAGTTATTCTTTCACATTGTATTATTCAGAAGGAATAGTACAAAGGCTATTTGGATAGTGGGTTTGGTGGTCTTCCTTTCAACTCCTAATAGGGTTTGAATCTCCTAACAGGGATTCAAATTCTCTTAGTAGGCACTCATATGTATTGATTATATTTCATTGACTCCTAATAGGGTCTATCCTCTAACAAGGAATTTTTATATTAGTACATCATTTTGTGGGTACCATCCTCATCGTGGTTTTTCCTTTGATCAAGGGTTTCCCTAGTTAACATATCTGATATTATTGTGTATGGCTATCTTTCTATGATTATTGCATCTACTATCTACATGTTTTAGAATTTATAAAGATATTGAGAGTTTTTTTTATTACATAATTGATTCACCACCCCCTCCCCCACTAGTTATCTTGGTGGACTTTACTTTCTCATAGTTTGGTATCCAAAGCATAATGAATTCCCTTTTCACATTTTTTAGTATTGAGTAAGTAATATATTAGCCAAAAAATGGGATCATTTTTCCCATATCTTGAAGAGAGTGATATGGGACTTTTCTCCCCTTACAAGGTTTTCTTATTTATGGTGATTTATTGAGCAAGCACTGTACACTTTTCATAAGTTGTGGGGTTTGGCATTGCCCTGAAAAATATGTTTTTTGTTTTAATTCATCAAGTATTTTTGAGTTGACTCATCAACCATTTCCTAATATTGACTCATCAAGTATGTTTAGTGTTAACTTTTAAGTTGACATTAGTCATGTAATATTGGCTTAAGAATAGATTTTTAATGTGGTTATATAGCTTTTGGTAGTAGTATTGAGTTATAAGGGAGATTAAATATTGTAACATGTTGAAGTTACTAGATAATACTTTTAGAATCGATGTTTGTTGGATGAAACCCAAGAATTGGGTGAACCACATTAAATCTTTGTGTCTTTTTTTATTTATTGGTTCTTTATTACTTTGTGATATTGGTTATATTTGCATGTAACTATTTTTTTTTTCTATATAATCCTAATAAGTGGTATCAAAATGATGGGGGCACAACCCAAGCACAAAATGGACACAATAGGAAAGCGAAAATTTTATTAACTATGAAAATATGCTAGTACACTTAGTGCAGAGAAAATAGACTCCAAAACATGCCTTGTGGGCTTACAATAGCATAAATCTGGAGATAATTTCTTCTCCCAGTACCTTCTCTCAAACTCCACTCCAAACTGCCTTTTACAATGCCAAAAATGTCCTTAAATAGACCCTAAAGGGTTAAGGATTAGGAATACATTCTAGAACATGCTAGTTGGCATCCACCGCAAAAATGGAAGGCTCCAGAAGTCACTTTAGAAGTTGGTACAAAATTAGAAGAATCCAAAAATGGTAGCCGAACTTTCGGGAGGCATAACTTTTGAACCATAGCTCCGATCGACGAATTGTTTACATTTTTGGAAAGCTCTCAAATTTCTCTATAGCCCTATGGATAGCTTCACTCGTCCCCCATTTTTTGGCCCTGTATGAGGTCATTTAATGCCTCAAACCTATCTTTGAAGCATTCTTAGGAGGTCTCCAAAAACTAAAAAACTGTGATAACTTTCAAACCATGCAGCCTTTTGACCTGATTCTTTTTCTGGAATGTTCTAAATTACAATTTTAATCCTCCCTCCAATTTACACCTTTTGATTCACCATAATTATGGCTCAATTACATAGTCTTATTTTTTTGGCATTTACACATATCCCAAGGTGCTTAAATACTCTAACCCAGAACACTGATAGTGGAACTGTGAGAGTTGGAACCTTTATTTGACCCAAATGGGTATCCAAAAATGAAAACACATGAAACAAAAACTATGTCTAGGTACATTTGTTTTGGGTGACATAGGATTGCCCTTATACCTCTAGATGCTCCTGCATCACAAAACTAATTTTTTTCAGTTATCCTCTGCACAAAGGTCTCATAGTTGAGTGGGAGTCTCATAGTTGAGTAGGAATAATGATAGATGAGGCTAAGATGAAGGTTGAGAATTTTAATGGTAAAGAAACTCCATATACAAAGTGATTTTTTGCAGCAACTTCAAAAAGGGGAGATCTTGCTTGGAAGGAGGGGGTTTTAATGGAGCTGCAAAGGAGAGAAAAAAGGGAGAATTTTTATAAGCAAATGATACGTGCTAAAAAGAGAACTTCTCAGCATTAAAAGAGAGGATATTTTGAGCATAAGGGAGATGGATATTTGGGAAATAAGTGCAGATTTTTTAGAGAAGAAATACCATTCTAGATGGTTGAAGTTGACAGTGTGTTCATAAAAAAAATTTATCAATTGGCATGGAGTTGCAAGAGGAAATGCTAGTTTTGGGTTGGCAAATTTGAAAGGCAAGTGAATATCCTTAACTCTTTCTCTGTTCTCCTTTTGTTCTCTTTTTTGTATGGATGTTTTATTTATATTTATAGCAATTGATGTTGTATGTGCTATCCATGTAGATTGAATTAAGGATCATAAATCTTTTATTGGGTGTTCCTTGCATGTTTTTGATGTTTTTATAATACTTCAATAGTCCATGTTAATGCCTCTCAATCGTGCCCATAATCTTAAAAGAAATAATTAGTTGGATTGGATATTCATTTTTAGAACTTGGTTCATAGGTATATTTCCTTTAGAATGTATTTTCCCTTATTTCAAGATCTTCTCCTTCTTACAATATCTATAGTTCTATTGTTAAGAATAAGCAAGTTAGTTTAAATTATAGGTTATAGATTTAAGATTAGGTTTTTCTTTTAGGTTTATAATAAGATTAAATAAATTATCTTTTGGAATGACATATATTATTTAAAAGAAAGAGGGTATTCTTAAAAGAGGGTTGAGCATTGTTTAGTACCTTTAGATTAGTTTTACGTTACATGTAACATTAGTTTCAAATGTAACTACTCTTTTCATGAGAGATTAAGAAAATTAGATTAATGAAAATTAGATTTAAGACACATTTAAAGATATAACTAGTTCAAAATGTGTTGAATGTAGTATAGTGCTAGATAATACATCTTACATGGAAGCAAATACATATTCAAATATCATAAGAAACATTTGAATGAATCATTGATATAAAGCTATATTGATTAGTTAATTGATTACTTTTTAAATCTTTCTATACAATTTCACATTGTTATATATCAATCAATATAGAAAATTCATAATGGTAGGATTACAAAGATGGAATTTAGTCTTTCACTATTAATAAATCAAGATGTCATTCCCTTGAAAATGTTGTTATCAGGTTGGATATGAGTATTAAGAAAGAAACTCATTTGAAATAGACCATGTCAGTATAGCTCGTTTGTAGTGGGGAGTTTTTTAAAAAAAAATTAGGCTCTAGCTCTATTTGCACTTTGGTACCAATGTATGTTAAAAAATGGAGTTTTTAATCATATTTGAATATTTATTGATGGGTCTCTATTATCCATGGATTTTATAGTTCTTCTTTGAAATCTATGTTCTTAATTGTTGGAGTGTGTGTGTGTGTGTGTATATATGGGAGCTAGCTTATTTGATTCTCTCTTGGGCATAGCTACACCACCCTGGGGAACAGGGGAATGACAGAACAAGGGGACAAATTTCTAAGGCAGGGGGATAGAGGGACCTGAATTTGGGGACAACGGGGGAATGACAACAAGGGACTAGGAGGGGGTTGTGGATACTACACTTATGGTACATAAAATGT
Organism: Cupressus sempervirens; assembly: GCA_028749045.1. NCBI lineage: Eukaryota > Viridiplantae > Streptophyta > Pinopsida > Cupressales > Cupressaceae > Cupressus > Cupressus sempervirens. The sequence continues at coordinate 548,102,379 of CM053790.1, read as the reverse complement.
TAGTTATGAAAAGTTGTTTTGTAATATAAGATATAAAGATGTAAAAGAGTAAATACTTGAACATTGCACTAAATTAGAACATCTAACATTGTGCATAAATAGTCAACACCAAGATGTACCCTATCCTTGATGGAGGTGGCAGAATTTGGTGGTGCCATTGGGGACTGGGGAACAAAGTCCCCAGTGTGTCCAAGTCTCTGGGATGTGGCAAAAAAAGAGGGGGGATGCATCCCCATGTTACTATGCTCTTTGGTTACAACTCATTTCTATGCCTTATATATATGGAATATTTTTGTAAGATTGTGAATTAGTTTGAAAACTTTTCTACACTTTTAAGATTGTCCACATTTTTATATCTAATTAAATTATGCATCATTACTAGTTGTGATGATTTTGATTTGACAATTATGTGCATACACTTATTTTTATTCTTGTGCATTTCTAGATTAGTTCTTTAAATTCTTTGAATGATTATTAGTTTAACTATGGATAACTTGTTTGCTTTCATCATAACTCAATTAATTTCAAGGAATGGATGATGTAATGATTATATGTCATGTTTTATGGGATTACATAAGTAGTTAGAGATTATGAAGATCATAGTGATTAACATAATATTAATTTATTGGTGACAATCATGATGATGGTTTTAATGTAAAGATATCTTAGGTTTTAGTTTTTAGTTGTATATCATACCTAGGTTTTCCTAGGATACATTTTATTGAGTACTACAATTGAGGTGATTTCTTTGATCCTTTATTTTGAGCAGTTAAGGTCTAAATTGAGCTATGGAATTTGTGTCAAGTTATCAATTATTATTTTCCCACCTAAAAAGGTAGTAGATGATATGGTATTTTTATAGGGGATAGGACCCTAGAAAGGGACATATATCTTCTTTCTTAATTTTCTAAATAGATGGTTTAGATGAGAACTATCCAACTACAAAGTATTTTAGTGTGAACATAGGCAATGACATTAATGATGAGCCCCCAAGGTTTAGGTTCAGCCCCTTGGGGTTTTTCGATTATTTGAATGTATTTGTCTTATGTATTTTCAATAATGAGATATGTGGATAAGATATCAATAAAGTGTTTATTAATATTCATGTATCTAATGTTTTACCTAGTCGTTGAGATTTTTGTATAGTTATAGGTGTTGGTCGTAGTGGTCAAAATACAAGGTGTTGGCCTATATTTTCAAATGTATTTTCATCTGGCCTAAAATCCTAAAAAATCATTGTGAAAATCCAATTCTTGTCCTAAGTAGTTAGGGTTTTTTCAAATTCTCATGAGCAAGTTGCCCTAGAAAATCCCTAATTCATAATCTGTGCCGTTGCGTTAAATCAAAAAACCCTCCTCTTATTTTGAATTATTTTTGTGCTTTCAAAAATGAACCTTTGAGAATTCTTAAAGGCATTACCATGCCACCAAGGTAAACGCATGGTCATAGCATGTCGTCAGCCTATAGCACTTTATGGCATGACTGTTCAAAAAAACTAAATCCCTCGGATTACTTGGTCAAAATAATTTGTACCTTAAGGGCACTTTACATAGTGAACAGGCAAAGTAGTTAAGGAAGAAAAAGTCATGTGGTCATGTAGTTAAAAGAAATGTTACAAGTTCAAGCAGTGATCATGTGAACAACTATGATAACACAGTCAAAACCTAAAAATAAAACCATTCAAAGGTGACTACAAAAGGTGAAGTTGTCAAAGCAAATTGTCAAAACCTTTTTCACACAGTCGTAAGGTTGAAAAGATAACAAAGAAAATAAGCTACGACCAAGTGATGCAGGTAAAAGGAATGCAAAAGATGCTTAGGTGCATGGTCACATAGTTAAGAGATGAAAAGTTAAATGGAACTGTGACCTAAAAAAAAATCTAGGATTAACTTCAAACAGAAATAGCAGTCACATGTAAACATAAACAATATCAAAAAATAATAAATCACACAGAAGAGAACATAAGACACTAGGATTTAACATGGTTCACCCAATCCTTGGGCTAGGTCCACCAATAGTAATTCCAATATTATTATTATCTAGTGATTACAACCTCATTACAATCTACAATCCCTTATAACTCAATAATGCCACAGGAACCAATTTTCACATCACCCACAATGAAACAATCCCTAACCCTAAGCCCTTTTACACAAGTATTTTTTCCACTTTAGGGTTAAAATTAGTTACAACATGTCGGCCATAAAATGTCAATAAAATAGCCCCAAACCCTACCAAGGAATTATGGAGTATGTATAGTACTTCCCTTATTAGTCACCACAATCTAACAACCTCCCATTTGAGGACTGATCAGGTTCCACACTAAATAAAAATCTCCCACTTGGAGATTGATCTTCTAGCTATGTCGCTACTCCATGAGGCTCCCATTAGATCAAACTACCTTGGACTCTATTGTTCTTTTATTCCTATTCAATCTAGAAGACCAACCAAAGCTGAAGAGGAGTTTAGCTTCTCCTTTGTTACTACCTTTGTAAACATATCTACTAGATTGTCATCTGTATGTATCTTCTCTAGCTTTAACTATCCATCATCCAAATCTAACCGAATGAAATGGTATTGCAACTAAATGTGTTTGTCTTTGAATGTATAGCTAAATTCTTTGCAAGATGAATGACACTCTAACTAATTGTAAACAAAAAAATATCCCTCTAAGGGTGTCCCAATTCTCCCAAGAAGAACTAAATCCATATCATCTCCTTGGCTTCTGTAATGTCCCCTTTTATAGGTCCTTCAAAATCGCTCTTAGTTTTCAATTAAAAAGTCTTATGAATGACTCTAAGTATTTGTTCTATACTTGATAATGTATTTATTTTAGAGAATATCCCAAATTCTTTATATATATAACTGATAACTTTGTATAAGATAAAGGATACTTGAAATTAGGTTCACTTCTAATTATGTTTCTTCTTGTATTCATCTATTATTAATAGATTTATGCCCCTTACTTTTTTAATAAATCAACTCACCAACTTAATACCCTCTTCCTATCAATTTCTCTATGAAATTGACCTTGTTCAACTTTTCCCCTAAATCATTGTGACTTACATTTTAGTAATGTTATATGTTTTGGTCTTTGTAAGTGCCTCAGCTTCACCCCAAATACTTGATATGCTCTTCTACCTTTATTCCATATCTTGTTTTGTATTTAGAATGGGATATTAGATATTATTGTTCTTGGTTCACCCTTGTTCCATGTCTTTTATGTAAAATGCAATAGTCTATGTTTGCTTACATCAAATGGGACTCGATGGTAATGATCTCCTTGTTCAATGTGCTTTGGCCACATAGAATCCGTGATGATCTTCCCTATGTCCACGATTTGACCACAAATGGAATGTATTATGCCATCCTTCGTATCTTTAATGTTGATGCCAAAACTTTCCTTGCTCCACGTATTTAATATGAATTTGATGTCTTTCCTTAATCTACCTTCCGTTACATGGTTCAGTGAATGTCTTTTTTTTTCGATGTGTCCTTCGTTACCTCTTCTTTTATATGTGTTTCTTAGTGTGGGCCAATAGTCATGTCCTTAGGTGTTAACTAATTAATTTGTTATAGTTATGTTAAAATATATATTATATCATATATTGTTGTTATTATTATTATATGTTATTTGAATATTATTGTTATCATATATATTTATATATGCTATATAATATTATATGTTATTATAACATATTTAAATACATGTTATGTAAATATAATACCATATTGTAAATTATCATTTATATTAATTCTTGTATCATTAATATATATAATATTATATTGATTAATTTATTAATCAATTTATTATCATTAGTTATTAATATTATATATATTCAAATCTGATAATATTTAAATATATTATAATCTTTATTGGTTTATAATGTAATTATAATATTTATTATTATTTATTTATTATTAAAATATATGTCAAAATTTGGGATATTACAACTGCCTTTGTAGCAGCAACATACTCTGCCTCTATAGTGGATAAAGCATTAACCTTCTCTAACCTAGAAACCCAACTCATGGCTGCCCCACCAACAATAAATACATAACCTATAGTACTTTGGCTAGTATCAATATCTCCTACCAAATCTAAGTCAACATATCACTGTAAATTAGTAGTAGAGCCCCCAAAGTGTAAACACTTACTGGATGTTCCTCTCAAATATCTAAAAATCCATTTTACTGCATTCTAATGCTCAATTCCTAGATGACTATGCATGTTGTGAAACATCTAGCCATGTACATACCATAGCATACATCAAGCTTCCTACAGCTAAAGCATAAGATACCATAGACATCTTATCCTCCTCTTCTTGTGTCTTGGGACACATCTCCTTAGTCAACTTCAAATGACTAGGTAAAAGTGTGTTGACAACTTTAGCATTCTCAATAGAGATACATTGCAACACCTTTGCAATATAATCAGCCTGAGATAATGTCAATTTCCTATTCTTCCTATCTCTACAAATCTTCATACCAAGGATTTGCTTTGCTACCCCCAAATCCTTCATAGCAAATGCATGTGCTAATTAGCATTTCAGCCCCTTAATGTGATCCATGTTAAACCCAGCTACAAGCATATCATCAACATATAAACATAAAACTAGTAGTTGCATGCTTTTGTGCATGCAACAATGAGCCGATAGGAAAGACAAACTAAAATTTAAGATAAATTTTTTATAAATTTTCTATGTAAACTTTAAAAAGAGTTAAGAAATAAAGACTAAAATTTAAGATAAATGTTCTATGTAAACTTAAAATAGAGTTAAGAAATAGTCAAAATCAAACCCCATGTACTTATTGCAAAGTTACCAATAGAAAATGACATTCATTCATATGATACATGGAACATGAAAAAATATGGTATAAGCTTCATAGAAAATAAGCTTACAATTTCAATTGAAATTTTTTAATGTGGATCTTTGAATCTCTGAAATGCTACAATTGAGTGCTCCAAAAAAAATTGAGTTAGCACATAAGATCAACAAATAAAAAGTCAATCCAATAATGGAAGTGTAACCATTGATCATGGAAATATGATTTTCTTTCCCTAATATAATTTGTATTGATTGTTCCAATTGATCATGTCCATTGGTGCATTTGGAAGCCATAGAAAACCATGCATATGAGTGGAAGTTTGTTGTTGCCACTCGTACCTACACCAATAATCATTTATAGGACCAACACTTTTAGGTAGCTCAACTTCCATTCGAGGTAGGTGGATACCAAATTTTGTGATTTGGTTGGGTGAGAAAGGTGATTTCTCTTCTTACATATTTTTTCTAAATATGTACAACACAAAGAAAATTTATAAGAAATTCAAAATGTAAATTAAAAACCAATTTCTTATAAATTACCATAAGTGTATACTTTTTGGCAAGTGTTCTATACTATATGTTACAATCAATGATAACAATTAAATATATAAATACAATAGATTCATACAAAAAATAGATTCATATTAAAACAAAATACTAATAGATTTATATTAATTCCATTAATTTGTTATTTAATCAAAGAAAAATAAGAAATATTTTTTTGATTTCAAACTGCACATTTCAGAATTTACAATATAAGTAAAACAAATTTGAAATAAAAAAAAATTAAAGTTGTACTATACTTATGTAAAAGGGTAAAGTAAAATGAATAATAATATTTTATTTTATTCTATTAATTTTTATTTAATCAAAGAAAAATAAGAAATCAATTTAGTTTTCAAACTAGACTTCAAAATTTAGAATGTAAGTAAAAAAAATTAAATTAAATTAATAGTAAATTTACTATTGCTACTTTATCATAATTAAATTATGCATTGTTGATAGAAGTGCAACAAACTTCATTATTTATTTATTCAATCATAATTTAAAAAGTGCCTTGAAGTAAACTTATTTAAGTTCTAAATGCAATTTTGAAAAAATGTGAATGGAAACTCACTGGATTATTCATCCCCCTTTCATTTGTAGGAACAGATCTTACCTCATTTGACACCTCATCTGACATTGTATCCTATAGAGTATTTGATATTGAAGACCAAAGACATCAAAACTTAGTGACATAAACATGCATATGGAAAATACAGTTACATATAAGAATATTAAATTTTGAAGGAAAACGATTCAGTGACATTACAATTGACATGCATATGGAGATTATAATTTTAAAGATTAAATGGTAACTTATAGTAATTGTGGTTCCTTCACCGCTCAAGTTTATGGTTGGTGCATGGTTGGAATTCGTGGAGGTTGTAGGTGTCAACATAGTAACCTGAACGAATAGGAAAGCAACATAAAAACATGTCAATAAACAGAATGAAAACTATCCAATTTAAAATGTCAATAAATTAAATTAACCCTATCGACTTCAAAATTATGAAGTGTAGTTTTAAATTTTTTTTAATATAAATTTTTTAATTAAATGATTAATTTATAGATGAATAGAGTTATTATATTTAATTTGTGTCACATTCTATTATATAATTTATATCTTTATAATAAATTCTAATGTATATTTTGAAATCATTTTATAGTTTATATCAATTGATTTTAAATGATGGTTATATACATAAATAATAATTATTTTTAAATATGCATTGAAATTTATATATAATATATAGTTTAAAATAAAATTACACCATACTATTCATTTTTAATTATTATATTATTTTTTATATCATATAAACTTTAATAATATTTATTTACAATTTCATATGATATGATATATAGTTTTAAATTACTTAATTTATTATAATATAATAATGAATAAAATTTATTTTTTAGAAAACAATTAATAATTGTAAATAAAGGTGATAGAGTTAAATCAATAATGGTTCCTACCACTTCTCTAATTATTTACAAAAATTAGATAGTTTAAAATAAAATTACACTGTATTATTCATTTAAAATAATTATATTATTTATTTATCTCACATACAATTTAATAATATTTATTTAAATGTTCATATAATGTATAGTTTTAAATTAGTTCACATATTATAATATTATTTTTATTTTTTAAAGAAATATTTTTAAAAATTAAAAATTGTTCTAATAAAAAATACTATTGTGATCAAAAGATCAAAAAATAGAAAACTAAAACTTTCAATTTATTTGAGAAGTAATCCAGCTCATCTTCATAGATTGCAGATACTATAAATAATTATTTTTAAGACATTTACTTGATCAGACATGTCTATTGTTGCTTTAAATTCGATAGAAGCAACAACAGATAGTCTCACAAATGGTGAAACACTCCTCACGTTAATAGAACAAATTAAAAATTTAAACAATTTAAATTTATTAATTTTCAGAACAGTTTCTAGATTATTCTATAGATTTTTTTCAATCAACTTTTGAAATTATACTTTTTAGAATCAATATCAACAGAATGAATATAAGGAAATACAAGATAACTAATTAATGGTGTAGACATGAAAGTTAAAGTTAATTTTTTTAACAAAAAAATGTCTTGTGCCACCTAGGCAAACTAAAATTTGTAGGAAAAACCTACAGAAATCAGATCAAGAGAAAACATTCCCAAAACTACAACCAAAACCTTTTTTGAAAAATACATAATACTGAACGTTTTGACTTTCTTTATACTCAAACAACAATTATATGCATTCTAAAACAACAATTATATTTTTCTCAAACAATATTCAAGCAAAGCAAAAACAAAATTTCGAAGCCACATCTGATGAGCATTTCTAAAAGCAAATGACAACAGAACAACAGAAAAAATAAATGAGAAGAAATACAAATACCTTCATAGCAGAATCGCTCACCTTCGCATCCATATCAAAAACTTAAAGGAAAAAACTCATAAATCAATTTAATTAAAATTGATGGAAGATTAGACAGCGAATTTTTTTCAACGTGTAGATTGCATAAGAAAGTTGAAGCTATCGATAGACATTTATAGAAATTAACAAAAAGCATTAGAGAATTAGCAATTTAAATAAAATTAGAAAGGAGATAATTAGAAATGTAATAGTAAAATAGAAAGTTTATAAAAAAAGGATATTATTTGAAAAAAATGCAAAAAAAATTGTTTATAGAATATTTCTAAAAAATGACTTCTATTGGAAAAGCTCCCATCAAATAGAAATCCATTTGGGCTGACAACTTTTCCATTCAAATTAAGTTTTTTGGGGATCAAAGCTCCCACATAAAGCCTATTGACTTAATAATGTAGCTATCATTATCCAACCTCTTAAAATAAACACAATGATCTAAATGACACCTATTATAGCCATGCTCATGGATAAACCTATCAAATTTCAAATACCATTGCTGAGGTGCTTGCTTTAAGCCATATAAAATTTTCTTCAATGATGTAGGGGCATCTGAGGGTCAAGGTTGTTGACTCAAATGAGGGTTTTGGTCAAGATTTACTTCTGAGGGTCATAACTTTTGACTTGGATGTGGGTTTTGGCTGAAATTTTATAGGTAGTTGCACCAAAAGGAGTTATTTGGTTTGTCAATGAGCTTAGCTCGATAGGTGGTCATTTCAACTTTTTTTCAAGAGTCTAAAATCTCATCTTGACCTTTGAAATTGGCTTTTTGTGTTTTTTCCAATTTTTTTAGAAATTTGTTTTTGTAATAAATCCAAAATCATATTTTTTGATTTTGTTGATTAGTTGGCAATTCGTCTTACCTTAGTTGGGGGCTTTTCCTAGGAAAAACTAGGATTCGTAGGATTAGTTCTAAAAATTACTAAAAATGAAAAAATCTATTTTTCCTAAAAAAATTCCAAAAATGGTAATTTTTGAAAGTGTAATAATTAGGTGGCGGTTTTCATTGTAGAGGCAAAGTAGAGTTGCAGAAGCTTTAATAAAGAGTTATGGAATTCTAATCATCTGTTGTGTGTTATTTTCTGAATTGTTCTTTAACGAGATTGTGTTACACCATTCAATCTACACACTAAGCTCTCCTTGCCATTAACCTCAAATCCCTGTGGTTGTGCCATATATATCTTTTCATCTAAAACACCATGAAGGAAGGTTGTTTTAACATCAAGCTACTCCAAATGCAAATCTTCAGTAGCCACAATACTTAAAAAAGTGTGAATAGAAGTCATTTTAACAATAGGAGAGAATATCTTATCAAAATCAATGCATTTTTTTGATACAAATCCTTTTACAACTAACCTGGATTTAAAATAGTTTCTTACCTTCATCCTCTTATTTTAACCTGTAAATCCATTTATTCTATAAAGCCCTTTTACCTATAGGAAACTTGCATAAATCTCATGTCTTATTTTCAGCAAAGAGTTCATTTTGTCTTTTATTATAGACTCTCACTGAATCTTTGTATCCACATGCATAGCTTCATCATAACATTTAGGTTCACCAACATCAATAAGTAAAATAGAGTACAAAGAAGGAGAAAATCTTGCTAGAGGTCTACTTAGCCTTGTTGATCATCTAACATTCACTAGGGTGTGTGGTATTTGTTGTGGTTGTTGCAAATCATGAGGAACTATTGGAACATCATCTTTTGGAGTATCATCCAGCACTACATAATCATTTTCTTTCTTCTCATGTTGTTGCAACAAATATTTGTACAACACCTTCTCATTGAATATGACATCCCTACTTCTTACAATTTTATGATTTTCAAAATCCTAAAGCCTATAACCAAATTCATTAATTCTATATTCAACAAGTACACATTTCTTTGACATAACTTCTAGTTTGGTTCTATTTTTAGAATCTATATGAGCAAATGCTTCACAACTGAAGGTCTTGAGAAAAGAATAACTCACCTTCTCACCAATCCATGCTTCCTCTAGAATACCACAACCTAAAGGAGTAAAGGAACCTCTATTAATCAAATATATAGTAGTATTGATAGCCTCCTCCCACATGTTTAAGGGCAACCCTGCATGCAACCTCATGCTTCTTACACACTCAATTATAGTCATGTTCATGCATTTAGCCACTCCATTTTCTTGTTGAGTCCTTGAAACAATTTTATGTCTACAAATACTATTAGTGGAGCTATAATCTTCAAATTTATGACTACAATACTCACCACCATTATCAAACCTGAGATATTTTAATTTATTTCTAGTCTTATTTTTAACCAAGCATTTCCATTTATTAAAAGTTTGAAGTACATCATATTTCTATCTAAGTAAATAAACCCATATTTTTGTAGTTGCATCATCAATAAATGTAACATAATAATGAGAGCCACCAAGGGAAGATACCTAAGCCGATCCACATACATTTGTATGCACAAGCTCTAATCTCTCGCTTTTCTTTTCCTTCTTAGTCTTCACAAAACTCACTCTCTTTTATTTTCCATACACAACTTTCACATAAATTCATATTGACACATTTTAGACCTAGTAAAACTTGCTTTGAATGAAGTACTTTCATACCTTTCTCACTCATGTGCCCAAGTTTGTTGTGCCACATTAGTGTATCAGAATCTATAGTAGCAATTTGTTGTCCCTGGTCAACTATAGCAATTGTTCCTAACCATTCATCTTTTTCTGAAACAATCAAAGTAGAAGGAATAATATGACCTATACAAAGATATAAGGTGCCTAATTTCACACCTATTACTACTACAAGGGAACTTTTTGAAACCTTCCAATTTTTATCATTAAAAATAACTATACAACCCTCATCACCAAGTTGTCATGTTGAAATTAAATTCCTACTTAGCCTTGGAACATGTCTTACCTCATGTAGTAGCCAATGATTCTCATTCTGTAACTTAATCTTAAGTTTTCCCTTTCTAACAATCTAACAAGGTTCATTATCCCCAAAATAAACAAGCCCAAAATCTCCTTAGACATAATCAATAAAATAACATCTATGAGGTGTAGCATGAAATCAAGCACCAGATCTAAAACCCATGAATCATCAACACTTTATAAAGAAGTAAAGCATCCTTTTTAGATTTGTTACTTACCACATTTTCCTGCTTGTCTCCATCTTGCTTTTCTCCTTCATTTTTTTTAGTCAAGCAATCTTTTTATTTGTGCTCTAGTTTCCCACAGCACTAGCAATCATTTGATCCTCTCAATTGAGACCTCTTCTCCTTTGATTTTCCTCTTGATTTCCCATTATTTTGAGAATTGTTTCCTCTCTCAATCATTGTGCCTCGGCTTTGTGCATTCAAAGAACTTTCTGATCTAGATCCACTTGAGGTTTTCCTATGAGTTTCCTCACTCAAAATAACATCGATCACACCATCATATTTTAGGGTATTAGATCTAAAAATAGAATTACTCATAGTCATTAGCAATTCATTCTAGCTTTCAAGAAAAGAACACTAAATCAAGAGAGCCCTAATTTCTTCATCAAAATTAATACCCACAGAAGATAAGTGACTAGTAATAGTATTAAACTCATTTAAATTATCTACAATAGATCCACCTTCTATCATTTTCATATTAAATAAATGCTTCATGAAAATATCTTATTTGAAGCTGAGGGCTTTTATATAATTTCACTAGGGTTTCCATCAACTCTTTCGTCATCTTTACTTTTCTAATGTTAAATGTCACTAATGGTGCCAGACATAACCGAATGCTTCCAAGTGCCTTTTTGTCTAAAATATTTCATTCTTCATTTATCATAGTTCCTTGATTTTTAATTTTTCCTTGCAATGGCTTATATAAATCCTTCTAATAGAGGTAGTCCTTCATTTGTATCTTCCATAACTGAAATTTTTTCCCATTAAACGTGTCAAACCTCAACTTACCTTCATCTACTATCACTCCCACTCAACTATGAGACTTTCCTACAAAGGATAACTAAAAAACAACCTCACTCTAATATGACTTGTTAGGATTAACTTTAGATAGAAATAATAGTTACATGCAAATATAAACAATATCAAAAAATAATAGATTGAATAGAAGAGATCACAAGACACCAGGATTTAACGTGGTTCACCCAATTCATAAGTTACGTACACTAACAACAAGTCCAATATTATTATTATCTAGTGATTACAACCTAATTATAATCTATAATCCCTTACAGCTCAATATTGCCTCAAGAACCAATTTTCACATCACCCACAATGAAATAATCCCTAACCCTAAGCCCTTTTATACAAGTATTTTTGCTACTTTAGGGTTAAAATTAGTTACAACATGTTGGCCATAAAATGCTGATAAAATATCCCCAAACTCTGTTGTGGAATTATGGAGTATGTACAATACTTGATCAGTCACTACAATATATTAGGAGTGGTTTGTACTTTTCAAGGGTCCTTTGATCATGCAGTCATGAGGCAAAAATCTTAAGCCAAGTAGAAGACCCCTACTCAACAAAATAGTTTAAAGTTCAGAAACAATAACATGATAGCATAGTCACACAAATAAAAGATTAAAAGGGAATGAAGGTAGCAACACTTTGAAATCTGAGTTATAAAAGGTTTTTGTATGGTCATGAATAAGAAATGTTAATGTTGATATTAAGGCACGACCATGCAACATAGTATAGAAGGTGCCAAATTTTATGAAGGCACTCAGTTGCATAGTTCATTTCTTAAAGCATGGAATAATTTGTGAAGCAATGATAAGGGCTTAGAAGCAGTGATCATTGGGGCATAGGCTTGAAAGGTTAAATCTAAAGATAGCCCATGAAGCAGAAACTAAAGCCATTCACACAATCGCAGACCAGAACATAAAATGATAAAAGGGCCTTGTGAAGCTATGAATAAGCTAAGCAGTTTGTAGTGGTCATAGGGTCACAAACATAGGTTATTAATACAAAAGTGACTATTAGAATCTCATGATGACTAAGAAGAGATGTACTCTCAAAAAGTGCAAGGAAAGGTTTTGAAAGGCTAGCAATACAAGTTGTTTTCAACGCTTTTGGAGTTTTTGAGAATTCTCATGCATGCTAACGTAAAGGCACCATAAATGTTGTTCTATTGCTCAAATTTCTTTTAAAGAGCTGATGTAATAGATTTCTAATTACAACATTCATAGAATTCAAAGCCAAGAGATTGAGCACAAAGAGTTTAAATAGTTTGCAAAGGTTTTGGTTGAAAGGATTGTTGAGAAGTTGAATTCATAACAATGGTGCAAGAAGAAGGAAAGATAATTTCTCATGTTGATGTAGAAGAGGCTTCATAGAGTGCTAAGAAATCAAAACCTAAGTTGGCTAGTTTATATGTTGAAGAATGGGTATACTTCCTCCCAGGGCCATCCCATGTGCAGATCATGAACTCTCATTTTTTTAAGGATACATAAAGCTTTTGTAGGGATGCCACTATATCTAATACAAATAGGAATAAGCTATTTTGGTATTTCTAAAATAACAGGTTTGAAAAGCCACCAATATGTAACCCGTGGGTTAGGAACTTGGAAAAATTGATCATGTTAGAGGACATAGTGGATGTAAACCTAATGAAAGCACTGATAAAATATTATAATCCTTCTACCCTTGATTACCACAAGAAGGATATGAGTATCCTTTGCAATTTGGATAGGGAAACAATGATAACTATAAGAAACTCCTCTCAAAAAAAATGCCTAAAATGTTGGCGAATCCAACATTTTGTGGGCAAGAAAATTTTAATGTCGAGGGCAATTTTTTTTGTTCCATATAGGGAAATAAAATATTATATGTTGGAAAAAAAAATTCTTGCCCTAGCAAAAACCATTTTAAATGTGGCAAATTATTATTTTTTCTTTCTGAGATATAAATAAATGATGTCTATTTTTTACCTTTCAAAAAATGAATTAATAATATTGTTTTGTAGGAAAATAAATAATAATGGTCTTGGCTAATCTTTAGTGGTAAACTAAAAATTTGTATAATCTAAAAGCAAATTAGTAGTCATTTCAAGTTTCAACTTGTGTACTATCTTAGGTCTATTATTAATAATCTCATAATGCCATTATGTCAATATCACTATTATCAAGTCAGCTACCATCACTTTCAAGTTTTGTATTGTTAATACAATAGTTTTATCAACTATTGATTAATTAGATATCAATGATAGAAGATGCATTTCAAGGCCACTCACTTGAAAAAATTTGAAATCGTATGAAATTCTCTAGAATGAAGACACATGAGAAGTTTTGCACAAAAATCATTAACTAGAATGTACTCAATGTCAGGCACTTTTGACTGTCTGACATTAATGCAAGTACATTTTACACACTTGAAAATTAATAGGAATACAAAAAAATAAGATATGAAAGATCACAAACGTCAAACAATTTAATGCAATTACCATTAAATAGCCTCTTCAATTCCTCTTTCATAATCATTTCTCAAATTCTTCAATCTAAATTCAGTTTGCAAAGTTTCTTGAATCTTAGTCATGGATATGCTAATTTGCCTAGAATGCACTATAATGGCTCTGCAAAAGCCCTTTTTGGGCAGGATTCCTAATGATTTCCTTACCATGGTTTGCTAGTCAAATGTCCAAAGTCCTTTTATCTACCATGCTATATTCATGGTCCTTGGCCATGAATTCTTGAGAAATGATAAGAGGCACCATGTGTCCACAGATATTATCTCCCACTTCCTTGCGTCTCTTCTCAACCTTGGAGGAAATCAAATAGACATTTTGATGCTTCTACATAACATTTTTAAGGAAACATTTTAGAAGATGATGTCAAAATTCTTGTATTGGTCGAGCAGGTACTGGGGTTGGGAATTGGCATCCCTTTTGCAAATGTAGCAGACAAGTGTTGGAAGCAAGGCATAGGGAGCATTGTACAAAAGCATCCCTTCCTACTCAACATGAATGAATGGTAATTGACTCACCATCAAAAGTGGGTGTGGCTTAGAAGGGATTTTCTATGGAAGTGGTTGTTGTTAGATGATGTCAATGAAATTGACTTCACATGGTTAGACAAGTTCAGCGAGATCATCTTCTCCAATAGATTCCTCATGGAGGGACTTGAAGACCTTTCTGATTGAAGGCTTCAAGCCCTCGACCCCTCAACTCGCTGATGCTTCCAACCCCCTTGTTCCCTATTTTCCTATTCCTTATTTCTTGAATGTTTTTTCCTTAACACTTGCCCTTTGGAGAAAAAAATGTTTTAAAGATATCTATTTTTTCTTTGGATTGGGCCTTGCCCTTTAATGTAAATTATAAAATAGTAAAATCAGGCTAATTTAATCAACTATTTTGAATATCCATACTATGAATCAGTATTATGTACATTGTACATTTTAAAATATTATCAATGAAAAAAATAATTTTTGGCTTCTCAAATCGTTGTTCCTGTTAGTCTATGACTTTGTTTTTGGCATCTCAATGCACTATTGAAATGTTAGTCTATGACTTTGTTATAAAAAAATAATTGTTAATAGTTATAAAGTTAGAACTTAGAAAGAAAAAAAAAGGTTTCAACAATCTCTTTATGGTTTCATATTTGATTAACAATTTATAGTAAAAAATTATTCAATTGAAAATTATCCAATTTAAATATTTGTAATTTTTAAAACTATTTTTCTTTAATCTAAGTGGTTAAAACAACAAGGAAAACTAAAGATTATAACCTTAACAAAGTTAAATAAAATTTTGATAATTTATATGTCAATTTTTTATTTCATACCTATCTTGTCACCTAACTTTTTTTCATTGTGAAATATTTTAAATGATGAAGAATAGTTTATAAACAATTATCACAATTTTTAATATATGTTAATAATTTATAGATAATTAAACTATATTACATTTTAATTTTGAAACGAAATAATAAATATGAATAAAAATATATATTTGTAATTATATTTTTAAATTTTAATTATTTTATTCAAATTAAACTATTGTCATTATTATTTCATATCTTGCACCAGTTTCATTTTATAAGATTTAATATATCTTCATTGAATTTTTCATATTATTTTTACAATAAAAAATTTATGATAGAAAAGAAATTCATTTCTATTATAGAAAAGAAAGTCCTTTATTTATATTGTATTATAACTATTATGATATTTATTATAAATTATATTTTATATATATAATATTTTATATAAATAATTAAATTAACGTAATGATTTTGACATGCTCAAACTTAAAAATAAAATAATAATAATTAATACCGATTTCTTTGACAATATTTATTTCAATATTTTTCTTTATATTAATTAATATGTTATTTAGATTCTTTTCATGCTAATATTTTTTTAATCTAATTCTATCTTTTTTTTTTGCTACGAACTTAGTTGCTATGGAATATTGTTTAAATAATAAATATTAGTTATTCAAAAGGTTTAGGTTTTAATGATTCACGATTCGATCTAGACTGTTCAATGAATAATAGATCAACGAACACAACTCTATTTTGGGCCAAATTTTAAAAGATTGAAGTTAAATCCTATTTCTACCTGAAATCGAGACACGTGTACTCAAAGATTCTACCTGAAATCCTGATTGTTGACTAAAAGAAAGATTGATGGCCCAAGATGAATTTTGAGCCGATTTGGAGAATGTTTTCCCATTTGCCTAGATTCATCTAGAATTGTGACACGTGTCTAGTCATTGCAAAGCTCAATTAAGTGTTAGGACTCGATTAATATTAATAATAATTAGCTACATACCCAAAAGTTGTGTCAATAATATGCATCAAATTATCTTTGCTTTATTAGATCTTTTAAAGCATGAACCCTCTCAACTCCCTATTCCACCTGTGGTTAATCCTTCCTCTACCACTCCTGATCTTACTCTTAAGATTAGTAATTTTGCTTCCATGTTAGGGGATATGGAGGAATAATTTTATTTGGTTCTTGTGGTTTTTTGATTTTGTGTTTTGCACTCTTTTTGTGAGCAGGTGTCTGCATGGAGTTTTTCAACACTCTGGATAGCTGTTAGATTAGCTTACTAGCTTGGCTTTGTAGCAGTTTTCTATTGATATTTGGTGATAGATTATAAGTGTAAATACTTATACATTCAAGATACATCGTACATTCTAGCTATATGTTTCTTCTCCTCATATTCTTTTGAAGTATTTTGTAATTTGGAAGTCTCATTCTTGGATCGTTATAACCAGGCCTGTGTAACTTCCATCTTCTTTCTTTCTTTCTTATCTTTTTTCTTCTTCTTGATGGGGTAATGCATGGAGTTTTTCTTCTTGATTCTTTTCTCCAAGAGCTCCATATCTTAGAATTAGTTAAAATATAACAAATATTAAATTTATATATAAATATATTAAGTGGTTTTGCCACTATTTACTATATATATATATATATATAAACAATTATCACAATTATCAATACATGTTAATAATTTATAGATAATTAAACTATATTACATTTTAATTTTGAAATTAAATAATAAATATGAATAAAAATATAGCATTTGTAATTATATTTTTAAATTTTAATTATTTTATTTAAATTAAACTATTGTCATTATTACTTCATATCTTGCACCAATTTCATTTTATAAAATTTAATATATCTTCATTGAATTTTTCATATCATATTTACAATAAAAAGTTTATGATAGAAAAGAAAATTATTTCTATAATAGAAAAGAAAATCTTTTATTTATATTATATTATAACTACTATTAAAATTATTATAAATTATATTTTATATAAATAATTAAATTAGCATCATGATTTTGACATGCTCATTGGTCAAACTTAAAAATAAAATAATAATAATTAATAACAATTTCTTTAACAATATTTATTTCAATATTTTTCTCTATATTAATTAATATGTTATTTAAATTCTTTTCATGCTAATATTTTTTTAATCAATTTTTAACTAATTCTATCAATTTTTTTGCCATGAACTTAGTTGCTATGGAACCTTGTTTAAATAATTAATATTAGTTATTCAAAAGATTTAAGTTTTAACGATTCACGATTTGATTAGGACCATTCAATGAATGATAGATCAATGACTGCGGCTCTATTTTGGGCCAAATTTTAAAAGATTGAAGTTAAATTCTATTTCTACCCGAAATTGAACCATGTGTACTCAAAGATTCTACCCAAAATTCCAACTGTTGACTAAAAGAAAGATCAACGGCCCGAGATGAACTTCGGGCCAATTTGGGGAATATTTTCCCATGTGCCTAGATTCATTTAGAATCATGACACATGTTAGGTCATTGCAAAGATCAACTAAGTGTCAAGACTCAGTTAATATTAATAATTATTATGTTTAGTCTTTTGAAAAAATTATTACTTAATCCTGACTTGGCAATGCTGTGATTGTTAAGTAAAAGGCAAGTCAACACCAATGGCAATAGCCCAAGATGAATTTTAGGTAAAATTTGGGTTTGTTATCGATGTTTTCAAGAAATATCTAGAATTGTGACATGTGTCCTTGACAAGTGTCACGATTCTAGATGACTCTTGAGAACAGTGATAGCATTCCACAAATTGACCCAAAAATCATATCGATAATTAAGTTTAATTTTTATTTATTTATTTATTTAAATGAAAAAATTTAAAAATTCAAATGTATATTAATGTAATATATTTTTACTTTTTATTATTATAGTTATGTTCATTACTACATTATTGAGTTTCTATGTTGTTTACATGTACATTGTACATACTATTAGTAAAGTACCTAAAACCATTAACTACTTAATACTTTCACTTTAACTTTTAAGTATTCACCTTCTATGTTTTTAGAGTATGAAGTTGAAAGTTCTCCAAGTCGAGAGGAGAGTTTGATACGATAGGGTTTTCAAATTTCAACTTTGCAAAGACTGACTAAATTCCATTTTGTGTTCTGAAGACATAAAGTGTGAAACTTGAGTATCACAGGACTACACCAATTATCAAATCTTGATTATGGGTATTTAAATTTTATATAAAAAAACTCATTGCAATTTACAGCAATAAAAATTTTGATTTTAATTGTCTTAGGTTTACACTTTACAATTTTTTTAAATAGGGCTTGAACAAGATTTTTGTGTAATAACTAGTAGCAGGCATAGGCAAAACAAAGTCAAAAACCTTCAGTATGACTACAAGCATAAAGGAAAAGAAAGACATTATAGAACTTAGGCAAGTGCTACAAACTCCAAGTTTCACCGATGAATATCGTGATATTTTTTATCTTGTTATCCATGAAGATTTTGGAATCATGGGAATTAGACATCCATTGTTTAATAAGTGGAAAGATCCACAGAAGGGGAGAAATTATTGCAAATATAACAATAGTATTCATGCATATACAAATAAACTAGCTACTTTGGTTATTGGATTAGCAAACCTCACTGAACCTGAAATATTCCCTTGCCCTAAAATTGTAATGTTATGTGATCAAAATTATGATGAAAATAGAAAGGCAATTGTAAACCAAAACACTCAAGAGGAATTTTATCCATAACTGAGAGTGAATTTTTCACTCTATTAGACCTAGGGCTAGGGTTTAAACTAGAAAAATTTAATGAGTGCATTGACTTGGATAAACTAGCACAGGCTTATGAAAAATTGGAAAGAGTTTTTCAAGATTCACATATTAAGGGTTTAATAAACTCAGAGTCATCTACTAGTGTTACACTAGACATAGACCATAATCCTCCTTATCAGTATGATATTTTTGTGTCATGGGTTTAGAATACTATTTCTTTGTTATCTTTTTGTTTGAGATTGGACAATATTAAGGAAGTGGGGGATAGTGTTCTTGAAATGATTTATGATATCCATTGTTGAGCTCAATCAGTTGAGAAGGTAGATGTATGATATAATTTTGTTCAACACATTGTTGAATCTATGCAACAAAAATTACTAATGATTAAACAAAGTACAACTACAGGCAAGACAAAGACATTTAGGGTCACAAGTTACTTGTACTACCTTCTTTTAGCAAAGCATCACCCAATATTTAAGACAGAGAACAAGACGCTTACTATTGAGGTCTATAAGTTTGATGAGAAAACCTAGAAGAAATTAGAGACTCCAAGTCTAGTATATGAGTGGACACATAAGATGAGAATGATTTCTAAAAATAATAACTACAACCATTTTGTAGACTTATTTTTTATACCTATTTACCAAAAAATCACAGGCACTTTGATGCCTAGATTGTCTGTGTCTTGTAAAGATTGCATTCAACTGGGAAATTAGATTCAATAGGTTGACTAGTTCTTTATGGAAGAGTACATTGTCTTAATATTTTATGGGTCAGTGGTTGAACCCTAAAAACTTCCAATGCATGTTACAGAAGGGTTTTTGGATTGGAATATGTATGACAGATGGAGAGCACAGATAAACTTTTCACTAGACAACAAAAGAAATGATATTTCCTTCCTTGCCTTTCACAATTAGAGGCCTCATATTTGAGAGAAAGGCTTTCAAAGTGGCAAATGAATTGGTAACTTTTTTTTTGTCTTTTATTTTGTCAGTCACTAGAATTATGAACCACTAAACATAATAAAACAAGACTTATTGCCAATGGGAACTTTACAATCAAATATCAACATCAGGAGATGTCATTGATAGAAAAGTTTTAAAAACAAGGATTCATGGGATGAGGTTAAGAAAGAGATGGAGAAACATGCAACAGAGAATAATATTTCATTGCAAGAATTGTCATCCCAAATTACAACATTGCACATATCAGAGTCACACAAATCAAAGCCTCTTACATGCTTAAATTTCTATAAGAAAGCATCTCAACCTTCTAAGAGGTCTATTCTGAAAGCAACTAAAGAGGCATGCACATCTAAATTGTGGTGTCAAACCAAGATAACTGATTTTTGAAAAATGAGGCAAAATTTGGATGAACCAAAGACATCAACAGGTTTTGAGAAAATTGAGAAGGATGAACTTTTCAGCGATTATTGGAATAAAGAGCATCCAACTATACTATATCATTTTGGAAATTACAATGATAGTGATATTCAAAGATAGAAGGACCTCGAGTCTAATGTTGACATTCAAGGTATTCAAGATTCTAGGTCAACTAGGGGCAAACATATTATTAATCTTCAAATGAGTGATTCTATTAAATAAACATATAGTAAAGGGACAACTATGATACAAAAAATGAGTTATGCAAGTATAGGGCCCATTGGTGCAAGTGGTGAAGGGATTTGGAATCTAGTTCTAGTACCAAACCCACCATAAAGAGAAAATAAACCAATCATTGAACTCTTCGATGAGATTGAAGATGATTTCAAAGGTCATCTCGTTGATCCCAACACATTATTTGTTAAATCTTCAAATCCAATTGTAGTTGATCCCACTCGTACTAGCACCGGCACTAGCATGGATAAACCTTGTGCAAAAAAGCAAAAAAGTTATGACAATTACATTGCATGCAATTTTAGTGGTTACTCCATCAATGTATGCACTAGTAGCACTAGCTTTTGTATAAAACCCTAAAAATAGTCATAAAATGCTAGGATTTGGAATGGGCCATCTTCAATATGTTGGTGATCCTCAAAATATAATTATAGGTAAAGTAATTTCAACTGGAATTGGAGGAGTATACAAGAATACAACTGATAATACACCTTTCAACAACTCAATTATGTCATCAAACACAAATTTTAGTTTGAATGAGTTTGCATCAAAGTTTGATTAGACAAGCAAAAGAAATAGGCAAATTATGAAGACTTTGAAAAGTGATGCAGTTGTTGAATGTCAGGGATCTACTAATAGAATATTTACAACATATGATTCAAATAATGAAATGATGAACTTCATGGTTGTTATGCCACTAGCTAGAGATAATAATGCACCAAAAAATTCAATAAATCATAATGATGTACAAGTTACCAGTCTTTAAATGGATTTGTCAAAAGTGAAAAATATTGACAAAATCAATTTATCAAAAGAGAGCAACAAAATGGTCTACTCTACACTTCTAAGAATGGAGATGGAAAATAAAAGGCTTACAAAGAAAATAGAAAAGTTATAGGTAGACCTTGATAATGTGAAGGGCGAGGAGAAAGTAGCAGACAATAGGTTCAAAGAATTGCAAAATAGGATAAAGAATTCTTCTCCTATAGAGGCAATTATCTAGCAAGAAAAGATGAATGAACAAGTGAAAAATTTGACTAAACAATTGGATGAGTGCCAAAAAAGAATTTAACATGAAAAAGCGTCTATTTCACAATTGTTCAAGTCTGTAGAGAGTAGTGCATAGGTAACCAATAAATTGAAAACTAACCTGGACTCTGTTGTCAAGGAAAATAATAATTTGAAGATTGAATTGGAGAATGAAAAGAAAAAAGAGGAGTCCAAGGCAAGGATAATTGATAATTTTAATAAGGAATTGGGGAATGAGAAGAAAAAAGAGGAGTCTAGTGCAAACACAATCCACAATTTGAAGAAACAATTGGAGAATATGAAGAAAAAAGAGGATTCAATTGCAAAAATAATCTTTAATTTGAAGAAGGAATTAGAGAATGTGAAGAAAATAGAGTTTAGTGCTACTACAAACAATAACACAATCCACCATATGAAGAAGGAATTAGAGAATGCAAAGAAAATCTTGGATTTGAAGAAGGAATTGGAGAATGTGAAGAAAGAGGAGTCTACTCAAACACTCCATGATTTGAAGAAGGAATTGGACAATGTGAAGAAAAAGGAGGAGTCCACTACAAAGACAATCCATGCTTTGAAAAAGGAACTCAAGGATGAGAAGAAAAAAGAGATAACTACTGCAAAGACAATCCAAGATTTGAAGAAGAAATTGGAGGATGAGAAGAAGAGAGCAACTAATTGGCAAGGGAAACTAGAGGAAATACAGAAAAAGAGTGAAATAGAGATGTCTAAAATGAAGAAAAAGATGGATAATGTAATTACATAGAATAGAATGACATCTTCCAAAGACCATCATTTCAAGGATACTATAATGAATATGGTTAAGCTAATCAAACAAGAAAATTGGGACAAAATAATGAAGAATAATGATAGTTTGTTTGAATGGCTTGATTTAAATAGAAATCTTAGACTTGTCTTTGAAAATGTAAAAAAAAAGATGTTGAGGATAAAAGAGGAATCTTCACAAATTCCTTAAGAAATATTGCTAAACAAATTTTGAATAAAGTACAGAGATCTAGTGACAGGTATTTAGAAAACCATGGAATAAACAACCGCTTGGATGCTTCTGTAATGACCTTTGTTATCTGTCAGAATTGTGAACCAATAATGGAAATAGATGAAGCTCTCAAATCTACTTCCAAAGACTTGATGAAGATGAATCACATCATACTAAACTTGCTAAATGTTGGATTACCAAATCCAGCTTACTTAGAAAATTCATTGGAAAAGAAGATTACATGAAAAAGTTGTAGAATAGCATGAATTCTAATTTAGGCAACTTGCTTAAGGAAACGACTCTAGAAAGAATTGCAAGTTGTATCAAACCACTATCAATAATGAATGTAGTTATAGATAAATTTCTTGTTTCATATAAAACTAACTGTATGAAGTATTCGTTGTTCATGAGGTTACAACTATTTAGCTACAACCTCAAATAATTGGAGCTTCCAAATAATGCAGAATGGAGCACCCTAAATAACTTCATTGGAGTTGGGTCATCTTCTCAAAATGTTAATGTTGCTATTAGTTGCAATCATAGCTAATGGCACTAAGTAAAAACTTAGTAAGTGATAGTATTATAATAATTTTGTTACTTGTTGCTTTTTAATTTCAAATTTTGGATTTATTTTTAACTTTTTTTAATGTTAATTGTTATAGGAATCAAGAGCCAACATATCAGGATAGTTGAACAGCCAGGCACTGGCATACTATTACTACACAGAGCATATGGAAAAAAATTTCCTACTCCTTGAAAAAATTGTACAATTGATAATGTGGAAAATTGGCAATGTGATTGTACACACATAATGTATTATGTAGTAATAATCTAATTATATATGCAATTACAAACTAGCCTGCAACTATTGTTGCTCCTTTGTATCTGCAAAAGGGAATTCAAGATCATTTCAATTTGACATTGAGTCATTTGCAAATGGTTGTAATTGTTTGTAATTGTTAAATGTATTATGTTACAAGCTCATTTAAAATTATAAATTATAATATATTTTTTTAAATAGAGCTTATTCTGTTAAATGCATTATGTTACAATTTCATAAAGAAACTAGAATCAATGAAAATCTAAAAGTAAAAATGTCTAAAAACTAGAATGAATGAAAATCTCAAGTTAAACATGTACTATTGTATTAAAACTAGAATCAATGAAAATCTCAACATGTTTAAAAAATACAATCAATGAAAATCTCAACATGTGTAGACTCTAAAAGTAAAAACTAGTTTTAATGAAAATCTCAACATGTAAGTTTGTAACATGAACATGTTTTTTTAAAAAAATAAGCTTCTATAAAAGGACAGTGAATGAAAGCTATAAATTAACTTCTACAAACATAATTAATTAGTAAATAGAATCTTAGATCAAAGCTACTAGCCTACTATTTGACTCACACAGAAGTTAGAACTTGAAATTGAGAAGTTATTATAGTTGTCACTCTGCTTGGACTGACTCAACATCACTATCATTAGAATCCTCCTCATTTATTGCATATAAAAATTCATTATTTGTTGTGTTTTCTTCAAATCACTATTAGTGTCAATATGCATGCCAAAGTCAATATCATCTTTATTGCTTCCAATATCAGGACATGAACCACTGACACTGCCACTACCACTGCCACTACTACTTGGGGTTTTAAATGTTGGCCATCCCTCTTCTTTGACATTGGTTTCCAAATGATAAGAGCCCTTTCATAAGGGAAACTATCTATCTCATACCTAGAACTATAGAGCCTCAAATAATTATCCAAATTTTTGTTTAATTTGTTTCTAACCTTTGACATCAAGAAGCCCAAAGTACTCAAAACTCTCTCATCCTCCACTAAACCCAATATCATTGTCAAACATAAATTGGTAAGCTTGAAATATTCAAGTATTGGCTCTCTCAACTGATTACTCTCACCAAGGTTTTTCCAAAGCTTTGTTATTGCTCCATCTTCATTTGGATTCTCCATAAGAACATATTGTTCCCTCATTATGTTTGCAAAAGAATGTGATTGATCTCTCAGTCGAGATTCATCTAAAATTCTATTTATAGTTACTTCATTGATTACTTTAGGTTTGTAAAAATATTGAATCAATGTCATCATCCTTCTTCAAAAATTGGTCAAAAAATTTAGAGATCAATATTGAGGAAAAAAATTTGGCATTGCTTTGAGTAGTTCCTCTAGAGGGAATCTAAATCTAATTTCTGATGAAAGATTGTAGCAAACTTGTTTGACAAAGTCAAGCATAGAGTCTTTGATTTTCTTGAAGTCTTCACTTGTAACACATGAAATTACCTTATCTAGTTCTAATTCTACTACACTTCCTACTTCATTCGGGTTGGAGTCAAGGTTGACGCGAGCATAGTACTGCATTGGTATGTCAACTCTACATACCCTGGCACATATCTTATCATTTGCACAATATGTAAAAATTTCCTAGCATTGTTCAAATCTATGATTTCTATCTACTTTGCAAACCTTGATTCATCTAATGGTAGTAATTGATACATAGTATCTAGGCTATTACATGTCATTTTATTTAGATTATTATATTTTTCAATATACATAGCTCTTTGTTGAACCCTTTTTATAATATTTCTCATGTCCTCTAGCATGGGGAGAATAGCTACTAAAGTTAAGAGTATCTTAACATTAGTTAGACTTGGATATAGTTGAGGGAATCTGTCTTGCATAGAGTGGATTAGTCTAAGCAATGATGGATATTCAGAGGTTACTCAATGTGCTAGTCCATCCAAAGAGATTCATTTGGTATCATTGTCTTTAAGAAGCTTCCTCCCATCAGTAAGTCCTTGAGCAAAGTGTTGAAATTCTCAGACTCATTTTGGACTTTGAAAAAAGTATTGGTAAATCTCTTTGATTAGAGATTCCACTTTATTTACACAACCAAAATCGCTGACAATTCCAAAAGTTAGATTCATTCAATGGGTCATGCAATGAATGGGAATAGCATAGAGTACCAAATCATTCTTGATCTTTTTGTAAAGACTACCTTTATGACCTTGCATAACTAGAGCTCCATCTGCTCCAACACACACCAACTTTTTGGCAGTCTCCATGTTATCCAAACCTCCACATTCAATTAGAATACTCTTTAATAAAACTATAAATTTTTAGTTATCACACTACAATTCAATTTAGCAATAGATAGTAGAAAGGGTTTACGAAAAAGATCATTTATAGTATAAACATGCATGCACACCCAAGAAGTTTTATCAATTACTGTAACTTCATCTAGAGACAATGCAATGAAATTTGAGTATTTTATTTTTTCCTTCATATCTTCTTTTTCAACATGTGTAAGACATCTATCCCATTCCCACCTATTGTTTACTGACCAATGACTATTCAGATAGTTTCAAATTTTGAAAAAGCACAATAAGGTAGTAATTGAAGGGTAGTCCATCATAGGATGTCCTCTACTCAAATAATAAAAGACCACACTTAATTAAAATTATTTTTCCATATTTTCACTTCCATTTCTTTCCCAATGAAATCTTCAATAGAACTATTTACTGCAAAATGCTTCTCTTGTAATTGCTGGTGTAACTCATATATTTCAACATTCCTGATATGTAGATAGTTGTCATTTATTTTCCAAGTTAGCACAGATTTTTCAACTCCGTCTATAGTTTCCTTTTGTAAACTTTACTGACATGCTTTTTTATGGTATCAAGTTTAAGTTGTAACCTCTTCTCCTTCTTTGTTATCTATGTGCAAATCTTACATCTACATTCTATAAGAGGCTCACTATCAATTAGATATTGAAAATTCCTTTTGGATAGATCCCAGCAAGATTGATCTGTCTTTTATTCCAATTTTCTTTTTCCCTTTTGTGCATGAACATGATTTATGGAATCACTTTTGGTTTTCTCACCTAACTAATCTAGAACCAACTCCAACTCTATAATATTAATTTGTGACTTCCTACTCAAAAGAAGTGCCTCCAAATCATGTCCAAGTTCATCCTCGACTTAGATATCAAGTTCACCAACTTGAACTTATTCAATATGATCTGAGTCTCCAGCTTGTGATGAATCTCCTTTTTCAATAAGCACTAGAGATCTAACTTGTGAATCTTGTAGGTTGCCAATATTTCCAGCACCAACATATGCTGATATGGTTCTGCATTTTGGTAATGATGGCCTCTTTTGACTTTCAGGGATCCTACCAGAACCCCTATTAGCCCTCTTGTTTAACATTGCAAATCAATGAAGGCTACAAAAAATAAATCAAATTAGTTGAAACAAAAGACTCAAATAGTGACAAGTCAAAGACTATGAACAGTGATAGTAGACTACTTAGACTACATATAATAACAATAATATGATTCATTCTCAAAAAAAGGATACTACTACTATGTTACTATAGTCCACAATACTACCCAATATAATTTGCAAACCTATAGGCTACCTTAGCATGTGAGATGTCCAGTCACTAGTAGACACTAGACAGTAAAACTAAAAAAATAACTAGTACCACTATTGAAATATAAAATTAATTAAAAATCACTTTCCTTTTACAAAAACCATTATCCACGAGTCAATGGGCAATGCACTCAGCACTTTAAAACTTTGACAACAATCAAAAATGCTAGTCTCTTGATTAGAAAGGAGCAAATTGTGTAGAATAATAATATCTTATAGTCCAATCTAGGTTGGAAAATTATGCAAGATTAACAAGTGGGAATGTCAAATGTAGGTGAAATGCACCTTCCTATGCAAGCCCACAATAGGAAACAGTTGGCTAAATGGGGTTGGTGGTCAACACACATCAGGAAAATGGTAGGCAATGCCCAACCCAAGGGAAAATTATTTGGTTTTAGTAATGGCTAAAGAACGTGGGCCAATAAGAAACAACATGCAAAGGATGGGGAAATATTTAAAATAAATGTATCCAAAATGTATATTGCATTGGCGATTGGACCGATATTTTTGACCAATCATGTCATAACTAATGGATGACTACCACAGGCATTGAACTCAAATCTGATAAATATTCAGCGATGTGGTTGACCTACGTTGCATGCGCTATTTTCCAAATGATGATTGGTCCATGAGATGGGATTGCCAAAGGGTGAAGATTCACTACTAAAGTAATCTCTGAGGGAAACCTTCATTGAAGAATTTGACCTTGGAGGACCCATGACAAGGCATATTGAGCAAGAATAGATGAATGAGACAATCAGCAATTAGAAGAGTGTCTTCACCGATAAAGTCATGAGAAGATACATCCCTAGGGAAAAGAAGGAAAAGGGTGAGCTACCAAGAAGGTGGGAGATTTTATGCCTCTGGATTTTTTCTGCAAACATTTCCAATATATTTTATTCAAGGTTGACAAAGTAATTTAATTAGATGGAACAAAGAATGGTCCTAGATAAATCTATATAATGGCTATAGATATCAAATATTCACACCACAATACTAGATATTACTTTGTGACACACATAATTAATGTGATGCATAATGAAATTGTGGCTGCCAAAAAAGGACATATAGGGAATTTCAAGTTATTCCACTATTCATTACTAATGCACATTATTTTGTATAAGAAAATAGGGCACATTAGTCTATAATTCATTGAAGCAACTAAAGAGAATGGATAAAATTTGCCTGTGCATCTGTGGACTCGACCCTAGCAGAAGTTTTATCTTTACTCAAATGTCATTGCCTTTTATAATGATTTTTTTTCCTATTTCTAAAATGTTGGTTGATACAACTGAAAGGTTTCCTCAGGGATAAAAATATTGATAAAACCTTTTGCCTACCCAAATGGGGATAGGATACTTAGCCATGATTGGCCTAGTCTATTTCTTTTTGATAATTTTTCATTAATAAGAGTTTTTGGATGTCCCTAGCCCCCCATGTATTGCCTAGGTATATCCCAGAAAGATTAGGACAATTAGAATTCTTCTAACAACTAATTGTGATGAATAGGGAATAATTAGGTCTAGTAGTAAAGAAGGGTTCCTTTGTTTCTAGGAACATAAAAGTTGGGGATTTTGTAATAGGGAAAGATGTATCAAAAGAAATAGATGCATGTATTAGTGATTTTATGTTTCCCACAGCCCCTACTAGAGGCATGCCCTCAAAAAAATGAGGCAGTACACTCTCCCAAATAGAAAACCTTTCTAGGAAGAGGATGTAATAATGAACTACCTAGAAATAGAAGATTACAGAATTAGAACTCAAAGGTGGAGTGAGATCAAGAGGGTAGAGGAGGCCATGAAGGAATCAGGTCCCTCATTCAAGGGTTTCTACTATGAAGAGAAATATTTGGATATGTACAAAAAGTGCCTAGGTAATTTTGATGAAATAATGTCCCAAGTGCCTAAAGAGATAAGGGACAAAATAGAGCCACAATCCCCTCAGTAGGAGGATGTAATTGAGCTAAAAATACAAATGTTAGATGAAAGAATAATCTAGGCCCATAAATTTATGAAGGATGATGACTTCATACATTTAAAGGAGTTCAAGTCATTCCTATTTAAATTCAAATAGAATGAACTTACACTGCAACTTCAACCAGGAGATTCACCTAAAAAAATTGTTGAATTAGTGCAGAGATTGCAAGAATATAACTCTAAGAGTGAGACACTCACTATTGATAAAGCTAGAGAGCTCGTGCAAAGAAGAGGAATTCTACTCTTTCTAGGAGGGATAAATTAGTCTTATTTGAGGACCAACATTGTTGAAGAGTTACAGGGGTCAGGATTTAATATAGATAGCAGAACAATGGAAGTTTGGAGCATGGTACTAAATCTAATAAACCAACCCTTTTGGAAATAAGGGACCCACTACAAGGAAATGTGATATTTTGGAATGTCACTACTATCTCTAGTGACTTGATACATACTTTGATGAACATAGCATTGTTGATGGGGAAGAGAAAAATGGATATGCTTGAAGAGTAGTTGTACCAAACATACAACATATCCACTGATGCTGAAAGAGAGTATAAGAAGATCTTAAAATGACCTATGTGCTAAGGCAAAAAGTGGCTAGCCTCAAGGAAGAGGTAAGAAAATTAAGTAATGTGACAAGGCATATCCTAGAGGTCAAGGACCAAGAAACCCGAATAGAAGCTGGTGCAAAAGATGTGGGAGAGAGCCAACAAATGGATATTGATGAGTTGGATGGTCCAAAGGAAGTATAAATTAGGACAATATAGAACCTTTTGATGCACAAAATAGGTGCCCTAAAGTATGCCTCACAAAATGTGCATAGTAGTTTATTATTTTGTAGGGAGCTCAATTTCAATGCTCAAAGGCATTATCCTTATTATCCCCTCTATTTATAACATGGGGCCCTTATACACAATTCTTTGATAATCTTGTACCATTTCTAACACAAAAGAAGGAATTACCTAAGGGATTAATTATCCTTGTTAGAAAACTAATTAATAAAGTAATAGAGTTGAATGGTTTTTTCACAGAAAAATTTTAATTAGTCCAAAATAAAATAAAGGCAACTTCCACAAGGACTCCTAATTTTGTACCAAGTATAATTGATGAGAAGGGAAGTATAAGGGGATGGCAAGAATGGTCCTCTTCTTCTGATGATATTTTGAAATATCCAAGGTTTGTTGCAAATTGTAATAATGAAATAGATTTTACAATTGTATATGACATGATTGGTTTGCTTTACAAGATTGAGTCAAACAGACATGGATAAAGTTACTGCAAAGGTAAAGGCAATAATGGATGCAAAATGGAATAAGTGCTTAGATGAGTTGAACACAATCAGAGATGCCACCTGGCTAGATATTGAAACTAACATTATTATCTAGGAGGTTGTAGCTAGGATAAAGTGTTGGAAGTATGAATGGTGATGATATTCCTATGAGGGAGTTTTGTAGATATGTTAGTGATATGTTACATTCATGACTGAGTTTTTCATTGATGTCAACATAGCAATTTTCTATGGTATCTGACAGAAGAATAGTGGAAAGATCAAGTTGGTATGGATAGCTAATTGATTATTCTCGGTATTCAAGGTTATGAGAGATACTTCTGAGTATCTAGTATATGTAGTTAACATCAGATGAAGAAATGTTAAGTCTAGAAGAAGTTATGTAAGTTCTTGTGATGTTTTTTTTGATATAGAGTTTACATAGGCATGTCATGGTAAACTTGTTATATCTCTTAGTAGAATTGTTATTCTGAAAATTGAGATTTAGGATATGAAGAAAACATGTTGGTGATGACATGGCTAAGTTCTCTCATCATAATGAAACGTGTATGGAAATTTATTCAATTTGTAAGATGGAAGATTACTATTATCACCAAGTGTAATGTGTTCTTAATGTGGTCCTATAATAATTAATTGAGAAGGTCTAATAGTCGACTTAGGGAATTGTTTTATTGACTCAATATAAAGGAAGGACATTTTCCTTTATCATGAAGTATGTAATTGTATTGATTAGAAGTGATTCTAAGTAGAAGAGAGAGAAGAATGTGAAGTTGATCAAAGCAAAGCGAAAGTGAAGGAAACTTCACTACTCAAGTTTTGTTAAGTGATTTGAGTTTTGATATTTGGATTTGAGGTTCATGACCTGGTCTACAAGTCCTAACAATGATTTATTTGGTTGAAAAAATGGAGGAAATAATAACATAACAGTAAATTTCATGTTAGAGCAATGAGCTCTTCTTGTAGTTGAAATTGCATGTTTGGGTAGTGGCCTCTTCTTCCATACATTTTACTATAACTCCTAATAGGGTTGGCACAACTCCTAACAGGGTTGGAATATCCTAATAGAGATTCATGGTCTCCTAATAGGGACTCATATGTACTAAATCTTGTAATAGACTCCTAGCAAGGTCCATCCTCTAACAAGGAATATTTATATTAGTACATCATCTTGTGGGCATCACTCCCACTATGGTTTTCCCTCTAATCAAAGTTTTCCCTAGTTAACATATCTAGTGTAATTGTCTATGTGCATCTTTGTATGGTTATTGTTTACTTTGGTTTAATGGTTAAGTTTTCTTTAAATAAGATAAATGTTTTAATTGTTGGATAATTGATTCATCCCCCACCCCCCCTCTTAGTTATCTTGGTGGACTATTATTTCTAACAATTAGTATTAGTACATCAGATCCTTCAAGATAAAGTTTAACAACTTTGGGAGATCCATGGTGAGCTCGTTCAGGAAAGATAGTCCAAAGTTTGATGGAACAAATTATGATAGCTAGAAAGAAAAGATGAAGAGACATATACTATGTATGGGTTTAGGATATTAGATCTTGACAAAAATAACAAAGAAAATCATTGTTGAAAAGGATTTGGAAACTTGTACCAAGGCAAAAAGAGATCTTTTTATGTGTGACATGAGAGCTAGAGAAGCATTATTGACTGTGCTTCCTAAAATTGAATACAATCAGGTAAAGTCACTTACTACTTCTCATTTGATTTGAAAATATTTGGAATATAGTTTTGAAGGTGATGAAAATTCTAAGAAATTGAGGTTACAAAGTTGGACTTGTGCATTTCAAGATGCTAAGATGATGGAAGATGAAACTGTAAGAACATATGCAGGCAGGTTATCAAAAATTATTGCAAGTATTAGATCTCAAGGAGGTACCAAAGAATTTGATAAGGTTATATGGAAGATATTAAAGAGCTTAACACCACCATTTAAGCTAGTAGTTCAAATGATACAATTGTTGGTATCTCATACCAAAGATTTCACAAAGGAGACATTACTTGGAAGACTTGAAGCAGTTGAGAATGAGCTTAGTTAGTCTGGAGAATTGACCAGAACTAAAATAACTTTTAGTTCCTTGAATATTTGACCTATTTTATCAAGGAGTACAAGTGCTAGAGGATATTTTTCTAGTAGTAGCAGATCTGAGGACAGAAATATTGAAGAAGGAGTACCCCTTTTGGTAAGAAGAGAAAAAGGTGGTAAGAAAATCTTTGAATGTTGGACTTGTGATGAATATGGTCATTATATATCTAAATATCCTAAAAGAGAGAAAAATTATAAAGGAAATTTAAAACCTAGAAGAGATAGAGAGTGTTTGTATGAAAATGAAGGAAATGATTTTGATGAACAAGCAGTAAGTGTTAGTGATGATGGAATAGGATTTGTGGCAATTAAAGAAGAAAGTCCAAAGAAAGTGGTTTTGGTATCAAATGTTGCAAAGAAATCTGATTGGATAATTGGCAATGGTTCTTCACATCATGTGACTGATGATGTGAACAAGTTTTTTGACTTCAAAAGTTAGGATGGACGCATTGTCAGAGTTGGAAATAGTGTAGCATGCCAAGTTAAAGGTATTGTATCTATAATTCTTGATGGTAAAACTAATAATGATGTATATTTTGTTGATGGTCTAAAGCACAATCTTATGAGTGTTGGACAACTAGTTGAAAAAGATTATCAATTAAAATTCACAGAGAAGACATGCATGATCATAGACAAAGATGGAAAGGTAATTGGAATAGGAACCAAATCTAGAGGTAATGTATGTCAATTGAATCCTAATGAAATGACATGTTTGGTTGCAAAGGTAGATGACAGTTGGTTATGGCATAGAATATTTTGTCAAATTAACTTTAATAGTATTGTGAAGACTAGTAGCATGTTTGTAGTTAGAGATTTGCCTAAGATTGTAAAACCTACTAACATAATTTGCAAGGAGTGTGTTTTGGCAAAGCATAATAGGACTTCTTTTCCTAGCAAGAAGTTTACTACTACAACATAATTGGAGATTATACACACAAATCTTAGTGGTCCTACGAAGACTAAAGGATTCTATGGTGAAAGGTATTTAATGATTCTAGTTGATGACATTTCTAGAATGATGTGGGTTGCATTTCTTAAATAGAAATCTAAGGCATTTGATGAGTTCAAGATATTCAAGAATAGAGTTGAGAATGAATCTAGTATGAAGATTAAATTTTTAAGATTAGATAGAGGAGAAGAATTTACTTCAAATGAGTTTAACATGTTTTGTGAAGATAATGGAATCAAAAGATAGTTATCATCTCCAAGAGCCCCTAAATAGAATGGTACACAAGAAAGAAGAGAAGAAAATCAATAACAGAAGTAGCAAGAGCTATATTAGCTAAAAATGATGTATCCAAGATGTTTTGTGAATACAACAGTCTACACTAGGAATAGAGTGCAAGTCAGAAAAGACACAAACAAGACCCCTTATGAACTATGGTTTGGTCACTCACCTATAGTTAAGTATTTCATAATTTTTGGTAGTAAGTGTTATATCAAAAGAAATGATGATATTGGTAAGTTTGATGCTAGAAGATGAAGGTATGTTTCTTAGTTATTCATTGAAAAGAAAGGCTTATAGATGTCTAAATATTAGAGTGAGATGCCCTCTACCATGGCATCAGTTCATTAGTTTCAACCAGGTGGCCCCAGCAAGTAGTGAATCAAATCCACAACTATAGTAGTAGTTTCTATTTGAAGCTAGCCCTTTAAATAGTAGGGGGCTAGCCTTAGAATTGTAGGGGGAAACATCCCATAGAATTGTAGGGGTCCCATACCCCCCTCAAATTATGCCCTACTATTGTAAAGGGGGGGGCAACCTAGCCTATAATGGCTATAATCTAAAAACTAAGACTATTATTGAAAGTGATAATGTGAGAATTGATTAGAAATTTGGGATACAAGAAAAAATGATTGATTACAATTTAGATGATGATGTTGTTACTAAGCCAAGGAATGATGAAGTATTTCTTGAGACTAACAATGATTTACAGAATGAAGGAGAGTCAAGGCAAGAACAAAGCTTAGAATCTTCAATAGAGACAAGAGTTGAGATAGCAACTCCTACTTTGGGAAAGAATATGATAAAGAATCACCCATCTAAGAAAATCATTAAAAGAAGAGATAAAGGTGTGATGATAAGAAGTAGAGTCAATGAAAAACTATGTTTGATATCTCAAGTTGAACCTAAGAATGGAGATGAAGCATGTAAATATGATTATTGGAAACAAGCTATAATAGAGGAATTGGATCATATAGTAAAGAATGAGACATGGGAATTGGTCCCCAAATCAACAAATAAGAATATGATAGGAACTAAATGGGTATTCAGGAATAAGATGAATGAGCAAGGAAAAGTTGTAAGGAACAAGGAAAGATTGCTATGTAAAGGTTACTCACAGCAAGAAGGAATAGACTTGAGATAGAAACTCCTACTTTGGGCAAGAATATGATAAAGAATCACCCATTTGAGAAAATCATTAAAATAAGAGATAAAGGTGTGATGACAAGAAGCAGATTCAATGAAGAACTATGTTTGATATCTCAAGTTGAACCTAAGAATGCAGATAAAACATGTTAAGATGATTACTCAAAACATTTTAGATTATGGTGATTGATCAGGAAAATATTGTACATACTTCATAAAATCTTTAGGGCTCGAGGCATCACCTCAAAAAAAAATTGGGCCCTATTTTATCGAGATTTTGGGCCAACATGTAATTATTAATTATAACCCTAAAGAGGTAAAAATTCTTTTATAAAAAGAGCTTAGGGTTAGGGATTGTTTTAAAGTGGTAATGAAAAATTGGTTCTTGCAGTGGTATTGAGCTGTAAGGGATTACAGATTGTAATCAAGTTGTAATCACTAGATCATAATAATATCAAACTTTTTGTTTGGTGGACATAGACTAGGGATTGGGTGAACCATGTTA
Source organism: Cupressus sempervirens (assembly GCA_028749045.1). Lineage (NCBI taxonomy): Eukaryota > Viridiplantae > Streptophyta > Pinopsida > Cupressales > Cupressaceae > Cupressus > Cupressus sempervirens. The sequence goes on along the minus strand of CM053790.1, from coordinate 548,066,726 downwards.
AATCTTGGTGTCTTGCATTGTTTTCTGTGTTATCTATTATTTTTTAATATTGCTTATATTTGCATGTAATTGTTATTTCTGTTCATGATTTGATCCTAACAAGTGTTATCAAAGTGTAGTTGTTTTTTTAGTTATCTTCTCTAGGAAAGTCTCATGGTTGAGTGGGAGTCATGGCAGATGAGGGTAAGCTAAGGGTTGATAGGTTTAATGGGCAAAAATTCTAGCTATGGAAGATGCAAATGGAAGACTATCTTTATCAAAAAGATTTATGGAAGTTGTTAGAAGGCAAAGCCAATAATCAAGGATCTATGTCAAATGACAAATGGGATCTTCTAGATAGAAAGGCACTTGGAAGCATTTGATTATGCCTAGCACCATTGGTGGCATTTAATATTAAAAAAGAGAAGACAATAGAAGAGTTAATGAAAACCCTAATGACACTATATGAAAAGCCCCTCACTTCAAACAAGGTATTTCTTAGGAAGTATTTATTTAATATGAAAATGATAGAAGGTGGATCTATTCTAGATCAGTTAAATGAGTTTAATACTATTACTAGTCAGTTATCTTCTGCGGGTATCAATTTTGAAGAAGAAATTAGAGCTCTCTTGATTTTGTGTTCTTTACCTAAAAGTTGGAATGGCTTGGTAATGGCTATGAATAATTTTGTTCCTGGATCTAGTACCCTAAAATATGATGATGTGATCAGTGTTATTTTGAGTGAGAAAACTCATAGGAAATCCTCAGGTGGATCTACATCAAAAAGTGCTTTGAATGGACAAAGTAGGGGTAGAACGACTAAGAGAGGAAGTAATTCTAGAAATCATGGGAAATCAAGAGAAAATTCAAAGGGGAGGAGGTCTCAATCGAGAGGACCAAATGACTTCTGGTACTATGGGAAACTCAGTCATAAAAAGAAAGATTGTTGGAATTGAAAGAAAAATAAAAGAGATAAACTAGATGGAGACAAGGAGAAAAATGTGGTAAGTAACAAATCCAAAGAGGATGCTTTGCTTCTATCTTTAGAAAGTGTTGATGATTCATGGGTTTTAGATTCTAGTGCTTCATTTCATGCTACACCTCATAGAGGTTATTTCATTGATTATGTCCAAGGGGATTTTGGGCTTGTTTATTTAGGGGATAATGAACCCTGTCAAATTGTTGGAAAGGGAAAAATTAATATTAAGTTGCAGAATGAGAATCATTGGCTACTACATGAGGTAAGACACATTCCAAGGCTAAGTAGAAATTTAATTTCAGTAGGGCAACTCAATGATGAGGGTTGTGTAGTTACTTTTAATGATAAAAATTGGAAGGTTTCAAAAGGTTCCTTTGTAGTAGAAAAAGGTGTGAAAGTAGGCATCTTATATATTTGTACAAGTCATATTGTTCCTTCTACTTTAATTGTTTCAGAGAAAAATGAATCTCTAGGAACAATTATTGCAGTTTAGCAGGGAGAACAAATAGCTACTGTAGATTTTGATACAGCATTGTGGCACAATAGAATTGGGCACATGAGTGAGAAAGGTATGAAAGTACTTCATTCAAAGAAATTTTTACCAAGTCTAAAATGTGTTAATATGGATCTCTATGAAATTTGTGTGTATTTAAAACAAAAGAGAGTGAGTTTTGTAAAGACTGGGAAGGAAAACAAAAAGGAGAAATTATAGCTTGTGCATAAAGATGTATGGGGGCTAGCTCAAGTATCTTCACTTGGTGGCTCTCATTATTATGTTACATTTATTGATGACACAACTAGAAAAGTATGAGTTTATTTCCTTAGAAAAAAATCTGATGTATTTCAATCTTTTAAGAAATGGAAATGATTGGTTGAAAATGAGATTGGTAAGAAGTTAAAATATCTTAGATCTAATAATGGTGGTGAGTATTTCAGTCGTGAATTTGAAGATTATTGATCCACTAATGGTATTCATAGATAGAAAACTATTCCAAGGACTCCACAAGAAAATGGAGTGGCTAAAAGCATGAACAGGACTATAATGGAGTGTGCAAAGAGCATGAGGTTGCATGTTGGGTTGCTCTTACACATGTGGGTAGAGGTTGTTAGTACTACTATATATTTGATTAATAGAGGTCCCTCTACTCCTTTGGGCTATGGTATTCTAGAGGAAGCATGGACTAGTAAGAAGGTGAGTTATTCTTTTCTCAAAACCTTTGATTGTGAAATATTTTCTCGCATAGATTTTGAAAATAGAACCAAGCTAGAAGCTAAGTCAAAGAAATGTGTATTTTTTGGATATGGCATTAATGAATTTGGTTATATGCTTTGGGATTTTGAAAATCATAAAATTTTAAGAAGTAGGGATGTCATATTCAATGAGAAAGTGTTGTACAAATATCTATTGCAACAACATAAGAAGAAAGAAGATGATTATGTAGTGTTGGATGATACTCCAAAAGCTGATGTTCCAGCCATTTCTCATGATTTGCAACAACTGCAACAACAAATACCACACACACCAGTGAATGTTAGATAGTCAACAAGGAAAATTAAACCTCTAGAAAGATTCTCTCCCTCTTTGTAATCAATTTTACTTACTAATTCTGGTGAAACTAAATGTTATGATGAAGCTGTGCAGGTGGATACTAAGATTCAGTGGAAGTTTGCAATGAAAGACAAAATGGACTCTTTGCTAAAGAATCAAACATGGGATTTATGCAAGTTTTCTGCAGGTAAAAGAGCTTTACAAAATAAGTGGGTTTATAGGTTGAAAGAAGAGGAAGGAGGTAAGAAAATATTTAAAGCCAAGTTAGTTGTGAAAGGATTTGCACAGAAAAAGGGCATTGATTTTGATGAGATATTTTTCCATGTTATTAAGATGACTTCTATCTGTACTGTATTAAGTCTTGTAGCTACTAAAGATTTACATTTAGAGTATCTCAATGTTAAAATAGCCTTTCTTCATGGTGATTTAGATGAAGAGATATATATGGCTCAGCCCCAAGGATTTGCGGTCAAACGTAAAGAGAACTTAGTGTGCAAATTGAAGAAAAGTTTATATGGCTTGAAGCAAGAACCTCAGTAATGGTATCTAAAATTTGATAGTTTTATGCATGAGCATGGATACAATAAGTTTCATTTAGATCATTGTGTTCATTTTAAGAGGTTGGATGGTGATAGGTACATTATTTTATGTTTATATGTTGATGATATGCTTGTAGTTGGGTCTAACATGGATTACATTAAGGGGCTGAAATGCCAATTAGCACATGCATTTGCTATGAAGGATTTGGGGCAGCAAAAAAAATCCTTTGTATGAAGATTTGTAGAGATAGGAAGAACAGAACATTGATGCTACCTCAAGCTGATTATGTGGAGAAGGTGTTGCAACATTTCTCTATGGAGAATTCTAAAGCTGTTAGCACCCCTTTACCTGGTCATTTGAAGTTGACTAAGGAGATGTGTCATAAGACACGAGAAGAAGAGGATAAGATGTCCAAGGTACTCTATGCTTCAACTACAGGAAGCTTGATGTATGCTATGGTATGTACTAGGCTAGATATTGCACATGCAGTGGGAGTCATTAGCAGGTATATGAGTCATCTAGGAGTTGAGTATTGGAATGTCATCAAATGGATTCTCAGATATTTGAGAGGAACATCTAATAAGTGTTTACACTTTGGGGGCTCTACTACTAATTTATAGGGCTACGTTGACTCAAATTTAGTATGGGATATTGATACCAGGTGGAGTACTACCAGTTATGTCTTTACTATTGGTGGGGTAACTGTGAGCTGGGTTTCTAAGTTACAAAAGGTTAATGTTTTATCCACTACAGAGGCAGAGTATGTAGCTACTATAGAGGTAGCCAAGGAGATGATATGGCTTCAATTGTTCTTGGAAGAATTGGGACACCCTCAGAAGGATAATTAGTTGTTTACAGATAGTCAAAGTTTCCATCTTGCAAAGAATTTAGCTCTGCATTCAAAGACCAAACACATACAATTGTAGTACCATTTTGTTCACTTAGTTTTGGAGGATGGACAATTAAAATTAGAGAAGATACATGCAAATGACAACCAGTAGATATGTTGAATAAGGTAGTAACAAGGGAGAATTTGAACTCCTCCTTAGCTTCGGTTGGTCTTCTATAATGAACATGAATAAAAGAATAGTAGAGTCCAGGGTGGTTTGATCTAGTGGGAGCCTCATGGAGTAGTGGCATAGCTTTAGGATCAGTCTCCAACCGAAAGATTGTTGTTTAGTGTGGAGCCTGATCAGTCCCCAAGTGGGAGATTGTTAGATTGTGGTGACCGATCAAGAAAGTATTGTACATACTTCTTAAATTCTTTGGGGCTCAAGGCATCACCCTAAAAAACATGTTCGGCCTTATTTTATCGAGATTTTGGGCCAACATGTAATTATTAATTATAACCCTAAAGCGGTAAAAATTCTTGTATAAAAAGAGCCTAGGGTTAGGGATTGTTTTATAGTGGTGATGCAAAATTGGTTCTTGTGGCGGTATTGAGCTATAAGGGATTATAGATTCTAATCAAGTTGTAATCATTGGATCATAATAATATTTGACTTGTTGTTTGGTGGACATAGTCTAGGGATTGGGTGAACCACGTTAAATCTTGGTGTCTTGCGTCCTTTTCTGTGTGATCTATTATTTTCTGATATTGGTTATATTTGCATGTAATTTTTATTTTTTTTTGTGGTTTAATCCTAACAAAACAAGCTATAAAAGGGGAATTAGATCAGATAGTAAAGAATGAGACATGGGAATTGGTCCCCAAACCAATAGACAAGAATGTGATAGGAACTAAATGGCTATTCAAGAACAAGAGGAATGAGCAAGGCGAAGTTGTAAGGAACAAGGAAATATTGGTATGTAAAGGTTACTCACATCAAGAAGGAATAGACTATGATGAGACCTATGCTCCTATGGTGAGAATAGAAGTAGTAAGATTATTCTTAGCCTATGCAGCCCAAAATAAATTCAAATCGTATCAAATGGACATCAAGTTAGCATTTCTGAATGGAGAACTTGAAGAAGAAGTGTACATAGAGTAGCCTGAAGGTTTTCCTTTGATAGATGATAAGGACATAGTATGAAAACTAAAGAAAGCATTATATGGCTTGAACCAAGCACCCATAACTTGGTATGAAAGGTTGGACAAGCATTTGACAAAGCTTGGATATAGCAAACATATGGCAAATAGTAATCTTTATTGGAAAGGAATTGATGATGGTTTGATGATTTTATTAATATTTGTTGATGATATCATATTTAGAGGAAATGCAATGAAAGTGAAAAAATTTCTAAAGAGATGAAAATGGAATTTGAGATGAGTATGATAGGTAAAATGAAATATTTTATAGGAATACAAATTGTGTAGGATAAAGAAGGAATCTTTATTTCTCAAACAAATTATTTGAAATATTTATTGAAAAGGTTTGGTTTGGAAACATGTAAACCCATTGGAACACCTATGGTACCTAGACATAAGTTATCTACAAAGGATGAGACACCTACTATTGAGAAAAAGAAGCATAGATCTATGATCAAAGGATTGCAATATCTGACTTACACAAGGCCAGATATAGCAAATATAGTTGGAATTGTTACAAGACTCCAAGTTGATCCCAGAAAAGCACATTATGCAGCAATCAAAAGGATATTTAGATATATAAAAGGAACATCAAAGTTTGGATTGTGGTATGAAAAATCTAATGATTTTATTTTATGTGCTTATACTGATGTTGATTGGGTAGGTAGTATGGATGATAGAAAAAGCACTAGTGGTGGAGCGTTCTTTCTTGGAGGAAGATTGGTTTCTTGGCTAAGAAAGAAATAGGATTGTACATCACAAAGTATAGCAAAAGTAGAATATGTTGTAGTAGCAAACAATTGCAATCAAGTTGTTTGGATGAAACAAATGTTGAAGGATATTAGGATAAAAACTGGCAAACCTATTCTTATACATTGTGACAACACAAGTAGAGTAAATCTTTCTAAGAATCTAATGTTGCATTTGAAGACCAAGCACATTTCTATCAAGTATCACATATTGAGAGAGAAAGTTGTAGAAAAGGAAATTAGATTGGATTATGTGAGCACTAAAGAGCAGATTGCAGATATATTCACTAAGCCTCTTCCCAAAGAGACTTTTGAGTATTTTTGAGGTATGCTAGGGGTTATGCCCCTTCCTACATTAGAGTAGAAGATGCAAGAGTGCATCAATCTAGTATAATAGAGCACCATTGTTTGTCTAGACTAAATGTTGATGCTTCTTGTATGGGAGAGTATTTTTTTTGGATAGAGTTATCTAGAACTCTTGTTGGATGTTATTTTGAATAGTGGCTTTGGACACTTGAGCTAGTAAGAATGGGTTGTTGCAAAGTTTTTTGGTTACTAAAACCTTTGATATTGATGTCAATAGGGGAGAAGTACAGCATGAAAAACATCATAAGGAAAAACATCATGAGGAAGAACATCATGAGGAGAAGACAAGAAAGAACAAGTATAGCGTGTTTAGAAGAAGTATGGTATGGAATGATAGTTTGATGGAAAACAAATTGAGGCATATCAATGGGGGAGAATGATTAATGAAGAGGATTTGAAAAGAAAGATGAATAGTCAATTGTTGGTATTCATGGAACTAGATGTTTTTCATCTATGTTTCCATCAATGCTAGAGGGGGAGATTGTTGGAAGCATGAATGCTGATGATATTCCTATGGGGGAGTATTGCAAATATGTTACTATGATGATATGTTACATTCATGACTAAGTTTTTCATTGATGTCAACATAGTAGTTTTCTAATGTACCTAACAAAAAAATAGTGGAAAGATCAAGTTAGTATGGATGGCTAGTTGAGTATTTTCACTATCTGAGGTTATGAGAGATACTTCTAAGTATCTTGTGTATTTAATTAATGTTGGATGAAGAAATGTTAAGTCTAAAAGAAGTTATGTAAGTTTTGGTGATGCATATTCTGAGATAGATTTTACAAAGACATGTTCTGGTAAACTTGTTATATCTTTTAGAAAAATTGTTATTATGAGAATCAAGGTTTAGGATATGAAGAAGACATGTTGGTGATGACATGGCTAAGTTTTCTTTTCATAATGACATGTGTATGGAAATTTATTTCAGTTGCAAGATGGAAGATTAATGTTATCGCTAAGTGTAACATGTTCTTAGTGTGGTCCTATAATAATTAATTGAGAAGATCTAATAGCTAACTTAGGGAATTGTTTTATGGACTCAGTATAAAGGAAGGATGTTTTCATTTATCATGAAGTATGGAATTGTATTGATTAGAAGTGACTGTAAGTAGAAGAGAGAGCGGAATGCAAAGTTGGGTAGAGCAGAATGGAAGTGAAGGAAACTTCATTGTTGAGGTTTTGCTAAGTGATTCAAGGTTTGATATTTGGATCTAAGCTTCATGACCTAGTCTACAAGGTCTAACAATGATTGATTTAGTTGATAGCATAGAGGAAAGAATAACATAACATTAAATTGCATGTTTGAGCAATGAGCTCTTCTTGTAGTTGAAATTGCATGTTTAGATAGGGGGCTCTTCTTGCATACATTGTACTACAACTCCTAACAAGGTTGGCATGACTCCTAACAAGGTTGGGATCTCCTAATAGGGATTCAAACTCTCCTAACAAGGACTCATATATACTAAATGTTGTAATAGACTCCCAACAGGGTCCATCATCTAACAAGGAATATTTATAGTAGTACATCATCTTGTGGGCATCACTCCCAGAGGTTTTCCCTCTGATCAAGGGTTTCCCTAGTTAACATATCTTGTGTAATTGTTTATGTGCATCTTCATATGGTTTTTTTCTACTTTGGTTGAATGGTTAAGTTTATTTAAAGAAGATAAATGTTTTAATTTTTGGATAACTAATCACCCCCCCCTAGTTATCTTGGTGGACTATTGCTTCTAACATAAAAGCCTTGCCATCTAGAGATAGCAACTGAGCATGTAGAAAATTCAAAGTGTTAAGAGGGAGGATAGTTACTAGATGGAGACACTTTATCTTTGTGGTTTACCTACTATGGGTGTGCTCCTATTACAAACTTCAAAGTTGATCCTGAACATCAGAAGTAATGGCTACTTAATTTTTGGTTATCTCCAATATTTTGTTTGTAACTCTTTTGTCTTATTTACAACAAGATGTAACTAGATTTTGAACATATGTCCTCCCATCTTAAGCTTGTTGAAATCCTTGTTTTATATAAAAGGATTTCCAAGATGTGGAGTAAGGATCTAAATTTCATTTTTTATACTAAGTTTCTATTCTCTAGTCGGCCCATGCATACTATAATTTTGTTCTAAAATTGAATATGAAAGCTAAGAGTTGTTGGTTTGCTTGTGTTATTTTTTGATAGGGATAATCATTGTATTGTATACAATTTCAAAGAAGTTAATGCAAATACAAAGAGCTAGTTGTTCATCCCAAATATTATCTCTTCTCTTATTTCCATTATGTTCTCTAAAATTTAGTAGAAAAATTTATTAGGTTTCAGTTATAATTCATTTTGAATTAAATTCCAATTTACTTTTACGAATAATCAAATGGGTTATGTAAATGCTTAATGTGAATTGGAAGAACTTTATGGTTTTCATTGAAGATATGATAAGTATGAGATCTGGAAATCAATATTGATGGTCTTCTCAAAAAGTTTCAAGATTAGATCCATAAATAGGTGTATAATCCATGTGGGTTTATATCCTAATAGATAAAGCACTAGTCATTCTTAAGAGTTGATCTAGTTGGGATGTTTTACATGATGTAGAAATTCATATCAATCAATCATTTAATATCTTGTTGTTGAAGTTTAAAATTTCATCCTATGCTTGATTCATGGAGTCTAAGGTTTGATAAAATGGCTAGTTATCATCTCCTTGTTACCATAGAATTAGAAGGAAGAAGGCTAGATCATCTTTTATTTCTTGAATTCATGTTATGAGTTTGAGTACTAAGTGAATAAGAATGAATTCCTTGGTAAACCCACCTTAATCTTGTAGAATTCAAAGTGGAGAAGACCTCAAAGTCTTATTAGTTGGTCCTTTTACTATTTTTCTTAGAATGCTCATTATGGTATTTAGCTAACTCCTAGGTTTTCTGACACTATAAAAAGGTTGTTGAAATTCCTTCAAATTAGAAGCCAACACAAATAAAGTGGTACTCAAGTATGTAATGATTATTATTTGTTGGGTATATTAAATTGTATAATATCTTACCTTCTCATATTCTATGATATAAAGCAAATGCAATCTTAAGGTGTTGATTTCCATTTTGATGATTTAGTACTATGATTAGGGTTCTTGAAGTAACTTTATCTTGGAAACCTTTAAGAATGTTAGATGGGTTATTCTAATCATATTTAATGTTTAATAAGGATTTAATAAATTTATAAATTATCTTTATTTTGCATTATTGTGTAAGTCTAGTGTAAACAAAAAAATTAGTCTATCAAATTTATGTCTAGTTTTTTTTTTCTCATGGGTTCTTGGGAAGGGTGTATTGGTTCCTTAAATTGTTGGTTGAAATCCTATTATCTTTCCCCTCAATTCTAGGATATTCAACACAATTTGGTCAATCAATGGGTTTGATCCTTAGAGAATCAAATACCATAACTCTTTAGGCCCTGCAAAACCTAGGCAGGTGTACCTTCAATATGATCTTTCAAAATGGTTTAATTCTACTTAATGTAACATTATAGATGATACTCTTGAAAATGGAAAGTGATATTTTGAGGAAAAATCAAAATTATTGATTGAATGATTTTGGAAAAATATTGAGAATTTATAGTGTGTGCAAAGCATGCAGATGGATATAGTATTAAATATCACCAAACACAAAATGATACCAATCTTGATGAACTTATAATACCAATTCCTTATTTGATTGGGAAATAGAGTCCAATTCAAGATAAGTTGCAAATATCAAAGTGCTTGGAGACATGCAAATTTTGATCAATCACTAGATAGAGAGCTTGATATTACATAACCCTAGTTAATTATTTTTAACTTCTATTAATCAAAACCAATTAAATAAATCATATGCATGTATATGACCTTTGATAATCAAGGGTTTCCACCAATTTCAATCTATCAACAGTAATATGTAACCAAGAGGAATTTTCACAAATGTTGGTAATGAGGATTGAATTCCTTCTCTAGAATAGAAAATAGTGTATTTTTATTAATTAAAAAAAGTACAATAGGGTCATGACTACTTCCAATACATATCTAAGAACTGCAAAAAACTTCAATCACTCATGGTAGTATTTGTATATCTATATTGTTAGAATAAGTAATATTTTCTTGTATGTATTATTTATTAAATGGGATAAACCAAGGTAGCCCTTATGTTTTTTGTCCTCTAGTCTACATGTGAGGACATTTCATTTACTTTTCATTTCTCCATGTGTGGGGACAACTCATTTTTGTAATTCCTTTTATAAGGAAAATAGTTTATCTTCCTTAAGAGGATCTTGACACTTATTATGCACACACTTATGAATGTGGCAACCATTCATATGGAGATTACTAAATAACTCCTCTTCTCATCTCTGTGTAAGAGATGCTTCTCTCTTAATCTTTAGACTACAAACTCACTAAGTAGTTTTTGTAATGAGCCTATGGCTTCATCTCTCATTTTCTCTCTCTTTTATTCTTTAGGCTTTTTCCTCATTCATATAATTCACAAGGGGTTTTCTTTGCTTTCCCCTTTCAAAATATTTGTCTCCTCTTATTGATTCATTGGTGGTTTTTCCTTGAACTTTTCTCATTCCATGCTCTCTTTGGATTAGAGTATATGGTAACTATTTTCATATCAAGCTCTCTTGGATTTATTTCATTTCATTTTGTTATTAATCTTCTTTAATATATTTCTTAATGTATCATCCTTATATCTTATTTATCAAAGGTCCTAGTACCCCTTCTTATAAATATTAAGGGGTGCACAAAGCTTTAGACCTCTTCAAAATTGTAATTAATTATTAACTAACTACAACTAGTAACTAATATTTACAATCATAAACAAAACAAAATGCCCCATTAGGGCTAAATTTCTTGCATCATTTGAAGAATTTCATCAAATTTTGTTTGTTTCCATGTAAGTCCTAGAACTTTATCTACTAAACCTTGGCTTTATCTTCTTCAAGTTCTAATTTATGGAAGTCACTTGTATAGCTTGCACATTTCCTCAATTCCCAAGTGGTAGTGTACATACTGTGAAGAATTTCCAATTGGTCCTTCTTTTCTAGATTTTTCTTTAGCTACATTAGTGATTTTTGCTTCTCATCTACTAGATACCCCCAAATTGAAAGTCCCATTGTTGGCAATCAAAAACCTACAACAACAAAATGAAAAATATTAAATTTGTAGATCAAGATTTTTACTCTAATACTGAATTGGTATGCTTTCATAATATAATAGATGAATTTGATGATCATTCAAATTGAATTTCACTTCAAAAAATTCTACATGATTCACGTTCATTTGTGCCTTCAAAATTTATCACATCTGATCATTTATTTAATTTGATTTTGTACTTCTCAAGATAGATTTCCATTTTTTATGTCTTGCATGCTTCTCCTACGATGGGTTCCAAAACTATGATCAATGCTTTCTCCATTTTATGTTTTCCAATCACTTTGGAGCTCTTTTGATCATCCTCTCTCGTTCCATGAAATTTTTCTATTTCAAAAACTTCCATAGTCATGCCTTGTGAAATCATAGTTTTAGAGGATTGTTTCTAAGTCTCTTGTGAAATGGAAAAAAAATGTTATTTAGCTAAGCCTTGAAATAGATGCTAATTTGTTTTCTTCTTATTAATGAAATAGATAAATTTATCTATTTTCTTGGGTTATTGAATTCATCCTTCCAAAAATATAAAAAAATCTTTTTTATGGTAGTTTTCATGAAAACTTTAGAGACTACATTAGTGGCTCTTTATGAGGACAAATATTTCTTGCAAATATGACAAAAATATAGCTATCCGTGGGGACAAAAAAAAAAGAAACATGAAAAATATTAATCATAAGCTAATAATAATACATATAAAATCATATATTGATTAAAAGATGAATGGTTTGAGATATTGTCCATGGAGAGGAAACTCTTGGATGTTCCCATCAATGTCTTGAAAAATGAAGGAATGCTCTCCTTTTTTTAATATGAAAAAAGGACCTAGCCACAAATCATCAAACTTGTCATGCTTCCCCTTGTCTTGATCTTTGACAGTCCATTTCAAGACCCAATCTCCAATGTTGAAGAACCTTTTTATTGATTTCTTGTCATGAAGATACTTGACCCTTTTCTACTTCTCAATATTAAGTTTGAATGTTTATCACTTGATTTCATCTAATTTCTCCAATACATTTATCCTCTCTTCCATAAAATCCATATCTTTTAACTTCTCCTCATTTCTAAACCCATGTACTGGTAACAAGTTGTTCATGGGGAGCTTGGCCTCTTTTCCATAAACTAGTTCAAATAGAGAGAAACTAGTAGATTTTTTACTATGATTTGGTTCACCCATAATGCAAAGTTCAACTTAGTGTACCACGATCTTTTATTGTTATCCAACACCCTTTTGATATTCTTAAGTTTTTTTTTTTACTTGATTCATCATGGAAATTCCCTTGGGGATAAGAGAAAGAATAAGAAATTTTTATGCCATACTATAAAAGTCAAAAAACTCCTCTAATCTAAAGCACATACCATTGTATATAAAAAATTTATTTGGGAATTCAAACCTTGTCATTATGTTTTCTAGAAAGAACTTAGTATAAACCTTGCTAGTAGACTACTTAGTTGGTAGAGCCTCTACCCATTCAGTGAAATAATCAGTGACTACTAAAATCTAATTGTGTCCCCCACTTGATTTTGTGTTGATTCACCCTATAAAATCAAACCCCCACATTTGAAAAGGTTCCTCTATCTGCAAAGTCCTTAAAGGGAAAGCCCCATTGTACTTTAGTTTCACTAAGAATATTTAGCATGCTTCACATTTTCTAATATAAGCACAACAACCTTTAAATATATGTGCTGAATAATATATTTCATGTAAAACCTTGTGTGGCCTCCACAAACTCCTTCATGAAACTCTTTTAAAATGTATCCATCTTGATAGATGTCTACTCAAAAAAGTAGTACCTCATCCCTATTTTTCTAGTAGAGTTCACCTTGTATAACAATGTGCTTTGAGGCAGTAATCATGGCATCTCATATGTCTCAAATAGTATATTATTTCATTACACCATGTACATCTCTCAATACTTACTTCCATGTGTTCAAGATCTATTTGATTTACCTGAGTCACTTCCAAGTTTGCATCAACCATAAGCTTATCCAACCCTTGACCTCTTGCCAATGTGGTTATTTGGATGTTGATGTTGAATTATTGAATTTAATTTATCCATCTGCATCTTCTCCTTTTATTTTTTATTTGTCTAAACATATCCTTGACAGCAACATTTGGCATATATTCAATTATATCCTCACCAACCAAGTAAGGTATGAATGATTTTACTACCTTTACTAATTCAAAAGTGTGTTTCTCATTTATGTCATAGTTAATCTTAGACATTTTCAAAAAAAATCTAGAGAATGCAAGAGGCTATTCATTTCCTATTTCATTCTTCTAAAGCATGGTTGCAACAATAGTATGATAGGATGTAAATGAGAAAATCTAGAAGGTTTTTTGAAATTGAGAGTTTTGAGCACATGTGCCTCTTTGGTTTCTCTCTTTATATTAGAAAAATATTGTAATTTTTCTTCATCTCATAACACCTTTACTCCTTTCTTCAATATCTTGGACATATGATTGATTATTTCTATAAAATTAGACACAAATCTTCTCACAAAGTTAAATTGGCTATAAAAAAATTGAATGGCCTTAACTTTTTTGGGAACTTTTATGCTATCAATCACAACTACTCTCTCAAGGTTAATCATAACTCCACGTTTAGATACAATATGTTGTAGGACCTTCCCTTCTATTACCTCAAATTGGTATTTCTTGGGATTAAGTGATATTCCATATTCAAGAGCTATCTTCAATTTTTTTTACAAATGATTCCAATGGTCTTCTACCCTTTTTGAGTAGGTGGTGAGATTGTCATGATAAACAACTAGAATAAATTCAATGAGTCCCTAAAATGCAACATCCATCACCTTATGAAATATAGCACTACAGTTTGTCAATCCAAATGGCATCCTTTCATATACATAGGAGCCCAAAGGAGTGATAAATGGTGTCTTGTATTACTCTATTTCCTTAACTTTTACCTGATTATACCCAAATAAACCATCCATCATAGATAGCAATTCATTTCTAGTGACCTTTTGTAACAATGCTTCCATGTTAGGTAAAGCATAGTTATCCTTCAATGATGATATATTTAAATTTATGAAGTCAACACATAACCTTTGTATTGTCAAAAAATGGAAGCACTTCCATTTAGGACTAGTTTAGCCCCCTGAGTAAGTGGTTTGGGGCCATGTAAAGTGCCTTGAATGGATCCTTGACTTAGATCTGGCTTTTTCCTTTGATTCTGCCCCCTTTTCCACTTTCTTTCTGCATTTTCCTAGCATTTTAGATTGAGGTCATAAGATTTTTGACCTCAGGGTCAAGGATGACCTCCTAGGTCAAGTCAACCTTGATGCTGACCTAGGGTAGGTTTCATCTAGTCCTTGACCCCTTGTCCAAATTTCAAGGCTCCATGATTTTTAGATGTCGAGTTTCAAAAGTTTCATTTTCCCACTTTTAGGTTGGCTATTTTTATCTCTAAAATGGTAAAATCTTAAATTGCATTTAATCTAGGTCCATTTCTAGGGGTTAAGGTTAATTGGGATTTAATTCTCTAACATCGACCTCTCTAGAAGTTTGTGCCTTAGATCACCATATAAGGAAACCTTCTCCTCTCATTTTCTCTAATGCATGATATCGGACGATCCATTATTTCCAAGAAAGAATTACATCAAGCATTTTCAAAGAAGTATCCAAGCCATTTTCTCCATTTAAGATCAAGGATTTATTCATTCAAGCCTTTGAAGGGATTTGGTTCAAACATTCAAGATTCATTGTTCAAACCCTAGATCTATCCATCATGGTGGTGTGATCTTCCTTCAAGATCCTTTGTTAATCTTCAAGATCTATTCATTCTTCCCTCAAGGTGGATTCTAAGCACACAATCATGGAGGTTTTGATTTATATTTATGGTTTTTATTTACATTATTGAGTCCAAGATTTCATATCAATATACTTGTTTATATTTCAAATACAATTTCATATCTATCGAATATCATAGCTTCATTATTAGATTTACTTCTACTACCTGCTAGCAATCTCTATTTAAATTTCATTATTAAGCTTGATTCCAAAATAGGGTTTGACCAAGGAAAACCTCTTATCCAAACAAAAAAATTCTTTTTCTTACAGGTACAGGTACAAGACAACGAATATTAGTGTAGATTTCAGTACCCTTTTGGTGAACTTTCAGGATCTGGGAACAAAAATTTTGTCAAGTACTATAGGTCAAGGTCAAATTTTTGGGGTCAAGGTTGACTTTTTGGGGTCAAGGGTGACCTTCAATGAGGGTTAAAATTGTTCCCTAGGGTAAGATTGTTCCTTAATATCTGGGTCAAGGTCAATCTACCTTCAGAAAAGAAAAATATTCATGGGTTTTGCAGAACTCACAGTTTCAATCTCGAAATGCAAAAATCAACAATTTCTAAGATTCTTTGGTAGGGTTTTTAGTCAATTCTTTTATGGAGGTAAGTACCTTTTATTTCTTCATTTCAATATTAGTCATCTAAATTTACTTTTCATATCATAAGAATTTATATGTATGTGTAAAATATGGGTTTGGGGTCTCTTTCATGTGCATTATTCTAAACCTTATTCATCCATATTTTATCCTATTCATTTTGGTGAACTTGACAATCTTACCTCCTCTCTTTTATGGAATTAGATTCCCTATTTTGTTTTTGGTGTTAGATTTCCCTTCATATTATCTTGTGTATTTACCTTCATATTACATTTTGGTGAACCTATTTACAACAACTCTTTCTCTTTTGTCTTAGATTTAAATCTTGCATTTCTTTCATTTATATTTCAAAACATCGGAAAAAAAAAAAAAAAAAAAAACTTTAAAAATAGAAAAACATTTACATTTTCATGCTTTTAGTATATCAATATGTATGATTCTTTTTTTGAATACTTCGATGAGTCTTTTATTGCAAAAGAGGATAGATTCCCTAATGAGGTACATGGTAGTGAGGATGAAAATGGTTCAAATAAGATCTCCATTGATCCTATTCCTATTTCACACTCCTCCACAATCTCTTCAATTGACTTTTACCTTAGAGTGTGTGCATGGTTGTCTTCATGTTACACTATTTTCAAAATTAATAAACCTAAAATGATATTTCCTAGTATGTGTGATGTTGCTTTGTCCTCTTTTGAATTACTTTGTAAGGATATATTAGAGCAAGAAGATGACTTTAATCTATCTCTTCATCATATTTATCTTTATTGAAATGAGTTGAGGATTGATGTTAATTCTTCTCCTAATATATGTCCTTTCTATCAGCCTACTTTATAATATAATTTACTTTCTTCCTCCTTTTGGGATCATGCCTTAGTGATTTATGGCACTCCTACAATTTTCTTTCTTGATAGGAATGATAATTCTCCTATTTAGGATGAACCTTTGGATTTAGATGTTGATTACTCTCTTCCTCATGAAACCATTGTGACTAAATCTACTTTTTGGGATGAACCCTTGGATAAAGACATTGATTTATCCCCTTCTCACAAAGAATCTTTAATACAAGAGGGAGATTTATTAATGGATGACATATTCATACATGATGATAACTCTTTTTCTAAAATACACTCTCCTTATGTAGACATTTTAGTAAAAGAAGATGACATTATAGATGCTTTAGCTCTATTTGAGATTGCTTCTAGTGATGGGGCATTAGTGGAGAATGATATGTTTTTCCTTAATGCTCTCCCTCTTAGTGATGATTTTATGGAGAATCAAGATTCTACTTCATCTTCTCCTAGGATGTCTTCTTTGCTTCCTTCTTATCAATTTATTTGTAGTGTTGAGACAACTAACATGATTTATCCATAACCTTTTTTGACATTTAGAGGTTGTCCTCACATTACTATCAAAGGTAAATCTATAGAGTCTTTTCATGACCATGATTCTATAGCTCAAACATATTGTAAAAGGAGAAACCTTCAACCTAATCCAGTGGTTTCTACTTCATTGTCACCTTCTCAACCCATCCTTCCTCTTCCACCCCATCTTCCTAGTAAGGAATATGATTTGATAAACCAATTGCAAAATACCCTTACCAAGATATCTTTATGGAAGCTTCTTCAAACTTCACATAACTACTATGAATCCTTGTAAAAAATTCTAGGATCTCTTCCCACTCCATGTCCTAATGAAGAGAACATTAATAACTTCTTACAATACATACTTGGATATCTCAATTATAACCTTCTTTTAAGTAGACCTTGGTTGCATGAGATGTACACTATCCCTTCACCGTAAAGTCAAGTTTATATATAACAAAATGATGTATACACTTCATGAGGATGATACGCCAAATCCTTGCCTAAATATTCAAACCCATATTACTCCTATTTCTAATAGTAGTCATTCTTCCTCTAATGCTCTTCCTGGTGATGATTAGGGAACCTTGGATTTTACTCCTACCTTTATTGGAGGGTATAAGGTTTTTGATCTTGGTTTTATGAAGCCACAAAGAGAGTTTGAACAATGAGTTTTTACTTCTAGAGCTCTTCATAACAACTTTGTCACTACTTCTATCTATAATGAAGCTATCAAACATACTAATGATGACATAGTGACTAATGAAGTTTAATTGACTCCTTTTGATATGGCTTCTCATTATGGTCCTGGTTATCATTTCCTAGTTAAACAAGGATTCAATAGTCAATCATATGTTAAGCATAAATAGGGAATTCAAATGCCCTTGCAGACTGGTGGGCATGAGTATTCTTATGGATTGAATTTAATCCTCAAAAACAAATCAATGTTAACAACATCTCAAATAACACTACAAAATAAGGTGAAACTGTGAAGGATTTTGTGTTGGAATATTCAAATATGGAAAGAGTACTTATGAGAGGGGGGGTGAATCATAAGTATCACAGTTTAACCAATAAAACTTTTAACTAAAAGTAAATTGCATGCATCAAATAAACATGAAACTAAGAACATGCATCAACAACTCATAACACTAGAATTTGGTAACCCATAAACCCTCTAGGAATAAGAAGATAAAACTGGGGTGGGGATGATACCCACAAAAATTACTGCAGCAATATTGTTCAACCACTTCTGATGGTCTGCCCTATTAAAGGCTTTACACTGTATCAATAGTGACCTTTTTAAAGGATTTCAAACACTTAACATGAAGTGTCACCCTGTTAAAGGATTTTAATCACTTGATTAAAGGGTTTACAAAATAGCTGTTAAGCTAACCTATCACCATAGGATTTTCATTCTAATACAATTGCTAGAAAGTATTAGGTATAATGAACCTGATATATTACAATTCTTGATTGCTAAATGCAGGCACCTATTTCGCTTTCTCTAATCTTGATCCTTTTGTGATCTGATAACCCTCTCTTCTGAAAGTATTTCCCTATGCACCCTTGTATGTCTTCTCATATCTATTTTCAATGAAATTTCATCTTCCTTATAAAGACTTCAAGGACTTAGGGTTAGATATGGATCTATGATCCACATTGAATCTCAATTTTTTGCTTAATATTTATATTTTTCTGATTGGTTGCATGCCTTTATCATTTTTCTTATTGGCTGCATGTAGATTGCATAGGAAAAACAAAAGATTCGACCTCATCATTAAATCCTTTGAAATTTATCTTATGTCGACTGTAAAAATTGTTTGCATCATAGTTTGTGCCATTACAAACTCTTATGCTGATATACTAAGTTACTCGGCTCCTGAAGCATTGCTGATGCTCGACACCTAAACAAAACTGTATCACTCGGCACCTACTGTTACTTGGCACTTGTTAACACTCGGCACCTGTTAACACTCGGCACTTGTTGGCACTCGGCACTTGTTGGCACTCGGCACCTGTTGGCACTTGGCACTTATTGTTACTCAGTACTTGATATAGCTTGGCACTTCATATTACTCGGAACCTACTCTTTGTTCGGCATTGTTTAGTGGAAAAATGGTTAAATGTATTGACACTCAGTTGTCAAATTTATTCTTTAAGCTAACATTTTGACCAAGAAGTTCTTTTCCTGAACTTCATACTAAGATGATTCTAGACCTAAATGCAAAAAGAAATGTAGTCCACACTTGAAGACTCTATTGAAAATAGATTGATACAAGTATGAGAATGTGTTTCTCTCATTGTTTTGTCACTGATGTCAAACCTACTACTTGCTAGTAAGACAATTTCTTAGACGATTTAAGTACTATCATTTGTTTGATTGATGAAGAGGATTTGATCAAATGAGATAAAAATAGCACCTAGAGGAAAGGTTGAGTTATGATATGGAAAAGAAGTACAAGGATCAGTAAATGTAGTGATATTATAGTGTATTGATTATCTACTTAAGGTTGCAAAAGATGGATGCATTGATCAAGTTTAGAAGAACAAGTAAAATGAATTGTGTCTGCCAAGCTTAACAATCTGCACAGTAGGTGCTGAGAAAAGTTAGTTTGAGTTGAGAAAAAAATTAGATGGAGCTAGCAAAGTAAAATTTTAGTATATTCCAATGATACACTATTAGCTGAGTAAAGTTTAGTTGATTTCGAGCACCAGTAAACTTTAGTTTGTGCCAAGTGATTTGATAGTGGATGTTGAGCAATGTTGTATATGTCAAGCATCAGAAGCGAGTTAATGTCAAGTATTAGCATTATAAGAAAGATCATGAATTTGATGAATCTGAGCCAACAAGTTTAATTTCTTAGATTGTGTGAATCATGTGGAAGATAAGCTTGATGAGATGGTGGCACAAAATTCAAGATGAACCATTTTGAGGTGAATTCAAAGAGGATTAAAGGAGAAGTTTCTAGAAGGGAATGAAATGAAAAGATGGGTAGATTCATTGAGTCCTACCTAATCCTACCTAACCCTAAAATGGACAATAGAGGATGAATAGAAAAAGATCTAAATTTTTCTATTTATAGAGATGGCTAGTCAGAAAAAAAAATTATCATGTGCAAGAACCTAAGGAAGACAAGGATTCTAAGGTATTGTTTCATTCAATGATCAAAGAGAAGAAACTACTATTGGAGGGAAAAGCAAGAAGGCTCAAGGGTATGGATGCTTGAAGGGTGGACAAGATATTAGAGCTAAAGTGTGTGAAAGCCAAGTAGAATGGAGAACTGAAAT
Source organism: Cupressus sempervirens (assembly GCA_028749045.1). NCBI lineage: Eukaryota > Viridiplantae > Streptophyta > Pinopsida > Cupressales > Cupressaceae > Cupressus > Cupressus sempervirens. The sequence goes on along the minus strand of CM053790.1, from coordinate 548,046,300 downwards.
AGAGATTTGTAATCTACAAGTGTGTTGTAAGTTGTTATAACATCAAGCCTTATTGTTACTTTCTAATCATTGTACCAATATAGGGTAAATCCTTTGGATTAATGTTAACTTAACAATCATTTGTAAATCTTTTAAGTGGGTGACATTCCAAGTGAATGATCTAAAGTCCTCTAACAAGGCTCACTCCTAACAAGGTGATTGAAATCCTCTAACCATGTTAACAGTGTGCATTGTAACCTTAAATAGAGTTGGAATTTCATAGGGCATCACTTCATAAGAGTTAGAATGAGTAGCATGTTACTGGTGGTTTTTCCAAAGTTGGGTTTCCATGTAAAATCATTGTGTCAAATGTGTTATTGAATCTGTTATGTTTCATTCTTACATTTTTGCAAATTTGATTTGACAGTAACCTACAAGTTTAAGTGATTGCATGATCTAATGGATGGATTCATGATAAATATGTTTTATGAATATGTGTTTACTAAGCTATAAAAAAAATTATTTGTACGTCTGGACCTTGGATAATTGATTCACCCCCACCTCAATTTTTCTAAAGAATTTCAACAAACTCTTCCTTTTTGTTTATATCATAGATTTCATGATCACTATACTAATGAATGTCAAGCTTTAAATTATAAGATTAGGTAGCTCATTAATAGAAAGGTTATTTATATATCATGTGACAATGAGTTGTATTTTAATTCTATTTTCTCTAAATAGAATTTATGTTCCTATCATGGAGCTCCACATTATGTAAACAATGTTAACCTAATCTTTGGGGACTTGTTGTCTTGTATAGTATTGTGAGTGACATAATAGGCCCCCTTTCATCCTTTTTCCTATGCTTGGGGGGCAAGGATGTCATCTCCTTCTTTTCTATCTTTCTACGATAGACTTTTCCTTGGTTAAGTAGTATCTATCTATTAAGTGATATCCAAACATACATGAAAATTTTGGTTTACATTGAGGATATATGTCCTTAATTATAACCTATTTTTTTGTTTCTTTCATTCATCCCTTCCATGGCCTCATATGAAGTGTGACCTTCTTGGCTTGGACTAGTTTTTGTCTATGGATATTGTCTTGATGTTGAAGAAGGTTTTATCCTTGTTCTTTTATTTCCTTGACATGTCAAAATAGTATGTATTTTTTCCATCTTAAGGAGGGGGCATATATATAGCCTCCCTTGTTCTACATTAAGTGTTTTTGTTCTAACCTTTTTGTTTTGTAACATGCTAAAACTTGGAATGTAATGCACATATGTTGTTAAATCCTAAAGAGACACATATTTTCAATATGCTAAATCTTCCAAAGGTAATGCACATAAGTTGTTAAATCCTGAGGAGACACACATTTCATATTCATAACGATACAAGAAGATGGATCTATGGATATTTCTAGAAGCCATTAGAAGATGTGTTACAATTGTAAGTATAGCTTATGGGTAAACTATCAGGTTTGGCTGCTTGTTTGGATCTTCATCTCCCTTGGTGATTCACAGTAAGGTGAGCATCTGACTGGGCAAGGTAATCACTTCCTCTTTTCTCTCTTTTCACTTTCATGCTAGTAGGACTGGATCATGAAGCTATGTTATTTATAGTGTTACTCTTCTTTCTTATGTGATCATTTATGTTTTTATTATATATTTCCAAATATGATATTAGTATGAGAAATATTTCTTAGCAAGGTTTCTTATGCTAATTGATTTGGGTTTATTTAGTACTAACCCTTCTTCTGTGTTGTTTTGATTTTGTTTTTGTTTTTGCACTCTTGTGTGTGTATTTTGATATAGAATCCTTAGCCTAAGGGCTCTTTTCATTAGCTAAGTTTTATTTTATCTTATTGTGAATCCACTTAGATCTCTTTTTTCTTCTCCTTTACCAAGAGTTTACATTGAGTCCATACTCTTGCTAAAGTGGGGGCTAAATGTATCATCAGAAAATGGAAGCACTTCTATTTAGGACTAGTTTAACCCTCCAAGGAAGTGGTTTGGGGTCATGTCAAGAATCTTGAGTGGGTCCTTGGCTTAGATCTAGCTTTTTTCCCTGATTCTACCCCCTTTTGTGCTTTCATTCTACATTTTCCTAGCATTCTGGACAGAGATCTTGAGATTTTTGACCTCAGGGTCAAGGATGACCTTTTAGGTTAAGATCAACCTTGACCGTAGCCTAGATTAAGGATGACCTCAACCCTAACCTAGGGCAAGGTTAGCCTCATACCTGACCCCATGTCCAAAAGGTTCCATGATTTTTTGGATGTCAGGTATTAGAATGTTTCATTTTCTCGCTTCCAAGTCGATTGTTTTGGTCTCTAAAATGGTAAACTCTTAAATTATATTTAATCTAGGTCTATTTTTAGGGGTTAAGCTTAATTTGGATTTAATTCTCCAATATTTTCCTCTCTAGAAGTCTGTGCCTTAGATCACTATATAAGGAAGCCTTTTCCTCTCATTTTCTCTAACGCATGATATTAGACGATCCATTATTTCCAAGAAAGTATTCCATCAAGAATTTTCAAGGAAGTATCCAAGTCATTGTCTCCATTAAAGTTCTCCATTGAAGATTAAGGATTCAAGCATTCAATCCTTTAAGGGATTTGGTTCAAGCATTCAAGATTCATCATTCAAACCCTAGATCTATCCATCATGGTGGTGTGATCTTCCTTCAAGATCCTTTGTTCATCTTCAAGATCTATTCATTCTTCCCTCCAAGTGGATTCCAAGCATACAATCATTGAGGTTTTGATTTATATTTATGGTTTTTATTTACATCATTGATTCCAAGCTTTCATATCAATATACTTGTTTACATTTCAAATACAATTGCATATCTATCTCATATCATAGCTTCATTGTTAGATTTACTTCTACTACTTGCTAGAATTCTCTATTTCAATTTTATTATTAAAGTTTATTCTAAACTAGGGTTTGACCAAGGAAAACCCCTCATCCAAACAAGAAAACACTTTTTCTTGTAGGTACAAGTACAGGACATTGAATATCAATAAAAATTTGAGTACCCTTTTTGATGAACTTTTGGGATCCACAAACAAAAATTTTGTTGGAGAAGTTTAGGTCAAGGTCAAGGTCAAGGTTGACTTTTTGGGGTCAAGGATGACCTTCAATGAGGGGTAAAATTGTGCCTCGAGGTAAGATTGTGCCCCACTATCTAGGTCAAGGTCAACCTACCATCAAAAAAGAAATATATTTATAGATTTTCTAGAACTCATAGTTTCAGTCTAGGAAGTTGAAACTAAACAGTTTATGAGATCATTTTATACAATTTTTAGCAAATTCATTTTTGGAGGTAATTACCCTTTATTTTTTTATTTCAATATTAGCATTTCTAGATTTACCTTCCATCCCCTTACAATTCAAATGTATGTGTAAAAATTTGGGTTTAGGTTCTCTTTCATGTGTATTATTCTAAACCCTATTCATCTATATTTTTATCCTATACAGCCTTATATCCTCATTCTTCTTTCTAAAATAGACAAGGTTTGAAACCCATGTACAATGCTTGATAGGCTTAATGATCTCAACATCTTTCATTTTTATCAATTCCTTTTTCATTTCAGAGGCCAACATTGGGTTAATAGGTCTTTGTTTTTTTCTTAAGGCTTTAGTATATGGCTTTAAAGGTATTTCATGCTGAAATAAGTAATCTAGTTAAGCTTTTAATTCATCACAAGATCATGCAAATACATGTCTATACTTTCTCAAATGGGATTAGCCTTTTATGAATGAAAATTTCCTTTGGATAATTCTTATTCCCAATATTAACTTTTATATTTCTTCCTATCTAAAAAAAAGTTAAGTATTGAGAATCTCATGCTCATCAACAGTTCTCTCCAATGTCACCAATCCCTTTGCTATCTTATTGGTCTTAAGTTGCATAGATTATTCCCCAAACAAGGTCTCATTACCATCATGATTATCTAAAAACTCATTCAAATCAATCCCTTGATCTTGGTATTTTCTTTCACATGATGAAAAATTAAGAAAATATCTTTCATCATCAAAAACTTTCCAATTATGAACATTATATTAGAATATTTAGAATAACTAGGCGGTGAATGTTAATATCTGATTGAAAAGATCATTGATTAGAAATATTCTTGAGGAAGACTATGTTTTAATCATTATTTTGTCACTGATGTCAAACCTACTATTCACTGATGTCAAATCTACTTTTTTTGGTAAGACAATTGCTTATACGTTTCAATTACTATCACTTAGTTGATTTATGAGGAAGATTTGATCAATAAGATGTAACAAAAGTAACTAGAGGAAAGGTTGAGTTATGATTATGAATGAAGTACAAGGATCAATTAAGATAGTGACAACATAATCTATTGATGATCTACTTGAGGTTACAAAATGGCTAGCTACACTTAGAAAGTTCAGAAGAATAAGTTAAACAAAGTTCATTTGCCAAGCTTGACCAAGTGAATAGTAGGTGCCGAGTAAAGTTAGTTCAAGCCAAGAAAAAGGTTAGTTGAAGCTGAGTGAAAACAAATTCTAGTGGATGTTGAGCAAGATAGTATATGCCGAGTAATTGAAAATTGATGTTGAGCACTAGTAAATTCTAGTTTATGCCAAGTGATTTTACAGTTGATGTCAAGTGATGTAGTATGTTTCAAGCATTAGAAGATTGATAATGTTGAGCCATTACATTATGACTAAGATCAAAGATTCACCAAATAAAAGCTAACCAGTTTGTTTTCTTGGAACTTGTGAATCAAGAGAAAGATAAGGTTGATGATTTGGTGGTACAAAATCTTATGTAAACCATTTTGGAGGTGAATTCAAATGGATTCTAAGAGAAGTTTCTAGAGAAGACAAGATATGGGGTAGATACATTGTATCCTACCTAATCCATCCAAAAACCCTAATTTAGATGATGGATAATGAGTGGGAAAATGTTCTAATTTCCTATATATAGGAATGTCTGGTCATGAAGCAAAAGACTTAGAGAGTTTGATTTGAAAATATAAAAAAGAGAAGGCGAAAGGGGTTTTTCTTCATCAAGTGACCCAAGAGAAGAGTCTGCAATGGTGTACTAAGAAAGAAGGCTTAAGAGGATGAATGCTTGAAGGGTGAATAAGCTATCAATGCTACAAAGAATGAAAGCCAAGCAAATTTGAGGACTAAACAAAGATCTATAATCTGCAAGTGAGGTTGTAAGTTGTATTAGATCAAAGCTCTATTGTTACTTTCTAACAATTGTATCGGTCTAGGGTAAATTCTTTGGAGTAAGGTTGACTTAACAGCCATTTTAAAATCCTTTAATAGGGTGGCATTCCAAGTGAATGGCCTAAAGTCTTCTAACAAGGCTCACTTTTAATAGGGTGCCTGAAATCCCTTAACGGGGTCACATTTAATAGTGTGTATTGTAACCTTTAATAGGGTTAGCCTTTAACAGGGCATCACTTCAGAAAAGTGAAAAAGGAGTAGCATGCTACCAGTGGTTTTTCCCAAATTGGTTTTCCACATTAAATCATCATGTCAAATGTGTTCGTGGATGTGTTGTGTTTCATGTTTTACATTTCTATAAGTTGATTTGTTAGTAACATATAAGTTTACATTGATACGCAATGAATGCATGCATGAGTATGAATATTTTATGGGTTCACTGAATTGTGAAAAGTTTTATTTGTACATCTAGACCTTGATAAACTGATTCATCCCCCTCTTAGTTATTCTAAAAATAATTCCAACAATGAATCAGTTATCCTTGGGCCTAGATGTACCAATTCAACTTTCACTAACTTTAAACAACTTAAACAAACTCATAAAACCACTTGGTTCATATAGCATACCATCATCAACTTAACATATGCATTCATCGCTTAGCTCAAAGTCTAATATATGTTGACTAATAGTAAATAGCATGCATCACAGAGTAACATTCACACATGTTTGGGGCCAAGATTTAACATGGAAACCCAATTTGGGAAAAACACCAAATAGCATGCTACCACTTTTTCACTCTTCTGAAGTGAGCTTGATTAAGAGTCAACCATATTAAATGTTACAAAACACATTGTTAAGTGTGACCATATTAAAGGATTTAATCACCCTCCTAGGATTGGCCTAGTCAGAGAATTTTGGATCATTCCATTAGAATGTCACCTTGATTAAAGGATTTACAAAATGATTGTTATGTCAACCTTGATTAAAGGATTTTCACTGTCAAAATGGTTAGAAAGTAACAACATGTTTTATTTGTTAAGATACAACTCACTTTGAAAATTTAGATCTCCATTTGTTTCATTTTTTCGTTCATTGAGTGGACCTCATTAATATCTCCATCTCTGATTTTCTTGGAAACCCTTCACTAATCTTCTTATGATTTTTGTCTATTACTCATTCTTCAAATGTTCTCCATAAAATCACCAATCAATAATGAACCAACCTTGGAATATATCTCTTATGCTTCCTTAAATAGGTAGGCTCACTCTTTTTTTCTTAAACATTGTCGTAGATCTTAGGGTTTGGTTAGATTCAACAAATCTATTTATCATTTTGTCCTTCTACTCCTTTCTTGATAGTTACAAAAATTTCACTTTAAATCCTTACCTTTGATTGCATTAAAAACTCAATATGTGCATTAAATATGCTATCTCATCAATCCTTATCAACCACACATTTTGACTAATTTGAAAATTCAACTATGTCAGCCTCAAACTCAATTCTTTCACAAATTATTATTTTTTTGATACTCGGTCATCATTGTGTTCTTCTCAGTCAATATTGTGTAGCTCCATTTCTATTATTTTATCTCACTCAGCTTTCAATATCTTTCTCTATCTTCACTGTGTTCATCCATAACTATACTTTCCTTCTTCAACTTGCTTATCCATAACTATAACTCAATTGATATTGTTTACTTGTATAACTCTTAAGTTCCTTAATCTTCTACTTCATTAGCCTTCATTGACTTATTATAGTTCACTAGGCTTTGCTTGTTTAACTCAATAACTCTACACTTCATAAAATGATTAAACAACACATCATCTTGTCCAAGACTAACTAATCAAGTACTCATTGTAATTCCATCATACTTGCTCCTCTTTAATCAACAACTTCACTAGTTGATCTAGTTATCTCTCCTTTCAAATGCTCTTCATCAATCAATAGATATGGAACTATACACTATTATTAAATGTCTCTCTAGTAGGTTTTACATCAATGATAACACAACAATTATTGTAATTTTAGTTTCCAACAATCCCCCTCCTTGGCATTGATGGCAAAACCTCTAGCTACCATGCAAATTTAAAAGACATTATTATGATTTATCATTACTAGCTCCCATTATCATATCCCTCTAATTTGATCTTCATTGATATCCTTATTTTTATTTTTATTCTCATCCATGCAACCTCTTACACTTCTCCTACTATGATACCAACTATATTTGCTCCCTCTTTCACATCACTACTCATAACTATCATATCTCCCTATTACATCTTAGTGCATACTCTCCCTGTAGATTATGAATGGTAACTACATACATGTATCTCCCTCACTCATTATGATATAAGATGGTAAATGTACACATAGCTCCCTCTTTAACAATAGTGCAAAAGACATCATCTATCACCTTTCTTTGATTTCATCATACATATCATCTTCATGTCACTATTCTATCTAATATTGAAATATCACTTCATATTTCATCTTTCTTCATGAATTCTTGTAGCTTAATCTACTCATATTTATGGTCTTTCTCTTCATAGCTTTAGGTAGTTCCTAAAATGTGACTTCCTACATCAATGTTTAAGATATTTTGTTCATAACATTTGATGCAATACTGCATCACTTCTCATCTTGCCTCAAATAGGAGAATGACCCTTAACTTTCCTCTCAGATACTCATAAGCATCCATAGGTAAGGCCTTAGTTAATATAGCAGTTACTTGCTCCTTTGTGAACCAATTTTTTTAATTCTCTTAGACTAGTTTTTGTATCTTTTGCTTCAACTTAACATAATAGACAATCCTATAGGCTTTCCATTTTTTGGTAATATCTAGCACTACTTGAAGATATCATCCTTTTAGTTTTTCTATCTGCATTGTGCTTTGTAATCCCTATTACTATTCTATCTCTATTGACTTCCTCTTGTTTTGGTGCCTCTATTTTCTAACACTTCTATGTGCTCTTTACATTATTTTTTGATTTCCAACAATTTTTCCATATTAAAAGTGTGAATCAGTATCTTTTTTTGTTTACTTGAGTCCATATTTTGAATTTTCTTGAGTTTCCCTTCATATTTGGTCAAGGATATATTATATATAGACCTGTTTGTTATAATATTTTTCTTAATCTCCTTATTTTCTCCTTCTAAATTTAGTAATACTTTGATGGTACTCTATAAGTAATCACCTACTTCTAAACGTATGATATTGCCCAAGTCTCTACTAATTTAATCTATAATGTGTGGTTCATTTGATTCTGGGGATATGGATTTGTAACATAGCCATGTTGGAATCATATTTAAATTTTCTTTGAGCTCATTAAAATTGGGTTCCCAAGGAAAAAATTTTAAGGTGTGACCTTTAAAGAACCATACCAAACTCAAAATTATCTTGTGTCTAACACTACTATTTTCACAATGAAAATAAATTAATTTATTTGAGATGACATAGATACTTTTTCATCCTCCTTGTATCCACTTTTTTATGTGTGGATATTCTAACCTGGGCCATTCCAATACCCATATATCCCAACTTTTTGATAGACTTTCCATCTTTGTTCACAATTAGTGTGTATCACAAGATTCTTGGATATGTTTATACCACTTGCATTATCACGATATATCATTATAGATTTAATACTAGCTTCCTTCATAATTTTCAAAAATTTCTTGATTTGTAGAATATTTAAATAATTAACTGCTACAACAACATACTCAGCCTCTATTGTGGATTGAGAAATACAATTTTTCTTCTTTCTTGTCCATTCAATCTCCTACCTAGAAATAAAGCACCTCCACTTGTACTCTTTTTGTCATTAATATTTCCTACCCAATTAACATTTGTATAAACCTTTATCTCAAACTTGTCATTTTCTTGTACCATAATCCATAGTACTCTATTCCTTTTAGATATCTCAGTATCCTTTTCACATCCATTATGTGATTTTCTCTAGTATTAGTAGAAAATTTAACAACAATACCAACTGTTAATGTAATGTCAAGCATGCTATGTAAAATTTATTATAATTTTTCAATCATTGACCTATATAATGTTTGATTCACCTCAACAGAATCATCATTCTTTGAAATTTTTTGACAAGAAACCATAGGTGTTCTAACTAGTCTTGAGTTTTCCATTCCAAAAGTCTTCAATATATCCTTGATATACTTTGATTGTACAATGTAAATATCTTTCTTCATCTAATAGACTTGTAGACCAACAAAGAACTTGATCTCTCCAAAAATTGACATCTCAAATTCTTTCTTCATCTCATTAGCAAATGATTTACAAAACATATCATGTCCTTCAAATATGATATCATCAACAAACAATTTAGGTAGCAATATCTTGTTCTCATATTCACTTGTACATATTTCAATTTTCATTAGTTCTTACAAAACTAATTTCACCTAATAAATACTCTAGGGGCTTGCTTCAAACCATATAATGCTTTGTGCAACTTGTATACTATATTTCTCCTACTAGGATCAACAAATCTTTCAAATTTTTCAATGTAGGCTTCTTTTTCTTCTAAGGTTCCATTCATAAATGTAGAATTGACATCCATTTGGTATACTTTGAATCCTTTGTAAGAAGCATATGCAAGAAAATTTCTCACTCCTTCCAACTTTTCAATTGGGGAAAACATTTCTCTATAGTCAATTCCTTCTTGTGCATATCCATTATAAACTAGTCTTGCCTTGTTCCTTGTGACTTTACCTTTCTCATTCAACTTAATTCTGGATATCCACTTATTTCCAATCATAATCTTTTCCTTTTTTCCAGATACCAATTTCCATGTCTTTTTCTTTTCTATTTGATCAATTTCTTCATTCCTTTCCTTTATCTAATCTTTATTCTCCAAACCGTATTTGACTAATTTAGGTTCAAACTCATGTAATGAACATGTGCCATTCTTCAACTTACTTCTTTTCATGACTCCTAAATATTTTATTCCAATGATTTGGTTTGGTGTATGTTTTCTTCTCACATATTTTACTAAAACAAGTTCAAGTGTTCTTTCTTCTTATTGAGATTCACCCAGTTTTGTATGCTCATCTTCATCATGTAGCTCTAGTTGTCACTCGGCATTGTTTGTTTGATGTTTAGTTTCTTCTCTTTGATGTTTGGTTTCTTCATTTTGTGACTTGACTCATGTAGCTTGATATTCGATAGCCTACTAATGCTTGATGGAGCTTTTTTATTGAACCTCAACAATGTCTATCTTTTTTTTTGGAAATGTAAGAGGAGTAACTCAAAGGGGAGGGGTGAATTATTTACCACAAAAAAAAAATCCAAGATCCCTTAAGATGTCAATACCATTCAAAACCAAACTCTATTGATACTAAAATATTTTTGTAACTTGATTAATAATGCAACACTTGGTTAACACAATAAATCAGTTTACACTAAGAATGATTGTCACTCAGTAAACACTCAGTTAATACTAAATATATGCATTGTTACTTTGTTAACACTGAACATGAAGATCTTATGATATTAAGTGTGACTAACCTTAATTAGCTTAGTTGAAGAATCATAAAGAAAATAACATGAACACAAGAGACACCAAGATTTAACATGGAAACCCAATTTGGGAACAACCACCAATTGCAACTTGCTATTGTTTTTCACTCTTATGAAGTGAGCCCTATTAGGATCCAACCCTGTTAAAGGATTTAGTTCTCCCTATTAGGATTGGCCTTGTTAGAGGTCTTTAGAGACTTCAATCTAGAAATTCCACCTTGTTAGAGGATTTGGCAAATAGCTATAAAGCTAATTCTATTAGGAGATTTGATTTTTTGCTACAATTATTGGAGAGTAACAATGATATGACCTAATTTTTGATGCAATTATTTTTTTTGATTTTAGATCATTGTTTTGGATTGAATACTTGATCCTCTTTGATCAAAATGTTCTTTGTAGCTTGATCAACTGAAATGCTCTGAAATTCTTCCAATTCGCTTCCTTGATTTATCTTTTCAATCACATGATTCTTCTCCAATTCAATCCTCAACTTGACCTTATACTTATATGTTTTACCTTATCAATTTGACTTGAATATAATTTCAAACAAATTAAATTCATCTCATGAGTTGGCTAGAACTAACCAACAAAACTGTCAAATCAAATAAACTGATATAGGAAAATCCTTCATTAGCCAACCCAACTCAATCAACACTAACTCAAAAATTACTTTCCTTCATACTTCCTTTGGTAACCAAGTGATCTTATTTAACACTCATTCCATGCTAACTATTCTTTGGCAACAAAGTGAGCTCAATAGACATTGTCCCCCTATGAAATCCCTTTGGTAGTTGAGTGAGCTTGGTTAACACTAGATTTGAACTTGTTTAATATAGAAATGATCATCATACAATGTAACTTCTTTTGACTCCTAAGTGAGCTTGGAAAACACTGATTTCTCATTATATACTTGACATTTGTATAACATCAAAGACAACAGACAATTAAACGATTGTATCCAACAATCTCCCTCTTTGGAATTGATAGCAACACAACATGTCATGATACATATAAATTTCAGAGAAAAATAGAAGTAAGGATAATATCCTTAGTTTCATTCTAATTCTCATCCATGAAAACTCCCTCTATGAGTATGAACTCCCTTTGTCATCAATCTCTGATTGCAATGACTATAATAGGAAACTCTCCCTGTTTGATACCAACTCAAATTCATTCTCCCTCTTTGACATTTCAAACATTCACAAAAATTTCTCTAATATATGATAGAAAACTCTCCCTCTTTGACATCTCATGCCAAAGACAACAATAAATGTAGTTTCCATGTATCTACTATACAGATTCATATGCAATCTGCTCTGACAATACTGCATCAACTTGTTTGATCTTCAACATGCTTAGTTGATGCATCATTAGAATATGATTAGTGAGCTTCAGATAGGGGAATGACCCATAGTTTACCTCAGATACAAAAATGCATCCTTATGCAATGGCCTAGTGAATATGTCTACAATTTTTTCTTTTATATTCACATATTCTAGTCTCACCTCTTTGTCTTGCACCAATTCTCTCAAGAAATGATATTTTATTGTAATATGTTTGGCCTTGGTATGCATCACTGGATTCTTGGATATATTGATTACACTGGTGTTATCACAAAAGATAACAGTTGGGTACTTGATCTCCTCCTTCATACCTGACAATAGTTTCTTGAACCATACAATGTTGGAATAGTTGATTGTTGCAACAACATAATCTTCTTTTGTTCTGGACTGAGAGATATAGTTATGCTTCTTTCTTGTCCAAGATACTATCTTATTTCTAAGAAAAAATACTCCACCAGTAGTTCTCTTTCTATCATCAACGCTTCCTGCCCAATCTACATTAGTGAATGCCTTTAATTCAAATTTTCCTCCTTTCTTATACCACAAATCATCATCTTAAGTACATTTCAAATACCTAATGATTCTTTTGATTTCCATCATGTGATTTTATTTATGATTAGTAGAGAATCTAGCCACTATACCAACTACTAATGTTATATTAGCTCTTGTGTGCACTACATACTAATTTTTTCCAATCATTTATATGTATGTAGTTTGATCTACCTCCTTGGTATCATCATTTTTTTAAAGCTTATGTCCAATAGACATAGGTGTTCCAACTAGTCTATAATCCTTCATTCCAAATTTCTATAGTATCTCCTTGATGTATTTTGATTGAATAATGTAGATACCATCCTTCATCTATTGAAATTGTAAGCCAACAAAGAATTTTATCTCTCCAAATATTGACATTTCAAATTCCTTACTCATTTCCACAAAAAAATATTTGCACAAATCATCATTTCTAGTAAATAATGTATCATCCACAAAAATTTTTGCCAACACAAACTTCGTATCTGGTCCTTCTTTGATGTAGAGGATGATGTTATCATTAGTTCTTTGAAAACCAATTTTTATGAGATAATTATGTAATGTTTCATACCATGCTTTGAGGGCTTCTTTGAGACCATACAAATCTTTGTGTACTCTGCAAACCATGTCCCTTTTGCTAGGATCAATGAAACATCGTGGTTGCTCAATGTAGACTTCCTCTTCTCAAATTCCATTCAAGAATGTTGATTTCACATCCATCTAATATACTTTGAGTCTTTTGTGTGTTGCATATGCAAGTAGTGTTATAACACCTTCTATTCTAGCAACAGGAGCAAAAGATTCTCCATAGTCAATACCTTCCTCTTGAGCATAACCCTTGCAAACTAACCTTGCCTTGTTTCTTGAAACTTCTCTATTCTCATTCAACTTATTTCTAAATACCCATTTTGTGTCAATTATGTTCTTGTCCTTGGGTCTAGGAATAAGAGACCAAGTTTTATTCCTTTCAATCTAATCAATCTCTTCATTATTTTCCTATATCCATCTTTCATTTTCTAATGCATCTTTGATAGTCCTAGGTTCAAATTCAGTAAGTAAACATGTACCTTTTAATTTTTTCCTTGTCATTGTACCATCTAATTGATCTCTAATGATTTTTTTGGGTGCATGATGCCTTCTGATATATCCAACAAGTCTTGGCACTAGGTCTGCCATGATCTTCTGAATTATGCTTGGGTCCTATTATCTATGACTTGGGTCCATTAGATGTCTTGGTTTTAACTTTCTAAAACTCAAGTCCTTCTAACTTTGACTCGAGTTGCATTAGCTACAACTCAAGTCAAACTAGGGATTTTAGGGACTTGGGTGGTGAAGACTAATGATTGGCATTTTCTTGAACTTCAGGTAAAGTATCAAGCTCATGTTCGACAAATTTTTTATAGTCTTTAAGTTCTTTCCTACTTTATTCTTCAGACTCTTCTACAAAATCATCAATCTTCACATGTGCACTTTCTATAACTTTGTAAGTAGATAGATTCAAATATTTGTATGCTTTTCTCTTATTGGAGTATCCCAAGAATATGCATTCATCACTTTTCACATCAAATTTTCCTTTTATTGACTCCTAAAAATATAGCATTTGCTTTCAAATACTTTGAAATAAAACACATTAGTTTTATAGCCACACCATAATTCAAAAGGTGTTTGATTTGAATCCTTCTTCAACTGAACTCAGTTCAAGGTATAAACTACAGTGTTGATTGCTTCCTTCCAGTATTTGATAGGAACATTTTTCTCTATCATTAGTATCCTTGCACAATCCATGATTGATCTATTCCTTCTCTCAAAAATATCATTTTGTTGAGGTGTACCTTGTGTAGATACCTACCTTTTTATTCCTCTTTCATTTTAGAATTTATTGAATTCATTTGAGATGAATTCACTCCTCTATCTAATCTTAAAAATTTTAGTTATTACTTTCTTATTTCTTTCTTGACTCTAGCCAAATACCATTTGAGCTTTTGAAAAGCTTCTGATTTATCCTTTAAATACATAATTTTCATCATCCTAGAATAATCATCAACAAACAAAATAAAGTACTAATCTCTAGTGTAGCTTTGTATGCCAATAGGTCCACAAAGTTCTATATGAACCATCTCCAAGACTTCTTCAAAATGATAGTTCTTTCTTTTAAAACTCTTCTTTCTCATCATTCCAAATTGACAATTCTTGCACATGCTCATATCAGGCTTCTTTAGGTTGGAATGCCTCTAACCCTTTTGTTCTTGCTTATGTTGACCAGGTTATCAAAATTCATAATTCATAACCTTTTATGCCGCAAAAATTTATGTCATAACATAAATTTATAGTTAGATATAGGTAGAATAGATTACCTCTTGTTTGATTACCAATCCCAACTAGATTTCCATTTCCATCTAGTAGCTTGGCTTTCCTATTCATGAATTCTACCTTAAATCCAATGTTATTCAATTGTGCCACACTAAGTAGATTATGTTTCAATCCTTCAACCCAATAAGCATTGTCACATCTGAGATCATTGGTTAGTGCAATAAAACCTTTTCCCTTTACATAACAAGGTTCATCATTTCCAAATCTGACACTCCCACCATCATAGTGTTCCAAGTGCTCAAATTTAGATTTATCACCAATCATATGGTGAAAATAACCACTATCAATAATCCATGTATCATTCTTACTAAAATGTGAGATAGGGTCATCTTATCATTCTCATCATTTGATTCATCCTTAACAACAATGTAAACTATTTCATCTTCTTCACTACTATCAAAATCTTTAGACATGTAACAAGATTTCTTACCTTTGTCATTATAGTCTTTGTAGCTTTTGAAATCCTTCTTGCCTTTGTACCTAAGTTCATGCTTCTTTTCTTCTTTTCCTTCTTTTTTTGGACACCTTGTAGCAATGTGACCAACTTCTTCACAAGAAAAGAAGATCAAAGGATTTTTGCCTTTGTACTTTCATTTTACTTTTGGAAATCTTCTTGAAAGCATTGATTCAATGACTTCAAGATCATCATCAAAACCATCTCTATCTTCACTGTCAAACTTCTTTCATTTAGACTTTGTAGCTTTCTTCTTGAGTGATAGCTTGTCTTGGAATGGAAACTCAAGGTTACTAGAGTTAGGAACATAATTATTAAAATTATCTAACTCAAATGATGTCAACCTTCCCTCTAGTGCATCCAAAGTTATATCATTCTTAGGATCACATTTCATTTCTTGAACAACTAACACTCTGATTGCATAAATAGGAAGGAGGGTTTTGAGTACCATGTTTACCACTATTACATCATCAATTTTACCACCTAAGGCTATGATTGCACATACTGGATTTGATTCTTTCACTATATTGTGTAATATTCTCATCTTATTTCATCTTCATCTAATCAAATTGACCTCTAAGACTTTCTACCTTAGCTCTCCTTACATTGTCATCTCCTCCATAGATAGCTTTCAGCTTGATCCACATCTCATAAGTAGTAGCACAATATTTTACTTCATTAAATTTAGCATAATTGAGAGTGGAAGAAATATCAATCATCATAATGTTGTGGTTCTTCTTTTCTATAATTTCTTTTACAGTCATAGTTCCAATATGTGCCACATACTTAGTGTTTAGATATTTTAGGCCTAATTCTCCAATAGTTAGAAAATGCATCTTCATGAGTTCCTACCATGCTTGGAAGTTATCTATGTTCATCTTAGGAATCTCCCTTCTATAAGACATCTTGATCTTTATCTAGGTCCATGAAACCTTATCTACAAGCACCAAAAGCTCTAATACCAATTGTTGGAAATGTAAGAGGAGTAATTGAGAGGGGAGGGGTGAATTAGTTACCAAAAAAGAAAATCCACAATCCCTTAAGATGTCAATACCATTCAAAACCGAACTCTGTTGAAACTGAAATACTATTGTAACTTGGTTAGCACTAAAACACTCAGTTAACATAGTAACTTGATTTACATTAAGAATGATTATCACTCAGCAAACACTCAATTAATACTGAATATATGCATTGTTGTTTTGTTAACATTAAACATGAAAATCTTATGATATTAAGTGTGATTAATGTTAATTAACTTAGGTGTATAATCACAAAACATATATAATGAACACAAGAGATACCAAGATTTAATGTTGAAACCCAATTTGGGAAAAACCACCAATTGCAACTAGTTACTATTTTTCACTCTTCTAAAGTGAGCCCTATTAGGAGCTAACCTTGTTAAAGGTTACAAAACATGTTGTTAAGTATGACCCTATTAAAGGATTTAGTTCACCCTATTAGAAGCAGCCTTGTTAGAGGTCTTTAGACACTTCAATCTAGAAATGCCACCTTGTTAGAGGATTTTGAAAATAGTTGTTAAGCTAACTCTGTTAACAAATTTGATTCATTGCTACAATTATTAAAGAGTAACAATTATATGACTTGATTGTTGATGCAATTGTATTTGTTGATTTTAGATCCCTATTCTGACTTGAATACTTGATCCTCCTTGATATTTTTAGCTTAGTCAACTTAGATATTCTAATATCCTTCCAATTCATTTCCTTGATTTATCTTTTCAATCCCATGCTTCTTCTTCAATTTAATCCTCAACTTGACTTCATATGTTTTAACTTGTCAAGTCAGCTTGAATACAATTTCAAAAAAATGAAATTCATCCCATGAGTCAGCTATAACTAACCAACAAAATTGTCAAATTAAATAAACTAATACAAGAAAATCCTTCATTAGCTAACCCAATTCAATCAACACTAACTCAAAAATAACTTTCCTTCAAACTTCCTTTGGTAATTGAGTGAGCTTGGTTAACACTCATTTTATGCCAACTATTCTTTGGTAACTAAGTGGGCTTGGTAGACACTATCTTCCTACAAACTCCCTTTGGTAGTTGACTGAGCTTGGTTAACACTAGCTCTGAACTTGGTCAATACAAAAATGCTCGCCATACACTACAACTTCTTTTGACTCTTGAGCGAGCTCAACAAATACTTATTGCTCGGTATATACTTGACATGTGTGTAACATCAAAAATAACATACAATTGAATGGTTGTATCCAACATTCTTATGCTCAACAACCTCTTTCTCTGCTTCAAGTAATGTACTAATTTTTTCCTCATATATGTAGACAAAACTTTTGTAGTCTTCAAGTTCATTCTTTTCTACAAATTCATCAACGCTAACATTTGCACTTTCCATGATTTTGTTAGTGTTAGAATTCAAACACTTATATGCCTTTCTTTTAGTGGAATATCCTACAATTATACCTTTATCATGTTTTCCTTTCCTTGCATCTTTCAATGTGTAGCACTTGCTTCCAAAAACTTTGGAATAATTCACATTAGGTACATAGCCATACAAAAGTTCAAAAGGGTTTTGTTTCTACATTTCTTAACTTGAACTCAATTTAGAGTATAGACTATAGTACTTATAGCTTCTCTCCAATACTTTTGTGAAATATTCTTCTCCATCATTAGTGTCCTTGTACATTACATGATTGATCTATTCCTTCTTTCAAATATTTCATTTTGTGGTGGAGTCCTTGGTGCACTCATTTGTCTCTTGATTCCTTTGTCATTTTAAAATATGTTGAACTCATTTGATATGAATTCACCTCCTCTATCTGATCTCAAGCACTTCAAACTTTTTGTCTATTTTATTTTCAACTCTAGAAAAATACCACATAAAAATTTGAAATGCATTAGATTTTTCTTTAAAAAATATTGCAATCATCATTCTAGAGAAGTCATCAACAAGTAGAATGAAATATGTGTCAGCATAATATCTTTTCACTCCAATAAGACCACATAAATCATAATGAACTAACTCCAAAATATCATAAAAACAATAAGTCTTGCTCTTAAAATAGACTTTGTCATTTTTCCCATTTGACATTGTTTTCACATCACCTCATTAGATTTTCTTGATCTTGGCAACCCTCTTACTCTTTTCATCCTAATAATGCTTATCAAATTATTGAAATTCACATGACATAGCCTTATATACCATAACCAAATATCTTTAAATTTTGCAAATAGAAATGTATCCTCAAAAAGCTTCAAATAGAACAATTTACCTCTTGTTAGATCATCACTTCCAATTAGTTCACTAGTAACATCATAAATCTTTTCCTTTCTATTTTTAAATTCCACTCAATATTCTAAACCAATCAATTAAACCACAAGCAGCAAGTTATATTTAAAACCACCAACCCAATATGCATTATCACATCTTACTTTATCACATAGTATAATTAATCATTTACCTTTCACATTAAATGGTTCATCATTTCCAAACTTGAAACTACTTCCATTATGATGTTCTAATTATTCAAATTTACTTTTATCACCAGTCAAATGATGTGAGAAATTATTATCAATTACCCATCTTCCATTCTTATTCACATGTGAAATCAATACAGTTTTTTCATCCTTGTCAAATTCATCTTTTATTGCAACTTAAAAAACTTCTTCATCATTTTCATTAGAATCACTATTAGAACCATCTTCTCCAGCAATGTAACAAGATTTCTTACATTTTCCTTTGTAGTCTTTTTTACCTTGATTGTCTTTTTATCTCTGGCTCCTCAATAATTTGTGTCATTCCTTTCTTACTTCTCATCTCTATTAGGATACCTTACATCAACATGACCAACTTTGTTATATGTAAAACCTATTATAGTGAGTTTACCTTTTTATTTCTCTTTTCCTCTTAGTATCCTTCTTGCTAATAAAGCTTCTAACTCATCAAGATCATCATCTGATTCACAATCATTGTCCACATGCTTACTATTTTTCTTTCTTTTACATCCATCAAGGATTAGTTGAGAATTGAAAGAACATTCAATACTAGATGGTGTATAATTATCAAAATTTGACAATTCAAATGTAGTCAGTCTACCAATCAAACTATCCAAAGTTAAATCATGACTAGGTGTGCATCTCAGTTATTGAATTGTAGATAATCTAATTACATAGATAGGAAGTAAAGTCTTTAATACCTTGTCACAGTCTAATCATATATGATTTCTCCAACTCCTTTGGTAGCATTCAAAACCTCCTCAATTCAGCCACAATAATGTGCAATAGTTTCACCTTCTTTCATTATCATGTAATCAAATTTACCTCTCAAAATTTCTACCTTATCCCTTAACACATTTTTATCTCTTCCATGGATTTGAACAAACATATGCCACATTTTCTTTGTAGTAGTGCATTCTTTTACATCATCAAATTTAGCACAACTCAGGGAAGATGGTAGATCTATCATCATTTTATTATGCTCCCACTTCTCCTTCATTTGTTCAATAGTCATTAGTCTAGGTACTTCAATGTATTCATTTTCCATAAAGTATAATGCAAAATCTCTAGCTCTAGATAGATGTAGTTTCATCAGTTGTTGCCATGTTGGGAAGTTCTCCTTGTTCAAATTAGGTGCCTCTCTTTTGTATATCTTTATCTTTACCTTAAGCTCCTTCAAAATTTCCTTCCAAGTATCAAGATCTTTGATACCAATTGTTAGAATATTTAGAATAAAAAAGAGGGGGAGGTACTTGAATCAATTATCATTAGCCCTAGATGTACCAATTCAACTTATACTAACTTTAAATAAATTAACAAACTCATTAAACTACTTGGTTCATATAGCATACCATCATCAACATAACATATTCATTCATCATTTAACTCTCTATTCATTGCATGCTAACATTACATTCACACATGTTTGACACTAGGATTTAACATGGAAACCCACTTTGAGAAAAACCACTAAGTAACATGCTACCACTTTTTCACTCTTCTAAAGTGAGCTTAGTTAAGTGTGGCCCTTTTAGGTGTGACCTTGTTAAAGGATTTAATCACATAGTTAGGAGTGTCCTGGTTAGAGGAATTTGGATCATTCTGTTAGAATATCAACTTGATTAAAGAATTTACAAAATGACTGTTAGGTCAACCTTAATTAAAGGATTTTCACTATCATAGTGGTTAGAAAGTAACACTAGGTTTGATCTATTAAGATAGAACTCACTTTGAAATTTTAGATCTCCATTCAGTTCATTATTTGGTTCATTAACTAGACTTCCTTAACATATTCATCGTTGATCTTCTTGGTAACCATTCAAGAAATCACCCTTCACCAATCTTACTTTTCCTCTACTACATTTTTCTTCACAACTTCTCCACAAAATTGTCAATCAACAATGAACCAATCTTAGAAAACATCTCTTATGCCTCCTTAAATAAGTAGCTTTGATATTTTGTCTCTTAAACATCACCATAAATGTCAATGAATCTATCAATCATTTTTTCCTTCTACTCCTTCCTTGATACTTCTATAAAATTCACTTTAAATCATAGCCTTTGATTTCGTAAAAAACTCAATTCATGCATTCAATATGCTAGATCATCAATCCTTATCATCCTTTCATTTTGACTAATCAAAAAATTAAACTATGTTGAACTCAAACTTGATTCTTTCACATTATTTTGTTGACGCTCATTCATCATTGTGCTCTTCTACTCAATCCACACTTTGTAGCTCAGTCTCTACAGTTATTTCTCCCTCAAATTGTAATAATAACTTGCTTAGCCTCCACTATTCTTGGCCATAACTATACTTTCCTTCTTCAACTTTCTCAACCATAACTATCACTCGACTAATACTATTTACTCAGCTAACTCTTAAGTTCCTTAATCATTTTCTTCATTAGTCTTCATTGACCAGCTATAGTTCACTAGGCTTTACTTGTGTTTAACTCAATACATCTACACTCGTATGATGATTAAACAATATACCATATTGTCAAAGACTAGCCAATCAAATACTCATTATAATTCCATCAGACCTTCTTGTCTTTACTTAACAACTTCACTAGTTCACCTAGTTATCTCTCTTCTTAAATCATCTTCGTCAATAAATAGATATGGCACTCTACAGTGTTAGTAAATGTCTCTCCAATAGGTTGGACATCAATAATAGTATATCAATTATTCCAATTGTAGTTTCAAACACATTATCTAGTACATATGGCCTATTTTTCATCTCATCTTGTGCATTTTCTTGCAATGGGATGTCAATATACTCGATAGCTATATTATCCATCATGTTTGCTAGAAAATTATCAACTCTACCAATCCATCTTATTGAAAATGCATCAAAAAATGTAATGATCCTAGACATAGTTCATATATTTATTTAGTCTTGATTTTTTAGGTGGTAAATTTACTTCTAATCTAATATACAATTAACTCTAAATCACCAAAAAATGAAATATTTTTTTATCTTGTGCATTTTTTTAATAATTAATCCTAAAATTAATGCTTTATACTCTGATATATTATTGGTGCATTCAAAGTTTAACAAGAAATAATATTTAAAGCTTTTACCAAAAAGGATATGTAAGAACAACTCCTACACCATTACATTCCTTACAAGATCCATCAAAATGCATTTTTCATAGTCCATCACTTCCCTCCTATAGATATACTTCATTAGGTTCATTAATATTCTAAATTATTTTATTTAAGCTTACCCAAAATTTGTTTATGTCTATTTGACAAAAATGTAATTCGTAGTCTAGATTGAAACTTTTGACCAAATATGTAATCTTGATTTTCTATCAATTTTTATATATCTTCCATTTATAGGGATGGTTTCATAAGAAAAATCTAACTGAATATTCCCTCTAACCTAAGTGGGTCATTTCTTAGAGAGAAGCATACCATAATAGGTTGGTATTTCACCACAATAACATTCATTTTGTATGACACATCTAGACATGCGAGAAATTTGAAGTCAAAATGTCTCATGATTCCTACTATAGGAACTGATCAGTTATCCATCACATAACACCTTCCATACAATTTATCTATAATTAACCCTAATTATTTCATGACATATGCATGCATTATATTTTTAGCAACAACTAAATCTTGTAGATAGTAATTTTCCACAATCCATGAGAATTTTTTGTTGTAGATTGTATTCCAATTTATTTATTTTTGCAAAAATATTGCACCTTCTTTCAAATAAATACACTTACAAAATCTTACCGTGTAACCCTTGCACCAAAATTTTAAAGAAGGTCAAGGTAGAAATATCTTTCTCTTCACTAAATGATGAGACCAAAAAGCATCTCATACCTTCCAAAGAAATAGCCCCCCGCATTTATGGTGCACCAAAAATTCATAAAATAGGGGTTCCTTTTAGACCTATTGTCAACAACATGAAATCCCCTACTTATCCTCTTGCTTATTTCCTTTCCAAACACATTGCACCATTAGTCAAAAATGCTCCATCTTCCATCAAGGATTCTTCCCATTTTTTTGAGTTCATCAAGGACAAAAACCTTGCCGATTTCGACCTCCTAGTGAGTTTTGATGTCATTTCTCTCTTTGCTAAAGTTCCAGTGCAAGATTCCTTAGAGATTGTTAAGTGAAAGACTAACAATAAAATTGCCACATTAGTTGAATTATTCCTTAGATCCACACTTTTCTCATTCCAACATATTATCTATAAACAAGTAGATGGGGTTTTCATGGGCTTACCTCTATCTCCCATTATTGTAAACCTATACTTGGAACAATTAGAAGAAATTGTGCTCAATTATTTTCCCCTCAAACCTATATGGTGGAATAGATATCTAGAAAACACAAAAATTTGTTGGGCTCATGGCCTAGATAAACTCCAAGACTTCCACACCCATCTCAATAGCATCACACCTTGCATTGCCTTCATGTTAGAGATTGAGTCGGACAACCAACTCCATTTTGCTGACATCCTACTTGTTAAGAAAATTGATGGCTCCATAGGTTGTTGAGTCTTTCAAAAATCAACCCACATATATATGTACCTCCATTCATCTTCATACCACCACCCTAGTCAAAAAATTGGTGTTCTTAAGATGCTCATCTTGAGAGCCTTCAACATTTGTGATGATGAACACTTAGACCTTGAGCTCTCACTTCTTTGCAATGTCTTCAAAATGAATGGGTACTCAAGTAGAAAAATCATAAAAACTATGAAAGATACCAAAATCCTCTTCCCATCTCAATCCAAACCCCTCAAAATCTCCTGCTCTCATAGGGTCTCATGACCCTTTATCAATGGTCTCTCGGACAAGATTGCCAAAATTATTTCCAATAAAGGCATATGTAGTACTTTTAAACCCTTCTCATTGGTTAAACATTGTATCCCCTCTCTGAAAGATTCAAAAGACACCCTTCTTGAATCTATAGTCTAAAAGATCAAATTCTCATGTAGTTTTTCTTATATAGGAGAAATAGGATGCTCTACCAAAACTCAATTAAAAGAACATGGTGTTGACATAAAATATGAGAGAGTTTCCAAGTCAGCCCTAGCTAAACACTCCTCAACCACTAAACATCACATTTTCTATGAGAAGGCTCAAGTCTTGTGTAAAAAAGATAACTTCTTCAAGCAAAAAATAAAAGAGATCATTGAAATTGTAAATTTCTTATCCATTCCTGGAAACCCTTATCATCCTCTATTAGAAACAATTCTTCTCTCTCTATATGCAACCTCCCCCACATCTCACCCTCTCATGTTTTCACCTCTTGAGCTCTATTTTTCTTCTTTTGTCTCCCTCCATATTTTTAGGGTGTATCCCAAGATGTATATTTTTATGTTTTTTTCTAGATATTTGTATTTCCTTTTATTCTTTCTATTTAGATAGATGCATAGTCAACTACATTGTATATTTTAGTGTACATATTATATATTCCTTTAGCCTATGGTTTTTACTCAATTTTTTTTTCTAATCTATAAGTTTTTATATTCTCTCTTATTTATATTTTCCATCTTCTTCTTTTTTTTTATATTTATATTATCATTTTTTTCTCATATATAAAAATAAAGTCATAGAATAAGCTAAAATTTAAAATTAAAACATAATAAAAATGTGTGTGTGTGTGTGTGTGTACGTGTGGGCATGTGTGTGCATGCACATGTGTAGGCGTGCATGTGTGTGTGTGTGTGTGTGTGTGTGTGTGTGTGTGTGTGTGTGTGTGTGTCTGTGTGTGTGTGTGTGTGTGTGTGTGTGTGTGTGTGTGTGTGTGTGTGTGTGTGTGTGTGTGTGCCTGTGTCTGTGTCTGTGTGTGTGTGTGTGTGTGTGTGTGTGTGTGCGCATTATTTTTATATAGCTAGTCCTTATTCTTAATGTCATGGTTATTATTCCTCAATTTATATATATTATTTTATATTAAGTTTATATAGCTTTTCCTTATTCTTAAGTTTAGGGTTATTATTCTTGACTTTCTATATATACATATACATATACATTTATATAGTCACTTTTATTTGCACCATTCTCTTTGTTTATATAGTTTGTCCTTTGTGTGCATGTGTATGTGTGTAATTTTAATTATATTGTTTTCTTTTTTTATATAGCTTGTCCTTATTATTTACTTTATGGTTATTATTCTTGACTTTATATATATATATATATATATATATATATATATATATATATATATATATATATATATATATATATATATATATATATATATATATATATATATATAAAGGGCACACTTTATAAACAAAAGAGTGTTGGAATAATTTAGAATAACTGAGAGGGGGGTGAATTAGTTATCCAAGGTCCAAATGTATAGATAAAAAATTTAAGTGCTTGACAAATATATGTGCATACATTGATTAGATCAACCAATATCTAAAACCTTAGTATATTGTTGTCCTAGGTCAAATGAACTTTGTAGAAATGCAAATATGAAATACCAAAAATTCAATCCCACAATTTTCCATAGGGATTTAATGTGGAAACCCCATTTGGGAAAAACCACTAGTAACAGGCTACCAAATCTCACTCTTCTGAAGTGAGCCCTGTGAGGAGCCAACCCTTTTAAATGTGACCTTGATTAAAAGATTTCAATCACTGTAGAAGGAGTGAGCCTTGTTAGAGGACTTTAGAACATTAAATTAGAATGTCACCCTATTAAAGGATTTACTCATGATTGTTAGATCAACCTTAATCCAAAGGATTTATCTAGAGTAATACACTTGTTAGAAAGTAACAGTAGGACTTGATCTGATAATAAAACAACTCCCTTGCAGATTATAGATCTCTTATTTAGCTCTTCATTCTGCTTGGCATTAATTCCTCATCATCTCTGATAGCTTGTTCACCCTTCAAGCCTTCAACTCCTTAAGCCTTCATGCATAGTATGCCAAATGTAGGTTCATTCCTTCAGCCACCAAATGAAGCAAAACCTTGCTTACGCACTTCACACTTTACTTTAGGCATGTTATCTCCTTATATAGAGAATTTTGATCTTTTTCCCCTTCATCACAATCATCCATATTAGGATTAGGTTAGATACATTGAATCTACCCTTTTTTCCATTTTATTCCCTCTAGAAACTTCTCTTACAATCATCTTCAAATTCATCTTCAAATGATTTATCTTGAATTTGGTGCAACTAGCTCATCATAGTTATCTTCACCATGCTTCACATAATTCAAGAAATCAACTTTGTTAGCTCATATTCATCATATCTTCAATCAAACTCTTAATACTATCACTCGCCAATAACATGTTGTTTGCTTGAAAATAATTGTCTTATGATGCTTGGTCAACACTAGGTTACTTGGCATGAACTAAGTATGCACTCAGTCATTACTACCATTCTCTAATACTTGGCACAAACTAGGTTTACTTATCTTGATGCACACTAAACTTCCTTCACTCAACACATACTAAATTTTTTCTCAACTTGAACTAAATTGCTCGGCTTGCACTATTTGCTCGATCAGGCTTGGCAGATACATTTCTTTGCTTAGTCTTCTTCTTCTCTTTTCTTAAGTATCATTTCATTATATCCTTAAGTAGATAAACAATACACTATATTATCAAATTCTTACTTGGTCTTAGTGGTCCTTGTGTACACCATATAATTCAACCTTTCTCTAAGTACTCTTGTTATCCTTTATTTTCAAATTCTCTTCATCAATAAATCAAATGATAGCATTCAGACCAAATTAGCAATTGTCTTACCAGCAACTAGCAGGTTTGATATCAGTGATAAAATAATAATTGTTCCATGATAGGTTTCATTAATCTCCTTCATTTCTATACTTCAACAATCTTCTTTTTCAACAAAGAGAATGATAAAAATAAAATAAAAATGCATATATATATATATATAGGACACACTATATAAAAAAAAGAGGACAATAAAAATAAAATAAAAATGCATACACACACAGATATATGTATGTATGTATGTATATAAGCACTTTTATTTAAGTCCTTTATTTTATGTTTATATAGTTGGTCCTTACTATTGACGTTATGGTTTGTGTTATTTATAGATTCTCACAATTATAATTTAAATATATACTCTCGTTTTATATATATATATATATATATAT
The DNA here is from genome assembly GCA_028749045.1 of Cupressus sempervirens. Taxonomy (NCBI): domain Eukaryota; kingdom Viridiplantae; phylum Streptophyta; class Pinopsida; order Cupressales; family Cupressaceae; genus Cupressus; species Cupressus sempervirens. Next base: position 548,019,278 of record CM053790.1, on the reverse strand, counting down.
ATATATATATATATATATATATATATATATCTTTTACATTATATTTATCAGTAAGTCTATCTCATTTTGTTTCTTATGTTATATCATATATAGATATATAAGATTATTATTATTATTATATGTATCTATTCCTTTACTTGTTCTCATTTTTCAATATTTTTCTAATTGTTGGACCTCAATCTTTTCTTGATTGTTGTGCACCCACCCCCATTCCTTTCTCCTTTTATCCACACTGGGTTTGTAATATTGCCATTTTTTCCCTTTAGCTCTCTCATCTTGATTGTGGATCATAGAGTGTGATCCAAAACATTGATGCAAAAAATTAGAACACAACTTGCCCTGGAAATACATCAAAGAACAAAAAAAATTTAAAAAATAGTTAAATAGAAAGGATCTACTTGTGGTGGTTTCTCATTAATATTACTCCCAAGATATATAATTATTTCTTCATTAATATTTACTTTGGACAAAAGATTTAGGACTTCTTTCCCATATTTAGAAATTTTGACAATTTCAAAGAAAGGAACTTACATCTCAACTTGAGACAAAGTATTAGAAATGAATGAGTTAGTACTTACCACCTTATTATCTATTAGTTACTTGTTATGCTAATTTGTTACCTTAGCTTTTTTTGATCATTTGGCATTGCCTTCTTTTTATCTTAAGATTGTGTAAATTAGGTTGTAATCTATTGATTAGGACTCCTAATTATTTTCCAATGTCAACATTTATAGTCATATTCCTTAGTGTATAGTCTCTTTTGACTTTATCTACCACTACAATTGTATAAGTCCTTCTCTCTTCATTAGTTGATTACCTTACCCTTTGATTCACCTCTTCATCAAACAAGACTTTCCGTGAGTATTGTTTCTTTTTTCTCATCATATCAACATCAGGAATGTGATAATCTTCTAAGGAATCATCATCTCTCCAAAGTGTTTTTGATAATAATTTGTTCACAGCAGGCTTCTCATCTTTTCAACCTTACTCTTCCAATATTCTATGTAGTCAAACATTGATCAGGAGTATGTAGTAATTTGTAAATCTCACACTGTTAGAAATGTTTAGAATAACTAAGAGGGGGGTTAATCAATTACTCAAGGTCTATATGTACCACTTGAACAATAAACACATCATTGTTCAACTTATCTTGCATATCCTATTGTTGCTTGGTCTCCACTATAAACTATCATAAACTTAACTTGCATTACATGATGAAAACATCATCACATGTGAAAAATTTATAAGACATTCATCACAGTTTGACACTAGGATTTTACATGGAAATCCAATTTGGTAAAAACCACTAGCAATATGTCATTCTTTTTCACTCTTTTGAAGAGATCTCTATTAGGATCCAACCCTAGTAAAGGTTACAATCCACACTATTAAATGTGATCTAGTTAGAGGATTTAATCACCCTATTAGGAGTGGCCTTGTAAGAGGACTTTGATCATTTCATTTAGAATGTCACCTACAAGCTATTAAGCCTTCAAATGACTGTTAGGTTAACCTCTATTAAAATGATTTCATTACAAACTTTTTAAAATGATAAGAAAGAAAATATAGGTTTGATCTATGTGATTATAACTCACTTTTGTTGGTTCATATCTTTGTTTGGTCCTTATTTTGGTTCACTGATAAGCCTTTCATTGTCATCTCTAATCTTGATCTACTTGGACACCCTTCAAGAAATCAGTCCACTCTTCTCATCAACGCTTAAGCCTTCTACTCAAATTCACTTATCAATAATAGCATCACACCTACAAGCTTTCTCTTTTAGCTTCGTATCAACTCACTTGTGTATACCTGATCAACCTTACTCAGTATGACTTCCTTGACATACAGACTTGCATACACACTAGCTCAAGCTAGACGAGGCACCAAATATTTTTTTTTGTATCACCTTAAATAGATAATTTGTCTATTACTATTTTCTACATCCACTGTAGATCTTAGGGTTTATGATCAGATTCAATGTACTTGTACATCTTCTTGATCATCCTCTAGAAACTTCTTTAGAATCTATCTATTAAGTCTTTACCTAATCATCTCCTTGAATTTAATGATCCAACTCATCAATCTTATCTTCAAAATGTTTTATATCTCCAAAGAAATCAAATGATTCAGCTTGATCTTACAATTTCTTTAAATTTTATCTTTTATTATCACTTGGCAATCACTGAACTCTGACACTTGGTCAACACTAAAATACTCTGTCACTGAAAAAGATTTCTGGCTTAGCATCAACTAACTTTCTTGGTAGATGCTAATGCACAATCAACATTAGATTTTCTCAGCACTAATTGTGGCTCAGTTGACATTGGCATTACTTGGGACTCCTTAGTAATTTACTCTTTTGCTCGGATAGGCTTTCCTTGACATAAACAATTGCTTAGCTTTATCAAAGCCTATCTAATTAAATGTCAACTCATTTTCATAACTTCAACCTTTCCTCTGGGTGTTATAATTATGAGTAACTCTCAAATCCTCCTCATCAATCAAATAGATATGACATTTAGATTAGGTAGCAATATGTCTCATTCATAGATTTGACATCAATGACAAAGCAACAATTGTGCCAATTGTAAGTTTCCAATAATTTCCCTCTTTGGCATTGATGGAAACATCTCAAATATCAAAAATACTAATAATAATTTAGTTACCATAGAATCCAAAAAAAATCACTTTCATGAGTGACCACTATCCTTAGTTTCATTCAAATTCTCATCCATTCAAACTTTCAAACTCCCTCTATCATTTTTATCTCCCTCTGAGGTTTATCTTTCTTTTGTAAGTAATCTTGTGAATTCTTAGTAATATCTCCCTCTTTCTTCTTCAATATTTTTCTCTATCAGTAATCTCACCCTCTTTGACAACAATTCCAAAGACATGTAGTTGTCTCAACTTAAAAATCTTCATGCTTTTGAATTATTTATGCAAGAGCATCTTGGGTGTAAGAGAAATCTCGTATCACAAAAAAATATTTTATTTTCAGTTTTTTCTATTTTAATAAGGACTAGTAGACAAGGTGGTTACTATTTATGGGAACTTTCTATTTTTAGTAAGTTTTTCATATGAGCTTAGAATGTTCTCATTTTCTACAAGAAGGTTCATTTTAGAGTTATAAGCCTACTATAAAAATCTCATTGCTCCAACTTAATTATCAGAGAAGTTATTGTGGATTTTTGGCGGAAATATTTGAAAAAAAAATCTTTAGGCTCACCATTGGAGGCCTTAGAGTGCCCGAATGAGGTCTAAAGGGCACTTGCATCTTTCTATGCCTACATTTTCGAAAAGTGGTTATAATAGCCAATCAAAGCAACAGTTTGTGAGTTATGGCCTTTCAAAGTTGGGCTACCCAAAATATGTAAAATAATTGTCAAATATGTATTTGGCCAACTCTATATGTATTGTTAGGGTTTGGTGAACCTAGGTATTAAGTTTCAATGTCTAGAACCTTCCCGAGTAGCATAAAATTACCTATTTAAGGAAGGCCCAAACATTGTCTACAACATCTCTAGGTGATAGTTCATAGCTTGTCTTGCAAATTATTATAACGAAGGTGCCCATGTGGGTTAGCATATTATACTTGTAAACTCTATAATTCCACATTTGCAGCACAAATAAGAAGTTCATATTTTGTTCTTGCATTTGTTGTTGTTTCTTTGTTTTTTGTTATGGTTTATGGTATTAAGGGGAGCACCCTTCATCAATTATGTATATTTTTCATCTCTAGCTAATACTTTTCATATGTCTATGACTGATCTTTTATGTTGCCCTGAAGTATTCTTCCTTAGGTATGTCCCAAAGTAGAGTTGTATTGCACCACTATGTAGAATGTTATGTTTAGCACATTGGATACAATGCACCTTGGCTTCTCAATTAGCTTTAGTTAGAGGAATAACACCTAGTTTACCTCTAAGATATTGATGAGCATCTTTGGGAAATGATTTTTTGAATATGTCAATGATTTGTTCCTTTGTACTCACATATTCTAGCTTTACTTCTTTGTCTTGAACTAATTCTCTCAAGTAGTGATTCTTGATAGAAATGTGCTTTATCTTAGTGTGCATCACTGGATTCTTTGAAATGTTAATAGCACTTGTGTTATCACAGTAGATAACTACTAGATCTATAATCTCTTCTTGCATGTCTTTCAACAATTACTAATCCACATTATATTTGAACAATTCACTGTAGTTGCCACATACTCAGCTTTAATTCTTTATTTGGAAATACAATTCTATTTCTTGTTTTTCCATAACACCAATCTCTTTCCTAGAAAGAATGTACTTCCACTAGTGCTTTTCCTATCATCAATATTTCTAATCCAATCCGAGTCAATGAAAACCTTTAGTTCAAATCTGTCACTTCTCTTGTAGTATAATCCATAGTCTTGTGTATCTTTTAGATATCTCATTATCCTTTTGATAGCCATCATGTGATTCTCTTTAGGATTTTTTGAAAATCTAGCATCTATCCCAAGTACCAATGCAATATCTAGTCGGTTGTGAACAACAGATTGCAATTTTCCTATCATATATCTACACATAGTCTAGTTCACATCAATGGAATCGTCATTCTTAGATAGCTTAATGTTTTATAGAAATGGGTGTGTTCACTAGCCTTGAATCTTCCATACCAAAGGTCTTCAATATTTCCTTGATGTATTTGGTTTGTGAAATGAAAATACCAAACTTCATTTGACACAGTTGTAATCCAACAAAGAACTTGATTTCACCAAACATAGACATTTCAAATTCCTTTTTCATTTCAACAAAAAATGATTTCCAAATATGATATCATTAGCAAATATCACAAATAAAATTACTTCATTGTTCTTACCATTCTTCAAATATAGATTGTTGCTATCATTTTTCCTCTCAAAACCAATTTTCATTAAATAGTTATGTAACCTTTCATACCATGCTCTTTGTGCTTGTTTCAATTCATAAAGAGCTTTTTTTAGTTTACATACCACGTTCCTCCTATCTGGATCTACAAATTCTTCACATTGTTCAATGTATACTTCTTCCTCCAGTATACCATATTAAAATGAAGATTTGACATCCATTTGATATACCTTGAAATTCTTGTAAATTGACTATGTGAGAAGAGTTATAACTCCTTCAAGTCTGGCAACATGAGAAAAAGTTTCTCCATAGTAAACTCCTTCTTGTGTATAACCCTTGCATGCCAATATTTATTTGTTTCTTGTTACTTTGCCATTTTTTTTAAGCTTGTTCGTAAAACCCACTCTATCCCAATGACATTTTTGTCTTTAGGTATTGGTACTAAGGTCCAAGTATTGTTCTTCTAAATCTGGTCAATTTCTTCATTCATAACTTGTATCCAATCTTCGTTATCTAAAGAGTCTTTTATTATTTTAGGATCAAAATCGCATAATAAGCATGTGTCATCTTGGAATTTTCTCCTTTTCATCACACTTGATTCATCGTCTACAATGATTTGATCAAGTTTATGATGTATTCTCACATATTTTTCTAGTACAGGTAGCTTTCTTCTTGGCTCTTCTTTAGGTTCATCTGGAAAAACAATCTTTGGCTCATTTCATCTTTCTTTTTCATATTTTAGTTTAGGTTCTAAATGCTTGATATTCACAATCTAATGGTTGGAATTGCCTATTTATGACTCATCATCTTTAGTCTATTGCTCAACACCCACTCTCTTCTACTTGGAAATTTGCATTTGCATTCCATCATTTCATGTCTAATGGGAACTTTTAGCTTGACTTGTCTATTCATTTTGAGTGTTGGGAGCATCATCATCCATATAGATGAATGTACTATAGTCCTTAGGTTCTTCATTACATGAAGCATCACCTTTTTTCTGCAAACTCATCAACTCTCACATTTGCACTTTTCGCAACTTTATTAGTGCTAGAATTTAAACACTTATAAGATTTGTTTTTTGTGGAATGACCTAGGAATATGCCTTCATCACTCTTTGCATAAATTATTCCATTCCTATTATATTTTAGTATATAGCATCTACTTCCAAATATTTTGAAATATTTTACATTATGAGCATAACCATACCATAGTTCAAAAGGTGTAGCATTTGTACCTTTCTTGACTTGAACTATATACAAGGTATAGATAGTAGTGCTAATTGCTTCTCTCCAATATTTATGTGATACACATTTCTCCATCATTAGTGTTCTTGTACAATCCATTATTGATATGTTTCTTCTTTTAGCTATCCCATTTTGAGTAGGCATTCTTGCTACTAACATTTTTCTTTTAATTCCTCTATCATTGCAGAATGTATTGAACTCATGTGAAATGAATTCACCACCTATGTTAGATCTCAGACACTTCAAACTCTTCCCTATTTTTTTTTCAACTTTGGCTAAATACCACTTGAATAACTCAAAAGCATTATATTTAACTTTAAGAAACATCACAATCATCATTTTAGAGTAGTCATCCACAAATAGAATAAAATATTAATCTCCATAGTAAATTTTAGCACCAATGGGTCCACATAGGTCAGTATGAACCAATTCCAAAACATCATTAGCAGTATATGTCTTACTCTTAAAACTAGACTTGGTCATCTTTCTAAATGATATTGTTTACACATAGCATTGTTAAGCTTCTTCTATTTAGGAAATCCTCTCACTTTCTTCATCTTACTCATATTCACCAAATTATCAAAATTCACATGACATAATCTTTTGTGTCATAACCAAACATCTTCTTGTTGTGCAAACATACACGTCTCTTATGATAGGTCTAGATAGAATAAGTTACCTCTTGTCTACTCACCAGTTCCAATTAGCTTGCCATTACCATCATGTATCTTGGCCTTTCTGTTGTGAAATTCAACTCTATAACCTAATTTGTTCAGCTCTAAAATACTCAACAAATTGTATCTAAGTCCTTCAACCTAGTAAACATTTTCACATATTATCTTATCAATCAGTTGAATAGTGTATTTACCTTTTATAACACATAGAATGTCATTACCAATTTTAATAAATCCACCATTATATGGACCAATATGTTCAAATTTGTCTTTATCACTAGTCATATGATTGGAACATCCAGTATCAATTATCCATATATCACTTTTGTTCACATAAGAAATTAATGCATCTTTCTCATCCACATCAAACTCTTCTTTCATAGAAACATAGACAACTTCATCATCATTAGTCTCATATTCATTATCAGTCTTTTCTTCAAAAATATAACAAGATTTCTGAACCTTTTCATCCTTGTTTCTTTTTTAGTCTTTGTCATCTCTTCTTTCTTTGTACTTGATTTCCTTCTTGTCATCCTTGTCTTCTCTGTCATACATCTAGCAGCAATATGACCAACTTTATTGCATGAAAAAAAAATAATAGATAATTTACCTTTGTATTTAGCTCTTCCTCTTCCAAACCTTTTTGCAATGAGGGCTTCAAGTTCATCAATCTCATCCTTATAACTATCACTTTCACTCTTCACATGTTTTCATTTCTTCTTAAAAAGAATTAGTTATGACTTGAAAGCATATTCAATGGTAGCAAGTGTGTAGTTATCAAAATTAGATATCTCAAAAGTAGTAAATCTACCAACTACACCTTCTAAGGTCAAAATGTTACCTAGTGTGCATCTTAGTTCCTTAATTATAGAGACTTTAATCTCATAGATAGGAAGCAGAGTCCTCAATAACTTGCTTATCATTGTTTCATATTCAATTGTTCCATTTGCTCCTTAAATAACATTAACAACCTCTTTGACTCTTTTTGTTGTATTGTACTATGTTTTCACCTTCCATCATTCTCATATCATCAAATTTACCTCTCAGGATTTCTTCTTTAGCTCTTAGTACATTGTCATCACCTCCATATATAGTCTTCAATATGTCCCACATCTTCTTTACAGTATTGCAATCTTTTAGGTCATCAAACTTGGCATAGCTTAGGGCTGAGGCAATATCCAACATTTCTTGGTTGTGATCCAACTTTTGTCTTAGTTCTTCAGTAGTTAGAGGAGTAGTTGTTACATCTACATATTCATTTCTCAAAAAATTGGCAGCAAAATCACTGATATTGGATATGTATAGCTTCATCAGGGTCTTCCATGTAGGAAAGTTCTCCTTATTCAGCTTGGGTACATCTCTCTTGTTTGTCATGATCTTTAGTTTTAAGTACCTTAAAACTTTTCTTTGTAAGCAGTCAACTCTGATACTAGTTGTTAGAAATGTTTACAATAACTGAGAGGGGAGTGAATTAGTTACTCAAGGTCTATATGTACCACTTGAACAATGAACATATCATTGTTCACATTATCTTGCATATCCTATTGTTGCGCGATCTCTACTATAAAATTGTCATAAACTTAACTTGCATTTCATAATGAAAACATCATCACATGTAAAAAATTCGAAAGACATTCATCATAGTTTGACACTAGGATTTCATGTGGAAGTCTAATTTGGAAAAAACCACTAGCAACATGTCACTCTTTATTATTCTTTCAAAGTGAGCTCTGTTAGGAGCCAACCTTGTTAAAGGTTACAATACACATTGTTAAATGTGACCTAGTTGGAGGATTTAATCACCCTATTAGGAGTGGCCTTATAAGAGGACTTTGATCGTTCTATTTAGAATGTCACGTAGTTGAAGGATTTACACAAACAGTTAAGTCTTCAAATGATTGTTAGGTCAACCTTTGTTAAAATGATTTCAATACAAACTATATACAATGATAAGAAAGAAAATAGTAGGCTTTGAGATGTGTGATTACAACTCACTTTTGCTATTTTAGATCTATGTTCAATCATTATGTTGGTTCACTTATAAGCATTTCATTGTCATCTCTGATATTGATCTTCTTGGACATCCTTCAAGAAATTTTTCCACTCTTCTCATCAACACTTAAGGCTTTTGCCCAAATTCACTTATCAATAATAGCATCACATCTGAAATCTTTTTCTTTTATCTTTTCATCCACTCACTTGTGTGTATCTGATCAAACTTTTTTTGTATGACTTCCTTTAAATACAAACTCACACACACACTGGTCGGGGCTAGACTGAGCACCAAATGTTTGGTTTTGTATCACCTTAAATAGGCAATCTATGCTTTACCATTTTCTACATCCACCATAGATCTTAGGCTTTACTATTAGATTCAACTTGATTCAATGTATCTATACATCTTCTTGATCATCCTCTAGAAACTTCTCTATAATCTTTCTATTAGGTCTTTACCTAATCACCTTCTTGAATTTAATGATCCAACTCATCAATCTTATCTTCAACACATTTTACATCTCCCAAGAAATCAACTAAGTTGACTTGATCTTACAATTTATTTGAATTTGATATTTTACTATCACTTAGCAATCACTAAATCTGACACTCACTCAATACTAAAATACTCAGTCACTAAAAATGTTCGGTCAACACTGGATTTTCTTGGTGTCATGCCCAAAATTTATTGGGCAAAAGTACTACTATTTTTTTTTTGGGGGGAAATTATTCCAACTCCCATACAAAATCCAAAGAACAAATATGCATCTACAAAAAGTTTTCTCTCATGAATATTTTATATCAAGTGATCTATTGGTTTCTTTCTCTTCTACTCAACTATGATATAATGGGTTTATGATAGTTATTAAAATCATTTGATGATCACATCTTTAAATTGAACAATGCAATAGAAACATAATCTTGGTAACCATTAGATTCGCCTCTCCTATCATAAATGGAACTTAAATGATTTTTTCCTTGAATGGATGCATAGTAAAATATCTTTACATGACCAATCTATTTAGAATATTCTCTTGTATTGATTCCTTGCTCAAATAGACAAAATGTAGAAATACATATACATTCCGTAAGTAATCATCATAGTGTCAATTACAATAATTCTCTTTTAAATTTCATCTATATCTTACTATGATTAGTCAATCCTTCCATTACAATGCAACTAACTTCATAACAGTGAACCTAACAATCTGAATACTTATGAGCATACCCAAATTTCTTTATTTCTTACATGAATTCATCTTTCACCACAATGTACACAATATGATAATCTCACTTTTACAACACAACACACAAAAGACACAAGTGAAGGTTTCCACTTTAACAATCTAATATACAATCACATCATGAGGATACCATCCTTTCAAATACATTACACAAAGACATGGGAAGGATTGGTTTCTTTGACTTCATGATATGTCACAACACTTTATTCTTCAACAATTCCAAGGGTAGACCCTATCTTCTTCATAGATCACTTTCTCACAACCTACAAAAGGGCATAAAACCAAGAACCATGGAGGCTCACCTCCCATCCTAGGCTTCTAAGATTCCACCCACCAAGCTAGGGAAACAAGGCTCAAATAGGTTACACTCAAATATTTCACAATTCATGCAAACATAGTATCACATTACATTTACAATCCCTCCAAGGTTTAACACAATGATCCACCTTTGAGATCATAAAATAGTGAGTGAAGGTGGGCTCTCCAAAGAGGAGAATGCCATATCCATATTCACATGTACATTTGTAATTCCATAATGCCTCTTCAAGGCCATCAATGTACATCCTCCTCATCACATCAATACACTTATACCTCTCATAATACAAATGTTGAGTCCAACTAACCCCTTCACCCTAGGCATCTCCTCCCTCCCAAGGGTGAGTGAAGCCTTCACACCCATTAACATTCATACACACACAAAAAAGAGAAATTCATCACAAGCAATGGAACGTACCCACAATCCAAAACACAAATACACTACATGGATTTTAACACAAAATGAACATTAACTATATCATTGAGCAAGTGAAATGAGATATATGTCATGGGCACCAATCTTGGTCCAAGATAAAGGCAAAAATGAAGATTGTTGTAGAGCTTCCTTCTCCTTAGTCCCTCCTCCTTCCAAATCCTAATTGTCTCTAAACTTAGAGAGTGGGTGAACACCCCACTAGTTTTTCCAAGTCTGCTAAAAAGACTCTCCCACTATATCATTTTGGCAAAAACATCAAGCCATTATCTCTTACAACTTTGTCTCTATCAAATTTTCTATTTTTGACTTAGTGGAAACATGGGGGAGAACTCACCAGACAACTCAATTTTCGAATTGATGGAAGAATGCAATTGTAAAGGGGTCCCCTAGGTTAGCTAAGCACTAAAATGGTCAAATTTAGGCCCCTAACATGTTATGCTAACATATGGGTAGCTTATTCTCACAAAAAAGGCACTTTGGGACCACCTATTGACCCTTTAAAATCCTTGTCAAGTTTTAATTCGAAATTCCCCTTGATAGTGACCCATCCTATCCTTTCTCCAAGTGGATTTGATTAAATCTTTTTAAGGGAATTTAGTTTAAGGTTAAGAGTTTCTGTGACCCAAACCCTAGATGACAAGTCATCAACACATAAACAATTACAAGTGTCAAGTGACACATTTAAAACACATTACACATCACCATGACATGTCCCTAATGTATATATGAGATTAAATTTATCACACATATGCAAGCCTACATTTATGAAATAAACACATCACAATGAGGCTTTTGAATCTTCCAAAGATTTGGCCTAGCTATACCGTATTCACATGAGTTTGGACCTTGCTTCCCCAATTAAATTTGATGGTTCAATTGCTTGCACACTAAAATTGAGCACTAGTAGTCCAATGAAAATCATATAAAAATACATGTGTATAAATGCATGACAATTTTAACCTTTCAAAATCAACATATTCAAATTTTCATAATTAGCCTTGATTTTTCTAATCATTTTCATATAAAAATCATTCAAAACAATAAAATATCAATATTTGCACATCAATATTAATCTTTCCCTATCATGATCAAATTAATATTCTGAATCACATTATATTCCATTTTCTATCATGGTGATGAAATGTTGAATCTATACTGTTAACTCAACCAACATGAAAATTAGTTTTGAATACATATCTCAGGTCAAAATCACCAAAATGTAAACATCATGACTAGTACCCTTTGATTCAGTATAGTTTGATTACTAATAGTATCCCATTATCATTATAAGATAAAACACATAACAAGGTGTATCAATTATGGCAAGTAACTCAAGAGATTGCATAGTCACATAATTTTCAAAATTAATCATAGAATAAATCTATTACATTCTACTGAGCCATAAAATATGTCCTCGTGAATATCAACATATCCACCTAATACTACTTGCACAACAATTGGATTATTGCATTACATCATACTAAGTTCTACTATGTAGACCCTTATCTAATTATGATAACAATTTTCATCTATGATTATTATAAATATTTACAACAATTCATGTTGATTTATCTTTCCAAAATTCAATTATCCTAATATCCTATACTATATCATGAAACCATCAACATAGTTTCTAGGTTATGACATCTCAAGCCTTTATTCCATAGGTCTTAGCTTATCAGCCTAATGTAATTTCAAATACTATACTTAACACAATAAAGACAAAAATGTATATCAATCCCAATCAGATCTTAGGATCATATTGGTAAGGAAAATGTCAGTCATGGCATGCTCAAACCTTGGAACCTACTTACCATCATCTATCATAAGGTGTAGGATAATAGTATAAAATTCACATTCTATACACAAGAGGTAGAAATGGCATTATGTCTTATGACTCTTCCTATATCTAATCATATTCATGTTATTAGATTTTATAATAGGGTATTGGGGAAGGGTCCTTACACTCGGCACTAACTATGGCTTGGTTGACACTACTATTACTTGGCACTCATTAGTATTTTATTCTTTTTCTTAGATAGGCTTAGCTTCCTTGACATAAACAATTACTTTTCTTTATCAAATTCTATCTAATTGAATGTCCAATGTAACTCCTTTTCATAACTTCAACATAATATTTTCTTGCAAGTGAGTTAGTTGGAGGAATGTGTGTATTCAAAGTTGAAGGAGAATCGGTGAGTTATGAAGGACTAAAGGTGATCAAGTAGTGTAGTGGGTATTTATTGCAAATTTTTTAGAGTGAGGTGATCATATATTGCATAGAGAAGATATATTATCATTAATTAGTGTAGACAAAAGGATCAAGGTATTTTTACATTCTAATTAGTGTATCAGGCGAATCCCTTAACAGAGTAGTCCTAATAGACCTATAATAAATCTCCTAACAAAATACTCACTTAATTGTGAAGTAAAAATCATTTTGTAAATGTAGACTTAACAGTCTTATATTCTTTTACTAGAGAAGACCCTTTACAGGGTAGATCATTAAGAGTGATCAAATTTTAGCCCTAATGGTCACTTTTTTACTATAGTAGTGAATATTTTGTGGGTGTCATCCCCACCATAGTTTTACCATCACATTTGAGAGTTTATATGTTACCAAATCTTGTGTCATGAGTTATTTACATGCTTGTGTTTTTTAATCATGTTAGTAGATGTTAGATCTGGTATTACATGTTATTACATGATATTGCATTATTGAGGTTAATGAGGAGTTGGTGAATTGTGTTTAGTATGGTTTCTATTTGAAGTTATAAAAGTTTTTGGAGATTCTAATCCCCCCACCCCTCTTAGCATCTCACTTTCCCATTAGAATTCCAAAAACTAGTATCAGATCTCTAAGTAAGAAATCTAACCACTTCAGAGTCCAAGGTCTTGGAGATGGAAGCCTACAAACTAAGAAAGGTGGTCCAAAATCATAAGCTTGATTTTCATATTGCATTTAAACAAGGTTACAAAGAAGGAATTGAGGAAATCCTTGAAAAGTAGGAAGGAGATGGAAATCTAGTAAAATGACATTCAATACTAGGAAGAAAGCATTGAAGACTTATGTGATGAAGGTAGATATAGTGAGTCTAATGCAATAACAGCAGATCTATTGGAGAAGAACAATAATATGAATGAAGAAGTAAGAGAATTGAAGAGAGAACATGAAATGCACTTAGTAAGACTATGTGAAGTCATGGAACAAAAGAGAAAAGTTGAAGATGATAAGGAAATGGTTGATGAATAAAAGAGGAAAATGGTTACAAGGCTTGATGAAAGGATCACTAAAATACAATGGCTAACACACAATAAATTTGACATGGCCAATCAGCTATTAAGTGTCAATCATGAAATTGATAGCAAGGTGGAAGAGATTGAAAACCAAAGTTCATAAAATAATAAATTGAAAAATGAATTGAGAGTGGAAAATGAAATCATTGAAAGAATCAAAAGATCTAAAGAGGCCATGATAAAACTTGATGAACAGTTAAAAGTATACAGAAGACCTGATGATACTAATGGATTAGGTTATATTAAGTTCATATCATCTACCAAGAAAGGTGAGTCATTAAAGCATAGAGAAAAAAGAAATGGGAAACCAAAGAGCAAAATGCCTACATGTTATTACTATAGAAAACCAAGTCATACAACAAATGTTTGTAGGAGCAGAATTGGTAAGTCCAATCCTAAACTTGAATTTGATGGACATTGCTTTAATTGTAAAAAGTATAGACACCAAGTATATAAGTGTAGATTAAATATTGGTAAGACATCAGTTACATCTAGATTTGAAGCTTATTACTACACATGTCAAAAGTATGGCCACAAGGTACAAGATTGTAGATCTAATGTAAAACATCTAAAAGTTAAGGCAATGTAACTAGGCAAGGTAATGGAATAAATTGGGATTACAATACTTGGGTCACTTTTTAATTATGTGGAAGGAATGGACATGTTGTAGAAAATTGTGCAAGAATATATTTCAGAGTAAGATCTACAAATTAGAAGAACTTTGGTATGGTATGCTTTCATTGTCAGAAGGTCAGTCACCTAAGAAGAGACTATAGGAACTAAGCACAAACACCAAATGTTGAAGAGAACAAATGGAATAGAAAAAATAAATTTTGAAGAAGTAATGAGCCAAATGAAGCAAGCCTAGAAAAAGAAATTTGAAGGAGGTAGTATTTCAAATGAAGTAGTTAAGATCACCCAATCCAATGGATTGGGTCATTCTAGCACCTCAAACTAAAATTAAAGAAGTATGGAATTGTATTTCAAATTGTCAAATTATACATTAGTTCCTAAGATTGAAAGAATGAAATTCTAAATTGGCATAATATTAGATGCATAAGGATAAATTTGTAGTATGAGGGAGAACTAGTAATATCAACTAAGTGAATTTTTGAATACCGAGATGCAAAGTTAGTAATGGCTGAGCACCAGTATTAAATATTGAATGTTGTTAAGAGCTTGAGAAAATTGAGAAGTGTTACTGTCGAGCTTCACATTAGTGGTTGAGATAGCTTGTATTGTACCCACTATGGGTATATAACATTAATGAGGCCCTAAAATCACATTTTTGACCTATATAGTATTGGAAGTTTAATTGGGAAGCTGAGATATTGAGAGGGGGGTGAATCAAGACATATAAAACATTTATCTTTCAAAGTTAAATTAACTGTATTCACACATAATCCATCTCATATCTTAGATCTCATACCATGTAAATATAAACGTGTAATGTTGAAATGAAATCTATCTAAGCATAACATCTATGAAATGTAAACACATAACACAAAATATTTGGTTACCCAAAAACCCTCTAAGGTGAAGGTAAAATTGGGGTGGAGATGATACTCACAAATCTTCATTACTGCAATAAAAAGTTAACATGTTAGGGTTACAAATTTAATCACTTTTGATGATCTACCTAATGAAGGGTCTATCCTATTAAAATATTTTAAGACTGGTATGTCTTACCTTGATTAAAGGATTTTACACTTATAATGAAGTAAAGACTATGTTAGGAGATTTACAAAGGTCTATTAAAACCACTAATTTTAGAGATTTTCCTTGATTCAATCTATTAAAACTGACTCAATACCTTATCCTTTGGTATGCACTTATAATTTCTAATTATAGATCTCATCCTTCCAATATTTGATCTAATCTCCAATATAATATATATTTACTCATTCCTTCACTAGTTCATTAGGTCACTAAACTTTGATCTTCACAACTTTCACATGCAGCATCCAAAACTTAACTCCTTCATACAATACTTAACTTCCTTAGTACCCTTCACAATCTCTTTTGCAATATCTCACTCCACACTTGTTAAAAAATAAGATTTGGATCTACCTATTTAAACATATATATAGAGTCTTCTAGAGACTTCCCTTTTTTCCTTTTCATTTGATTGGTTGTTCATTCCTTGTAGGGATTGGTAATCCATGTCAAAACACATAATAACCTCTATAACAATCTCTATGATAATTAAGTGTCATGTTCATGTTGGCTTGAAATAGTTTACCTCAAAGTTTGTGTCATTCTAGAATTTTATGTTCTCTCTGTGTTACTTGGCACACATTCTTTTTTATTCTCAATCATAATTGTTATTTATGTTACTACTCAGCCTTAATTGTACTCGACTCCTTCTATATAACTTGGTATCAATATGTTTTTTCTTCTCAATGTTCACTAGGCTCAACTTATACTGAAAATACTTGGTGACCAAAGACTCTTGGCTCCTATAGAGCTCAGCATATACATGTTTATTTATAAGTCTTTACATGACTCCACCTTTATAGAGTAGCTTGGTCGTAGTGATGACCGACTGATTTTTCCTTATATGTGACTAAGTATTTGACACTAATAGGCAACATGACTTAGAGATACCAATAATCTCCCCCTTTAACATTAGTAGAAAAATTCTTTTTCATGATTATATCTTTATAATAAAATAATAAGAGTACTCTCCCTAAGCCTATGATTCAATTCTTATTGAACTTCAAATTCTTTACAATACATACTTTACATGACTCAAATCATTATGATTGTAGCTTTGTCATACATTGTCTACTTTATATCTCTCTAAATGTCATATGTATGTATCTTCTATACTCTATCCTCCTTGTAGCTCATCATTCCCCCTTGATCATTTCACTTCATTTCTCCTTTTTTTTCCTTATATATCTTTCATCGGTATTCTTTCATCATTCCCCCTTATTTTTTACACTTATCTCTATCACTAGGGTGTTTGTTGTCGGGGTTGTGAGGGTGGAATCAAACCATATTTTTCAAGGAATGGTTTATGAATTTGATTGATCATGGAAAGGGCATCATCCCATGTGGTTCATTTTTATTCTAAAACATGAATCTTCAACTATAGATTCTCTCCTAAATCAATTAAGGTTTTAGCAATCAAAAGATTGTGATCTCTTTGCACTAGATCCTTTGTTGAAATTAGCTCTCGTTGCATACCCTCCAAAGGAGGTATTAACATTGACTGGATAGAGATTAGTTTGGCCCTCATTCTACTATCTATTATTTGTAGCTCAGCCAACATCCCTTGTGCAAATAACAA
Source organism: Cupressus sempervirens (assembly GCA_028749045.1). Classification (NCBI taxonomy): domain Eukaryota; kingdom Viridiplantae; phylum Streptophyta; class Pinopsida; order Cupressales; family Cupressaceae; genus Cupressus; species Cupressus sempervirens. The sequence continues at coordinate 548,001,922 of CM053790.1, read as the reverse complement.
TCTATTATAATGCATTGAGCTTGATTCAGTTGATTGAGAGATAGAACTACCTGATTGCTTCATGTTGGCTTGAATCCTTTTTATGTTTTCCTTAAATTCATTTCTAAACCTTGGCAAATCACAAAGTATGTTGTACAAATCTTGTATCTTCTTCACAAGTTCTTTTAAATTATATACAAGTTCTTGCAACTCAACTTTTCTTACAGCAATGATAGTAGAAACTTTCTCTATGACTTTCTTTTCAAATTTCTTCTTACACTAGGCCATTAGTTTTTCATTTTCCTCAATATCCTCAGTATTGAAATTTTCAACAATTTGCACTAATGGATAGATAATGGGGGTCTTTTCATCGATGGTCTAAATATTAAAAGCATCAACAAATATGTCCTTTATATCATGCAATACATGTTTTTGTTGTTGTTATCTTTTCATATCTTCTTGCCTTTTCTTTCTTGCTAGCATGTCTTGAAAGATGACAATTTTCTCAAAATTGAGATTTGCTAGATACTATTTTGTGATGGGGACATGACCCAAGCACAGAATGGACACAATAGGAAAGGGAAATATTTATCAACTATGAAAATATGATAGTACACTTAGTGCAGAGGAAAAAAACTCCAAAACATGCCCTATGGGCTTACAATAGCATAAATCTGGAGATAATTTCTTCTCCCAGTACCTTCTCTCAAACTCCACTTTGAACTACCTTTTACAATGCCAAAAATGTCCTTAAATAGACCCCAAAGGGTTAAGGATTAGGAATAAATTCTAGAAAGTGCTAGTTGGCATCCACCGCCAAAATGGAAGGCTCCAAAAGTCACTTTAGAAGTCAGTACAAAATTAGAAGAATCCAAAAATGGTAGTCGAACTTTCGGGAGGCATAACTTTTGAACCGTAGCTCCGATCGATGAACCGTTTACATTTCCAAAAAACTCTTGGATTTCTCTATAGCCCTATGGATAGGCTTCACTCATCCCCCATTTTTTGGCCCTATACAAGGTCATTTAATGCCTCAAACCTAACTTTGAAGCATTCTTAGGAGGTCTCAAGAAATTGAAAAACTATGATAACTTTCAAACTGTGCAGCCTTTTGACCTAATTCTTTTTCTGGAATGTTCTAAATTACAATTTTAATCCTCCCTCCAATTTATACCTTTTGATTCACCATAATTATGGTTCAATTACATAGTCCTATTTTTTTGGCATTTACACATATCCCAAGGTGCTTAAATACTCTAACCCAGAACACTGATAGTGGAATTGTGAGAATTGGAACCTTTATTTGACCCAAATGGGTATCCATAAATGAAAACACATGAAACAGAAACTATGTCTAGGTACATTTTTTTGGGTGACACAAGATTGCCTTTATACCTCTAGATGCTCCTGCATCAGATGCCTAGGGTAGATTGAAAAGTGACCCTATCACTTTATGGATGGTAGAGGAAATCCCAAATGGAAAACTTCAACTACTAATATCCAAGTTGAGTCCTCTATCGATCGTCCTTTCCACTTAACCAGATAATCTTCATACTACCTATTTCTGGTACTCCTGCCTACACAACTATCCAGGATCTCTTCTATCTCCTCCTTCTTAGAAGCAGGAATTGGACATGGCTCTAACATCAGCTCCTCATCTGCACCATCATCATGATAGTCTGTTAAGTTTGCAATGTTGAAGATAGGATAAATGTGAATTCCATCTAGCAACTCCACCTCATATGCATTTCCTGAGTCATGTTTCTTCAGAATTTTGCAGCGGCCAAATTTCTTCATCTTCAGCTTGTTGTAAGTACCTACTGGAAATATTTCCTTTCTTAAGTGCACCATGACTAGATCCCCTACTTGGAACTCCTTCTATCTTCTCCTTTGATCAGCCCTAGCTTTATATAGTTGATTCATCTTGATAATGTGTGCCTAGACCTCCTCATGTAGGTGCTTGATATGTTCAAAAAACTCTTTTTCTTCAGCACTTGTCCTCTCCCCTTGCTCCATCTTCCTCAATTCTGGTGTAGTCCTTGGGCTACTTCCATATATAATTTGGAATAGTGATTTACCAATACTCCTATTTATAGAGTTATTGTAAGAAAATTCTTCTTGTGGTAGAATCAAATCCCATCCCTTGGGCTTATCCCCAAATAAACATCTTAGCAAATTGCCCAGACTTCTATTTACCACTTATGTCTGGCCGTCAGTCTGCAAATGATGTGTGGAACTGAATTTCAATTATGTTCTCAACTTCTTTTACAATGTTCTCCAAAAATACCCCACAAATTTAGTGTCTCTATCAGAAACTATACTCTTTGGGAGGCCATGTAGTCTTACCACCTCTTTGAAAAAAAAATCTACAATATGGACAGCATCATGAGTTTTATGGCATGGAATGAAATGTGCCATTTTGGAGAACCTATCAACCACCACAAATACTGAGTCATTACCCCTTTATGTCCTCGACAATCCAAGAACAAAATCCATACTTATGTCCTCCCATGGCTTTGATGGAATAGGCAATGGCTGATAAAGTCCAGTATTGTGACTAAATCCCTTAGCTGCTTGACAAACCTGACAACTCTGTACAAACTTTTTCACATCCTGCAAAATCTAAGGCCAAAAATAATGTTCTCTAAGAATGGAAATCATCTTATCTTGACCAAAATGTCCTACCATCCCTCCACTATGTTTCTCCTTAATTAGATTTTCCCTCATGGAACTCCTTGGAATGCACAATTGACTGCCCTTGAACAACATACCATCATGAATCAGATAGTCTAGTCACTTAGTTTTGTCTATTGCAACAGGTTCTTTACAAGCTTTCCATGCTTCAGCAAAATTAGGATCATCAAGGTACAGATTCTTGAGTTCATCAAACCCAACTACTTCAACCTGCATTATTGTAAGAAACAACTGCCTCCTTCTTAATGCATCTACAACCCTATTAGATTTTCCACTTCTATGCTTCAACATAGATGTATAGCTCTATAAGAACTCTACCCACTTCATATGCCTCTGGTTCAATTTACCTTGACTATTTAGATATTGTAATGCCTAGTGATCAGTATATAAAACAAATTCCTTTGGCAATAAATAATGTCTCCATTTCTTTAAGGCCTGAACTATTGCATAGAACTCTTGATCATAAATAAAATACTTCTTTTTTGCATCATTCAATTTTTCACTAAAATATGCAATAGGCTTACCTTCTTGGCTTAATACAGCCCCAATAGCTCTGCCACTAGCATCACAATCCATTTGGAACACCTTGTTAAAATCAAGAAGTGCCAACATAGGTTGTTCTATCACCCTCTTCTTTAGCAATTCAAAACTTCTTGCAATTGCCGCAGTCCATTTGAACTCTTTTCTATCCCCTCTTATTGTGTCAATTAGAGGTGCACATATGCCACTGAAATTCTTAATGAACTTCCTGTAGAAACTAACCAGACCATGAAATGATCTTAGCTAAGTAGTAGACCTTGGAGTAGGCCATTCCAAGATAGCTTTTACCTTCTCTAGATCCATTTTGAGACCTTCAGGTGATACAACAAACCCTAGGTAGACTAACTCTTTTTTAGCAAAGCTACACTTCTTCAGATTAATTAATAGTTCCTCTTCCCTTAACCTTTCAAGGACACTATGAATATGCAATAAATGTTCTTCCAAAATCTTGCTGAAAATTAAAATATCATCCAAATAGACAATAACAAATTTTCCCAAGAACTTCTTAAGTACCTCATTCATAAGCCGCATGAAGGTGCTTGGGGCTTTCATCAATCCAAAGGGCATGACTAGCCACTCATAAAGACCCTCCTTGCTCTTGAAGGTAGTTTTCCACTCATCTCCTTCTTGTATCCATATCTAGTGATAGACACTCTTGAGATCTATCTTTGTGAAGTACTGAGCTCCACTCAAGAAGTCCATAAGATCATCCATTCTTGGCAAAGGAAACCAATACTTGATGGTTATCCTATTTATAACTCAAGAGTCCATGCACATTCTCCATTCTCCATCCTTCTTTAGTGCTAGTATTGCAGGTACTACAGATGGACTCAGGCTCTCTCGAATCAAACCTTTCCTCAATAGCTCTTGAACCTGTATGTTTAGCTCCTCAGTTTCAGTAGGAGTCATCCTATGAGTAGCCTTGTTAGGAAAACTAGCTCCAGGGATTAAATCTATCTGATGACTGATTTGCCTTACTAGTGGCAATCCTTTTGGAACATTATCAGAAATGAAATCTCCAAATTCACTTAATAAATTTGAAACTTCAAGTGGTATTTCACTACTACCTTCCTTATCTTTTCTAGGAATCAAAGCATAGTACATACGTTGATGTTTCATGCCACCTAAAAACTTTCTTCCATCAACAAGACAGATCCTAGCACTGTTGCATGCCTTTTCACCTTCCTTTACCATGGGCTTTAGTTTGTGGCGAACTCCATCCTTTGTCAAAGAGTATGTGTTTGCATGACCATCATGTACTAAATTCTTATCAAACTACCATGGTCTTCCCAATAATAGATGGCAGACATCCATTGGAATAATATCACAGAGAACTTCATCATGGTAACTCCCAATTTTGAAATTCACTAAACATTGTTCGCTTACCAAGACCTTATGATCATCCTTCACCCAAGTGATCTGATAGGGTTGGGGGTGTTTCTCCCTCTTGAGCTTTAGCTTAGAGACCATCTCTTCTAACACCAAGTTGTTAGTGCTACCACCATCAATGATCACATCACAACATTTATTCTCACACTTGCACCTGGTACGAAATAGACTCCTCCTTTGTCCTAGTTCAATCTCACCACTTAGTAGGACCCTTTCATTTACTAAAGTCTCTCCTCTTTTTGCATTCTCTGAATGTGATGACTGTGCATCTTCATCCACATGAGCAACCCTAGCTTGGCCCTCAGCTCTCCTATCTATCCTTCCTTGTCATAGAGGGCATTCAAAGGCATGATGACCTTGTTCATTGCAATAGAAATAGGTACCATAGAAACCTCCTCTTCCTGAACCTTGTCCACATCCTCTACCTTTGCCTCTCTGATCTCCAAAGTATTGATCACGAGAGTAGTTGAAATCCTCATTCCTTTGGTTCCTGCTAGTACCCACATCTTCATTTTTCTTTTGGGTCTAATTTTGACCTCCAGATGACCTACCACTACCACTACCCCTTCCTCCTTGACTGCACCCTCTCTATCTCCCTTCAAACCTTTTATTTAGCTTCTCTTCAACTCATAGGGCAAACTGGTATGCCTCTTCAATGTTAGTCATTCTTACCAGACTTAATTCCTCCTAGATGCTAGGTCGTAACCCATTGATATAATGAGAAACTTTTTCATTATTTTATTTTGCATGCCCTACTCTAATCAAAAGTCAATAAAACTCCTCTGTATATTCTTGGACTGATTTTCCTACTTACTTTAACCCATGCATCTTCTTAAACAAATCAAGCTCGTAGTCAACAAGAATGAACTGCTTCTTTAGTTTGTCCACCATGTGATCCCACCTTGTGATCTTCTCCTTTCCTCTTCTATTTCTTTCCAATTGAACCTCTTACCACCAAATTTTGGCAAGGCTTTTCAGTTTGGCCTTTGCAAACTTAACCCTATCTGGATCCCTGATATCCTCATACTCAAAGTACTCTTCCAGTTCATTGATCCAGTCGATCAACTCATCTGGTTTCAGATTTCCTAAAAATACATCCACATCAATTATAGGTCTTTTTCCAAACTTAGTAATGGCCCTAAAAAGCCTCTCCTCTACCTAATTTAGAACTTCCCCTTCAACTTCCCCTTCTGGTCCCATTTCTTCTTCTTCATTGTCGTCCCCACTTTCGTCACCTATAGTAACATTTGTTCCTCTACAGAGCTCCTCCTGCAAAGCTTGAACTTTCCTTTGGAGGGCTCTAACCTCCTTAAGATTAATAGCTCTGGCCCTTCCACCATGCTCTCTTTGTGGAGGCATCTTCTTAACTCAAACCCACAACCACACAGTCCTAGTGCAAACTGCCTCACAGTCGGTGCTCTGTCTACACACTCAGGAAAACCTTGCTCTGATACCACTTGATGGGGACACGACCCAAGCACAGAATGGACACAATAGGAAAGGAAAAACTTTATTAACTATGAAAATATGCTAGTACACTTATTTTAGAGGAAAAAAACTCCAAAACATGCCCTATGGGCTTACAATAACATAAATCTAGAGATAATTTCTTCTCTCAGTACCTTCTCTCAAACTCCACTCCGAACTGCCTTTTACAATGCCAGAAATGTCCTTAAATAGACCCCAAAGAGTTAAGGATTAGGAATACATTCTAGAAAGTTCTATTTGGCATCCACCACCAAAATGGAAGGCTCCAGAAGTCACTTTAGAAGTCGGTACTAAATTAGAAGAATCCAGAAATAGTAGTCGAACTTTCGGGAGGCATAACTTTTGAACCGTAGCTTCGATCGACGAACCGTTTACATTTTTGAAAAGCTCTCAGAGTGCTCTATAGCCCTATGGACAAGATTTTCTCATCCCCCATTTTTTGGCCCTATACAAGGTCATTTAATGCCTCGAACTTGACTTTGAAGCATTCTTAGGAGGTCTCTAGAAACCGAAAAACTGTGATAACTTTCAAACCATGTAGCCTTTTGACTTGATTATTTTTTTGAAATGTTCTAAATTACAATTTTAATCCTCCCTCCAATTTACACCTTTTGATTCACCATAATTATGGCTCAATTACATAGTCCTATTTTTTTGGCATTTACACGTATCCCAAGGTGCTTAAATACTCTAACCCAAAACATTGATAGTGGAATTGTGAGAGTTGGAACCTTTATTTGACCCAAATGGGTATCCATAAATGAAAACACATGAAACAGAAACTATGTCTAAGTACATTTTTTTGGGTGACATAGGATTGCCCTTATACCTCTGGATACTCCTACATCATTTTGGCATATCAATTACTTCATCCAAACTAACATTATCATCTAGAGAACTATCCTTTATCTTCTTTAATTTACTTTTCTTAGGAGTGTTTTTGCTCAACACTGCTAGAGTAATAGTAGGTGATGGGGTGTCACCACTTGGTCTTTCATTTTACTTTAGTGCTTGGAATAGCAATGGTAGCACTCAGCACTACATTATATGTTTTCTCTTCTTCAATTCTAGTCTCCTTATCTCCCTCACCTTGAGGTACAGAGACATGTGTTCTTGTATGACCTATAGTAGAAACTTTTACATTGGTTTCCTTTTTTAGTTCCTTGACTTCCAAGGTTATCTTTTGTTCATCAATAGGGATTTTATTTGTGGTAGCATGAATAGGAGATATGTTTCCTTGTGGGATTGACACACCTAAACTTTCTTCATCACTTTGATCATCCTTAATAGTTATCATGTCCACTTCTTTCTCATGTTTAGCTCCTCTTGTGATTAATCAAAAAATGCTCTTCCATAATTATTCATTTTATTGTACAACAGCTTCAATCTTATTCTATAGAATCATAAATGTTCTGAATTTAGGAATGAATTAGTTCCTATACTTCAAAAATGTTTTATTTTTCTTATTTGAAATTTTAGGCATAATCTTGGTCAATGTGCCTTCTCTAATTTGCTTCTCTACTTATGTTGTATGTTGTCACTTTCTTTACCAATTTAGTAGGAGCAAGATTATTGTTAGCCATCATATCTATCATGGCCACTTCTTCCTTGGATCTATCATCATTTCTCAATATATCATACTTTTCATACCTAAATCCTAATAACCTATAGAGTTTTTGGTATTGCCACATACCTCATCAATATTTCTTAGCTTTATAGGTACAATGACTCGGTGATGACCAAGTTCATTAGACTTAGTCTTCTCTACATCTTCCTCTTCAATGTCATTTTGTTTTACTAGCTTTCTTCTCTTTGTCTTGTTCATAGTGGTTGTCACTTTCCTCTTCTCTGCACTTGTGCCACTAGGTTTTATGATTTTAACCAATCTTTTCTTGACTTGTGGCTTGGCACTTGCTATTGTTTTTGCCCTGGTCCTTGGTCTTTATGGTGTAGGAGGAGACAAGGTCTTAGATGTCAACTTCTTTGCATCCTTCTTCACCTTAAGCTTAGTGGTTTTCACTATTTTATCCATGTTTTCTACTGGGTGACTAGTGTTAGGGATTTACCTTATTTCTCTTTACTTTCTTCCTCTTCCTCTTCACCACTATCATTTCCTTCATCTTCTCTAAGACCTTGTGTTAGCATCAAAGGTTATTTTCCTTTTGTATGTTTTCCAAGCTTACCTTCTAGGTCTTTTATCATTTTCTTTCTCTTCTTATCAATAGAAGAAATCTTGATATCAAAAGTTATTCTAGCCTTTGCTTCTTCATATTTCCAAAGATCTCATCCTCTACATCAATTTCTTCCTTTAGCAGTGCAACAATACTTGCACTTACATCATCAGCTTCAATTTCGTAACCAAAGGGTTTAATCTAGGCTATCCTCAACTTAACTACTTGTGCAAATGTGTTGTCTATGTCAACTAAAAAATATATATTATTACTAAACTTTTTTACCTAAGCCTTTTGAACTTGGTCTCCATTATACAGCTTAGTCAATTCCATCTAACTCAACCTATACATTAGTTTGACATTTTGGGGTACTTGGTCCAAATTAAATTTCTCTATCAATATAGACAATTTTACTGATGATCAAATCCAAACATGTAAATGATTCTTTTGCAATATTCTTTCCATAGATCTAATATATTACATCTTTTATCATGCATATATGAACTTTTGCACATTTTATGTTAGGAATTGATTTAAGATAAATCATTAAGCATACAGTTCCTTACATACCTTTTTTAATCAGTTTGAGGTGGTGTGATTACCTTGTCCATTGGATTGGGTGACCTTAACTTTATTTGTTCTACTATTTTCTTCTTCCACCTTTTTCTTCCAAGCTTGATTCATCTCTTTCTTTGTTTTCTCAACATCTAATTTTCCTTTACGCTTGCTATGTTCATCATTTGGTACAAGTGATTAGGTCCTATATTTCTTACTCACATGTCTAATCTTGTGAAAATTGGAACAAACTTTCTTAGGTGCATTATTTTGCCTTTTTTTTATCCAATAGTTGCCTTTTATATTCTCTATGTCCAAACTTTTGACAATTATAGAAATATCCCTCAAATCTAGGTGTAGTAGATGTATTGTTCATTCTTGATCTACATTTGTGTATTTGATGACCTTGATTCTTGTAATAAAAACAATAACTAGTAAACTTAGGTTTAGGGTTTTGCATGTCATTCTTACTTCTATAAATGTTTGCATTATGTCCAAGTTTACCACAATGGTAGCATGTAGGTATGTCTTTTGACTTTGCATTCCTTAGCTCTCCACTCTTGGATGATTCTCCTTTCTTAGGTAGATGAATGTTTATTTATATGTCCTAGTCCAGAGGTGATGCTAGATGACCTAGGTGATCTCATCAGTTCTTCAAAGTATCTTAATGCTTTACTAGACTTGTTCATTCTTCCCACAAGTTCTTTCTCAGATATTAATTCATTTCTTAGTAGATAAGTCTATGATCTTAGATTTTCTATCTCCATGTCTTTCCTTTACAATTCTTGATTTGCAAGAATCAGTTGATTCACCATGTCTAGCCAAGTGTTTGTAAGTTTTTACACATCAAATGACCTTTCCTCAAATCTAATAGCCATTTGTCGTTTGTCTTCCACAGCAACAACTTTGTCTTCTTCATATTTTCTCTTCTATTCAATCACTTCACATAGCCTTACTAACTAAATTTCATGTTGTCTTTTCAATCCTCTAACTTCTTCATTCAAGATATTATTCTTCCCCAATAGAGTTGTAATAGCTACATCACTTTCATTAGAATTTCCAGTGTCAAAAAATCCTTGTGTATCACCTTCTTCATAAAGTGTATCATTATATTGAATGGTTGTATTATTTCTCTTTCTAAAGGATTTCCTTAGTTCCTCTCTTGCTACTTTAAATATTTGTAGTACAATTTGGATGTCAATCACTTTATTGTCAATAACCTTTCCCAATTTGTAAGCTTCCATCTCCAAGATCTGAACTCTCAAGCTATTAGACTTCCTTCAAATCTTAACTGTCAAGTTGTTACACTTCCTTCAAGAGAACCAAATTCTCTAATACCAATTGTTGTAATTTTAATTGGGAAATTGAGATTGATGAAGGGTGCTCCCCTTAATACCATAAAAACATGATGTGAGGCCTTACCCAATCTGCCCTAGCATAGATGACATTTCTGCATTATGATACCTCTAATTCTATGTTTTGATACACTTTTGAGACTATAGGGTTATGTCATTTTAATATCTGCATTTTGATGATCCGCACTTATGTCTATATATTAGGACCTAATTAATATATTTAATGATTTTATTTCATGTTCTAAACTATTTCAATTGCTTTAATGGAAACTAAATTTTAGAAATATTTGAAATGTCAAATTGTATTGTTCAAGTGAAAATTAATGCCAAAGTATAGATTTAGATGTGCAACCAAACCCAACTCACATGCCTTGTAACTTAATAGTCATGAATTCAGTATTTCATCGCTATGGTAGAAAATAAATTATGAGGTTGTTCAAACTATTAATCTGATCATGTTACATAAGAATCAATATTGATATGTAGGGATTGGTATTTTAATTTTTTTATTGTTTAATAAGAAAATCATTAGAAGAGGGAAAGTTAATTGGAAATGATGAAATATGAAAGTATAATATTGAATGTGAAAGTGATTTATTGTACTTATTTATATATAGCTTATATGATTTCTTGGACTACTGATGCTCAAGTTTAGTGTGTAGGAATTTGACCATGGGATTTAATGGGGGACCAAGGCTCAAACCCATGTGAAATATGGCATGGCCAAGGTTGGATCTGTGGAAGGATTCAGACCTCTTTGTAATGTGTTTTATTTCCTAATGTTAATGGTATGTGGGTTATAGTTGAATGCATGTATTATTGAAGACAAGTCATTTTAAATGTAATATGTTGTGTTGTGTGTCACTTGGCACTTGTTTTTTCCACATGGAAATGACTTGGCATTTAGGTTTTTGGGAAAGTAACCTAACATAAACATAACCCCAACATAGTATCCTAGTTAATCTCACATTGAAAAGTGTTAGGGTAAGTCCCTATCCATTAAAGTTTGAATTCCAACTTTCCATTAACTTTTGGGGATCAAAAAGTGGTCCTAGGGGATTACCATGGTGAAAAACAAGTGCCCACATGATAATAGTATGGGTTGGGGGTCTAAATGTAACCTTTAGTAGGCCTAGGTGACCTTGGGAACCCTCAAACCAAGTCACTTTCAAAGCAATTCGAAAATTGGAGTGTCACATGACTTCTTCCACTCTATTAGTTGGTCAAGGCTACATTTTTAGAAGGAGATAAAGGTGCAAGAAAAGGAGCTCATGTTATGACCATTTTTAGATAGTGGGGGTTTTGGGATCCTTTTTAGAGGATGGGGGATGAAATTAGGGGGTTGTCTACCCACTCTCTAATTTTAGAGACACTTCGGGTTTGAAAGCTTGGAGGGAGCTCTTCTACAATGTTTCATGTCCATCTTGCAAAAGGGTTCAAGGTTGGTGTTCATGCCATGTAGATTGTTTGCTTCCATTTTAAAGTTGAACCTTGGTATTGCATTCATGTGAATGTAGGTAGGGTGAATGTCATTTTAAGGAAAATGTGTGGTATCATCTTGTGTCATGTTGTGTTGTGTTGTAATGAGCATGAAGTTTGGATTTCCATTATTTTCTTCTTCTTTTTTTATCTTCCATGATTTTGTGCATGAGTGTTGTTATGCATGTGAGGGCTTCACTCACCCTTCGGGGAGCGAAGAGAAGTCCAAGGGTGAAGGGGTTAGTTGGACTTGAAAATGTATTGAGAACCTTGGAGTATGGGCTCCATTGTATGCCATAATCATTCATACATTGTTGGGGTTGATAAGGTAAGTATGATGTATAAATGAAGTTTGGTGGAGTATGGGCTCCAAGAGAGCTACAGTTGATGGTAGTGTGTATGGAGGATGTTTGTGAAAGCCCCAAAAGGGCATAAAATTATTATATGGTGGAAGCCCCTTAAGGGCATGAAATTGTTTTGTTATAGGTAATGTTTGATATGGAAAATCTCCATTTGAAGAGCACACATTCTCCCTATGTTTATGGTTCCATTTGTGAACCATTGTAAAAAAAAAAACCTTGGGATGGAATTGTTCAAGTTTTTAGAATGTAATGTATATTCTTTTGCAATCTTGTATGTGAAACCGGGTTTGAGCCTTGTTCCCCTAACACGGGGGTGGTCTCTTTGGAGGCCTATGGTTGGGTGAAGAGCACCCATGGTCCTTGTAATTTTTTTGTGATGCACTTTGTAGATTTGTGCTCAAGGGAGCAATGGAAAAGGGCTTGGAATGATCATCCTATTGATTGTTGCTTGAAAGAGAAAACTTGTCATTGTGTAATACACTTATAACGGAGAATTCTAAATCTTATTTGCATTCTTGTAATAAGTGATTGCATTATAGAGGTGAAGGGAATTTTAAAGATTCATATGTACTTGTACCACTATTTCAATGTATGTGCTTGTATGTAGTTTTATTGAAACAACATTGTAGGTATAGTTGAGATGATGTAAGAAACCATCCTAAGTAGACATTGGGTTGTATTCAATGTTCATTGGAAAATACATAAGTATATGTCGGGATTATGTCCATTGCATTTATGAAATGTTAGGAGAGACTTGTTTTTAAACCATGTTTAATTTTGTAATTTTTCCTCATAGTGTAATTAGGATTGTGAGCAAATTGATTTATAGTGACATTGGTGGATATGAAGAAATGAAGTGTGATTTCACAAGTTGATCTTGCTCAAGTGTAATGCATACTTTAATCTATTATCTTGTGAAAGAACAGTAGGTTTGATTCTCAAGTTTTGGACCTCAAATGAGTTTCAATTGCTTCAATAGAATATTCAACTTAATGCATTAATCTGAATATTAGTATTAACACTAAAGTCAACAATATATTTGATCACCATGTCACAATACCTCAAGTAAGGAAATAAGAAAATAAAAGTAAAGATTAACAAGTAGAAGTTTAGAATGCATATATGACATGAACAAATAAGCCTAGAAATGTGCATTACATTCTCTAGATTCTGTATGGGGATGAAAAACTATACCCCACTACCTATTACAATTCAATATAATATTTAGGGAGAATATGCTCAGATTCTTCTAAATAGAATATCAATAAAATAATACCCCAAACCCAAAATCCAAATATAAACATAAAGATAGAATAATTTTATATACTAAGCTAGTACATAATCAAATCAAATATGATTCATAAGAGGAAAAAGAATTTTAAAAAAAGATGTAAATAAACATCTAGTGGTAGCTACATATGTCTAGTACACACATCATTGGAGGACAAAACTAGGCAATCGAATACCCAAATTTTCAAAATACCCTAGGTACCTAACCCCCCCCCCCCCCCGCCTCCTTTTGACTTGATAGTATCAAACAATAAAAATAATAACAATACCCTATAAATTAAAATAAAAACTTACACATAAACAAGGCAAGAAAAGGTCTTGGGTGCACATCTAGCAATATATTAATAGTCAATGTTATTGAAATGACCATGGGAGAGTCAGAGGACCCCACCCATCTAATCATGCCTACGAAAGACCCTTACTTTCCAACATCATGATACATTGGTATAAGTCACCATCCTCTTGAGATTTGAAATGCATAGAAATATGCAATAGTGAATTTCAATATATATATATATATATATACATATTAAACTTTGGAAGTGACCCCTTTGGGTCGATGGTCCCCTCCACTCCTCCCATTGCATGTCACCTCAACATTTACCAACCAACCCAATGTTTTTCCTGTCATCAGTGTAGAAGGTAAAGGAGAGGGTGTTTGGGTTTAGCACAAATGTTCAGTGCATGCACAGTCTACAGCTTGGAAGGCCCCATATGCCAACATTCACCTAGGAAGGCGAGTGGGGACCTTGGAGATAGTGCTTAGAAGGGGTGCTTGGAAATGGGGATGTAGTTTAGGTAGGAATGAGGAGTTAGGGATGTGTGAATGGGGCAAAGTTTTTGGGGAAAGTAATTTAGTATGGTGGGTATAGGGGTGCATGGCTAGGAGGTAGTGAGTGAGGGTATAGTTAGGTTCATTAAATATTTATTTAACTATTACATAATAGTATGTGGAAAGAAGGGAGTTACGGGGTTGGGAGTTAGAAGTTGGTTTACCTAGGTGTTAAAGGGTTAGTTAAGGTTAGTAAGTGACACATAAAAGTTTTAAATATAGGAAAGTAAGTATTAAATGAATTTTTTTTTAAGTTAGTATATATATTATGTAACATGATATCTAATACAAATAATACAATTAGTATATGTGTTTAATATACAAATATTAAGTTAAGGATTTCTATTTATGAGTATAGGGATATGGCATTATGAAATTATAAAATAAGTTGGTAAATCGTGAATGTTAATGTCATCTAGTAGATTTAATAATTGATGGAAGGTAGATTTTAGACATGGGTTACATAGCAAGGGGATAGTATATGATAGATCAATGATTTAAGAATTGTTAGTAATATGCGAGTTATGAGTAATTTAGATTGTTGTTTAGTAGTGGTATAGTAAGTAGCATAGAATGATTTGGGAAATTTTGATGGTAAAGTGTTAACCTAGATATAATATAGTTCGATCAATCATGGCTATTGATGGTGAGTTGGTTCTTGTTAATTAATTTCGATTGTTAGTAATAGTTCATGATTAGATAATAGTAGATGATAACTTGTTTATGATGATAGTTATTTAGTAGGAAATTATATATGTGTGTGTGGTTTCTATAGGGAATTAGAATAATCTAGTGGAAAACAAAATCGTATCATAGCTGATAGGGTTTATAGTGTCAAGAAATTTTTAGAAGGGTACCTATGTAACATATTTTCAAAAGAGTCTAATTAGGTCTCACACTTATGTATGTTAGTTATAGTTCATATGCATATGATGTACTACATAGTGTGCTCCCTGTGCATTTTGTCTTACAATTTTGCTAGAGGATGCTTTTAAAGATGTAGGAGTTCATTTAATCACCTTGCATGTAGAAATACGAAACTCTGATGGAAGGAAATGGAGTAAGGTTGTTATTTGTAAATACTGGAAATATATGATGTAATATAGATGTAAATTAAATAATATTGGAGTTGGGTATGGATACCTAATTCTCCCTATATATATCTCAATTTAATTTAATTCATTTTGAGAACCTTTGTACAAAGAAATATTATGTAATGTCTTACATCGAGGAGTGTAGAAATTTAATGATTTTGAACCCTAATGTGTAATGTGGAGACATACATGTTCATTACGTAACAAGCACCTAGGATACTAGCATATATAGGCAATTATATTAAGAAAACAAGAGGTGAATACACTTGCATTGCCTCCTATTATCCTATCAAGTGACCTTACCATGTACATCTATTTGAACCTATTCAACTATAGAAAGATCATTATCTAGTATATTCTGAGACAACCAACAACCTAGAAACCCTAAGAAATGCTAGTGTTAGAATCGAGTTTTCTTCTACTAACTCTTGATGTTGTATCATCAAATTGTCCCTTTTGATTCTTGATTTCTAACTCGGATAGAACTTTTATCCAACCTAATTAGAGATGTTGTATAATCATAGTTGTTAGGAACTCTCAGTTATAATTATGAAATAACCTAATTGACTATGTTTTCCCAAGTTTTCTTTCTAAAATAAATTAGTTTTGTTTTTTCCATATAAATTTTGGGCATGACACATAACAAAAACAAATAAAAAGCAATAAATGTGATAACAAAACGTGGGCTTCTTATTATGGCTACAAATGCAAAATTATGGAATTTAGAGTTACAATATGCTAACCCACATGGGCATCTTCATTATAGTAATCTACAAGACAAAGCTACAAAATATCACCCAGAGTTGTCCTAGACAATATTCGAGCATTTCATAAATAGGTAATTTTATGTTTCTTGGGAAGGTTCTAGACATTCAAACTTAATACCTAAGGCCAAAAGACCCTAACAATACATATAAGGCTAGCCAAATACATTTTTGACATTTATTTTGGATGTTTTGGTCAGCCCAACTTTGGAAGACCATAACTCTCAAATTGTTACTCAGATTAGCTATTATAACCACTTTTTAGTAACCCCAACTCTTGATCTACAAGATCAGGTCTATGCAAATGCCCATCCATCAAGTTTTTGTCCATCCTTAGCATTGGAAATATATATTTTATTGTGATATTGTTAATAGTGGAGAATCTATTCACATCTTCCATTCTCCATTCCTCTTTGGTGCTAATACTACTAGTACAGCACATGGACTCAAACTCTCTCAAATCAACCCTTCTACAACAACTCTTGAACTTGTCTATTCAACTCTTCACATTCTACTGGTTTCATTACATGTGCTACCTTGTTTGGAAAACTAGCTCCTAGAATCAAATTTATCTGGTGACTGATCTTCCTCATTGGGGGTAATCCATCAAGTACATTATCTGACACAATATCTGAAAACTCTCCCAACATATCTACAACTTTTGTAGGCACCTCCTCTACTTCTTCTTTACTATCTTTCAGAATTATATCAAAACACATATTCTCATGCTTCATACCTTTGAGAAACTCTTTTCTATCAAGAAAACATATTCTGATAGCACTACATACCTTTTATTATGTCTCCTTCAATGGCTTCAACTTATGTTTCACTCCATCCTTGATCAGAATGTAGTTATTTGCTTGGCCATCGTATATAGCATTCTTGTCAAACTGCCATGGCCTACCCAGAAACATATGACATATGTCCATAGGTATGATATCACAAAGTACCTCATCCTGGTAGCTTCCAATCTTGAACTTCACTAAGCATTGCTCACTGATCATGACCTTGTGGTCATCTTGCACCCAAGCAATACGATATGGATGTGGGTGTTTCCATCTCTTCAGATTAAACTTTGTGACAATCATTTTTTACACTAGATTGTTAGTACTTCCACCATCAATGATTACATCACAACACTTATCTTCACATCTGCACCTTGTGCAAAAAAAGCTCCTTCTTTGATCAGGTTCATTCTCAAAACTCAATAGGACTCTTCTATTAACTAGGGATTCTCCTCTTTCAGCATCTTTAGAATGTGATGATCTAGTATCTTCATTAACATGTACAACTCTGGTCTACCCTTCTATTTTTTGATCTATCCTTCCTTGGCATTGGGAACATTCAAATTCTCTATGCTCTTCTTCTCCACAATGAAAACATTTCCCATGGAAGCCTCCTCTTCCAAATCCTTATCCTCTACCTATTGCTCTCTGATCTCTATTGTTCTATTCATAGAAAAGATTGGAATTATTTCCCCTCTAGTTCTAACTACTACCTCTAGCCTCATCCTTGAACTTCTAATCATCATTTTGGCCTCCATAAGATTGTCCGCCAAATCTTCCACCACGACCTCTTCAACTATTCTTGTTGTCAAAAATTTTGCTCAATTTCTCCTCAACTCTTAGGGAAAACTAGTATGCCTCCTCAATATTGGTCATTTTAACTAGACTTAGCTCATCCTAAATGCTTGGCCTTAACCCATTAAGATAATGGACCACTTTCTCCTTATCAGCTTCTGCATGGCCAGTTCTAATGAGAATTTGGTAAAACTCTTTGTTATAGACTTGAACATATTTTTTTGCTTGCTTCAACCCTTTCATTTTCTTAAATATATTAAGCTCATAATCCACAAGAATGAATTGTCACTTCATTTTAGCTACCATCTGATCCCATCTAGTGATTTTGTCCTTTCCTCTTTTATTTTGATCCAATTGGATCTCCTAGTACCAAATCTTTGCATTACTCTTCACTTTGGCCTTCACAAACTTGACCATATCCAGATCTTCAATATCTTCATATTCAAAGTACTCTTCTAGTTCATTGATCTAGTTAATCAATTCCTTTGTGTTGAGATTTCCCAACAATTTGGGAACATCAAACTTGGGTCCTTTTCTTAAATGAGAAATGGCCTTAAAAAAATTTGCCTCCTCTAGGTTAATAACTTCCTCTACTACATCTAGGTCTATGTTTCCTTCTACTTCTCTTTCATCCTCACTTTTTCCATCTCCTACAGTGAGATTCATTTCTCAATGCATATGTTCTTGCATTGCCTGCATTTTCTTTTGGAGGGTTCTAAAATCCTTAGGTGTAACACCTTTGACTCTTCCACCATGCTCTCTTCATATAGGAATTTTTCATGCTTCCACTAAAACCTTAGTGAAAACTACCTCACAATTAGCAGTCTATCTACACACTCAGCCCAAACTATGGTCCTTGTGTAAACTTCCTCATAGTTGGTGATTTGTATACAGACTCAAGAACTCTAGCTCTGATACCACTTGATGAAGGGTGCTCCCCTTAATACCATAAACACATAACAAAAAAAAATAAACAATAATAAATGCGAGAAAAAAACATGGGCTTCTTATTATCATCACAATTGTGAAATTACAAAATTCAGAGTTACAACATGCTAACCCACATGGGTGCTTTCATTACAATAATTTGCAAGACAAAGCTACGAACTATAACCCAAAGCTATCCAAGACAATGTTTGGACATCTCTAAAATAGGCAATTATGTCATCCAAGAAGGTTCTAGACATTCAAACTTAATACCTAGGGCCAATAGACCCTACCAATACATATAAAGTTGGCCAAATACATTTTTGACATTTATTTTGGATGTTTTGGTTGGCCCAACTTTGGAAGAGCATAACTCTTGATCCTTTTCTCTAATTGGCTATTATAACCACTTTTCAATAATCCTATCTCTTGATTTACAAGCTTAGATCTATGCAAGCACCCATCTATCAAGTTGTTAGACTTTGTTTAACCACTTTAAGGCCTCCAACAGTGAGCCTAAAGTTTATATACCAAAATTGCAAACCAAAAATATGCAATAAATCCATGAATATGTATGATATGGAACTAAGCTTCAACTAGTATGCTAATATATCCAAGCTGAATAGCCACCTCTGAAATCATGACATTCTAAGCTCATATGACAAACTTACTAAAAATAGTAAGTTCCCAAAAATAGTAACACTCTTGTCTACTAGTCCTTATTAAAATATAAAAGGAAAAATAAAAATAATTTTGAGTGATGCAAGATTACCCTCACACCCAAGATGCTCCTGCATCAGAGATACTAAGAGGGGGTGTGAACCAAGATCTATAAAACTTTTATCCTTTAAAATAATTAACTATATTCACACCTAATCCATCTCATACCATATAAACATAAACTTGTAATACTAAAATGAAATCTATCTAACATTCATGAAATGTAAACACATAACACAGAAGATTTGATTACCCAGAAACCCTCTAAGGTAAAGGTAAAATTGGGGTGGGGATGGGACCCACAAATCTTCACTACTGCATTATCAAAGTTAACCTGTTAGAGTTATAATTTGATCAATTGTGATGATCTACCCTATGAGGGTTTTTCCATATTAAAATATTTTAAGACTATTAAGTCTTACCTTGATTAGAGGAGTTTACACTTACAATGAATTAGAGATTCTATTAGTAGATTTATAAAGGTCTATTAAAACCATTTTGTTAAGAAATTTTCCCTTATTCAATCTATTAAAATTGACTCAGTACTTGATCCTTCAATCTGCACTTCTAATTGTTGAGTATAGATCTCCTCCTTCCATTCTCTAATATGATCTCCAATCTGATATATCTTTACTTAGTCCCTTACTGCTTCATTAGGTTGTCAAACTCTATTCTTCACAACTTTCACATGCAACATCCAAAACTTAACTCGACGCAATACTTTTCTTCCTTAGCACACTTCACAATCTCTTTTGCGATAGCTCACTCTACACCTATTAAAAAATAAGATTTGGATCTGCCTATTTAAAGACATATGTAGAGTCTTCTAGATGATTCTCTTTTTGCATCTTCATATGATTGGTTATTCATTCCTCATAGGGATTGGTGATTCACGTCAAAATGCATAACAACCTCTATAACATAATCTACGATCATTAAATGTCATGTTCATCTCAACTTGAAATGGTTAACCTCAAAGTTTGTATCATTCCAAACTTTTATGTTCTCTTTGTATTATTTGACACACATTGTTGTTGATGTGTGATCATAACTATTTTTTCTTTTATTGCTCAACCTTAGTTGTACTTGGCCCCTTCTATATAACTTAGCATCAATGTCATCTATTTGCTCAGCATTCACTAGGCTCAGCTTATACTAAAAATACTTGGTGACCAAATACTTTCTTGGCTCCTATAGAGCTTTGCATATACATGATTATTTACAAGTCTTTACATGACTCAGCAAATATAGAGCAGCTCGGTTGCAGTGATGACCAATTGACTATGCCTTATATATGACTAATTGTGTGACACTAATAGACAACAAGACTTAGAGATACCAAAAATTATAGAGAATTTTATCATTCTTTTTTATCACTTTGCATTTTAGCTTTGACGATCAACCTGGGTCTGAGCAATTTTTGTGTATGGTTGAGTGGTTCTGGTAAGATCTTAGTGTGTGTTATTGGTATTAGAAGTAGATTTATGCAATTGTGTTGAAGCTAAGTAAAGAAAATTTTTTTGAGATCAAACCCTAAATGAGATTATGGTATCTATCTCATCAATTACAGTGAAGAAGATGGAATCAAAGTCAACAAAGGTTAGTAATGTTGAATTGGTTAGAAACAAAGTATGTAACCCACCAAAATTTAAGGCATATCCTAAGATTACAAAAAATGGAGATTCTTCTAAAGTCATATGTTTGATGGCACCAAGACTTATTTTGATCCATGATGTGCAATCATGCTACATGTGCAAGATTGGTGAGGTTGGAATTTTTTAATTAAGAAGTGCATATGAGAAGCTATATTTAGATAAGATATTAAAGGATGAACACAAGTATATTGCCAAGAAAGGGGTCACAAATGTCATAAATGTTTTGAGGGCTTTTAAGATTTATTGGATAAAGGCTATATTAATCCAAGTTCATGATATGAAGCTATGGTTTGAAGGAGAACCAATTGATATTAAAAGGCAGATCATTCCCCAAGTCACTGGCTATCCTATTATGGATAAGGTTAAAACTATTCATTGCTAGAGGAAGGATTTCATTGATAATAATACATTGGCACAATGGAACAAGCACATAATGACGATTTCAACCATTTTAGATGTAGAGATTGAGTTTTTTGTTAGGGTTATTGGACATAAGGTCTACTAGTCTAATCAATCGGGTAGTATTCCCTATGTGGATGTGGATGTTGTGTGGAATATTGTGAACAAGGATCATAGTTATGATCTTGTTGACCTACAATTGAAGTAATTAGTTGAGAACCTAGAGAGCATTAGGAAGACAAAGTATAGTATGTGTAAATTTGGTTCTCTACTTGTTTGTATTTTGTTTTTTGTTCAAAAGTATTTCCCTACTATTGGAAATGTAACTTGGAGCAAGAAGAAACCTATCACACAAAAAATCAATGAATTTATCAATCAGTTGGGTGACAATTTTGAAAAATTCATGGATGGATATTTTGAGTTTAAGTAGAAGATGAAGAACGGGACAAGGGTCCCCAAATCCTTAGTTGACAAGTATTGTGATGAGATTTGTTTCTTAATGGACATAGACATAACATATATATAGGTATTCATCCCTAGAATTGTATGGTTAAGACCATTAACATATCAAATCAACATTGATGAAGTTGTTGTAGTTATTAAAACTCTATTTGATGAGTCAATTGATAAAGATGGTGATCCATTCAATAGATATGAGACTACCAAGGTGAAGATCACATTGCATTTAAATGCTCCAAAGATAAATAAGAAGAGAAAAGGCATGATAGAAAATTTGGAAAGAGCATTGGAAGAAGGAGTAAAACAAGAAAAACTATTATAGATCACCAAGGGAAAAGGATAAGATATGTCAAGTGATGAAGATGAAGGCAATATAGAAAAAAAGGTTGATGGTAAAGGTAAATAAATTGTGTCTACCAAGCCACAGACAAGAAAAGGTAAGAAGAAGGCCACCAAGCCTACCCCCATAATATAAAGAGTTACAAGGCTAATGACAAGGGCATCCACTGTAGAAGTGGCCAAGCCTGAAAAAGGATTTGTAAAATTTATTAAGACCATTCTAGGGAAGAGATTGAGAAAGAAGAAAAACATCATAGAAGAGGATGAGCTGAGAAAGCCTACAAAGAAGAAAAGAAGAAGGGTTATAATGCCAAAGGATAATGATGATGATGTAGAAAGACTAAATCAAATGACACCAACCACTTGAGAAGGATAATGATGATGATGTAGAAAGACTAAATCAAATGACACCAACCACTTGAGAACTGTAGTGCATAAGCCACCAGAGACAATTGATGAATTTTTAAAAAATATCAAAGGGAGCATAGGTATGGTAGGATTTAAGTATGTAAAGTATGATAAATTGGACAAATAAAATTAGACCAAGGTTGAAGAATCAATTCTTTGAAATGATGGTAGATTTTAAGTATACACTATTAGGACTAGAAAACTTGATACCTAATGAATTTTACAATAAGATAGATGAAAGATCGTAGTATGTATTGAAGACTAAAAGATAAATTAGATAAGGAACACTTTCTCATGTTATGCCAGAACATAATAGGAAATAAATTTCTAAGGTTGTGAGTGACTACAATGGAAAATTTATTCCTAAAAGAAGAGCATTTTTAACTTCAAAAAGAAAAGTAGAAAATGTAGTGGAAGAAATAAAATTTATATGGAAGAAAATCTATGAACTAATAGAAAATGATGAAAATAAAGATGAGCATGATAAATTTGAACCTTAAAATGTAGAGTTGGATAATACAAAGGACATCAATGATGATACTATTCAATAGAATTTAAGACAAACTGACATAGTCTTGATTGAAGATAAACCATAGGTTAGTGTGGAAAAGGATGTGTCACCTGAAGAAAATGTCATGGATGAACCTAAAACCAAGAGTGATATTTTTACTAAGAAAAAGAAGGAGGAAGCTTCACCATCCAAGTCATCTGATGAGATCTTGTTGAATCCAAATCCTATGACAGAACAACTCAGAGGCTATCCAAAGATTGATACACAAGAGAGTTCACATCAAGTAGATTCAATACATATTATTCATAATGTTTCACTTAGTCCAATTTTTATTCAAGTTGATGTAAATGTTAGTCAAGTTGAGCAACTAAAATGTTGGCTAATGAAGGTGACAATAACCAAATGCAAGAACAAAAGGGTGATGCCAAAGAGGGAAATAATTTTAATGATGGTGAGAAGGATGGAAAGAGTCAAGATGAAAAAGTAGACTAATCTGCTAGAAATGAAAGGCTAATAGCCTTGGGACCTCTAAGTGAGGGAGAAAAAGAGACTAGACATCAGATTTCTACTAGTGAACTCAAAATTGATGATGAGAAGGAAAAGAATAATGAAACTAAGGAGAACAAACCCATAGAGAACAATTTAGATGAAGAGCCTTGGAAGGACAAGGAGACCAAAGAGGAGGCAAAAAGGTAGAATTTTTAAGTCCCTACACAAGGACTACAACAAACATTACTGAGTTGCAATACTCCAAATTCCAAAGGAAAGAAATTGAAGAAAAAGATGAAGTAGTCTCCACAGACCATGAAGGGTAAACTAGTTACTCTTTATGAAGAGATTGTGATTCTTAATTGGGATACGTATAATTTGAGTGTTGAACAAATGAGGATACATAGTGATTTTATAGATAGAACGAGAGGAGATGAGGAAAGAGCATCAACAGAGACAGGTACTCTATGACATTAAAGATATATTTCTTGAGATTATTGATGTAGATAACTTTTTTGAAAATGCACCCATAAGAGAATAGTTGATTAATATTGTTGAGAAAGTTAATGACCCTAAAATAGACACACAATAAAAATTCATGCAGTGGTCATAGAGAAAGTTTGAGAACAGAGAGATGGAGAAAGTAGAAATTGAGATTCCACTTAAAAAGGTTGAACTCTCCAATCCTATTACTAATTTGGAATAGTTAGTAAATTATGAAGACACATTGTTTGTTAAAATATAAATATCCCAGGATTCATCAAAGAAATAAGAGAGAAGATGGATAAGATTTATGCATATTTACAGAAGAATAGTAATGACTTAAACATGGATCCAAGTTCTAGTTCAGTACATTTTGCTAAGATTATATTTTTGTAGGGTAAGCAATCAAAATTATTGCATGAGGAATATAGAAGAAGATCAAAGGTCACATCCATCAAGCATAGTTATTACCTCATTCGGAGGTGATGCAAAGGAATTTACAAATTGCTAAGGACCTTATTCAAAGTAAAAATTTGTCTATAGATGATAATATGATGGATCTAGCTAGTAGATTAGAGATAGAGAGATGAGTTCTTGGAACACTCAAGAGCAATTGGGACAAAACAATTGCTATTATATTAAGATTACATCAATCATTTTTATATAAATTTGGTATAATCCCTAGTCCACATTTGAATGTCACTACTTAGCCTAAGTGAAAAAAAACAAGGGGTAAATATATTTGAGTAATAAGGAGATAGTTTTTTTTTTAATTTCAAACAAAATGATTTTGGAAAAGATTTTGAAAATGACCAAGCTATAGGTATGGAGCACATCCTAGGGGGGAGCTAATTTTTTTACAATTTTTGTTTTGTCATAAAGGAAATATTGGTATTGTCTATTAGGGAAAAACACTTACTCAATTACAAGGCATATTTGGTCTGTCAACACTACAACTGAGCCACAATGAAGGCTAAGTTTCCAAGTACAAAAGTGCACAAGTTCAATATGTGATCAAGTACATCATACTCGTCAAGCATACTATGGTTGTTGACCCATCCAAAAGGAAACATATGACATAAGTCAAGTGATACATGAGCTAAGTATTTCAAAGAGAAAATGGTTTAAGATGATCATAGTATATATCAAGGATCAACAAGAAGAATCAAGCATCATAGGGCGTTAGAGGTTATATATGTTGAGTGATGTAGTTTGTGTATATGAGTTTGGAATGGCACAAAATCATATATAAATTATTTTTTTGAGCATCAAATATGTTTCAATGATCAAGGTGAAGATCAAGGAGGTAATTGTGCATGTAATTGTACATAATGGGTCCCTATGCAGTATGAAGGACCAATAAAAAAATTAGAAAGCTTAAACGGCAAAAAGGATGAATGAGAATTATTGATTATGATCTAGTAGTTTCCTAAGATGGCTATTTAAGCAGGGTTTAAAGATAGAATATGTGTTTGTGAGTGGGTTATTTGTAGGAATGTGTGTCTATGAAGGTGAAGGAGAATTAGTGAGTTGTGAAAGACTAGAGGTGATCGAGCAGTATAGTGAGGAGTCATTGTTAATCAATCACAGTGAGATGTTTATATATTGGATAGAGAAGATCTATTATCAAAAATTAGTATAGACCAAAGGATCAAGGTACTATTACATTCTAATCAGTGTATCGGGTGAATCTATGAATAGGTGCTTTGGGGTTGAACAATCTAGGGTCTTCTCTCTTGCCAATCTTATCGGCAACTTTCCTATTATTCTCAATGGTTGTTTCCACTTTGAAATCATCTTGTAATGTACTAGGCTTATGAGATCTTATCTCATATTGGATCTTACTATCAAAATAACTCAAATAGAAGTTCATTAGGAAATAATCCATTGGTCAAATATCTCTTGGTAGTATATTCAAAACTTTATTGAATCTCTTATTAAACTCAACAACTAACTCATTGGGATTCTTCTGAATGTTAGCTACTTCATGAGAAGGAAAATATGTATCACTATGGTCTCCAAATTTCTCAATGAAAAAATCTACAAATTCATGCCACTTGTAAATAGAACCATTAGGGATTCCTCTATACCACTCAAAAGCATCATCGATAAGGGACTACAAAAATAATTTCAAGAACATATCTTCATGATTTTCCTCCAACTCTTCAATAGTGTTCTTCAAATTAATAACACGTGCTTTTATAGATTGAATTTCTTCTCCAAATAATTTAAGGATTAAAGTTCTTAATTCATTTATTATAGGATTAGGGTATCCTATGTATCCTTGTGAAGTCAAGTTGCATGTATATTTCAATCACCATAAGTCCTCTAACTCCTTGTCTTATGTTTAATTAATGTGAATTTTTCCATCTTTGATTGTTTCCTACATATTTATCCCATTATAATTTATATTGTTATGTTTTTTATTTCCTTTATTTGGAGCTTGCCTCCAATAATCATTTGTCCCTTCTCTTTTATTTCTTTCATATAAAGGTTTTATGTTAATTATTGAAAATTAACTCTTTATTTTTGTGAGGGTTATATTTTGATTACTTGTTAGCCTCTTGGTTTTGTTTATCATCAGCCTTTTCTGGAGTGATGATTTCATCTCTTCTAATGCCAATCCATTCCAATATTTCACTAGGAATGTGTCTTAATGCTTTGGTTGTATTTGTGGATGAGATGCTACATAGTATTTGAAAGGATACATCTAATTTATGAGAATCTTCTTCATTCTCCTCCTCACCTTCTTCACTTTCTTCATCTTCAACATGATAAGTATTTGGTTGGTTTTCATCATTAAGTTTTCTCATGTTAAAGAATGGATTTCTTTCTCTTTGTCGATTTTTTTCACTTGCTTGCTCACCATCTTCAATGTAGGTCCCTTTCTCTCTATCATCAAATATCATATATCTTGTGAATGACATGTTAGAAGACTAGTTCTTCTTTCTTCTATTTCTCTTCCTAAGACTCCACTCCAAATACAACTGCCCTATGTGGATAACTCTTCTTCTCCACATAAACATCATAGGAAAAATGCCTGGAATTCTCCTTTCTTCCAATATTAAGAGCTTGATCATTCATAAGATAGGAAATTCACATAGAGTTTCTATCTCTATCCAAGGAAAATGATTTTTTCTATGTCTTTTGGGATCCTCCCTCCAAAAGAGTATCTTAAAAACTTTGGGTAAATTCACAATATCAATTATGAGAAACTTTCCCCAATAGAGTCACCAATTTGTTGGTTCCTCAAATTATTGGTTAAAACCTTATGATCATGATTCTTAACATTGGAAAGTTCAACACAATTTGCCTAATGAATGGGTTTGATCTTGAGACAATCAAATACCCTTAATCTTTAGGCCATGTGAAACCTAGGTGGGTGTACCTTCAATATGATCTTTCAAAATGGTTTAATGATTCTTAATGTAGGATTTCATATGATACTCTTGAAAATGGAAAGTAAAATTTCAAGGAGAAAGCAAAATTATGAATTGAATTCTTTAGGAAAAATGTTGAGAATTTATAGAGTGTGTGCAAAGTACACAAATGGATATAGTAGTAAATATCATCAACCAAAAAATGATACCAATCTTCATGAATCAATAAGACTAGTTCCTTATCTAATTGAAAAATAGAGTCCAATTTAAAACAAGCTAAAATATTGAATTGCTTAGATATAGGTGCCCTACCATCAATCATTGGATAAAGAACTTGAGATTACAAAACCCTAGTTGAATATTTTGAACTTCAATTTATGAAGACCAATTAAAAAAATCACAAGCATGCATGTGAAATTTAATAATCAAGGGTTCGCACCAATTTCAGTCCATCAACAACAACATAAATCTAAGTGGAAAATTCACAAATGTTAGTTATAAGGGTCAATTTCATTCTTGAAAACAAAAGACTGGGGTCTTTTATTAATTTAAAAAAGTAAGTACAATTGGGTCATGATTAGTTGTAATATCTACCTAAGAACTGCGAAAAATATTTATTATTCATAGTAATATCTATATATCTATCTTTCTTATCTATCAAAGACCCTATTACCCCTTCTTATGGAAAATGAAGGGGTGGACAAAGCTTCAAACCTCTTCAAAATCATAACTAATTCTAAACTAGTTACAACTAGTCACTAATATTTATAATCATAAATAAAAAATAAAGACCCCATGAGGGATAAAGTTCTCACATAATTTCAAGAATTTTATCAAAATTTCAATTGCCCTAAAAGTCCTAGAGCTCTTTGAGCATCTATTGAACCTCGACATTGTCTTCTTAAAGTTCTAATTCATAGAACTCACTTGCGTGTAGATTGTCCTCAATTCCAAGTGGAAATGTATATGTTGTGAAGATTTTCCAATTAATCCTCCTACTACATAGTTATGTATGGTTGCATGACTAGTTTTGGTTCCTTGTCTGTTATATGCCCCTAGATTAGAATTCCCATCATTGCCAATCAAAAACTTGCAAACACAAACTAAAAATTATCCAACTTTTGCCTCAAGATCTTCACTATGATACTAAAATTTCATGTTCTCATAATATAACAAATGGATTTAATGATCATTCAACTTGAATGTCACTTTAAAAAATTCTTCATGGATTTGCATTCATTTGTGCCTTAACAAATTTCACATTTGATTAGTTATTTAATTTGGTTTTGTACTTCCCTAAATAGATCACCATTGTCACTATCTTGGGCTTCTTCAACCATGGGTTTGAAAACTATGATCAACGATCTATTATTTTTATTTTTATTACCATTTCAGCTCTCTATCTAACCACCCTTTATGATTCCATTATTTTTTTCCATTTTAGAACTTTCCCTAGCCATGTCATGTGAAATCGCGGTTTTGTAGGACCATTGCTGAGTCTCCTATGAAATGGCAAAAAAATTCTATTTCTCTAAGCCTTGAACACATCTCATGAAAAATCTTGAAATTTTGTATCTTTTCTAAGTTTCTGACTTCCTACTTTTGAAATAGTGTGATTTCTCTATTTTTCTTGGTTATTGAATTCATCCTTCTAAAAATGCATTAAGTTTTTTTTAGGGAAATTTTCATGAAAATTATGGAGACTCAATTAGGGTGTTACAAAACCTTTTAAAAATGGTAAATCTTGGTTGAGAATGAGACTGGTAAAAGACTAAAATGTCTGAGATCTGATAATGGTGGTAATTATTAAAACAAATATTTTGAAGAATTTTCTTATACTAATGTTAATTTATAAGGAAAAATGTTCCAAAGACTCCACAGTAAAATGGAGTGATTAAATACATGAAGAAGACAATAACAAAGTTTTTAAGGAGTATGTAGTTGAATTTTGGGGTTCCCTTACACAAGTGGGAAGAGGTTGTAATATTTTTTGTTTATTTAATTAACAGAGGTCCCTCTACTCTTTTGGGTTGTTATAATCCAAAGAAAGCATGGATAGACAATAAGATGAGTTATTAATTTCTCAAAACCTTCAGTTGTAAAAAATTTTCATGTGTAGTTTATAAAAATAGGACCAACCAATCATATAAGTCAAAGAAATTTACATTTTTTGGATATGGCATTGATGAATTTGGATATAGACTTTGGGATTTGAAAATTGTTAAATTTTAAGAAGTAGGGATATCACATTCAATAAAAAAGTTTTTTACAAATATCTATTATAGTAGTATGAGAAGAAAGAAAATGGTTATGTAGTACTAGATGATACCTCAAAAGATGATGTTCTAATGGTTCATCATGCTTAGCAGCAACAACAACAACAAATACCACAAACCCAAGTGAACGTTAGATGGTCAACAAGGCTATGTAGACCTCTAAAACTACTTTCACCCTCTTTATACTTTATTTTATTAATAGATTTTTGTGAAAAATAATGATATGATGAAGATCTATAGGTAGATAGAAAGATTTGGGAATCTACACTATAAATGAAATTATCTCCTTGCTGAAAAATAAGACTTGGGCCTTACATAAGTTACTTGCAAGTGAAATGGACTTAGAAAGTAAATGGATTTATAATATGAAAGAGGAGGATGGGGGAAAGAAATAATTTAAATCCAAGTTTTTGTAAAAGGATTTGCATAGAAAAAGGCATTGATTTTGATGAGATTATTTCTCTAGTTGTTAAAAACACTTCAATTCATAATGTTTTGAGTATTGCGCCTATTGAAGATTTGTATCTAGAATAAATTGATGTTGAAATATATTTTCTTCATGGTGATGTAGAACAATAAATATATATGAATGACCCATAGGGATTTAAGGTCAAAGGTAAGGAGAATTAGTATGCAGGTTGAAGAAAAGTTTATATGGCTTGAAACAAGCATCTCGACAATGGTACATTAAATTTAATACTTTTATAACTAATAATGGATATAGTCAGTGTCATTTAAATAATTGTATTTATTTTAAGAGTTTAGACTATGATATCTACATTATTTTATATTTATATGTCAATAATATGCTTATTGAATGGTCTAATATGTATCACATTAAGGGGTTGAAATAACAATTGATAATTTTTTTGCAATGAAGGATTTGTGGGTAGAAAAATAAATGCTCAATACAAAAATTTCTATAGATATAAAAATAGGAAATTGAATCTATCTCTTGATAATTATGTTGAGAGAGTGTTTCTGTCACAAAAATTTGCACCCTTGTCCAAATTTTTTACCTAAGGACAACCTTGTGAAACATGGAAACAACCTCCAAGCTATGGGACTTGAATTGTGAGGTTGAGTCTCCGAAGAAGGCTAGCTTCCTTTACTATCAAGATGCCCCTAACTACTATTGGAGAGGAAAAGGGAGAAGGAATTCATAGAAGAAAACTACCTAATCTATTATAAGGAGGTGATGCACTAAAATAGAGTGTTTGATCTTATTTCTACCCATAAATACATAGTCAACCAGATATAACCTCAAAGAATACACATTTAGACCTTGCCTAATTTTACAACTACATGTAGATTAGACAACACAAGAATGTTATAGGAAGAAACTTCACTTAATATCATTCAAATTTCAAAATAGATACAATCATGAAAATTGCAAAATATAGACAAGAACATTAACCAGAGGCAAAGAAATCTTGCACAATGTGTTAATGGTTGAAAGAGATACAATAGAGAATTACAATGGTTCAAAAGCACAAGAAATTATAGTAGTATGCATGGGAAGCAATACTAAATAATCAAAGAAAGATCCACACTTTAAAAGGGTACAAAACTTATTTTTATAGTTAAATCATAATTGAGAAACTTCTATTGGAAGTCAAGAAATCAACCTCCTAAGGATAACCTTGTGAAACATGGAAACAACCTCCAAGCTATGGGACTTGACTTGTGGGGTTGAGTCTCTAGAGAAGGCTACCTTCCTTTACTATCAAGATGCACCTAACTACTCTTGGAGAGGAAAAGGGAGAAGAAATTCATAGAAGAAAGCTACCTAATCTATTCTAAGGAGGTGATGCACTAAAATAGAGTGTTTGATCTTATTTATGCCCATAAACACATAGTTAACCAGTTATAACCTCGAAGAATACACATTCAAACCTTGCCTAATCCAACAACCACATGTATATTAGACAACAAAAAGAATGTTATAGAAAGAAACTTCACTTAATATCATTCAAATTCCAAAATAGATACAATCATGAAAATTACAAAATATAGACAAGAAAATTAACTAGAGGCAAAGAAATCTTCCATAATGTGTTAATGGTTGAAAGAGATACAATAGAGAATTAGAATGGCTTAGAGGTACGAGAAATTACAGTAGTATGCATGGGAAGCAATACTAGAGAATCAAAGAAAGATCCACACTTTGAAAGGGTACAAAACTTATCTTTATAGTTAAAGCATAATTGAGAAACTTCTATTGGAAGTTGGGAAATCAACCACTATTATCAAGTTGTAGAGAGACATCAATGCTAATACAGAAGGATTTGCTTAGGTGCACACTCATATGCAAAAAATATGATTTCCATATGCATATTCAACTTTGGAAAGGACAAAAATGGTAGCCTTAATTGAAGATTGGGTATATGGATAACCCACAACTATAAGGAGATAGAAAATTCATTCACAAGGCCTAGAGAAAGCAAAAGGTAGTTGCAGATGATCAAAAGATTGATATGATCATTAAGAGCCATCTTTTTTGTTCTTGACACTCACCAAATCAGATATATTAGTAAGTCAAGCATATTCAACCTTCATCCTATACATTTCATGTAATTTTATTGGTCAAAGATCCCTTTATTTTCCAGCCTAGACAAGTGAAATGCTTTCATGGTAAACTCAAATTCATATGATCCTATGATCGCTAGAAGAGGTCAAAACCCTCGTATCATCTTCATCCTAGAGCCTAGCACCTACGATCTTACAATCGCCAATGTATCTCTTCATTGAAGGCAATCTTTATAATCTCTATAATCTTATGATCATCAACCTATCTTAACATTGATCCCTTCTTGAAAGTCCTTTATGTTCCTTTGACACACCATATTTCATAGCATCAGAAGCCTACCAATCTATCTTTACGATCTTGCGATCTGCCTTGTTGTCATGACAAAATCCTTCCTCATAGGTTTGGAGGACCCTTTAACACTACCTACAATCTTATGACATGGTTATCATAAGATTGCATCAATTTCTTAACCTTTTTCATGATCATCCATTTTTACAATGTTACGATAGTTGGATATCGTAACATCAACAGCCTAATCCTTCCTGTGATCTCACAAACATAGTCTATATTGTAAGATCATATGACTCCTTCACCAGCCTAGACACATGTCAAGAACCTCACTGTGTCACTATGGGTATCCTTCATGTAACTTCCATTAGTGACAAAGTAACAACCATATGATTATAATTCATTTGACAGTCCCAAAGAATGCACTAATTCATGTCAAAACTTGAGCAATGAGAACACTACCTTTTGCTAATTGTCTAACACTGGTCAACCTAGTCTGACGAGTCTTTATTTTTGTAGTCCACTAAGGGGAATGATGTCACAAGATCCATGCATTTTAATGTCTCTTTGTCACTTTCCATAAAACCCTTGTGACTTCATAAAGCAACAAAGCAACGGTTATAGATCTGGGAAGATTTGATGGTAGGGAAAGTTGTGGCCTTATGGAAATAAACTCAAATTCATATGGAAATACAATAAGGTTTTTTATTTAGTTATTTCATATTTCCATTGGTATTTAATATTCAAATGTGTGAGTGACCATTGGGTGGGCTTTGGCATTTTTGGTTAACAGGTGTTGTAGAGATTTTATATGGTGAATGCAAAAGTTTTCATCACACCTTTGCCTAGTCATTTGAAATTGACTAAAGAGATGTGTCCAAAGACATATGAAGAGGAAGATAAAAAGTCCAATGTACCATATGCTTAAGAAAAAAGTAGTCTAATGTATGTCATGGTATGTACTAGATTAGATATTTCACAAGTTACAGGATTCACTAATAGGTCTATCATTCATTCTAGAATTGAGCATTAGAATATAGTCAAATGGATTATCAAATACATAAGAGTTACATCTAGTAAATGCTTACATTATGGGGACTCTTCTATTGATTTTCAAGTCTGCATTAACTCAAATATGGTAGGTGATCTAGATACCATGTGGAGTACTATAGGATATGCATTTACTATTGGTGGGACATTACTAAGTTGGATTTCTTAGTTACAAATGGTGAATGTTTTATCCACTATAGAGGCATAGTATGTTGCAACTGTAGAGACATCCAAGGAGATAATATGGAATCAAATTTTCAAGGAAGGATTGGGACACTCAAATATAAAAAATTATCTATATACCGATAGCTAGAGTTTCATTCATAGTGCAAATAATTGTGTTTTAAATTCAAAGATGAAATACATACAGTTATGATACCTTTTCATTTAGTCAGTTTTAGATGATTGAAATTTAGAGCTAGAAAAGATACATATTGATGATAATCTAAAAGATATGTTTATAAAGGTAGTATTTATATTTGGTTGGTCTTCTAGACTAAAAATAATAAAAGGAATAGTATAGTCTAAGGAGCATCAATCTAGTGGGAGCTTCAAGGCTGGTAGTGTGTCTATAGGACTAGTCTCCAAGTGGGAGATTGTTGGTCTATGGTGACTGGTCATGAAAGTATTGTACACTTTTGATAAGGCAAGGCATGAGGTTCAAAGAATCACCATGGAAAAAAAATTGGTTGACTCATCAAGCATTTTCAAGTTGACTCATCAACTATTTTTCTAGGTTGACTTGTCAAGTATGTTTATGGTTGACTTGTTAAGCCAAGATAAGTCATGTAATATTGTGTTAGGACTAGGGTTTTCAAAAGATAATACATATCTTCTTGTAGTGGTATTGAGTTGTAAAGGAGATTGAGATTGAAGTTACTAGATAATATTATTTGAATCTCTATTTGGTGGACATAGCCTAGGATTGGGCCAACCACATTGAATCTTTGTGTCTTCTTTTATATATGTGTGTGCTTTATTTATTTATGATATTGGTTATATTTGCATGTAACTTTTATTTTCTATCTAAATAATCCTAACACATTTAATGCACAACTATATGATGATATTTGAACTAGTAGCTTTTGGTTAAGATTATGTGTATGTTTTTAAATAATAACATTTCACACTCTGTGATCCACCATCAACATGCCAGTGAAAAAGAGATGCATAGAAAAAAATGAAAAATAATTAAGAATGTTGATGTTTAAAAACTTACACACAATCTAAACAAGAAGCTACTAGTTTGAATTTCTAATGTATTATGGAAAATTGATAACTTTGGTATATAAGGATAGTTGATAAGAATTTATTTTCACTATTTTTAAGACTCTTGTGAAGTGATTTGAGATGTTCCTTGCATAAGGGCATGCAAATTCTGCCAATACATATATGTTTCACTCGATCTCATAAAAACTATTATTTGGGAGCTAATTTAGTGAAGAAAGTCTATCAATTCTACATAACATGTATCCCAATGCGACTGTGTCATCTAAATGTTGTGCCAAATTTTATCATCTTATTAGATAAATGAGATTGTGATATGTCTTCCATATGTTTGAATAACTCAATGATAGTGATGAAAGTTTACTAAATATTTCTTTTTGTATACACTAGAAATGAATTATATGCACATTTTATTATTCTCATACTCATAATTAAATATTTGAATTATGATTGTTGACCAAATTAATTATCCCTATACTATAATAGATGCTTTAAAAATTCATGTAGACCTGTATACCTTATTTATGGCTCTAACCAATCACATTCACCATCAAGAAATAGTGTTGGAAATTCCTTGTCAAGAAACCATCATATTACATCCTCATTGACAAGATATGTACTAATACCTAGACAATGAATAAGAATTTTTTATTCAAATAAATAGTGAAAGGTGCTCCTCTTAATACCACAACACAAAACAGAAATAGAGAAACAACACAAATTGAAAAAATAAAACATGGGCTTCTTATTATCATTGCAAATGTGAAATTGTAGAATTACAATATGCAAACCCACATGGGCTCCTTCCTTACAACAATCTGCAAGATAGAGTTGTGACTATCACCCATGAATGCCCTAGATAACCTATTCCCCTTCCTTATATGGGCATTTTTCACTATTCGAGAAGGTTCTAAAGACTAATCCCTAACCCTTGAGGCTAACTAACCTCATATGATATTATTTTATAATAATTTATTACATAGGATTAGCTCAAGAAAAACTACATTTTTGGATGGGTTCACTTCTTGAAACCATAACCAGGAAATAGATGACCTGATGGGTTATTATAAACCCATTTCAGGAACCTCGGCTATATTTTTATCATGGTTAATCATGCAAGCATCCATCAGATGAGGTTTTGACTCTTTTTAGAGTCATTTAGGCCTTCATAATTGGACCTAAAGTTTGGATAGCCATAATTCATATAAAAAAATCTGCAATAACTACACTAATATATATGATATGAAAATGAAACTCATATGGTAGGTTTATATGTCTAAGATGAATCTCCACATATGAGATTAGAAAAATGTGAGCACATAATACCAAATTACTAAAATTAGCAAGCTCCCACAAACATCAATTCTACATAGGAATAGCCCTTAT
Source organism: Cupressus sempervirens (assembly GCA_028749045.1). Classification (NCBI taxonomy): domain Eukaryota; kingdom Viridiplantae; phylum Streptophyta; class Pinopsida; order Cupressales; family Cupressaceae; genus Cupressus; species Cupressus sempervirens. The sequence continues at coordinate 547,965,823 of CM053790.1, read as the reverse complement.
TGAAAACACAAATAGGAAATAGAAATATTTTTGGGTGATATAAGATTTCCCTTACACATAAGATGCTCCTACACTAATAAATCTTGCATCAAGCCAAAAATCTTTTGTGATCTATTTTCCAAATTTACTAGTTTTTTCTAGTCTATTGATCATTTCAGTGACCCTTCTTTTGTTTCATTCAACATTTACAACGTTTAATTATAATCTAGACCTAGTATAGTTCTTATTGATAGGTTTTCATTTTGATTGGTTCTTTACTTCTTGAGTTACAATTCATCTTCTCTTGAATAGTGTGTTCTTGGATCAATTTCATGACCATTGGTGGATTTTGATATTGCAATGGAGATCTATGATCATGGATTTTCACTAGTGCATTGATATATATTCTTGTACCATGTGATGATCTTGTTAAGATTCTTAGGTACTCAGAGGTGGTGGATCAGTACAAATAGGTAATTTAAAACTTTAACCATTGATCTACAAAATTTAATTATTATCCTCCAAAAAGTAAAACATATGACTTGTACCAATAAGTTTTAGAAAAAAACAATATTAAACCACCACACATTCATCACACAAGACATAGTTATTTTAGTATCACAAAAACCATTGTTAGGAGGAAAATTTAGTGGGGATGATACCCACAAAGGTCACAACTGTAGTAAATAGTTTTCTTATTAAGAGCATATAATTACCCTTTTTGAGGTTTTACCCTATCTAGAGTGATATTGTATCTTATTAGAATTAAAATTAGATATGTTAAGATCCACCCTGTCAATGGATCTAAAAAACTCTTTTGAGAGCTTGTATTATTAGGATATTTAAAACTAGAACATGTTAGGGTTCGCCCAATTAAGGTATTTACCTATTGTAACAATTAGGAATTAATTGAGTCATCAATTTGGTTGTGGTAATCCTTGTGTGTCAGATTTAATTAGGTCTCTAATCTTCTACAACTACACATTACACTTGCCTTCTCAATTTTTTTATCTCAACTATTCAATCACTTTGTAAATTCTTGATCACTTATTTCTCCTTTCATTCTCTTTCTCACCTTCTCACTACCTATCCAATATAGAACTTTTTTGTTTACATTTTTTCTATATTTTACCTTAATCCTAACCATCCATTAAAACTTCTAATCTTCTCACTCATTCTCCTTAATTTTCTCATGTATCTCAAAGTCTTGTTATAATTTTCTACTAATCATGTTAGTCTTTAACTATATTTCCTAGTCTATTACTAAGACTAGTCAAAACATGTTACCTTTTACAATGTTCGCTTTCGCCTTTTCCCTATACTGATACAATAATCCAACTAATACCAATTGACACATCTCATTTCCTTCACTCTATATTAGTACATTATTCATTGTGGTCCCATCTCAATATTGGACTTCTTTTATGACTGGTTCTGAATTCTCTTAATATTGCCAACCTTTTTAATTTAATCATTGATCATCTCTTATGATCACTAATAATTACTTGCATGGTTTCTTGTTAGAAAGTAAATTCCACCAAGATATCAGAGAGGGGGAATCAGTTATGCAATTAAACCAACTCTCAATATCCTTATTAATTTTGAAACACATAAACAATAGATGCAATAACCATAGAATGATAACCATATACAATAACACCAGATTTGTTAACTAGGGAAACCCTTGATCAAAGGGAAAACCTTGATGGGAATGATGCTCACAAGATGATTTCATAATATAAATATTCCTTGTGAAAGGATGGCTCATATGTTAGGAGTCAATGAAATACATTTAGTACTTATGAGTCCATGTTAGGATACTCTGCATCCTTGTTATGAGATTCCAACTCTGTTAGGAGTTGTGACATCCCTGTTAGGAGTTGAAAGGATGATAAATCGACCCATTTCCAAATAGCTTTAGTACTATCCTCACTTGATACAGGAGCATCCAGAGGTATAAGGGCAATCTTGTGTCACCCAAAAAAATGTACTTAGACTTAGTTTCTGTTTCATGTCTTTACAATTTTGGATACCCATTTGGGTCAAATAAAGGTCCCAACTCTCACAGTTCAACTATCAGTGTGCTAGAAAATCTTGAAAAAATAGGAGCATGCAATTTGGCCATCATTTTGGTGACCTAGAAGGTGTGAATTTTCCAGATGAATGTAATTGTGATTTAGAGCATTCCAAAAAAAGAATCAGGTCAAAAGGCCCCACGATTTGAAAGTTATTGCAGTTTTTCAGGTTTTGGAGACCCCCTAAGAATGCTTTGAAGTCAAGTTAGGGGCATTAAATGACCTCGAAAAGGGCCAAAAAATGGGGGACGAGCAAATCTGGTCCATAGGGCTATAGAGCGCTTCGAGAGCTTTCTGAAAATGTAAACGGTTCGTCAATCAGAGCTACGGTTCAAAAGTTATGCCTCCTAGAAGTTCGGTTACCATTTCTAGATTCTTCTAGATTTGCACCGACTTCTAACGCAGCTTTTGGAACCTTCTATTTGGTCGATGGATGCCTACTAGCACTTTCTAGAATGTACTCCCAGTCCTTAACCCTCTGGGGTCTATTTAAGGAGATTTCTGGCATTGTAAAAGGTAGTTCGGAGTGGAGTTTGAGAGGAGGTACTGAAAGGAGAAATTATCTCTAGATTTATGCTATTGTAAGCCCTTAGGGCATGTTCTGAAGTTTATTTTCTCTGTACTATTTGTAATAGCTTATTTTCTCAGTTAATATAATTTTCCCTTTCTGTTGTGTCCATTTTTTTCTTGGGTTGTGTCCCCATCATCACTAAATAATACAAGTATATTTCAACAACTTTCTAATAGAAACTTCTTCTCCAAATATAGTTCCTTGTCAGCTCACCATGCCTCAATTGCACCAATCACTTCTCAAATCCAAAAGATGTTCACATGTAATCTCACATAATACATCAAATAGATATGACCTCGTATCCACACTCTACCAAAAGGAAATAATATTTCTATTATACCAAGTCCTAAAAAATATAGAGTCATCCTTAAAGCTTTCCTAATTTAAAATAATAATATAGGACATCCTTAAGATATTACATTACATGTTACATTAAAACATTAGTAATATGTCAACTCATAGTCTTTATAACTTCATACTCATTGATCATCTGAATATGGGTAATTAACCACAACATCTTTAGCTTGTCTTCAACCTCTATCTCAGTTTTCTCAACCTAATTCCATTTTTTATAGTAAATACAATCCAAACATAAGTACCTACTTTCTAGAAATGTTGTTTAAAAGTCATCTTCACGAAATCCTTCATCTCTATCTAGTCTTGATTTTTCTATTTGCACTCTTAACTATAGCATCTAGACATACTCTAAAACATAATTCCATGTAAAAAAAAATCTGATATTCAATCCTCAAAATATATGAAGCCAAACTCTATCTGTTGCTTTGCTAGTCTTCACAGAATAACTAGTATATTGAGATCAATGACAAACTCTATCATAAATGCAATACACAACCACTGAATCATGTCTCCAACATTGCTAAGATATTCCTCCATAGGAATGCTATTAGCATTCATGCTAAAAATATCCCCATTTAGCATTGATAGCACATAGATTAAAAAAATCCTAAGTTTCATGAATACCAAATATAACTATGTTGTACCTACTCCCCCATTCATGCTACTATGAATGGCATCTCTATTGTAATCATCATGCATAAGGAAGGTGTTAATATCCCCCATACACTAGTATCTTTTCAAATCCTCATTATCAATCAACATGAATCTCTCCCTCAGGAACATCTTTGCCCCAAAGTATATCTCTCATGTGCAACTCTCTCCAAACATACATATCAAAAGATGGAATTTTTTCATGTATTACTCTCCCCATTGGCATCAATGATAAAGATATCATTATGTCAATTCTATAAGTATTATATTTAATAATATCAAGTATCCAAAGACAATATAAAATACAAATACCAAAAGTCCTTCTTTACTCATATAAAATACAGATACTCCCCATAAATGAAGCATGAAGAATCCAGTCCAGATAAAAGAAACAATGCTCTTCTACCACTAGACTTATGTAATCATTGTATAAACTACTCAAAATTAGGATGGGGCATAACCTTAAGTATACCTCTCAAGTATTCAAATGTTTCTTTTGCTAAAGGTTTTGTAAATATGTTTGTTTTCTACTCTTTTGTGCTAACATACTCTGGTTTGATCTATTTCTCTCAACTTTTTCTCTCAAAAAGTGATAATCAATAGATATATGTTTTTTCTTTGAATTTAATACTATATTCTCTAACATACTTATTATACTTGTGTTATCACAATGTATGATATGTTGGAATTACAAATAGGAAAGGTAAACTTCTAAGAGGAGGGGTGAATCAGTAGTTTGAACTTGGACCCATAAAACTTTCACCACATATCCATCTCATGCATTCAATGAGTAAATTGAAATAACATGTAAAACATATATATCTAAATCATGTAAACATGTAAGCATTCACACACATAACACAAAATATGATTACCCAAAAACCCTCCAAGTGAGAAGGTAAAACTGGGGTGGGGATGACACCCACAAATCTTTACTACTATAGCAATAAAGTGTATCTAATGAAGGTTACAATGTTTTGATCATGAAACATGAAATACCCTGTGAAAGGTATGCCCTTTTAAATACTTACAAAGACTATTAGGTCTCACCTTATTAGAGGATTTCAACACCTTGTTAGAAGTGTTCCTTGTTAGAGGACTTCAACTTACAACTAAGTAAGCACCCCGTTAAAGGATCCCATACAACCTGTTAAGACTACTCTATTAAGAGATTTGATTGAAATCACCTATTAAAATATCTCAGCATAGATCTTGTGGTTGGCACTTGCTTTCTTGATAAAAGATCACCTCTATACAATTTCTTCTTTATCCTTATTGATTAGATGTCTCAATGCTATCCTCTTTTCTCTATCCTCTATTCTACTCTAATTGATTCTACACTTCACTCTCTCTTCATAACTTCTATGTCACCTTGAATGATTTGTCTGCACATGCAAACTATCCTCTTTGCTCCTCCAATTCCTTACACACTTGATAAATAGTTTAGGGTTTTTTTCCATCTTAAGAAGACTTCAGTGGCTTAGGGTTAGGTATAAATCTACAATTGAGGTTCATCCATTTTGTCGCTTAATCCTTCCCTTTTTCTGATTGGCTTCATCTAATTACATAGGGAATCCAATTTGAGATTCATCCTTATCTCCAAAATATCATAATTTACATTTAAGTCAGCTAAAAAATGGTTTACATAGGTGTTTGTGTCATTACAAACAAATATGTCAAAACTATGTCACTTGGCATCTGAAGTCTCTAATACTTGGCATGCACTAATCTTTATATTGTGACTTAGCACCTACATTGCTTAGAATCCATTGTTTACTCAACTCCTAAATAACTTGGCATGGTCTATCTACTCGACATTTGAGTGACTTGGCACTCACTATAGCTCAGCATGGTCTAATATTTACATGTTGTGCTTGGCATGTATTACTAGTTTGACATGAACTAAGTAAATAGCTTAAGTGTGTTGACACTCACTTGTCAAAACCAATCTAAGATCAACAATCTCCCCCTTTGACATGAGTGTCAAAAACACTTGTATATACATTAATATCCTTGATCTCTAGAGCATAACATATCCATGACTTGGCTTATATATAAAACTTCAAAATTTGTAATAACTTGTATACCTCAAAATTTGATAACTCCCCTTGAGTTTATATGTCTATTGTATAACCAAAATTTTGTGTTCCTTTTGAGTAAATGTGTCTCTGTTGATACACTTTGACTTCAATGCCCTATTTTACTGATACTCTTTCATCTTATATGTTATCCCTTAGCTGATATCTACCATTTTTCTCTTTCTCTATTTTATTTCTCCACCAGAAATATTTCTCCCCCTTTGTTCTTATTCTCCTCTATTTTATTCTCCCCCAAAAATATTTCTCCCCTTGCTACTATGCTCCCCTTTTTTTATTCTCCCCCTTTTTGACACTTATGTCAAATAGGCTATACACTTATTATGTGTTTGTCCAAAAATGATTTATGGACATCCAGTATGATTTTGAGGGTTGCATCACAGTTATCACATGCAAAATCTAGTGACTTGAGTTGGATTGCAAGCTCAGCAACAAGGTGTACTAGACTATCTAAAGTAGAAAGATTTGGGTCTTTCTTCAGTAGAGTTTTAGCATAGCCTAGCTCCTTATGCAATATTTCCATGTGTGGGGTGAGGGTTGCTTGAATGCTTGTTAGTTTTGCTCTTATGTTAGCCTCATCTGCTATCAATATAGATAACTAACTCTATGTTTGAAGCAGTGTCCTAAAATGCTTCTCACTCTGAGCTAGCTTTGTTGGTAATCTTGCACCTAATGTAGATATTTGGCTTTCTAGGCTCAGAATGTGACTCCTGATCTCTTAGGTGAAGAGTGTTGGATTACACAATTTTTTGTACAATGAGAAGATGTTCTCAAGTACCTTCTTCACATCCTCAACCTTAGTTGCCAATGCAACTTGTGTTAGTGCTATTTCACTAGATATTTTCTCATTGACTTTGCTTTGAAACTTCTTTTCTGACCATTCTAAAAGTTTAGCATTTGTGTCAAGGTCTTCATTACTGACCTTTTCCACTATATCTAATAGTTGTTTTATTAGTGGCTTAGTCTCTTCAGGAGTTGGCAGACTAAATGTATCTAGAAAGATGTCCTTAATATCTCTAAGTGCCTACTTCTACCTATGTTCTCTCCTAAACATTTCTTGATACTTTTTCCTTTCTAAGGCCTACTGTAGTATGCCTATTTGTTCTAGTGTCATAGTATCATAATCATATTTTAGTATAATAATTTCTTCATCAAGGTTTATATCTCCATAATTAATTACCTTTCAACCTTTGATGAGCTTGGGCTTGGCACTAAGATCTACAATGGAATAGCTTCTATGCTCGGCTTCTAAATAGTTTACATAGAAGAAGTGCCAGATGCTGGTAAAGCTACTAGTGCTTGAATTGCCACTTGCTCCTTTACCTTGGATGTTAGATCACACTCTTTAGGCTTTCCCTAGTCTACCAATATGACTTGGTTAGCCCCTTGTCCTTGTATTGTAGGTGCAGATGAATCTATCTAACCTATTTCCCATTGTCCTACAATGGTGTCTTGTTCTTCTGTTGACTTCTTCTCAACAATATCAATCTTGACAATTGTATCAACCTTGGTAGATGTAACTTTAGGTATTGGGAACAAAGGTTGTACATTAGTAACTAAAGGGATGATAGAAGGTGGTTCTTGTGAATTCACCTTTTCCCTTGTAACATCAGTTACTAACTTTTGTAGTTCTTTAGATTGCCATAAAGTTTGGCCTGCAATGTAGATTGATCTAGTATTTTCTTCAAATCTTTTGTAGTAAGAGGATTGATATTATAAGTTGAAAGATCAGAGACATCCTTGAAAATTATAGTTTTAGTTGTCTTGGTTGTGTCATGGGGAGGACTGACACTTGACAATTGTGTGTCATGCATATTTTGTTCTTCTTGCTACTCAAGTTCAACTATTGCTTTGTCATCTTCTTTCATTTATGTCTCTCCTCCAACTATGTTATCTTTTTCATCATCTTCTTTATCATTGTCTTCTTTGTCATCATCTTTAACCTCTAAAGGATTAGCTTCTCCTTTCTTAACTGTGGTTAAACCATAAATGAGTTTCCATATCTGTGTTGACTTCTTAATAACACCCTCAATGTTGTTTTGTAGAATGCTAAAGGCTCTACATTTAGGTGTGAAGCTAACTACATATTTCTTTACAACCTTTGCAATTTTCTCCTTAGTCAATTAAGGCATAACTTGGGCTAGTGTGGTCTCCCTAATTTGTCTTTCCAAATTTAAACAATAATGCAAATTTTTGCTCAACTATGTCATATAGACTTTTAGGTATTGAGTTGGAAAATTCTAAGGGTGTTGTCTTGAATTTTGACATCATGGCATATAGGGCCTCTTCCACTTGGTTTTTCTCCTCTTTACCCAATTTGTCAAAATCAACATGGATAAAACCTAATAGATCTACATTGTTCTTAACATTTTCACATAATTTTTCAAGATCTGAGAGAGGATTGTGATTCACCAGCTTAAATTAGTTCTTGTCATTTGACGTTATTTTCTCCTCTTCAGAATCTATTTGTGCCAAATATTTTCTTCTAGGTCTCTTTATCTCTTGACCTCCTTGCTCTATTTTCTTTATCTTCTCTTTGGCCTTTTGTTTTGTAGCATGTGTGCTAGCTCATTTTGTAGGTGCAGTAGGCTTTGATTGACTTGGTTTGGCAAGTTTCTTGGTCCTTTCCATAGGTTGTACCTTGGCCTTCCTCTTCTTTTGCTTGGCAAGAGTAGGTGCTTCCTTGGCTTCTTCTCCTTTAGCACCTTCAGTCTCCTCTTCCTTATCTTCTCCCATTCCTTGTGTCAATGCTAGAGGTTCTTGAGCTTATGTTCATTCTTCCTCTTCATCCTATTCTTCTTCCTCCTCTTTGTCCTCAGTATCCTCTCCAAATTTTTCTCTCAACTTCTTTACCAACTTGTCCTTCTTCTTGATTATAGACGTAGTCTTTAATTCCATGGAAATTTTGGATTTTACCATCTCATAGTTTTCAAAAACTTTTGCATTCTTATCTAGTCTACTAGTAGAGTTGTTATAGTTGTTGAGGCTTCATCTACATATACCTCATACCCTAAGGGTATTAACCATCTTACCCTTGGTGTGGCAGCTTGCACAAATGTATAATCAGCATCCACAAGAAAACATAAATCATTATAATTCTTTTCAACCAAGGATACTAGTATCCTTAATCTCTGCTTCATTGACTTTTTGAAATCTTCAAAGTAACTAGTCATTAAGGATTCAAAATTTTCTCCTAGTTGCTTAATGTACACACTAATTTGTACTGCAACTGATCTGTTGGTCTTCCATCCAATAGTACCAAATGAGGGGAATGTTTTTTGTACATAAAAGAATATATAAATCAATATTGAACCAAATTTGCATTGTGCACTCTTTTTTTTCCTAATTGCTCCAAGGTTCTCCATCAGTTGTTGTAATTGTAGTTCTGCTAGATCATATGGAAATTGTGTGATATAACCCTTACAGAAAAGTTAATAAGAGGATCAGTGATTGTATCTATAGTCATACCTCTTTTATTCCAGATAGTTCTAGTATTCTTTTGAATCACTTCCTTGGAATCACTTCTTAGTGTCTTGGGCCAATCTAGGGTTTGGTAGCTAGTAACCCTATGAATTATCCTCTTGGTGATTTAGATAGGTCTACCATCTAGCCATAAGGAACCATCATGAATTTGGCTCAGTATTATTCATATCCACTCTATTTTAAACACATTTGGAAAAATTTAGGCCTCGTGTTAAACCCTTTTTCTCAACAATTTTGTACTCTTCTTTGAAAACACTATTTTCTCATAACCTATTGTATGCACCTCTAATTTCCATGTTGCCAATGCTTCCTATCTTGTAGTTAAGACATTTTCTCACATCTTGTACCATTATTACATTTGACAGGATCATTGATAATGAGCCAAAAAGGTCTTGTTTGTAAGCAATGTTAGGGATAGATTTAAAAATTATTTGTTTAACTTTATTACTCACTAACTAAACATTTAAAACTTCCTTCCCTTCAACATTTTTTGAACTCAATGCCATTGTGTGAAACTAGGGTTTTCAAAAATTAAAACTGTGTAGCTCAGCTCTTGATAAATACCTTAGGAAATTTGATGAACTAGCGTGAGATTACTGCTAAAATCTTTTGCAAACACTTGGATGAATTTCTTGATCACCTTGTAATTTGCTCCACTCTTTCTCAAATTTGAAATGATGAGAAATGAGCTAGAATCAATCAAATACCCTTTAAAACCCTTGGATTTAATGTTAAGTGTTTACACAGTTGTAAGCTCAGCATTAACCAATTTTAGGCTCACTCGACATCCATTGATATTTCCATCACTTGGTATCCATTATGAGTTTGGCATTAACTATCCAAATTGCTAGCTCAGCATCTTTTAACATTCCACTCGGCATACATAAGAAACTTTACATGCTTGGAAACAACACAAAAAAATCAAAGATTTATCTTGAATTTCTAACAACATGTTGCATCTTTATTCATGCTAATGTATCCATTTTAGTACTATCTCCTTTTGGAATTGATGTATGATATAGCCTTTAAATATCAGTCCCACATACCTCTTGATTGTTTAGTTTGATGAGGTGTGATCATCTGACCCATTGGGTGAAATGATCCCTTCTCCATTTGATGTGTTGCAAGAATCCTTCTTTTTCCATGTCTTATTCATCTCATCTTTGATGTGTTCAACATCTACCTTGCCTTGCCTTTATCAAATTCACAACTTGGTGCCTTTGACCTAGTTGGACAATACCTACTGATGTGACTAGTCTTCAAACAGGTGCAACATGTGTTTTGACTCAACCACCTTTGGTAATTTCCTCTGAAGTGTTTCCTAATACAATTCTTAGGAACATGTTCATATTCTTGACAATAATGACACCTATATCTTGTATTATAATCCTAGTTGTAAGAGTTGCCAGTGTTCCTTACCTTTGCTTGCTTGTTTGATGACCACATGGATTTGGATTTGCATTCAAAAGCTCTATGTCCATACTTCTGATAGTTGTAACAATATCCTTCAAATCTTTGTGTGTGCATAGTCTTGGTTTTGCATTCATGTGTCTAATGGCCTTCCTTGTTGCACTTATGATAATGAATAATGTTCTTAGGCTTGACATTCTAATTTGCAATCTTGTTCCTGCACACATTAGCAGTATGTCCTTTCTTACCACACTTATGACAAGTAGGTTTAGAGTTCTTACATTTGGTTTTCCTTTCTTCTGCACTTTTGAATGACTCTCCTTCTTTAGTACTTATATATCCCAATCCCGATGTATCATTCTTGGATTTAGGATCTCAATAATTGCTCAAAGTATTTGATGGCTTCATTTGATTTGTTGAAACTTTCAAAACATTCATTTTCTCTCTTTAGGTCACTCTACAATTGTTCATTCTACAACTTCAATGTAGTTATCTTAATGTCTTCGACATTTAACTCATAGGTAGCATTCATCATTTGACTTAGAGTATGCAATTGCATGTTGGAAATCTTGGTTAGCTCTGATGGCTTCGCTTCTAGTTTGTTGGCCAAAATTCTTTTGTCTTCTTTAATCATGGCTTTGTCTTCCATAGCTTTCTTCTTTTGTTCGGTTACCTCACATAGTAGTATAGCTTGTGATTCTTGCTCTAATTTGAGATTTCTAATTTTCTCAGCTTGGACTCTATTCTTTTCCATTAGATCTACAACTATTGCATCAAATTCATTAGAGTTTCCATCTACAAATAGATTGGTAGTGTATATCCCTCTATATTGTGTGTCATTCTCTGCAATAGCAATTTCTTTCCTTCTCTTCAAGGATTTCTTTAGTTTCTCTCTTGCTTCATTCAGTTGATGTAGTATGAGATGTATTTCAATCTCCTAGTTCTCAATGGTCTTTCCCAACTTGTAGATTTTGATTTCAAGATATTTCATCAAAGTTGCAAAGCTTCTCTTTTAGAGAATAAGGCTCCAATACCAATTGTTGGAATTAAAAATAGGAAAGGTAAACTTCTGAGAGAGGGGGGTGAATTAGTAGTTTAAACTTGGACCCATAAAACTTTCACCACATATCCATCTATGCATTCAATGAGTAAACTAAAATAACATGTAAAACATATATATCTAAAACATGTAATCATGGAAGCATTCACATACATAACACCAGATATGATTACCCTGAAACCCTCCAAGTGAAAAGGTAAAACTCGGGTGGGGATGACACCCACAAATCTTCACTACTACACCAACAAAGTGTATCCAATGAAAGTTAGAATATTTTGATCATGAAACATGATCTACCTTGTGAAAGGTTTTCTTTGTTAAAAGCTTCAAAGGCTATTAGGTCTCACCTTGTTAGAGGATTTCAACACCCTATTAGAATTGTGCCTTGTTAGAGGACTTAAATTTACAACTAAGTAAGAACCCTATTAAATGATTTCATAAAGCCTATGAAGACTACTCTATTAAGAGATTTGACTTAAATCACCTGTTAAAATGTCTCAACATAAATCTTGTGATTAACACTTGCTTTCCTGATAACTAAACACCTCTATACAATGTCTTCTTGATCCTTATTGATCAAATGTCTCAATGTTGTATCCTTTTCTCTATCCTCTATTCTAGTCTAACTGATTCTACAATTCACTCTCTCATCATAACTTCTAAGTCACCTTGAATGCTCTGTCTGCACATGCAAACTATCCTCTTCGCTCCTCCAATTCCTGACACATTTGATAAATAGTTTAGGGTTTTCATCCTCCTTAAGAAGACTTTGGTGGCTTAGGGTTAGGTATGAATCTATGGTTGAGATTCATCCATTTTTCCACCTAATCTATCCCTTCTTTGATTGGTTTCATGTAATTGCATAGGGAATCCAATTTGAGATTCATCCTTAACTCCAAAACATCATAATTTACCTTTAAGTTGGCTCAAAAATGGTTTGCATAGGTGTTTTTTCCATTACAAACAAATATGTTGAAACTGTGTCACTCGGCATCTAAAGTCTCTGATACTCAGCATGCATTGATCTTTATACTGTGACTTGAAATGTGCATTGTTTGGCATCCATTGTTTACTTGGCTCCTGAATCACTCGACATGGTCTATTTTCTCGGCACTTGAGCGACTCAGCACTCACTATAGCTCAGCATGGTCTAATATTTACATGTTGTGCTTGACATGTATTACTAGTTTGGCATGAACTAATTAAATAGCTTAAGTGTGTTGACACTCACTTGTCAAAACCAATCTTAGATCAACATGATAGCAAGCTCTATAGACTCAATTCTAGTGTCTTTCAACATTTTCTTCATCCAAATAATAGGATTACAATTGTTTGGTAATGCTACATACTCTATTATTTTTGTACTCTATGAAATATAGCCATGTTTCTTTCTTAGACAAGAAACCAATCTTCCTCCCAAGAAGAATGCTCCACCACTAGTGCTATTTCTATCATCTACACTTCCTATCAAATCCACATCAATGTATTCACATAGAGAAAAATCATTTGATTATCATAGCATAATCCACAATATGTGTGGCTTTCAAAGATATGTAAAGTCTCTTTACTATTGTGTAATGTATCTCTTTAGTTTTTGCCTAAAATATCTCCATAGTTCCAACTATGCTAGCTATATCAATTCTAGTGTGTATCAAATATTGCAATCCACCAATCATAGATCTATACTTTTTCTACTCAATGGTAGGGGATTGATCTTTTCTAGAAATTTTGCATCTAGTTATCATAGGTGTTCCAATAAGTTTACAACTTTCCAATACAAAACTCTTCAATAAGTCTTTAAGATGCTTAGCTTGTGATATGAAAATGTCATCTTTGTTTTTTACAATCTACAATCCCAAAAATTATTTCATCTCACCAATCATACTCATCTCAAACACCTTTTTCATTTCTTTTGGAAATACCTTATTTGCTTCATCACTTCCTCCAAAAAATAATTTCATCCACAAATACTTCAACATTCAATAATTCATTGTCATTCTTTCTCAAATAATAATTACTATCAGCAATACCGTGAACAAATCCCAAACTTGTCAAATATTTATCCAATCATTCATACCAAGCTCTAGATGCTTGTTTTAGTCCATATAATTCCTTCTTTAATCTAAAACCATATCATCTTTCAAAGGAAAACCATCAAGTTTCTCAATTTATACCTCATCTTCTATTTCACCATTCAAAAAAGTTGATTTGGCATCCATTTCATAAACAGTGAAATTCTTGTTAGCTATATATGCCAAAAACATTATTATTGCTTCTAATCTAGCAAAAAGTGCAAAAAAATTCTTCAAGTTCAATTCCTTCTTGTTGTGAATAACCTTTAAACACCAATATTTCTTCTTTTTTTTGCAACCTCTCCTTGTTCATTCATATTTTTTTCGAATACCCATTTAGTTCCAACAACATTCTTATCCTTAGATCTAGGAACCAATTCCCATGTTTTGTTTTTCTCAATCTTCTCTAGTTCTTCTTTCATAGCTTTAATCCAATAATCATCTTTGCAGGCTTCATTATAATTTAGTTCAACTTTAGAAATTAAACATATTTCTTCTTTACCTTTTTTCTTATCACAACTCTTCTTCCTTTGCTTCCAATAATCAATTCAACGAGGTAATTATTTATGAAATTTCTATTAGGTGTTACTTCTTTGACTTTGATTTCTACTTTAGGTTCATATCTAGGTTCTTATCTTTGATCTTCTCTAAGTACTTCTCTCTAAATTTCATTATGCAAATCAATGTCAGTCCCATAAAATAATTCCTGCTCAACTTTCTCTTAGTTAGTCCTTGGATTAGTTTCTTCATCAAAATTATAATCAAGTATCCTTTCCTGAATTCTAAACTTTTCATCAACTTTCACATTTTTGCTCTCAACAATAGTCTTAGTTCTCAAATTAAAACATCTATATGCCTTGATTTCCAATGAATTCCATAGAACATACCTTCATCACTTCTTGAATCAAACTTTTCAATGACATCATCTTTTTTAATGTAACATTTACTTCCAAAGATTCCAAAATACTTAATAGATGGTGCATGTCCAAACCAAAGTTCATAAACTATCTTATCGGTGCCTTTTTTTATTTATACTCAATTCATAGTGTATACTATTGTATTTACTACTTCTTTCCAAAAGATCTTAAATACATTGTTTTCAAGCATCATTTCTCTATTTTCTTATGTTACTATTTTGTTTCTCCTTTCCATTATCCTATTTTGTTTAGGTTTTTTAAGGTCTAAAAGTTGTCTCTTTATACCATTATCTTCATAAAATTGTCAAACTCATTTGAAGTAAATTCTCCTCCTCTTTCAGATATTGAACGTCCAATCTTCAACCTAGATTCATGCTCAACTCTACTTTTAATATCTTGAATTTATCAAAAGCTTCACATTTTTCTCTAAGAAATATTACCCACATCATTCTAGTAAGATCATCAATAAGAATCATAAATTATCATTCACTAAAGAATGCTCTTCTCTTTGTAGGACCACTCAAATCTATGTGCACAATCTCCAACTTCACTGATGTGGTAATTTTCTTTCTTTGAAATGAAATTTTCTTCTATTTTTTCATTACACATTCCTCACATACCATATTAGTAGGTTTCATAATCTTAGAGAAATCTCTAACTACAAATGTAGTATTGGCCTTCACAATATTATCAAAGTTTATATGATAGAATCTCTTATGCCATAACCAACTATCATCTACCTAAGCAACTAAAAATGTCATCTCAATAGGATTGAACTAAAATACATTACCTCCTATTCTTATACCAATACCAATCAATGTACAATATTTTTCTTTGATAATGCAAGTCTTCTATGTAAACTGCAACTAATATCCCTTGCCCACTAGTTGTCCAACACAGAATAGATTATGTTTCAAACCATCCACAAAGTAAATATCATCATTGTTAGTATTTCCATAAAGTTTAATAGAACCTTATCCTTTTTTCTATAACAATCTCTAATATTCTTCCAAAGTAACTTCTTACAAATTCATCTTCCATTATTTTAGCATCTTGAAATAAGCATATTCAATTCTATTATCTAACCTTCTTAGCATGTTTATCATCTTCAAATGTACTTTTAAAATCTTTCCAAACTTTGTGAACAAGTCTTAAATATTTTACGTGGGCAGATTGAATTTCTAAAAGAGCTCATAATAGTGCTTCTCTAGCAAGTATATTGAACATGAATATGTCTTTCTAAGTCTCATCACAATCCTCAAGCTTTTCTTCTTCAATCATGTCCTTTTGATTTGTAGTAATCAACCAATAACCCAAACCCATGCATAGAAGATATGTTTTCATCTTTTCTTTCCAATTGTCATAGTTAACTCCATCAAATTTTAGACTTTCTTTCCTGAAATGTGTCATAGATATCCTTAAGTTATTAAGATTTTCCTTCAAGGACATGATGCTCTACTACTAATTGTTAGAAAGTAAAGTCCACAAAGATAACTGATAGGGGGGGGAGTGAATCAATTATGTAATTGATTCAACTCTCTATATCCTTATTAATTCAAAAACATGTAAACAATAGATGCAATAATCATACAAAGATAATCATACACAATAACAGCAAATTTGTAAACTAGGGAAACCCTTGATTAGAGGAAAAATAATGGTGGGAATGATGCCCACAAAATTATGTACTACTAATATAAATGTTCCTTGTGAAAGGATGGACCATACTATGAACCAATGAAATACATTTCATACATATGAATCCCTATTAGGAGACTTTGAATCCATGTTAGAATATTCCAACCATATTAGGATTTGTGCCAACCCTCTTAGGAGTTGAAAGGAAGACAAGTTGACCCACTATCCAAATAGCTTCAATACTATCCTCACTAAATAATACAAGTGTACATAAACAACTATCCAATAGTAACTTCTTTTACAAATACATTTCTTTGTAAGCTTACAATGCCTCAACTGCACTAATCACTTCTTTGATCAAAATAATTATACCAAGTCCTAAAAACAATTAGTGATTCATCATTAAAGCTTTCCCAATTTATAAAAATAATATAGGACATCCTTAAGATGTTACATTACACATTGCATTACAAAATTACATCTTGTTCACAATTACAAGTAATTTGTAGGCTCATGGTCTTCATAACTTCATATTCATAATCATTTGAATATACATGATTAACCACAACATCTTCAACCTTCAACATCTATCTCAATTTTCTCAACTAGATTCAATTTTTGTTAGTAGATACAATCCAAACATTAGTACCCACTTTCCAAAAAGTTTGTTTAAGAGCTTCCTTCACCAAGTCCTTCATAATTCTATATAGTTTTGATTTTTTTGTATGTACTCTTAACTATATCATCTAGAATTAGTCTATAACATAATCCCATGTGAACATAAGATAATCTTCGATCCTTAAATTGCATGAAGCCAAACTATATATGTTGCTTTCTCAATCTTCATGGAATAACCAGTATGTTAACATCATTTGTCATGAATGTAGTACACAACCTCTGGATCATGCCTTCAACATTTCTAGGATACTCCCCCATAGGAATACGATCAATACTCATACTAACATTCCTTTACTGATTATCCTCTTCCTTTATTGATTATCTTGTTATGATGAACAAACTTATTTAT
The DNA here is from genome assembly GCA_028749045.1 of Cupressus sempervirens. Lineage (NCBI taxonomy): Eukaryota > Viridiplantae > Streptophyta > Pinopsida > Cupressales > Cupressaceae > Cupressus > Cupressus sempervirens. The sequence goes on along the minus strand of CM053790.1, from coordinate 547,948,487 downwards.
CACCAAACAATGCTGTGAAATTCCATATGGATTGTTATGGATTTCCATCAATGACAACCATATAATTCTTCACACAATGTTGACCTTCCAAAATCCTTGAGTATTGATCTCCAATAGATAATGCAAGCAATATGCCAACAGTATCCCCTTTGGCATTTATGAAAATACACTAGAAATCTTTAAATATGAATACCCCTCCTGAGTTCATACTCCCCATTATGTTATTTGTTCATCTATTTTTAACATTGTCATTCCAATTATTTTCTCATTTTCCATCTCCTCTGATCTAATCTTCTCCCAAATCCCTTATCTTCTCCAATTTTATTCTTCACTCTCATCTTCTTGAATTTTCTTCTTCTCTATGATCTTCTCTAATTTTCTTCTTCCCTCTCATATTCTCTAATTTTCTTCTTCTTTATGATCTTCTCTAATTTTCTTCTTATCTATGATCTTCTCCCCCTTTAATTACAATACCAAAGGTGTAATATTTAACAAGTAAATAATGATTTACAACCTATCAAAGATAACCTTTTAGTTGATCTTTGTTGACTCTACTCATGTTTCTTATGTCTTCTATAAGTGACTCAAGGCAAGAACTTGTTCTACAAGACCCCTCCTCACAAGTACTTATTTAAATATGAATTTATTTGTATAGAAGAATTGAATGGATATAGGATAATGACAAGGTGATGGTATGGAAAATTTCTATGGTTCTTGCTAGAAATCATTTTGAGGACAATATGACAAATTCAAGCTATCTTATGAATATTAATTTGATAGTTGTTATGATAATATAATTTAATACTTACCCTCTTAAGAATCATTAGAAAGTCAAAGATAAAGGTTATCACCTAATTAGAAGTGTCCTTGGGGTAACTTAATATTAAATATTGAAAGTATATTATGGTGTGTTAATATTATTAGGGTATTATGTATAAGAGGTTATACTTCTACTTTGCGGTGAAATATTTGGTTGTTCAAAAGTATTGTTTAAATCATAAACATTGCATGTATTCTCTATGATACATCCACATACCTAGGTTTTAGAAAATTTAATGGACTTAGATTATTATGATGATGGAAATGAATTAAGGGTTTTATGGTTTAAGTGTTTTAACAAAAATTGATATCAGTTGATACATTCATGTTTTGATACCCTATGATTCAAAACTTGATATGTTATTTGATTGTTTAAACATTGATTTATATTATTTTTGTTATGTGACATTCTACCTTATGGTTATGTTATTTATGATATCTTGATGATTATGTTTATACACATTCAAATAGTTCAAATTGATCAAAATTAGATTTAGAATGATTTTGTGAGGCCTCACCCCAACCCATCATAGCTCAATTGATACATTTATTTTTATATAATATGATTTGATATTTTGAGACATTATTCAACTAACTAGACATAGATCTAGATTATTTATGTCATGTGATGGTTCTCTATTATGCTTTACTTATGATGGTTGATGATATTTTATATAGATGTATGCATTGTGATGGTTTATTTTTGTAATTTAATTTGAATTGATGAAATATGTCATGATATTTCAATTATGAAAATAAATTATATTTAATCAATGTGAAGAAATGGAAAAGATTACTAAAATGAAATTTGGAATGTTTTAAATCAAATTTGATTATGCAAGTTGAGTTTATATATATGTGATTTTCTCAAACTACTAAAATTCAAATTGATTGTGCAGGAAATTAACCATGGAATTAATTGGAGAACCAAGAACCAAACTTATGTACAAACCATGAAGCCAAGGTTGAATCTAATTAAGAGATGTGAACCTTGTTGTCATGTAATTCAATTTGAAATTGTAATTTGAATGTATGTATTAGGTTAATTCATAATGTTATTAGTGACATGTCAATTGTTTTATGTAATGTGATTTAATGGTATCACTTGACACTTGTAATGTATATGTGTAAATGATATGTCAATTAGGGTTGGCAATGAGAGCCTTAACCTAAAACTGAACTTAATTTGATTGACCTAAGCTAATCATCTTTGTTTAGAGGTATCTTTTGAAGTCCTACCAAATAGGAATTTGAATTCAAAATTTTAAGTCACTTTTAGAGGCCATAAAGTGGTCCTAGGAGCTTAATTTAGTGCAACTTAAGAGCCCATGTGGTAGGGGTATGAGTTAGGGACCTAATTATCACCACTAGAGGCCTGGGTAACTTTAGGGAGCCTCCAAACAACCCATTTCCAAAATTTGCAAAATTGGAGAAGTATTGTGTCCTTATTTTTACCCACCCTCTTGCCCAAACTCACATTAATGGCAGGAGAAAGCTACAATGGACAAGGATTTAGGGTCAACTCAAGAAGTATTTCTTTTAGGTGGGTGGGATTTGGAGGCCTCTTTAGAGGCCCTTTGAGAACCTATTGGGTGTTCACCCACTCTCTATCTTTAGAGACACTAGGATTTGGAATTAGAGCAACAAAGAATAGGGCTCCTCTCAACTTTCTATTCCATAATCACACTTGAGTAAGGTTGGTGATTCCTTTGCCTTGGATTTTCTTTATCTATTACAATAGATTAGTATGTTTTATTTCTTGTTCTTTCATTCTTGCATTTGTATGTATTGTTGTTTTGTATTTTGTGAGGGTTGGGAAATGGTATTTTCAATCTTGATTTTCTTTCTTTTTCTTTCATTTCCTTGAGGAATTTTCCATGGGTGTGAAGGCATTAATCACCCTTAGAAAGGGAAAAAGTTTCCTTGTGGGGTGAAGTGGTCAGTTGTGACCTCCGTGGACATGTAGAGCCTCTTCTCATGGAGAAGAGGGAAAAAGGCAAGATGTATAGGCCCTTATTTTCCAATGGATTTGATGTTATTTAGGGGAGATAAGGAGAGTATGTTTATGGAAGATGTGTGTGATTATGAGCCATTTGAATGCATGATATTATATGTTCAATATTGGCATCTCCTTCATGGTCGTTCCACCTTCACCCTTTGTCATGGGCTCATAGGTGAAACCCATTCTGATATCCTTGGTTGGGAGTTTTCTTGTGATGTTCATGCATTGTGGTTTGAGTTTGAATGTGACCTGGATGGTATTTGTTCTCCTATCTGAGTGGATGTAGGCCTCCTTGAGGCCTAGGTTGCAAGGTGAGCTCTCCATGGTATTATTCATGCTTATTTGTAGGTTTTTGTTGATTCAAATGTTGGAGAAATCTTGGAAAAATTGATCTCTAGTTGGTGTCATTTTAAAGAAGGAGAGTTCTTCATTTCTTGTCTTTGTTCTTCCTTACATTGTAATGAGTTGAGTGATAGAATCATCACTCCATATGTCAACCATCTTGCATTATATGAATCTTAATGTTGGAAATAAAAGTGCTTTTGATGATATCTTTGTTGGAAACAATTGTTCAAGTTGTATGTTGTCATTGATGTTGCACAAATGTCAAAATTAACCGAGCAATGAAGGACTTGTAGTATTAACCAAGTATATGTAGTGTTGACCAAGAATTTGAGTAATGAATGGAATTCAATGTTAACCAAGTAATCAAGAAATAAAGGATATCAAGCTTTGTAGCGTTAACTGAGTGGTTAGGCATCAAAGGACCTCCAGTGTTAACCAAGTGATAAATCTCAGTATTGATTGAGTGATGGAAAAATACACTTATCAAATAATTAACTGATTGAGGCCAGCTATTTGGATGTTTAAATATTATTTGAAAGGGTATTTAAGTTGACTTATCAAATCTTATGATATATAAGAAAGGTCAAATAGTGAGGATAATGTGCAAGTGTAATGTTGGAATGTTCAAAATGAGAAGAGTACTTCTGAGAGGGGGGGTGAATCAGAAGTACCACACTTTTAACCTTATTCAATCCTTTAAACATATAACTAAAAAGTAAACTGCATGCATGTAAACATATAAAGGAACATAAAGTAAATCACATGCAATAACACATAATACTAGAATTGATAACCCAAAAACCCTCTAGGAATAATAAGGTAAAACTAGGGTGGGGATGATACCCACAAAAATCACTGCAACAATCAATATTCAACCACTTTTGATGGTTTTCCCTATTAAAGGCTTTACATTGTGTTAATAGTGACCTGGTTAGAGGATTTAGAAAACACTTTACATGAAGTGTCACCCTGTTAAAGGATTTACAATAGGCTATTAAACCCACCTAATACATAGGATTTTCAATCACCTTCTCCAAAAGTTCTCCTACCTAGTTGTTAAGCTAACCTACCAATATAGGATTTCAGCATCTAATACAATAGTAAGAAATTATTAGAACATTTGACCTGATAGTATGCAATCTCTAATTATTGGATTTAGGCACTTGATCTACTCTCTCTGATCTTGATCCTCTAAGATCTAATGTATGATCGTGTTCCTTTTCCTTTGTGTTGTTCTGATCCACTAGATATGAAATTGTTGCTCTATTCCTCTAAGTCTTCCCTTCTTCACACTAAAATTTTGCTATATTCTCCCCACATACTATTGTCATCCTCTTATGAAATGGAGTATTTGACCTCCTTTTAAAGATTTTGAAGACCTAGGGTTAGGTATGCATCTACGATCCATATTGAATCTCAAATTCCCACTCATACCATGCATTTTTCTCATTGGTTGCATGCCTTCTCCATTTTTATGATTGGCTGCATGCAGGTTGCATAGGGAATGTAAATGATTCATCCTTATCCTTTTTCCTTTTTGAAATCCTTCTACATTGGCTCCAAAAATGGCTTACATTTGAGTTTGTGAGGGCACAAACTCATATGTTGATTCTATGTTACTTGGCACATATTGGACTACTGGTGCTCAACACATACTATCTTGGATTTCTCAGCACCAACTACACTTTTTCTTGCTCCGCACATATATGATTCTAGCTCACTCGGCATATACTACATTCTAACTTGTTCGGCATCAACTATGACTTAGCACTTGTATATCACTCGACAATTATATACTTCTCGGCACTTGAAGTCACTCGGCACCTGTTGAAATACTAGCTTGGCACACATTGTGGCTCGGCATACACAGTATACTTGGCTTCAATACAAAAGTGATTAAGTGTGTTGACACTCAAATGTCAAAACTATCTAAGGACTAACAAGCTCCACCTTTGACATGAGTGTCAAAAACACTTGACATTTATTCATCTATCCTTATTAGTGCCTTATCTACAAAATTTTCAAAAAAAATTCAAAATACCTTAACTCCCCCTGAGTTGATTTGTGCCTTGTCATTCTTGTAATCAAAATTATATGTTGATTGTGCCTGATACTCTTTGTCTTTTGTCCTGTACCTGTATTCTATACCTGTGTCTCTGTATCAATTTTTATCAGAGTTTATGGAATTTTAGCATTTGCATCAGAGTTATTTTCCATATGATAGTGTTTGCATCAGAGCTATTTTCCATATGAGTGTCAAAATTTCAAAATTTTGTGTCTCCCCCTCTTGGCTATCAAAATTTATAGGTATTCTCCCCCTATATTATATCTTCATCAAAATACTATATCTTCCTTAAACATATATCTCCCCCTTTTATAATTCTCCCCCTTTTTGACACTAATGTCAAAGGGTTCTAAGGAGTAATACCATATTTAGCCAAAAATTTATTGTTTACCTCCATTATTGTTTTCAGAGCTACATCCTAATTCTCCAAAGCAATATTAAGTGACTTTTCTTAGATGGCAGTCTCTATAGCAAGGTGTACAATTGCATCAAGGGTAGAAAGATTTGGATCTTTTTGTAATATTGTCTCAACATAAACTTGTTCATTGTGGAGGACTTCTAAATGAGGGGTTATGGAGGACTAGATCTACATCAATTTAGCCTTAATGTTTGCCTCCTCTACTATTTGTACAACTAACTCCCTTTGTGTGTGAAGCAATTGTGCAAAATGCTTCTCACTCTGAGCTAGATCTCTAGGTAATTGCATGCTAGAGATTTTCAAGTTCCTTTCCAAGCTCATTATTATTTGATTAGTTTCTTGTGTGAAATTTGAAAAGTCACACAACTTCCTATACAATGAAAAAATGTTTTCAAGAAAAATTTTGGCCTTATCTATTGTGTAGGCCAACTCTACTTGTTCAAGTGCAATTCCATTTGATATCTTCTCATTAATCTTTCTTTGAAACTTTCTTTCTGACCATTCCATGAGTTTGACATTGATGTCCTACTCCTCATTTGTCACCTAGTCAACTATGTTTGATAGTTGTTCAATTATTAGATTTCCTTCATCTGGTGACTGCAAGCTAAAGGCATCCATGAATATGTCCTTGATGTCATGAAGTGCTTGATTATGTTTGAACTCTTTCCTCAATATTTCCTACCTCATCTTTCTATCCAATGCATTTTGCATTTCAATCATTTGTGCTATTGTGATAGTTTTGGAATCATAGGAGGGTATCACAATCTCTTCATCTAATTTAGGGTCTCCATAGTGAAGTACCCTAGCCACTCTTGTTGAACTCAAGCTTGGGGTTAAAAATTGCAATGGGATAGCATCAGTGCTTAGCTTCTGAATGGTCTTAGTAGGAGTGCCAATCTTTGGTAATTCTACCAATTTTTGAATGGCAACCTACTCCTTTTCTTTTGTTGCATCTTCCTCTTCTTCTAATTTCCTCTTTTCTACACTCGACATCTTATCATTGTAATTTTTTTGCACTTGGTGGAGGTGGTGGTGGTAGCATCAAAATTTTAGTTCTAGTAGTAGTGTATGTAAAAGGTTGTTCCTTTGGCTTCACCTTTTCTCTTTGTGATGTTGTTACTACTCTTTGTAGTTCATCTACACTCATCAATACAGGGCTTGTACACAACTATGCCTGTAGAGTATATTGGTGAAGGATCTTTAAGAGATCCTCTATAGTAAGTGGATTGATGTTCTAAGTTGTCTTGTCAGTAACATCCTTTATGATTACTATCTCTGCAGGTGTGGTGATTACATGAGGTGGACTGGGAGGTGGTAATATTGTGTCTTGCACACTTTGTTCATCTTCTTGTTGTTGGTCAATGTTGCCATAGTTTCTTCTCCCTTAGCTGGTTCCTCCTCTTCTTTATCCCTATTCTCCTTTTCTCCTTTATCTTCCTCACCTTTCTTTTCCTCTTCCTTCTTTTCTTCTTCCTTTGCTTCCTCCTCTCCTTTCTACTCTTCTACCCTCTTATTGGCACTAGTTTCTACCTTATTGGTTTCTTCCACCTTATCATTAGTTATCTTGTAAATTGTTTTCCATATCTGTGTGGATTTAATTACAACATCTTCAACTTTTTTTTGAAGAATGCAAAAGGCTCTATATTTGGGTGCAAATTTCCCACTATGTTTCTTGTTTACCTTGGTTATTTGAGCCTTTTTCATATTAGGCTTCACTTGAGCTAAGGTAGATTCTCTAATCTCCCTTTTCATCTTTAAGAAATAATGCCATTTATGCTCAACTATCTCATATAATTCCTTTGGCATAGTGTTATCAAGCTCTAGAGGTGTGTTCTTAAATTCTGCCTTCATGGCATATATAGCCTCCTCTATTTTATTCTACTCTTCCCTACTGAGCTTATTAAAATTGAGTGACTTTAAATCATCTAAATCTAGATTTTTAATCTTATTACAAAGCTTATCAATTATAGATTTTGGAGGATGGCTTACCACTTTAAATTGGCTTATGTCCTCAAATTTTGTCCTTTCATCATCTTTATCTTGTTGAGCCACATATCTTCTTCTTTTCTTGGGCTCTTCTACTGGCTATATAGTGATTTTCTTCTTTTTCTTTATTGCCTCTTTGGCCTTTTGAGTTGATGCTTGTGTTGTGGCCCTTGTTGTTATTGGCTTAGCTGGAGCTGGCTTGGTTGGAGCTTGCTTTGTGACCTTCTTAGGCTTTGGCTGAGATGTAGGCTAAGTTTTTGCCTTTCTCTTCTTATTCTTGGTAGGTGTAAGTGCTTCCTCAGCTTCTTCTAACTTGGCACCTTCCTCTTTGTCTTCTCCTTGGCCTTGTGTTAGCTCAATTGGCCCTTGCACTTGCTCTTCTTCTTCCTCACTATCTCCTTCTACTTATTCTACTTCTTCTTCTCCTACTTCACCTTCAATGTTTGCCCCACATGTCTTCTTTATTTTTCTTACCATTTTTTCTTTCTTTCTGATAACTGAAGTAGTTTTCAACTTAGTTTCAACTTTGGACTTGACAACATCATATGTCCCAAAGTGAGGAGCATTCTTGTCAATTTCTTCTGCTAGCAATGTTGTGATTACTGCTGAGGCTTCATCAAAATCAAGTTCATATCCTAATGGACTTAGCCATCTTACCCTTGGTATCATTGCTTGAATGTAGGTGAAATCAATATCAACCAAGAAATATATATCATTAACATGTTTCTCAACTAATGAGACTGGTATCCTCATCCTTTGCTTCATAGATTTCTTGAAGTCTTCAAAATAGCTAGTCATCAGGGCTTCAAAATTATCTCCCATTTGATCAATGAATTCATTAATTTGGGTGACTGTTGACTTGTTAGAATTCTAGTTCACCTTCCCAATTGAAGGGAATTATTCCATCACATAAAAGAATATGCACATGAGAACTAAGCCAAATTTTTATTGTGCACCTTTTGATCTCCTTATGCCTCCTAGGTTCTCATTGATTTGTTGCAACATGAGTTTTGCTAGATCATAGGTATGATCTTTCTTTACCAACTTATATGCCACATCAACAGCTATGCAAGGTATATTGTTTAGTCTACTAGATTGATAGAATTTATGTGAAATTATCCTCACAGCAAAGTCAAGTAGAGGTTCAGTCACAGTATCAATAGTCATTCCCCTATTATTCCACTTTGATCTAGTATTCTTTTCAATTACTTCCTTTCTGTCACTTCTTAATTTTTTTGGCTGATCTCGGGTTGGGAGACCAGTAACCCTATGCACAATCCTCTTTGTAATCTTGATAGGTCCTATCTCTAGCCAAAAGTATCCATCATGAATTCATCTCAAAACAATACGTATCCATTTTGTCTTAAACACTGTAGGGAAAACTAGGGTTTTGGTCAGACCCTTCTTTTCAATAATTTGAAACTCATCTTTTAGTATTCCATTATCACACAACTTATCATAGGCATTGAAGATTTCTAAATCACCTATGGCACCAATTTTGCAATTGTAGCACTTTCTTACATCTTAGACCATCACAACTTTGGGTGGAATGATAGAGAATGCACTGGTTGGGTCATTTTTATAGGAAACCTCAGGTATTGGCCTAAATTTAGGCTATTTAACTTCTTTGCTAACCAGTTGAATCTCATGGTCTTCCTTAGCCTTAGGGTTTCTAGAGTTAGAGGCCATTTTACCAAACTAGGGCTTTTAAATGTATTAAAAACTAAAACTTTGTGTAGCTTGGCACTTGATAAATACCTTTGAACTGATGAGTTTGTTCTAAATCTTTGATAAAATCGATGCAAATGACTGTAAGGTAGCTGCTTGATCGCCTCTTTGCTCTTCTCATCTTTTCTCTTCATTTGAATGGCATGAAAATGGATAAAAATCAACCTTATACCTATCAAAGACCTAGCATTAAATGCTTCATGCTTACAGCTATAAAACTTAGCACTTGAAGGATTCAGTATGACTTGGCTTCCATTGTAGTTCATTTACTCAGCTTCAACTAGACTTCTACTTCACTTGGCTTCACCTATCAGCTCGGCAGCTATTGGAAACTCGGCATCCATTGGAGCTTCACTCGGCATCTAAGGGTAACTCGACAACTTCTTCAAAATTTTGCTTGGCATATTTTCTCATGCAGATTTCTTCCTTGAAATACTTCTTTATTCTTTGGAATTGATGTATGATTTGACTTTGTATATCAGTCCCATACATCTATTTTTGTGTAGTTGGATGAAGTGTGATCACTTGACCTCTTGGGTGAAGTGATCCCTCCATTAGATGTGTTGCACTCACCTTTCTTCTTCCATGTCTTGTTCATTTGTCCTCTTATTTTTTCAACATCAACCTTCTCTTTTCCTTTGTTGACTTCTATCTTGGGTGCTCTTGACTTTGTTGGGCAATTCCTTCTGATATGACTAGTCTTCAAGCAACTAAAACATGTGATTTGGCTTAGCCATCTACTGTAACTTCCTCTAAGATGTGTTCTTATGCAATTCTTAGGGATGTGTCCATACTCTTGACGATAATGATAACTATACCTAGTGTTGTAATCCTAGTTGTAGTAATGTGCATGATTGGTTCCTCTTGCAAGCTGATTAGGTGTCAACATAGGCTTTGATCTACACTCAAATGCTCTATGTCCATATTTTTGACAATTATAGTAGTGACCTTCAAATCTTAGTGTCCTCATAATCTTTGTTCTACATTCATATGCTTGATGTCCCTACTTTTTGCACTTGTGACAAAAGCTTGCATTAGTGGGCTTATTATGTTGATAGTTGTTCTTGCTCATGCACACATTAGAGGTATGTCCCTTTTTACCACAGAAATGACGAGTAGGTTTAGTATTCTTACCTTTTTTATTCCTTTCTTCTGTAGTCTTAGATGATTCTCCTGGTTCAGCGCTAGTGTAGCCAAGTCCTAAAGTGTCATTACTGGCCCTTGGTGATTTCAGTAATTGCTCAAAATACTTGATAGCCTCATTGGGTTTGTTATATCTTTCTACTATTTCTTTCTCTCTTTTCAATTCATTCTAAAATTGTTCATTTTGCAACTTCAGAGTGAAAATCTCAATGTCCTTCATGTTTAGCTCATGATGAGCATTCATCATTTGGCTTAAAGTGTCTAGCTACATGTTTGAGATGTTTTCAAATTCAATTGTCTTCTCCTCTAGTCTATTGGTGAGACTTCTCTTGTCATCTTCTATCATGGCTTTTTCTTCACTGGCTCTTTTCTTTTTTTCAATCACTTCACAAAGCATTATGGCTTGTGCTTCTTGTTCAAGCTTGAGCAATCTGATTTCTTCAGCTTGTGCTCTATTTTTCTCCATTAGTTATGCTATTGCTACATCAAATTCCTTGGAATCTCCATTTGAGAATGGTTGTGTGGTATCAATCTGCTTGTAGTGTATGTCATTTTCAGCTATGGCTATCTCCTTTCTTCTTTTTAAGGATTTTCTTAGTTACTCTCTGGCTTCCTCTACCTTGTGTAGAGCAAGATGCACATCAATCACTTGATTATCAATGATCTTCCCAAGTTTGAAGACTTCCATTTTCAAATCTTTTCTCCAAGTTGTTAAGCTTCTCCTTGTGAGAAACTTTGCCCTCATACCAATTGTTGGAACGTTCAAAATGGGAAGAGTACTTCTAAGAGGGGGGGTGAATTAGAAGTACCACACTTTTAACCGTATTCAATCCTTTAACATATAGCTAAAAAATAAATTGCATGCATGTAAACATATAAAGGAACATAAAGTAAATCACATGCAATAACACATAACACCAGAATTGATAACCAGAAATCCTCCAAGAATAAGAAGGTAAAACTAGGGTGGGGATGATACCCACAAAAATTACTGTAGCAATCAATATTCAACCACTTATGATGGTTTGCCCTGTGAAAGGCCTGCCCTGTTAAAGGCTTTACACTATGTTAATAGTGACCTAGTTGGAGGATTTAGAAAACACTTTACATGAAGTGTCACCCTGTTAAAGGATTTACAATAGAGGTAAAAGCATAGATCTGTGTCACCATTTGTGATACAAAAACCTGTTTTGGTCAAATCTCATTTCTCTATCAAAACTCAATTTTTAAAAAAAACTAAAAATACCCTTTTATAGATTTCAGATTCAATATCATCATTATATAAATTTTTGAGTTTTTTGATTAGTTATAATATGTTATAATCTAAAAATATTATAAGTCGATATTTCAACATTTCAGAAGATGCTCTCTCAAAAAATGAAAAAAAATAGTAAATCATATCAATAAAATAAAATAAAAATATTTATCACTAGAGGAGAGAATTCTCTTCATGAATCTGTAATTTTTTTTCAAGAAGGTATAGATTTGATAGGGAAGTTTTGACGGGAGGAAAAAATTGTTGGATTCTGACAAGGTCGAACTTGAGTACTTATAACAAATAAAATATACATCTAAAATAATTATTTCTTTTTTTGTGCACTAGCTATACATGTCATCTATAAAATATTTTCAAATCATAACAAAAAAAGATGATTTGCACATACTTGTTTGATGGGAACTACATCCTATATTTTTTATTGTTAAAAAAGGGACTTCAAAATAAAATAAAATGAATAAATTCTTAGTCAAAAAAATAATAAAAATTATAGGCATAAAATTCATACAATTCTACACATTTCATCAGTTTACATCATCTTCATATTTTAAACGCAAATACCATTTTTTTTGTCATTAATGTTGAACTTTCACATTCTGATATCACTTTTCTTTATAAAAGCTGACACAAGTTTGTGCTTTTACCCATAGGCTATTAAACCCACCTAATACATAGGATTTTCAATCACCTTCTCCAAAAGTTCTCCTACCTAGCTGTTAAGCTAACCTATCAATATAGGATTTCATCATCTAATACAATGGTAAGAAAGTATTAGAACATTTGACCTAATAGTATGCAATTGAATCTCTAATTGCTAGATTCATGCACTTGATCTACTCTCTCTGATCTTGATCCTCTAAGATCTGATGTCTAATCATGTTCCTTGCCCTTTGTGTTGTTCTAATCAACTGGATATGAAATTGTTGCTCTGTTCCTCCAAGTCTTCCCTTCTTCACACTAAAATTTTGCTATATTCTCCCCATATATTGTTGTCATCCTCTTATGAAATGGAGTATTCGATCTCCTTTTAAATATCATGAATATTTAGAGTTAGGTATGGATCTACAATCCATATTGAATCTCAAATTCTTACTCATACCTTGCATTTTTCTCATTGGTTGCATGCCTTCTCCATTTTTCTGATTGGCTACATGCAAGTCACATAGGGAATGTAAATGATTCATCCTTATCTTTTTCCTTTTTGAAATCCTTCTACATCGGCTCCAAAAATGGCTTACATTTGAGTTTGTGAGGGCACAAACTCATAGCTTGATTCTGTGTTGCTTGGCACATATTGGATTACTGGTGCTCAGCACGTACTATCCTAGATTTCTCGGCACCAACTACAATCTGTCTTGCTTGGCACATATATGATTTTGGCTCACTCGACATATACTGCATCTAACTTGCTCAACATCAATTGTGACTTGACACTTATATATCACTCAGCACTTATATACTACTCGGCAGCTAAAATCACTCAACACCTATTGAAATACTAGCTCAACACACATTGTTTCTCAACATACATAGTGTACTCAGCTTCAATACAAAAAGTGATTAAGTGTGTTGACACTCAAGTGTCAAAACTATCTAAGGACTAATAGTTTAATACATGAAGTAAGATGGATATGTGATCGAAGGAGTAGGTAGAGCAAGAAAGTGTAAAGGATAAGTTGTAAAGAATATTTTGATCAATAAGGATCTATAGGTCAAGCCATAATAGAGATCTAAATCTATAAAAGAAGTTGCTTCATAAATCTAGTCAAATTTTTGTTACCTTCTAACCATTGTAGCAATGAAGAAATCTCTTAATAGAGTTAACTTAATAGTCATTTTGTAAATCCTTTAACAAGGTGACATTACAAGATTGAAGTGTTTGAAGACCTCTAACCAGACCACTCTTAGTAGTGTGATCTAAATCCTCTAATAAGGTCATACTTAATAGTATATTTTTTAACCTTTAACAGGATCGGCTCCTAATAGGGCTAACTTCATAAGAGTGAAAATTGTTGTGACTAGTTGCATGGTATTTTTCCCAAATTGGTTTCCACATTAAATCCTAGTGTTGTCTATATTCATGTTATTTACATTATGCTTTATATTTTTGCAACTAAGTTACTAAAGGTTAAAATAGATTAGTATTCACAAGACTACTTTGTTAACCAAGTTACAACATCAACTTGGCTATAATCAAGCTGGATAGTATTGCTTTATCAGTGAAAAGTTTGAGTTGACATCTAAGGATAGGGAATTGTTTTGTGGTAACTAATTCACCCCTCCCCTCTACATTAATCTCTTTATTTCCAACAACTAGTATTAGAGCATTTGGTGCTTGCGAGAAATGTTTCAAGGACCTAAGATAAAGATCAAGATGTCATACAGAAGGGAGATTCCTAAGCTTAACAAAGAAAAAATTTCAGCATGGTAGGAATTGGTGAAGTTTCACCTATCAAGCATTGGAGATATTGGTCTATTCTACTTGGAAAACAAATATGTGCCACCACCTAAAATTTTCATAGTAGAATAGATGAAAGAGGTAAAAGATCACATTATAATGATGGTTGGTCTAGCTTCCTCTCTAAACTATTATGAATTTGATTAGGTTAAATATTATCTTATTTTATTTGAAATGTGGGAAAAGTTATAGAAAATTTATGGAGGTGATAAAAAAGTGCAATGAGCCAAGGAAGAAAGTTTAATAGGCAAGTTTGATCAAATGAAAATGAAAGAAGGTGAGAACATTGTCTAATACGATGAAAGAGTCAAAGAAAGTGTGAGTGCAATCAAAGCTATAGGAGGAATAATAACTAATGAAATAGTGGTTAGCAAGGTACTAAGAAATATTCTTCCTATTTATGCAATTAGAGTTTCAGCAATTCCACAAATGAGATGCAATCCTAAAACTAATATAACCTTGGATGCACTTGTGGAAAGACTGATTGCTTTTGAATTGGATAACTTTGATAACTATGCTCCTAATTCTATCAACTCTGAATCTACATTCAAAGCCAAACTAACTCTTGGTAGAAAAGGAGGAAACTTAAAAGACAAACAAGTTGATAGTGAAGAAGAAGATGACTCATATGAATACCTTGAAGTCATTGAAGCCCTGCTAGCAAAAAGAGTATCAAAAGGAAAAGGAAAATTCAGAGGCAAAATTCCATTGATTTTTTCCTTATGTGAAGAAGTTGGTTATATAGGTGCAAGATGTCCAAACAAAGAAGCTAAAGATGAGAAAAGAAATAGTAGGTTCAAAGGCAAGAAAGATTTCAAGAACTACAAGGACTCAAAAAAAAAGGTAAGAAATCTTGTTATATTGCTAATGATTCTAATAGTGATGATAATGAAGAAGTAGTTTATATTGTTGTTAAGAATGAATCTAATAATGGGGAAAATAAGAAGATGGAACTTATATCTCATGTAAGCAAAAATGATACATGGATCATAGATAGTATTTGTTCTCATCACATTCTTGGTGACAAACTAAGTTTGAAAATTTACAACACTATGATGGTGGAAGTATTAGATTTAAAAACAATGAACTATGTTATGTAAAAGGAAAGGGAATCATAGCATTAATTAAAGAATTTAAATGTGAAAATTCCTACTGGTTGAAAGAAGACACAACCTACTTAGTGTGGCACAACTAAAAAATGTAGGATACAAGGTAGAATTCATGAATGGAAAAGATAAATTATTGGATGGAAAAGGAAACTTGGTTGGCACTGGAAATCAAACAAAAGGTAATTTGTTTTACCTAGATCTCACTAAAAGTACATGTTTATTAGCACAGATAGAAGAAAGTTGGCTATGGAATAAAAGAATCTGTCAACTTTGATAATTTGGTTACCATAAACAAGAACAAAAGAGTAAGAGGCATATTAAATCTGAAGAAACCTAAGATGGGCATGTGTGAACAATGTCAAATTAGAAATATGAGATAAAGAAGTTTGAAAAGTAAGTCTTTCAATCTTGAAGAAGTTTTGGAACTAGTTCATAGAGATCTTTGTGGACCAATAGGTATAGAAAGCTACTATGGAGACATATAGTTTTTCTATTTATTGATGACTACTCTAGGATGATGACTACAATGTTCCTAAAAGAAAAAATTGATGTTTTTCAAAAATTCAAATGGTATTTGACTAGAGTTGAGAAAGAAACAAGGAAGAAACTTAAATGCCTAAGATCAGATAGAGGAGGTGAATTCATCTCAAATGAATTCAATGAGTTTTGCAATGAAAGAGGAATCAAAAGACATGTATCAGCACCTAGGACATCAGAGCAAAATGGTATAGTAGAAAGAAAGAATAGATCCATCATGGAGTGTACAAGAACACTAATGATGGAAAAGAATGTTGTACCAAAATACTAGAGAGAAGCAATCAACACGGCAATTCATACACTAAACTGAGTTTAATTGAAGAAAGGTACAAACAAAATAACTTATGAATTATGGTATGGATACAAGCCTAATATTTTTTTATCTTAAAGTATTTGGAAGGAAATGTTATTTCTTGAAAGATGTAAGGAAAGGAAAAATTGATGTAAAAAGAGGTGAAGGTATATTCTTAGGTTACTCCAATAAAAGTAAGGCATACAAATATTTGAATCTTGCTACTCACAAAGTCATAGAAAGTGCACATGTGAAGATTGATTTGTTTGTAGAAAGAAGTGAAGAAAAAAGTACAAGGAGCCTAAAGATTACAAAGGTTTGTTTACTATGAGGAGGAACCTAAGACTCTACCATAATCAGTTGAAGTTGAGAAAAAAATAAAGTGAACCTAGGAAATCATTTACAGTGCATCTCGAGTCACGGGTAGTACAACCCAAGTTATAGCAAGATCAATCAAAGGAACTTGAATTAGAGGTAGTATAGCCTAAGTTGCAGCCAAATCAGTCAAAGGAACCCAAGTCATAGACAATGCAACTCGAGCTATAGACAAATCAGCCAAAAGAACCCCAGCAAAAGGCAAAAGATCATGGAGAACCAAGTGAGCCAAATTCAGATCAAGAAATAAAGAGTCAAGACTTGCAAAATATGTTAGAAGACATAATGCACCTAAAAAAATAATTGCAGGGGAGATAGATGGCATACTAATAAGGTACATATTTGCTTAATGAATTTGAACCTAGATATGTAAAAGATGCTTTAGAAAATGAAGGTTAGAAAGAGGTAATGAATGAAGAAATTGAGCGAATAGAAAAGAATAATACAAGATCTCTTGTACCTAGACCTAAGGATAAGAATGTGATTGGTACAAAATGGATATTCAAAAATAAGTTAAATGAGAAAGAAGAAGTAACAAGGAACAAGGCAAGGCTAGTATGCAAAGGTTGTGCACAAGAAGAAGGTATTGGCTAGGGGGAAACATTTTCCCCTATTGAAAGACTTGAAGGAGTTAGAATACTACTAGCATATGCTACACAAAAGAGATTCAAAGTATATCAGATGGATGTAAAATCAGCTATCTTAAATGGAATCTAGGAAGAAGAAGTCTACATTGAACAACCTGAAGGTTTCATTGATCCACACAAAAGAGACATGGTATGTAAACTTTACAAAGTTCTATATGGATTGAAGTAAGCTCCTAGAGGATGCTATGAAAGGCTACATGGATCTGGTAACAATTGGTTTTGAAAAGACAAATGATAATGATAATTTGTATATAAAGGGAAGACAACAAAACAAGATATTGCTAGAAAAAATATTTGTGGATGATATCATATTTGGAGGACATGAGATGTTATGCAAATCATTTGCTAATAAAATGAGGAAAGAATTTGGGATGTCTATGTTTGGAGAGATAAAATTCTTTGTTGGCCTACAAGTTCATCAAATAAAGGATCGCATATTCATCACCAAATCAAAATACATTAGGGAAACATTGAAAGCCTTTGGAATGGAAGATTCCAAACTAGTTGGAACACCTATTTACTGGACATAAAATTTCAAAAAGTGATGATTCAAAAGAGGTAAATCAAGCTACCTATAGATCAATGATTGGGAAACTTCAGTATGTAGTACACACCAAACCTGATATTGCATTGGAAGTTATCATAGTTGCAATTTTTTATGCAAATCCTAAATAAAATCACATGATGGCAGTAAGAAGGATTCTAAGGTACCTAAATGGAATTGAATAATATGGTTTATGGTGTAAGAAAGGAGGAAATATTGAGTTAAGAACCTTTACTGATGTAGATTGGGCAAGAAGCATTGATGCAGGAGCATCCAGAGGTATAAGGGCAATCCTATGTCACCCAAAAAAATGTACTTAGACTTAGTTTCTATTTCATGTCTTTACATTTTTGGATACCCATTTGGCTCAAATAAAGGTTCCAACTCTCATAGTTCAACTATCAGTGCGTTTGAAAATCTCGAACAAATAGGAGCATGTATTTGGGCCATCATTTTGGTAAACTAGAAGGTGTGAATTGGCCATATGAATGTAATCATGATTTAGAGCATTCCAAAAAAAGAATCAGGTCAATAGGCCCCACGGTTTGAAAGTTATTACAGTTTTTTGGGTTTTGGAGACCTCCTAAGAATGCTTAAAAGTTAGGTTTGGGGCATTAAATGACCTCAAAAAGGGTTGAAAAATGGGGGATGAGCGAAGCTGGTCAAGAGGGCTATAGAGCGCTTTGAGAGCTTTCCGAAAAAGTAAACGGTTCATCAATCAGAGCTACGGTTCAAAAGTTATGCCTCTCGAAAGTTCGGTTACCATTTCTGGATTCTTCTAGATTTGCACCAACTTCTAACGCCGCTTCTGGAACCTTCTATTTTGTCGGTGGATGCCTACTAGCACTTTCTAGAATGTACTCCTAGTCCTTAACCCTCCGGGGTCTATTTAAGGAGATTTCTGGCATTGTAAAAGGCAGTTCGGAGTGGAGTTTGAGAGGAGGTACCATAAGGAGAAATTATCTCCAGATTTATGCTATTCTAAGCCCTTAGGGCATGTTTTGAAGTTTATTTTCCTGTACTGGTTGTACTAGCTTATTTTCTTAGTTAATATAATTTCCCTTTTTTGTTGTTTCCATTCTGTTCTTGGGTTGTGTCACCATCAAGTGGTATCAGAGCGGGTTTTCCTGAGTGTGTAGATAGAGCGCCAACTGTGAGGCAGTTTGCACCAGGACTGTGTGGTTGTGGGTTCGAGTTAGAAGATGCCTCCATGAAGAGAGCATGGTGAAAGGGCCAAAGCTATTGATCTTGAGGAGGTTAGAGCCCTCCAGAGGCAAGTACAAGCATTGCAAGAGGAGCTTCATAGAGGAGCAAATGTTGCTACAGGTGACAATAGTGAGGATGATAATGAAGAGGAAGTAATGGGACTAGAAGAGGAAGTTGACGGGGAAGTTCTGAATCCTGTAGAGGAAAGGCTTTTTAGGACCATTACTAAGTTTGGGAAAAGACCTACAATTGAAGTGGGTGTATTTTCAGGAAATCTAAAACCAGATGAGTTGATCAATTGGATCAATGAACTGGAAGAATACTTTGAGTATGAGGATATAAGGGACCCAGATAGGGTTAAGTTTGCAAAGGCCAAACTGAAAGGCCATGCCAAAATCTGGTGGCAAGAGGTTCAACTGGAAAGACTTAGAAGAGGAAAGGAGAAGATCACAAGATGGGATCGCATGGTGGACAAATTAAAGAAGCAGTTCATTCCTGTGGACTACGAGCTTGATCTGTTTAAGAAGATACATGGGTTAAAGCAAGCAGGAAGATCAGTCCAAGAATATACGGAGGAGTTTTACTGACTCTTGATTAGAGCAGGGCATGCAGAAGCAAATAAGGAGAAGGTTTCTCGTTATATCAGTGGATTGCGACCTAGCATCCAGGAGGAATTAAGTCTGGTAAGAATGACCAGCATTGAAGAGGCATACCAGTTTTCCCTACGAGTTGAAGAGAAGCTGAATAAAAGGTTTGAAGGAAGACAAAGAGGGCGCGGTCAAGGAGGAATGGGAAGTGGTAGATCATCTGGAGGCCGCAATGAAACTCAAAAGAAAAATGAAGATGTGGGTACTAGCAGAAACCAGAGGAATGAGGGTTTCAACCGCTCCCATGATCAAGACTTTGGAAATCAAAGAGGAAGAGGTAGAGGACATGGACAAGGAAGAGAAGGCTTCCGTGGTACCTATTTCCATTGCAATGAAGAAGGTCATCGTGCCTTTGAATGCCCTCAACGACAAGGAAGGACAGATAGGAGAGCTGAGAGCCAAGCTAGGGTTGCTCATGTGGATGAGGATGCACAATCATCACATTCAGAGGATGCAGAAAGAGGAGAGACCTTGGTAAATGAAAGAGTCCTACTAAGTGGTGAGAATGAACCAGGACAACGAAGGAGTTTGTTTCGTACCAAATGCAAGTGTGAGGATAAATGTTGTGACGTGATCATTGATGGTGGTAGCACTAATAACCTGGTATCAGAAGAGATGGTCTCTAAGCTAAAGCTCAAGAGGGAGAAACATCCCCAACCCTATCGGATTTCTTGGGTAAAAGATGATCATAAGGTCTTGGTAAGTGAACAATGTTTAGTAAAATTCAAAATTGGGAGTTACCATGATGAAGTTCTCTGTGATGTTATTTCGATGGATTTTTGCCATCTATTGTTGGGTAGACCATGGCAGTTTGATAGACATGCAATACATGATGGACATGCAAACACATACTCTCTGACAAAGGATGGAGTTCGCCACAAATTGAAGCCCATGAAAAAGGAAGGTGAAAAGGTATGTAGCAGTGCTAGGATTTGTCTTGTTGATGGAAGGAAGTTTTTAGATGGCATGAGACATCAGCATATGTGCTATGCTTTGATTCTTAGGAAAGATAAAGAAGGTAGTAGTGAAATACCATTTGAAGTTTCAGATTTACTAGGGAAATTTGGAGATATTATCTCTGATAATGTTCCAGATGGATTGCCACCAGTAAGGCAAATCAGTCATCAAATAGATCTGATTCCAGGAGCTAGTTTGCCTAACAAGGCTGCTCACAGGATGACTCCTACTGAAATAGAGGAGCTAAATAGACAGGTTCAGGAGTTGCTGAGGAAGGGCTTGATTCGAGAGAGCCTGAGTCCATGTGCAGTACCTGCAGTACTTGCACCAAAGAAGGATGGAGAGTGGAGGATGTGTACAAATTCTTGAGCTATAAATAGGATAACCATCAAGTACCAGTTTCCTTTACCAAGGATGGATGATCTTATGGACTGCTTGAGTGGAGCTCAATACTTCACAAAGATAGATCTGAAGAGTGGCTATCATCAAATATGAATTTGAGAAGGAGATGAGTGGAAAACAGCCTTCAAGACCAAGGAGGGTCTTTATGAGTGGTTAGTCATGCCCTTTGGATTGACGAACGCCCCAAGCACCTTCATGCGGCTCATGAATGAGGTACTTAAGAAGTTCTTGAGAAAATTTGTTATTGTCTATTTGGATGATATTTTAATTTTCATTAAGACTTTGGAAGAACATTTACTGCATATTCGTAGTGTCCTTGAAAGGCTAAGGGAAGAGAAACTGTTAATTAATCTAAAGAAGTGTGTCTTTGCAAAAAGGGAGTTAGTCTATTTGGGATTTGTTATATCACCTGAAGGTCTCAAAATGGATCCAGAGAAGGTAAAAGCCATCTTGGAATGGCCTAGTCCAAGGTTTGCTACTGAGGTAAGATCATTTCATGGTCTGGTTAGTTTTTACAAGAAGTTTATTAAGAATTTCAGTGGCATATGTGCACCCCTAACTGATACAATAAGAGGGGATAGAAAAGAGTTCAAATGGACTGCAGCAGCTGCGAGAAGTTTTGAATTGCTGAAGAAGAAGGTGACTGAACAGCCTGTGTTGGCACTTCCAGATTTTAGAAAAGTATTCCAGGTAGATTGTGATGCTAGTGGTAGTGCTATTGGGGCTGTATTAAGCCAAGAAGGTAAGCCTATTGCATATTTTAGTGAAAAATTGAATGATGCAAAGAAGAAGTATTCTGTTTATGATCAAGAGTTCTATACAATAGTTCAGGCCTTAAAGAAATGGAGGCATTATTTATTGCCAAAGGAATTTGTTTTGTATACTGATCATCAGGCATTACAGTACCTAAATAGCCAAGGTAAATTGAATCAGAGGCATATGAAGTGGGTAGAATTCTTGCAGAGTTATACATTTGTGTTGAAGCATAGAAGTGGAAAATCTAACAGGGTTGCAGATGCACTAAGTAGGAGACATTTGTTGCTTACAACAATGCAGGTTGAAGTAGTTGGGTTTGATGAACTCAAGAATTTGTACCCCGAGGATCCTGATTTTGCTGAAGCATGGAAAGCTTGTAAAGAACCTGTTGCTATAGATAGAACCAAGTGGTTAGACTATTTGATTCAGGATGGCATGTTGTTCAAAGGTAGTCAATTGTGCATTCCAAGGAGTTCCATGAGGGAAAATCTAATTAAAGAGAAACACAGTGGAGGGATGGCAGGACATTTTGGTCGGGATAAGACCATTGCCATTCTTAGAGAACATTACTTTTGGCCTCAAATTACACAGGATGTGAAGAAGTTTGTACAGAGTTGCCAGATTTGTCAAGTTGCCAAGGGGTTTAGTCAAAATACTGGCCTATATCATCCATTGCTTGTTCCATCGAGGCCATGGGAGGACATAAGTATGGATTTTGTTCTTGGATTGCCAAGGACACAAAGGGGTAATGACTCAGTATTCATGGTGGTTGATAGGTTCTCCAAAATGGCACATTTCATTCCATGCCACAAAACTCATGATGTTGTCCATATTGCAGACTTGTTTTTCAAAGAGGTGGTAAGACTACATGGTCTTCCAAGGAGTATAGTTTCTGACAGAGATACTAAATTTGTGGGGTATTTCTGGAGGACATTGTGGAAGAAGTTGAGAACAGACTTGAAATTTAGTTCCACACATCACTCACAGACTGATGGCCAAACAGAAGTGGTAAATAGAAGTCTGGGCAATTTGCTGAGATGTTTAGTTGGAGATAAGCCCAAGGGATGGGATTTGATTCTACCACAGGCAGAGTTTGCTTATAATAACTCCGTAAATAGGAGTACTGGAAAATCACCATTTCAAATTGTATATGGGAATAGCCCAAGGACTGCACCAGAATTGAGGAAGATAGAACAAGGGGAGAGGACAAGTGTTGAAGCTGAGGAATTTGCTGAACACATCAAGCGTCTACATGAGGAGGTTCAAGCACACATTATCAAGATGAATCAAGAGTATAAAGCTAGGGTTGATCAAAGGAGAAGACATAAGGAATTCCAAGTAGGGGATCTAGTCATGGTGCACTTACGAAAAGAAAGATTTCCAGTTGGTACTTACAACAAGCTGAAAATGAAGAAATTTGGCCCCTGCAAAGTTTTGAAAAAACATGACTCAGGAAATGCATATGAGGTGGAGCTGTCAGATGGTATTCACATTTCTCCCATTTTCAACATTGCAGATTTAATAGAGTATCATGATGATGGTGTAGATGAGGAGCTGGTTTTAGAGCCATGTCCAATTCCTGCTTCTAAGAAGGAGGAGATAGAAGACATTCTAGATCATTGTGTGGGTAGGAGTACCAGAAACAGGCAGTATGAAGAGTATTTGGTCAAATGGAAAGGACGGTCGATCGAGGACTCAACTTGGATTTCAGCAGCAGAGGTTTCCCATTTGGGATTTCCTCTACCATCCATAAAGTGATAGGGTCACTTTTCAATCTACCTTGGGTGTCTGATGCAGGAGCATCCAGAGGTATAAGGGCAATCCTGTGTCACCCAAAAAAATGTACTTAGACTTAGTTTCTGTTTCATGTCTTTACATTTTTGGATACCCATTTGGCTTAAATAAAGGTTCCAACTCTCATAGTTCAACTATCAGTGCATTTGAAAATCTCAAAAAAAATAGGAGCATGTATTTGGGCCATCATTTCGGTAAACTAGAAGGTGTGAATTGGCCAGATGAATGTAATCATGATTTAGAGCATTCCAAAAAAAGAATCAGGTCAATAGGCCCCACGGTTTGAAAGTTATTGCAGTTTTTCGAGTTTTGGAGACCTCCTAAGAATGCTTCAAAGTCAGGTTTGGGGCATTAAATGACCTCAAAAAGGGTCAAAAATGGGGGAGGAGCAAAGCTATTCCATAGGGCTATAGAGTGCTTCGAGAGCTTTCTGAAAATGTAAACGGTTCGTCAATCGGAGCTACGGTTCAAAAGTTATGCCTCCCGAAAGTTCGGTTACCATTTCTGGATTCTTCTAGATTTGCACCAACTTTTAACGCCACTTCCGGAACCTTCTATTTCATTGGTGGATGCCTACTAGCACTTTCTAGAATGTACTCCTAGTCCTTAACCCTTCAGGGTCTATTTAAGGAGATTTCTGGCATTGTAAAAGGCAGTTCGGAGTGGAGTTTGAGAGGAGGTACCATAAGGAGAAATTATCTCCAAATTTATGCTATTGTAAGCCCTTAGGGCATGTTTTGAAGTTTATTTTCCTGTACTGGTTGTACTAGCTTATTTTCTCAGTTAATATAATTTTCCTTTTCTGTTGTTTCCATTCTATTCTTGGGTTGTGTCACCATCAAGCATGATGATGAAAAAAAGTACCAGTAGAGGAGCATTCTTTCTTAGAAAGAGATTAGTGTCTTGGACAAGCAAGAAAAAAAATTGTATTTCTCAATCAATAGAAGAGGCAGAGTATGTTTTTGCACTAATCAATTATTCTAACATAATATGGATCATGTAATTATTGTTAGATATGAAGGAGGAAATCAAGGAACCAATGGTTATCTATTGTGATAACACAAGTGCAATCAATATATCCAAAAACCATGTGATGCACACAAAGAAAAAGCACATTGCAATCAAATATCATTACCTAAGGGAATTGGTTCAAGAAAAAGAGGTGATATAGGAATATGTGAACACCAACGAGTAGATAGTAGACATATTTACCAAAAATTTTCCTAAGGATGCATTTATGTATCTAAGAGGTAAAGTAGGGTTTATTCCCTTATTTGATGCTCATTAAAGCATAAAATGGTGATGCATCAACCAAGTTCCATAGAAGATCTATTAAGTTGATGGATATTATCAAAATTTAGGTGTGAAATGTAGAGCATATTGCATATGAATTAGTACAAAAGGTACATAATAACTTCATTTTTTTTATCCTTTGGTAGTTGATGTCAAAGAGGGAGAGTTTAGTGTCAACAAGGAAGAGTTGATGTCAAAAAGAAATAGGGAGAGTTTTGTATCTTAGAAGGAAATTATTTAGATGATGGGATCTATAGTAAAGAGGAAGAAAATGAAAAAAGTACATAACAAAGTGATGATAGATGTAAAAGGGAGAATTCATTTTGGAAGCAGCTGAGACAAATCTAGGCAGAACCACAGAAGGAGTTGGTATGGATGAGCATCAGAATGAAACTAAGGATATTCTTAAATTGCTCATACTTGTATCATTTTATGTTGACATGTTGTGTTTCCATTAATGCCAAAGAGGGAGATTTTTGGAAACAATTCTTTAAATTGTATGTTGCCATTGATATTACACAAATGTCAGTATTAAATGAGCAATGGAGGACTTGCAATATTAACCAAGTATATTCAGTATTGACCAAGCAGTCAAGTGATGAAGGGCATTCAGTGTTAACCAAGCAGCCAAGCAATAAACAATATCTAGCTTTGTAGTGTTAACCAACTGGTCAGGCATAAAAGGACCTCTAGTGTTAACTGAGTGATCAATCTCAGGGTAAGTGCACCGAGTTGTGGTGCCAAAAGGGGGGGTATAAGTGGTCACTTTTTTTCTCAAATCAATAATTTCTAAACTTTGACAAGAATTTAAAGATAGTTATGCTCAAAATTTTAAGATATGACAAAAACAAAAGTAGTAGTCCTTTGAATCTAGTTTCTAAACTACTAATTCTTTTTCAAAATAGTTTAGTTTTAGGTCCTCAAAAAAGGGGGCCACAAAAAGTGGTACTATTTTTTCATTAAAAAAAACATAACATAGTGCAAAGTGTGGCCCCCTAAAATTTTAACATTTTTTAATTCTTTAATCACTTTGGTCAAAAGTTACCTAACACCGTGTAGTATATCCCATATTTTTTGGGCAATTTTATAATATGTATTTTTTTATGAATTTTGCAATTGAACACATCCCAAAAATGTGAAATATATGTGTGCTCCCCCTAGAAATGATTGAAAACTAATCTAAAACCAAAACTTCTTTTTATTAAAGTGCGTAGAATGGAGTCTAGTTTCTAAAGAACTAAGTTGTTGTAAAATTTGATGAATGAGCTAAAATCTTCACCCCAATTAGTACATGTTGGTTTTTTATAGAAAATGGACATACATTCAAAATAAATTATAGTTGAAAAGCTTAAATATTTCAAATTCAAAATAAAATATATGGTTAAATAGCTAATACAAAGATCTATAATATCATGTAATCTTATTTTATTGATGGTCAACCACGAGGAAACTTGAAGGAAAGCACACAAGAAAAATTAATCTTCTCTTGTATGTTTGCTACAAAACACATCTTAAGCCAGTTTAGAGACTCCAAACCTTTGGGTTGGATCCCCAAGACAAATCCAAGCCTTAGGCTTGGTAGAATCCAAAGCTTTAAATAATGTGTGCATGCTATAAGGCGTGCACGCTATGTAAAGCATTTTTCAATTTAGGCTTACATAGTGTATACATGCTATAGTGTGCACGCACTTTGTAACCCTAAATTTCAATAGAGAGGGAAGGCAAGAGGAAAGGAGATAGAGAGAGAGAGGGTAGAGAATGTGAGAGAGAGTAGAGGATGGGGAGAGAGTAGGAGATGGGAAAGGGTGGGATAGGGAGAGAGGGAGGGAGAAATACACAAATAGAGAGTAGGGGATGGGAGAAGGTAGGATAGGGAGAGAGGGACAAATAAATGGAGAGAGAGAGAGAGAGAGAGAGAGAGAGAGAGAGAGAGAGAGAGATGTGTGTGAGAAATATATAGTAAAAGAGAGGAGTGGGAGAGATATTTAGGTAGAGAAATGGAGAGAGAGAGAGAGAGAGAGTAGGGGATAGGAGAGGGAGGGATAGAGAGAGTGTGAAAAAGGGTGGGATTGGGGGAGAGAGAGAGAGGGTGGGATAGAGAGAGAGGGTGGGAGAGGGGGAGAGAGAGTAGGGTGTGGGAGAGAGAGAGAGAGAGATGGGGGGGTGGGAGAGGGGGAGAGAGTAGGGGATGGGAGAGGGTGGGATATGGGGAGGGAGGGAGAAAGAGTAGGGGGTGGGAGAGAGAGAGAGTAGGGATGGGAGAGGGTGAGATAGGGGAGAGAGGGAGAGGGAGAGAGAGAGAGAGAGAGAGGAAGAGAGAGTAGTGTATGGGAGAGGGTGGGATAGAGGGAGCATAAGGGATGGGAGCAGGTGGGATAGGGAGAGAGGGATAGAGAAATGGAGAGAAAGAGTAGGGGATGGGAGAGGGAGAGAGATACTAGGGCATGGGAGAGGGTGGGATAGGGGGGGAGAGAGAGAGAGAGAGAGAGAGAGAGAGAGAGAGAGAGAGAGAGAGTTTGTGTGTGGGAGAGAGAGTGAGATGGAGAGAGAGGGGGGAGGGAGGGAGGGAGTAGGGGTGGGAGAGAGGGAGGGAGGGAGGGAGGGAGGGAGAGGAGGGGGAGAGAGAGAGAGAGAGAGAGAGAGAGAGAGAGTAGGGAGTGGAAGAGGGTGGAATAGGGAGAGAGGGAGGGAGAAATGGAGAGGGAGGGAGAGAGAGTACGAGATGGGAGAGGGTGGGATAGAGAGAGAGAATAGGGGATGGGAGAGGGTGGGAGAGAGAATGAGAAGGAGGGGGGGGAGAGAGAGAGAGAGAGAGAGAGAGAGAGTAGGGTATGGGAGAAGGTAGGATAGGGGGAGACAGAGAGTAGAGGATGGGATGGGGTAGGATAGGAGTAGAGAGAGAGAGAGAGAGTAGGGGGTGGAAGAGAGAGTAAGGGGTGGGAGAGGGTGGGATAGAGAGAGCATAGGAGATGGGAGAAGGTGGGATACACACACACACACAGAGAGAGAGAGAGAGAGAGAGAGAGAGAGAGAGAGAGAGAGAGAGAGAGAGAGAGAGAGAGAGAGAGAGAGAGAGAGAGAGAGAGAGAAGAGAGAAGAGATGGGAGATGGAGAGTGAGAGAGAGGGAGAGAGAGACTAGGGCATTGGAGAGGGTGGGATAGGGGGGGAGAGGGAGGGAGGGAGGGAGAGAGGGAGAGGGAGGGAGGGAGAGAGAGAGAGAGGGAGGGAGAGAGGGAGACACACACACACACACACACACACACACACACACACACACACAAATAATTTATGCAATATTAGGATCTTAAATATCACTTTTTTATTTTCACATGTTAGTCAAGTCCACAAATAACTTATTTTCCACCGGTACTATATTATTGATTTGCAAGCATAGTTTCTAGAGCTTTCAAACATCTTATGGTTCTTTCTCACACAAATATGGTGATTTAGAATACTAAATTCAAGCTTTAGCCCAAATGAAGAGCATTCTTGATATTAGATTTGAAAATGTCCATCATCTTGAATACTAGGAACATGAGTTATCGAAGTATTCTGGAGCATGTCCCTCTAATGTAGTAGATCTAAAGGGGTGACACTTATTGCAACAAAAAAAATTGGAACTAGACTTGAGGGGAGAAAGGAAAGTTATTGTAACCTTATTGAAAGACAAAACACACCAAAAAAACGAGAACAGGCCAAGCCAAAATTTGCAAAATGGGATGCTTATTTACAATGAAAGGACAAAAGTGAAGAAAATTTGTAATGTGTCCATTTACAGATTGAAGAAAATATGAGCCCTTTTGAACTAACTTTGATATAATGGAATTAGATTTTGCAAAAATTAAACTAAAACCAACTGAAGTGTGGAGTTTTTCTCATTAAAATGGCAAGGTAAGGGTGGACAAATAAACATAGATTGAAGAGTTTTCTCATGAATAACATGAATTTCTTCACAATGAAATGTGAAACCATCCTTTTTCATAGAATTTTTCACAACTGTATTTAAAATTCCAACAAACTCTTCCATACCTTGATCATTTGACTGTTGCATTGGTTCCTCCAAAGGTGACGTTGAGGGGAGAACTATAGGTTGTTGAAAAATAGATGGATCATTTTCTTCCTCTTGGCTATCATTTGGTTCCCCTTCAACATCCTCTTATTGCACAAATTCCATTCCACCTATTTCTTTTTCTTCAAACATTTTTTTTACCTGTTATGGCTCTTCCACAAGACATCTTTGGATGAGTATAGCACCATAGAAAGACTTTAAAATGCTACTTTTTTTCCCAAATCTCTAATGACCTCTCTGATTGGATTCTCTTTAAGTGGAGGTACAAAAATAAAGATATCCACATCATCCTCATTTCTTATAGGAGTCCAATCCTTCAAAATATCTTGATATTTTTGAAATACTTTATGGTATTCAACTTCAATAAATCCACCAACCTCCATCCTTTGGGAGGTACCTCAAAAATTTTACAAATTAATTGCACAAGGCACTCTGATTTCCCCAGTAAGGTCACCAAAAATCTATTAGTAAACATATTTTTCTTCTTTAAAAATCTTTCACAAAATAACTCTTAAATTCCCAAACTGAAAGACAAACTCTGAAACCAATAGTTGAGTCACTTGTAGTTATTTTTTCAAGTGCTCTTTGGATTTTGAAATGAAGGTATAGCTCCCTCCTTTTGATTTATAGTAAATAATTTTCTAATATGTCTTTAACTAGAAGGCAAAGAAGGAACACTAACATCCATTCATCAACATGATATGAATGCGAACTTTGATTTAAATAACTTAAGAATAAAATCAAATATATAGTATAGAGGCTATCTAATCAATCTTCCCATTTACAGAGAAACAAAAGGGAGATTTGATATTCACTGCATATATGGTGCATAAAACCTCAAGATTTCATGATGCACAAGACCCTTGATAAATGAGAAAGATAATATTTTGAACATGGCTAGAATAACCACAAGATTATTTCCAACCACATAAGCATAAATTCAAACCATAGGATCTAAAAGGAAATTTCCCTTCATTCCAAATATGTAAACAAAACAACCATATGATCAGTTTATCCTTACACCACAAACAAGTTTGCAAGTAAAATGCAATTCCTTTCCTTCCTTTCTCTGTTACAAATTTGAAAACTAAAAATGGCTTCCCTTTCTTTAGAAATGCTCAGGCATGTGAAATTGGAGAAGAACCCTTTTACAATAGAATTTCCCCTTTTTAAAGAAATTCTACCTGAGTAGTTTCCCAACTACCATAACTCCCTTTCATTAAAATTTATTTCCCAATAGTTTCTCCCTATACAAATTTTTCATAAATGCCTCGTGTTACAATAATAATTAATTCTTTTAAAGAATTAATTATTTCAACTTATTTTTCCACTTTATCTTACCCCCATTAATTTACCAATTTACTTGTTTTTATATTTTTAAAATGATAATTAATTCTTGATAGAATTAATTATATGAGAAATTAGTGTGACCTACAAATGGCTTAATATTTAATTATTTTGTATTTAAACTGAATTATACTTAATTCTTTAAAGAATTAAATATAATATAAATGCAAGATAATTTGTAAATTTTAAAAGTTGCTAATCTCTTACATTATTGACTAAAGAGGGGATACTTAAGGTTTTAAAACCCTAGGTAACATGTTGTTATGTGTTATGTTATGCATGTGTAAGTGTTTATAATTGTATCCTTGTGTTTTTCTTCTTGGATTTGTAACAAGGTAGCGCCAATTATTTTTGGTCTCCATGATGGTAGTCCAAAAAGACTCTTCTTTGTCAATCTTACATGTCTTTCTCCCATTGTGTTGTAGTTCTACTTCCTTTAGGGAATTATGATATTTCATAATTGATATAATACTTACATATTATCATATGATTATACTAATCCCAAAGTTAGTATATCCCTCTATGCTCTCTATATTTATGCAATTGTTTCCATTAATATGTCTTCTCTTGGGGGTATTTCATGGTGTAAACATATCTTAGTGGATGTATGAATGCTCCATTAAAGTTATTGCTCCTATTAAAGTATTAGAAATGAGTTTAATGCAGGGCATACACGTTGCCCATTTTTTTGTTACAATCATGGAGTAGTAAATACAAATTTAAGTATGGCTTAGATTACTTTAGCCTTGGACATTTGATATGCTTTTTAGGTTATCCTCAAATATATGCATTACTATTTCATCACTTGTTTTACAAACATCTTGTGAATCCCTTTACTAATTATCCTCAATCCTAAAGAATGGATTCTCTATGTAAACCTTCAACTTAGGAAGTGAGCATCCTTGAGATTGTGTCTCTCTTTTTTTTGCACACACATATGCTAAATCTCATATATGGGTAATGCACACAAGCTTTCTACATCTCATATATGAGTAACACATCTAGACACTTATGCTAAATATCATATAAGGGTAATGAATAATGATTTTCTAAATCTCATATATAGGAAACACATTCAAGCACAACATGTTAAATCCCATATACAAGTAACTCATTTTTTTCATTTGTGATGCACAATGAGGTGTACATTTCTATTGGAAAATTAATCACACTTCTTCTCCTTCCTCTTCTTCTACTTAGTGATGTCTCTCTTATTATGATCTTGGAATTAACAAAGACCCAATCAATTGGGGCCTTAATGGATTCTTTATCTCTTTGGTTGTAATGAGATTATCTTATGTCTTGTGCTCAACTTTACTAAGAGCTCAGATAGACTCCACACTCTTGCTAAAGTGGGATCTAAATATATTGTCTCAAATTAGAAGTACTTCAATATTAATGATGGTTTAGAACCTATTAAAATGTGGGATCATCATTATTATACATCTCTTCTCCTCTCTTCCCCTTTCATCTCATTTCTCCTAGGTAGAATTAGGGTAGGACCTTATAGATCCTTTTTGAGACTCCTATTTCATGGAATAAATCTCAAGGTAGGATCAAACCACTTAGGTCCTCCCTTCCTTTTATTCAGTCACTAGGAATCTATTATCTACACCATAATGGTCATGTCTCAAAATCTCCAACTAGTTTTTAAGATCTGATATGTGTTTCAAGACCCCAAGGGAATCTCGAGAGTTATGGGTCATAATTAGAAGGGACATAGTGCATCCCTAATTAGGCCCTATTTTGGGTCCACTTTAATGGCTCCTAATTTAACAGGTTTTGAACAACCCAATGATAATAATAAATACATCTAGGGCGTAGCTACTTCCCATATTCGACACACCTATTCAAACATCGAGGCCAACTATAAGGCTAAAATCCTTCACTTCAGGCTCAATGAAACCTAAGCAAGTAGACCTTAGATTCACCTATATGACTAGTGCAAAATATAAATCTAAATCTAGAAAAATTAGAGAAAACCCTTGAATCTTCTTCACTTATGCACTAACAAAGATATGAAATAGCTAGTAACAGGACCTATGAGAATCACAAGCTAAGAGTGGGTATCCTTTTCAGCTCTTCAACATAAAAGTGAAAATGATATTGATTAAGAATTGATTACTAGCATAACCCACATATGAAACAACAAAAAACAAGCAAATCCTATGACCAATGAGTGCCCTATCCATTAGGTATTCAACAAACCAAACCATACATCAGGATATTGTTAATCTATCTATTCACTTTGTGAATTAGACATCAATATTCAAACTAAACTCATACTCATTAGATCCTTCCATAAAATCTACAACCCTACCAAGATACATCAATCATTTACATTATTCTTTGAACCAAAGGCAAAAAACATCAAGACATACAACCCAGAAATAAGATACAACTGGATCTATGCTCTTTGTCCATAAATCACAAAAGGTTACAAACAACAGTGATAGGAGGCAAGAATCAGAATGAAACTAAGTTCATTCATTGCCTTTGTATTCATTTATTTGAAACAAGTACATTCAAGATTCATGGAAATAACTCATAAAACACAAAATAGATCTAAACTAAACTCTATGATCTCATTGTCGTTGTTCATACAAAAAGAAAATAATAGGAGAATGGTGAAATCACAGCTAGAGCCTTGCTCAATGGAGTGGAAACAACAACATCCAACCTCATGCCATGAGAGAAAGAAGAAAGATATAGGAAGAAGAAGAATCCCAAATATGATATGAAAGTACCAAATGTCCACTTGAAGTTCTTCCACATGGTGTTGCAAAGCATCTCTCATCTCTCATCTCCTCCAATTGAAAATCAAATATCCATCATTTGCCTTTTCAACCTGATCAAAATATCTTCAAATGATGGAAAAATAACTTGTTTATTAGAAGCCAAAACTACTACTAAAACTTGTGCCAAAATGGTTTCAAAGTCAAAATAACACCACTAGTGACATCTTTGCAAAGTTTGGGACAAACCAACTTAACTATTTGCTCATAAATTGAAAACAATCCCTCAAGGTAAAAACAAGACAATCTATTTGAGAATGCCCCAGTTCTACAAAAATGTTAATAAATTTTTCTTGGTTATACCTACATGCATTTGAAAATGTAGGCCTTGGTAGATGGACATGATTTAAATACTTAAAATATTTCATCTTATACTATGGTTTCAATTTTTATATTAAATGTCCATTTAAAAATTTTCAATCTCTAAATATGTGTGCTCAACTTATGGACATGTATTTTAATTAAGTTGAAACTTTTCAAATTACCTTATTTGTCTAGTCTTAGTCAAAACTTGAGTTGACTCCATCTAGGTGCCACATGGCAACCTTTGGTTTCCTAGTGCACTGACTAGATTGCTAATTGGACTGCCAACTCACCCCTCCACATCATTACCTCTATCGCATGTCATCTACTTGTCACTTTGTGACCTCCATGGTGGGACCTACTCAAAATGGTGGGGAAGTTTCACTCATGCTTTATCACATCATTTGAGTTTTTTGCCTTAACTACATATTAATTATGGAGAAGTCATGACGAACTACTAGCAATTTGTCACAACTTTGGAACCGCTAGCCTCTAACTGTTAATTTGGGTAGAGATGTTTTGACTTGACTATTTTGTGACCTTGTGACCATTTTGAGTTGACCACTAACTCTCCTTGCGACCTTGAGATTACCACCTGAGGGCCACTTCATGACCCTATCTGCCTAACCACAGACATTCTCTACATTCTCTATGTGAAAAACTTGTGTCTCAAAAGGGTATTACCATTTAGACAACTAATAAATTTCCATTTCCATATAAAAAGATATTGTAAAACATACTCTATCCCAATGTGGGACAAAATGAAAAGTGTTTTCCCTTATGTACTCATATGTTAAATAAAAAATGATCTCCATTATAAAAAGGTTGGCTTAGATCAAGCCTATCACTCTTCAAAGTGATAAAGGATCACTCGTAGACATCATGTGTTTCTTAATCCCTTTACACCATTTACAAATTGGCCTCTTCGCTTATTTTCTTGCACAGATTGAGATAGGATTTTAAATGCAAAGGTTCTAAAACTTTAGTGCACAATTTTAGATTTTGCAAAAAATTGATGGACATCTGGTAAATTTGTAGAAATTAACATTCCTTGCAAATAAAATCACATCAAATCATTCCACAAAAATCTTAATTTATTTTTCTCTTTTGATTTGGATCAATGTTCTTTATGGGCAGATTAGGTGTAACGCCCCACCAAGGGATTCAAAAGAATTAACCTAAAATTTTACTAAGTTTGCCAAAAAAAAAAAAATTTAAACATGAAAGATAAACCATTCATATCAAACACATAGTAGTAGAAGTAATAACATACATACAACTAAAACATTCATAACAAGTTGCATTCCTTAAGGATCCCAAGACTTTGAGTCACATTTGATCTAATTAATACTAAGTCTAACCACTACCACATCCACATGAAAGAACAAATAGAAAGTCCAATGTCCATAATATACATATGTAAAAATAAAGATACATCATCCTCATTGAAACCATGATACAAGTGCAATAAAGTAAATGAAACCATTAACATACATGATACATCCATCCATCAATAAAGATATAACGACCATCATAAAAGATAACCATCCATCATAAAATACAACTAAGTGTGTGGTTCCTCCCAACTATAAATAGCATCATTAGACCATCGTGGGTCCTAGCCATCCCTCTATGTGTAACATCCCAAGTTACCGAAGAGATCATCGGTATTATCACAGTAGGAATGTCACTCCTAAAATATAATACATTATATGCAGAAAGAAATCTAACATGCTACAACATAAAGAAATCTAATATGCAATAATAAAGCATAAGATGTTCCTACAAAGTAGATAACATCATCTATCACATGCTAATCATCAATATAAAGAAATGTACTAGTAAATAACATCCATCATAATGATCCAAGAACAAAATGAAGGTAAATGCCAACAAAGAATGCTCCAACCACAGTGTCTCAGATGGATCTCAAAATGGTAAGAGTGAAAAAGCACTACCACCCGATCACGTGGAACCTAAATGGTCTACTCCCACCATGCTTAGGAGATATTCTCAAGTCCCAAATAGGATATCAAATCACATAACACAAGATCTCTAAGTCCAGGAATCCTAAAAGTATACCGACTCAAGGGTCCCAATCAAAAACTGACATCTAATCCCAGAGGCACACAAAGACATGTAGGAAACCTACTATGTAAGCAAGAAAGTGGCATCGCATAGATCATGCTAGAGATACCCTGGTAGTCTCTCAATAGACCCTGGCCCCCTAGTGATCCCTATGCAACCACTAGTATCCTCTCGTACTAATGAGGCATACTATGGAATGCAAGGTCGCAATGAAGCATTCTCTCTACTCCCATCCTAGTCTATACTAGCACTCGAGGCATGGGCAAGAACAAAAAATTATCTTATTAGGTTCATTTTGATCCCCATTTAGTGTAAATGTTTTCACTTATTAATAAAACTTACAATGAGTTACCCTGGCAGCCACTTAGGGCCCCGGCCCCCAATGCAAGCCACTTCTTGACACTACAAGTAGATAACCTACCCTAGGCTCATGGAATCATAAATCACAAAATCACCACAATCCTATACAAGCGACTGTAAAAATACCAAAAGATAATCCACAATAAGAACATCAAATCTCCATGAGCAACTGAAAAGCATCCAATGATAATCATAATATCCATCAGTTCTCAACAAGCAACCAAAAAATATCTCAAAGTAATACTGATCGAAGACTCCAAAATGGTCAAGTCAAAACATGTCACAACATGACATCATCAAGATCAAAACAAACACTTTAGTCCCATAATGGCAACTGGAATGTAATCCAAGTATAACTGATCGATCACTCAAAAATGGTTAAGTCAAGTGTCTCATATACATATAACTTAGCTTCACTCAAAAAGACTGATGAGCAATAACAATCAATAAATACAAACATCTCATAGAGCATACCATCACATTACCATGGTTGGGTTTTAAAAAGATCGAGACCAAATAATATCAACATGCCATCACATTCGCATAACTCCCTAGCCTATGGTAGACGTCCTAACTGGTCAACACTCTAGGACCACCCAAACCCCAAACATGGATAGCATAGAGAACGAGATACAAACACATATTTTAGTTTTCTTTCGCAATCACATGGTTAAGCCAAATATGAAGTTTCAATTTTCGTTTCAAGTAAACTTCAAGAGTATAAGATTCTTCTACAAGTCAACCCATTTCTTTTTTTGAATAAAACATAGAATTATCCCTCCATTATTTTAAAACAATTTTCTAAAATAGTCAAAAGATAATTATTTACTTATTTAAATCATTAAACTAATTCCCATTGACTTTTAATAAAATCATTGCATTATTTTACTAAAATCAATGTTACTAATAATTAAATGAAACTCTCTTAATTCCAAGAGCATCTCCCATTATTCAAATCATAAGAATAATACTTATCAACTTTCAAATAATTAGTTTACAATTTCCTTAAAAACACTTCAAGAACAATCATTTATTTAAAATAATCTTCATTGATTTTAAGTAAAATCAATTTCATTAATAATTCAATTATTTAATTCCACTAAACACTTATTAATTTTTCTTTTAATTTGCCCTCATTTAAAAATCCATTTACTTAAATTGACTAATAATTAATTACACTTCTTCTACTATTAACTAATCTTAATTTAATTTAATTTAATTAGATTAGTTAATTAAATCATATAAAACTAATGCATAATAATAAGATTCTATTTTAATTTGAACCCAAACCTGAATCAATTTCCAAATCTTGATTCTACTAAGGGAAGATTGCAATAATATTTTTAATTCCCATAACTGGATGAAACAATATGCATGCCCAAATTACAAATTACAAATTTAAAGATTCATTCATAGAGAATTATTCAGACACACATAACAGACATGATGAAGATAGGAAGGGAAAGAGCGTAATAAAATATGTGAAATAATCACGAGTGCCTACCTGGACACTAATGCTAATTCGCTACACCTCAGAGAATTGTAGAGAAGCTCCTCCTCTTAGAACCTTTTCCTTTTCGAAAATTCCTTCCTTCTCCAACATTCACAATTCCTCCAAGAATTGAACACCCCCCCCCCCCCCCCCGAGTGACTAGAAGTGTTTGTAGAAGCATTTGAGGATGTCCATACACACTACGAGAGCCTGTATATAAAGGCCTCTAAGATGCATCTAGAATGTGTCTAGAAAGAACTAGGAGATAAGCATGTAACTTCCACGACAAGAAGATAGACATGATGAGGTCTCTAGAATGTTGTAGACACCATGTGCTCAAATAATGTGCTAACTCCTAAGTGTAGAAAACATGTGCATAATTAGAGTGCAAACTCCTATGTTGTCAACATGACAACTCACGAGAGTTCGCATACTCCTATGTGAATAAATATTAAAATAATGCACATTAATTTATTTAATTAAATTTCTTTATTTAATATTCATTTAACTCCTTTTTAAATTAATTTATTAATTTTAAATCTCATGCACTCACTTTATTAAATCCACTTGTTTTATCTTAATATATTTTAATCACATGCACGCATCATGCGATATAGAATCTTTTAATAATTTTAATATCTTTTCCATTTTTAAATTTATTTTTGAAACTTAATTGATAAAATATTTATTAACTTAAATAATATTATTATTTAGCATTTATTTAAAAATGAACTCTAAATATATTAGTATTAAATTAAAAAATATTATCACGTTCTAAATTTAAACTTATAACTTTTATCTTCAAATTTAATTATTTTATTTAATTAATTTTCCAATTAATTAAATTAAATTAATATCATATTAATTTTCCATTAAATTAAACCATTAATTAAATCTTTTAATTAGACTTAATTAATAGAAAATACACCAAAGACTCATAAAATAAAATACGAAAACCCATCATAGAAAAACACATACAAAATCAAACCAAGGGTTAATATCACGAATTACATCATTCGATGTATTTGAAGGGTACCCAACTCAGATACTTGTC
This sequence comes from Cupressus sempervirens, assembly GCA_028749045.1. Taxonomy (NCBI): domain Eukaryota; kingdom Viridiplantae; phylum Streptophyta; class Pinopsida; order Cupressales; family Cupressaceae; genus Cupressus; species Cupressus sempervirens. The sequence goes on along the minus strand of CM053790.1, from coordinate 547,910,179 downwards.
CTAATTTTCAATTAGGTCAAATGGCTTAAAGGGTTGGGATTTGGACTTGAGAATTTATCTCCCCTCTCTTACCATTGAGATAATGTGATAAGGTATGCTCATCATGGCAATTCAAGGAAGCTAATACACAGTACCTGCAACCTACATAAAATCCATGCATGTACAAGCACAATATATACTAAGCTAAATAGGCAATGGCAAGAAGTGGTGCATCGTGTAGATCCCAACTAGCAGGTGACTATGACTCCCTTAACCACATCAGAAATGCCATACAGAAAGAAAACAAACACACACACCATACACATGAAAGTATGGGGTAAGTATCCATAAATAAATATTTATGATAATAAATCATCTAACTAATCATCATCAATAACTAAAATCACTGAATAATTATCATGCAAATGTGAAATATAAAGTGACAAGTAATCTCATCATATATCAACTGAATCTGAAACAATATCTGATATATCTCAAAATAATGTCACCAATCATCAATATACAATTGACCTAAAAGAGTTTGGCAATGATAACAAAATGTGACCTAGGGGCAGGCACTACATTAGGAAAAGAACTTAATAATGGAGGGTCAATACTTTGAACTTGTATTACAATCATAAACTTTCATAGAAGATGGAAAACTACCATTCACCTCACAAGCCCCTCTTTCCATCAACCATACTTCATATCAAGATTGACAACATCAAACTTTCCACATGTAATCATGTTTAATAGAGTTATTCCAAACACATTTTGACTATCTATGGAAGCATTTCCTTTCATGTATCCCTAATTGGCAGAGGGAATCCATTTTAAGTGAGCAATATAAAAAATAGAATTTCATCTTTAATCCTAGTTAATTATACTCCTATATTCTTGTGAGAAAATTGAGGTGAGGAGGCTATAGAAATGGGAGCTTAACTTTTAAGTGCAGTCACTATAAGATGGGTAGAGACACCATGCCATTCCCCAACCTCATATCAGATTGTGCAAGTAGCTAATGTGGGCATATAGAAAATCAAGTTGGCTTTATTGAAGGAAAATATTTTAGATTGGTAGAAGATTCAATGATGATTGCCTTTGACTTGCACATCTTCATATTTGAATCGTTTGTGCCTTCTCCAGTAAAATGTTGGCACTATGAAAGTAAACAAAAGCTAATACCATGTCATCATGGCCTTTTTTCATTAGACTTTATACACCACTTAAAACTTTGCCTCAATACTTTATAAACCATCAACACCCATCTCCAATTCCATGTGTGCAAATTGGGAAGATAGGCTTGAGAAAATTGTCCTCTCCATCTTCATGGTAAGCAAGGGGTGAAAACAAGTCTCATACTAGTGACTATCCAATTTTTAAAAGAGCATCTCACCTAGCACAATTGTAATTGATCTTTATATTATATCAGCTCTCTTATTATTTTACACACACCCATTTGGTAATTATATCATGGAAAATGATTGTGTCCTCGAAATGATCCAATATCCCCCAAATTATATGAAAGCTAGGTAGGTGTCTACAACACAATTTCTAGAATGTAACTTTCGGGAAAATGTGAATCCTCAAAAAAAATGTAAGCTTCAAAATTCAAAGAAATGTTCAACTTCATAAATTTTTAATTAATTATGCATACAATTCATGCGCACACACCTTCAATTTAAAAGGATAAAGAGTGCACTCTTTGACATACTTTAATGATTTTAATCATTTTACTTCAAAAGACACCTTCATTCTTTAGTATGATTCTATTTAACTCAATACACTGATCTGATTTAGAAATGATTGTTGATTTACCACTTAAAAAATGTTTTTCGCCATTTTTTGCAAATTGTCTATTTCATATTAGGAGGCCCCTGAGATAGCCTTAAAAACTAACAAAATCAAACAACCAGGCTCTGAAACTTTGCATTCATGTTTTTTGGTCCACACACTTTCACCCTATCAAATTTCACCTCATGATTACATCTTAGTCAAAAGATATTGACCATCAAAGTTGCCTACTTCAAACTACCTACAGTCAAACATGTTAGAAAATAATTATATGCATCTGATTTTGTCTTTGAAAACTAGTCAAATGATCACTTGGGAGTACAAAACCTAGGGCACTGTTAGACTCTAATGTGGAGAGTATGAATATGCATTTTGGGCTCATGATGAATAACTGGGATAATTTGGTAGGTGTGTGAAGTTAGCTACTTAAACTTGTAGAATTGGACACACTAGCAAAATAGTAATTTTTGGTAACGAAATGAGTTTGGGAAAGTATGTATATGGATTTGTTGAGATTTTAAAATTAGTATACTAGAGGTATTTTTAGAGTAGAACAAAATGGTGAAATCTGTTTGGCTTCATCTATCATAGTTTTAAAATTCATAATCTCCCGAATAGGCCTCCTGATCAATCTACACTTTTAATTACCAGTAGAAACTTTAGAAATTGCATTTGGAATCGCATTTGAAAACTAGTCAAATGGATTTTTCATGGTCTCAAGCTTGGAACATAGCAAATCTCTGCCCCCTAGAATAAAATAGCAAAAGAATCTCTTCATCAGGGTCAATTGTGTCAAAGTTATAACTGGTCAAATGGGGCTTCCCAAAATTCTAGACAAAGTGTATTAGCAAAACAAAGATAAATATCCAACTTTGAGGAACTCAAAATCCTATCAAAATATGTCAAAATGATCTGAAATATAGAAACATAGGTTTTTTTATATGTATACTAGACACTCCTCAAGTGGAAAGTTGTGATACTTAATAGAGTGCAAGATATTTGATTGCAAACTAGGTTTTCGAACTCTGTTTGACATGTGGAAGGAAAATGCAGATTTGACAAGTGCTCAAAGCAACACCTCTCCAAATGATTCAAAACTTAAAATTTATGACCTGATGTGCATAAATATATCAAATGAATGACAATAAGCACTTAAAACACATCCCATGACTCAAAATGACAACCCAACACTTAAGCACAAAAACCATTTATAGGGGTTCATATAGCAAAAGTTTTAGATATGGTAGTCAAATTTCACTTGCACTTTATAGTCCCATCAGTGGCTCTATCTAGGGATGCATTTAAGTTGTTGACATGGAAATGATTTAAATCTCTAGAAGAAGCAAAACACTTCAACAAACTCTCTTTAAACAACTTTATTGAAAGCAAGAAAACTAACTATAACTATATAAATTATGGCCCCGGGCCACAAAAGCTTCAAAGAAACTTCTTATCTCTATCAAACACCTAGTTTTCATTTATTTCTTCTTAAGGTGAGATGAAAGTTTCACCCATATTAGTTTCACCAACCATATCAGCATTTTCACCTAGCTTATTTGGCGAAACATAATCCTCATCTTTATTTTCATAGTGTATGATAAAAATATAATCAACTTCAACATAATGCTCACTATGATTGTCTGGATCAGCATGCTCTAAAGACTTAAACCTAAACTGAGAATCATTATCATAATGTGATTCATGCATGTTATCAATCTTGAAAAAAAGGTATTCATACTCTACTCGATGAAGGAATTCACACATACCCTAAATTTGTATTTCTTCATGTGCAACCGGTTGGCATTCAAATGAGAAATCACACTTGTATTCACAAATTTCATTAGCATCAAGATCTGAAAAAACTTCAAGATTTTTCAATGTATCTTCACAATCAAATAATTGGTTAGCAATCTCTTGAGAGAAATCACCATTAAACTTATTAAAAAGTGTTGGTTGATCATCAACAATCACTTCATCAATTATTTCATTATCAAACTCATAATTAATAAAAACTCATAAAATGAAACATCTCCATCATAATCACTTTCATATCTAGAAGAAAAGAAATTTGATTTCCCATAGCATTATGATAGTGTATCATCATTGAAATCAAGACCAACAAAATCTGAAAATTCAATGTGCTCTTTAAAGAGTGGGTTAATAACTCTGTGCAACACTCATATAGAAATATTATGACAAGTAATGAGCTTATAATTATCAAAATCTTCATCATATAAAGCATTATTAAACACTTTAAAATCATTACCCATCGGGTATGTGCAGGATCATGGTGTGCCAAAAAGTGGTGATCTGAAAAATATGTAGTTCTGAAATGCCTCAAAGAATTTCAAAATCTATTCCAACTTTTTTCCCACGCATCCTAATACTAAATGAGAACAATTAATACCTTTATAATTCCTACTATATCTTTCGATACCAACCTTATATGGTCATCTTTAAAACATCCCAAAAATGTATCTTTTGCATGTTCTTATGTGTTTTTTACTTCAAGCATGTAGCTGACGACTTTTTTTAAACCAAAATTTGATGTAATGAAAAGGGTTTCTTAATAATGTTCTTAGCTTTTCATAAATGTAAGGTTTGTCAAATTACGAGTTCAGTAAGTAATTATTACTTATTTTCTAATGGAGTTAACTGCAAAGTGCTGATTGACATACTAGTTGAAAAATAGCTATAACTTTCAAACCGTATAAGATTTGTGAAATCAAAAAGATGCATCACATTCTGTGCTTCAACTAATATAAGATAATAAAAAAAAGAACTTAATTTTGATTTTTTTTGAACTAGTTAAGGTGGTCAGACACGGGAGTTTTTTAATTCTGAAAATAGTACAGTAGAAAATTCATAATTAATTATTTATTTGGAATAAAAATTCTCAAAAATATGTGTCACATCTAGGCATGAGTCTAATTTTTATATCTAAAATTATATTTAAAAATATTATAATTTCATTATGATTAAGGTGGTCAAACATACACCTACTTTTTATTTTTGCCCTGAAATTTTTGTAGTACTGCATTAAAATCCAAACTTTTGACCAATCAAATATTTTTTTCTCCAGATAAGGCCTTGTGTTTTAGAAACTAGATTCAATTTCCTACAAATTATTTTCTTACAAATTTTTGATATAAAGTCTAGAACCACTTTAAAATTATGTGTCAAGTTGACATAACCCTGATTTTCTGGTTTTTCACTGCCACTTAAGGCCATAGTTTGGTACACCATGATCCTGCACATACCCCATCCTATTATCATGGAAATTCTCAACGTATGGACCAAAATCAAAACTACATGAAGATTCATTTTCTATTTTATTTATCAAGCATATAGCATTCATATCCACATTATTTTCATTCTCTTGTTTCAGATAACTAGTATGTAAGGACCATGAACAATCTTTAAACACATCACTATATGATGCAACTTTATCATTTAATGCAAAGTCACTTACCAATCCTTCATTTTGATTTTCGTGTTCAACTTTATGAGAAACACATTGAATTATCATTTCCTTATCTTCACATTTTGAGGAAAAATCACACTCAAGATCCTCACTATCAAACTGATTTGTATAGTGCCAAAAAAAAATGCATTTTTAGACTTTGGAGAAAAATCCATACCTTAACTTGTAAAAGAACATTCACTTTCATCATTGCTCTCTTCTTCCCATTTTGCATCTAACTCATATGAAGACACATCGACACTATTATTTTCATCACTCTCACTTGATTAACCACTTTCAACACTTACTTCATTGGACTATGAAATATATGTTGCATCTTCATATTTAGAAATACTATCAAAACCATAACCAACATAATCATCATGAGTAAAATTCCTTGCAGCAACCATTTCATGAACCGATATCTCACTTTCTAAGTCACATTTAGCACAATCTGAAATATCATATATTATTGCAGCATCATGAAAATATGTATTTTCATCAACATTAGGAACAACATTGTCGTGTAATATGAGAACTCATTTGAACATACATTCTAATCCAACTTCTCAAAACAATTAGAAACCATGGCAGAGGTACTAATACATTGATCTAAAGTTGATATATTAACACTACACTCATTCTTTCTTTCAAATGCATCATATACACAAATATTTCTAGGAAAATGACCTCTATTCAATCAATATTTCATGTTATTTTCAATATCCATTGCAGTTATAAATGCCTAATATAATGTCTTGGGTTCTTTATCCCTTAATGGGTAGCTTATTTTCCTATCAAATGTGTCAAAGTAAACAACCAAGTACACTTGACCATTGCGTCTAAAAGTCTTAGGGATTTCATTCAAAGCTCATACAAGTGTGATATTAAATTCAAGAACAAGTTCACCATTCCTAATATGAATCTTTAAAAACTTACTGAAAGTATCATATATGCTTACCCTTTCTCCAAATTGCTCCATGAAGGTTGAAGGAAGCTCACTCCAAGATGAAATAGAACATGCTAGTAAAAAGGTAAACCAGTCTCTAGCATCACCTTCTAAAGATTGAACAAAAAATTTCACATGTACATCCTCATGAGCAATTTCAAAGTCACCCATCAAGTCACAAAATAATTGAATATAATGATTGGCTGAATCAAAATGGTTCCCACTAAACTAAGGAAAATGTTTTCTAATATCATATGGGACAACATTTTGGGAACCATGAATGTCATTGAAGCATAATGAAAAATACCTCTTGGTAGAAATAGATCTACAAACTCCATTAACGAGTTGCGTGCTAGGTGAAAATAAATTTGACATTCTTTACAAATTTACAACTCATTCACCCAAGATAACTTTTAGATCTATAACTTGCAGTAGATCTAAACAATTTTCTACCAATCTATACTTCATACATAATTTCAACTTTGTTTATATAATGTTGAAACCTATTCCAATGAAATCAATGAAAATATATCAAACAATTCTCTTGCTTGGTGCTAAAATTCACTTGATGGAGAATATACCTTTGTGTATTGTACTTCCATGAAAAGAAAAACTCATGAGAGTGAGAATACATCAATATGTGATGGTTACAACTACTTCAATGCTAGGAACAACAACACATTGAGATTCCTCTAAGATTAGAAACTCTTGCATAACACACCACATGCTATTTTCAACCATTTCCAAGACTTGTAAATAAACTCTTCAAATTTTCCTTCCAACTATTGTATTCTTTTATCATACCTTCAATTTCATAATGCACTCGTATAGAGATATAACTTCGGGTCACCACTCACTTAGTGAGAAATGATTTAACCAACTTGCATAACACTACAAGCTAATTTGGAAATTACAATGGGTATGTGAAAGACTTATATAACATATATGGAATTTCATATACTTGACAAGGCTAAGAAAATCAAAAACATCAAATCTGAGATCCAACAAAAATCTTTACAATAGGATGAACCACATGGGGTAATTCACAAATGATCTTAGGAACACAATACATTTTAGATCTACAAAGCTATTACTATTGTGGACAAGGTAAAAATTGGTAAGCATGATTGTGACACTGAAATAGAAAAGGTCTCTTGAGGTCATTGTTGTAACAAAACTCTTCATGCCTTTATACCACAAATTTGAGTTCTTTTATAAGGTATTTTTTTTAACCTTATCCCTAGCAGAGTCACCATTTTGTTGACTCCTAATGTAACAGGTTTTAAACAACCCAATGATAAGAAAAAATATATCTAGGGTGTAGCTACTTCCCATATTCAACACACCTATTCAAACATTGGGGCCAACTATAAGGCTAAACTCCTTCTTTACTTCAAGCTTTGCAAAACCTAAGTGGGTAGACCTTATATTCACCTATATGACTAGTGCAAAATATAGATCTGAATTTAGACAAAGTAGATAAAACTCTTGAATATTATTCACCGATGCACTAATAAAGATATGAAATAACAAGTAATAGGACCTATGAGAGTCACAAGCTAAGTGTGGGTATCCTTTCCAGGTCTTCAACATAAAAGGGAAAATGATATTGACTAGGAGTTGATTACCAGCATAACCTACATATTGTTCGCCTGTTTTTTCACTTTTTATAAATTATACAAAATTATAGTTACTTTTTGAAAATTAGGGGCTATGTGTTTTCAAATTGATGTTTTCCCTAGATAAAATCCCTAATTTGTGTTCCCTAGTGTTTCTTTTGCCCTAAGTCTCAAAAGTGGGGTTGCATTTGTTCGTATTTTCAAATGTGCATGAGAAATATTTGACAAACCTTAAAATTCTTTTGGAGGAAGCCTTTTATTATATTGTTTTCACACAATCTTTTGATTTTTCCATGAAAAATCATTTTTCTCTATTGTGTATTTCCTTCTAAACCATGGGTTTACCTTGAATCAGTTTGTGTAGTGTTATTTTGAAAACATTAACCTTTGTAGAGTTCAATTCATGATCATTGATCAAGTGAAGATCAATGATGGCTGTATCCTCACATTATGAAGATGTCAAAACTTTAAACAAAGTGGGGAAGCACAATGGTGACACTTGTCCTTGAGAGTCTCGTTGTGTGTCTTTTGAAACACTGTAGATTGTGCAAGTTCCTAACTATCAGATCTTGAGATGATCGATGATCATTGCTTCCCTGAATTTTGAAGATGTTAGAAGTTTAATGAAAGTTGTGGGCCATAAAAAGAAACATATCAAAATAATTGATAGATTTGTGTTATTACATTGGATAAACATGCTGACTAGACCAAAGAAAGGTCAATCTTGTAGAACCATTGATCAAGTAAAGATTGATGGTTGTTGATTCCACTTATTCTGAAGATGCTTAGGTTTTAAGCAAAGTGGGGAAGAGACATTTTGACATGTGGATAAAGTGGGACCAATTTTTAGTTGGTGGGCCACAAAAAGAGCTGTCAAAGAAAGTGACAGGTTGACTTTCTCATATTGGTTTAAATTTATGACAAGGATAGATGAAGGTCAAATTTATTGATTCATCAATCAGATTAAGGTTGATGCTTCTCACATCACCACATTATGAAATTGTCTAAATTTTAATGAAAGTGTGGAAGCAAGGTTTTGACATGTGGACATAGTGGGGTCAGCCACTTCATGGGTTACCAAGTAATGATGAGTTAGATAATGTGCTAAAAGCTTTATCCTAATTTACCAAAGGTACAGTGTGCAAGTAAAGGTAGATGTTGAGTTGGATCATGAAGGATTTGAGAAAATATATAAAACAAATCCACAAAGTCATCAAATATCTACATGTAGAAAATCTATCACAGAGAAGAAAAAGACAAGAGGGGGCAATAGTTTTCTTTGAAAATATGCAAATTGTATTCTCAGATTAAAGAAAAGATGTAAGATTATTACAAAAGATCAATCCTTATAAAAGGAGATCAAAACCCAAAAGGGTAACCTAAAAAGTTACAAAGGGTAACCTAGAAGGTAAAAGCTATTTAATAATTACTTATTAATTAATTATTAAATAGAGAATGTAAAAGGTGCATAAAGTGAAATCTTAATCAGAGAGAAAAGGCAATTTAGTTAATGAAATTAAATTAACCTTTTTCTCTAACACCCCCCTTAAGATGAGCAACAATGCAATTACAAACAATGCGGAAAGAGCAAGGAAACTAGAATGCAATGTTGAAATCAAATGTGGGTCCTAGCAACAAGGCCTAATGAGGTACCCAATCACAACCAAATCTCTATGAAATAGAGAAATAGAGAAAACCCAGTGGGAAAAACTCTACTCAAAAAAGAGATAGCTAAAAACCTAGTGAAGGACTATAGAAGCCTCTAACTAGAGAATTGTTCTAGAAAATAGGAACAAAGAGCAATAATGAAGAAAACCATTGAAGCATGTAGAAGCTACAAAGCTCTGTCAAAAGTAACTACCGATATGAAGAACCTCCACTGAAATAGAACCTGACCAGCTAGAGAAGACTATAATCTGCATCAAATCAGGAGGCATAGAAAGACAAACAATTGAACTCGAAGATATAGATGGCATGAAACACTAAAGCCTAAAGAGTTTATCAATTGAACATGGAATACTGCAACCAAAGTAGGAACAAAAAGAAGAGTGTATATATGGTAAATGAACCATCTCACCGAAATGCATAGGTATCCAGCCACTGCATCCACCTAGTACATAGAAATAAAAATTGAATACATAGCCCACTCCATCAAACCAAGGAAGCATGAGAAACAACAGAAGAACCCCCCTAATGCAGACAAGGATGAGGTGATAGGAAATTGGAAAAGTGGGCCAAAAAGAATTGCAAGTCAAGGAACTACGATCAAGATGCACAAAAGAGTACATATGTGTGTACAAAGGTAATCAATCTTAGACACATCATGAGGCTAATTTAGAAGTGAAGCTCACTAGACAAAGGAAGATGGCAAACAAAGGCAACACATCAACCCACCATGGCACTTTTATCATGAGGTGTGCATATATAATAAGGCACAAGATATGGTGAATCCCAAGAATATAATATTCTGCATGAGTGTCCTTAGATGACATTGCTCAAATCAAAAGGCAAAACAAGGCAAAACTACTGAAACAAAAATACAGATACAATATGGCACTTTATCTCAATGCATTTGCAAGAATGCATATAAATGATATCAACAATGATCAGAAAGGGCAAAGAGCTATTACAATAGATAGTAAAGCCCAAAAGAAGAAATCTCATGCCACAAAAATGATCCCTAGACCTAAAAGATCCAAGATATTTACCATAGTGCAATAAAGAAAAAACCATAATAGAAAGAACTTGAAGCAGAATCTGGAAGAAAAACTAGAATTTTTGGAAAGATTGTTGAACAAGATTTCCAAAAATATAACATTTTCAAAAGACAAAGTTGGGATGCTCAAGATATTCCCTCTAGAGTGAAAAATACAATATTTAGCTTTGACTACCCAAATACGCAACCAAACTACATGAAAACTCAAAAATTCCCACACCATTGTCTTCGTCTTAGAACCATCTTTTTGATGCTTCTTTTGGATCACAAAAAGACCTCTATATGCTCAAGATATAGCCAAAAAACAATAGTATGTCAAAAGAGGACCTAAAGTGCAAGCAAGAGTGATGATGCACTGCTGATGTCAACATTTCATTGCTTTAAAATTGATAGGTTGGTGGTTGTCGCATTAAAAGTATACTTCCACATGGTAGTGGGCCCATAAAAGTTGATGTGGTACCTAACATGTGGCACTAGTGCCATGTGGCAGGTATCGATGACACCACATGGGCAGAGGAGGTAGAGGGGCCAAAGGGCAGTGGAGCCACTAGTGGTGGAACAGCAGTGGCCACATGGGCAGCTTGGTAGCGAAGGTCCCAATAGTGCAATGGCCCTAACCACAAAGGCAGCAGCAGCACCGTGGTCCCAATGGCAGTGCAATGGTGCATTGAAAGCTGGTGGTGGTAGGTTGGGAATCGACAGGTGGTGGATAGGAATTTGTAGGCAGCAAGCAAAAGCTGGTATCGGTCACCAGGATTTTTTTATGATCGGTAGACCTTCATCTTTGGTATTGGAAAGTACTGCTCAACACTAGAAAAGGGGGCTATGAGCTAAAAATAGCCTATAGCCTCTTTTTTTAATTTTCTTTTTTTAAATTGCCTTAGACTATGTGTAGGAGGTTGTAGGGCCTTCTAGGCAAAAAAAATTGCCTCCCCATGTTGAAATTACATTATATTTTTCATTAATGACAACACTTATTCAATTATGTATGGTTACTGAGCTCATCATTCAGTCTCCAGTATTTATTGAGCAATCTAGTGTTAACCAAGTTTCACAGTTCATATCAAGCATTCCTAAATCTACCGAGTGAGTGTGCAGTCTAGCAGTGTTTACCGAGTAGATAGTGGTCATCGAGCTTCACAGTGTCTACCAAGTCATTAGTTTGTGTGATGAGAAGCCAATGTCTACCAAGTGATGGGTGTGTAGTGTTTACCGAGTGACACTATATTTATTGAGTCTCCAATAGTTATCGAGTTCGAAGCTACATTGTGTGACTAGTATGGACCGAGCTTCTACTTCTATCGAGTGCATGACAATGTCGAGTAATGCAGTGGACGTCGAGTATCAAAAGTTCACCAAGTCAGTTTACAGAACCCAAGTTTCTACTATTTGGCCGACTCAGTAATATTTTGTTTACTTGTGTTTTAGCCAACCTTGTAATTGTAAATATTGGAATGGTATATATGTAATGTATTGTATCATTTGCAACAAATGCATGAGTGTATCAAGGAATCGATATGTAATGTTTTGAGAAGAGTGAATATGAATCAGTAGAAGAGCAGAGTATTCAGCAAGGTCTACAAGAAGCAATAAGGTTATATCAATCACAAGAGGTGATATGTACTTCAAGGATCTAATCAGAAATCAAGTTGTAAGTCAGATCCATTATTTCATCCTAATAGGTGAATTAGTTTTCTAAATCCTTTAATAGGGTAGACTTAACAGTCTTTGTTTAAATCTCTTAACAGAGTGCATACTTCATTGTATGTTTATAAAACCTCTAACAAGGTGGATCTAGCAATCCAAATTGCTCTTAATAGGGTAGATCATTAGAAGTGGTCAATGTAAGCCCTAACAGGCCAACTTTATACTACAGTAGTGAAGTTTTGTGGGTGTCATCCCCACCCAAGTTTTACTTTCTATTTGGAAGGTTTCTAGGTCACCAAAATTATGTGTTCATGTGCTATGAATGTTTATCTTTTCTCATGCATGCAGTAGATTAGATGAAATTAATGATGAATGGATTAAGTGTTGAATTAATTTAAAAGTTTTTGAGGTTACTGATTCACCCCTCCCCTCTCAATAACCTAGCTAGTCTTGATTATTTCCAACACCCCAATCAACGTTGTCCAAAAAGGATGAACTTTATATGGAAGTAGGGATTTTGACACCTTCTGGATCCATTTATGAAGTCTATTTGGCCTCAAGATGCTTCAAAAATTAGTGACCCCCCTATTTTCTCAAGAAATACCTAAAAGAACTCCAGATTTGATCTATCAAACCCTCATTCTCCATTTTCTCCAAATACTAAATAACCTACACTAGATATGGCTCTAATACCATGAAAGATTTGAGAAAATACGCAAAAAAAAATCCACAAAGCCCTCGAATACCTACATGTAGAAAACCTATCACAGAGAAGAAAAAGACAAGAGGAGGTAAGGGTTTGCTCTGAAAATATGCAAATTGTATTCTCAAATAAAGAAAAGGTGTAAGATTATTACAAAAGATCAATCCTTATAAAAGGAGAATGAAACCTGAAAGGGTAACCTAAAAGGTAAAAGCTATTTAATAATTACTAATTAATTATTAAATAGATAATGCAAAAGGTTCGTAAAGCGAAATATTAAGAAGGGAGAAAAGGTGATTTAATTAATTTGAAATTAAATTAACCTTTTTTCTCTAATAGATTAGTGGGCCTATATTTTCAAAATAAACAGAGTAATAGGAAGGATTACTCAGGATCATTGATCAAAAGATGATTGACGATCGTCACTTCTCCAAATCCTAAAGATGTGTGAAGTTTAACTAATGCAAGGAAGTGAGAAGTTGACATGTGCCTGACTTTTCAAAAAGGCAATACAACTTTTATTTTAAAGCTTGATCATCTGATTTTGTGTAGATCGATGGCTAGGGTTCAAATTTTGTAGCACAGCTTGAAAAATGATTGTTAGAATATTAACTCTAATCAATGTGAATTTGAGTTGAGCCAATTGCCATAAAAATTTTGATTTCTCTCATTATTGAGTACCAAGTTGCATAATTCTCAGAGTACAAATTTTTTTAGAGCTCAAACTAGATTTTCCCAAAGTAGTGAATTATTACAGACAGAATTCTTAGTAAAGTAAACAAATTTGTATAGGTAAGTACTAAAAACCTCTAGTTAATTGGGAAATTGCAGTTGTATTGAGATAATATAGATAAGATGCCTCCACGAAGGGACTTTTTAGGAAAGGTAGATTACTAGTTTAGGGTTGGGTATGATGATTTCCTAGAATAATTGCCACAATCTACTAATGAGTTCTCCAAAGGAAAAGAATTAATTCCAAAAACCCTTATTTATTAGTCAGTAAGGGTTTCTATGACAAGAAAAATTGGTTAAGGGATGCTGAGGCATTTATCGGGGATTTAGAGCTTTTTTGCAAATGGTTTTCTAAAATAAGGCATGAAACTCCTCTAAGAAATGTATGGGAGTTTGACATTGGCAAGCTAGTTGTCCTAGGGGTTTTCTTCAATGATAATTTTTTGGCCATGATAGCAAAGAGGTATGATCCTGTGTCAAGGATAATAAAAAAATCATGTCGAGGATAATCTTTTCAAGGTTTCACCAGAAGTAATTAGGGAATTTTTCAAATTAAACCCTAACCATACAGTACATAAGAAAATTGACTTGGAGCATTTGTAAACCAGGTATGATGCTCAGAAGTATACCTAAGAGGTGGGCCACTGCAAGAACAATTTGTTAAGATAGGTCAATTTCCATTAGTAACTACGAGTACCCTAGAACCATTGCTAAGGAAGTATTTTAACCCTAGGGCTCAAGCACTCTATTTTTCTCTCTACAAAATATTTGGAATGGATGAGCAGGATCACATCCAACCATCTATTGTATTTATTATTTCTCAGGCATTACAACATGGCATGAGCTCAATTTTTTATTTTGCTACATATTTAGCTGAGGAAATTCATAGTAGATTGATAGGTATCAGTAAGGGAAAAGTAGAAAAACATTTTGGCTGGTACTCTATGTTGATGTACATGTATCTATACAAGGGTGTCACCTTTTTCTCCAAGGAAATGAAGCTAGAGCTAAAGAAAGATGGAGATAAGCTCCTTGTTTAGTTGTGGAGTGCAGACATGACATGGGATGTCACTGATGCTAGCTTTGTCAAATTTAACAAATATTTTGCTTCCAACCTCAAAATTTTATTGACTAGAGATAACCCTAGAATACCTCAGTCCTTGCTAGAATTGATTAGACCAAAGGATCATGCCAAAGGAGTAAAGGTGAGCATTAATTGGGGAGACATTATCCCATATTTAGTCTCTGCTATGTTCAAAGTATATGGTTTCCTTGGAAGATCACATGTGTTTCCATATCAAGTGCCTTTGAAGGTGGGGATTGCAGAACTCTTATGGCAAATAGGAGGGTTAGTAGAAAAAGAGCTAATGGACAAATCTAAAGGTACCTTTTTCCCTCATATTACTATTGTTCACAATTTTTTTTTTATCAAAAAGGGATGGAGGGAATTAGAAAATTTCTAGATAGATATCAGATGGCCCAGTCCCATTCTCATTTTATAGATCTTGATGGCTTCTATGATTTGTTCAAAGAGAGAACAAGAGCTAATTCTCATGAACATATTGTTTATTTCCCTGAAGATATAATTAGAAATCATTTTTCAGTATAAGAACAAGAGGTTAGAAAGGAAAAATGGAAAGTGTATAGTAATGTGCTTGAATTTGTCAATGCTTTTGAACTAAAGTATAATCCCCTTGTTGAAAAGAAATATTGGGGTGCTAAAATAGATATGCTAATGAACAATTTTGTTGGGTTTATGCAAACTTTAAATGAAAAGAAAGCAATTTTGACTCAAACTTATCCAGGTAAGGCCATTGAGGTAGAGAATAGGTTGGATAGTAGAGAAATCATAAACCCAGGCCAATATACATTGCAAAAGAGATCTAGGTATATGGTAGCAAAGAGTGTACAGTATGTGCCTCTTTATTAAAGACAATTTTCAGAAAGCCCACCTATTGAACCTGCTACTAAGAAGCAAAAATCAGAACAAGGTTCTTCTTCTAGGGTGGAAGAGTATTCTCCCTCTTAAACCCCTATCTGAATAGATGATGAGGACTTCTTAAGGGAGCAATTGAAATAGATGGGAGGTGAAAGAAATATTATTATAACTACTACAAAAATAGAAGGAGTGCATGAAGAGCTTCCTATGCCATCATTAGCCCTCACTGTGGGAGACTATCAAGGTAAAGAAATTGACCCTATAATAGAAAAAGCATCCCATAAGTTTTTAGATGCTGAAAGTTTTATAAAATCTAGAGTGTTTACCCAATTTTTGTGGAGGAGAAATATAAGCAATTTTGAGGCGAGATGAAAAAGATCAAAATAGAACAATTTGATTGGTACGACTCTGAAATTGAAGAAGAGGTCAAAGCTAACCTCATAAAAGAGTTTTCACAAATAACTCTTGAAGGGC
Organism: Cupressus sempervirens; assembly: GCA_028749045.1. NCBI lineage: Eukaryota > Viridiplantae > Streptophyta > Pinopsida > Cupressales > Cupressaceae > Cupressus > Cupressus sempervirens. The sequence continues at coordinate 547,894,164 of CM053790.1, read as the reverse complement.
GAAGGAAACTGTTGAAAGACTGAGGGATTCTGATACTACCAGAATGGGACATTGCTAATGTAATGATTTTTGATATAGTGAGAAAGGCGAAGGACGGCTAGTTTAAGACTAAGGAGAAATTCTTGCAAGCCCATAAAGGGTTGAACTATAGTGATGATCTTGAAGCCTTCGTAATATGGTCTATTTAGAAAAGAGACAAAGCCAGAATTCAAGAGGTTGTAGATTCTAAGCACACACGCAATCTCATGGTCTATAGGGTGGATGAGGTGGATGGTGATAAAGTGGCCAAAATAACTAAAGAAATGGTTGATTTAGGAATTGTGGTTGCTTGCAAGGAAAAAAATAAGTTCTTGGAATTAAATGATAAATTTGAGAGGGTTTTGGATGCATATGAGGTAAGAGGGAGGAAGATACACCAACTGGAAGATATAATTGCTCAAATGGAGAAACAATTTGGAAAAGGAAAGGTGGGCACAAAACCTAGTCAGCTCAGGATTTCTTATCCTCCTTGTTCTCCAATACCACCTTTCAATACTATCCCAATTATAGAATTTCTTGATACTCCACAAGAACCCCAACTCTACAAAGCTGAGGATTTAGAAGTTGAAAAGGAAAAACTTTATGTTATGCATGTAGAATTTCCCATTAAACTTGAAGATAGAATTAGAGATACAATTTTGTATCTAGTAAATAGAGTTGATGTCAAAATTAATAGAGATATGGAATGAGCTAATGAATAATGAGGTAGCTTTAAGGCCAATTTTGGATAAGTGGATCAACATGGAAGAACTCATCACCACTCTTTGTTTTCATGTCATAGATTTTTCTAATGAGTGGGTTGAAAGAACTTTTGATCAAGTTAATGAACTTTTGGAAATTGGTCACAAGATAAATTTATTGTAAATAAAGATAAATAATTATTTCACTAAATATTTGGGCAAGATTTTTTATCTTTTCCACATGCGATTAAAACTATAGGCCAAATAAGAGGAAAAGAGGAATGGGCTAAAGAATTAAATGAATTGGTGAGCATCAGGCTTAACACAGTTGTGAATGATGAAAACTATATCTAGTTTTCCAGAATTATAAAGGAGGTAGTTTAAGTATAGTTTTTTTAATTCTTTTAAACAAGATTTTCAAGAAATGAGAAAGACTGGGAGAAATGTCTTAAGAAGAGAGCAAGAAATATTGAATTTCAATCGGCCTAATGATATTATTTTTTATAAGTGGGTAATTGATTATTCACCAGCAATATAGCTATTGCAAGAAATAGTGTAAGCAGAAAGTAGAGAAAAAGAAATGGCTATAGAAAAGGTGCAATTGGTTGATGTGTTAGTTTAAATAGAAGGAATAAATGAAGAACAACCAATTGCAACCGTGGATATGGTAGATCAAATTGATGACATGAAAGAGGATCAACTAATTATGATAAATATCCATATCAAAGAGCTTGACACATTAAGTGAAAACCAAGCGTCCCCATAACTGGAAGAACAACAAATGCAATAGAGCCAATCAACAGATACAAAGGATCATCAAGAAACTATTACAACAAAATTGGTCCCCCCATGAGGAGATGAATGATAAATAGATTTTGTTGAAAAGATGCTAGGAATTGCCAATTTTTTGTCTTTTTGTGATAGTGACAGCTTGTCTCCTTTTGTAAATCTTTTTGTTCTAAGGACAGCTATCCTTTTCCCTCTATGCCCGTAGCTTCTTGCATCTCACATTATATAAGTGAGTTTCCAAGCCTAGAGGATCATCTAAAATCTATGTAATTTTTAGTCTTATGCTATTTGCATTCGGTCCAGTCAGTCTTTATGACAAATTCTATGTATTGTCTCAATTTTGCATACTAAGAATACAATTGAATCTTGAATGTTAAGTTGTCATGTCTTGAAGTATTCTTGAGTTTATACTAGTAATGTATTAGTCTTCAAAGAATATTAATACAAAGAAAAATTTTTCCACATCTATGTCTCATAATTTTGTCTCCATTTTTATATGTCTTAAATTTTTGGGAATGAATGAATAAGATTCTTTCATTTTAATGTAGCTTGGATGGGTTGTATGTCTTTTCATTGATTGCTTTTAATTCAAGGAGTTAAGTAAATGCTTTCATTGAATTGATAAGGGTTTCTAGGCATATGGGAGGGATATTCATAAGAATAAAATTTAGGGGTAACTGCTGATAGAATTAATTGTAAAGTAATTAATTGGGTCAAAGTCTTGCTGGGTAGACTCTACATACCAATGGATAAGGCATTGAACATCAATTCAAATGCAAATTGTTGAAGAAATCATTTAGTTGCATAAAACACATTTAAAATCAAATCAACTTTCACTTTTTTGTAATGAAGAAACAAATTGTTGGTCAGCACTTATTTGCAATAATTCTATGTGTTATAGTTAGTTCTTGTCACCAAGAATTAGTTGCAAAGCTAAGAAGAATTGTGATCATTTTTACTATAGGGGATAAATTTAAAGAAAAGAATATCAGTGAGTGAAGTGTGAAGGAAATATCAAATATCCAATCATTTTCATCCCTAAGCTACACTCATCTTGGTCTTGCAAAACCAAAAGTGTAGAGGATCCCTATGATTCTGTTAATGTTGGTCCAGATCTTAAAAAAATTAAGTTGAATATAGGAGGTAGCTAACCCTTAGACTATTTTTATCTTCAGAGCCCTGGTATTAGGTATTTTGTTGCCTAGTAGTTTTCAAACACCAACACATATAAAACAACAAAAACCAAGCAAATCCTATGACTGATCAGTGCCATATACATTGTGTATTCCACAAACCACAACAAACATCAAGATATTGGTAATCTATCCATTCACTTGGTGAATCAGACATCAATATTCAAACTGAATCTCATACTCATCAAATCCTTCCATGAAATTCATGCCCCTACCAAGATACATCAAGCATTTACATGATTCTTGGAACCAAAGGCAACACACATCAAGGCATACAACCAAAAATAAGATGCAACTGGATCTATACTCTTTGTAAATCATAAAAGGTTACAAACAAGAGAGATAGGAGACAAGAATTAGAATGAAACTAAGTTTATTTATTTCCTTTGTATTCATTTCTTTGAAATAAGTACATTTAAGATGCATGGAAATGACTCACAAACTAAACCCTATGATCTCATTTTTGTTGTTCATACATAAAAAAATGTTGGGAAATGGTGGAATCACAACAAGAGCCTTGTTTAATAGATTGAAACCAACGACATCCAACCCCATACCATGTGAGAAAGAAGAAAGATATAGGAAGTAGAAGAATCCTAGATCTGATCTAAAAGTGCCAAATGTCCACTTGAAGTTCTTCCACATGGTGTTGTAAAGCATCTCTCATCTCTTATCTCCTCCAACTAAAAATCAAATATCCATCATTTACCTTTTCAAGCTGATCAAAATATCTTCAAATGATGGATAAATAACTTGTTAGAACCCAAAACTACTGCTAAAACTTGTGCCAAAATATCCGCCAAATGGTTTCAAAGGAAATATAACACCTCTAGTGACATTTTTGCCAAGCTTGGGACAAACCCACTTAACTATTTGTTCAGGAATTCAAAACAAGCCCTCAAGGTAAAAACAAGATAATTTGTTTGAGAATGCCCCAGTTTTACAAAACTCTGAATAACTTTTGTCTAGTTATGCATGCACACATTCTAACTGCAAAATGAAAAGTTTGTCTTGAGACCTTTCCAATGGTATATGATACTTGCAAATTTTCCCAAAAATGGTGTCGTGAGTGCTCATTTGAAACTGCAAACTTTAGATGATAAACATGATTTAAATACTTAAAATATTTCATTTTATATTATGGTTTCAAATTTTATATTAAATGCCCAATTCAAAAAATCCAATCTTTGAATATGTGCGCTCAACTTATGGACATGTATTTTAATTAAGTTGAAACTTTTGAAATTACCTTATTCCTTTAATCTTAGTGAGCCTTAGTTGACTCCATTGGGTGCACATGGAAACCTCTAGTTTGTTGGTGCACTAACTAGATTGCTAACTAGACTACCAACTCACCCCTCCACATCATTACCTCTTCCATATGTCATCTACTTGCCACTTTGCCACCTCTACAGTGGGACCTACTCAAAATTTTGGAGAAGTTGTGCTCATGCTTTCTCGCACCATCAAATTTTTTACCCTTAACTACATATTAACTATGGAGAAGTCATGACTTCAAAATCGCTAGCCTCTAACTGTCACTTTGGATAGAGATGTTGTGATTTGATTGTTTTGTGACCTCACGGCCATTTTGAGATAACCTCCAACTATCCTTGTGACCCTGAGATTACCACCTAAGCACCACTTTGTGACCCTATCTTCCTAACTACAAACATTCCCTATGATCATGTGATTTCCTTGGGAAGCATGATACATGATAGCTCCTTATTGATCCATCTATCTACATTGCAATCTGCATCATCTTTCAAAATTTACCACTTTGCTAAATTAGTTTACATTGCCGCATGGGCCCATGCATGAAACTTGTGTCTCAAAAGGGTGCTACCAATTAGACAACTAATAGATTTCCATTTCCATATAAAAAGATAGAGTGAAACATTCTTCATCCCAATAGGGGATGAAATGAAAAGTGTTTTCACTTCTGCACTCATGCACTAAATAAAAAATGTTCTCCATTATTCAAGGTTGGCCTAAATCTGGCCTAACTTTCTTCAAAGTGTTAAAGGATCACTCCTAAATAGTGTGTGTTTCTTAATCTCTTCACACCATTTATAATTTGGCATCATCTCATGTTTTCTTACATGGATTGAGATAGGTTTTAAAATGTAGAGGTTCTAAACCTTCAATGCATAGTTCCAGATTTTACAAAAATTTGGTGGACATCTAGCAAATTTGCAAAAACAAACATTCCTTGCAAATAAAATCACATCAAAATGTTCCACACAAACCTTAATTTCTTTTTCTCTTCTGATCTGGATCAACATTCTTTGTGGGTAGATTAGGAAAAAAATGAATAATGGAGGGTCATTACTTTGAACTTGTATTACAATCATAAAGTTTCTCTGAAGATGGAAAACTATCATTCACCTCAGAGGCCCCTCTTTACATCAACCGTACTCCATGTCGAGACTAAAAACATCAAACTTTCCATGTAATCATGTGCAACAAACCTATTCCAAACACATCATGACTATCTATGACAGTATTTCCTTTCGTGTGTCCCTAATTGGCAAAGGGAGTCCATTTTAAGTGAGCAATATAAACAAGGGCTACAGGGTAGCTGAGTTCCTGCCAAGTGAAGGCAGGAAAAGGCAGTGTTGAGGCAGAGGAAGTTATGGCTAAGTGGGTTTGAGTTACTTGGCAGGAATAGGCAGTGTTGAAGTAGAGGAAAACATCATAGTACAAAGACATAACGAACAGAAGAGAATAGACTGCACAACTTGAAATAGTATATGATTCCTAGCAGAAGTGTGATGAAACACTAAGAAAACCAAGGCTCTTAGATAGTTAGTATGGATTAATCTACCATGTGTAATTTGTAAGAGAAACCTGAAAGAGAATAGGATGATCAGTTTTAAACTTAACAGAGAAGTCTCAAAACAAATCTAGAAATAGGAAGCCCAATAATTCCTAAGACAAATCTAAACCAATTCTTGAAGAAAAGGAGATGCACAAGGAGATTGTCCACACGGAGAAACAACACCATAGGAAATAGAAAAGTTAAAATAACACTCAGAAAAGATAATAGCAGTAATATGCTAAGTTTAGTAGACATTGATATGTACACTCCAATTAGTTAGCTCACATTTTCCATTTTTTCATGGTGAGCCCTAGTTTTATGTTCAAATCAATAAATAACGTTATCATATATATTATGTTTATGAACATTGGTAAAATAATAATTTCATATTTTCAATACCAAAGCAAACCATGTGCATCTCTCAAGTTGTACAATCAACCAGCTTCAAAACATAAATCAATAAAGCTTTACAAGGATTCTCAACAAGACTTGATGTTTATGGCAGAGGGAGATGATGTTGCAGACAATATCATCAACTGGATGGATAGTAAATTGCAATGCTAGATTGGTTGCTGCTTGATGGAAAGAGGCAGAGAAATTGAAATAAAACACAGCAGTTGAAAAAGAAGCATAGAAATTATTTCTCTAAACTCCTATTTCAAATATTGGTAGTGTTGTTGTATTAATAATCTTTTCCAGCCTTTTTTTCCTGAGATTTTACAATATATCATCTATCTCGAGCATATCTATTTCTAGCACTCGTGCATATGCCAAGCAAAGGGGAAAGAAAAGAAGTAAGCATATAAGATGAAGTCGTCCAATCATTCTCTTAAAACCAACATTATAGAGACTACAAATATAATGAAAGAGGTGTTATAATTGAGTCCTTGTGTTACAACCACCATTAAATCATAGATTTTTTTTAAACACAACCAAAGTGAAGCCCAAAAGTACTATGAAGAGTCCACCAAACTAGTACAATCATGCATGCTATCTAGACTTAAGGTTGTCGTAGCTCAAGTAGAGAGAAGAAAGCAAAGCATCACTGAGATCGATAAAAAAATGGACCAAAAAACCCCAAACTCTAATGGTACAAATTTTTTTAGAAGCACCAGAACAATAGCAAGGGTTAGAATATGTCTTAGCAGCCTCCACAAACACATTGGTCTATTCCTCTCACTGGTACAACAAACATATTCTGCACAGAACAAGCTTGTATTGTCTCCATTTTGTAATCACCATAAGGGTCTACTAAAGTCGAAAGATAAAGACACGTGTCACACCTGCATGAAGGAGGGAAGGACATAGCAGGCAGCTGGTGCTTTTGATAATCCCACAGCAATGAGCAGCCCTAAACCTCGTTTTGTGGAAAAGCATGAAAAAACCTTTATTAGGCTTGTCATCCACCTCGATTCTCCCCTCTTCTCTAGCCTCGATTGTCGATAATCCCCTGTTCTCTTGCATCGATTGTTGTGAATATCTGACTATCCCCTACCAGTGATACACATCAAGTAGCTTGTGCGATGGTGGGAGAATAAGATAGCGAAAAAATTATGCTATGCGGTGATAGAAATTGGATGTTTAAAAATGGTTTAATAACGAGTTAACGACGAGCTCTAAGCAATAGTTTCCTGCATGGCAGGAACTAAACATAGAATTTCAACTTTAATCCTAGTCAACTATGCTCCTTCATTCTCATGAGCAAATTGACATGAGGAGGCTATAGAAATGGGACTTAACTTTTAGGTGCAGTCACTATAAGATGGGCAGAGACAGCACACCATTCCCCAACCTCATATCAAATTTTGCAAGTAGCTAATGTGGGCATTTAGAAAATTAAGTTGGCTTTATTGAAGGAAGGCGTTTTAGATTGGAAAAAGATTCGACCATGATCACCTTTGACTTGCACATCTTCATATTTGAATTGTTGGTGCCTTCCCCAATAAAATGTTTGCACTATCAAAGTAAAAAAAAGTTCATACTATGTCATCATGGCCTTTTTTCATTGGACTTTATATGCCACTTAAAATACTGCCTCATACTATATAAACCATTGACACCCTCTTCAATTCCATGTGTGCAAATTGGAAAGATAGGCTTTTAAAAAATTGTCCTCTTCTATCTTCATGGTAAGCAAGGGGTGAAAACAAGTCCCATACTAGTGACTATCCAAGTTTTAAAAGAGCATCTCTGAAATGTTCCTTTTCTAATTTTATATGATATTTCAAGCCTCTAATCAGATCTTTAAAATCAAACAACCAATATTTCAAAAATCCACCAATTTCTCAATAAACCCCAAATCGGGTATGCTTGAAATAGTGTCAAAAACTTCACAGCTTCACATATTATTAATAAATCTGAAAGTGGACATTTTTATAGAAATTTCAGCAGCATAAAAGCCTACAAAATGACATTTCCAGATCTGTATAACATTTACGCAACAGCTCCCAAACGGAGGATAAAAACAATGCTCATCGGGCTCCCGAAAACAACACAGAATAGCCCAGAAACACCACAAAAACACTAATAATCTATCACAAAAGTATAATCATGACCAAATACATATATTCAGATCTATTTTAACATCTAAAAGTCTGAAATACAGCAGCAACCCAAACTGATATGAAATACTCAATCGGAAACACCAAACTCTTACAAAAAACACACCCGAAAATCCACAAATCTGCACTATTCAGCACAAAGGCAAACTCTACATGAGCATGCACATGGAATGGCTTTAAAATCTCATACTTAGCCTTCCTAAAAACCTCAAACTCTTTTTCTTGGGTCTCCTTCTCCACAGGTTTGGCAGCCTCTGAAGAACAACAAAGAAATGAGCAAAATCAAGTTCTGGAATGAGCCCAAAATGCCTCCAAATCCCTTAAAAGAGGGCATAACCCTAACTCACGTCCAAGAGGGGTTAATAAAACATATTTTAATAATAATTTTTATTTATTAGTCCATTGATTTCCAAATATTAGCCCCTTTTGCCGAAATTTCACCTTTTTTGGGCCTGCCTGCCTTAGCAAAGATTATTATTTGTAAGTATTTGAAAAGGGGACATGAAAATCTCACCCAAAAAAATTTTCATTGGTATTTACATTACATCATCTCTCTCATTATTTACACAAACCAATTTGGTAATTATATCATGGAAAATGATTGTGTCCTCGGAATGCTCCAATATCCCTCAAATTATATAAAAGCTAGGTAGGTGTCTACAAGATACACAATTTTTGGAATGTAACTTTTAGGAAGATGTGAATCCTCAAAAAAAATTTAAGCTTCAAAATTTAGAGATATGTTTAGCTTCATCACTTTGTTATTAATTATGCATACAAATCGCGCACACACCTTCAATTTAAAAGGATAAAGAGTGCACTCTTTGAAATAATTTAATGATTTTAATCATTGTACTTCAAAATAAACCTTCATTATTTGGTATGATTCTATTTAAATCAATACACTAATCTAATTTACAAATGATCATTGATTTACAACTTAAAAAGTACTTTTAGCCTTTTTTCGCAAATTGTCCATTTCATGTCAAGATGCCCTTGAGACGGCCTTAAAAACTAACAATATCAAACAACCAAACTCTAAAACTTTGCATTCATGTTTCTTGGCCACACACTTTCACCCTATTAGATTTCACCTCATGATGACATCTAGGTCAAAATATATTGACCATCAAAATTGCCTACTTCAAACTACCTGCAGTCAAACATGTTAGAAAATAATTATATGCATCTAGTTTTGACTTTGAAAACTGGTCAAATGATCACTTGGGGTACAAAACCTAGGGCACTAGCAGACTCTTATATAGAGAGTATGAAATTAATTTTGGGGTCATGACAAATAACTAGGAAAATTTGTTAAGTGTGTGAAGTTAGCTACTTGAATTTGCAGAATTGGACACACTAGCAGAATGTATTTTTTGCAAATAGAATGAGTTTTGGAAAGTATGTATATGGATTTATCAAGATTTTAAAATTGGCATACTAGAACTATTTTTAGAGTAGAAAACAATAGTGTAATCTTTTTGGCTTCATCTATCATGGTTTTAAAAGTGATAACATCCTGAACAGGCCTCCAGATCAATCTGCACTTTTAATTACCAATAGAAACTTTAGAAATTGCATTTGGAATCGCGTTTGAAAACTAGTCAAATGGTTTCATCATGGGCTCAAAATTGAAACATAGAAAATATATGACCCCTAAAATACAACTAAAAAATAATCTATTCATTAGGGTCAACTTGGTCAAAGTTATAACTGGTCAAATGGGGCTTCCTAAAATTTTGGACAAAGTGTATCAACAAAACAAAGATAAACATCCAACTTTGAGGAACTCATAAACCTATCAAAATATGTCAGAATGACCTAAAATCTAGAACATAGTTTCTCTAATATGCATACTAGACACTCCCTAAGTGGTGAGTCATGATACTTAACAGAATACAAGACATTCAATTGCAAATTAGGCGTCCAAACTCTATTTGACACTTGGAAGGAAAATGTAGGTTTGACAAGTGCTCAAAACAACGCCTCGCTGAATGATGCAAAACTTCAAATTTATGACCTAATGTGCATGAATATATTGAATTAATGGCAATAATTACTTAAAACACATTCCATGGCTCAAAATGATAACCCAACACTTAAGCACAAAAACCATTTATAGGGGTTCATATAGCAAAAAAATTTTAAGATGGTACTCAAATTTCACTTGCAATTTTGAGTCCCATCACACTACTCTGGTGTATATGCGAAATTGGGGGCCTCTAATCCTCACATACACTTCAACATGGTAATTACCTGTGAGATCATCCTGAAATAAACATTGTATTGTTTATTCGAAAAGTCTAACAGAGCGACATGTTGCCTTCTAACTAGAAGGATTATGCCTTTGCTCTCAGAATGAGAAGCAGGCAACCAGACCTATAGAGCAAAGGATTTATGCAGCTAAATGAAAGTGCAATTAATCTAGATGAGAGATGCAATTATTAATCTAAGAAATGAAGAAGCATAGTATGCTAAATGGATGCATATTTTAAAATCTAAATGATATTACAATGAAAGAAATAAAGCTATGCAAATGTGAGCAAAGTGAGTAAGAATTTCAGCATAAATTCGACGCAAATTCCAAAATTCATCCTCCATAATGAGGAATGGAGAACTTATTTTCTAGAATCCAAGAGGTGATCGATGATCAAGATTAACTGAAATGGACGGTCAAGATTGAAGGAGCCAGTTGTAAAGGAAACTTCCTCATGAAAAGGAAGTTAATAGGTTGCCTTTGAGGGATAAAAGGAGTTAACTGAGTCCTTTTTGAGTGATAAAAGGAGTTAACTGAGTCCTTTTGAAGTGATAAAAGGAGCTGACTAATTGCCTTTTGAGTGATAAAAGGAGCTGACTGGTTCTTTTTTTTGAGTGAATATTTAATTTAATAAAATAGAATATGACCTCATAAATGAATAACTTTAACAAATTGAATAATTAAATTCTATAATTAAAAAGAGGAGATATCTTATTAAATTAAATGTATTTAATTCCTTTGTATATTAGCTAAAGAGGTAATTTTAATTTAATTAAAGTAGAACACTTATAATTAAATTAATTTAAATCGATAGGCTTGTGTAACTAATTTGAGTCAATATTTAGAAATTAAATAGATAATATGATTAATGCAAATTATGGTTTTCTGCATTTGACACCTAGGTCAAGTAGTGATTATTAGAATTAGAATTGCCTAGTAAAATAGGACTTAGGAGTAGTTGAATAAACCAAAGTTGGTTAATATGGCAATGTGCCAATTTTGGGGTATTACATTTTGCCCCTCTTTGAATAAATGTGCGAGCAGCACATTCAATTCAAAGAAAATCAAAAAGCATGATGCAAAGATCAAGAAATGAGATTGGTTCTGAAATTGATGACACAGAGATCAATTGATAAGCTTTTAAAGATTATCTCCAAAATGGAGCTTAACCTTCAGGAATTGAAGCAAAATACTTAGATACCTGAATTGATAAGCATTTTAAAGGTTTTCTCTAGAATGAAGCTTAACCTTTAGGGATCTAGATAGAACATCTATATACCAAGATGAATAAACTTTTAAAGATTATCTCCAGAACAGAGCTTAACCCTAAAGAATCTAAATAGAACACCTAGATACCTAAATTGACAAGATGTTAAAGATTATCTCCAAAATGGAGCTTAATCTTAAACGATCCAGATAGAACACCTAGATACCTAAGTTGAATAAGCTTTTAAAGATTATCTCCAGAATGGAGCTTAACCCTAAGGAATCCAGATAAAACACCTAGATACCTAAATTGACAAGATTTTAAAGATTATCTCCAAAATGGAGCTTAATCTTAAGGGATCTAGATAGAACACCTAGATACCTAAGTTGAATAAGCATTTTAAAGGTTTCCTCCAGAATGAAGCTTAACCTTTAAGGATCTAGATAGAACACCTAGATACCTAAGCATAAAAGAAAATATGATCCAATAATGAGTCGTAGAATCATCCTCAGAACGAGGCTTGATCCTCAGGAGTCAGGATTTAGAATGTCTTGATACTTTTCTATCAAACTTTGACTAGAAATGTTATAAGATGTGATCAGCTAATGAAAAGATGAGATAGATGACAAATGATGCCAAATAGAGGGGAACAAGATGCCCCTAGTGGTGAGAACATAAGATGGAAACAAGATGCCCTGAGCAATGAAGATGCCCCGAGCAATGAAGATACCTCGAGTGATGAGGACATAAGATTCAGACTGAGTTGAATTTCAGATTCAATGATGTAATCATCCTACCCCCTCGGGAGTGAAATCGAAAGATGATACACCAAAAATGTGATGTAGCATAGTATGTTAAAAGATAGTGAAGAAATCTAAGGTTTAGAAGAACATAAAAGAGATCATAATGATCAAAAGAAATATAGAAGAGATTAGAATGATTAGAAGAAGTTAGAAGAGATTAGAATGATTAGAGGAATTTAGAAGAGATTAGAATGATTAGAAGAATTTAGAAGAGATCAGAATGATTAGAAGAATTTAGAAGAGATCTTGGAAAATTTGAAGAAAGTGTGATTTGAAAAGATTTCAAGATTCACAAAGTATCATAAAAAATTGGACTGCACAAGCATTCAATCACACCAGTGCCAAAATTTTAAAATGCAATTTTGAGTTGTTTAAGTGTGTTAGATTTCAAATTTGATCTTGACAATGGATTCAGAGTAGTCAAAGTAGCCAAGAAGGTGATTAACCAATCATTTGTGCAGTCATGAAGGAACATGATACTTTGAAGAAGCTGACAACCTCACATCACAAACAATGCAAGTAAATCAACGATCAAACTTATGCAAGCAAACTATGCAATGTAGCCCTATGCTAGATACAATCTTATACTAGATGCAACCCTAGGTCTAATTACCAAGCTTCGATAATTATCATCACTAAGCATATAGTGAATCCCAATTTTCATACAATCCCCACTGACATTGCAATCATAGGAATATGAATAGGACATCTGTTCTAGTTTTGTCGGTTTTAAATGTAAGCATTCGAGGCACAAGAAGCCAGAATGACCAAAACATTTGTCCTTTTTAATATAGCAAGTGAACATAAGCATCAAAGCATAAACGCTAGGATGACTAGAATGTTTCTTGCATACAGACACACCAGACACACGGGAGATCTCTCTTATGCTAAGTAAACAATAAGTATTATGTCCACAATGGCCCTTGTGTCTGTAACCTGAGATAGAAGTTTCCATGTACACTCGCAATGACCCGTACATTCACTTAGCAGGACAAGTATTAGTATTAGCATAAAGAGTTCACTCCAACAAGCAAGGAGAAGAACCAACCTCATTGATTTATCCATATGAAAGGAGTCAAGGTACACATGGCCATCCAATACAAGATGGATGCTCTTATAGTGGACACCCCATTTATATGTACGCCTCATATCATTGGAACTAAACCACAAACAGAAAGCAAAGAAAAGATCATGCCCCCAATCCTTGCTTCTCTAGTCAAAAATGACATCATTGAGTTGCTCAAGGAGACATGATGAAGCAAAAATGAAACAAACAAAGAAAATGCTCAGTATATCTAAACAAGTATGTCATTTTGAGTTCATATTTTTGGGATTGATGTCAAGTGTCAATGTCCAGAACATAGATGAAAGAAATCTCTTTAGTATGGGATAATAGTAGACAAACGCAACCAGAATGACTGGTGACTGAGGTTAAAGAGGAATTCTCAATGTGAAGAACCTAAAGAGGACTGAGTGACAATAGATAAACACAGCTAGAATGGCTAGTGACTGATGCAAGAGAGATCTACCATTAAGAAATCTTGAAAAGTGACATGAGCGACAGTAGGCAAACATAGCTAAAACAACTGGTGACTATTGCAAGAGAGATTCTATGAGGAGAATCTTGACTTAGAGTGACACTAGCGATAGTAGGTAGACATAGCTAAAACAACTAGAGACTATCACGAAAGAGATTCTATGAGGAGAATCTTGACTTAGAGTGACACTAGTGATAGTAGGCAGATGTAGTTGAAACAATTGGTGGTTGTCACAAAAGAGATTCTATGAGGAGAATCTCAACAAAGAGTGATACTAGTGATAGTAAGGAGACATAGCTAAAACAACTGGTGACAGTCATGAAAGAGATTCTATGAGGAGAATCTCGACAAAGCATGACACTAGCGACAGTAGGCAAACATAGCTAAAATAACTAGTGACTGTCGCGAAAGAGATTCTATGAGGAGAATCTCGACAAAGCATGACACTAGCTACAGTAGGCAGACACAGCTGAAACAACTGGCGACTATTGCAAAAGAGATTCTATGAGGAGAATATTGACAAAGTGTGACACTAGCAACAGTAGGCAGACATAGTTAAAACAACTGGTGACTGTCATGAAAGATATTTTATGAGGAGAATCTCGACAAAGCATGACACTAGCGACAGTAGGCAGACACAACTAAAATGACTAGTGACTATCGCAAAAGAGATTCTATGAGGAGAATCTTGACAAAGCATGACACTAATGACAATAGATAGACATAGTTCAAACAACTAGTGACTATCACAAAATAGATTCTATGAGGATAATGTCAACAAAGAGTGACACTGGCGACAGTAGGCAAACACAACTGAAACAACTAGTGACTATCGTGAAAGAGATTCTAGGACACTGGAGAGTAGTGCCCCTGAGTTGTGGCAAGACTCAATCCATGGATACATGAGCAAAAAGCAATAAACTAAAGTAGGAAAGCAACTGTACAAGGAGCTAGAAGATGTGCTGCAAGATGGAGCATTAGGAACAAGAGGTGCTTGTTTGCCAAGTTTTCACCTTCTTGGCAAGGCTTTCATTTTTATTTTTATTTTTTGCTACCATGATGCCTGTTTCTAGGTTTTCACCAATGGCGCTTTCTTGTTTTTCAATTTTTTTTGTATTTTTCTCTTTTTTTGATTTTTTTGTATTTTTGAAACTTTTTATTTTTTTTGGTATTACCAAGGTACCTATTGCTAGGTTTTCACCAGGGTAATGATTTTTTCAAGACTTTTTGCAATTTTTAGGTTTTTTTCAGGACATTTAGATATGTACAAAGAGCTTCTAAGATCAAATTAGGTGTAAAAACTGCTTCAGGTGGAGAGTGTTGATAGGCTCCTTGAGCACTTCTCCCTTGGCTGTTGAAAGTTGGTAAGCACTAGATCCATACACTGCAATGATTATGTAAGGACCAAGCCAGTTTGGTTTGAACTTCCCTTTTTGGACCTGTTGTTACTAATTCCTAGGGAATTCTCTTAGGACGAGATCACCTAGGTGGAAATCACATGGCTTAACTTTCCTATTGTAGCTTCTTGACATTTTTTGCTGATAAGCTCACAGGTGATCGCACACCACTTGTCGGCATTCATCTAGTAAGACTAGCTCTTGAAGCCGAGCTATTTTGTAATCTTCATCAGTAATAAGGCCTTTCATAGAGATTCTTAAGATAGGAATCTTGACCTATATTGGAAGTCCAGTATCCACTCCATAAACCAAAGCAGAGGGCCTTGTACCTATTGGTGTCCTAATGCTTGTCTTATATATATGCCCATAAAGTTGGATTAATTTGGAGGTGTCAGTCCCTCCCAGATTTGCTGACTATGTAATGGAGGATCTTGAGGATTGCCTTGTTGGATGCCTCTGCCTAAACGTTACCCTGGGGGTAATAGATAGAAGACCAATGTTGTGTGATTTTGAATCTTTTGCATAGTTCCTTAAGGTCTTTGTTTTTGAACGGTCCTCCATTGTCAGTAATGATGGAGGATGTTACACCATACCTACATATGATGTAGTTTGTGATAAAAAGAGCTATAGTTTTTCCATTTTCTATTGTGAGGGGTACTACCTCTACCCATTTCGTGAAGTAGTCTATAGTTGTAATAATGAACTTATGTCCATTAGAAGAAAATGGGTGAATCTGACCCACCAAGTCAAAGGCCCGTTGTTGAAATGGCCACATTATGGTACATGGAATGAGCTCCCTAGCTAGAGTGTGAATCAAATTCCCATGGAGCTGGTACTACTTGTAGGACTTGGCATACTTGATTGCCTCTTGCTCCATTTTAGGCCAATAGTAACCAGCTCTAATGATTTTGTGAGCTATTGTCAAGCCATTTGAGTGGGATCTACAAATGCTCTCATGAATGTCAATTAATGTGTGTTTGGACTCTTTAGGTTCTAAACACCTAAGGAGTGTTCCATCAAGACCTCTCCTAAACAAATTGTCAGCAATAATGACATACCATGAAGCATTACAGATAAGGTAGCATTTTTCATTCCAGGTTAGACTATCCAGAATGGTTTGGTTACGAAGATAGGAGTAATTGTGATGGTAGCAAGATGAGTCTTGTCCTACAATAGAATAGATCATCCTAGAATCAGGGGTATCATAGGCCAGGTAGTGTAACGCTTCCACTAGGAACTCATGTCGGAGATCATTATCGAGCATCTATAGCAAGGAGGCCAAAGTAGCCATTGCATCAGCCGCTTTGTTATTTTCTCAAGGAATTTGCTGGAAGGTGATGTGCACAAAATACTTCTTTAGGTCATCAACCATGTGTTTGTAAGGGATCAATTTCTCATCCTTTTTTTGATACACATCATTAACCTAATTGATTATGAGTTGGGAGTCCCCAAAGATATCTAATTGATCAACTCTCCATTCAACTACAATCTTCATGCCATTAATCAAAGCCTCATATTCAGCAATGTTCTGTGTGCAAGGAAACAAAATCTTGTATGCTTTGGGTAATGAATATCTCTATGGCATTATGAAGAGTAATCTAGCTCTAGATCCCTGTTGTGTGAAGGACCTGTCAAAGAACATCACCCACGTTTGGTGTGTGAGTGTCAGAATTGACTCATTAGGGAAATCAATTTTCATCAGGAGAAGACTCTGCATAGGTACATCTACTAGCTGATCTGCAATTGTTTGTCGCTTAATAACTTTTTGTTCAACATACTGAATGTCAAACTCACTGAGTATCATGACCCACTTAGCCAATCACCTTGTGAAAGCTGCCTTACTGAGCAAGTACTTTAGTGGATCTATTTTAGCCACCAAACATGTAGTGTGGGCAAGCATGTAGTGTCTCAACTTTTGGGAAGCAAAGACAATTGTCAAGCAAGCTTTCTCAATGATGTTGTAATTCTTCTCATAAGAGATTAGTGTGTGACTCAAATAATAAATAGCTCTCTCCTTTTTATCATTGTCCTCTTGAGCTAATAAGATTCCCAGAGATGTTTTAGTTGCTGAAATGTACAAAATCAAAGGCTTTCCATAGATAGGAGGCATCAAGATCGATGGATTAGCAAGATACTATTTTATCTATGTTAAGCTTTGCTCAGAATCCCAACTCCAATTGTATTTAACACCCTTGTGTAAAGTCTTTGTAAAAGGTTATGATCTATCTACCAATTGTGAGATGAACCTATGGATAGATTGGAGTCTTCCTTGTAGGCCTCTCATCTGGCTAATGTTATTGGGTGGAGGCATATCCATAATTGCTTGAACCTTCTCCAGATCCACCTCAATTCCTTTTGTAGACACCATGTATCCTAGTAGTTTCCCTGATGTGACGTCGAATGCGCATTTCTTAGGATTGAGCCTGAGACTAAACTTTTCCATGCAATCTAGGATGGGTCCAAATCTTGTAGATGAGTATTGCATTTAGTACTTTTGACCAAGGTATCATCCACATAGTCCTCCATGGTCTTATGCATCATGTCATGGAAAATTGTAGTTACTAGTGTTTGATAAGTTGCACCAACATTTTTCAAACCAAATGGCATTACGTTCCAGCAAAAGGTTCCCCATGCACATGTGAAAGCATTTTTCTCCTGGTCTTCAAGGGCAATTTTTATCTAATTGTAACCAGAAAACCCATCAATTAGTGAGTACATCTTGTAGTCTACCATCATGTCCACTATCATATCAATGTTGGGAAGTGGAAAATTATCCTTAGGACATGCCAAGTTGAGATCACAAAAGTCAGCAGAAACTCTAATAGATTTATCATGCTTGGAGACTGGAACAATATTGGATATCCATTCAGCATAATCAATTGAGTGGATGAAACCAGCTTTCGAAAGTTTCTCCAGTTTTGCTTTGACGAGCAATGCAACATGAGGAGGCATTTTTTGAATTTTTTGTTTAACTGGTTTGATGCCTGGTGCAATGGACAAGTGATGCATGATAAGATCAAGATCCAGTCCTGGCATGCCAAAATATGTCTAAGCAAAATTTATCTTCTTCTCTCAGAAAAAGGAAATGAACTCTTCCTTTTCTTCAGGTGACGATGATTGTGCCAGATGTATCATATGAGGATGTTCTTGTGTGCCCAAGTTGATCGACTATGTTGGCTCTATCAGCACCGATGATCTCTCTTGAAAGTGACTTGGAAGTGCATCAAATATCTCATCCAAAGGCACCTTAAAGAGGTTTTCACCCTTGGATACGTCCTTTTTTTAACTTTTTTGGGTTCTGAGATTGCCACAATGTAGTTTTCACCATCAGACCTTTTGCATTTTTTATTTTTAATTGTATGACTAAGATATTTGATGTTAGCTTCAATCATGTTGACGCTCTGTTCATTGGTGGAAGACATTACAGGTTCGACAACGTTTAGGTAGCAGGCAAGAGCATAGTCACTTTGGAATGTGGGGACTTTGCTAGATGCATTAAGGTTCTAGTCTATAAGCTCAAGATGTGTGAGTGAAAGAGTAGTGAAAGGTTCAATTGCATTCATGGTATAGTCATTAAGTGCTTGGACTAGCAATTCAAGACCTACGGTGACTTTGTCCACAACTGTGTTCGAACACCTCTGAGTACTAATGTCAGCAATTGATGACTCTAGGACACTAGTTAGATCAAACCCATCTGACCTAACCCTAGATATTTCACCCACTTTGATTTGGTTTTCATGGACATGAACTTGGTCAATTTCTTTATCAGTAGTTGCTTCTAAAAGAGAGTCAAACTCATATTCCTTAGAATTAGTACTACATGGCAAGAGACTGTAGAACTCCCCAATAGTGATAGGAACATACTCTCCTTTATCTTTTGGATTTTTGCATAGGTACTCAATATGTAACACCTGACTAGACTCACCTTTTTCTAAATGGGCATGGTGTGAATTAGTATTGTCCTTAGAAGAATCACTAGGACCATCCATAGTGTTGACATGTGGCACAAAGTCATCAGGCTTAGCAAAGAATTTTGCAAGATCATGAGGAATAAGATAAGGATAGGGATCCTTATCGTCAAATTGTTCCTCTTGAGTATCGGACTCGGCTTGTGACTCATTTCCAAATGAACCCTCAGGTTCTGGTATGAATTTATTAGGTCCCAAATGGAAAGTAACCTTCTTAAATCCTAGACTAGTTGTATCATTGTTGCTTCAAGTTGTTGCCTTGATAGGATCAATTAGGCCTTTATTATTGCACCCAACAGGGCCAGTTCTCTTGTAGCCAAAATGCTTCATGAGTCTAAGACTAGGCCCATATTTTTCAGGAGTGATTTCTCGAGCTTGCTCTATTAAGTCTACTAGAGTCTCTTCTTTGTAAAGCCATGCAGCAATGACTCTATTTTCACTTCATCCTCTAGGGGAGCTATAGCCTTGACAAAAATGCCATTATACTTGGTTTGAGGTGTCAGCACAAACGACTTCTTTGCCTCTGAGGATCTCCCATAATGACGAGGAGACTCTAGAAGAGATGTTAATGATAGCACTCGTTCAATATGATACTCTCCAATGCTAGTTTCTTTCAGTTTGATTGAATGCTCAATTTGTTTCAGCTTATTATCATGATAATTAGTGGATTCCCTGATAGCAGGGATGAAAGTTTCAGTAGCTTTGAGCATATTGCAGGTATAGCTAGTAGTGGCAGGAATAGTAACTTCGGAGCCATGAAATGGGAATTTGATGCATTGGTGAAATGTGGATGGCATATCATGCATCTCATGTATCCATGGCTATCCTAACAAAATCTTATAGGCCAAGGGAATGTCAAGCACTTGACAGGTGACATCCCTTTCTATAGGACTGGCATGAATGGGTAAGACCACAAGACCTAGAGACTTTCGTTCAACTTTGTCATATGCTTTGATGGTGATCTTGCATCAAGGATCAATAGAGTCCTTAGAATAATTCAATTGTCTAAGCAAAGTAGCAAAGATAATATTTAAGCCAACACCATTATCGATGAGTACCCAACGAACATGTGTCTGATGTATCATAACCTCAATGTGTAGAGGTTGATTATGCGGGTGACTCAGTGAGTTATCATCCTCCTCAACGAAAATCATAAGATAAGGTGAGGTCAAGTGACCTACCATGGATTGAAATTGCTCAAGATCAAGATCTTGAGGAACATTTGCCTCAGTGAGGGCTTTGTCCAGAATCTGCTTGTGAGCAGGCAAGATTTTAAGCAGCTCGAAGATAGAGATTTGAGCATTAGTTCATTTTAGTTGATCGAGAACACTATAGTTGGTTGTTGTTCATTGTGAGTTTTTCACCTTTTCCAGATAGACTAGCAAGGGCTTTGTCTTTATGTTGTTTAGGATCGAGAGTAGAAGGCGCAGGGCCTTTGAACACCAACTTGGCACGAGAGCGGGTAAAAACATTAGTACAATGTTGTGAAGGTGTGTTATCCATTATGTTGGAAGTAGGGACCCTCAAGACAAATGGTGTCTTGGGTTTATTGTTATTTTGTTTGCCCTTAATGGTAATGACATTATAGTATTTAGAATCCATAGGTTCAACCATGTTGATCACATTGTCATAATTGGAGTATGCATAGTTGACCTTGATGTTGGGTTTTGGTTTTGAAGTCTCTCCTTTTTCATAGGCTGGGAAAGGCTCTTTGAATGCTTTGTGATCCGAGTTCTTGCCATGTCCATCTACCACAAGTTCACCAGCATCAATCATGTCCTGGACTTTATGGCACAAGTTTATGCAGTTGCTAGTTTTGTGTCCCTTATTTTGGTGATACTCACAGAATGAGGTTTCATTCCACCATGGTGGATGTTGTTGCAGATCATAGGGACGAGGGTTGTCCTGTGGTGAAATAAGCTTGTGTTGGAGCAATGTTCTGTAAACCACATCTAAAGGTTCACCCAAGGGTGTACACTCTCATTTAGGGCATGTAGCCCATGAGTTTCTCGGTCTGTTCCTAGATGTATTCTTTTCAAGAGGAGGCTTCTCAATATTTGTGGCCACATTGAGACTATCCGTGAGATACTTGGGTTTGTCAATGTTAGAGCTAGAGCCTTGTTTTGTGTCCTTTTGAAAAGTAAGTTCACCCTTCTTGACCATGAATTCCTCTATGCGGATAGCCTGTGTGACCATTTCTTCAAAGGTACGTGGATCTTGACGTTGGACTCTATACCCAAAATCAGGTAGGAGGTTATCCATAAAGATGTCAAGTTTCTCTATTTCTAGGATTTTGCGTGAGTATTTAGTATAATGTTGTCTCCACCTCTGAAGGAATGTGAGGAAAGGTTCCCTAATCTTCTACTTAAGATTACATAAATCTCAAATGTTAACTAGGTGTTGAATGTTATGAGAATATTGCTGGACAAACAAGTTGGCAATTTCATCAAATGTTTTGATACTAGGAGGCAAGTGTGAAAACCACTCCATAGCCTGACCACCTAGACTTCTTAGGAATAAACGCATGAGATACATCTAATTATGCATAAATTCCATAGACAAGGCACTAAATTCCCACAAATGAACTTGGGGATTAGTAGTTCCAAAGTATTTATCATGCTTAGGTAACTCTACTCCTCTTGGAAAAGGAGGCATGTCTATGCTCTTGTCAAATGGAAATGGACAAAGAGAGTCTAAGGTGTATGTTTTTGTGGGTTTGTCTTTCTCATGCATCATCTGAGCTAGTTGTCTTGCATAATTTTCAATTGCTTTTGGAGTTTGGAAGTCTCAATTTCCTCTTTAGGCATGATGATAGTTTCCACATTTAAATGATGGGGTAGCTTAGCTCCCTCTTGGACAAGTTTGAGAAAGTATTTTTCTTTCTCTTTGTTGAGCAGGATTTCCATGAACTTTTGAAAGTTTTTGTCTTTATGACACTTTGCTATGTGTTCAGGAAGTATTTTCACCTCTTCCTACTCCCTATCAATGTCATGGTCTTTTTCTTTGTCATTCCTAGTTTGGTCTTAGTTTCTGCTATGTTCACTGTGTTCAGGTTTGTAATTAGCCATTGTTGGAACGTGTTCAATTTTAGTATGTTGTGATTGTTAAAGGTCCTTTGAAAAAGAATTTAGATATGTTGTTTGGAGATGTGGGACCTTTGCTAGTTTTAGGATCCTCTTGATACAAGGTATTCATGGTTTGTTGGAAGTTTATAGAGAATGTTCTATGGACCCAAGATGATCTGATAGGTGAGGGAGATCGTGAAGATTCCTCACTAGATGAACTAGACATAGACTGTGTATGGATTGAAAAGTGACCTCTATCGCAATTAGTACCTCTAGCTCTACCTCATCTAGGTCTTTGGGGATAAAACACTTTGCCACTTCTTGTTGCCACTGTCATAGACAAGGACAAAAAGCTAAAGCTTAAACAAGGACCACACTAGAACATAGTCTCAAAAACAAAGCAAGATAAGGGTATTGTATACTAAGGTATGAGTCATCTAAGCAATGGCTAGAATAACCAGATTATGACTATCGTGACATAGAGTATGACAAGCACCAAAGACCAAAGACAAAGTGAACAAGAGACAAGACTAGTTTATGTGTAGGTCACAAGTCATTAGCTAAGCAGGAAGCCACTATTTGACATTATTTGCAAATAGAAATGAGGTAAAATGTTGTAGATAATAGACCAGATTTAGAGTACAAGTAGATACTAAATTTTGCAGTGATTGTTCTGGATAAATTGTTGGTTGTTTTGACAGATTTTAGATAGGTAGTAAGACTATTTTCAAGTTTTGGATAGTATTTTTGGTTTTTTTGAACAAGACAATTGGTTTCTAGATAAACACAGGAAGCAAGCAGTAGTTTCAAACAACCCAACTAAGGACAAAGCAACTCAAAGGAGTGGGGGAGTCTTGACATTTAGTTTGTTTGACAAGTTTGGACAATGTTTAAAGACTCAATAACAAACATGCTTTTATCCCTAAAAATAAAATTTGCTAGAGAAGGCAAAACCTTTGTCCCACAACTTATGTGCATGCGCTCACCTCACATAGTCGTGTCACCCCCTAGAGGGCGGTCGTGTTTTTGGTGTATTCAAAGGGCTCAATAACATATATGCTAAATGAACATCCTTGTGGTAGAGTTCAAGTGTGTATACCACCTTCAAACGCCCAGTTGCATGCCTATGGTGAGTTCTATAAGAGAGATTCTTCCCCCTCCTTGCACAAAGATTATGCTTCCTTTCGGAGGTGAACCAAGTAGAAACTAACTAAGAGGTTTTTACTTGACTTCCATTCATACTAATCCTCAGTGGCTTCACAAGAAAAGCTGAGGCCAGCAGCCCACACCAGCATCTGTAAGTGTGCACTCTTGACTAGCAAGACTAGGATCGGTGCCAACCAGTGCAATTTATAGAGCCTCTTCTTGATATGTGATATCAGAATGAAGAAGAGGAAATTAATATGGATTTGGAGTCTTTCACTCAACAAATCTTCTTTATTATAGTGAGGTGGAATCTTCGATGAAAGGAGTTTTCTCACTTGGGTCATTCTCAGAGGTTGGATCACTCTGACAGACCCTCTAAAGGATTAACTCAGACTAGTGGCTCGGATCTAAGGGTCAAATTTTCTGATTTTGCTCAAGGGGAAAGAGCATACTCCTCTACTTCATTTCCTCACCAAACACGCAAGACATGCTAATCACCGAGTTAGCTTAATCGATCCCACCTTGTCCTATTCTAAGACTTTGATCCCCTAAAAGGAAATCATCATCTCTTCATTAAAGGCTTTGTTTGGGAGAACCATTAACTTGCTTGCCTCCCTCAGATGTTGCCTTTCAAAGGCTTCTAGGTTTCTAATTTACCCTTGGTCATGACCTCCAAGTGGTAAAGAGCATACTCCCCTATTCCCCTGTCTTGCACCCTACGAAGTTCACAAGCCCTATTTATACTATGTGTGAAAAGAAATAAAAGAAGACACAATGTTTATGTGGGTTTGAAACAAATCTTCGTCATGCATATCTTTGACAAGCATCTTGCATTCACACAGTCAGTATATGTTTCAAGTATTTGGATAAAAAGGTATCTTCATCAAGCATCTTGCAAACCACTGTTAAGCTGTTGAAAACCAAAAATTAGAAATAATATGCTTCAGAAAACACCATTAGTCAAATGGAAGCTTAACTATGGGAAAATTAAATTTAACTTTTTTTATTCTTTTTGATACTCATAAAACAGCTTAAAAAAAGCCAAACCCTATGAAACAGTCATTATTCAAAATTCAAAAAATACTCTTCTTTTTTTCAAAACTTCCTGCAAACCACTGTTAAGCTACAGAAAAAAAATAGAAATCAGAAATAAAAATGCTTCAGAAAACAACTTGATAAATTGGAATTTGAAAAACTATACTTTGCATTACTGTTGTAAAATTCCATGCGAAATCATGCACAGACCCGCGAGAAGAAATGATGTGCACCGCGCTAGAATCCATGTGATTATGCACTTTTTCACTCAAGAAAGTGTAGAGGAAGACGCAAAATCTTCAAGTCTTCATGCAAAAATTAGATTTCTCACACGAAAATTTGGAAACCTATATGGACAGAACAATAAAAATGCAGAAAATATAGAAAATGAGGCTAGAAATTTTGATTTTTCGAGCCCCACGATGGGCACCAGAAATGTATATGCGAAATTGGGGGACTCTGATCCTCACATACACTTCAACATGGTAATTACCTATGAGATCATCCCGAAATAAACATTGTATTGTTTATTCGAAAAGTCTAACAAAGCGACCTGTTGCCTTCTAACTAGAAGGATTATGCCTTTGCTCTCAGAATGAGAAGCAAAAAACTAGACCTCTAGAACGAAGGATTTATGCAGCTAAATGAAAGTGCAATTAATCTAGATGAGAGATGCAATTATTAATCTAAGAAATGAAGAAGCATAGTATGCTAAATGGATGCATATTTTAAAATCTAAATGATATTACAATGAAAGAAATAAAGCTATGCAAATGTGAGCAAAGTGAGTAAGAATTTCAGCATAAATTCGATGCAAATTCCAAAATTCATCCTCCATAATGAGGAATGGAGAACTTCTTTTATAGAATTCAAGAGGTGATCGACGATCAAGATTAACCGAAATGGACGGTCAAGATTGAAGAGGGGAGTCAGTCGTAAAGGTAACTTCCTCATGAAAAGGAAGTTAACTGGTTCCCTTTGAGGGATAAAAGGAGTTAACTAAGTCCTTTTTGAGTGATAAAAGGAGTTGAATGAGTCCTTTTTGAGTGGTAAAAGGAGCTAACTAACTGCTTTTTGAGTGATAAAAGGAGCTGACTAACTACCTTTTGAGTGATAAAAGGAGCTAAACGGTTCTTTTTTTTGAGTGAATATTTAATTTAATAAAATAGAATATGACCTCATAAATGGATAACTTTAACTAATTCAATAATTAAATTCAATAATTAAAAAGAGGAGATATCTTATTAAATTAAATTTATTTAATTCCTTTATATATTAGCTAAAGAGGTCATTGTAATTTAATTAAAGTAGAACACTTATAATTAAATTAATTTAAATCGATAGGTTTGTGTAGCTAATTTGAGTAGATATTTAGGAATTAAATAAATAATATGATTAATGCAAATTATGGTTTTCTACATTTGACACCTAGGTCAAGTAGTGATTATTAGAATTAGAATTGCCTAATAAAATAGGATTTAGGAATAGTTGAATAAACCAAAGTTGGTTAATATGGCAATGTGCCAATTTTGGGGTATTACATCGGGTACCATCTCTAGATTGATCTGGGGTGTTAATTTCTAGGTAAATCATGCTACAGGAGAAATTTGAATTTTACTACTTTATAAATCTCTCCATTTGCCTCATTTTGCATTCATAATCACATCAAAAATCATCCAACACATCCACACTCAAGTTCTCAAGAACTCAAGTTTTCAATCATTCAAGTGATTCCTCCATGAAGATCAAGAATTCAATCATTTGAGAAATTTATGGAGTTAATTTATCATTCAAGATCTGCTTAAGAAATTCAAGGTCATTTTTACATCTTCTACATCCATTCATCTACATTCCTCTTGATCCAATGCAATTGGTAAAGTGAGCTCATTGCATTTGATTTGAGAGATCCTATTATTGTAAGGTGAAATAATGCATTTACTTTACATTTCAAAATTTTAATTATTTCAATTCAAGGTTAATTCCTAAAATGGGGTTTGACTAAGGCAAACCTTCCATCAAAAAATAAAATATATTTTTCTTGCAGATTGTAGATCGTAGAAAGGTGAAGAGGTTACAGATTCAGATATCCTTTTCATAGAACTTTGAAAGTGAAAATTAAGATTCAGCTTTGGACATTGTTGGTTAGGGTTATATCTCTTCCCTTCTTAGGGAAAATTTATCCCTAGTGAAAAAAGTTGACTCTGTGAAACAACTGAACAATATATGGGTTTTCGAGATCTCATAGTTTTAGGTTTAGGACTTAGATTATTCATCAATTGTAGTTGTGCAAATAGTATAAAATTAGATCCAAAGTTATTCATTCTCAAGGTGAGTCCTCTAATTACCTTTTCTATTCTATCGCATTTACTTTCTACATCTAGTGTTTTAATTTTATTTCACAACTCTTTCTACATAAAGGTTTCAAGGACCTTTGCATCCTCTCTCTAATTCTATCACCACTAGATCTTGGCTTGCATTATTTCTCCTTTATCATTTGGTTAGTTCTAATCTTCCTAGATCTAGTTATCTTAGAATTGGATTTGAAAGGATCAACCTTCTTGATTCCCATTTTGAGGTTTTAGGGTTATGTAATGAACTTAGGTTCACTTTCCTTGGTTCACATTTTTTGCTAAACACCAACTAAATTACAAACATTGATTTAAAATATCAAATAAGAAAAAATCCATAACAAGTATTTTTACCCTACCCATTTCTTCAACATATCTGCCCTAGAATCATTCAAGACAAACATCATACCCCACATGTTGAATTTGCACATTTTCTTGTCCTACACTACCGGACCACAACCCCTCCACCATTATTTGTCCAAAGATTTTATTTGGATTATCCTTGGATTAGACTTCATCTTCCTAGATTATTTCATTTCGAGGCATTCAATTTCCTCCTCCACCTCTGGTAGGCATAGCAAAACACTTTCTCAACATCCCCTTGTGTCTATAATATGTTTATTGTTGGTTTTAGAAGAGCTCCAAATTATAAAAGGTTGGAAGTCCCAATTTGCACCCTCTGCAACACGCCACAAGAAATCTCTAGTTATAATCTCAACCCCTAGGCTAACTTGTCCCAACTATAGAATAAAGTCACCAAAACACTTTGGTTTTGCACATAGGCCCATAACTTTTAAAAACCTTTTCTCTCCTCCTCAAATGAAGTTCACATACACAAAGAAGATAGGAGATATCTAGATTCATCCTTGATTTTATGTATGTCTCCAAATATTCATCTCCAAAAATATGCATTATACATCCCCAAAACCTATCGTCATCAAATTTAAACACTCCTTCTAACTGTCAGATAGTAATTTCCCCTCTAAATATAGATAATTGATTAGGATAATTAAGAGATAGATTTGCTTCCATCCTCACCACTCTATCATTTTTTCTTCTCTCCAATCATTGCCAAATGAAATACCATGAAATGATATAAAATTATGGTCTCTTTTGTAGATAGTTTTGGGCACCTATGTGTTGATCCCTAAGTCATTTTGTATATTAGTATCAAACACTTAGTCATTCACAAGGTAGGATTATTTGATCATCACTATGACTAATTCATCCTATATAGGTCAAGCTAAAGAATGAAGACTTGTATATATTCCAAGTCATGTGCCGAGAAATAGTTATTGTTGAGCAAGCTAATGGTCACCAAGTACTCCAGTGATTGTTGAGATTATTGGAGATAACAATGAATCTCAAGTTAGCCAAAGATATCAATGAATGTTGAATGATATAGAGGTTGAGTTATTTAGTTCATGCCGAGCATAGTTAAGGCAGAGGGACAACATGAAGAAACATTTTATGCTATGTGTCAATGTGATGTAAGTGTCGAGTAACACAGTTTCATTTTTTTTTGGAATGGTACAAAATCTTATGTTAACCATTTTTGTTGAGCTGGAAGTGTGTTTTGAAGATTGAGGAGGTAATTATGCATTCAAAGGGAGATCATTATTTCCTAGGAAAGGAAATCCACCAATCAGAAAAATGCAAAGACCAAATGACAAAAAGGATTAATTCTAGATCATTGATTTGGATCTAGAAAGTTCACCCAATTAGCTATTTAAGAAGGGTCTATAACCTACTTTGTAAGGAGTGTGTGTGTGTGTGTGTGTGTGTGTGTGTGTGTGTGTGTGTGTGTGTGTGTGTGTGTGTGTGTGTGTGTGTGTGTGTGTGTGTGTGTGTGTGTGTGTGTGTGTGTGTGTGTGTGAAGATTCAATTTACATGCAAAGTTTTGGAGGTGAATTAGAGTATGGGGACCAAGAAATTTAGTGAAGAGTTTTGAGAAAAGACATAGAAGATCTATCATAGTAAGGTGGTATTATATTGCATAGAGGAGATATGTTATCAAGCATTAAAGTGCTAACTGAAGGATCAAGTACTAAATATTCTAACAGGTGTTTTAGGATTTAAATATTTTAATAGAGTAGCTTTAACATGCTTATGAAAATATCCTAATAAAGTACTCACTTCATTGTGATGTAAAATCCTTTAACCAAGGTAGAACCTAGCTATTCTTTTAGCCTTTAACAAGGTAGACCCTTCACAGGGTAGATCATCAAAAGTGATCAAATCATTTTAGCCTTAATAGGCACAACTTTATTGTTGCATTAGTGAATATTTTGCAGGTGTCATTCCCACCATAGTTTTACCTTCACCATGGATGGTTTTTATATTACCAAATCTATGTGTTAATATGTTTTGAGTTTATGAGTTTACACTTATCCAGTTAAAAGGTAGATCTAATATTATATTGATATATTGATGTGGATGGTTTCATTGATATGAGATTAATGTTTAAATGAGGGTTTTATGTTGTGATATCAAATATATTTCAAGTTGGAGTGAAAGAAGTTTTGTAGATCTTGATTCACCCCCCCCCCCCCCCCCTAGTATAACGCTTTCCTTATTAGATTTCCAATAATTGGTATCAAAGTAGTGTACTCTTAACAAAAGTCTAACCACTTAGGAGCTAAAGATCTTGAAGATTGAAGCCTACAAACTAGGAAAGATCATTAAGAACTAGAAGATTATTGTTTAACTTGCATATGAACAAGTCAAGGCTACAAAATAGACATTAAGGAAATCCTTGAAAAGAAGGAAGGAGATGGCAATACAATAATTGGTATTAGAGCTTTTAATGGTAGTTCAATTTGACCATTTGAAGCTATATAGTTCATTTTGACTCACCAAGTTTTTCAGTTTATAGAGCGAAGAATTCAGACAATTTGGATAGCAATTTGTGTGAAGTTGCAAAGAGATTCAAATGTGTTTCATCAGCTTGGCAAGTAATTTTTGTGAAGTTATTTAAGTCAAGTTATAAAGTTGTGAAGTTGTTTGAATTTGAAACGCTAGATTGCAACAATGGCATCATATGCATATGAGAGTGAGGAGGCATTGAGGGATAATAATGTTCATAATTGTTCATAATGATGCATGCCCTCCATCAAAGTTTAAGGTATACCCTAACATTTCCTTAATAGGAGATTCATCAGGAGCATTGTCTACGATTCCACCCAAAGTAATTATGGTGCATGATATCAAATCACGTTATATGTATAAGATCAAAGAGATAGATAATTTTGAGTAGAGAGATAGATAATTTTGAGCTGAGAAATGTCTATGACAAGTTCTATGAAAATGAGATATTGAAAGATGAGAACAAGGCCATTGCAAAAAGGGTTAACTCATGCCCTAGAATTTCCAAAGGTATTCAAAGTTGAATGGATAAAGATCGTGCTAAGCAGGATACATGACATGAGATTATGGTTGGAGAATAGACTAGTTAGAATCACAAAGCCCATTATTCATCATGTGATTGGATATCCTATTTAAGATACAGTGAAGACCGTTAGATACCAAGAAAGGTATGTGATTGAAAGAAACATGAAAGAAAAATGGAATGCCCAAGGTATGTCAATCAACACTATTGAGGATCTTGTGATCAAGTTTGTAGTTGGCGTGATTGCTAACAAGTTTTATCAAACAAGCTAATTGAATAGTGTGTCATGTGTAACTCTTGACATGGGCTATATACTCATGAAGAAGGACCATATCTATGATTTGGATGAGTTGTAGTTCATCCAGCTTGTAGAGAACCTAGGAGCAATAAGAAAGGCAAATACATCATGTAAGTATGGTTCTCTTATCATATGCATATTTTTCTATGTACATAATTTATTTCCTACTATTGGGGATGTAGTTTAGGATAAGACCATACCAATTACTAAGAAAATAAATGAGTTCAATAATAAGATAAGTGAGAATTTTGAAACCATAATGGATAGATACTTTGAGGACTTCAAGAGGGAGATGAAGAATAGGTTCAGAATACCTAAGTCGATTGTTGATCAGTACTATGATCACATATATTTTCTTGTTGATATAAATTATACATATGTATAGGAAGTAATACCTAGGGTGGCATGGCTAAGATCTATGTATTATGAAGTAAATATTGATGAAGTGTTCTCTCCCATCACAACACTATTAGCTGAAGAGATTGACAAGAATGTTAAACCCTTCGACACATACAAGACTGTAAAAATCAAAATGATGATGCAAAGAAAGGTCCCCAAGATGGACATGAAAAGAAAGAAGATGATCCAAGACTTGGAAGGTAAGCTTGGAGAAACACCAATGCATATTAGTGAAGGTAAAGGAGAAGATCTTGGCAATGATGATGATGAAGAAGGACATAAAGGCAAAGGAAAAGAGCTAGTTGTTGTCAAGCCTAAGACAACCAAAGGGAAATCAATTATTATGGTTGAGCCTAAGGTAAAGAGGAGCTTGAAGAAAGTGAAACTACAACCCACTACCACACCACATAGAGTCACTAGGCAGAGATCTGAGGCAACAAGTCCTACAACTGTCAAGCCACTGAAGAAAGGGATTATTAAAATCACAAGGCCAATTAAGTGTAGAACTCCTAGAGATAGGATGTCAAATGAAAAAGGGGCTGAGAAAGGACAACAATAAAAGAAGTTAGGGAGAAATTTGGTTGTTAAACCAAATGATGATGAGGAAGATGAGGTTGAGAGGACTGAGTCAGATGACTTGAGTCAATTTCAAATTATACCGAGTAAAGAGCCTCAAAATATTGATAAGGTATGTAACAATTTGAGGAGTTCAATAGGATTAGTTGGTTTTAAATATATTAAGTATGATATTTTAGAAAATATTGATAAAGAGAAAATTAAACAAGCAATTATAGATATGATGGTGAATTTTAAATATACACCAATCGAGTTAGGTAAGGAATTACCAAAAAAGTTGTATAACAAGATAGATGCAAAATAGAAATGGGCTTTGATTATTGAAAGATAAATGAGAGAGGCTACATTAGCCCAAGTTATGCCTAATCTAGGCAAGCATCATGTGTTAATAGCCATGAAAGACTATACAAAGAAGTGTGTACCAAAGAGAACAACATATAAAATTTTGAGAAATAAAATTAAAGAGGTTGTCAAAGAAAGCAAAATAGTATGGAATAAAGTCTTTGGATTGATGCTTACAGATGAAGAGAAAGAATAAAGGGAATAAAAAGATGCAGCATAAGTTGAGTTGGCTAATAAAGAAGATATTTATGATGATGTTGGGAAAATCATTGATACTATTCATAAGATGAAACAAGAGAGAGTGAAGCGGACTAAAGTAGACACCATTGAAGATGAAACTCTAGATAATACATTGCCTAATGTGACTACAACTGATCAAGAACTAGAGAAACTAGTATCTGTCAAGCCAGAAAAGGAGAGAACTCCTAAATCTATTGAAGATACATTGATGGACACCAATCCAATGATCATACAGATCAAGGAATATCCAAAGATTGGTGATCAACAACAATCTCAACAAGTAACATTAAGTCTAATTGATACATATAAAGTTATTGCTGAAACTAATATTCAAATGTTAGGTGAAGCAAAAGGTGATGTTGCTTTTGTCAAGTAGCAAAGTGGGTTATCACGTGAAGAGAAAGATAAGGTAGAGAGTCAAAAAGAACAATTAGAGAAATCTACTACTAGAAGTGAAATGCCTAATGTTAGAGTAAAAGGTTAATTTATTTTAATTTATTAAATTACCTTTGCTCCCTTCTTAATATTTCACTTTATACACCTTGCATTTCCATTTAATAATTAATTATTAATTATTAAATGTCATTTACTTCTTAGGGTTTCCCTTTTAGGGTTTTGATCTCCTTCATAAGGATTGATTGGTTGTAAAGTCCTTCGTTCTATTTTGCACAAGTAAATTCAATCTTCTTGTTTTATCGAGCAAACCCTTTTGTCTCTTTGCCTTTCTTCCTTCCTTGTAATAGGTTATTTGCATGCAAGATATCTAAGGATCTATGAATTTGTTCATCATCAAATTCTACATGGTATCAGAGCCTTGCATGTGGTTGCCTCTTCTTGTTTGAAGAAAAAGAAGAATGAGGGTTTGACGGAACAAATCTGGCATTTTTTGAGTATTTTATGTAAAAATTAGGGGGTCTCTGACTTTTGAAGAAATTTAAGGACAAATAGACCTCACAATTGGATTCAGAAAGCGTTAAAACCCCCATTTACATATAAAATGCATCTATTTTAGCCAACATTGCATTTTGAGGCAAAAATTTTGCCTACCAGGGTTGTACGACCCTTGGCATGTGAAACGAGGTTTTTTTTGTGAAACATCTTTTAAAAAATCAAAAAATTACATTTTAAAACAACACAACACGTTATAAAAAATGTGTCGCTAAGCAGCTGCCACCATGCCACCCAAGAGTTGTCCTTCAACTGCTATGCCACCATAGCACAACTCTCCAGCCACCCTACCCACATGCCACCATAGAGTTGCTCTTGTGTCATTATAGTTGCCACCACTAGCTACTTGCTGCTCGTGTTCTGCCTGGCCTCCACCGCTAACTTGTGGTCATATGGGGGGGTCGGGGGACTAAGTTTTAAGCCCTTGTTCATTTTTAAAGGGGTTTTACAAATTCTGTTTTGCTACATGGGCCTTGTTCATTTTTTGCCTCTAACTTGAGCATACAAGGGTATCTTTTTTATTCGAAAGAAGCACCAGAAAGATAATTCATAGATAGGGATGATGGTGTAAGTATTTTTTAGCATTTTTTCCAGTTTGGTACCTATTTTTCTCCTCAAAGTCAAATGATATCTTCAATCTTCTGGAGGGCATAACTTGCTCATTTTAGCTTTATTTTCTGATAAAAAAGAAGCGTTGGAAAGATCTTCTTGAGCATTATCCAGATTATCTTCTTTTCTCATTAATATTTCTCAAAAGTATATTTGATACTAAAACTAGATTTTTTTTGCTCTCTTCTTGGTTATGCATTCCTTCTAGCAATTGGGGTTTAATTTTTTGTAATGTGGGGGGTAGTTTCTACTATTATTTATGTTATTTACATCAGTAAACCAAAAAAATTTCAAAAACAAGCCAACACCCTCTAAAACAATGCTTGAGACCTCTTCGTATCTAGAACTTCTAATCCTTCATAACTTTCACACATGGAAGACCTTGATGACATGACTTCTCTAGATAAAAGGGTTGTGGTCTTATTTAGAAGTAGTCCAACCAGTTTTACAGAGGTCTTTTGAGGTCATGTAGCATAGGAACAAGATGGACGAGGCAATGAATTTGATTGCTTTATAGGTATCTGAGAGTCTATAGTTTCATCTTGATGGGTACAATACTTCTCTAGCTATGTGGACCAAGCTTGATGGCTTTTTTGGTACCATGAATGAGTTCAGGGAACTTCAAATTGAGGTAGACCTTACCTCTCTTGTATAGGATTCTTTTTCATCCATTAAGGACTTGATGAATTTTAAACAATAGAGATCTTTATTGCAAGGTTGTGGGAAAACTAAGACTGATACTGAGTGCATTTACCTAATTCTTTCTAAGCTTCATGGAAATTTTCAAATTTTTGCTTCTACCCTCTATTCCACCAAAGATGCTTTGGGTAATAGATTTACAATGCCATCCTTTGAGGTTTTTTGTGATTTCTTGACTGGAGAGCAAGCTAAGCTCTCTTAGTTGGAATTTCTCATAGGCTCACAAACTTATGCATTGGTAGCTCGTCCATGTTCTAGGATGAAGGAGAAGACATAGAAATCACATTCTACAGAGTCTCAAATTGATTCTAGCTTTCACAGTTCCATTAGGGACACCTCCTCCTAAGGGGGGTAAACCAAAGCTAGAAAGACCAAAGTGTGCTTATTGTAATAAGCCTAATCATGATGAGACACATTTCTATGAGAAGAAGTTAGATGGCTATGCCAAAAAGGATTTAGATTTGACAACTCTACTTCAAAAGAGCAACATTAAAATTCCTTCTACTTCTCACAAATCATCTTTATCATCATCATTCCAGTCAGATGATAAAGATATAGGAAATGGTCATCCATTATGTACAAATATTATTCCACATTCTTCTAGATGGTTACTAGATTCAAGTACTTCACACCATATGGCATATTCTCAGGATTTGTTCTCTTCTTTTGAGGCTTCTCCTACTCCACACATTTTGATGGGGAACAACATTGTTATGACTATATGTGGGAAAGGTTATATTGACATTGATGATGGTATATTTCATGATGTACTTTGTGTTCCATCTTTGTCTTGTAATCTTCTCTCTATCTATTAGATTACATAAAGTGGGATAGGGAAGATAGATAAGTTTGCACAAGATTTAGTGCACATCAAAGATAGTGAGACAAGCAATATTATTGCTAAGGGATTGTTGATCATTCTTCTTGCCTATACTCCTCTTATTTTGGTCTTTCATCTCCTTTATTGGAGACTCACTCTCTTTCTCCATGAGACACTACTAAGGTGAAGTTAGTTTGCTTGAACTTATGTGTTGTTCCTAAGACTAATGTTGTGACTTCTACACCTTTGACTCCTGTTCAAATTCCATCTATCACATAGGATAATTCTTCATCATTGCCTAATATTTCAGCTGCAATCATCAAGCCACCTACTGTAGTAGTTGAGGATCTATCAGAAGACATACATCTCCTCTCAAATGATAGATGTAACACACCTGTTATCCCACCTTTATTGGTGATTCCATTTCAGGATTCTCATGCTTTCTCATTTGAGCATCAACTAGGACTTCCAGTTGCACCTTACATAAATAGGTTTTATCATCCTTATCCACTACCTTTGTTTCATTTAGATTGGAGCCACATTGATATGCTCATTGATATAGGAGGTCTACTATTCTAGGAAGGCTATGGAGTCTTAAGCTTCTATCATAGGGGTTTTATTGTACTTATCATCTTGAGAGAGTCTCTTGAGATATTTCATTTAAGAATTTCTTTCTCTTTTTGGAGTGTTTCTCTCATTAGGCTTTCTCTATTTCTCTATCTTGCAGAGATTTGATTGTGATTGCGTACCTCATTAGACCTTGTTGCCAAAACACAAGTTTTCTTTCAACATTGCAGTTTCCTTGCATTGTCTGTAGTTGCATTGTTGCTCATCTTAAGGGGTGATGGGGAGCTTCTTCACCTAAGATCTTTCTTGCTCTTCCTAGTCTACCCCTAGCCTACTTAGGGTTTCTTCTCCTAAACCTAACCTAGAGGATCCCTCTACAATCCCCTTTCTCTAAGAAACTCTCCCAACAATTTGAGTTTCAATATTATTCCTCCAAATCACCCTATATGCATTCTTTGACCTAGAATGCCAAAACTTCACCATATGCACCAAGTGGCCCAAAATCAAGGTTGAACCTTCCTTTTGAGGTTCTTGACCCATTTCCCATCATTTTGTCTCATTCTTTTGAGTTCCTCACTCACAAATCACCAAATTGCCTAGTTAGTCCTTGTAGCCCTAAGAGCCCCTATTAGCCTTCCTAGAAATAAGGAAAGTGAAATAACTCAAAAAAAATCTTAATAAGGCCCCTTGGTGTGTTCAAGACTTTTTTTCCCTATGACCTAACCTTGAGGATTTTTTAGGTCTTGGGCTCCAGAATTAGTCGTATAGTACGGCTTTAGGAAACCCTCTTTTTAAGGGTTTCAAAGGCAATGTTTATGTTTTCTTCACCACAACTGTAAAAATCCATCTCTAACGTCCTCCTATGATTTTTGATCTCTTCATACACCTGTCCTACATTTCCAACTCAAGATTGACTTATTCCAATCTTCTAGTCACCAAAAAACTCCATTACAAGCATTTCCTTGAACCTTGCCAAGCTTGCTTGCTTGCTTAGGGCTCACTTGTAAAAACATCATTTGGCCTCCCACAAACTCAAAAAACCATATTTATGCTATATACAAAGACTATTTCTTGGTCTCCAAGAGCCATGATGTTTTGACTAAGGACACTCAAGCCATAGTCACTTTCATGCTTGCACTACAAAACTGGACAACAGGATTCCTAAACCATGTAAGAATTTTCCTTAGAGAAAAATTCACCCAAGATCAAGGAGCACAAGCACATGCACACAGTAGACCAAAGAGTATGATCAATATTAAAATGCTTACTATTATCAGAAGCATGTACATACACACTAGAAGAGCCTATATATAAAGGTCTCTAAGATGCATCTAGAATGTGTCTAGAATGTACTAGGAGGTAAGCATGACAACTAAGCACATATCCTCCACAATAAGAGGATAAGCACGATGAGGTGTCTAGAATGTTGTAGACACCATGTGCTCAAATAATGTGCTAACTCCTAAGTGTAGACAACATGTGCATAATACATTGCTCTGTTTAGTGTAGAGTAGGAAGACGTAAAGAGTCCTACTGGACTAAATCCAAAGCATTTGTGGCTGGAACAGGATCAGTAGGAGCAACAAGACCTGGAGGTGTGATCTCATCTAAAGAGGAGTCAGCTACAACTTGAGGTAAAAGATCTATTGGGAATGGAGGAATGTTTGGATCTTCATACATCTCCCAAAGATGCATCCAAAAAAATATGGATCAGATGATTTAATGTCAGACATTGTATCTAGAATGACAACATCCATAAATAGAAAGATAGTACACCAAATGAGAAGACTTATGTCCAAATGGTAAGTAAGTCCTCTCGTATATGGCAATACATTGTGCTAACTAAGATATGTGACAACAAGTTGACTCCATTCCTAGTAGTTGTCTGGGGTCAAGTAAATCAAATCTACCTCTTCCATGATGGACCAATCAATGTAACCTCCAAAAAATCAAAGAACGCCCCCTGATGAATGATTTAGGCACTTGGTAGCCACTTGCCAATTTAGGGCCTATTTTTGAAAGTAGTATTTCTGTCTACAAAACCTATAATATGACTATAGATTTGGAAAGTAGACAAAAAAATGCACTTTCAAAAAAATAAAACCTGATTTGGAGTCCAGATGAGCCCGTACTAAGCATTTTAAATGGCAAAATTCAAGATTTGCAAGTTGTAGAAAAATTCAAGAATAGAGATCTCAAACCACCTGTAGCAATGTGTAGATCATGAAATTCTACCCTAAAACAAAAAAATTGCTCACAAAAAGGAGTTCGTATGAGGGAGATATCGCTATTTGAAAATTGTTGCTGCTATTATTTTTTCTAAATCGCTGTCGTGCCTCCAAAAATCAAATGGCTCTAGATTTTTCCTTAGATGTCTGATTTGGATGAAACAAAATTTGATTTGGGGGTTTTTGGACCTTCTAAATGTGATGCAAATATATGATTTGCACCAGCAAGCTTCAATCTTCACCTGCAAAAAATCTCTCCTATGGCCTGATGGCCAAAAAAAATTCAAAAAAAATGCAAATCTGAAAAATTGTAGAGATGCAGATGAAAAAAATGCATATCTAAAAATTAAATATATAGATCTGAAATGATCATACCAATTTTGCAAATTGGTCCTTCGGGTGCTGGTTTGCAAAAAAAATTGCCTCACAATCGACTTTGGCCTAAGGTAGGCAACTTTATAGCCAATTTTCACCAAATTAGTATTTTGGACGCAATGGCAAGGTCAAATTTAGCTCTAGATGCTCCTAATTTCTACAATACTCTAGATTTGGGCTGAGGTGTTGAAGCAAGTGTGGTCTTGAATGGCTATGTGATGAGAAAATCTCCAAGCTCTGATACCAATGAATCATCTCTTAGAGTTCACACCATCACTAAATCTAGAAGGAACTCAACTTTATGACCATCTCCAAGGTGAGTGATTTGGTAAACTGATAGGAAATTAGAGCTAAGATTTGGAATGTAGAGAACATCTTTGAATTCCCCATTGTCCATTTCCACATGTCCTTTCCCTTCAACTTCCATTTTAGTATCATCTCCCACGAAGATGTGTGGTACCTTTGACTGCTTCAATGAAGAAAAGTCTTCCTTTGAAGAACCCATATGGTAAGAGGCACCTGAATCAAATATCCATTCCAAAGAAGAACTTGTGTTTTCCTAAGTGCTTGTCCTTTACCCTTTGAAGAGGTTGAAGTTGAATCCTTGGAAGTACCTAGCACTTGAATCTTGTTCTTCCTAAGTAGATTTTCCAACTCATTGATTCGTTTTGTCTTGCAATGATGCTCGCCATGATTTGGCTTTTTGTAGTATGCACAAAAGAGTTTTTCCTTCTTTTCATTACTTCCCTTCTTGTTGGAAGATGAACCGCCTTGTTGTGAGAAGGATTGTTGTGTCTCAAATTGTGTTTTCTGCTTCCATTGCTTCTTCTTCTTGTTGCTTTTCCCTCCTTGACTTGATTTGTGCTCATCGCTAGCCACCAAGGCTTTGGTATTTGATGATTTGATAAGTCTTAAATCCATCAAGTGAGATTGTTCAACAATCAACATTTCTGCAAATGCATCAAATCAAGGCTTCTAGTAAGTAGATCCCATGGTCAACCTATGAGTATTAAAACTCAAAACAAAGGAAGCGTACTCAGAAGGTAGCCTCTTTAGGATGTGATGAATCAATTTGTCATCCTTCGTGGGATTTACACAATCTTTAATAAGTGCCCTGTACTCATTGGCTTTGATGATATAATCTTGAATTGTGTCAAAATTCTTTGGATCCAAGAGAAGTAGACCATCCTCAATCCTCAATCCCTTTTCTTCATCCACCTTACCATACAATGATTCTTATTTGTCCCAAGCTTCTTTAGATTCTGAATAATTGGTAATGTGAAAGAGAAGATCCTTATGTACACAACTCCTAATAACTCCTAAAGCTTGTTGGCCTTGAATTTTCCAATTAATGAGTTCTTTAGCATCAATAGGTTTAGGAATTTTACCATCAACATAAAGACTATATCCTTTTTCCATTAATCTACTCCATGCAATATCTTTCCATGTAGAATAGTTGTGTGAAGTTAGATGAGGACATTTAAAACCCATGATGTAGAAAATGAAAAGAGCACAATAAAGAGACAAAAAACATAGTACACACCCCCCCTTTCACTCAATCAAAAGATCCCCCCAAAAAAAGATGCTTTTGACACTTTATAAGTAGTGCATATACAATGGGCCACTTGTCAAAATGAACAAAGTGGACTTTCTATTTTTGCTTTTACAACTGCCTTATGAGGCTCAAATCTGTCACTAAGCATTATAGCTCAGATTTACAACAATTCTAAAAAAGAATCAAAGCTTTACAATACTAAAAAAGGCCTAATTCTGAAAGTGAGATTTTGGTCCACACAACCCTAGAATTTGACTTTAGATCTGGAAAGTAGATGAAAAAATATGCACTTTCAAAAAAAATGAAACCTAAAGAAGTGACTAGATGTGCCCATATGGAGCACTTGAAGTTGCAAAAAATAAGATTATACAGGTATAGTCGCCAAAACACACAATTTCTACAAAATCCTTGCACCAAAACCAGAAAATAACACCACCATTGGAAAATTTAGGAATTCTACCCAATTTTTTAAAAAATTGCACCGAATCAGAGTCCATATGTTCAAGTTATGGGCTCGCAAAGTCAGGCTGCCAAATGGAAAAGCAATCTGGAGAGGGGTCTGGCAGGAAAACTATGATGCTAAATTTGATGGTCAAATGGCTATCACTGTACTTGTAAAATGTCTAGGCTTGATGGTCAAACGGTCATCAAATTTAACCTAGTGCTCTATTGACGTCAATGAAAAATGCTAGCTAGGTGACGTGGCAGGCTGAGTAGATGTCTGTACCATATGGCCTGGTGACATGGAAAAATTTGTATGGATGATGCAACATAGGTATAGCCAAGTCTACATGGTAATGACATGGCTTCCCAACTGGCAAGGTACGGTTGACATGTCAGTTATCTTATGTGGCAAATACAATCCGCGTGGATGGAAGGTGGGCGACGCGTGTCAATGTGCAAGAATGTCATGTGGAAAGTTTTAGGAATGACACGTGTCCATAGGAGCAGTTTGAAAAACTAGGCAAGAAAATACATGCCAAAACCTTTCTATCACTAGAATACAATACTTCATGCTGAAAAAGGATTAAACAATGGTCGGAGAAAATGTTGCATGGGCCAGATATTTTTACAACAGTCGAAATAAGCAAATGGTGCCCAAAAATGACACGATGGCCAAGAGCAAACTTTTACGGCAAGTATTTTGCCATCACCGGGGTTCCTTGAGCTACAATCACCAAACATGGGTAGAGCTTGCTGAAAATCTCTAATGTCATCGAGAAAGTTTGCACACTATGCCAAAGGTTGGATTTAATAATCCCACGTGCAAGGGGAGACTACCTTGCGTAGTGTTTAAATTGGAAAGGTCGCACTCACTCAAATAAAGAGTTGTTGGCATTGCTTTGACTAGCCGGTGGGTTGGGGTACCCGCTCGGCCATAAAATGTTTGAGCAACCCCTACAATATAATTAATGCCTCTACACTACAGAGCTAGGATCTGACAGCTCAGTTTTGCAAAAAAAAATTCTTTGCAGAGAAATAAATTCTTAAAAAATGCAAAGAAAAAACAATTATAGATCGAAAAATAATCAATAAGATCTACAAATAATGACCATATCCGAACTACAAATTGGGGCCTCCGAGCTCCAATTTGCAAAAAAAATTTGCCTCACGGTCAACTTTGGGCCAAGGTAGCTGAGTTTATAGTCAATTTTCACCGAATCAGCATTCTAGATGCAATGGCAAGGTCAGATTTGGCTCTAGATGCTCCCAATTTCTATAGTACTCTGGATTTAGGCTAAGGTGTTGAAGTAATAGTGGTCTCGAATGGCTATGTGATGAGAAAATCTCCAAGCTCTAATACCATGTAAGAATTTGCCTAAGGGAAAAATTCACCCAAGAACTAAGAACTCAAACATAAGCACAAGTGTAGACCAGAAAGAGAGAGTATGATCAGAATGACAATATATTCAATATGCCATGTTAAGAGTACACTAGGAGTGCCTATATATAAAGGCCTCTAAGATACATATAGAATGCATAGAAGTCAACATCATGATAAGTCATACAACCAGGCAGATGTCCACTAGATATGGGTTATCCTCCATTAAGCACGGAAGTAAGTGCATTGATGAGAGGATAAGCTTACAAGGGTGTGACACACAAATCAGTGTTGTAGACACCATGTGCTAAAATAGAGTTACATACTCCTATGTTTTCAAATGAAAACTCAAAAAGGTGCATAAACTCCTAAGTGTCTCACAAAATAAACTAATAAAATAATGCAAAATAATAAAATAATGCATTAACCTAAGTAAACTTAAGTAAGTGTAAATAGTAAGTACATATTTACACCAACAAAAA
This sequence comes from Cupressus sempervirens, assembly GCA_028749045.1. NCBI lineage: Eukaryota > Viridiplantae > Streptophyta > Pinopsida > Cupressales > Cupressaceae > Cupressus > Cupressus sempervirens. The sequence goes on along the minus strand of CM053790.1, from coordinate 547,851,969 downwards.
CAATTTTGTATAACCCTATCAAATGCTTACTTGAAATATAAAAAATTTACACATATTCAAAACATGATCACAAGATTCTATTCCAACAAAAATAGTAGTTCATTCAATCCAAACACTTTATTCAACCTCCAAAAACTATGTTTCAGTTCACAGTATTGCTCTGTTACAGGTGTATTCATACATCCAACTGTCCAACCCTTAGAAATGAGTTGGAAAAGTCTTAAATATAATTCATGCTCCATTCTAGCCTTTAGTTTGAACCATAACTACCCAATTCGTTGGCTTTTCCAAAACTGCATAAAAAGTTGTCAATACAACTTTTTGACAACTTTTGCAATTTTGCTTGTTAAACCTCCAAACTTGGTTAGTTTTCTCCTAAAACTTCTAAAATGATATTAGTATACCTAAAGACCCTTATAAAACAATCCTTTCTCCTTATTGAAGCATTTTACCATATTTTGCCACCTAGAGCATCTTTTGAGCAATCTTGCCTATCGGGACCTAATTGACAAGATTTGCCTCTCATGCCACATCCTACCTATTCAAACCACCTAGACTCACCTTGGGAATTTTTAACTATTCATTACTACCCCAATGGTTGTTTATACCATCTACAAACCAAAATTTAGATTAGGGCTTTACCTTACCCTAGGTGCTCCTGCACCATTCTCCTCCTCCAAGAAGAAGTCTAAGGTATTGTTGGACATAAGAACTCCTTGTTGATGCCAAGCTTCTTTAAATCACTCTTGGCAATCTAAGTTGCCTCAACCTTAGTTAAATCCATTCATTTCACCAAATGTTCCTTTTAGACTTTTTTCTTGTGCTCTTCTTCACCTTAGAATCCAAAGTTTTTGCAACCTGTGGTTGCTTCTTTTAGGTACCTTCAGATCTGTCACATCCTTGTTTAGTTCTTCTTGGTACTCTAGGTCATCCATTTTAGGACCTTTATAGCTACTAGGTCTTTAACATTGAAAATTGGAGAGAGAGCCATGTCCTTTGGTAGATCTATCTTGTAGGCATTGGGTTCATACTTAAGGATTTTGCATGGCCCAATTCTCCTCATCTACAAATTGTTAGGGATTCCTTTCTATAACCTAGCCTTATTTAGATACAGCATCACCAAGTCTCCCACTTGAAACTACAACTCTCTTCTCCCCTCATCCTTTTTCCCCTTCAATTTTCTATTTGCTTCCATCAAAGTTTTCTTCACTTGATCATGCACCTCCTTCATTGATTGAACAAAGTTGTTATCTTGCCCATTGATCTTGTCATGTGAAGGTAGGTCACATAAATCCATGATACCTCTTGGGTGAGTGCCATACACCACTTGGAATGGGCTTAAACCTGTTGTCCTATTCTTGTTACCATTGTATGCAAATTCAACTTATGGAATGACTTGCTCCCAACTTTGTCCATACCTTTGTCTAACCATCAGTTTGAAGATGGTAGGAAAAGCTATGTGCTAGGTTTGTTCCAAGCCTATTCCATAAGGTCTTCAAAAAGTGCCCCATAAACTTGACATTCCTATCAGCCACTATACTCCTTGGCAAGCCATGTGTCCTAACCACCTCCCTAAAGAATAGGTTGGCAACATTACTTCCATCATGTGTTTTCTTGTATGGTATGAAGTGGCTCATCTTGTTGAACCTGTCTACTACCACAAATACACTATCCATCCATATCCCAGTCCTTGGTAAGCCCACTATAAAGTCAATTCTAATGCATTCCCAAGGCCTATTAGGAATAGGGAGAGGGTGGTAGAGCCCTACATTTGATGAAGTTCCCTTTGCCTTCTAACATATGATGCATTGCTCCACATACCTCCTAAAATTGCTTTGCATTTGGGCCAGTAATAGAACCTTTCCACAAGTTACAAAGTCTTGTTCAGACCAAAGTTCCCACTCATGCTCCCATTATGCATCTCTTGTATGAGATTTTCCCTCATGGATCCTCTTGGGATGCACAACTATTGACCTTTGAACAATAGTCCATTTTGCAAGGTGTATTCAGCAAAATCACTATGGAAATGATTAGCAAAATCAATACATACCTTGTAAGCCTCTTAGAAATCAGTGTCCTCCTCATATAGATATTTGAACCCATCCAAGCCAATGCTTTGCAACTTGACTTCTTGAATTGTCAGCAACCTCCTGCTCAAGGCATTTGCCACCTTATTGTTTGTCCCTTCTTATGCTTGATAGTGAAAGTGTAGGACTATAAGAACTCCATCCATTTGATGTGTCTCAAACTTAGCTTCTCTTGTGAGCTAATGAAACTTCAAATCTTGGTTTTCTATGAAGATAACAAACTCCTTAGGCAACAAGTAGTGCCTCCACTTCATGAGGGCTTGGACAAGTGATAGAGCTCAAGGTAATATGTTGAGTACCTTGTCTTGGCTTCATTAAGCCTCTCACTGAAAAATACTATTGGTCTACTCTCTTGGCTTAAAACTACCCCAACTACTATGTTCCTAGCATCACACTCCACCACAAATGGTTTCTCAAAACTAGGTAGAACCAAGATAGGTTGGGTTGCTACCTCTTTCTTCAATCTCTCAAAACTCTGATCTGTAGACTTGGTCCATATGAATTTGGTTTTCATGCCCCATTTAATGGTATCCATCATAGTTGAACAAATTTCACTAAACCTTCTTACAAACTTAATATAAAATTGTGTCAATCCATGAAAACTCTTGACCTTGGTAGCAGATCTAGGTGTAGGCACCCTCAAAATAGCCTCTACCTTGTCTTTGTCTATCTTAAGACTTCCTTGTGATACTACAAACCACAAATACACTAGTTCCTCTTTCACAAACTTACTCTTTTCCAAGATTACCGTCAACTTCTCCTCTTAGAGCTTCCTCAACACCAATTCTAGGTGTTTCATATGTTCCTCCTTGGTCTTACTAAAGATGAGAATATCATCTACATATACAACAATAAATACCCCTATGTAGTCTTTCAAGACCTCATTCATGACTCTCATGAAGGTACTTGGTGCATTGGTAAGGCCAAATGGCATTTCCAACCACTCATAGAGACCTTTAGTAGCCTTAAATGTAGATTTCCATTCATCCCCTTCTTTCATCCTAATATGATAGTATCCATTTTCAAGATCAATTTTGGAGAAGTTCCTAGCTCCACCTAGACAGTCCATTAAATCCTCCATCCTAGGAATAGGAAATCTACACCTAAATGTGATTCTATTAATTTCTCTAGAATTAGGACACATTCTCCATGTATCTCCCTTTTTGAGTGCTAAGACAACTAGTATGGCACATGGATTGATACTCTCCCTAATCAGCCCCTAGTCAAGTAACTCTTGAACTTGCCTTGCAATCTCCTTGTTCTACTCTTGAGTCATCTTGTAAACAACTTTATTTGGTAGTGATGCTCCTAGTATGAAGTCCATTTTTTGACTTATGGCTCTCTTAGGTGGTAGAGTCAGTGGTGTTTCATCATAGATGGTGTCTTTAAATTGATCTAATAACTATTGCACTTCTACAGGTATAGGTGTGGATGAAGATGACTTCTCTTCCTTGCATTTCACCATAATAGCATATCCAATTCCTTTACCCTCCTTCAATTCCTTGAGGAACTCTTTCCCAGTCATGAGAAATGTCTTAGCAGTAGTATATTCTAGCTTGTCTTCTTCCACTATAGACTAGGTCATATAAGTTACTCCATCCTTCTTGAAGGAATGCTTGTTCTCCTTCCCATAATGCACTACCTCCCTTCCATATTGCCAAGGTCTTCCCAATAGTAAGTGACAAGCATCCATGGGAAGCACATCATACAAGATCTTGTCCTGATACTTGCCAATGGTGATGTTTGCCCACACTTGTTCATTTACTAGGATATTCTTCCCCCCATTCAACCAAGTCACCCTATAATGACACACACATGGAATCTTGGTCAAGCCAAGCTTTTGTACTATCTCCCTTAATAAGACATTATCGGTAGACCTTGAGTCTATAATCACTTCGCATAACTTGCCCAATATTTTTCATGTTGTTCTAAATAATGCTCATCTCTATTTTGGCTCATCTTTAACTAGTTCCTTAACCTATACTCTCCTCAACATGAGGTTCTCACCTGTTTCAACATCAAGGTCCACTTCTCCTACCTTCCAATTGTCTTCTTCTTGGGCATATGCGATTTTCTTTTCCCCATAAGAAGATGATGCCTTCTCTGGACATATGTAAGTAGGTTGTCCAAACTTGCCACAATTATAGCACTTCATGTTACTGAAGTGTGAACCTCTAATTTTGTTTCCATATCTATCTCTACCACCATTGTTGGACCCTCTGCCTCTACTAGAGCCTTCCCTCTAACTAGGCTCACTAGCCTACTCATTCCACTTAGATTCTCCATAACTTCTCTGCTCATTATTCCTACCACTAGGACCTCCTCTTGAGCCACCTCTAAAGTTTGTACCTCTGCTCCTATTCTTGGAACTTGAGTCCCCTTTCTTCCTCAATTTGTCTTCCACCTATCTAACCATTTGAAAACAACTTTTTAGAGTGGTGAGGCTAAACAAGTTCAACTCATCTTGGATGGACAATTTAAGGCCATTTAGGTGTCTAGCCACCTTGATGCTCTCTAGTTCTTGCACCCTCGATCTTACAACCAACTTCTTAAACTCCTCAATATAGGTAACCACATCAAGATCCTTTTCTTGAGATTCTGCCTCTACTTGTGAATCTAAATCTCATAATCTTCTAGTAGGTATGTTTCTTCTACCTTTGCCACCATACCCTTCCAATTATCTATAGGTTTCTTCCCTTCACTCTCTCTTTCCTCTTCCACAAACTTCCACCATGTCAAAGCTTGACCTCTCAACCTAGATTTTGCAAACCTCACCTTTTGGGTCTCTGTTGTCCCTTCACACTCAAAGTAGTTCTCAATGCTCTCAAGCCATTCTAGGACTACCTCTGCACCCATCTTTCCATGGAATAAGGAAACATTCTCTAGGATCTTCCCTCCAAATGACTTGAGGGCTTTAAGGAATGGTTCTTTCTCACCAAGTGGAGGATTTGGTTTAGGTATCTCATCCTCCAAACTCATCTTTTCTTTACCCTTGCCAAAGTCTTCATCTTCCTTAGCATGGGTTACATCCTCTGTCTCTTTCAACTTATCTTTCACCTCTTTTAGGACCTCATCTAAAACCTTGGTCTTCTCTTCCAAGAGCTTCTTTTGCTTGTCTGCCTCCTTTTCCAACTATGCATTGGTAACCATCTTTGTAGACCCACTTGACTCAGTGGAATACAACATTCCACCACAAGCCTAATCTTATGGCTCTAATAGCACTTTGATGGGGAGCTTCTTCACCTAAGAGATTTCTTGCTCTTCCCATGATACTCCTAGCATACTTAGGGTTTCTTCTCCTATTCCTAACCTAGAGGATCCCTCTGCAATCCCCTTTCTCTAAGAAACTCTCCCAACAATTCAAGTTTCAATATTATTCCTCTAAATAACCCTATATGCATTCTTTGACCTAGAATGTTGAAACTTCACCATATGCACCAAGTGGCCCAAAATCAAGGTTGAACCTTCGTACTAAGGTTCTTGACCCATTTCCCATCATTATGCATCATTCTTTTGAGTTTCTCACTCACAAATCACCAAATTACCTAGTTAGTCCTTGTAGCCCTAAGAGCCCCTATTAGCCCCCCTAGAAACAAGGAAAGTGAAATAACTCCAAAAAAAAAAACCTTAATAATTCCCCTTGGTGTATTTAGGACTCTTGTTACCTATGACTTAATATTGAGGATTTTTCAGGTCTTGGGCTCCAGAATTGGTCGTACAGTGTAGCTTTAGGAAACCCTCTTTTTAAGGGTTTCAAAGGCAATGTTTATGTTTTCTTCACCACAAGTGCCAAAATCCATCTCCAACCTCCTCCTCTAAGTTTTGATCCCTTCATACACTTCTCCTACATTTCCAACTCAATATTGACTCATGCCAATTTTTTGTTCACCACAAAACTCCATTACAAGCATTTCCTTGCACCTTGCCAAGCTTGCTTGCTTGCCTAGGGGTCACTTGTAAAAACAAAATTTTGCCTCCCATAAACTCAAGAAAATATATTTAAACTATATAAAAAGGCTATTTCTTGGTCTCCAAGAGCCATGGTGTTTTGACCAAGGACACTCAAGCCATAGCCACTTTCATGCTTGCACTACAAAACTAGACAACAAGATTCCTAAACCAAAACAATTTTGCAAAACCTATCAAATGCTTACTTGAAATTTAAAAAAAAAGCACAAATATTCAAAACATGATCACAATATTCTATTCCATCCAAACCAGTAGTTCATTCAATCCAAACACTCTATTGAACCTTTGAAAACCACAATTTAATCCACAATATTGCTATGTTACAAGTGTTATCTATACACCCAACTGTCCAACCCTTGGAAATGATTTGGAAAAATCTTAAATAGAATTCATGCTCCATTCTAGCCTTTAATTTAAACCATAAATACCCAATTCGTTGGCTTTTCCAAAACTTCATAAAAAGTTGTTAAGAAATTTTGCAAAATTGAAAAGTTGTCAATGCAACTTTTTGACAACTTTTGCAAATTTGCTCACTAGACCTCCAAACTTGGCTGGTTTGCTCCTAAACCTCCCAAAATTAATTTAGTACACCTAAAGACCCTTATAAAACAATAATTTATCCTTATTGAAGCATTTTACCATATTTTGCCACCTAGAGCAACTTTTGAGCAATCTTGCCTATCAGGACCTAATTGACAAGATTTGCCTCCCATGCCACATCCTACCTATTCAAACCACCTAGACTCACCTTGGGAATTTATAAATATTCCTTATTACCCAAATGGTTGGTTAGACCATCTAAAAACAAAAATTTAGATTAGGGCTTTACCTTACCCTAGGTGCTCCTGCACCGAGGGGGGTGTTAAGAGTAAAAGTTTAATTTTATTAAATTTATTAAATTACCTTGACTCCCTTATTAATATTTCACTTTATGCACCTTGAATTTCCATTTAATAATTAATTAGTAATTACTAAATGTCATTTACCTCTTAGGGTTTCCCTTTTAGGGTTGATCAATTGTAAATTCCTTCATTCTTTTTTGACAAATAAATTCAATCTTCTTGTTTTATTGAGCAAACACTTCTCTGTCTTTGCCTTTTATTCTTCCTTATAACAGGTTATTTTCATGCATGATATCCAGAGGTCTATGAATTTTTTCATCATCAAATTCTACACCTAATGTCTTAGGGCCTTAGACTAAAGGAGAAAAGGAGATAGTGCGGCCAAGTTCCAATGGTGAACTTGCATTGATCAAGGAACATAGACTAGCAGAGGAGCCAGAAGGTGCCAAGATAATACAAGAAATTATTCATGAACCAATTCTAGAGTTCCAAAATCAAAGCATACAATTATCATTGTCGAGCTCTAGTACTTTAGATTTCAAAGGAAAGAGGATTAAGAAGAAGAAGGTTTAGTCATCTGGGAAGGCAATGTCATTAGATGAAGTTATTGTGATTCCTAATTGGGACACTAATAACTTAACACATATGAAAATGATAACCTTTCAATATTTTTTAGCAAGGAAGATAAGACAAGAAGAGCTGAGAAGAGAGTAGAAGCAAAAACAAGTATTACATGAGATTAAGGATATTTTCCTCAAACCCTTTGATATGGAAAATTTTAATGAAAAATCTCCTATTATAGCTCAATTAGTTCATATTATGGAGAAGGTCAATGACATAGACATTGATGTAAATGAGAAGTTGATGTAATGGACTGCAAGGAAATTTGAGAAGAAAGTTATAGAAAAAATTTCTACTGAAATTGCTTTAAGGTAAGTACATCTTACAGACCTTGTAAATATTGTAGAAGAAGTTGTCAAGAATATTCATTCTTTGCACAAAATGTTGTGTGATGTTACTTATTTTAAAAAGGTAAATCAAGAGGTTATATATAAGCTTCAAGCTGATTTATAGTATTCAAGAAGCACACTGAGCAGAGATGCAAGTACAAGCTCATTTCATTTTAATAAGCTAACATTTGTCCAATCAAGCTTAGTCAAGTTGATGGCTAAAAATGGGAGAATAAGGGCTAAGCTTATTATCTATATACCTTACCAGGAGGTTATGTAGAAAGAGCTTCAAACAACAAATGAGGTAGTGCAAAGACATCCAAATCTCTCAACTGTTGATAGTTTGGTAGATCTAGTTACTATACTAGAATTACATATTCAAATTTTGGAATATTTAAGGACAAGTTGGGATCATGCTCTAGCCATGATATTGTAACTTCATAGACCATTTTTTGACAAGTATGGTTTAACCCCTACAACCCTGAAGTCATGAGTGACAAAAATAAGGGGGAAATGACTAAAGTAATAAATGGTGAAACATTTGTGAAGCAAAGAAAGGAGGAAATAAGGAGTGAAAATTTTGAAGTTTTGCATGTATATACCGAGTGCACAGTTAGAACATGTACAATGTATACCAAGAGAATGCATGAATTATATTCTAAGGGGGAGTACTTGTATTTCAATTTTATATTGAACAATTTTGAAATTTCATGACGAAGTGTTTTTGCCACTAATATCAAAGGGGGAGATTGTTGATCCCTAAGCCATGTTTTAGATTATAGTAAAATAAAGTTTTGAAGGGGCCCCAAAATCCTTTAACAAAAACAAGAAAGATAGGCAATTAAGACCACCAGGAACAGTCCTGAAACCTACTGAGAAGCAGAAAGAAAATCAGGTTTTACAAGAACCTGAAACCACTAGCAAAGTTCAATAAAAGTATCTAGGTTTTACAAGGACCTGGAACCTAAAACAAAGTTTTACCAAAAAATAGGACTAGAACCAAAACTAGAACCAAAAACAAAGACCAGATAAAGGACCTATACATAAACAGAAACAACACAGAAGACCCAAAGCTTCTATTGCAGTTCGTAATCATCTTGACAGCCTCCCTCTCGATCGTAGCAGTGTTCTGAATGGAAGTGGAAACCGAAGTCTTAGCAGCTTGCAAGGCTTTCTTCCTCGAACTCTGCCTTGTCCTCTTACTCGGGCCCTCTGAAGAAATAGTGTCTTCATTTACTCTTTTTCCAAGGCTAGCTGCAGCGGCACAATTGCTTGATGTTACCTGCTCCATTTTTGTACCACTTTCCTTAATGAGCATTCTAAGATTTAACTCATAATCTTTAAGTTTTTTAGGGATATCTCCCATTTGCACCTCCAAGTGATTAATTATGGCCCAATCAACATCCTAGTTGTGTTGCATTATTTCCACTTTCTTCTTTAGCCCCATAATTTCATTATAGATCCAAGAATCAACTTGGAGAATAGAGTCCGCTTTAAGCTTTGCAGAATGTAACAAGGAAAGCTTGTTGTCCCTCTGCGGTGAATCACAAATGTCATCAGTACTCTCATGTAAAGGGGAATCAACCTTATCCATTTGTTCCTCCCTATCCATCTGGACCTCCTCTTTGTTTTCAACAGGGGCTTCTTGCTGAACTGGATCCTCCTTTTGTTGTTCCCCAGTCTCCGTAGCAGGAGTAGAATCCAGAACCATATGCTCCACATCCTTCATAGTAACTGGATCATTAGTTAATCCCTAAGCCGTGTTTTCTATTAGTGTCAAACACTTAATCACTCACAAGGCAAGATTAATTGGTCATCACTATGACCGAGTCATCCTTTATAGGTTGAGCTAAGGAATGAAGACTTATACATACTCCAAGTCATGTGTCGAGCAGTAGTTATTGTTGAGTGAGCTAATGTTCATTGAGTACTCATGTGATTAACGAGCTTATCAAAGATAAAAATGAATGTCAAGTTAGAAAGAGATATTAGTGAACATTGAGCAATACAAAGGTTGAGTTATTTAGTTCATGCTGAGCATAGTTAAGGCTGAGCGACAACATGAAGAAATAATTTATGCTGAGTGTCGATGTGATGTAAGTGTTGAGTAACACAGTTACACATATTTGTTTGGCATGGCACAAAATATTATGTTGACCATTTTTTTCGATTTGGAAGTGTGTTTTGAAGATTGAGGAAGTAATCAAGGAGGTGATTACATGTCCAAAGGGAGATCATTAATCCCTAGGCAAGGGAATCCACCAATTAGAAAAAATGCAAAGATCAAACCACAAAAAAAGAAATATTCTAGTTCATTGATTTGGATCTAGAAGGTTCACCCAATTATCTATTTAAGAAAGGTATATGATCTAATTAGTTAGGAGTGAGTGTATGGGCATGTGTGTGTGAAGATTAAGCTTGCATGTAGAGTTTTGGAGGTGAATCGGAGTGTAGAGATTAAACAGTGCAGTGAAGAGTTTTGAGTAGAGACTGAGGAGATCTATCACAATAAAGTGATATTATATTGCATAGAGGATATATATTATCAAGAATTAAAGTGCTAACTGAAGGATCAGGTACTAAACATTCTACAAGTGTTTCAAGGTTGAATCTCTTAATAGAGTAGCTTTAACATGCTTATGTAAATCTCCTAATAGAGTGCTCAATTCATTATGATGTAAAATACTTTAACCAAGGTAGAACCTAGCAGTTCTTTTAGCCTTGGCAAACCCTTCATAGGGTAGATAATCAAAAGTGATCAAATCATGGTAGCCTTTATAGGCACAACTTTATTGCTGCAATAGTGAAGATTTTGTGGGTGTCATCCCCATCACAATTTTACCTCACCTTGGATGGTTTATGCATTAACAAATCTATGTGTTGATGTGTTATATGTTTATGAGTTTACACTTATGCAGTTAGAAGGTAGATCTAATATTATGTTGATGTAAATGGTTTCATTGATATGAGATGAATGTTTAAATGACAATTTTATGTGGTGATATCAAATATGTTTCAAGTTGATGTGAAAGAAGTTTTGTAGATCCTGATTCAGCCCCCCCTTCCCCCCTGGCCCCCTTCTCTCAATATCACACTTTCCTTATTTAAATTTCCTACACTATGATAATGTTATCACACACCTAGGAAATGAAATTGGGGATAATATGTTATAGGTTCCATCATGTATTTAACAAATTTGGATAAAGAAATATCTAGGTTCATCCAAATATTAATATAAGACACATAATTATATTAATCATTTAGGTTCATGGGCCTGTAAACTTGAAAGAGTCTACTCCATCAAAACCAAAGGCCTTTACCCCACCAAAATATTATATTTAATCGATGTCATGCATAAATTTGCAATACCTTAAAGTCTTACCCAACATTTGAAAGTTTATTTGTTGTTTGCCTCCCTCAACACATAAGTCGCTTTGAACTTGTCAAACTCCTTTAACATCAATTTTATCCTTCCAATGAATTTATTCAGATGCCATGTCTGGGATTCACCTTTAATAATTCCATTTATGATAACTTTTGTCCCCCTCTACAAAAAAAATTCCTTGTGTGAATCCTCTTTGCCAATTTAATTGTAGAAGTTGCTCTAAAGCTTTTTGCTTCATTATTTGGGATAGTTGGAAGCCTCTTTACACCAATCAACTGTATGTTTCGTTTCTCATCCTTCACAACACCACCAACCCAAGATAGATTGAGATTCATTTTGGATGCATTGTTGAAATTAACTTTTGTTCACCTAAAATTTGGAGGTCTCCAACTCACCTTCCTTGGCTTAGAAAAAAGAGATTGAAGCCCTACAAAGCAATGAACATGTGAAGTGATCACAAATACTAATGTAATAAGAGCTACTTGCAGTTGGAGTCCCTATCGCTTGTAAATAGTTTGTTTTGTTTAATGTTAGATAGTGTTGAGAATGTAATATTATAATTTTATTATAAAGATAAGATTAATTCTAATCATCCTAAGATGAAGACACATAAATAAATTTGTACTTTATTTATTAATTTTTTGCTAGTTAGGTCAACTGGGTAGACATTGAACATAAGACAATCAAAATGTGGAAGGGTAGGACAATTGAAAAATTTGTAGACGTGTAAAGGTTGTGATTAATGAATAATCTAAAAAATTATTTGTGTATATATATAGTAACAATATTGTCATAGATTTATTTCAACTACTTAATTGCAATCCAAAACACAAGTATTAATCCACATATTAATTTGTGAAATTAAAACAATCTAAAGTGGGAAGAGGAATGAAAGGGAGAAAAAATGAACTACAAATGAAAACAGAGTGCCAATGTTAAAATTAATAATTTTGTGTATTGACTACAATTAAACTTAGGATACTTTGCACTCTATGCATCATTTTTAAGACATGTCAAATATGTTTATGATGATAGTAACCAATAGTATCAAACAATGTCAATTACCTCTAGGAGGTCAAATGATTCAATCAAATCAAAAGAAATTTCAAGATCTCATGTTCCAATGTTGTGAGTTGCTTGCAATATTGGTGAAGAAAAACTACAACCTATAAAAATATTTGTTACGCTATGATTTGTTTTATTTTTTATAGTAAAAACTAGTTTCTCTAATTAGGAGCTAGAGCTCACAAAGTCAAACATGCGAGCCCATAGGCAATAATTAAAGGCAACTCGATTGCTTTAATAGCCAAATCCAAATATTGTTTGGTGACCTCTTTCAGTCACTAGTTCTTCTATTCATGTACTAAATATTTGAAACATTATTTACAAGGTATTCATGGATGATAACAATACCATGATTGATCTACCCATCTAAAACTTATCCAAAAATTCTCTAATAATGAAGAGCTTTGTGTATCTAGCATGTATGTATATTGTATGGGTCAACCCTCTTCTGCAACTAACTTGAAAGGACTTGTATCGCCCCCATTAAAATTATGAAATGTCATCAATCCAACCTTTTTCTCTATTTAAATGAAATTTGATGCACTACTTTTAAAACTAATGCAAAGTTCATTTCTATATATGACAATATGATATTGAAAAGTTTTGTCTATGATTATTCTTTTAAGGATGTACAACCTCTAGTTTTTAGTTGGGCTTATTGATCCCACTTCAATACCCGTACATATGATATAAGGAGGGTGAAAAATAGAAGCAAATATGAACTCAAATGAAATAAATGTAGCAAATATAATGCCCTAACTTTTATTGACAAATGTCCTTACAAATTTACAATCAATTCTATGTTTGCTAATTTCCTTACTTTTATTGACAAATGCCCTCATGAGATTACTCTCTCCAAATTGTTGTTATGATATGCACCCATATTTTGATTTCAAAGGTCATATACCCTGCAACATACATTACACAAGCCTCAACAACCTTTAATTGCATCGATCCAGGTCACGAGATGACTTTATTTTCTTGCTTGGGTCTCATTGTTATAACTCCATACATTATCAAAGGGAGTCATTCATAATTCTATTTTTTATTTAGAGTTTAGCCCTATTAAAAATTGAAATAGAGATAATTATTCAATTAGTTCAAGAAATTACATAAGTATATTGATCAAATTATCAAAGATTACATTAACTGATAATTGATAGAATGAATTACATTTTTTCATTATACAAAGATCTTACATACATTCAAAGACATTTATTAGAAATTAACAAAAATAAAGTTAAAACCAAAAGGAAGAGAAATCCACAAAAAGGTAATATTATGAGTTGTAATTAACAAGATTGAACATATTCGTAGCATGGTCACGTGTGGCAATAAGCGAGGCAGGTGGTCGAGCAATGGATTTTGATATAATATTAGGCACATAAATATCCTATCGACATGTATCTGGTATAACAACTCTGGTCAAATCTCAAAACCCTGCATGAAGCATTGCAACAATTAAATTTTCTGTCAAGATAATGAGAGACTCATTAATCATAAATTTATCATATAAAGATTTCATAGATTTAAGTGCAACAAATATATCAAATTAAATTTCAAAGTTTTTGCAAAATTTTAAATAGATTTGCAAGTAAAGTAGCTTTAATTTTGGAGGAAATTTTTTGCATCCACCATTTCTTTCATCAATTTGTCTTGAGTGCCCATCTTGATGAACTCATGAAAACAAAAAATCTAAATATAGCCTAATTAAAATTACTACTTTTTATAGGGATTGCAAGTATAAATTCTAGATTCAGAACCACATAAATGTAAATTAGGAAGATACTAGAAGAATCAAATAAAAGAAGAATAATAAAGAAATAATGACATAGTAGAATAGTCATAGATATGCAAGGTAAAACACAACTATTATAGATCGACTGCTAGTGTCTTTGCCAAAGTAGCTAACTAAAGTTGCAAAAAATTAATAAAGTACATTAAGGAAAAAATTAGGTTAAAAAGAAAATGAGTAAGCAAAATTTAAAGAAGGAAAATACATTGATTATAATTTAATCATCACCCCATGCCCAAAACTACTCTTCAATTATTCCCTTTTTACCATGCAATTCCCCTAGCATGCATGCATGCAAAATGTAGTAGCAAAAACACGCCATGTGAAGCTTCATGTAGCAAGCCATATTTAGAACACTTCATTTTTTGGGCTAATTTTCTAATGAGAAAAAGGAAAAGACTCATAGTAAAAAAGGTCATAGCCAATTAGAAAAAAAAAAACAAAATCTAAAAATTAACAATGAGGATTAATAAATGTTCTCCATCATCCCAAAATTTGAGAACACTGATATTCCCAAAATAAGGGGAAAAGAGTTCTATACCTAAAATTGAATATTGTTAATATAAATTAAAAAAAATGCCTTATTTTTTAGTAAATGGCAAAAAAAAAAAACTTATGCCTTAGTCAAAATGACCTCCCCTTTCTATTCAAGTGAACATGTTTCATCTTATGTGAAAATAATTTACATTCACCCTATAAATTTTTGTTTAATGTTTCCTCCCATGGGAGAACAATTTTTTGACATTTTAATATTTAACTCCTTTCTTTGTTGGTAATGATTTCACATGTAGTATAATTATTTTATGATCTTTCAATCTAATCTACTATAACAAATCTCATTTTTTTTAACAACTTTTTTCAAAGATGCTACTGATTTCATCTATTACAATGATCTTCAATTAAAGAAAATATATCACATTTTAAAACCTTCTTTAAGACTAAAAACACATTCAATGTCATGGTGGTTTCTAGTGAACACAATGTGCATTTTGCCAAATACTCGATGCACTTTACCTATGCTTCATGCTCAAACAATACAATAAAATGGCCAACATTGCAACCCACGAGGGAAAGTACAAATAAGGGTAAAGGATGAAAATGTATAAGTTAATTATTACACTAAGGTTGGTTAGGTCACATAATTTTCTCCAATGACATTTTGGTAAAAGAAGACACAAAAAATATAATCAAGACAAAAAAATCAAATGTTAACATGAAATATATCATATCTAAGAAATTATCTAAATTATCTCTGATAAAATTCAAGAGGAATCACTACAATGGTTCATACCTTGAATTAACATCTTCAATAAGAATTATATTTTCTCGATTCATGCACATAATAGACTGCAATTGTTGGATGTTTTGCTACTATTGTTGTTGGATTTTTTGGATTTTTTTCGCTTTATGAAATATTTTTGTTATTGTTGTTGTTGGTGGTGATAATTTCTTTGAACATACATTGGTTGGTGCTTCTGTTGAGAAGTTTTTCAAAGTGATGGAAAATAATTATATACCTAGTAGTTTGACAATTTGGTTGGATAAATTAATAAGATTTAATTAATATAGAAATTAACAACGGCCTAGAATTTTAAAATTTATGTATCAAGTGTTCTCTAGGTCTTAAGAAAGCCCTAAATTGAAGCTTCCCTGAAAGTATTTTAACAAAAAACTTAATTTTTTTCTTAAAATTTATTTACTTATTTTTAAATTTCCTTTAAATTGTAAATAATGTATAGTTCATTCCACATATACTAATTAAACAAGCAACATTTTCTTATTCTAGATATAAGTAAAATTTTAAATTTTTTAAATAAATACAACTTCATATTATGTAACACATTGCAAAACATGCATTTTTGATGAGTTGAACTAATGAAAGATTTATATGTTTATGTGAAGATATGATGAAACAAAATTATAGCTACACAACCATTCTTCTAGAGGTAAAGGTTATGCATAAAAAAATGATTTCTTTTGTTATTGAACCTCCTTCCTTGTCCCTTGTGGTTTGCCTCCACTCGACCTCTGCACGCTGATGACTTGAATCATATCACTCAACATTGTCATTTCTACACTGCATTCCTAACCTATATAATCCCCAAAATATATTGAAATGCTATTTTTTATCACAAAAAAGAAAACATGTCAAATGACCATAATACGATTTAACAAATATTTATTAAAGTTAAAATTTGTATAAAACAACTTGTTTAATTTGATTCAAGTCAAGAACAAATAGACCTAAAAAAGACTATACAATAGAAACAATCCATATATTATCTAAAACAATACAAACAAAAAGAATATGTAGTATTTTCACTTAGTAAATCATTTTCAAGTAAAAAGATATAACACAAACTCAATACTCCATAACATATTACGTTACTTCACCATGTAACGTGTATGTTGATTCTTATTTTTATTTTATTTCACTTACAATGTGTAAGAAAATAATTGAACATATTATTTGTTGTGATGTGAATATCAGGATTTAACTGTGTGATTTTGAGTCAAACTCGATGACCCATGTTTCATGAGTAGTGATTCAACATGAATCCATCTCTCATGAGAATAAATGGAACACTTAGCACTCATTGGATCTAGGTGATGCTCACAGGGGTGAAGCACCGGGACTTCCCGGGAGGTCACCCATCCCAGTACTACTCCAGCCTGAGCGCGCTTAACTACAGAGTTTCCTCCACAGTTAAACCCAAAGCTTGCAACCCCATTTGCAAAACCTTCACCAAGAGTGTCAGGCTGGAGTAGTACTGGGATGGGTGACCTCCCGGGAAGTCCCGGTGCTTCACCCCTGTGAGCATCACCTAGATCCAATGAGTGCTAAGTGTTCCATTTATTCTCATGAGAGATGGATTCATGTTGAATCACTACTCATGAAACATGGGTCATCGAGTTTGACTCAAAATCACACAGTTAAATCCTGATATTCACATCACAATTTGACTAGCTGTGGAAATCATCTCCTACTTATCAATATTATTTGTTACTGAATTCATGATATAGAAATAGAGGTTTGCACCCTAGTGGACCCTCAACTTCTCCTTCAATATATAAGTTCAAAACTTATCCTCTCTTAACAAAGATAATTACAAGTTTTCTTCCTCAATCTCAAAACCTAATGACTTGTTTCTTGTTTTAATATTACTTGACACAACATCTGCATCCCATCAACCTCACTTGATCTAATGAATGGATTTTCATTTGTAAAGCTAAATTTTGAAGAGTTGAATCTATCGCAATGATCTACAGAATGTAGGTCAACATATGAATAACATAAGAAAGAGACCCTCACAGGTTAATGCTTTCTAGTCCCTCACAGGTTAATGCTTTCTAGTCGTCTACTTTTCTTTGTGGATAAGTATGTCAATACTCAATGGGCTAAAAATATCACTGATTTAAATACACATTGGTCGAATAAACAAAAACATCTTTTTCAAACACAATGAAAGTCCTAAAGAAATTGAAACTAAGAAACACCAATTTCAAAAAAATTGGTTACCATTCCATTATAAATAATAATAATAGAAAACACGAGGTTTAGTATGTCAAAATCTCCAAATAAGATTAACAATATAAGAGAGATGATTTTGTTGGAATTCTTTAGAATAACTGAGAGGGGGGGGGGGGAATCAATTATCCAAGGTCTAGATGTACAAATGAAACTTTCCAGTACTAATCAGATCCATACCCGTAAAACCTTATCATGCATGCATCCATTAGGTCATACAATACTTAAACTTTGTAGGTTACTACCCTAGGTCAAAACAACTTTGCAAAAATGTAAACATGAAATACCATAAGAACATTCACACTATCTGACACAAGGATTTTATGTGGAAACCCAATTTGGGAAAAACCACCAATAACATGTTACTAATTCTCATTCTTCTGAAGTGATGCCTTAAGAAAGGCCAACCCTATTAAAGGTTACAATAAACACTGTTAAATATGACCTGGTTAAAGGATTTCAATCACCCTATTAGGAGTGAGCCTTGTTAGAATACTTTAGACCATTCCATTAGAATGTCACCTGATTAAAGAATTTATGAAGGACTATTAGGTCAACCTTAATCCAAAGGATTTAATCCACACTAGTACATTTATTAGAAAGTAACAATAGGACTTGATCTGATAAAAATTTACAACTCAGTTGCAGATTACGAATCTTTTTTTTAGTCCTCCATTCTACTTGGCATTCATACACTTCAGCTTTGATAGCTTGTTTACCCTTTAAGTATTTAGATCCCCTTAAGCCTTATTGCTTTGTATGCCAACTATAGTCTCTTTTGTTCAGCCACTAGATGAAGCAATACCCTAGAATCCTTGTCTTCCTTAGGTTCTCACACATGAAAACCTTTTCTTCTAACCATCTATCTCTATGGATAGATAATTTAGATATTTTGTTGCTTAATCATAATCGTCCATTTTAGGGTTAGGTAGGATTAGGTAGGATTCAATGAATCTACCTACTTTTCCATTTGGTTCCTCTACAATCTTCCTTGAATTCACCTCAAAATGGTTTACCTTGAATTTTGTGCCACCAACTCATTATAGTTATCTTCCACATGCTTTACACAATTCAAGAAATCAAATTAGTCAGCTCAGATTTGTCAAATCTTTGATTTAACATTGTTTGTTGTGACTTGACATCTATACTATTTTGTCACTTGGCAAACACTAAAGTTTATTCATGCTCGATACCAAATAAACTTTACTTGACATATACTAACATTCACTAGGCTTGCATTATTTGCTTCTTTTCTCAGCACCTCTTGATTTTCACTCGACTTTCATTGATTTCTACTTGGCTTGCACTGATTGCTCGAGAAGGCTTGGCAAACACTTTTCTTACTTGATCTTCTTCCAGTCTTAACTTGAGTAATCTTTCATTTCAGACTTTAAGTTGATAAACAATACACTATAGTATCAATGTCTTACTTGGTCTTAATGCTTCTTTTATGTACCAAATAACTCAACCTTTCTCTAGGTGTTTTTGTTATCTTCTTTTTTCAAATCCTCTTCATCAATCAACTAAATGATAGCTTTTAAAATAAAAAGCAAGTGTCTCACCAATAGGTAGGAGGTTTGATATCATTAACAAAATAATGATTATTCCATTACAAGATCTTCACTTCAAAACAATCTTATATCAACAATCTCCCTATTTGGCATTGATGGCAAACCAATACCAAAAAGAAAATAATATCTTTGAAATTTCTTCCTCTATTAGTATATGCCCTTCCTTTGCATAGGGTAATGTAAGATTTGTCAATCTCCTTTAATGTATCTCTCTTATATCTCCATCTGTAGCTTATTTTTCTCTTTATTATATTCATGTACTTATCTCCCTCTTTCTTATATTTGGGTATCTCTGACAAAAATGCCAAGGACTTGTCATCTCTATATGTAGATATAATCAATTTAGGTTCTCCCTCTGTCATCTTGCATCTAACTATAAGTCTTCTAATTTAGCTCCTTCATTACTTTAGGCGGCTCCTAAAATAAGATCCACTACATCAAGTTGCAAGATACAACATTCAACTCAATTGATGCAGAGCACCACTCATGCTTTATAAGTAGCTCTGGATAGGGGTATCACCCCTAGTTTACCTCTAAGATATTCATGTACATCCTTAGGTAAAGCGTTTGTGAATATATCAGTTATCTATTCTTTTGTATTCACATATTCCATCCTCACTTCTTTATCTTGAACCAACTCTCTCAAGTAATGATACTTGATTTTAACATGCTTTGTCTTTGTGTGCATCATAGGGTTCTTTGATATATTTATAACACTTGTATTATCACAATAAAGTACCACAAGTTTAGTGATTTCCTCCTTCATACCTTTGAGTAGCTGTTTGATTCATACCACATTTGTACAATTTACTGCAACAACCACATATTCAACTTCAACAATAGATTGAGATATACAATTTTGTTTCTTATTGGTCCAAGTGACCAATCTCTTTCTTGAGAAAAATGCTCCACCGCTTGTGCTCTTTCTGTCATTAATGTCTCTAGCTCAATCAACATCTATATAGGCTCTTAATTCAAATTTGTCATTTTTCTTGTAGTATAGACCATAGTCTTTTGTTCCTTTCAGATATCTCATAATTCTCTTAAAAACCATCAAATGATTCTCCTTAGGATTTGCAGAAAACCTTGCAACAATCCCAACAACTAATGCAATGTTAGGTCTGCTATGTACTACATATAGCAATTTGCCAACCGTAGATTTGTACAATGTTTGATTCACATCAGCAGAATCATCATTCTTTGAAAGTTTATGTCTTGTTACCATAGGAGTGCTAATTGGTTTTGAATCCACTAAATTAAAAAAATTCAATATCTCCTTCACATATTTAGTTTGAGTTATATATATACCATATTTCATATGATATACTTGCAAGCCAACAAAGAACTTGATCTCGCCAAACATAGACATCTCAAATTTTTTCTTCATTTCATTTGCAAATGACTTACATAATGCATTTTGACCTCCAAATATAATATCATCAACACAAATTCCAGCTAGTAAAATACCTTTACCTTCTTCTATCTTC
Source organism: Cupressus sempervirens (assembly GCA_028749045.1). Lineage (NCBI taxonomy): Eukaryota > Viridiplantae > Streptophyta > Pinopsida > Cupressales > Cupressaceae > Cupressus > Cupressus sempervirens. Next base: position 547,831,289 of record CM053790.1, on the reverse strand, counting down.
AAGTACATATTGTTGCTATCATCAATGTTCTCAAAACCAATCTTCACAAGATAATTGTGAAGCCTTTCATACCATGCTCTTGGGGCTTGCTTTAAACCATATAAAGCTTTGTGTAGTCTATATGTCATGTTCTTGTTTCTCTTATACCATTTGTTGGAATTCTTTAGAATAACTAAAAGGGTGGGGTAGGGGGGGTGAATTAGTTATCCAAGGTCTAGATGTACAAATAAAACTTTTCAGTACTAATAAGATCTATACCCATAAAACCTTATCATGCATGCATCCATTAGATCATACAATACTTAAACTTTTTAGGTTACTATCCTTGGTCAAAACAACTTTGTAGAAATGTAAACATGAAATACCACAAGAACATTCACACAATTTGACACAAGGATTTTACGTGGAAACCCAATTTGGGAAATAGAACCAGTAACATGCTACCAATTCTCACTCTTTTGAAGTGATGCCTAGTGAAAGGCCTACCCTATTAAAGGTTACAATACAAATTGTTAAATGTGACTTGGTTAAAGGATTTCAATCACCCTGTTAAGAGTGAGCCTTGTTAGAGGACTTTAGACCATTCCATTAGAATGTCACCCAGTTAAAGGATATACAAATGACTGTTAGGTCAACCTTAATCTAAAGGATTTTATCCATATTGGTACAATTATTAGAAAGTAACAATAGGACTTGATCTAATAAAAACTTACAACTCAGTTACATATTATATATCTCTATTTCAGTCCTCCATTCTACTTGGCATTCATACACTTAAGCTCTGATAGCTTGTTCACCCTTCAAGTATTCATCCCCTTTGAAAGCCTTCTTGGTTTGTATGCCAACCGTAGTCTCTTCTATTCACCACTAGATGAAGCAATACCCTAGACTCCTTGTCTTCTTAGGTTCTCATACATGACAACCTTTTCTTCTAACTAGCTATCTCTACAAATAAAGAATTTAGATCTTTTGTCACTTAACCACAATTGTCCATTTTAGGGTTAGGTAGGATTCAATGAATCTACCCACTTTTCCATTTGGTTCCTTTAGAAACTTCCTCTACGATCTTCCTTAAATTTGCCTCAAAATGGTTTACCTTGAATTCTGTGCCACTAGCTCATCATAGTTATCTTCCACACGATTCACATAATTCAAGAAATCAAATTAGTTGGCTCAGATTTGTCAAATCTTCAATTTGACATTGTTTGTTGTCACTCGACATCTATATTGTTCTATCACTTAGCAAACACTAAAGTTTATTGATGCTTAGCACCAACTAAACTTTACTCAACATATACTAACATTCACTTGGCTTGTACTATTTGTCTTCTCTGCTCGACATTTCTTGATTTTCACTCAACTTCCATTGATTTCTACTTGGCTTGCACTGACTACTTGGCAAGGCTTGACAAACACTTTTCTTACCTGGTCTTCTTCCAGTATTAACTCGAGTAATCTTTCATTTAAAACTTTAAGTAGATAAACAATACAGTATAATATCAATGCCTTACTTGGTCTTAAATGCTTCTTGTATATACCAAATAACTCAACCTTTCTCTAGGTGCTTTGTTATCTCCTCTTTTCAAATCCTCTTCATCAATCAACTAAATGATAGCTTTTAGACCAAAAATCAATCGTCTCACTAGTAGGTAGCAAGTTTGACATCATTGACAAAATAATGATTATTCCATTACAGGTTCTTCACTTCAAAACAATCTTATATCAACAGATTTTCCTCTGCTCATAGGAACTTCATGTTGTGAAGGCCATATCAGAACATATAAGCTATTTTTCCCTAATGAACTCCCATAATTTTTTCTTAATTTTATCATTGGGGTGTGCAATGAAGCAATGTAAAGAAAAGTATGGTTGTTTTATCTATATACAAAAAATGATAGTGACATGCTTAAATGACCTATACTGCCTATAACCTCATGGATACCTTTTAGGCTTACTGAGCTTATACACATACATATATATCTTTCAAACATTTAATCTTGTAATGCCAAGAGCAACAAAAATTTCAAAGTTGTAAACTAAAAGAGCAATTATTTTAGTATTTGCATGACTTTGCAAGTCTATAAGTGCATCCATAACTTTTAGTCAATCCTACAATTTAGTGAAGTCCAAATAGAATTTATAGAATTCTAGAATTCTGTAAGGATTCGTTTGGTTTGTGGAATTGTAGAAAACAAAGTTTCTAGAAATCTCAATTTAGCCCAATCAAGGTTTTGGAAATCTTCATTCCTATTTTTGGGATTTTACTTGTACCATTTGTTTCACTCCGAAGATGAGTGGAAAAATACATTTTTATGCGTAAGCTTGGAGTTGAAGGTAGACTCCAAAAATTACTCCAATCTCATTTTTTTACACTCCTCAAAAAACATAACCAGGTTTCAATTTTCAATTCCTAGTTGCTAGTGAGAAGTTTGATAACTTGGTTTTGAGACAAAATTAGAAGTCTGGTATTCTAATTCTATTTTACGAATTTTGAAACAAACATATTTTTTTTCAAATCCAAATTTTGAAAAAGCCAATTCCCGTCATCTTCCACCAACCAAACAGACCCTAAAGGAGACATTCCAACCATAAAGCCACCTAAAAAATTAGAAAGCCAACTTTGACAAGAAGGGCCAAATAATAAATAACTTAGTTTCTTCGAAAAACCTTACTAGACATGACTCAAAGCTTTTGAAATGCCAAAACCACAAAGCATCAAAAGCTCATATTTGTCTTAAAGTTCCGAGCAATCTTTGTGAAAAGCCTCTGGAACAACTTCCTTATGAGCAACCATTCTCAATCTATAGCGACGAGCCTAGAAAAAAAAATACACTACTTTATTAAGCCAACTACATGGTTACAAATGCATGCAAGTGATATCTATCATGTTGAACAAACATATGTCAGCCATGTAAACTACTTGAAAAATTCCACTTGTCCAATCTTGAAATCATCCTAGCTATTTTCATGTAGAATTTTTAAATAAATAAAATAATATGACTACCAAGAAAAATCAGTCTAGCCAATAGAAAAAAGAGAAAGTTAAATAATTAAAAAAATAACTTTAATAAAACAGTTCTTGAAATCACAAGATACATGGAGTTGCACAATTTTAGAGAACTCAAAACTGATTAGAAAATGCTACTTGAAAACATTAGTTGTGCCTAATAACAAGCATTTACCATTTTTCAACAGCATCAAATACATCAGCCGATACTAAAACTGTGAATAAGACCACCAGCTCAATTTTCAAACCCATTCATGTGACAAAGGCTCCGCAAAATTCTGAACCCTCTCGGAAAAAGCAACCAGGTGACTCCTTCCATGAGACCATAGCTTTAAAGAGTTTGAGAACGCTGGGAAAGGGTAGGGGAGGTATTCATTCTATTGGAAGGCGAGGGGTTTAGATTCTTCTGCTGTGTTGTATTGTTGTCGTGAGAGAGCAATACAACATTTCAACCAAATCCTCGTTACGATTTCTCGATCAGAAACATGGCCACCGTGGTAAATGGTGGAGTTACCGCAGGGGCAGTAGTGTACGAAGTGCTGGGACGCAGAGCTCGTGACGTGGATACCACCATCATTGAATACATCATAAATGTTCTCCAAGATGAAACCTTCGATTTTGGTCTCAAAGGAGAGGGCGCCTTCGATGCGGTGGGGGATCTCCTTGTCGATTCAGGATGTGTCGAAGATGAACCAGAGGCTCGCCTGGTACTCAAATTAATCTTTCTTTATTTTTAAAATTTTCAACTTTGGGTCAGGTTATTGTGAACTTTAACATAGAATGAAATAAGCTTGAGAATGTTCTTATGATCCATAAACCTACGCATTGAAATCATAGTAGCCTTATTTGAAATTCGTATCGTGAATGCTAACAAGCACAAGGCATTCAATTTGTTTTTCCTAAAGCAACCACAATACCGATTTCAAAGCCACGCTAACTTGCAATAGAATTCATTAAAAGTAAACAAATTGAGAAAATATTTTTGGTTGTATAAGATTGCAGAGGAGCCTGGACGTTTCTGCATCGGATGTTGGTCTGTCTTAGAGGCAGACTGATTTTTAGAAACTTTGTTAGATATTTTGCTAGCAAATTATTAAAAGGTTCATGTTTCGTGGGAATAAATTAATGTAGATTGATTTATGAGGTTGATAAAATTCAGAGTTGTTATTATTCATTGCCTACAGGTGGTTGCTATTAACTGGGGCACTTGTTGCAGTATCGCTTTAGTGTATACTTATTTTAAAGCTCTAAATTTGTTTTCTTGTATTTATTTTAATAGGAGCCGGCACATATAAATTTTTGTTCTTTGCTGTTCGGATTGTTTTGATTTATGCCAATATAACATTTTACTCCATTTTTATTTTTAGTTTTTGGAAATGACCTGACAAGGGATCGCGATTATCCATCTGTTTGGTTTCTCCACAATTACTGTTTTTTAGAAGCCTAGATGATCTTCAGCCTATAACAAAACTGTCTGATGTTCATTTGTAACAGTTATAAGTTTTCACCTTACTATGGACATAATTTCTTCCATTAGGGGTGTTGCATTTTCGATTTAAAACAAATATTCTGTTTCCTTGTTTCCTTCATGATTCTCCAAGGTGGAGCTTAGGCAACTAAATTTAACTACTTGTTGCTTATAGGTTTGTGGAAAACTCTCAGAAAGAATTGGAAACCACGAACAAAAAGGAACTAAGGAAGTGGTTCGAAGTCTTAGAACTCCAGTTCGCATGTACGATGGATTGTGCCAAGATGAAAGCCCCCCTAAGGTAGTTGATACACAAGATGGTCCTCTCATGTCCGAACGTGATCGTGCTAAAATTGAAAGAAGGAAGAGGAAAGAAGATCGTCAAAGAGAGGTATGCATGAATATGGACATGATTTATTCCTATATGTGCTTTAGCTTGAATGTTTTCTAGATTCAATGTTTGGGTATCCTGCCTGTTTTCTAACTTTTTTATGTTATTTTTTCGATGTTTTTTCTGTGGTTCTAAAAAGGCTGCATACCAGTCACATTTAGAAGAGATGAAAGCCACAATGGACGGAATGCCAGTTGCTTGTGTTCATCATGGCACTGGGGATGAGGGATCAGGTTCCAGGGACATTCACATGGAGAACTTTAATATATCTGTTGGAGGTCGAGAACTTATCAAGGATGGTTCAGTTACTCTGTCGTATGGAAGGCACTATGGTGAGCCAAGGATTGAAAATTCAAATCCAAATCCAAGTTTGATTATATATATTCTGTCATATGCTAGTGAACAAAGTGCACACAGAAGTATATTTGCAACTATTTTACCTTTCTTTTACTGCATCTATTCATTATAAATGGAGACAGAATATAATATAGAAACAAAAACATGATGCCTAAAGCATTTTTTGGTAGTTAAAATCCTTCAGTGAATTCTTCATTGCCTACATATTTTAATCAAATTCCCATTTTGTTAAAATCTCATGAGCATTGCATGTTTTTTTATTATCATTTGTTGCAGCCACCTTTAAATTTAATGTAATGCTTATCACCCATATGAGAAGTACATGGCAGGTAATCTACAAAGGGCATCTATTTTTAGGTTACATGCTACTTTGGTTTGTTGCAATGAAACTTGGGGATGTGTTACCCCCCTTGAGCCCCATGTTTTTGCGATGGTGACATCTAGAGGATGCAAGGAAAGGGATCGGACATCCCCTTGCTGCCTAGTAACACCATTGGGATGTGTAGTGTTAATTCCTTGTAACTTTGACAAGACAAGTGTTCTGATTTTCAGATTAGTCTGATCTGGATGCATTAGTTCCCTTAAGTATTGGTCACTAGAACATATTGCCCCCTCTAGACAGATCGGCATTTTCCTTGTGGCTTTATAAGCCTTCTTATTTACTAATGTGGTTAGTTAGTTACTAACCATTAGTAACTCTTGGAATGGGCACCAATCTTGAGGAAACAATTATGTTGTTAAATAGGCCAACCTAGAGAGGGACATGTCCATTCAATGAACATGCCCTTTGAGTTAGGTATAAGGGAGGGCTAGATTGCAGATTAGAAGACACACCGAAATCTATAAGTCTGCTCTTCTAGCAATCTGCCAAAATAGAATCATCTATAGGAATGTAAACATCTGCAAAAGTTCCATGAATTTAACTTGGTATCAGAGCTTAGTTCCTTCGTGGGAAGCTTAACCGCTTGAAGGTAGATCCATTCAAATTCATTGGGTTTAATCTGAGGTTTTTGAAGATTGTTGTGACTACTTGTACTATTTCTACTGTGGATGAGAAGCTATTGCTTGATGAAGAATTTGGCAATTCAAGAGATTGTCATTGTGTGGGACTACAATGATATTCTGAGCTGTAGATTGATAATAATTATCTTTCAAAGTTGGGCGGTCAATATTGTAGATTTTAGGCATTGCAAATCCCTAATAAAGATGTGTAAGTAATATTGTTTTCAGCATGCAAAGACTCTATATCTGGACGTGATTTACTTGGCTTCTTGGATGCTGCATTGTTGGAGGATTGGACGGCAATTAAACCCCGCTAACAGGACTGCGATTTGGGGTTGTAACTGGCCATTACAACCTGCAGTGTGTTCCTTCAATACGATAGCTAGTTGTTTGCCTGAAACATCATTATTAGTGTCATCCAACTTTGTTATTTGAACCTGCAATTGCTTGGTATCAAGAAGTGCCATCACTACAGACCTGCATTTAAAGAGAATATTTGTTTGTGCATTGGCGTGGGAAGTAAATGAGAGACTCCTGCTAGAAATTGTGCAACATTACTCAGATAATCAAGAACCTTTAGATCGTATTGAGGCGGACTTCATTTTGTTTGCTGATCTTTCTTGACATTCTAGGTTGAATTGAGTGCAAGTACATTCATAGCAGCGCCGACGTGCATCCTGGTTCTAGCATGAGCATTATCTAATACCAGTGTCAGTATTATTGAGGCACGTGGGTGGAGTTCTTTGGAACTGTGGCTGCGTTTGGAATACAGATCCATCACTAGAAGCTATGTGATAATGGAATATGTTTGAAGAGTCAAGATTGAAAACTGCAAATGAAAGAAAGGAATATAGGGAGATATACATAAAAAAAAATTGTTATTAGTCGGAGATGGTTATGATTAGAAATGGTTATGTGCTTGCCAGTCTGGACAAATAATTCTTCAATTCACATTTGCGTGCATAGAAGGCCACCGTTAGAGGATATGAATGGTCATGCCTTTCGCAAGGAAGGAGCATTGGGATATGAAAACATGGAATATGTAGTGATTATTTGCCAAATTTAATCAACACTTTTAAACTCCTGCTATAACACATCAAATGAAAATAGAGAACACGAGATGACTCATATTAACTTGTCCTGCAACAATTTTATCAAGTGTGGCGATTATATTAAGAAAAGTCACCTCCTTACAAATTTGTGATTACTTTAATGTGAGAGATTATCAATTTTTGTTTAGAATATAGGTTGGATAACACCAAACTTTCGGAATGTTAGATGGTTGAATTGACACATGGACAAGAAAGTGTCATCATGTATAAAGCGCTTGAATCCCACGTGGATTCCACGACAAGGAATACAAAAAATAGATCAAATTAGCGGGGCATAGGAATTTAGCAATGGCAATGTCGTGTGGATCAACGTTTGCAATGCTATTTCTAAAGAATTGGATCGATTGCGCTTTATTCTTGGGATCAGTACTATGATATGAGGAGATAATATCAGATTGTGAACAAATCAAGGAAAAATTACTCCTAGTTGGTTGTAATGTTCCCATTTTAGCAGTTGACCAAGTGTGTGTGCGTTAGCCTTGTTCTACATGGTCCCGAGGGCTAACGAAGGGTTTAATGGGATCCTGGAGTGTTTTGGCCTAGTCATTTCCAGTTTGGGCCAAAATGAAGTTGATTTACTTAGTTTCAGGCATACTTACTATTTTTAGTAAGTCGGTAGGACACAGTGCAGGTCAATTTTGGTGATTGGATTTGATACTCCTCGGTGAGAGCTTTCCGATGAGCTATCACTCGCATTATTCGGAGTCCGATTGCTAATACATTCTAATTCCTGAAGTTTTATTAAAGTAACGTCTAATTTAATTGTAAAATATGAAAGTGTTACTTTAATATTTATTTTATGGGGATGTGTACCCAAGGGAGACATAAGGGGTATTTTAATATATGTTTTATACACTACACATCTTTTATCCCACATTGCCCATATGAGTTGAGCGGACCCTTGGAAATAGAATAAAATGAATCATTTGTGGCTTCATTAGCAAGGTTGAATATGAGAAGAAATTGGTGTGTGAGTTGCAGCTCTGTTCTTGGCATTTGAGGACGTCTATCCTCTCTTGTAACATTCTAGACGTCATTCCCTTGGGGTTTGACCTTTGGAATTCTTTGTTATTGGCTTCATTATCAGGCAATTTAGTTGCATTTCCAGGTATAGGCAGATTTGGTATTTTGCTCATATCTTCTTCACTACTTTTTCGACGCTTTGAGGGAATGATATTACGAAGGTAGTGGACTGATTGAAGGACAAAGCAATGTAGCAGCAAGTTCGAAAGCATGGGCTGCAGTATTATGTCAATACTGCTGAAGTAATTAGTGAGTTGATAAATCTGCCATGTATTTGGTTTTATGACTTCTGAAAATAACTTTTTATTAGCAGCAATTCATTTCCACTTTGCATATTATTGTAGTTTCTTTTTTGTTTATGTTGTATGATACCAATTCCATGCACAAAACACAACAAACAAATAAACGTTTGATTTCTGGAGTTATAAGGGGTCTAAAACATTAAACGAAGAAATAAGAGGTTGAATGCAAACTGTTTGACAAAATTCCTTTTAGCAAATTGGTTTAGTTTTTTGGGACATCCAAGGGTGCCCATTACAGTGGTATCAGAGCTATAAGTCCTGCCATCCTGTGGAGGTCTTATAGGAAATTTGGAACAGCCGGATAGAGGGAAAAGTTTTTGACGAAATGTCAAAACACTAAAATCAGAAATTAAAAAAAAAAAAACACAGGCTAAGCATTTATGCTTGAGCATGCAACAGGGGCCTTATAATTTCTGCGATACCAGAGCAAGACAAAATAGGATTTTAGACTTGCAAAACAAACAGTCTAGTACATCCGTGCAGGGGGACATTGAATCCAGCCATACAGACACAAAAGAGATATTCTTTGATCAGGACAACAATATGGGTGATCGAGATGACAAGAATACAGGATTAGGCGGAGGCGGGAATGCCGGTCCAGATCAGGGGGACGTAATGTTCAGAGAATTACTGGATACATTAGAGCAGGGGCAGCGTATGCAGCAGGAGCAAAATAGGTGAATGGACATGATGTTGCAGCTCATGGCTGGACAGATGGGTGTCAATATTAATCCAGGTGATGCCAACAACAGAAACAATAACAATGGGGGAAACAATAACCATGGAGGCCAAGGCAACAACAATGGTCTTGAAAATAACATTAATGGTAATAATGGACACGGCAACAATGGGAATGAGGCTGATAACTTTAGACACGTTGCACGCCCAGCACGGATTGCGAGCTCGAGACCTCTTCTACCGACCTTCCCACCCAGAGATCCGGTTCAACCAGTAAACGAACCGCAAATTACTGAGTTACAGGATCAGTTTAGGAGGGACTGGGAGGCTAGTGGACCGGAGTTTCAGGCGGATATTTCCCTCAGAGATTATATGGACTTGAGGATGAGACACATGCCTAGAGCAGGAGGGAGGAATCAAAACTTTGAGCTGAGAAAGAAAGCTGGAAAACTTTCCTTACCTTATTATGATGCTTTAGGGAAGATGACTGCACGAGCTTGGGTGCAGAAGGTAGATACATACTTGCAGCTAAATCCTATGCCTGAGGAGGAGGCTATTAAGTATGCGGCTATGCACTTGGATGGCGTTGCACATGAATGGTGGCATCATGGCATGGTGACTTTGGGGCATAATCAGATTACATCCTATGAGGAATTCACCGAAACATTGATTGAGAGATTTGACACTAGGGATCCCGAGTTACATTTCAAGGAACTAGCACAGTTAAAACAGTCAGGTTCTGTGGATGCTTACATTGCCGAGTTTTAGCGCTTGTCTGTACTTGTTACTGATATCTCTCCTAGGAGATTGGTGGTGTTATTTTGTGATGGTCTTACTGATCCATTACGAGGTTGGGTGAAGGGACATGATCCACTCACCTTAGCTGAAGCAACTAAAAAGGCACGAGATTTAGCCCCTTCGGTATACAAAGGAAAAAACCATTCAACAGATTCTTCCTACCGCAAGGACAAAGACAAAAAACCGTTTCAGAAAGAGTATAGCAAACCCAAAGAAGGATCAAAAGGACTAGATAATGAAACCTTGAATGAACTTCGAAAGAAGAAGCTGTGTTTCCATTGTAGAGAGCCTTGGGACTTATCTCATAAATGTTCTCTCAAGGCTAAGGCAAATCAAATGGAGTATTTTTCAGTAGAAGATTCAGAGTCAGAGGGGGAGGATCAGCACTCCGATTCAGATGAGGGTAACACTATAGAGGAGAGCAGCATTCCTAAGGATGATAGATCGTTGGCACGCTTGACAGGGGCCCAAAAGGCAATCACATTTAAGGTCAGGGGTACTATCCAGGGGCAGAAAGTGATATCTCTTATTGACACTGGGGCTACACATAACTTCATAGATGCACAGTTGGTAGCCAGGAGAGGGTTACAGACAAAGGAGCATGATGGGTTTAGAGTCATGGTGGCTAACGGTGATAAATTATTATGCACTCGGAAGATATCTAATCTTCACATCAGGTTTGGAGATGGCTACGAGTTGAAGGATGAGTTCTATGTTGTGGACATGGGAGATTATGATGTCATCCTCGGCATGACATGGATGGCTTCACTAGTGGAGTTCACACTCAACCTAGCGAAATTGGAGATGAGATTCCAGCATGAGGGCAGAACTGTGGTACTTAGAGGTCTTTCAGATGGAGGTTGCAGAGTAGTGTCCTTGAGGAGAATGCAGACACTTTTTCGTCATGATGACATAGAGTGGGCGGCAGAGTGCTACATTATGCCAACTTCACTAGAGCCACAAGAAAAGAGTCATCCACTAGATATTCAGAAGATACTTGATAGACACGCTAAAGTATTTAGCGATATTCCTCATGGGGTTCCTCCTGACAGAGGGATGGAACATGTTATTGAGCTCGAGGAGGGAGCCAAACCAGTTATGATTACTCCCTATCGTCATCCTAAGAAACACAAGGATGAGATAGAGAAGGCGATTAAGGATTTGTTGGAGATGGGGCATATCAGGCCCTGTAAGAGCCCCTTTGCTTCAACAGTAGTATTGGTAAAGAAGAAGGATGGGACGATGCGCATGTGCATTGATTACAGGGCACTGAATAAGAAAACAATTAAAAACAGGTATCCCATTCCTAGGATTGATGAGCTGATTGATGAGTTGCATGGGGCATGCTTCTTCACCAAAATTGATTTGCGATCCGGATACCATCAGATCAGGATGAGAGCAAAGGACATTGAGAAAACAGCCTTCCGATGTCACTATGGCCACTTTGAGTTCATGGTTATGCCATTTGGTCTAACCAATGCACCCGCTACATTTCAAAGTTGTATGAACCAGGTATTCAGGAAGCAGTTGAGGAGATTTGTCTTGATCTTCTTTGATGACATCTTGGTCTTCAGTAAGACCTGGTAGGAGCACTTACATCATCTGGAGGAGGTATTATCTATTTTGGAGAGAGAGTCATTGTATGCCAAGGAATCTAAATGTGAGTTTGGCATGACTGAGCTCCTTTACCTTGGGCATATCATTAGTGCAGATGGCATTCGGGTTGATCCCGAAAAGATTAGAGCTATTGTAGAGTGGCCTACTCCCACAAACCTCACACAGCTTAAGGGATTCTTTGGTTTATGTGGTTTTTATAGGAGGTTTGTTAAGGGATTCTCACAAATTGCTACACCCTTGACAAATCTTACCAGGAAAGGAGCCTTCGTGTGGACAGGGGCAGCACAGAGGTGTTTTGAGCATTTCAAGCAAGTAATGTCTTCATGTCCAGTTCTAGCTCTACCGGATTTCACGAAGCCTTTTGAGCTTCATTGTGATGCATCAGGTGATGGGATTGGAGCAGTATTGATGCAGGAGAAGCATCCCATTGCATTCGAGAGTAGGAAGCTCCGGGGAGTTGAGAAGAGTTATTCTGTCTATGACCAGGAGATGTTGGCCATAATGCATGCATTGGCCAAATTTCGATCATATTTGGTAGGTGGACGTTTTGTTATCAAGACTGATCACAACAATATTAAATACTTCATGAGCCAGCGTGATCTTAATGACCGGCAACAAAAATGGGTGACTAAATTGCAGGCTTATGACTTTGACATAGAGTTTGTCAAAGGTAAGAAAAATGTGGTGGCTGATGCCTTATCTCGGAGACCTCACTTATGTGCTCTGGCAGAGATTTCAAGAGATTGGAGAGATCGGATTATAGCAGAGTATGTCGGAGATGCTTGGGCTTCTGGATTGATTTCAGGTACCATACAGGATGATCACTATGAGGTGATAGATGGATTGATCAGAGTTCAAGACAGGGTTTATTTGATTCCGTCATCACATTTGAGAGAGGCGATACTGAAGGCATTTCATGATGCACCCACAGTTGGACATCCGGGGGTCTTCAAGACCTACAGGTAGATCCGAGAGCGGTTTTCATGGAAAGGGCTCAAGGATGATGTTCAGAGGTATGTCAGGGAGTGTGTGGTTTGTCAACAGAATAAGGGAGAGCACACATTTCCTGCAGGTTTATTACAACCCTTGCCCATTCCTGATAGGAAATGGGAAAGTATTTCGATGGACTTCATCACTGGTTTACCACGAGTGTAGGGAAGAGATTGCATCTATGTGGTGGTAGACTGCTTGACGAAGTTTGCTCACTTCTTTGCTATTCCATCTACTTACACAGCAACACAGGTGGCAGATCTTTTCTTTAGAAAGATATTCAGGTTACATGGGCTGCCCAGATCCATTGTCAGCGACCGGGATAGTAAGTTTATGAGTGTTTTTTGGCAAGAGTTGTTTAGGTTGTGTGGTACAGATCTTACACCTAGCACTAGTTATCATCCACAAACAGATGGGCAAACAGAGATTGTGAATAAATGGGTGGAAGGATATTTGAGGAACTATGTAACTGCACAACAAAAGGCTTGGATCAAATGGTTGCATATGGGAGAGTATTGTTATAACACCACTTATCATAGGTCCATCAAGATGACTCCTTTCATGGAACTCTATGGTTATGAAGCACCTAGCTTCATGGATTTAGTTTTGGGGGACAGTAGAGTGCCCAAAGCCAAAAACTTATTGCAGGATAGTCAGGACATCCTGAAAGTGCTCAAAGAGAATATACAACAGGCCCAGAATCAATAGAAATTGTATGCTGATCAGCACCGAATAGAGCGTAGCTTCGAGGTAGGGGATATGGTTTACTTGAGGCTACAACCATATAGACAGTCATCGCTCAAGAAGAGCGGAGCTGAAAAATTGAAACCTAGATTTTATGGTCCCTATAGGGTGATTCGCAAAGTGGGCAAAGTTGCCTATGAGCTTGAGCTTCCAGAGGGCAATCGAGTGCACAATGTGTTTCATGTGTCTAGGCTTAAGAAAGCCATTGGTCAGAATGTAGTGCCTTCTGCAGATTTACCCCCTTTGGATGAGGAGGGGAAGCTTGTGTTAGTACCCGAGGCTATTCTGGACACCAGAGAGAGGAAGCTTAGAAACAGGATAGTGAAGGAGTATTTGGTCAGATGGAGAGACCTGCCGGAGGAAGATTCTACATGGGAGAGTGAGCAGGTTATTCAATAGGCTGGACTGAGATTGCTTGAGGACAAGCAATTTCAAGGGGGGCGGACTGTAATGTCCCCATTTTAGTAGTTGACCAAGTGTGTGTGCGTTAGCCTTGTTCTACATGGTCCTGAGGGCTAACGATGGGTTTAATGGGATCTTGGAGTGTTTTGGCCTAGTCATTTCCAGTTTGGGCCAAAACGAAGTTGATTTACTCAGTTTCAGGCATACTTACTATTTTTAGTAAGTCGGCAAGACACAGTGCAGGTCAATTTTGGTGATTGGATTTGATACTCCTCGGTGAGAGCTTTTCGATGAGCTATCACTCGCATTATTCGGAGTCCGATTGCTAATACATTCTAATGCCTGAAGTTTCATTAAAGTAACCTCTAATTTAATTGTAAAATATTAAAGTGTTACTTTAATATTTATTTTATGGGAATGTGTACCCAAGGGAGACATAAGGGGTATTTTAATATATGTTCTATATACTACACATCTTTTATCCCACATTGCTCATATGAGTTGAGCGGACCCTTGGAAATAGAATAAAAGGAAGCATTTGTGGCTTCATTAGCAAGGTTGAATATGAGAAGAAATTGGTGTGTGAGTTGCAGCTCCGTTCTTGGCATTTGAGGATGTCTATCCTCTCTTGTAACATTCTAGACGTCATTCCCTTGGGGTTTGACCTTTGGAATTCTTTGTTATTGGCTTCATTATCAGGCAATTTAGTTGCATTTTCAGCTACAGGCAGATTTGGTATTTTGCTCATATCTTCTTCACTACTTTTCCGACGCTTATGCCGCTTTGAGGGAATGATATTACGAAAGTAGTGGACTGATTGAAGGACAAAGCACTGTAGCAGCAAGTTCGAAAGCATGGGCTGCAGTATTATGTCAATACTGCTGAAGTAATTAGTGAGTTGATAAATCTGCCATGTATTTGGTTTTATGAATTCTGAAAATAACTTTTTATTAGCAGCAGTTCATTTCCACTTTGCATATTATTGTAGTTTCTTTCTTGTTTATGTTTTATGATACCAATTCCATGCACAAAACACAACAAACAAATAAACGTTTGATTTCTGGAGTTATAAGGGGTCTAAAACATTAAACGAAGAAATAAGAGGTTGAATGCAAACTGTTTGACAAAATTTCTTTCAGCAAATTGGTTTAGTTTTTTGGGACATCCTGGGGTGCCCATTACATTGGCAACGTATGTGGCAAACATCTGACATGGCATTTCCATCAAGGAAAATATTGAATGCTATATGTCGAGCTAAACTAGCAAAGAGGAGAACCACTTTTGATATGTGAAATGGTGAGACTTGTGGGAATGGTCTCATTTAATCAACACCCATAGCAAAACCAACAAAACATAACCAGATTAAGAGGATGATTGAAGATAAGTGGTAATGCGAATGATTAATTGACGTACCGAGTTGATTGATGAATTCCATTCTGTGATCAGTAGTATATGGAATTGTTTGTCAGTTCCTGGTAATTGCTTACGTGTTATTCCAGAAGGGGAGATGGCATCAAGTTAGAAAGTTTTCTTGGCACCCGTCAAGACTCAAAATCAGAGAGAGTTCGATTTTTTTCTCATAAGATATGGAGACATTTGGAGAATTTACAGCAAGTAAGCCGAATGCCGCTCTACTGAAAGGAAACTCCCATTCAGAATAAGTTTGATCCACTATAAAAGGGAACTTTGGAATAAGAACCAATGATTCTATCATCTGAGACAAACTCGATTATTTTGATTGAGAGGGAGTTCATCATTGAAGATAACTCGTGGATGGAATCACTGATGAGATGCACATGGATAAAGATTACATCATGAGACTACAAATCATTTTACTTAAGGCATTTCTGATCTTCCCTCAAGTCCAAGAGGGAGTGTTAATGATTGTGGACTTAGAAAATATGCATTCCGTATAATCTTATGACTATTTAGATTATGGTTCTTGTTGGGTGATGCGACGCGCTCCCCTGCCCACAGGTGGTTAATTATGTGGTGTTCCATGTTCACTAACAGTCATGGCTTTTGGTGCAACGGCAAATGGGCCCTACAATTGGTATCAGAGTCTGGTTTTGGCCTGGTCATGGGTTCAAATCTCCCCGGTGCCTTCCCAACCCGCGTAAGCACCTGGTATGCGCGTCGAGGGGGAGATTGTTGGGTGATGCGACGCGCTTCCCTGCCCACAGGTGGTTAATTATGTGGTGTTCCATGTTCACTAACAGTCATGGCTTTTGGTGCAACGGCAAATGGGCCCTACAGTTCTCTTAGAAAGGAGGGAATAAAGTGACATCATGTTGTGATACTAAGAGCATGGATATTAGCATGGTATGCCTTCTTGACAAAAGGAGAAGCTAAATGATTTGCAATGGTGAATCTTGACTCAGAGGGAGTAGACCATGCTTTATTGATTCCCGAGTAATAAAGAATTTGTAGCAGAGAATCATAAGTATCATCTTATAAGAAGGTTATATGTCAGAGAGAGTACCTAGAAGATCGAGTTGACTCCCCAAGATCTAGGTCATACAAACTCAGTCTGAGCGTACCAAGTCAAGTTGGTGTATACTCATAAAGTACAAAAGCTTTCATCAAGGTTATGGTGGAAAGATAAGTAGTATCTATTGTACTTGAGTTCTTCTTTTACCTTATGTCTATAATATCTTTCATTTGTATTTTTTATAAGAAGAGTATATGCATTGATTTTTTAAATAATGTTCTTGTAGGAAAGAATTTTTGGATTCAGAGGGAGTCTGACATCTCATCAAGGCAACCTTGAATAAGGAGCTCGGAAGATTTGACATCCAATAGGAGTCTGGAAAATCTATAGTGAGCAACCATTTGATGGGCCTACCTTTATAAACATCATGGTGTGGAAGCATTTTTCAGGAAACAATGTTGCAACATCAGTTTGCAGTAATAGAAAACAATCTTCTAGGATGAATTTGCAGTGATAGCAAATGATCGTATGGTGTTTTAAATTAGTAGAGGACTACTGGCAAGGCAAATCTTGAATAGATTCAAGATTGTGTTGTGAAAGAGATATTTCGATGTCTATGAATCACAACTTGGATAAAGAGAGAATAATTAAATTATTCTCTAGACTTTATCCTTAAGTACTAGAAATTAGAAAGCAGGTATTCTTATCAAACCTCTTTGAGAGTGATCATCTCAGGAAAGATCCAAGAATGATTGAATTGTTTTTGTGATAATTTATGTTATTGTCAAGATATTGACTGTTATGGGGCTTCACCATTTGTGTTTGCTATTTAAGAGGTGACAATCTCTGAAATAATGAACACTTGTATAAAGACATTATAGGAGGTGACGATCTTTGAGATAATGTTTTGACCAGTAGAGAACTACTGGTAGGGTTGGATGAATTTAAGATCATGTTGCGATGGAGGCATTTCTATGTCTATGAATCACAACTTGGATAAAGGAAGAATTTAATTATTCTCCGAATTTTATCTAGTGTATTGGCAGATCTTAATACATGATCATGTTGTGTGCTTATGAGTCACAACTTGGATAAAGGAAGAATTTAATTATTCTTCAGATTTTATCCTGTGTAAGGCATTCTAGTAATGGATTGTTGGTAGAATCTAGATCTTGGACGAAATCAAGATCATGTTGTGACAGTGACATTTTTAAAAAACTCTAGACATCACAACTTGGGTAAAGGGAGAATTTAATTATTCTCTAGTCTTTATCCTAAGTAGTGCATTCTATGCAATACTGTTATCACAAGTTTAGGTAATACTTCATATCACAAGCCTTGTCAAACACTCTGTGTTACAAGTCTAGGTGATTTGATAGTTTGTATTACGAATGATGCTTAGTGATTTGATCACAAGCTTTGGTGATAACTTATATTACAAGATTTGTAATATGATGTGTTTTTAGGTATCATTTGTCTAATGATACATCATGCTTGAAATTTAGAAAGGTATAGAGTGTATATCTATGCCTAGTCATCTCTATTGATGTTGCTAGATATGTTTCTATCACTTATCAAGTTAAGAGGGAGTGTTAATTCCTTGTAACTTTGACAAGACAAGTGTTTTGATTTTCAGATCACTCTGATCTGGATGCATGAGTTCCCTTAAGTATTGGTCACTAGAACATATTGTCCCCTCTAGACAGATCGGCATTTTCCTTGTGGCTTTTATAAACCTTCTTATTTACTACCATGGTTAGTTAGTTACTAACCATTAGTAACTCTTGGAATGGGCACCAATCTTGAGGAAACAATTATGTTGTTAAATAGGCCAACCTAGAGAGGGACATGTCCATTCAATGAACATGCCCTTTGAGTTAGGTATAAGGGAGGGCTAGATTGCAGATTAGAAGACACACCGAAATCTACAAGTCTGCTCTTCTAGCAATTTTCCCAAATAGAATCATCTATAGGAGTGTAAACATCTGCAAAAGGTCCATGAAATTAACATGTAGAAGTGGTGGAGACAACCAGGCATCTTTAGGACATCTCGGAGATGCCTAGGCGTCCCTTGAGCATCTTGGGGACGTCTAGAAGTCTCTTGTCCCCAAATGTCTTAAAAGTGTATTTATTTAAATTCCTGTTTTGTGTTTTGGGATAGGGTTGAGCTCTAATTTGACGGATCTTGACAATGAGGAGTCTAGTAGTTCTAGTGATAAGGAGTTTGGGGATGAGTAGAAACCTCTCTTTACAAGATTTCAACATTTTGTACTTATTATGCTATTCATTGTAATCAACGTGATATTTTTGATATAAAAAAACTCCAATGCGACAATGTCATATTTCAAATTTTATTTAGTGTTCAAGTTTCTACAATTAAGATGGAAATTTTAAATCTTAGTATTTAGCTATGTCATAGGATTCGCCGAATTTCATGCTTGAAGTTCAAAATTCGGCGAACATTCAAAATAGGTATGAAGTTTCTAAAAATCTCCACTATATATGTACAAAAAAAACATTGATATTTTTTTAAGAAATATATTTTCCCAAAAACATTTTTTGTTATGGTTTTTACAAGTTTTTAAATAAATTCAAAGCCCATGCTGTCATAAAATGAGTTTGTCAAGCAAGGGCACACATTCGTTTTGCAACAAACTTCATATTGTTCATCTAATTGGAATTGCTAGCAGCTAGAGGAATGAACCATGAGCTACACATTCTTTGGCACAATTTTTTCAATGCAATCTATTCGACTTTGGGAGCAATTATTTGGTGCGGATTTCTTTTGGGAATTTCAGCATATTTGTTTTAGCTCTAGTGTACCGACCAATAAATTGAGAGATTAGGATTACTATTTAAAAGTTTTTATTTAGGTCTTTCATTGTTTTATAAAATATTAAATTTTGCATTATTGATGTTATAAAAAGTAAAAAACATTTTATAGATGTAAGTTTAATATAATTTTAATTTTATATTTTCTTGTTTTTAACATCATCATTTAAAATATAAATTCAATATTTAATATATTTTCAATTAGGTCAAATTTAATGTTGATTTTTTTTTTTTTTTCTGAATTTTTTGTCCTTGTCAAACTTATCCAAATCTTATTGTTGCCAAACTCGAATTCAAGCTTTGACTTAGATATTTGGTATTTGCAATCTTGTTGTTTTACTAATTTGCCAAAAGTTTCATTTGAAATGTAATTCTTTTCATATTTAGTTTTTCAAGTACTATATGTATATCAACACTGTCCCCTACTCCCCGTCACCTCTCCCTTGCTATTCATGAACTTAGGTCCTTTGCACTCCCATTCTTCAAAATTTGTCCCCTAGTCCCGACACTCAGTGGAACATTGGCTTGTTGAATTACCTTTATTTGATCAATTGTTAAGATTGCCTATCCTTTTTTGGCAATATATAAGTATAGGGGCTTGGTTTTCCGTTTGGGTAAATGGAAGTGTTGTTTTGACTTTGTTCTTCATACCTTGATTTCCTGACACTTAGTGGAACATTGGCTCGTTGAATTACTTTTATTTGATCAATTGTTAAGATTGCCTATCCTTTTTTGGCAATATATAAGTACAGGGGCGTGGTTTTCCATTTGGGTAAATGGAAGTGTTGTTTTGACTTTGTTCTTCATATCTTGATTTGTAGAGTGTCATTTGTCTTGGAAGAGAAATGAACTTGAAGGCCGATTTTCTATATGTTGGAATCCCGAAATGATCTGATTTTTGAATTAGTATTTTTGTAACCTTAGAACTTGGAATTTGCAACTCTTTGATCTGCTTTAGGAATAGGTTGAAAATGGGACCAACCTATATTGGTATATGTCAAAAACTCAACCTATACTTGGAAGTGACCAAATCAGAAACAAGAAATTGGATGTGGGCAAGTCTGCTGAGGGTCTTTCCAACTTGGCAACTGAATGTATACCTTGAATATTTAGCTATAGGACTTAAATTTGATCTAGACTTAATATTGTTGCAATCCAGAACATTAAGTGGATCTGGAGAGTTCCTCCAAATGGGTCCTTGGGTTTGTACTTGGAACTACAATCCGGTTACTGCAAATTTGGAAAAGTGTGTGGGGGTGGCTATATAGGGGGTTGCCATAGTCAACCCCTCGTTTTGGTGATTTCCTCCTCCATAGATAGCCGTTGAGAAATGTAGAAAGTGTGATAGTACTCGTGTAGCTAGATTGTATCTAGAATGTAAAGGAGTTAGTAAATGTAAATGCCAAGATCTAATCTTAAGAGTGAAACCCTAGCTTGTAAATGCAATCAAAATGTGTATGAATGCATGTAAATGTGATAGTGTAAATATGAATTAACAATGCACAAATTTGAAAATAACAAGGAAATCATACCAAGCCCCCAAGGGCAAAAGTACACCCGGCCATCTTTACAATCCATTTGCAACTCCACGATATAAAAAAGATGTCTTAAATGCTTGATCGAGATGTTTGAATGGAATCTTCAGTGCTCCACCCTTGCTTTAAAAGGATAACTTCAAGCTAGGGCTCTACCTTACAATGGCTGCTTGTCAAATTAGGACGTCCACCTTGCTTGATCACGTTTTGATATCTCAAAATGAGGCAAATGTGTTGCTTTTATAGGGATTTCAGGCTTCAAATTTGCAAGAGCCGACCTTATTGGGTGGGAAAAAGGAAACGACCTTACATTGGTAATGCAACCCATCAAATTTAACCCCTAGGGATATAGGTCGAACATAGGTTCAACTTATAATGTTATTGGTTGAACCTATGTTTGACCTATACTTCGAGGGTGTTAATTTCAAGATAAAAGTGCAGGGTCCAAGAAGTATTGAGTGGTTTGGGGAAAATTAGAAAGATAAGTGGCAAAATTGATCATAGTTGCATCCAAATCTTGAATTTGCCAACACAGGACCCAAGAGGGAAATCAATTTTGTGATTGGAGGAAAAAGTAGAGGGGGATGCTAAAAAATTAACTCCTACCTTGACTTAAATACCAATGAAAAGAAAATTGAATGAAATGTGAAGTAAATGTAATTATAAAGTGTTATAATGCAAATGTATAGTGCAAATATACTAAGGAGGGTGCTAAACAACCATTTAATTGTAGAGCACACAAATGCTTACAATTTAAGACGATACAAAATGATGGAATTTGCCTTCTTTTGATTCTAATCTGCACTTTTATTTTTGGAAATTCCCCCTTAGACTTGATGGAATTTGGACTTGATTAATGGAGTTTGCACCTTATGTTTTCAATTTTGCGCTTTGATTCATCTCTACTCTGTTTTTTATCCTTAATTGCTTGAGTTTTGTTTTGAGATGTCATTACTTGACTACCTTATATTGGTGCCTATGCTTGATTGTCTCAGTTGAGGTTGCCAACCTCATCATTTTTGCATTTCTATATCATTTCTTCTTGGGCATGATTTTGCACTTTAGCTGGACTTTAGGGGGCAAATCCATGTTTTAGGGGGACTAATTGTGTCACAAATACTTGTTTGAGCTAGAATTCCTTAAGCAAGGTGGGTGCAAATACATGTTTGAGCTGGAATTCCCTAAGCAAGGTGGTCGCAAATACTTGTTTGAGTTAGAATTTGTTAAGCAAATTGGGTGCATTTTAGCCTTTCAACTGGAATTGATGAAGGGATTTCAAATTTTAGGTGGAAATGCTCTTGTCAAAGATTGGAAATTCACAATTTAGCTGGTCTTTTCAAGGGAAAATCCACGTTTTAGGTAGAGTTCCTTGATTTTTTTCCTTTTCCACTAATGATTTTCTTTTTTCAACTCAAGAATTCCTAATTTTGTTTAAACATTTCACATTTTTTGTTTTGGAGTTCTTCTTTTGACAAGGGTTTTGATTTTCAATTGAAGGATTTCCCATGCATTTAATTTTTTTTTTCTTCCCTTCTCTTTTAAATTTGGAACTGTTTTATCTGTTCCTCACTTAGAATTTTTCCAAATTTTGATTTTTCACTTTTCCAGATTACAACTTCACAAATTTCATTTTGGAACATTGCATTTTCCAAAACATATATTGTATCGACTTACTCAAGGATTGGAAGGGAAACTTGACCTAGAGGTGGGTTTGCTAAAGGAAGACCTCCTCAAACCTGGATTTTGCAATAGATACTTGATCCATGGAGAATTTCTTCATTCCAAATGTCAACCTAGGAATTCTTGACGTGGTTCACCTGTTCCTTAAAATCTAGAATACCAAGAAACTTGAAAATGTTGCCAAGAAGTAAGGACAACTAAGTTAAATGCTAAGCTATTAAGTGAAAGAAAGAGGGAGTCCTATTGATGTGAGTTTTATGACTACTCTAACATGCAAGATGAAACACTTAGAATCCCAAGGTGAAACATCAATTGTCTAATCCTCTTTGAACAATGACACCACGTATGCTAGTTATTGCAAAAAAGATCGTAGAGGTAACTCCAAGGTTCCTATTCTTGTTGGACATTTTTTGATGTGGTTTGCTGGTAACCATATGGGGACTTATGCTATTCGTTCAATGGAAGATAAACTCTCTAATGAGAATGATTTGGTAGTTTGAGCTCATCAACTACTTCTCACCAAACAAATTGCAATAAGATAAAGGGTTTAGGAAGCTAAGCTAACAATGCAAGAGATCATTGATGGTGAGGTGAGACTAAACCAATCTTTGCTTTGCCAAATGAACTATGCAAAGGAGGGTGCAATCTTCTAAGGATGCATGCATGATTTTCATATTGTCAGCACTCATTCAAATACCCAGTAATGATACAATCTAAATGAACATTTCTAATTGAAGTTAAATGCTTTTGATCAGTTCAAACCAACCTTACATTGCTACTTGCAATCAACAAGTACTAAAAGATATAAAAATTGATTCACCATAGTTCACCATTCAACAATATATTCTACTTCTATCCAACATAAGTAAAATCCTACTCTAAGTGAGGAAATGAAGAAACCATGCAATACTCCAAAACTTCCCAAACATTCGCTGTGATAATAACACTGAAGAAGGAATATTTTGTTAGGATTATGGAAATAATATTTGCAAGTCTCTCTTTACAAATATTCACCATGCTAATAACAATGAAGAAGGAATAATTTTGTTAGCATTATGGCAACAATATTTGCCAGTCTATCTTTACAAATGATTTGAGCAAGGCTTACATAGTTCTCCAAGTATGATGAATGTCCAAGACTGATTTGAGATCGGTGACCAAGATTACGCCAAAAAGTCCTAATGTAACTACTAGCTACATGCATTAAATGGTTATCCAATTACAATGAAGCACCACTTTTTGGGCCAATGAGAAAATTACACAGGTTTGAGAACCAATGAGAAAATAGGTTAGATAGAGATATTAAGTGGACTCCACATGTACATTTGGAGTAATTTGATTGAATGCACTTGGACATGTGGAACTAGGATCATTTGATTGGTCGAAGATGAGTGTAAACTACCTTAGTATGCTTATCTTATAAACTTCATCAATACCTTCTTCAATATCGTAAAGAAGTCTCTATTGTTCTAGCAATATCTCTTGATGCTCAATATCTTCTAGTCTTTGATTGAATGTGATGGCTTATATTCCTAAATTGCTTCATCTTCATAAACTTTCTTGATCCTCTTGGAAATCATCTCATTGAAATGACTTGAACTTGCTTGTCCTCGAAATCTTGATGTCTTGACCTTGAAATGATGGGGTCTTTCATGTATTTGGATCTTTTTACCCGATCTTAGATTTCTGAAGGAAATTCATGTTTGTGATGATCTCCTTCATTTCTAGATTGTATCATGATGTTGTTACTCACATTGTTTGTTAATCATCCTCTTCCATACAATCATTTTGTCCTTTCACTTTTCACTTTGCACTTGCACATCCCCCTTGTCTAACGTCTTGCTCAAAATCAAGTGAAAAGTCTTCTTTTTACTTTTCCTCTCTTCCGTGGTCATCTCTAGTTCACCTTGCAAACAAGAAAATAAACTCAGTTCATAACAATGAATGTAGTCAAAATCAAAACAGCAACTTTACTGATTACCAAAATTCTGATCTTTCAATTTCATTTTACAAAAGTTTTGGCAAGCCATATGATTTCGCAATTTCATGTTGCAAGAATTCTAAGCGTTTGAATTTTTTTGTCTTGGTTTTCTATTGTCTAGTTGCAGATTTGTAGCTTAGTATTTTCATTTTAAGATCGATCTGATTCTTGTTGGAAAAGGTCGATTCTGAAATGCATCACGCATCACACAAATCTTGCTTTTGGAAAGGCTGATTTTGTTTCTTGCACTTGAAAAAATGTTGCTGAGACATTGCGGAAAAATGACTAGCTTTGAGGCTCCAAAAATGATTTTAGGAAGCTATCCTCTTTCTAGGTGGAAAATGCTAATGTCTTGGATTGGTTGGGCTTGCATTCATGATGATTTTATGCTTTGCGGAATTAACATGGTGCTCGGGCTCATGTTATAAAAGTTGGGGGAAATATTTCTTAGTCTTCGGCACAAGACATGTGCAAGGTGAAAAGTTTCCAGCCTTTGGGTGTCTTTAATGTGAGTTGAGCGGATTTTGCTTGGTTGTCATATCCCCATTTTAAGATAAAAATTTAATTATAATTAGATAATACAATGTTATTGAATAAATAATGATAACAAAGTTATATTAAAACTAATACTAAAATATAAAAATAACAAATAATAGTTATTTAATCTATATTATCAAAGAAATAATATTTAGTATGATATTTTAAATAATACAAAAATAATAAAATTACAATGAATAAATAAATAACTAAAATTATATACAAGAGACAATATTGTAGAAGTATGTTAACTTTCTAAATAGAATTTAATAATAAATAATAATAAACACAAATGAATAAATAATATAACATAGACTAATATAAATTAACTAAATCTAATGAAAAGTCAAGAGATATTTAACAAATAGACATGCTAAAGGAGAGTTTAGTTTAAAGAGAGGGAAAAAGAAGAGGAGAAGTAGGAGTTCAAAAAGGAAAAATGGAAGAGGAAAGTAATATGAAGAAAATAAGAAAGTGAATTTCTGAAAAGGTATCAATGGTATTGAAAGGATGTGAACTTTCGAAAGGGCCATAATTATGAGTAGTTGCGACTCTTCAAAATTGTTGTAATTATAAAGTATTGGGACTTTTCCAAAGGATTTTAGTTATGAAGTGTTGTGACTTTTTGAATGGATTATAACTATGAAGTGTTGTGACTTTTCAAAAGATTAATATTATGAAATGTTGTGACTCTTGGAAAAGAAGAAAAAAAAAGTATATTTTATCCTTTCCTTATAATTAGAAAAGGAAGAATTTTAGGAAGTAAATATAAAGTTGAGATATTCTAGAAGGAATAATTCATTGAATGCCTGACTAATGATAGAGCCACATGGACCAAGCAAAGAGGAAGGTAAGAAAGGTATGTTTATGGGTTATATTTGTTTAATTATTCATATATTAATGAATCATACTTGTGGATAATTTATGCATATACATATGTATATGTAAAGATGGAATTCGAAATGGATAACACACATGACTTAATGGTTAATGGTTTAAGATCAAGAGAGTCCCTCTTTAGGGAAGAGAGTGATCTTTATATGCTAAATAGCTTAAGATCAAGAAAGTCCCTTTGGGAAGAGACTGATCTTAATATGGTTATAAGGCCAGAATATTATGTAGATGTTAACATATTCATATGTGTCAAGGGCCTTGGATAGAGAATGTCTCATCTAGGAAGGACCTTAAAGGGAGCACTTCATAGAAGATGGAGAAGTAACCGTGGATCTAAGGATCCTCAAGAGGGTTATTGATCTCGATGTGGAGACGTCTTTAAGGTTGGGTTAGGATAGAGGGTAGAATAGTGAAATATATTTTGTTATTGTATAAATTCTAACATTGGTTTTGCAGGTATTATTGTACTCGCTAGTGGGGACATTACATTGGTTCTTGGGCTCATATAACTTGGTGCACATCAATAATCACACTTGTGTTGGGCTCCCTCATATAAGGCAGATTGGAGATTGCCTTGTGCTTGGGCTCCATGCTTGGGCGGAAAGTGCTTATGAGTTGGACGTGAACGTGGCATTGTGAATTGGAAAATGCTCATGAGTTGGGCGGAAAAAGATGTGAGGGCGGAAATTGACCTCTAGTTGAGTTTAAACATGAGCATCTTGAAAATGACTAAGTGTTAGTTTAGACTTGATCTGTGCCCAAACTTTGTGAACTCCCTGCTCCTCACTTGATCATTCTCAATCCCAAATTTCATTTTCCCTTGGTTATAACATGTGGGATTGATAAAAATTTGCTATCCCTATCACGATTGGACCTAGTTGGGAAACCACTTACACTCCCTTCCTAAGATTTCGAGCACTACAAGTTGACTTGGAATTTGATCTTCTATTGTAAACTTTCATCTCTTACAAGATTTGGATTCTCACCCAAGACTTACCCTTTACTTCGACCTTGCCCAAGACTTTGATATAATACCTTGAAATGTTGCTACATTACCAAAAAGACACTTAACTACTAGCTGCTAAAATAAAAAGAGGGATTTCCCATTTGCAATGGGGCAATGGCGTGAAAACCTTACTACAAGTCCCCATTTATAATGGGACGTGTGTTTACAACCCAAATGTGTTAATTTGTCAATTTGAAGTAATAAATTTTTGTGGCATGCCTATTGGGACTTTAGTTTTGAAGTTCTCTCACTTTTTCTTTTCAATGGGTCTTCTTTTTTGAAGAAAGCCTTCTATTAGAATTTTTTTCTTCATTAATATGGGTGGAAATCTGCTTTTTAAAATTAAGTTATACACATTTTGCACTTATACTATGATTGTTAGTGAAGATATCATAATTATTTGCTTTGCACCAGCATTTTGTACTTGGTGACTCTATGTTGTTGAACTTGGGATCTTAGAAAGGCCCTTGGTTCTCTTTTTAACATTTTTGCACACTTGCGTGTTGCAACAATGATTTGGTTTTCATGTGAATATCCCTTACTGCTGTGATCACGTACTATAGTGATGCATGCGCATCTTAGGTGTCATGCATTCTTGTATTGTTAAATTTTATCGTAGTGCTCATTAACCACAGGTAAACCATCAAGTATGTTGCTTTCCCTACCATAGATGATAAGCTTTTATCATCACCCTGAGCACATTGCATATTATGTATTCAGTATTCATTTTATTGATGCAAGAATGGCCTTGCATATATATGAATCAATGCCTCCCAATAGACCTTCAATTGGCCTTGTAGTTTTGGCACCAATAATAGGATCAGACCTATTAATTACAAGTTACATTTATATAGGTCTTGCCCAATTACTTAATTGAAAGTTACACTAGTCACCCAAATAGGGCCAGACCCAAATAAGGATTGGTATAAAGTCCGACAGGCCAATTAGTCATTAGGTGTACTAGGATGGCCCTAGAAGGGTCCAACCTAGCTACACATCAACATTCCCTCTTAGCTAGGGAGTATTACTTCTCAATGTTCGAGTTATGTAGTGACAACCATCATGGCTACTCCCATGAAAATACAAGTGAACATAACAACCCATGGCTATTCCTAGAGGGTGGATCCATCATGACTATTTCCATGAATGGAAACTCAAGTGCTCATCATAGAAATGTGAGCACGTTCACCACGGCTAATCCTAGAGGATGAATAAACAAAAGTGTTACTTCATGAAATTTCTTCCATGACATCCTCCATGCCTACTTGCAGAGGGTGGATCCACCATACCTACTTGCATAGGGTGGAATGAGGACTTTCACCTCATACTTCTCCCAAGGAAGAATGCACTTCCACCATGCCTACTCGCAGAGGGTGGATCTACCATACCTACTCGTAGAGGGTGGATCTGCCATGCCTATTCGTAGAGGGCAGAATGAAAGCTTTCTTCTCAAACTTCTCCAATAGAGGAATGCATTTCCACCATGCCTACTTGTAGTGGGTGGATCCACCACACCTACTCGCAAAAGGTGGAACAAGGGCTTTCACCTCAAACTTCTCCCAAAGAAGAATGAATCTCCACTATCCTTACTCATAGAGTGTAGATCCATACCTATCGATAGAGGGTGGAACAAGGGCTTTCACCTCAAACTTTTGCCAAAGAAGAATGCATCGCCACCATGCCTACCCACAGAGGGTGGATCCACCGTACCTACTCGCAGAGGTTGGAATGAGAGCTTTCACCTTAGACTTCTTCCAGAGAGAAGTGCATCTCCACCATGCCTACTTGCAGAGGGTGGATCCATCATACTTATTAGTAGAGGTTGGTACATGGGATTTCACCTTGAACTTGTCTTGCGGAGGAGAACTCATTAACAAGGAATTTCACTTTTAACTTCTCTCATAAAGAATATCTCAGTAATAAGGGATTGCACCTTGAAATTCTCCCTCACAGAGAAGAACTCATTAACAAGGTATTGCACCTTGAACTTCCCCCTCACAGAGAATAAATCCTTATACTCATAAGAATGACTGAATTTTGAAACTCCCTCTCATTAAGGGAAGTATATTCATAGCTTGATTATCACAATAAATTGACTCCAATGTTTGATCTAGCAAGGAGTTTTTGCAATCACATTGCTATGCGAGCTTGCTAATCCTTTGCAAAGGATTTAGCACTCTCCATTTGTCGCTCAAGCTCCCCTTTGAATTTTAATTCCTCCTCTTTGAATAAATTAATCATAAGATAATCTGAATAGGTCCTTATTCCAGAGCCACTGACTTAGCTTAGGCTGCACTCTCATCATCCTTGTGCTCCTCAATCCATCTTGGGAGCATTTTAGAGAGATTAGTTTTAGGATCAAATAGACTAATGCTAGAAGTATAGAGGGATCACTACTCCCAATGTAATTGCATTAAATATATAAAGTTCATGATCAATATTCAAGGATACAATCATAAAAGACTTGTCTCTTCATAGTTTGAGCTTCCAATTTTGTACGGCTTTGTTACATGGTTAGGATCAATTTTGTCATATTCTTTATATGAATTATCAAGTGCTAGTAAAATAAAAGCTCATAGATTGCATTTTGTCCCAAATTTGATATGGGTAAGGGAGATATTTTGATCAAAGTGTGCAAAGGGATTGCCATCAAGACTGAGGTTTAATTTTGGTGGATAGAGTTGATGCTGTTTACAATTTTTATAAATTTTGTGATGGGTATAAATACTTTGTTCTTCTACTTCATACTAGGTACATTGCACTGATTTTTAAAGGGATGAAATTGTGCTTATTGGCATGTATTTGGGAGCCAACTTTGGCCGTGACATACGTCATGACTATGGAATCAAGGACTTGTAATAAGGGGGCTAATTTTGGCTGCCCAACCATTGTAATACGACTACTTGGGCATCTAGGTTTTTGAGGGGCTTAGACTTTTAGGTTGATATAAATAATACATATTGTAATTTAGGGCAAGAAATGAAGGCTTTCTTGCTGGATCTTTTCTCTAGGAGCCCTTAAACCAGTTTTATATACAAATATAATGTATTTGTGGCTTGTCGCTTTTGCTTAGAAATAATAATAATTATATTGATAATATAATTACTATATTATTATTGTGAGATAATATAATTATATTATTATTGTGAGATAATATAATTACTATATCAAATCTTCCTCTTGGCAATGACGAAGATATAGACACTCAAGAAACAACGATGTTGGGCACCCTATCATGCATTCTCATTCGACCTCCATTATGGTTGAATTCTAAAAATAAATATGGATATAACATGACTCATCTAATGGATTATGGTGATTATTAATATATGCATATTTTTACTTACATGTTTGATCCCTAACCCTCATAGAAAGAATTGGTCTTATGAATTATATATGCAATATTATTTAATATGATTGCAAGAGCTATTAAGATAATATCTTATACTTTCTATAATAGTCAACTGCTTGTCTGTAGTCCGTCTTTCAGTCTAGATAGGAATGTTTCCTATCCCGTCTCTTTTTTCTTCAGTCCAGATAGGAATGTTTCCTATCCTGTCTCTAGTTTTGTTTCTAATTCTGTCTTCAGTCTACGTTGTTTCTTTTAGAAACAACGTCCTTGTAATTCTTTATAAGGAACACATTTGTTCCTTTGTTAATCAATCAATCATCCGAAAATCCGTTAATTTGCCAACTCTTCTTGAATCTTGTAACATGGTATCAGAGCCTAGTTCTTGAACTTTTTGAAAAATTTAAAATTTCATTCGAAATTATTTGCTCAAATTTTTCGAACTCCAGCTAGGTCTCTTTTCTGAAAATCGTGGGAAGATTTTTTTGTTTTTGCAAGGTCTGCAAATTGAGGGAAATCGTGGACGATTTCATCTGCAACTTGCAATTTTCTTTTTCCTACTCGTGTTTTTTCAACTCACGTTTGTGGCTGAGGAACTCATTTTTTTTTGTGCTAAAAAGAAAAAAAAACGGGTTTTCTGATTTCGGCTCAGTTAGAGATGGCTTGCGTGTTCAAGTCCGTGGTTTTTTAAGGGCAAAAGCAAAACCGAGACCCTTTGCCAGTGAAAGACGGGAGCAATAATTAAAAAAACGTTTTTTTTTTTTTTTTGACGGTTTTCTTCATTCGGCTCTGCAAACTCACGCCGTTTTTTGGTGTTTGTTCAGCACACTCTAGCCCCATTCGTCCATGCACATCGATCGTTGAAGAAAAATCTGCCATTTTTTATCAAGAAATTTGAAGTTTTTTCAAGCTTTTTTCAGCCAGGGCCGTTTTTTTTCGAAACCCTAATTTTTGGGGTCGAAAAAATATTTTGTTTGCAGATTCTTGGTGGGTTTTTCGAGAGCTCAACTGGGTTGTCAACCGTTTTTTCTGGGTGCCTCGATTTTTGTGCCTCAATTTTTGAGCCACCGGATCCAGAAAATGACAGCAGATTCCTTTTGGGTTTTTCGAGCTCTCTTCAAGGTCATTCTCTGATTCTTCTGGGTCTTTCGTATTTTTGCCTCGAAGAACGTGCCTTCACAGGTTTTCATTGAAAAACGTGCCATG
Organism: Cupressus sempervirens; assembly: GCA_028749045.1. Taxonomy (NCBI): domain Eukaryota; kingdom Viridiplantae; phylum Streptophyta; class Pinopsida; order Cupressales; family Cupressaceae; genus Cupressus; species Cupressus sempervirens. Next base: position 547,799,947 of record CM053790.1, on the reverse strand, counting down.
GCATCTCTGACAAATATTCTGCTCGAACATAATTCCAAATTCAATGGTCGCAATTATGGAACCTGGAAGCAGCGCATCATCACAATCTTCGAATATTGCAATACCGCTCAACTTGTTTTGGGTGTTACGCAGCGTCCGACTTCTCCGGGTCCTGATCAAGATACATGGGATTTGAACAATCGAGAGGCAGTAATGCTTCTCAAACTATCCGTAGCTGATGACCAGCTTTCTCAGATTCCATCCGGCAAGACAGCTGCCGAAATCTGGACACATCTAAAAGGTCTTCATGAGACTTCCGACAAGAGCAGAGCCTTCTTTCTGAAAAACACTCTGTTTTCTATTGTCATGGATGAACGCACCTCGCTCCAGGCACACCTGAATCGGATTCAAGAAATCCGTGATCAGTTACTTGCCATCGGTTGCAAGATGGAGGAAGAGGATATTGTGGTAATCACTCTTTGGAGTTTACCAAAATCCTATGAGCATTTTATCGAGACTCTCAACAACACATCTATTGGTGTTGATCTAAAGTTCACTAATCTCTGCACCCTGCTGCTTCAGCAAGATCGGTGGAAACAACAGTTTGGTAGCAGCTCCAGTTCCACCTCCACTGAGCAAGCCTTTGCTGCAAAATCCTTTCAACAGAACATTGGTAACCATCAGTCTTCTCAGCCTTCCCAGCATCAACCTTCTGCTCAATCCTTGGATGGCTCTACGAAGCAAAATGTACAGTGTAATTACTGTCACAAGTTCGGCCATATGAAATTCAAGTGCCGGAAACGTTTGACTGCCCAAGCAAGGCAAAATGCTTCCCAGCCAACAACACAAGTTGTCAAGCTTCCTGATCAAGGCGAAGCTGCATTTTTCGCCTTCTGAATCTGTTTCTGTTTTTTATGGGTTTGTTGATTTTCTCCTCAAAAATCATTTTCAAGTTGTCTGTGATACACAAGGTTGCGTGAGATTCTGGGTTTTACCGTTTTTTCCACAAAAACGAAGTTTTGTAAATGCAACCTATTTTGAGTCATAGCAATCTTCTCGCAAAGCTTCTTGGTTTCAGCATTCCATAGATCCAGGGAGGGTCTCAGTTATCACAGAATGTTCCGACATCCGTACGTTGACCATTAAGGGAGGGTATTAAGATAATATCTTATACTTTCTATAATAGTCAACTACTTGTCTGTAGTCCGTCTTTCAGTCTAGATAGGAATGTTTCCTATCCCGTCTCTTTTTTCTTCAGTCCAGATAGGAATGTTTCTTATCCTGTCTCTAGTTTTGTTTCTAATTCCGTCTTCAGTCTACGTTGTTTCTTTTAGAAACAACGTCCTTGTAATTCTTTATAAGGAACACATTTGTTCCTTTGTTAATCAATCAATCATCCGAAAATCCGTTAATCTGCCAACTCTTCTTGAATCTTGTAACAAGACCTAAGCTAGGATTTATTTTGCTTGAGGCATTTTGATTGGTAAAGTTGAGTACATTTTAAATTTTAATGGAATATGTGATTTTAGGGCAAGATTCAATGTAACATGCTATCTATCTTAGTAAAAAAATAGCAGCCAAAATTTTCGCCATTAAAATATTTCAACATATCAAGTAAGTACAAGTTGCACTTAACATTACTTCTGAAAATAGAAGTAGAAATGAAATCTTTTTCTTAACAAATAACAAATTTAACTGCTTTTTTCTTTTATAAAGAAATGCAATAACAAAAGAGAGAGCAAGGAACTAATGTTTTTTTTTCCATCTTGGAATCTCGTACAAGCCTTGGCATTATTGGGAGATAGAAAGCATCATTAGGTGCTTTTCTTCCCAACCATAGACCAATGGTCCTCACACTTTTCTATTGGCAATGGCCTTATCCTTGATGAGTGTGCAAACGTAGGGCTAGGTTTGACTGCCGTTTGAGCTTGATGTTTAGAACCTACACAACTCTTGGTCATAGACTAGAGGTACCTTCTGCCTAGTGTGATCGTTTGACTAGAAGGTGTATCTGGTTCATGTGAATTGATGGTGGCATGCAACTACTTTGTGTCACCTTGGCCAAGGTTCAAAAAGATGCAAGAATGTTCTTGTGTTGTCATCACCCTTAATTTGTACAACAACAATAGCCTTTGACTCACTGGTCCTTGTTTACCGTATAGGTAAAGGAATCAACGCATACAGATAATGAACATGAATAGCAGAATAATATTCGCAATAGTAGATGAATTATGATTTACAATGATCCCGGACGGGGTATAAATACTACCGCCGAACTTTCCCGAAGGAGTCCGTCGGCCACCATTATTCTATTCGCTACAAACTATTTACCGCCAGACCGTCGGCTACAGAAACACCACCGGACCGTCGGCTACAAAAAAACTGCCGGAGCCATCCAGTCGGCTAACACCATCCCCCCCAAAAAAACAGTCGTCTCCTGACGACTCACAAAATTAGGGGACAACTTACAGACTACAAAAAATCTATAGAGAGAAGGGGGCGTCCCAGAAGTGTGGTGCTGGCGACGTAACTCATACACCTGTTCTGTCCTGATGCGGAGATCTGTCTGGATCTGAGAGTTGACTTCGACGGCCTCCTTTAGAAGAAGTGCCGCGTCCATGGCCTGCGTCCTGGCTAATTGCATCTCGTGCTCAGCCGCATCCTTATCTCGAACTGTTGCCTCTGTACTTTGCTTAGCCAAGTCCTTCTGCACCGCGGCTGCCAAATCTGCCAGTAGTGCTGCCCGTTCTGTGGCCCATGCTGCCTGCTGGTTAGCCAAGTCGGCAGCTAGCTTATGTCTAGCCTCAGTCTCAGCTGCCAATGACTGCTCTGCTGCAACCCTGTTCGCCTCCGCACGCTGACGACCGTAGTAAACATCTTTGTACAGTCCCACAACCTCATGTGCCAGCTTCATCATAGGAGTGTCAATGGGTCCCAATTCCGGCTCCGTGGCCCAATCTGCCAGCATCTCAGCTGTCTCCGTTGCCGGCCAGCCCCTGTCTATAAAGCAAGTCTCGAATCGCCGAGGACAAATCCCACGGATATATGCTCTGATCAAGTGCCACTCCCTCTGCCGAGTCAGGGCCTGAATTGCCACATCGTGGCCCTTCTTCAATGCAGATTTCATAGTCTTGAGGTAATCCCAGCACCTGTCCTCATCTGACCCATAGTCCTCCTTGGCGAAGGCCTCCAATGACCATTCTGCATCACTGTTTCCCTCCTCGTCAGCGGGAGCCATGCCCACATCCGGTGCCGCCGTCTATGTTGTTGGCGCAACCACGACATGTGGCATTCCCTCCTTCTGAAGCTGAGGCTGGAGTTCCGTTGGCCATGTTTACGAACGCCTAGGAGACTGAATGGAGGGACCCCGCTTCGCCGGAGTGAGTCGGAACTGCTGCCTCAGAAACTCACTAGCTCTATCCATCACCTCCGGTTGGTCGACCCGCGCAAGCTCCGTGTTCATCTCCGGTACGGGTTGGGCCGACTCAGCCTCTGCTAAAAAAGATGATGAAACGGTGACCACTGCATCACAATCAATGACCTCCAACCGAACTTGCGGCTCAGACTGTGGTAGTGGTGACTGTGCGATAGTGACATCTGCTGGTGCAACTGGAATCACCTCCGCTACAGCCGTCGGCAATGGCTCAGCAACTATCCGTGGGACGGCATCCGTCACTGTCTGTGGAACCACCTCCGTCACTGTTCGTGGGACATCTGCCTTGGAGTCATAAGAACCGGGGCATGGCGCTAACCAAAGGCCGGAATGACTGTCGAAGAGATAGTCAAGTGCGCTGAAGTTGACAGCTGAGGCGGGGTAAAGAATGTGGGCCCACTACCTGCTGTCTCACCGTCAACTTCAGCCGATGTGCTCTCCTCTTCTTCCACAGATTCAACCCCGTCACTCATCGAAGTGCCCTCCCGTCCGCTATCTGTCTCTCCGGGAGGGGCCAATTCGCGGAGTACTTTCTTGTGGCTAGCTGCTGACCCTCCTATATCTAGGTGTCGCCAGTAGAATATGGGAGGCTCCGCGTCTGCCAACTTGCCCCGTGGAGGAGCCTCAAAGCCATCCATTGGGATCTGGTGAGCTGCTGCCTCTAGAAACAATCCGATGGCATGGTGCGGCATGAAAAATGTTCGGTGCTGGAGCATCATGAATTCTTCCATCCTGTCGGCAAGCACTGAGGCCCAATCATATACCACTCCTTGCATGATACCATTCATAAACACAATCTGTGGCAATGCGATAGCTGAAGCTCGAGTGGCACCTGTCAACCTGCTCTTGATGATGTCCATGATACAACGCCAATGACCCTCTCGAATAAAGTCCCTGCGAAGCCCTCTGCACCTTGTCCCCTGGACTGCTGCCTCCCTCTCCATGGGTGTAAGGTCCCTGCATACTAGAGCTATCCAATGCTCCTTCCGAGCTATCCAATGCTCCTTCCGTTCCTGTGACAGTTTGTGATTCTTATTTCCACTTTCTTCCCGCCAGGGCCAGGAATGCCGAAGACCCTGGTGAAATCTCTTGGTTTAAAGGACACCGTCATCCGTTGCTTTTTGTACAAGAATGTACTTGTTCTGCTCTGGACACTATATGTCTCTATCATGGTGCGCAATACTAATTCGAACATCCGAATGGAAAAGATGGGAAGCTGAATAGCCCAATGTACCTGTGCCCGTATCAAAATCTGTTTAATCTGGTCTGCCTCCGGGGTCTCCTGCCACCACTTCCGGCATTCGCTTCCACTAAGACTCTCAAACTGGATGGTGATGTAAGTGAGTTCTTCCTTGGTCTTCTGTTTCTTGCTACTGGAACCGGAGGGGCCTGCAACTCGAATTCTCGACGCCAAAACTCTTGAATTCTTCTCCATATTTGCTACCAACTGACTCTTCCACGGCTTTTGCTTGCTTGCTGACTCCATGTAGAAAAAGGGTTTATTCCTCCTATTGCATGCAAGCCGAACCAAAGAAGTGCTAGCTAGATAACCAACCGCGCAGTACCATCCGTGGAAGGGAAAAAACGAGCCGCGGAAGAGCTTCACACCACGCACCGGCTATTTAAATTTCCCACGGAGAAAGTCTGAGACGGAGGAGCTTGAAGTGTCTTAACCCGCGGCTATTCTCTTTTCTACCTGTGGCCCCTGTGGTGGAGACGTAATGGCTTGAGGGCCCGCGGGACTTTATTTTCCCGCGGACCATTAGCTTCAATTTCTTTTGCGCTGACCGCCACTACACACTCATAAACTTCTGTGCACTTTTGTAAGAAGAACTGAAGGGTTTCGTATCTCTATAGTAGATTTTCCACGAGCCCTAACAAACCTCACTCCCCTGTAATGATTTTTTCGATCATTCCTCGAAACAACAGTTTCAGAATTCATCGTCTCATATGAGATTTCATCGTTAAGTAAGAAATGGGCGATTGTTTTCAAACAACGGGCTTCATCGGATTTCTGACAATCTGCATTTGGACTGCAAAGCAAATTATTCCCACCATTCTGCAAAATAAGTTTTCTCCTGAAAATGTGACGGCTATTGAAAACGTGACGGAGCACGACTAAGTTTTTCTTCTTGTCTGTTGTCAGGGAATTCAGACCATCCTCATGGTTGCCATGGTCCCGGGAGAGTTGAATGAAGACGCCTTTATCTGCCAACTGCGCGTCAATTAATTTCCATACAGCTCTGAATGTACCATTGGCTTGTTTGCTGCATTGGCTTGTTTGCTGTGTTTCTTCAGCGGAAGCTGTTGCCTGCGGAAGCTTTTTAGTCTTCTCCGACGCCCGCGGGGCTTTATTTTCTTCGCGAAAGCTGTTGCCCGCGGGGCCTCTGTTTGGTGTTGTCCGCGGGACCTCCGGCAGGTGTTGCCCGTGGGGCCTCCGGCAAGTGTTGCTCGCGGGGTTTGACTTGCCTGCGGGGCCTCCGACAGGTGTTGCCCGCGGGGTCTGACTTGCTCGCGGGGCCTCCGGCAGGTGCTGCCCGCGGAGCCTTTCTGCGGCTCTTTTTTTTTTTTTTTTTTTTTTTTGTTCAAATAACAGGGGTACCTGAGGCATCTTTGGATGCCGCCGCCGCCAGAGAGTGCTGTGCTGACGACAAGGAAGGATTCAACGATGGCGAGAACTTCCTTACACGATATAGTTTCAACTTGGACCCGTTAACTGGCTGAGCTATCTCCTGTCCGTCCAAGGTTGCCAATTTCATTGCCCCAGTGTCGCCAATTTCTCAGATCTGATACGGTCCAACCCATCGCACTTTGAATTTGCCCGGCTTGATTTCATTACGGCCGTCATACTTCAGTACTAACTGTCCTGGCTGAAATCTGCTACGTTTCAGATGCTTACATGCCAGAGTTTGCGTCTGTTTTGCGCCACTTCTGTTGCCCACTGTGCCAGCAACCGTTTCTCCTCCAGTTTATTCAAATTATTCAATCGCTCTTGGAGGCTTCCATCATCATCTAGTTTGTTTTCCAACGCTATTCGGAGACTTGGAATCACGAATTCTGTGGGGACCACTGCTTCTTGTCCAAACATTAACTGGAATGGTGTGTGCTTGGTCGTCACTTTGTATGCCGTGCGGTACGCCCAGAGGGCAGCAGGTAAGTTCTCTTCCCAATCCGCACCTTCCACTGCGCAGGATTTGTAGATGATGGATACCAAAATTTTATTGGTGGCCTCTGCCTGCCCGTTTGCTCTTGGATAGTACGGACTTGATAGTGAATGATAAATCTTGAACTGAGTGGTGAGCAGTCGAATAACATGATTAACAAAATGACCTCCCCTATCACTTGTTAATTGTAATGGGATTCCATACCTTGTGATGATCTGTTCATAAATAAATTTCGCGGTACTGACGACCGAGTTATCTGGTAGCGCACGAGCTTCCACCCACTTGGTCAGGTACTCCGTTGCAACAATGATGTAGTGACGCCGTCGAGTCTTGCTCACCCTCAGTGGTCCAATGAAATCTAGTCCCCATCGCTCAAAAAGTTCCTGCCCATGAGAGGGTTGAAGTGGCATGAAATCTCTCTTCAGCGGCTTCCCAGTCCGTTGGCAAGTGTCACATCCGACGACCCATTCCCGTGCATCATTGTACACCATCGGCCACTAGAGTCCTGCGAGCAATATCTTCCGCGCAGTGGTGTCCGGCCCCATGTGTCCTCCTGCGGGACCCTCATGTGCTTCTTTTAAAACCTGCGGTATCTCTTCTTCCAACACACACCGTCGAAGAATATGATCCGGCCCCATTTTGTAGAGAAACCCATTGATTAATTGAAATGTACGACTCCTGATTATCAACTTGCGCCTATCATTTGGTGACATCCCCGTGGGAAACTGTCTTGTTGAGAGGTATTCACCAATATTCCTGTACCACTCCGGCAACACCCCAATTTGAAACAATTGTGCGTCAGGGAAGTCGTCATTTACACCATCCGCTGGTTCCCCTGTTTTGATCCGTGACAGGTGGTCGGCACTAACGTGTTTCTTTCCTAGCCGGACAATGATTTTGAAAGTAAATTCCTGCAACAGTAGCAACCATCGGCTGATCCTCCCTTGGATGACGGGTTTGTTAATCATGTACAACAGGGCTTGGTGATCAACATAAAACACAAACGGTGTAGCAAGCAAATAATGGTGGAATTTTTGCACAGCATAAACCATTCCCAAAGCTTCTCTTTCAGTCGTGTTGTAGTTCTGCTCGGCCTTTGATAGCAATCGGCTGGCAAAGTATATTGGATGATCCAATCCGTGATTACCAGTCTGTGCCAGGGTTGCGCCGATCGCATAATTGGAGGCATCCACATGAACATGAAATTCCTTATTCCAATCTGGATATGCTAGGATGGGTGCTGTAGCCAGTCGTACCTTTAGCCCTTCAAATGCCTCATCCTGCTCTTTCTCCCATCTAAATGCTTCTTCCTTGCACGTTAGCTTATCTAACGGCTGGGACACCTTGGCAAAATTTTTAATAAATCTCCGATAATAACCTATGTGTCCGAGAAAAGATTTTACCTCCGTGACATTAGTAGATGGCTGCATTTCTAGAATGACTCTCACCTTGTCGGGATCCGTCTTTAATCCTTCCTTACAGATAATGTGTCCGAGCAGTCTGCCGTGTGGAACCATGAATCGACACTTCTTGGGGTTCAATGCTAGCCGGGCCCTGCGACATGTCTCCATACACTCACCAAGTGCTGCCAGGTGTCCGTCCTCTATGCTAAATATTGACCAATCATCCAAGAAGGCCTTGAAATTTCCCACAGACATTTTGTCAAAGATATGCAGTATAATCCGTTGGAATGTGGCCGGTGCATTACACAACCCAAAAGGCATCCGATTGTACGCGTAGACCCCATCTTCAACAACAAACATCGTCTTCAACTTATCTTCCTCTGCTATAAAGATCTGATTATATCCGGAGAACCCGTCCATAAAAGAGTAGATTTCATGTCCCGCTACCTCCTCCAGAATGCTATCTGTGAATGGAATCGGAAAAGGATCTTTGATTGTTACTGCATTCAGGCATCTAAAATCAACGCATATCCGGATCTGAATAGTATCCTTCTTTAAGGAAATGACTATTGGTGACACCCATTCGCTGGTCTGTACTTTGAAGATAATGCCAGCGTCCAGCATCCGGTTGATTTCCTCCATAACGCGTGCGGCATAGTTCTTATTCATCCTGTAGGGTTGCTTTCCGTACAGGTACAGCTCCGTCCACCAGCGGAATGCGGTGCACACACAATTCTGGCGGTACTCCTTTGAGGTCCTTGTATGTCCATGCAAACACATCCTTGTAGTCCTTAAATATCTTGAATGCCGCAGCCTTCAGTACTGGATTCCAGTTATCTCCGACTAGTATGTTCTTCAGCTCTGCCTCGTCCCCCAAATTCATTGTTTGCAGTGGAGCTTCGTTGTACTTAATTGTCTAACCTTTACTGAATGCATGGGCGGGTGTAACATCCAACGGTGCCTCCCCCTCCTTTACTTCAGTAAACTCTTTTGGATATTCGTTCTCAATTGACAGAACATTACAGCTGTGAAATAATTCATAGTTCCCCATTTGCCAGTGATAGAGACCGTTGATGGAATCCAAGTCGTCATCCGTTGTTCCTCCGTCCAATCGGAGGACACCCCCCTGATCCGGTTCCATCCGTCGTCTACCTTCATCATCCTCTCCGTCAGAATCTGATGACAGAGCCTCTTCCCCTACCATTTGGGTATGCAGATCAATGACGAATCGGCGGCCTTTACTTTCCAGGGATAAAGTGTTCTTCTTCCAGTCGTGTCGAGCTCTTGCTTCGATAAGCCACCCGCGGCCCAGGATGGCATCATATCCTTTCCTTTTCAATGGAATCACCACAAAATCCATGAGGAACGGCTGGGTGCCAATGGTTACCGGCTGTGCCATGAGGATACCTAGTGGTTTAATTCTATGTTGATCAGCGGTTAGTAGCTGAAACCTTGGAGGCCACAGTGTCGGCTGTCCAAGTTTCCTCCAAGTTTCTTTTGGCAATACATTTACGCCGGACCCTCCGTCCACTATGGTGTCTGTGAGAACATGTCCAAGTATCCCCATCTCGACAACCGCAGGGTGCCGTCCGGATGTCAGCGCCAACAACATCTGATCTTCTCCTCCGGCAACAATTTCCTTTTCTTTCCGTCGACTGGATTCTCCCGGTAACTTTCCCTTCTGCAGGCTCGATTCCCCTGCCATATTTGAGAGAGCAGAACGAAGTTGGGGCATGGTGAGAAGCAAATCACTTACCTTTACTTGCACCTCCGTTTGCAAAATTTGTTGTACTATGTTTTGTTCTGCGGAATTTCTTGCTGAAGTGGCGGTGGTGTCCGGAGGAGTTATTGCTTGAGATACTTTTCCAACCTCCGCCCGTGTTGCCGCAAATTTCTCCTTTTCTTTGGCGGGGTCTGGGTATTCTTTTGCTTGTTGCCGCGTAATTGCCAGAACTTCTTCCTCGTCGGCTCCAACCGTGATCAAGTTCACTCTGGATTTTGGACATTTTGAGTCATCGTGATCGCTGGGTCCGCACCATCGGCACAATAGTTGAGGTGTATTTGCTGTTGGACATTCCCGCGCAAAATGTCCCCACAAGTTACATGCTCTGCACTGAATAATTGGTCGTTCGTTTGCATCATACTGAATCCGGCTTCTGCTTGTATTGGTATTATTATTGTTGTTATTTTGTCCACGCCGATTATTCCTGTAGCCTCCAGATGTAGCGCCGACGGCATTCGTGTTTCTGTTACTACCTGACGGGGAGGCCTCCTGTGTGAGCACCTGCAGAGATCCTCTTGTTTTCATGTTAAAGGGGCAGTCCTTTGTCGAATGTCCCATGATCTGACAGATGTCACAGAATTGGTTCTTCGGACACGATCCTTTAGTATGACCGTCGGTCTTACATTCCGTGCACCACAATTCATTACCTTTTGGCTCTTTTTGCATATTTTTAAACTCCTTCATCATTCGACCCATATCCTTCTGTAAGGCACGAACCTTTTTGTTACTACCTTCGTCGTCGCTGTTATCATCCTCAGCGGATTCATCATCATCAGAGTCAGAGGAGCTGGTTTTCTTCTTCTTTGTCTTCTGTGCACTTTCAAGGTCGAGTGCTCTGTTGTAAGCATCAGCATATGATGACGGTGGCACAATTTTCATTTTCCTCCCCAACTTCGAGCGTAGGCCGTCCACAAACCACCTTTTTTGCAATCTGTCCGCTGGCTTGCTTTCCATTTTGTTTATCAAGTCTTTCAATCTCCTGGCGTAGACACGAACAGTTTCGTGCTTCCCTTGCTTGGTATTGAAAATTTCCGCTACAATTTCATTATCATCTCGCAAGAGTTTAAATTCCACCAAGAACTCCTTTTTAATGTTATCCCATGTATCCAGCTTCTGCGGATCCATATCCGAAAACCAATCAATCGCGACACCCTGTAGGGTTGCCGGAAATTGCCTGGCCCATTCGTCGGCATCTGTGATTCCATTTGCTCGCCAGATTGTCTCACATGTCTTACAATGTCGGAGGGGGTCGGCTGTACCATCGCCTTCAAATTTCGGTAATTTTTCTTTGGGTCCCGCCATAACTCTGGAGGTCTGCACTCCTACAGTGGTCGGCACTCCCACACCGGCGGTCGGCACTCCCACACGGGCAGTCTGAACTCCCACACCGACAGTCTGTACTCCCACACCGGTGGACTGGTTTCCCACATCGGCGGTTTGCACTCCCACACTGGAGGTGTCTACAGCTGCAACCCTTGGTGAAGACGGAAGATCCTCCGAAATTGTTTCCCGCAGAAGTCTATCCTAGACGAAGAAGTCACTCCACGCTCGTGCTTCGTCGGCACTGCGAGTTGTGCGAGTGGATGCTCTCCCGTCTGAATTTTCTTCCCTCGGCGAACACAAATTCAAGAACTCCTCTCGTGCTTCTTCCACCAATTCCACTCGCTGTCGAGTCTCCTCCAACAAATCTTCGGCGCTCCGGTTTCCGTCAGCAATCTTCCGAAATCTTCGTCGGCGTTCGGCTTGCTGTGCTAGAATTAAATTCTCTTGCGCAATATGGATTCCATCTTTTCCTTTCGCTTTATTTCGATCCTTGTTAAGCTGATTTGGCATTAATCTTCATTCCTCCCACCTTCTAGATTCATAAGGCAATGGCGCCAAATGTTTACCGTACAGGTAAAGGAATCAACGCATACAGACAATGAACATGAATAGCAGAATAATATTCGCAATAGTAGATGAATTATGATTTACAATGATCCCGGACGGGGTATAAATACTACCGCCGAACTTTCCCGAAGGAGTCCGTCGGCCACCATTATTCTATCCGCTACAAACTATTTACCGCCGGACCGTTGGCTACAGAAACACCACCGGACCGTCGGCTACAAAAACACTGCCGGAGCCATCCAGTCGGCTAATTGTCCTAACAACCAACGATATGCTAATTGCCAATGTCTGTTGACATTAGTGGTCATAACCAGTCATAACAACCTACAAGGGATCGGGACTAGTTAACAAGCAATTGTTCAAGTGGCTATTGACTCCAACAGTCATGATTGTGACCCGCTAACAAGCATTTGCTGTTCCTTAAATTAGACAGTTAATACCATAGATGGAAAAATTGAAGGACTCCACCTTGGAAGGACTTGTAAGTCCATGTGTGAGGCAAGCCGACTAGCCTTGGTCTCAGGAGTCGAGTCCAATTGAGTCGAGTCCAACTGAGTCCTTAACTTGGACTCCCGAGTTTTTTCTTAGGTCTCTCCTGAGTCCGATGCGAGGACTCCGTAACTTCGTAGATTAACTCTTGCGCACATTGAAATGCCCGATCAACTTTAAAATTTGTTTGTTTAAGAAAAAACTCTTTCTTCTTTGTAGGGTGTAATGTTTCAATTATAGCTCTTATGTTCTCTAAATGCATTAATTTTTTTTAATTTATAAAATTACATTTTTTTCTTTTGCTGTGTCCTTGCCAAGTCCTTTATCGAGTTTTTTCCGAGTTCAAGTCCGAGTCCAATTTTTTGGGCTGCCAAGTTTGAGAGAGTCCGAGTTTTTCAAGTATTGGTAATACATTATATATAATTCATTAGATGTACCTTAACATGATATTTAGGCTAAATAAGCCCTTCCTGCAATTGTATGACCATTTGGTTTGATTCACAAAATCACTATAAGAGACTTAATCTGCTACCTAAGTTGACTTGACAACTGAGGAGTCGTACTCAACTCATGCGAAGGTTTCGTATTGATGCATAAAATACAGTTTCATGCAATTAGACTCACTCTTAAATCTAACTTCCTTCTCTATTCTGTTCTGTTTCAACTTTATAGTATCTCTAGGACTAAATGCCTATATTATTATTAAATCAAGATACAAAAGCCAATAAGAATGATTGTAATATATTGCAGAGGTAAGTGTTTATTTCCAAGGACATGTTTACCATGATTTTTTTATGACACAGAAATTACACTTTTGATTCTTGATAATATATACTCCTTTGATTCATTAGCAACATTCAATATAATTCGAAATTGAAGATTATTGACTCTGTTATTCAAAGACAATGCCATTGGTTCATGATGATGAATTGCTCTATGGTTTGGTTTAGACATGAAATCAATTACATGATGATGAACTACATATTTGATTCAATTCTGAAATGCAATTGAATAGTTGATGGTGAAATTACTCTTGATTAGATTCAGAGATGCAAATGTTTACCAGATGACAAATTTAAATTATTGATGTTATAATGATAACATACCATATATACATATACATGCATACATATACATATACATATACATATACATATATAGTCAGGCTGCATAACTTATATACCTATATATATGTATACACATGTTTATATACATATTCACGTTTGACCATATGACTTCACAAATGCATGTATATATATTTGCATTTATACATGTTTATATATGCACATATATACTTTATGTTCCTTAGTGATATATATATATATATATCACCATGAAGTCGTCATTTTAAGATTGATTGAAATATTTGAAGTCTTCAGATTACATATCCAATTCTATATATGTATTGATGAAGTTTCTCTTGAATTTTGATTAGATTTTTAATTAATAGGATTAAACTAGAGAAGGGTCACCTCAACCAAACAAACAGGATGACTGAACACTTATGACCATAACTTGACCCTATGACTCTGGTAACCAAACAATTCAAGAGTTATCTGTTGGTTCTAGGCAAAATGACAACTTTGAGCTTTCCTTGTGTCTGTGCCCCTCTCTTTGATGATACTATCCCTTCTTTTTTTGGGGGTGATCCGATCTCTTGCATCCACTTAGACACACAAAGATAGCTAGACATAATCTTTATACCTTACTAGGTATCTGTATAATAAAACATTAGTCACTAGTGTTTTCATCATAAATTCCATTAATCCATCTACAAGTACAAATGTGTAAAACCTATTTCAAATAGCAACATCATGTCTCTAATTATGCAATTTAAACTGTTTTATAACAAGTTCATGGAGGGATGTAACATTCAGGGCAATCCCAAAAGGGGACATTACAAACCTATTTGAACTACTACTCAAATCTAGGTAGTTTACACATGTGGGACACAGAGCAATGAAGAAGTTCAATTGCTTGTTGCACTGCCTCTGGTTGTTCATTTGTGTTTTAAGCCTTAACTTATACCTTTCATCAATTAGGAAAGGTTGCTACTTCTCTCAACCCTTCATTTGTTTTGTTCATAGAATCTTAGTGCGTGTTATTGGCCTTTACCATTTTGCAAATAAGATGCCCGTGTATGATGTATACATTGTTGTGTATGCATTTTGGCCTTTCTCCTTTTGATCCATTAGTTCTTTCTTGGGCTGCTCCTTGTTTGTTGATGGATTCTTGATTTTTTATTTTTGCTATGGATGGATGGTCATGAATACCTTGTTTTTCATTGCAAACATATTGATGATTGATTCATTCTTTTATTCCTTGGTAGACTACTCTTTCATTCTTTTATTCTTGTCACAAATTGTATTTCCATCCATTTCTGTATAGTTCTCAAAGAATTTTGTGTTCAATATTTCCTGTTTTTCAGGTCTAATTGGAAGAAATGGTACGGGGAAAACAACTTTGCTAAGGCACATGGCTATGCATGCAATTGATGGCATCCCCAAGTACTGCCAGATTTTACATGTAGAGCAAGAAGTTGTTGGTGATAACATTACGGCACTTAATTGTGTTCTAAATGCTGATATAGAGAGAACACAACTCTTGGAGGAAGAATCTGGATTAGTTGCACAGCAGGTAAGCTGCATTTTGTGTCTGACTAATTATTTCTTAAGTGAGTTTTTCAAAACTTTTTTCTTCTATGCTTAGGCTTAGAACATAACTCCTTTATTTCAGTTGGATGCAAAAATTGTATTGTTCCTTCCGTAACTATGATGATAAAAAGATTGTTAGTCACATATATGGTTTTTTTTAATTCCAGAGAGAGGCTGAGAAAGATGGCACAGCTGTACAGAATGATATGAAGCCCAAGGGAGCCAATGAGGAGAAGGATAATGTGTCAGAGAGGTTAACACAAATTTATAAGAGACTTGAATACATTGATGCCTACTCTGCAGAGGCTCGTGCAGCATCTATACTTGCAGTGAGTTCTAGAGTATTCTTTTTGTAGACTGAGTAAATTGTATGTTATGTTTTTGAAAGTTCTGTAAGGATTTTGAGTGGGTATATGTGCTCTTTATCATTAATTGGCTTGTTAAAGTTCCATATCTTGGAGCCTGGAATTTAAGGTATGCCTAGGAATTAGGATGGCTAATCGTTTGCCCTATTTCCTTGTTTTAAAATGTAAATCGTATTTTAATAGAAATGATTTTTACATGGTTCTTTTTGTGGCAAAACTTACACAGTTGAAGCCAAAAGCGCTTTACATAAATTGTATTCTAACCTTTTGAGTTTGGTTTTTGCGGCTTCATTTTTGTCCATCAGAGGTGATGTAAATATTTTATTCAGCTTCAAATGATGAATGAAATTTTTAACAGTATTCTTAATTTGATCATTTCATTTGGCATATCTATCATTTGTTTGAATAAATACACTTATTTATTATTTAATGAATATGTTCAATTTTTTTATTAATTAAGTAGTACATTGATTTTTCAAACACAAGATGGCAGCTACTTGTTTAGGGATACCTTCCTTAAAACTTTTGTTCTTTACACGTCTTCAAGTTTGACAAAAATCATACTAGATCTTGAAAATGATTTAACACAGAATCCCACCACTTTGCATATGAATCAAATTTACCTTTTCAACAATCGCACCAATTTGTTAATAGGTTACAGCCTAACCCTTTGGTATTTTCACATAGACAAGGCTGAACTTTCTTGTAGGCAGCGCATTGATGTACATGATGGTATTTTATTATATGAATTTTTAAGATGCTTCCTTTTGCTGATGATGAGGTTCTCCTATCTCCTATCTTATCTTTCTTGATGGTTTACAACGACAACTTGTAATGAAATAGTTTGCACAGAGGGAATGATATAATAGGAAAATGCTGCCAATGCTTGATGATATTTGAGAATAATGAATCAATTTAAGGGGAAAACATCCAAGGTTTCCAAAAAGAACTCAATTCATAATATGATGATCATGAACTAACCAATATATCCTATATATGTTATATACCCTACTTATTCCTTGGATGACACACAAGTCAATTTACATAACTTAATTGAGAGTTAAGGTATCAATAAGTCGACTGGCCATAACCCTATGCACAGTCACACTAATATTAAGGGTGTAGAATATGCCCCCCTCTTCAAAGAAGCATCATTCTCAGTGCTGATCAATTGTGGATGGTTTTACACAAAATACTTATTTTTCCATGTAGCATCTTTGATTGGAGAGTCAGCCATTTTATCAAATACTTTGTCATCGCTTTCAATTGCAACAACTTAGTGTGTGTTTGAAGAATTTTTTCACGGGTCTAAATCTTTTCCGCCCTTTTTATCAAGGTCTGGTAACTCAGCCCGTGCTGCAGCTCTTTGTTTGATGATCTTCTTCAAGCATGAAACAAGGAAGATTGGATGTATTTTTGTTGATATAGGTAACTCCAATGTACATGGTACACTTATAATTCTTTGCAATATTTTATAAGGACTATGATACTTGGGTGAAATCTTGTTACTCTTCTTCTGTTGTTTCAGAGATATCTGCTTATATGGCTGAAATATCACAAAGATCCAATTCCTGATGTCAGAAGTCCTTTCATGACAGTGCTGATTAGCTTGCTGCTTCCTTTTATTTCGTGCCATTGCCAAGTTCTTCCTAAAACTAACAATTACCTCTTGCTAATTTGGAATGTGTCTTCAACTATTTGAATCTCTGGGTTTGCTCACGATGTAGATGTGATTAACAACTGTGCTTGGTACCCATACAGTGCCGTAAACGAAGACAACTTGGAGGGAGTATGGAAGTCAGACTTATGCCACCATTCAGCTAGTTGTAGCCATTGCACTCATCTCTCCTATTTAATTGCAACAAAAAAATGGGAGATAACATTCCAAGAATGTGTTCATCACATCAGCCTATCCATCTGATTGGGGATGCTATGACAAGCAATGACTAAGCTGAGTGCTCGTGCATGGAAATAAATTAGTCTAAAACTTGTGAAAATTAAAAAATAGGAGCAGAATTAGTTACTGTAACTTTCAGAGGCATATGTAGCCTCTAAATAGTATTCGTAAAAGTTTTTCTATATTTCTTATTTGGCCTATTGCTTATCTTAGACTATTGCCAGATTTGACTCTGGTGGTAGAGTCTGCTGATGGTATGCATAGGGCTTTGCATTGCTGAGCTCGACCGGGAACGAGATTGGTCATCTCCCTCATTTCCAGTACTCTTTGAATGCTCCTGCCCACCTCCTTCCCTCTCAATAGGAGTTGAATGACCATGTGAGACTTGATATCTATTGACAGTATATTACAACGCTCTGGTTCAATCCTTCAAACAGGGTCCTACCAAGGATGGCCTTTTATATTGAGCACTTCTTGGATATTCAAGCTGGGGTCATTGTGCGCCCTCTTTACCTATCTCGGTGTTGGAGCCATGGCCTCTGCATTTCCTTGGGTTCCTTCCACGTTGGCTCCCATCGGCTCCATATTGAGATTGATCATTAGGTTTACCGAGCTGATCAGATTTGCCGCCTTTGCGCCTTGACGAGGTCGAGACTGAGACTTACTTTATTTTTTGGTGCCCCATCTACTACGAGATCAAGGGGAGGTTCCACTGCCTGTTCAGAGTGTGCAAGTCTTTTTTGTCTTTTTTCAGTTACATCGATCAGTGATGCCTTTGCAATCACACCTTACAGGTTCTGTACCCTTTGAGGCAGGCCTTTGATCAGCTTATTACTTCCTTTTTTTTGCTAATGTCCCCTACTCAGGGTATGAAATGACTGCTTGATCTTCCCATTTCTAGTCACACCAGGTTTTTGAGGCTTTGCAATGCGTTCTCTTGGTAGGGACACTCCACTTCGAGTGGTATTTTGAGATGGTCTAGGACTCACTCTTGCCCTGGACCCTATCCTTCAGTGCTGGACTTTTTCCCACCCAAGAAGGACATCGAGACTTCCTTGTGGGTCGTTTGCTTCCATTTTTGTTCCTTTTCTTGTTACTGTTTGGTGTTCCTATTGTAGGTCGTTGCCCTTGTATGCTTTTAGTCCCTTAAACCCTTTGTGGTCTCTTTTTGAACATTAATAAATTTATCTTATCTTGCTACAAATGTGTAAATAAATGTGCATATTTGGTGAGATGATCCACAACAACCATGGTGTCTCTGTTTTCCTTTGGATTTGGGCAGTCTTCTTGTAAAATGCATAGATCCCTTCTCCTACCTTTGACTTGGAATAGATAAGAGTATAATAATTGAAGTCTCTATTGTGTCTCCTTTAATTTTCTTGCATATTGCACATTTTGCTACAAATTTTTGAACATCCTTTTTTAGCCCCTTTTGCAAGAAATTTCGTTTGAATCTCATGATAAGTCTTCAAGAATCTATTGTGCCCAACTCTTTGGAGAAACATGTTGCTTTGCCAACACCAAAAACCTAAGGGTTGAGTTCTTGCGTGTAGTCTATCCTTGTACTTTAAATCAGTTTTTTTACATGCTATTTTTTGACACCCTTGATTTGTCTTCTTGTTTTTCAAATCTCAATGAGATTTTGGGTACCCATGTCCTCCTTTGAATCTTCTTGTGCCTCATTTACCCAATCGGCATGTAATGTTGAAATGAGCTACACTAGTGACTCTATAGGCCCCTCCCACCTGAATAGAGCATTAGGCACAATACTCTTCTTACTTTCTACATGATCTCAAAGTCATACTTAACATCTTTGTCATCCATTTTTGTTGTTCTTCAAATGACAATATCTATTCTAAGAAATATTTGAGACTCTCTCTCTCTCTCTCTCTCTATCTCTTTATGGTATAGTATTTTCCACCAAGATCTCCATTATTTAGTTGCATCTAGGGTAGCCAACATCTCTCTCTCTCTATTTATGGTATAGTATTTTCCACTAAGATCTCCATTGTTTAGTTGCATCTAGGGTAGCCAACATTTTCTTCTGAAAAATATGCTTTCAAATGTTGTGGGTCTTCTTGCATAAATAGTACTATGGCTTGTCTTGAAACATTATATTCCAAAGTGAATCTCTTACAAAAATTTGGGGTAGCTACGACTAGAGTTGTGTACAAGGCTTCCTTTAACTATGCAAATGCCTAGACAATTGCATCATTCCACCGGAAGGATTCCTTCTTCAAAATTGCAGTGAGAGGTAAAGTTATGCTACTATAATTCTTTACAAATCGGTGATAATAAATTGTAAGTCTTAATAAACATTGTAGTTCTCAAAGGTCCTAGGTGTTTTCCACTATATAATGGCCTTGATCTTTCGAGGTTCCACTTGACTCCCTCATGTAACATAATAGGACCTAGGCATCCCATTTCTTTGACTCTAAGCATGCCTTTGAATGGCTTAGCATAATACTGATGTTGTTCAAGAATGCTTAAAGCCTTATATGCAATGCCCCACTCAGAGATCCTTGGAAACAAGGATAAACATAGACTAACATATTTTTTTTTGTAAAATTAAAGCATAAATACAAGCATAGAATAATCAAAGGATCACAATGAAAGACCTAACTAACTAGCCAACCAAAGATCCCCAAGCATTCATCACTAACCAACACATACTTTTCTACCTACTAGAGTTAATCCTACAGTGTTCATTTTAAAACCTAAGAACAAATACCTAAATGATTAAACATATAGTTTCCTTCCAATTAACACGATGGGAATCCTTAAGACAGCTTCCCGAAAACACTCGATATCAGATCTGTTATGATCTAGGAAGATGTGGAACCCCAAAGGGTATCCAAAACCACAATTTGCATCTTCAAGAAAGGAGTGTAGACATCTGTTGTTTGTTGTTTGACAACACATCTTGGAGTCTTGTACGAGCCAAGATTAGCTCCAATATGAGCAAAATCCACACTCTGGACGAATTGATGCCAGTCTCGTACGAGCACAACAAACCTTCGTACGAGTTGTTGCTTGGCCATGCGACACATTGCTTCTGTCGAACAAGTGATTGCATTGTTGTACGAGACATTGCTCTCCCAAACGACATCAAGAGGACAACAACACTAAAATGCTTAATAAGAGCTAGAATAAGGAAAAACCTCTACACCAGGGAGTACAAAGCCACATAAAATGAGGAGTGAACACTCAAGAGCATCAAATAAAGTAATAAGCCTATCATGCTGAATCACAAGGATATTCCTACTCTAAGATAATATATAAAACATCAAGACAAAGCAAAAGGCACGAAGTACAACATGTGCATCAAGAGTACATAAATCCCAAGTAATCCATAAGCATCAAGTAATATAATCAAGGACATCTTACATGCTATTCTTCCAACACATCCCTAGTTCATAGCAGTGATAATAAGACATCCAGACAAGGGAATGCATCAAGTAACCACGAGATATGACAACACATAACATGATATCCAAGCATCAAAAGTAAAACATAAACCACAAGGAAACATGCTCCGAAAACCCGAAGAATCCAAAATAACATCTAGCTCCGGCCTCAAAATTGGAAGTAGACCGTCTCTATACACCAGTCTGCAACAGTGGTATAGGTAGCTACACCTCCCAACCACGTGGCACATTCAGGTCCACACCTGTCGTGTTGATGGAGATAGTGACCCGACCACAATCACATAAGACAATTACCCATGGCTTACACACTCGCTAATCAAAGTATGATACCAACATCTATAGGCTCATGAAGACAACACCGTGCATCTGGTCATTGGTTAGACCCAATATAGGATAAGTATGTAGGGACTTTAGTGGAGTGTAATTTGCTTGGCATCAGAAAGCCCAAGCTATATATGGTATGGGAACTCAACTCCCTCGGGAGGCCACATGCCTGATGTGGTTACTAAACTCCAACATGAGGCCTCACATCCTGCTCTCAAACTAACTTCTGCTGAAGACTATCAACAGTATAGGCACCACTCCCTTGAATTGGCTTCCTCGAGACCCTCAACAACTGTATACGTGTTCTCTTATCTTATCATTAAGCTTATCATCCATTTATTAATTTTGGTTACCACTTGTTTAAACCTCTCCATGTTATTGTGTCGGCCGCCTCCAAGTTGGGCTATACAAGAGAAGCCAGTCCACATGTCTACCCTACATACCCATGCTTATCACATGATGAGTGTCTGTAGGCAATGAAAGTTCCCAATCCAACCCCCAAATGAACAATCACTCTACCAGCCTATATCCAGGAGTTCGGGTCTTGCAAGATCCCGTCATATACACATGCACGTGCACGTGTTCATGTGTGGGTATCTTCACGAATAAATCAATAGAACCAATGCAAGGGTTGGATATGAGAATGCAACAAATGGTACAAGAACAACGAACTCACTCAACTAGGCATCATGTTGGGACTATGGATTCATCACGAATCCCAACAAGGCAACAAATCACGAACTCACTCAAACAACCTAAATCTAGGAGTACAGATTCAACATGAATCCCAATGTCCATGAAGTAAAAGCATAATATGGAGGAAAACATGGAATACAATCCATTCCCACAAACTAAGCAAATTTTTGCCAAAATCTCAACAAAATATGAATGGCACACAAAATGAGGCAAGGGAAAATGCCTAAAAAACCAAACTTCTCAGAAATCAATAAAACTGAAAACCGATCTCTAGTATATGGTCACAAGACCAAGGGTCCAATAAAATACACAAACTAAGCTCAGAGTCATAATCCGACAATTCCAATAAGGGTTACAAATCCATCAAAACCAATATGGAAACATGAGTTTGGATCGGGAAATAAAATATCTCGGAATGTCCTATAACCATTTTGATTCCACGATCCTACTTGTAGCAAAGACTACTAAATCAAATCCCTGACCAAGCCATACAAGGTAGTAGGCGAAAATAGGATGACACGCAAAATGATGCGGCAAATAAAAGCCCAAAAATCAAACATCAAATAAATTGACGAAATTAAAACCCATTGGTCTAAATCCACCCATCACACTTTTTAAATAAAATCTTGGATCTGGACACTTGGAAATCCAACAGCATAACATTGCAAAAAGCTTCAAAGCCCACATGGGCAAACTACAAAAACTTACAAAAGCTTCAAAGCCCACATGGGCAAACTACAAAAACTTACACCCATCCAACTGGGTGGAGGGAAGCAACAAAAAAGTGAGGGAACACTAGTTCTCAGCCCACGAACTAATAGCAATTTACTCCAATTGAAAAGACGAAACAAATCAAAAGATCCAAAGAAACCTACCTCACACTTTTGGTAAAATCCAAGAAAATAAACAATTTGCCAAATTGGATGAAACCTTCGGGGAAGTGGAGCACTTCCGACATGAATCCAACAAGCTGCTCCACGCATGAATCTAACACCCAAATTTTACCCAACAAGCAATGAGGAGGGTTTTGGAGCAAAATCACAAATTTTCATAACATCCACAATGAGAAGTGAGAATAAAGCTCACTTTAAGACATTAAAAGCACTTTTTCCAAAAGTGAACTTCAAAATAGATTATTTAAATAGTTAAATAATCTATTAGAGCTTTTCCCAATCAAATAAATCAATTCTAGTTAAATGGAATCCAGCTACAACAAATTAGTTGGTAATCAAAATAAATTAAATCAAATAATTAAAATCCCTCTAAACCGTTAAATCAGCATTCAGTTTAATATTTTGTGACAACTACGGAACCCTAAATGCATAGGCACGCTCATGCGTCTAATCACGTAATGCATTGTGAATCCAGATTTACCAATTACCGGACGATTATTAATAAAAAATATAAGGATACATTGATCATACAAGGACGACATTGGCTCAACATGAAAGGCCAGATCACTAACTCCATGTGCCACCGTGGGGGATATAAGTCTTGTACAATAAACAAGCAACACCAAGTGTAGATGCACAATAAATAGTAGCCGAAGCAACAAGTTCGCATAATCACATGATAAAGCATCTAATTAATTCTGTTTAAATAATCTATTTAAATAATCAATTTGCATCATTGCATAGTTTTACTGTAAGAACAAGGTAAATATCTGTAGCACAATAATCCATGAATTGAATATGGATAACTCATTTCCAATTCTTTTAAGAATTTAATAATGGAAGTAATATCTAAATACTCAACAATATACAAGGCACAATATAACATATGATCTTAGATAATCATCTTCCAATACCATCCTGATTCTCTAATATAAAATACACCAAATAACATACAGTGCAACCATTGTTTGTATCTCAAGGATACTTACGAAATGACATTGTGATACCATATACATCTAGGGAACCACTGGCACAAACCTCAGTGAAACCATTTAAGACACCATAATCTCATAAATCCAGAATAAGCATAATCAACTTGCTGATACAACACCATAAGTCAAAATGCCCCGAGGGTGTAGACCACTCATGGGTCCTAACATGATCACTCAAGAAGCAAGAACATCAAGGTTGCATTCATCAGGATTGTTAATGTTTGGTAGCTTCAGTTGGATATACTCATGAGACTAAACTGAAGTTATATATGTGTGTGTGATATATATATATATATAGTTGTGTGTGGTTAAATAATTTATTATATTAATTAAAATGAGTAGACATGTCCCTTGAAGGGACATGCTCTCCATATCTTGTTCTCCATATAAAGAGAGCTATCGCTTCCCGTGGAACACGTATAGCAAACATGGCAGTGAAAATACATTTGCAGCGATTCAAGAAAATTAACATGGTATCAGAGCTAATTGCAAATGTAAGAAAGAAAAAATATAGAAGCTTTTTCACCGAGTGGATGAAGGCATCACATAGCAGACGTAGCAGTAAGTGAACAATGGATAAATTTTTGCAAAATGTAGGTAATGGAAATAAATTTATGCTTCTTATGCGTTCTGGCAGCTACTCAAGCATAGGCTAGCAGAAATACAAACTTTCCGGCTACAATCTCTTTTAGCCGGCACTGGGAGTCGTTGCATTTTACAATGTCTTTGATGGTCACAGTTGTGGTGAGGCATTGAAATACGTAAAGGAAACAATCGTCAGCTTTATTTTCAACGATCGATGTTTCCCAAATGACATTGAAAAGGCCATCACTATTAATTTTGTGGTAGCAGAAAGTGGGATTCGTTCCACTAGGATTTTAAAAGCTGTCACTACAGCTCTGACAAACTCAGACGTAGCAGTAAGCGAACGATGGATATATTTTTGCAAAATGTAGATAATGGAAATAAATTTATGCTTCTTTTGCATTCTGGCAGCTGCTCAAGCATAGGTCAGCAGAAATACAAACTTTCTGGTTATAATCTCCTTCAGCTGGCTGGGAGCTGTTGCATTTTACAATATCTTTGACAGTCACAGTTGTGGTGAGGCATTGAAATATGTGAAGGAAACAACCCTCAACTTTATTTTTAATGATCAATGTTTCCCAAATGACATTGAAAAGGCCATCACTATTGATTTTGTGGTAGCAGAAAATGGGATTCGTTCCACTAGGATTTTAAAAGCTGTCACTACAGCTCTGACAAACACTCTTCATTACTAATGCAAAAACAAACTATGAAGTGGCTATTGTGACAGGAACAGACAAATGAAAGATGATATCTAGACCACGAACTGAAAAGGAGTCAAGAAAATGTATAAACCGATGGACATGGAGGGGAGTGTCGGCATTATTACCCTATGAAAAATAATGTAAATGTGTTATCTTGTTAGCTTAATGTCCACCCTATACGGGGAAGGTTAAAGCCTCATCACCGCTCATCAAAGTGTATTAGGGAACTGACAACAAGTTTGGGAACCATGATCATGGAAAGAGAACCAGCAGAGCGATAAAACCAACAAACAACAAGACAATTTCTGCAGTCTAGAATAATATTTGTTCTGATTAAATTTGTTTAATGAATGCTTCAAGTCATTTCTATTTCTTTAAAGTAATTGACAGAGAGTACGAATTGAATGTCACAGATAGATACAGACAACACAGGTCTGCAAAACTAAAAGTGTCAACTTTGATATTAAGGACGAACAGCCAAGTCAATAAGGAAGAGATCATTATTTGGGAGTCGAGATATGAAAGAAGAATTAACCATTAAAAAGGCGGGCATGTAAGCCTCCAAAACCATTAGTGCTAGTGAAAATTTCATACTCGAAAAAGGACGACAACACAAATTAAGCAAGGAGAAAGGACATAACACATTAATTTTCATATGATCGGGACTTTTAAGCAAGTTGTGAATTGAATTTGGAAAGGAAAAAAAGAAGGGCCCCTGTCACCGGGGCAAGAAGATTGATATAATATTTGCAACATACGATAAACAAAAATGATTCATAGATAGAGTAAGTCTGACACGATAGTAACAGTCATGCCCACATTATTGATTTGATTAGTCCTCACGACGGTGTAAAGACAGGTAAGTATGAGCAGGGATAACCAAGTACAAGGAAGAAAACTATTAAAACAAGAGTCAGTAGAGACATATGGTGTAATATCTATGTGTTTATCCTCCCTAGCTAAGAGGGATATATTCTGTAGGCCAATACTCATGATATAAAATGTTATATCAAAATGGTGGATACCTTCTGATCAAAGACATCCTTAAAATTTTGCCATTTCAAATATTACCAATGGCGTAATATCCGTGTTTATGCTCCCTAGCTAAGAGGGATTGATGATGTTTGGTAGACTCATGAGACTAAACTGAATATATATATATATATATATATTTGTGTGTAGTTAAACAATAAATTGTTATATTAATTAAAATGAGTAGACATGTCTCTTGAAGGGACACATCTCTCCATATAAAGAGAGAGATAGCTGCCCTTGGAACACATATACCAAACATGGCGGTGAAAATAAATCTGCGGTGATTCGAGAAAATCATCAAGGATGACTTACATAAATCAAATGGGAGAGGCTTTACATTATATATATATTGTAAGTGTCCCATTGAAGTCTTGTTATATATAAATGTCATACAAAATGGCAAAATGATTTTTTGCAAAAAATGGCCCAAAAATAGAGCTCATCAAACTTTTGAAAAAAAAGGTGATTCATTGTATTATGCCTTCAATCAACCCATTGTCTTGTCCTCATGAACAATTTGTTGATGATACTATTTTTATGGGTATTGCATCTATCAAAGAAGCAAGAAGTTTTAAAAAGGCCCTTAATCTTTACTCTAATGCCTCTGGTCAGAAAATTAACCGGGGTAAAGGCTCTATTTTTTTCATTAGTATCCCCATTCATAGACAAGTAAAGATTGCTGATATTATGGGTTGCTCTATTGCCTCTATGCCGAGAACTTATCTTGACCTTCCCCTTGGAATAAAACCTCTTGTGTCCTTTTGGGAGGCGCTTGTTGATAAGTTCAATATGAAGCTATTTGGATGGAAAGGCAATATGCTTAGCCAAGCTGGTAAAGTGACTTTACTGAAGTCTTGCCTTCAAAGTTTGCCTACCTATGCCTTGAGTCTCTTCAAAATCCAAGCTAAATATGCGGAAGCTCTTGAAAGAATCGAAAAGAACTTTCTATGAATGACGACAAAGGAAAAGAAAAGAATGCCTTTAATTGCATGGAGAATGTATGTAAGCCGAAAAGTTCCGGCTAAGTAGGGCTGGAGGGTTTTTGGGGACACTAAGGAGTGTAATACTATTTGGAAACATAAATACCTATTTCAATCCTCTATGATTTAGGATTTCATCAACTCTCCCCCAATTGCCAATGCCTCTACCATTTGGAATGCGGTTCAAGGGGCCAAGGAAATTATTTCTTCAAGAAGTAGATGGAAGCTGGGTAATGGTAGAAAAGTGAGGTTTTAGGAGGATTGCTACTCTTGGACCACCCTCTGGAAAACAATAATAATGACAGGGAGACTATTGAGAGATGCAAAAAGAGATTTGGAGTTTGTGTTTTCAATTATTGGAAAGATGGGAGTTGGGTTAATATTGTGGAAATAAATCAGAATCTTTGGTATATACAAAATTCTCTCAATTTTGCATGTATTAATTCAGACTTAGAAGATACGCTTGTTTGGGGCAATCACCCTAGTGGAAAATACAAGGTCGCTACAGTATTTAAGGAAAAAAATGAATGTAAGACCTCTTTGGTTGAATACTTGGATGAAGGGTCTTGTTCCCAAGATAGAGATTTTCTTCTAGATTGCTCTTCAAAACAAAATTCTTACTATTGAGAATCTCAATAAAAGAAGCTTTTATTTAGTTAATAGATGCATTCTTTGTAAGAAAGCTTATAAAAATATTGATCACCTCTTTACCCATTGCTGTTTTAGTTAAGAAGTGTGGAAAATCCTTTTGGAATATTGGAAAATCTCTTTGGTCCATGTAGAGAAGTTGATTGATTGTTTCGAGAGTTGGAAGTGCCCTATGAATAATCTTGATGCCAAAATGCTTTGGAATTTCTCTCTACCCCACCTGTGCTGGGGTATATGGAAAGAAAGGAATAATTGGATTTTTAGGGACAGAGAATCCTCATCTTGGGTGGTAGGTCATGAAATCATAAGGGCTATTGAGGAGAATTTCCTATCCGAAAATGGTGGTAAAGGGGATTTTAATATTTCAGACCCTATAATGAATACTAATGTGATGAATAAGTCAAAAAGGGATGGTGTAGTCTGGTTGTCCCCTTCTCTGGATTGGTTAAAATCTAATTTTGATCGGTCTACTAAAGGTAATCTGGGTATGGTGGGATGTGGAGGAGTTTTAAGGGATTTCTATGGAAGGGTTCTGGATGCTATTGCAGTTCCTATTGGTATTTCCACTACTCACATAGAAGAGGCAACTGCTGCGGTGTTTGTGGTTAGAAGGGTAGTGGAAACTGGATATCGGAACTTGTTGCTGAAAGGTGACTAAACATAATCAATACTTTAAATACTAGAAATTCTACAACTTCGACTTTTGAAGTGACTATGGTGGAAATCAAGAGACTCTTGAATAATTTTGATAAGCTACATATATCTTATAGCTACCGAGAGACTAATAAGGTGACTGTCTGGAGTGTGAACATAGCCATTAGCACAGGGAGACAACTAACGTGGGAGGATGACCTAAGCAACAAGTTGGAGCTAAGAGGGCTAATAAATTTTGATGTGACAAATGTTGTTGTGGGAAGGATTAAATAATTCTTTTTATATGATCTATGGGAGCTTGGGTAATAATGATGGGTTTTATCAGACTTCGAGGGTGTATCGTTTCATTATTACTCTCTTAATTTGGCACGTATTTTGGGTGCTGCCAAAGTCTCGTTTTAAAAACTATTTCATTATTTTCGTATGTGCCATTGTTTCTAAGCAAAAGTTAACTGTGAGTCCAATCTGCAAGTTGAGAGTGGAGCTGAGGAAGAAAGAGCCTTCAAGCTGCAAGCATTGGAAGAAGAACACCCTTGTTTGGGAGTTGCTTAAAAAAGGTAAGGTAACTAGTTATCTTGAGAAGCTACATGGTTTTAAGACGCACATAACAGGGGAATTTTCTAAAACTGGTCTGGGGAGAAAGTGACAATGTATGGGGTCTCTGTGTTGATTGCGGAGGATTTTCTTTTCGAGATAATTGGGCTTCCCAACATGGGGATAAAATTCAAAAAGGAAACGAAAATCCCCAATGCAGTTTTGAAGAAATTTCCTAAAACCCCAGAGAAGGAGAAGAAATTAGTGAAGGTTGGGGATTTTTTTGGATTTAGATCAGATAAAGAAAATTTGGCAGGATGTGTTATCTTGTGTTAGGGAGTATTTCATCCTAGTGGTTGGTTTAAAAAGGTTCACAATTACCATTTTGTTTTTTTGAACCATTTTAGGTATAAAGATAGGATCCCATTTCCCTTTTATTTGAAATACTCGTTGCTTTAGGGGCTTAGGGCTCATTGTAATAAGGAGAGCAGATCCGTCCTCTATGAGGGCTTAATCCTACTTATTGTAGAATTTTACAGGGACAGGGCTTCAGGGGTGTCTATGCCCTCGGTGTTGGAAGCATGAGTGTTGATGATATCCCTATGGGGGAGTATTGTAGAAACATGATTAGATCATTATCTCGATGATATGTTACATTCATGACTGTGTTTGATATTGATGTCAACATAGCAGTTTTCAATGGTTTCTAACAGAAGAATAGTGGTAAAGATTAAGTTGGTACGGATAGATCGTTGAGTATTTTCACTAGCAAGGTTAATGGGAGATACTACTAAGTGTCTAGTATATGCAGCTAACCTCGGGTGCAAAAGATATTAAGTTTGGAAGAAGTTATGCAAGTTTTGGTGAAGCCTGCTCCGAGATAGAGTTTACAGAAGCATGTTCTGGTAAACTTGTTATATCTCTTAGCAGAGTTGTTATTTTGAGAAGCAAGGTTAAAGGCGTGCAGAAGACATGTTGGAGATGACGTGGTTAAGCTCGCTCGTCATAATATTACACGTACGGAAAGTTATTTAAGTTACAAGGCGACAGATTGATGTTATCTCTAAGTATAATGTGTTCTTAATGAGGTCCTATAATAATTAATTGAGAAGGTGTAATAGCTGACTCAAGGGAATTGTTTTATGGACTCGGTATAAAGGAAGGACATTTTCCTTTGTTATGGATGAATGATTGCATGAAGCACGAAGAGCGGAACAGAAGAGAAACAAGTTGATATGCGAGGGTAAGCAGAGTAGAGCGAAGTTGGAGAAAACTTCGTTGCCCAGGTTTTATTTTAAGATCTGAGGTTTGATATTTGGATCCGAGGTTTGTGACCTGGTCTACAAGGTTTGACAGTGATTGGTCTGGTTGACAGGTCAGAGGAAAGAGGATAAAGCATAGTACGAACAATTATTCTGCAAGGAATAGTTGAGAGATCAATTGGATAGTGAAGTTTAGTGGTCTTGCCCCAGAAGCTGTTTGGACAGTGGGTCCTTCTGCCTTCTGTAACTCCTAATAGGGTTGGCACAACTCCTAACAAGGTTGGAATCTCCTAATAGGGATTCAAAGTCTCATAATAGGGACTTTTATGTACTAGATGTGTTTATAGACTCCTAATAGGGTCCATCCTCTAACAAGGAATATATAGATCAGTATATCTTTGTGGGCATCATTCCCACCATGGTTTTCCCTCTGATGAAGGGTTTCCCTAGTTAACAAATCTAATGTAATTGTCTATGTGCATCTTGTTATGGTTGCTGTTTACTTTGATTGAATGGTTAAGATTAATTAAGGTTGATAAATGTTTTAATTGGATAACTGATTCACCCCCCCTCTTAGTTATCTTGGTGGACTATAATTTCTAACCCTCAGCTAAAAAAACACAAATTAATTAAGGGTTCCTTGGACAAGATTGATGTAAAGAAAGGGAAGGTGGATCATGATGAGAATAAGGCTATGGAGGCTCGGGGTATGGAGACGAAGTCGAAGAGTGTTTCTGAAGCTGGAGAGGAGGAGGTGATGACTTGGGAAAGAAAGAGGAAGAAGGTTTTTCGGACAAGAAAGAAGACAGACTCAGAAGATGAAACTGAGGTTGAGAAGGAGGAAACAAATGAAAGTGTTTGTGGTCATGAAGACGAGGGTGAGAATGATAGCGGGGGATGTAGCTCTAACAATGAAGGCTATTCTGGTAGCTAGGGGGAGGCTGTAATGTCCCTTTTTGGGGACATTAGAATTATTAAGGGGGTCATCTCTATAATATTAAAATTGACTAGGAGAGCTGAAACTTCGTTAATTAAAAGTCAAATTAATATTCCTAGTGGGCAAAAAGGGGACGAGGAAAGATAAAACGAAACCCAGAAAAGAAGTCGAAGGGTCATCGTTGCAAGAATAAACGGAGAAGAGGCTTCTTCCTTTGGCATGCTTGATTTACTTTTCAGATTTCCAGTTCTCTCTTGTGAGAGTTTTCAGAAAGCTTCAGCTTTCAGCCAGTGTGAGGACGTAGCCCCTCGTGCTGGCAGGCAGTGGACGAAAACCCATTGTCAGGGGAGATATCACTTCAGGTGTCTCAGTTGCGCTTACAGGTTCTTCTCTTTAGTTTTCCAATCTGACTGTAGAACTGTGTTTAAGATTGGATTTATAGTTGCAGGTTATTGTATTGCTGTTGTATAATACAATAACGTCTTAAGATTTGTTTGGAAGTTGCTGTTTATTATATTGTTTCTGTATAAAGCAAAACATGCTACCAGATTGTTGTGAGGTTGTTGGTTTAACGCTTTTGAAGGGTGATGTATTCTCTTATGCTTGAATCTTTAATATCATTTTGAAGACGAATTTTATTGGCAAAGTTCGGGTTTACTTTGCTGCTCGTATTTTCATCTGCATGCGGGTTATTTTCTGAATGTGTTGATTAATGAGTTCTAACAATTACCTACCTGGAATATTATATTTGTCATTCACATTGTTGGGTATTTGTTAATTGGGTTCGTACTTTGAGGTTCACTATAATAAAAAGGGGAAACAGAGAAATCAGGTTCAGGACAGTACCAGTACTGGTACGGGTCACTACAGTGGTATTAGAGCTAGTGGTCCTGCCATCCTGTGGGATTTAGTCAAAATATTTAGGAGAGATTCTCTTTGCATGAAACGTGTCTTAGAAAGGGTTGATCTACAGTACAGATTTTGATGAACCAAAAGGGAAAATATTTAGAGTACAACATCCTGGAATATCATTTTACAGAGTGCAACCCTCAAGTGTACGCTTCCCAAATTTCAGACTTTTCTGACCGTCAATCATCGAGTTTTTTGGATTCCGTGGAGAGGCATTAAGCTCACCTGGGCCTTGGGAAATGTGACCGTTAAAACAAGAACCAAGAATGAATCTGTGGGTAAACAGTTGGTGTTTGATCATTCAAATCTGATTATTTCCCAACCAATATAGCACGCCAGAGTGGTACTACTGTTGCAGTTGAATATTGTTTTTCCATTTGCTTGTGAGGTAGGAGTTCCATCGATGAGTATAGCCGCCTTTTGTCTTTATTACATGCTTATGCTCTTAGTGCAAAAGAAGTTCGATTAGTGTGTAGTAATGTGATAGGTCGGAATCCCCATATTGTGGTTTTGAGAACACAAGGAAGTGGTTTTGAGAAGGACAATATAATAACAGTTGTTGGCATTAATACACTTGCATGCTTTGGTATCTTAGGTGGATTGAAGATTTTGTATCTAAACCTAGATTTGGAAGTGGACGGGCTTAAGGTAATAGGCAATCCTTCTACGTGAATGGTCTAAACGGGAACATGAATAGTGCTTCTATACTGGTAATAAACAGCTGTATGCATCTATAAAGTGATTTTCTGGACAAAATAAGAAAAGAAAAGCTGCAATCAAAGTTATCGTTCAGAAATGTGTGAAACTAATTGAAGATCTGAGAAACTAATATGTGATAGGATCATCAGTTCCTTATTTTCATTTGCGACCATATTTTGATGCTATTCACGATTGGTTGTCCAGAAAAGACTCAATTGATATTGAAGGAATTCCAAAGGGCATATTCGACAATTTAAAATTTGAAGCAGGAGCTGCCGTGTTTATTTGGTCGTTGGAAGCGCTAGAAAAATTCCTTGAAAGAGGCAGCGGTAGTTCGTATTCGTGCGTCAAAACAGCCTACCATCGGAACTTGTAACATCAGGGAAGATGTGGAGTCATTTGCGGTTTGAGCAGAATATTAATCATTTGTTTAGGTAACCGACATCGAGCCTTGAAAACTTGTTTTTACGACATATGATATTCCACTTGGCCATAAGTAACTGTTGATTGACACCACCTGTAGATGCCGGGTAGAAGAATCCCGCCTATACTCATATTGGGTGGGTGAGAGTAGGAAATTTATGTGCGGGAAAGTTAGTATGATGTGTAAAACCAGTTTAGCCGAGATCGAAGGCACTTGAAAACGACAATCATTTTGTCTAGATTGTTGTGGGCAGGATTGAATTGTTTCTGGGCGGACACGGGAGTTACGGAATCAACTTCCTATGTTTGAACATACAACTGCTTGAGATTGTAACGACTGACAACTGTCGTCCCCATCCGAATGGTCAGAGGTGAATCATCAGGGAAGTCATTATATGATTGATAGCGGTGATAAACTCGGCGCCTTGACTGAAAGTGTCCACGGAGGAATACTGGCCCATTTCACGTCCTTACACCTTGGTATCCGCATGTATTGCCTTCCCCGATAGCATTCTACAATTTCTGCTGACAGAGCAGTAAGGAATAACATTGGAGCGGAGGAAGTTTTATTTGATGCTATTGTGTAGAAGCATATACGATCAAAATTTAAATTATAGTTTGAAGTCTGTCTAAGCATGCTTACGAGTGGATGAGACAAATATTGTGAAGGCTGATTTATAGACCAGATGCTACTAAGTGTATGTTCTACTTGTGATCTTGCTGATCATGTTAGTGGCAAGGTGAGAGAGCTAGATTTTGCACAATCACGAGTTCAGTCTACTTTAACAAGAATTGATGACATTGTGGAAAGGAGAAGAAAATGAGGATGTTCTGCTAATGATGGACTAGAGTAATTGTTGAAAAGCATTCGGGTGGTGATTTTGAGTCATCTGCAGACACTGAAGTGTTTTAGAAAGCTTATGGAGGTAGGGGTGGAACCATTAGCCTTGAAGTTGTAGTTAGAAACATTAATAACTATTCTTGCAGGAAGTTACAAGTTCTTTGAACAAGGGCACAGGAAGTTTTTCCCAAGAGAAACATTGTTCAAAGAAGAGATGGAGAGATTGCGGCAGGCAGTGAAGACACTCTCAGAGACTGAGAAGCAGCTTCGACTGTCGAGTGATAGAATAACATGGCTAATAGCTGTTTTGCTTCAGCTTGCTCCAGATCAGTCATATATGTTGCCAAGTTCCTCTGCAGGTACTAGTTTCAGGCAGAGCCCTGTAGCACGGAATCATATGATTGAAAAGCAAGTTACTGATAAGGAATCTGTGAATCCTGGATGGGACCTTAAAGATGATATGTTTGAGAATACACACTACAAAGATTTCAGAACAAAGAAAGACATCGGTTTTGCTAAGAGTACCGAGGATCCTGGTACAGTCAATCATGGTGGAAGTAGAGCTAAGGGCAATACATCTATTTTATCATCGAGAAACAAAAATTTTGAACATAATGTGGATTCAAAACTTAGGGGTAGGAACACAACTCAAACAACCTCATCTGCATATTCTATGGAGGTAAATGAAGTAGGGTTGAGGCAATTTATCTGCAGAAGTCCATCTAAGCTTGAAGATATTTGGGAAGGAGTTCTAGAGAGGATCCATGCAAATTATTTGAAGCAATTCTTGTGTGTACAAGGGAAGCTCTTTTCAGTCTCATTTGGAGAAGCTCCGACAGCAAGGGTGGTCTTCAACGATCAGGAGCACAAAGTAGTAGCAGAGAAATCAAAGTCATATATTGTACAGGCATTTCGGTTAGCTCTTGGCTGCCTAGTTGAAGTCCAAATCGACTATGCACCTACTCAAGAAAGGAAAGCTGATTTACAGGCCAAACTTAGTTTTCCAGAGGGCCAATCAAATGCTTCATATGCTGTACAAACCCATGTTTTAAATTCTTCTACTCACAAATTACAGCTTGGTGCCCCTGAAGCTCAAAACAATTTAAGAAGTGAAATCGGTAATGACATGATTCAGATGGGAGATAGTTTTCATCCAGTTGAGTCTACTTCTATTCGAGGAAATGAGTCTGGGTCTGCCTTTGCAAACATGACCAAATTGAACAAACAAACAGTTTCTTGTAAAGCAGATCTGATTGAATTTTCAAATAAAGATGTGGCAGGAAAAGTTTCTTTTGAAATTTCAGTGGGAAATATGCCAAAATCAGGTTTTGGTACTGTGCCATTTGGATCCAAGCAGTCATCTGGATGGCTTTTCAGTCCAAGCATTACAACTTCAAATCCGCCAGCATCAGTTTCAGCTTCATCTTTAGGGGCACAGTTGTTTGAAGGTGTAAAAGATTCACATCCGGGAACGACTCGTTTTCGTTTGATAAAACTACAACAACAGTTAGTTCCAGACTCACAACTTGATGTAAGGGCAGAGGTGCTTGATATGTTCGATGAGTATAACAAACTTCCTTCAAAGATTCAAAAAGAGTTACCCTTCATTGATTACATGGATTTCCATCCAAAGCTACAAAACAAGAATGACCTGGCAAAAAAGAAGTATTATGATTTGAGTCGGGATCTTTTTGCAAAAGAGCAGTTATGTTTCATTTGGGACAAGAACAAAGAAGAATACATAACTCAAGAAGTGCAGATCAGCATTGAGGGAATTGGGAAATACACAATTCAGCCTAAACATGATGAAAAACATAAGTGAGAACCCACTTTAATTAATGGTAAGGATCATTCTAGCGGCTTATCTGGTGGTTTAGAGATTATTCTTGACAAACAATTTAATGAGGATGGTCCTATTCAAAGTAAGAGCAACTTAGAATCTTCATATGATGAGCTTTTGCATGGGAAAAATGACATTGCAACAGTTTTGCCTTTGCATGCAAATAGAACGAACAAGAAAATTGAAGCCTACGATGATGTTATTACTTCTAGCATGCATAATGTTGATTGGGTAAAACATAGTAATTCACTTTTTGAGATGGAAGCTGATTGAATAATGGAGAATCCGCTATTCGAATTTGATGTTAGTGAGGAGCCTCAGATTGATACTTGTTTCAGCCAAGAGGTTGCTGCCTTGAGAGAAGGACATAACGCTGATTGCAAATCAGCCTTGGATAGAGATATGGCGAGAGAGAATTCAGTTAGCGGGGCAACATTGTGGCAGTTGATTAGGTTGGACACACCACCCATTATGGGCACTAAGAAGCAGGATATTGCAGATAGTTGGGAATGTGAATGACCCTTTTGTTTGTAGGATCCAGGGGGAACTTCCTTGTGGTTAGTAAGGTTTCCAAAAGTTGGTAGGCAAATGGTTGAGTTCCCACAGGCATATGACCACAGTGGTGCTAATGATCTCAGTTGGAATGAAATTCTCAGTGGGGTTGAGGATCTTCTTGTATATGTTAGTAGGACATGGTAGGTTGTACTGACCGACCATGCATGGGGTGTAGTTTGGGATCCAGGCGTTGGCAGATTGTATCTTTGGACGGACGAGGATTTTATTGTGGTCATGGTGTTGATCCGTGCTGATCAGGTTACAAATGCAGGTGTCGAGTTCTTCTAGAGAATAATATGGGATCCAGGAACCCGGTTGACAAGTGGTTTACAGCGTGACACCTTGCTTCATAGTTTGGCCGGATTTGTTTTTAGTTCAGACTACAAGGTCAATTGCAGATTCATATGGGATCCGGGTATTTATTGCTTGAGGGCAAGCAATCTCAAGGAGGGGAGACTTGTAATGTCCCTTTCTGGGGACATTAGAATTATTAAGGGGGTCATCTCTATAATATTAAAATTGACTAGGAGAGCTGAAACTTCGTTAATGAAAAGTCAAATTAATATTCCTAGTGGGAAAAAAGGGGACGAGGAAAGATAAAACGAAACCCAGAAAAGAAGTCAAAGGGTCATCGTTGCAAGAATAAAAGGAGAAGAGGCTTCTTCCTTTGGCATGCTTGATTTACTTTTCAGATTTCTAGTTCTCTCTTGTGAGAGTTTTCAGAAAGCTTCAGCTTTCAGCCAGTGTGAGGACGTAGCCCCTCGTGCTGGTAGGCAGTGGACGAAAACCCATTGTCAGGGGAGATATCACTTCAGGTGTCTCAGTTGCGCTTACAAGTTCTTCTCTTTAGTTTTCCAATCTGACTGTAGAACTGTGTTTAAGATTGGATTTATAGTTGCAGGTTATTGTATTGCTGTTGTATAATACAATAACGTCTTAAGATTTGTTTGGAAGTTGCTGGTTATTATACTGTTTCTGTATAAGGCAAAACATGCTACCAGATTGTTGTGAGGTTGTTGGTTTAACGCTTTTGAAGGGTGATGTATTCTCTTATGCCCAAAATGATCTTTTTTGAAAATTTTGAGTTTCTTCAAAATTAAGATTTTGAATTTCATCTTCAATTTCTTCACTGTTCTCCCTCTAAGACTCAGTTTCAGTATTTCTTTCAGAACCAAGTAAAGGAGAGGGTTCTTCAGAACTTAGGGCTCTTTTGAATGCTAAATCTTCTTCAAAAATTACATCCCTACTAAGTTCAATATTTTTCTAACCAGGTATGAAAATCCTACATGCTTTAGATGTTTCACTATACCCTATAAAAATACCACTCCTCCCGAAGGGTTCTAACCTAGTTCTTTTTTCTTTTGGAACATGGATATATACAGGGCACCCAAAAATCCTAAAATGACTTGTATTGGGTTT
Organism: Cupressus sempervirens; assembly: GCA_028749045.1. Classification (NCBI taxonomy): domain Eukaryota; kingdom Viridiplantae; phylum Streptophyta; class Pinopsida; order Cupressales; family Cupressaceae; genus Cupressus; species Cupressus sempervirens. The sequence continues at coordinate 547,762,532 of CM053790.1, read as the reverse complement.
AACCTTACTAAAGACTTTTCCAAGAGTTTTATCTCTAAGGTAGGAGTGAAGATTTCTGTTTTGAATATAGACAACAGTACAAGAGGGTTTTGCTCAAAGATAATATTCTAGATTTTGATCAAATATCATAGCTTTTGCAGCTTCTATAATTGTTTTATTCTTCCTTTCTGCTGCCTTGTTTTGTTGCAGGTTATAAGGAATGGTATACTCCCTGTTAATTCTTGTTTCTTTACAAAACCTTTTAAACAAATCTAAGGTATAGCCCCCCCCATTATCAGTCCTAAGAGTTATAATTTTATGTCCTGATAAGTTTTCAGTTAAGGTTTTAAATTCTTTAAATCTCTTCAAGATTTCTTCTGATTCTTTGCATTTTAAGAAGTAAATCCAAGTTTTTCTAGAGAAGTCATCTATAAAAAGTATATAGTACTAGAATCCTTCGAGAGAAGGGACAGACATAGGTCCACATAAATATGAGTGGATTAATTCCAAAACATTCTTAGTTTATCTAGTGCTATCATGAAATGGACTTTTAGTGTTCTTACCTAGAGTGCATCCTTTGCATATGCTTGAGTGATCTTTATTCAATTTAGGTAAACCAGTAACCATCTTCTCCATAGTTAATAGAGTTTTGAAATTTGGATGTCCTAACCTTTTGTGTCGTATTTCATTTCTATCCATAGCTTCATGAATTAAGGCTTGAATAGATTGACTAGGTTCTGAATTTAATTCATACAAATACCCTTTTTTTTGACCAATCAATTTTGCTTTCTTAATTGAGGAGTTCTTAACCCAAGTTATGACTTTACCGTCCATGAATGCAACATTATGTCCATCATCTTCAAGTGCTGTAACTGAGATTAGATTCCCTTTTATTCCGGTTACATAGAGTACTCCTTTGAGAAGAAGAGAACTACCCGACTTTAGTTTCAAGGTGCAATTTCCAATTATTTTGATAAAATGTGCTGAATTATCACTGATGGTTACTTTGCCATCAACCTTTTCTGATATAGAGTTTAGTGCTTCTTTGTACCCTGTAGTGTGTTGAGATGACCTACTATCAATCACCCATGCTTTACTTGAGACTTCATTTGATAGTGCCGAATAGAATACTCGATTCTCAGGATCATAGTTATCTTCTTCCCTAGTAATATTTGTACAGTTCACTTGCTGTTTAGAATTCTCAGGGCAATTAGATTTGTAGTGTCCAAACTTTTCACATTTGAAATTTTGGATAGATCTTTCTTAGGTTTGTCATTCTTTTGATTACCCCTTTTCTTCTTGAAATGCTTCTTCTTGCCTTCATAGGAATTTGTATTAAGAACATGAAGTTCTTCATCTCCCATTTTCAATTTTCCTCCTTCCTTTAGTTTTCTAGATTCTCCCTGAAGACAATCTCCCTTAAGTCTATTGAAGTCAGGAAGATTATCTTTGACAGTTACTCCTTGTGGGAATGTTTTCCATGAATTTGGTAATCCATCTATAGCCATCAATGTTAGTTTCGTGTTATTAATGATGGTTCCTATACTTGCAAGTTCATCTCTTAGGTCGGCAACACTTAGGAAGTAAGGATTCATCGATTCTCCCTTCTTTATTTGTATGTGGTTTAGTTGCCTTTTTAGTGCTAGAATTCTAGTTGCATTGTTAACCTCATATGCATTTAGTAGTGCATTCATCATAGCAAATGCTGTTTGATGTTTCGTTAGCATGGGTACTATATCATTTTTCACTCCATCTAATATGATTTGAGTGACTTTCCTATTTCCTTCACTTCAGATAGTTTTATGAGATTCAGTAGTAGGTTGTCTGGAGGCTGAATCAACAAATTGTTTTACATCATTTTCTTCAAGAATCATCATGGTTATGAATTTCCAAGCATCAAAGTGCTCTTTCCCATCAAACCTGTCCTCGGGTCTGATTGTGTATGCCACTAAAGATAGGAGAGTGATGCTAGATATATATCAAGTTTGATTATTTAATTTGCAGAGCCTAGGTTCAACGACCAGAGCTCTGATACCATGTAAAGTTTCTGTAGATTCTATAGTTTCAGATCTGAGATAATACCTTTCTTCTTTGTTGCTGTTCTGATCTTCTTCTTATTCAGAATGTAGGAGGTATTTTTCAAAATATTAAATGCTATTCTGAAACTTCTTTGTCTCTGCAATAATTCGTATAGCGTAGTGTTGATTAAGGAGCAGACTTCAATGTTTGTGTGTCCTTAAACCTTCAACCATACCTTGCTTAAATAGCCTACCAAAAGGGCGTGTCCCTTGAAGGGACATGACCCTATCCAGGTCAGCCTAGTATTGTCCCTCAAAATTGCCGCCCAAGTAAAGTAACGATCATGCAAATTAACTTAAGTAAGTACATTACTCCAAGGGGTGCCAATCATGTCTAGAGAGAATAGTATAAATCCATTAGGCATTTCATAAGGGATTTAATCAATGCTAAGGTCTGTACGATCTGCACATTCAGACCAGTATGAAGTCAGAGTTATAGTTTTAACACTTCCTCTTGATATTCATACTGAGAGATAACATATCTAGCATCATCAATTACGATGAATAAGCATAGATTGATACTCTATATCTATTTGAATCTTCCTGTTAGCATGTGGTATTATTGAACACATGATCCTATGTCATATTACTATTATCTGTAATATGACACATCACTTACACTAGTGATAACAATATTGCAATGAGTACAATATACAGGATAATATCTGGAGAATAAGTAAATTCTTTATTTATCTAAGTCATTCATTCTCGTTACTACCCAAGTTGGCCTACAGGTCTCAAAATCCTCAGGCTCAAGAAAATCATCAAAAAGACAGTTTTTTTTTTGCAGAGTAGAGATCATAAATTGGGAGCTAATTGGTCCATATATGTGATTTAACGGTAATTGCAATTTCCCGAACAGTGTCAAAGAGAACTATGCTAAGATTGAAAGGAAAATTATATGATGAAGCAATGGAAAAGTTCAACTCAATAGGTTTTTAGGATAGAGTAATAGAAAATGTTTAAAAAAAATAAAATCTTACATCTCAGAAGACCATAAATGATATTAAAATGTTCTCATTAATAACTATTTTTGTGGATTTGGAAACCGGTAAAGAAAGTGTTAAATACTTTCTCATTAGATAATAGAGACTTACCAATACAAAAGAAGAGCAGCTATTGAGCTGCAATTTTAGCTATTATGATTCAAGTAAATCTTCCTTGATTTTGCATAAAATGGATGATGGAGTTAAAAATATTGATGGACTTTGAATTGAGAATTTGAGAGATTATGGCTAGAAATTTCAATGGAAAATCAAAGCACGAAGAAAATTCTTTTTCAATGAGATAGTTGCCACTAAAATCCCTCTCAATTGTTAAGAGAAAAATATATAAGGCCCGCTTTCGGAGGGATCAAGCCCACAAGACTAGGGCATGAATTCTCTAAAGGAAATTGTGTTTACCTAATACCTATTCAACATAGGTGGAATGCCATTCTATATATGTTTAAAGCATTTATGATCAATATGCTATTGTTCTCCTTGTTAATGCTGTGGCTTCTGTCGGATTGAATGGATCTAGAGATAATCCTTCGATGGTCATTGGTTAATCATGAATTAGACAAACTCTTCTATATCTACTTTATATGTATGTGTGTGTGTGTTAATCATGAATTATGTTAATATATATTATTGTTGTTAATGTTATAATTCTGTCGGATAAATTATATTATATATATGAGATATATAAATAATATATGACAAATATTATATATGGAATAATTAACTTATATTAAGAGTGCATATATATATATATATATATATCTTGTTATATAATCACAATAATATATTGAGGGTATATTTCTTGTGTTATAACTATAACTAATGTAATTTAATATATTAAAGAGACATGCCACTTTATATCACATATATATTCAATCGTATAGTAACTTGGAAAACACAAAAAAATACACAAGTTCTATTACAAGTTATAGTAATGAAAAATTGATCATACTTTAACATGGTATCAGAGTAGGTTCCATTACTAGGCCGTGATAATGGAAATGGTTATTCACCCAAGGTTGATCAATAAAGCGTGCCTCTGTGAAAAGTCATTTGTTTGCTGTAAGCCACTAGAGTACTAACTTAGAAATTTGCGATTGTGGAAAAGGCACTAAATGTACATTCCCATCTTCACTAGAATATGCCTCATGATTTGTGGTGGGGACTCCTATTATCCTGGAGGGAAGTTCTTGCTATAGATGCGTATGGAAAGAAGTTGTATCTTCTTCTGCTTCCAACGGCACATGATAATCATTATAGAGTGGAGCCATATCATTTCCTTCAACTTGGTTCTCAGCAACCTTTGGAGTATTGTCATCATTGTAGCTCATGAGTCTATGAAATTTGGAATGTATGTGCAACGTAGATGTTATCACTGCTCCTTGCAATGATCTAATACTAGGATTCATTACCAATAATTGCTCATGCAAATCAAATAGTGGTATGATATGTGTTATACCCAACTGTGATTTTGATTGTTGATCAAAAAGTGATCACTACTATGTGAACATTGAACAAATCGTTAGAGGATGGCGAGGTTTCCGGGCACTACATTGGATATGCGGGGTGCCCTTTCCTCCAATCAGAATAACAACCAGGTGCTACAATTCAGCCCTCAGATGACTCTGAGCAATAAGAAAAAAAAAAAAAAAAAAAAAAAAAAAATTGATGCTTGATTTGAACCCTAGTCCCTCATCTTCCATGGACCTAGGTGGGCTAAACCCATCGCTGTCTTCAAAAATAACCTCGAAATTTTTCATCTCTTCTGGAGTCCACTTCACAAAATTCATTCAATATTAGAATTGGATTGCAGATAGGGGTCGACAGAATGACATTTTGATGCCTACTGATGAGTGGTCTGGTACCACTTCTTTATTCATTGTGAAAGAATTGACTATTTCGTTAGTTTTCTAGTAAAGAGTTAGAATTGGAATATCGACAAGGGGGAAGCAGTCTTTAATTGATTTCAAACATCTATATATGGTCGGGCCTTTCCTTTTGCAGATATCAGGTTTCTCAGAATTAAGACAAGATCTGACATTCATCGCAAAGCATTAGAGGAAATGTGGCATTCAATATGGATGACTTTTGTGACACTAGTGATAGAGTATTTAAAGAAAGGTGGGCAATAATAAATTCTTCAATTGCTGCTAACTATTTTACATTAAGTTACCATGAATGAGCAACAAAAGTATGGGCTTGGTCGAGCCATGCTTGTAGCAAAAGATAAATGGAAGAAATAAGACTAATGATTGTTGTCTGTAGTGAAGCAAAAATTAAATTCTCACAACGCCAACATTTCGTGCATCTTTGGCATAAACTCTTAAACATGGTTTTGACCTCCTCGACTCCCCATTGTAGAGATATGGAACTTGGACATCTTGTAATAGTGAAAAGTTGACCGTGTATATGAGGATGACAGACTAGACCTGTGATACAGAGATAATTAAACACCAATCTAGAAATCATCATCATAATGAGCCTAAATGAAAGTACATTCCATGAGCAAGGATCTGGAATCAACTAAGGAGAAAGGAGATCTTATGGTCAGATTAACAAGCCTCGTGAGTTTCTTTGAATTATTCTCGGGGAGATTACAAGTGGAGAGAGTTGCTGGTTTTGTGAGTGAAAAGCTTTATCTCATCTGCTGATGGAATGACATTGTGTTCTATTGAATATGTCAAGGTCATGATTATATTGCAACATATGTATTATTTTTCATAAGTTCCACCACCAAGTCAAGGATAAGAAACTCTGACAATTCAGTTGGGCTTCAACCAGTGCTATCCATATTTGGCTCTTGCAATTTGTCAAGTAATCTATCTTTCGAAAACATGGATCAAGAACGAGGCTAAGTGACATTTTTAAGAATATCCTTTGGAACAAATTCATCATAATGGTGAGATAAATATATTAAGTTAAAAATAATAAAGATGGACACGCATTTGGACTATGTTCTACTGCAACATTTTCCCAAGCATACTAAAGTGTCAAATATATGAAGGATTCAAGATGCAAACATTTGAAGGATTTAAGATACAATCAAAACATGAAGGAAAATAATGGTGTTGCTCCATGCATTATGATGGCCCTATGTTAATGTAATGATCTAAGGCATAAATTCTGCCATGAAGTTTTATAGAACTAGGAGCTCTTGTTCATTGTCTCACACAACCATTATGAAATATATTTGATGTTTAAAGACACATGATGGTCACTTCAAATATAGAGATGATGACTAACAAAAAGGTTAATATCATTAGACTTGATAGTGATTGAAAACTCTACAAAATAGAGGGAGTGAGAATTTTACATTGTGGGGGCGAATAATAACCAATGTTCCATTCCCATGGTTTGACAAAATGCTCACGTGGAGACATTTTTGGATTTGATGCATATTGTCTTTCATTGGAGCAACTTGTATGAAGGATGTGCAGATAAGTACTTATTATGTTTTAGTATTATATTTATTAATCTCTATATTCTCTCTCTTAATTGTATTTCCATATGTACTATAAGAGTTTTTTGCCTTGATCTTTTCCTCCAAGAATGTTCTTGCAGGAAAATGATGATTGATATCAAGTTCAGAGGGAGCTCTGGTTTAACACATCATTAGAAGCATTATTGGATGATGAGCTCTAGAGATTGAGATTGAGAGGGAGTCTGACAGTTCATTAGAGGCAACCTTGGACAAAGAGAGGGAGCAGATAGAATAAATGATTCCATTAGAAGACATTATACTATCAGGATACCTCTCTTGAACTGAGGAAGCATGACATGACATGCTACTAGGTGGTCAAAAGGATGACAACACATTCAAAAGGGAGTTTGAAAAGTTTATATCAGAGGTCATAAGGTTAATATTTATTCACGAAGAAGAAGTTCCAAGTGCAATCTCTTGTAATACATTCTTATCTATGAGAGATAAGTTTAAATTGAAAACCTTATTTTCTAATATGATCCATGGTGGATGTCATGACAACACCACATGATAGTATCAATGGTGACTTCATGTGAACTTTTGATGTCATGTATGTATGAGCCTTCCCCCTGTGTACATCATGAGGAAGTGACGACTTCCAAATGATTATCACTTGTATTTTGAGAAGTTATTGAAAGGTGACGACCTTACAATAACTTGTATCATGATATACATTTTGTGTAAATGTTGAAATAAATCATGGAAGGCTTTATCTTATAAATCAACAACTAGGTGTTAGATGTCATTTGTATGATTATTTACAAGTTGTTTGTATAGATATGTTTTAGGTACTTGGTGAATATCTTGCCTTGATATTCTGATAGGCCATTACCGCATTGAGTACTTGGTGAATATCATTTAGTTGATGCTTTGATAGGCTATTACTCAAAATACTTGGTGAATATCATTTGATTGATGTTCTAATAGGCCAATGCTCATGTTACCTAATATGATATCAACTAGTAATTGGTGAATATCATGTGTTGATATTCTGATAGGCCAATACTTATATGATATCATATACTGGATATCTTCTGATCAAAGATTTCCTATATGTATTATTTTTGAACTAAGTTATCGATTCGGATGCGGATTCCGAAGCGGATTCCGGAAGAGGATACGGGATGCAGGGATTTTTTTTTTTTTGGATGCGGATGCGGGAGGAAACGTATATATATATATATAAAATATTATAATATTAACATATGCAACGAAATGCAAGAAATATACAAAAACAAATCATTTGATAAAGCATAATATGACTATGAATCTATGATACTTAACAGTTAATTGAACCCTTAAACAAAATTCAAGATATTTCAAAATTCATATGATATTTGTATATCAATATCAATATGTGCTTGTCCAACATTAGCGTTTAGTCTTGACTCTTAAACAATAAGTTCAAATAGGTCATGTTCAAGATTCCAACAAAATAAAATTTAAAAACATGGTAAATGATTGAAGTCTGAAGATTCAATCAATCAGAGTCTGGCTCTGAATCATAGGGATTTGCAAGAAAATCCACATTCTCATTGTCATCTCCAACTGCTGAAAGATCATTTGAACCAAGCATGGTTCCACTTATGCTAGATGCACCACGTGCCACACTAACATCATCACCATCTCCAACTGTAACAAGATCATGAAGTGTTGCATCCAAATCTGCACACTCAGGGGCTACATCCCAAAGCTTTGTTGCCCCTTCCTTGTAATGATCATTCTTACGTGACAAAAGATGCAAGTTGGTGTGGACAAAGACCCTCAGCTTTCTTGGAGCCTAACCAGTTGCGCTTCATCGAATGGATAAAGGAGTATGTACTCCAATTACTTTCAGCAGCAGAAGAACTAGCAACCTATATAGTTGTCACAAAACATACAAATGAAAACCAAATTAATTTTATAGAATGTGTGAAACACTAAATTCTACAATGCAAGTGTAAACATAAAATTTTAAAACAAATTTACAAAACAAAATAAAAAACTTACTTGTGATAGGACTTTGATTGCAAGAGGTTGAAGATGCTTGAAAGGTTGACCATACATGTACCACCATGTGACAGCTCCCATTCTATTTTGGTCCTTTAGTGCAAATGGAGAATGCTTTAACCCCGAAGCAAACAACCCAAATTCTTCCCTCACTTTTTCATGCATTTCTTCCAGTGGGAAGAGTCTTGAAAGGGCTTTGTGGCACCCCTCAGCAACCTCCTCATCCGCAAATGGTGCAACTCTACCCGGCATACCAACTATCTCCTCACTATAGGACCTAGGAGATAAGGCATATGCAAGGAGGTGCAATGGGGTAGTCATCTTATTCTAGCGATGGTTGATAATTGCTTGCACTTGTTTGCATAAGGCTTCACATTGTGTGGGGTCACTCTCATGTGCTTGTATAGAATGTTTTACCTTCTCAACCATGGTGTCCATGCCATCATACACATCCCCTAAGCAAGGTGTATCTGTATCAGCAAAACAGAGCATAGTCATGATGGGCTCGGTGAAATCCAATACATATGCCACACGAGCCCACCAACTCTCATTCAAGATCAAATTCTTGATCCTTTGTGCTCTTTGTGAATTTGAGATCTTCCATACACCCCATTGATGATCGATGACCATTTGACTTAATGCATCTTTTACCTTGAGGAGTCGTCTCATAAGGATTGTATGAGATGCAAAACGGGTCTCAGCAACCTAAGCAAGTTAACAATATGTCAATTGACAATATAATTATAAATTTTAATTTTTAACTAAATTACAAAACCATGAAACTTAGTAATTAAAAAAAATTAATTTACCTTCAGCAACTCCAATTTGGAGTATGTTCTAAAAATGGATTGTGACATGTGGTGGTTGGTCACAAACATCTGTATGTCCTCCCCCTCTTCATATATTTTTTTCACCCAATCTACTTCAGTGCCAATCCTTTGCATGATCAAGTTAAGGGAGTGAACAGTGCATGGAGTCCAAAAAATATGGTCATACTGACACTCAACTAAAGCACCCGCACCCCTGCAATTTTTGGCATTGTCAGTGACCACCTGTACCACATTCTCACTACCCAACATCTCAATGGCCTCAATGAGAATTCTAGAAATGAATTCCGAATCCTTCACTTGCTCTTCACAATCAATGGCCTTCAAAAACATTGCCCCTTTGGGGGAAATTGCAATCACATTAATCAGTGGCCGGTTTCTTGTATCCTTCCAACCATTTGACTCAATAGTTAGATTCGAAGTTTTCCAAGATTTTTTGATTGGTTGAAGGTCTCTCTCTATATGTGCCCTCTCTTGTTGCAATAAAGTTGTACGTACCTTTTCATAGCCCGGGCTTGTGTAGTCAGTTGGTGATTCTTTGATTGCTGCCACCATTTCCTTCCAATATGGTGATCTCACCAAGTTGAAAGAAAGCCCATTCACATAGAGGCAACGTGCAATAGCTTCATCAACGCGATCTCTTGCCCCCTTTTTAAATGCGGTGTCCAATGGGCCTCTTTTACGGGTTGAAATTTCCAATTCTTCCTCATCCTCTTCTGGCACAGGTACCTGCAAGAATGGGTGTTGGGAGGATGCCATTGGTTCAGTGGGTGTCTTTGGCTTGCTCTTTGAGGAAGGACCTTGATAGTAGCTTTTTTTTGATCTATTGATCAATGCATCAGCAGCTTCTTGTTCTCTTACAAATGAAAGTATTTCCACGCTAGTCATCCCAGTACCATTTTTGCCTTTGCACATTCCAAATCCTTTGCCAGCAGGGCCCATAAAATGAAGCTTCACTCGAGAATATGAGCTATTGAAAGGTTTTCCTTTGTTACTTTGACAATAATTGCACTTCCAATAGTATGAGCCACCTCCTGAAACCTGTGATATCCGTGTTGTATGTCTCCACAAAGGAGAACCTACATCAATTTTTAAATTATCAGTCCCTTCCCCTCCTTGGCCCCCCACTGAACTTTGACTAGCACTACCATCGGTATCCATTCTTGCCTAGTTTTTTGCAAGCTATTTTATAAGAAAATAAATAAATTTTAATGAGTTCCTAACAACGATGAACATCAATGATCATGCATACAAGTGGAAAGAAGTGAGAAAAACTACTAAAATAGATACCCAAAGTTGCTTCTACATATCTTTCAAAAAAAAAAAAAATTGAAAAAAAACTTTAAAAAAATCTTCAAGAACTTAAAAAAATCATCAAAAACTCAAAAAAATTCATCTAAATACTCAAGAAAAGGATTGATCACTTACCTTGAATGGTTTAAACTTCTTTGAGAAAACTATCTCTCCACCTTCGATCGATCCTCTTCGAAAATGCTGAACTTAGCTTCACAATGAAGGTGTGGCTGTAGGTGCAAACAAAACTCTAAAATGATTCTTGTGAATGCTTCTATGTTGTCTTCTAGGGTCATTTTAGGGTTTTATTGTGAAAAAATGCTTTTAGTCACATGTTGTTTCATAGTTTTAAGTTAAAATATACTTTATTTTATTGGTTTTCCGCCTAACTCTTGCAGATGCGTCTGGATGCTCCCGGATTCCCTGCGGATGCTGTCCGGAAGCCACCCGCAGGCATCCGGATGCGGGTGGCTTCCAGGCAGCACTCGCAGCGCATCGGGAGGCTTCCCACATCCGTCCGTATCGGATGCAGAAGCCAGGGAGCAGGGCCACGAATCGGTATTAGAGTTTTTGAAATATTACCTATTGTGTAATATCTATGTGTTTTATCCTTCTTCATTAAGAGGGAGTGTTAATATTATAATTCTTGATAAATTATATTATATATATGAGATATATAAATAATATATGACAAATATTATATATGGAATAATTAACTTATATTAAGAGTGCATATATATATATATATATATATATATATATATCTGGTTATATAATAATAATAATATATTGAGGGTATATTTCTTGTGTTATAACTATAATTAATGTAAGTTAATATATGAAAGAGACATGCCTTTTTATATCACATATATATTCATTCGTATAGTAACTTGGAAAACACATAAAACATACACAAGTGTTATTACAAGTTACAGCAATGAAAAATTGATCATACTTTAACAATTGTTAATATATTGTCTAATGATGATTTAACTTATAATTTACCATATAGAGACATGTCACCTCTTCTCATATTTATATGACATTCAATTCTACATTTCAAAAACATAGAAATAAATGGCAGTGTTATTACATTTTTAGAAAATGATCCTATAAAACTCAACATGGTGTCAAAGCAAGGCTGCAAATGTAAGGAAGTAATTAAAGACATGGGATGCTTATTTTTATATACAATCATCAGACTTAGTGAAAACAAAGATGCTGAAGGAAGAATTTTGTAAGTATCGAAGGTGGCTAGAAAAGCCTATGATTAATCCGTAATCTAGATTGTCGAAAGAATTGTTTCTGCATACCCAATGAAAATCGTCTAATATTGTATTAGCATGCATGAAACTCTTTGGACCGATTGAGACATGAGACCTTCATACCCATTGTAAGTATTGGATGCATCTGGAAGCTATTTCTTTTTAAACTCGAACAAATAAATGAATGCAATTCGAGAGATGAGAGTGGATAGAATTAATTTGTATTCTACAACCCTTGGCAGAGGTTACTGGTGCAGTGTGGTGCGACAGATTATTTTAGGCTGCAAGAGGAATTTTGTTGGTAGGGCAATAGCCTTGTATATTACTATACGACACATAACGTCAATATATATTTAGTACCATGAAACGGCTAGCAAAAGATAAGAGAGTATTGAGTATGACTACGGCTGAAATTTAATCTGCACATGATTAATCCTGTGTCCAATACATTGGTGGGACAGCGATATATTAAAGCTTAAATTCAAACATTGCCTTAGAGTTTGAATTTAGAATATTAAGAGCTGTTATGAATATGGACAATGGTTATTTGTGAGTATATTCATACTTACTAGCATAATTTAGGCTTGTTTCTATTTGGAAGAAGCAGACTCTTCTTATCGTGATTGTGAATGTTTTTGAAAATTGAAAGTTTTTCAAGTGTTTATTCCTTGATTTAAGATTAGGACTTGAAGATTTTGAGTTGTGGTATTAAATTCTCTAATTCATACATTGATAGGCAAAATTGGTGGAAGTGGTTCCTCAAACAAGTGGATTAGAATTAAAACATGGGCAGATGAAAAGTCACTATGGTGTCAATCTATATTCTCCAGAAGAGAAGCCCATGAATGATCAATTTAGATAACGTCCCATTTTGAGGAACACTTGGATGTTATTGTGGGGGTGCCACAAGTAGTCCCACCCAATCTTATAGCACAAAGAATATAACCACGATTGTATAATGCTTGAATGCTTTTTTGTCACTAAGTACTTTGCCTTAAAACTATGGAGGATGTCGATAATGATATTGACTCAGAAGTTGATGATGTGATTATTACCAATATCAAGAGATGCAACACGACATTGTCGAGGGTTTATTAAAATCATTACAAGTCTAGTTCGATTGGATATAGTCACAACACCACAAATTGAATGAGTTATGGAAGGACTAATAATATAATCAATCTTTAGCCTATCTTCCAGTCACGAAATTAAGAATCTCATGTGGGAAATACAATCTCATGCTTTTGTTCAAGGATATTGAAGTTAATCTTCATATGCAACTTCTGAACCAAGTTGATAGTATGCACAGATACAAACATCACAGTAGTCTTTAGGAGACTGTTCCAAATTTGCTTTATCAATCATATTTTCCTTATTAATAAGAATGGATTGATGCAATTTTATATATGCAACACATTATTGTATGGATAGGCTCACTAAGAACTTAGTTCCATGACTATCGATAATAGGTCATGGATTGAGGATAATCGAGGAATTATGATACAAAAGAGTCTTTGGTGATTACAAAAGTAATTCATAAATCAAGCAAATGATAGTTCATTGGTGGCAATGGATTTTCCCATGTGTCTCAGATAGCCCTTAAACTATCATTTCCATAATACTAGAAGGCAGTAATCCATAGTCAATGTATTATTGAAGGCAGAACATTCGAGAGGGGGAAAACGGAAAGGAAGGGATAGACACATCAACACTCAACATACATTTAGTAGTTTTATATTTGATAGAGTGAACATTAATAAATCTACATACATAATTGAACAATATGTAGATTCAAAATTTGTAAGTCCAAGGGAGACATAAGCTCAAGTGACGGATTGAATTTAGCAGAGTTTATTACTTTGTGAATGATCTGTGTTCATCAGTCTGAGGATGCCACACTATATATACAAGTGATGACTAAGCAAAGAAATGATCTGGGCACTTAGAAGGATCAAGATAAGCATCACTGAACATATATTTTTCAATCTTATCAATCCTATGTTTAGTAAAGAAACTGGTCTAGTATGAAGCATATCGCTAGAAGAGAATATTAATCATTTGTGACAGAGAGAAAATAATGGAAAAGTCAAGACCTCTAATTCGATACTGAGGATATCATGCAAATCATTTATTGTTGGACTTATGTTAAACCATAACTACATATACCATAATCAATAAGATCAATATATGCATCTCTAACCATTGAATGGGAAATAGGGAATCCTATTTATATTCCTACAAATCACAAGAAGATTTGTAGGAAAGTGAATATTTAAGTGATGGAAATCGAAGGAAGCTCTCATCGTGCTACCCTCTTAAAGATTTTTTTGAGATAATTGGCTCTAACTTCTTGTTAGGAAGAATGAAGCAAATTATATCAGGAAGGGTGTTGATGAGTAGTTTCTCAAGAATAGTGAGATAAGGATGATTCTTTGCAAAGAAGAAGAAGAAGAAGATCAAAAAGAAGTTTTCCATATTTGATGTGATACAAAAATTCTTCGACGATATAAGAGTGAGAATTTTACATTGTGAGAGGAAATATAAACAATTGTTCCATTCCTATTGTTTGACAAATGATTATACAGAGGCATTTTCTGACTTGATGGATATGGACCTTCATTAAAGCAACTTGTATCCAAGATGCACAGATAAGTATTCATTAGCTTTGAGTATTACATTTATCTACTCAGTATATTCTCTCTCTTAATTTCATTCGTACTATAAGAGTTATTTGCCTTGATCTTTTCCTTTATATATAGGGATGTTCTTTCCTCGAAAAGAAGGTTGGTACCTTACACATGCTACCAAATATTATGCAGACTCAATCTTATGATAGTTGCTTCAAAAGAAGCTTTGATCTAGAGTTCATTAATCATTTGATGATCTGGCTGGATAAAGTGAGGCTCATGAAGCTAATATCTTTGATGATTGAGATTACGAGTATCCTTTCACATTTAGAGGGAGTTAAAAAATACATGTGTGTTGTTAAGATTGTAGCTTCATTCGGATTGAGTTGATCTAAAGATAATTCTTTTTTGGTTATTGGGAAATCATCATTTAGACAAATATATCTACTTATATATATAGATATGGTTATATATATATATTATTGTTAATTTATTATCTAATGATGATTAACCATAGAGACATGTCTCTTCAGGAGACATGTCTCCTCCTCTCATATTTATAAGTCAAATCTGCGTTTGGATTACACCAATAACAATGATAGTGTTATTACATTTGTAGAAAACGATCCCTGTCACTCAACATGGTATCATAGCCAATTACAAATGTAACAAAAGAAGTGCTATATGTTATGGGAAGCAGAAGGGGAAGAGCAGATCAGTTGCACAGTAAAAGTTATTGCAGTATGACAACATCCAATCACCATTTTAGAGGAGATAGTTGACAACTATGTCAGAGAGAGAGGAAAGAGGAATGGACAAAGACAAAAGAACGTTAAGAGATATAATTGGTTGTATGTTTGGTAGTTCCGATATCAACACGAAAGGAAGATTGCAAAATCAAAATACAGTGAGCCAGCTATATCAGTGGCAAAAGAGAGACCATTATCTGGAATGGAATCAGCATTCAGTCATCCATTAATAAAATTAGGTGAATAGCAAAGACATTAAGGAGTGTACAGCGTTGTAAAATGAAAGATAAGGAAAAATATCCAAAGATAATCGTTTGGGCAGATGATAGGACTGAGAAATGTTGATTTTTAGGATCTGCTGTAAATGTATTCATGCTGCCATAATATTTGGTATATGTTTTCCAAAAGACAGCGATATATTGTTTGTATTGAGAATAAGCCATGAAGAGACATGTCCCATGTCCCTTCATGAGACATGTCTATTCGTTAATCATATAATTAATGTAATAAATTTAATCTCTCATATATACGAGAGAATTTTATATATATATATATATATATATATATCAATTTCTCTCGTATATATCAATTTCTCTCATATAATAATAAACATATATCTCAAATATAATGAACACATATATAAATTATATCTCATGTATAATTATATATAAGTTTATCCAACTGAAGCTATCAAACATCAACACTCCCTCTTAGCTAGGGAGGATAAACACAAGATAGATATTACACTATTGGTAATATTAGGAATGCCAAACTTTTAAGGATATCTTTGATCAAAAGATATTCACCATTTTGGTATCATGAGTATTAACCTCCAGAATATCAACATATGATATTTACCAAACACTCTGAGTAATGGTCTCTAGAATATCAACACATGATATTCACCATTTTGATATCACATTTGAGTATTGGTCTACAAAATATCAACATATGATATTCACCAAATACTCTTTGAGTAATGACCTCCGGAACATCAAGTCGTATGATATTCATCATGTACTCTGTGTAATGGCCTTTAGAACATCAATTTGCATAACATTTACCATGTACTTAGAAATGTTTATAAGGTATATGAACACGCATTCTCATAATGCTTACCATATAAACATCCACCATGCAAAGTATAATCTATTATGATCTGTATAGACATTGTAAGATATCCATCATAATAGAAAATTAAGTTATTGTAAGATCGTCACCTTTCACTATAACTTCTGCAAATACAAGTGACATCATTTGGAAGTCGTCACTTCCTCATGATGTACACAGGGGGTAAGCCCATTAAAATCACATAATCACGAGGTATATTTATAATTTGCGGTCCTCTTGACTGCTACAATTTATTGATCACTGGAGAATCCATCTCAATATGGTTTACTCCCTCTAAATGAATACGAGCGAGATCACTGAAGGCTGATTGAATCATATCTTCTATCTACTCCCTCTCTTTAAAGGTTGTCTGAAATGTCAGCCTCCCTATGAATCTCAATCTCCCTCTTTTTCCTTTATAACTGTCCTATCACAATGGCATGTGTAGTGTCAACATTGTCTATATTCCATCTTGAGAATTTGATGTCTTTCCACGCAATTCTCATATTGTTTGTGTCCCTTCCATTTAAAAAACATATACGTTATATACACCCCTCCTCGATTTCTGCAGTCTCAAAGCACAAGGGGCCCTCATCGTCCACGTTAGTCCCATTTCCTTATATCTTTGACTTTGGGCATCACGTTAGTTCCTTGATATTAGAGATAGGTGTTTTGATTTGGTGAGTTCGCATTCTCTTTCATGGTGGGTCACCAATTTATTCATCACACCTAAGCTCCACGCAGGTGATCGTAGGAAGAGTTTTAAAATCCATATGCACTTCATGCATCCCTTTTTATATGACTACCCCTTAGTTGGCGGTGGGTATCAATGTAATCTTCACCTTTTTATCACAGGACCCATGCGGATATGTTGACCAAGACAATGTAGCGGCTGCCATTTAAATGGATCATTGTTTGTTGGTTTTCCCAATGATGGATCCCCGTTCTATATTGTGTCATATTGAATGTATTGTATCCCAAGTTCCTTACGGTGGAGGCTATGACCTGCACAATTCTGAAACTTACGCAGCAAAACTCGTGAATACTACCCTGATCACCATTGTGTATTTGAGTATAGAACTCCATTTTTCATAAATACAACATTGGCAAAGATAGCATCCTCGATCAATCATTGTCATGATCAATTGAATAGTTGAGAGTAACTTTCGGTGTATTGAAGAATATCATTCTCAGAGAGAACATATCAACCTATGATGCCTTCATGTTAATCAAAACAGCAAATGCTGATTTGGAATGATGTGACAAAATGCAATATTTTTTATGCTGAGTGTTGAAGGTTATTGTGTTGTAGGTGCCAAAGTGCATGTGATATTCAATCGCTCTCTTCTTATTGATTTGTTTCTCCCCTGTTAGTCTACGTCACAAAAGGTATACTCATGCCAGGCCAACATGATGTCACTATTCATGCACAAACAATTTACTTAGCAACAAATGCACACGATGCCAATCCTTTCTTCAGCTCATGCCACATTTTTCCTCCAAACGGCTTTGCATATGCCTTCTTTCTTTATTGCAATTTATTAATGTAGCATCTCTAGCCAGTAGGAACGTTGTTTCTTGAATACCCCAAATTATATACATTCCAAAGTATCGGAGTTGCTATACTCGGGTTCGCCATTCATATGTTAAAAAAACTTCATGCCAATAAATATTTGGATGTTTACGTGCTCGACATTAGAGAGAGCTTCTTAGTCTCTATTAGGACCCATAGAAATGATATAATATGTTCAAACCCTAGATTTATTTGAATCAGCTCTTTCATAGTCTTTATGATTCAATAATTGAAGCCACTATCTTAGAAGCAATAATACTTTTAACAAGTCTGCGACTAGTATCAATAATAAATATCTCCACAATATAAAGTAACGCTGTGAATATATCAAATGCGCACATTTCTTCTGCTGCATATGTATTCACGCTGCCATAATATTTGGTATGTGTTTTCCAAAAGACAGTGGTTTTATTTATATTGAGAATAAGCTGTGAAGAGACATGTCCCTTCATCCGACATGTCTATTCGTTAATCATATAATTAATATAATAAATTTAATCTCGCATATATGTGTGTGTGTGTGTGTGTATCAATTTCTCTCATATAATAATAAACATATATCTCAAATATAATGAACACATGTATAGAAATTTTATCTCATATATAATTATATATAAGTTCATCCGACTGGAGCTATCAAACATCAACAGAGAGCACAGAGAAAAGACCACAGGTACAGAGTGCCCAACAGCAAATAGGATTAGTGGGAATAAGAACCCAGTCAGTGGCACCAAATAAATTTAAAGCACACACCAAGTAAAGGCGGAGAGTATACTCATATATGTAATACTGACAGTAATGTATAGGGCATCACCAAGAAGACTAATGTGGATTTGACACCTTAACAGAGGCTATCGATTCAGAAAAGAATCATTATAAGCATCAACCTTAATCTACAGAGAAATGAGAGTGAGCCCATTGGCATTGATTGCAAGTGATGTGGAAGATCACTTATGTGATATTTCCACCTCTTATGATCATATTCATGGAGGCACCGTGACATAATACAAGTCCAATACGTGGGGTTACCACTTATTTCTGTAGCTCAAAGAGTAATCTGAGACCATTGAGAAAGAAAGGCAATACATTTACTAAGTCAGTATAATAAAAGAAAGATACATGGAACCAAAGACATAATTAGGAAAGACAAGCCTGCATCTTAATCAGCAATCCAGATCATCAAATCACAGTCTATCAAACATACAAGTCCATATGCAACAGCAGAAGAAATAAATGTATATATACTCCACATTATCATTGACTGGAGGAGAGGAAGGGATGCGCAATAACAAGAAGTCATATACTCAGAAAATATGATCAAATCATTTGTACAAAGCAAAGATAGACTCAGCAACTAGCAAGGATAAATTAGTGGAGGAAACAGTAATACAACTACACTACAAACATTAAGTCTGGAACAACAATAACCAATAAAAGTACAGTCATTACAAATGGCTAGTATATTCAAAAGAATACTTACTAAGATCCATCAGTATCAAACATATCGCATTCACATATAAGGAAAATATCAGGAATAACAATTACCTTCAGAATTAGTATCACATCATTTGCCATATTAAAGTAATATTTGCAATAACCAGAATATATATTTCAGATCAGAATCTTTCATATTCTACTTCACATCAGGCATGATATTAAAGGCCATCCCATTCAAATATCACTATCGAAAGATCGATCAAAGCATAAATAACATTGGCAGCGATGTATGCAAAGCAGAGGCTCACCTGTCTCTTGACTCAAATTCTTAGAGCCTACATATACAAGGCACAACAATTATGTGCCCCAAGAAATGTGGTCACATGAAGCTCCTTAATCACAGAACAGGCACAAAATGAATTTGGTGAAAAGGTTTCAATTTCAGATTAGTGCAAATGGTAGGGCTGTTGTATGCCCTGCCAAAGCTTGATTGGAAGTTGTTGAAAAATGTTCTCCTGGCAAACATCTATGCAGAAGTGGGCAGGTGGGACGAGGCTCAAAAGACACCAGATGCATAGGCAAAGTTGAAGAGTTAGTCTTGGAAGATGAAGTCAGCATGACAGTTTCCAGATTCAATATGTCCTCAACAATAAAACCAAGTTTATCTTTAAAAGCATGGAAAGGAAACTAGTTGTAAGAATTGTAAACAGATTTCATTACAAATAAGAACATTGTTCTTGTAGTATTGGTGATGATTATATAAGGGCAGCAAATGTAAATTTTTAATATATCAGAACACAAGAAAATTGTAAAGATGCGATGACTTCTGTATCTCAAGATTGTGATATCAATGGATTGAGGTATGCTACAACCACTGTGAAATATATGAAGGTTTGATTTCAAATAGACTAAGGCTCCGAGATCTATTCAACAGAAAGAGGTTGTCATATTGATATGATGCAAAATTACTCAATGAAGTCTGTGGGAATTTTACATTGTCGGGGGGGGGGGAAGGAATAATTACCTTAACCAATGTTTCATTCCCATTGAAAACATTTTTTGATTTGATACATATGGACCTTTATTGGAGAAATTAATATCAAGGATGTGGATGTACATACAAGTATTTATTATTCTTAAGTATTACATTAATCTACTTGTTATAGTCTCTCTCATTTGTATTTCTATATGTACTACATGAGCTATTTTCCTTGATCTTTTCCTTTATATCTGAAGATGAGCTTGCAGGAAAAGAAGAATGGTACATTAGGCATATTGTGCAGATTCAATCTCATGACAGTAGCTCCATAGAAGTTGTGATTTAGAATTCATTAGTCATTTGATGATCAAGATGGATAAAGAAACGTAGGAGCTCAGAAGATTGATACTCAGAGGGAGTTTGAAAAATATGTGTCTGACTGCATAATTTTGATGGGCCTACCCCTATGTACATCATGAGGAAATAATGATTTATCACTAGAAAGTCGGAAGATTGATATTAGATTCAGGAGGAGTTTGACAGGCATCCTTAGGCGAAGAGAGCTTGTAATGGAGTAAATAGAGGACTTGACCTCCCAGGATTGTTGAGAGGGAGAATTTTGAGGTGCGATCCCTTGTTCGAAGTAAAATTCTTTGTAATCTCTTATATGAGAGAGAAGTCTGAGGTAAAAACCCTTGTTCCACCCTTTAGGAGCAGCTATGGTGGGTACACCCTCTAACTTGGTTCATGGTGGATATCATGTGAGTTACTACATGATGCTGTTGTGATTTATGTTATGAAAGGTGATGATTTGTCATTTGATATATGTGTGAGGTCACTATTGTAAGGTGACGATCTTAAGAATAACTTAACCATGCTATCATGATAGACTTCATTAAGTTTTTGTCCTGGGATGTGCCGGTAATCATGTTAACAAAATGTATCATGATTGACTACATTAACTTGTTGTCCAGGAATGAGTTGAAAATCATGATACTGTGGTGGTTGTGTTGTATTCTTGATCCACGGTCATGGTTGACTACATTAACTTGCTGTCCTGAACTGTGCTGGAAGTCATGACAATAAGTAAATCACGATAGTCCTGGATTGAGCCAAAAATCATGAGATCAAGATTGACCATATGATCGACTATGTTTGTGTCCTATAACATGTTGGAAATCAGATAGTATATATTCTAAAAAGGGATATAATTGTGTATAAACATTTTTAATGCAGACTCAAATATGAGATTATTGAGATTAAGAAAGTGATCATATCCTCCCTTGTTAAGAGGGAGTGTTAAAGTAATAACTTTGGTGGGATCTGATAACAGTATATGTATATGTTTGATTTACTTCACATACTGATATCTTATGCTATTTGATACCTTATGATCATGCCTTGATCGGGTTGTATATATTAATATATATACTGTGATAGTTCCTCGCATGTATCAAGCATTGATTCATGACATTAATGATAATATATTTGTTGTTGTTCTGTTATCAGATAGACTACATTTAGTTGTTGTCTCGGGTGCCGGAGATCAGATAACACACATCTTTCTAAGATATAACATATTCTTTTGGTAGGCATCAAGGATTTGATGCTAGTGCACATACCAAAAGAATATAAGTATGATAAATATCATATGATTGATACTTCTTGTTGATTCATACTTCGGATTATATTGAAAGATTACATCTAAGTTGATGGATATATGTTGATATGCTATTCAAGAATATCATATTGAGATGATATCTCTCCATATGCTTGGGAGACCATAATGTGTTCTATAGCAATCCTCCCTAGCTAAGAGGGAGTGTTAATTGTAGCTTCAATCGGATTGAATTGACCTAAAGATAATTCTTTTGTGGTGGTTGGGAAATCATCATTTAGACAAATATATCTACTTATATATATAGTTATGGTTTTATATATATTATTGTTAATATATTATCTACTGATGATTAATCTCCTCTCAAATTTATAAGTGAAATCCGCATTTGAAACACCAATTTGATGGCAGTGTTATTACATTTGCACAAAGCGATCCATGTTACTCAACATGTGTGACTGCATGATTTTGATTGGCCTACCCCTATGTACATCATGAGGAAGTGATGTCTTGTCACCAGAAAGTTGGAAGATTAATATTAGATTCAGAGGGAGTCTAATAGGTTATAACATGCATCCTTGAACAAAGAGAGATTTTGAGGGAGCAGCTATATGATCTGACTTCCTAGAATCTTTGTTCAAAGGGAGAATTTCGAGGTACAATTCCTTGTTAATGAGTTCTTCACAAAAAGTTCCAGTTGAAATTCTTTGTATTGCATTCTTGAGGTGAAAAGCCTTGTTCCACCCTCTAGGAGCAGCTATGGTGTATCCACCCTTTGACTTAGTTCATGGTGGATATCATGAGAGTGAGTATTTTTCTTATCTTATGCAAGGTGACGATCTTATATTGATGTATTTGTGAGATCGCTATTGTAAGGTGATGATCTTAACAATGGCTTGACCTATTATCATGATTGACTACATTTAGTTGTTGTCCCGAAGTGCCGGATATCATGATAACAAACATATCATTATAGACTATATTAAGTTGCTGTCCCGGAGTGCCGGAGATCATGATACTTGTATGATGGAGAACATGACATTTTTGATTACTTGTTATCTAATAGACTACATTTAGTTGCTGTCCTGGAGTGTGTCGGAAACCAGATAACTCATATTCTTCTAGGATATAACATATTCATTTGGCAGGCATCATGAACATGATGCCAGTGTACATACCATTAGAATATAAGTGTGCTTGATATTTCTTGTTGAATCAGACTTTGGATGATATTGAAAGATAACATCTAAGTGGATGGATATATGTTGATATCCTTAAATATGCCATTCCAAGAATATCATATTGAGATGATATCTCTCTATATGCTTGAGAGCATAATGTTTTCTATAGCAATCCTCCCTAGCTAAGAGGGAGTGTTAATGTTGTAGCTTCAGTCAGATTGAATGGCCCTAGAGATAATCCTTCTATGGTCATTGGTTTAATCATGAATGAGACAAACTCTCCTATAATAACTTTATACACACACATACACACACACACACACACACACACACAATATATATATATGTTACATTTAATTATGTTTATATATATTATTGTTAATATATTGTCTAATGATGATTAACTTATAATTTACCATATAGAGACATGTCTCTTCATGAGATGTGTCTCCTCTTCTCATATTTGTGTGACATTGAAATTTGCATTTGGAAAACATAGAAATAAATGGTAGTGTTATTACATTTGTAGAAAATGATCCTATAAAACTCAACACTCCTTGCAGGCCTCTTTTGAACCTCCATGTATATAATGAGTCTAAATGGAATGTAGTTGTAGACCATACCTCTAAGCAGTGAATTTCATTAATTAACAAAGCATTAATTCTGCAAAATATATAGGAAATTGAAATATAACCAAATCAACTCTTCATTTTGGTTTAAATTGCCACAACTCCTTTTTTTCATTACTACAATCTGAATTTTATCTCTCTGATTGGAACCATTCTTTTTCCATTCCCGCAATGTCTATATACTGTTATGTATATACTTTTGCTTCCCTCTTGATTATACAATTATCATTACTCGCCCTGCTTGTTGTTAAAACTTGATGGTCAGTGTCAAATTGAAGCATCAAATCATCACACTTTATTTGCATCTGAAAAGGAAATTTGTCCCAACCTAACCCTGATATTCTAAACAACCAACTTTGTTGACAATTGAAATTTTAAAGCTCTTTTGAATAATCAAGATCACATGAATTCCATGACAACAAAACTCTTTATGTTGATACCAAGGCAATAGAGTTTTGTTTCAACATAGACTAGCTTTCTGTATTTATTATCAGCAAGTAGTCTTATAAGATTAGATTCAGATATGCTAAAAAATAAGATAGAAGCCTTACTAAATATTTATGATACCGTATACTATTTTTACTAAAACACATCTTTGCATTTATAAACATGGAAAGCCTTCCTACGAGCCTAATGCAAAAGCTAATATTGTGGAATATTGAGAAAAAACAGCACATCTCTTAACCATTCTGTGTTAATGTCCTTGACATCAATCCTGGAAGCATACCAAAGAATGTATTTCAATCTTAGTTCCCTCAACATCTATTAGAAATATATGTGGCTAAGGGAAATGCCTATAGTGTGGAATATTGAGGAAAAAATAGCATATCTCTTAATTATTCAGTGTTAATGTCCTTAACATCAAATGCAGAAGCATACTAAAAAATATCTCTATTTTAATGTCCACAGCCATGAGAAACACATGTCCATTCAAGGATGCCTACTTAAGATTTTCCTCAGCAACGCCATGAAATGCAAAAGCAAAAGCTAATATTGTGGAATGCTATGAAAAAGGAGCACATCTCTTGACCATTCTGTGTTAATGTCCTTAACATCAATCCTGGAAGCATACCAAGGAATGTATCTCAATTTTAATTCCCTCAACATCTATTAGAAATATACGTGGCTAATGGAAATGACAATAGTGTGGAATATTGTGAAAAAAGCAGCATATCTCTTAATTATTCAGTGTTAATGTCCTTAATATCAAATGCAGAAGCATACTAAAAATTATCTCTATTTTATTGTCCACATCGATTAGAAATACATGTTCATTCGAGGATGCCTACTTAAGATTTTCCTCAGCAACGCCAGTAAATGGGGCAAAATTTGATGGTGATCCACATCCTGGGTGCTCAGTTCTATGTTAAAAAAATCGAAAAAACCTGATTAAATAGTGATTTTGTGAGGCTAGGGTTTCACAACAGGTTGATGAACAGTAAATGCACTTTTTGGGCAATTTTAATATTTTACCTTGACTTTTTACGATTAAACCCATTGAAGTTGTTGGAAATTGTGAATGTTTAAAATCATATTTGTTTTGGGAAAAAATTAGATTGGCTGGCAATTTATTTTTTGAAAATTGGACTTTTGGATTCTTTTAAGAATTATGCTTCTATGGCTCAGAACTTCAGACATTATGATGGTAAAAATCATTCACTGCAACACTCCAGGTTTCATTGTGTGAAACATGTAGAAGGAAAGAAACCAGTACCTGTTATGCTTTGTCTCCGTCCATGAGACATCCTGGATTCTGGGATAGCTTCCAAACCTTGGGGATGTGTACCTACATCTCCTTTAAATCTACATTTATTAAAATTCTACAATGAAATGTATGGGTTTGATCATTTAAATTACAGGGTGAACTGCTGAGTTGTTTTGGTACAGGAATATTTCTAGTTGGTGATTACTTACATTTTTTCCCAAGTAATGCTAAAAAGCTTAAATATCTAGTAGGTTTCTTTGGCTGAAGCATACTGTAAATAAAAGAAAGGAACATATTAAAATAAATACTAAAGCTACACCAATGCATTATGGATAAGAGAATTAACAAAAGCTACATGCTTGAGGGCATCATAAGAGAACTACTAGATCAGAAAATAATCTGGAATATAAAGAAATATAGTGGCTTTACTAACAACGTTGTTACATAATTAATCAAAACACAGTATTTATAATTGCACATGCGGGGGAATCTATTCAATGGCAGTAGTAAATGAAAAGTCATGTTTACGATCAATGCCTTTCTTATTGTTGGTGATGGAAGTGACCACACTTGAAGTACACTCAGTGACATTCACTATTCTTTGTCAATTTTTCTTTGCTTGAAAGGAGCTATGCAACATTGCAGAAAATGATGTTACAAAATTGCTACGCTAGGGAAATTAGGTGGTGTTTGGCTGATATTGTAACTTTTAAATTTAGCTTTATTGCATATGATATTTCTTTAATGGATATTACTATTTCTTAGTTATTGTAACTTCAATATTCTTTTAGATGAATTTACCAATGGGTGACATGAGCTTGATCCTTACCAACATTTAATTTATTCTTGTTCTCAATAACGCAGGGACTCAGCTTCACTCCTGAGATGCAACACATGCCAACAAAAGCATTTTCTGGAGGGTGGCGTATGAGGATAGCACTTGCACGAGCCCTTTTCATAGAACCCGATCTGCTTTTACTTGATGAACCCACTGTATGAATTATAGTACTCGTTTGATAAAAATCTTGATAGATATGAAGTGTGGTGGATCCTATTAGAGTTTGATAGATATGAAGTGTGGTGGATCCTATTAGAGTTTTAATCTTTTATCATTTGAAGTCTTAACCTTTATTACTTGCTGATAATGTCAAATTTATACGCAGAATCACCTTGATCTACATGCAGTTTTATGGCTGGAAACGTATCTTTTAAAATGGCCAAAAACTTTAATTGTTGTCTCACATGCAAGAGAATTTCTGAACACGGTATTAAGAACTTTACTGAACTTTTAAAGCATTTCTATTTCTTTTGGATCTACTGAGAAAATGAATCCCTAAATTCATTAAAACAGTTGGATACGAAAGTTTGATTTTTGCTCTTACTCAGAACCTTCCTGTATGCTTAATTTTTATTATTTTTGTTTGCTCTAGGTGGTTACAGATATTTTACATTTGCATGGACAAAAGCTGACAGCTTACAAGGGGGACTATGATACATTTGAGAGAACTCGAGATGAGCGTCTCCGTAATCAGCAAAAAGCTTTTGAATCAAATGAGCGTACAAGGGCTCACATGCAGGTTGAATTTTGCTATTGTTATCTTATAATCTCAAACCCAAGATTCTTTTCCTACAATCTACATCTTGTCATTTTATTTCCAGGAAATGATACCAATTATTGACAATTATTGTCACAGGCTTTCATTGACAAGTTTCGTTACAATGCTAAAAGAGCATCGCTTGTTCAATCAAGAATCAAGGTATTACAACTGATATTTAAAGTGAAATCAATTGGCATTGATACTTTGTAAGCCTACTATTTTGTGATCATTTAAATATTCTAAAATATACTTTACAGTCAAGCCATTCTTGAAATTTGTTCCCACCTTTGTTTGTTGGGGTTTCAGGCATTGGATCGTGTTGGTTATGTAGATGCCGTCGTCAATGACCCTGAGTATAATTCTATTCAATTTATGTTCTAGATACATATATACATATATATCCATCTGCACTTTATTCCTTAATTATTGTTTTGAACTTTTTCACCTATACTTACATGGTCCATTTCTGAAGTCATTTTATCTTTTCCACCATAGTTTTTTCAAATAATTTATGTTTACTCATAAGTTGAACAAATGTGCAGCTACAAGTTTGAATTTCCAACCCCTGAGGATAGACCAAGTGCTCCTATCATCAGTTTCAGGTTAGGCAATTTATTCTGTGTTTTCCTCTTTCTCTCTGTCCTTTGTAGTGTTCAGTGTCCAAGTTTAATAAGGTTAGGAGGAAAAATATAGACATTTGTGAAGCCACATTCTTAGAACATGGTAACTATTTTTTTTGATAAATTAGAGTGTTTACACTGGACTCCTTACCAATGCAAACACTAGAAAGCTAAAGAATAAAACATTGAGAGAGATAAATAGAAGGAAATGCCAGACAAAAGGGGTTGCAATCCCAGAAGAAAAACCGTCGTATACTGAGAAGCCCTATTGCAAAAATAAACAATTGCTGAAGCAAGCAAAACCCAATCGATACAAAAACTTTACAGTAGATAACAGCTAGAGATATCACTTTGAGGGGTAGTGGACCTATATTTACCCAACTGCTGCAGCATCCAGAAGACATTCTCACCTGCAAGATCAGTGTCATCCAGACATTTGCACCCTCATTGGGACAAGGATTGGCCAGCTGAGAGAATTTGATACCAGGAATAAACATCTTCCATCTGCCAACTTAAAGAAGAAGACACTTCCGTTGCCACAGGAATGTATAGGAACTGGTAATCTCAAGGGTGCCATTACAACGAGTGATTAGCAAGTACTTCTCAACCTTATCCATGCATGGACAAACATTCTGGAGGTTTCATGATGCATGATCAGCAGTTGTTTGTTCAAAACTCAAATCTCTCTACAAGAAGTGACCTCCATTAGAACATCTCTTGCCACAATAGATGATGTAGTCCCACAATTGCTCAGGCTGGAGAAACTTTCACAACCATTCCTTAACCTTGACAGCCATCTTGGACACATAACAGGCTAAAAATTAAGCTCAGATGGAGGCTTTACTTTGCAGTTTGCCAGAATCATCAATGCTATTCTCAGCAAAATACTTTCCACTAAACACGGTGCATTTGCTGAAGTGCAGTCAAAAATGGAATTGAGACTTCTATCAAGATTGACCCCACAAAGGACAGGAATATTAAGTTTTTGAACCAGAATATTATAATGCAATAATCAGAACCTTTATTGTCAAAGCACAAGAAAACTAGACACAGATTTACCCTGGGAAAACCCTCTTACTTGAGAAAAAAACCCAGCTACCCCAAAAAGACAAAGCCTTTATTCAGATCTCAAAGACATTACATAATACTTGCTTATAAATGACGTCTTCAACCAGACACTCAGTAAGCCTGCCATTTATCTTACCAAAAGTGTCACAGTCTCAGACTCCTAAAACCCAGTAATTCACAAGAACAGCTTAACGACCACACACTCATCGTAAGCAATAAAATAATACCATATATAAATTTGTCTCTGCACTTATACAGTTAGTGCAATGATCAGAGAACTTACGATACACTGTAAATTACAATAATAGATGGTAAAACCCACTCATATATTTCAGAGCAGAGAGTAATATAATTCTAATCTGTTAAATTATGAACCAGAAATACAAGATAGCAAAATATGAAATGCAAAAGGATAACTACATGGAGCTTTATCCTGGGAGAAACCTTCCTCACCGAGGGAAACAACCCAGCCCACCAAAAAATAGTTCCTTCATTATATTTGTAAAGCAATTACAAAACTCTGCTCCCTTTATGTCTTCAATGCTCACTGATCGCTCCATGATCAGAGCTCACATACACAATAGAGAGTTGCTGCTAAGAGCTTCTGATAGACAAAAACATGAACAGAAAAACACTACTAATCATGCAAGACCCTTCAATATATCCCAACAGCTGCTCATATGCAGGACAGATAAAATCAATCTGATACAAAGATGTGTGATTCTGAAACACACAGAACTAACTGATTGGATAGATGAATAATCTTAGATAATATTTAATCACTGGTGTATGCTCTTAAGTGTAATCACCACGGCTAAGACCATATTACAATAATAGATAAGCTTCTATTATTAGTTAATGGCTATCTATTTGTAATCTATTATAAATATTAGCATGTTTCTATTATTAGTTAGTTTATAGTTATCTGTTAGCTTTCTTTAGCTTTCTTTTAGCTAGAATAGAATGTTTCTATTCTTTACAATCATTTCCTAAGGAAACATTGTTCAATTCTTTTGTATATATTGACCTCTCGGTCTTAGTTAATAATAAACAAATATTTACCAATTATTTTGTAATATGGTATAAGAGCCACTTCTTCAATTTTTTTCAAAAATCATAGTTTCTTTTCTGAAATTATCAGACCCTATTTTCAAAATTGATTTTTTGAACTATTTGCTTCGAACTAGGGTTTGTCTAAGAGTATTGACCATCAATATTCACATTTGTTTTCCTGGTCGTTTTTGAAAAAATGACTCTTTTGTGGGCATTTTTCGTTGATTTTTTGTGCACATCTAGAGCTGGGAGCGATGCCAAGGGTTTTTGAAAACCCTCAATAACAGATTCATGCCCAGAAACTGTGTCTTTTGCTGCAGATTCACCATTGATTTCAAGCTTTTTTCAGCCCGGGACATTTCTGTTTGAAACCCTAATTGTTTTGGCTCATTTTTTTTCTGATCATAAAATCTTGGTGGTTTTTATGAGAGCTCAATTGGGTTGTCGTTAGATTTTTCTAGGTGCATCGATTTTCGTGTTTCAATTTTCGAGCCAGTGGGTCCAGAAATTGACAACATATTCTTTTTGGGTTATTCAAGCTCTCTTTTGGGTACCCCTTCAATTGTTCTAGGTCTTCCATTTTTTGCCTCGAAGTATGTGTCTTCACAGATTCTCACATTTTTTCATTGAAAAACGTGCTATGGCATCTCTAACTAATATTTTGCTTGAGAGCAATTCAAAATTCAATAGTCGGAATTATGGCACTTGGAAGCAGCGGATAATATCAATTATTGAATATCGGAATACTGATCAGATTGTTCTAGGTGTTACACAACCTTCGACTACCCCCTATACTAATCAAGATACATGGGATTTGAATAATCGAGAGGCACATCTCAAGAATCTTCATTGATACTTTTAGCAAAAGCAAAGCTTTCTTTTTGAAGAACACTTTGTTTTCTGTTATCTTTGATGAGTGAACATCGCTCTAGGCTCACTTGAATAGGATTTAGGAAATTTGTGATTAGTTGCTTGCCGTTGGCCGTAAGATGGAGGAAGAGGACATTGTGGTTATTACTCGTCAGAGTTTATCCAAGTCCTATGAGCATTTTATCAAGACTCAACATCACGTCCTCTGGTGTTAATCTGAAGTTCACAGATCTCTGCACACTTTTGCTTTAGCAAGATTGGTGGAAACAATAGTTCAGTAGCAGTTACAACTCCACCTGCATAGAGCAAGTCTTTGTTGCTAAATCCTTCCAAAAGGATAAAGGCAACGCTTAACATTCTTCTCAACAGAAGTTCTTTGCTCCAGCTTTAGAAGGCTCTCGGAAGAACGTTCAATGCAACTATTGCCACAAGTTTGGTCACATAAAGGTTGAATGTCAAAAACGCTTAGGTGCCCAATCTAAGGAATCAGGTTCGTAGCCCAAAGAAAACAATGCAGAGCACACTGAGCAGATAAAATCTGCCTTTTACGCCTTCATGGCTAAAAGACTTGTGGATCATGTGAAGTCATCTACTTGGTACATTGATTCAGGTGCCTCTCGTCATTTCACCCATCGAATAAACTGGTTCATTGACTACTAGCCTTATTCAGATTCTGTTAATTTTGGTGGCGGAGAAAAGTACACCATTATCGGTGAAGTCAACGTTTAGATTGAATCTGCTATGAGGAATCTCATTTTCCTCGATGTGTACTACGTTCCGGGGATGGAACTAAATCTAGTATCAATCACTCAATTGCTTTGACTCTTCATAGTTGTATGTCGCCTTTAGTGCACATCAGTGCACCATCACTAATAGGGCGACTTAGTCTATTGTTGCAGTGGGTCTTGAGGATTATGGTCTTTTCCGATTTACTGATTCTGGTGATTCTTGGGACGTAGCTATGGTTGCTCAGCGGTCTTTTGTGAGCACACCTTGGCATCAATGGTATGGGCACTTAAATGTGCATTATCTCTCTTAGCTCGCTTGGGAAGAGTTTGTTCTCGGTTTGCCAGAGATTCAAACTCAGCAGCTTGAAGTTTGTGATGCATGGCAGGCTAGGAAGCAACATCGCACACCTTTCACCACTGGCGATTCATGGCGAGCTTCTTAGGTACTTCAGCTTGTTCATGCTAACATTTGTGGTCCTATGGCCACTCCTTCTGTTCTTGGGTCCAGGTATTTTCTGATGTTTGTTGATGATTTCAATAGAAAAATCTGGGTATATTCTCTTGAAATGTTTAAACTTTTAGTTGAAAAAGAGTTTTGGAAATCTATTATTACTCTTAGGTTAGACAATGGGGGGGGGATTTTGTTCTAATGAATTCTCTAGCTTCTTGGATACTCATGACATCAAATGCCAGTTAACAACACCCCACACACTACAACATAACAGTGCAGTTGAACGTCGAAATAGAACAATCATTGAGATGGATCAATCCATGATCGAACACAGACATGTTCCAAAGAAATTCTGGGTACAATCAGTTAACATTGAAGTTTATCTTTTGAACTGGTCACCCATAGTGGCCGTCAAAAGTAAGACTTCGAAAGAGGTTTGGTTAGGTTGCAAGCCCAAAATCAGTCATCTAGAAGTGTTTGGCTCTCTTGCCTTTGTATCCCTGATGCATTACGCACCAAGTTGGATGCCAAGAGTCAGAAACTCATGCTAGCTGGATATAGTAGTCTTCACAAAGCCTACTGCTTGATCGACATTGAGACATCTTGTCTCCTGTACAATCATGATGTAGTCTTTGATGAGCGACGAGGACCATTTATGCTTGATTCTCTTGTTCCTGATCCAACAAACCAGCTTATGCTCATGATTTGGGAGCTAGACTTCCATTAGGTCCACCTGATCGGAGGGATCCAGTTAAACTAGTGATCCCTGTACTGACACCTCTAGCTTCTCCTGCAAGATCACCCAAATTTGTAGATGCTTCACCTGAGTTTGATCCAGATTCTTTAGATGAGGAACGTGATCATAGAACATCTCTTGAAACTAATGTTGGTCATTCTCCTCTCCGACATAAGTGGTGGGCTAAGACACTTATTGATCTTCATGATGATGAGCTCACTGATGAGAGAACTACTTGGAAAAAGAGCAAACCTACAAAGTTTTTTAACTTTACTCCCTTGGCCAACATTCACAGTGTGTTTGAATTTGAAACATATTCCAAGGCTAAAGGAATTCCAGAGTGGGAACAAACCATGACATTTGAACACTAGAGCCTACTGAAGAATAACACTTGGGTCCTTTTTGATTGCAAATGGGTTTACAAAATCAAATACAAATCTGATGGTACATTGGATAAGTACAAAGTTCGTTTAGTTGCAAAGGGCTTTTCTTAGTGTCAGGGCATTGATTATGTGGAGACCTTTGCTCCTACTACAAAGATGAGCACAATCAGATTAGTCCTAGCCATGGCAACACAGGTTGGTTGGAAGTTCCATTAGATGGACGTCAAGAGTGCATTCCTGAATAGTGATCTCCAAAGAGGTCTACATGACGCATCCTTTTGGTTTCAAGGTTGCTATAAAGACCATCAGGTTCTCAAACTGGTGAAAGATCTCTATGGCTTGAAGC
Source organism: Cupressus sempervirens (assembly GCA_028749045.1). Lineage (NCBI taxonomy): Eukaryota > Viridiplantae > Streptophyta > Pinopsida > Cupressales > Cupressaceae > Cupressus > Cupressus sempervirens. The sequence continues at coordinate 547,729,158 of CM053790.1, read as the reverse complement.
ACACCCCTAGTGCATGGTACATGAAAATTGATAAGTACCTCAATGATCAAGGCTTCCAGAGGAGTTCTTTAGACTCAAATTGTACATCAAGACTACCGATAGTGACATCATCCTTCTGGTTATTTATGTGGATGATTTGATCATCACTAGCAGTTTGACATCTTTGATTTAGGGAATCAAACAGAGTTTATGCCAGTCTTTCGATATGACTGAGCTTGGGTTCATGCACTATTTGCCTAGGCGTTGAAGTTTTGCAACACCTCTTGGGTCTTACGACATTATCGTAGGCATTAATTGGCTTAGTGAGCACAAGGCCAAGGTGGATTGTCTTGCCAAAACTGTAAATTGTTTGGACGATCAAGGTAGGCCTACAAGCATTATAGGGATTAAACATGAAGTTAAATTAAAACAAATATCTGACATGCAACTTAAGAATTATGGAAGAAAAGGTTGTGAGATCTTTGCAGTCAGAGTTGAGGACATGAGAGAACCTAAAAACACCACATATGGAGATGACTACATTTTTGAAGACGAGGAAATCAGAGAAAAGTTAAAGGAATCTTTCGAAGAAAACTATTCCTATCTAAAGAATTATCAAGATGTGTTTCCTGAGGAACTCCCCGGTCTACCACCTTCCTGAGCCTTTGATTTTACCATAGATTTGTTACCAGGAGCAGAACCCATTTCTTAGGCACCATATCGAATGACTACCATAGAATTAATGAAGTTGCAAATACAACTATAGGATATGTTAAATAAGAAACTGATCCGGCCCAATGTTGTTTGTTAGGAAGAAGGATGAAACCATGAGATTATGCATAGATTACAGAATGCTCAATAAGGTTACCATCAAGAACCAATATCCACTTCCTAGAATAGATGATCTTTTTGATCAAATGAAAGGCGCAACAGTGTTTTCAAAAATTGATTTGAGGTCAAAATATCACCAGCTTCATATTAAAGACGAAGATATTCACAAAACTGCATTTAGATCTGGGTATGGACATTACGAATTTATAGTGTTGCCATTTGGGTTAACCAATGCCCCAGCAGCCTTTATGAACTTAATGAATAGCATATTTCAAGATTCCCTGGATAAGTTTGTGCTGGTCTTTATAGATGATATTCTAATCTATTCAAAGAACAAGGAAGAACATCAAAAACATTTGGAAAAAGTTTTGCAAAGGTTAAGAGAACATAAATTATATGGAAAATTGTCTAAATGCACTTTCTATCAAAAGGAAACTTAGTATTTAGGGCACATTATATCAGCTCAGGGCATAGTCGTAGATCCATAAAAAATTAAAGCAATTAAGGAATGGCTTATATCTAAAAATGTGACAGAAGTTAGAAGTTTTATGGGATTAGTAGGGTTTTATAGAAAATTTGTCAGGAACTTCTCTATGATAGCTTACCCAATTACATCACTTCAGGGAAAAGGAAAGAAATTTGTCTGGACATAAAATTGTCAATCAACCTTTGAATACTTGAAAGAAAAGCTATCTACAACACCCATACTAAATGTACCTGATCCACAGAAGCAATTCGTAGTTATAACAGATGCATTAGGAGAAGGTTTAGGAGGTGTGCTAATGTAGGATGAATAGGTAATTGCATATGAATCTAGGAAATTGAAAAATTATGAGCAAAATTATGCACCTCATGATTTGGAATTAGCAGCTATTGTACATGCTCTTCAAATGTGGAGACATTATTTGATGGGAAAACCTTTTGAACTATGATCTGACCATTACGGCTTAAAATATATCTTCACTCAACTAAATCTAAATGCTAGACAAAGAAGAGGGCTGGAATTTTTAGCAGACTATGAATTTGATATAAGTTATATTAAAGGCAAGGAAAACAAAGTGGCAGATGCCCTAAGTAGTAGAAGACACATTTCTGCTATGGCTACTATAAACTTCAGATTAAAGGACCAAAGTTTACAACACCTAGAGCATGATGAATTTTATGTAGAAATCAGCCTAGCTCTTATTAGAGATCCGCAGGATTCTAAGTATTCAGAATTTAGTTTTAGAGGAGGATGGATTGTTAAGATATCATAACAGGATTTTTGTTCCAAACAACTCTGAACTCCAAAGAATGATTTTGGAAGAATCTCATTCAGCTCCATATTCAGAACACCCTGGGGTAACTAAAGTGTTGTTTGATATAACCTCTATATTTTGGAAAGGGGGTAACTAAAGTGTTGTTTGATATAACCTCTATAACAGGATTTTTGTTCCAAACAACTCTGAACTCCAAAGAATGATTTTGGAAGAATCTCATTCAGCTCCATATTCAGAACACCCTGGGGTAACTAAAGTGTTGTTTGATATAACCTCTATATTTTTGGAAAGGAATGAGAAAAGGGAGATAATTGAATTTGTGGCAGGTTGTTTAGAATGCCAAAGAGTAAAGGCAGAACATCGATACCAAGCAGGCGTTTTGCACCCTAACGAAGTACCAGAGTGGATATGGTAGATAATTTCCATGGATTTTGTACAAGGATTGCCTATGATATGAAATCGACACAATACCATCCTGGTAGTAGTTGATAGAGTGACAAAAGTTGCTCATTTTATACCAGGAAATTTAACTGATGGAGCACCAAAAATTGCTCATAAATTTATTTGAAATTTTCAAATTACATGGAATCCCAGAGAAAATTATTTCAGTCATGGATGCTAGGATAACTTCCAGATTTTGGCAAACATTATTTTCAGCATTAGGTACTAAACTAAACATCAATTTAGCTTATCACCCTGAGACAGATGGTCAGATAGAAAGAGTAAACCGGGTACTAGAAGATCTTTTGAGAGTGTATTGTATGGATTGATAATACCGGTGGGAAACATATTTATCCTTGGTAGAATTTGCGTATAACAATTCCTACAAATGTAGAACTCCTGTGAGTTGGAATTGCTTAGAAGATAAAATTATTGTTGGGCCTGAAATGCTTAAGGAAATGGAAGAGTAGATAATCCAAATTCGTCAAAGACTGAAGGAAGCCAATGATAGACACAAAAGCTATGTAGATGCAAAAAGAACATAGAGAGAATTCTCAGTGGGAGAAAAAGTACTATTAAGGGTTAAACCTTAGAAGAGTACAATCAAGTTTGGTAAGAATGCCAAGTTAGCCCCAAGGTATGTGGGACCATTTGAAATATTGGAAGTTGTGAATCCAGTAGCTCACAAAATTTCTTTACCACCGGCCCTTGCTAGGATGCATGATGTCTTCCATGTGTCATACCTTAAGAAATACATTACCCATCATGATCAAATTGATTGGAAACTATTACAGGTGCAAGAACCAGGGTTGGTAGAAATAGAACCACTCATAATACTTGAGGTGCGTAAGCTATGCTTAAGAAATCGAGAGGTGACACAATGCAAGGTCCAGTGGGATCAGTATGCAAAGGACAATGCCACTTGGGAGGATTATCACGGAATTTTTCAAAAATACCCTCATCTTTTCTCTAGGGTTGGAATATGAACATTTCTTTTCTTTTCTTAAATTAAACTGATTAAGTATTGTTTAAAGTTTTGTTGTGATATTCATCGGGGACGATGAAAAATTAAAGGGGGTGGGTATGTTACATCCCAAAAAATTTGACCTAATTTTAAACTTGTTCATAACCGTTGGATTTAATGGATTATTCTTTCATGATCATGTGAAATAGGTAGTTATTTATATACGTTGAATTAATTGTTAATGAAGATGGTCGTTAACCATTAATTGTTATTAGATGATTAGCGGTTGCTTGATTTAAAATTATGATTAATAAATTAAGGTCTTTTAAAATGCTTATATGAATTTATTATAGAATTGTTATTATGGCGAAAGTGTTTTCATGGGTGATTGCAAGAGAAGATGAAGAGGGGGGAAGCATTGCTAAACGGGATCATCGGAATGGGATGCTCGCTTAGTTTAGTCATCAGGATCGATAGATATGACCTTAAACTTCTTTGGAAAGGACGCAACGACTTGAACACAGGATACATTTGTGGGACCCGCATGAGCTATTAAGAAAATAATCTAAGAAAAACAGAAAATAATCTAATTAAAATATAAAAACATACCTCAAGGGATTTTAATTAACCTTTCATCATATTATTATAATATATATTTATATACGTACATATAAATATAAAAATGAAATGACACCATTATATTATAATAACTTAATAAAATGATGTCACCCCATTGATATACTTACATGAATGTATATAAGTATATATTATAATAATAGAAGAAACTATAATCTTTCCAACTCTCTCTTCCAACCTTTTTTTCTTCCCTTTCTTTTCCAATCGATTTAATACTTGGAAATTCAAAATGACAATCTTTTTAAGCCAGTGGGAGCCAAGAAGTCACAGCTCATTCCTTTATATGGAAGCCGAGAGAGGAGTCAGAGGCATTACCAATCCTTATGTTCTCCATATTTCCGAATTCCTTCTGCAGTGTTGTTTCCAAACTTCTTTAAACCCAACTTCATCTTAGTATTTCAGTATTTTACATCTACTGAATCATTGCAAATATCGACTAGTAACTTGACCAAATCAAACGATATCTAATCCTTTGTCGTGCAAGTAGTTCTGGCTAAGACTCAGAGGCTGTGAGCACTGAAGGTGATGTCTCAAGCAGCTGAAGAGAACCGATCAGAGTTCAAAATCATCAAAGCATTACCGATTCCTTAACAGGTCATGAGATTACCTTTCCAATATGTCCATTTTCTATAGCAGCCGAACCTCTTTTCTTTTGTCTATGATCATGTTATTTTTTTTAACTTGCTGAATTATCACTGCAATTTATAATGAACTGTCTTTTTACTTTCAATGTAACCAGAATCATCATAAAAGAAGTTGATCATATCCCATTAAGAAAAGTTTCTAAATGTATTGGGAACCTGTATGATTGTTACTAATCTCAGTAACAAGTTTTATAATGTTGCAATTCATGATAAAAGATGTCAAGAGTAGAATGCTCAAACTTTCAATACACCTGGGATTCACTAGCAATGAAGCCATGAAATGGTGAAGAGGTGTAAAAGGGTAGAGTGCTCATAAACTTTTAATACACCTAGGACTCACCAGCAAGGTAGCCATGTATGGTGAAGAGGTGGAATAAATCTGCAAGAAAGCAAAAGAGAAATCAAACATGAATAACTTAAATGAAATATATTTAATAGCTCATGCCCATCCCTGTAATGAAACTTGTCAAATTGAGCGGTGGTGATCGGGTCGTTGAACCCATCAGAAATCCTTCGCCAAGGTAGTTTATAGGTACGTTTGCCATCTAATGATCACTTCATGTCGGTAGCGTTAGTTATGTAAGCATGTTCTTTTCATAATTGAGCGAATATTCAAAACACCAGGATGCTCAGGTGGTTGGGCTAAAGAACATCCCAAGCCCGATCCCGAAATAGGAACGACTATTCTAATTTAATAGAATGTGTGGGGATAAGTATGGTCCAAGGTTGGGAGGTTAAGCCTATGTTAATGCCTCTCCTCTCACCAAAGCCGAGGCTTGCACAACAAGCTAAAGATCCTCCGATGATACTTGTATGTTTCATTCCTTCTTTTCATGTTAATCATTTACTTTACTTGTATTGTTAATCAAGTTATTTTAGTTGATCATGAATTCAGTTATGATTAGTTAATCATTAATCAAGTTATTTTAGTTGATCATGAATACAGTTATGATTTGTTAGTCGTTAATCTGGTATTTCAGTTGATCATGAATTCGGTTATTTTCTGTTAAAAGTTAATATATGTTAATGTCATGTGAAAAGGATTCAGTTGTTTGTTTATGAATGTTGGGAGTATTTTACCATCTTTTTTTTTCATGAAAATTCATTTGTTACACTTGGTCCTGATAAGTTTGTTAAATTCAGAGGACAGCTTGGTGTTGTGGATAGATTAACCATTAAGGGAGGGTATTACGATAATAGATAAGCTTCTATTATTAGTTAATGATTATCTATTTGCAATCTATTGTAAATATTAGAATGTTTCTACTATTAGTTAGTCTGTAGTTATCTATTAGCTTTCTTTAGCTTTCTTTCAGCTAGAATAGAATGTTTCTATTCTTTACGATTGTTTCCTAAGGAAACATTGTTCAATTCTTTTGTATATATTGACCTTTCGGTCTTTGTTAATAATAAGCAAATATTTACAAATTACTTCGTAATAGACGAAACACCTCAATAATAAACTTCCCAATACAATAATGAACTTCTCGATAGCACACACAAACATATTTTCAATGACGGATGATGATGTGATACATACACTCCAAGTGTCGTCGGTTACAAAGATAATGAGTAGTAACATTAACAATAACAAATTCACCACTTAGAAACGAAATGACTATAATAATAAGAGCCTCTATAGAGTAATTGTTGACATCAATATAAACCGTCGACCTCTGTTAATGAAATGGCCAGACGGATATTGATGCACAAACAAAGCCCAGTCAGCAAGACATCAAAGATAAGCCATGATTTGTGAAAACGGTGCCAAGTGAGCTTTTGCACGAAGACAATAAACTGATACCAAATACTGTGCCACCTCATGTTATTTACGGTCCTTAAAGCACCTTTGAGCACGATGAATGATAAGAGACAGAGTGGCCATAATAAAACACTGCTGGAACATGATGGCAGAGTATCACAGGTAAGATGATTTTTCTCACAGCTATTAAAACATTAATATAATCACTGTCAATATAACAGAACAAAAGTCCCCCAACTTTTAGTCTCAACTGCAATGAATAGAAGTAGCACACAAAACTGAAAAAGATTCCCAAGAACACCAAACGATGGGAGTTATGAACCAAACGTGACAACATTAGAGAATGAACCGATGACTTCAGTAGGATAAGAAATGCCTTCATAAATTGAATCACAACCACAAAAAGAACCATTACCATTCATAAATGAACGAACACCTTAAAGTAAAACTGCCAGCATAGACAATGACACACTCACAATGTCAAGTCAGCACCCACTCGGTGCCAAGTAGGAGAGACATAATGAAATGCTGCCAGCAGGACAGAACGCATACCCAATGCCAACATGGAACATACTTGACAAGCACAATAGAACTGCAACCAGGATTGTCCATAACTAAATCTTATCACAGATTTTCTCAAAATAATATTGTCATCTCGGCATGACATTCACCATGGCTACTCCCAGAGGGTGAAAAGAAAAGAAAACATAAAACTAAGTCATGTAGTTTCACACACAACTTCCACCATGGCTACTCCCAGAGGTTGTATCCACCATAGCTACTCCCAGAGGGTGGAACAAAGGCTTTCACCTCAAACCTCTCTCACAGAGAAGAATGTATTAACAAAGGACTTCACTTGGAACTACTCTTGCAGAGAAGAACTCACTAACAAGGGATCTCACTTCAAACTCCTCTCGTTGCGAAGTCCTTATTAATGAGGGATTTCACCTCAAACTCCTCTTGCAGAAAAAAACTCATTAACAATGGATTTCACCTCAAACTTTTCTTGCAGACAAGAACTCATTAACAAGGGAGTTCACCTCAAACTTCTTTCGCAGAGAACTCATTAACAAGTGATTTTACCTTGAACTTCTCTTGCAAAGAAGAACTCATTAAGGCACACATAAAATATTATCTGAATGTTGAGACTTCCTTTCAACATGGATCACATTCTCACTGATTTGATTATCACATTAAAAGAGCTGATTCCAGTTTGACTAAACAAGGAGCTTTTGCAGTCACACTGTGACATAAGCTTGCTGATCCTCTACAAAGGACTTGGCACTTTCCCTCTGCCACACAACCTTTCTCGGAATCTTATTTCTTCCTCTGACTGCAAATAGAATCCTCATGTTTGTAATTTCTTCAGCTTGCATAACTTGCACGAAATCTCTCATCATCCCATTGCTTCTTGATCCGTCTTGCAACCAAGAGAGATTAATAGTAATTTATACAGTCAACCTTATGAAGAGAAATATCCAGATCAAAGCTAAAAGTGTACAACATTCCCAGTGAAATAACATGGATTAATGATAACTACATAAAATTCGCGATCCATATTGAAAGATATAATAAAAAAATATTTATCTCTCTATTGTCTTCATTTCCTCTCAATACAGCAAAAAATCTTTCGCCATCACAAAATTGTACTGCAGGCAGAGAGAGAAAAAGTGAACACGAACACATCTGCCTCCAAGGCTTCTTCATCTACACGATCTTAAAAGAATCCCTTATTTCTTGCATTTCTTAAAATTCCCAATTTTCTTATTCTGATTCAAGATCCATACTGAACCTGGCTCTGATTTTATGTTAAGTTTTCAAACTATAGCATTATAATGCAATAATCAGCACCTTTAACATCAAAGCACAAGAAAATCAGGCATAGCTATACCCTGGGAAAAGCCTTCTAATTGAGGGAAAATCCCACCCATACCCAAATAGATGAAGCCTTTATTCAGGTCTCAAAGACAATACTTAATACTTGCTTATGAATGACGTCTTCAACCAGACAGGCAGTAAGCCTTCCATTTATCATACCAAATGTCTCACCATCTCACAGACTACCAAAACCCAATGATTCACAAGAACAGCTCAATGATCACACACATTGATCATAAGCAACAAGGCAATACAGTATATAAATTTGTCTCTGCACTTGTATGTTTAGTGCGATGATCACAGAACTCACGATACACTGTAAATAACAATAATAGATGATAAAACCTACTTGTATATTTCACAGCAGAGAGTATATATAACTCCAATCACCGTCAATCAAACAGAACTAAAGAGCCCCCGCTATTTGTCCAAACTGCAGTGAATAGAAGTGGCACACAAAACTTAGATTCCCGAGAATACCAAATGAAAGGAGTTATGAACCAAACACAGCAACATTAGAGAATGAACTGACGCCTTCAGTAGGATAACTGATGCCTTCATTAATTGGATCAACAAAAGAACCATCGCCATTCATAAATGAACAGGCACTTGAAAATAATACTGCCAGCATAGACGATGACACACGCACAATGTCAAGTCAGCAACTAGTTGGTGCCAAGTAGGAGGGATTAGTGAAACGTTGCCAGCAGAACAGAACACGTGCCCGATGCCAACACGGACCATACTTGATGCCCAGATAATACACAATGAAGAACTGAAGGAAATATATGAATAATTTCTCCTGCGGCTCATAAAACTTAAACAAGGATCATAAACGATTATCTTTTCCCTACACACCATTAGAGTACTTTAGAATAACCCAGGCCAAGCTACAACATTTCAACCAGGAACCAAAAAGACAATGATGGCAACTGGGCCACAAATAGTAGCATATAGCAGAATGAAGCAAAACTTGTGTCATCACGGAGGATGCCCATTAGACTTTATGAGTTACCTGGGTGCTCTTTTATATATACTTCAACACTGATCATACTTACAGAGATGGAAGCAAGGCCTGAAATAGAATACATTGCACCCTTTGTAGTGAGTAACACAATGGTTGGTGACAAACTAACACCCATTTAATACAGTACAGACTAATATGATGAAATAGAAGTGTATGGCTCATGATTGTGCTTATTGTATGCTTCTGCATGAGTAATTAAGGTAGCTTAGTGATTTTCAAGAAATTTAGTCCATAAGCCAGTTACCAGTATAATGTTCTCAACACATCATATTTGTTCGAGTCAAAATCTGTGCATGCTATTTACAATGAAATCTATCCTATGGCTAACACTGCTATATATCAGAGGGCCCAATAAAAAGCTGTCTTTCTATGTTGGTTAACAAGTGCAACCACCCAGGTAATTTGCTTTTGTCACTTTACACTATTTCAGTTTAGGGACATGTAAACAACTTAGTCCATAAGCCTAAATTTTTTTTAATGTTAAAATGTTGTACTTCTTCAAATCCAAATTTATGCACACTTTTATCCTGTTTGAGCAATGCAATATACAAGGCGACCTGCTAAAGACTGTATATTTATGGTAGTTAACCCATGCCATACCAGACATAATTTCAGTCTTAGTGATTGTAGATTAATGCATTTCTAATCTCTGTTTGAAATTGTAGTGTTTAAACAGAAAATTGCTTACTTGAGAACAAAAGATATATGAGCGTATAGCAATGTATATCTCTATAACAATGAAAGTTTATAGGGCAGTTAAGAACTTAAGAGTTAGTTGGAATTTTTGGTACTGTTCAAACTGCTTTTATGATGTTAGTAATTATTTTTTAATCTTTTGTCCCTTATTAATTAGATTGCAGTTGCTTTAATAATATAACATAAAATTACTTATCAACGTGCTGTATTATTAATTTATCATGTTTTATAAACTGAATTATTTAGAACTAAACTGCGTTAGCACTGTAATGTAAAACTATAAATTACCTTTCAAATGTGTTTGTATCAGATTTTACAAACAAACCATCACTCTTCATGTTTCAAATTTTACTAAAGTACTGTAATCAACTACATGTTTACATCGTGTTGTTTGAATAATATAATAGACAATTTGACAGACCATAACCCATTTTATCATGCATTAAACACAATTGAGACTATGTCAAAAGAGGAGCTTTGTTTGAAGTTTTAAATTTTAAATTCTTATTTTTCTATTCATTTACGAACCTTAACGGAATTTCTACGATATGAATATCACACTCTCTTGTTCTCTTTTATGATTACATAAATTCTTGTATGGTATTTTTGGGAAACGTTGCAGATTTTATAAGGGTATTTTTCTTTTTTGTCAAAGTGTTGTATGTTAATGCTCGATTAAGTTGTTTTGATGCATGTTCGTTCATGGATGTAGTGATGCATCATTTGGCTACCCAGGGGGTCCACTTTTGTTCAGGAACTTGAATTTTGGTATTGATCTAGACAGCCGACTTGCAAGTAAGCTGCCTTATCTCTCTGTTTGTTTTGTTTTGCAAGAGTTGATATGTTAAAGAAGAAAAACATCATTTTAGTAAAATGCTTTCCAATAAGAAATATGACATGGAAAACACCCTCTTCCTTTTGGATGCTTTTTTCAGTTGGCTGTAGTAAATGTAGAAATTATGTTGTCTTATTATTCAGGTTCCCAGGTTTTTGTCACTATGGGAGCCATGGTATTAACAATAACGCAAATTCCATCATACTAGCAAGTGTAGGGTTTCATTGGCAAGTCCTTGATTTAGTTTTGGCACTATGGTTGAGCTGCATTTTCATCCCTGACATAAGATTTATTGGAGGAATAGGTTGTCATATTCTTGAGCTCATGGAAAATACAAACCATTAAGGCCTTTCCAACTTGTAGAGTCATTGGGTCCAAATTGGACATTGCTTTTGCTGTAGATGACTAAAAATTGATATCTTTGATACTTTTAGATAACCACTTTTATAGCTTTTGTAGAGATTGACATTGTTGGCTTCGTGATGTGATAATAATTTAAGATTTGCAAAAAAATTTAAGGTTGATGATATTGCTTGAATATTTTTGTAAGTTCCCTAGCAAGCCACTCATGAAGAATGAAACATTGGATAGCTAGAAATAATGTTTACTAGAGGCATAGTTACACCGCCTTGCAAGACGGGGGGACGAGGGACAAGTTTCCGAGACAAGGGGACAAAGGGGCCTTGATTTGGGGATGGCGGGGAGACGGCGGCAGGGGATGGGGGGTCGTGGGGGGAGCAGGGGTGTATATACTATACATATGGTACTTAAAATGCTAGTTATGAAAATAAGTACTACAATTATACAGTATAACTTGATATAATCATATAAAGATGTAAAAAATAGTAAACTTACAATAAAAAATTAAAATTGAACATTGCATTGAAGTTTTGAATTGGAACATCATGATTTGTGATCAAATGACAAACAAACAATGAACATTGACATTGAACATCAGCAAATATTAGTCTATATATCAGTCTTCAGATCAATAGTACGAGTATTTAGATTCTACTATCTAAAAGTAATCAATGATCATATGAGTCATGACATAAAGATGATTACAATAAGTATCATGTGCCATGAATCATGATATCAAAATAAGTATATAATATTGTAATGCAAGCAAAAACTACAAGTCTCCTTGCACCCACAATAAAGGAGACTCTGTCGTGTCCCCCCGCAATAAAGGAGACTTTGTTGTGTCCCCCTGCACCCACATACAGGAGACGTCTTGCTGTCTCGGAGACATCTCGCCATCCCCAGTGGAGGTGGCGCTCTAAGTGGTGCCGCCCGAAACACCGAGACACTGACCCCTCGTCTCAGGGATTTCGCCATCTCTGAGGCGACCCCTTTTTTGGGGGGAAGGGGGGTGGGGACGCATCCTCGTGTTACATTGACTAGAGGAGAATTGGAGATGGCATCACCCATTACATGGAACCTTAAAAAAATATCAATTTTTTAAATTCAAGATTGGGTCATCAGCGATGACAGTTGATTCCTTCACCTATACCACAGAATAAATGGGAGTTTTAAAGTGTTTTCATATTTCTTTGAAGACCAGGATCAAAATGATCAAACTAATAGATGTTGTTTCACAAAATTCTGATAATATACAAATGGAAACAGTTTTTTTTTAAAAACCATTTGAGATACCCGAAAATATTAGGGGTCATGAACCTGTAAACATTTAAAACATTATTTTTGCATATGGAAAAATGCTTGTATAGAATTAATGGTTGACTATGGATTCATAAAATCATAGTTGGAAAAATCTGTGTACTCGCTGTGGACTTACACAGACTCACGAGTCCATGAGCGAGCCAAGCCCACTTGCCATAGACTTTTGAGTTGAGTCCGGTAGAGTTAGTGGATTGGACTCGGGAGTTTTTGTGAAGGACTTGGACATGGACTTGGTAGTCTTGAATAAGATTCACAGTGTTTGCTGAGAAAGCCCAGCCACGCCTAAAAGTTAAAATATAAAAGAATTTCATTTTTTATCGCTTTCTCAAAATAGATCTGTAAGGTTTGAAGGCAAGGAAACAATACTAAAGTGGCAAAAGAGATCTAGGTAATTTGTAAACATTCATAAACTTATGCTGCTGTTATACATTTTAAAGTTTGAAACTGTGAGTATGAATGATGAAATTTCAAATATTGAGTGTTTGGAGATCATATGACATGTAATGTTTCAATTATGGCTCTTATGTTTTCTAAATGCATTAATTTCTTTCTTTTTTTTTCCTGTAAAACTACCGTTTTTCTTTTGCAGAGTCCTTTCATGAGTTTTTCTGGAGTCCGAATCCAATTTTCTGGGCTCCCAAGTCCAAGTTTTCCAACTATGCAAGCAAAAAATTGAACAGTTGGTACGCAAAGTGCCTTTCATCAACATGATCACACAATTTAAAATTCGAAAGGTCTTTGCATTATACTTTAGAATGAAAGAATCAAATTAATTATATTTTAAATGAAATACAATGATATGCTAGGGTTGAAATCTATGCAAAGCAACATAAAGTAAAAGTTGAACTTAAAAATTCTTCGTTTCTTTTTGCAAAAGAAGCACACTTTGTTGACCATCAAAATGCTATGATCGGAATCAAGATCATCCCCATAATGATGATCTTGTTCCAAAATATCAGAATGGTTGAAAGCATCCTTGTCAATCCATGTTGTAGTTCATGAATCACCTCATAACTTATTCATGTGGCAAGCTTTGGATCAACATTCCATCATTCGCTAGTCCACAGAAATACAGAACCTTGTAATGCAGAAGTCAGATGTACACCTAATTTTTCTCTGCTCTAGAAGTACTTTATTCCTTTTGAGAGAGTGGACGAATCTGTATGTGAATTAGCAACCTGGATCATAAGGGAATTACTAGTTTAGAAATTGTTAGAGCTCTATACTTTGACATCACTTGCCACCAAATTGGTCTGTCTTGAGCTATAGATTTTTTGACCTCCCATGCTCTCAATGTATTCTAAGAGTTGCCAAGTGCTCTACATTGTCAAAATTAACTTCAAAATATTTGGCACTATTTCATGGGGCATATCTTTCCTATAACATTTTTCAACCTTGAAATACCTTGTGGTTTTCTCTTAAAGGCGTTACACAGGTCCTTTTCATGATGTTATGATTCTTATCAGTTTTCTTGACAAAAAAGTGTTGTAGCTTTAGACTCAAATCACTTGAAACTCACTTGAAGGAGATAGTTATTGAGATTTTCATAACCCATCTCCTAGAGCTTGTGTTCAAGCCATGCAATGATTTTTACATTTTAGTATTTTACACACTTGTTGTTCTTGACCTTCACTTGGAAAATTTAAGGGCAAACATTATATTTGTTTAAGATTACCATTCAAAAAAGGTCTCATTAGAGTCATGCAATTCCCAGTCTATAATGTTGGACTTTCTCATTTCTGGTTTAAACTGTGTTCCATTATTGATGTGGATCATACGGCATGATCTATCATCAGGATGAAAGAAATAGTTAGAAAGAAGAATTGAGAGGATTGGTGTAGACTCAAGAGGTTAGATAGATAAGAACAAGAAGATTTCCACTATCCATACGAAACTATCTATTTTCATGCTTCTAGATTTGATTTTGTAACTATTTTTGGCATCAACGTTTTGGATCACACTCTGAGCCATCATCAGGATGAAAGAAACAATCAATTCCAGAAGCATAAAAATTGGTAAGTTAAAAATAGATGACAGATAGATTCCAGGGCTTAGGAGAGAGGAAAGGACAAAAGACAATAATAAAACAAAAAAATAAACTTAATAAAAATAAATTGCCACAAGCAACTAAAATTCAAATAATACCTTAGAAACATAATTAAGTAAAAAGAAGGAAAGAACGAAAACCTTGACAAAGTAAAGAAACTACGTAATCTCCTTTATTAATAAGAAAGGCACACGCTTTATTAGTGTAATAAGTTTTTATATATATAAATATAAAGTTTGTTAATGTAAAAAGTTTATATATATATATATATATATATATATATATATATATATATATATATATATATATATATATAGTTTCAATATTTTAAGTTTCAGTTCTTTGCTTCCCTTTTTAGTTAATTTTGTTGCTTAGGTGTTATTTGATTTTTAGTTGCTTGTGGCAAAGTCGCTCTTTATAAACATCTTTCGTCCTTTCCCCCTCCTCTCTTCTCAGCCCTAAAATCCATCCGCTTTTATTTAATCTCTCAGGTCTGCAACTATGCTCTCACTTCTGGTGTCTAACTATTGTTTTCATCCTGATGATGATTCATGCAGTATGATTGGAAACATTGAGGATGAAAAATCTCAGAGTTCAAACCAGAAATGAAAATATCTAAGTTATCTTCATGTCGATTGAGGACTTCCACTCATTTTATACAGCCTAATTAAAAGAGTATGAATGGTAGTTTATTTCACTATATGTGCAAAACTATATAAGTAAATTAGTAGAAAACTACACTGATTCCTTGATGAAATGATGCACCTGTAGACTCTAGAAAGGTATCGATTTCCTTGTCAGAATCATTTCAAATTGAGAAGTTATGAACCCTAGGGATTCCATCTTAGATGTGGCATTTTCATTATGATTCCATGTTGGACAAAGTGTTTTCACGATGATTCCAAGTCCAACAATAGGCAAAATTCTTGATATATCTCGTCCGCTCAAAAACCTAAGAAATGATCAAATTTCATTGTATTACAACATTACATATTTGAACACTGACATTACATATTCAAACACTAATTGAAGCCTTATGTAGTCAGCTGTGATTTGTTTATATTTTTGTAATAAATAAGGAAAGTACTGAAATAAATCTTAGATGATTTACAAGATGATTTGTAACATTTTTTTGCTGTAGTTATTGCATTATATGATCAAATTTGATTTCTGGAGGGATGGACCGTTTTTAAATGAGCTATTTTGTTTTACTTCAGAACCTTATAAGAATTGTCTTATCTAATTGCATTGTTTTTCATATATTTATTTATTAAAGAATTTATGCTATTTGTTTTCTTAAAAGTTTTTAATAATGTTATTTATTTACTGAGTTATTTTATTGTACTCAGAAATGAGAACTATATTAAGAATTATCATATTTTATTTTAACTGTTTAGCTTATTTTTATTTGAAGTGCTAATTTATTTACTTGAGTTATTTTTATGTTCATTGTTTTTATAAAAAATATGTCTGTTTTGCTTTGAATATTATATACATCATCACAACATGAAGCCCTATTTCTTGCTAGTACTTCAAAACGCTTCTTGGTGTAATAATCTCTTAAAATGGCTATTTTAATATTGAATTATTAGTGTCTATCATGACATTTAAGTTTGGCAAAGCAATATGGAATAAGTACTTTGCATTTAAAATGTATAATGCTAATGGGAGTTGGCGCATTTATGATATTGGGTATTCCTATTTTAAATTTTTAGGCTGGACATATATGATTTTTTATATGTTTTGTGTATGACTTACCGAGATCATATACGGCTCCACAAGAAATTCAGCTGTATCAGCGTATAATATCAATATAACCATACCCATACTTGACTTTGATTCAACAATTTAGGGACAAAGATCTCTTCATAGTTGGTACCTTCCTTCTGAGCTTTGCAACTGGCTTTGTGTTTGTGTTGTGAACTGTTTGCTTTGTACTCTTCAATGAATCATCATATTTATCTTTTGTTGCTTTTTTCAACATGTCAATTCAGACACATTGTAGGAAATTAGTTTTGAATCAACTGCAATGCTGATTTCTTCTTGTGGATGCCTACCTAAGGTAAGTTTTTGAATCTTATCCTGAATTTATATAAGAAACTCTTATCATTGTTGTTGTTTTTGTTAATGTTTGGTAGCTTCAGTCGGTTAAACCTATGAGACTAGCATATATATATATATATATATACATATATAAGTGTTCTATCTATTTATCTATCTATCTATCTATCTATATATTAAACAGATGAGATATTATATATATTTGTTATTTTATTAATTATAATGGATAGACATGTCTCATGAGGAGACATGTCTCTCCATGTGTCATTTGCAATACATATAAGAGGAGATTGATGCATTTGAAAAGTTTATACCAAGATGGCAATACAACTACATTTGCAATGATCCCAGGATTTTAACATGGTATCAGAGCCAAATTGCGAATGTAAAGAAGTTAGAACCAACTTATTCTGGAGGAACTCTTCATTACAATTCAAATTTATGTAAACAATGGTGGCATGTATTTCCTTCCACACAGGCATGTTGCCTCTATTGATCACAAGTGTTGCCACTTAGACAACATGATGTTGCATGTGCTAGGCAATGTCCAAATATCCAAATTGATTTGTGTAAAGCACCTGGAGGTTACCATCAGGGTTGGAGCTGCCATGAATACCTGACAGGGCTGTTACTCTTCTCCTTAACTTGGTGTCGAGCATCTTGCTAGAGGCTCTTAACAGCAGACAGTTTCTGGAGTATCTTGTCAGTCTTTGGTGTTTGTGACGTCTTCTGCATAACTGTTTTTGCATGAAATAATGGGCAGATATTATCTCAAGTTTTCTGTGCATGAAATGTTCTTCTTCCTAGCTGTATTGATTTTAAAAATGATGGGCTGTGATATATGCATCTGCTAAGATATGCATTTTTAAGGAGACAATAATGTAATCTGGACACGTTGATCGACAATTTTATTTGGAATAACAGTGTGTGACAGATGGCATGGAATATCCGGAAAAGAATTGCATGCTTTCTATGAACAGAAGCATTGCCTGCAAAAAGAGGAGATGCATGTGTTAATGTAGTGTTTCTGGAGTTCTTTCTTTCAAAGCATGCTTTTGCCTACTAATGGAAGTGTAAAAAGAAAAAACGAGCTGTGATGAATTTTTCTAAAAGGCAGAGAACTTAGATTAGCTGCGGAGAACGGTTTTTGTTGGGTCGAGCTAGATATTGGAGGATCGTGCTAGATATTGGTGGGTCTATCTAGAATAGTTTTTGGTCGAGCTAGATATTAGTAGGTGAGATGTTTCAAATGAATTGAAATTAAAAAGTTTTGAGCCATTCTGGAAGTATGCAGAATTGAATTGATTTGAACAGGAGCATACATTTTATATCAATTTACATATATATTGCTTTGAGAAATGAAGGAAGTGCTAGTGCTAAGACTGAAATAAGAAATGATTTACACGAAGAGAAGAAAAAGAATAATTTATGTGTCCAAGTCAGCATCTCAATGGATTATTGCCTAGCGATTTTTATCACGCAGGTACATGGGAGGTAATCTGTGATTATTTTTAGCCGACACTTATAAATGAATGCATATTAATTAAATTAATCTCCAATTTGGTTATGATTGAGAATAGAATAAATTTCTAATTCTGTTTTTCGAGTACCTATCATTTAAAATTAGAATTAATTATTATTTATGGAATATGAAAGTTGAAATCAATCCAATTTCTAATGTTCTTATAATAAAATTATAATTATTAAGAATAATTATAAAACAAATTTTTATTATTATAAGAGTTATTCGTCATCTTTTCTTCTAAGTATTTTTTTTAGGAAGAGGGAGATTGAGATTCAGAGGGAGCTTGACTTTCTTTAGATGCAACCTTGAAAGAGAGGGAGTAGATAGTTGATATGGTTCTGTCAAACTTTGGTGATCTTGGACATATTGACTCAAAGGAAGTAGACCCTGTTGAGAAGGATTCTCCAATGATCAATAGATTGTAAAGTTTAAACAATTAAGAGGATTGCAACTTATGAATATTGTTCATAACTATATGGGCCTATCCCCTATGTACATCATGAGGAAGTGACAAATTCCAAATGATCATCACTTGTATTTGCAGAAGTTATTGAAAAGTGACGATCTTTCAATAACTTAAACTATTATGATGGACATCTTATGATATCTATGCAGATCATGATAGATTATACTTTGCATGGTGGATGTTTATATGGTATGCATTATGAGAATGCAAGTGCACATACCTTATGAAATTTTTAAACATCTACTGAATGTCAAATGAGTTGACATTCATGAATGTCAAAGAGTTGGCATTCAAATATCAAATGAGTTGATATTCAAAGTCAAATGAGTTGACTTTAAAATGTCAAATGAGTTGGCATTCAATAAACCAGGAAGTCAAATGAGTTGATATTCCGAAACTATTTTTACATTGAGGTAATATGTTGTTCAAATTCTTGTTTATCCTTCCTAGCTAAGAGGGAGTGTTAATGTTTGGCAGCTTCAATTGGTTAAACCTATGAGATTAGTATAAATATACACACACATGTATATATATATATATATATATATTTATATTACATATATAAGTGTGATATATATATATAATTTTATTAATTATAATGGATAGACATGTCTCATGAGGAGACATGTTTCTCCATGTGTCATTTGCAATACATATAAGAGGAGATTGATGCATTTGAAAAGGATATACCAAGATGGCAAAACAACTGCATTTGCAATGATCCTAGGATTTTAACAGTTTTATTTTCATTTTTTGTGCTTGTTTTGCCAATTTCATTAGGTCTAGCATCTTTCAATGTTTGTGTTGGTCATTTTGTTAACTTATTTAATTCTTTTGTGTTTCATGGGTCACATATGGCTTGTCGTTTTCTCGATTATAAGTTTCTAATTTATCAAGAGATATTGCTTTGGTGACAATTTCTTGATCATAGTTCAACACACATTTAACCTCTGATTTTTACTGTTACGGAATACAAAATCCTTTACAAAAGATGTTGTCTGGTTCATAGCTTGTAGCCTTTTGTAGTTCGAGAATCATTGTTTCCATTCAAGGTATTGCTAGTAGCTTGCACCTTTCTTCAATAGTTAGAATTTCAGTTGCCATTCAATATATTGCATTGGTGATTGCTTGAGTTTCCATTGTCAAGGTTTGATCTTGGTGATGGATTGATATATCATTTTCAAATTTCTTAGGTTGACCTAATTGTCAATCAACGTTAGTTGAATCTTTAATGGTTTCACTGAATACCACATCCCATGAATGTTCTAGAGGATTTAAAATCCCCCAAAGGAATGCATTTACAACTTTTGTGATCCAACATGTTCCTATTCTCCTTGGGAATCAATGCAAAATATAGGATTGGAAATCCCGAAGATGCCACAGTGAAAGGTGTCCCCCCAAATTATATATGTAGCCTTCATTTGACTTGCAATTGAAGATGATTTGTTGCTTAGACAAATTGTTGCTTGAGTTGCTTCTGCCCATAAATGCAGTTTTACTGCCTTGAAATACACCTTTGCCCAAAACATATTTGTCACTTGTCCTCTCAACTACATTTTATTGAGGAATGTGAGGGTCTGTGAATTGATGCTTGATCCTATATTTCTTGAGATGGTCTTCAAATATTTGATGTGAATTCATCACCATTATTTGTCTTTCGTGTGCCAACATGAGATTGTGCATCATTTTTACCCATTGATATTTTTTTGAAAAGTTCCAATAGATTGTGATTTTTTCTTCAAGAAATAGTTCTACGTCATTCTGCTATAGTCATTAATAAACAACATGAAGTCATTATTTACACTAGCAAAAGAGACTTGTAGTGGACCATTAAAATCATTGTAAACAAATTTTAATTTCCTTTCAGCTCTTCAATTTGCACTAAAATCACAATTGC
The DNA here is from genome assembly GCA_028749045.1 of Cupressus sempervirens. Lineage (NCBI taxonomy): Eukaryota > Viridiplantae > Streptophyta > Pinopsida > Cupressales > Cupressaceae > Cupressus > Cupressus sempervirens. The sequence goes on along the minus strand of CM053790.1, from coordinate 547,708,527 downwards.
ACAAGATTAGTGTTAGGGTTTACCATATACAGGCTTTCTCCCCATTTAATTCTGTAACCTGAAATTATGTAACACAGTTTGGGTTCATTTATAACCTTAATGTCACAGTTAGATTTCTTTAAATTAGAAATAACATATACGAGAGAATAAATCATTTTGACAGATTGTTGAACTCACCCTGAGGGTAACCCAACCATATAAGTGATACTGTAGGGTTACTTGATGAGGCGCCCCAGAAACCTCCTACCCTGCACCTGAGAGTGGATCTATCATCCTCCTTGACCTCATGTGGCCTTGCCATACATATGAGTTGGTGTACCTAGTGTGGGTTGCTATGACCATTCTCCTTCATCTCGCCGCTTGTAACTGCTTCTAATGATTGAATACCCATTTACCATGGTAGGGATTATGAGGAGCATTCACAACAGGGTGCCCAAAAGGCCTATCCTTCCTAAGCCCTAAGGCAGTCCACTTTGTCCCCCTTTGACCCCATGGGGACTCCCCAGTCAGAACCGTGAGGTGGCATGCTTAGAAGGTGGCATCATCGCTGTTCTTCTGACTGTGACCACCTCATTTTTCCTTACCATGTTTGATTACAACAAGTAGGAAATATACATAACATCTTATACATAGTTTCTATATTAAGTGATTGATCCTGCAATATACCTATAATTGGTAAATCAGATTAGTATAAGATGCAAATTTAAACCATTGATATGCAGATGCATATGTCTGTAGGAATGTCTACATATAAACAGTTACTTACCAAAATTATATCTCTAAAATGTACATGTCCAAACAAACAATAGTCATAAAATACTTTCTATCCATTATATATATTATATGATACTCGTACCAAGGAACCTATAGCCTGAATTTTTTCTGTTTTCTTTTATTGTTTATCTCTACTGATGATTTTATTCTCATTTCCCATTCGATATCATTATGTATTCTTGGAATGATAGTGTCTTTGGAGATGTCCTTTCACAAAAGATTGTTCCATTTATCCCATCGCACCTCATAATAATCAGTTCGTTTCAATCTTAATGATTATTAATTTATTTGCTAATCCTGAACTAATAATTGTCGTTATATTACAAACGGATGCCATTTAATAATCCCTTGCTTACCAATTTGTGACGAATAAATGATTAGTCATTTTCTGCTTCCCTTAATCTATTATGAATGTCTTTGACATTACACACATTTTTCAGTTGTTTTGAGCGAAGTTGGTAAATATAAAATTATAGTTTGCATTCGCACATCATGTGTGCCATGTAAGACTTGTGATATTGCTATCAGGATTCAATTGTGTAGTTTTTTAAGTCAAACTCATTGACTCATGTTTCATGAGTAGTGGTTCACATGAACCCGTCTCTCATAAGAATAAATGGAACGCTTAGCACTCATTGGATCTAGGCAATGCTCATGGAGTCAATGAGTTTGACTAAAAAACTACACAGTTGAATCCTGATAGCAATTTGGCTTTCTGTGAAAAATATCTCCTACTTATCCATGTAAGACTTGTTAACATTCCTTCTTCGAAAATTTGAGAACATTTCTTGAATCGCAGGCTTAACTTTAAGTCTTAGCAAACTCATGATACTTGTCCTTCTGAATATCACCTCTCCATTATCCAGCAAAATAGAGTGACCTTGTTAAATGAGTACACAGAGAACAAGTTTCCTTTCAGTTGAGGAAGGTGTACTACATTTTGAAGACTGAAATCGATAAGATTGGGTAGCTTGAGATGTATAGTTCCTTTTTCTTTTGGTGTTTGGTGTTAGATTTAAACCAGAAATAGATATGCAACAAAACTAAACAAAGAGCACACTATAACATATAGCACTAATCAGATATCCTTGGGAAAAACCCTCCTGCTTAAGGGAAACAACCCAGCTTGCAAAGACAAAATCTTTATTCAAATCCCAAAAACCAATTACAATCAATTGCTCCTTATGATTTCTTCAACATGACAGTCAATAATCCTGTACTTTAACAAATCAAACACTAGGAGTCAAAGCCTGATCATCGACCAGTTCTTAGATACAAACAACTACAGAGAATATTTGAGATGAAGCATGATACATATTTAGAGCTATTACAGACTGGTAGAAGTTATCACAGAATCGAGAATACTCTCAGTTCGATTAAGATAATGAGCAGAATAGAAATAAACTGTGATGATTTCTCAGAGCAGCGTCACAACACTTTGATATACATATGCTTCAAAAAATGCCGAACATGATATACAGCATGCAGAAGAATATGATGTTTGTGCCTTTTTGTTATCACCCAAAAAAACTGTAATGTATCTCCTGAAAAGATACAACTCTCCAGACACATGAAGAATGGCTGTGGAATACCATTTGACCAGTGTTACACAATGACCAGCCAGCATAGCATGAAATGGTGACTTCAATAAGAGGATTGCTGATAACATAATAACTGCTGACTTCAATATGAGGTTATTTAACGACACATATAGATGAACTGATATCACAAAGGAAGCACACAACACCCATGAAGACGTGTACACTGCCAAGAACCACATAACACCATCCAATGCCATATCAGCACCCACATGGCTTTGAGAGAAAACAAGCGCTTGGCTCCAATACTTGAGGACCATAAAATGATAGAGGAGTCGCGAAGCCATATTGCACAAAGTTATAAGAGATGAACAGGAACAAAAGAGAACAAGAGACTGAGAATTCCTTACCACGATAGAAGGTTGAAATAGAGCACACAGATGCAGCTGACCACGAATAACGAGCAGTAGCACAGAGGAGAACTTGACAGCAAAAAGAAAACTCCAAATGATGCAGGGTTTTTTTATGAGGTGGGATCTGTCTTGCAGCTACACTGGTCCACAATTTCCTTTATGAAACCCTTCAAAGAAATCCTTTCAAAAAGACACGTGCTGTATTATGCCAGTGTATAGAATATGAGCGTTATATGATCAGTGATGGCTGATTGTTAATGTTGATATTATTATTTTTGAACTGAAACATTGTTATGGTGGTGTATTTTGGCATTTTGTAATGTCATTTGGACTAAAACGTTAATATATATGGTTGTGCATATGTATATATATATAGACACACACACACATATATGCATTTATGTATGTTAGACAAACATATATTTTGTAGGGCCAAACCCAAAACAAATTTGAACCTTGCTGACAAAAAATAGTGTATCAGGATGCATTCCGTCTGTATCAGGATGTATCTCGTTAGTATCGGCCAACAGGGTTTGTATCAGGATGTATGTCGTCGGTATCGGCCGATAGGGTGTGTATCGAGATGTATGTCGTCGGTATCAGGAAGGTTCTATGTCGGTATTGGTAAGGTTCTTACTATGTAGCCGACATGTTGTATGTTGCCAACGGACACCTCCGGGAAGGTTCGTCGAGATGTATATATACCCCCCTCCGGGATCCTTGTAATCATCTTGTGATTTGGATGTAATGTCTTTGGCATATGCGAATAATACAATAGTTCTGCTATTCTTACTGCTATTTTGATCCATTATCTGTATGTGTTGATTTCTTTACCTAGTACGGTAAACATTTGGCGCCGTTGCCCTACGAACTTGGAAGGAGGGAGGAATGAAGATTAATGCCAACTTAGCTTAACAAAGATCGAAATAAGGTGAAGGGAAAAGATGGAATACGAACTGCGCAAGAAAATCTAATTTTGGCACAAGCCGAACGCAGGAAGAGGTTTCAGAAGATTGCTGATGGACACAGAAGCGCAAAAGAATTGTTGGAGGAGACTCGACAGCGGGTGGAGTTGGTGGAAGAAACAAGGGAGGAGTTTTTGAATTTGTATTCGCCGAGGGAAGAGAATCCCGACAGAAGAGAATCGACTTGCACGGCTTCGAGTGCCGAGGGGGCAAGGGCAAGAGCGTGGAGTGAACTCTTCGTTCGTGATACACTTCCAAAAGGGATAGATTCGCTGAACGAAGACCTTTCTTCACCAAATAGCACAGCTGTCGGGATACCAAGCGTCAGTGTCGGGATACCAAGAGTCAGCGTCGGGATACCAAACATTAGTGTCGGGATGGCGGTGTTACAAGATTCAAGAAGAGTTGGCAGATTAACGGATTTCCGGATGATTCATTGATTAACAGAGTAACAAATGTGTTCCTTATAAAGAATTACAAGGACATTGTTTCTAAAAGAAACAACGTAGATTGAAGACGAAATTAGAAACAAAACTAGAGACAGGATAGGAAACATTCCTATCTGGACTGAAGAAAAAAGAGACGGGATAGGAAACATTCCTATCTAGACTGAAAGACGGACTACAGACAAGCAGTTGACTATTATAGAAAGTATAAGATATTATCTTAATACCCTCCCTTAATGGTCAACGTACGGATGTCGGAACATTCTGTGATAATTGAGACCCTCCTTGGATCTACAGAATGCTGAAACCAAGAAGCTTTGCCAAAAAAGTGCTATGACTCAAAATAGATTACAAAACTTCGTTTTTGTGGAAAAAACGGTAAAACCCAGAATCTCACACAACCTTGCGTATTACAGACAACATGAAATGATTTTTGAGGAGAAAATCAACAAACCCAGAATCTCACACAACCTTGCGTATTATAGACAACTTGAAATGATTTTTGAGGAGAAAATCAACAAACCCAGAATCTCACACAACCTTGCGTATTACAGACAACTTGAAATGATTTTTGAGGAGAAAATCAACAAACCCAGAATCTCACACAACCTTGTGTATTACAGACAACTTGAAATGATTTTTGAGGAGAAAATCAACAAACCCAAAATCTCAGAAACAAATTTGGAAGGCGAAAAATGCAGCTTCACCTTGATCAGGACCCGGAGAAGTCGGACGTTGCGTAACACCCAGAACAAGTTGATCAGTGTTTCGATATTCGAAGATTGCGATGATGCGCTGCTTCTAGGTTCCATAATTGCGACCATTGAATTTGGAATTATGCTCGAGCAGAATATTTGTCAGAGATGCCACGGCATGTTTTTCAATGAAAAACTATGAAAATCTGTGAAAATCTGTGGAGGCACGTTCTTCGAGGCAAAAGTACGAAAGACCTAGAAGAATTAGAAAATGACCCAGAAGAGAGCTTGAAAAACCTAGAAGGAATCTGTTGTTTTTTGGATCCGCTGGCTCAAAAATCGAGGCACCTAGAAAAAACGGACGACAACCCAATTGAGCTCTCGAAAAACCCACCAAGAATTTGCAAACAAAATATTTTTTCAACCCCAAAAATTAGGGTTTCGAAAAAAAAGTCCTGGCTGAAAAAAGCTTGAAAAGACTTCAGATTTCTTGATAAAAATGGTGGTTTTCAATCGACTAAAGCTGGTCACGGCAGTATGGAGGTCAGAAAACCGACGCCTTGAGGTCAGGCACAGGAAAAAATGACCATAAAAAACGCAGATGACTGATTTCCAAAATCTGAGTCGTCTAAAGAAAAATGCAGAGCCGTTTTTGGTGTAAAATCACTGATGATTTTCCAGAAAAACTGCACTTTTCCCTGCGAAAATTACTATGTGAAGATCCAGATAGATGCAAATCGCGCGGGATGCAGAATTCTTTTTTCTTCAAACCTGGCCGAAAACTATTACAATTGCGATTTTTGAAAAACTCAACAAAAAAACCTTAGTTGAAAATCTGAGGTTTTTAGAAAGCAAGAATCATAGAATAATTTTGAAAATTGGCTCTGATAATTTCGGAAAAGAAATTATAATTTTCGAAAAAATTAAGAACTATGATCTGATACCATGTTACAAGATTCAAGAAGAGTTGGCAGATTAACGGATTTCTGGATGATTCATTGATTAACAGAGGAACAAATGTGTTCCTTATAAAGAATTACAAGGACGTTGTTTCTAAAAGAAACAACGTAGACTGAAGACGGAATTAGAAACAAAACTAGAGATAGGATAGGAAACATTCCTATCTAGACTGAAGAAAAAAGAGACGGGATAGGAAACATTCCTATCTAGACTGAAAGACGGACTACAAACAAGTAGTTGACTATTATAGAAAGTATAAGATATTATCTTAATAGGCGAGACCAAAGGAGAAGTTGCCTAAATTTGATGGTGATGGAGCAGCTGATCCCATCCGACATTGTAAAACCTGCGAAACGATTTGGAGGGCCAATGGCATAACGGATACAAACAAATGGATGAAGCAATTTCCGGCAACCCTATGGGGGGTGGCAATTGATTGGTTTACTGATACCGATCCACAAAAGTTAAACAGTTGGGATAACATTAAAAATAAGTTTATCGCAAAATTTCAACTCTTTCATCACAATAATGAAATCGTAGTGGAGATATTCAATACTAAGCAGGGGAAGAATGAAATAGTCCGAGTCTTTGCCAGGAAGTTAAAGGACTTGATCAATAAAATGGAGAATAAGCCGATTGATGGGCTACGGAAAAGATGGTTCATTGAAGGCCTTCACCCGAAGCTGTGAAAGAAGATGAAGATCGTGCCACCATTGACATACACTGAAGCGTACAACCGGGCAATGAACCTAGAAAGTGAACAGAAGACCAAAAAGAAGAAGAATAGTTCATCCGATTTGGATGACGACACACCTTCTAGAGAAGATAGCAGCGATGATGAAGGCAGCAGCAAGGTCTGCGCCCTTCAAAAGGACATGATTCAGATGATGAAGGAGTTCAAGAACATGCACAAGGAGACTAAGGGCAATGAGCTATGGTGCACAGAGTGCAAGAAAGAAGGCCATACGAAGGGATCCTGCCCGAAAGACCAATTTTGTGAGATTTGCTAGATCATGGGACATTCGATAAAGGAATGTCCTTTCAACCTGAAAACAAGAGCACCGCAGCAAGTGTTCCTCACACAGGAGGGGTTTGCTTTAGGAGGGAGTGGGAACACCAATATGGAGGGTGCCACGTCAGGAGGATACAAAAATAATCGGCGCGGTCAAAACAACAACAATAGCGGCAACACCAATAATGGCGGGAGGGGTCGAATTTAGTATGATGCGAACGACCGGCCGATAGTTCAATGCTATGCACTTTTCCTGAGAGTGCACAACGGCGAACACACCGAAATTGTTATGCAGATGGTGTGGACCCGGCGATCATGAAGATACTAAGTGCTCGAAGTCGAGAGTAAACTTGATCACCGTCGGGACAGACGAAGAAGAGGTTCTGGCCATCACTCGGAAGCAGGCGAAACTATACCCTGACCTGATGGAGGAAAAGAAGAGACTGGAGGAAGTGCGGGTAGAGATCCAGAAAGCAACGCAGGCAGAAACGACACACCTAAAGGACACGACTAGTATCTCGGCACAGAACCGCGCAGAACAGAATATCGTACGACAAATATTACAAACCGAGGTACCTGTCAGGATAAATGATCTATTGCTCACTATGCCTCAACTCCGTATGGCACTCACGAATATAGCTCCAATTGCTAAGCAACCAGTAGAGCAAGGAAGGGAGAAGGAAGGTGGCGCAAGTGCGGAAGATTCGATGCTGTTAGCCCTTTCATCTGGACGCCATCCGACAGTTGTCGAAATGGGCATTCTCAGGACTGTACTGACAGACACGATTGTGAACGAAGGGTCCGGCATCAATGTGCTACCAGAGGATACTTGGAGAAAGTTGGGACAACCAACATTGTGGCCACCTACATTCTAGCTGCTAACGGCCGATCGACATGGAATCAAACCATTGGGAGTCCTGACGGCACAACTAGTCACTATCGAAACATAGCCGCTCTTGCTCGACTTTGTCGTGATTCCATTGAAGCGAAAAGGATATGATGCTATTCTGGGCCAGGGGTGGCTGATACAAGCCAAGGCGAAACATGATTGGAAGAAGAATACTTTATCACTTGAAAGCAAAGGGAGGAAATACGTCATTGATCTGGACACTCAAATGGTTGGGGAAGAAGCTCTGTCATCAAACTCCGAAGGTGAAGAGGATGAAGCAAGGCAACGTCTGGAACCAGATCAGGAGGGAGTCCTGTGATTGGAAGGGGGATCAACAGATGACGACTTGGATTCGGTGAGCGGTCTCTACCACTGGCAGATAGAGGACTATGAGCTGTTCCAGAGCTGCAACGTCTTGACAATTGAGGAAGGACGAAGCCTAGAAGAATTTCCAATGGAATTCACCGAGATAAAAGGAGATGCTCCACTGAAGGTGACACCTGCACATACGTTCACTGAGGGGGAACCCATCAAATATAATGAAGCCACGCTGTAGACTATGAATTTGGGAGACGAAGCCGAACCACGAAACATACTAGTGGGAGATAACTGGGACCCAGTATCAAAGGCGGTCGCATTCAAGATATTTTTGGAATATAAGGACGTGTTTGCATGGACATACAAGGACTTGAAAGGAGTACCCTCGGAGTTGTGTGTGCATCGCATCCCGTTGATTGAAGGAGCAGTACCTGTACAGAAGTGACCCTACAGGATGAACAAGAACTACGCAGCATGGGTTACGGAGGAAATCAACTGGATGCTGGAGGCCGGCATTATCTTCATGGTACATACCAGTGAATGGGCGTCGCCCATAGTAATCTCACTGAAGGAGGACACCACCCAGATTTGAATATATGTCGATTTCAGATGCCTGAATGTAGTCACTGTCAAGGATTTGTTTTCGATTCCATTCATGGACATCTTTGAGGAGTTAGCGGGACACGAGATCTACTCGTTCATGGATGGATTTTCCGAATACAATCAGATTTCAATCGCAGAGGAGGACAAACTGAAGATGACATTTGTCATAGAAGATGGAGTATACGCATATAATTGGATGCCGTTCGGCTTGTGCAATGCGCCTGCTACATTCCAATGGATCATACTGCACATCTTTGACAAGATGTGTCAGAAACTTCAAAGCATTTCTGGATGATTGGTCGGTATTCAGTGCTGAGGACAAAACATCTGGTAGAATTGGGCGAATGTATGGAGAGATGCCGACGCGCGTGCCTAGCCCTGAACCCGAAGAAGTGTAGGTTTATGGTTCTGCAGGGAAGGTTGCTCGGAGACAATCTGTAAGGAGGGATTGAAGACAGATCCAGATAAGGTGAGAGTCATATTGGAGATGCAGCCGTCTACCAATGTAACAGAGGTAAAATCTTTCCTTGGACATATAGGCTATTACAGACGCTTCATCAAAAGTTTTGCCAAGGTAGCATACCCGCTGGACAGGTTAACGTGCAAAGGAGAATCGTTTCGTTGGGAGAAGGAATAGGATGAAGCATTTGAAGGGCTCAAAGTACGATTGGCTATGACACCCATCTTGGCGTATTTGGATTGGAGCAAAGAGTTTCATGTACATGTTGACGCGTCCAACTATGCAATTGGAGCAACCTTGGCGTAGATAGGTAACCATGGGTTGGATCACCTGATCTACTTTGCCAGTCGAATGCTATCAAGAGCCAAACAGAATTACAGTACGACCGAACGGGAAGCTTTGGGGATAGTCTACGCAATACAAAAATTTCGTCATTAGTTGCTGGTGACATCGTTCGTCTTCTATGTCGACCATCAGGCTCTGTTGTATATGATCAATAAACTTGTCATTCAAGGAAGGATAAACCGTTGGTTCCTCCTATTGCAGGAGTTTACCTTCAAGATCATCGTACGATCTGGGAAGAAACATGTCAGCGTAGATCATCTGTCATGCCTCAAAACAGGAGAGCCAACGAACGGTGTGAATGATGACTTTCCTGATGCACAACTGTTTTAGATTGCTATGCTGCCAAAGTGGTACATGAGCATCGGAGAGTACCTGTCGACGAGACAGTTTCTGAGTAGCATGTCACCGAATGAAAGACAAAAGTTGGTGTTATGGAGCCGAACATTTTAGTTGATTAATGGGTTGTTATATAAAATGGGACCCGATCAGATCCTAAGGCGATGCGTTCTGGAGGAAGAGATCCCAAGGGTACTGAAGGAAGCACATGAAGGACCGGCAGGGGGACACATGGGGCCAGACACAACCGCACGGAAGGTACTCCTAGCAGGACTATGGTGGCCAACTGTACACAATGACACCAAGAAGTGGGTCGTTGCATGCGATACATGTCAGCGAGCCGAGAAACCTTTGAAGAGAGACTTCATGCCTTTGAATCCCTCTCATGCTCAGGAACTCTTTGAACGATGGGGATTGGACTTCATCGGACCCCTGAAGGCGAGCAGAACCAGAAGATGTCGATACATCGTCGTAGCGATGGAGTACCTGACCAAATGGGTAGAGGCACATGCACTACCAGATAACTTGGTGGTAAGCATAGCAAAATTTATTTATGAACACATTATTACTAGGTACGGGTTTCCATTGTAGTTAACAAGTCATAGGGAAGGACATTTTGTAAACCATGTTATTCACCTGCTCACCACGGAGTTTAAGATCTATCATTCATTATCGAGCCCGTACTACCCAAGAGCAAACGGACAGGCCGAAGCTACCAATAAAATCCTCATATCAATAATCTACAAATCCTGCGCGGTTGGAGAGGATTGGGAAGAAAAATTACCCTCCGCCCTTTGGGCTTACCGCACGACGTATAAGGTGACAACAAGACACACACCATTTCAATTGATGTTTGGCGAGGAGGCAGTAGTACCAGCGGAATTCATGATACCAAGCCTGAGGATAGCACTGGAAAATAAGTTAGGTGACATGGAAAGTTTAAGGGAGCGGCTGTACAAATTGACCAAGCTGGAGGAGAAGCGATTATTGGCGCAATGGGCGACAGAGGTAACCTAGAACAGGCGGAAGGCATGGCACGATAAGCACTTGAAACTAAACAGGTTTCAACCCGAACAATGGGTGTTGAAGTACGACGACCGGAATGAGATCAAGCCAGGCAAGTTTAAAGTTAAGTGGGTCAGGCTGTATCAGATCCGAGAAGTAGGGGACAATGGAGCGATTAAGTTATGGACGTTGGATGGATAGGAAGTTCCGAACACAGTGAACGGGTGCAAGTTAAAAATTTATCGCGCGCCAGTAAGTTGTCGCCATCCATGAATATGGAGCGGTAGAATTTTGTTCAAAAAAAAAGAAAAAAAGAAAAAGCACCATATGGTCAAGTGACCGTACAACGTTGGGAGAGGAAGAAAACACCGTATGGTGTTCTCAGGACAATCACCGTACGACATCCAACCTTATATTACTGTATGGTGCCCCCAACTCCTATCATTGAACGGCTCCATCTTATTACTTCATGCAAGTAATCACCGTACGGACATCAGCACTCAACATTGTAATCCCGTATGACATTCAAGGATATATCACTATACAGTAATCCAAAGTGGCATCAGGGCACATAACAAGGAGAGGCGTCAGGCATTCATTCTGGAGTGAGCCGTACAACTTCCCTCTTGATGGTAGTTTATAAGATGCTAAAGGTCATTCACCATACGACATTCCAAGCTAGTATGTTATGAGATCAGGAAATGCAAACTATGGGCATGGGAGCATAGTCAACGGGAGTGGAGTGTGGCCGGTGAAAAACATAATGTGAAGCGTGTCCTGACCAGTATAGATCCAGAGATTGTCAAGAATACTGGAAACCGAGTAGTATCATAAGGGGCACTTTTCAGAAGGGATTCCAAGGGCGCAATCAGATCATCTACCGTACGGCGTTTTTTAAATCACCAAACAATTCTGGAGGCACTCATGTGAGCACCATATGGTGTCATCGTATGGCATGCCATCTGCTTCACCATATGGACATAAGTGGATGTATATGAAGGGGTTATGTATGGCGCACAAAACTGGAGGCATTCGACATTCGTCTAGGATGCTTTTGTTGTGAGGGCGTCCACTCTCTGAATGCACACCGAACACATTAAGTTGGTACAATTTTGTTCTAGACAACATTCTGTACGGCCTTCAAAGTTGAAACACGGTATGGCTTTATCAATTCATGTTCAGGCAAGAGTTAGTGGAGAAGCTATAACGCCATACAACTTGGGCTACACATTGTCCTTGGCGTATAGTACTAGCACTTAGAACATACAAGAGAATTGCTCTGTAAGGTAAAGTTCTGTACCAAGCTTGAGCAAGGAGTTATAAAATCAGTAATGCTATCAAAGTGTCCAAGCTGGAGGCATTAGGAGAGGTGATGTATAAGGAAGGGGACCTGTAGCTTGCGAATTGGTTCCAGAGGGGTGTACAGCATTTTAGAAAGAGGATTTGTGTTGCAGGTGTGAAGGAGAAGCATTTTAAAGGAATGCGTCAGGGCAAGTGAAGCATTTGGTATCCTTTAGGCGGCTTGTATTTGTACGTGGTGGTTTATAGCAAAGAAGGGAAGCCGTACGGTCATACGGCATACAGGAGAAAGAGTAAAAGGGCCAGCATCCGTACACTATCCAGGAGGGAATTTTTGCAGCCATACGGACAAGTAATTGACCTAACGGATTTATTTTCAGCAAATTCGTAAAGGCATACTAGGTATGCAATCAGCCGAGAAGCGGGCTTGGAGGAAGCAACTGGATCAGGATTCAGCCATAAACCGAGTTGTGCAGGCAAGACCATCTCAAGCACGGCCGTGCGGAAAGGACAAGGGCAAGCAAAGGGAAAAAGTGCAGAATCAGCTGGATGTGCAGACAATGCCATAGACTGTAGTTTTCGAAGGGTTGAATGGATGGGACTGTAGGAAATGGTGGGATGAAAATCCGGATACTCACCTCGTTAAAGAAAGCATCCGAAAGGCGCAGGTGGAGTGGGCAATACGGATGCCACTTTTCTGCATCCGAGATTTTGAGGGCGTCTTGCGTCCTAGATTGAGGCTTATGACAGGCATTCACAGAAGTGTTCAATTCCATATTTGGGGTATGATGTCGTGGTTTCATTTCGGCCAGGACGGCTGTGCCAGTAACAACTACGCCATCATTTCCGTCATTTTCAGCCTTGCATATGCACACCATGGCGGATGTTCACATCTCGGGGTTTGGATAGTTTCGGCATCCAGTTGTGATGACCCTAGCAACTCTTAATCCCAGATCACGGACAACAGTAGCAGGATTAGTTCCACACTCAGTACCGGTCCAGACCTCAGTAAGCCAGAGGACAGCATCGACAGCGGCCACGACTATGGGTACGCAACCTGCGGGGTCGCAGTCTCAGCTAGCGGATTGGGAACCGACCCCCGTACTTGTAGCAGAGAGTTTTCCTCAGCCACCTCCTGTAGTAGAGCCGACAACAGAGGGAGGAGTTAGTCATGGGGGTACGCAGGAGCAGGTTCGACTAGAGGTGATTGGGATGGATGCAGTAGTCACCATAGCAGACACTGTTGCATGAGGATCAGGATGCTGATTTCAGTATTTCGGAAGCAGAACCCCAGGTGCCAGCAGTGGAATGGATGAGCACAGCGAGTCGGGCGAGTGAGTACTTGAGGCGATGGCTACTTGCCTCTGTTACCAGAGGTCCTTCCATTCAGTCCCCCATGAGAGAGCACATGCACTTGGAGGCCATTTGGTCAAACAGTGAGGTAGTTGAGGTACCGGCATCACCAGGGGTGGAGGATTAGAGTCCAGCAGCAGTAGCATAGAAAGTAGATGAAGGGTTACAGGTGTCGAACCCTCTACCCATAGCGAAGAAGGATAAGGATGTTCATTCTCGCCTTGCTGTCATCATAGAGCAGAGCAAGTTCCCAGTTGAGTTGGTGCTCACAGAGAGAAGACAGGCAGAGGCTGGGCAGGAAGCTCGGGAGACGATGGAAAAGGCTCGGGAGGAGATGGCCGACTGACTTGCCACATAGTAGAGTGCATGGGAAGTAGAGCGAACAACACTATTAGCACAGCTCGAGGAAAGTGTGCAAGGGAAGCAGCAGGCAGAACAACAGGTAGCAGCAGCAGAGCAACGTTTGATAGAAGCTCTTCAGGAGGACTCATCGAACTAGTGCAAAGAACAAATATCTAAACTATGAATGCAAATGATACAAAATCAAAATAGCAACACAAAGTTAGTCTCCAAGAGAGTAATGCAAATGCTAGAAGCAAAATAGCATTAAGAGGATGCAAAAACAAGAGATACAAATACAAGCCAGGTAGCATGTTTATATAGGCTAGGAAGAGGGAGGAGGTGGCAACACCAACCAATGAGGAGCAACCATCTATCGGACTGAAGATAGCAAAGTATCTTCCCAAGATAGCTAATGGATGCTCACATGTAGGAAGGTGACACTTCACAACCATTCACTTAATAAGACATGCTTTATTAACCTAAGCGTGATTATTAAAAGTGTAGGAAAAACCTAGCAAAATAGGAAAAATTAAAAACTACACTAACATCCCCCCATAGGCGAAGCTTAGGTGGATGTAGAAATGGGTCTCAACAAGTCAAGCCTGATGAGGTACCCATGTACATAAGATTTCCCAAAAGAGAGAGAAAAGAGACCCCCCAAAAAAAGTCAGGACTCCGAGTGAGAGGAAGAGGCCCTCCCAAAAGATGAAGCATCCTGTACCCCCAACAAAGCTCGCAAATGAAGGAACTTGCTCTCAATGAAGGGTTTGGTGAAGATATCAGCAACTTGCTCGGAAGTCGGACAATAGCGAAGGTCAATGACATGACCATGGATGAGCTCTCGGATGTAGTGCATGTGGACCTCTATGTGTTTGGTCTGCTGATGATGAACCGGATTTTGTGAGATCTGAATGGCACTCTAGTTGTCACAAAATATGACTAGTGGCCGTCTAATCTGGATACCAAACTCAGTGAGAAGATGTTGAAGCCAAATGGCCTCAATGGCGGCATTTACAGCCCCCCAATACTCAGCCTTAGTAGAAGATAGAGCAATAGCAGATTGCTTTTTGCTCGACCAACAAACAGGACCTGACCCAAGTGAGAAGCTATACCCTGAAGTAGACTTGCGATCCTCAGAATCACCTGCCCAATCTGAATCTGTGTAGCCCACCAAATCAAGCTCAATACCTCCTGCGTAGTGAATCCCACAATTATGAGAACCCTGAATGTAGTGAAGGATCCGCTTGGCTGCTTTCCAGTGCAGCTCATGGGGCTCCTGCATGAATCGAGAGACCATGCCTACAACATAGGAGATGTCAGGTCTCGTGTGAGTAAGCTAAATGAGACTCCCAACAAGTTGGCGGTACAAAGTGCCATCAACAAGTGGAGAAGAACATTGAGCCTCAAGTTTGACTCTAGAAAGGAAGGGAGTCAGAGTAGGCTTACAGTCAGCCATATGAAATCTCCAGAGTAAATCTAGAGCATACTTGGACTGTGTGATGGTGATCCCAGAACGAGACTGAAGGATCTCAATCTTGAGAAAGTAATGCAACAAGCCCAAGTTAGTCATCAAAAAACTGTCCTGAAGGGCCACTTTGACAGCCTTAATGGTGGGTGAAGAACTTCCTATGATCAGCAAGTCATCAACAAACAAAACCAAAAATAGAAGTGAATCATCGTGTTGCAAAATGTAGACATTAGGATCAGAATGGCACCGAGTGAACCCAACTGATAGAAGGAAGGAGTCCATCTTGGCATACCAGGCCCGAGGAACTTGTTTGAGGCTATAGAGAGACTTCCGAAGATGGCACACAAGTGAAGAATCCTGAAGGAAACCTTGTGGCTACTCCATGTAGATCTCCTCATGAAGGTCACCATGAAGAAAAGCACTCTTCACATCCATCTGATGTACTTCCCAACGATTAGTTGCAGCAATGGCAAGAACAATTCGAATGGAATTCATTTGGGCAACTGGCACAAAAGTCTTAGAGTAGTCAATCCTAGGAACCTGGGAGAATCCTTTGGCGACCAAGCGAGCCTTGTGTTTGTCAATTGACCCATCTGCTGCAAGTTTTGTCCGATAGATCCACTTACATCGAACAAGTTTTCTTCCTTTAGGAAGAGGGACAAGATCCCTAGTGTGGTTCCTCATCAAGGAACTATACTCTTCCTGGATAGTTGTATCCCACTCATGAATACCATAAGCCTCATGAAAGGACTGTGGATCTGAGGCAATAGCAATAAAGACATGTGGAGCATCTTGGAATTGTGAACGAGTTCGCCTGGTGTCTGATGGATCCCCAACCCAATCACTTGCAGATTGCAAGGTTTGTCTAGCCCAAAGTGGATAGGAAGATGGAGAATTTGGAGGGGAATCATTAACCTCTGAACGATGACTAGGAGAGGAAGGAGGTGAGTTCTCTGAATCACTTTCTGCATCAGAAGTAGAGGTAGAAGACTGTTCAGGTGAATCTGACTCATCAGAAGATCTGTCATGTATTCCGAGTGACTCTAATGTCAAGGCAGAAGGAGTTGGAGAAGTGATAGAAAGCGAGCTTGAAGATCCCTCCTCAAACTGAACACTCCTCTCAATGAATAACTCATGTGTAGTAGGGTGGAGCAACCGATAACCCTTCACACCATTAGGATAACCTACAAATATGCAAGGTCTGCTTTGCGGATCCAAGACCTTACATTTCTCTATAGGAATGTGGGCCCATGCAGGGGAGCCAAAAAATCGGAAGTGCTTAACTGATGGTTTCCGACCACACCAAGCTTCACAAGGAGTAACTCCCTTCAAGGCTCGGTGAGGAACACGGTTTTGGATATAACAAGCATAGTTAATGGCTTTTGTCCAATACTGTGGTGCAAGAGATCTAGAGTGAATCATACAGTTTGCCATATCCTTCAAGGATCTATTCTTCCGTTTTGCAACACCGTTTTGCTGAGGATTGTATGGAACTGAATGCTGTAAATCAATCCCCTCTGAAGTGCAAAATCTTTGAAACCGATGGTTGACATACTCACCACCATTGTCTATGCACAAAACCTTGATAGCTTTCCCAGATTGCTTTTCTGCAAAAATTTTGAAGTCTTGAAAATGATCAAATACTTCTGACTTCTGTTTGAGAAAGTACACCCATGTATATCGAGAAAGGTCATCAATGAATGTGAGGACATATCGGGCCTTGCTGAAAGAAGGATGTTGAAATGGACCAGCCAAATCACTATGAACTAACTCTAGTATCTGTGAAGCTCTCCATGCCTTACTTTTGTCAAACTTTTCCTTAGGATGCTTACCAAGAATGCAACCTTGACAAACACCTCCTGAGAACTGAACTGAAGGCAACCCTGTGACCATGCTTTGCTGGTTGAGCTGATGCAAATAGTGGAAGTTAAGATGGCCAAACCGCTCATGCCATAATTTACTCACATCATTAGAGTGAGTGAGCAAAACAGATGAAGGAGGATCAGGAACAAAGTGAGAAAACAGCTAGAGTCATGACTGATGATCTGTTCTCCCAACTGCAACTACAGAATCACTATGCAACTCACGTATCTCTATTGAATCAGGAGTGAACTCAACCCGCTTGCTTGAACCTATGTGAGTGATCTGGTATATTGATAGGAGATTAGTTGATAATGAGGGTACGCAAAGAACATCATGGAATGTGCCATCCCCCACATCAATAGACCCTCTCCCACACAACTCAACAGGAGTGTCATCACCCATCAAAATAGAAGCCATAGTACATGGCTCCAAGGATGCAAGTTCTTCCTTAGATGAAGCCATGTGGTGCGAAGCACCCGAATCAAGAACCCAAGTGGATGGTGAGGAAGCAACTGCAACAAGAGCCTTGCCCTTTCCTTTTCCTTTGTTGTTTTCTTTCGCCTTGTTAGACCCTTCATTAGAACTTTGTTTGATAGACTCAGGAACACTAATATCATTCTTCTCAAGAATGTATGTCAAGTGATCAGTTTGTTTCTTCAAACATTTATGTTCATCATGACTGGGTCTTTTACAATAGGCACATTTAACCTTTTCTTTCTTAGGCTTATCGGCCTTAGAGGATGAGGTATCAATAGTTGCTTTTGAAGCAATTGGTATCTGATCCTTCTTTTCCTCACTATTATTTTGTTTCTCATCCTTACTATTGTTGTTACTACTTTGTCCTTTTTGTTCTTTTTTGCCTTGGTTGGCAGCTAAGGCATGTGACTTCGAGGACTTAAGAGTGCCCATCTGGATTAGCTTGTCCTGTTCTTGAGTGAGATTGACAGCAAAATCATCTAGAGATGGCATGGTGAATTGAGTACCAAGTGCACCCTTAGTGGCATAGAAGGTAGAGACAAACACAGAATATTCTGAACTTAGCTTAGAGAGAATACTAAGAATCAGTTGTTCATCTTTCTTTTCAATTCCACATTGTTTTAACTGCAGCCTTAGTGATTTCAATTTGGTGAAGAAATCTTGGATTGTGTTCAAATTGCTTGGACTTAAACTAATTAATTCATTTTCCAACATATGACCCCTCATTGAATCTTGTGTGCCAAATAGTGTTTCTAGCTTTGTCCATACTTCATTTGGTGTATCCAAAGATTCAATGTGAAATAGCAAGTCAGGAGAAACAGACAAACACAATGTTCCATATGCCTCATCGCATTTGTTAAACCACTTAGGCTTATCTTCATCTTTATCAAGTTCAGTTTTAAGTCCTATAGTTATCCTATTTAATCTAGCTTTCCTTAAGTGAATTGTCATGTGTGATTTCCACTCAAAGTAATTGTATGGAGTTAGGATGGGCATATTTGTTTGATCCATGATGAAAAAATGCAGAAAAGAAATGCTAAAAAGAAGAGAACCTAGCCACGACAATGCCCCCCCCTTTTTACCCAATCAAAGAACCCCCCCAAAGAAATATGATTTGGCACTTTATTTTAGTGCGTTTACAACTAACACTAGAAAGAAATACTTAGTGGTCTTGATTTCAATGCATTACAAACCCTCATGAAGAGCATATGCTGAAAGTGAAACTTGGGCACAATAATCAAGAAAACAAATAGCACCAATATGATTTACTCGAAAAATCATGCACTTTCAAAAAAAGAATCGCCTTGATACGAGGTCGTATGAAAAAGTTATGATCCTCTGAAGTTTCCAAAACGAGAACTATGCACAATCACGGCCGAGAATCTGCAATTTTTGAAGAATTCATGCATGAAAATCAAAAAACAACTTCACTAGTGGATAGAGCACAAAAAAATAGCCAAGGTCATAACAAGAATCATCAAAATTGGAGTTTGTATGAGCAAGAATGAGACATTTGAAAATTGCGTTCAAATCTGCGACTGCCAATGGAGAGTGGTATGGCTGTAGCTTTCCGTGCTCTATTCTGCAAAATATATAGCTTGCATGCAAAAACTAAAAGATATCCAGATAGTTTTTCGGTGCTGCGAACAAAACCTAGAAAGCGTTTTTCTTGCTGATGTACAAAAAATGTTGTTGTAGTGAAAATCAGATGCCTTTAACAATAAAAAACGGCTCCAAACATCAAGAAACGACCCCAGCAACCAAAATATGACATGCATTTGCATCAGCTTCCTAAGTCCATCAATGGCATGCTGGAACCTACAATATTGATTGAAAACTCCAAATATGCAAGTTGGTTGTCAGATTTGAGATTGAAACCCCAGGGAAAAACCGTTTTTGTCAAAACTTTTCTGATTCTCAAGATCATCCAAAGATATAAGAGAAGAACATATTTCGTTTTTCAAAAAACTATAATAAAATTTATTAGCGCCCCACCTGAATCTCTCAAATAAGGAAACTAAAATCTACTCTTGCACATAGAAAAACTTTGATACCATATTAGAATCTGAAAAAATTAATAACCCAGAAAACTAGTGCAAAGAATAAATCTCTAAACTATGAATGCAAATGATACAAAATCAAAATAACAATACAGAGTTAGTCTCCAAAAGAGTAATGCAAATGCTAGAAGCAAAATAGTATTAAGAGGATGCAAAAACAAGAGATGCAAATACAAGCCAGGTAGCATGCTTATATAGGCTAGGAAGAGAGAGGAGGTGACAACACCAACCAATGAGGAGCAACCATCTATCGGACTAAAGATAGCAAAGTATCTTCCCAAGATAGCTAATGGATGCTCACATGTAGGAAGGTGACACCTCACAACCATTCACCTAATAAGACATGCTTTATTAACCTAAGCGAGATTATTAAAAGTGAAGGAAAAACTTAGGAAAATAGGAAAAATGAAAAACTACAGTAACAATTTTCATGTCATTATTTATAAGCTTTTCTTTTAAGGACTTTTTGTTGATGACAGCTTGACTATTAAAGACAAATTCTTACAACTAAAGATTTTATATTGTTAATCTAATAGATATTGAAGTAGCAAAAGAGATCCTCAAATTGGCCCCATATAGGATGAAGTCCCAATTTTGCCTGCAACACAAATTGCAAAAGGTTAAAATTAAAAGATTGTGTTTTACTAAAATTGGAAGCTTTATGACTAGAATTTTTGATGGACGAAGGAATGAAGAAGCATGGGCTGGATATTATGAATATTGTTTCTAAGGCTGAATTACATATGCCTTTGAACTACCAGCAGGTTATGAGGCATATTAAATTTTATTTATTTCTTGACAATTATGAAAACAGCTGTCAAGGGATTGTATTAATGATTATTAATTTATTACCAATAAATATATATATATATATATATATATATAGAGAGAGAGAGAGAGAGAGAGAGAGAGAGAGAGAGAGAGAGAGAGGCTTGAGTTGGGTTGGGTAAAGCAATTACTTGATGTGACGGTTGTCTTACATTTAAGATATTTTTTCCTTTCTGTTAGAAAAATTTGACAATCTGAAATATTTTTCTGAGTGATTTTTAGCTTGATATATTTGTTACTGCCATCCCCATTTTGGCAAAAAGTGCAAGAGACAGGGGACGGCCATGTGACGGTTGTGTTACACTAAAGATAATTTTTTCTTTCTGTTGGAAAAATTCAATGATCTGAAATATGTTTCTGAATGATTTTTAGCTTGATATATTTGCTACTGTCATCTCCAATTTGGCAAAAAGTGCAAGACACATGGGACAGCCGGCCATCCCCTTATTTTCTGAGGCTTAGATTTTTTTTTTAAACAAAAAACATTATTTTGTTTGTCCCAACTTGGTCGTCCAATGAGCCCTGCCACTCCAAAGGCCCTAAAAGGTCAAAAACATTTGCCTGTGAAGTTGGAGTGTGTTGCAGCTTGCTTCATTTTTCTATATTTTGTTTTCTTTGTTGAACACTTGAATTTGAACATGAACATGATGATGGAACTTTATGGCAGCCCTCTAACCTTTGGGCACATTTAAATTTCTAGATATTGTTCACTGGTAAACTTCTATTCAAATACTTTTGTTCACATATTGATATGCACATTGACAAATGAGTACTGAAATCGGTTATTATTTCCTAGATGGCATTCAAGTGGTGTATGTTAAGGTTCTATAATGTTTAAACGACATGCTTTGTGCTTACTTTCATATGAATGAAATGTATATTTGCAAATTTCAGTGTATATTTTAAAATTTCCTAAATATATAGCCGTCCCCATTTGCTGTCCCCGCCACCCCCATCCCCAAAATCACCCAAAAAAAATTGCCGTCCTGGAAACCCGTCCTGCCCTCCCTTACCATTCCCGTCCCCGAAACTCGGGGGAACATAGTATATTTGGGGGATATCTAATAAATTGGTGGGAAATCTTGTGCTCAGTATTGTTTTTTCTTTTCAGTTTATATTGCTTTTCTTTCTATATACTAAATTCTAATACTTGATTTTATTTGGACATTCTGGAAATGAGCACGTATGGTGAATATATGCTTCATTATGCCATATGTTTTTTTCAGTTTTGTTTTTGTGATTAACATTGTCTTTTTTGAAAACATTGTGTGAAAATTTTATTATTTTTTAAATGATTTCTTTTTTCAGATCAGAGGGCTTAATTTGTTTTGAGTATTTGTCATTTAAATCTATATTCTTAAACTCTGCATTGTTTTGATGATGTTGACAGTGGTTGGTCCAAACGGTATTGGAAAATCAACCTTGCTAAAACTAATTTCAGGGGATCTGCAGCCAAGCTCGGGTACAGTGTTCCGCTCAGCCAAGGTATGTTTACATTCTTGCTTCTACAATTTGCTGTGCAAGAGGTCAGTGGTTTATTGCTCCAGTCACCATTTGCATACCAGTCACACTCTTCTAGCTGGAATAACTTGGCGCTATTCTGTTGTTTAGCCAAACCACATTTAAAAAGAGCCACAAATGATATTCAGTCTGAGGATGCTATTCAATGCTCAAATTTCTAGTGCTAAAAGTTTGTTGGACTTTATTTATAACATAAAATGGAATGATGCAAAAACCTTGGGAAGGTTCAAATATGTTCGTCAGTTGAGACTGTCTAGTAGCAACATGCTGATTGTCTTGTCAAGTTTTCTACATATCAAGAGTGATGTCACACCTCAATAATGACTGGAGGAAAATTGTTTGGATTTATAGTTTTCATAATAACTGTTTTTATGCAACTTATTCCTTAATGATAATAGTACAAAACAAGAATCTCAGGAAAGTTATGTATAAGTTGGCAGTTACTATTATTATTTAATGATGTGGCAGTATAGGTTCTCAATGTGGAGAAATCAACTAAGCTATAAAAAGTAACTCTAGTTTAATAATGCTCTTTTGTAAAGCATTCTTCTCCCAATTTGTTTTCTGGTATAACTATTAGAATATATTTGATTGAGCATTGACATTCTTTCTGGGCAGGTTCGCATGGCTGTTTTTAGTCAGCACCACGTTGATGGGTTAGATTTGTCTAATACTCCTCTCCTGTACATGATGCGGTGCTTCCCTGTAAGTTCTGTGATATCACCGTATAGTATTATCTAATTGTGTAGATATGCTCTTTAATATAGATATAGGAGTAACGTGGTTGTCCAAAGAGTCATGACTATAATCACATTTTCTGTATCCAATGAAACCATTTATAATATTTATATTGCAAATAGTGGACTTCGGAAATATTTGATGAAGCAACTTTTTTTATCCATACAAGTGATTATATAATGATAGTACCTTATCCAAAATATTATGTATTTGGATCTAATTTATATTCCATTGCACTGGTAGATGCTTAAATCTTAGTTAAATTATACCATTACTCAAATTTATTGCAGTCTCTGATGGATTGCAGGACTTGATATGTCATAAATGAGATCAAAGGGTTGTAACTTAAAAGAGTTACAAATTTGGAGATTAATTAGTGTAAATGGATAAAGCAATCACCGTATAAGCTTCTATAAGTGGTGACTCACGACTTACACAACAAACTGGTGTCTCATTTGGTGGTTACCTAAAAGATTGCCTTTACATTTATAGACTTGTAAATCTATCAATATGAATTGTAGATTTAATCCAAAGGTAACAGTGTACAAACTGCATTCAAACATCATAGCAGTACTATTCGCAACCTTGGTCATTATCACTTGGATACAAAAGAAATAAATAAATGACACATCATTAAATATTGAATGTAAGAGTTTTTGGCAGAATGAGGTGATTTCTTTTGGCAATAGTTCATTCAGGACAATTCCATATTGATTTCGCTGCAACCTGGACTATTGCCTGGCCACACTGAATTTGATGTTATAGTGGGTTCAGATCAGACTCAGATATGGGGTCTCTGGCTGATGTTCTGACAACCTAGCTATAAAGTCAAAATTATAAATAATAATTGTATTTACTGTAAGCAATCATTATGTTTGTACACATATGTGAAAACATAGCTAACAACAGTTGACATCCTCTGCAAGTGTCCACATGAATGATACTCACAACTGAGAGAATTGATCTAAATACCTGCTCACAATTGTTAATCCCTTTCTTTTGGCATGGAGAGTGGTTCTCAATCAGGATCATGTGGCTATTTATCCTCTACAAATCATGTCCTCCTTTGATGGCAAAAAAATGTGATTGGTATATTATGCCATATTAATCAAGCCTGTAAAGAAATGCAAACATGGCTGCGGCGTGCCCTTCTTTTGACTGTAAAAAGGTCTCACAACTGGAAGTCATGCAAGGATTTGACAAATGTTGGGCATTTAAGTGAGGTTTTTATGTTATATTTTCCTACAGCTGAGTCAAAAGACACAAATCTGGGTGTGAAACATGGCAATTGTTTTACAGGACTTGTGCAATTCACTGTGCATAATTGGCAGAAACTTAGCACACGAGTCTGGGCAAATTTACTTGTTGCAGGTTTTGCCTGATTCATGCATTGCAGTTTTGGACTTATGAGTTGTAGTAACACACCAGTTCTCCAATTATGTCCTCAAGATCAAGTACTGATTCATGAATGAATACTGAGAATGGTCTGGGTGGGTATTGTTGATATGTGTTTTATGATCTACCAGGAATAAAATATTGAAATATCCTATCATATTCTCTCTTGGTTAAAATCATGTTTATGCTGATTGCAAAAGATCATACAATTGACTTCAAAGGTTCTTTTTATGTCAGTTTGTGTCTTTGGATAAGCTCAATGGTTGATGTGATATGCTGACATCAGTTGGGGCCTTATGCAATTTTCTCAAGTTGATTGCAAACAATACTAGCTGTGGGAGCTTTCAAATGATATTGCAATGATAGTACCATTGTTTTGGTTTTCTTCACGAATATGTAGAATGTAAATGAGAATAGGGTTGAGCAATTCTATTCTAATCCTAAAAAACTTGAAAGGTGAATACTGCTACGTTAAAATCTAGAAAACTTTGCTTCGCCAAATTCAACAGCTATACAAAGCTGATGCATTCTTCAAGGGCCATGCAAATAGTTTTCATATCCTAATGAACACCATCAAAACAAACAATGTGCATTAAAGATATAAGTAAAACATCCACATAATGGCTTAGATCCAACCTTACACTTCGCTTATGGATCACCTAAGTACACAAGGTATGAGCAAGATGATTCCACCATAGCACTATTATCAATCACATTTATTGAAGTACTTGAGAACAGAACTACTGTAAGTGAGGGAACAAAGAGAACATGTAAGCACCAAAATACATCAAGAACTCACCAAACTTGAATGACAACTCTATTATCTTGGTAACTCATAAGCGATAATCTCCAAATTTTGTCCTTTACAAATGAGAAATAAGGCCTTTATATAGGTCTCAAATTACAATGAGCAGCCCAGATGAAACCAAACTGATGGCCTAGATTTTGCCATCTCAACATTAATTAGGGTTAGGATTTGGAAAGTGAATCTATAGTTATTGCATGGGCCCATAGACCTTATAAGAGACGACCACTTCTTTAGTGGGGTAATTAATGACCACTGCATGAGATTACTTATTGATAAATATGCTCATCAGCCCATTACTTTATCTATGCATTGTATCCTGGAAAGAATAGTAAATGCCTTTTCATATATCTGTACCAAGTGTTCAACAAACTTATATGCCTCTTTCTAGATGTCCTCCATCCAAGCCTCTGAGCTTTGAGAAACTTGTCTCATTTTATCAATACCTTCCACTGACTGAGCAGGAAGAACTGTTGGAGGAACAAATGCCTGGCTTTCCACTGTTCTCACCTTTTCACCTTTTGGTGTTTTTCCTCCACTTTTCTAATCTTCTCCTTCATTGCATGGATAGAGTCATCAAATTCTTCGATTATTTGCTTCCTAGAGGCATGTCCTAGATCCAATTCCATCACATTGTACCCTTCTGTAGCGATTTGGTCCTTAGTTTTGTCAATTGTATGTACTGCAATTTTTAGAGTTCTCAATCCAGATTCACCTTTGATGAACTTCGCAAAGTATTTTGCCTTGCCCTTCTCTTCTAGCCTGTTGACTCGTTCCAAGATTTCTTGTAATTCCAATGCAGGGTCAATTTCCATTATGCAACTCCTCAATAACCTTTGCCTTAACTAATCTGGAATGGCAACATTCTGATTAGGGATTGACAATTGTTCTTGTCCTTACACCATCCTTCATTAATGTCTTCCTTGGTAGTGGGATTTTCCATTGGTGTGCCAGAAACTTCTACTCCTTGTTGATATTTTTCATTAATGGTTCTTGTTTACAGACTTCAATTGTTGATGGCCAATTTGTATTTCAAGTGTTTGCCTGGTATTTCAAGTGTTTGCCTGCGTGGCATGTGTTTGATGACAATCACATGCTCAATTTTGGCGACTGGGAGATTTGGAATGTTTTGTGTGCCAGCTTCTTAATCCCACTTTATGGTTGTTGTCTGCGAGTCAGGTGTTGTTGTGGCAGGTCTGCATCTGCTTGTTGTTCGTCTGCCAAATGTTGCATTGATTCGTTCCTTGTTATATGATATCACGCTTTCAGAATTTTTGTTCTGAATAGGTTCAGGTTCCATTCACCGTGTGTGATGCCAATATGTGTTTAATGTCTCTGTGGCTGTTAGTTGCAACTGAAAAAAACATTTGCAGTCTCAGATTCTTCATAAAATACGAGTGTGGAAGAGGCGTTTTTTGCTCAAACTATGATACATGTTCATTCTGCAGTCACAGTTCCCTTCAGGAATTTGATATTTGCATGTGTATATGAGCAGACTAATAATACGAATGTGGAAGGTAGTCAGGAACATTTTTAATCATTGTATTCCCCTGGAATGTGAAATTCACGAGGCAGTTGATAGGAGCACCTGTAACCTGCGTTCAACATAATCAATATCACTAAGAGTTGGTAATGGTCGATGGTAATGAGTTTTGATTTTTTTGTGTGGAGAAATATATGCAGGTGCTGAAGGAAAAGAATAAATTTATGAAAGTTTTGCTGGGCACATGTGAAATAGTTGGTTAGCAAAACTCTATTGATTTTGTGTCTAATCAATCAACAAAGCGCTAAAACTTCTGCACTTTGCCAAGTGCTGGTGATGATGGCTCTTTCCTGTGCCGTCTATGTGTTTTTTTGGGTAATGACAAGTTACAGAGGAATCTTGCTATGACATGCGGGGTAACGACAATGACTCTGATTTGATTTCTAAACCGGAAGGATGTGTATTCTAAATCATGTAGATATGCCTTTTGGCTTGTGACTGTGACGTGCAATCGACAGTGAGAACTGAAGTAAAAACGAGTTGGGGTGAATTTTTGATGATAAGGTGTCGTGAATTCTTGGAGAGAGTGTGTGTACTGTATGTGTATATGTTTTTACTGTGGGTGTGAATAAGTATCGAAGGTATTCTGGAAAGTCTAAACATATACAAAGAAAGGCCAAAGATGTTGTTTATGTGTTAGCACAGGAGTCCCTAATGAAATAAGAAGACTTGATCAATCAGCTGTGCATTCCAAAAAAAAAAATATCATTGTCTTCAGCTGGTAGGGAGCACTCAATTACGTGACCATTCTGATAACAAGAGTGGCAGGGGACTCTATTTTGGTAGATATGCTGTGTGTGTAGTTTGGACTGTAAATGTTCAAGAGCATGTAGTATCTTGTATGCTGATGGGCTGAGGTACCATTTTTGAGAGACTGACAATATTTGTATGGGAGCTACAATGTGAGTGCTCCGAGTTAAAAATATGTGTGAGATTGGATTGTAAACAAGGAAAAGAAGCACTGCTTTCCATTCATACAGTCTAAGAAGTGGGTATATAGGTGATTGAAGTCTCATGCAAAGAATCTGAAGAGTTTGAAGACATATGTGAAACTCTGTGGGTGCAAGGAGACTTTTGATGCATAGTAAGGAACTTGGATAAAGGGAGTGAGCAGGCTGTTCTCAGTCAATCATAAGACATGTCATTTAGTTCAAGTGGTCAAGGAAATGCTGCTGCATGTCTTTCATTACAACTCTCGTAAATTTTCCATCCTGTTTAAATGAGTTTTACCTTTTCTGGTAAAACAAGAAATTAAATTGATTGTTTTCTTGTTCTCCATTTTGCATAGGATAAGAGCCCTCTAGAGGGAGCAGCCTCTGTTTGCTAAAGTAGGAGCCTTTGTATACGAATTGAGCAAAGTTGCAGCTCTTTTAGTGTATTGGGTAGCGGCCCATTTGTTGGAGATAGTGATACCGTGGTTTTTACCCAAAAAGGTTTCCATGAGATAATTCCTAGGTGTTCATGATTAAGTTTCTTTTCTGTTTTGGCTTAAAGTTTTTAAAATACTGATTCACTCCCTCCCCCTCTCAGTATTTTTGTTTTTCAATTTGTAACAGAGTCTGTTAAATATTAACCTGATAGTCATACTAGTCTGAGAAGTGCAGACCACAACTTAGTCTTCTCCCATTATATCATATGTTAGCCTTTATATGCACTAGACTTGGCAATGAGATAGGCGGCAATCCTTGGAAGAAAGTACATTTCCTTGAGGCGCCGATTTCTTCAAGCGGTGTTTGGCTGACGTAGGGAAGGTCATGTTCCTTTAAGGGACATGCCCTTTGGTCTTGATATAAATGGTAGGTATTATTGTAGTTTGAGGACACACAATAATCATAAGTCTGCTCCTTCGAGCAATACTGCCCCATACAAATTTATTGCAGAAACAATTAAATTCAGAACAGCATTCAACATTCTGATAACTCCTTCTACATTAAGAAAATAAAGAAGATTATCTACAGCAATCAAAGGATATTAGAAAAGTCTGATTTTTATAACAGAATCTGTAGAAACTTTACATGGTATCAGAGCTCTAGTAGTAGAACCTAGGCTCTGCAAATTAAGTAATCAGACCTTATATATACCTAGCATCATTCTCCTATCTTCAATGGCATACACAATCAGACCTAAGGACAGGGTTGATGGTAAAGAACACTTTGATGCTTGGAAATACAGAATTTTGAAGAAAATGATGTAAAACAATTTGTTGAATCAACATCTAGACAACCTACAGTTGAACCTCATAAATCCTTCTGGATTAAAGGAAATTGGAAAGCCATTCAGATCATATTAGATGGAGTGAAAAATGATAGCGTACCCATGCTAACAAAACATCAAACAACATTTGCTATGATGAATGTACTACTAAATGCATATGAGGTTAACAATGTAACTAGAGTTCTCGTACTAAAAAGGCAACTAAATCACATTCAAATAAAGAAGGGAGAATCGACGAATTCTTACTTCCAAAGGATTGCCAGCCTAAGAAATGAACTTTCAAGTATAGGAATCATCATTAGTGACACAAAACTAACACTAATGGCTATAGACGGATTACCAAATTCATGGGAAACTTTCGCTCAGGGAGTAAGTGCCAGAGATAAAATTCTTGACTTCAATAGACTTAAGGGAGATTGTCTTTAGGAAGAATCCAGAAAACTAAAGAAAGGAGGGACATTGAAAACGAAAGATGAAGAACTTCGTGTTCTTAATACAAACTCCTATAAAGGCAAGAAGAACATTTCAAGAAGAAAAGGGGTAATCAAAAAAATGGCAAATCTAAGAAAGATCTATCCAAAATAAAGTGCTTCAAATGTCAAAAGTTTGGACACTTTATATCTAATTACTTTGAGAATTCTAAAGAACAAGTGAACTGTACAAATGTTACTAGGGAAGAAGATAACTATGATCCTGAGAATCGTGTATTGTATTCATCACTATCAAATGAAGTCTCAAGTAAAGCATGAGTAATTGATAGTGGATCGTCTAGACATATAATAGGGTACAAAGAAGCACTAGACTCTATATCAGAAAAGGTTAATGACGAAGTCACCATCGGTGATAATTCAACACATTTCGTCAAAGGAATTGGAAATTGCACCTTGAAACTAAAATTAGGATATTCTCTTCTTCTCAAAGGAGTACTCTATGTACCAGGAATAAAAAGAATTCTAATCTGAGTTACAACACTTGAAGATGATGGACATAATGTTGCATTCATGGGCGATAAAGTAATAACTTGGGCTAAAAACTCCTCAATTAAGAAAGCGAAGTTGATTGGTTAGAGATAAGGGTATTTGTATGAACTAAATTTAGAACCTAGTTGACCTATTCAAGCTTTAATTCATGAAGCTACAGACACAAATGAAATATGTCACAGAAGGTTAGGACATCTAAATTTAAAAACCTTACCAACCATGGAGATGATGGTTACTGGTTTACCTAAACTAAATAAAGACCACTCAAGCATATGCAAAGGGTGCGCTCTGGGTAAGAACACTAAAAGTCCATTTCATGATAGCACTAGAAAAACCAACAGTGTGTTGGAATTAAATCATTTGGATTTATGTGAACCTATATCTGTTCCTTCTCTTGGAGGATTCTGGTACTAATTTTGTTCATAGATGACTTCTCTAGGAAAACATGGATTTACTTTTTAAAGTGCAAAGAATTAGAAGAAATCCTAAAGAGATTCAAATAATTCAAAACATTAACTGAAAACTTATCAGCATAGAAAATTTAGAACTCTTAGAACTTATAATGGAGGGGAATACACCTCAGATTTGTTTAAAAGATTTTGTAAAGAAACATGAATTAAGAGGGAGTATACCATTCCTGATAATCCAAAACAAAACGAGAAAGCAAAAAGAAAGAATAAAACAATTATAGATGCTGCTAGGGCTATGATATTTGATCAGAATTTAGAATATTTTCTTTGGGTAGAAGCCTTTTGTACTGTTGTCTATATTCAAAACAGAAGCCCTCACTCCTACCGTAGAGATAAAACTCTTGAAGAAGTCTTTACTAAGATTAAACCCAATATAAGTTATCTTAGGATTTTTGGGTGCCCTGTACATATCCATGTTCCAAAAGGAAAGAGAACTAAGTTAGAACCCTCTGGGAAGAAAGGTATTTTTGTAAGGGTATAATGAAACATCTAAAGCATATAGGATTTTCATACCTGGACAAAAAAATATTGAACTTAGTAGGGATGTAATTTTTGAAGAAGATTTAGCATTCAAAAGAGCCCCAAGTTCTAAAGAACCCTCTCCTTTACCTACTTCTGAAAGAAATACTAAATCTGAGTCTCAGAGGGAGAACATGGAAGAAATTGAAGATGAAATTCAAAACCTGAATCTTGGAGAAACTCAAAATTTAAAGAAAAGACCACTTTGGGCCATTAAAACAATCGAGAAAGCAGAAGACTTTGCTGCACCTTCTGGAACACTCAAAGAAAGCAAAAGACTCAAAAGATTTTCTAGTTATACAACAAACATGAATGATTTGTCCATAACAAAACCAATCAATCCTTCAGATGCTATTAAACATACAACTTGGAAAGAAGCTATGACAGAAGAATACCAATCTATTATGAAGAATGATATTTGGGAAATTGTTCCAAGACCTAAAGGAAAATTTGTTGTTTCTTCCAAGTGGATGTTTAAAATAAAGCATGCTATTGACGGTAGCATTGAAAAATATAAAGCCAGATTTGTGGCTAGAGGATTCTCTCAGAAAGAAGGGATTGATTATGAAAAAACTTTTGCTCTTGTTGCTAGATATACCTCTATAAGAGTAGTCCCAACCATTGCAGTATCGAAGGGATGGAAAGTACATTAGATGGATGTAAAAACAACATTCCTAAATGGAAAGATTACAAAAGAAGTATATTTGGAGCAACTTGAAGGATTTGAAACTCACGATCCTAACGTTTTTGTTTGCAAGCTCAAGAAAGCTCTCTATGGGCTTAAGCGGGCTCCAAGTGCTTGGTATGAAAGAATTGATAAGTATCTCACCAGCTTAGGATTCTCCAAAAATGAAGCCGATCCAAATTTGTAATATTTAAAAGGATAAAGATGATATGGTAATTTTGATACTTTATGTTGATGATTTACTAATAACAGGTGATGATCATCTCATAGATCAATGCAAAAAAGATCTAATTAGAGAATTCAAGATGAATGACTTGGGACTCCTTCATTACTTCCTAGGACTGGAAGTATGGTAGAATTCTGACAGCATTATAGTTAATCAAGGGAAATATACATCATATATTTTGAAGAGATTTGGAATGTGGATTTGCAAGTCTATGTCTTCTCCAATGGAGACTATTCTACATAAACTTAAAGAAACAGCAGTAGAATTACCTTCCATAGATTCTACTCTCTAGAGACAAATGATTCGGTCCCTTAAGTATTTGGTAAATACAAGACCTGATATTTGCTATGCTGTTAATGCTTTAAGCCAGTTTATGTGTAAGCCTAAGGAGATTCACCTAGTTGTAGTCAAACACATTATGAGATACTTACAAGGAACTCTTAATCTTGGGCTCAAATATGAGAAAGTTGATTTAGATTTACATGGATTCACTAACTTAGACTGAGGTGGAAGTGTTAAAGACAGAAAAAGTACTTCAGGATGCTGTTTCAGTTTAGGATCAGCAATGATATCTTGGATATGCAGAAAGTAGTCTTCAGTAGCACAAAGTTCCACAGAAACTGAATACATTGCAATAGCGATGGCCTCTCGAGAAGCAATTTGGCTTAGAAAGTTACTTGTGGGATTATCATTGTGATAATCAGAGTTCCATTAAGCTTTTAGTGAATCCAGTTTTTCATGACAGGTCCAAGCATATTGAAATTCATTCCTTACCATTATGTAAGAGATATGGTAGACAGGAATACTGTAAAATTAGAATACATTTGCACTGCAGATCAGATAGCAGACATTCTCACCAAACCTCTATCTAGAGTGAAGATAGATCACTTCAAGAAAAGACTTGGTATGGTTGAATTGCAATTCATTTGTATTCTTTAAATTATTAATAAAATAATTTTATTTGTCAAGCTATTGACTGTTATGGGTTCCACTATCTGTATTCATTATTTAAGAGGTGACATTCTCTGAGGTAATGAATACTTGTATTAAAGATATTATGAGAGATGATGATCCCTCAGATAATGTATTGAACAATATACAACTACTGTTAGATCTAGGTGAGTTCAAGATCAGTTGTGACATAAGCATTTCCATGTCTATGAATCACAACTTGGATAAAGGAAGAATTTATTCTTCAGACTTTATCCTGTGTTATGGTAGATCTTAACTCAAGATCAAGTTGTGATATAGGTTGCCAGTTCCTATGAATCATAACTTGGATAAATGAAGAACTTAATCATTCTTCTGATTTTATCCTGTGTATTGCATTACATGCAATATTGACATCATTAGTATAAAGTGATAAATCATATCACAAGATGGTTATATGACCCAGTATCATATGTTACATGATACCATTTTTCTCAGAAGACTTAGATATAGAGTATCAATCTATGCTTATTCATCATAATTGATGATGCTAGATATGTTATCTCTCAGTATGATTATCAAGTTAAGAGGGAGTGTTAACTATCAACCTGATAGTCATACTGGTTTGAGAAGTGTAGACCGCACCTTAGTCTTCTCCCATTATATCATATGTTAGCCTTTATAAGCACTAGGCTTGGTAATGAGATAGGTGGCGATCCTTGGAAGAAACTTCATTGTGTACTAACTATAACAAATTTGTTATGTTAGTTAAACATTGAATTATTTCCTTGAGGCGCTGATTTTTCAAGTGGTGTTTGGGCCAACCTAGGGAAGGTCATGTTCCTTTAAGGGACATGCCCTTTTGTCTTGATATAAATGGTAGGTATTATTGTAGTTTGAGGACACAATAATTATAAGTCTACTCCTTCAAGCAATATTGCCCCATACGAATTTATTGCAGAGACAACTAAATTTAGAACAACATTCAACATTTTGAGAACTCCTACATTAAGAAAATAAAGAAGATTATCTACAACAATCAAAAGATATTAGAAAAGTCTGATTGTTATAACAGAATTTGCAGAAACTTTACAGAGCCCAGGTCTCTCTTTCAAAAGCTTAAAAGCTTGAGAGTAGGTCTGTCTTGTGTAACCATGAGTGCTTTAGAAGGTCTAGCCACAAATTGTGCTCCACTTTTTGATGGGACTAACTATGCTTTTGGAGTGTCTGCATGAAAACCTACATTATGTCATTAAGATTTGACGTGTAGATGAGTGTAGTCTAAGTCAAAGGGTTCGCCGAATTTTCGACTTGAAGTTCAAAATTTGGCGAACCCTAAAAGAGAAATAAAGATAAAAATTTGCTACAAATTTGTACAATAGGGGAAAATCTTGTCGTTTTGTGGAAATAATAATTTATTGATCATCGTTTTAGGGTTTTCGGCCAAAAGTATTATAAATAAATCGGTTCCCTTCACTATAATACATCAACGAAAGCCTTGAGTTTTAGGAGTTTCTAAAGGACGACGACCTGTTTGTCCATTATGCATGTGAAGCAAGCTGATTGGCTGATGGTTTTCAGCGTTTAGTAGTCTGGTTTTAAGCGTTTGAAGCTGCAATGAATGGCTGATGAGCAATTGTGGAAAATATATTGCAACGTGAGTGAATTTTTTTGCCACCTCTGTTCGAAAATCCCCTAATCTCCTTGCCGCCGACCTCCCAACTGCTCTTTTCAAAGTTCAAATTGCTGCCGAGGCATACGAGGTAGGTGTTGAGATTTTTTCATTTCATTTGTTTCCAGTTTTAGGTTTATTATAATTAAAGTATATGTATTGTAAATTGTTTATATTGTTTAATAGTTTTAGGTTAAACTTTATCTATCTATTATAATATTTGTTTGTTTATTTGTTTATTATTTAAAACATCATCTATTTTTTGTTTTTACATTTTTTAATTTTGTAAACTAAAAACAAATAAACTGCAAATATTTAAAAATAAAAATTTGAAACAATAATAAATTAAATTATTAAATATAATATTTTAATATAAATATTTATATTAAACAATAAGATCTTAAACACTAAAATAGTAATAGATTTATATTTTAATATCAATGTTTATTAAAAAACAGTAATAGTTTATTTTTTATTTAATTATTTCATAAATTTATGTTAAAATATTATATTTATTTTTGTAATTTTTTTACATTTTATTTTGTAATTATTTAGTTTTGTATGTAATATTTTATTTAAGTAAACTACAAAATAATTACACTTACTATCTTTATTTATTATTAATATTACTAATTAATTTATAGTATATTATTTTGTTTATTGTTTTTAATTTTTATATGAAAAAACTAATGTATATAAATAATATGAACATAAAAAACCTATTTTGCTTTTATTCTATATTTTAAATAATATAGTTTAAGGATTTTATTTTGTTGAATTTAGTGATTTTACTTTGTTTTTATAAATGTAAATCTTTATTGATATTATCAAAGTTTTGTTTCCTTTAAGTGTAATGTCCCCTTTCTAGGTGATAGGAGAAGAGTGATAGATTAGCCTATCATTTGGTTCCTATAGGCCGATAGAGTGTGGAGAGAACCAGTACAAGGGCTTAAAGAGCTATGCAAGAGCTTTTTAGGCAGTTGATGATAGTCTCTTAAAATTTATGACGGATCTCTTTTTATTAGGAATTGACTTGGTGTGGTCTAGGAGGCATCTAGGGGCCTCTAGGATGGTTTTGGTGACTTCGAGTGCCTTTCCTTATTTTTAAGATGGGCTCCTACTTTTTAAAAGGAACTCTTGAGTTCACTAATAAACATCCTAGGGGGTTCACACAACAAATGGTAAACCATTGGGATTTAGTTATAGGTTGATGGGTCCAATTGCCTACTTTTTAGGAGCATCCCTATGTTTTAGGGAGAACTGGAAGTTAACATGTAGACCACTCGAGATACCGAGGAGATGATTAGAGACCTCATGGATAGTTTCTAACACTTTAAGCAAGGTTCCTTAATTTTAGGGCGAGTTCCTATTTTCTAAGAGGAGCTACTAGTCAACCTACTTTGCTTTAGATAGCAGAAGTATCACAACATTCCAGATGGATCTTGATTCTGAGCTCCAATTTAGATTTTATTAATAATTAAGGAAATATTTAATACATCCTATTGAAACACGGGGACTTGCACTCTCGGCTTCCCCGAAGAAAAAAAGACCTCAAAGTACCCGTTTCTGCATTGGGTACTTGGAGTACCCAAGTATCCCCACTTTTTCCATTCCGCAACCATGCTGCAGCTCAGACGAGTACTTGAATTTCTTTTTGAATTTTGATTTTGGAATGTTACTATTGGGTATGTAGTATGTACTATGTTAAATTTTCAATGATTCTGGTTAGTGTCCTAATTTTTCCATGTTCAAGAATTTCAATTTGGTATGACATAGTGAAACACCATTCCATAAATAGTATATCATGTTCTACATGTATAGTATACAACACCCCCGCCCCCTGCAGCCATCCCCCCCACCATCCTGAAATTAAGGCCGTTTGTCCCTCTATCCCATAAACTCGTCCCGACATACCCCAGTACCAATGTTTCATTGGTATTTCCTAAGTTTGGACTTAGTAAAATAATAGTAAAGTGATATTTTAATCACTTTATGAGAGAATAAGGAAAATGCTATCTTAATGAGGGGACAAATAATGTCATAGAGAATCACCCCTTGTGTGATTTTTATTGGGCATCATAAAATAGAGTTATTTTATTATATAAAGGGGGAATGAAACCCTAATTCAAAATTAGGGTTGGGACTGAAACAAAAAGATTAAAAAGAAGTTTGGCTCTCATTGTTTGACATCCTTGGTTATTTTTTGTCATTGCAATTGAGGGAAAGCTCTGAAATTAAAGAGATGAAGCAAATTCTCTCCTAGGAATGAAATCTCTTGGAGTTTGCAGGCTGGACATTCCTCCAGTTACGTGTGTACTGGAAATTTAGTGATTTATCAGCTCACGAGGAGTGATCCGATGCATAGGAGTTGACTCTTTCATTGATTTGGCATTGAAAAGGGTAGAATTTCATTCCAGATTAGCAGATTATATCTTATAGCAGCAGATTAGCGTGTTTGGGCAGCCTGGACATAGCCGGACAACTTAAGTGTGGGTAGCTGCCTAATGAGAAAGGGGTTAGACTACTGCAGCAGATTGGTTGCATTAGAAATTTATTTAAATTTGCAGATCAGACATTTTTATTAACAGATAAATTCGGTGGAGAGTTTCGAGCCATCATTCACAACCTCAAACAGTAACGACACTTTTCAATGCTAGGATTTGGTCATTGAAGTTACAGTCAGCTGGTTGCCAATAGGGGTTTGTTTAGAGACCAATCAGCAATCAAGATACCGCCCAGATTGTGAGCAGCAATTGGTTTCAGTTTGGGGTAATTTTATAGAGCAGACCAGGGCAAATTCCTTGCCCAGAATTCTGCATTTCCAGACTTTAGACTTAGTTGCAGTAATATTCCAACTTTTCAGCACATATACATTGCCATTCTCCATGGTACGATTTCCTTTACCTTGCTGTGCAGTTCAGATCTGGAAAAGATGAAATGAGAATTGCCCTTGTGGACAATCATAAATACCTGGTACAAACTTATGTGGTGTTGTTTGACAAAAAATAAAGAATCTGATTTGTTTCAGAATTTGTATTTGATTGTCTTCAGTATTTAGTACAGATTCGTTAAATGTTCTTGCATCTATGTTGACTTCAAAAAATCCGAAAAAAAAAAAATGCATAGTACTTCAAAACACTAAAGTGAAAATTTAGAAATACCAAACAAAGGCATCCTTCGCTGTCAAAGACATTGGCTAACACAAACTTCAGAATTACATCCAGAGATACTAGGTTGGTGGATCTTTCATGAAGCCAAACAAGATTTGGCATTACTCATGTTTCCTGGTTTGATGTGTGCAATGACCAGAATAGATTTATTTAAATTGATTATCATCAGGAATGCAACTGAGTAAGAAGTTCAACAGAGAACAAATAATAACTTAAACAACTATCACGGGTACAGATAACGTGATTCACTTCTGCTGTAAAATTCAAAACTAAGGTTGAACTATAGTTCTCTGTTTGCTTATAACTCAAGTTCAATTGAAAAATGATAGTCATTCTCAAGTGTTACAGAACCATTTTCTTACCTGGATGGATTTACCTAAACAGATTGCCAGTTGATTGAATTCAAAGGTTTCTTGGGAACAACTTCCTACATTGATCTGGCACCTGAACCCATAATTTGCAAATGTATATTATACCCATATTGTCAAAGTTTTGATCCCCTTGCCACCCCAGATGTGGCATTTCTCATGTTTCATGGTTTGATGCCTACAAATAACCAGAATACATTTATTGAAATCAAAAGGACAACCAAGAACATAAGCATCGCCAGTAGTGACTGAAGCATGTCCTGTATGTGAAAGGAACAGAAGAGGGTTTGCCAAAATGTAAATAAATCTGACAAGATTACTTACACCATGGCAATGTACATATGACCTGGCTGATACAGAAGATAATTCAAGGAGCCTATAATATAGCTTAATATCTTTTACAGCAAGACTTAAAGCAAAGGACTGCACTCCTGTTTTACTGTTTACATGCAAAGTTTCAAGTCAAGTTCTGATGGATGAAAAAATTTGAACCGATTATTTGTTGAGGAAATGGAAATCGGTTTGAGTTGGAACTTAAATAGTTAAAATTCTAAGCAATGGGATAAAGGTCACTTTTACTGATCTTTGTAATTTTTAATATAATTATGTGCAGACAGGGATAGAATGCATTCGTGTAACTATATAGACAATGAAAGCGGGAAGAGCTCTTTGATACTTGAGAATGCAAAAAGGCATAATTTTTATTATTTTAGTAGTTAAACATTTGACATTTGAAAACATATATACGTGTGCCATAACTGCAATGAAAGAGTAAAAATAATAGGTTCCTGATCATGATTTCAGTAATCTCATTGTATTTTTGCACTCATTTTATGCAGTAACTATGGTACTGGTACCTATACAGTCATCCAGCCATATGACTCCTACAAGAGTTACCTTCATTTTTTATTATGCCTACTTTTTTGCTATTATTTTCACATAAGATTGCAATCTGTTCTTGATTAGGTTCTACAGCTGTGCTGAATGTTTAACTTTGTATGAGCTAATGCAGGGAGTTGTGGAACAAAAGCTACGGGCACATTTGGGGTCTTTTGGCATCACAGGGAACCTTGCGCTTCAACCAATGTATACGTTATCAGGTACGCAACAGAGTGATTCATATCCAGGATTTAAAAATATTTAATTCTATTAGAAATTAGATTGCACTTAGGGATTAAGGAACTAACACAATAAGTAATTTTATTCAGGTGGTCAGAAAAGTCGGGTTGCATTTGCAAAAATTACCTTCAATAAACCTCATATTCTTTTGCTAGATGAGCCTTCAAATCATCTTGTGAGTTTAAAACCTTTTTTTCCTCCCTTTCTATTTCAATTTCTATGGTCAACTACCAAGGACATTTGTATATTCCAATTTGTTCTTTCTCCCAGTACTTATTTTATGTGCATATCTAATTCATAATTCTAGGTATGCATGCTTGTTGATATTAAATTCTTTAGAACATAGTTGTATTATTGGCATCTTAGTAATTTTTGATTCCATTAAGAAA
Organism: Cupressus sempervirens; assembly: GCA_028749045.1. Taxonomy (NCBI): domain Eukaryota; kingdom Viridiplantae; phylum Streptophyta; class Pinopsida; order Cupressales; family Cupressaceae; genus Cupressus; species Cupressus sempervirens. Next base: position 547,669,334 of record CM053790.1, on the reverse strand, counting down.
TTTATGATCACCGAAAAGTAAAAATGTCAAACTGCTAAGTTACCTGTTCCAATATTGGTTCAGGTTGGGGTTCTCCAGGTTGGTCACAGATTCAACCAAAAAACATTTGGAGGTTGTGTTTGTCAATATAAAATTATATTTTTAAAAATCATTCTATACATATTTATTATTTATAGTCAAGTTACCAGCCTTGATACTGGTTTGGGTTCACATTTGAGGTTTTTTTTACAGCATGTCTTTAGTGTTAAAGTTTGTAGCTGCGATAGAGATCTTTATCTCTTGAAATCTGGATGTTTTACCGTTATTGTCATCTTCAGCTGTAAAGGTCACTTGAGTTTAATTTGTAATATTAAATATAATTGACACGTGTCATTCACATGCATTGAGGCATGAATATCTGAAGAGTTATAATTAATTATAGGAGTTATGAGAATCTCAAGAGACCTTCAGTTATAATGTGGAGAGTCTCACCTATTGTTATATATTTGCATCAAGCAAATGATATTGTACACTTGAACATTTCATTATCAATAAAGTATATTTGTGTTGTGTGGTTGAGCTTTTTCCCTTAATTCTCGAATGGTTTTCCCAGGATAATTCTGGTGTTCTTTGTTTCAATTTTCTCTCTTTCTTATTGCTGGTTATCTTCATGGATTTCTGGGCTCTAGTTTTAACATTTAGAACATAGTTGTATTGTTGGCATCTTCTTAGTAATTTTTGACCTTGTTAAGAAATTTATGATCACCCAAAAGTAAAATTGTCAAACTGCTAAGTTAATTGTTCCAGTATTGGTTCAGGTTTTGGTTCTCCAGGTTGGTCACAGATTCAACCAAAAAACATTTTGAGGTTGTGTTTGTTAATATGAAATTATATTTTTAAAAATCATTGTATACATATTTATTATTTATATCTAAGTTACCGGCCTTGATACTGGTTTGAGTTCACATTTGAGTTTTTTTTCAATGCATAGGTCTTTAGTGGCTGGGTTCATTCTCATTGTAGAGCAATCAGGTTCCTTCCATGACTTGATCTTGAATTCCTTTTGAAACTTGAATTTTTTTTGTTTTCCCTTGCATTATTGTCTTCCTTCTTTGTTCACTTCAAGTGACTTGATCTCCTCCTAGTTGTGAAGTCCCCCTTTCTCCCAATCAGGTTCCTTCCATGACTTGATCTTGAATTCCTTTTTTAAACTTTGATTTTTTTTTGTTTTCCCTTGCATTATTTTCTTCCTCTTTTGTTCACTTCCTCGAGTGACTTGATCTCCTCCTTGTTGTGAAGTCCCCCTTTCTCCTTCCCTATAATTATCAGTCATGCAAAAAGAAAAGGAATACTTTGGATCAAAATTGTGAATGAAAATGAATGCACAATTTTTTTTGAATGATTTGAAATAGCTTTTATCTAAGTTGCTGGTTCGGGTTTGGTTCCAAGTTTGAAGTTTGAGAACCGGTTTGCAAGTTCGACAAAATTTTAGAAAGGTGTTTGGGTTCGTTAGTACAAAACATGTAAAATATATATATATATATATATATATGAATCATGAGTTAAAATTAGAATGTAGCATAGTAGCATAAACACATTTAAACAACAAAAACTTTAAAACACCATAAACAGTTAAACATGTAAATTTGAAATCATAGTGATTATACCATCATATAGCAACATAGTTCAATCAACTTCAACATCAAAGATTCAAAACATTTAAAATATCAAGTTCAAGTAACATTGTTTCACGTTCATTGTTTAACTAATGGAATGAAAATCTATTAATATTCTTAGTTCTAAATTCTTCAATCTTCATCTTCTTCTTCTTCATCTTTTTTTTTTGGCATTACTTGTGCTAAGGCCAATGGGATCAACAGCAGAATCAACAATGGTACTGACATCAAAGTCATCAAAATCATCAACTGTAAGCCAAGTAGTGGAAGCATCCAAGTCTGCAATCTCTGCACCTACATCCCACTTCTTTGTCTCCCCTTCTTTGTATTCTTGACTCTTGTGCGAAAGAAGGTGCAAGTTGTTATGCACAAATACCAAGTTCTCTAATTATTTTGATTACAACCTATTGCGCTTCACCGAGTGGATGAATGAATAGGTGCTCCAATTTCTTTCTGATGCAGAAGAACTTGCAACCAATAAAGACAACATAGGGTAAGCAGTTAAAAAAAATTAATTCAATCTTATAAAAAATTTAAAATCACTTTCTAGTCATGATTCTTTTGAAGATAAAGTGAGCTTTTAAAAAAAAAAAAAACTTACTTGTGATATAACTTTGATTGCAAGGGCCTGCAATATTTGGAATTTTTGGCCATGGAGGTACCACAAACCATGAGCATCCTTCTTGAACCGATGACGAAGAGCATCATTACTTAGACCTCTAGCATTGACAAACTCTATGAACTCATCCATGATTACATCTCTTATATCATCATCAGGAAATATTGTTCTAAATGCTGCTTGGTATCCGTCAGACACTTCCATATCTCTATATGATGGCAACCTTTCTCGTAGATCACAATGTTGCTATAGTATTTGGGGGTCAAGGCATAGGCAAGCAAATGTAATGGAGTGGTCATTTTCTTCCGTCTTTCATTAATAATTTTTTGCACTTGTTTGAAAAAGGTCTCTTGTGGATCTTGCTCCTCATTTATAACTTGCTTGATCTTTTCAATCATTGAGTCCATGCCATCGTAGATCTCTCCAAGGCAAGGCCTATCCATGTCAGTGTACTTAAGCATGCTCATAATGGGCTTGGTGATTTTAAGGAGATATTCCACACGTTCCCACCATGACTCAGTCAATAGCCTATCCTTTATTTTGTTTGTCCTTTCAGTGTTCTTTTGCTTCCATACACCCCAATTGTGGCTGATTACCATACCTTGAAGTGCATCTTTCACTTGCACAATTCATCTTAAGATGATTATCTGTGATGCAAAATGGGTCTCAACAACCCTGTGACATAAATTAGAGCAAAAAACAAAACTACTAGATACATATTTTAGAAAAGTATACACATTGCACACGTAAAATATGAAAATCAGAAATTGTCAAATATTAAAAATTAAATTATTAACTTGAGTTCAAGTTCATTTACCTTCAATAGCTCCAATTTTGAGTAGTTCTTGAAAAGAGATCGTGTAATAACCCCAATAGGTTATAACTTCTTCAAATACCAAAAAATCTTTATACTTCAGTTGTTTGACATTTCGTCAAACATTTTGCAAGCAAGCTCTGATACCACTGTAATAACCCTCCTCAAATCTGCTCTCAAAGATGCTGATTGAAGGCTCAAAGAATTTTGTCAAACAATTCACATGCAAGAGACATATGACTGATATAGTATTTCAGCTTGCTTTAAATGACTTTTTCTTCAATTTGCATCAATGAGAATCTTGTGCTAGAAGACTCAAAATGGACTACACAATGACCTAACATGAATGTGCAACTTATTCTGACAATATTCAATGCATATATGTGACTGAAACTACTTGCAATATGCAGCTACAGCAATTAGTATTTTTGACAAACACTTGGGATGTAAAATTATAATATTATTTATGCCAAAAAGAGAACCTACAACCAATTGACATTTTGTCAAACAATTGGCATGCAAACTAATAAGCTGATCATGAATGAAATGAACACCTACAGCCAACTGGCATTTCTACAAACAGTTGGTATGCAAACTAACTAGCTGATAAATAATAATAGTGAATTGCTCAAATGACACCAGCAACTATTATCTTCTTAATTTGCAATGAAATTTCTAATACAATGCTCATGAAATATGGCCAAGACTTTCAGCATTTACATGGATTACAAAATGATAATGCTGGTATAATGCACACTTACAGCTGAAACTTATAACACCCTAAAAAACAATACTAATAAAGGAACTTGGTTGTAGATGGCTGTAATAATTTTCTTCAATGCTGTCCCTTCTGCTTTGTTTTTCCGATTTGCTTTTTCGAATTGCTTTTTCGGACTGCTTTTTCGGTTCTGCTTTTTCTGCCTGCTTTTTCGATTCCGCTTTTTTGGACTGCTTTTTCGGTTTCGGTTTTTCGGACTGCTTTTTCGGTTCCGCTTTTTTCGTATCTGCTTTTTCAGATTGCTACCCTGTTGAATCTCAAGACCATATCTTTCAATGGCGTCAAGATTTCCAGCTTGAAGGGATTTCATCCTTCAAACTATTGAGACATAATCTCCAGAAAATTTTCCAATTTCTTTGATATTTCCAACCATGCTAAAAAGAAGCTCTTCCATTTCTTTTATGGTGTTCTCACAAGAGCTCCATCTTTCGTTTTCTCAATGTGGGATAAAAGATAACTCCCTTTATGTAACTTATGTCTCCAATGTGTTATAAAATAAAGGAGACTCTTTTAATTTAAATATTTTCCACAAACTATAGTCTATGCATTAATAAAGTTAAATATTTAAATTTAACTTTATAAAATAGCTTTATCAATGTATAACAAATCTTATCAATGATAAACAAGTCTTCTTGTCGATTTTAAACAATTACCATCGACATACCACTGCCACTGGATGTCCGACCATATCCAAGATGACTTACTATAAATAGTAAGTATGCCCAAAGTTGCCTCAAAACCCCTTAGAAAGACCTGCAACTGAAACTATCTAGGCCAAATGGCCTCTAAGTCCCTATAATGTCCTGGTTAGCCTACAGGACCATGGGGAAATAGGCTAACGACAACATCATGTCATGAATGCTAAAAAAGGGGACATTACAGTCCGCCCTTCCCAAAATTGCTTGTCCCCAAGCAATGGTCGAACAACAACCCAATCAATCCACCTGGATCCCAAATGTAGTCATGAACTATACTGCTGTCAGTCAACATAGGCTCCTGTAACAAGCTCTGAAAATTAACCAAGAGGAATCCATAATCAAATTGGCGAATACAACTCACTCAAACTCCAAAGTCAGGAACCCATGAGAAACAAGCTCTCAAAATATCAGAACCCAGGTAGAGTACATAACCCAAACTGCCAACACAGTAAATACCATCAACGCATCCCACTGGTCTATATGGAATGTACAATCCAACTCTGCAACAATGGTGACCACTCCCACATGAAACTGCACCAAATACAAAGAATCCACACACTGTACATCTACTGCAGTTAACACAACTCTGTAGATTACGGGCCACTGTCTCATAACCATAACTCCCATGCACCGCTGATGGTGAAAAGACATCACAAGATAAACAGCAAGAAATGGAACCCAAACCAAATCTGCCTGCCACCAACTCCTCAACACAAGGATCAAATGCTAATTGATGTACATACCTTGCAGTATAATGCTGATAAAAAGAACCAACCCCAGTCAACAGCTCACCATGAACAAGTGATACAACCCATTGTGACTAATCACCAGCTAAGTCAGGAGATGTCATAGCCAAAGGAGTAGAATCAATAACAACAACTGCTGAAGCATCACTCCCAAATTCTTGCTCTAAGTCATGTATTATCAAGTTATCAACCGCAAAACCTATTGCCATGTCACGCCCATCACAACTCTCATCCTGTGGCGTCAAACCATCTCATAACTGATGACAAGCACTAGGAATCAAAGTATATCTCCATATCATCATCTCATCAACATGGTCATCAAAGGTAAATTGATGAGCATACCTCACAGTGTAATGCCGATAGAATGCGCCAATCTTAGTCAGTGGCTCAGATTGCAACCCAGATGAAACTAACTGCAATCGATCACTAACCAAGCTGGAACTGACTACTACCTCCGAAGACATCGCCAAGGGAGTAGTATCACTAGCAGGAACCATGCCAACTGCCGGCTCACCAACATCACACATGATCTTTGATACAACATCTCTAGTCTCCGAGCCATCATTACTAGAGGCCACCACCATGTCAGGCATACCACAACAATCTGCTATAGCACCCAACTCAACTGAACCTGACTCTAGTAGGAATGGAACCGATATGCCAATGTTAGTATCAAGGGTGGATGCATCCCCATCTCCACTATCTCTGACAATCTCGACCATGGACATCCTCGGATTACTAGACACCACAGCTTGTGACTGTACAGAATCTGGTAAAGACTGCAGTCGCTCTAACTCCATGGTCACCTTAGCCAAATGAAACTGTGACTCCTGGAAAGCCAATTGTGTACTCTCAAGAATCTCAGAAGTCACCTCGAGCTGCTGAGTAAGCTCACTCACCTCATCTTCCTTGGCCAATAATGCATCGTATGCTGTACTCCCCCACTCCATAAGATAATCTCTGTCGGCTACCAACTGCATATAATCCTGTCTCAGAATCCGAATAGCCTCCTGTAAAGAGTGGATCTCTGTCAAGGAAAGATAACTACCTCCCTGCTCATCACTAGTAGGACAACCCCATCCATAAACTGCTAACAACTGACGAGCAGCGTCGAAATGCTGGCAAGCGATAGAAATGTCTCGCTCACTAACTCTCAACTGACTAGACACATGATGGCATTGGCTAGACTGTCTCCTACAAACCTCCTTTGACGCACTGTCTAAAGGAGCATCCTCAAAGTTACTGGTCTCTAGACTATTACCATCCATATCCTGCAAATCAACTCCAAAGCTCATATCAACATACGTAGTATCAAAAACTGTAGCATCGCTGTCCAACCCCTCCGTACCATAAGAAACTGTTGAGGAAACTAAGTCCTCAAAACTATCCACAACATCCCCTTGGGTGTCGTCTGTAATAATTAGATCTTGGGACTCTCCTGTAAACTCTGTCATCTTTGAGAAATCATCAACATGTGACCTGACTGTAAAAGAAAACTGAGTCCCTGCTATAAGCACTAACTCCCAACCTGAGCTCACCTCAAGACAAAGCTCGTCCACATGTCTCTCAGAATCCTGGAGAGCCAACTGAATACACACCAAGGAATTCCGAGTATCCTCTAGCTCATGAGAAAGCTGGTCAACCTCCTCCTTCTTCTTCAATGCATCTAAATAGATCCCTATAAGATTAAGGAGATGATCGTGATCTGAAAGTCGGTGTATGTAACTTACCTTCATTGCCTCCATGCCTTCCTTGATCTGCTGTAAGTTGTCACAAGAACCTATTGTGACTCCTTTCTGTCTCTCCTGTAGTTGAATCATCCAAATGTGATTCTCAATCAATCCATACATCCTGTCATGATGAGATAAAGTCGCGACAATATCCTTGTCCCTTGTCTTCAGCTGGCTTGCCAAACCAAGTGAAGAGCTACTAGCCTCTATCTCATGTGAAGAAGCATCCAACTGTGCTTGATACTCATTTTCTGCAAAGTCCTGAATGCTCACTTTCTGATCAACTGTACTATCCTCAAACATGACAGTATCCTCAACTGCTGTAACTTCATCCAGCCCAATTGTACTGGAATCACTATCTGTGTCAATCATGCAATCCGATGTGCTTATGATATCACCTTCTGATGTGACTAGCTCAACTTGCACAACATCTGAAACCCCTTCTGCCTGTGAAGATGATGCAGATAAACCATTACCTGAAGATGTGCTGAAGTCTCCCTGTATCGAATCTGCATGTCTGTTAAACTCCTCATACAAGTTTCTGCTTGTCATAGGGAAGGTATGATCCTTAGGCCTATCAAAGCGTTCAATCAGTCTCTCCGAAAACTCCACATATGAGGTAATGTGTGCATGACCCATAGTGACCATACCATGATGCCACCACTTGTGTGCTAACCCATCCAGGTGAATTGCTGCATACTTAATAGCTTCTTTCTCAAGCATAGGGTTCATTTGAAAGTATGTGTCAAGCTTTTGAACCCAAGCTCTTGCTGTAGACTTCCCCTAGCCATCATAATATGGTAACTGAAGTTTCCCTACTTTCTTCTGTAGCTCATAGCTCTGGTTCCTGTCATGTCCACGTGGCATATGCTTCATCCGCACATCTATATACTCCCTAAAGGTAATTGCAACAATAAAATCTGGACCTCCAGCTTCCCAATCTCTCCTCAGCTGGTCCTGTATATCAGTGATCTGGGGCTCTGGTACGGGCTGCTCTGGAGCTCTAGGAGGAAATATGGGAATCATGAGCCGCGAACTCACTGTCCTAGTTTGCTGGGGTGCATGACCGAAATTGTTCCCAACTTGTTCGCCTTTATTATGTGCCCCATCCTGATTATTACCATTTTGATTATTTCCTCCACCCACATTAGCATTCAACCCCATTTGACAAGCCATCATCTGCATCATAAGCTCAAATCTCTGACTCTGTTCCTGTGCTCTTTGCTCTGTTGATTGCTGTCCCTGTGCTAAGGTGTCTAATAATTGTAAGAATCTTTCCTTTCCCTGATCTGGACCGGCATTCATTTTGTCAAACATTTTTCTCTCTTTGGCTAATTCAAATTCCCTATAAGACCTCCACAAGATGGTAGGACTTATAGCTCTGATACCACTGTAATAACCCCAATAGGTTATAACTTCTTTAAACACCAAAAATCTTTATACTTCAGTTGTTTGACATTTTGTCAAACACTTTGCAAGCAAGCTCTGATACCACTGTAATGACTCCAATAGGTTATAACTTCTTCAAACACCAAAAATCTTTATACTTCAGTTGTTTGACATTTTGTCAAACATTTTGCAAGCAAGCTCTGATACCACTGTAATAACCCTCCTCAAATCTGCTCTCAAAGATGTTGATTGAAGGCTCAAAGAATTTTGTCAAACAATGCACATGCAAGAGACATATGACTGATATGGTATTTCATCTTGCTTTAAATGACTTTTTTGTCAATTTGCATCAATGAGAATCTTGTGCTAGAAGACTCAAAATGGACTACACAATGACCTAACATGAATGTGCAACTTATTCTGACAATATTCAATGCATATATGTGACTGAAACTACTTGCAATATGCAGCTACAGCAACTAGTATTTTTGACAAACACTTGGGATGTAAAATTATAACATTATTTATGCCAAAAAGAGAACCTACAGCCAATTGACATTTTGTCAAACAATTGGCATGCAAACTAATAAGCTGATCATGAATGAAATGAACACCTACAGCCAACTGGCATTTCTACAAACAGTTGGTATGCAAACTAACTAGCTGATAAATAATAATAGTGAATTGCTCAAATGACACCAGCAACTATTATCTTCTTAATTTGCAATGAAATTTCTAATACAATGCTCATGAAATATGACCAAGACTTTCACCATTTACATGGATTACAAAATGATAATGCTGGTATAATGCACACTTACAACTGAAACTTATAACACCCTAAAAAAACAATACTAATAAAGGAACTTGGTTGTAGATGGCTGTAATAATTTTCTTCAATGCTGTCCCTTCTGCTTTGTTTTTCCGATTTGCTTTTTCAAACTGCTTTTTCGGACTGCTTTTTCAGCCTGCTTTTTCGGTTTTGCTTTTTCCACCTGCTTTTTCGGCCTGCTTTTTCAATTCCGCTTTTTTGGACTGCTTTTTCGGCCTGCTTTTTCGGTTCCGCTTTTTCAGATTACTTTTTCGGCCTGCTTTTTCAGTTCCGCTTTTTCGGATTGCTTTTTTCGTATCTGCTTTTTCAGACTGCTACCCTGTTGAATCTCAAGACCATATTTTTCAATGGCGTCAAGATTTCGAGCTTGAAGAGATTTCGTCCTTCAAACTATTGAGACATAATCTCTAGAAATTTTTTCAATTTCTTTGATATTTCAAACCATGCTACAAAGAAGCTCTTCCATTTCTTTTATAGTGTTCTCACAAGAGCTCCATCTTTCGTTTTCTCAATGTGGGATAAGAGATAACTCCCTTTATGTAACTTATGTCTCCAATGTGTTATAAAATAAAGGGGACTCTTTTAATTTAAATATTATTCACAAACTATAGTCTATGCATTAATAAAGTTAAATATTTAAATTTAACTTTATAAAATAGCTTTATCAATGTATAACAAATCTTATCAATGATAAACAAGTCTTCTTGTCGATTTTAAACAATTACCATCGACATACCACTGCCACTAGATGTCTGACCATATCCAAGATGACTTACTATAAATAGTAAGTATGCCCAAAGTTGCCTCAAAACCCCTTAGAAAGACCTGCAACTGAAACTATCTAGGCCAAATGGCCTCTAAGTCCCTTTAATGTCCTGGTTAGCCTACGGGACCATGGGGAAATAGGCTAACGACAACATCATGCTATGAATGCTAAAAAAGGGGACATTACAGATTGAGTCATGTGGTGGTTTGTGACAAACATTTGTATGTCCTCAGCCTCTTCATACATTGTTTTGATCCACTCAATTTGGTTCCCAATCTTTTGTAGCATAAGATTGAGTGAATGGACTATACAAGGTGTCCAAAAGATATGTTGATATCGTGATTCAACCAACAAACTTGCTGCTCTACAATTCTTTGCGTTGTTTGTTTTGATTTGGACAACGTTTCTTACACCCACTTGTTCAGTGACCCCAATTAGGATATCAACAATAAATGACCCATCTTTTACTTTGCCCTCACAATCCACCACTTTTAGAAATATTGCCTCTTTAGGGGACACCGCAAGGACATTGAGCAAGGGACGGTTCCTGGAATCCTTCCAGCCATCTGAGACAATTGTCACCCCTGTCTCAACCCACGAGTCCCTCATGGGCATCAATTGATTTTCAATCCATTGGACCTCATCATCGAACAAGGTGGTGTGCACTTTCTCATACCTGGGGCCACAATACCCTTTTGGAGCTTCATTGGCACCCCTCAACATGTCCTTCCAAAATGGAGAGCGGACAACATTAATGGACAACCCATTTGCATACAGACACCTTTCCACCTTAATGTCAGCAATTTCCTGACCCTTATTTTGAAAAGCAGTTTCTAGTGGCCCCTTTCTTTTGTGTACAACAGGGACAGATTCAGTGTCAGTGTCTGCTGCAGTACTAAAGAGGGGTGGTCTTGTACTATACCATCTAGAGGGGGGGTGGGGGGGGCTTCATTGCCTTCGCTCTTTTACTTTTATTGGCATTGCTACTGTGTTTTTCTGCTCTGCATCCTTCTCTCTCCTCCGCTGCCTCATGCTCTTCAATATATTTTAACACAGTTTGATTTGGTATAGGGGCACCTTTTTTGCCAAGACATTTCTTGACTCCTCTTCCAGTGCATCCACATAAATGACCTACCACACGATAATAAGCACTATTTCTTTTTACACCACATCCTCGACATCTCCAATAGAATGCACCACCTCCTGGAAAGGGTTTTGAAATGTCTACATACTTCCATAGAGGAGAATCAGAGAATCAGAGTTGGGTTCCATTCTTTGTTCAGTGTTGCCTATTGATGAAGAGGTAGATGACATTCCTTTCCCTATGGCAAGAAATTAGATACATATTCATAATTTATATGCAAGGAAATGACAAATTGTGGAATAATGGAAAAGATTCAAAAGAACATATGAAGATTGAAAGAGAAATGGAAAAATGAAAAAAGTAAAAAACTAGAACAAAAACAATAGCAAATGGAATAAGATCTTACCTTTTCCAGCCATTGCAAGCTTGCAAATGTGTATGAATGATGGACAAACACTTGAAGAACACCAACAAATCAATTTTCAAACTCGTCCTTCCACAACCGGATGCTTGCTCAAAAACTTACGCGTTCTCCCTTAAGACAAAATAACTTGTTTAGAAACATAAAATGACAATGAGAGGGCACAAAACCAATTAATAAAACCTTTTAGGTTTATGGATGCCAAAATAATTTTAAAAATTGCTAATAAAACACTTTTCCAGCCGTCCGTTGCTGTGGGTTCAAAATTTTCAAGGTGGTTCACTCAGGTTCGAACCTAGTTCAAACCAGGGGTGCAAAAATCGCACCTTGGTCGAACTAAGTTTGAACCGGACCTGAACTTTGAACTGGTTCGAACTTTCCTTGGTCCGGAGGGGGCGGGGGAGGTACCTGTGCAACTTAGGTTTTTATGATAAACATAGGGATCTTGACTTAGTTTTGACAAATCAGAGATTGAAGCTTTCAATTGGATTGAATTCTTAAATTTTGTAGATTGTTGTCTTTTAACTTCTTGAAATGCTGAAAAAATCTGGAAATGTATAGATTTATTTTATGGAATTCCTTGATTTAATTTTAGAATTGCATTTTGCAGCAAATTGGCTCTGAATTGCTATTAATTCTGCCTTTGATATTGGAAATTCACCCATTTTCTGCCCTAGGCATAGGAATTACATACTTTTTGCCTCTTGAATTTGCTCCCTGGTCTAATTTTTCTTCACAAATTTTCTATCTTTTGCTGGGAATTTGTCCTGATTCTGCCATGGATCTGATGTTATTTACCTTGCATCTGATTTAAATGCTGTCAAATCTCACCTGATTCTACTTCTCCTATTACGATTTCTGGAACTCGCCCCTTACTGTACTTTTCTGCTCTTTAATTCTTGAAATTAATTTGCATTGGAATGATCATTCTTGATTGAACATCAATTGTTATTCCATCAAAGGCCAGCATTTAATTTCATTTTAAACATGCATTCTCCTGCTGTGAGTTGACTCCTTTGTGTTTTGCATTTTTCCTGAATTGTGGAAGCCTGACATGGTAAAGGATCAGAATTTTTTAAGCATGAAAGGACAAGTTAGGTCAGATTTTAAGGTATGCAAGGATTATTAGGGTGGGACTTTCATTTGCCATGCACAAGTGAGGTCAGCCAGCTTCATTCTTTTGCATCTGGCCTTTTCTGATTGGTAGAACTGTAAGCGAGCACCAATTTCAAAACTCAATTCACACTTGCACATTATTGGAAACAAACTCTTCTTATTAATGTGCTCCTAATTCACTTATTTCTGCTGGTAATTTGTATTTGATTTGCTTTCAAATGGTGTTGTTTGTCCTTTCTTATATGGCAGTCATGTTTGAATTTGCAATTTCTCAATGTGGGCTAACACTTTTAAGATTTTGCATTTGAAACTTGTCTCTAATACCTAGGGCAGACATTAGACTATCAGGTGGACTTTGAGGGCAGAAATGTCATGTTTGGCTGAACTTCAAGGGCAGAAATGTCAAGTTGAGCTGGATTAATATGTCAGAAATTGCATGTTTAGCTTGACAAGTACAACAGAATTCCTCCATTCGGCTTGACTTCACATTTTTTAGCTAGATTGTATCTGTATTTTTTCTCTTGGAATTTCTTCACTTTCTCCTTGAATTTTCACTTTTAACCTTCAAAATCTTTCTTTTAAAATCTATTTTTTCCTCAAAGGTGGGTAAATAATCACTAGTGCCGTGGACAAGGACAAGTGCACTTCTGAAAGGGTGCAATTTTAAGGTTAAGCTGGAGTAACAGGGGCAAAATTTCACCTTGTCACCATAGTTTTCACCCTTAAACTTTGGAATATTTTTGTTTCAGCTTGGAATTCTTCTTTCTCAAACAAGGATCTTCATTATATCTTTGGAATTCATCTTGCAATCAAGAATATTCATTTTTGAACATTAATTTTAAATTTCCCTTGAACTTCTTGTTTTTTTCCCCTTGAATTAGGATCTAACCTTGGATTGTGGAGGGGGAACCTTGATCTAGAGGCGGATTTCCACGTCATTAGGATTTAATCCCTGAAAAATTTATTATTCCAAATTTCAATCTAGGAATTCTTAACTCAATTCATCTATTGCTTAAGAGCTAGGAGACTAAAACCCCCAAAAGACTGCCAAGCTAAGGACAACTAAACAAAACATTAAGCTACTAAACAAAAAAGAGGAGCTCCCCATTTGCAATCGCGCATGTGTGGAGGTGGACCTTGATCTAGAAGTGGATTTCTTAAAGGAAGGCCTCAAACTTGGATTTTGTCATTAAGAACTAATCCTTGAAAATTTCTTTATTCCAAATTTTGATCTAAAATAAAAAAGAAAAATAAGTTTACAAAATTAATTTTTATTTTATTTTACTAAAGTGAAACATTTTTTATCTTATCTTTAAGAGCTCCAATTTTGAGAATGCTCTAAATATGCCTTGTGACATGGTGGTTGATGACGAGCGTTTGGATCTCTTCGACCTCAACATACACATTCCAAGCATTCACTTCCTCAATGGCTTGTAAAAGAATATTAAGAATAAATGCACCATTCTTCACTTCTCCTTCACAATCCACAACTCTCAAAAATATATTTTTTTAGGGGTCATACAATAACATTGATCAATCGGCAATATTTTGCATCTTTCCATCCATAGTAATGATGAACTCCCCTCTTTCAACCCAAGAATCTATGATGGGATTCCAGAAGTTCTCTACAAATTTCACCCCTTATCCAATAAGGTGCTATACATTTTTTCAAAATCTTGGCCCTTGTACTCTTTTGGGGTCTTATTAAGCAATTTCAGTATTTGTTTTTTACTATGGGTAAAATAGGTTTTGAAGGGACACAAATACATAGATTTTGTTAGGATCCGAAACCTAATTACAAGTTCTTGCTAATAGGTATCACATAGACAAACAATAAGCACCACTACAACAAAACAAGAGAATCAAAACATTTGGAAGCCATGCACAACAAGGAAAAGGCCAGAACCACCTGATAACATAGGAACATCGACCATTATTCCCCCCACAATGTAAAATCTTCACTCATTCTTATATTGTTGAACAATGTTGTATCAAATATGGCAACTCCTCTCTAAGTTCCAACTTGCTCTTTTTATCCATTGAAGGTCCAAACATTCATTTTGCTTAACAGTAGAAGCGAACATGTCCTTCCATTCTCAAACTCATCCACAATACGTGAATATCTTGATTTAGTATGATTGTGCCACATGAATGACTACAACTCATACGTCGAGTTTCATTTATCAAAGACAGACTCGTAGATGGTTCAAATGAATTCTTAAAACTTCATGAACGTCTCCCAACAAGTCAATTTGCTTTGTTCATGCAAAGGTATTTGTTAGATCTTTTGATTAATCCTATATTATGCATCACATAAGATTGTAATCATATATCATAGGATAGGCCCATTAACATCACATAGTCATGAGGTATATTCATGAATCAAAATCATCTTGACTGCTATAATTTATTGATCACTGAAGAATCCATCTCAACATGGTTTACTTCCTCTCAATCAATATGACCGAGATCACCGAAAGTTGACTGAGTCATATCCTCTATTTTATTGCTCTATTTCAAGGTTGCCTCTAATGAAATGTCAAGCTCCCTTTGAATCTCAATCTCCCTCATCCTGCATTAACATTCTTGGAGGAAAGGATCAAAGCACATAGTTCTTATAATATAAATATAAACAAGAGTGATAACATTAATTAGAATGTTAGTAATTTAACTCTTGCTTATTGCTAATAATAACATAAATAATTTTAACATAGCTCTTTAGTTTAAATTTCCAATGAAAGAAATAAGAAAACATAATATTCAATCTTTACCTTTCATACTCCCATAACGAATCTCTTTATATTTAACAAAATTATAAATTGTCATCATTTCCTTACACTATCAAATATCCACCATAATATGTAAATAATGCAAGGAATTAAAAATATATAATTGCCTTGGACTATTTGACAAATTATAATTACGTTCAAGTTAAATAAAAAACATTTATGAACATACCTCTTGAATTTACGTTATAGATGCATTATATATGTTGTTACCCGTGTCGATGTTCATATGTATGCACTTCGTGTGACATCTCTACTTTTCAATGGTTTAGCCCATCCTTACATATCGCCTAAACCTTTCTTTATTTCACATTATAGTCTAATGTGTTCTTATTTATTGCATACAGCCACTATTGATTGGATGAGCCTCTTTAATGGATAGCCTTGTCACCAAGGTCCCCATGCTATCGTTGATTAGTTTGTGCGCTCTATGGTGTCTTTGGGCCAAGCGATAAGATGGGGCCATCGTTGATTATACTACCAGTCCAATCGGCATGCCGACTAATGGGAATTGATGTACTTCTCTTCAATGGTTTCGGTTGGAGTTTTTTTTTATGTCTATGGTCCTCGCTATGGGGTCAGATTTGGTGTTCATTGAGGTTAGACTTCCATTCATTGCCTTTGTATTTACCCGCTGGTATTGCTTGATGTGATTCAATTATTGGTAAATGAGATTGCCATCGATGAGAATCCTTTTGATGTTTTTCTTGTTGGTTATATATATGCCAGATCATAAAATATGTAAATCAATGTTTTCCCTTTCAAAGCTTCAAACTTGTAGAATCTTTAGAATTCCATTCCTTTTTAATGCTTGCTCGTTGATAATTGAGGAAAGGTTTGCCCTCCTTTCTATTCCATGCCACTTCCAATGTGTATCTATATCTTCAACCACCAATGCCACGTGTTCATTCTTATCCACCTTGGCAATAGCTTCGTGAGTCCATTCAATTGCTTATTATAATCTAAGTGGTGGTTTAATTAATTTCTCTTAACTTATCGATCATTTATACTCCTATTGCTTCGTTCTTACTTGTTGTAAACTTATCGTGCTTCTTCTTGTGTCCCCGAAATGAATAAAGGTTGAATGAAACATATGAGATGTGCATGTGGTTGAATCGAGAGATAATAAGCTTGTATATATTTGCAATTGGAGAAAGTGTATATCCATTATTGATGCCCAAGGTATACCTGACGACCAAATCTCATGTATGGTAAAGATTGAAACGATAATTGTTATCCTCCCTTCAAAGCTCGATCTAATTCAATGACTTTATAAGAATATTACTTAGGATCTATTCTCGCAACAAATATTTATCTTTGAACTATAATGTTTCTACGCAGAAATTTAAATTTTTCAATAACAGTATGGTCTTTTATTACGTTAGATATTTGCACTTCCCTTTGATAGATGACTTATCAATAACGTTGAAATATTTGATTCAAATTTCAAATGTAAAGCTAGGGTTTGTCCTTTTATCCACTATCCACTTTGGTTTGTTGTTTATTATCTTCATTACCTCAATTTCTATTTTATTTTATGGGTCTCTACTTCCTTCGATCACCTTATAATAGAAGGTCACGTGTATAGTCCAAATGACATGGACCTTCAGTTATCCGCTACCTGGCCTCAATTTTAACGCAACTTTGGTGTTGATGTTGAGCCTCCAATTTGCGAGCATTGATTTTGCAAGAATTCACAAGCCTTAGACGTCACAAAGACTTCATTCAATTGACCGACAAAGTAGAATCATAACAAAAACAATCAAGAATGTGATTGAATTTGGATTCTATATGATTTCTATGGGTGTCTGGTTTCTTCATTGTCTCTATTCGATAGTTAAGAAACTCCTCATAAATTAGGTAGAGATTTCTTATATTTGCAATTGGCTCTGATACCATTTTAACTTCTAGGATCTCTGCAAATGTAATAATATTGCCGTTATAATTGATCTGTTTCAAATGCAGATCCCAAAGTCTTATGAATATAAGAGTAGGAGACATGTCTCATGAAGAGACATGTCTTTATGATTAATCATTATTAGTTAATATATATCACAATATAACATATGATTTATACATATATATATATATATTTCAATATTGCATCTTAAGAGTAAATCAATCCGACTGTAGCTATAATCTTAATAGTACCAACTTTCTTTTCCTATAAGAATATCCTTATACATAAAGGAAAAGATCAAGACAAATAACCCTTATAGTATATATAGAAAATGTAAAAGATAAAAATACTTATATGCACATAAAGATTCAAAAATTGTCTTTTTAGATTATTTGAGAATGGAACATCTCCCCTCTAAATAAGGTTCAAGTGGGAATGGAACAATGTTTATTAGTTCCCCCCACAATGTAAAATTCCCACTTATTCCGTTATTCATAACTTTCTTGGCACATTCTTCTCTTTTTAGTATATTGCTTCTTGAAGGGTTGGGATGATGGTAGATTTGAATACATCATAATTTCACCCATCAATCTTCAACCAATATTTTGGATGATAGGGTTGTGTTTCTTAAATAATGAAAGGGCATATTTCCTCCACCATTACATTTCATAACTCAAACAAATCTTAACCTTATGTAAATGCCCCTTCATCTTTAAACTGCTAATGATACTAAATGATCTTGTATTCTTTCTTCAATTGAACTATGAAATAGGTCATATGGTATTTGGTGGTGTATGACATCATCTTGGTTCATGGCTCAGTACATGCAAATCCAGAGATCATTGGATTTATGCCCAAGAGATTCATGTCCAATATATCCCTATCAAAGCAATTAAATTTTTTGAGTAAATTGTTTGCTCCATTTCCATTGATATTTTTATCTATTAAAACTAATTTTCTGGCCTTCATAATCAATGCCAACCAGATATTCTCTGTAATTATAAAACACTCGAATCATTTTCTCTGCTAGTGTTCTTTCAGCCTACACTAAAACGGTAGCTTGAGACAATGTATGGACATCGATCAAATGATAGTAGAGAGGGACACACATGATCATGTATTACAGTTTGAAATGCTCTTATCGACATGTATGCTTGATTCCACATCATTTCTGAACTCTTGCATACCATTACTATGGTGACACCATATGTTTAATGCCAACACATTTTCCTTATTGTTCTAACTATTGAACATTGTATAAGGATTTCTACACCCAAACACAAGCGTTGATACTATATCATGCTTTGTTCTTATCTTGTTGGTCTTTATTTCTATGACATTAGTATCTTGCTCTGTGAACTTACACTTGTTGTTTGTAGGCTGTTTTGGTTATTACGATAATAGATAGTTTATATTATCTCTGTTTATTAGCGAATGGTTATCTATTGTAATCTTTTGTAAATATTAGAATGTTTTAAATATTTAGTTTTTTGTTTCTAGAATAGAATGTTTCTATTCTTTAGTTAGTTGCAGATAATTGTTACTTTTCTCTTAGCTTGAATAAAATGTTTCTATTCTTTACGATTGTTTCTTAAGGAAACATCATTCAATCTCTTGTATAAATTGATCTCTTGATCACTGCTAAGAACAAGCAAATATTTTCCAATTATAGCCAATACTCTAAATTTTTTCAAAAATAATTATAATTTCTTGGTTGAAATTATCTGCCTTTTATTTTCGAAATTATGTATACGCATATTTGCTTCCAACTTTCTCTATAATCCGACTAGGGTTTCCGTTTTGAGAGATCTGAATTTGCCGATTTTTGGTTTGGTTTGGTTTTGTAACCCTTTTTGTTCAGATCCGTTTGTTTTTTCTCCACATTTTCGCTATTTTTGTGGTTTTTTCTGCAGCAGGGCCATTTTTGTTCACAACCCTGATTTTTTGTACCAGATTAAAAAACAATCTACAAATTCTTGGTGGGTTTTAGAGATCTCAATTGGGTTTTCTGTTATTTCTGGGTGACTCAATTTTGTGCCTCAATTTTTTGAGGCTGTCAATCTTGAAACCAACAACATATTCTTTCTGGGTCACCCCTTAAATTTTTTGAGTCTATACTTTTTGAGAGTTGCATGTATTTGTATGTTTGTATTATGAAAGTAATTGGTAAATACTTGATATTAACAGAGACCAAAAGGTCAATTTACACAAAAAAATGAGACGATGTTTCCTTAGAAAATGATCGTAAAGAATAGAAACATTCTATTCTAGAGAAAGCAAAAAACGAAAGCAAATTGAAGCTTATTAGATATCTACAATAGATAACCATTATCTAATAATAGACAACTTATCTATTATTGTAATACCCTCCCTTAATGGTTAATCTAACACACCAAGTTGTCCTCTGAATTTGACAAATTTATTGGGACCAAGAGGTTTAGTGAGAATGTATGCAATCTGATCTGTGGTAGGAACATACTGCAGATCTATAGTCCCGTCTTCAACTAGTTGTCGTATGTAATGACAGTGAACATCCACATGCTTGGTTCATTCATGGAGGACTGGATTTCGTACTAATTTGATAATGCCTTCGTTATTAAAAAATAGAGTAGTCGGTCCTGTTGGTGACATCTGCATATCCCCAAGCCTCTGACAAAGCCAAACAACTTCACATCCTACCTTAACAGTCCCTCTGTATTCGGCCTCTGTAGAAGAGAGAGAAACTGCCTGCTGCTTCTTATTGGTCCTGGTGATTGCACCAGATCCCAAACTGATCACATATTCAGAGGTTGACTTTTTATCATCAACAGAGCCTGCCCAATCTTAATTTGTGAACCCATTGAGTTTAAGATTAGAACTTCGAGAGTACAAAAGTCCATAATCTGAAGTGCCCTGCACATAACGAAGCACACACTTTGTTGCCATGCAATGATCAGCCTTAGGAGCTGTCATAAAGTATGAAATATAGCTGATTGCGAAGCTGATATCAGGCCTAGTAGCAGAGAGGTAGATGAGGCTGCCTACTAGTTGCCTGTATGTAGTATCATCAATGGAAGGAGAATCAGACTTTGCTAATAACTTGAAACCTTTCTCTATAGGTGTAGATGCAGGTTTGCAATCCTACATATGGAATTTGTCTAATAGGGCCCTGGTATATTTGGACTAAGAGATGAATATACCAAAAGACTGTTGCCAAATTTCAACACCTAGGCAATAATGTATGAGCCCAAGGTTAGTCATATGAAAAGACTGGTATAAATTTTGTTTGATTCCCTAAATCAAAGATGTCGAACTGCATGTGATGATCAGATCATCTACATAAATAATCGGAAGGATGATGTCACTGTCAGTAGTCTTGATGTACAGATTTGAGTTTGAAGAACGCCTCTTGAAGCCTTGATCACTGAGGTAGTTATCAATTTTTATGTACCATGCTTGAGGGGCTTGCTTCAAGCCATAGAGAGCTTTTACCAATTTGAGAACCTGATGGTCTTTACCAGCAAACTTGAAACTAGGAGGCTGTGTCATGTAGACCTCTTCATGGAGATCACCATTCAGGAAAGCACTCTTGACGTCCATCTAATGGACCTTCTAGCCAAACTGTGCTGCCATGGCTGGGACTAATTTGATGGTGCTCATCTTTGCAGTAGGAGCAAAGGTCTCTTCATAATCAATGCCTTGACGTTTAGAAAAGTCCGTCGCCACTAAACGAGCTTTATACTTATCCAAAGTACCATCCGATTTGTATTTGATTTTGTAGACCCATTTTCAGTCAATGGGTTTCTTCCCTGGTGGAAGATCAGAAAGGACCTAGGTTTTGTTCTTCAGCAGGCTCTGGTGTTCAGATGTCATGGCCTGTTCCCACTTTGGAATTCCTTTAGCCTCAAAATATGTTTGAGGTTCAAACAAACTGTGAAATGTTGGCCATAAGAGAAAAGTTAACAGAATCTGTAGTTTTGCTCTTTTTCCAAGCAGTTCTCTCATCAATGAGCTCATCATCACGAAGATCAGCAAGTGTCTTAGCCCACCACTCAGGCCGAATAGGAGAATGACCAATATTAGTACTAGGAAATGCTTGATCAGTAGGATTCTCATTAGAATAATCAGGATCAAACTCAGGTGAAGCATCTACAAAGCGAGCTGATCGTACAGGAGAAGCCGGAGGTGTCTGTACAGGTATCACTGGTATAACTGGAGTTGCAGGAGCTACTGGAGCCCTCCCATTAGGTGGACCTAATGGAAGTCGAACTCCCAAATCATGAGCCATCATAGGCTAGTTTGCTGGATCAGGAATAGGAGAAACATGCATGAAAGGTCCTCGCTACTCATCAAAGAATACATCACGACTGTAGATGAGACGAGATGTCTCAACATCGATTAGGCAGTAGGCTTTGTGAACACTGCTATATCCAACAAGCATGAGTTTTTGACTCTTGGCATCCAACTTGGTGCGTGACGCATCAGGGATCCAAACAAAAGCAAGGGAGCCAAAAACCTTCAGGTGATTGATTCTGGACTTGCGATCTAACCAGGCCTCTTTTAGAGTTTTACCTTTGACCACCATTGTGGGTGACCGGTTCAACAGATAAATTGTAGTGTTAACAGCTTTTGCCTAAAACTGCTTTGGAAGATGTCTGTGTTCGAGCATGGATCGAGCCATCTTGGTGATTGTCTTGTTCCGACGTTCAACTACACTATTATGTTGTGGCGTGTGGGGTGTGGTTAACTGGATTTGATGCCATGTGTATCCAAGAAGTTGGAGAAAACATTAGAACAAAATTCCCCCCATTGTCTGATCCAAGAGTAATAATAGATTTCCTAGACTCTTTTTCAACTAAAGGTTTAAACTTCTGAGATACAAGAAATGCATCTGATTTCTTTTTAAGGAAATACACCCACATTTTTCTACTAAAATCATCAACAAACAACAAAAAATACCTAGACCTAAGAACAAAAGGAGTGGCCATAGGGCTGTAGATATTGGCATGAACAAGCTGAATTACTTGAGAAGTTTGCCATGAATTGCCACCGGTGAAAAGTGTGCGAGGTTGCTTCCCAGCCTGGCATGCGTCACAAACTCCAAGCTGTTGAGTTTGAATCTCTGTCAATCCAAGAATAGGCTCATCTTGAGCAAACTGTGAGAGATAATGCACATTTAAGTGCCCATATCACTGATGCCAAGGTGTGCTGACAGAAGATCATTGAGCAGCCATAGCTATGTCCTGAGAATCACCAGAATCAGTAAGTCTGAAAAGACCATGATCCTCAAGACCCACTGCAACTTTAGACTTAGTCGCTCGATCAGTGATGGTGCACTGATGTGAACTGAAGGTGACTGCCAAGTGTGAAGAATATTGCAACAACTGATTGACTGAGAATAGATTGAGTTTTGTCCTTGGAACGTAGTACACATCAAGGAATATGAGATTCTTCCCATCAGACTAAAGCTGAATGTTTCCCTTACCGACAACCATGTAATCCTTACCGACAACCATGTAATCTTCTCTGCCACCAAAAATAAGAGTTTGAGTAGGGCTGGTAGTCAGTAAACCAGTCTCTGTGATGAGTGAAATGATGAGAGGCACCTGAATCAATGTAAAATGCAGATTCTGCTTGCTTAGTGTGCTATGCACTGTTCGTTTTGGGCTACAGACCTAATTTCTTAGACTATACAGCTAAGCATTTCCGACATTCAACCTTCATGTTTCCAAACTTGTGGTAGTAGTTGCATTGAATGTTCTTCTTTCTGGAACCATCTGATGATGGAGTATAAGACTTCTGTTGAGATGGCTGTTGAAACTTGCTCTTATCCTTTTGAAAGGATTTTGCAACAAAGGCTTGCTCTGTGGAGGTGGAACCGGAGCTGCTACCAAATTGTTGTTTCCACTGATCTTGCTGAAGCAACAGTGTGCAAAGATCAATAAACTTCAAATCAACACTAGAAGATGTGATGTCGAGAGTCTCGATAAAATGCTCATAGAATTTTGGTAAACTCCGAAGAGTGATAACCACAATAGCCTCCTCCTCCATCTTGCAACCGATGGCAAGTAACTGATCACGGATTTCTTGAATCCGATTCAGGTGTGCCTAGAGTGAGGTGCGCTCATCCATGACAATAGAAAATAGTGTTCTTTAGAAAAAAGGCTTTGCTTTTGTCAGAAGTCTCATGAAGACCTTTGAGATGTGTCCAGATCTTGGCAACTGTCTTGCCGGTTGGAATCTGAGAAAGTTGATCATTAGCCACGGATAATTTGAGAAGCATCACTGCGTCTCGATTATTCAAATCCCATGTATCTTGATCAGAACCCGAAGAAGTCGGACACTTCGTAACACCCATAACAAGTTGATTGGTGCTCTGATATTAAAAAAATTGCGATGATCCGTTGCTTCTAGGTGCCATAATTTTGACCATTGAATTTGGAGTTATGCTCGAGCAAAATTTTTGTTAGAGATGCCATGGCACGGTTTTCAATAAAAATCTGTGAAGCCATATTCTTCGAGGCAAAAATACGGAAGACCCAAAAGATTCAGTGTGACCCAAAAGAGAGCTTGGAAAACCCAGAAGGAATATGTTGTCATTTGTTGGATTCGCTGGCTTGAGAATTGAGACACAAAAATCAAGGCACCTAGAAAAATGGATGACAACCCAGTTGAGCTCTTAAAAAACCCACCAAGAATCAAGAATCAAAATATTATTCGGACCCAAAAATTAGGGTTTCGGGCAAAACCCTAGCCGGCAACAAAACAATGTCCAAATAATGGCAGAATTAAGAAGAAACGTTGAACTAGACTAAGAACTAGTTGGATTTGAAAGGTGACAAACGCTGTGTAAAGGGCGCAACTTTATTTAGGAAAACACCGAAGAAATGTAGAGTCGCAAGCTGCCATATATCACCAAAATACGACACCAAAAAACCAGAAACGATTTGGAAAAATAGCGCCAAAAAACACATGATTTGGAAAAAATCACGTAGGTGTAGAGATTAGATGCGATTTTTCCAGTTGTGGGTAGCTGGAAAATCGCTCGGGATGTAGTGGTTTCTAGTTGTGAGTAGGAAAAAAACACTCGGGATGCAGTCAAATGGTCGAAACTTTGCATCAATGAACTACGAACCAAGGAGCATTCGTGTTGCAGACAAATTTGGTGATATGTTACTCTAAAAACCCTAGCCAAATCTATTTCAGGTGCGATTTTTGGTTACAAATCTCCATGATTCGAACATATACAAAAAATAGAAATCCTAGACGGATTTTTGTGAAAGATCAGAAATAATTTTGAAAAATCTTAACAAATAATTTGAAAAAGAATTATAAATTTTTCGGAAAAATTTGAAGCATTGGCTTTGATACCATATTACGGAAGTAATTGGTAAATACTTGCTTAATATTAACAGAGACCAAAATGTCAATTTATACAAAAGAATGAGACAATGTTTTCTTAAGAAACGATCATAAAAAATAGAAACATTCTATTCTAGAGAAAGCAAAAAACGAGAGCAAACTAAAGCTTATTAGATATTTACAATAGATAACCATTAACTAATAATAGACGACTTGTCTATTATTGTAATAGTTTGCATGTGTTGCTTTACCATGCAAAGTTTCGTGTTTTGCCTCCCTTCAAAATTATGGTGGGTTTGTAACTTTGTAATATTTTTCCTCAAAAACTGTTTGTTGGGATTTACCATTTTTCCTAAAAATGAAGCTTTATATTGTCAAGTTTTGATTGATTTTTCACCTAAAAAATCATGGCTTTTTGCGGTTTGTTTTGGAGCATTATGCTCATATGCAAAGTTTTGGAGCATTATCCAAAGTACCATCAGCAGTCTTCTCAGCTGACATCCTCTACTCCAGATTCAAAAGGCTTCTGAAAGAAAAACATTCAATGCAACTATTGCCACCAGTTTGGTCACATGAAGGTTGAATGTTGGAGGTGCTTAGCTGCCCTATCTAAGCAATTTGGTTCGCAGCCCACAACAAACAGTGCAGAGCCCCTTGAGAAGACAAAATCTGCCTTTTATGCTTTTTGACAGCTTTGTGCTCTGGATATATTAACCATTATGGGAGGGTATTACGATAATAGATAGTTTTTATTATACCAGTTTAGTATCTAATGGTTATCTATTGTAATCTTTTGTAAATATTATAATGTTTTTAATATTCAGTTTTCTATTTCTATAATAGAATGTTTCCATTCTTTAGTTAGTTGTAGATAACTGTTAGTTTTCTCTTAGCTAGAATAGAATGTTTCTATTCTTTATGATTGTTTCTTAAGGAAACATCATTTAGTCTCTTGTATAAATTGACTTCTTGATCACTATTAATAGCAAACAAATATTTTCCAATTACTTCGTAATATTGGTATCATATTTCCTTCCTATACTTCTGTGATGCGATATCACTCCATAATAAATCATTGCATATGGAAGTAATATTTGAATTGTTATCTATTGCCATATTATTCTTGGAGGTTGGCTGAAGAACTTCACAAAGGATGGTGTGTTGATTTGCTAAGTCTATACTTGTTGACATGTCAATGTAATGCTAATAGTTCACGCAACAGATGCAAATGTCTATACCATAAGTCGATGGTCTTCATGATTCTATTGTTTACTTCCTCAAGTATTACATCATCTTATTTTGATGAACTAAGACTTGTTCTTCATACGGTAGTCTTTTGAAACTATTGCCCAAAGACCACTGATTGCTGCCAATAACTAGTATCCATAACATCAGCTGCTCATAACAAAGCTTGTATATTATCAATCATTTAGTCATCAAAACCACTGGCGGTGCTTTGTATAGGGATTATGATTTGATGTCAACCAAGTTACTGTTAGAGTAATAAGATATTTCCTTATTAATTAAATCATTTTGATTTAATTATTAATTCATTTATTATCTCTACTTTACTTAAGCTAAACTTTAGGCATATAATAATTATTTATTTTATTAATTATTATCATGCAATTTAGGTTTTACCTGTTAGGGTTTTGATCTCCTTTTATAAGGATTGATCTCTTTGTAATTTTATTATTTGACTTTAGATATGGCAATTTCTCTTTTTGCTCATCAAGAATGTCTCATTTATGGATCTGGCAATTTCAGCCTCCATAGCCTTTTGCTTCTCTCTTATGTGATAGGTGTACGCATGTAGGTGATTCTTGGGAGCTATAGGGTTGATCTTTAGCTAAGTTTATCTTGAGGGGAGGTGTTAGATGTTCAATATATTAGCTTTATATGTAATTTTGTAAATTACTATTAAATGATTATTCAATATTAAATATTGATGCAATATTTGTATGGAGATATTTGTTTGTGTTTTAATATGTTTGTAGGATATATTACACGTCATTTGCAAGTTATTCTGGGACTCGCACATCTTCCTTATAGCGGCCATCTTCCTGCCGGTTACATATTCATCAATTAAGATTATTAATCAGCGGTTATCGTGGACAACCTTCAACATTCTTATTTCCTTATCGAAGGTCTTTAGTGTTGGCGATTATCATAATCTTAATGATGACATCCTTCGGCACCAGTTACATGATTATTCTTGCGACTCTCGGCTTTTCTGTCATTTATATTCACAAACGACAGAGCATGATTGGTATGATGGATTTCTTGAATCGTTTTTATTCAAGAAAATTTTGGGCGTCTTATTATGTTCGCAGTCTTATATATGTTTGATCAATATAGCATCAAATGATATAAGGGTGATCTACGTATATCTTGTGTTGTATTGTGTTCAATACTGGACTGTAAGTGATATATGTTTGAGTATTTCTGATGTTATTCAGATATACAAAAGTTATCTTTTGTTGTGATTAGTGAGCAGTAGCTCTGAATATTGTAATACAAGTTTTTCATCAATAAAGGTTTCACTTTTGAGGCTTGGTTGTTTCCCTCAGTGAAGAGGGTTTTTCCTAGGATATATGTTGGTGGTATTTATATTGCTTTTCTAGTCTAGTTTCAATATTAAAGTAATAAGATATTTCCTTATTAATTAAATCATTTTGATTTAATTATTAAGTCACTTATTATCTCTACTTTACTTAAGCTAAACTGACATATAATAATTAATTGTTTTATTAAATATTATCATGCAACTTAGGTTTTACTTGTTAGGGTTTTGATCTCCTTTTATATGGATTGATCTCTTTGTAATTTTAGTAATTCACTTCTGATATAGCAATTTCTCTTTTTGCTCATCACGAATGTCTCATCTATCTATCTGGCAATTTCAGTCTCCATAGCCTTTTGCTTCTCTCTTATGTGACAGGTGTTTGCATGCAAGTGATTCTTGGGAGTTGGGTTGATCTTTCATCAACTTCAATAGTTACCAATGTTACGCTTTGTCCATTTCCATCATACCATATTTTGTTGAACACTGAAACTATCCACATCTAATCATGCTGAAGCCATGAGTATATACTCTGTCCAGTATCACTGCATATGTCTTAGTCTTATTACTGTAGTAAGAACATCATAATTTGAAGTTGTTGGCACAAGGTCTTCATTACCATCAATTTTGTTGACTCTCCTATTGTTTGGTGGAGATATTGCATCACTAATGATGATTCAAATATGTCCCTTACACTTTCTAAAATGATGTTCTCTGCCTACTCCCGTCCCGCAGGAAGTGATATTGATGCTGTCACAATACTTATTTATCACAGTGTAATTTGATGGAGGAATACATCCACTTGTCATCGTTTCATCACCAAGATATTATTGTTTTCTCTAGGAAATGTCGTATCTTGCACAAGTTATTTATATTCCAAAATGGTATACTCAATGTTTTTATTACTAACTTGAAACTCTTGATGCCACAATGTATCATTCAACTTAAGTTGCTGCAATAGATTATTCCTCTAAACTTCATAACTTCTTGGAATCTGTCCAAGCATGACTATTGCTGCTGTCAATACTTAGGCCAAATATTGTTGGTGTTTGTTTTTATTGTATTAAACACCAGCGCATATCTTGCCTTGCTATATTCTGCTGACTAATTGCTGTTAATTCCTCCATATCCTCACTTGCCAGTTTGATCGTATGCTGAAAAGAGCGTGGGGTGATGCTCATAAAAATTGCAGGTGTATGTTGTATCTGTCATGCTTTCCGTTTTATCTGCTTATGCTTGGTGCTCGGTCTGAGTAGTTAATTCATTCCATCTCCCTCCCTATTTCCTTTACTTATTGAGTGCGACTTCAGTAAATAATAAGTGTTCCCTTCCTATTGCTGAAACCTAAACACACTGCTGAATATGGACCTTCCAAATAATAATCATATGTGGATCCCAATTATTATGGAATATCAACAGCCTCTATTCCACTTTATTTTCATTAATTAATTTATTATCCTTCTTTCGTTTCATCTGCAATTTGGCTTTGATACCATGTTGAGTAACATGGATTGTTTCTGCAAATGTAGAATCATGGCTATTGTTATTGATGACCAAATGTATATTTGGATCTCATATAAATATGAGAGGAGACATGAAGAGACATGTTTCTATGGTGTAATCATCATTTAAATAATATTATATTAACATGAATAATAATAATATGTATAACAATATATATATATTATTAACGTGGATAAGTATATATAGGAAATGATGATTACCGATAGCAATAGTACATATCAGATTGAATCAATCCGACTGAAGCTACAACTTTAACAGTAAGACACTTTTGCCAAAAGGCCAAAAAGGACTTATAGTTCAATCACTCAAGTAAAATAACAAACTAAAGACTTCCCAAAATACTTAATCAATTCCAATAAATGGAATCCAACTACAGAAAATTTGACCCCAGTCAATTCCAATTTAATTCTAACTCAACTGCGAGAGCCAGGGGAATTCTAAATGTACAAATGCATATTGGCCTATCACAGGATGTATACGAATTTCAGATTTACACATTTACACACATGTCAGAGGTATAATAAACAATAACGGATACATCATTTATAGAGGGACAATATTGGCTAAAAGTGAACAGCTGGTGAAACACTCTCTTTTGCCACTACCGGGGATAAGACACGCATAAACTTGCAGCTCAGGCAGAACTGTGTCTGTTAACTGTTCACTAAAACTGTAAAACACAAACATCAAGTGCACCTGCTCACAATATAAATAGTCGAAGAATATTTATGAATAATAAAATATGTGTAATGGAACAGTGACGCTCTTGTAACATGATCATTCATATGTATTAGACTGTCACAGCACTGGTTGATCCATATTTTGATCCTCAAAATACATTTTATTTAAACATTTCATGTAAATTTAAAGCTTTAAAATAACCATTTTAGAACATACGAATCCCAAAGCAGTGAAAATCTTAAATCAGATATCCATTGACACAAGACACCATATAACAAGAAAAAAGATATAATCCTCATAATAACATTACCTATTGTTCTCAAAAACAAAATACGCCAGTTATTATCATAAAGCATCAATGTCACATCAAAATGACATGATGTAGATATGATCAATATGGTAATCAGCAGTAAAATCTAATAGCTAATTAGCAATGATACTGGTAGATCCAAAACAATAAAGAGTCCAATCTCGGTTCAAAATCACATGGAACAGAACACAACCATGGGAGGCAACTTTTGCTTTCTAATAGATTCGAACACCTTAGATTTTCGCTGTTTTTGCTTTCTAGTAGTTTCCTTTAATTTTCTGCAATATCTTTTTGTGAAAATTGCTTTTTGATCTACTTTAATTACACAAGCATGATGAAATAATATTAATTTTAACTAATATGCTATGGTTTTCTTCCCGCAGGATCTTGATGCTGTTGAGGCTCTTATTCAAGGGCTTGTTCTATTCCAGGGAGGGGTTTTAATGGTATGGTTCTATTCTTGTTGATTTTTTCCTCTTTGATGTGCATTCTCTCTTTCTTGTTGTATTCTTGGCTTCTGGTTTTTCATGAAGCTTTTGATATTTTGTGATTTCAGGTCAGTCACGATGAACACCTTATATCAGGAAGTGTTGATGAGTTGTGGGCGGTATCTCAAGGCAGGGTAACACCATTCCATGGAACATTTCAGGACTACAAAAAGTCCCTTAAGGCAGCATAAGAAGGTGACTGGCGTAAGTTTACATGTGAATTTACGGTGTCTACTCTTAAAAGGAAAGGGTGATGCATCATGCATGAGCATTTATTTTAATTCAATGCTATGGTTCTCTCTCTTCAAGTTTAGATATTAATTTCATCATATATGTTTGACACAGACAATGAATCTCATTGCTTTATGCTCTGGAAAATTATTCATTGCATTGAATTCTTCCTCCACATTGGGTATATGTAAAGAAAAGAAAACTGTTTAAATAAACGTGGCTACAGAGAATCAATTTATCAAGATTGTCATCACCGAATCAATTTATCAAGATTGTCATCACCAGCCTTAATGTTTAGATACCATTGTCAAGATTGAGTCGAGGACAGAACTATGGCAGAAAAGGAGTATGCATTCCAGTCCTCATCTGACCCGTTGAAAAGCAGGAAGGTATATTATATAAGAGCTTGTGCAAGTAAGTTCGTACATGTTATACAGGTGGGAAAAATTCCATACTCATTGTGGCCTTATGTTTGGCTTGAAAGAATTGTTGTTTAAAGTTTCAATGCAGAGGAAAGCTCCAGCCTCTGCATGACTGACTTTGCATGAGAGTCCCTAAGATGATTGGACGGTATTATCAAGCATTTTCAGGAAGCGCTAGTTAATGTGCATGATTCTGAGTCTTTAAGCATTTATGAACATTGTGCTCACCCACAGTGTACTACAGAACGAGTTGTAATATTAGAAGAAATTACCTCCTAATTCAAATATTTTATAGCTTAAATAGAACTTTAAAGATTTATGACAGTTGTGTGAAAGATGAATGGCCAAACCAGATGAATTTTTAATTTTGAAGGGCATAAGGTGGTTATCAGTGAGTGGAATGTACAATTATGTTAGCAGCACGAGTTTCTGATTATATATATAATCGATGGGAGATAATTTGAATCTTTTAGATAATATTATTTAATATTTTTGCAAACTTTTGACAGAGCTTTGAGTTTAACATGCAACGCAATATAGCTTATAACACAAATGACTAATAGTGTCATCACTAGCGCATCCATCCTTTTCTGATATTGTCTAAGCTTTTCCATACTTTTCATTAGGGCTTTTGTTTGGACTTTGTTGGAAGGCAACAAATGTTTGGACTTTGTTGGAAGGCAACAAATAGCCAATAGGTTTGCATTTGAAGTACCCATGGCTAAACAGCCATGTAAAAGGCCAGTTTGAATGAATCAATGAAGAATTTTAATCATGTACATGAGACCAAACAGACTTAAGGGACTGTGGGATTACAGGATTACAGCCCTATACTAATACCAAATTCTTTTCCAAATCTGACCTCGTACTATGTCACTTGACGATCAAACTAGCTCCATTAATCTTATCCTCTCCGAACAAGTTGCGCATGTTGTCCACCTTTGAACCAATCTCGTATTGAGCCTCGATGTCACCATACACTGTTACAATTTTACTTTTATATTTTGGCAGAATAAGATCAAGAACCCAAACTCTCATGGGATTAATCTGGATTAAGATTAAACTAGAACAAGTAGTAAGGCACAAAATCTCTTACTTATCTTTAAACTTCAATAAAACACTTAAAACTGAAGCCCAATATCTTCAGCTTTCAGTATTTGCAGCCACTATTTAACTATAGTTATCTTTTCCAAACTTTTGGGTTGCAAATCTCTGAGACTGATTAATGTATTCTTATGTTACTTGGTCTTTCTTAAATTCAGTTTTAGCTTCTCTTGTGTGAATCCTTTGTGTGTTCAATTTAGTTCTTTAAGACTTTGTTTTAAATTTTAGGACACGCAACACTAAAATTTATGTGTGTAGTGTAGTGTTCAGATCTACACCTGTGATAAAAATTAGAACAAATTAATCAGACAATATGACACAGTTGTTTCAAATTTGTCAATTGTGTAGCAGATTCTGGTTATATGTAATAAATTGTTGATATTTGTGGTGAATATGTTGTAGATACATTGTTTGATTCTGTAACCTACATAATAACTAAAAACTGCATGTGTTAGGTCGAGTTTCAGGGAGGATCAGATATAACAAAAAAAACAAGGATAATATTAAATAGGTCAATTCACACAAAATGAAAAATTGAATTAAATTTTTTCCAAAAGTCATGCTTAGATCATATATGATTGAAGGCATTACTTCACAGTGACATACAATGAGCACTTGAAGATCAAACATATGCAATGCTATTCGGATGGCAGGGTTTCCTCATAATATATAGGAGACGTCCATGAACGAGTTGTATCACCCCACAAACGAAAGATAAACAATATGTACCATATCAAAGGATAACAAAATGAGAATCTCTCTGTATAAAATAATATGAAATGTATTCGTAGTGTTTTTACCGTTATAGTTGGAGGCAATGCCGCCATCTCACTTGCTTAAAGGTAGAGTGATCAATATAAATCCAATACAATTATAATGTAAACTACCTTTGGACATTACACATTTGCACTTGACAAAATGAGTTTACTTTCTAACATTTTTCTCTTGCTAACTTATAGGGCCAAATGAACATGCCTTTAGCGAAGTCAAATCTCTCAGAAGAAACAAGCCTTATCATTATTAGTAGTGAAAACATTTTAGAGATCGAGGGTAATCAAACACATTGACATGATCGAGGGTCTCATGAATTTTGCCCAAGAGATAAATCATACATCGACCTCATTAAGAAAATGATACGTATCCAGATTTTTTTGTTAATGGATAAAGCCTATTCCCCATCCGCATAAGGAAGAAATAGTGGTTTGTTGATGATTACAAATTTTTTTAGGAGATAATAGCATTGCCCCTAATCAATATCCATGAGAAGGTTGTTAATGTTGCATTGAAAATCCACATGAACGTTGATTAGTCAAATGCTAAAGTTTCGTGGTAAGAGAAAGTTGATTCCTCCAAGATGTCAACA
This sequence comes from Cupressus sempervirens, assembly GCA_028749045.1. Lineage (NCBI taxonomy): Eukaryota > Viridiplantae > Streptophyta > Pinopsida > Cupressales > Cupressaceae > Cupressus > Cupressus sempervirens. Next base: position 547,635,973 of record CM053790.1, on the reverse strand, counting down.
TTGTGTACAATTAACAAGAGTTGTAACCTCTCTAGAGACATGCTTACAATAGTAGCGAGTCATTGAAAACCAATACCCAATGTGGCAATAATGTTAGAGTTAGTTGTGAATAGCGAATTAAGACAATCTTAAGACTATGCCCGACAATGTGAAATAAGTGAGAATAATGTCTGAAATGTTGAATTGATTGTTGAACTAGTCGATCTCTAGCAATCTATGTTTTGTGCATATGATCTAAATCTTGCATCATCCATGGATCATGGTAATGAAGTGAAACTAATCAATAAAATAGTATTCATAAATTTGATATGAGAGATGTGAAGTCTGCCTTTAATATATTGTGACAAATCTCGCCAGTCAATACATTAAGACTACTGTATTACTATTTATTTTGAGTAAAGATTTTAAAACATCAAGAAATTCAAATATGTTGCAATGAATTTTGGAAGACTCTTTTCTTAATTGAAAGACATACATAATTATGTTGGGGTGTTCAACTCAATCTTTATTAAATTGATCTTAGGTAACAATCAAAATTAATAAATTAAATACTGAAAGTTAATGGTGCTAGAAGTGTATCAATTTTTTACTCAATGCTTAGCAATTTTGGATGTCTCTATAAATTGTTCATCCTTTCACACACACACACACATATATTGTAGATAAGGATATAATCAAGGAATACAAACAAAGATTCTTGAAAATGGGTGGAGCATTGAAGCTTTGAAAAGTTGAGGGAGACATTAATGAGACAAAATGAGTAAACTAACATTTTAAATGGCCCTCTCATTTTCTAAAGTAGTCGTGTACATTCTCCTCTAGTTAAATTTGACGATAACTTAGAAACAAAATCCAAATTACATGTACTTCTCAATTCATCTAATAATTTATCAAAATGTGAATAATTTATCTTAAATAATTAACTTATGAGCTCCCTATAATTGGGGTATAGCTTCCAAGGCATTATTTCTGCCATCCAAATTCATCTAATAATTTATCGAAATGTGAATAATTTATCTTTAATAATTAGCTTATGAGCTCCCTATAATTGGGGTACAACTTCCAAGGCATTATTTCTGCCATCCATAATCAATGGAGATGAATACATATTTTTTTTGGGATGAACAATGCTTGAATCCAAAAAATTTCCTACACGATTTTTTAGATTTCTGTTTTTTTCCATAGGGATAGTAATAAGGTCTAATGTTTTTAATAGATAAAGTGGCAAGGGCCCTAATTTGTGACATAATAGCTATGGAAGAAAAATCAAAGCAAAGCAATAAACATCCTCAGTCTCACAAGAGAGATAAGGGAGAACATAAACAAACAAAAACTACTTTTGACCAGAACATGGAATTGAAAAATGGCCTCAAAGAGAGAACAAAAAGGCTATAAAATGCAACTTGAACTATCTTCAATCAAGGCTTACAAATAGGATGAGCGCTTAGATGAACTCTATGTAAACATATAGGATGAGCGTGGAGATGAACACTATGTAACCCTTTTGGATGAAAGATAATTTGAAAAGTCTCATTTGTTAGTTTCGTCTAATTAGCCTTAATATCTCTACATGTAGAATTTAGAGTCTTCCAATTACAACGAGAGTGGAGCCATAAAATTTTTCTTACTACATGCTAGTGACTCCTCAGATAGAGAGTATACCACATAAGGGAGTTCATTTGTTAGCAACCATATTAAAAGAACTCTACTTAATGGAAGAGTGCCAACACCACTAGTCCAAACTACATAAAGACTAGGAGAAGACAACTCATACAAAGGTTTCTATCTATCCATCATAAATCTAAATCCTACTCATGATGGACTTAGATTTTTTCAATTCTTCTTGGTAAAATTTAGATTTTTGATGGTTAGGTAGGTGGTGGCCATCACACACTACCCTGATGGACTTAATTTTTTTCAACTCTTCTTGGTAAAATTTAGATTTTTGGTGGTTGGGTAGGTGTTGACCATCATACACTATCATTAAATCTAGATCTAACTCTTGCCTTTGAGCCTTAGGTGTAAGACATGCTCACCCCAACCCTAAAATCTTGTAAACACTCATCCCTACAAAAGAGATTTAAGGGTGGTAGAGAAAATGAACTAAGAAGAAATAAAACACCCAACAAAAGATAGACCTTTAGGTATGTCGAACCTCATAATAGACTCTCCCCCACACATTCAAATGAACAAAGACTTGGAAACACTCCTCATGTGAACTAAATTGGAATTCTACCCCATAATGAGATTGAGAAGGTGAGATAAACTCCTTTCCAATTGTGCAAAGAGACTTTTGAGTTAGACAAGGAAATCATAATGGGGTTGTTGAGCTGGAATTTGAGTAGCCACATCTTCATTGTTCATTGATTTTACATCCCTATCTCCATCTCTCACTATATGTTTTGAAATGCCTCCACACTGCTAGTTCCCACTCAATGCTCCTAGGTGATGGCTAAAATTCATATAAAATGACAAGGGCAAATTTTCAAATCTCCAAAACACACTATTTATATGTCTAATTTTGTGTGGCTTGCTAACAACGGTGATACAAATCATGAATATCATCTCCTGAAACTTTCATAAATATCTATTGTGTTTTATAGATTTTGAAACTACTATAGTGTAGAATTTTGTTAGGAGTTTAGTTGTGTCGCTCCTCCCACACAATACATTTTTATTGTTGCTTATGTCTAATGTTGAGAAGAATGCTTCCTCAGATTAGTTTAATGACATTATTATATATTTTGAATACGTCAATGACATGATCATGGTGTTTTATTTGAAGTAGATCCTTAGGATAATGCAAAACTTGTGGAGGGTGTTCAATGATCTCTTGAAGCTTGGACACACTTTTAGTTGTCATATCCTATTCTCTTATAGAATATTATTGTGATATTAAGTCAACATAACTTTTTTGGAATGTTTTTCCATTCTATAGAAGCTAATAATTTGACCTATGCATGATTGATTGTTTATACACTTGTTTATTGGAATCTATGGACAATTCTTTAAAAATAAGGAAATACCCTCAATTGTTTAAATTATTGCACACCTAAACTTATATACTCTCTAAATTGGAGATAACACACATTTTGAAATGTACCTAATAATCATCTATTGAAATTTTATATGACGACATTTATTGACACACCTCATTATAATCAACAAATACCACTTTATATAAGAATATCATAAACTAAAGGAATATGTAAACATTAAACATATTAAAAATTAGGATAAATGTTATCTATTTGGCACTAACCACTACCTCTGTGAGATCCCCATCTACACTCCAATAAGGTATACACACGATAAGGCCCAATACATTGTAGAAAACTTTTCACATTTACCTTCAACCTCAAACCTATCACTTTACATAAGGACTAAGTGTCCTATGTGGAAGCATCTACGAGTTTCCTTCTTATCGAGATATACTTCATTTACTACTACTATAATAAATCTCTATCATGTGAAAATTTTAAAAATACTCTTTTACATCTTTCTAAGTTCATTTTCTCTTGAGATGATACATATATTTCTTATCATTTTAATTCATCTAATAATTTCTATATTGACTAGTTTAAGATGACTAACATTTTGGATTACAATAGAAAAAAGTTCAAATGGGCTCTCAATAGTAGTCTTCTTATATGTGATTGTATTCATCCATACTATTATCTTTATTCTCCCAACTTTTCATGTTTGCTTCTGATGTTCTTTAAATGCTTTTAATCAAACACATTTTGCTAGGTTTGAATAGAACATTACCCTTGATATGATAGGAGATAATAGGCTCAAGATGACTCCATTTTTTGAACATAAATCCAAAAGTTAACGAGACCTAGAACATGACACAATTTCAATACTCATCCTTGTAGGCACGTGAAATACAATTATCACATTGGTCAAGGAGAAATCAACCGCCATATTTGATGTTGCATTTCTAGTGCAGATTGCCTAACCCCACTTTAAAATTTAGTCGCGAGAAGTTGTTTATACTCATTTCTTGATGTCTCCATGATTTTAGTTTTGAAATCAATGCCCAACTATTAAAAGGGATCCTTGGATATTGCTTTCATGAGAGGAAAGAAACCTTAAAAATTTTACTTGCTTCAAAATATTTGGTAGACCTTATTCTTTGTAATGTCTCCTTCGATATGGAATTAATAATAATAAAGGTAAATTTACAATAAATAAAATCTAACATTGAAATAATGACATAATAATCCAATAATAAATAAATAAATAATAAAGTCAATAATATATATTATTTATAATATATTGCATATTGTTATATAACTTTTATATTTTACAATTATATATATATATATATATATAAATTGGAAATTAATCAATGAAGACATTTAATGTAAAATAATTATTATAAACTATAAGTATTCAAAATATGATGTATTTTATCATAATATGAATTAAAAAAAAATATATAAAAAATATAATGTAATTATCTATCATTAATACGATAAAGTGAAGTATATGTATAGGGTATGTGCAGGATCATGGTGCGCCAAATGGTGGCGATGTGAAAAATGGAGTTTGAAAACGTCTAAAAGCGTTTCAAAATATGCTCTAACTTTTTTCCACCCATCCTAATACCAAAGTTAAGTTAGGACCAAGCCTTTTCGGGTATTTGATAAGTAATTAGGTATCCAATATGAAATCAGATACTCGAAACCTGTAACATAGGTTTAAAAAAAAAAACTTGGGTATCCAATATGAAATCGATACCCGAATCTTGTAACATAGATCTAAAAAAAAAAACCCTAGAGCTCTTTTTACATTGCATTTTTTTTGGCTTGAGTGTTGACCTGCATTCGGGTATCGGATTTCGGAATGGGTATACGATAAGGGTAAGTTTTTTTTTGTTTTTTTTAATGTTTTGAATGAATATTATTATAAATTAGTTATTTGTAATTGAATTTGTTAAAAATTAAGTTTTTTCTAATAGAAATTGTTGAAATTTAGGTTATTTTTAATAGAAATTATGTTTTGCAAATTAATAGGCATGGCTGACCCAAATGATGATACTGAGGCAAGAAACAATGTTCCTTGTAACCCTCCACCAAACAATCTAGTACCCCCTCAAAACTATCTACCAAATGATCCCCTACCCCCTTAAAACCTTCCTTGAATTGAAGATTTGATATTTGAAAATCTCGCCAAATTAAGGGTTTTGCGAACCACATATAACACTATATCCAAATTGGCTCCCATGTTATCCACATGAAACACCATAGTGGATAATATTGAAACACTTACCAATGAAAAAAATGCTGCTCTTTGTTGACATGAGAAAATGCATGCCATGTTTGATGATGGGTTGGACTATGATGAGGTTGCGACCATAAATATAACTAAAGATGATATGGTTAGCCTTTTTGCGGACCCAAAAACTAGTAAACAAGTAGAACACACAAAGCCCAAACTATCAATTAAATGGTGCACAAATGAGGCTATGCGTGCGAACTTTTGGGATCATTGGTGGATGGTTTTTGACATCCCTCCACATAGCAATTTAGAGGTGCCATTTTATTTCATTAAAAAATTGTATGCCGAATTTGTGTTGGGCCTCAAGGTGAACTATTGGAGCATGAGGCCTAACATGGGTGTAGGAGGAGGAGCTCTTCAGGATAGATGCTTTGCCTAGTAGAAGAAAGCTAGCGCTTTTGTCCCCCCTACTGATGTCTGCCCCCCTCCTCTAATGCACCATCCTAATATCATTGCAGAGGCTAGCTCTCAGACTATTAGAGCGATCCATAGATTGAGTAGCCTATTGATATCCCAGGCTAGGTCAATGTTGCCTCCCCATGTTGATGATGTTGGCCTGAGTTCATCATCGATGAGCTCATCACGTGTTTGTGTGCCCTATACTTGCATAACGTGCAAGAATATTTGTCTGGGTCCCATAGGTGATCTTTTTGAGTATCAATTTGTATTCGAGGAAGATACACCAGATGCATGTACAGAGGCTACACACCTTGACGTAAGAGAGGAGGGGTCGTAGAGGCATGTAATCCTTCTATGTCGGTACGTGTATACATTTTTTTGTTATGACATATGCGATTTAAAGTTAATCTTTATAATAGAGTAATTTTATTTTTCAACCCATATTGACTTATGCATGTATGCAATCTTCATTCATGTTTAGTTGATGATTGAGGAGGAGCTCAGACAAGTTGATAATGTCACGCTTTCAACTATTTCATTTGGCCTTGAGACATCTACAGTATATTATGTTGTGTTCTCATTGTTTTTTGTATTTGATATTGGAGCATATATGGTTTCTAATATTTCTTTTCTCTTGCAAGTATCACCTGTTAGAGGGAGGCAGAGTGTGGGGGATGAGACACAACCCGCTGACAAGGGAAAGGTAATTAGGTGCTTTTAAAGTGATTAAATATTGATGCATTCTTGTAAAATGTTTGTGGTAATGAAATTTAATTACATTCTTTATTGTATAGGGCATGGCTATTAGTAATGAGTCTAGGAAGATTCCACGTCGCAAACCCTCTGGCATTTTCATTCGTAGTGAGAGCCCCATTGTATGTAAAAGTATCATTTATTTTTTATTTTCCTTATTTTCATGAATAAATTCAAAACTGATTTCCATGATATTAGCAACTAGTATTTTGTATCTCATAGGAAACACCTAGTGCACAGCAGGTTGGACGCCAGAGTTTTGTATCTTTGCTAGCACAACCATCACATCTAGAGGAGTCAACACAGGTAAGTTGTAGTTTGAATTATTGATTAGATGTTATAAATTTAGCATGCTATGGATTATAATGTTATAGTTTAAGTTGTAGATTCATTTAACAAACATACTTGAACATACACCAACCACAATCAACGAGGTTCAAGCAATGCTGAGGATATATGAGAGGACTCCTAACCAGTGTAGGAGGTCGACGAGAGAGGTATTTATGATGAAAGTTTAATATTATAAATATTCATTAAAAAAAAGATCATTATGCATTTAATTCAATGTTAGATACATAGACTCATATAAATGTAGTATTCGAACTTTGGGTTTTACTTTTTTGTTTGTGTATGAGGCATTTGATCCACCTAGTGCAGTAAAGATGCTGCATTTTGATCATCCACCAACAACATAGGATAATATAGTTGTCATAAGATGCGTCATGAGACATTTTGAGATGGCATATGCCACATTGTATACATAAACATTGATATTATACACATTCTAATGGCATGATCAACCACATTTTGTATATGGATCTATGTATTTTGATATATATTTGTGTAATTTGTCTATGGATACATGAACTTTGATATATATGGAATTTCATTCATTTTGATAATGTTTGTTATATTCGATTCAAATGCAATAATTTGTGAATAACATTTTAACAACCTTTATTATCAAATTTTGATGCAATGTTTAATTTGAAATGCTATCATATATGTTTAATTTGAAATAATCTTTGCAATCCCTTAAAATGTCACTATGGTTCACCCACCCAAACACACTTAGAGCACCTTGGAAATGAGATAGGTTATTGTAGGCCTCGACATGACCATCCTGTAGCATTCAATGTTTCATCAATAACCCCCACGAGCTCCGAGTTATGACCCTTGGAAGATTGACTTTGAAATGCACTTAGAGCACCTTGGAGACTCTTCAGTATAGGGTGGCCACGAATAATGGAGGCTATCCGCAGCTGCAATAAGGGTGTCACTAGAGTTCATCTTCCCATCTAGAGCTAATGGTGCTAACGATTTGATGCCAATATCAACTATTTTAAAGTTACACTGTGATGCACCTATGAACTGAGGCGCACTGCGAGTTTTGGCATCGAGTGAGATCACTATGCCAAATCCAAACAGAATGTGATCTCTCAAAAATGAGATACGTTATTTTGGGCATCGACATGATTGTCTGGTAGCATTTGATGTTTCATCAATAGTCCCCACGAGCTCTGAGTTGTGAAATGCACCACCTTGGAGACTCTTCGGTACGAGGTGGCTGGAAACGATGGAAGATCTCCGTTGCTGGAACAAGGGTGTCACTAAGATTCACCTGCCCATTTGAGCTAATGGCACTGATGTTTTGATGCCAAGATTAGTGGTTTCAAAGCTATGCTATGATGCACCTATGAACTGAGGTACACTGCAAGTTTTGTAATTGAGTGAGATTGCTGTGCTGAATCCAAACAGAATGTGATCTCTCAAAAATGAGATAGGTTATTTTAGGCCTCGACATGACCATCCTGTAGCATTTTATGTTTCATTGATAACCCTCATGAACTCTGAGTTACAATCCTTAGAAGATTGATCTCGAAACACACTTAGAGCACCTTGGAGACTCTTCGATATGGGGTGGTCGCAAATGATGGAGGCTCTCTACTGTCAGAACAAGGGTGTCACTAGGGTTTACTTGCCCCATTTGGAGCTAATGGAACTAACGATTCAATGCCAAGATCAACGGTTTCAAAGTTACGTTGTGATGCACTTATGAATTGAGGCACACTATGAGTTTTGGCATCGAGCGAGATTGCTGTGCCGAATCCAAATGGAATGTGAACTCTAAAAAATGAGATAGGTTATTTTAGGCCTTGTCATGACCATCCTATAGCATTCAACATTTCATCAATAGCCCTCATGAGCTTCAAGTTACGAACCTTAGAAGATCAACCTTGAAACACACTTAGAGCTCCTTGGTGACTCTTTAGTAGGAGGTGGCCATGAATGATGGAGGCTCTCCATGGCTAAAACAAGGGTGTCACTAGGGTTCACTAGCCCATATGAAGCTAATGGCGTTGACGATTTGATGCCAAGATCAAGGGTTTCAAAGTTACATTGTGATGCACCTATGAACTGAGGCACACTACGAGTTTTGGCATTGAGCGAGATCATAGTGCTGAATCCAACTGGAATGTGATCTCTCGAAAATGAGATAGGTTATTTTAAGCCTTGGAATGACTGTCTTGTAGCATTCACATTTCATTGGTAGCCCTCACGAGATCTGAGTTACGACCCTAGGAAGATCAACCTTGGAACACACTTAGAGCACCTTGGAGACTCTTTGGTACGGGGTGGCCGCGAACGATGGAGGCTCTCTGCAGCCATAACAAGCATGTCACTAGGGTTCACCTACCCATTCAGAGCTAATGGCACTGATGATTCAATGCCAAGATTAGTGGTTTCAAAGTTACACAATGATGCACCTATGAATTGAGGCACACTGCGAGTTTTGACATTGAGCAAGATCGCTATGCTGAATCTAAATGGAATGTGATCTCTCAAAAATGAGATAGGTTATTTTAGGCCTTGACGTGACCATCTTGTAGCATTTGATGTTTCATTGATAGCCCTCACGAGCTCCGAGTTACTACCCTTGGATGATCGACCTCGAAATGCACTTAGAGCACCTTGAAAACTCTTTGATACGGGGTGGCCCCAAACGATGGAGGCTCTCCACAGATAGAAAAAGGGTGTCACTAGGATTCAACCACCCATCCAAAGCTAATAGAACTAATGATTCGATGCCAAGATCAGTGGTTTCATAGTTACACTGTGATGCACCTATGAATTGAGGCACATTGTGAGTTTTGGCATCGAGCGAGATCGCTGTGACGAATCCAAATAGAAAGTGATCTCTTGAAAATGAGATAGTTTATTTTAGGCCTTGAAATGACTATCCTGTAGCATTCAATGTTTTATCGATAGTCCTCACGAGCTCTGAGTTACGACCCTCAAAAGATCAACCTCGAAATGCACTTAGAGCACCTTGGAGACTCTTTGATTCTGGGTGGCCGTGAATGGTGGAGGCTTTTCGCGGCTGGAATAAGGGTGTCACTAGGGTTAGTATTAAGTAAAAACATTATTTTTTACCTTTCTCATATTTTTGGCATTGGGCACAATGCAAGTTTGATGTTAGTGTGTATTAAAATCATCATTTTAAAAGTCCCTCCACATAAATTGCATTAAGAAAAATCATCTTTGTTTCTTACATTAAATCAACAAGTTTACATTTACAATATCTCAAGTGAATCATAATGATTACATCAATACACAACTACCAAAAATTGTAGTGTCAAAAATCAAATAGATTTTTCTTCATTTTGCTCCTAATTTTTTTTTTAATCTTCATGCATGGCTACTCTTCATGATCTATACATTCCAATATCATAAAAAAAATTAGTAACTTATTGTATTAAACAAGATAATCACCGGTTCATCGAATCATTATGAACAAAATAACATAAGAAATAAATATACCTAGTCGAGTATTCTAGTAGGGTCCTCTCTTTGTTTTAGGGTCTCTAATAGTGCTTCATGATCAACATTAGTAATAGTAAAAAGTTCTTTTAATTTTGGTCTTCCTTGATGCTTCAACAACTTCACATTTGTCTCTATAATAATATGCGAATATATGAGAATTGTTTTGTGCTTCTGATAGTCTTCGAATACAGGAATACCATTCCTTCTAAGCATGTACGTCCGCAACCATATTCCAAAAACAACCATCAAACCAGTAGGATATGTGAATCCATCATCATCTGTGATCAATTGTGCAAGCTTTGTTTCCCTCTTACACAATGTGCTAGCGGGTAATTTGATTTCTCATCATTCCCTTGTGCAACCAATGCAAAGACATGTCTTGGCTAAAGAAAATATGATAGATGGTTATGCTCAAATGAACTTTCCATGTCATCATTTCTAATAGAGGGTATGATAGACAATGGAGTAAGATAATGTGTATCCCATGTGTTTACCCACTCACTCCACTCACAATGATCCCAATCACACTAAAAAAACTAGGACAAAAGCAAGCTAGCTGTCGTGTCCAAATTGTCCATGTACTAGAATCAGAGCTCTAGAATGAATGCATTTTTGGTAAGTTTCTCACTGTAGCACAATCTGATCTATCACCTGTGGGCCCTTCCTCAACCAACCAAAAGAACATGCGCACTATTGAATCAAGAGTCCCCCCTGTGATAATGCTGAACTACACCAATCAATAATGCTACAAGCATCAAGAAGCTCTGCTCCTGAAATCTTCAATTGCTTCTTAACTAGAGCTCTGTTTACACATGCCCTTGCTCCATCCTATTCCCCTTTCCCATGGCCGGACTTGAAAAAACTAAAAATATGAGCCACCCCCTCTCTATGTGCATCCTACACAACCAATAAAACATGCGAGCATTCTTGAATTGACCTATGCAATTATCTGACCAAATGATATGTCTATCCATAGCAATGTCATGCTCCTATAAGAAATCAAAATAATTTTCAAAACAATGTTGCACAAAATCATGAGAGTGAGATCTATCACCACTCATATAGAAATGACACTCTCTAATAATCTTCCAATTATCTTTCGCACTATCAGGGGCATGTCTATATGTTATGTGAAAAAAAATATCAATCTGAATGGACTTGTAATATTGAGATTGTGTCTCATTTTGAGGTTACAATGTGTAGTTCTCAGGAAAGTCAACAACTGATATAATAGTGTCAATGAGAAAAGTCTCCTTACACATTCTAAATTGTTGATCCAACCATTGAGACCTATGACTATGTCTTTCATACTTGTAGAAGAGTTGTCTTGAAATCTGAAATAAAACTAGTCAAACTAATTTCTTTTTCAATCAATTCACATCTAGAGCCCTCACCCCAACTCTACAATGTGTGTTTCACCGTTTCAAATACCATTTTTTTTACTGTCATCTTCCCAAGATCTTGTTCGCACCTCTCATGGAAACATGTCTCAAACTTGGATAAGCCACCACATTTTGAACACTTCTCATTTAAGCAAGCATTTCTATAAAAGAAACAACCATCGACTATATGACATAAAAATTGATCTAGCAAGTCTCTTGATGATTTTGTAAGCCCACTGGCACCACAATTCTCCAACATTTATTTACTATGCAAAGTAGAATGGATGGAGCGTAATAGTTCATGGTGCATAGAAAAATTGACATAATATTTGCAACATGTAGTTCAAATTTTAAGTGGCACACAATAAAATAGCTTCAAATATTCAAAAGCCCTTTCTGATATATGCAATCTTGGACAACTCTCTAAATTCTTTGAACAACATAGTTTTACTTACCTCCAAATAATATTTAGGATGTGGCATGCGGTCTTCGATGCCAATTGTCAACTTGAACATGTCTTTAGAATTGGGCAATACTCTTGAGCTAGAGTGCCAAAACTGTGTAATTTGTTCAATCACATCATTAGATAACTTCTTATTTAAATGTGGAAGTCTCCCACCAAAAGCCTATGTTTCATTTTGAAGAGGATCATCAATTCTCTCTCATCTACTAAGTGCTCTTCTCAATGTAGTACAATTTAGGTTTAAGTCAATACAAATTTGTCTCATATATCTACCCTTTCTCAAATGATGACTTACCAAAGAGGTTGTAATAACCCTTTGAGCAGTTCTCTTATCCTTCTCCCTGCTATTTTTCCCAATGCTATTGAGAGCACTAAAAAGATTCTTCATAATCATGGCATTTCTTTCCAATTTTTTATTGACACGAATCTTCAATTTGGAAGGCATAGGTCTCATCTTTTGCATCTTTAATAAGTGCATAAAAAGTTGACATTGCTCCACCACTATTTTGTTTTCGAAATTTTTTTATATAGTCTTGAAGCCAATAACCGAATGATTCTTTCTAATTTTTTCCCTTCCAAATCTGTAATAATCATTTCATCGATTTCAATTATCCATTTTGGTGTTCTAGAACCTTCATGTCGATTATAATTAGGAGATATGCAATGTTCCTGTGCATTGTCATTTTCAACATGGTCAATCATGCAATTTACATTATGAACTGGTAAAATTTCATTCTCTCAATTTTCAATCCCAACATTATCATTATCAATTAGTACATTTTCATTCCTCAACTACACATATTCATTATCTGACTCTATGTTTTCACCTTTGATCAATACATCATCAACTTGACTCACATTTAACATACCTTGTCTCTTCCTTCGGTGATTTACCTTGTCCCTTTCCCTATATGCTACAATATCTTCATTCGATACCTTCCTTTTGCATTTAACCTTCCGATGACTACTACTTCCGATTTAGAAAACAATATCGAACACCTAATCATACATTATAGAACCTTTTCTGATTGTATGGGCCACAAGAAATCAATTTTCTCCAAACCTATGAAAATAGCCCTGAGAAAATGTGATTGTCGGGTCTATGGTGACAAAGATTATTTTGGAAAAAAGCATGCTAGTATTTTGGGTACTCGATTCCATATTGGGTATCCGATCCCAAATTGGATACCTGATTTGATATTGGGTACTCGAAATGGATGCCTAAATTTTTTAGGGAAGTCAAAATTTGGAAAGTGTGGGCAATGTGAACAAATTTGTACAAATGTTATTATATATTAGTTAAATATAATATTTGTATATAATTATTATTATAAATATTATTATTAAATATAATATAGTAATATATATAGTTATTATGATGATGACTATTAATATTATTAATATTATGATTTTTACTATTATTATTATTCAATATAATATATATTATTATTATTATGACCTATAAATATAATATATTAATATATATGATTATTATATTATATATTATTATTATTATTATTATTACTATGATCTATAAATACAATATATTAATATATGATTATTATATTATATTATTATGATTTTTACTATTATTATTTAGTAAACGAGAGAAAATTGATATTTAGGAAAAACATTTCGAATATAAAAATTGTACCGTTGAATTTTAAAACATGTTACCATTGTAGACGCTCCATTTTTTAATAGTTATATATGGGCATTGATGACAAGTCTAACAAATAAGAATTTAAATGTGAATTGTTCTAGATGAGATTGGGTGCTAGAAATCTCATGTCTGTATTAATTGTTCGAGGACATTATCTCTAATTGGTGATTGATTTGGGTTGACTGAAATAGTGGATTAGAAATTGATTTCAAATGAGTTTTAATTGTGGATCCAATATCCATTTTCATTGGAGTTGTGGAAGATTTAAATGTTTTGGTTGATTAGAAATGTATAGTGATTGGCTGTCATGAGAGGATGTTTAATTTTTGAAGCCTAGGGACCTCGTCATCATGGAAGAGAAGAATGAGGCCACCTACATCTGTGTGGACTCTCAGACCATCTATCATATCTAGTCTTGAACATGGTGGATAGTGACTCACCTTGGTCCCAAAGAATGGCTTCTCTCCTCTTGTAAATACCTCCTTTATGTAACTCTTCTCCAGCCCCAAGTTCAAGCTTATTATCTCCAATAGTCTCTCTACAAGTTTGTAGATTTCTTGTTGAAATTCCTCCATGGTTGCCTTGCATATAAACTAAAACCCATTAATTAGGTTCTCAAAACATCTATAGATTGCAATTATATGTCCTCTAATGAAATTTGGTTGGTTCGAATGCATTGAAAGGAGTCGTAGGTTAACCTATGACCCGATGCATTTCATAACAACATTTGTCCCTAGGAATCTTAGGACACCTAGGGACCTATTTGGTTGGTTCAAATGTGTCGAAAGGGGTCATATGTTATGGAAACATTTAATGACAACATATTTCCCTAGGGGCCCTAGGACCCCTAAGGACTTATTTGGTTGTTTCGAATGTGTCGAAAGGGGTCATACAATAACCTATGACGCATTTTGATACATTTCATGACAACATATATCCCTAGGGCTAGGACATCTAGGGACCTATTTGGCTATTTTGAATGTGTCAAAAGCGGTCATACAATAACCTTTGACCCCTTTTGATGCATTTTATGACCACATATGTCCCTAGGGGCCCTAGGACACCTAGGGACATTGAAAGGGGTCATAGGTTAGCCTATGACCCATTTTGACGCATTTCATGACAACATATGTTCCAAGGGGCCCTAAGACCCCTAAGGACTTCTTTGGTTAGTTCAGATGCATCAAAAGGGGTCATAGGTTAACCTATGACCCCTTTCGATGCATTTCATGACAACATATGTCCTTAGGGGCCCTAGGACCCCTAGGGACTTATTTGCTTGATTCAAATGCATCAAAAGGTGTTATAGGTTAACCTATGCCCCCTTTTGACGTATTTTATGACAATATATGTCTCTAAGGGCCCTAGGACCCCTAGGGACCCATTTGGTTGGTTCGAATGCATCGAAATGGGTCATAGGTTAAACTATGACCCCTTTTGATGCATTTCATGGTAACATATTTCCCTAGGGGCCCTAAGACCCCTAGGGACTTATTTGGTTGGTTTGAATGCATCAAAAGGGGTCATACAATAATCTATGACCCCTTTTGATGCATTTTATGACAACATATGTCCCTAGGGGTCCTAGGACCCCTAGGGACCTATTTGGTTGGTTTGAATGATGCATTTCATGACAACATATGTCCCTAGGGGCCCTAGGACTCCTAAAGACCTATTTAGTTGGTTCAAAAGTGTCGAAAGGGGTCATAGGTTAACCTATGACACCTTTCGATGCATTTCATGACAACATATGTTACTAGGGGCCCTAGGACCCCTAGGGACCTATTTGGTTGGTTCAAATGCATTGAAAGGGGTCATAGGTTCGATGCATTTCATGACAACATATGTCCCTAGGGGCCTTAGGACCCATACAGACCTATTTGGTTGTTTCAAATGTGTCAAAAGAGGTCATACAATAACCAATGACCCCTTTCGATGCATTTCATGACAACATATGTCCCTTGGGGCCCTAGGACCCCTAGGGACCTATTTGGTTGGTTCGAATGTGTCGAAAGGGGTCATATGTTAACCTATGACCCCTTTTGATGCATTTCATGACAACATATGTCCTTGAAGGCCCTAAGACCCCTAGGGACTTATTTGGTTAGTTTGAATGCATTGAAAGGTGTCAAAAAAGGTGATACGATGATTTATAATCCCTTTCGATGTATTTCATGACAACGTATGTTTTTATGGGTCGTAGGACCCCTAGTAATATATGTCCCTAGGGGCCCTAGGACACCCAAGGACCTATTTGGTTGGTTCAAATGCATGAAAAGGGATCATAGGTTAACTTATGACCCCTTTCGACGAATTTCATGACAACATGTCCCTAGGGGCCCTAGGACCCCTAGGGACCTATTTGTTTGTTTCAAATGTGTCGAAAGGGGTCATATGATAATCTATGACCCTTTTTGATGCATTTCATGACAACATATGTTCCTAGGGGTCCTAGGACCCCTAGGGACCTATTTGGTTGGTTTGAATGATGCATTTCATGACAACATATGTCCCTAGGGGCCCTAGGACTCCTAAAGACCTATTTAGTTGGTTTGAAAGTGTCAAACGGGATCATAGGTTAACCTATGACCCCTTTCGATGCATTTCATGACAACATATGTTGCTAATGGCCCTAGGACCCCTAGGGACCTATTTGGTTGGTTCAAATGCGTCAAAATTTTTGATGCATTTCATGACAACATATGTCCCTAGGGGCCTTAGGACCCATAAGGACCTATTTGGTTGTTTCAAATGTGTCAAAAGGGGTCATATAATAACCTATGACCCCTTTCGATGCATTTCATGACAACATATGTCCCTCGGGGCCCTAGGACCCCTAGGGACCTATTTGGTTGGTTCAAATGTGTTGAAAGGAGTCATATGATAACCTATGACCCCTTTTGATGCATTTTATGTCCCTAGGGGCCTATTTGGTTGGTTTGAATGTGTTGAAAGGGGTCATACGATAGCCTATGACCCCTTTCGATACATTTCATGACAACATATGTCCCTTGGACCCCTAGGGATGTTGAAAGGGGTCATAGGTCCTTTCGACGCATTTCATGACAACATATGTCCCTCGGGGCCCTAGGACCCCTAGGGACCCATTTTGTTAGTTCAAATGCGTTGAAATGGGTCATAGGTTAACCTGTGACCCCTTTTAATGTATTTCATGACAACATACGTCCTTAGTAGCCCTAGGACCCCTAGGGACCTATTTGGTTGGTTTGAATATGTCAAAAGGGGTCATAGGTTAACCTATGACCCCTTTCAATGTATTTCATGACAAGATATGTCCCTAGGGGCCCTACGACCCCTAGGGACCCATTTGGTTGGTTCAAATGTGTCAAAAGGGGTGATATGTTAAGCTATGACCCCTTTCAATGCATTTCATGACAACATATGTCATTGGTTGGTTTGAATGAGTCGAAAAGGGTCATACGATAACCTATGACCCCCCTAGACACATTTCATGACAACATATGTCCTTAGGGGCCCTAAGACCCCTAGGGACCTATTTGGTTGTTTCAAATGTGTTAAAAGGTGTCATAGCTTAACCTATGATCCTTTTCAATGCATTTCATGAAAATATATGTCTCTAGGGTCCCTAGGACCCCTAGGGACCCATTTGGTTGGTTCAAATGCATCGAAAAGGGTCATAAGTTAACCTATGACCCTTTTTGACACTTTTCATGACAACATATGTCCCTAGGGGCCCTAGGACCCCTAGGGACCTATTTGGTTGGTTTGAATGCATCAAAAGGGGTCATAGGTTAACCTATGACTCCTTTTGATGCATTTGACGAAAACATATGTCCCTACGGGCCATAGGACCCCTAGGGACCTATTTGTTTGTTTTGAATGTGTTGAAAGGGGTCATACGATAACCTATGACCCCTTTCAATGCTTTTCATGACAAAATATATCCATAGGACCCCTAGGACCCCTAGGGACCTATTTGGTTGGTTTGAATGTGTTAAAAGGGGTCATAGGTATATGTCCCTAGGGGCCCTATGACCCCTAGGGACCTACGACCCCTAGGGACCTATTTCGTTGGTTTGAATGTGTCAAAAGGGGTCATATGTTAACCTATGACTCCTTTCGATGTATTTCATGACAACATATGTCCCTAAGGGCCCTAAGACACCTAGGGACCTATTTGGTTGGTTCAAATGTATCAAAAGGGATCTAGGTTAACTTATGACCCTTTTCGATGCATTTCATGACAACATATGTCCCTAGGGGACCTAAGACCCATAGGGACCTATTTGGTTGTTTCAAATGCATTGAAGGGGTCATGTGATAACCTATGAACCCTTTTGATGCATTTCATGACAAGATTTGTCCCTAGGGGCCCTAGGACCCTTAGAGACCTATTTGGTTGGTTTGAATGCGTCGAAAGGGGTCATACAATGAGCTATGACCCCTTTTGTCATATTCCATGAAAACATATGTCCCTCGGGGCTCTAGGACCCCTAGGGATGTGGAAAGGGGTCACAAGTTAACCTATGACCCCTTTCAACACTTTTCATGAAAACATATTTCCCTATTTGGTTGGTTTAAATGTATCAAAAGGAGTCATAGGTTATCATATGACCCCTTCTGATGCATTCAAAACAACTAAATAGGTCCCTTTGGTTGTGTTGAATGTGTCAAAAGGGGTCATATGATAACCTATGACCTCTTTCGACACATTTCATGACAACATATGTCCCTAGGGGCCCTAGGATCCCTAGGGACATCGAGATGGCTCATATGATAACCTATGATCCATTTCAATGCATTTGATGACAACATATGTCCCTAGGGGCCCTAGGACCCCCAACCTACAACCCCTTTCAATGCATTTCATGACAACATATGTCCCTAGGGGCCTTAGGACCCCTAGGGACCTATTTGGTTGTTTCAAATACATTGAAAGGGGTCATACGATAACCTATGACCCCTTTTGATGCATTCCATAACAACATATGTCCCTAGGAGCCCCTAGGGAGCTATTTGGTTGGTTCGAATGTGTCGGAAGGGGTCATAGGTGTTGTAAATATAAGAGGAGTAACTAAGAGGGGAGGGGTGAATCAATTACTACTAAAATAAATTCTAGATCCCTTATATGTCAATTAAAATTCAAACTAGTAAAACTGATTACTATCGATATCAATAAAGACATAGAAAATTGTTGTAACTTGGTAAATGTAAAGTATGAATTACTTTAGCCGTTCTTAAGATGTTATCAATAATTACTTGCAAGTATGAAAAAAATAACATAAACACATAAGATAATAGGATTTAACATGGAAACCCAATTTGGGAAAAACCACCAATGTAAATAGTTACTATTTTTCACTCTTCTGCAGTGAGCTTTGTTAGGAGCCAATCCTGTTAAAGGTTACAAAACACACTGTTAGGTGTGACCCTGTTAAAGGATTTAATCACCCTATTAGGAGTGTCTTGCAAAAGGTCTTGAAACAATTCAATGAAATTGCCACCTTGTTAGAGGATTTACAAATGGTTGTTAAACCAACTCTGTTAAGAGATTTTAGATCACTCCTACAATGGTTAGAGAGTAACAATGAAATGACCTAATTGTGATGCAATTGAACTACTGATTACAAATCTCTACTTTGGTTCATACTTGATCCTTCTTGATTGAATAACGCTTTTCTGCTCCACAAGGATATCTACTTATCCTTCAAGTTCGCTTCCTCTCTTTTTATCTCTTTCAATTTATTCAATTTGCATCTTACACACATTGAAATAAAAACTTGACCTTTTACTTATACCTTCCAGATTATCAATTCAGCTCAAATACAAATTAGAATAACCAATATTCATCACCATAGTCAACTAGAATCAATAGGTAGAATAATTAAGGTTTACATGGAAAAGTAAGAAAATCCTTTAGTAGCTGACCTAGCTTGATAGAAATTGATTCTGAAGTGATTTCCTATGTTAACCAACAGAAGCTCGGTTAACATTGTGAACTTACAAAATTCCTTTGGTAATCGAGTGAGCTCAGTTAACACTAACTCTATTCAATTTTCCCTTTGTTAACTGAGTGAGCTCGATTAACACTCTTTTCTGCATAACTTTCTTCAACGCTTGAGTGAGCTCGGTAGATACTACCTTCTGTACATAGAGTGAACACAAGAATGCTCAGTAGACTAGGAAAACTATCTTCACTAACCAAGTGAGCTCGGCATGCACTGACTGTAAACTAATATGACATTTGGGTAACATCAAGGAAAACACACAATTAATCAATTATATCCAACAATCTCCCTCTTTGGCATTGATGATAACACAACATATCATAGCATAATGAAATTTTGAGAACAAGACTCCCTCTATTAGAAAGTTTCTCCCTCTTTGATTTTATGTAGAAAAATTCTCCTATAGTGTTTTCCCTCTGTGAATGAACTTCTTAACTTCTCTGTCTACAAAATTTTAGAAAAATATGACAGTAAACTTCTTCCTCTTTGACAACACATGCCAAAGACATTTCTGATTAGTACCAATGCACCTTGAGTATAGATTTATTTGCAATATGTCCTTGTCAATACTACATCAGCTAATTGATCTTCAATTTAAGTCTTCTTGATGCATCACTAAACTTTATTCAGTGCGCTTCAAATAGGGGAATGACACCTAGCTTACCTCTTAGATACAAAAATGCATCCTTAAGTAATGGCTTTGTGAATATATCTACAATTTGTTCTTTTGTATGCACATATTCCAATCTAATTTCTTTGTCCTATACTAATTCTCTTACAAAGTGATATTTTATAGCAATCTACTTTGTTTTGGAATGCATCGCTAGATTCTTTGATATGTTGATTGCACTGGTGTTATCACAATACATGATTGTTGGCTCTTTGATTTCAACCTTCATTCATACCAGACTCTAGGAGCTTGTTTGAGATCATATGGGGCTTTGTTTAATTTGTAGATCATGTCCCTTTTTTCTAGATCAACAAAACTTTTTGCTTTTTCAATTTAGAATTCTTCATCAAGAATTCCATTCAAAAATATAGATTTAACATCCATCTGATATACTTTGAATACTCTGTGAGCTGCATAAGCCAATAAAGTCCTAACACCTTCTAATCTTGCAATAGGGGCAAAAGTTTCACCATAATCAATACCTTCTTCTTGAGAATAGCCTTTACATACCAACCTTTCTTTGTTTCTTGGCACTTTTCTATCTTCATTTAGCTTATTTTTGAATATCATTTTGTACCAATCATAGTTTTATCTTTGGGCCTAGGTACAAGAGTCCAAGTTTTATTTTTTTCTATCTATTCTATCTCTTCATTCATAGCCTCAATCCAAATTTTATTTTCCAATGCATCATTGACACTTCTAGGTTCAAATTTAGCAAGTAAACATGTACCCTTTAGTTTGCTTCTTGTCATTGTTCCATCAGATTTTTTTCCAATGTTCTGATTAGGTGCATGATGTCTTTTGATATATTTAGCCAATAAAAGTTCTTTGACCTTTGAATGAATTGTATTGTCTTCATTTTGAATTTCAATTTTAGACTCAGGTCTTTCTATCTATGGCTTGGGTTCTTTAGACTTGGTATGCACTAACTTGGTAGCCTTTAAATGTGACTCGGGTCCTTGTGACTCTATTTGCACTTCCTATAACTCAGTAACTGATGGAGATTTGTAGAGCTTAGGAGATGAAATCTCCTTTTTGTCAAATGTGTTTGGCAATGTATTAGGTTCATAGTAGACAAATCTTTTGTAATCTTCTGGTTCCTTTTTTCTTTCTTCTTCAGTCTTTTATGCAAACTCATTAATTCTCACATGTGCACTTTCTATGATTTTGTGAGTAGACAAATTTAGACATTTGTATGCTTTACTTTTGCAGGAATATCCTAGAAATATACCTTCATCAACCTTTACATCAAATTTTCCTTTTCTAGATTCTTTCAAGATATAACATTTGCTGCCAAATACTTTCAAGTAACTTACATTGGATTTTTATCCATACTATAGTTCATAGGGAGTTTTGTTTGAGTCCTTCTTCAACTGAACTCAGTTAAGAATATGAATTGCAATGCTGATAACTTCCTTCTAGTATTTGATAGCAACATTCTTTTCAATCATTAGTGTCCTTAGACAATCCTTGTGGAGTAAAAAAGTGTTATTCGATCAAGAGGGATAGTGTATGAACCAGAGTAGAGATCTGTAATCAGCACTTTAGTTGCACCACAATTAGGTCATTTCATTGTTACTCTCTAACCATTGTAGCAGTGATCTAAAATCTCTTAACAGAGTTGGTTTAACAACCATTTGTAAATCCTCTAACAAGGTAGAAATTCCATTAAATTATTTCAAGACCTTTTGCAAGGCCACTCCTAACATGGGGATTAAATCCTTTAATAGGGTCACACCTAACAGTGTGTTTTGCAACCTTTAACAGGGTTGGCTCTTAACAGGGCTCACTTTAGAAGAGTGAAAAATAGTAACTAGTTACATTGGTGATTTTTTCCAAATTGGGTTTCCATGTTAAATCATGTTGTCTTTTGTGTTCATGTTATTTATTTCATACTTGCAAGTAATTATTGATAACATCTTAAGAACTGCTGAAGTAATTCACACTCTACATTTATGCACCAGGGGCTAATACTTGTCTTTTGATTCCTCTTTTAATGAAGAAATTGTTGAATTCATTTGAGATGAATTCACCACCTCTATCTGATCTTAAGCATTTCAATCTTTTTTCAGTTTCTTTTTCTACTCTAGCCAGATACCATTTGAATTTCTCAAAAGCTTCTAATTTTTCTTTGAGATACATAACAGTCATCATTCTAGAATAATCATCAACAAAAAGAGTGAATTTTTTTTCTCTACTATAACTTTCTATTCCAATGGGTCCACATAAATTAGTATGCACAATTTCTAAGACATCTTCTGACTGATAGTTTTTGCTTTTAAAACTAGTCTTTTCCATTTTATCAATTTGGCAATTTTTGCATAATCCAACATCAAGTTTCTTCAAACTAGGAATACCTCTTATTCTTTTGAGTTTGCTAATCTTGACCATAATATCAAAGTTTACATAACAGTCTTCTATTCCATAGCCAATTTTCTTCTACTTGAGCAATGAAACATGAATAATCACCAAGATCAAGATAAAATAGGTTACCTTTTGTTTGCCTACCTGATCCAATCAGATTTTCTTGGTTATCCAAAACACTTGCCTTACCATTCATGAATTCTATCTTGAATCCAATGTTGTTCAGCTATGCCACACTCAATAAATTATGTTTTAGTCCTTCAAGCCAATAGGCATTGCCACATACAAGTTCATTGGTTAATGAGATTTGGCCTTTTCCTTTTATACAACAAGGTTCATTGTTTCCAAACCTTATACTACCTCCATCATAGTGTTCAAAATGTTTAAACTTAATTTTGTCTCCAGTCATATGGTGAGAACATCCACTATCTATGATTCATGTGTCATTTTTGCTGACATGAGAAATAAGTGCCATCTTATCTCCTTCATGATCAGACTCATCTTTTACAACAATATACACTATTTCATCTTAACTGTTATCAGAATCTTTAGCCATAAAACAAGTTTTCTTACCTTTGTCTTTGTAGGATTTGTGATTTTTGAATTCCTACTTGCCTTTGTACTTTTGGCTTTTCTTTTCTTCCTTGACTTCTTTATTTGGACACCTAGCAGTAATATGACCAATTTCTTCACAAGAAAAACAAATTAGAGGGATTTAACTTTTTAATCTCCTCTTCTCCTAGAATATTTCTTTGCAAGTAGAGCTTCAACAATTTCAAGATCACTATCAGAACTTTCTTCAGTTTCTTCCTCACTTTCTAATTGATTATCTTTTATTTTCTTTCCTTTTTCTTTGAGTGATAGTTTAGCTTCAAATGTAAACTCAATATTCTTGGAAGCAGGAACATAGTTGTCAAAGTTGTCTAGTTCAAAAGCTATCAATCTTCCTACTAGGGAATCTAAACCTATCTTGTTATTTGGATCACATCACTCTTCTTGAATAGAAGATATTTTGATTACATAGATGGGAAGTAAAGTTCTAAGAATTTTACTTACAACAATTTCTTCTTTGATTTCTCCTCCAGATGCTTTGATTGCACTAACACTGGCCTTGATTTTTTCCACATATTTTGCAACATTTTCATCCTCTGTCATTCTTATTTGATCAAACTATCATCTAAGGCTTTCTGCTTTGGCTCTTTTTACATTGTCAGTCTCCTCCATAGATTTATTTTAGTTTGTTCCACATATCAAAAGTAGTTTTACAGTCTTTGATCATCAAATTTAGAATAATTGAGAGCAGATGCAATGTCAATCATCATGATGTTATGGTTCTTCTTCTCAATAATATCTTCAACTGATAATGTTCCAGTGGGAGTTTTATATTCTTCATCAAGATATTTGCATCTTGAATCACTAATGATAGCTAGGTGAAGCCTCATAAGTCCTTACCATTCAGAAAAGTTGTCTCTGTTTAGCTTTGGAATCTCTCTCTTGTAAGACATCCTGATCTTTAACTTAGGTCCTTAAAACCTTCTTTGTAAGCACCAAAAGCTCTGATACCAATTTTTGGAAATATAAGAGGGGTAACTAAGAGGGGAGGGGTGAATAAATTACTACTAAGATGAATATGAGATCCCTTAGATGTCAATTAGAATTCAAACTAGTAAAACTAATTATTGCTGATACTAGGTAAAGACACAGAAAATTGTTGTAACTTGGTAAATGTAGAGTGTGAATTACTTTAGCAGTTCTTAAGATGTTATCAATAATTACTTGCAAGTATGAAATAAATAACATGAACAAAAAAGACAACATGATTTAACATGGAAACCCAATTTGGAAAAAATCACCAATGTAACTAGTTACTATTTTTCACTCTTCTAAAGTGAGCCCTGTTAAGAGCCAACCCTGTTAAAGGTTGCAAAACACACTGTTAGGTGTGACCCTATTAAAAAATTTAATCCCCATGTTAGGAGTGGCCTTGCAAAAGGTCTTGAAATAATTTAATGGAATTGCTACCTTGTTAGAGGATTTACAAATGGTTGTTAAACCAACTTTGTTAAGAGATTTTAGATCACTGCTACAATGGTTAGAGAGTAACAATGAAATGACCTAATTGTGGTGCAACTAAAGTGCTGATTACAGATCTCTACTCTGGTTCATACACTATCCTTCTTGATCGAATAACACTTTTTTTCTCCACAAGGATATCTGCTTATCCTTCAAGTTTGCTTCCTCTCTTTTTATCTCTTTCAACTTATTTAACTTGCATCTCACACACATTGAAATCACAACTTGACCTTTTACTTATACCTTCTAGATTCTCAAGTTGGCTCAAATACAAATTAGAATAACCAATATTCATCACCATAGTTGGCTAGAATCAATAGGTACAATAATTAAGCTTTACATGCCAAAATAAAAAAATCCTTTGGTAGCCGACCTAGCTCGGTAGAAATTGATTCTGAAGTGATTTTCTATGTTAACCAACAGAAGCTTAGTTAACACTACAAACTTAGTAAAGTCCTTTGGTAACCAAGTGAACTTGGTTAACACTAACTCTATTCAACTTTCCCTTCGTTAACTGAGTGAGCTCGGTTAACACTCTTTTTTGCGTAACTTCCTTCAACACCCAAGTGAGCTCGGTAGATACTGCCTTCTGTACATAGAGTGAACTCAAGAACACTCAGTAGACTAGGAAAACTATCTTCATCGACCAAGTGAGTTCGGCATGCACTGAATATCAATTGATATGACATTTGTGTAACATCAAAGACAACACACAATTAATCAATTGTATCCAACAATAGGTTAACCTATGACCCCTTCCGATGTATTTCATGACAACATATTTCTTTAGGTGCCCTAGGACCCTAGGCACCTATTTGGTTGGTTCAAATGCATCGAAAGAGGGCATAGGTTGATGCATTTCATGACAACATATGTCCCTAGGGGCCCTAGGACCCCTAGGGACCCATTTGGTTGGTTCAAATGCATTGAAAGGGGTGATAGGTTAACCTATGACCCCTTTCAATGCATTGCATGACAATATTATATTTAATAATAATAATATATTACCAGATTATATTTAATAATAATAATTATCATATATATTACTATATTATATTTATTATAATAATAATCATATTTATTACTATATTATATTTAATAATAATAATCATATGTATTACTATATATAATAATAATAATCATAATCATAATCATAATCATATATAATAATAAAGTTAATAATAATAATCATAATCATATATAATAATAAAGTTAATAATAATAATCATAATCATATGTATTAATAATAGTTAATAATAATAATGCCCACACTTCCAAAATTTTGGTTTCCCTCCAAAATTTGGGTGGTTTCTCTCCAAAATTTGAAAAATTTGGGTTCGGCTATGAATGCTTGAAAGAATTTTGGTTGCCACTTTTTGGTTACACAATTTGATATCAAGTATCTGATCCGATATCACATACCTGATTTGAAATTAGGTACCCGATTATGCTTGGTATTTACCAAACTTATTTGGTCAACTCAAAAAATGTGTTTGAGAAAGGTTTCACTAACATTTAGACTTTGAGTAGCCATTTGATAGTATTAGTTTCAATCAAAATTCAATGAAACAGAAAAGGGTTTTTTTATAACACTCTCAAGATTCCATCGATATAATTGCTATCAAATTCTGAGTTTGATAATATTTATTAGTTAATTTTTAATGAAGATGATTATAAAGTGTAGATTGACATACTGATTGAAAAATAGCTATAACTTTCAAATGGTATAACATTTTTGAATTCCAAAAGTTGCATCAAATTCTATGCTTCACATAGTATAAGGAATAAAAATTAATTTGATAAAGTTTTCAATTAGTTAAGGTGCTTAGACATGAGAATTTTTTTATTCTGGAAAAGTTATAGTAGAAAATTTATATTTAATTATTTATTTGGAATAAAAATACCCAAAAATATGCATCACATCTGGGCTTGAGTCTACTTTTTATATCTATAATTATATTAAAAAATATTATCATTTGTTTTTGATTAAGGTGGTTAGACATACACCTGCTTTTTATTTTGCCCTATAATTTTTCTAGTACTACATTAAAATCCAAACTTTTGACCAATCAAATTATTTTTTCTCTAGATAAGGCCTTGTAGTTTAGAAACCACATTCAATTTCTTATAGATTATTTTATTACAAATTTTTGATATAAAGTCTAGAACCACTTTAAAATTATGTGTCAAGTTGACATAACCCTATTTTGTTGGTTTTTCACTACCAGTTAAGGCCATAGTTTGGTTGACCATGATCCTACACATACCCTATATTTATGAATTATATCCTAGATATAATAATATAAATATTTATATGTTATAATTAAAATATAATTCTAAATTAGTCAAACTATTAAATTAATATTAAATATACTAAAATAGATCTAATATAAACTTATATTACACATGCAACTAAATGAGTAATTGTGACCCTTCACCTAGGCACATTTATTAAGAAAGTCATATACTAGGAAAAAATGGAGGAGGAGGATGATGAAAAGCAAAGGATAAGGGGAACCATTCAATTTAGAGGTCAGATAAATGAAGACCTAGGCATCCATTAAAGATGAGTGGAATGGAGAATTCACATACACAGACAAAATCCAATTGGCAAGTACAAAATTCACATTAGCTGGAATGGAAAGATAGGAATATGAATAGAAGATGTCAAAACATCTAAACAGGAGATGAAACTAATCGAGGATATATATTGTGGCTTGGAAACACTCTAGTTGTTACTACTACATACCATCATAGGCACATATTGATTCAAGAACATGAATGTGAATGCTTGGATACTAGCAATTCATTTTTTATCGATTTAGATAATCTCATATGTAGATGGAATGGTGGGATGAATTAGAATGACAATATTGAAAATAAGAGTATCAAATCATCTAAGGATTAAAGACCCATCAAATATAAATAACTTAGAATATCATGGAACTTAATAAGAAGATAGCAGGAGAAAGATTAAGAATAAATTTAATTGACTATACTAACCCAAGTAGGGAGTCATGGATAGCAATAAAAACAAAAAAATGATGGGAGATTTGATTTTATTATTTATTGAACACGCTATGAAAATTAACACTATTGTAGTCACTGATTATTAATCTCCTATCGTAAACAATTATTAAACTACCAAAAATAAATTCCTAGCTAATATCAAAAAATAACACAACTACAACTTAACCAATAAAATACAGAAAGAAATTCAGAACACAAAGAATACAATATTTTTGGACAAATTGTCCCTGAAAAAAACCCCTAAGGGAAAACTAGTTCTGCAGATGGAAAATATATTAACTTTAGCAAATCAAGAGATACAAAATTTCTTGCTCCTCACTGGCAGAATTTAGATAACCTCCTAATTTCTCCCACTAATATTCCTCTACTGTTATCCCCAATGCTATCACTTTGCCCTTGCTAACACTTCACAACTATTTGCTATCACTGCAAAATCATTTGCTGACACTGCAAATGCTTTTGCAAATCTTGTTATTCTCTATTCTATTCTATTCTCCAAATGCCTCCCTTGACCCCCTTTTATACTACTTAACCAAGAGGTTTCTAGCTGCTTCTTGATCAAGACAACTCAACCAAGAAGCTTTTAGTTGCTTCCTAACCAAGAAGTTTCTAGTTGCTTCTTGATTAGAACAACGTAACCAATAGGTTACTAGTGGCTTCTAGAAGGAAGCAATTAATTACCAATATTTGTCATAATTAACAATTATTTTACAATTAATCACATATGGATGAACAACTATCCAGGTTACCTAAAAGTAACACTCCCTCTTAATGAGGAACCTATTCTGCATGACACTTAACTTATCTCTAAAGAAGATGAATTTTTCCCTCCCCAATGCCTTTGTCAAAATGTTTGCTACTTGCTCCTTGGTAGCTATGTACTATAGCTGGACAATACCTCATTGTACATAATCTCTAATGAAGTGATATCTGATGTCTATATGTTTAGACCTATCATGAAACACTAGATTCTGAGACAACTTGATGCAACTCTCTTTGTTGTAGTGTACCATAGTAGTCTCAACCTTCTGACCAAACAAGGCTACTAATGACTTCTGAAGCTATATAGCTTCACATATCACCATGCTAGCTATTATGTATTCTACTTTTTTTGAACTCAGAGCCACATACTTTTTCTTCCCGCTGAACCAAGATACAACTATTGATCCCAAACTGAAACAACACTCTTAAGTGCTCCTTTTGTCCTTTGTACTTCTTACCCAATTTGCATCAGTATAGCCCATCAACTTGATACCTTAAGCTTAGATATATTTAATCCCATACTAAATTGTACCATGTAAGTAATGCAATACATGCTTGGCTACTATCCAATGCATTCTCTTTGGTTCAACCATGAACTGACTAAGAGAGTTTACTGCAAATGTTATATTTGGCCTAGTCTTGACCAAATACATAAGCGAACCAATCAACTATTTATATAACGTGGGATCTAAATCCTTCTTAGATGTATTTACTTTCCTCCAATTCATGATCATAGGTGTAGACATGGCTTTGCAATCCTCCATCCTGAATATCTTCAAGATTTGAATGCAATATTTCCCTTCACTAAGGAAAATCTCTCCATCTATATGTCACACCTCCATGCCTAGAAAGTAGTACATAAGTCCGAAGTCCTTCATCTCAAGTGAACTTGTAAGAAAAAAGTCATCCACATAAATAACAAGAATGAGAATCTCACCACCAACCACCAAATAGTAGAGGTTAGCATTTGCTTCACTCTTTACAAAGCCTATTTCCTACAAGTGTGGGTCAATGCGCTCATACCATGCTCTGGGAGCCTGCTTGAGTCCATACAATGCTCTCTTCAATTTGCACATGTGGGTCTCTTTGTTGTGTGCTACAAAGCATTCTAGTTGTTGTATGTATACCTCCTCCTTTAACTCACCATTAAGGAATACTGTTTTGACATCCATTTGATAGATCTATCATCTCATCTATGCTGCAAACAAGATTAGAGCTCATATAGAAGTATACTTGGCCATTGAAGAAAATGTCTCCTCATAGTCTATTCCCTCCTTCTGAGAGAACCCCTTGGCTACAAACCTTGCCTTGTATTTCTCGATACTACCATCTGCATCGTGCTTTATCTTATAGATCCAACATAATCCAGCTATTTCTCTTTTTGTTGGTCTAGGAACTACCTCCCACACATCATTTTGCATTATTGAGGAATACCACTCAATTGTAGCATCTTGCCATACCTGATGCTCTATAGCCTCCTGATAGTTGGAAGGTTCACTATCCATCAACTAACTAACTAATGCCACATAGTCATTGAACTTGGTTGATTGTCTCTGCTCTCTAGTACTCTTCCTAGGAGCTCCCACAAACTCCTAAGTATCCCTTAATGTCTCTTAAACCT
Organism: Cupressus sempervirens; assembly: GCA_028749045.1. NCBI lineage: Eukaryota > Viridiplantae > Streptophyta > Pinopsida > Cupressales > Cupressaceae > Cupressus > Cupressus sempervirens. Next base: position 547,605,692 of record CM053790.1, on the reverse strand, counting down.
CACAGTTCCTACTACCAACTATAGAGGATGAGATATCAACCTCTAAGTCTTCTAGATGAATTTCTTATTGTACCTATTTCATCATGCTCTATGAAACTTCACCACCTAATCCTACACTTATACTGATAACTGTACTTGTGCTTTTTTGCCCTTGACTAGGCCTTGGAGCTTCTATTGGTTACTCACTCTAATCATCTACTAGCACATCTCTAGATCTTATAAATGCCTTGTCCTCTATGAGATTTACATCACACTTGATAATAATTCTTTTGGTCCTTGGGATAAAAATCCTATATGCCTTTAAGTTTTCATTGTACCCAATAAAGTACCCCCTCTCCGTAGTCTAATCTAACTTGGTATGTGTATTAGCTAGAATATGAAAATATGCCAAACTCCTAAATACTCTAATATGGCTAACATTAGGCTTTTTTTCTATGAAAGCTTCATATGATGTCATCCTCCCTAGTACCTTGCACAAAACCCTAATTTGAATGTAGGCTACTCTACTACATGCTTCTACCCATAAGTAGCAGGGCATATCCTAGTTATGTAGAATAGATCTTGCCATCTCTGATATAGAATGGTTCTTCCTCTCAGCAACTCCATTCTGTTGTGGATTGTAAGTAATATTCTACTGTCTCTTGATTCCTTCCCTGGTACAAAACTCCAAGAAGTTATTTCCTTTATACTTGCCTCCATTTTCTAACTGAAGAATCTTTATCTTCCTTCCTGTTGAGTTCTCCACTAGAGCCTTGAACTCTTGGAACCAATTGAAAACCTCATCCTTGGTCTTCAAGAAGTATATCCAGGGCTTTCTAGAGAAATTATTGATAAAAGTAACATATTACTCATATCCTCTGATAGACTTTGTTGACATTGGTTCACATACATCTGAATGTACTAGATCAAGAACAACTTTAGATTTGGTGTCACTCCTTGGAAATGATGCTTTAGAAAACTTTCCCAACACACATCATTTACATACATCATCATACTCTATGCTCACCTCTGGAATACCTATCACCATCTCACAAAGCAATTTGAGTACTCCATGATGAATATGGCCCATCCTCCTATGTCATAGCTCTCCAAGATCTCTAGAATTACTATTGCTCATGAGTGCCTTAGGAGAATCAAATTGCAACCTATAAAGGTCACCACTCCTGACTCCAATAGTTATGACTGATTTCTAATTCTTGTGCTTAATCAACACATGTGTCCCTCTAAAGAGTAAATTATTACCCATATCCTAAAGAATAGATATAAATATCAAATACATACCTAAGCCTGGCACATGCAATACATCATGAACTAGAATTGTCTTTCCATTCTCCCTCTAAAACTGAACAACCACTTTCCCAATTAGGTTGAATTTGGACAATTTTTGCATAGAAATATGGATATTGGTGTTCTCCTCCTTATAACTAGAGAACTATTCTCTAACTCTTGTCATTTGAAATGAAACCCCACTATCTATATACTAGATAACCTATGAGGTTGGGCTTACCATACAAGCTATAGTGCAAACTCATCTTCCATTCTACTAGAAAGTTTGTCTACACTTACTAAAGCTTCCACCTACTTCTTTGCCTTCTTCCTTTCAGGGAAATGAATGATATAGTTGTATATGCTACTTTAGTATGTTAGAAACACTAAATTAAAACAATCAAAAAGCATTTGCATAGAAATTTATCATAACTTCATGAGAGACAAAGTGAAGTCCTCAAATGAGAATATGAGCCATGGATAGGCTCTCTCAATGAGGATGATCACTTGATGTAGAGGTGTGTCTAATAGCTAAGATGGCTTGATTATGTATGTATGCTCAAATGCTCAAATGGGCTTCAATGGAGGATTTTGGATAGATTTTGGTGAATGGATTTGATGTAAAAATGGCATTATGGCTTTACTTTCTAGATTGTGTTGTTTTTGCAAAGGGGAAGGATCCAATTTATAGGCAAGAGGCTTGAGGGATGGAGGGCTAAGATGGAAGGAAAGGAGAAAGCTTACGGAGGGCTCAGATTGAATGAGAGGAGAGCACATGGATTGTGCTTTTTTACAACCAATCAGGGAGTGACACATGTCAAAGGGTGAGAGGATGGAGGAAAGGGCAAGGATGAGTCAACAAAGGAGGCTCAAGGGATAATATCTTCATAAAGACCCTTCATAAGTGCTTTGTAAGAGCATTGAAGGAGAGTGTAAGAGATATTTGAGGGTCATTTATGTTGGAGGGTGAGAAATTTCGACTTGGGTTGGATTAGGAAGGTTTTAAGCTTGCTTAGGATTGTGCAAATGATTAGAGGATGGATTAGGATGGTTTAGGATTAGCTTAGGGATAGGCAAGTGGATGGAAATAAATGAGGGTGGGTGAAGGAGGAGATATTTGTTAAATTTGGCTTGGGTTAGCAAGTCTTAACCCATGTTTAAGGAATGTGACAAGGTTAGGAGGGGATTAGGATTAGGATTAAAGATAAGGATTGACATCTTCTAGAAGAGTCTAGAACTTCCTAGGATGAGGATAAAAAAGGTTTTTTAGAAAATAAATAAAGTTTTATTTATTTCAAGGGTTTGGGTTGAGGAGATATTTATTAAAACATTTTTAATAAACATGAGGATTAATATTTAATCTTAATTAAATATTTTGAGTTGGGATTAGGGATAGGAAATGATGGGATTAGCCTTTAATTGAAATTAAAGAAGGATTAGAAGATTTTGGAAGAGGTTAGTGGTCTTAAGGAAATTGGCCAAGTTTTGGGCAAAAAATAAATTATTTATTTATTTTGAGATTTTTGGTCAATTTATTAATTAAATAATTAATAAATAAGGAAATAATGTTTAAATAAGATTTAAACATTTTTGGGAGGGATTCCTTAATTAAATATTTTTAATTAAGATAAAAGGGATTTAATGGCATAAAAAATTAATTAATTAATTAAATAATTAATTAATAAATGATGATGTCATCAGGGACTTTTTTCAAAAAATAAAAATATTTTATTTTCTAAAGGATTTTTAGTTGTCTACAATAGTGACCATACTCGTGATAGCCAAAGAACTTGACCTTAGAAAGGTCCTTCTTCTTCTTTTCACTTTGTGAATTTGATCCTTTGCTAGATATCTTCTTTGCTTTCCCTTTCCTTGCTATGGCTACATTCTCCTATTCCACTTCACTTTTCTAACTCTTGTTGGCCCCATTGACAAGACTTAGTCTAAACTCCTCCTGAGTGAAATTAGTCCATAGTTGATCCCAAATTGGTAATGTATCTCATCCACTAAAAAGTTGAACAAAGACACTCCACTATTTAGAAATCCCTTTTAGGGCTATTCTCACTAGGTCATCATCACTGGGACTATCTCCAATAGTTGCTAACTCATCCTTGACAAGTATAAGCCTAGTGAGATAACTTGTAACATCTTCTCCCTAGTTCATCCATGTATTCTTTAGCTTCTCTTTGAGAATCATCTTCTTGTTGGTGGTAGCATTCTAGTATAGATTCATAATGACGTCCCACATCTTATTCACTATATCTAGCTTCGAGATATGTGTAACAACATGATCCTTGACACCATCAAGGATTATCCTCCTTGCCTTGGCATATTCTTTCTTGTATGTTGCAAGCTATGTAGCATCTTTAGGTACAACTATACTAGTGGTAGCATAATCTTTGATACCATTCTTTTCCAACAATAAAGAAATTTTGGCCTTTCAGACACCAAAATTTGAGGCACCATCCAATCTATCCGGATCTCTCAAACCAGTTGAAGCCATCTCAAGGGATTAAAGCAATAATTTTGAAGAGATCACACTAGGTTATATAAACCCTTAATTTCTTTCCTAGAGAAAAACTCTTCTACCCTCAACACCACTTTGATACCATGTGAAAATTAACACTATTGTAGTAACTGATTATTAATCTCCTATCGTAAATTATTATTAAACTACTAAAAATAAATTCCTAGCTAATATCAAAAAATAACACAACTGCAACTTCACCAATAAAATACAGAAAGAAATTGATAACACAAAGAACACAATATTTATGGACAAATTGTCCCTAGAAAAAACCCCTAAGGGAAAACCAATTCTGTAGATGGAAAATATATTAACTTCAACAAATCAAGTGATACAAAATTCCTTGCCACTCATTGGCAGAATTCAAACAAATTCCTAATTTCTCCTATTGATATTCCTCCACTGTTATCCCTAATGCTATCACTATGCCCTTGCGAACACTGCAAGGTAGTTTTCTATCATTGCAAACTCATTTAATAACATTGCAAATGCTTCTACAAATCTTATTTTTCTCTATTCTATTTTGTTCTCCAAATGCCTCCCTTGACCCCCTTTTATACTACTCATCCAAGAGGTTTCTAGTTTCTTCTTGAGCAAGACAGTTCAACCAAGAAGCTTCTAGTTTTTTCCTAACCAAGAAGTTACTAGTTGCTTCTCAATTAAAACAACCTAACCAATAGGTTACTAGTGGCTTCTAGAAGGAGTCAATTAACTAACAAATATTTTTTGTAACTCTAAGAATTATTTTCCAGTCAATCACATATGGACTAACAATTGTCCAAGCTACCTAAAACTAATACATGCCTATAAAGATCAACAAAAATTGTATCTGAAAGTGCATTCACTCTTACAAACATTTAGCTAGATGAAAAGTTCTGGTGAGAAATGAGAATAAGAACTATACTGGACAAAATTATTTATCACCAAGAAGAATATATGCATTTCAATTGGTTCTAGAATGATACATAAACACCACATATCATCTTTGTATTGCTAAATGAATTTTGATCCATTTATTACCATTGTTGACTTCTAGTAGGCATGTAAAGTCTATATTTCTCATTTAATATGTAGTGGAACTTATACTATCTAGAAACACAATCAGGAGTAATCTTGTATGTAATCATTGACATACCTAGCTGGAACCCCAAATAAGTATACTCAACATTCTCAATCATTCTACAACATATCTGCACCACTAAAGATATTAAAACAATGATATTTATATGGAGGGTTTATATTAGCAATTCAAAACAACACTATCTCATATACGTCTAGATTTGGATTTCCTAAAAAAGGTTATATATTAGCTTCATCCATTTTAAAAATCCAAATGCAAGATGGTAAGAAACAAAAGGATAAAAATCTAACCTAACAAGGGCATCATATGAGCATATTCTTTCCTTGCACATTCCATCCATATTTTTTAATAATATTATAGAGTAACAAAATCAATAAATAAATTTTTCCAAAGTTAATTAGTCAAATTGCAAAGAAATTTTAGAAGGGATCATTACATTATCTTAATATAAGAAGATATTAAAGAAGGGGATATTACAATGGTATCAAAGCATGATCCTGCTATCCCAGAGGGTTAAATTCAACATACAAAATTATTCGTGATGCAAAGAGAAAAAGAATAACTCAAACATAAAGTGTTTTAACCTTGTATAATTACATTTAAAGAACATAAAGTGGAATAATATACATGGTACATAATGAGGCTCATATAGTTGTAATACAGATTGGAAGCAGAAATAAAGATAGTTAAGAGAATAAAATATATATGAACACAAAGATAAGATTTTAGAGATCATTTAGAGAGCATATAGTTAAATAGATAAAAATAAATTTATACATTAGTTGTTCAATTCTTACAATAGAAAACAAAAAACCAGTAATGATTGGATTCAAGGATAAATCATCAGTCCAAATTAGAAATGAACTTACATACACAAAAAGAAAAATGATGAGCTCAAGTTCAAGAATTTGAAAACAAAGAATTAGTATCAAGATATATTACGTATCAAACCTATCAAAGATGAAATTGTGATATATTTATGTGGTAGACATATAATGAAGTCATTTTATTTCAAACCCAGTAACAGAAACATTCTCAGACCCAATTAAGTGACCAAGATGTATCATCTATTGCGGATCAAGCAAGGTACATGCAATAGAAGATATTAGATCATATTACGACTTGGTTATGAATCACTACATAAATGAATCCTCATTTGGATCAAATTGGAAAGAAATATTAAGGGAAGAACATTCTAAATTGAATTCCATAATTCATAGTATGGAATCAAGGAAGGGAGCCAACCTCTTTGAAGGACTTCACAAGATATTCTATAATTGAATACTCTTAAAGAAATGAGGTAGGGATATCGAGTGTTCTCTAAAGGATAGTATATACTGTTAAGGAAAATCACATGCATATGTAAGGATGTATACACCTAGAGTGGGTATCCATAAGGCCTAGGATGAGGAAGAGCTCCCTCCTAGGAAGAATGGATATATCAAGATTGATTGTCTGTAAGGTCTTAATGAAAGGAAGTAATGTGAGAAGATGGTGCTTAGTGGAGAATAGTTCTATTAATTAGAAACCCAAAAGAACTCCCCCAAGAGCTAAGCATCTCATCACAACTCCTCCTTAAGAAATGGCTCAAATTAGATTACGATCTTATATTTTATTTTTAATAAAATTTTCTTGTTGTAGTGCTAATACATGATGTAGGTTATTTGATAAGGAACTAGTCACCACCAACTTGGGTAGTAAAGACAACAATCTATACTTCGAGTGTATGATGAAAAATATTTTTCTAAAATATCTCCTAACCTAGGCTTATTTCAAATTGTATGATTAATTTTTTTTTTGTGAAATATCTCCTAACCATGAAAATATTGTGTAGTAGAGCGTGAAATGAAATCTACCCCACCAAATCTTACATGACACAATTGTGGACTATTCTTTGTTGAGACAACTAACAACCTAGCATGGGTTTTCTGCATCAAACTCACCTTGAAGCAATATATACTTCTAAAGGATCTTCAATTATTCTCTTTTACTGAGTAGCAAATCCAAGGGCTCTCCACATCACAACCCATTTTTTGGGTCTATGGTTTTAAGGATATTTAATAATTCTCTTCAAAATAAGGTCATATATTTATTCATTATCAATAAATATATATGATATATTATATATAACATGTAAATTGGAAATTAATCAATGAAGAAATCTAATGTAAAATAATTATTTAAAATATGATGTATTTTATCATAATATGAATTTGAAATATATATAAAAATTAATATAGTATACTGATCTATCATAAATACGATAAAGTGAAGTATATGTATATTTAGGAATACATCTTCAAAATATAATAATATAAATATTTATATGTTATAATTTAAATATAATTCTAAATTAGTCAAACTATTCAATTAATATTAAATATATTAAAAATACCTAATATAAATTTATATTACACTAGCACCTAAATGAATATACTAGGAAAAAAGGGAGGAGGAGGAAATGAAAAGAAAAGGATAAGGGAAACCATTTAGTTTAGAGGTTAGATAAATGAAGACCCGAGCATCCATTAGAGATGAGTGGAATGGAGGATTCACATACATAGGGACAAAATCTAGTTGGCTAGTACAAAATTCACATTAGCTGGAGTGGATAGATAGGAATATGAATAGAAGACATCAAAACATGTGAACAAGAGATGAAACTGATCAAGGATATACATTATGGCCTAGAAATGGCCTAGAAACACTCCAGTTGTAACTACTGCATACCATTAGAGGCACATATTTATTAGAGAGCATGAATGTGAATGCTTAGGTATTAGCAATTCATTTTTTATTGATTGAGATAATCTTATATGTAGATGGAACAGTGGGTTGAATTAGAATGACAATACTGAAAATAAGAGTATCAGATCATCTGGAAATTAAAGACCCATCAAATTTAAATAACTTAGAATATCATGGAACTTAATAAGGAGATAATAGGAGAAATATTAAGAATAACTTTAATTGACTATACCCACCTAAGTAGGGAGTCACATATAGCAATAAAAACAAAAGAATGATGGGAGATATTTATTGATTTTATTATTTATTGATCATGCCCATAAAGATCAACAAAAATTATATCTGAAAGTGCATTCACTCTTACAAACATTCAACTGGATGAGAGGTTCTAGCGAGAAATGAGAATAAGAACTATACTAGACAAAATTATTTATCACCAAGAAGAATATATGTGTTTTAGTTCTATCACATCTTGCCCTTGAATTATTTTCTTTTCTTGCTTATGTGGCAAATAGCCAAATGTTGACTTGGTCAAGATGGTCTAAACTTGATTTAAGATAAATGAAAGTTAACATCTTAGATTACACCAAAAATTAAATGAATTATTTTAATATGGAATACATGGTTTGTTATGTTATGATGATGATGCCATAGGATGTGTTCTTAAATGTCATGATTTAATAGAAATGTGATTATGCTAATGTATTTACTTCCTTACTAATGATTATGTAATTAGGATGTGATATATTGATTATGATGGGTATTGACTCATTGTTGGTTGCGAGTGTCTGAATAGATGTAGGAATCATCATGACGAGAGTGTGGTTGAGGTAGAGAGGGCTAGCCTCTTGGAAGGGGATGCATCGGATGACCATGCTGCCACACACACACACATCACATAGGATCTCATGTTATTTTTCACTACATTTACTAAAGTTAACCTTGAAAGTTCAAAATGAATTCTAGACATTTCATTCGATTGGTTTAATGAAAGATGTTTAGATAGACTATTAATATATTAAATCACTAACAAAGGACTTTGATGTTTTATTATGATATATAAATAAAATTTCTATTTTCATTTCTATGGAATAGGAACTTAGAAGTAATTTTTTTAAAATATGTGTGTGTGTGTGTGTGTGTGCGCGTTCGCACGTTTGCATGCGCTCATAAAACAAAATTTGTTTAAAATGTTTCATTCTTTTAAACTTTCAAAAAAAAAAAGAAGACAATTTTTATTTATTTTACAAAAGATAGAATTAGGTCAGTTATTTTTTTAGGGACTTTTTTTTAAAGAAAGGAGTTGGGAAGCATGAACGATAGTGATGGACTAGAGACAATGAGGCTTTGGTTAGGCATGAAGTCTTGCTTAGTATGCAAGTGGCACTTTGTATCAATTCTCTCTCTTTTCAAGGGAACATACCACAAAAAAAAGAAACACATTTAAATCTAGACCATTCCTTCATGCCAAGGTGGTAGCTAGACTTGGAGAAGAAGGGCATTAGCAGTGGACAAGAAGTAGTAAAACTAAAGGAAACTTTAGAGGAATTGGAAGCATAACATTCTAGGTTCTTTTCTTTAGTGGAAATTATTAATTTCTCCTTGTTGTAGAGTATGGATGGTTTTGTTTAAAAAAATGCATGATTCTTGTATGGTTGCATTAAAATAACTTCTCATAAATTCTTTGTGGATTATGTGTTTGGAGTGTTTGATGGCACATGGTGTTTCTCCATGTATATCTGCTCATAAACCTCTAGCTAGGGTTAGCCTCCCTTAACACAAGTGCCTAAAATGAAAATGAAAAGGGTTGAAAGTAAGAATGGGAAACCTTTTGTTATTGTAAGGAAATTATAAGATGTAATGACTATGGCTTAATACCATTGTAGATTGGGACTGTATCTCTTTAGCCGATAGGAGAAAAAAAACATAGAAAACCACATGACATCCAAAATTGTTGGTGATGTACACATAAAAAAACTAAAAGGTCAATCTCCTACTATACATAATATGAAGTGAAAAATCCTATTTCCATAATAAATACAAAAACCCTAATATTTTTTCTACAATCTAGCCTATACAAATATGTCTAGCAGAACCCAATAGTGTCAATCAAAAGTTGCATGTTGATAAACTATTTTTGATTGTTCTCTTATGTGTGATATCCTATCATATATCACTACTTGATATTCTACCCTGTCATTTCTCACCGAGGTTTTATTCTTAAGTTTTCTAAATTTCAATTTATAGAACTGAATAGTTTAAAGGTAATTTCAGTAAGCGAGTCAATTTCAATGCTACAACAAAATTCCCTCTAATTGTTGTAGAAGACCCCTTTTGACCATAGATTTTGATCCAAAAGTTTTTGGAAAATACCACTATGCCAAGAGTAAAAAAATGAAACCATCATCACAAATGAGTTAACCAGGCCATTTTAACAGCTTAGTTTTAGATAATTGTTTCCTTCCTTTGCAAAATCGTCAATTAGTTATTCTACCGAAATATTATGAAACAAATATTCATTTTATTTTTATTTCTTCCATGATGGATTTGGCATGTTATTGTAGAGCACTTTTAACAGTAAGAAAGATACCTTAGCAAACTATTGTTTTGTTCCAAATAGTTTCAGCTTCCAAAATGAACTGTTGCCAGTGTTTTTGGTTGAACCAGTCTAATTTTAGCATTCATAATGTTAATTAAACTATGGTATCTTTCCTTCATTTATTTATCTACAATCGAGTGTTTAAATGAAATTGTAGTTGATTCTTTGAGACTTAATAGTATTTCTTTCAGCATTGTTGTGTTTGATTGTACCATACAAAAAAATCATATGTGCTTCAATTAGTCGCAATAGTTTTCCTTTCAATATCTTAGTGCTTAACTAAATCATAAAGAAAAAGAACATATGAGTGTTATACTGTTGCAATAATTTAATCACTAGAAGACCTATACTAAAATTCTATGATCAAAACAAATCTTTAGTTTAGAAATGAAAATATTGGTAAGTCTCTAGCCCATCATCTAGAAGTACAATACAATCAACATTAGTTCAAACCTCTTGTTGTAAGTCAATATGTAAACATGTGTTTTCCTTCATGGCTAGGTGCGATGTAGCAATATTGGGAAAGATAGAATAGATACTTCATGTTTAGTTTCTTCTATCTACCAGTTCTATAGAATGGATACATGTTGTTCTTGTTTCTTCTACCATTAAATCTAGCTCTATAAGTTCTTGGCCAAGCCATTTGATTTTCCACATTTAGTTATGTGGCCTAGATAATGCATATATGTGTTTGACTATGCTTATTTGGTTTTACTACATATGTGTAGATGTGTAGTGTTATCTTTTATTCCCTGCTACATTTTGCGTTTAGGATGCTAGACACATGGTTGCATGTAGTATGTTTCATGGCTGCACTAGATCCATCTGATCCATCTTGTTCTAGGAAGCTAGGCTTCTCATGCCAAGGTTAGGGCACTCTTCATGTTAGGAAGAATCCTAGGGGAGTACTCACTCTGTGGTTGGTAAGGTAAAAATGTCTGGGCCACACTTTCATCTTAGATAGTAGATGGATGATATCCTATGGATTTGGAGACATGTTATGTTGAAGGACACAACAGGAAAGGACAACTTAGTTATTATTGTATCTTTCATCCTTGAGATGAACTAATCTAAGTAATTGTATATGAGAGCAATGCAAATTATAGAAATTGATGTAAAATTTTGCACTATAATAGATGTATGTTGGATCAGCAACTTGGTCTTAAATGATAATTAGTTCTATGACATAACATGACATGTGTTAATGTGATTAATCATCACCATCATGATGTAATTATGAACATTCTTTGCATATTCTAAAGATGTAAAATTGTAGATCAGCATTTTAATGTTACATTGTGCTAATAAATTATTTGTTAAATTAAATAGTTCATGGATAAATAGTTTGACTTTTCCACATTGTTATGATTGGTTCTTTTCCATTCTTTCCATGATTTTGATGATGTGGCATCTTTAAGTAGGATATGGTTCTTACAAGTTGGTTCTGGAATGATACATAAACACCACATAGCATCTTTATATTGCTACATGAATTCTGATCCATTTATTACCATTTTAAAATTCCATCAGGCATGTAAAGTCTATATTTCTAATTTAATCTGTAATGGAACTTATACTATTTGGCACACAGTCAAGAGTAATCTAGCATGTAATCAATGACATACCTAACTAGAACCCCAAAGAAAAACATTCAACATTCTTACTCAATCTACAACATATGCACACCACTAAAGATATTAAAACAATGATATGCATGTGGAGGGTTTATATTAGCAATTCAAAATGACACTATCTCATATACGTCCATATTTGGATTTCCTAAAAAGGGAATATATTAGGTTCATCCATCTTAAAATCCAAATGCAATATGGTAAGAAAATGAAATGATGAAAATCTAACTTGACAAGGGCATCATATGATAGTATATATTTGATCATATGAGCATGTTCTTTCCTTGCACCCTCCATCCATTTTTTTCAATACCATTATAGAGTAGCAAAATTAATAGATAATTTTTTCCAAAGTTCATTAATCAAATTGCAAATAAATTTTAGAAGGGATCATTACATTTTCCTAATATAAGAAGATATTAAAGAAGGGGATATTATAGTGGTATCAAAGCTTGATCCTACCATCCTGGAGGGTTAAAGTCATTATACAAAATTATTCATGATGCAAAGCGAAAAAAGATTAACTTAGACATAAAGTGTTTGAACCTTGTACAATTACATGCGAAGAACATAAATTGGAATAATATACATGGTACATAATGAGGCTTGCATAGTTGTAATATAGATTGGAAACAAAAATAAAGACAATTAAGATAAAATATATATGGACACAAAGATAAAATTTCAGAGATCATTTAGAGAGAATATAGTTAAATAGATAACAATCAATTTATACATTAGTTGTTCCATTCTTAGAGTAGAAAAAAAAATAGTAATAATTAGATTCAAGGTCAAATCATTAGTCCAACTCAAAAATGAACATATGTACACAGAAAGAAAATTGATGAGCTCAAGTTTAAGAATTTGTAAACAAAGGATTGGTATCAAGATATATTAAGTATCAAACCTATCAGAGATAAAATGGTAATATATTTTTGTGGTAGAAATATAGTGAAGACATTTTATTTCAAAGCCAGTAAGAGAAACATTCTCAGACCCAATTAAGTGACCAAGATGTATCATCTATTGTGGATCAAGCAAGGTATAGGCAATAGAAAATATTGGATCAGATTATGATTTGGTTATGAGTAACTACATAAAGGAATCCTCATCAACATCAAATTGGAAATAAATATCAAAGGAAAAACATTCTAAATTTAATATCATAATTCATAGTATGGAATTAAGGAAGAGAGCTAACCTCTCTAAAGGACTTCACTAGATATTCTATAATTGAATATTCTTAAGGAAGTGAGGCAGGGATATCAAGTATTCTCTGAAGGACATTATATATTGTTAAGGAAAATCATATGCATATGTAAGGATGGATACACCCAGAGTGGGTATCCATAAGGCCTAGGATGAGGAAGAGAACCCTCTTAGGAAGAATGAATATATCAAGATTGATTATCCGTTAGGTCTTAACGAGAGGAAGTAATGTGAGAAGATGGTGCTTAGTGGAGAGTTTTCTATTATTTAGAGACCTAGGAAGCACTCCCCCATGAGCTAATCATATGATCACAACTCCTCCTTAAGAAAGAGCTCAAATTGGGAATTACGATTTTATATTTTATTTTTAGTAAAATTTTCTTATTGGAGTATTGATACATGATGCAAGTTTATTTGACAAGGAACTAGTCACAACCCACTTAGGTAGCAAAGACATCAATATAAACTTCAAGTGTATGATGAAAAATATTTTTGTGAAATATCTCCTGACCTAGGCTTATTTTAAATTTTATGATTAATTTTTTTTTTTTTTTGAAATGTTTTCTAACCATGAAAATCTTATCTGTAGTAGAGTGTGGCATGAAATCTCCACCACTAAGTCTTACATGACATGATTGTGGACTATTCTTGGTTGAGACACCTAACAACCTAGCATGGGTTCTCTACATCTAACTCACCTTGAATTAATATATACTTTTGAAGTATCTTCAATGATTCTTTTTTACCTAGTAGCAAATCCAAGGGCTCTCCACATCAAACCATTTTTTGGTCTATGGTTTTAAGGATATTTAATAATTCTCTTCAATATAAGGTCATATATTTATTCATTAATCTCTATTACTTAAATATTTGAATTCATTATCATTGATAAACTTTAGCCTCTAATCAATGTAGTAGTTTGCACGTCCAAGTCATATTTTTGGGTCTCATTAATCCCTTTTTATCTCTTATTTAGAGGATCACTAATGAGAAAATATGTCTTTTACTCAGTATGCGACACATATGAAATTATATCTATCCACATTAATTAAGATTTTTAATCATTTATAGCCCTGATAAGATGTAAATATTAATTTCAATAGTTAATTACTTTAATTTTGAATCTTGTTAGAACTCCCTAAAAAGTGTTATAAGTTTTGATTAAGATAAAAATAAGTTTTGAAGGGGCCCCAAAACCCTATACAGAAGACCAAAAATCCTACATATTAGCATTACATGTCTAGCAACTCGACATAGATCAACCATGGATTGTCAAGGATAGCTCTATCCAAGACCAACAATAGTTAAAAAAAGATAATCATTAAGTCCAAACTATCTAAAAGGGATAAAGAAATCCCACCAACAAAAATACTAAAAGGAAAAACTAAGTTTTTTCTTTACTTCTCCTCTTTTTGGGTCAAAGTATCATATTAAGATGAGGAGAAGACTTCTTCAAATGCTTTCCAATAAATAGGATCCAATCCTCCTCAACCATCACCTTATTCAGCTAGGAATGTGGCTTCATAGATCCAACACAAGGCTACAATCCCATGATTGGACCAAACCAATACCACCAACCACAAGACTAGGGCCAACCTTGGCCTTTTTTATTACTGCTTTAGTTTCTTCATGTTGGACAGAATGAGCATCATCAATGCTCCATTGTTTAGCTATAACAAGTCTAGAAATTGTTGTAGCCTAAAGATTTGAATCAGTCATATTAACCAATACCTCTTTTTGCAAAATAGAATCAACAACCACAATCTCATCCTCATTTCAGATAGCCTGCTCCTAAACCAAACCAATGGATCTTTGCATCCCATTTGTAGGATTCACCTCTTCCTAAGCTATATTTTTATAATTGGATAGTGTTTCAAAGATGCTCCCTTCCACCATGAAGAGAGCCTCTTAGATTTAACTTTGAAAGTGTCACACTTTTCACCAAGTGACCTATCTTGTAACATTTTCTACATCTATAAGGAAAACCTTCATATTCTAGTTTATGATGGAACAACACTTTTGTGTACAAATTTTAATCTCCATCAAAAAACCTTTGGAGGCATCAATGTCAATGAGAATCCAAGAAAGGGTAGAATTCAACATATCAAAAGAGGTTGGACTATGCATTAAGAAATATCCTAAATCTTTACCTACTTCCTCAAGAACAAAATCCATTGATAGATGTAGAGGGAGGAAGGCAGACCCATATAGGTATCTGATAGAAAGCTTGCTAGAAGGATTGAAACCCTTATGCTAGGGCTTAATCATTAAGGAAAATTGACAGAGATTGATCCTTCTATCCTTTGGATTTCAAATCTTGCAATAAAGCACCCATTAGCTAAAGGATAGATCTACACTAAATTGGTAACATGAGGTTCCTAGTACATCATTAACCAAGCATGAAGCCCTACGAGTGATGGAAAAAACCATTTGAATTGACAGATCACAACATCCTCAATTAGAGACTCTATCCTTTGTTCAATATCTGATATTATTTTCCTCACCAAGATTCAAAAAAATAGAGTAGTTAACTAAAAAAGGTTTAGATTCAGTCCTTCTAACAACATCCTCCAAACCTCCTCCAATAGTTAATATTTGGGCCAAAGATGATCCATTATTACTAAGATTAATCACAAAGGTCACCAGAATCTTAGAAACTAGGCATTTCATAGTTGTTGGGAAAGCATTGCCCTTCCCATTGGTCGACATCTCAGAAACACACACAACAATCCCCAACCCAGATCCAGTCTAGCCATCTCTACTCAAAGTGGGTGGATAACAACCCATAAGGAGACATACATAAAATGCACTAGAGATTTTTTCATCATTTAGATGTTGCAAAGCCTCTACACTAGAAGCCTTAACACACACTATGATGTCAACTTCAGGAACTCTATTCAGCAAAATTGGAGATGTAGTAAGAGCCCTAACACATGCAACATGCATCACTAGATTTGTTAATAAATTAACTCACAACAAAATCTTGCATCTCTAAAAAGTGTTATAAGGTGTTCATATCAATTAGTTTAATTTTATGTCATAATGAATAGTGTATAACAATGTAAATAAAAATAGTTGAGAATTATTACTTGCTAAAATGAGTGCTTTGTTGATTACCTCCTTGATGTTAATGAGGGAATTAGTTGATTCCTTCATTAATAAAGATAAAATCTACTTTAATATCATGCAAAATTTTCTTCATATTATTAGCATGGAAGATTCTTGAGATAACCTCTAACAATATTTGTTTACCTAGAAAAGTACTCTACATGTTTGGCTATTATACCTGATAAGAAATCAAATTAGTTACTATAACTCTTTCCTCATATATCCTCACCCTACCTTTGGATAAAATGTGCCTAAGAATGTTACCTTCTTCTACATAATATTTGTTTCAAGGATTTAGGGAAATATTGTACTATAAACATCTTAAGAAAATCAAGTCAAATAAAGTGCAGTGATATCTATCCTTAGAGTATGTAGCATGATCATCTTGTATGCCACCAATATTTTGTTGGGATCATTTAGAGATAAAATAATAGTTACATACACATATAATTAATAACATAAAGGAATAAAATACACATAAATTTAACAAAAGACACAAATATTTAATGTGGTTTACCCAATCCTAGGCTACATCCACCAAACACAGAGTCCAAAATTATTATTTAGTAACTTCAACCTATTAAAATTTTCAATATCCCTTACAACTCAATATTGTTGCAAGAAGGTATATGTTCTCTTAAGAAAACTCTAACCCTAAGTCAATATTACATGACTTATGTCATCTTAACAAGTTATTTTTGAAAAATCATGGATGAGTCAACCTTAGAAATTACTTAATGAGTCAACTCTAAAATGCTTCATGAGCTAACCACCAAAATTCATAGTATTTGTACAATACTTCTAAAAAGTGCATAATACTTGCCTGATTAGTCACCACAAATAAAAAAAATATTATATTAAAAATCTAGATCCAACATTTATTCACTACAACATTTGGGGTCAAATTGCAATGATGGTGTAATTTGTGGTGATTTTCATGTTTTTTTTTTGCAATTGTCCTCAGCACTATTGCAATACCAATGTCAACATCGTAATTGCAATGTTGGTGTGATTATAAACAAAAAAAAAGAAACATGACATTAATCATTCCCATTTGATTAATTATGAAGAGGTGCATGTGAAATATTGTGGAGAGCTCTGAATGAGGGTATAAAGAAGTTACCTAGATGTGCCCTACAATTGCATAGTTGTGCCCTTACTCCACATTTTGCCTTTCTATGTGAAGATCTACGATTTCCTAGTCGTGCCCTTGCTCTACACTTTTTTGCCATGGTATTTTTCTTATAATGCATTCTCCTCATTATTTAGTCTTTCTATTGTTTCATGGTAACTTTCAATATCTTCCTCCCTATATGAGATCTTAAACTTATTAAAATGTTTTTTTGTTTTCCATGACATCAAATGAGCTTGACTATATTGTAATGTTATTTTTAGTGACCTTTGATTCACCTTATTATTTAGAAACTTTCAATGCACTAATCTTGAAGTTGTAAAAAAAAATGATGAGGGATAAAATAATGTTTTCCTATGGGTTCCTCCTAAAATTGCAAGCAAGCACATGGCCTCTAGGGTTCACTTAGTATGAGCGCAAAATCCCTCAAAACATAAATCCATAAAAGAACACATTCAATTATGACCACATACAACATAAGGGTTTGGATTCTTGGTGCTAGACAAATATAGTACCAAAGACAAGATTTTGGTCAAATTCTTCAATGGGGGAGAATTATCAAACCAAAATAACAAAGCTTTATGAAAATGTCAAAAATAAGGAAGTGCATGCAGATATCCTTAACAATCAAGGCAATAGAATGAATAAGGTAATAATAAGTAATAGACATTTAGAAGAATGTTGGTTCTCATGTAAATATTTTGGCATCTTTTCTCACTAGAGTAGCCCTAGTAAATTGCATCTAAAATTTCTCAATTGGCTCCAAATTTCCTTCTACGAACATGTGAATATCTCACCAATAGCTATTAATTTATGCTACATTCAATGCAAAGATAGGAATATTAGAAAGGAAATTTAGATGGACATATGTGTTTTACAAAGGGCACAACATCAAATTCATGGAATGGAAACCTAATTAGATAGTTTAAACCAAGAGTTAATACTGACATGGGTAATGATTAGAAATTTGCTTGTAGAGTTGATTCATAGACAAATCTTCAAATGGATAGGCAATGCATTAGGTGGTATTTTAGGGCTAGAAATCAATAGAATAGATTCTAAAGAGGTTAAACTTCTTATTAATCTTTGAGCTAATAGTAAAAAGATTGAACCTATTAGAATTATTAACAACAAATCCATCCATGTAATTTCCCCTAAACTCTATCAGGAACATCACTTTTAGTAAATAACATTATATGAGGAAGATTCAAGGAACACTAATGACAGAGCCAATCACCTATGTTCATAGAACATCATGATTGCAAAAGATATTTCCACTGTACACATCATGCATTAAATATGAAGGAAACTATTAATAGGGGAGGGAAAGAAAAAGTTTTCAAACAGACTCAATTAGCCAATCAAATTAGTGCTCCACAAAGAGACATTGGAGAAGGAGAAAGTATTGGGGAGGACCAAGATATTATACATAAGTCCCTACTAATCACCACAATATCAAAGAAAAATGGGGGGTGACCACACAAGAAAGAAATGCTATGCATATGAAACAACAAAAAAATGAGTTAAGGATAGTGGATGCATTAATGAAGTCCAACCAGATAATAACATTGAATAAGATATAGAAATATTAGGGTAGTGTACAATATGCCAATAACAAAACAACTTCATTGAAGAAGTGAGAAATAATATAAATATAATCCATACACAAATGAAGGATTTATTTTTTGAGATAAGTATAGAAAGAAAATTAAAGGGAAGCATAGGAGTAGATGTAGCACTCACAAATATAAAAAATCACATTTTTCTTTAAACAAAAAGAATTGCTCTTATTTGTGAGACATTGCAATTCTTTAATCAAATTATAGTGGCCAAAGAATTTACCTTGTGTATTTGTTTGTCTCTTCTCATGGCTAAAAATATTCTCTGCTTTTGGTTCCCTTAAACCATAAAGATTCTATCAGAGATTGCACATTTATGCTCTTCCCTATCAAACATTTTTCTAGTGGTGTGATGATTGTCTACTCTATAAAGTAACTCCATACTAGATATGGTCATGCCCAGTGGTCAAAAGTCTATTTTAATTTTCCCTATTGCAAGATAAGTCAGCTCTATCTTTCTTTTTGCAGTTCCAAATTATACATTTTTTATATGGACCTGT
Organism: Cupressus sempervirens; assembly: GCA_028749045.1. NCBI lineage: Eukaryota > Viridiplantae > Streptophyta > Pinopsida > Cupressales > Cupressaceae > Cupressus > Cupressus sempervirens. The sequence goes on along the minus strand of CM053790.1, from coordinate 547,586,272 downwards.
GAATAGGGGCATACCAATTATGAGAAGTGTGCCCTATTGTAGTTCCATGTTCCAACTACATTTTACACTTTTTAATACATACTAATAAATCATGTAAAAGTTTTCAAATCAGTGAGTGTTTTTTCATGGACAAGTTGAATGAGACTATTTCTTTGATTTTCTTGTTGGGCATGCATCATGTTGCATAATTAGGCATAAGTCTTTGGGTCTAATCAGTTATAATAGGTATCTCATAGATAATAAAGTGTTTTTTTTAAAGGCACACCTTGATTTCTAGGTTTTTTTTAAAGGCAACTCCTCCACACTGGATGCTTTGCATTAAGTTGAAGCTAATTTAATGGTGACATGTGCTACTCCGAGGTCATTGAGATCAAAATTATGGGTCACAGTATTGTAGATCATATCCACTTTCATCACTTTGGATATGAGTGAAAAATCAATCTATGAAATCTCCATTATGGACTTTGCCCTGTGATTTATCGATTTTTGTACTCCACTAACAATTCGATTAAACTCGTTATTCATGCAATGCCCCCTATGATAGTGCATAGATTATAGTTCAAAATTTGATGTACATTAACCTATAATCAAAATATATGAGAACAAGATATTTGGAATGCATATTCCTAGAGAACATAAATAAATTAAATCTTATAGAGAAGATATTTTAGGTCTACAATCACTATTTATAAATCCTCTTTTATTTACTTATAGTGTAGTGAGAATAAAATTTGGACTTGATAAAGACATGAAAAAATAATGCATTTCTTAAAATTTATTTTTAATTTCTCACCACATTATTTAATATAATTTTTAAATATTCAATTCATCACAAAGGAAAATAAGTGCTTCAAATATATTTAATGATTAAATAAACAAATTTAGATTGGAAAAGTATTTAAGCCTTCATCAAATAAGTATACTTATTTCTTCGAAAAATATATACAAAATCATACAATTTTGAACTCTCTGCATTACGATAAGGTTATGCACAAAGAAATTAGTAGATGATCACTTTAGTAAAGTTTTTCAATTGTAATCTAATGTGATTAATGAAATATATATTCCTCAACTTTAGAAAAAAAAAGGCAATGATATTTTATTATGTATAAAATATAGTAAGGTAAATGAAATCAAATATGAAAATTTATGGTTTGAAAACACAAACTTGAGATGCTTCAATATACATACCTAAGGAATCTTCCAACATATTTCCTTCTAAACATGTATCTCTTTATATATACAGAGAGATATTTTTTAAGGTGCTTATTACATCTTAGCACAACAAAAAAAATTGATCTAAATACATACATATTCCATAATCCAAATAATAAAACAATAAAACTCACTCAACTTATGCTAAGTGACTTACATCAAGATTCTGCACAAAAATAATGCAGACTAGGAAAAATGGGCAGAGTTCACAAGAAATTTTAAAAAAAAATCATAGAAGATAATTTTAGAAAGAAACAAGCCATAACCTAGTTAAATTGGTCTAGTTGTTGATTAGCTAGGTTGATTACAAATTCCCATAGAACTGTCATCAGATTAGGTACAATAAAATGAACAATCAGTTGTTCCCAACTAGCAGGATTAAATACAATTTTCCAACATGATAAAATTACATATGTAGATGCATTACTTGCATGCCAGGCATGAAGCACATTCCCCAATTTATGATGAATGGTTGGATATTAAGGCTCCACATTCCCCAATTATAGAATTAACTTTCTAAAATAAAACCTAGCATAAAATTATCTAAACTTTATTAATTCCACCATAAACAAGACCTCTAACCTTGAAACACACTTCGATATCCTACACCCAATTAATACTATCTATTATTTAAAAAGAATACTGGTTCATTATGATTCACTAACATTAATATATCATCACTACCCTAATCATGTTCTACTCCCAATTATAATCCTAACGCTTTAATCATACTAACAACTTTAATACATACTAATTTATAATATTTAAAGTGCATCTAAACTAGACAAAAGTGCATTGAATACTTAAATTTAAACTAGCATAACTAAAACTACATACCATTTCAATTTATGATCTATTCAAAAATAATAATAATAATGGTGATAATAATAATATAGCTAAAATTAAATTAACTAAAATCTAAACTATTTTATACTAAGATGACATATATTTAAAACATAATAATCAACTTTCTTCATTCAATAAAGCTAAATTTATATTAGTAAAACTTTTACTAATATTAATTTAAAATCTAATAGTTATTACAAACTAATATTTATTAATGTATAATTTTTTTATTTTACTAACTATATTCTAACAAATTTTAATATTAACAAATGCTATTAAAAATAGCATGCTAAAACAAAACAAAACCAAAACATATTAAATACTTAAATTTAAACTAATCTAAACATTAAAAGGATACTAAAGAAACTTATATTTAAATTAAATAAAAATTTGAACTTTCTAATTTTTAAAACTAAACATAAAACACATACAAACCTACACATTAACTTCTAACACAACTAAAATATCCTAACCTCTAATTGCCCCCTATACTAACCTAACCATCCTAACCCTTTTCACTCTACCCGTCACATCCTACCACCCTAGGCCACTTGGCCACTAGCTTTTCCCCTTCCCCAAATTATTGATGCGCTTTTCGAAGTCTGCCCACTCTTTCCAGGGTTGGAAAATGCAGCCAACAATCCTCCAAAAGATGAACCCCTCGACCAAGGGGAGATCAAAAAAGGTTGAAAAGAAATAAGTTTAAAACTTTACAAAGAAATGTGCACACCCTCCAATATGATTTTCTTTGTAATTAATATGAGAACATGCCAAGGAGCCCACGTAATCCAAGGCAAGTCAACCACTTGTTGCAAGGAGGAATTTTATGGGAGAGGTTTATGCTAAGCCGCTTGGGTGGTTCCCAAGGCTCCATGCTGACTAAGAGATGGAATGTGCAGGGATTGGTTTAGACTTGTTTGTCAGGCATAAGCATGATTTGCTACCCTCCCTTAATTTCATTCCTTCACACGTACTCTCAAGTCAGATCTTGGGGGCCTTATTCAATAAGGAGGTAAATGATTTGTTTTATAAGTTTTATAGGTGAGATAGGCTAGAGATAATTATGACATAAAGTTTAGTAGATAGGCCTAGAAAAATAATTAGGATATATTTGAATACTTATGTATAGCTTCCTTTTTTTTAATTTAAAATTCTAATATTAATAAATTTTCAAATGAAAATTTAGAGAATCTTCTAAGGTTCTTTGTTCACAAAAAGGGAATGAATTATTTTTCCTATACAAAGTTGAGCATCCTGGAGGTGGATGTTTGGAGAAATTTTCTTGTTTCCTTTCTCTTTTTTTTTGAAAGTATAAGTATTATATATTTTTTTAAGTGTCTCTTTTTTTTAACAATTATGTTTTAACAAGGAATGCATATATTCTTTCCAAGTTTGATTTTCCCAATTGCTTAGTTTAACAAGGGAGATTAAAAATTTTAGTTTATCAACAATGCACAATTTATTTGTTTTAACTCCATATATATATGAATCAAATTCAAAACTTCAACATAACGTAAGTTCTTCCTTAGCATAATTGAACTTGAAAATTTCATACTTGAAACATCACCATTTTTTCTATTCTTCATTACGCATATGCATAAACAGAAATAACATAAGATTTGAAAGCAAGAATGTTACTAAATCTTTTTCCTTTCTATTAATCAGCCTGGTTCAAGGCTCCATTGGGAAAGAACCAGTAAGAAAATTTGACGTCCTTGCCACTACAACAAGAGTTTAAAATATATTTTTACATCATATTGCACTACAATTTTGAATTCTCTTCTTGGCCCTTAACAAGGGATCCTTTTCAATATCTTCAATACATCACATTGATCATGGAAAAGATGAGAACTGACCCGAGAACAAATCAAACATATCAAGAAGAACAAATCAAGCATTCATTCCCACTCTGATTTGCACAATTGATTCAACATTGAACCAGACTAGGAAGAAGGTGGATTTTTCTAATAAGAGACATCAATCACTATACCACAACATAGCCCTTTCAAGGCTAAAAATTCAAGAACTTCCATTCTTTCACAAATTTCCTTTCGAGGCCAATATTACAAAGATTTTTATTCTTCCATTTCTTCAATTTTCAAAATTCCAAAACATTGTATGTGATGACAAGTAGGGGCCCATAACACCCTACCCTCTTTCCCTCTTCTCGTCATGAGAAGAGACTCTACACTATTGTGGTCCAACTAAAGCCCTTCCCCCATACATGGCCACTTCTTCCCTATCTAAGGGTGAGTAATGCCAAAACAACCCACAAAGTCCCTTCAAAAATCAAGCAAAACATGAAAGAAAAACCATTCAAGAAAACATGTTTCAATCCCTCCCAAGCACACTCAACACATATACAAGCATATAATGAAAAAAACAATGACTTATGCATGAACAAAGCATGAACAACATGAAAAACATGAACAAAAGAGATGAAGGATTCCTACCTACACAATAAGGTTATGCTAGAAAGATCAAGTTTGAGATGAGCTTTTCCCTCCTTTCCTTCAATCTTAAAACTACTCTCTAAAACTAGAGATTGGGAAACAACCAAAAATTCTCAAAGATGCCTCTAAATATGATCCTAACTCAACTAGACATTAGGTAAACCTCAAATTGGAGTCAAGGTTACCAACTCAAGAACGAAGCAATCAATTTTTGCACTCAAGCAAAAATGGGGTTTTTGAGTGACCATAAAAGTCAACAAAAGGGGGTAGGGGAGTGGAAAATTCTCCCAACCCATACCCTTACCACTTGGATACTTAAATTTAATGTTTTTAGGCCTTAAGGATTAACTAGGGACCTATCGAAAGCTTGAAAATTTTAGGACTTACTAACAACCTTCAAAATATAGATTACTCACTAATCCTAATTAGGATAATTAATCTTGATTACTAATTGATTAGCAAAAAGGATCACTAATCTAATCCAACTTAGATTTTTAGGTTACTCAGTTACCTCTAACTATAATGCTAGAATGCATATACAATTCATAAGTGTCAAGCGACACTATAATAACACTATTATGAAACATTAACATTTACTAATTACAAAGTGATACATTCATTCAACCCGTTACACAAATAAAATGTGAACAACTGGGTTTGCATCTTTCATCAGATTTAACCTTGGTTTCCACAATCGATACATAGGGTTCAGTTTTGTTTCTCTATTTAATTTTTCAACTTAAAATATCCTACACACTCATTGCACACATCAGTAGTTCATGAAAATCACATGCACATATATTAAAAACCTATCTAGATAGTCTCATAAATCAGAACATGAATCTTTCATAAAATCAACTATTTAATTCATTTCTACCCACATTTAATCATCTGAAATCACCTAATCAATATAACATAACTTATTCATTAATTTAGATTAAAGTACCAAATTAATCATCATTAGGCATGCATACACCTAATCACCATAGCAACACTAATTAAATAATACTGAACTATCTAAAGCATAAAACTTAATCATTGAGGCATCAAATCAACACCCTTATCATAAGGTGAAAATACTTTGTATCATCGTTAGTGAAATTTTAATGTTTTAACTATTGAGATAATGTAGTAGTTCTTGAATCACTAAGTATTAAAACATGGATATATCAACTACTCTAAATTTCATTAGGATATTCACAACATAAAGCATAACTTCATATCCATTCAATTCTCCTACAATAGATTTAACAAGGAAATTCATATTTAATAAGTATGTGCAAGGAGGGACCTTACAAAGACTCTCTCAAGGGGAAATGGAGATTAAAAGTCAAGTGTAAGTTCTAAAATCTCTTGTACCAGCTACTGTTTTGGAAGATTTAAATGGAGTTTATAGAGATCCAAAGTTAGACAAGAGTAGACCTACTTGCATAACTTGATTTAGTGAGAGGGGAATGTGGAAATTAATGTGGGGTTAGTGATTAAATTATAGAAGAAAAGATTTGAATAGAATAGTAACCAGATAGTCCCACCAAGGGAGGTAAATTCACAAGCTTTACATAGCTTATGCCCTGCATCAATCATGGTAGATAAATACATTTAGCATACTAAAATCGAGAAACAAAAGCACACTAAGACACTCACACAAAGAACTTCCAACACAAAAATCTCTGATGATTCTATGAATATCTCGACACATAGTTCATACAACAATATAATCAAATAAGACCTTCCTTAGGAATACAAGAAGGAATCAAATAGTCTATTTTCTCAAATGATCAAATGTGTGAGGGGATATGAATGGGAGAAAGATAATCCAAATAAGTAATCAATATGAAATGGGAGTTGTGTTGATGTGGTAGATGGAGATATAAATGGAGCATATTTATTGCGGTGAGGTGGGATCATTGGGTGAGAAACGTAAAGAAGAAAGAGTGATAAAATATATTTCATCTTTATATCAAGTTTTCCAACTTACTTATTGGGATTCAAAAAAAAAACATATATTAACAACAAAAAGTACTCAAATGATACCATATGGTCAAATTGTGTTTATATGTCAGGTGCCCTGTAGCTTGTAAGCACATTTTAATGTAGTTCATTGAAGAAATACATGGTGATTTTAATGTAGTTTAGTGAAGAAATACTTTGTTCAATAATTCCACCATCTTCAAAACCATATGTGGAGATATAAAATTAAGTATAACATGTCCAAGATTTTTGTAGATATACATATTAATTACACCAATTTTTTCTTTCAAAACCATATGTGCAAATATAGACATTAAGTACAACATGTCCAATATGTTTGCAGATATACACATTAATTATGCCAAAATTTTCTTTCAAAACCATGAATCATGAATTTTTTAGCTAACATAAGATAATTGATTTACATATGTTGAAACCCAAAGCCCTTTCACGAGCATCCCACATAGCCTTACAGATCATTAGGTATAAGTTAATACACCCCATAGAGATTAATGTCTTTTACCAGTTGTAAAATATCTCTCTCATTGCCACCTATCTCTCTTATTTTATGAAGTGCAATTACCAATGAATAGGTATTTGTCAAATTTGTTTTCCTTGAAAGAGGAAAATGTAGGAATGGAAGAAGGAAGTGAGACATTTAGTATGTCTAAATCAAGAAGATTGACTTGCAGTCAAAACATTAGAAAGAAATTCAATAACCACATGATATTTTTCCTTTCTCAAGGGGGGTCATGTTCTTATGATGATGAGAGTGAAGAAGAATCTGATGTTCCCTTTAGGTACAAACATCTATAGAAACAATGGGTCCCTAATGAACTTCCTCCAGTAAACACTAATTATTGTGTTAGATAGAGGATATATCACATAGAACCATCCTCATTACATGGTATGGGCCAATTTTCCATGGATGGCATAAAGGTCTCTTATAACAAGGTTGTTGAATTCATGGAGTATGTTAGACCTTTCTATTATTACAATAGTTGGATGTTGATTGTTAGATATATATAAAAAAAAGTATGTGTAAATATGCACTCGTGAAAAATTATATGCAACAAAAACTTAGTGAACAAAGTAAAACAATAGCTATATAAATTGATAGAAGGCCAAGAGCATCAAGGAATATTGTGGGATTATAAATAGTACACAACTTGCGTCAACTAAGAAGCAATCCAGTTGCATATTTGAGGTGTGCAAGGGAAGTTGCATATTTTTATGTGTGATAAAATCAATACATGGAGGTGAAGGGCTTCTTATTGATTACAATTTAAATCCCATAGATACAAACAAAGCCACTATCATGGGTGAGGTGGTACACACTATGCACATTTAAAATCAACTCCAATCAATAAATCCAACACACAATTATATTTTTAATTTATTTTTTGCTAACTTAGAATAATAAAACATTTGTTTTAACATGTCTCAATGATTTTTAAAAAAATACATGGCTGTAGTATGGATCAATAGCCATAGGATATGCACAACGATGATGGTTCTCATGAGACTTCTTCTTCTCGATAGGTAAAACTCATAATTTTTGTACAAACTAGATACAAGAAAAATTTTAATGCATATTTTTTATTATGTTTTATTCTTCACTACTATTTTGGATTGATTTTAAATATAGCACTAATAATATTGTTCTCACAAATGAGTGACGATTAGGACAAGGGAAAGAAAAAATTAGTCCATGAGGAGCCACATGATGAGCATGATGAATTCATGACTGATTTTGTGTCAGTTGATGATCCTATGGCTACAATGTAAAAGGTTCTTTGTGATTTAGCAAGAAGGTTAAAGAAATTGGCATCAACTCGACCTCAATCTCCTAATATACAAAAAATAGAGGATGAGTTGATGTACCTAGTTGAGACATATACAATAAGTATAAATGTATTTTTTAATTATAACAAAATTTCAATAATAATTTTTATATTATACTCTTTTATTTATGTCATAAATAAAATGAATATGTATTATTTTTACACAGGATACTAAAGAGGTTCAAGCGCGATGCCTCGAAGGATGATACTTGAGGTGGTTCAAGTACTTCGCATGTTCTATCCTACACTTATGTTTTTCTTGAACAATATTTTTTTTAATAGCTCTAACAATCTTGTTTTATTGTGCTCTAACAATCTCATTTTTTAGCTCCTACCATTGATCCTATGTTCACTATGTCGCTTATTACAAGGAACATAATTGTAGAGGTAATGCCAACTGTAAATTCAACAACACATAGGATGGCCACAGATGTGATGACAACACCTATTCATAAGTAGATTCCTCATTTTCTCTCTCATTTTTCATGTGTTTATTTCATTTGAACTATTATTTCTTAGGGGGAATTTTGTAATATTAGATTCATTTTATGCAGGAGGCGATGAGGACATTCCTAGGTGTACCTATGTTAGATGTACGAGAACACTAAAGAATTGTAATCAATTTCTTGTGAGAAATGAAGATGGTCTTCCCCTAAGAGTAGCCCAACTTCTAGGTACTTTAAAGATTGATCCTTTCTTTTACTATAAATTCTTATACTCATAATCAAATGCACTAACCTCTCGTGTAGTCCCTTTCAATAACCACTAATCCCATTATTATTTTATAGGGAATAATCTATTTTGTGAAAAACTTAATGATGAATGTTTGCATATATTTGGGCTGACCATACGTATAGTGTATCATATTTTGATTTTTTTGCTAGATCATGTTTCCTTTGATCAATTTATTCAGGTAAATTAAAAGGTAGCATCAATTCATTTATGAATCTAACAATTTTTTTCTTTTCGTAAAAGGTAGAATTTGCAAATTAAAGAGTTAAAGGATAAACTCATTGATGCAATGACACCACTTTTTGGACCCAACGTCTTCCAAAGACTTAGGCTCCTTGAGAAAGAGGGCCAAGCTTTGAAGTATATTATGTACAACTATAGAACACAAATGGAAAACAACCCTTGTTATGAGCACCCCCCCATATTCCTATTAGTGAGTGGGAGAATCTTAAAAAGGATGCCACTAAGAAAAAATGAGAGATGTTGGAGAAATGGTACCAATCAAGGAAAGAAGGTATGCCATAATATTAAGAATGAAATTATGCAATAATTACTCTTAATACTTATGTGGTCTAACATATTTCAAACTTCACATAGGTTGCTTGACACATCAAAGGCAACTGAAGCTACAAAATAGAAGCACAGGAAGCACAAGCTTGGCTCGGGTGGATATTCAAAACTTGTTGCATGAATTGTAAGTATAAGTAAATGAAAAATTATATGCAAATATTTATAAATTATAAAAAATTTGGTCTTTATGAAATTGATTACAAAAAATATTCATGATACCAAGAAAAAATGTAGGCCACAAAGTTTTAAATAACTTCTGAAGAGGACAAGAAATTAGCCTACAGATGAGCCTATATAGTCATGGCTGGATGACTTTGAGCAATGAGTGCTCAATGTTCTTCTATTGGATCTATCAATGAGGTAAATAAGTAAATTGATTTTTATTTCAAATTGAATATTGTAGCAATTATTGTATTTGATATTAAGTTCCAAAAATATAAGTTGTTATATTTTTTTTAAGTAAGGAAACAATGATTATATATTTGTTTAAAACTTTAAAGTGAATATATTTAAATGTATTAAAATTAATGATTAACATTTCTCAATACTTGTCTTGTATTTATATGTATATATTGTTTATAAATGCACTAATTATTTACATTGGATTGCAACCTGCCAATCCTGATACACCAGCTAAGCACCATAGAGGCGTTGATTTGAATGTTGATCATAGTACTGAAGGTTTATATTTTCTATTCAATTTTTATTTCTGAATTTTTAATACAAGTATTAAATTGAATTTGGTGTGGTAATATAAACTCAACTATAATATGTGTTGGGATTTAAAAACATCTTGTATTGTAGTTGTAGGAGATGTAGAGGTTGTCCCTAATGAGAATGTTGAAGTTCAAGCCTGAGGGAAAGATGATGTGGTTGGACAAGGTAAAGAGCCCTACAATATTCTTTAAAATCTTTAAAGTCTCAAATTTTCTAAATATTAACCCTTTTATTTGTTATTGTAGAGGACCCACCTTTGAAAAGGATAGTAAGATCACATCCACAGGTGAGAAGAAATATTGATGATGACATGGATATACCTTTGCAAAAATATAGGGAAGGACCAAAAAAGAAAAAAAATGATTCATGTGAACTTATGTAACTTGTTTGATAATGATTGATGTTTATGTCTAGATATTTTATATATGTTCTATTGAATGTTCATGTGAATGTTCTAATGAATATTATGTTTTAAAGTTAATGTGAATGTTCTAATGAATCTTATGTGTTAATGAATGTTGTCATGTGATAATTCATGATAGTTACATTTTAGTAATAGAATGAATGAATTTTAGATGTTAATGGGGAATTTAGATGTGGGGATGGGAGAATGAGCTTCCACCTTCACATGGTTGGCCCTGATTAGTAGAGAATATTAAACTATTCTCAAAATCAAGTGAAGCTCAACACTAAACTATGATTTCATGACAACTAACTATGTGAATCTCTTGGTTTTAGGAAATGCAAAAGGAGACCTTAGTTCAATATGCAATCTCAATTTATATGCATATGACAGAAGATGGAGCTAAAAAAATGCAACAAGTTTGCATTTTTTTGAAGGTCTTTAATTAGGTATTTTAAGTTATATACCATCATGAATATTATAACTTTGACTCTTATAGGCAAGGGCAATGTTCTCAGCATGCAAGTAGATAAATACTTTTTATGTGCTAGCTTGCTTAGGATATTCTCTCATCCATAGCAGCTAGAGTTCTAATGTTCATGATGGTCTATAATTTTAAGAACTTAATAGACCTATTAAATAAATGTAAACATGGTACATTTTTTCAGCTTCACCTATTGTCCATGCATATATAATGCAACTATATGTGCATTTTCAATTCAGAGTGGCATTCACAAGTTTATCAAATCAATGGTATGACATCATTCACATCTACAATTTTGTATTACCAAGTTTACTTAATTGATAGGCTATTTTTGCAAACTATACATATGTTTAAACTTAGTTTTGTATTGTAGAATATTTTCTTAGGATCCATGATCCCTCATTACATAAGTTGCATTGTCCCCCATTAATAAATGATTGAATTATGTTGAAGTACAATCTAACAAGTAGCATGGGTACCTACAACTTGATAGATGATTCCTCTATGGGGGAGATGGTATTATTGGTTAAGCCCTCTAGCTTGGACACTCTGTGGTCTTTTTTCTTTGAAATATGGAGATGTGGAGACCAATTTAAAGATGGCCTAAAAACGAAATGGTTAAGTGTATAAATTTTCTAAAACTTATGTCATTTGTTTTAATCTAAAAGTTATGGCAACTTTTTTAATTATGGTAGCTTTCTAACATTAGATTTTGTTGCTCTAGTCCTTGCTAATGGTGACAAATGGATTGTGCTTGCTAGATATAATGAAAACAAGTTTACTAGGATTGTATCAAAATATGAAGTGAGGTATGTAGTATTTGCTAATTTTCTAATATACATAGATAATGGTCATCAATTTTTTGAAATTGTAGATGAGTTAATTTTTTTTTAAAAATTAATAGAATTGAGCATGTGAATTTTATTATCACATTCTCATTACAAATTTTGTTTTTGGTTGATATGATATGCCGATAATTGTAAGTTTGTATGCAAATGCCAACTATGAATGACTTCATAGTAGCTTGGTTTGAATGTGTTAAGTATCGATAATCTCTTGAAGTTTTTAATTTTAATCTTCTAAGTGGAGTTAATTCTCACATATCAAAGTAAGGATAGAGGTAAAGTATTCAAGACGCAATGACTAATACTAAACCCAAAAATTAAAAAATCTACACAGTCAATTCCAAAAATTAAAAATCTTAATGACTGATACTATTAGAAAGAGACTGAAAGGTGTTGTTTCTTGAATTGATAAGGGTCGGATGTAAAATTTAATGTACTCAATTAAAAAGGATGATATCAACATTAGTGGATTTAAATTTCAACAATAAGGTATTATTTAAATTTTGCATATGGATTTTTTTGATATTTAACTAATTTGGTCTAACTTGTGGAGAAAACCTTATTTTAGACCATGTTCTGACTAGAAAAATTTGAAAGATTGGCTATAGTTAATTTCACCAAATGCCACATGAACCAATGTAAGCATATTGCTGACAATATTCAATGGTGCTATGCTAAAAAAGGATTGGAGTGTAATTTGATAGAAAATGAAGTGTAGTTGACAAGCTTGTTTTCTAGTATATAACTAAAGTGTCTCTTTTGTTTTCATAGAAGTTTGATTTGATTAGCATTAGCCAAATTTTTTGTGAGAATTAGAGGGATATGTGTTTTGTGAGAATTAGAAGGATATATGTTTTGATAGCCATAATAGAAACAAAGAAACAAGAGCAAATGTGTGAACAAAATATGGACTCCTTATGTAGTGCCTGCCCTCGTTCACATCTTTTCTGGACATTGTTGTTGTTATTATCAGACTATGGTAGACTAGTTTTATGTTGATGGATTAGTGGTATTGTTTTGAGACTATCAGACATTATGTTATGGATTCAGTGGTTACATGATGAGATCATTCAGACTTTACATTTCATGTATGGATGATGATCATTATATTGCTTTCAGTTATTGTTGATGATTAGTTAGATGGTTTATTATCTCATGTGTTTTATTATGGATACTTACCCCATACTTGCATGTGTATGGTGTGCGTGTTTTCTTATTGTATGGCATTTCTGATGTGGTTAAGGAAGGGAGTCGTAGTCACTTGCTAGTCGGAATCTACATGATGCACCACTTCCTGCCATTGCCTGTTTAGCTTAGCATTATATATATTGTATGTACATGCATGGTTTTTCTGCAGGTTGCAGGTACCGGGTATCGACTTCCTTGAATTTGCCAGGATGAGCGTACCCTATTATACTATCTCAATGATAAGAGAAGGGAGATAAATTCTCAAGTCCAAATCCCAAACCCTTAAATCAATTTTCCTAGTGAGGTAGGACAAGTATCTGGATATTTTACCCACCAAATGTGTCAGATGACATAATTCATGATTTTTAACCCTTTAGACTGATTTTGTGTGAATTGCTCTATGATGTGTTTTCATATTTTGTCTTGGAGGTCTATGGTGAATTTTCTATTAATTAAGTCTTAATAAATAGATTTAATTAATTAATTAATTATTTTGGAGAAAATTAATAAAATATCATGATATTTGATATGTTGATTATAATTAATTAAATGAGAATTAATTGAGGAAAAAGGATAAAATAAAAGAAAATTAGAAATTAAAATTAATAATAATTATAAATAATAATAAAATTAATAAATAAATAATAATAATAAAAGTTATAAAAATTAAAATGAAAGTTATACAAATTTAAATAGAAATTATATAAAAAGTAAATTAGAGTTATAAGCTTGCCTAGGAGTTAACACACCTTTCTATTTCTCTTATGTCAACAACACGGAGGTTAGTGCATCAATTAAGCACATGGTGTCTACAACCTTATGATTGATCTAGAAGGTTGGAAAAGACGCATGCTTAGTTGGTGACACCTTCTAGTTGTTTCTAGAAGCATTCTAGGTGTTTCCTGAGAGCTCTTTATATTCAGGCATTCCTAGAAGCTTAGACATAGCATTTGGAGAGCAATTGGAGCATTGGAGGACTCGAGAACTCTGAAGAAGGGAGGAGCTTTCTCTGCGGGTTTTCTGAGGAAGAGCGAATTAACAGCAGAATCCGGGTAGATTCTTGTGATTTTGCTTATGCTATTTCATCATCTTGCATTCCCTATCTTCTTCGTGTCTTCCGTATGTTTTTTGAGGATTTTTTCTATTTAATTGTATGCATTCTCAATATGGGTAGTTACATTTATTTGAGAATCTTATATGCATAGATTGAAAAGAACATGGGGCAAGGGTTTAAATTGTAGCCAAGCCATTAGATAAATTTGAGATCAAAAGTTTATAGGAAAATTTTGAAAATTAGAATTTTTAAATAAAATGTGTATATACATGTTTATATTTTTGAATCTGCATACACGTATACATATATATATATATATATATATAATTATATATATGTATACATGTTTATATGCTGTGATGTTTTTTAAAAAAACTCTACATGTATATATATATATACACACACACATATATATATAATATAACTTTATATATATATATATATATATACATACATACATACATATGTATATATACATATATATTTATTCAATTAAAATTTGAATATCATACCATTGATCGAATACATTTTAAAAACGTTAAACTTTGTTAAAATCGAAATCGCATATAATAATCGATGAATGAAACTGCTTATGCGATTTAAGAAAAAAAGTAATATGCATAAAATGGGGGGGGGACGAGACCCACGCCCCCGTTCCCACTATGATCGCAGTGTACCGACTGTCGTAGGTACTGCGACGACAGGGGTACATAGTACCCACTGACATCGCAGGCCCTGCGACCACAAGGTCCTGCATACCGCCAGTGGTACACACTTATATATATGTGTTATAACAGTCATTTCATATGAAATTGATTTTCATTGTTATTAAATTTTCATATATTATATTGTATCAATCAAAAATATTAATTCGATTTTATAAAATGCATTAATAATAATTATTTATATATTTATATGTATGTGTATATATATATATATATATATATCATATGTAAATATGTTATTAATAAATTTGAATTATTATTATATTATTGATAAATGATTTATATCAAAGGTTCATTTTTATAATGGTGAACTCTTGTATAATTTTCAACTATTAAGATTTAATTAATTGTTTTAAATTATTAAATAAAGTATATGAAATTTAATTGATAGTTTGGTGGGGGACGTTTTCAAACAAATATTATAATTGGAAAATGGATTTTAGTCCTATTAAGAAAAACTTTTATCCATCCAAAACAATACATGTGTTAGGAAAAAACGTACAAAATGTTCCTCCATTCATTCTTCAAACTTGGAAACATAAACTGAGACCTCTACATTTAAATTCAAGTTTGTAAATTTAGTAAAACCAAAACATGTTTTTGCATTGTGTATTCTTTATGCTACTATTTTGGGTCTTTGGGTTGACTAGTGTTGACAAGTTATAGGACGTCTACCAGAGGCTTGGGGGTTATGTGATTGTGATGTCATGATGATGTTCTAATCTCGATCTTTATAAACCCAACCATGGTTATGCGATGGAATGCTCTATGTAATGTTTGTAATTACTGATTGTTATAGCTGAGATTCTTATGTGTATGAGACACTTGACTTAATCATATTTTTGGTCATTGATCAGTTATTCTTGGTTATTTTCTAGTCACCATGATGGGACTGTAATGTGGATTTATTCTTGATGATGCCATGTTGCGACATGTTTTGACTCAACCATTTTGGAGTCTTTGATCATTATGATTGAGATATATTTTGGTTATTGAGAACCAATGGGTACTTTTGATTATTAGTGATACTTTAGTTGCCAATAGAGAGCTATTGTGATCATGATTTTCTATGGATGCTTGCTCATGGAGATTTGATGCTTTTATGCATATTTGATGATTTTATTATGGATTATCTTTTGTGATTTTGAGATTTATGATTCCATGAGCTTAGGGTAGGATATCTGCATGTAGTGTCGGGAAGTGGCTTGCAATGGGGGCCGGGGCCCTAAGAGGCTGCCATGGTAACTCATTGTAAGTTGGATTAATAAGTGAAAACATTCACACCTAATACTAATTGAATGAACCTAAAAAGATAAGTGTTTTGGTTCTCACCCATGCCTTGAGTGCTTGTACAGCTAGGATGGGAGTAGAGAGAATGCATGGTTGTGACCTTGCATTCCATAGTATGCCTTGTCAGTATGAGAGGATACTAGTGGTTGCATGAGATCAGTATGGACCCGTGGAGTTTAGGTAACTGCCAGGATAACTTGTACATGATAAATGCAATGCCACTTTTTTGCTTGCATAGTAAGTTCCTACATGTCATTGTGTGCCTCTGAGAATTAGATGTCAATTTTGTGATTGGAACCTTTGAGTTACTATAATTTTAGGATTCTTGGACTTACAGAGATTTGTACTATGTGTTATTGGATAGCTTGTTTGGGACTTGAGATTATTTCCTCAGCATGGTGGGAGTGGACCACTTAGGTACCACACAGTCGGGTGGTAGTGTTTTTCCACTTTTATCATTTGAGATTCATTGAGACATCATGGCTGATGCGTCCTTCATGATGGTGGATATGTATCCTTTCATTGATGATTAGCATATGTTAGATGATGTTATCTTATGCTTATATTTGCATGTTAGATTACTTTCTGCATATGATATAGTATATGTTAGGAGTGACATTCCTACTATGTTAATACCGATGATCTCTTCAGTGATTTTGGAATGTTACGCATAGAGGGATGGCTAGGGCCCATGATGGTCTAATGATGCTATTAACGGTTGGAAGGAACCATGCACTTAGTTTATTATGTTTGATCTTTATGATGGATGTTTATATCTTCTATGATGATGTATCATGTGTATCATGTGATTATCTTTACTTTGATGTATCATGGATTAGAATAGGATGATGTACTTTATTCTACATATGTATATTCTTTTAAGCTTTTCATACCCTATGACATGTATAGTGGATGATTGAGCATTTAGAAATGTAATGTATAAACATTGGACTTATCATTATTATTTCATGTGGTTGTTGTATTAGATGGATTCAATAATGTTAGTTGACTTAGATGTAATTCAATGTTAAGGGATCTTCAAAGAATGTAATCTGTTATGTTTACTTTCAAATGGACATTGCTATTGCTTCCATTATTGTGCATAAGTTATATGTGGTATTTACTTTCATATTAAAAAAAATAAAAAATGCTACCAAACTTAGTGAAATTCTAGGTTAATTCTTTGGATCCTTTGGCGGGGCATTACACCTTATTTGTGCCACAAATGCATAAATACAAAATTCACAATTACTAACCCACATGGGTGCCTTCATTACAATATTTTGCAAGTCAAGCTATGAACTATCACCTAGAGTTGTTCTAGACAATGTTCGAGCCTTTCTTAAATAGGCAATTTTATGCCACCTGTGAAGGTTCTAGACATTTCTTAATACCTAGGGCCGAAAAACCCTACCAAAACATATAGAGTCAACCAAATACATCTTTGACAGTTATTTTAGAAATTTCAAGTAGCCCACCTTTGGAAGGCCATAAGTCTCAAACCATTGCTCCGATTGGCTATTCTAATCACTTTTCAGAAATGCCAACTTCTAATCTACAGGCTTGGAACTAAGTAAGTGCTCTTTTGTCAAGTTTTTGAACCTCACATAGGCACTCTAAGGCCTCTAATGGTGAGCTCGAAGATTTTTCACCAATTTTTTCCACCAAAAATCTACAATAACTTCTTTGATACTTAAGCTAGAGAGATGAGATTTTTATGGTAGGTTTATAAGTCTAAAATGAACCTTCATGTAGTAAATGAGAACATTCCAATCTCATATGAAAAGCTCACTAAAAATAGTACACTCCCAGAAATAGAAAATCCCCTATTTACTAGTCCTTATTTAAATAGAAAAGATTGAGAACAAAATATTTTTATTTTTTGGGTGATGCAAGATTGCTCTTACACTTAGGATGCTCTTGCATCAGACACCTAGGGTAATTTGAGAAGTGACTTCGTTATGTCTAAGGTGTTTTGAGGAAAACCAAAATAGTTAAACTCCTCCCTTGCTAGCCATGATGAATCCTCTATTGGCCTCCCTTTCCATTTGACTAAGCATTTCTTATAAGTTCTATTCCTTGTACTTTTACCAATATGAGTCTCCAGTATCTCCCCAATCTCCTTTGTAACTAAACTAGCTGCTAGAATACTCCATTGCACTTTTGCAACTTCATCTCCATCACCTCTTTCATAATACTCTATCAAATTAGAAATGTTAAATACTAGTGAAATATTCAACTCAATAGGAAACTCCACTTCATAAGCATTTTCAAAATCATACGTTTTCATTATCTTGTATGCCCCAAACTTCTCAATCTTTAGCTTATTATATGTACCCATTAGAAAATACTCCTTTCTCAAATGAACTATGACTTCATCTCCAATCTAAAATTTCTATTACCTTCTTTTCACATCCACCTTAGCCTTGTACCATGTATTCATCTTTATGATGTGCTTCCTCACCTCATGGATGTTTTTCAAATGTTCAATAAATTCTTTTGCTTCAGCACTACTTATCCCTCCTTTATCCAACTCCAAAAATTTAGAAGCATTTTTGGGACTACTCCCATATACAATTTGGAATGGTGATTTACTAGTACTCTTGTTGATAGAATTATTGCATGTGAATTACACCTATGGTAAAATCAAATTCCATCCTTTTGGCTTATCTACAACCAAACATCTCAACAAGTTTCCCAAACTGTAATTCACAACTTTTATCTATCCATCAGTCTATGGATGATATGATGAACTAAACCTCAAATCTATCTTCAACTTCTTCGATAATGTACGCCATAAATACCCAAAAAATTTGGTATCTTGATATGAAACAATACATTTTGGAAGACCGTGTAGTCTCACCACTTCTCTAAAAAATAATATAGCTACATGAACAACATCACTAGTCTTCTTGCAAGGAATAAAATGTTCCATCTTTGAAAATTTGTCAAACACCAAAAAAATAGAATCATGCCCATGCTGAGTCCTTCGTAATCCAAGAACAAAATCCATGATGACATACTCTCATAGCTAATCTAGTACAAGTAATGGATGATACAACCATGTATTCTTCTTCACTTCTTTCACCATCTGACATACTCTACAACTCTATACAAATTTCTTCACATCTTGTTGCAACTATGACTAATAATAATTCTTAGGAACCAAAGAAATGGTCTTATCTCTACCAAAATGTCCAGCTAATCCTCCACTATACTTCTACTTGATGAGATTATCTCTCATTGAACTTTTTGAAATGCATGACTGGCTTCCTTTGAACAACATACCATCCTAGATCATGAAATCCAACCACTTTGTCCTGTCAAGTGTAATAGGTTCTATACAAGCCTTCCATGCTTCACCAAAGATAGGATCATCTGGATACAAAGTACTGAGTTCCTTGAACCCAACCATCTCTATCTACATTTCTATCAGCAAAATTTTTCTTCTACTAAGAGAATATGCAACTATGTTAGACTTCTCCCACTTCAAATGCTTTTGGTTTAATTTTCCTTGACTATTCAAATATTGCAAAGCTTGATGACTAGTATACAAAACAAACTCCTTAGGAAGAAGATAGCATCTCTACTTCTTCAATGCTTGAGCTATAGCATAAAATTCTTGATCATAAACAAAATACTTTCTTTTTACATCATTCAACTTCTCACTAGAAAAAGCAATAGGTCTACCTTCTTGGCTCAAAACTACCCCTATTGCAGTAGCACTAGCATCACAATCTACTTGAAACACCTTGTTAAAATTAGGAAGTGCTAAAACAAGCTACTCAATAACTTTCTATTTCAATAGATTAAAATTCTTATCTACTCCTATAGTCTGTTTAAATTCTTTCCTATCTGCTCTCATTGTTTCAGTCAAGGGTCTACAAATATTGCCAAAACTTTTTATGAAATTTTTGTAAAAACTAGCTAGTCCATGAAAAGATCTTACCTCTACCACACTTCTTGGAGTAGGCCATTCAAGGATAGCCTTCACTTTCTTTGGATCTAGTTTTAGACCTTCTACTAAGACTACCAAGGACACCAACTCCTTCTTTACAAAATTGCACTTCTTCAAGTTTATGACCAAATTTTCTTCCCTCAACTTATCAAGCACCTTGTGAATATGGATCAAATGCTCATCCAACGTCTTACTAAAGATCAAAATATCATCTAGGTAAACAATGACAAAATTACCCAGAAACTCCTTCAGTACCTCATTAGTGAGCCTCACGAAAGTTCTCAGTGTATTGGTTACCCCAAAAGGCATGAATAACCACTCATATAGTCTTTCACTTGTCTTGAAAGTAGTCTTCCACTCATCACCTTCCCTACTATGAATTTTATGGTACCCACTCTTTAGATCTATCTTTGTAAAATACTCAGCTCTACTCAAACAATCCATAATATCATCCATCCTTGGGAATGGAAATATGTACTTGATTGTGATCTTGTTGATAGTGCAAGAATCGATGCACATCCTCCATTCTCCATTCTTCTTTGGTGCTAATATGGCTTGTACAATGCATGGACTCAAAACTCTCTCAAATCAACCCCTTTTGAAACAACTCATGAACTTGTCTGTTCAACTCTTCACTTTCTACTAGTGTCATTCTATGCATTGCCTTGTTTGAAAAACTAGCTCCTAGAACCACATCCATTTGGTGACTGATCTTCCTCATCAGGGGTAATCCAATAGGTACATTATCTAATACAATATCAAAAAACTCTCCCAACATATTTTCAACTTTTGCAGGTACATCCTCTACTTCTTCTTTACTATCTTTTGGAATTATAGAAAAACACAAATGTTCATGCTTCATACCTTTGAGAAAATACTTTCCGTCAAAAAAACATATTCTAGCAGTACTACATACCTTTTCTTCTTTATCCTTCAATGACTTCAACATATGTTTCACTCCATCTTTGGTTAGAGTGTAGGTATTTTCTCACCCATCATGTACATCATGCCTATCAAACTACCATGGCCTACCCAACAACATATGACATATGTCCATAGGTATGATATCACATAGTACCTTATCTTGGTAACTTCTAATCTTGAACTTCACTAAGCACTGCTTATTGACCATGACCTTGTGGTCATCTTGCACCCAAACAATATGATATGGACATGGGTGTTTATGTCTCTTCAACTTCAACTTTGTGACCATCATTTATGACACCAAATTTTTAGTACTTCCACCATCAATGTGTTGGAATTACAATAGGAAAGGTAAAATTCTGGGGGGGGGGGGGGGGTGAATCAATGCTTTAAACTTTGACCCTTAAAACATTCACCACACATCCATCTCATACATTCAATAAGTAAACTAAAATACCATGTAAAAGCATGTAAACTAGTAAGCATTCACACACATATGACACAAGATATGATTACCCTAAAACTGTCCAATGACACCATGTATTACTACCCAAAAACACTTGTTAATTGCGGAGGGCTGACATTTGGCATTTGCATGTGCATATTGTACACTCTGTTCTTGTTGCTGATCTTTCTCAACTATTGCCTAATCATCTACATTCATTTCAATACCTCCCTCAATTGTGCCTTCATTATTGTCATCATCTTCATCATCTTTAACCTCAATAGGCTCTTATTCTCCTACTTTGATCGTAGCTAGCCCATATGTAATTTTCCACATCTGTGTAGTCTTCCTTACAACATCTTCTATGCTATTTTGTAATATACTGAATGCTCTATATTTAGGAACAAATCTAACAACATATTTCTTTATGGCTTTAGCAATTTGTGCCTTGCTAAGTTTAGGCATAACTTGAGCAAGGCCAATTTCTCTAATTTTCCTTTTAGTATCAAAACAATAGTGCCATTTTTGCTCAACTCTTGCATATAGGCTTTTAGGTATGGAGTTGGAAATCTCTAGAGGAGCTTTCTTGAAAGTAGCCATCATGGCATATATTACCTCCTCCACTTGATTCTTTTCAACTTTTCCCAGATTCTCAAAATCAATGTGAGAAATTCCTGATAAATCTGCATTGTTTCTAACATTCTCACATAAGTTGTCTAGATCTGAAGATGGATTATGACTTACCACTTGGAATTGGCTACTATCATTAGATTCAATTCTTTCTTCATCAGTTTCAGCCTAAGAAATGTATTTTATCCTTGATCTTTTCTATGCTCCACCTTCCTACTCTATGGATTTGGTTTTCTCTTTAATCTTTTGTGTAGTGACACATGCACTAGCCCGTGTGGTAGGTGTTATAGGTTTGGGTTGGCTTGGTTTAGCAACCTTCTTGGGTCTTGTCATTGTTTGTGCCTTAACCTTTCTCTTCTTCTAATTAGTAGGAGTAGGTGCTTCCTTGGCTTCTTCTTCCTTGGAACCTTTTGTAGTTTTTGTTTCTTCCTCTCACCGATATTCACCCTTTCCTTGTGTTAATGCAAGTGGTGCTTGAATCTGAGTATTTTCTTCCTCTTCATCTTCCTAGTTGACACCTGCACCAAAATTTTCTTTGAGTTTCTTTACCAATTTATCCTTCTTTTTGATGACAGAAGCAATCTTCAACTCCATAGTAATAATTGATTTGACCATGTCATAGTTACCAAAAGCTTTGGCATCTTTGTTTACTTCTTCTACAATTAATGTTGTTATTGTTGCAAAGGCCTCATCAACATTAATTTCATAGCCCAATATCCTCAACCATCTTACTCTTGGAATTGTTGCTTGAATAAATGTGTAATCAACATCAACTATGAAACAATCATCATCATAATGTTTTTCCACTAATGATACTGGAATCCTTAATCTCTTCTTCATGGATTGCTTGAAGTCCTCAAAATAACTAGTCATTACTGACTCAAAATTTTCACCTAATTGTTCAATGAACTCTCCTATTTGAATTGCAATAGACCTCTTTGTCTTCCATGCAATAGTACCAAATGTAGGAAATATGTTTTGAACATAAAAGAAGATACATATCAAAATAGATCCAAATTTACAATGAGCACTCTTTGTTTTTGTTGGTGTAAATAATTATTCACTATTTACACTTACTTAAGTTTACTTCGGTTAATGCATTATTTTAATATTTATTTATTAGTCACCTAGGACTATGTGCACTCTTGTGAGTTCTCATGTTGACAACATGAGTTTGCACCTCTTTTATGCACATGGTGAATACAACATCTCCACTTAAGATATACTTTGTCATTCTTATCTTATCATCTAGAATGATGGATAAGATGTGTGCTTACTTGTCATGCTTATCTTTTCTCCTAGATCTTTCTAGAGACATTCTAGGTGCTTCTTGAGAGGCCTTTATATATAGGCACTCCTAGCTTATTTGTACATACAATACAGAGCAATGTAAGAGGACATACTCTGATATATTGATCATACTCTTTTTTGATCTACATTTGTGCTTGTATTTGAGTTCTACAATCTTGGGTAAATTTTTCCCTAAGACAAATTCTTACATGGTATCAGATCTTGGAGAATCTCTCTTCACATAGCTATTTGAGACCATTGTTGCTCCATCACCTCAGCTTGAATCTAGAGTATCACAAAAATTGGGAGCATCTAGAACTAGATTTGACCTCACCATTGCATTTGAAACTTTGATTTGGTGAAAATTGACTATAAAGTTTCCTACCCTAGGCCAAAGTAGATTGTGAGGAAATTTTTTTACAAATTGACACCTAAAGGATCGATTTGCAGAATTGGTATGATCATTTTAGATCTGTACATTTAATTTTTAGATCTACATTTTTTTTCATTTGCATCTCTACTTATTTTTTTGGATTTGCATTATTTTTCAGATTTTTTTGGCCATCAGGCTATAGGAGAGATTTTTTGCAGGTGAAGATTGGTGCTTACTGGTGCAAATTAGATATTTCATCACATTTAGAAGGTCAAAAAACCCCCAAATTGGATTTCCTTTCACCCAAATTGAACATCTAAGGCAAAATATAGAGCCATTTGATTTTTAGAGACATGATGGTGACAATTTAGAAAAATAACAAGAGCAGCGATTTTCAAACAGTGATATCTCCCTCATACGAACTCCTTTTTGCAAGATTTTTGTTTTTGTTTTGGGGTAGAATTTCATGATCTACACATTTGTGTAGGTGGTTTGAGATCTCTAGTCCTAAATGTTTTTGAAACTTGCAAATCCTAATTTATGCCACTTAAAATGCTTAGTACGGGCTCATTTGGACTCCAAATTAGGTTCCCTTTTTTGGAAGTGTATTTTTTTTTTCCTAATTTCTAGATCTATAATCATATTATAGGTTCTATGGATAGAAATACTACTTTTAAAAATAAGCCCTAAATTGGCAAGTGGCTACCAAGTGCCTAAAACATTCATTAGCGGGGGGTTCTTTGATTTTTTTTGCATTTTGGGGGGTTCATTGATTAGTTCATCATGGAAGAGGAAGATTTAGTTATCTTGAAACCAAACAACTATCATGAATGGAGTCAATTAGTTATCCCATATTTTAGTCAGCATAATGCACTACCATATGTGAGAGGGCTTTTATACGATGAGGACACATGTTCCATCCTCTGTCGTGCACTCTTTCTCTATAAGTATATGGAAGTTATGGATACACTTGATGACTTGAAGTCAAAAGATTTATATGATATTTGGATCCATCTTTGGGAGACATATGGAGATCCACACATTCCTCCCTTTCCCAAAGATCTTTTACCTCTAGTTGTAGTTGCATCCTCTCTAGATGAGATCACACCTCTAGATGCTCTTGTTGCTCCTCCTGATCCTATTTCAGCCATAGATGCTTTAGATTCAGCACAATAGGCACCTTCATGTCTTCCTACTTTACCTTCATGTGACAACTTGCTTCCAGGCATTGTAGTGCTATTCCTAGAGTCTCACATTGAAGATGTGGAAGACATCCTTGATGATGTTCATCATCTCTTTGAGGTGAATTCTTCATCTATTTCCATAGGAATGATTCATGTACTTCAACACAATAGGGTACACTTTGTCTTCCAGTTCTAGCCTCAGGTGATGACTTCTTGACTACCACCTCAGGTTTATTCATTGAGTCACACAATGCAAACTTGGGAGACTTCTTTGATGATATACTGCTTCTCTTTGATGAGGACGATCCTTCTACAATTGTTGTGAGGGCTCACTTAGACCCTCATGTTCATTCTCTATGGATAATTATGTACAACAATTGTTGGAGGTCTCTTTATCATTTGAGGAGACATATTGTTCTTTGAAATAGGTTCTACATCACTCCTTGCTTGATCTAAACTTTTTCTTAGTAGTTTTGGAAGGAGCCACCATCAATATCAACACAAGGATAGTTGAGCAGGTTTTAGAGACACTATTCATCATTGAGATTCTTTCCACACATAGCTAAAGCATCTCACCCATACCTCTACCACTATTTCTTCAAAAGGGGAGGAACATCATTCAACGGTAATGTATTAGCTTCTACATTGGAGCATTTCTCACTAGTCAACACCTTACTTTTAGGGAGGGCTACCTCATCTCCTTCTTCTTTTTTGAGGGGACTTTTTTCCTCTTAGGGGGTTTTGTCCTTCTCCTATTTCTCTCTTGTATATACTTGATGTATGTTGTAATGGGGGGTTTTGATTACTCCATCCATCCGTGCATCCTATTTTCATCTCTCTTTTTGGGGGAGTGTTTTTCCCATGAGGTTTTCCCTCTTTCTCCACTTTATGAGAGATTGCATTGCATTTTTATTATGTACATGGGTACCTAACATGGCCTCATAGCTGGGACCCATTATGTATTTCATCCTAGTTCTTGTGAACTTAAGTGCATTCCCCTAAGTTGCACTTAAAGGGGGGTGTTGATGTAAGTAATTATTCACTATTTACACTTAAGTTTTCTTAAGTTAATGCATTATTTTAATATTTATTTATTATCCACCTAGGAGTATGCATACTCTTGTGAGTTGTCATGTTGACAACATAGGAGTTCACACCTCTTTTATGCACATGACATCCACAACACAAGAGTTAGCACACTAATTAAGCACATGGTGTCTACAACATCTCCACTTGAGATACACCTTGTCATTCTTATCCTATCATCTAGAATGATGGATAAGATGTGTGATTAGTTGTCATGCTTATCTTATCTCCTAGCTCTTTCTAGAGACATTCTAGGTGCTTCCTGAGAGGCCTTTATGTATAGACACTCCTAGTGTGTTTGTACATACAATACAGAGCAATGTATGAGGACACACTCTAATATATTGATCATACTCTTTTTTGGTCTATAGTTGTGCTTGTGTTCAAGTTCTATGATCTTGGGTGAATTTTACCCTAAGGCTTATTCTTACAATTTTCTTGATTGCTCATAGATTTTCAATCAATTATTGTAGCTACAGCTTGGAAAGATCATATGTATGATCCTTCTTCACAATCTTGTAACCCATATCTATTGAAATGTAGGGTACACTATTCAATTTGTTTGATTGGTAAAACTTATGTGAAATTATCCTTACTAAAAAATCTATTAGAGGATCTATGATGGTGTCTATGGTCATTCCTCTTTTGTTTTGCACAGCTCCCTTGTTCTTTTCAATAACTTCTTTGGACTCACTTCTCATAGTCTTTGGCTGATCTAGGGTTGGATACCATGTTACCCTATGGATTATTCTCTTTGAGATTTTGATTGGCCCATTATCTAACCACACTAAAATATCATGAATTCTACTCAAAACAATCCTAAACCATTTAGTTTTGAAAATATTAGGGAAATCTAGGGCACAAGTTAACCCTTTCTTTTCTACAATCTTGAAATCTTCCCTTAACACACTATTTTCACATAGTTTTCCATATGCTTCTTTGATTTCCATTTCACCAATACTACGAATCTTACAAGTATAACATTTTCTAACATCCCGAGTCATTAAAACTTGTGGTGGTATCATAGATAATGCACTAGAGGGATCTTGTTTGTATGCTATGTCTAGAATGACCTTGAAAATAGGTTGTTTTACCTTGTTACTAACCAACTCAATGTTTAAAACTTCTTTTCCCTCCACACCTTTTTTCTTTCAAAGAACTAGATGCCATTTTACAAAACTAGGGTTTACAAAATTAGAAATAGCGTAGCTCGGCACATGACAAATACCTTGCAAAATATGATGAAATGACATTGATTAGCTATTCAAATCTCCTACAAATTCTTTAGATGTAATTTCTAGATTACCTCTAGCTCTTCTTTCCCTCTCAATTTTGAATGATGTTAAATGTGTAGAAATTGATCAAATACTCCTTTTAAAATGCTGCAATTAATTCAAAGTGCTTACACAGCTGTAAGCTCAACATCAACTAATTTTTGGCTCACTAAGCATACACTAGTATTTCAATTCATTCGATAACCATTACAGGCTTGAAAACAACTAGCCAGTCTATTAGCTTAACATCCTTTAACATTTCACTTGGCAATCATAGGAAACTTTTCATTCTTAGTAGTAATATGAACAACTTAAAGATTTTGTTTTTAAAAATTCCTAATAACACCTTGCATCTCTATTCATGCTTATGTAATCTTTTCAGAACTAAATCCTTTGGAACTGATGTATGATATAACTTTTGAATATCAGTCCCACATACCTCTTGATTTCTTAGTTTGATGAGGTATGATCACCTAACCCATTGGGTGAAGTTATCTCTTCTCCACTTTGATGTGTTGCAATCCTCCTTTTTCTTCCATGTCTTGTTCATTTCATTTCTAATATTTTCAATATCTACCTTGCCTATGTCTTTATTAAACTCATAACTTGGTGCCTTTGACCTTGTTGGACAATATCTATTGATGTGACCAATCTTCAAATAGCTAAAACATGTGGTCTAACTCAACCACCTTTTGTAGTCACTCCTGAAGTGTGTTCTTATACAATTCTTAGGAATATGTCCATACTCTTGATAGTAGTGACAATTATTATAATCCCAATTATAAAAGTTGTCATTGTTCTTTACCTTTGTTTGCTTGTTTGATGACCTCATGGGTTTGGATCTACACTCAAAAGCTCTATGTACATACTTCTGATAGTTATAACAATATCCTTCAAATCTTTGAGTGTGCATGGTCTTGGTTTTGTATTCATGTTCTTTGATGACCTTTTTTGTTGCACTTATGATAGTGACCCATGCTCTTTTGCTTAACATTATGATTTACAGTCTTACTCCTACAGACAATGGTAGTATGTCCTTTCTTACCACATCTATGACAAGTAGGTTTGGAATTCTTACCTTTGTTACTCCTTTCTTCAACACTTTTGGGTGACTCTTCTTCTTTAATACTTGTATATTCTAGTCCAGATGTATCATTGTTGGGTCTAGGGGATCCCATTAATTGCTCAAAGTACTTGATGGCTTCACTAGGTTTATTAATTTTTTTAGCAAATTCCTTTTCCCTTTTTAGGTCATTGTTCAATTTCTCAATCTGTAGCTTCAATGTTGTTATCTCAATGTCTTTGGCATTCAATTCATGATTGGCATTCATCATTTGAACCAAAGTTTCCAATTTCATGTTAGCAATCTTAGTTACTTCTGATGATATCTCTTCTAGTCTACTAGTCAAAACTATTTTATCATCTTCAATCGTGGATTTGTCTTCCATAGCTTTCAAGCTTTCTTTCTCTATTTAGTCACCTCACAAAGTAGTATGGCTTGTGATTCTTTCTCTAACTTGAGATTTATGATTTCTTCATCTTGGGCTCTATTCTTTTCCATTAGATCTGCAATTGCTGCATCAAATTCAATAGAGTCTCCATTTGCAAATGCCTTAGTAGTATCTATCTCTTTGTATTGTGTTTCATTTTCCTCAATAGAAATTTCCTTCCTTCTCTTTAAAGATTTCTTTAAATATTCTCTTGCTTCATTCAACTGATGTAGAATGAGATGTATTTCAATCTCCTAGTTCTCAATGATCTTTTCCAACTTGTAGACTTCCATTTCAAAGATCTTTTCTCAAAGCTACAAAGCTTCACTTTCAGAGAACAAGGTTCTGATACCAAGTTTTGGAATTACAATAAGAAAGGTAAACTTCTAAGAGTTGGGGTGGAGGAGGGCTGAATCAATGCTTTAAACTTTGACCCATAAAACATTCACCACACATCCATCTCATACATTTAATAAGTAAACTGAAATACATGTAAAAGCATGTACATCTAAAGTATGTAAACAAGTAAGAATTCACACATATATGACACCAGATATGATTACCTAGAAACCCTCCAATTAGAAGGTAAAACTAGGGTGGTGATGACACCCACAAATCTTCACTACTGCAGTAATAAAGCTTATCTAATGAAGGTTACAATGTTTGATCATGAGACATGATCTAACCTGTGAAAAGTCTACCCTATTAAAAGCTTACAAAGACTAGTAGGTCCTACCATGTTAAAGGATTTCAACACCCTATTAAAAGTGTGCCATATTAAAGGACTTTAACTCACAATAAAGTAAGCATCTTGTTAGAGGATTTCAATACAACATGTTAAGACTACTATGTTAAGAGATTTAACTAATTCACCTGTTAAAATGTCTCAACATTGATCCTATGGTTAGAATTTTGTTGCTTGATGACAGATCACCTCTAAACTAATGTATTCTTGATCCTTCTTGATAAGATGTCTCTCTGCTTTTCACTATTTTCTTCCTCTATTCTCCTTTAATTGATTCTACAATGCAGTTTTAGATCATAATACCTTGGTCACCATGAATGTCCTGGTTTATGAATGCAAAACTCTCCTTGATCATTCATTCATTCCCTTTCACGTTCATAGATAGTTTAGGGTTTTTCCTCCTTAAGAAGACCTAGGTGACTTAGGGTTAGGTATGAATTAATGGCTATAATTCATCCATTTTGCTACTTAAACCTTCCCTTTACCTAATTGGATGCATGTAATTCATAGGTATTCCAACTTAAGATTTGTCCTTATCACCAAAATATTCATAATTCAATCTGTAAGTCAACTCAAAAATGGTTTACATAATAGTTTGTGTCAATACAAACAACTATGAAAAAACTGTGTTACTCAACATTTGAAGTCTCTGATGCTCAACATATACTGATGTCAAAACTTTGACTCGACATCTGAATGACTTAACATGCACTGCTTGCTCGGCTCCTAAATCACTCAACATATACTATCTACTTGGCACTTGAGTGACTTGGCACATGAGTGACTCAACACTCACTATTGACTCGACATGCTCTAAGTTATACATGTTTTGCTTGGCATATACTACTTGTTCAACATGAATTAAGGAAATGACTAAAGTGTATAAACACTCATCAAAACCAATCTCAAATCAACACAATGATCACATCACAACACTTATCTTTATATCCACACCTTGTGTGAAACAAGCTCCATCTTTGATAAGGTTTATTCTCACCACTCAATAGGACTCTTCTGTTAACTAGGACTTCTCCTCTCTCAACACTTATCTTTATATCCGCACCTTGTGTGAAACAAGCTCCATCTTTGATAAGGTTTATTCTCACCACTCAATAGGATTCTTCTGTTAACTAGGATTTGGCATCTCAATTAGCATGTGCAACTTTGGCCTAGCCTTCTATTCTTTGATTTGTCCTTCCTTGATGTTGGGAACATTCAAATTCTCTATTCCCTTCTTCTCTATAGAAAAAAAATTTCCCACGAAAGCCTCCTCTTCTAGATCCTTGTCCTCTACCTCTTCCCCTATAATCTCTATTATTTTGATTATGGAAATGATTGAAATTTTTTGCCTTTGGTTCTAACTACTACTTCTAGCCTCATTCTTGTTCTTCTAATCATCATTATGACCTCCATAAGATCATCCACTATGACCTCTTCCACTATTCTTGTTGTCAAACTTCTTGCTCAGCTTTTCCTAAACTCTTAGGAAAAATCGGTATGCCTTTTCAATACTATTCATTCGAACCAAACTCAACTCATTCTGAATACTTGGCCTTAACCCATCAAGATAACAAGGCACTTTCTCCTTATTAGCTTCTACATGGATAATTCTAATGAGAACTCAATAGAACTCTTTGGTATACTCTTGAATATATTTTCCCACTTGCTTCAACCCTTGCATTTTCTTCAACAAATCAAGCTTATAATCCATAGGAAAGAATTGTCACTCCAGTTTAACTATCATCTGATCCCATCTATAGATTTTTTCCTTTTCCTTTCTATTTTGCTCCATCTGAACCTCTTGCCACCATATTTTTGCATGTCTCTTCAATTTTGGCTTCACAAACTTGACCCTATCAGGATCCTCAATATCTTCATACTAAAAGTTCTAGGTTTAGAAATACCTCTACTTCGGCATTTTCTTCTACTTTTTCCTAATCCTCACTTTCATCTCTTATGGATAGATTTATTCCTCTGTACATTTTTCTTCCAATGCTTGCATTTGTCTTTGGAGGGCTCTAAAACCCTCATGTGTACCACCTATAGCTCTTCCACCATGCTCTCGTTGTGGAGGCATTTTTGGGCTTTCACTGAAACCCTAGTGCAAACTATCTCACAATCAGTAATCTATTTACACGTGCAACCCAAGCATGGTCCTAGTGTGAACTACCTCATAGTCAACATTCTTTCCACACACTCAAGAACTCTAGCTTTGATACCACTTGATGAAGGGTGTTCCCCTTAATACCGTAAACCATAACAGAAATAAAGAAACAAAAAAAAATGCGTGAATAAAATATGGACTTCTTATTTGCATCGCAAATACAAAATTACAAAATTCACAATTACAATATGTTAACCCACATGGGTGCCTTCATTACAGTAATCTACAAGACAAGTTGTGAGCTATCACCCAAAGTTGTTCTAGACAATGTTCAAGCCTTTCTTAAATAGGCAATTTTATATTGCCTAGGAAGGTTCTAGACATTAAAACTTAACACCTAGGGCCGATAGACCCCAAAAAACATATAGAGTTGGCCAAATACATCTTTGATAATCATTTTAGAAAATTTAGGTAGCCAAAGTTTAGAAGGCCATATCTCTCAAACTGTTGCTTCAATTGGCTATTATAACCACTTTTTGGAAATGACAGCTCTTGATCTACAAACATAAAATCATGCACGTGCAATTCCATTGATTTTTCAGACTCATCTGGGAACTCTAAGGCCTCCAATAGTGAGCCTAAAGATTTTTGCAATTTTTTCCACAAAAAATCTGCAATAATGTCTTTGATACTTAAGCTAAATCAATGAGAATTTTAAGGTAGGGTTATAAGTCTAAAATGAACCTTGATCTAGAATATAAGAACATTCTAAGCTCATTTGAAAAACTTACTAAAAATAATAAACTACTAGAAATAGCAACCTCCTTGTCTACTAGTCCTTATTAAAATAGAAAAGACTAAAAACCATGATGATTAACCTCCTCCCTTGCTAGCCATGATGAATCTTCTATTGGCCTCCCTTTCCATTTGACTAGGTATTCCTCATAAGTTACGTTCCTTGTACTTTTTCCAATAAGACAGTCCAATATCTCCTCAATCTCCTTTGTAACCAAAACTAGCTGTTGGAATGTTCCACTATGCTTTTGCAACTTCATCTCCATCACCTCCTTCATAATATTCTATCAAATGTGAAATGTTAAATACTGGTGCGATATTCAACTCAACATGCAACTCCACTTCATAAGCATTTCTAGAATCATGCCTTTTTACTATCTTTCACTGTTCAAACTTCTTCATCTTCATCTTATTATATGTACTCATTGGAAAACACTACTTTCTCTAATAAACTTTGACTTCATCTCCAATCTAAAATTCCTTATACTTCCTTTTCACATCTACCTTAGCCTTGCACTATGTATTCATCTTTATGATGTGCTTCCTCACCTCCTCATAGATGTTCTTCAAATGTTCAAGAAATTCTTCTACTTCAGCACTACTTATCTTTCCTTTATCCAACTGTCATGATTTAGAAGCATTTCTGGGACTACTCTCATATACAGTTGGGAATGGTGATTTACTAGTACTCTTATTGATAGAATTATTGTATGTGAATTTCACTTGTGGTAAAATCATATACCATCCTTTTGTCTTGTCTCCTACCAAACATCTCAACAAATTTCCCAAACTATGATTCACAACTTTTGTCTATCCATTAGTCTATGGATGATGTGATGACCTAAACTTCAAATATGTCTTCAAATTATTCCACAATGTATGCCAAAAATACACAATAAATTTGGTATCTCGATTTGAAACTATACTCTTTGACAAACCATGTAGTCTGACCACTTCTCTAAAAAACAATTCTGCTACATGAACCACATCACTAGTCTTCTTGCAAGGAATAAAATGTACCATCTTTGAAAACCTATTACCACCACAAAAATAGAATCATGCCCAGACTGAGTCTTTCATAATCTAAGAAAAAATTCCATGTTGACATCCTCCCACAACTTCTCTGGTACAGATAATGGCTGATACAACCTTGTGTTCTATTTCACTCCTTTCGCCATTTGACATACTTTGCAACTCTATACAAACTTCTTCACATCTTGTTGCAACTGTGGCTGGTAATAATTCTCAAAAACCAAAGCAATGGTCTTATCTCTACCAAAATGCCTAGCCAATCCTCCACTATGTTTCTCTTTGATGAGATTATCTCTCATTAAAATTCTAGGAATACACAATTGGCTTCCTTTGAACAACATACCATCCTAGATCATGACATCTAACCACTTTTTCATGTCAAATGTAATAGGTTCTTGTTGTCACTAAGGTTTTCACCCTTGTCCAAAGCCTATGCATGAGGACAACCTAGTGAAATATGGAAACAACCTCCAAGCTATGGGACTTGAACTGTGAGATTGAGTCTCTAGAGAAGGCCAACTTCCTCTTACTATCAGGGTGCACCTAACTACTCTTAGAGAGGAAAAGGGAGAAGGAGATAGCATATCCTCTGAGCAATTTTCTGTAGCAAGATAGTGCCCACCGTGGATCCAAATTGATCTGATGATCATGAAGACTCACCATATTACTGCACTCTGCTCTTAAAAATTTTGGGCCCACGAACCAACATGAGCACACTTGGCATCCAACTCGGCCCAATCTAGTACCATCCCTACAGTTCCATAACACTCGATCCCACCCTACCATGCGTCGTCGAGGTGTTATGTTGCTATGGGTAATATCCTTGCAGCTTTCCATAGTGAGATAGCACCCACCGTTGATTTTTTGAGATCTGGTAGCGAGCAAGATGGATCCAACCTATTAGTATACCAACCAATAAGAAACTGGCCACATGCCAACCTCTCTGACAAGTCCTCATTGTTTCATCTCACGGGAAAGCATTGATCATTGATCTCCATGAGATCAACGATCATGGAAGATCCTCATAATATTGTGCTTCCCTCCTCAAAATTTTGGGCCCTTGAAACACTTGGCAACCACCTGGCACAACCTAGCATCTTCATCTTGGCGTGACCTAGCCCCACTGATCCACATGGCATAATGGTGCTATGTCGCTATGGGTAATATCCTTGTAGCTTTCCATAGCGAGATAGTGCCCACTGTTGATTTTTTGAGATCTATGGTGATCAACAAAATTGTACAACTACACATCGAGTTGGGTAAGTGGACCAATGAAATATCACCATTGCACTATGACCCACCTGACAACTACCATCGAGGATGAGCTATAATATTACTTTGGAGAAGGGTGGGCCCACGATGTCATCTATGCCACATGTTGCTGAGGTGCTATGTTACTATGGATAATATCCTCACAACTTTTCATAGCGAGATAACGCCTACCGTCGATCTAGACTGATCTAAGGGTGAGGAAATCTTCATGTGTTCGAAAGGGGCATGGGTCCAGGTAACTGCTGACATCAACGAACTACCTAGCTGGTGATGAATCAAAGCCTCATTTCAAGCACAATCATCCTTCTACATTGGCTGGGGTCCCACCATGTGTGCCAAATTTCATCACTGATATCTGACAGGGCATACTTGGGACCCACCTTCCTTCTGATGTCATCGTAGTAACACTTTTCATTTGGGCGCTATTTCGCTAACAACAAGGAACACAAATTTTTTGATAATGCCATAGCATCCACCGTGGATCTAGCAAAATTCAACATCAAAGAAATAACAGGGAAAAGGGAGGACCCACCTGAAATGCAGCCAAAAGGCACTATGTCGTTATGGAAAAACAACACGCAACTTCCCATAGTGAGATAGCGCCAACCGTTGATCTATCTCGATCTGATGATGGGGACTTGCGGGCCTGTAGAAACATTAAAATGTGTAGGGAAAGAAATATCATAAGGTTAGCATAAGGTATTTTGTGCCCTTTTGAATATTTAAATATTTAAAACTTGTGAACTTTACTACGTTGAATTCAAATGTGGTGATTTTGGCGAGAAGGAAAAGATGACCAACAAATTTGGTGACTCAGAGGGGATGCAAGCCAGCTATGTGTAGACCAGTGACCTCATGCATCCATTGGGCTACATAGTCAAAAAGATGTGGATCTTGTGTATGCTATGAAACCCTAACCCTATCTCTAAGAGGAAAACTCTAAAACCTTTGTCTCTGCAACTGGAACCAAAGATGAAACCTTCTTTCTGCAACCACAAAACTTTGAGAAAATTGGCTATCTCATAGAGAGATAGCTGTGCTTGTGCACTTCTTGGAAAATCAAGGAACAAATTGGAAATGAAACAAAGCTAACTATGTACATGGAATCTCAAACCCTCAGAAACATGGCTTTAGATAGATCCCATTGACTGGGATAGGCAGAATCTCACCATCAAGCTTGCTTAACTAGAAAGCATTGACCTATTTATAACTTTCAATCAGATAGGGACCACTCCACAGTGTTTCAAATTTCAAGTGCCTCCCTAGTTTCACCCTATCTACATCCCATTTCAAAACTAAATAACCTCTTCTAAAAGTTCTGACCCTAGCCTTCCTATCAAAACTCTTTTTTACCTATTGCTGGTGTGTCTCTAGGGTCTGCATAGCCTGATTTCTTTTCTCTTCCAGCTCCATCAACTCTACCATTCTTACTGTCATGGAATAATCTTAAATCAAATCCAACTAATGAGCTAGCTCTAGGGATGGGAATTCCAATGAAATTGGAAGCCTTGCTTCTCTGCCGTAAACTAACACAAATGGTGAATTCCCTATTGACCTTTTAGGCATTATTCTATCAACCAACAGTGCAGTCTTCAATTTTTTATGTCAACACCTCTGGTTATTTTCTATTGTCCTTTTCATGATCCTAATCAGGTTCTTGTTGGAAGAGTCAGCCAAACCATTACCCTAAAGATAGTAATTTGAGGATGTGCTCAAATAGATATTATGATACACTGCCCATGCAAAAATCTGAGTTCCAATAAAAGAATTTGCATTATCTAAAATAATGGTTGAAGGGGCACCAAACCTAGTCACAATTCCATCAAAGAACACAACAATTGAAGATTCAGTGGCATCCTTCAATGCAACTACCTCTGTCCATCTGGTGAAGTAATCTATAGTAGCTAAAATCCATTTGTGACCTGAATTAGAAGGAGGATTGATAGGGCCTATGAAATCCAATCTCCATTGAGCAAAAGGTTGGTCCACCTGCATAGGATGAAGGCAAAGAGTTGCAAGTCTTTGTTTTCCAGAGAAGAAGACACATTTTTCACACTTCCTCACATACTTATGACAATCATGAAATAGAGATGGCCAGTAATAACTAGCCCTCATGATCTTCATTACAATTGTCCTTGCTGAGAAGTGGCCACCATCAGGACCATCATGAAGCTCTTTGATTATTCTTTCAGCTTGGTCTATATCAATACATCTTAATAAGGTTCCATTAAAATCTCTCCTGAAAAGGATACCATCAATTATGACATAAGGGATTGACTACAATCTATACTGTCTGCTTTTAGCTTTGTCTAATCCTTGAGGGTATCCATTTCCTAATAAGAAATTCATCATATCATCCATCCAACTCCTTGGGTCACTATTTCTTACCTCTTGTTGCTCTGTCAGTATCATAGCAGCTTCCTCATCAGGTTCTTGAGATGATAACATCTATTTACACAATCCTTTTCCTCTTATTAGCTTAGTGACTTGGATGTCAACATCATATTCCATTACCTTTGTAATCCAACCAGCTCTTTTCTCACTAACATCTTTGTTCAAAAGGAATTCCTTCACACTGGCATGAGGTACTAACAAATGAATCCTATTATGGGACAGGAGATGTCTAAATTTCTTTAAAGCTCTAATGACTGCAAGGGCTTGCTTCTCTACATAGTTGTATTTATCTTCATATTCTTTAAGCCCTTCACTAAAGAAAGCTATGGGCTGCTCATCATCTTTATCATTTCTTTGAATCAAAAGAGCAAAAATGCTTGACTCACCACCTAGGGTATAAAGGATAAAATCTTTCTCAAAATTTGGATTCATGAGAGTAGGGGCTGAGGCTATGGATTTCTTGATCTCTTCAAAACTTTCCTTCCCTTGCTTGGTCCATGCAAAGACCATACCTTTCTTGAGCATAGCTGTAAGAGGTTTCACCATGGTAGCAAGGTTAGGGATAAATCTTCTCACAAAATTTATCCTACCTAAGAAACTTTGCAGCCCTTTCTTGTGTTTAGGAAGAGGAAGGGTGAGTATTGCTTTTGTTCTCTCTAGATCAATGGTTAAGCCATCCTTAGATACAATATGTCCTAATAATTTTCCTTGGTTAGTAGCAAAGACACACTTGCTTGGGTTAAGGGAAACTCCAAACTCTCTGCATCTTAAGAATACATGTCTTAGATGATCAAATGATCTTCTACATCCTTTGAATACATAGTGATATCATCAAGGTAAACTAAGACAAACTTGTCAATCAATCCTTTGAAGGCCATCTCCATTTCCTTCTAAAATATAGCACCTGCATTGGTTAGCCCAAATGGCATCTTACAATAAGCATAAGTACCCCATTTAGTGGTAAATGAAATCTTGTATCTATCAGACTCTTTAACTAGGACTTGATTGTAGCCAAAAAATCCATCAAGAAATGAAAATCTCTTTGAACCACTGACCTTGGACAAATTCTACTCCATAGAAGGGAGAGGATGGTGATATTTAAGGGAAGCTTGGTTAAGGTTCCTAAAGTCCACACACAATCTAATTTCTCCTTTCTTCTTCCTAATAGGGACAAGGTTTGCTACCCATGATGAGTGCTTGATAGGGAAAATTATGTGGGCCTCAATCAACTTGGATAACTCCTTTCTCATTAAGGGTTCAATCTTGGGATTCACTAGTCTCTATTTTTGTCTTACTGGCTTTACATCATTAATTAAATCTATGGTATGCTGAAACAACCTTGGGTCAAAGCCCTTTAATTCATCATATGTCCAAGAAAATAAATCATTAAATTCTTGACATAGATGAATAAAATTTTCTTGTTCAATTTTAGAACATACCTTCCCCATGTTTAAGGACTTTCCATCGATAATCATGGCTGGAGTGTAGTCATCTTCATCAGCAGCTAGGTTCATGGCCCTACTTCTTGCTTGATCATCAGGATTAAAAACACTCTCTAGAGTAATGAGACCTTTAGGCAGCTTGTTGGAGCTGAGGTTAATGATTTGGTCACCATACTGATCCTGCAGTCTTGACTGATTTCTCTCTGAAAATTCTGCCTCATTCTCCAAGAAGTTAACAATTTTCTCATTAGATTCAAACACTTGCCAATGGATGTTGTTATCATGGATAGCAAGCCTTACTACCACTTTGATTTGTTGCTTCTTTGCCTCCTCAAGATTCCCTGGCACATCATAAGATGCACCTATTGCTGTAAGTCTATCAACATGTCTATTTTCTTTTCTAGGGATGCTTAGAATATTAAATGCATTGAAACCTTCAAGAAAATCCCATACCCTATTTTTATAAGACTTGAGCAAACCATTCTTGGTGGTATTGTGATTTCTCACTTGATTAACCACCAACTCATTATCTCCATACACCCTTAAGGCTTGGATTCCTCTTTTTTAAGCAAGTAGAAGACCTTGAATCAAGGATTCATACTCAGGTACATTATTAGTGCAATTGAATTGGAGCCTAAAGGAGAAGTAGTACCTTAGTTGTGCAGGAGAAATCAACATCACACCAACCCCTGATCTATTTTTATTTCTTGATCCATCAAAGTACATACTCCATATCCCACTCATATCTTCTTTAGTCTCCACAAGATTGGGAACTAGACCATCTTTCTCCAATATACAGTATATACTGAGACCTGTCTCAAGGGTTTCTAACATAGGGTCAAATTGATACACATTAGCCCATTCATCCAAGAAAAAATTAGGTATCTCTACCAGGGGAGTGGCGGGCTCATTCACTATGTCACTCTCATACATCTCTAGGATAGGGCAATTCATGTTGATGGGGTTGGGGGTGTAAAATTTAGTATGATGGAGGGCTTGAAGCTCTGCTTTGATTGAAGCATTGGCTCCATATCTCATTTTAAAAGACATATATAACCAATTAGAGGATATGAAACCACCTATTTGGGTAGTAAAGTCTCTTCACAGACAGATGGTAAAATATGGCTTGACCTCAGCAGCAGAGATATCTTGGGTTACAATACAACCAGGGCATGCATATAAGGCCATCTCCACATTCCTAAAAATCCCTATAGTCTTGACAGTACTATCATCCAACTATAATACATCCCTAACAATGGGCTCATATTTCATTCCCAAAGCATCAGCAACACACCTAGGCATCACTAAACTAGTAGCCCCTAGATCAATCATGCAATTATGGACTAGTTTGCCCCCTATAATTAGAGAAACATAGAATGGAGGAGGTCTAACCTTTTTACTTGTTTCTCCCTCCCTTGATGGTTGTACTAGGCTTGTCGTATTTTCCATATTGAATGTCTAATCCTTTGGTTCAATTCTTTCCAATACTTGCTGCAGTAACCTCTTTTGCATAGGTATAGTAGCAACAACATCCCACATGGAGATATTCACATTTGTCTTCTTCATTTGATCTACTACATTGAATGGTATAGCAGGTGTTTTGGTAGAACATTTGGGAGCTGTGATTGTATGAGGTTGAGATGGAATAATCTCAGGATCACTTACATCCTTTCTACCATGATTTTGCCTTTGCTGCTAAAAGGTACTTGATTGATTATTTGATGCTTGCTCATGAGATATCGCATTTGAAGTTGAGGCCTGATTGGGAGGAGGGGGAACAACATCTTCTATAGCTCTTCTTTTGCTTCTAGTGTTATGAGCAATGAAATCCTAGTTTACATTACAATGCTCCTCCATCTAATGATTCATAAAAGAGTGATTGCCCTGTCTTTGGATAACTGCGGCATCTTTAAATTGGTCCTCCTTGTATGATTGTTTTGCTACAGGTTCTTGGACTGTCAAAGCAATAAAATATTCAACCTTCTAACACATACAATAGGCATAGGAGTAGTTACAGGAGGGACAAAATTCTTGATCTTGAGCCATATTGTTTTGAGGGACTATGGCCTTATTTTGGTTTACATTTGAGGTTGAAGCATGGCCACCCTGCCTACTCTGATCAAAAGAATTGTTCCAATGATTAGGATTTGGAGGCCTACCACTGCTTGGAGTTTGATATTGCAATTGATGAGGCTTACTACCTTGAGCTTGTTGTCTTTCTAAAGTCACCACCTTGTTGCTTACTTTCTACATCATAGAGGAGTTATCCTCCAACTTCTTCCCATAATCTTGCAATCTTTTCTCTAGGTTCTTTTCTCTTTTATCCATGTTCTGCATAAGAGATTGCATCATCTCTTTGATTTCATCTATCCCATTTGAAGATGTGGAAGCTTGAGGGACTGGGACAAGGGATTATGATGTAGAAGTTGTGGGAAGAGGAGCCATTGATGGTTGATGATTTGGAACATTAGGGAAGAAAGGCATAGGAGGCCTTGGAGCTAGCTTACCTCCTTGTATTAGGATGTTCTATGATTTTATTGCTATGTCATAAGCATTAGGCAAGGTATCTCCTCCCATAGTTTGGATTGTAGTGACAATATCATTGTTAAAAGTTCTAAGGTAATGCAAGAAGGCATTACTAGGGGTAGGCTTCACTGAAGTAGGTATTCTATCCCATGTCTTTTGAAATCTATAATTAAAATTAGTCATACATTCATGGGGGGCTCTTTTAATAGTAGTCAACTGCTCTAAAAGTGACAAATAGTCACTTTTATCCTCAAAATTTTTGCACAATCATGCTCCTAATCCATCCCAATCTGTTATAGAACCATGAGCTAAAACTCTATACCATTGTAGTGCTTTTCCTTTCAAGGATGAGGCTAGGAGCCTAACTACAACACCATCCTTTGTAATATAATGGATATTGTAGACATTTGAAACCTCTTGAATGTGTTCTGAGGGAGAGATAGAAGTTTCACTAGTAAACTCTGGTATACTTTTGAGGGCAACTAATGGTATGTCATGTCTTTGGGCTAATAAGAGAGGTATCCCACCATTAAAGGTGGCAAAAGTATTAGCTGTAGGAAACACCATATAGACAAGTGATCTATTGATATGTATTGATGGTAGTCTAGGTTGAGATCTAATAGCAAGAGGAGTAGATATAGATCTTGTAGGTATATTTGTTACTATTACACTCCTAATTGGTAATAAAGATATTCTAGTCTTCCTTCTTCTGGGGTTTGAAAATGAAAGCTCTTGATACTGAAACTTACCTCTAGAAGATGCCCTTGTTTCAGCTCTGGGCATGAATCGCTACAACTTTGGTTTGGAACTAGATATGTATTTGAAACTTAGAGTCACCAAGTACTTTGAAGAATGAGCCTCTTGAAGGCTTAAACACCAAAGCCAGTACTATCTCCTCGGTATTGATCTTGAAATCTTCCCTTTTGACACCAGTAGGCTTGAAATTTTCTGAAAAGTTGTCCCACTAGGCATGCCAAAAACTATTGTCACTTAGGTTTGCACCCTTGTCCAAAGCCTATGCATGAGGACAACCTAGTGAAACATGGAAACAACCTCCAAGTTGTGGGACTTGAACTGTGAGGTTGAGTCTTCGGAGAAGGCCGGCTTCCTCTTACTATTAGGGCACACCTAACTACTCTTGGAGAGGAAAAGGGAGAAGGAGAGCATGAAAGAAAATCTACCTAATCTAATATAAAGAGGTGATGCACCAAAATAGAGTGTTCAGACCAAACTCTGCCCATATATGCACTATTGAACCAGAATAAAACTATGGATATACACATTCAGACTTGCTTTAATCTAATAATCACATGAAAATTAGAAGACCAAGATGAATGACACAAGGAAAGAGAGATTCACTTATATTATCATTCATAGGCCAAGGAGATATAGTCATGTAGATCATAGATCTCTACAAAACACCAGTAAAAGGTAAAGAGTTCTTGCACTGTCATACCAATGGCTGAAAGAGATAAGATAGAAAATCATGTAGTTTAGAGGCACAAGGTAATTTACACCAAGAATCTGCAGAGTAGTAATAAAGAAAATAGAGAAAAGTTGACCCTACAAAATTCATAAAATTTTGCCTTTATAGCTCAGGCATAACTGGGATGTCATCCAACTGTAATTACTTTGCAACAACCTGCCATTACGTCTTGCAGAGAACAATCATGAGGAAAATCTTATCTGGATACGGATCCAGATGCAATGATATCTGATCTTCTGTGTCAAATAATGCCTTGAGAGGACGGAAACAATGCCATAATAGTGCTCTGACTAGGTAGATAGGTTGGATTAGGGGGTAGAGTGTTCCTCTTTGTTTTGTATTTACTCTAGGGTGGTTGGAATTGATCATAAGATCAGATTATGCAAAAAACCTTGGTATCCCCTATTCCTCATCCATGAACCAGTGTGGTCAGTAGGTCAACATAACCCTAACATCAGAATGAGCCACATGGACCAACGATCTCTTTTCACTTTGCCACCCACAAGGTCTTCCTAAGGTTGACCAATCTTTCTTTACTAACTGCACCAATTCCTCAAATTCTGACTACGATAGTCAAATTAACTGCCAGCACATCTTACCATTACTGCCTCCACCAAACCCACTAGGACACATGTCATTGAGGTGCTATGTCACTATGCATATCCTTTGAGCAATTTCCCATAGCGAGATAACACCCATCGTGGATCCAGACTTATCTGACAATCGTGAAGACTCGCCGTATTACTGCACTCTGCTCTTAAATATTCTGGGTCCATGAACCAACATCAACACACTTGGCATCTGACTCAACCCAATCTAGTACCATCCCTATAGTTCCATAACACTTGGTCCCACCCTGCCATGCGTCGGTGAGGTGCTATGTCACTATGGGTAATATCCTCGCAGCTTTCCATAGCGAGATAGCACC
Organism: Cupressus sempervirens; assembly: GCA_028749045.1. Lineage (NCBI taxonomy): Eukaryota > Viridiplantae > Streptophyta > Pinopsida > Cupressales > Cupressaceae > Cupressus > Cupressus sempervirens. The sequence continues at coordinate 547,542,557 of CM053790.1, read as the reverse complement.
CACCATTGATTTTTTGAGATCTGGTGGCAAACAAGATGGATCCAACCTATCACTATACCAACCACTAAGAAATTGGCCATGTGCCATCCTGTCTGACAAGTCCTTGTAGTTTCTTCTCATGGGAAAGTGTCAATCGTTGATCTCCACGAGATCAATGATCATGGAAGATCCTTATAATATTGCGCTTGCCTCCTCAAAATTATGGGCCCATGAAACACTTGGCAACCACCTGGCACAACCTGGCATCTTCATCTTGGAGTGACCTGGCCCCACTGATCCATGTGGCACAATGGCACTATGTTGCTATGGGTAATATCCTTGCAGCTTTCCAAAGTGAGATAGTGCCCACCATTGATTTTTTGAGATCTATGGTGATCAACAAAATTATACAACTGCACACCGAGTTGGCTGAGTGGACCAATGAAATCTCACCACTGTACTATGACCCACTTGGAAACTACCACCGAGGATGAGCCACAATATTACTTTGGAGAAGGGCGGGCCCATGATGTCATTTGTGCCATGGATCGTCGAGGTGCTATGTCGCTATGGATAATATCCTCACAACTTTCCATAGCGAGATAGTGCCTACCGTCGATCTAGTATGATTTGAGGATGAGGAAATCTTCATTCGTTCGAAAGGGGCATAGGTCTAGGTAATTGCTGACATCAATGAACTACCCAATTGGCGAGAAATCAAAACCTTGTTTCAAGAACAATCATCCTTCTACATTGCCTCGAGTCCCATCGTGTGTGCCAAATTTCATCACTAATATCCAACAGGGCATACTTGGGACCCACCTTCCTTCTAATGTCACCACAGTAACACTTTCCATCTAGGCACTATTTCACTAACGATGAGGAACACAGATTTTTTGATAGTGCCATAGTGCCCACCATGGATCTATCAAAATTTGGCACCGAAAAAACAATAGGGAAAAGGGAGGACCCACCTGACACGCAGCCAAAAGGCACTATGTCACTATGGAAAAACAATGCACAACTTCCCATAGTGAGATAGTGCCAACCGTTGATCTATCTCGATCTGACAATGGGGACTTGCGGGCTTGCAGAAACATTAAAATGCACAGGGAAAGAAATATCATAAGGTTAGCATAAGATATTTTGTGCCCTTTTGAATATTTGAATATTTAAAACTTGTGAACATTACTACATTGAATTCAAATGTGGTGATTTTGGTGGGAAGGAAAAGATGACCAATAGTTCTATAAAAGCCTTCCATGCTTCACCAAAATTAGGATCATCTAGATAAAAAGTATCGAGTTGCTTGAACCCAACCACATCTATGTGTATTTCTATCAACAAAAGTTGTCTTCTACTAAGAGCATCTGCAACTTTATTAGACTTACCACTCTTGTGTTTCAAATCAAATGTATAACTTTGAAAAGACTCAACCCACTTCAAATGCCTTTGGTTTAATTTTCCTTGACTATTCAAATATCGCAAAGATTGATGATTAGTATACAAAACAAACTCCTTAGGATGAAGATAGTGTCTCCACTTCTTTAATGCTTGAACTATAGCATAAGATTCCTAATCATAAACATAATACTTTCTTTTTTCATCATTCAAATTCTCACTAAAATAAGCAACGGGTCTACCTTCTTGGTTCAAAATGGCCCCTATTGTAGTACCACTTGTTGGAAATAATCAAGACTAGCTAGGTTATTGAGAGGGGAGGGGTGAATTAATAACCTCAAAAACTTTTAAATTAATTCAGCACTTAACCATATAAATCATTCACCTTCATTCTTCTAATCTATTGCATGTATGAGAAAACATAAACATTCATAACACATGAACATAGTATTTTGGTGACCCAAAAACCTTCCAAATAGAAAGTAAAACTAGGGTGGGGATGATACCCACAAAAATTCACTACTGCAATATAAAGTTGGCCTATTAGGGCTTACATTGATGACTTCTAATGATCTACTTTGTTAAGAGCAATTTGGACTACTAGGTCCACCTTGTTAGAGGTTTTATAAACATACAACGAAGTATGCACTTAGTTAGGAGATTTATACAAAGACTATTAAGTCTACCCTATTAAAGGACTTGGAAAACTGATTCACCTATCAGGATGAAATAGTAGATCTAACTTAAAACTTGATTACTGAATAGATCTTGAAGTACAAATCACCTCTTATGACTGATATGTCTTTTCTGCTCCTTAATGACCTTGCTGAATACTCTACTCTACTATTGATTCACATTCACTCTTCTCAAATATTACATCTCCTTTTCTTGACTTACTTATTAACATCTCATTTTAAATGATACAATACATTACATATACACCATTTCAATAATTACAATTGCAAGGTTGGCTAAAACACAAGTAAAAAAACATTACTAAGTTGGCCAAACAGTAGAAAACTCAAGCTCTTCAAGCTGACTTGGTGACCTTCTGATACTGAGCATCCACTGCATTACTTGGCATCATCATGCACTTGGTAGAAGTAGAAGCTTGGTCCATACTAATCACACAACATAGCTTGGAACTTGGTAACCATTAGAGACTCGATAGATATAGTGTCACTTGGTAAATACTAAAACCTTTGTTTACCTTATTGTCACTCGGTAAACACTACACATCGATCACTCGGTAGAAACTAACTTCATATCACACAAACTGATAACTTGGTAGACACTGTGAAGCTCAGTAACCACTATCTATTCGATGAACACTTTAACTAAATTGGCCATTCACTCAGTAGCTTCAGAAATACTTGGTGTAAACTACTTAACAGTTGAACTTATAAGGTAACCACTGAATGCTCGATATAAACTATAGACTAAGTGATGAGCTCCGTAAGCATTCAAAATCGAATAATTGTTGTCACTAATGAAAAATACAACATAATGCCAACAATCTCCCCCTTTGGCATTACTGAAAAAAGCACTTATGAGCCAAAACTTATGTACATGGACATACTAAATTTTGATTTTTCAAAATTGATATTTGTAAAGTTGTTGTATATACATATCTTACATATCTCCCCCATACATATGGCATAATGTGTACATAGCTTTTATCCATACATATATCAATCTATTTTCTTCCTTGATTTTTCCACAAGTCTCTTTACTCCCCTTGTTCTCTCCTCTTGTTCATCTCATACTCCCCCTTTTTGACAATAATGCCAAAGGGTATATATATTATATTCAAATAGAGACATCAAAATGTGAGAAAAATTTGGAGTGTACCTCGAGAATAAGAGCCAATGTCTTATCCCATTTATCTTACAAAATTTTGTAGGTGGAGAGGGCCACTTGAACTTCTACAAAAAGTTTAATCATGTTATCTACAACTAAAAAAATGTTATCTTGGACCAATATTTTTGAATATGCAATATGTTTCTGCATTGTGTCCATAATTGGAAGGATCATATTTTGGATGTCAATTAGTGTAGACCTGATCTTGGCTTCCTCTCTGAGTAACTTTGACACCATTGCTGACAAAATTTTTACCTTCATGTGATGTGTTGAGCTTGAACTCGGGTCAAGCTATAACCTTTGAGCACTAGCCTTCATGTATGCATCAATCTTATTCAAATTTTATTTTATATCCTTGGTGTACTTGATAACATCACAAAGCTTACCAAAAAGTGATGTTACATTTATAAAGGATTGATCAAGGTTGCTCAAAATTGTAGATAATTCTACCTGATTTACTACAATGTGCTGAGCAATGTGCTCAAGCACCTTATTGTCTAATTTCTTCTCTATCTTCTCAATGAGCTTCTCTTGGCCAAAAGTGTCCTTATTGAACTTATTCATAGCCTCTTCTAATTGTAAAAAAATGTTTTGAGAAGAGTCAACATCAACACCTATAGCCTCAGTAATTATATTTTTGGCATTCTCAATTATAGTAAATTCTCTCTCTCTCTCTCTCTCTCTCTCTCTCTCTCTCTCTCTCTCTCTCTCTCTCTTCTCTAAGCTACTTCTACCTTGCCTTTTGCTCTAAAAGTTGATTGACTAATCTCATTTCATTAGCTATGGCAATGTCTAGATCTATCTTAGGAATAACAATTTCTTTGTCCAAATCTATGTCTTCATCAATTGTTTTTCCAGTAAGTAGAAGTTTTAGAGGAGTCTTTGGTTTTACTTATGTGCTTACTTCCTTGGACTTAGAAATAGAAACAATAGTTGAAGTAGCTGGACTAGCAGAAAAGACTTGAATGGGTCTAACTAAAAGAAAACTGAAAGAAGTACTAGCTAAATCCAAAATTGATGTGCTTCCCAAAAATGATGTACCAATAGGTAATGTAAAAACTAAAGTATTTACAACTGAAGAGCTAATTGGAACAAAAATTGGTGCAGTTAAAGTTGTGGAAGACAAAATTGTAGAAAAAACTAGCAAACTTACTGAGCATGCTACAATAGATGTTGACACAATTTGAGAACTGGCATTTGTGCACACTACTGAGGTAGATTTCTTAGGTGCTGATTAAGAGGGTTGTAACTTGGTAGATGAAGTGACTGACACTTCCATTGAAGATACCTGGAGCTATGAGGTAGTAGGTGTAGATGATATTTTTGATGTAGTTGCAATCAAACTTGCTAAAGCTAACTCCAACCCTGATGATGTTGCTGGCTTAGGTGGAGAGTGAGGAAGGGAAGCAATGACTTCTGCTACAATTTTCATTGAGTCATCTTCTTCATTTTTTTCCTTATCTTCTTCATCAGCTTCTTCCTCTTTCTCTTCATCATCAGTCCTTAGTGCCTGATAGTATTCAACATCAATAGTAGCACATGGAGTGTTATCACCTTCTTCATCATCACTATCACCATCATCATCCTTGATCTCAACTAGATCATCACTAGGATTATGCATATGATAGATGTTTCTCCACATGTTTGTTGCATCTCTTACAACATACTCAATATCTTTGATTAAAATCAAACATGTGTAGAATCTGATAATCATTTTACCTTCATTGTTCTTCATGGCTGCCTTCACTTCTACATCAGTAAGGTTAGGCAATAATTTCTTCAAGGATTGTTCATAAATATCCTTGGCTATTTGTGCACCTGACTCCCATCTTGGCTGCAATCTTAGTAATAATTCTTTTGAGATTTGGGGAGCAATCTGGTCTGGGGAATACTTCCATTTTCCCATTTTGGTGAGTACCAGTTCCCCATTCTACATCTTCTTGACATTAGTTCTTGTTTCAAACTTTAGAGCCTGAAAGTTTGTAATGCCAACTCCTTCCATCTATTTTAGCCTTTCTTGGAAGGTAAGTTAGGGCTTACTAAACATTACTTCACCTTTGCCTCTCCTAGTGAAAATAGCTGTGGAGGCCTTTGGAGGTTTTGTAATGATAACCCTCCCTTTCTTCTTGGTTGGATTTGCCTCCTTCTTTGATTCATGCTCTTCTCCTTCTTCTTCTTCTTCTTCATCCTCTCCTTTTCCCTTAGTAAGCATTAGAGGGCTAGTGGCAGTTTTCATCTTTGCAATTTTTCTCTTGCCCTTGCTGATTACTTGAGGTAGCTTTATCTCTAGTTCAATTCTGGCTTTTGCCTCATCATATGTATCAAACACGGGTTGCTTAGGGTCTATAGGTTCATTTACCAGTGCTTCAATGATGTCCCTAGTTTCATCAATATTGACCTCATAAGGAAGAGGTTTTACCCATGCAACTTGGGGTCTGACTACACGAATGTATACATTTTCATAGTCTACCATTAAACACACATCATCTTTATAATCCTCAATAAGTTTAGGAGGAATCTTGAACCCGTTGTTCATTCTTTCCTTAAAATCTTCAAAATAATTATCCATTATACTATCAAAATTTAAACCCATTTCTATAATAAACTCATTTATCTAGTACAAAATGGGAACATCTTTTCTCCACAATAGAACCTTGAGATGGAGAGAATTTTTACACATAGAAGAATAAACACAACCAAAAAGAATCAAATTTACAAAGGTTGTTCTTTAATGTTTGGATGTTGTCCATATTCTTGTTTAATTGTTTGAGCAATAACTCTGACAGGTCAAATTCCATGTTTTTCTTCACAACTTTGAATGCTAAGTCCACTACCTCACATGGCATGTTGTTCAAGTGACTAGAGCTGTAAATCTTGTGGGCAATTACATGAATACCAAACCTCAACTCTACATCAAAAATGGTGCTAATTTTCAAACCTCTACCATCCCACTCGGCTAGGGTTTTCTTCTGGAGTGCATCCCAACCTAGGGTTTTGGTAGATTTTGCTTTGCTCACCATGGGAAAGCTAGTAATCTTGTGAATCATCTTTTTGGTAATCAACACATGATGTTCTAACAATAATTGGCCATTGTGTACATGACTAAGAATATACCTAATCCATTTTATCTGAAAACTCCTTGGCAGGTGTGAGATATGTGTCAACCCTTTTGTTTCAAGATGCTTGTGCTCAAGTTTTAGTGAGCCATCAACATGCATTTCCTCTAAAGAACTATCCATTTCTAGAGTTCCTATCTCCTAAACAAAACACTTAAAATGAGTGTAGATATTGTTAATTAATATTACCTTTGGTGGTATTTGGGATTGCACACCATTAGGGTCAAGTACCTTTGCCACTACTAGAACTAGCTTGAAATTTGGCACTTTCCACTCCACACCCTTAACCAAAATCTCTGAACCCCTCTTTGGTTTGTTGCTACTGGTGCTTCTAGATGCCATTGCTGCTTAGTAAGTGAAATAAATTTTTGAACAAATTCTTTAGCTATAAATTCACTTGAAATCATTTGGAATCGCTTGAATGCACCTGGAAATCTCTTTGCTCTGTGAATACTGAAGACACTATGAAAAATGGAGTCAAATTCTTCCCTTTTTGATGAAAATTCACCATTAATGCTAGGTACCATACTAATGAAGTGCATGATAGACTGTCATCCACTCATTAGCTTGGTAAAAACTTGTGACTCGGCAATCAAACAAAACTTTACTTCTCCTAACCTAGCTTAGTTGAGTCTATGGCTAACCTTGCTTGGTATGAACTGAACTCATGTGATCCTTTTGTACTTGATATACTGATTTGGATCTTCTACTTTCTTTGATTTAGAACTGATCGAGATTTAGCTTGAAGATACAGTTCCAGTCCCTCCTTGAAAAATCTAATTGGAAATGGTGGAGTCACCCACTTCTTGAGTGACATTTCCATCATTTGGACTATTCTGCTTGGTAGATTTAGGAATCCACTGCTATCTCATCTACTTCCTGATATTATCAGCTTTAGCTTTCTTTTCCTCTTCAAATCTACCTATGTTCATGTAGTTTTTAGCTATGTGACTAATTTTAGTGCATGTATAACATCTTACTATTGAATCTCTCTTTCATAAGTGATGCCTTGTGCAGTCTATGCCAATGTGTCCATATTCTCCACAATAGTGACATCTGCACCAAGTATTGTAATCCCAACCAAATATTTCTTTGATAATTTGTTCAACTAGATTGAATGGCTTGGATCTACATTCAGATGCCTTGTGGCCTTATTGCTTGCATTTGTGACATTTACCTTCAAATTTTGGTTTCTCCTTGCACTCATTAGCTTTATGACCATGTTTATTATAATTATAGCATTTTCCATTGAATTTTGTTTTTCCATTGCTCCAACATTTGTTTGTTGTATGACCTAACTTACCACAATGATTGAAAGTAGTTCTTTGATTCCTTTGGGCACCTAGTTTGGAAGATTCTCCTTCTTCTTTGTAACCAAGTCCTGCTTTACCTTTTTGCCTATGAAGATTCTGCTCACTTTGTTGATTTAATTGATCCATGTTTGCTTGTGACTTCATCATCCTTTCATTGAGTTTCTTTTCAAAAATTAGATCAGTTTTCAGTCTTTCATTGATCTGTCTTTTAGTGATTAGACCATTCCTTAAGTTTTCATTTTAAGATCTCAGATTCATGATTTCCTCACTTGCATTGGAGAGTTGATTGATAAGACTTTCTTGCTGAAGGGGCTGGTTTTGATTTGCATTGTTCCTTGCCTCCAAGTATTCACTTTCCTTATTCCTTTGTTCCAAGATTTCACACATTCTTATTGACTAAACTTCTTGTTCTCTTTTCAATTTTCTTACCTCTTCTTGCAAAGAGCCATTCTTTGCTAAGAGTTCCTTGATTGCCTCATTAGCTTCATCTAAACTACTTGATGAGAAAAAGTCTTTAATCTTTTCTTCAACATACTAATGATCATTCACTTGTCTTGCAAGTTCCTTCATTCTTTTCGAGGATTGGGAAAGATGCTCTTTTGCTTCCTTGATGGCCATTTCCAAATCTAGCTTCTGATTCTTAATAGCTTTGTCAAGTCTAAATATCTCCATTGTCCTTGATCTTTTCTCAAGCTATCAAACTTTATCCTAAGAACCACAAAGGTCTAATACCAATTTTTGGAAATAATCAAGACTAGCTAGGTTATTGAGAGGGGAGGGGTGAATCAGTAACCTCAAAAACTTTTAAATTAATTCAACACTTACCATATAAATCATTCACCATTCATTCTTCTAATCTACTACATGGATGAGAAAATGTAAACATTCATAACACATAAACATAGTATTTTGATGACCTAGAAACCTTCAAAATAGAAAGTAAGACTAGGGTGGGGATGATACCCACAAAATTTCACTATTGCAATATAAAGTTGGCCTATTAGGGCTTACATTGATCACTTTTGATGATCTTCTCTATTAAGAGCAATTTGGATTTCTAGGTCCACCTTGTTAGAGGTTTTATAAACATACAATGAAGTATGCACTTGAAGTATGCACTCTGTTAGGAGATTTATAAAAAGACTATTAAGTCTACCCTATTAAAGGATTTGGAAAATTGATTCACCTTTCAAGATGAAATAGTAGATCTGACTTACAACTTGATTGCTAAATAGATCTTGAAGTATATATCACCTCTTGTGACTGATATGTCTTTGCTGCTCCTTAATGACCTTGCTAAATACTTTGCTCTACTGCTGATTTGCATTCACTCTTCTCAAACATTACATCTCCTTTTCTTGACTTACTTATTATCATCTCATTGCAAATGATATAATACATTACATATATACCATTTCAATAATTACAATTGCAAGGTCGGCTAAAACACAAGTAACAAAACATTACTAAGTTGGCCAAATAGTAGAAAACTCAGGCTCTTCAAGCTGACTTGGTGACCTTATGATACTCAACATCCACTACATTACTTGGCATCATCATGCACTTGGTAGAAGTAGAAGCTCGGTCCATACTAATCACACAACATAGCTTGAAACTTGGTAACCATTGGAGACTCGGTAGATATAGTGTCACTTGGTAAATACTAAAACCTTTGTTTACCTTATTGTCACTCAGTAAACACTACACATCCATCACTCGGTAGAAAATAACTTCATATCACACAAACTGATAACTTGATAGACACTGTGAAGCTCGATAACCACTATCTATTTGATGAACACTGTAACTAAACTACCCATTCACTTAGTAGCTTCAGAAATACTCGGTGTGAACTACTTAACTACTAAACTTACAAGGTAACCATTGAATGCTCGATATAAACTATAGACTTAGTGACGAGCTTGATAAGCATTTAGAATCAAATAAGTGTTGTCACTAATGACAAATACAACATAATGCCAAAACCACTAGCATCACAATCTACTTGAAACACCTTGTTAAAATCTAAAAGTGCTAAAACAGGCTGCTCAGTAACTTTCTGTTTCAATAGATTAAAATGCTTATCCTTTCCTACATTCCACTTAAATTATTCCCTATCCCCTCTCATTGTTTCAGTCAAGGGTTCACAAATACTACTAAAACCTCTTATGAACTATCAGTAAAAACTATCAAGTCCATGAAAAGATCTTATCTCTGTTGTACTTCTTGGAGTAGGACATTCAACAATAGCCTTCACTTTCTCTACCACCATTTTTAGCCCTTCTATTGAGATTGCAAATCCCAGGTACACCAACTCCTTCTTTACAAAATTGCACTTCTTAAGGTTTATCACCAACTTTTCTTCCCTCAACTTATCAAAAAAATTTTGAATATGGATCAAATGCTCCTCCAATGTCTTACTAAAGATCAAAATATTATCTAGGTAAAAAATGAAAAACTTACCCAAAAACTCCTTTAGTACCTCATTCATGAGCCTCATGAAAGTGCTCGGTGCATTGGTTAGCCCAAGAGGCATGACTAACCACTCATACAATCCTTCCCTTGTCTTGAAAGTAGTCTTCCACTCATCACCTTCTTTGATATGAATATGATGGTATCCAATCTTCTAATCTATATTTGTGAAATACTTAGCTCCACTCAAACAGTCCATAATATAATCCATCCTTGGCAATGGAAATCTGTACTTGATTGTAATCTTGTTGATAGCACAAGAATTTATGCACATCCTCCATTTTACATTCTTCTTTAGTGCTAATATGGTTGGTACAACACATGGACTCAAGATCTCTCGAATCAACCCTTTCTATAACAACTCATGAACTTTTCTGTTCAACTCTTCACTTTTTGTTAGTGTCATTCTATGTGTTGCCTTGTTTGGAAAACTAGCTTCTAGAACCAAATCCATCTGGTGAATGATCTTCCTTATTGGGGGCAATCCATTAGGTACATTATTTGATACAACATAAAAAAACTCTCCCAACATATTTGCAACTTCTGTAGGTACCTCCTCTACTTCTTCTTTACTATCTTTTAGAATTATAACAAAATACATATATATGCTCACGCTTCATACCATTGAGAAAATCTTTTCTATCAATAAAACATATTTTGGCAGTACTACATACCTTTTCTTCTTTATCCTTTAGTGGCTTCAACTTATGTTTCACTCCATCCTTGGTCAAAGTGTAGGTATTTGCTTGCCCATTGTGTACAACATTCCTATCAAACTACCATGACCTATCCAACAACATATGAGATATGTCCATATGTATAATATCACTTAGTACCTTATCCTAGTAGCTTCCAATCTTGAACTTTATTGAGCACATCTCATTAACCATGACCTTGTTTTCATCTTGTAACCAAGCAATACAGTATGAACATGAGTGTTTCTATTTCTTTATATTCAAATTTGTGACCATTGTTTCTAACATGAGATTGCTAGTACTTCCACCATCAATTATTACATCACAAAACTTATCTTCACATTTGCACCTTGTGAAAAAAAAACTCCTTCTTTGATTAGGTTCATTCTCACCACTCAACATGACTCTTCTATTAACTAGGACTTCTCTTTTAGCATCTTCAGAAAGTGAGGATCTGGCATCTTCATCAACATGTGCAACTCTGGCCTTGCCTTCTATTCTTCAATCTTCCTATCCTTGGCATTGGGAACATTTAAATTCTCTATGCCCTTCTTCTTTGTAGTGAAAACATTTCCCATGAAAGGTTCCTCTTCCAAAGCCTTGTCCTCTACATCTTCCCCTTTGATCTCTGTTGTTCTAATCATGGAAACAATTGGAATTTTTTCCCCTCTAGTTCTAACTACTACTTCTAGCCTCATCATTATTCTTCTGATCATCATTATGGGCTCCATAAGATCATCCACTAGATCTTCCACTGCAACCTCTTCCACTATTTTTGTTGTCAAACTTCTTACTTAGTTTCCTCTCAACTCTTAGGGAAAATCGTATGCCTCCTCAATACTATTCATTCAAATCAAACTTAGCTCATAATGAATACTTGGCCTTAAGCCATTAAGATAACAAACCACTTTCTCCTTATTAGCTTCTGCATGGTCGGTTCTAATGAGAACTTTGTAGAAATCTTTAGTATACTCTTGAATAGATTTTCCCGCTTGAATCAATCTTTGCATTTTCTTCAATAGATAAAGCTCATAATCCATAGGAATGAATTATCACTTCAATTTAGCTATCATCTAATCCCATCTAGTGATTTTGTCATTTTGGTTTCTATTTTTCTTAAACTGAACCTCTTGCCACCATATCTTTTCATTTCCCTTCAGTTTTGGCTTCATAAACTTGACCCTATCAATATCCTCAATATATTCATACTCATAGTAGTCCTCCAATTCATTGATTCAACCAATTAGCTCCTCTAGGTTAAGATTTCCTAAAAATGTGGGAACTTCAAACTTGGGTCATTTTCCAATCTTGGAGATGGCTCTAAAAAGCCTCTCTTCCTCTGGGTTTAGAACTACTACTACTTTGACATTTTCTTCTACTTCATCCTCATCCTCATTTTCATCTCTTACACGAAGATTTATTCCTCTATGCATTTATTATTCCAATGCCTACATTTTTCTTTGGAGGGCTCTAAAACCCCCATGTGTAACACCTACAGCTCTTCCACCATGCTCTCTTTGTGGAGGCATTTTCATGCTTTCGCTGAAACTATAGTGCAAATTCTTTGCAATCGGTGATCTATCTATGCACTTAGCCAAAACCACAATCCTAGTGCAAACTACCTCACAGTTGGTGATTTTTCCACACACTCAAGAACTGTACCTTTGATACCACTTGATGAAGGGTGCTCCCCTTAATACTATAAACCATAATTGAAACAAAGAGATAATAGCAAATGTGTGAACAAAATATGGACTTCTTATTTGTGCCACAAATGTGAATTTATAGAATTCACAATTATAATATGCTAACTCACATGGGTACCTTCATTACATTAATCTACAAGACAAGCTATGAACTATCATCCAGAGTTGTTCTAAACAATGTTTGGGCCTTTCTCAAATAGGCAATTTTATCCTACCCAGGAAGGTTCCAGACATTAAATTTAATACCTAGGGCCAATAGATCCTAACAAAACATGTAGAGTAGGCCAAATACATCTTTGAAAATTATTTTAGAAAATTTGGGTAGCCCAACTTCAGAAGGCCATAACTCTCAAACCATTTCTCCAATTGGCTATTATAACCACTTTTTAGAAACACCAACTTCTGATATATAGGCTCAAAACTATGCAAGCACCCTTTTGTTGAATTTTTAGACCTCATTCAAGAACTCTAAGGCTTGTATGAAAAACGTACTAAAAATAGTAAGCTCCCAAAAATAACAACCCCCTTGTCTACTAGTCCTTATTAAAATAGAAAAGACTGAAAATGAATTTTTTTTTGGGTGATGCAAGTTTTCTCTTACACCCAAGATTCTCTTGCATCATGTTCTAACCCTGTAGATAGGGTGGACAAGATGTTAGATCAAATAAAATCTAAGATTGCAACTAAATCCAATTTTCTATTGTGTCTTCTACTGGGATGGAAGACAAGTGATCTTTGTGGTGATTAGATAATTGGTCTAGAAATTTTGTTGTTTTAGCTATGTCATTTTACTTTGTATATATTGATTAAACTTTGGAACATTATTTCCCTTATCAAAAAAGGTCCTTGGAAGAAAAAGTTCCTTTCAGAGATGGGTATTGTGAATTAGTGCATAGTCCCATCAAAGAAAATGAACAACCAATATTATACAAATTTCAACCTAAAAAAAAATGCTAAGGTATTCTCTAGTACCTAAAAAATATGGAAGGAGTTAGTAGGTAACATGCGCTAGTGTAATAAATGATCTTTTCAATCATACAATAGTTTTACTTGCACTTGATATTGTTATACTAATTATTAAATGATTCCTTTATTCATTTAGTTTAGTGGGCTCAATTTTTCTCTCTCTTTAGAATGTAATTCTTCTATACTAGGCATACCGTTGCAACCTACAATGATTATTGGTATGGATGTTTTACATGGTTCTACAAGACACGGTGATACACCTTCAATTGCATCTATAAGTATTTAGGAATACACTATTAAGGATTCCAATTCAAATATGATGTATTTGGTTAGATAAAGTAATATGAAAAATTAATTGTAGAACTGTTAAGGCTTCCAATTAAAATTTAATTTATTTGCTAAAATCGAATGATATGGATTCTTAATTGAAGCAAATTTTTTAATCTTGTTAAATTGTTAGTTCATGTTTTTTATTGTGTTTTGGTTGAGCCATAATGTACCTGTGTTCAAAAAGTATAATTTACACAAATGGTGAAGAAGGTAGCATAAATATATATGATTCATATTTTTTCTACATTTCTATCAATTTTCAAGTTAAAACATCCTAAGAGATTGAATACATGGAAGATTAGTCTTCATTTTAAAGATTATATTTTTTGAAAGACATGCATGACTTTTGGGCTATTGTCTATCTTTGCACACAATTTTTGAATGCTTTAGGTGGTATGATCTTTTCAAAATCAATTTTGTTGACAAGTTGTTTCTTCTAGAGAATGAACACTGATTTCAAGATACAAAGCCTTAGTAAGCACCCAATCTTGAAAGGTTGAGTTGATTGAAGCTCTATACAAACCAAAACCTTCAAAACAAGATGGTGAAATGATTGATGTCAGCATGATCAGGTACTACCTATGGGATATTAATCATTGTCATTGTTTTATCCTTGTAGCAATTTAATTTTTTCTACTTTGGCATTCATCTTTGCAATGTGATTGAAATATTATCGTTGATATTATTCATGTCATTGTATTGCATTTATAGTGAGTTATTATTAGATTTTTTGTGGAATATGAAAATTTCCACCTTTGGATAGAAGCCACAACAAATGGTAATTTTTAGGTACGGGTGCGTTACTACATCATATTTTTATGGAATAGTCCAATTGAGTTGCATAACTGAAATAAATAGACCAAGTTTGAATTTCTTCATTTGATTCTTAAGGTAATTTTGTTTTGACTGGTTCTTCATGATCAAAAGACCAAGGACCTCTAATGTTTGAAATGTGGGGACCCTTGATCAAGGCTATAGATTCTAAATAAATTCAATGTTTGAAAAAGGTATAGTCACTTTGGTTGTATTTGTAAAAACTGCATTTAAAAGAAAATTAGACCTTGGTTCATATTTTTAATGTTTTGTTTAGATGTTTAGCTGTGTGATTCTTCATAATTATAAGATCATGGATCCTACCGTGTCACTCAAAAGAAAATTGTGCTCAATATTAGGACCATGTAGGGACATAACAAAGAAAAATCTCATTGAATATTTTGGTATACTAAACTTGGTTACATTTTTTCCCACTTCTCTAATTGAGATGGTATCAAGTTTCTATGACCGTAAAATTCTAAATAAGTTTTATATTTCAATAGGGTATGCTTTTTTTGGCTTTACTTGTAGATTTTAAATATATAAGAAAATTAGACCTTGGTTCATATTAGCACACATTATCTAGCTATTTAGTTTGTGTGATTCTTGATCATCATAAGATCAAGGAACCTAGACCATAGACCTTTCTTCATAGTTGCAAAAATAATTTTTATGTATTTAGTTTTGTGTTATTTTTTATGACCATAATCTAAAGGAACCTACCACATTTCTTCAAACATAGACCATGCTTGATATTAAGACTATGTAGGCATGGAAGGATAAACCTAATTGAAGGCTTTCATATAATTATAATTCTCACATTTATTTTTTATCTTTTCCAATTGATATGGTATCAAGTCTTTCTTATAATTCAGCAAGCAACAAGAATGGTTTGTATTATTGGTTTCCATAATTGGCAAATGAGTCAAATGGATTTCAAACTAAAATTTTTTGATTGGTTCTCTTTTAGGATGTGCTTGATATTGGAAAGAAAAATCTAATTGGATGTTTTATTGTAATTATGACTGATACATCTCATCTAGAATATGACATTGCTTCCATGACATTCAATTTTTGGTACAACCTTCAAACAGTTATAACACAAAGGTAACTTAAGGAAGACATCTTAACTCAAGTGATTGCAGTGTAAGAGACTTTTTAGCAAATACAATTGAAAGCCTTCTTGATGTTATGTGCTAGTGAGCATTATTATAATTTGATAAGATATTAAGTTATTCTTTTTCTTTGTCATATTGAATTTATTGAGAATATCATTGTATGTTATAAACTGCATCTTCAGTTCAACTTAAATTTTGACCGACTCAATAACATGCATAGGGAATATTATACATCATTTGGAAATGAAGTTGTAGTTGAAGCTAAAAAGGAGAGGAGGTTGACAAGTTTTCATCCAAAAATTAAGTTATTAGTATCATTGGCAAGTGAACCATAATTTTAATGTGCTTTCTTGTCTATGAGAGAGATTTTTTTAAGTTAATAGTATATAGTATACACTATACTTTTTATTTTTATGTAATTTGGATGTTGCAAGGCCTTAAAAAGGATACATGTATTATCTGTATTTTCATAGAATTTTCTAATTAAGAGCTTCTTTGAAATGAAATAAAATTTATCCCTGTAGGTTAGCTTTTGAGTAATGTGTCCACATAATTATGAACAATTGTCTAGAGAAGATCTTGTTAATTTCAAGCAAACTAGATATGGTGAGAGGTTGAGAATGTTATATGCTACTTATTTTTTTGGTCTTTACTATTTCAACATTGTGACTCTTTTATGGTTGGAATATATGTTGGTTGACAAAAGATATAAGAAATGAGGCTTTTAAATGTCTACTAAGGTTTCATGTAGGAGTTTGGATTTTTTCTTTTCCACTAGTGTGATCAGCATATGAGTTATATAGTTCAAACTCTTAGTGGGTGCTCATAATTAGGCACATATGTTTTTCCATGAAAAAACAAGTAACACACCATGCTGGTTACTTAGGATGTCTCTACTAAGACACATTCCAACTCAGAAATTTTGTCAAGAGAACTCATTTGTTGAAGAAAACCAAACCTCCTTTTTTGTGATTATTCTTGCCATCTATCTTACACAATTTTGATTACAATGAGTTGTTGGGTGATTGGAAGGAATCATGAAATGTTTCCTAACTAGTAACTTATTCAGAGGGATTTCCTTAGGACCCTTTGAAGAGTACATTTGCACCTAAATCTTGATGGGGGTTAGCTCTCACATGGAATATAGATTTTTCTAATTGATTATATGTTATAGATTACAATGTGTAATATATACTCATTCTTTTTCGATGTGTTCTAGGTTTGAACCTAGAACTCAATTATAGATTACAAAATGTGAACTACAAAGTAGTAAAATAGACATGAAGCTTATCAGGTTCAAATCCACAAGCAGATTACATATCATAATCTTTCAAGGGAAGTATCTCTAATACACAATATTTCTATGTAGGAGAGATTTCCAATACATGGAGGGTTGTTACTAGAAATGGTATTAGAGTTGAAAGAAAAGAAATGGAGATTTGTAAAAAGACCCAACTCTGAAGGAGTTATTCCAGTCAATCAATTGTCAACTAGTAACAATTCTTGTTGTTGCAAGAAGTCAAATTCATTAAAATGGAGCCATGTAATAGATTGGTGTAAAGATTAAAAAAACCTTGAAGCTTTCAAGTCTCCCCATTTCCCACACAATTGAACCTAGAAATTTTTTTGTTGTCCAAAGATCATGTTGTGTGAGGAATGAGAGATTACCAATTGAAAGGGAAATGGAATCCTCTAATTGTGTATCTTTTAGCTCAAGCAATTGTACCCTATTTCTTGTTAGATATAGGTAACACCAGTCCAATTGCATAAGTGAACATTAGGGACCCATTTTTGTATGGAATGGAGAGGATCCAATATGATGGAATTCTTAGAATCCATAAGGATTTTCTCATTGGAAATTATGCAAGTGCAAGATTCTATGGAAAGAAGTAGAATAAAACACATCCTTAACAGGGTTTATATCTTGCTTAGCTGGGTGCTATGCTATTCACCAAGGATTTAAGGGGAAAACTCTAGACATTTGAGCATCTTCTCTTATGTAATAACCATCCAATATTGAATAACTCCAATTTAGGTAGTCCTTTTAGATGCACTAGTCCCCCATAAATTTGTGTGCATTACTCTAGATTTGGGCTTTTTAGTTTCATAAGGCCCACTAGGGCAAGCAAGCCAGCTGGAGTTATTGCATTGCTTCTTTTAAAATTGAGGGAGGATAAGTTTGTAAAATAGTATTGTAAAACCTTCCATATATCCTAGAGCAACATCAAAAATGTAGTTACAATAATTGAAGTTAAGAAGCTACAAATTTTCTCACAATTTGTTTTCCCAGAGAGATCCATAAGGGTTAGTTTGGTTTGTGGAAGATTACAAGAACTAGCTTTTTCAAAATCTAGATTTGAATTTTTTTTGCATTTGTTCCAAAAGTGGAAAAATGGAATTAGAATACCAAACTTCTAATTTTGTCTCAAAACTAGGTTTTTTGACTTCCTACTAGCAAGTAGGAATTGAAAATCAAAACTTGGCTATGTAATATATTTGAGAATAGGTTGTGCAATGTTGGGATGCCTGACTAGTCTAATCTTAATGAATGACTTTTCATGATTGCCAGCATCACCACCTTCAATTAGTGGTTGTGTTTCTTCTTTAGTTCATTAGATGGAGCATTGAGTTTAAATGGCCACAAAAATTTGTTTGCTTTTGTGAAGTTGGGGCCAATAGTAGCAATCTTGTGGATAAGATATTTAGTACATATTATGCCATATTTACCTAAAACATATTTATAAAAAACAAGGTAGAAATAATAAGCATCAAGAAAGCATACTGACTAACACAAAAAGGCATCATGAACAAAAATACCTTTTCAATGATAGAGTTGTCAATCAAAGGAATCCACTACTTATCAACCTTTCCATAATATCTCTTGTAAATCAACTCTCTTATGCTTTTTAAATTTGGATCTAGAAAGAATTAAGTAAGAGAATTAAATAATAGTAGACACATGAATCTATGAAATAAGAAAAAAATGATCCACATAATGATTATAACTGACCAAGAACATACCCAAAGGTCACATATGGCTCAACTCGATGCAACTTGTTCATTATTACTTTGTTCACTTTTAGAAACACACCACTGAAGATCCAAAATGAAGTGCCATAGCAAGTCAATATCACTAGAATATTGTATATACATCCAAAAGTGATCACTAACCACTATTTTAGAAACAAAAAGTGCAAAAGCGACAAGTCAAGTTGAAAAAGGAACAACCTTCCTCAAATGAAAAAGTCACAAATTTGTTCTTGTCTTTTGATGCATACCATTGACATTGAATAAGAAAAATAAGAAACTCAATAAACAAAAAAAAACTACTTAAAAATTTTTATTAGAATTTGGGGAAGACTAATAATTTTGTATCCCTCTTTATTTAAAATAGAAGAGATGTCAATATATTATAATAAAATTTGGAAAAAAAAAAACATTTTCTCTTCTTTTATTAAAAATAGACTAGAGAACTAACAATCTACAAAATCTATCACTATATAAAGACCAAGAAAGTGCAAGGTATATAAATACTACAAACTAGCTACTTACCAACAACTATAAATAATGAACAATAGCTTAGCTTCTGGCTCAACATAAAAGCTTCCTTTCATTTTTGCTTCTCTCTTCAATCTAATAACCTCCCGTTCCTAATTTTTGTCACAAAGTACACAAGAAACTTACTAAGGTACATTCCTAACCCTAGTTGGCATGATGACACATCAATAAAATACCCAACAATTTATTATAGGATCCACATACTCCTTGGTGACTCATAAATTGATATAAAACTTTCCAAAAAGAAACTAAGGTACACACATAACACTAGATGGAATGGTGACACATCACTCACAAATCAAGCAATTTATTACCTACTTTGTATACTCCTTTGGATATTCCTTAGCCTTCTTAAATACCAGTTTGCAATTTGTAGCATTTTTTACTTTTACAACTTCCAATTGCTACTTCTTTTCATTCTTCCATTCTTAATTTATTTTCCTCTTCTTCAGAACTGACTCAGGCACAAGTTTTGCCTCCTCTAATATCATATATGAAATGATGGAAAATATTAATTTAAAAAAAATTGACTAGTTATCACAATCACAATGGCATGTTCCGACAAATAGCCATCACTTGCACAACATAGCTATTGCAATTATGATGGCTAGTTTTGATAGACCAACATCACTTCCACAACAAAGTTGTCACATGAATTTTGTAATTGCAATGATGGACTAGAATCTTAAAATGTCATAATTATGATAGCCTACTATCACAATTGTGATAATGTCGACATAAACTCTTGCCCCTTCCTTCTTCCAAGTTATGAAAATTTTATCCATCACAATTGTAATAGATGCCCTTGTGGTCAAAATTTGTGATGACAAAAGTCTAATGCCCATCTGACGGGAGCCAACTCATGGTTTTGTTGCTTGGATAATGGGTGGTCATCAGAATTGTGATGTCCCACCATCCCAATTGAGTCCCAAATATAGTAATGTTTATACTTTAGAAAGTGACATATGCATAATTCAACCAAAATTTAAGATTACAACATAAATACAAATTATCATACTATTTTCAGTATCATCTCTCATCATCCAAACTTTCCATTCACTCCCTAATTATGCCTAGAGAATCCATCCTAATGAGACATCACTTTTAATAATTTCACTTTTTATGAATAATCCATGCTAGGTAAAGGGTAATTTTCCTTAAGAGACTTTAGATTAAAATTCTTTGAATACATAAAAATTATAACACCCCCTTCTTTGATAAGTAGGAAATGTTTTCCATTGGAAGTCAAATTGTGATATTTGTATTAGGATTTAACTATGGATTTCTTGTGTCAAACTCATTGACCCATGTTTCATGAGTAGTGGTTCACATGAACCTTTCCCTCATGAAAATAAATGGAATACTTAACACTCATTGTGTTAGGAACCTGTGTGTTCCTTCTGTTTATTTTGTTAGAGTAGTGTTGTTGGACGCATATGCTTTGTAAGTCGTCCCGTGAGTATATTTTATTATCCCACATGCATAGGTAGTATTACTTTTCTAGATCGTACCCGGTATATAAGAATAGGTTGAGGCCCTTGATGGGCACGGACGAATTTATTGTATTGAGCTTGCTCAAAGGAGGTTACCCCCTCGAAGTGGCCTGCGATCAGTAGATTCATTCTGAGTTCTGCTATCACTTTGTATTCTGTTATTTCGAGCATTCGCACGATATTGCTATAAGGAGGTTCTTCACATCTGGTATCAGAGCACTCTCTTGGGCTCGCTGGGTGGAAATTACATCAAATTTTTTTTTTTTTCTGTCGTGGCCTTCAGGTTCCTCTCACTTCTAATATCTCTTGTTATTGCAATAACTCTTTTCAGTTGTTCTGTCTGAGTGAATTTTTCTATTTTTTAGTCGTAGCTTCCTTGTTTGCTTTCTGTTTCTGCTCATACTTCCGCAGAACGTCTGCAATATCATTTCGCATACTTCCTTCCTTGGCGACCCAACCCCAAATTTTACATATCAAAGCCCTAAATCCCTCATTTATCTAATTTTAGGGTTTGCCCTATTTTTTTCACCTCTCATCCAATCGCCACCAAACTGAGCCACAAGATTCAATTCCTCATTTTGCTCCCTTATCCCTCTTGGACTGTTCGCCTCATTTCGCCTCCCTACCCTTAAAACCCTCATTTTTCTTTTTCCCTTGTCCCCAGATAGTCTCCTACCACCCGTCGAACACCCATTTCCTATATGAGTTTTACCCAAATCCAAGTTTGCCGTAACTAAAAAAGTTTTTGTTTCTCATCTTCTACCCATTCCAAAAAAAAAAAAAAAAAAAAAAAAAAAAAAAAAAAAAGAAACCCTTGTTTTATGGTTGTTACGCGTACAGGAGCAAAAATCATGGAAGAGGAAATTGCATCCCTCAAAACCAAACTTCAAGATCTGGATGACAAAATTCTGGGTCTTAACTTTCAGCAGTCAGCCATGAGCCGAAACCATTCAGGAGATACTAGGTCCTCTTCTGGCAATTTCCGTGGACCAAAGCTTGATTTTCCACGCTTTGATGGTTCTGATCCGACTGGATGGATCTATAGGGCAAAGCAGTATTTCAGCTTGCATAATACTTTGGATAACCACAAAGTCTCCCTTGCATCTTTTCATTTGGAACATGAAGCTCTTCAATGGTTCCGTTGGTACATCAAGGCTAATGTAGACCCAACATGGAGAGAATTGTGCACCCTCATTTTGGAGCGCTTTGGCCCTAGTTCCTTTGATGATTTCACAGGAGCACTCACTAAACTGCGTCAAACAGGCACTGTAAGAGAATACCAGATAGAGTTTGAAAAATTAGCTAATTACACAAAGGGCTTGTCTGATGAATTCTTCCGTAGTTGTTTTGTCAGTGGTCTGAAGGATGCACTTCGCTCAGAAGTCAAAATGTTTCGACCTACTACAATGATGGAAGCCCTTGGGTTGGCTAAGTTAGCGGAAGACAAGATTAGTGCTCTACAATGCTCCAGATCTAATTTTGTTCCATTCAGAAATACAGGTTCTCACAACCCTCCAATCATACCAGCTCCCAGAACTACTCCGATCAAGCACTTGTCTGAAACAGAGATGCGAGTCAGGCGAGACAAAGGGCTTTGTTATAATTGTGATGAGAAATGGTTCAGCAAAAGCTCTATCTCTTGGATGTGGATTCTCCACCGGAACTGGAAGAATATGTAGATGCTCAGGAAACAGTGGATGATGAGGTTGAGCCTCACCAGCCTGAACCTCCTTCACCAGAAGCTCCACCAGAGATATCTGTCCATGCTTTGGCAGGAGTCACTACTCCACAAACCATGCGGGTCCAGGGTTTCTTCAAGAAGATCCCTCTTACTATACTCATTGATTCTAGTAGCACTCATAACTTCATTGATCCACGAATAGCCAAACAGGCTGATTGCTTTATCCATCCCTGCTCTAGCTTTGAAGTCATGATTGCCAATGGGGGCACTTTACCTTGTAAAGGGAAATGTCACAATGTGCGTCTCTCTATTGGAGATTATAACATGCGCTCTGACATGTTTGCCTTACCCTTAGGTGGCTGTGATGTGGTTTTGGGTGCCCAATGGTTACGCACTCTTGGCCCCATTCTCTGGGATTTTGCTGAACTTTGGATGCAGTTTTCAGTCGAGGGGCACCAACACACTTTGAAAGGCTTACAACCAAGGTCTCTCAGCATCATCAGTTCACACCGTATGGAAAAACTTCTTAAGAAGAATTCACATGGTGTCATCGCTCAGCTCCATTCCATTCAGATGCAGCCATCAGCAATCTCTAGCACTCCTGCCGATCTCCAACACATTTTGGACAAGTATTCTGGTATATTTGCTGAACTTGTGGGATTACCTCCTTCTCGTCCAGAGGACCACCGTATTCAGCTCCTTCCTGGCAGTGTTCCGCCCAACATCAGGCCCTACCGCTACCCATTTCATCAGAAGACCAAAATCGAGATACTTGTCCATGACTTACTGAAGCAAGGTATTATTCGCCCTAGTACCAGTTCCTTTTCTTCTCCAATTCTACTTGTTCGCAAAAAAGATGGGTCATGGCGACTCTGCATTGATTTCCGAGCACTTAATCATCTCACTATAAAGGACAAGTTTCCCATTCCAGTTGTTGATGAACTTCTTGATGAACTTCATGGGGCTCATTTTTTCTCCAAGTTAGATCTTCGTTCTGGGTATCATCAAATTCGAGTTAATGAGGAGGATATACCTAAAACTGCCTTCCGCACACATGATGGTCACTATGAATTTTTAGTCATGCCCTTTGGCCTCACGAATGCTCCTTCAACATTTCAGGCAGTGATGAATAACATATTTCGACCATACCTCCAGAAATTCATATATAGCAAAACTTGGGCTGAGCATCTCCATCATCTGGAGCTTGTCTTGCAACTTCTCTCTGATCATCAACTCTGTGCAAAACTATCTAAATGTGTGTTTGGCCAGGAGGAAGTGGAGTATCTCGGGCATATTGTTGCACACCATGGAGTGCGGGTGGATCCTACAAAAATAGATGCCATGAAAACTTGGCCGCATCCTAAAACTCTCAAGAGCCTTCGGGGTTTTTTGGGGTTGACTGGCTACTACCGCAAGTTTGTCAAAGATTACGGGAAAATTGCAGCACCATTGACAGCTCTGTTAAAAAAGGATGCCTTCTCCTGGACCCCTATTGCTGAGACTGCATTTGAACAACTGAAACAGGCTATGTGCAGTACACCTGTTCTCGCGATGCCAGATTTTTCCAAACCCTTCACTATTGAGAGTGATGCTTGCGGTAATGGATTGGGTGCTGTTCTCCTGCAAGATGACCATCCTATTGCGTTCACTAGCAAAGCCCTCTCTGGTAAGAATCTAGCCCTCTCTACTTATGAAAAAGAAATGATGGCTATTTTGCATGCTGTACAGAAGTGGCGGCCATACCTCTTAGGGAGTCATTTTTGCATCAGAACCGATCACCAAAGTCTGAAATACTTCCTGGAACAATGGGTATCCTCTCCTACACAACAAAAATGGGTCAGGAAACTCATGGGGTATGATTATGAGATCACCTACAAGAAGGGTAAGGAGAATATTGTGGCAGATGCTCTTTCTCGCACATTTGATAATCAAGCTTCCCTTTCCGCTATTTCTATGCCCATTCCCAATTGGTTAGCGTCTGTTCAGCAGGGCTATGACAGTGACTCTTCTTTATCTCAAATCATTCACCAGCTAGCCAATAATCCTTCTGCTATACCACATTACTCTTGGGATGGTGCTTCTCTTCGATACAAGGGTCGGCTAGTGCTTCCTCAGAACCCAGCTCTACATCAGGCTATTTTTTATGAACTCCATGCTTCTCCTTCAGCAGGGCACTCAGGCTTCCTCAAAACTTATGAGCAAGCAAGGAGAAACTTCTTTTGGAAAGGGATGAAACAGACGATTCAACAGATGGTGGCTGAATGTGATACTTGCCAACGCCACAAGGGTGAAACGACCCTCCTTCCTGGCTTGCTCGAACCATTGCCCATCCCTACATGGATTTGGACTGATATTTCTATGGATTTCATTGAAGGGCTTCCTAAATCCGGTGGCAAGATAGTGATCTTGGTTGTGGTTGATCATCTCTCGAAATATAGTCATTTTTGTGCCCTCAGCCACCCCTATACTGCCTCCTCTGTTGCACAAATCTTCATGGACCAGATATTTCGTCTTCATGGACTCCCTTCTTCCATTGTCTCTGATCGTGATGCAACTTTTACCAGTCATTTTTGGACTGAACTGTTTCAGAAAACTGGCACCAAACTGAAGATGAGTTCGGGCTATCACCCACAAACTGATGGTCAAACTGAAATTGTCAATAAATGCTTGGAAACTTATCTTCGTTGCTTCACTTCCGAACAACAACATCAGTGGGCCAAGTGGCTCCCTTTAGCTGAATGGTGGTACAATACCTCTTACCACACTGCCTCTAAAATGACTCCATATGAAGCAGTCTATGGTCAGGCACCTCCAGTGCTCCTTCCCTACACTCCCAACAGCTCACCAGTCCAGGCAGTTGACATAGTTCTCCGCAGCAGGGATCAGATTCTTCGTACCTTACAGGATAATCTTCACATGGCCCGTAATCGGATGAAACAGCAAGCAGATCAACACCGTTCTGAGCGCTCATTTCAAGTTGGGGATATGGTTTTTCTTCGTCTACAGCCATACAAACAATCCTCCCTAAAGCTGAAAGGGCGTCATAAGCTGGCCCCAAAATTTTATGGGCCTTATAAGGTTCTGCAGAAGATTGGTTTAGTTGCTTATAAACTAGAACTTCCTCCTTCTTCCCGCATTCATCCAGTCTTTCATGTTTCTTGTCTAAAGAAAGTTCTGGGTACCACTGTCAGAGCACAAACTACTCTCCCTGAAATGGATACGGAAGGATCCATTATCCTGGAGCCGGTGGCAATCATTGACCAGCGCACTCACCAGCTTCGCTCTCGCTCCATCTCTGAGGTCTTGATTCAGTGGCATGGCATGCAACCAGAGGATGCTACCTGGGAACCCCTTCTTCAGATTCAACAACAATTTCCACACCTTAAGCTTTGAGGACAAAGCTTTTTTCTAAGGGAGAGGGGATGTTAGGAACCTGTGTGTTCCTTCTGTTTATTTTGTTAGAGTAGTGTTGTTGGACGCATATGCTTTGTAAGTCGTCCCGTGAGTATATTTTATTATCCCACATGCATAGGTAGTATTACTTTTCTAGATCGTACCCGGTATATAAGAATAGGTTGAGGCCCTTGATGGGCACGGACGAATTTATTGTATTGAGCTTGCTCAAAGGAGGTTACCCCCTCGAAGTGGCCTGCGATCAGTAGATTCATTCTGAGTTCTGCTATCACTTTGTATTCTGTTATTTCGAGCATTCGCACGATATTGCTATAAGGAGGTTCTTCACACATTGGATCTAGGTGTTGGAATAACTAATGGTGTGATGACTGACAATGTTAGCAGAGTCATGTTATAGATTTGATTGCATGATGATCAATTATTGTGTTGTCGTAGATGTTAACTATTGACTTAGTGTTCCTAGTATGTTTTTGAGCATAATCATGGTGAAAAAAGTATTTTCTAAGAATTACAATTTCAAAAGTCAAGAAACATATTCCAACAAATAGATCATTTGTTGGTTGAATACTCCAAGAACACTTTTGCATGTAGAGTGATGAATGGTGACATTCAAGATGACTACTACAAGGTAGTCAATGACATCATCTTACAAAGACAAAATCTATTTGGTACAACTTGTAGTTTGTTCATGCCATCATGCTCATAAATTTCTTCAACGATTTCATATCTCAATTACAAATTTTAGTTTCCATGAGGATGCCCCACATATGAAGAGGTGGAAATCATGTATGCATCAAGCCCTGCAAAAGGGTAAACTCCATATTCAACCAACTATGAATATTTCTCCTACAAACAATCCTTGATCAAGTTTGCGTGACTAGGAAGTTGAACAACTACTGGTAGAGCCTTCTTATTTAGAGGGTCACTAGTAGAGCTCGCATTTCCATTAGGTTGATCATTGTGTGTTGGTTCAACAATATTTGTGCAAGTGTCTTATTTTAGGATCCTTTTCTTCATCTAGGACTTGGGTGCCAAATAGATTTTTTCTTTGTAGTAGATGATGTCATCAAGTACCTTACATTGGTCATCTTGAATGTCATCATCCATCAATTTATATATAAAAGTATTCTTGGAGTATTTAACCAACAGATGTACATTTCAATCAATTGGAAACTGGGATAGACTCCATATGACATTATTGGGCGCCACATAGTAATCTAAATCACTAGTAGAATTTGGGCTAATAAATGACTATGTGACTAAAAGTGATTAGATTTTAGTAATGTTTTACAATATATAAGTGACTAAATAAATGACTAATTTGGTCATTAGGAAAAATCACAAGGTTAGACAAAGATAAGTGAATAAATAAATGATCAAATAAATGACTAAATAATTGGCCACCCAAAAAAATTACTAAATGTATAATTGATGAATATTTATTAAATTAAATTATTTTTTTATTTTTTAATAAATTTTATTACTCACTAATAGAGTTTTTGTCCTATCAATACATCATTATCACCTAACTTCCTCGAATATCCTCTTAACTAGAAACATACACATCTAGAAACAATAGCTTGGAGTGAGTTTAGACTATACATGAACTCCAAGGAAGTAAAAAATCTAAGCTCCTTTAGTGGACAAAGATAGATAAATCTAAAACCTACTACTTCAGAGACCAATCAACAAAAAACTCCAAACTATGGATTTAAAATGAAATAGCATATATTGATATCTTTAAATATCAATGTGTATGATGATTCAACCTTTTTAATATTATTTTTTAATTAGCAAATAGATTCTTCTATTTAACATTGTTTAGTTTCTTATTGTTAGGATTAAACCACAGACAAAAATAAAAATTACATGCAAATATAGCCAATAAATAAAGATAATAGATCACATAGAAAAGAACACAAGACACCAAGATTTAACGTGGTTCACCCAATCCCTAGGCTAGTCCACCAAACATCAAGTCTGATATTATTACAATTTAATGATTACAACCTGGTTATAATCTATAAACCCTTACAACTCAATACCACCACAAGAACCAATTTTCACATCACCGCTATGAAACAATCCCTAACCCTAAGCCCTTTTATACAAGTATTTTTATCGCTTTAGGGTTACAACATGTCGGCCACAACATCGACCACAACCCAAAATTTTATGAAGTATGTATAGTACTTTTCTAATCAATCAGCAAAAACTAATAATCTCCCACTTGGGGACTAATCGGACTCCACACTAGACAACAATCTCCCACTTGGAGATTGATCATGTAGCAAGACCACTATCACATGGGGCTCCCACTAGATCAAACCACCCTAGAAACTATTGTTCATTTAGTCCTATTTAGTCTAGAAGACCAACCGAAGTTGAAGAGGTGTTCAAATTCTCCCTTGTTACTACCTTTGTAAACATATTAATTGGATTTTCATCCGTGTGTATCTTTTCTAGCTTTAATTGTCCATCCTCCAAAACTGATCGAATGAAATGGTGCCACAACTATATATGTTTGGTCTTTGAATGTAGAGTCAAATTCTTTGCAAGATGAATGGAACTCTAACTATTTGTAGATAAATAATTATCCTTCTAAGTGTGTCCCAATTATTCCAAGAAGAACTAAAGCCATATCATCTCCTTGGTTGCCTTTATAGTAGCAACATACTATGCCTTTGTAGTGGATAAAGCATTAACCTTTTATAACCTAGAAACCCAACTCACATTTGCCCCACCAATAGTAAAGACATAACCTGTAGTACTCCACCTGGTATCAATATCCCCTACCAAATCTAAGTCATCATAGCCCTGTAAATCAGTAGTAGAGCCCCCAAAGTGTAAACACCTATTGGATGTTCCTCTCAAATATCTAAGAATCCATTTGACTGCATTCTAATGCTCAATTCCTAGATGACTCATATACCTACTAATGACTCCCACTGCATGTGTAATGTCTGGCCTTATACATACCATATCATACATCAAGCTTCATATAGCTAAAGCATAGGGTACCTTGGACATCTTATCCCCCTCTTCTTGTGTCTTGGGACACATCTCCTTAGTCAACTTCAAATGACCAAGTAAAGGTGTGCTAACAGCTTTAACATTTTCCATAAAGAAATGTTTCAACACATTCTCAACATAATCGGCCTGAGATAGCATCAATTTTTTTTATTCTTCCTATCTCTGCAAATCTTCACACCAAGGATTTGATGACACCTATTGTATCCATGCTCATGCATAAAACTATCAAATTTCAAATACCATTGCTGAGGTGCTTGCTTCAACCCATGTAATTTTTTCTTCAATTTGCACACTAAGTTCTCCTTACCTTTGACCTCAAATCCCTGTGGTTGTGCCATATATATCTTTTCATCCAAGTCACCATGAAGGAAGGCTATTTTAACATCAAGCTACTCTAAATGCAAATCTTCAGTAGCCATAATACTTAACATAGTACGGATAAAAGTCATTTTAAAAATAGGATAAAATATCTCATCAAAATCAATGCCCTTTTTGTGTGCAAATCCTTTTACAACTTATTAGGCTTTAAATCTTTTCTTACCTCCGTCCTCTTCTTTTAACCTGTAAATCCACTTATTTTGTAAAGATCTTTTACCTATAAACAACTTGCATAAATCCCATGTCTTATTCTTTAGCAAAGAGTCCATTTTGTCTTTCATTGCAGATTCCTACTGAATCTTATTATCCACCTACAAAGCTTCATCATAACAATTAGGTTCACCAGCATTAGTAAGAAAAATTGAATACAAAGAGGGAAAAAATCTTTTTGGAGGTCTAATTTTCCTTGTTGGCCATCTAACATTCACTGGTTTGTGTAGTATTTGTTGTTGTGGTTGTTGCACATCATGAGGAATGGCTGGAACATCATCTTTTGGAGTATCATCCATCACTACATAATCATCTTTCTTCTCATGTTGCTGCAATAGATCTTTGTATAACACTTTCTCATTGAATATGACATCCCTACTTTCTAAAATTTTATGATTTTCAAAATCCCAAAGCCTATAACCAAATTCATTAATGTCATACCTAACAAATACACATTTCTTTGACTTAGCTTCCAACTTGGTTCTATTTTCAGAATCTGAGTGAGCAAATGCTTCACCACCGAAGGGTTTGAGAAAAGAATAACTCACTTCTTATTAGTCCATGCTTCCTCTAGAATAACACAACCCAAAGGAGTAGAGGGAACTCTATTAATAAAATATACAATAGTATTGACAACCTATGTGCACATGTGTAAGGGAAACCCAACATGCAACCTCATGCTCCTTGCAAGCTCCATTATAGTCTTGTTCATGTGTTCAGCCACTCCATTTTCCTGTGGAGTCCTTGGAATAGTTTTTTGTCTATGAATACCATTAGTAGAGCAATAATATTCAAATTCATGACTACAATACTCACCACCATTATCAGATCTAAGACATTTCAATTTCTTACCAGTCTCATTTTCAACCAAGCATTTCCATTTCTTAAAAGTTTGAAATACATCAAATTTTTGTCTAAGGAAATAAATCCATACCTTTCTAGTTACATCATTAATAAATGTAAAATAATAATGAGAGCCTCCAAGGGAAGATACCTGAGCTGGTCCTCATACATCAGTATGCACAAGCTCTAATTTATCCTTTTTGTTTTCCTTCCCTGTCTTCACAAAACTCACTCTCTTTTGTTTTCCATACACAAAACTTTCATAGAAATCCATATTAACACATTTCAAATTTGGTAAAACATTATTTGAATGAAATATTTTCATACCTTCCTCACTCATGTTCCCAAGTATGTTGTGCCACAATAC
This sequence comes from Cupressus sempervirens, assembly GCA_028749045.1. Classification (NCBI taxonomy): domain Eukaryota; kingdom Viridiplantae; phylum Streptophyta; class Pinopsida; order Cupressales; family Cupressaceae; genus Cupressus; species Cupressus sempervirens. Next base: position 547,511,811 of record CM053790.1, on the reverse strand, counting down.
TGTATTAGAATTTACAATAGCTATTTGTTCTCCCTGCTCAATTGCATCAACTGTTCCTGAACATTCATTTGACTCTGAAACAATTAAAGTAGAAGGAACAATATGACCTGTACAAATATATAAAGTGTCTACTTTCACACTTTTTGCTACTACAAGGGAACCTTTTTAAACCTTCTAATTTTTATCATTAAAAGTAACTACACAACCCTCATCACCGAGTTGCCCTACTGAAATTAAATTCCTACTTAGCCTTGGAACATGTCTTACGTCATGTAGTAGCTAGTGATTCCCATTCTACAACTTAATTTTAACTTTTCCCTTTCCAACAATTTGACAAGGTTCATTATCCCCCAAATAAACAAGTCCAAAATCCCCTTGGACATAATCAATGAAATAACCTCTGTGAGGTGTAGCATGAAATGAAGCACCAGAATCTAAAACCCATGAATCATCAACACTTTCTAAAGATAGAAGCAAAGCATCCTCTTCGGATTTATTACTTACAATATTTTCCTCCTTGTCTCCATGAGGTTTATCTCCATCATTTTTCTTTCAAGTCCAACAATCTTTCTTTTTATGCCCTGGTTTCCCACAGTACAAGCAATTGTTTGGTCCTCTCAATTGAGACCTCCTCCCCTTTGAATTTCCTCTTGATTTCCCATGATTTCTAGAATTACTTCCTCTCTTAGTTTTTTACCTTGACTTTGTGCATTCAAAGCACTTCCAGATATAGAACTGCTTAAGAATTTCCTATGAGTTTCCTCATTGAAAATAACATCGATCACATCATCATATTTTAGGGTACTAGATCTAGGAACAAAATTACTCACAGCCATTACCAAGCCATTCCAACTTTCAAGCAAAGAACACAAAATCAAGAAAGCCATAATTTCTTCATCAAAATTGATACCCATGGAAAATAACTGACTAGTAATAGTATTAAACTCATTTAAATGATCTGTAATAGATCCACCTTTTTCCATTTTCATATTAAATAAGCACTTCATGAGAAATACCTTGTTTGAAGTGGAGGGCTTTTCATACAATTTCACTAGGATTTGCATCAACTCTTCCATCATCTTCACTTTTGTAATATTAAATGCCACCAATGGTGTTAGGCATAATTGAATGCTTCCAAGTACTTTTTTTCCAAAAGATCCCAATTGTCATTTAACATAGATCCTTGATTCTTTGTTTTGCCTTCCAACGGCTTCCATAAATCCTTTTGATAAAGATAGTCTTCCATTTGCATCTTCCATAACTAAAAGTTCTATCCATTAAACCTATCAACCCTCAACTTACCCTCATCTACCATTGCTCCCACTCAACTATGAGACTTTCTTGCAGAGGATAACTAAAAACCAACCTTGCTCTGATACCACTTGTTAGGATTAAACCATGGATAAAAATAAAATTACATGCAAATATAACCAATAACATAAAATAATAGATCACATAGAAAAGAACACAAGACACCAAGATTTAATGTGGTTCACCCAATCCCTGGGCTATGTCCACCAAACAACAAGTTTGATATTATTATGATCCAGTGATTACAACTTGATTACAATCTATAATCCCTTACAGCTCAATACTGCCGCAAGAACCAATTTTCACATCACCACTATGAAAAAATCCCTAACTCTAAACCCTTTTATACAAGTTTTTTTACCGCTTTGGGGTTACAACATGTCGGCCATATGTTAGCCACAATGTCGGCCATGGCCCAATTTTTTTTATAAAGAATTTATGAAGTATGTACAGTACTTCCTTGATCAGTCACCACAAACTAACACTTATTTCATGAACTTCTTTGTCATCTTAGAAATTTGTGGACATATAGGAAAAACAATAAACATGCATCACATTCACTAAGCAATTAAATAATAAGATTTGGATTTTGTTATTTATACCATTCAAAAATAGAATTTGTATTATTAATACAAATCTATTAAATATAATTTATTAAATTAATCATTTATAATATTAGTATAAATTGATTTAGATAATTAATATTTATATTATATTATATAAATAATTATATTAATAGATATTAGGTATATTATCTACTTTAATCCTATGACTATATTGTATAATTTAATAATAATTATTTCTATATTTAATGTTTTAATTTATTAATAATATTATATATTACATATTCATAATGCAATTCTATTTTAAATATCTAGCAATAAAATTCAAGCTAATTTACGATACATAGAACTTGGAAATAGAAAAAATAACAATAAACAAGTAGGAATCACATGTGAGAGAAATATTGATATGCTAACATTTGAGACATGTAGTAATATGCTAACAAGTCTTTTTACAAGCCAAAAATGAATGACCCAACCCTCATATCATATTTTACATTCATGACAAAAAGTCATAGAAAACCATGGTATATGCACATAAAAAACAACTAACTTCTTTAAAAATGTTATTTTGTCATTTCAAAATAGGTGTTGAAATATTTGAATGTTAGAAGAAATTATTTTATGACATAATGAAAACAAAAAATGCAATCTAGCTTTAATCTAGCTATTTGCACACCTACTTTAAACAACCTATAAAGTTAGAAATAATAACCCTTGTTGAAACATAGAAACCATGAAAATGATCACAAATATTTTATTAAACACAATAAAGACTAGATATCTCTACATATTCTCGAACTTAATTTTTTAAAAATCTTTCTAACTTACCTTTTCAATAGGTTGCATTTGTATTCACATGTTTTCTCTCTTTTCACTCATTTTCACTCAAAGTTTTATAGTAAGAAATCACTTCTACTAGGAGTATATTTCATTTATTTCTATTCTTCTATCCTTTTAACATATTAAAAAATATATATTTAGTATAGATATAACTATTGCACTTTTGTATAGTACAAATACTAGCAACAAAAAATAAATTAATGTTTGAAATTGTATCTCTAACCTAGACTACTATAGGAAGGTATTTGAAACACAAGTGTGATGTATGTCATATTGAAAATGTTTCTCACCCACACAAAACTTTCCCTATAAATTATGTTGGTGCTATTGATAACGACAATGTGCAAAGTGTACATACTCCCATGATTGTTCTTCTCACTTCTTCTAAGGGTAACACTTTTGATTTCACTGTCAAATCCCCCTTGGTTACATGGTACCTTAAAAAGGTAGATGGAGTTTAGGATGGAATTTTTAAGCATGGGCACGAGACAATAGCCATGCTCAACGATAAACATATTTCAAAATTGAAAAGATCAAGTAGGCTTAGAAATTATCATACTATGCCACTAGAGTCCACCTGTAAGTCCATTATTAGTACGACTAGGACAACGAGGATTAAAGTTTTGAGTGAACTAGATTAGGATATTTTTGAAATGTTCTAGTGTATTTTAATATGTTTTTTGAGGTAATATTTTTAAGCCAAAATGTGCCTTTACCTAATAATATATGCTATGTGTGATGGAATGCAGTCTTTTATGTAGAATGTAATTAAACACTTTTTTATAGACAATTTAGACCATCATACCTTCCTTTCGATAATTCTTCTTTTCTTGGTAATGTTTTATTATGTACATTGGGAATTAAATTTTAATCCAAGTCCTCATCAATGAGATGGTAATGTGACCATCACTGAGATAGAAATTTGTGAATAGCATGAAGTAGACTATAATTTGTGTTTATGATGCTTGGAAAACATAAAACAAGAATGAATGATGAAGAGTGGGTTCAGATTAGAAAAATAGAAATCTCTCTTTTATAGATGGTAGATAGCCCATGTTTATCAGACTTACAGTGGAGGTTGGTTGAGATGAAAAGGAAGAAACCCAATTCATAATAGTTTCACCTACCAAATGTCACCAATCCACCATCTAGACCTCTGTGAGGAATTCAATTTTGTTTCCATTAATACAATACAATCTTCCTCAACCTGAATGCCACTCCAAAAATTCAAACATTAATAATTAGTTAGCATTGAATATGTAAATTTACTTCATCAATAATCAAAGTAGTAATATTTTGGGTATTACCTAATGAATCTACCATATGTCCCCTAATCACAAAGTCTATGGAATAACATGTGTTGTCATTTTGATGTATGTTTTCCCCTTCAAATTTCTTATTACTAACCTTTTTAATGTTAGCATAAATATTGTTTTATTATTTCTAAATATATTGCAGGCCTAGACTAGATTAGGTACATTCAATCCATCCCAAAAATTTCTCTAGATTGGATCTGGATCAGATCTGGCAGATCTACAATAGAATCTAGATTAAAGAAGTAAAAACTAGACTTATATCAATGAATATGATTATTAAAAGAAGATGTTGTAGACTCTTGATCTTGTGTACTTTATTACCTATGGTAAAAGCCAACCCAATGACATAAATACTTAGGATTAGACCTTGCTTGACATAGATCCACATTCAGCCATGGCATCACTAGTCATTATCATTATCAGGTTAATTTACACAATAGAACATTGGATTAAAACCTTGCTATGTGTGTGTGCATCCTCACATAATCATTGCATTGATATCCTCTACTTGGAATTCTATTAGGTCAATGTGCATGATGCAGTCAAGGGCCTTTGTTAGAAATACAAACTATAATGGCTATAGGATATGTACAAAATGACCTTGTTAAGTAGGACTTGAAGAATTTAAGGCAATTGCAACTAGTTGGTGTAAAGCCAGAATCCATAGCCTTTGATATAATCCTTTCTTGTTGCTCCCAAAATGGGAGCTAACAATTGTTAGGTTGATGCTCAAATAGGTTAGAGATTAAATTGCAAACTCTTTTCTTTTCTATGTCTACTTTGTAAATTTAAATGTATAACTTAAGTGAATTCAAAATTTGTGCTAATTTATTTTTTTGTTATTTATAAATGTTGAAGCTGGTCCATTGCAATATAAACATGATTTAATTCAAAAAAATATTGATTAATTTAGAACTTGAGAAAGTCTAGAAACTATATGACAATCTGCTTGGAAATATAATCATTAATAGGTAAAAGGGAAGCATAATTTTTTTTTAGAAAATAGGGTTGCATATTGCATTGTCTCTTTTGTAGAGTATAATAAGTGTTCGTAAGACTAGAGACTTAAGGTATTAAATTTGAATTTATTGCCAATGACACCTAGCCTATACAAAATTGGGAGCTTTGGGGTAGGGTATCGACATCCATCAGAGCATAATAGATAGAGTATTATTATCAAAAGTTAGAGTTGCATCTTTCATGGTAGACATGCATACAAAATATTGAAATATATACAATTAACTTGAATTGCTTGAGAAAACACAAAAAATATATGATTGGATTTATTGAAAAGGTTTTTCTTTCTCTCATCACTACTTTCCTTATATTGTCTTGTGTTTTGCTTTCTCTCATCACTACATATATAAAAATATTTTCTTATTATTTTGGTAGATTTCTGATATACATATTATTCAAGATGGAGATATGTGTTAAAAGTTGATTATAAGTTTGATTCTAAAAGAGACTTGAAATTTAAGTTTGTTTTGTTTTGTTTCTATCAAGGTTAGTAAGTAAATGTGGGTAGAAGAATCATGTTTTGGTCACCAGCTGCAATAATACTACTTGTATAGTCTTCTTGAAATATCATGTGGAATCTATAATGAGTCTTCCCCCAAAGTGTGTATTTATCATAAATCCACTATCAATATGACAATGACATATATGAGGCTTAAATCCTCCATCAAAATTGCATCTTTTTACCACGGTTCAGGTTATGTGCATATTATTGGAACTCTTTTTGAGTATCAATGATTCATCTCCAATCACTCTAATAATCTAATCCTCCATGCGACATTAGATCACAGTCAACACATCTCCAACTTATGTTTCAATTCACAGGTAACACAGTCAAGCTACATAAGCTACATGTACCTATCTAGCTTGACTATTTGACATCTTTATTTATATATATATATATATATATATATATATATATATATATATATATATATATATATATATATATGCAAATAGAAACATCCTCTAGGAGAACCTCATGGCTTGATGGGTGAAAAGCAATAATATTCGTGGATATGCTTCCACTTTTTTACTCAAATCTAATGGAATTAAATGTGTTTTCCACTATGTAATACTTGTATTTCATCATCTTATCACTAGATTATATGACCGGCTCTTCCATTCTTTCCATGCCTTTTTCCATTCTCTTTCCATAGTGTAACAGAATATGTAATATTTATTATTGTTCTCCATCATAGTTTGAATTGTCTAGGAAGTCCCCTTTTCTACCACTACATATGAGTCAATATTCTACTATAACTTTTATCCCTCCCAGATTTTTCTCTAATACCATGTTAATGTAGGATAGTTCTCTATTAAGATATTTGATCTAGAATATATATTATATTTAATCTGCAATATGTAACAACTTCAATCTTCAATGTCAAATAGTATTAGTCTACAATACGGTAGCATGGAATATTTATCAATTTCTATAACCATACTTCATTCTTGATAGCATTTATAAATATCATTTGAAGAACCAATTGGAATTGGTTATGACTATTTATTTGCAATAGCTAGTTAATAATAGATTAGTTAGTATTTGCTAACAAACCCAAAGTAGTTAAAATATATTAGTCTATATTCTCAAGCATTTACACAACCACTAAGAGCCTAATCATAAACATTCATAGGAAATTTATGAACAAGTTCTTTTCCAAAGTTTCTAGAACAACTTTAGTGACATTAAACCAAGTCCATGTTACAAAGATTCTAACTTCACCCTATGTTACAATCATTTTCAATTTTTTTGATTTCATATGCATGAGTACAAAAGCTTGGAGCTTCTCAATATTTGAAACTTGTAATATGACCTAACTAAGCTCTTCAAATCCATATTAACTCAATCCAAGATCAAAATTTAAGGCTCCCAGATCATTACTTGTCTAGACAAAAATACTCAAATTTGGAATTTAGATGCCTCTACATATTCCATCTAGATTATTTAACTATCCAAGTAAATATGCACACTTTAAAAAACTCATCATCAAGTAGTTTATGACTACACCATTTTATAGTGAAACCTTATATAAAACTTGCTATGAGGCAATCTTGTAAATTAATCTAATCATGAGCATATGTAGATAGAACACAAAGCATCAATCCATAAACTACATCAAAAAGAGTAGACATCTTATCTATATCAATTAGCCATAATGCCTCCATAGAAAAATATAAAGAACTTGTAGCAATAAAATGTGTTTCTATAGATGCAAGGCCATTTTCCTCAATTTTTGTTGTATTATATTTATTTGAGCTAGATGGTGAGCTTTTCTTAATTGGTATGTGCTAAAATAGGCAATCTAATAATGTTGAAGTACTTCCTAAATCTTGTGCATATTGTACCATACATTCTCTTGCTATTGATAACAAAGGGACAACTTGAAGATGAGTCGGGAATAATGACTATGCCAATAGGTATTGTACCTAAATAAATATAATACACATAAGATGTTGGAAATGTAGATGGAGTAACTAAGAGGGAGGGTAAATCAATTACCACAAAAGAACAAATCCACAAATCCCTTAGATGTCAAACAAGTTACTACTATCACTTGGTAAGCATTCAAAAAAATGTTGTAACTCGGTAGATTAACTTGTTACTGATCTTTAAGCATTCACAATTATTAACATGCATGCAAAAGTAAATAACATGAACACAAGAGACACCAAATTTAACATGGAAACCCAATATGGGAAAAACCACCAAGTAACTAGCTACCAATTTTCACTCTTTTGAAGTGAGCCCTATTAGGAGCCAACCCTGTTAAAGGTTACAAAACACACTGTTAGGTGTGACCCTATTAGAGGATTTATTCACCCTACTAGGAGTGGCCTTGTGAGAGCTCTTTAGAACAATTTAATGGAACTATCCACCTTGTTAGAGGATTTACCAAATGGTTGTTAGACCAACTCTATTAAGAGATTTAGGAATTACTATTACAATGGTTAGAAAGTAATAATGAAATGACCTAAATAAGATGCAACTAATTTTGCTAATTACAGATCTCTATTCTACACCATTAGATCCTCCTTAATTAGATATAGTTTTGCTGCTCCTCAATGATCTCTGATCATCCGTCAAAATTCACTCTCGCAATAATCAGTCCACCTCCATATTCATATCACATCAGATTCATCACACTTAAAATTTGCAACTTGACCTCTCATATATATCATTCAGATTATCAAGTCAACTCAACTACAAGTTACAATCACCTATAATCATTACCATAGTCAATTGGAAATAATACTTAAAATAATTAAGCATTAAATCATAAATTAAAAAAATTGTTTCCTGGCTAACTCTACTAGGTAAACACTACTTCAAAAACAATTTCCTAAGTTAACCATCTCAACTCAGTTAACATTGCAAATTTTGCGAAATCCTTTGGCTTCTGAGTGAGCTCGGTAAGAACTAACTTTCCTTTGCTGACCATGTGAGCTCAGTAAGAACTCAATTTCCTTTGCTAACCATGTGAGCTCAATAAGAAATAAATTTCCTTCGCTGACCATGAGAGCTCGATAAGAACTATGTTCTACCACATTTTCTTTTGATGACCGAGTGAGCATAGTAGACACTAATTTCTTTTGCTAATCTTGAAAGCTTGATAACAACTATCTGCATAAGGTAAAGTTTGAGAATGCTTGGTAGACACTATAAATCTTCTTGCAAACCAATTAAGCTCGATAAGTGCTAATAGATGACTTGTATGACATCTGTGTAACATCAAAGACAACACACAATTGGATAATTGTATCCAACAATCTCCCTTTTTGGCATTGATGGCAACACAACATGTCATAGCATAATGAAATTTGAGAACAAGACTTTCTCTAGTAGAAGGTTTTCTCCCTCTAGAATTTTACACCTCAAACTTTAGTTATATGCAAAAAAACTCTCCCTCTTTCATAGTAATCTCTCCCTCTTGCATAAACTCACTTTCTTCCAAATTTTAGAAAGGTATGATGGTAAACTCTCCCTCTTTGACAACACATGCCAAAGAAAAAACATCTCAAATGAATTTCAATGTACCTTAAGTACTGATTCATATGCAATGTCTTCATTACTTTGTTGCATCAATTGATAGATCTTCAACTCTTTTCCTATTGATGCATCACTAAAACTATATTTTAGTGAGCTTCAAATAGGGGAATGACCCCTAACTTACCTCTTAGATACAAGAATGCATCCTTAGGTAGTGGCTTCATGAATATGTTAGCAATTTGTTCCTTTTTATGGACATATTCCAATCTGATCTCCTTATCCTACACCAATTCTCTAACAAAGTGATAATTTATAGCAATATGCTTGGTTTTGGAATGCATCACTAGATTCTTTGAAATGTTTATTGCACTTGTATTATCACAAAACATGACAACTAGTTCTTTAATCTCTACCTTCATGCCTTCCAATAATTATTTGAACCAAACAATATTAGAACAATTTACTACTACTACAACATATTTTGCCTCTGTTGTGGACTGGGATGTACAATTTTTCTTTTTACTTGTCCAAGAAACCAACCTCTTTCCAAGAAAGAAAGTTCCTCCACTTGTACTCTTTCTGTCATCAATGTTTCCTGCCCAATTTGCATCAGTAAACACTTTTAAATCCATATTTCCTCCAAGTTTATACCATAATCCATAAACTTTAGTGCCTTTCAAATATCTAATGATCCTTTTGATTGCCATCATGTGATTTTCTCTTGGTTTTTCTGAAAATCTTGCTACAATACCAATGGCAAGGGCAATATCAGGTCTTGTATGCACTACATACTACAACATTCCAATCATAGATCTATACAATGTCTAATCTACTTCCTTTGATTCATCATCCTTGGTAAGTTTCAATCTAGTACATTTAGGAGTCCCAACTAGTTTGCAGTCTTCCATACCATACTTTTTTAGTATCTCCTTGATGTATTTTGATTGAGTGATGTAGATACCATTCTTATTCTATTGAATTGGAAGACCAACAAAGAATTTTATCTCACCAAACATTGACATTTCAAATTTCTTGTTCATTTTCTCTAAGAATTCTTTACATTGATCATCATTTCTTGTAAATAAAGTATCATCTACAAATATTTCTACCAAAACAATCTTATTATTTAGTCCTTCCTTGATATACAAGCTACTATTATCATTAGTTCTTTGAAAACCAATCTGAATAAGATAGTTATGCAATCTCTCATACCATGCTCTAGGGGCTTGTTTCAGACCATACAATGCTTTATGTAATTTGTAGACCATGTCCTTCTTGTCTGGATCAAAAAAACCTTCAGGCTGTTCAATGTACACCTCTTCATCTAGTATACCATTGAGAAATGCTGACTTGACATCCATCTAATAAAATTTGAATCCTTTTTATGTTGCATATGCAAGTAGGGTCCTAACACCTTCCAATATTGCAACGGGAGCAACAATTTCTCCATAGTCTATTCCTTCTTCTTGAGAGTATCCTTTGCATGCCAGTGTAGCTTTGTTTCTTGACACCTTACCATCTTCAATTAACTTGTTTTTGAATGCCCACTTAGTTCCAATCACATTTTTGTCTTTAGGCCTAGTTACAAAAGTCCATGTTTTGTTTTTCTCTATCTGCTCTATCTCTTCATCCATAGCCTCAATCAAACTTTCATTTTCTAATGGATCTTTTACACTTCTAGGTTCAAAATCAGCAAGTAAAAAAGTACCTTTCAACTTACTTCTTGTCATAGTTCCTTTAAATTTATCTCCAATGATCTGATCTGGTGCATGATGCCTCTTGACATACTTAGCTAATATAGGTTCTTTTCTTATTAAACACTTTTCATTTTCATCCTCTTGCACTTCAGCTTCAAGTTTTGACTATTCTATCTACTGCTTGAGTCCTTCAAAATTAGTAGACATTGGCTCGGTAGCATCAAAATGTGACTCAGGTTCCTATAGTTTGATTTAAGCTTCCTACAACTCGATAGTTATGTTGGGCTCGGTAGGTACTATCCTTTTGTTGACAAATGTATTTGGTAATGTGTCAATAAAAATAAATCTTCTATAATCTTCAAGCTCTTTCTTACTTTCTTCTTCAGTTCTTTCTGCAAACTCATCAACTTTCACATTGCACTTTCTATGACTTTGTGAGTAGACAAATTCAAACATCTATATGCTTTACTCTTGCAAGAATATCCCAAAAATATTCCTTCATCACCCTTCGCATCAAACTTACCTTTTCTAGATTCTTTCAAAATGTAACATTTTCTTGTAGCTATACCATAAATGTAATGCCCTACCAAGGGATCCAAAGAATTAACCTAGAATTTCCCTAAGTTTGGTAACATTTTTTTTTAAAACATGAAAGTAAATACCACATATAACTTATGCACCATAACAGAAGCAATATCAATGTCCATCTAAAAGTAAACATGACATACACAACTGGTTACATTCTTTAAGGATCCCTTAATGTTAAATTACATCTAAATCAACTAACATACATGAATCCATCTAGTACAACAACCACATGAAATAATAATGATAAGTCCAATGTTTATACATTACATTTCAATTGCTCAATCATCCACTGTACATGCCATAGGGTATGATAAGTTCAAAAGAATATACATATGTAGAATAAGGTACATCATCCTATTCTAATCCATGATACATCAAAGTAAAGATAATCACATGATACACATGATACATCATCATAGAAGTCATATACATCCAGCATAAAGATCAAACATAATAAACTAAGTACACAGTTCCTTCCAACTATTAATAGCATCATTAGACCATCGTGGATCCTAGCCATCCCTCCATGCATAACATTCCAAATCACCGAAGAGATCATCGATATTAACATAGTAGGAATGTCACTCCTAACATATACTATATCATATGCAGAAAGTAATCTAACATGAAAATAAAAGCATAAGATAACATCATCTAACATATGCTAATCATCAATGAAAGGATACATATCCACCATCATGAAGGATGCATCAGCCACGATGTCTCAATAAATCTCAAATGTAAGAGTGGAAAAACACTACCATCCGACTGCATGGTACCTAAGTGGTCCACTCCCACCATGCTAAGGAGATAATCTCAAGTCCCAAATAGGCTATCCAAAACACATAGCACAAATCTCTATAAGTCCAGGAATCCTAAAAGTATACTAACTCAAAGGTTCCAAACACAAAAATCGACATCTAATCCCAGAGGTACACAATGACATGTAGAAACCTACTATGCAAGCGGGAAAGTGTCATCGCATTTATCATGTACAAGTTACCCTAGAAGTTAGCTAAACTCCACGGGTCCATACTGATCTCATGCGGCCACTAGTATCCTCTCATACTAACAAGGCATAATATGGAATGCAAGGTCGCAACCATGCATTCTCTCTACTCCCATCCTAGTCTATACAAGCACTCAAGGCATGGGCGAGAAAAAAACACTTATCTTTTTAGGTTCATTCAGTTAGTATTAGGTGTGAATATTTTCACTTATTAATCCAACTTACAATGAGTTACCCTGGTAGCCTCTTAGGGCCCCAGCCCCCATTGCAAGCCACTTCTTGACACTACATGCAGATATCCTACCCTAAGCTCATGGAATCATAAATCTCAAAATCACAAAAGATAATCCATAATAAAATCATCAAATATGCATAAAAGCATCAAATCTCCATGAGCAAGCATCCATAGAAAATCATGATCACAACAGCTCTCTATTGGCAACTGAAGTATCACTAATAATCAAAAATATCCATTGGTTCTCAATAACCAAAATATATCTCAATCATACTGATCGAAGACTCCAAAATGGTTGAGTCAAAAACATGTCACAACATGACATCATCAAGAATAAATCCACATTTCAGTCGCATCATGGTGACTAGAAAATAACCAAGGATAACTGATCGATGACCAAAAATGGTTAAGTCAAGTGTCTCATACATAAGAATCTCAACTATAACAATCAGTAATTACAACCAATACATAGAGAATTTCATCACATAACCATGGTTTGGTTTATAAAGATCAAGATTAAAACATCATGACATCATAATCACATAACCCCCAAGCCTTTGGTAGACGTCCTATAACTGGTCAATACTAGTCAACCCAAAACCCAAAACAATAGCATAAAGAATACACAATGCAAACACATGTTTTGGTTTTGCTAAATTTACATACTTGAATTAAATGTGAAAGTTTTCAGTTTACGTTTTCCAATTTTAGATATCAAGTGGAGAAATTTCACGTTTTACCTAACCCATGTATTTGTTTGATAGATAAAAGTTTCTCTCCCAAAACCATTAGACTCAATGATCTAATATTTTGTTTATATAAACTTTATTGAAAATGACATTCCCAATGAATGAACCATTTGCATATTTCAAAACTTTAACTTATAACACATCCTAATAATTAACCTTAATTAAACTAAATTTAATTAAGTTAATTATTAATATCTCTACATTTTAATTGATAAATTATTATTCATATTTTGAATCATTTATCTTTTACAGAATGATCCATCTATACAAATCTTTTTAAATACAATAATTATTAATAACTAATATACATATACTTATATATATATATATATATATATATATATGTATATATATATATATATATATATATATATATATATATATATATATATATATATATATATATATATATATATATATATATATATATATATATATATATATACATATATATATATATACATATATATATATATATACATATTTACATATATATATATACATATATATATATACATATTTACATATATATATATATACATATATATATATATATATACAAATATACATATATTATATTATATAATAATAACATTTTATAAAAATGAAATATAAAAGAAATTGAATTAACAATATCGATTGCCATCCCATATTACACAAACATATATAACAATAATCTCCCCCGCCGTGGTATGCAGTACCTGCGGCTACAGGTACTATGCTGATAGCGGGTACAGTGTACCCCTATCATCGTAGTCCTATGACAGCAGGCTTCTGCGACCCATGGGGTATGGTACTGCGTACCCAATTCGTAGTGTATATAAATTTTTAAATAACGTTTTAATAAAACATTTCCCCATTGATGTGATTTGCAATTTGAAATTGAAATAAAGTTTCATCACTGCGGTTTATAAAATACGATTATTCAATATATATATATGCATATATGTGTGTGTGTGTGTGTGTGTGTGTGTGTGTGTGTGTGTGTGTGTGTGTGTGTATTTATATATATATATTTGTAGAATTTAATTAAGTATCACAGCATATATATATATATATATATATATATATATATATATATATATATATGTATGTATGTATGTATGTATGTATGTATGTATGTATGTATGTATGCATGCATGCAAATACGAAAATATAAGCATGTACATTTTACAATGAGCATATACACAATCTATTTAAAGATTCCAATTTTCAGAATTTTCCTATAAACTTTTGATCTCAAAATTTATTCAATAAATCATCCAATGGATTTGGCTATAATTAAACCCTAGCCCCGTGTTGAGAATATATACAACCAAAGTAGGAAAAATCTTCAAAAGACATATGGAAGACATGAAGAAGATAGGGAATGCAAGATGTGGAAATAGCATAAAATCACAAGAATCTACCCAGATTCTGATGCTAATTTGCTCTTCCTCAGAAAACCCGCAGAGCAAGCTCCTCCCTTCTTCAGAGTTCCCAAGTCCTCCAATGCTCCAAAATGCTCTCCAAATGCTATGTCTAAGCTTCTAGGAATGCCTAAATATAAAGAGCTCTCAAGAAACACCTGGAATGTCTCTAGAAATAGCTAGAAGGTGTCACCAACTAAGCATGTGTCTTTTCCAACCTTCTAGATGAGTCATAAGGTTGTAGACACCATGTGCTTAATTGATGCACTAACCCTCATGTTGTTGTCATATGAGAAATTGAAAGGTGCGTTAACTCCTAGGCAAGCTTATAACTCCAATTTACTTTTTATATAATTTCTATTTAAATTTTTATAACTTTCATTTTAATTTTTATAACTTTTATTATTATTTATTTATTACTTTTATTATTATTTATAATTATTATTAATTTTAATTTCTAATTTTCTTTTATTTAATTCTCAATTAATCCTCATTTAATTAAATATAATCAAAATATCAAAGATCATGATATTTTATATTAATTTTCTCAAATAATTAATTAAATATATTTATTAAGACTTAATTAATATAAAATTCACCATAGACCTCCAAGATAAAATATGAAAACTCATCATAGAGAAATTCACACAAAATCAGTCTAAAGGGTTAAAAATCACGAAATATGTCATCCGACACATTCGATGGGTAAAATATCCAGATACTTGTCCTACCTCATTAGAAAAAATGGTTTAAGGGTTTTGGATTTGGACTTGAGAATTTATCTCCCTTCTCTTATCATTGAGATAGTATAATAGGGTACGCTCATCCTGGCAATTCAAGGAAGTCAATACCTGGTACCTGCAACCTGTGGAAAAACCATGCATGTACATACAATATATATAATGCTAAGCCATCTAACTAATCATCAACAATAACTAAAAGCAATATAATGATCATCATGCATACATGAAATGTAAAGTCTAAATGATCTCATCATGTACCAACTGAATCCATAACATAATGTCTGATAGTCTCAAAACAATACCACTAATCCATCAGCGTAAGCTAGTCTAACATAGTCTGATAATGATAGAAACAATGTCTAGAAAAGATGTGAACAAGGTTAGGCACTACAATAAATCATAGGAGGTTTTGAATGAGTCCTTCTTTAGTTATACTCGGTTCAAGGTATGAATGGTGGTGCTGATAGATTCCTTCTAGTATTTGATAGCAATTCTCTTTTTAGTCATTAAGATTCTTGCATAGTCCATGATAGATTTGTTCCTTCTTTCAACTATTCCATTTTGCTCAAGACTTCTAGGTGCTGAAACCTATCTTTTGATTCCTTTTCAATACAAAATTTATTGAATTAATGTGAAATGAATTCACCACTTCTATCTGACCTCAAGCATTTTAGTCATTTGCCTATTTCCTTCTCTACTCTAGCCAAATACCATTTAAACTTCTCAAATGCTTCTAATTTCTCTCTTACATACATGACAGTCATCATTCTTGAGTAATCATCAACAAAAAGAATGAATAATTTTTCACCAGTATAGCTTTCAATTCCAATAGGTCCACACAAATTAGTATGCACAATTATTAAAACTTCTTCAGACTGATAGTTCATACTTTTAAAACTAGTCTTTCCCATCTTGCCAATTTGACAATTCTTGCATAGACCAACCTCAATTTTCTTTATGTTAGGAATGCCTCTTACTTTCTTGAATTTACTTATTTTCACCAAGTCATCAAAGTTTACATGACTCAACCTCCTATCTCATAACCAACTTTCTTTAACTTGAGCAATAAAGCATGAACATTCACCAAGTTCAAGATAAAACAAGTTACCTTTTGTTTAAGTGCTTGATCCAATCAGCTTTCCTTTGCCATCTAGCATTCTTTCTTTTCCATGCATGAATTCCACTTTGAATTCATTATTGAGTAGTTGTACCACACTCAATAGATTGTGTTTTAGTCCTTCTACCCAATATGCATTATCACATACAAGTTCTTTGTTAGTGAGATTCTTCCTTTTCCTTTTATGCAACAATGTTCATTATTACCAAATCTCACACTGCCACCATCATAGTCTTCAAAATGTTCAAACTTAGTTTTATCACCAGTCATGTGATGAGAACAACCACTATCTATGATCCATGAATCATTTTTGCTCACATCAGAAATAAGTGACATTTACTCATCATTATTAGACTCATCTTTTATAGCAATGTAAACAATTTGATCTTCTTCTTTATCATCAAAATCATTAGAGTCCTTAGCCATGAAACATGTTTTCCTACCTTTTTCCTTGAATGATTTGAAGTCTTTCTTGCCATTGCACTTG
Organism: Cupressus sempervirens; assembly: GCA_028749045.1. NCBI lineage: Eukaryota > Viridiplantae > Streptophyta > Pinopsida > Cupressales > Cupressaceae > Cupressus > Cupressus sempervirens. The sequence goes on along the minus strand of CM053790.1, from coordinate 547,494,736 downwards.
TGACCTTTCTTCTCATCCTTGTTCTGCTTATTTGGGCACCTAGTAGCAATATGTCCAATTTCTTCACAAGAAAAATAGATTAGAGGAACCTTACCTTTGTATTTCCCTTTGCCTCTTGAATATTTCCTTGCTAGCAAAGCTTCAACCACCTCAAAATCATTGTCTAAACTTTGTTCTAATTCTTCTTCACTATCTAACTGAGAATCCTTTATCTTCTTGCCTTTCTCCTTGAGTGAAAGCTTGGCTTCAAATGCTAATTCAATGTTCTTGGTAGTTGGAACATAATTATCATAGTTATCTAGCTCGAATGCAGTCAATCTTCCAACTATGGCTTCTAAATTTATCTTATGATTTGCTTCACATCTTCTTTCTTGAATTGCAGAAACTTTGATTGCATGAATGGGAAGTAGTGTTCTAAGAACTTTACTTATAACTATTTCCTCTTTGATATCTCCTCCAGAAGCTTTGATTGCACTAACACTTGCTTTGACTCTTTCAACATATTTTGAAATATTTTCATCCTCTCTCATCCTCATTTGATCAAATTGACCTCTCAAATATTTTTCTTTGGCTCTTCTCACATTATCATCACCTCCATACATTTCTTTCAACTTGTTTCACATTTCAAAAGTAGTTTTGAAATCCTTGATATCATCAAATTCTTCATAACTTAAGGAAAATGCAATATCTATCATCATGTTGTTGTGAGTCTTCTTTTCAGCAATATCATTGATAGATAATGTGCCAATAGGTTGTACATATTTTGCATCAAGGTACTTCAACCTTGTATCACCAATAGAAGCTAGATGAAGTCTCATCAATCCCTACCATGCTGAGAAGTTTTCCCTATTAAGTCTTAGAATTTCTCTCTTGTAAGACATCCTAATATTTAGCTTAGGTCTTTGAAATCTTTTCCTGTAAGCACCAAAAGCTCTAATACTAATTGTTGGAAATCTAGATGGAGTAACTGAGAGGGGGGCGAGGGTGAATCAGTTACCAAAAAAAAACAAATCCACAAATCCCTTAGATGTCAAACAAGTTACTTACTGCTGTCACTTGGTAAATATTCACAAAAATGCTATAACTCGGTAGATTAACTTGTTACTAATCTTTAAGCATTCATAATTATTAACATGCATGCAAAAGTAAATAACATGAACATAAGAGACACTAGATTTAATGTGGAAACCCAATATGGGAAAAACCACCAAGTAACTAGCTACCAATTTTCACTCTTCTAAAGTGAGCCCTATTAGGAGCCAACCCTATTAAAGGTTACAAAACACACTATTAGGTGTGACCCTGTTAGAGGATTTATTCACCCTACTAGGAGTGGCCTTGTTAGAGCTCTTTAGAACAATTCAATGGAACTATCCACCTTGTTAGAGGATTTACCAAATGGTTATTAGACCAAATATTTTAAGAGATTTAGGAATTATTGTTACAATGGTTAGAAAGTAACAATGAAATGATCTAAATAAGATGCAACTGAATTTTTTGATTACAGATCTCTATTCTACACCATTAGATCCTCCTTGATCAGATATAGTTCTATTGCTCCTTAATGATCTCTGATCATCCTTCAAAATTCACTCTTGCAATAATCAGTCCACCTCCACATTCATATCACATCAAATTCATCACACTTAAAATTCACAACTTGACCTCTCATATATACCATTTAGATTATCAATTCAACTCAATTATAAGTTACAATCACCTATAATCATTACCATAGTCAGCTAGAAATAATACTTAAAACAATTAAGCATTAAATCATAAATTAACAAATTCCTTTCCTGGCTGACTCTGCTCGGTAAACACTACTTCAAAAATAATTTCCTAAGTTGACCATGTGAGCTTGGTAAGAACTGAATTTCCTTCACTGACCATGTGAGCTCGATAAGAACTAAATTTCCTTTGCTGACCATGTGAGCTTGGTAAGAACTAAATTTCCTTTACTGACCATGTGAGCTTGGTAAGAACTGAATTTCCTTTGTTGACCATGAGAGCTCGGTAAGAACTATTTTCTGCCACATTTTCTTTTGATGACTGAGTGAGCTCGATAGATGCTAAATTTCCTTTGCTAACCTTAAAATCTTGGTAACAACTATCTACACAAGGTAAAGTTTGAGAATGCTTGGTAAACACTATAAAACTACTTGCAAACCAATTGAGCTTGGTAAGTGCTAACAGATGACTTGTATGAAATTTGTGTAACATCAAAGACAACACACAATTGGATAGTTGTATCCAACATAAGATACATGGACTACAACTCTAATTCCATTAAAAAATCAAAGTAGGAGTCTTAATTTTGATAAAACCATCCTTGTAGTTGAAGTTTAAGAATTTGGTGCAAAAATAGTGTGCCATATTACCCGAATAAGCCTAGTAAAATTACTACCAAGAAGATCAATCAAAGATGTCTGGAGGACACAAGAAATTTCCTCCCTAATGGCAAGTGATTCATCTAATGATGAATTCATGTGTGTAGTTTGACCAGCCTCTTCATTTTCAATGATGCTTTTCCCTAACTAGGCACTACGAACTCCTTTTGTCACTGTAAGCAATTGAATTGAATCACTTCAAATAAAATGATATGCTTCCAATTGCAAAACTAGAATAGGATCAACTAAAAAAAGAATCTCATATAAAGCACTTTTTTCTCCTTTACTTAGCCCCCACAAATCAATTGCATGCACTACTACTTCCTTCACTCCAGATGGAGCATCAACCACAAGATTAGCTACACATTCCAAAAAATAAGTATTACAGTGATGTAATAGTGCTACAATGGCTCCAACTTTCTTTCCTGCATAAGAACTTGATGAAATTGACTCATCTATGTCTATTGCAAAGAAAAGCTGAAGTATATTTTCAAATTCTTGTGCTTCTTCTTTTCTCCAATTCACAAGCTTTGAGGAGTTTAATCCTTCTTCATCTAAATTGTGAAGTCCACGAAGCAGAGAGAAAATGAAGATAAATATTTCAGTAAGTTCCACAAAACTAATCTTTGAACTTTGAATCACATTTTCTATACTTTTTAGTGTACCATCAATTTCTAAACTTGTATGAGGATTTTTTATCTTCATGACATTGTTAACACCCTTTGCTAAATCTTCCATCAAGCTAATAACTACATCTAGCCACTTTTACAGTTGAGCAAGCACAAATGCCCAATCATCATCTCTAAATTCTTACCAATAATATACAATAGCAATTTCCATTAATTTATTCAGGCACAATTAAGTGGTTGGTTCCCAGTAAGTAAATGCATCTAGTGATTTTTATAATGAAGCTCAATACTCAACTGCACATGCATGATATTTAGATATAGCTTTCTAAGCTTACTTCTAGAACAAACCAAAAATTCAATTTTATTTTCTCATTACTTATGTTAGCTAAAGATGTTGTGGTTAGTACACACACTCCTCCCACATAATGGAGTGGAAAACAAGACACTACCATATTTACCCAATCTTCCACATCTACAAGACAAACATATTGGTAGTTAAGTTGATAGAAAATAGAAGATTGGTACCATTATACAAACTAGTTATAGGTATAGCTATCAAAAATCATTGACATGCCCTGATTTCATAAATGGAACCACAAAAAATCATAGTTTATTTATATGGAGATGTTTCTATTTACCCAACTAACCCTTCTGGCATAAAATGAGAGGTGGTCTAGAAATAGCTCTCTCTAACCATTTGCATACAACCTTTTTCGATGTTTCTTTCATCTTTTCCAGCATGGGAAAGACTTTTTTGCAATCCTCCAACTCCATAGTTCTCTTCCACACTATTGGAGCAAGGATATTTAAAATATGAGGTAAAATTTTAAATAAGTATTTGTATATATGATCAAGAACTCCTCCTTCAAGATATGATGTTGTAGTATTATTGAAGCATATCCACTATTCTAGATGCTACAATCCTTGAAAAACACTATTAACAACATTATTAAAGCACACAAGAATGGCTCCTTAATTTTATCTGCTTGATCTTCACAAGAAACCCAAACATTTGGTGGGTAGAATATACTTGAAATATTGTATTTCAATGCACCTAAAAACAAAACATTAGTCATAGAATTCACCATCATCCATACAAGATATTCAAGACTCCTTTTAGCACATTCACATAAGAATGAAAAAAGAAATTATGTGGCACTACCTCCAGGCCACCTCCAAGTGTACACGACCTCTAATGCTAACCAAGTTCTACAAGAAGGTTTTTTGTTACAAATCTGATTTCTCATGTGCGCCACTATGACCTAAGAGGATTTTGTCAACAAACCAATAAACAATTTATCTTTACTAACAATGGAAGCAATTCTCTCTACGAAAATTATAAACCTTGTATGCAAAGCTTTCTACAATAATGTTCACAAAATCTATTATTAGATGATCTAAACTAAAACTGAGAAGTAGCAACAATCATCTAGTTCTACAATTTGCAAATCTAAAATTGTGCTTTATTTAGTAGATAACTCCTCAATAGATAGAAAATGTTTTACAAGACACTAATAAACTTATGCTAAATAAATTTCAACTAAACCACCTAAGTTGATCATTAAAGAAAGTAATACTATTTCCATGCAAGTTAACCATAGAGCTACTAAAGCTATAACATCTTTCATGGACCCCTATGGAAAAAAAGATTATTCCAATGATGAAAAACCAATCGCATATGTGCACCAAGTAGAATATTATCATTAGAGCTTATCATCAATTAATGGTTACAAGAAAAACACATATTTTTGGAATGAAATGGAAGCATGTATTCTTTTCCCACAAAAAAATGTATACCGCTAGAAGCATCCTTTCTTGCTCATCTAATGGTACACAAACTAATCAAGTATTCCCTAAAAAAAGTTGTAGATTGTAATTCCTTAGAGGGTCTTGAAAAAAGTAGATGATAGATAAGGAAGGAAATAAAAATTTGATCAATAATAGAGAGACAAACCTACTTGTGTTATTAGTAAAATATCTCCCTATTCAAGCCTAATTGAAAACCATCTAGTTTAGACTTCAGATTTAGCAAAACAAAAAAACAACAACAATTACTATGTGAAGAGTTGTAATCTATAATGGAAACATGGGAAAAGCATATGATGTCATGAAAATGGATTTTTCAAAACTGAAATTAAAATATCATTACGACCAAAATTAAAATAAGTAAACAATATTAAATCAAATAGAATAAATCTTAAACAAAAATTAAAACTAACGTATCTATGCATGTATGTAGTAAATAAATTTAAACTAAATCACTCTTAAGTAAATAATATAACTTGAGATTAGTGTCTCTCAACATTGCTTGGATAGATCCATTTAAGATATCTATCTTTGATTCAATTAGTAGATCATTTTTATAATTGTAGCAAAGCATAACTGCATCTACAATTGTAACTAGTAAGGTTTGAAGTTGGGACAACTTCTACTCTCTAGAAATATCAATAAAATCCTCATGGGAAACTAGATCAAGAGAATAGTATAGTTTGGTAGATCATTAAAGTCATTTTGTGAGAATGGGTAGCCAACATTAATTAGTTCATAGAAAACAACAAGTACCTTCAGTAAGAAATTTATTCATGAATCGCTTTTATATATTAATTTTATTCACACAGCATGCCTGACTTTTAGGTACATGTAGCTTCTATCATTTATCTAAAAGACTGTGAGGCTATTTTTTCATCTTTGCCATGGATTTTAGATATTTGGAAAAATATCTATTCCTTTTCGCTCAAATTCTAAACATATATTATTTTTCTACATGTATCAAGTTGTGTGGTATCTTTGAATTCTTAACCATATATAAAGTTTACTTTTCAGTACCTATGTAGAATGGAACTAGTAACATGTTCAAGTGAGTTTATAATAAAACCAACTTTTTATGATAATAGGACTTTGTGAAAATACCTCAAGCTCATACATATAGTTGTCATTCCAAGAATCAAGTAAAGACACTATATTAGCTTATGTTGAATTTCAATCAATTCAGCTCTCCATTGTCATTTTAGGAAAGTGCAAAACTATGCAGATAAACTAGAAATTTGTCTCAAATGACTAATTTGCATGAGATCTTTCTACACATGATTTTTAAATCAATATTTCCAAAATGGACCTTAGTGCTAATCAATGTGCACTCAAGAAAATGATCTAAAATTCTATTACAACCTTTAGGTTGCATTCATTGAATTTCTTACTAGGATAATTTAATTTGAAATTTTTGATCCAAAAAAAATAAAATTCAAACTAGATGGCAAGATTTGAACCTGCGCAAGAAAATCCCTCATGATTTATAGTCATGTCCTATAACTATTCCAACACGTCATCCTAATTTTGACTTTACTAAATGTTATTTATGAATACTATTTAAAGATTCTTCTATCATGGGTGTCTAATGCAAGGAGGAGAAAAAAAATACTTGTCACATGATCCTATCTGCTAGATGACACTAATACTTCTTCTTTATGTAGGCAATAACATTTTATCTTGAAGTCAATAAACACCATCAGTCTTTAGTCTATGCTCAAAATATTTTCTAAAAAATTTGTAAAGTCCAACTCATCTTACTCTTTCTTTCATTTCCATGATAAGAGGAAGTTTAAGAGTGTGTATTGTATTGAATCATAGAAATTGTAAGTGTCTAAAATAAAGAAGGTTCTTAATCAAGAAGGCTAGGTGAAAGTTGAACCTTCAACAAACAAAAATACAAAAAGTTGTGTGTCAATGGTACAAGTTGTTGAAGGCAGCATGTTGGGCGTTGTGTGCTAGCATGGAGTGCCAACATATTACATATTTTTTGTCAATTCGAATTGATATGCTATGTTCACCTTTTCTCAAAATCACAATTTAAGGAATGTTTCAATATTATGTTAAACATAAGAAATAATGGGGCTTAGCTAGTCAGTCCATATTGTCAATAGAGGAAACCATTTGGTTATCTGAGAAATAAACTTTTAGAAGAATAAAAAGTACTTCATTTCAATCATCATTTGGCTATGTCGTAGCCAAACATAGGTAATTGTTTCTTTTATATTACTGAGGATGTATGACTGAGGAAGATGGTTCTATAAGAGTGCATTCTAATTTCACACCTATATGTGGAAGCATCCAAAATGATTAAAATGAAAGCATAAATTTTTTTTTATCCAGGTGAGATTTAGATTAAATTTTTGAAATAATTTATCTAGCCCAGGTTTAGATCTACTTGGCTAACATTTTATAGTTGGCTATACTTGCATTTTGGATTCTCTAAGTATAAACTTATATTGTTTGGAAATTTTTGTAATTTTCTATCCTACAGTCAAACTTTCTTTAGTGAGTTTCATCTTTACTGCAAAATTTAGTCATGGCCTCAACATAAAATATTAATAGTTGTCCTCTATTTTAATGCATGATCACAACTTTCTTGCATAGTTGTTATAAGGATTTTTAGACAAAACCCTAACACACACAAATAAGGGTAAATCAAATAGTGGCCATGTCTATTTGCAAATGAAAAACCCATGGAAAGTCTTAAGAATAGTACATAAAGTAATAGTAGTTATGTCAAGTTCTTCATAAATTTCTACTATCAAATGTTCTCTTTTGATGCACTTGTAAATCTGATTTCATTTTGATTTCTATTTACTATAGACGGGTCAAGAGTTTGAATTCAAATATTGTAGTGACTATTATGGGTAACGTATATGTGTATAAGAGAATTGACTATTGCATATTAGTTTTATTTGACAAGAAGGAGCGCATTCAACTATGTAGTATAGTGCACACTTATGTGTAATTATTTCCTTTAGTTATCCTTTATTTAATTTAAAAGAGTTCAAAATCATTTTGAATTTAGGAATGCATTTGGTTTTCATAAAATATCAATTTTATCAATACCGAAGATCTAAACTAGCAAATATTTCTTGTAGCAATAGAATCTAAGCTGAAAAATAACATTCAAATATCATATATTGTAGCCCTTGTTAAAAACCATCTAACCAACTATTGCATAGGAAAATTGTTCAATCAGCTATAATGTATAGTCATTGATCACTTTATGGGACAACATTAGGACATCTCAATTCACTTCAAAAAAAATTTGGACTTTGGAAATGGTTTGTATTTAAGTTCATAAATAATAAACTAATTAAATTTATTACGTTGTATAGATATCTATATATAATTGTGTTCCCTATGTAATTGAAAGGTTTGTAATCAAGAGCACAGTGAAAAATATTTTTGGGGGCTTAAACTAAAAAGGGATATTACATTATTATTGCATAGATGGTATGTTGGACATTATACATTATACTATTATTGTAATCATTTTAAAAGCCATTATTTGTCAACATAATATATGTTTAGAAAAATATTTTCAAAAGGATTAACTAGCTAATTTACAATGAAGACACTTAATTTTTGTGTGGAAACATAAATAAAGGGGTTAGAAACAACCATATCTATGCAACATTGATAAAAAAAATTCATTATTCTTTGAAGGGTACTAGCTCAATGGAAGAGCACCTACTTTATGAGTAGGAGGATGGTGGTTCAATCCCACCATGTCCTAATATGACTAAATAAACCACCAAATAAACTACTATATAACCTACCAAATTAACTACCAAATCAACTACCAAATAAATTACCAAATAAACTACCAAATATACTACCAAATCAGCTACCAAATATACTATCAAATATACTACCAAATAAACTACTACTTAATAACACTCAATTACCAAATAAATTACCAAATAAACCACCGAATAAAAAACCAAATAAGGTACTATTTAATAATAATCAATGACCAAATTTATGATTAAAATAGTTTAGTCATAAATTTAGTTGAGATATTAATGACTAGCAATAAACTAGCAATGGCCATGTGATCAAAATTGGTCATATATCTATGATTTTTAGTAGTTTATTTAGTAATATATTATTGTTTTTGTACTAGTGAGTCCAAACTCTCAATTGTCCTAATAGGCTGGCATAATCACTAGCTTTGATACCACTATAATGTTTTGAAGATGATCTCGGCCTAAGGGAAAACTTTGTCTAAAGGACTGTAATGTCCTAAAGACAATCTCTATTTGAAGGTGATCTCGACTTGAAGGAAATTTTGATCAAAGACAATCTTGACCAAAGGCTATCTTTGTCTTTAGGGGATTTTGGTCCAAAGGCTATCTCAGTCCATAGGCAATCTCAATCCAAAGGGAATCTTTGTTTGAAGGGTATCTTTGTCAAAGGGTATCTCGGGTTGAAGGGAATCTCAATCCAAAGGGGATGTCAGTCCAAAGAAAATCTCAATTTGAAGGGGATCTCAGTCTGAAGGTGAAGGCTATTTTGGTCTGAAGGAAAACTCAATATGAAGGGGATCTTCATCTGAAAGTTATCTTGGCCAAAGGGTATCTCGATATGAATGCAATCTCCATTTGAAGGGGGTGTCAGTCCAAAGGCAATCTCAGTCCTATTACCTAGATATTTTACTTCGAGAGTTAGCTAAAATTAATTTTGGAGAGAGAGAGAGAGGGGGGGGGGGGGGGGGGTTAATTCCCAAATATTCAAAATCATCTCTCAATATGTACTACCTCTCTCTATGTACTAAAACCTTTCTCTCTCCCCATACTAAAATCTTCTCTCTCTTGGTACTAAACATACTCTCTCTCTACATACTCAAACTTTTTGCCCTAATCTTAACTTGGAGATACCCAAACTCTTATTTCCAAGAAAATGAAATGACATTCAATGTGCAAGGGATTAATAATTATTTGATAGAGAGCCTTCAAAGTTTGAAAAGAGTGACAAATGCATATAGCTCCCATAAAATTAACTCCACATCTTTTCCTAACATGGAGATACCCATAAATATACCTGCATGTATGGCATGGGAGCATAGAAGAAGCACATTAATTGTTTGATGGAATTCTCCTATAGACTTGGGTTTGGTACTGATATAAAGCATGAAGATTACTCGATGCATCAGACAATACCATTACTTGGAAATTACATCCCAAATACTCTCCCCACCTGCATCAAAATGAGAAGGTTCAATCAGAGCATAGATATCCATCAAAGTAATAAAAGGAGGGAGAAGATTGTTAGACATTCCAGCCATATATAGAGAATTTAGAAGTAAGGAAGGCATATGAGGGGGTCTAATGAAGCCCTGGCCCAAACTATAATCAGTGCCAAATAAAAAGGTATGGACATGTCAATTACAAAGGTACATAATTTTTTTTGATAGAAATTCACATGTGCATGATACTTCATAAAGAGGATTTTGATTTTTGATGAAAGAAAGGGAATCACAACTTTTAACTTAGACCTTGACCATTCAACATTACAATAGTCATCTCCTTTACTTTGATGGAAGTCTTTTCTATCAGCATTGAAGTCTGTAGATTTTTCAACAAGAAACAAAGCATTTAGTATTTGATAGAATGCTAACATCTTCCCTCTAGCCTCGTCATGCATAGATGAAAGTTTCAAAGCCTTCAGTGAATGAGTTTGAAATCTCGGGTGGCACAAGCAATGACTCTAGCCCTATCTGCAGCCCATGGTATTCATATAGAAAAAATGATAAGACACATTAACTATTTGATAGAATTTTTAATCTCTAACCCATGGTGTGCCATGTCATGGGAGATAAGATTCCAAGCAACAAAGAGATAATTCAATGATACTTGTGTTTCATAATGGTTGTATGCGTGTAAGGAATATTCAAGAGCGTACAAGCCATATTCAAAGTGAATGATCACTTGAAACCATAGATGGTTGTCAAGTGACAACTTAGGCCACCAATATGAGATCATCAACTAGTTGATATGCATCATAGGTTGTTATGAATAGACCATACAAATCATGAAGAAGCAGTTGTAGGTAATAGTGCACGATAAAAATATGTATATCTACAGGCATGTGATCTACTTGACTGAGTGCCTACTACTCCTCACCCATCTGTAGCCTTCACAAGAGCTATTTGATCTAAGTTTTCTATTCTCAGCTTGACCATGAACCATGCACATTAACTATTTGACTAAATTCCCAAGGTGAGACTATAGTTTCATTCAAATGGACATGCGTGTACAATGTAGAACCTATGCCAAATCATTTTCCAATAATCAGTGGAGATGCACATCAAGATATTGACCAAATACCTTAGTTACAATGTGTAGAAGAGAGTGGTTGTAGGGATGAATAAAATATCATTTCAAGAAAGGAGTGGGACATAGCTAAAGCATGAGTATGTGAAAGGCATCAAACTTGCATACCATTCCTCAAAATCTATACAACTCAATATGGAACATAGTATTGAACTCAAATATGAGAGACTCAAAAGTAAATATTGAGTTATTGATCATATTTTCATGCCATAAATGGGGATGTCGCTAATATATTAAAGTAACTATAGTGATAAGAGGATAAGCATTGAGAAAGGCAATGTAGTGAGCTATTTGATGCAATTCCCATATTCAAACCTTGATGCACAAATAATGACAATGACATGTTTGGGAAAATGCCTCTGCTATGTGTAAAACATGTGTAGTTTTCAAAACCTTTGATCAAAGACACAAAGTATATGGATGAAGCCTCATGATATATGGAAGTGATAAAGGCATAGGTCAATAGAATTGGTAAGATCACATATAATTGTCAAAAGAATCCAAAATTGTTATTAAAAAAGAAAGCATGTGCTATGGTGGTGAAGTGATGATAAAAAAAAGAAGATGAAGATGGAAAGCTAACTCAAGGAGGTCAGCATTTTAGTCTTTCATTGTGGTGGAAAGTGACATGTGTCACTTATTGTAACCAAAGTTTTTGAATTGGTTGTGAAATGCATTCCCAATGTCCAAATCCTAACTTTTTAGGTAGTTACAAACCCAAAAGGTTGGTTATTCTAGAATAGCTATAAATTCATGAATCTCAATGTAATAGGGGACTTTTTGGACATGGAGATAGGGAACACTAATGTTTTGATAACAAGGCAATTTTTGGAAAGTGTGTACAATTGTTGTTCTTGTAATCAGTCACTTCTTATGTTCTTGTGCCAAGAAATAAAAGAAAGTAGATTTCACATTCTCTTTTCTATTGAATCTAAATTGTTGAAGTGTTGATTCATTAGTTTGAATATTTTCATGGTATGGTGTAAATATTCACGATTTACTGAATTAGCATTGTGTTGATGATAGCTCTCAAGCATAGTTCTTGTTTGTTTTCATTAGCTATCTACATCAATTTTATGAAAACATTGAAGTCATGTGGTGCATTCATCATCAATAGTTTCCTTTCTATATTCTAAGTTGTAATTGTCTTTATTTGAAAACTAAAAAAATTATCTTATGAGGGAGCTACCCCTCTCAAACACAGAGAAAGATTGTAATTTAGTAATAATTAGTTTCAATCTCTCCAATTATTGGCATAGTTGTCACTGTTCATAGGGTAAATAGGGTCAATTTCAAAAGTAACCATCATAGTGACAAATCTATTTACCAACAAGTCTGAAGGGGATCTCAGACCGAAGGCAAAGGCTATCTCTATCTAAAGGCAATCTTGATCCGAAGGGGATCTCCATCTGAAGGTGATCTAGAAATGAGCATAGGTGTAGGTCCAAGAAATGTAGATTGAGATGCTCAAAACATATGGGCACTATTAATTGGATGTCCAATATAAACAATATATTCACCAAAAAAGATATTCACTAAGGAAAATAAGTGTATGCAAATTGTCACCAAACATGGAATTTATATTAGCAGAAAAAGATGATGCTCTATATGTGCCAGATCTAAAGAAAAGTAATATAGAGAATCAAAATAGGGTGAGGGTTGAATCCCACCAAAACTAAACTAGCCAAGTAGGGAAGATCTTCCACTTCCAAAATGGAAAACAATACTAAACTCCAACATGAATTCATAGTACAATAAAATAATCCAAAATCACACATTATTAACTTCCTACATGCCACACATAAATACCCCTTTGAAGATAACTCCCAAAGGTTTACAAAGGATACCAACATAGAAAACACCTATGGATAATCAATAAAAATTGGGCCCCTTTATTAATTAAATCAATTAATTAAATAAGTCCTTGTGATATAATTTATTTTTTAGGAGCATTTAAATAATTAACCCAATTAAAAAATTGAGGACATTACAAATCCTACAAAATTTCTCCTTTGTTAAATGATAATTATTTCAGGTGCTTTGGATCATATGAATGAAATCTAGTTGTAATGAGACCTAAGATTGAGACAACTTCTAGTAATGTTCACAAATCAATATAGGGATCATCTTTTATGTTGTCTCTAATGGAGTCACATGGGTCTTTCCCCAACAATAAAATGGGTTTCAAAAGAAGATTATATTAGATTGGTGTTCATATTGCCAAAAAAATATCAATGAATGCCAAAATTTTGGGTTAAGAAATTTTCCCCTTCATTGAGTTGAGATGGATTGATGATAGTTGGAAAAGTTTAAGTCAAGCATACGGTAATTTATTTGGAAGAAATGTTATGCCTTCCTGTCAACAAAAATATTAGTCATTCAATTGACTATGTTATTTTGACATTTTAGTTGGAAGTATTCTTCCCTTGAAAAAACAACCACCCAAAAAATTAGATTGAAAAATTTATAGACGCAATTCGAATACACAACATCTATTTAATCATGTAAAAATCTAAAGCAATAGAAGCTTCACATGCTTTTACTGTGGTAATATTTGCAACCTTTATTTGTCTTTTCAGCTTTATAATTTGTTTCTTAAATGATTTAAGTTAGATAATCCAAGGACTGTAACTATGAATTGTAATATTCTTTTGATGATGTATTGTGGCAGAGAGGCAAAAGGGTTTGGAAGCAATTTGATACACAAGTTTTACTTTGACAATATAAATGGTGTAATTAATATGTTTATTATACTTATGATGGAAAATGTGAACATTATTATTTATCATAAAGTTATCTTAAAATTTATAATTTATTTAAGAAAATAAAATTATTATTTAAACAAGTACTATTAGTTCTAAAATTTTGTGAAGTTTTGTAGTTTAAATTTTAATTATTTTAATTAAAATAGATTCAATTTTTTCTTCTTTCTTAGTTAAATTTATAAATATATTTTGATAATAATTAAAACATTAGTTTGTAAGCATTAATATAGTTCATAATATTTATTATTTACAAGGTTTTGTTTTTAAGGTTTTAAGTTAAACTAAATTAAATATTTATTATTGAAGTTAACTTTACATTGGATATATTTCAATCCCTTATTTCTACTTCATGTGCGTGTGTTAATTAATTAGAGATTGAGATATTTTAGTTTCTTTGTTTTGATTGTGTTTAATAACATACATATAAATTCAACATTTCTTTGCATAATCTAATAATCTTATAAAATAATTTAACTATAAAATTAAATTGTTCTACTATAAAATTAGAATGCCAAAGTTAGCTTAGTATAATTAAAAAATAATTCTTAGACAAAATAATTTTAAAATCATAGATTTAAAAATTTATGGACTAAATATCTTTATTGGTGTAATTTTTTAAATACAATTGACATTTTTCCAAACAATTTTTTTGTCTATTGAAGCAGAATCTATATTGGAACCTATTATACCCAAAAATAGCCTTTTCATTACTAAATAACAATGCCACTTATCTAACCTATCTTCTAACCCTTGCACAAGGGAGGGACTCAAGCTCTCCTAAAGCTCTTGTTAGTGAATGAGTTGGGATGGGTGAATACACATGTTAGTGTGCTTGTTGATGTTGTTTGGGAGAAACTAATTGAAGGATGGTGGATTTATAATTTTTATGGTGTTTTGAAGGGTAACTTGAGACTTTCAGGTGCATGATTTATTATTTGAGACTCAAAGAGAGACCTTATTGCATGTGGGGGTAAATGTTTATTTGATAGAACTGACAATTTTCTTGAACTAGAAGAAGCTTTATTGGCACTACACACAACTAAGAAGTTAGGTGTCAAGAAGCTATATGTGGAAGGTGATTCACAAATCATTGCCAATGCAATAATTATTAATGGAGACATAGATACCTAGTACTTATAGAACTAGATTAATCAAATTGTTTCAAAATTAGCTTCTTTAGAAGATTTCAAATTAACACATGTAAGAAGGAAAGATAATAAGGAGGCTAAAAATATATCAAATTGGGCCTTGACTCTCAACTTGCACGAAATTGTATAGGAATATTTCCAAGATTTAAAGATAAATGTGAGAAATCCTTCATAATAATTTCATCTCTATTTTGGCCATAGATAACAACAAAAATTAATGCAACATACTAGTGATGACGAAGATGTAATGTGAGAATACTATGAGTAATACTATGAATGCCAAGTAATCAACAGTGATAAGAAGGATTAAGATAGGGAGTGATTTTTTTTGTACCTATACAAATTTGGTGTAAGTTAATTTAGTCATTTATTTATGAATCGTGAAGTTGTCTACAACTTGAAGAGATTGAAAACTCCTCCACTTCCACTTTCACTAAGCATAAGAATCTATTTCATGAGTATAAAAAAGGAAAATGATAGATAAAATGTTAAATTTTGCAGATAACAAGCTCACAAAGAGTGTCTTTATTCTATTGGGTGAGATGTTATACCAATTTGAGAACAAACATAGAACCAACAAATTTAGTTACTCCATGATTAGGGTGTTGCAACTAGGTGAACAAACATAGAACCAACAAAAAAATTTACTCGATGATTCTGACTTGGGCATTGTAGCCATGAGAAAGATAAATTAAAATTACTACCATCCATATGTTAGGATAGACCAAGTACATCCAATCACCGCCCAAAAAAAACAACCAACTAACTTTTACTATCTATTTCAACTAATCAGCATAAATATTACAACTAACTTCTTGCTATAGTATACTTAGCATTTAATATACATTTCCCTATAAATGCAATAAACTAAGCTTGAATTCATCAAAGCCCATTTTTGGGTTTCTCATCTCAATTGATTTCTCCTCTACTAGTTTTTTTTCAGCATGGTATCAAATCAGTTGTTTTTTTAACTTGGTATCAAAGCTTTGGTATTTTTAACTTAGTATCAGAGGCATTATTGTTTGCACATAAGTGCTAATAAGGGAGATTGAACTATTTGAGAGCATTCCAAGTTGTGGGATATGTTGGAGCTGCTAAAGGTGAATAAAGTCAGAGGAGACAATATTATTGGTGTTTGAATAAACTTCTAAACATGTTGGATATTTTTGGTTGTTTGAATTAGCAAAGCTTGGAGTTATGTAATCTAAGCCTCCATAGTCATTGAAAGGCATATGTAGTAGATGCATACAATAATTGTTTATCATGGAGAATATTGTTGCAAGACATATATGAGGAAGCTTGCAAGTTTAGGAAACTGATGAAGTGTTAAAAAATTGTTGGTTCTAAAGACAAGAATTGTCTATGAAAAGATTGTTGTGGTTAGTGTATTAAAGTGTTGCATGGTCATATATGTTAAAGATCTATCTATATGAGCCAAGATTTCTATTTTGGAGTCAATATTTTTTCTTGGAGTTTGTGTTTGTTGGAGAGTATGCCCAACATTATTTTTTGTAGCCAAAGGAGAGAAGTGTTTCATTGCTGATTTGAATAAAGATCATAAAAGTGTTAAAAAACCTAGAGAGCAAGAAGAGTCTAGAGGAATGTTGATTTGAAGTGTTGGTTGTCATTGCTTGTTAGTGGCTTGTTGAGCACCTCTATGCAAGTGGGAGTGCCAGAGTGTGCATACACATTTCTTATGAGAAAAAAAGTGTGGGAATTAGCATAGATTTGAAGGTGAGATGGAGTCTAAAATGTGTGTTCTAATTTAGGATGTAAAATGTATGGGTTGGCACTAAGAGAGTGTGTCTATCTAATTGTGAAGTTTTTTTTGGTATCAAAAGTGTTCATGTAATAGAATATTATTGGATTGATATCCCCCAAACAAAGTGATGAGATTGAATTAGTGACTATTTGTTAATGGGCTAAGTGAATGTATGGGGTGCAATATCAGTTGTGCCTGACACCCCAATTTTTTTTTATTTAATGTATTGATGAACCATGTATCTGAAAATGATTCCTATACAACTAGTGAGTATAGTGGCTAGGTATGTATCCATGTATCTTGGTAGATGGATTTATTTTTATATGGACTCAATAATCAGTTTTGATTCAAGTACATAAGAATAAAGGCCCATAGTGATGGTAGTTTCCCCATATTGATGTTTTGTGGTCATTGGAACTAGAGTGTGTCTTGGTGTGTGGTAATCCAAAATGCTATAGTGCAAAGTTTATGGTGATCTTGAAACCATGTTTGATTGGGGTTTTTGATGAGCCAAAACCACTTGTGTAATTTTTTGTTGAGTTCATCATGAGCTAGAATTGGTTAGGGGTAAACAAAAAAAACCCAAAGTGATCGTGATGAGGGGAACAATATAAATGAGAGTATTTGTAAGTATTTGTAAATGGGTACCTAACAAGGCTTTAGGCCAGGACTTATACTTTCTATATTATGAGGGCATATCTACAAGAATTTGATAAGTAATTTATGGGGGATGTGGGAAAGGTAAATTAATTACTACCATCCATATGTTGGCACAGATCAAGTACATCCAAGCACTGCCCAACAAAAAACAACCAACTACCTTCTACCATCCATTTCAACTACTTAGCATAAATATTACCACTAACTTTTTGCTACAGTATACTAAGCATTTAATATGTATTTCTCTATAAATATAAAAAATTGGGCTTGAATTCATCAGAGCCCATTTTTGGGTTTCTCATCCCAATTGATTTCTCCTCAACTTGTTTTGTTTTTCAATATAGTATTAGAGCAATTTTGTTTTTAATTGTAGCTAGGTGAAGATAAAACTATCATAAGGTTGATAATGGAAATAAATGTCCCAAGGAAGGCATTGAGAGGAATTGATGAAATCTTGACAAAATCAATCTTAGGATTATGAATAAATTTAGGGGACAAGAATATCAATCATGACAAGATTGAGGGAAAAAAATACACATCATTTGTGTGGCATCTTGATGAAAGCTTTAGGAACACAATGTTTAGGAAAGCCCAGAAAGACTGGGTTGCATCAAAGATGGTGGTCATGATTCATTTTCTTGATGAAGACATTTAAAGAAAGAAATGGGAATCTAGTTGGACTGAAGAGAATGAAGAAAAAGTTCAAGAGCGACTCCAAAAAATGAAGGGAGAAAATGATGGTGGTGAGGGTTTCTCATGAACAAAACTTAACGTCTAGCTACGTGAGTAAATTACAAGTGATATGGCATAGGGTCAACATTGTAAGTAGGTGGAAGCTCTTCAAATGATACCCTAACTAGTCTTATTTTTCTTCTTCTAGTTTTGGGTTTTTTTTTGGGTACATTTGCCTTTGTTTCTATGGTGGTCTTCTCATGTAGATGGGTTGGGAATGTTCGTATGTGCTTTTGGGAGGGCATGGAGAATGCCAAATTTTGTCTATTTAGATTTTTTCAAGCACACCATTGCTTCAACTATTATTTGTGACTATTAATGGTCCTCAAATGGTAGTTTTGGGCTGCCACAATGGTGGATGGCCACTAGCCTGAACTGTACTTAACTAGCATTTTATTTTTGAATCCTAATCTTTACTTTACTTTCAATAAAATAATCTTATTATGGAGAAAAATATTACTAATATGATATGGTGAATAATATATTTTTATTATATATTATTAGTTATTATTATCATTATATAATTTATTAATTTTATTATTATTTATTACATATCGTTATATTATTATTTCATTTTTGTATTATTATTTATTACATTATAGACTTACGAATTTGATCATGGATGTATTTTCAACATCGATGTTTCAAATCAAACTTTGTGATCCATCATCATTTTTTGTACATATCTTGCCCTCTTTCATTCTGATGATGGATTAAAAAATGTGATCTAAAATGTTGATGCTAAAAAATCCATACACAGTTGAATCTAGAAATCTATAATTATAATGGATTTTGGAAATCAGTTATCTCTAATTATTATTTATTATCAATTATATTTATGTTAAATCCTTGATTAACTTTATTAGGGTAGCTTCATCTTTTAAAGATTCCATAAAATTAGTGTCCACTATTGAAATAAAACAAAACTAGGAGTAATCCATTGGTCCCTCTTCAAATCCTATGGCTAGTAATATACATTTTTAATGTCCTCTTTAAATATTGGTGATGAAACATATTTAATAATTTCCCAAATATTTCTACTAGGATGTTAACTATTAGAGTGCAACATATTTAATAATTAAGGTCTGAGTCGGTCTATACAATGATTAAGGTTTCTCTCTTTTCCTTGGTAGTATTTTCATTTCTCATCTCCACAAAAAATATAAAACCTCAATAGAAATAATAAACCAAAATGAGTTTTCATTCTTGTTAAGACTCTTGATATTACTAAATAGGAAATCAAACCAAAATCTACTATAATCAACATTCCAATTAGTTGTCTTACATAACATAAAGTTTTAAATATAAACAACAAAGCTACAATAAGAAAAAAGTGAGCAATATCTTTAGGAAGACCACATAAAGGACAAGGAACTAGTTAACATTAATGAAAAGATTTTGTAACATTATCCACCATCTAAAACATATTTTTTTGGCTCAATTTTATCAGACTAGTAGTTCATTAAAGCTTTGGACCACACTTTGTTATCAAATTTAACATTCTAGAAACTTAATTAAGATGGCTTAAGACACAAATACTAGGGTTCAATTTTATACAAATTGCAACTTGAAGTGCTACTTTGTCACATTGAATGCTTTCAAAATAGTGGAAAAAGTTCTTTTATTCTTATCAACTAGATTAAGACCATTTTTCATTTGTTACCAATTCTTAATACAATTCCAACTCTTGGATAGACACACTTCCAATATAGTCCAAGGTTTATTCTTATATCAATTCCAGAAATGGAATTTGAACCCAACAACCACAGTTTTCATCCTTTAGTGTAGGATCTCCTCGAATTTTCTTTTACATAACTCCAAGGCCCTCCAAATTCTTTAAAATATTTTAGATATTGATAGAAAATACTTAAATTCACAAATAAAATTTCATGAAAGTGTCCAAGTTATTTTGAGGTTTAGATTTATTTGGTACTACCATCAGAAGATTGGCCCTGATTAAAATCTTCTAAGGTTCATTAATGTTTTCAATTTAGGGTAAACTCAAGTTTTGAGGGGACCTAAAACCCCATAAAAATAGATTTTAAAAGGGATCTAGAAACCCACCAACATGGATCTCTTCACCAAGTAAACAAATAAATGTCCAGTAGACCACTACCAATCGACGAACAATAGCCAAGGAAGAAAGAATAAAGACAGACCAACTGTGAAAGGGAAAAGAAGTCCCAATCAACCCTAAATTTCATTATTGCTAATAGCCTTGATAATGTAGTTAGTAGAAATAACTACTACCAACAATTTTATATCTTTTAAACAAAATACCTAGTCTTTTTTAGTAAGAAAACACTAGTCCCACTTCATTGCATGCTTAATTTTTTTTCATTTTACAATCACAAAAGAAATGTATAATCATCTTCACCACTTTATTACTTTGATATGATGCAAAAAAAAAATTAGAAAAATAAATAGTGTATGAAGAAATAATCTTTGACAAACTTATAGTCCAATACAAAAAGATAAGTTCTTGTTCTAATTGTTCAAATTCCTCTCGATCTTTGTAAATAGTCATTGATATATATGGGGTAAGAAATGAGAGAGATTTCAAGATCCCTAGATATTTGACCGTTCCATTTTGTCCACCCCACTAATGACCAATTTAGTTAATCCACTATGGATGGTTATCTTCCCATATCAACAATGCAATATAAGTCTAAGACAATTTTTGCACCAGATGCATTATACAAGTATTCCAACCTTTTCATTAGGTTCATCATGTTATCAAGGATTAGGTTACACTAGGTTTGATTGACACAAAATGAAGTATCAATACAAAACCTTACAAAATATAAACCTGAAAATGAGTTGTCAAATGACCTTCAAAGGGGTTGATTCTTGCTCCCTTGATTGTGATGTAGGAGCATCCTAGATGTAAGAGAAATCTTGCATCACCCAAAATCATAAAGGTTTAGTTCAGAATTATAAGCCTACCATAAAAATCTCATTTCTCTAACTTAAGTATCAGAGAAGTTATTGTGTATTTTCAGAGGAAAATTTGCTAAAAAATCTTTAGGCTCACCATTGGAGGCCTTAGAGTACCCAGATGAGGTTTGAAAACTCAATGAAAGGGCACTTATGCAATTTTGGGCCTATAGATCATGAGCTAGCTTTTTTTAAAAGTGGTTATAATAGCCAATCAGAGCAACTGTTGAAGAGTTATGGCCTTCCAAAATTGGGATACCTAAAATTTCTAAAATAATTGTCAAAGATGTATTTGGTCGACTCTATATATATTGTTAGGGTCTATCGGCCCTTGGTATTAAGTTTCAATGTCTAGAACCTTCCTGGGTGACATAAAATTGCCTATTTAAGAAAGGCCTGAACACTATCTAAAAAAGCTCTATGTGGTAGATTACTGTAATGAAGGCACCCATGTGGGTTAACATATTGTACTTCTACAATTGCAGTGATAATAAGAAGTCCATATTTTGTTCTTGCATTTGTTGTTGTTACTTTGTTTTTGTTATGGGTTTATGGTATTAAGGGGAGCACCCTCCATCAAGTGGTATCAGAGCTAGAGTTCTTGAGTGTGTGGACAAATGATCGACTATGAGGTAATTCATACTAGGACTATGGTTTGACTTGAGTGTGTAGATATATCGTCGATTGCGAGGCAATTTGCACTAGGGTTTAAGTGAAATTTCAAAATGCCTCCACAAAGAGAGTGTGGTAGAAGAGTTGTAGGTGTTACACCTAAGGGTTTTAGAGGAAGAACAAATGCACAAAGGAATAAATCTTTTCATAAGAGATGGAAGCAAGGACGAGGACAAAGAAGAAGAAAATGTTGAACCAGAGGTAGTCTAAACTTAGAGGAAGAGAGGCTTTTTAAGGCCATCTCCAAGATTGGAAAAAGACCTAAGTTTGAGGTTCCCACATTTTTGGAAAATCTTAACCTAAAGGAGCTGATTGATTGGATCAATGAACTGGAGGAGTACTTTGAGCATGAAGATATTAAGGATCTTGATATGGTCAAGTTTGTGAAGGCAAAACAGAAGGGACATGCACAAATCTAGTGGCAGGAGGTCCAGTTGGAGTGAAATAGAAAGGGAAAAGAAAAAATCACTAGATAGGATCAGACGATAGCTAAATTGAAGTGAAAATTCATTCTCGTGGATTATTAGCTTGTTCTGTTAAAGAAAATGCAAGGGTTGATGAAAGCAAGAAAATTTGTTCAAGAGTATACTAAAGAGTTCTACCAAGTTCTCATTAGAACTGACCATGCAAAAGTTGATAAGGAGAAAGTGGTATGTTATCTTAATGGGTTAAGGCCAAGTATTTAGGATGATTCGATTCTGGTTCAAATGAATAGTATTGAGGAGGCATACCAGTTCACCCTAAGAGTTGAGGAGAAATTGAGCAAGAAGTTTGACAACAAGAATAGTGGAAGAGGTCATGGTGGAAAATTTGGTAGACGATCTTATGGAGGTTGTAATGATGATCAAAAGAACAAGGATGAGGCTAGAAGTAGTAGTTAGAACCAAAGGGGAAACAATTCCAATCATTTCCATGATTAGAACAATAGAGATTAGAGAGGAAGAGGTAGAGGACAAGGGTCTGAAAGAGGAGGCTTCCATGGGAAATGTTTTCACTACAAAGAAGAAGGGTATAGAGAATTTGAATGTTCTTAGTGTCAAGGAAGGATAGATCGAAGAACATAAGACTAGGCTAGAGTTTCGCATGTTGATGAAGATGCTAGATCCTCACATTCTAAAGATGTTGAAAGAGAAGTCCTAGTTAACAAAAGAGTCATGTTGAGTGGTGAAAATGACCCTGATCAAAGAAGGAGCTTGTTTCACACTAGATGCATATGTGAAGATAAGCATTGTGATGTGATCATTGATGGTGGAAGTACTAAAAATCTGGTGTTAGAAACAATGGTCACAAAGTTGAAGCTGAAGAGACAGAAACACCCATGTCCATACCATATTTCTTGGGTGCAAGATGACCACAAGGTCATGGAAAATGAGCGGTGCTCAGTGAAGTTCAAGATTGGAAGCTACTAGGATGAGATACTATGTGATATCATACCTATGGACATATATCATATGTTGTTGGCTAGGTCATGGCAATTTGACAGGCATGTTGTACACGATGGGCGAGCAAATACCTACACTCTAACCAAGGATGGAGTGAAGCATAAGTTGAAGTCATTGAAGGATAAGGAAGAAAAGGTATGTACTACTACCAACATATGTTTTGTTGATGGAAAAGAATTTCTCAAAGGTATGAAGCATGAGAATATGTGTTTTGCTATAATTCCAAAAGGCAATAAAGAAGAAGTAGAGGAGGTACTTGTAGAAGTTGTAGATATGTTGGGAGATTTTTTTTATATTGTATCAAATAATTTACCTGATGGATTTCCCCCAATGAGAAAGATCAATCACTAGATGGATTTGGTTCTAGGAGCCAAATTGCCAAATAAGGCAGTGCACATAATGACACCAGCAGAAAGTGAAGAGTTGAATAGGCAAGTTCATGACTTGTTGCAAAAGGGGTTAATTCAAGAGAGTCTAAGTCCATGTGTTGTACCAGCCATATTAGCACCAAAGAAGAATGGAGAATGGAGGACGTTCATAGATTCTCACATTATCAAAAAGATCACAATCAAGTACAAATTTTCGTTGCCAAGGATGGATGATATTATGGACTGTTTGAGTGGAGTTGAGTATTTCACAAGGATAGATGTGAAGAGTAGGTACCATTAGATTCATATCAAAGAAGGTGATGAGTGGAAGTCTTCTTTAAAGAAAAAAGAAGGACTGTACGAGTGGTTAGTCATGTTTTATGGGCTAACCAGTGCACCAAGCACTTTCATGTGGCTCATGAATGAGGTACTAAAGGAGTTTCTAGGTAAGTTTGTCATTTTTTACCTAGATAATATTTTTATCTTTAGTAATACATTAGAAGAGCATTTGATCCATATTAGCAAGGTGTTTGATAAGTTGAGGGAAGAAATTTTATTGATAAACTTGAAGAAGTACAATTTTGTAAAGGAGTTGGTGTACCTGGGATTTGTAGTCTCAATAGAAGGTTTAAAAATAGGCCCAGAGAAAGTGTAGGCTATCCTTGAATGGCCTACTCCAAGAAGTGCGATAGAGGTAAGATTTTTTCATGGATTAGCTGGTTTTTACAGAAAGTTCATAAGAGGTTTTAGTAATATTTGTGGACCCCTGACTAAAAAAATGAGAGGGGATAGGAAATAATTTAGGTGGACTATACGAGCAGATAAGAGTTTTAATCTTTTGAAACAAAAAGTTACCGAGCAGCCTATTTTAGCACTTCCTGATTTTAACAAGGTGTTTCAAGTAGACTGTGATGCTAGTGGTATTGCAATAGGAGATGTTTTGAGCCAAGAAGGTGGACATGTTGCTTATTTTACTAGAAGAAGTTGAACGATGCAAAAATAAAATATTTCGTTTATGATCAGGGATTTTATGCTATAGTTCAAGCATTGAAGAAGTGGAGACATTATCTTCTTCCTAAGGAGTTTTTTTTGTATACTGGTTATCAAGATTTACAATATTTGAATAGTCAAGGAACCAAAGACATTTGAAGTGGGTTGAGTTTTTGCAAAGTTATACATTTTTTTTGAAACATAAGAGTGGAAAGTCTAATAGAGTTACAGATGCTCTTAGTAGAAGATAATTTTTATTGATAGAAATGTAGATAGAGGTGGTTGGGTTCTAGGAACTTAGTACTTTGTATCCGAATGATCCTAATTTTGGTGAAGCATGGAAGGCTTGTACATAACCTATTACACTTGACAAGACAAAGTGGTTGTATTTCATGATCCAACATAGTATGTTGTTCAAAGGAAGCCAGTTGTGCATTCCCAGAAGTTCAATGAGAGAGAATCTCATCAAGGAGAAGCATAGTGGAGGATTGGCTATATATTTTGGTAGAGATAAAACCATAGCTTTGGTTGCTGAGAATTATCATTGGCCACAGTTGTAGCAAGATGTGAAGAAGTTTGTACAGAGTTGTAGAGTATGTCAGATGGCGAAAGGAGTGAACCAGAATACAGGGTTGTATCAGCCATTACCTGTACCAGAGAAGCCATGGAAGGATGCCATCATGGATTTTGTTCTTGGATTACCAAGCATGCAACATGGACGTGATTCTATTTTTGTGATGTTTGACAGTCTTCAAAGATGGAACATTAAATTCCTTGCAAGAAGACTAGTGATGTTGTGCATGTGGCAAAGTTGTTTTTCAGAGAAGTGGTGAGACTACATGGTCTACCAAAGAGTATAGTTTTAGATTGAGATACCAAATTTGTTTGGTAAAATTGAAGATGGAATTTAATTTTATTTTATCACATCATCCACAGGCTGATGGAAAAACATAAGTGGTGAATAGGAGTTTGGGAAATGTACTGAGATGTTTGGTTGGAGACAAACTAAAAGGATGGGATCTGATTTTTAACATAGGCAAAATTTGCATATAATAATTCTGTCAACTAGAGTATTGGTAAATCACCATTTTAGATTGTATATGGGAGTAGTACCAAAAATGCTTATGCATTGAGGCAATTGGATAAATGAGAGATAAGTAGTGCTGAAGTAGAAGAATTTGTTGACCATTTGAAGAACATCCATGAGGAGGTGAGGAAGCACATCATAAAGATGAATACACAGTACAAGGCTAAAATATATGTGAAAAGAAGGCATAAGGAATTAAAGATTGGAGATGAAGTCATGGTTCATTTGAGAAATGAGCATTTTTTAGTGGGTACATATAGTAAGCTAAAGATGAAAAAGTTTGGACTATGCAAGATAGTGAAAAGGCATGATTTTGGAAATGCTTATGAAGTGGAGTTGCCTGCTCAATTGAATATTTCACCAATATTTAATATTTCAAATTTGACAAAGTATTATGAAGGAGGTGATGGAGATGAAGTTGCAGAAATGCAGTGGATTATTCCAGCAGCTAGTTTAGCTACAAAGGAGATTGAGAAGATACTAGATAATTGTGTTGGAAAAAGTACAAGGAATAGAACTTCTAAGGAATATCTGGTCAAATGGAAAGCAAGGCCAATAGAGGATTCATCATGGCTAGCAAGGGAGAAGGTTAACCATCTTGGTTTTCCTCTGAACACCTAAGACATGACGGAGTCAATTCTCAAATTACTCCGAGTGTCTGATGCAGGAGCATCCTGGATGTAAGAGAAATCTTGCATCACCCAAAAAAAAATTATTTTTGGTCTTTTCTATTTTAATAAGGACTAGTAGATAGGGTGGTTACTATTTTTGGGAACTTTCTATTTTTAGTAAGTTTTTCATAAGAGCTTGAAATGTTCTCATTTTCTACATGAAGGTTCATTTCAGAATTATAAGCCTACCATTAAAATCTCATTGCTCCACCTTAAGTATCAAAGAAGTTATTGCAGATTTTCGGTGGAAAAATTTGTAGAAAAATCATCAAGCTCACCATTGGAGGCCTTAGAGTGCCCGGATGAGATCTGAAAACTTGACGAAAGGGAGCTTGCACAATCACATACATGTAGATCAAGAGCTGACATTTCTGAAAAGTGGCTATAATAGCCATTCAGAGCAATGGTTCGAGAGTTATGGCCTTTCGATATATATATATATATATATATATATATATATATATATATATATATATATATATATATATATATATATATATATATATATATATATATATATATATATATTGTTAGGGTCTGTCGGCCCTAGGTATTAAGTTTCAATTTCTAGAACCTTCCTAGGTGGCATAAAATTGTCTATTTAAGAAAGGCTGAAACATTGTCTAGAACAGCTCTGGGTGGTAGATTATTGTAATGAAGGTGCCCATGTGGGTTAGCATATTGTACTTGTGAATTTTGTAATTTCACAATTGTGGTGATAATAAGAAGTCCATATTTTGTTCTCACATGTTGTTTCTTTGTTTCTATTATGTGTTTGTGGTATTAAGGGGAGCACCCTCCATCAGATTGAAAATTGCAAGATAGACAACCAAGAAATTATTTGACAATTTGTTAGGGTCAAACTTGATCATCAGGGTCGACCCGATCAACCCTAATAGAATACATGCAACGTTGATTCTGATTTTGCAGTTCCAAAGAAATTCAAATAGTGTATCCAAATCTACAACTTATTTTCCAATCCGATATCTAAAACCTACAAAATAAAGGATTTTTTCTATTGGGGGGAGGTGTGTTTCCTTAGTCAAACCCTTGTTTAGGAATTAACCTTGAAATAAAATAATGATAGAATTCTAGAAAGTAGTAGTGATAGATCTAACATAAAACAATGTAAAATATAAATATGCTCTTGAATTTGGAATGTACTCAAGGATGTTGATGTAATAGCTTTGACACAACTTCAAAAGCCCTAGAAAGGAAATCAAAGTGAAACAAAAACCTTCATGAATAAAAGCATTTGAAAGCTACCTTATGAGTGAATATAGATGAATGTAAACCTTCAGAGGATGAGTGTAGAAGATGCAACAAAGGATCTTGAACATATAAAGGGATATCTTGAATGTTGAATATTATAGATCTTGCATAAACTCCTTCAATAGCTTGAATGCATGAATCCTTGATCTTCAACGAAGAGATTACTTGAGTGCCTTGAATGCTTGAAGAATGCTTGAGAACTTGAGAGCTTGAGTGCGATTTCTTGAACATGAGCTTGATGAATTGTGGATGAGAAATGGAGCAAATGGAGGGATTTATAAAGGGCTTAGAATTTACTAACTCTCATAGGTTGACCTACCTAGGAATTACCACCCTGACCAAAGCCATCTAGACACAAGACCCGAACAAAGGACCCAAAATAGGACCCAATTAGGGGTGCATTGCATCCCTGGTTGGTCAAGGGAACACCATGTCCCAATCAATTAGGACCCAGAAGCTCTAGGATCCCTCTGGGATCCTAAAATAGGTCCCAAATCCTAGAAATTAGGCACGAGGTCTAAGATAGAGTCATTTTAGTGCAGAGAGTAGATTTTGAGTGGTTATATGAAGGGAAGGGGGACCTAGAAGGATAGATCCTACATCAAGCTTAACTCCATGAAAATAGGATTTTTAAAGAGGTTCTATTAGGTTTTGCCCCAATTCCACCTAGGAGGGGGGGAAAAAGGGAAGAAATTAGGAAGAAAGATGCAAATAAATGATGACCTTGCCTTAAATGGGTGTTTGTGACCTTGATTATGCTATTGGATACTCTGTAGTGTGGAGCTAGTTATTAACCAATAGTACATTAGTGTTGACATGGGCATAAATGATTATTGTTCTTTCAATGCACAAGATTGTGGATCAATGCCTCTTCCTGCATTGCGTGTGCTAATTAATGTTTCCACTACCAACAAGTTCATGTGACTCACTGGTTTGAGGCATTTTTATCTCATAAATTTACTAGTCACTAATTACCATTTTTGCTAATTGATGCTTCTACTACCAACTAGGGCCTCCATTTGCATTAATATTTGTGCGCTATAAGACTTTTCAATTAGGTTTGAAGCTCAGGTGATTTGCTTATGTTTATGGGATGGTTCTTGGTTGGTTTTCTTATGGTTAGTGGGCAAGTAACTTTTATGATTATTCATCTAGGAACATTTCCCTTAGGATTAAAATAAATATTTGTTAAATGAATTGTGAGTATGAATTAGTCTCCTTTGTCATCAATTATGGATTGTCATCGGCTTAGCCTCTTACGATTTATGGACGTTGTTTGAATTCTTATAAGACAATCTTGTGAATGTGTGCTTTCCATTCCAACTATGTTATTGGGTTGTCATGGAACCCTTGGAAGTAAGTTGGTTAGTCTTCCACTTGTGCACAATCATGTGGCGACGATGGTTTACTTTCTTGCGTGTTTTGTTTATTGCTTATTCTTATGGTTAACGGTTTCACTTATGTTCATGATGTTTATTCCACATTTCAACAACAACAAAAAAATTAGTGCATGTTTGACCTTTCGTTTTGAGGGTTCCTTGGCAGGGCATTATACTTATTCCTCTTACCCATGTTATCAATGGTAAACCCTGAAGAGTGGGTGTCACATTTTATTGACCTTCCACCCCCACTTACTTTTATTTTTATCATGTGTGTAATCCCAAATAATTTTTAACATTTGATTAGGCACTTTTCAAAACAATAATGGTTCATTGTTTACATTTTTATTGTATAAGCAAATGGGTAATGACACAATAAGGATCATGTACACTTTGAAATGGTCAATTTGTTTACCTTTATGTGCATATTAAATCTTAAAACATTCATCTTTATTACAAAGAAATCAGTTAAATAACTATAAACAATTAAGTTACATACAAAGATAATATAAAAAATCATCAAAAACTAATATACTATTTAAAAGCGTACAGTGTGCAAAATTTTAGCAGCTACGAATACTAATCTTACACTTATTATTTAAACTAATTATCAACATTTTGAACAAAAATATGACCCATTATCATTAAATCAGAATAAAAATATAATCCAAAAAAAAAAACTGATTAGACTACTTCCGAGATCAAAGATTGAGATTCTATTTTTTCTAAAGGCAAGGTGCGACAAACGACTCGGGCAAGCCCCCAACTTTGACTCGTATGCTCCTCCCACTCAGATTACATGATATATAATGACGACTACTTTATTTTGTCTTTGAACTTCTACATCAACTTTCACGTGTATGATCACATTCGACGCATCTTTTATGTCAACCACCATGATATAATTATTTCATATAATTTGAAATAATATTATACACTGTCATCATATGTGCTCTGACTAGATACTGAAAAGTATGAAAAAACTGAGCTCAATATATTTTACAGTTGCCATATAAAGCTTTTACCGGAAGTAAGTGAATCCCTACACTTTTTAGAAGTGAGAAAGAAGCCTTTCAAGAGAGATTCCTAGATAGATTCTCTACCAAAGAATAACACTATTGAAGAAACTATGTAAAATGCGGATGACTTAAGCATCATACTTTAAGATTTGATTCTTAGACTAAAAATATTAAATAGTCTCACAATGATCAAATAAAAGAATCAGCAGGGAGGGAGATCAGAAGGTGGAGGAAGAACAGACTCTCGAGCAGTTGGTCCATTCTCTACCATGAAAGCCATTGCTAATCCCCATGTAGTGTGTACCTCCAGATGACAGTGCATAAACCAGACCCCTGGAAAAACACTCACATCATCTTAGAATCTGAGAAATCTTAAAGTATCAACGTTTCGGATCATACTTCATAATCTCATGTAAGAATTATGGAATATGATCCAAAACGTTGCTGGTTAAATATTTGCACACAATTTCAGCCCAAACACAACTGAACAAAGTTCAAGGCTTTTTCTTACCTGGATTATCAGCTATAAACCTGAGAGCAGCCCATCCTCCAGTAGGTACTCCAATGGTGTTCCTCATTGGGGGATCCACCAGATTGAAAGTAGATGGGTCTATTGAGGGATCATAGTTTCCAAACCCTTGTCCCACTACAAAAAAGTTGAAGCCATGGATATGAATGGGATGATTTTCTGTTCCCATCATACTGGTATCCTGTAGAATCAGCTGTACATTTGCATTGTAGGGAATCACACTCACTTTAGTGCTAAAATGTGGATTCATGTTGAGGTTGAGGTTGAGATCAGTGTAATTGAACTGGTGGGGTGGTCTACTTGGGAAATCAGTGGAAAAAACCCCTGAAATGTTGTGGTATGAAGCTTGGAGAAGTGCAATATGAGGGTGAACAAAGGATTGATTGTTCACTGATGCTGAGAACTTTCCTCCATAGAAGCCCTTACAAATCTTTCCTTTTGGGCAGTCTTGCAAGTTAAGAGCAATTGTGAAATGAAGATGTTTGTCAATCTTTTGAGGGACCCAAGATGGGAATTCTCTTGAATTCAAGCTTCTCAAACTGGTGGAGAATTCTGTTGCCAATAGGGTGTCTCTCATTTGTGGGAGCTTGGGCATGATATGAGGGTGAGTAGAATCAATGGTTTCACTTTGAGAGGATTTGAGATGTGTGTACTCTAGGATTGCAGTGGCTGTAGTGTTGTCAAATGGTACATTTGAGGTCACATAAGGCCTGGCTGCCATTACATATCTTCCTTTAGGCTGGTTTGCCTCTACAAGGAGACTCATTGTTTGTCCTGGAGAAATCAAGATAAAATTTGTCTTGTAGGGTTTGGTGTAGGTGGCATCTATCTCTACTACGGTAAAGCTATGGTTTGCTATGGAGAAGAAGAGCTCATCATTCAAGGCTGCATTCACAATTCTAAATAGATATCTCTTTCCATGGTCAACATGTTGAACAAAGACATCTGCAAGATCATCATCACAGTTTAAACAATCAAAAAGTATTCATGTGCTTTATGGTCAACTCAAAGAAATGTACTAATATGGAATACATGAAAAAAAAAATGTTGAATAGTCATTCATGCACCGATCACATGGCTTGAAATGATAGTCAAGAAAAATCAACTAGTTAATAGGACTCATGTTTTACCTTTAGAGGAGCATGGAAAGAGTAAGCCAGGTTGGCCATTGATAGTATATGCATCTGATACATTTGGGCCTCCACCATACTCGGTGGCTTCAGCAACTATTGCCTCTACATCATCATTCCACCACTCCCCTGCAACAAAAATACAACTCTTCCCATAAATCTACCATTGTGGATAAAGATATCAACTGCTAATAGAGGAAATCAGCATAAAAACTAAGTTCTATTTCAAATTTCTACTGTAATTGTGCTACAATCCTCTCATAATCTATTTTACATTGAATACAATCTCTTTAATGTAGGTTTAATACTACCAACTTGATGTGGACAAGCTTACCGAAGAGTATTTGAGCCTCTGCATCAGGCTTAGGAAATGGATATGGATATTGTTTCGTTGGATAGATATTGAAGGCGCCATGAATGGAAGCTCGTTGCCAAGAAATGTGAGCGTGCCAAAAGAGAGAGCCAACTTGTCGAATGATCTTGAATTTGTAGGTGTATGAATGCCCTTTCTGAATTGGGCATTGTGTAATGTATGCCGGCCCATCTGCCCATCCTGTCCTTAACTGTCGAATTCCATGCCTGAAATAAATCACTCAAGATTGTAAACAGTCTAGAGAACACATTTGGAGAGATGAAAGGAAAAAATCATTTAAACAAAAAAAAATATTGATCAAGCAAAGCATAATTGATATGCTATTTATTAAGGTTCAAATTCTTGAAAATATAAAATAAGGAATGAGACCACAATATTAGTAGAATAAATATTTCACAAATTTTGGTTAGAAATATTTTCATAGATTTGTGCTTTAGTTTCAAATAGAAAAAATGAGCTTGTGGATGATATAAAATTCTATATGTTGGTTTGAAAATCTTGTGTACAGTAATCATTGAATGGTAATATTGTGAACTTTGATAATCACAAGATTGTCTCTATTTTCAACAATTGTTGGTCTAAGAGACTTTACCATTGCTTTATTGCTAGAACAAGATTTTTAAAAAAAATTAAAAAAATTAAGAATGATCAAAGGGTTGTAATTCAGTTGAGTAGAATTAATGAGGTTGATGACATGTTCTTTGATTATGCTATTCACCAAGGCTCAAATTCCTAAAAGTATGAAATAAGGAATGCAATTATGATCAGTTGTAGATGACTCTAATGGAAAAGATACCTAGTCCTTGACTCTTGGCCCTAGAGTTATCAATATAGGCTATTGAAATAAATAACAAGCATACCTTGGTTCGAGCTATGGAGTAATTAGTATAGACTAGTGCTTTTATGAAGATATAAAATTGTTTATATAATTTTTTATTTCAATATAATAGACCGCAAGTCTCATTTACACTTACCAATGAATGGTCATGTTGTATTCAACATGATTTGTAACTTTGATAACAACATGATCGCCTTCATTTACAGCAATTGTTGGCCCAGGATACTGTCCATTGATGGTTAACAAAGACTTTGTGTGACATAAACGAGTAACATTTTGATATTGCACCTGTCAAACAATGAAATGAAATCATTCAGATATTTCAAAATATAAAAGAAAATGCAAAAAGAAAAAACTCAAAGAAAGAAATAAAATCATTCTTACATCCCAAAATAGAAAAGAAAACACTAGATACATTTTCTTACATTAAACTCAAAATATTTAGTATTATGCTTGGCAACAACAATTTGAGTGACGGCCAAAAGAGAGAACAGGAAAAATGCCCTCTGCGAATCCATCTTGTACAAGCCAAGATAAGCAAATATTGGTCTCAAAGAGTGAACACAAATCAATTGCAAGTTCTGCTCTTGGGTGATAAATGTGTGATTAACATATATATACCCAAAACATTGCCGTCCCCTTCGGACCATATGCACAAATGGTCAGCGTTCTAGTTGGCAATATGGGCAGGAAACAGTAAAATTAAGTCCAACATCTTTAAAATTTTGGATTTTTCTTGACTATTAGCCCAGCAATAACTGTACATTTGTTTTCCTTGTCAAAAAAGTTGTAAGATGACATCATGATTAAGACCATAGCCTCCTTTCTTTCTCACTAAATTCCTACTAAAACTAATAGTTTAAACAGATTTCCTGAAAGAGATGTCAGAAAAGATGAAAAAAATCTGAGTCACGAGAATATATACTCTTTTATTCAACATACCAACCCACAAACATCAGTGTCTGTCTGGTATTTCACTATCCACGCAAACGAAAGCCACGTTCACCAACTCCAGTTAGTGATGTGGGTTTTCATGCTTTTTTATTATTATTACCAAGAAATGATTATACAGTCAGATTTCAACGCTAGGCGTTCTCACCGACTCTTTTTGTCACATACAGGTAATTTTAGTCTAATTTCATCACCAACCAAATATGCCACCATTACATCCTCGTGTAAGTTGTTCAAACCATTCGGACTCGTTTGGTCGCAAGCATAGGAATGGAGAATAGGCATGTAATACTGGGAATAGGAATGGCTATTCCAATAACCGGTATTTTTTGGAATGGGTATACGCTCATTTTAGAGGCAAAATGGGAATACGTATTCCTATTCCCTATTCCAAATGACGAACCAAACAGAAAATGGAAAATGTATTCCAACTTTTCTATTCCTATTCCAGCAACCAAACGAACCCTTCATTCTTTGACAAATCTTCTTATAATTCAATTATTGAGCTCCAAGTTCATGGATGTTAATGCATTCAATGATGATTCATTCATTCAATCAATCAATCAAACTCCACTAAATGCCTACAAAACAAGAGTCAATTAAATCATTACATCAATTTGAGTCCCCTAGACTTTGCAAATAGTGAGGCTCATATTTTCTTTTTTTATTTGAACAAGTTTGAATTCTATGAATTTTATCCTTCATCAAACCGTTGAGACGTGCAATATGTGGACTCTGAAAAGAGCTTGATGCGAAGTATAACTGTGATTGTGATTTGGTAGTAGGTGAATTTCAATTTTCAATTGTATTTCACAGTTTTTCAGTCAAGCCGGAGAAGGAATTCAGAAGAATCATCATGTGTTAAGAAACTATGGCCGCCTTGAATTTCCATCTACTTATATTGTTGTTATGGTGAATTTAGTGTACTCATAACAATTTCTATAGGGTTAAGAAGATAATAAGATATTGTTAAAATGGTATACTTTACTTTTAAAGTGTTTATGTGATTAAGTGTATAGTAAAAATATATATTTTAAGTAAGTTTAAGTCTAAATATTAATAAATATAAAGTTAATAAATGAGTAGATGGAGAACATTTACAATTATCTAATCATTTGAATACTTTTTTGACTAATTATTACTATAATGGTGAAATTAGGATTTTGAGGATCATTTTTCAATTGATTTAAAAGGATAATAATATATTGTTAAATATCAATATATCTTTAGAATATATTCTTGATGGGTTCTCAATTGATTTAAGAAGATAATAATATATTGGTAAATATAAATATATCTTTAAAATAATTATGTGATCAAGTTTACAATATAAAATAAAAATATTTTAAATAAGATTAAGCCCAAATATCAATAAATATAAAAGGTCATTAAGTGACTAGAGCAACCTTAGATAGAAAGAGGTTGCAATCATTTAATAATTTGGGCTTATTTTAGTTAATACGATTATCTATTCACAAGTGGTACACTCATATACAATAAGTTTTGTTCATTATTTTTAATTAATTAGAGTCTTTGCAAGATAAAGTCTGTAATAAAAGACAAATTTGGTTTGAATCTGCCTAAGCTCAAACATCAATAATCCTAAAAAGTCACTAAGTGATGAGTGATGAGAGCAATATCAATTGGAGCCAGGTTTTGTCTATTTTTGGAGTTAGTCTATGCTTTGGCTAACAATTGACCATGCTTATCCTATTGATAACAATTGTAAGCAGGGTTTTATATTTTTTCAATACATGTTTTTCCCATAATTGAGAACATTAATTAGAGGGGTAATGATCATTGAATCATTTGGACTCAATTTTATTCACACAATTATCTATTAAGAAGTGATGTGTTAGTCATATTAAGTAATTTTTTCACGATTTGACATTAACTGGAGCATTTATAAGATCAAGTTTATAATAAAAAATGTAAAACAATCTAGATAGAGTTAAGCCCAAGCATCAATAAGCATTAAAGTCATTGAGTGATGAGATTAACCTTGATTTTTTTGGGACCGTAGTCATATAATCATTTGGGCTCATTTTAAATAATACAACTATATATTAACAAACATTACACCTAAGAAATAAGTTTTGTTTTCTATTTGATATTAATTTCTATCTATTTGATATTCATTTACATTTATTTTTTGTCATTTGACTTAATATTTTTATTTTTAATCCACATACACACTCATATATTTATATC
The DNA here is from genome assembly GCA_028749045.1 of Cupressus sempervirens. Classification (NCBI taxonomy): domain Eukaryota; kingdom Viridiplantae; phylum Streptophyta; class Pinopsida; order Cupressales; family Cupressaceae; genus Cupressus; species Cupressus sempervirens. Next base: position 547,458,631 of record CM053790.1, on the reverse strand, counting down.
ATTTCATTGCTTGAAAAAAACTTCACATCTTGAGTTAGTTCCATATGCCTTAAGGTTGATCACAAAATTTTAATTTCATGTCAAATTTTTTAACTTCAATTTGTTTCTTCACCATTCTTGTAATACTATGACTGTTACAATTAGTCCAAATTTGAAACCTAATATAGATAGATATACATCCTCTTTATAAAGTTATGTGACTCCTATTCACTCGACCTCTATAATCAAAAGACAAACCATAACCTAACTCTTGCTCATCTAGCCTATCACAAATTAAACTAGGTAAATATATACCTACTAGTAAAGCATGTACGTCATCTCTTGCCCAATAAAACCCCATGAAATACTTGCATTTCCATTATCTTAACATTTTATTCTCTATGGTCAAATCAAGCACTATATGTTTAAAGAAACTTAAAAGAGTCTCTTCATCATAAATCAATACTTGTACTCATAGATTATTGTATTTGTATGTAAGAAATATTTTTAATTTTGTAGATAAAATTTTAATTTTATTTTTAAAATATCATTAATGATTACTTTCAATAGTAATGATGTCATTACGTGAACATTATATTATAAGAATAAAGTTCAAATAATAATAATCATTTATTTAAAGAATGCAGAATATCTAGCAAAATAATTTGATTTAAAAATAAAATAAAATTAATGATTATCATATTGAATAATAAAACAAAAATAAATATCTTAAATATATCTATTTTTTATCCTCGAATTATTTTATTTTATTTATATTATTTAATCTATTTATATTTGAAAAAATATTTTTTTATTTAAATTATTTATTATTTATAAATTTTAATTATAAATAATTATTTTTTCAAACATGAACATTTCACTCTTGAAGAGACTAGTTTTGGTGTGAACTTTTATATATGTATTTCTTATAATAATGTCTTAGGTAAACACTTTGTCTACAATGGAATCTCATATTTGTAGAAAAAATGGGTGACTTGTCTATTTTCAATTCAAACACTTCACTTTTTGGTGGCCTAAACTTATATTTTTATAGAGAAATATTTAGACTCATATAGAGGTGATAAGCAATATATAGTATGAATGATTTACTTGTATTCATTGTAATATTTTATTTTAATGGAAAGAGTATTCTTTTGAAAAGGGACTTACCTTTTCAAAGTTACATTTGTAACATTTATTTTCAACACTTTATAGAAATTTTTTTTAAAAATTTTTAATTTTATTAATTATTTTATCTCATTTATGTAACACTCCATCAGGGAACCCAAAAGAAATTAATCTAAAGTTTCACTAAGTTTGTCAAAAAAAAAAATTTAAGATAATAAACAACAACAGATAATATAGCAGAAGCAATAACTCGCATACATACAACCATAAATAAATTACATCTCTTAAGGGTCCCATGACATTGAATCACATTTAAGTTTAATTAATACTAAATCCAATAAATAAAAAATCCACATCAAAGAATAACTACAAGTATGAATCCATTTAAATAATATACAATTGTAGGATGCCACTTGGCAATAATTAGAATGTACAATCATCCTCTATACAAGTCATAGGGAATGAAAAGTTGAAAGAATATACATCATAAAATAGATTACATCATCTCATAAGATCTATGAGACCAAAGACAATACAATTAAAGTATAACCATTCATCATAGTACACAAGAACATAATGAAAGGAGCATCTGCATAGACACATCTAGCAATGACATCCAACTGTCTCATCTCAATGGTATAAGTAAAAAAACTACCACTCGACCTTGCGGTAAAATAAATGGCCCACGCCCACCGTGTTGAGGAGATAATATCAGGTCCCATACAGGTACCAGTCCAAAAAATCAAATCCAACATCTAGGTCAAGGAGAACCTGAAAGAAATCTAACACAAGATGCCAAAATACAAATGACATCTAAACCCAGAGGCAACAATGACACATAAGAAATCTATTGTGTAAGTGGGTAAGTGTCATCGCATGAGTCAACTCTAAGGTTACCCTGGTAGCCTCACTAGACTTTGGCCCCCTAGTGACTCTATGCGGCACTAGTATCCTTTTGTACTGACAAGGCATACTAACAAAGCAAGGTCACAACCAAGCATCCTCTCTACTCCCATCCTAGCCTATACTAGCACTCGAGGCATGGACGATGAAAAATAATGACTCTTATTAGTTTATTTTAAACCCATTTAATGAAATGTTATCACTTATTAAAACAACTTATAATGGGTTACCCAAGCAGCCACTCTGGGCTTTAGCTTCCACCACATGCCACTTCCCAATGTATATGTAGATTACCTACCCTAGGATCATAAAAAGTATAACTCGTAGAATCAAAATTTTCACCTCAGTCCTTTACAAGAAACTGGAAAGCACCTAAAAACCAATCATAACAATCACCTCAGTCCTATGCAAGCAATTGGAAAGCACCACAAGACAAATCACAATAATCACCTCATTGCTAAACAAGCAACTAGAAAGCACTAAAAGATAATTGATTGAAAGCTCAAAGGCTACAACAAGGAAGTCACAATCATTCACCTCAATTCTAAACAAGAAACTGGAAAGAATCCAAAATAAAATTGATCAAAACTCAAAGGTTACACCAAAAAAGTCACACCATTTCACCTCAATTCTATACAAGAAGCTAGAAAGCACAAACAAGCACTGAACATAACTCATCATAGAAACATGTGACACATTACCAAAGATAGGTATAAAAGATCATGTACATAACATCATCACAAAAAAAACCCCCAAGCCTCTGGTAAACATCCTAATTGGTCAAAGTACTAGGTCAAACTTGAACCCCAAATCATACAATACAACAAACATCACAAAAGTACATAACAATGTAACCATAATTTATTTAGTTTTGAAAACACATAAGTTCAATTTTCACTATAAGTTTTCAAGTTTCCATTTCATTTTCAAGCCACGAGTTTGCTAACATTCTTGAGTCCACACGAGACTTAACTCCCAACAAGTCATTAAAAATCTTTTAAACATAAAACTCGAAATGTAAAACCACACACATCTCATCAGGGTCTTTTAAACATTTATTTTCATAGTTCATTAGGTTGTCTTCAAACATAAGAGTTCAACATACAAATGGGGTTTCAATTCTCATTTTCAAGTATTACAATTTATAAAGTTTTTTTTATTACAATCAGGGTTCATGTTTTCATCTTCTCAAAGAATTATAATTACCAAGGTTTTCAAATAATAAAATTTTCATGGTATTACAAATCATTTCCATATATCTGAACCATATAAACACATCCAAGCTTATAAAAGAAAACATTAATTCTCCCAATTAATTTTTTTAATTTTCAATTTACTTTAAAATTATATTTAAATAATAAAATAATAAATCAAATTCGCACGTAATTAAATTTTAAATTTTAACAATACTTACTAAAATTATTAATACTAATAATTATCAATTATTACCAAAATAATTTTATATCTATTACACTTTGGAAAAACTTTCTTGAAATGGAAACCTGTTAAAAATGGAAACTTTGTTGAAACAGAAACTTGCTACAAATGGAAATATTTTTGAAATAGAAACCTACTACAAATGGAAATTTTCTCGAAGTAGAAACTTGCTACAAATAGAAATTTACCAAAAATGGAAACATGCTAAAAATGAAAACTTTCCAAAAATGGAATCTGCTAAAAATAGAAACTTTCCAAAAATGTAAACCTACTAAAAATGGGAACTTTCCAAAAATGGAAACCTACTAAAAATTTAAAAAATTCAAAAATGGAAACTTGCTAAAAAGGAAACTTTCCAAAAATGGAAACCTATTAAAAATTCAAACTTTCCAAAAATGGAAAGTTGCTAGAAACAAAAACTTTTTCAAAACGGAAACTTGCTAAAATGGGAAATTTCTAGAAATGGAAGATAATAGATTAACAACAAGGGTTTCAGATTAAATCATAGATAATTCAATAACGGAAATCAATTTTCTCAAAGAAGGGTTTCAACTCAAATATTATCTAAAATGATTTCAATCAGACAAAGAGAAGACAAATAATTTCACAGATGAACTACTGCACAAAACTCACAAGATCCTACATGGATCTTATGCTAGAACAACAAACGCACGAAGCTCACAAGCAATTCTTCTTCTGAAAACCCTCTTCTTGGAAATTGGCTCCTCCAAATCTCGGTATGGAGAAATGAACTCCAATTTCCTAATAAAGAGTTTTTGCGCAAATTAGGGCTTCAATTTAGCAATCATGTGAAACCCTTTTTCTTAATTACTTTATTATATTTTAATTTCATGTGCAAGCTTTTGCAATTTAATTTAAATAAACTTTATTAAATCAAATCACTTCTCTCTTTTATTAATTCCTGAAATGTTTTAAATAATATATTTATTAATTCAACTAATAATATTATTTAGAGTTTTTTATTAAAATGAAACTTCTAAATAATAGTAATTAAATTAAATTAATATAAATACACCAAAATTAGAACTTTAACTATATCTTTAAATTTAATTCTTTTATTTAATTAATTTCTAAATTAATTTAATATTATTAAATATTGAATTTTCTTTATAAATTTTTTATTAAATTATCTTTTAACTTGATTTGATTATAACAGAAATTAGAACAGGCCCACAAGACTAAATATGACAACTTAACTGAAGACAAAGAACATAATTAAACTCCAGGGTCAAAATCATGAATTCATTTCACTTTACGAATTCAGTTTACAACTCAGATACTTGTCCTACTTTCCAGGACAATTGGCATAAGGTTAGGATTTGGACTCAAGAGTTATCTCTCCACTTTTACCATTGACATACTGTGATAGGGCACACTCATCCTGGCAATTCAAAGAAGTCAATGTCTGGTACCTATAATCTGCATAAAATTCATGCATGTACATACTCATATATTCTAAACTAAATAGGCAATGGCGGGGAGTGGTGCATCATGTAGATCCCAACTAGTAGGTGACTATGACTTCCTCCCTCAACCACATTAGGAATGTCAATCATAAAGTAAAACATACAGGTACACCATACACATGCAAGTATGGTGTGAATATCCATAAAAACCACATAAATAATCATCTAACTAATCATCACGAGATAACTGAAATCACTAAATGAAAATACATATATCATCATCAAAATAATCATGAACACATAGAATAACTAAGAAACTCATCACATAAATCAACTGAGTATGAAATAACATTTAATCAAATCTAGTAACCAAGTATCGATAATCATAAAACATAATTATAAAACTCGCCTAAAAGAATCCAGAAGATCAACTAAAAAGTCAACTAGGGGTAGGCATTACAATTTATATTTACAATTTAATGAATTTTATTTTAAAATATATATTTAAATTATTATCAAATTAAACACATGATTTACCTTATAAATTTAAGTATTAATATTGTGTTGAAAAAAAAATGAATTATACAATTGCACACATTTTGTCTTGTAATTTTAATTCTCAAATATTAATATTGTCTTGAAATAAAGTGGTCAACGAATATGTTCATTGGGGATGTATAACGATTTGTAATTAAAATCTGATATGATTTGTAAGACATGATTTCATGTGTTTCATGTATCTTCAAGTCATGTATTTATCTACCTTTCATGTATTTATCTTGATTTGTTCATCTCTTTTCTAATTGTAATATGTATTTCATGTGTTTTGGTGAAGAATATGGTAAAATAAAACATGTAACAGCCGCTCTGCAAGTTGCTGCTCTTTTGAAGTTTGAATTTTAAAATTGAGTTTGTCCATGGCAAGCCCTAAGCCTCTGGACCCTCCACCCTGCCCTAATCTACAGATGGTGTTGACCTTGCACAGAAATTTGGAGGGCATGACTGATGGGTGTGGGTCCATGGAGGAGGTGGGAAGGAATCTTTCTAACCCTAAACTATTAGAAAATGAGGTCTCAGTGGGCTGCCTGGTGGTAACTAGTCAGAAGATGACAAATGGGACCCTAGGAGGTTGGAGGAATGCTCTTGTGGGATCCCAGGTGGTTAATGTTTCTAAGGAGGAACCCAGGATAGCTTACAATGCCAATGGATCGGTGATCTCCCTCCCAAACGATTGGGTGGACCGTGTTGCCTTTGGTTTAAAATTTTGTGTGCTTGGGAGATTTTTGGCCTTTAGACCCACAATAGAGATGGTGTGCAAGTGGGTTAGCCAAAAATGGAAGATTATGGGTAGTGTTGATATTTTTGCTATGCCAAGTGGCCTTTTCTGTTTTAAATTCTCTGCAGAGGAGGATTTAAATTCTATACTCTTGGGTACTTGGTACTATGGGAAACATTGTCTTGCATTAACAAAGTGGCACTTGGGTTTTGATGCTAGTGTGGAACTCAATAAGCTAGCTCCTATCTGGGTAAGGCTACCTAGATTACCACTTGAATTTTGGGATGAAAAGATACTAAGGTGGATAGGAAATTCCTTTGGTCACTTTGTGATTGCAAACAAGGTGACAATGCAAAAATCCAGGTTGGCGTATGCTAGATTCTATGTGAATGTGGCATTGAATCAAGCTCTCCCAACTGTAGTTACCCTTAAAACTAAGTGGCGAGAGAAGTACCAACCCATAGAGTATGAGAATGTTGGGCTTTTCTGTCAGAAATGTGGGCAATTTGGACATCTTATAGTTGACTGTAAATTCCAAATGCAGAAAGAGAAACAAAAGGTTGGATCCTCTGGAATAGTTAAAGAGACTGTGGGGGAATCTTTGAATGCCCCAAGACTAGAGGAGGGGGGTGTTGATGTCCAAATTATAGAGGATAACATGATTCAGGATATCCCAATGAAGAGAGTTGAGGGGCAGAGTGTGCCTGAAACAAGGGAAGGTTTAGAGGAGAATAGGAAAATGGAAGTATACCCATTTAGATGTGAGATAGAGGAATTAATTAGTTCACCACTAGGGGGGCTTAAGGAAGGAAAAATTATGGAAGAAGGTGAAATAGTGGCAAACCACTCCCTTCCTAGTTTGCTAGCAAGTCTGGGTGATATGTGCTTACAGGAACATATTGAGGTAGACTGTGGTACCCAGGAACGGGTGTGCACTCCTCTAAGAGTGATAAAGGCCTCCCTTATGGAGATTGCTACTAAGTTTATGGAAAGTTTGGAGAGGGTCGAAAAGGAACTAAGTCCCCTCTCACTACAAGAGAGTGAGAATGGGCAATGAGAAGTGTAGAAAAGAAAGAAAAAGGGGGGGAAGAAACCAGATGTAGGAACTTGTGGGATAGCAGAAAGACCATCTAGTAGAGAAACCAGGACAAAACAAGCAGTAAGGGACGTGGCTAGTGATAAGAAGCTTACACTGGAGACTGTAACAAGAGGCAAGAAATGAAATTCCTCTCTTGGAAACTAAGGGGATTAAATAACCCCCAAAAGCAATATGCTCTAAAGAAATATATATTTCAGGAAAAAGTGGATTGTGTGTTAATTTAAGAAACAAAAATGTCTAGTGCTAATTTTGTTAGACTAGTTGGTCATGTTTGGCTGGGAGCTACCTTTGTACATAGGGATGCTGAGGGAGCCTTAGGGGGTATTGCAACCATGTGGAACCTGTGTTCTATGATTGGTGCTAAAATATGGAAGGACAAATTTTTTATAATTACAGAGTTCCAAAATAGTAATAAAAAATGGGGGCTTATTAACATTTATGCTTCTAATAAAAAAGTAGAGAGGAAGGAAACCTATGGAAAGCTGGAAAGGATTATAAATACCATGAAAGATGAATAGTTAATGTGTCTGGATGGGAGCTACCTTTGTACATATGGATGCTGAGGGAGCCTCAGGGGGTATTGCAACCGTGTAGAACTTGTGTTCTATGACTGGCGCTGAAATATGGAAGGACAAAATTTTTATAATTATGGAGTTCCAAACTAGTAATAAAAAATGGGGGCTTATTAACATTAATGCTTCTAATGACAAAGTAGAGAGGAAGGAAACCTATGGAAAGTTAGAAAGGATTATAAATACCATGAAACATGAATAGTTAATGGGAGATTTTAATACCCCCCTCTATCACTCAAAAAAATTAGGGGGAAACAGAGACAACCCTAAAAGCTTGCAAGATCTTCATGATTTTATGGGTAGAATGGATTTTATTGATGTTGATTTGAGAGGGAATCCATTTACGTGGACTAATAATAGAAAAGGAAGAGATCTAGTCCAAGTAAGATTGGATAGATTAATGGTGTCAGGGAATTGGGACAGATTGGGTAATTCTCTTCTAGATAATCTCACAAGAACTGTCTCAGATCACTCCCCTCTAATATTTCATTGGGAGGATGGTTTAAGAGGAGGATCAAAACCTTTCAGATATGAAATTATGTGGCAGTCCCATTCGAAATTTAAAGATTGAATCCAAGAAAGGTGGAATATAAAAATTGATAGTATTGTTATGTATAGACTAATGCAAAAGTTAAACAATATTAGGAGGAATGTTAAGGGTTGGGCTAAGAATTCCTTTGGTGATTTGTGTAAAATTAAACGGGAATTAGAGGAAAAACTTAAACAGCTGCAAAAAGAGATTGTGGGGGGTAATAATTTGGAGGTTGTTACTCAGGAGGAGAAGGAATATAGAAAAAATGGAAGGAAATCATTTTAAGAGAGGAAATTTATTGGAAGCAAAGATCGAGGATTCAATGGTTAACTAAGGAGACCGGAACACTACTTTCTTCCATAGGTCTACTTCCAATCATAAAAGAAGAAACATGATAAATAGTTTGGAAAGAGAAGGGGGAAGAGAATATAAAGAGCAAGAGGAGATGGGGAGACATGCAGTAGAATATTTTTGCAAGGCCTATAAGAAGGATAACAATATAAGAAATCAGGTTATCAAAAGAAGTTTGATAAATACAATCCCATAGGTGCTCGGAGATGTGGAAAATAATTACATTTTAGGTAACATCACAGAAGAGGAAGTGAAAAAGGGTTGTGTTCTCAATGACAGCCTATAAGGCCCCAGGTCCTAATGGCTTCCCTCATGTGTTTTTCCAGCATTTTTGGGAGGTCATTCAAGGTGAACTGATATGGGCTACCAAAGATTTCTTCAAAACAGGGAAGATGTTAAAAAGGATAAATAAAACCTTTATTGTCTTGGTTCCCAAGACCCCTACACCAGTGAGTCTACTAGATTTTAGATCGATAAGCCTCTATAACATAGTGTATAAGATATTTGCAAAAGTGCTAGTCAATAGAATTAAGCCTTTCTTGGGAAGTGTTATAAGAACACCATAGAAGGGGTTTGTGCCAGGTAGACAAATCCTTGATGCAGCGATTACTACACATGAAATTATAAATTCTATGGAAAATAATAAAAAACCTAGTATGGTTTTCAAGCTGGATATATTTAAAGCATATGATAAGGTAAAGTGGGATTTCCATTATGATGTGCTTGGAAGAGTGGGGTTTAATGATAGAGTTATAAACCTAATTAAGATGATGGTAGGGATAGTTCAGTATATGTCCTTCTAAATGGATCTCCTTGGGGTAATTTTTTGCTGAAAGAGGACTAAGATAGGGTGATCCGCTGTCTCCTTATCTTTTTATTATGGTGGAAGAGGTGTTGGGGAGATCATTTTCTAAATTGGTTAACACAGGATGTGTGAAAAGAATAAAACCTGCAACTACCGTTGATACTGAGGTGTTATAACAATTTGTAGATGACACATTTCTATTTAGTGAATCCTCTATTATGGAAGCTGAGGCTTGGAAAAGTATACTTAAAAACTATGAAGAAAGCTCAGGGCAGCAAATAAATTACTCTAAGAGTAAGCTTTACTTCTTCAATACAGAGGCTAATATGTAGAGGAGGATGAGGAACATATTAGGTTGTCAGTCGACCTACCTCCTGGATACATATCTAGGACTACCGCTAACCACTAGGGAGGTGACCAATGAATTTTAGAACATTATTGTTGAAAGAACCCAAAGGAAGCTATCAAGATGGAAGGGGAAGATTATGAGTAATGCAAGTAAGTTACAGTTTCTCTCTGTAGCCCTCCAGGGTATTCCAATTTATTTTTTGTCCCTTTTTAAGATTAATCAAAATATGGCTGACAAAATAGAGAAAATACAGAGGAACTTTCTATGGTCAGGAACGAAAAATAAGAAAAAATTAAACCTCGTTAGTTGGGAGGAGGTTTGTAAACTGAAGGAAAAGGGGGAATTGGGAGTTAGAAAACTTTGAGACCTAAATAAGGTTCTCCTTGCAAAAGTTGAATGGAGATTGGGAGAAGGAAATACTGATTGGTGTAGTATCATGAAAGAAAAATATCTCTCAAACTCCCTATTCTCCCACAATCTGTTTAATAATGATCTCCCGGGAGGTTCCAAAATTTGGATGAATATTATTAGAAGCAGGGGGCTACTAAGGGAGGGGGTAAGATGAATCTTGGGTAATGGGCACAAAATAAGGTTCTGGGAAGATAGCTGGATGGGAGGGAAATTGTTAGTTTACAACAAATTCAGAAGACTAATGGACAAGTTGAAGGAAGTGATAGGACAACGAGTGGTGGATTAACCAAGGAAGAAGGTGGAAGAAATTGTAAAATGATACGTATTCCCAAGAGGATATTCAAGTCCTTAATGAATTGGAAGAATTGATGGAAACACAAAGAATCCCAATTCTAATTCAAGAGGATAAAGTGGTATGGGACTTAACACCTAGTGGCAACTTTATAGTAAAATTGGCTTACAAACATCTATGGAGTAAAGATTTGCACCCCCTAATATGGAGTAAAGTTTGGATAAGCAATCTCCTCCCCAAAATTAATTTTTTTTGGTGGATTGTTCAGCATGGAAAATTTTTAACATTGGATAATCTGAAAGAAAGGGGTTTTATGGTACCAAATAGATGTTATCTTTGCAAAAGAGAAGAGGAGAGTATCTCCCACCTATTTCTAAAATGCCCATATACTTTAAAGATATGGGAGTTTATTTGGGGGAAACTAGGATTATGTTGGGTGTTGAAGGATAACTTAAGTCAATTTGTGGAAAATTGGGATTGTCCCTTCTATCACCCTAAACTAATACTTCTATTGAAAAGTGTTCCTTCTTATGTTTGCTGGCACATTTGGAAAGAAAGAAACAATAGAATCTTTCGAGAAAAGGAAAAGCCACAGGAGGTTGTCATGGGTATCATGAAGAAATGGTTAAAGGAAAATATAATGACTGCTAAATGCAAGCTACCAAAGGAAGAACCATGTGGAAAAGAAAAACAAATAGCAGAGAGATGGGGTATCCAGGAGCGTTTCAATCATTTTGATAACTCCAAAGTCTTAAAGATATAGCAAACAAAATGGGAACCACCAACCTGAACTCAACTAAAGCTGAATTTCAATGGTGCTGCAAAAGGGGGTATAGGAGTGGCAGGTGGTGTGCTGAGAGATAGAAATGGAGATGTCATGCTCGTATATTCTAGGAATGTTGGAGGAGGAAGTAATAATTTGGCTGAAGCAATGGCTTTGCTCTGGGGCTTGCAATTGATAAGGGAAATGCAGATAAAGGAAATAACCATAGAAGGGGATTCCAAATTAATCATTGATTTGTTGAAAGGAGTCTCTAAACCTGGTTGGAATATCCTGAATGTTATTATGGATATAAGACATATTGTAGATGGAATGAAGAAAGTCCAATTACAACATATTTACAGAGAGGGAAATAGGGTGGTAGATACTGTCGCTACCATGGGTTTTGTATTAAGGAAATTGACATGCTGGAGAAACTTTAAAAAATTAAAGGAGGAAATGAAGGCCTTGATCGGCAAGGAAAAGGAGGGGAGCAAAAGTTAAGCACGATTTGGCAAATAATGGTCAGTGCCAATTTTGGCAATATTATACCTGGGAAGATGAAATGTGCTAAATTTAATGGAAAGTTTAAGGGGAAGTTGATAAGACAGTACCATACTGATTGGATAATAAATAGGGGTGATTTGAGGTGGCAATTATTTCACCATAATGGTAACACAAGGCAAAATTTGAATTACTTTCTCTTCGAAATTATGAAAGTTCTTAGTACCAAGGTTGTCAGTGCATTCAGGGATGTGAGAATAATAATTCTAAGTATATGTGAATCCCATCATAATTTCGATTGGGATTTTGAAACAACCCAAAAATCAGTTTGGGAGACGATTAAAACCCCTATTGGAGTTAATCATAGAATTGTTGTGATTTTGGTCATCAATATTTTCAAGAATCCCAACGATAAGGAAATTCAAATCCGAATTGCTGAGGTTGGAGTGTCAGAAACCAGTGAGGAGGAGATGGGTGGAGATTTGAATAGACTGGAACCACTGAAGATTGAAAATTTTAAAGATAGAATGGCAACTTGGTTTATGTTGAAGGAGGGGGGATTTCTTCCCTATATGCAGGTGATGGCGGGATATGACAAAAATTGTGCACTCCAATTTATGAATAGTTGGAATGAGTGCAAGGTCACAATAAATGGCATTACATTCCAAGTTAATGAGGAAGTGATTGCAATGGTGACTAGGTTATTCATAAGGGGGAAAAAATGGTGGAAGGTCACAAAAATTGTGGACGAGGCCAGTATGAGCAACTTCTTCTAAGAGAATGAAGAACTAGTGAGGTATAGGGGAGGATTTAGAAGGGATAAGCTTCTGGCTCCATGGGACGACATATGCTTGGTGATTATGAAATACCTTACGCTTGAAGGTAGGTTTGGAGTTTGCTACTACTATCACTTTCCATTGCTCAATCATTTTAGAAAAAGGGATTTCATTTCTATTCCATTTTTTCTCTTACATTCTCTCAAGGATATGGTTCTATCATGACAAGTTCATAAGGCACACACTTAGTGAAGGTTTCTCAAATGAGGTAGCAAGCTAAGTGGAAGTAATCTTAGAGGAAGCTACATGGTTAATCACACTTGAGTTGGAGTAATATTGGGATGAGTACATTTCAACAATTGCGATAGCAATTGTTTATTTAATGACACACTTGTCGATTTAATGTCTAATTTTTTTTAACATTGCACCAATAATTGTGACTTTAAAGTTGTTATTTGTTGTGATGACTACCCATAATTGAACGAAATGTATCCCTTAGTTCTAAAAAGTAACCAATAATGTGATGTCACATCAACTACACAAGTTTGACTCTCCTTTTTCTACGACCATTGACCTCACCTTTGTTTGGATTGTTTTGGACACCTTGGTAAAAAGAACTCTAACATGTCATCGTTTTTTAATGGTGTTCAACTAATAGACCATCTCTCCTAAATGTTATAAATGCTAAATGTACTATTGTATGTAAGTCTAATAGTGAAGTTAAATAGTTCCCAATGAGCCTCTCAAAAATTAAGTTTTGTTGAATATGTCTACATCATAACGAATAAAGAATAATAATCTTAAACCTTAAAAAGTCATTTATTTATAATGCAATCAAAATAATAATGACTATCAATTACACAAAATTATATAACTAGTCAAAACTGTACAGCAAATAGAATATTTGGAAATGTGACAAGTGACACCTAAAATAAATTAAAAACCCTCCAAAAGCCATCAATTCCACGCTGGCAGTACGGAGCGGGCCCCATCTACCAACCTTCATTTTCGCTCAGCCATGGGAAGCGCAAGGTTTGACCCAAATTTTAAATGCGCGGCGGCTCCTTCCTTTTTAATAACAAAATATTCTCAAACTTGCTAAAGTTAATGGTGCCAACTCATTATGGTAAACACCATATATCTGGGCGATCCATTACATCCAGGTCTCCAAACCCATATTCTTATCTACATCTTCCATTGCTTTTCCTACTATAACTATGATAGTGATTAGGTACTAGGTGAATTTCAAGTATCCATTGAATTGAACATTGTAAATTATATAGTTAAACAAGGGTGCTGATCTTATATAGCAAGTCATAATGGCGAGAACTAAATTAATAATAGAACAGGAGCTTCTGGGAGAGCTTGAGTCCTTGCCTTTGGATTGTTCATAATTTTTTTTTAAATGTAAAATGAAGTCTAAATCATTTAATTATTCTGATCTATTGACTAATGAAACTTTTGGTTGCAAAAATGTAGAAAATTCTCTATGAAAATAAAGATTCTTTAGATATATGTGTGTATTTCTAGTCTTGAGTCATAGATTTGTAAAAACTATTTTTGTAATACTTTAGTGTAGATTGGCTTCTTAAATAAAGTATATTTCTTAATTAATTTATTATAGAAAAACTAATTATATTATATTTGTTAGTTAATTTATCATAAAAAATTAGAGAGTGATTAGAAATTAAAAATAATTTCAATATTGAACATTGTGTGCAATAGATGCATGAAACCCTAGCAGAACGGAAAAAAAACTCGTTTAACTCAGGATTTCCTTTCATTAAATATAAGAGAAGTCATTTATCTAATCTTAGATAAAAAATCATTTAATAAATGTATATCTCATTAGAAGTCATCTAAATAATTTCTTAGTATCAAAATACCATAGTTTAATTCACAAAGATGATAATATGTTTATTTATTCCATCTCCCACCAAGATTACAATTTCTTGGAAATATAATTACGTTAAGCATTCCACTTCTTTATAACATATAAAACTCAATAAAATATACAAGTGTACAAAAAAAAAAATCTAAGAGAACAAGAGCTCTTTGAGAGTTGGAGTCCTGCCTCTAGGGAAACAAATTGGAGGTAATATTTAAAATTATGGTCTCGAAAAGAGAAGTTATAAATTTTAGCAAATTTAATTTAGATTTTTAATTAATATTTTAAATTTTAGTTTTACAGAATAATGTGGCGACTAGCAATTGTCTAAAAATATACAACTTAATGTAATGCATTGTAAAATCACAAGATTTGAATTAATAGATTTTTAACCAAGAAATTTAATTTTTTTAGAATTTTATTACATAAGTTAAATTTAGAAATTAATTGTTTTTAATTTTTTAAATTAATATATACTAAAGTCTATATATATAAAGCAATACAACTCTTAACAGCAATAATATATTTTAATAAAAAATTAAATTTAATAATTATTGATTTATATAAAACTAATTTTAAAAATAATTTAAAATATATTAACATTTTTAAAAACTATTTTGAAAACTAAAAATTGTGATATTAATATTGATAAGACATTATTTTTGTTGTGGAAGATAAAAACATGACCTTTTTAGAAATTTAATGAACTTGTGACAAATATGCAAAAGATAAAGTTGTAATTAATAATAATGAACTTATCACAAATATGAAAAAGATAAGAGTTGTAATTAATGAATTCATTAATGCATGTTAGAAAATATTGTATTTTTTGAAGTGGGAAAATAAAATAAACCCCACCAAAAATGCAACGGACCAATTAGAAAAAGGTAATAAATCAATATAAATTAATTTAAAAATATAAAGTTTGTTGAACTTTAGAACTTATTATTTTTTTTGGGTTGCACAAATTAGCAAGGGGGGGGGGGGGGGTGTGGTGTTGGGGGGGTAAACAAAAACATTAGTACCCTGCCTATATATAGGCAGGGACTAATAAATTCACACAAAGCTGATGACGGTGTACCTTCCATTTAATTTAATTTTTTCTTTTTATAGTATATTTAATAGTGAAATCCAAAGCACTTAGCTTAGTAGATGAATGCCCACGAGGAATGAATAAACAAATTTATGTTTTTTTCCATTGATGGAAAAAAAACATCTATAACATTATGTTACTGAAATTTATATTCAAACGACACGTATATCATATTGCTAACCATGAGCATATGTGGACATGATTATCCTCAGATAATGTAAGTTAGTTAATGTTTTTATTCGTCTATTTAAGTTTTGTAGTCTTATTCTTTGTCATTTTTATGAGACTCTCGTTATGAAACTGTGCATACGATTGCAATCATTGATTAGCATAAATATAAATTTGATTCTATCTCAGTCTTATATATAGTTTAAATTCAGCAAAAGACACATTATAAACTAGAATATGAATTTCATCCTACTATCATCTATGAAATGTCCCTTTTCTGATTTTGTATGATATTTCCAACCTCTAATCAGATTTTCAAGATCAAACAACTAATATCACAAAGATCCACCAAATTTCTCAAGAAACCCCAAATCAGGTATGCCAGAAATTGTGCCAAAAGCTTCATAGCTTCACCTATTATTAATAAATCTGAAAGTGGACATTTTTACAAAAATTTCAGCAGCATAATAGCCTACAAAATGACATTTCCAGATCCATATAGCCTTTACACAACAGTTCTCAAATGTAGGACAAAAACTATGCTCATCGGGCTCCCGAAATTAACACAAAAATGCTCGAAAACACCACAAAACACTAATAATCTATCTCAGAAGTTTAATCATGTCCCAATACATATATTCAGCTCTATTTTAACACCTTAAAGTCTGAAATACAGCAACAACCCAAACTGATACGAAATACTCAACTGAAAACACCAAACTCATACAAAAAACACACCCAAAAACTCACAAATCTGCACTGTTCAACACAAAGGCAAACTTTGTATGAGCATGCACATGGAATGGCTTCAAACTCCTGTCCTTAGCCTTGCTGGAAACCTGCAAACTCCCATTCTTGGGTCTCCCTGGAAACCTGTAAACTCCCGTTCTTGGGTCTCCTTCTCCACAGGTTTGACAGCCTCTGAAGAATAACAAAGAAATGAGCAAAATCAAGTTCTGGAATCAGCCCAAAATGCCTCCAAACCCCTTAAAAGAGGGCATAACCGTAACTCACGTCCAAGAAAGGTTAATGAAACATATTTTAATAATAATTTTCATTTATTAGTCCAACGGTTTCCAAAGATTAACCCCCTTTTTTCGAAACTTCACTTTCTTGGGCCTGCCTGCCTTAGCAAAGATTATTATTTTTTAATTATTTGAAAAGGGGACATGACAAGTCCTCCCCTCCCAAACATTGCTTGTCCTCAAGCAATGGTTGAACAATAAACCAATCAATCCACCTGGATCCCAAATGTAGTCATGAACTATACTACTACCAATTAACACAGGCTCCTGCAATATCCTTTGCAATATGACCAAGAGGAATCCATAATCAAACAGAAAATTATAGCTCCACCAAACTCCAAAATCACAACTTCCACAGTCAGAAACCCATGAGACACAAACTCTTAGAATATCAAAACCCAAGTAAAGTGGACTACCAACACAGTAAATACCATCAATGCATTCCACTGGCCTATACGAAATGTACAATCCAACTCTGCAACAATGGTGAATGCTCCTGAATGAAACTGTACCAAGTATAAAGAATCCACACACTATACAATGCCTGCAGTCAACACAACTTTGTAGATCACCGACCACTATCTCATAACCATAACTACCATGCACCCCTGATGGTGAAAAGCCATCACAAGATAAATAGCAAGAATTGGAACCCAAACCAAATTTTCCTGCCATCAACTCCTCAACACAAGGATCAAATGCTAACTGATGTACATACCTTGCAATATAATGTTGATAAAAAAAACCAACCTTAGTCAACAACTCACCATGAACAAGTGATACAACCCATTGTGACTGATCACCAGCTAAGTCAGGAGATGCCATAGCCAAAGGAGTAGAATCAATAACAACACCCGCTGAAGCATCACTCTGAAACTCCTACTCTAAGTCATGTATTATCAAGCTGTCAACTGTAGAACCTATCGCCATGTCATGCCCATCACAACCCTCATCCTAAGGTGTCAAACTATCCCATAATTGATGACAAGCACTAGGAACCAAAGTACATCTTTGTATCATCATCTCATCAACATGGTCATCAAAGGTAAATTGATGAGTGTACCTCATAGTGTAATGCCAATAGAATGCGCCAATCTCAGTCAGTGGCTCAGACTGTAATCCAGATGAAACTAACTGCAATTGATCATTAACCATGTTGGAACTAACTACTACCTTCGAAGATATCACCAAGGGAGTAGTATTACTAGCAGGAACCATGCCAACTGCTGACTCACCAACATCACACATGATCTTTGATACATCTCTAGTCTCCGTGCCTTCAGTACTAGAGGCCACCACCCTGTCAGGCATACAACAATCTGCTACAACACCCAACTCAACTAAACTTGACTCTAGTGGGAATGAACCTGATATGCCAATGTTAGTATCAAGGATGGATGCATCCCCATCTCCACTATCTCTGACAACCTCGGCCATGGACATCCTCGAATAACCAAACACCATAGCTTGTGACTGTATAGAATCAGGTAAAGACTGTAGTCACTCTAACTCCATGGTCACCTTAGCCAAATGAAACTGTGACTCCTTGAAAGCCAACTGTGTACTCTCAAGAATCTCAGAAGTCACCTCAAGCTGCTCAGTAAGATCACTCACCTCATCTTCCTTGGCCAACAATGCATCATATGCTGTACTACCCCACTCCATAAGATAATCTCTGTCGGCTACCAACTGCATATAATTCTGTCTCAAAATCTGAATAGCCTCCCATAAAGAGTGGATCTCTGTCAAGGAAAGATAACTTCCTTCCTGCTCATCACTAGTAGGAGAACCCCATCCATAAACTACTAACAACTAACGAGCAGCATCAAAATGTTGGCAAGTGATAGCAATGTCTCGATCACTAACTCTAAACTGATTAGACACATGATGGCACTGGCTTGACTGTCTCCTACAAACCTCCTCTGATGCACTATCTAAAGGAGTATAATAAAAGTCACTAGTCTCTAGAGTATTACAATCCATATCTTGTGAATCAAATCTAAAGCTCATATCAACATACGGAGTATCAAAAACATTAGCACTGCTGTCCAACTCCTCTGCACCCAAGGAAACTAAGTTTTCAAAACTACCCACTACATCCTCCTGGATGTCATCAATGCCAATATGATCCTAGGAATCATTTGTACACATTGCCAAATATGAAAGATCATCAACACATTCCAGCAAATATGGTCGACTGGATATATGAACAAAGCCCAACATCGGTGTATAAAAACTAATACCAACATTAGACAAGATACTGGCACAAGAAAAGACAACACCATGTAATCTGCTAATCAAATCCATGATAGCACCCAAACAAACACTACTACCAAAAAGTGTTAAAGATCTCCAGTCAACTGAATCCCAAATGCCAATATAACAATCTCGAGTCCATATCCGTAAACTAGAATCAACTGGTAACTCAAGCAAACTCCTCACCTGAGTAATATGACCAATACCAACTAACTCCACATACCCGTAATGATGAGATAATGAAGTCACAATACTATCTTTGTTCACCTTCAGCTGGCTGGACAAATCATGTGAAGTACTACCAGCCTGAACCTCATGTGGTGAAGCATCTAACTGTGCCTGGTACTCTTTCTCAGAAAAATCATGAATTCTCAATGTCTGTTCATCTCTACTAGGTATCTCACCATCCTACACAACAACATCCTCATAATCATCATCTGAACCCACTACACTGTAGTCACTGCCTATTGTAACTATACCATCCTGAATACCTGTGGCATCACCCTTTGATGACCTATAAACAATTGTCTCAATTTGAGTATCAAGTTGACCATTACTATCAATCTGTGTAATATCCTTTCCCACCACCTCCTGTGGCAGAGTAGAATCTGAGACCTCTACCTGGCTATCAGCTAGTTTCTCAAACTCTTCATGCAAGTTCTTGGTAATTGTGTCATCTGCCCTATGAGAAAATCTTCCAAATAGAAATCCAGTCAACTTATCCACCTTAGCTGGGTCAGAAAACATGTCATTCATTATACGGTGGTGCTCAATCAACTGTTCAGACATGTCATGGCTTATTTTCATAAGTTTATCACGAATGACTAAATAACCATCCTTTCTACTATTTTGACTCTGGATATCAATTGTCCAAGATCGTTTCCTCTGAGACTCTGTACTATACCTATCCATTCTAGATAAAGTAGAGTGTAACCCCAATAGGATATAACTTCTTCAAACACCAAGAACTAACATGCAAATGATTAGAAGTAGCATGCAACCATAGATTTTGACATGCAACTGATTAGAAGCAACATGCAACCACCAAATTCACCAAGAACTAACATGCAACTAATTAGAAGTAGCATGCAACCATTAATTTTTTTCATGTAGCTGATTAGAAGAAACATGCAATCATCAATTATGACATGCAAGATCTGGGTAGTTATCAAAAATGCAAGATCTGGGTAGTTGTCAAAACTGACATGCAAACTTCTACAACCACCAAATTCACCAAGAACTAACATGCAAATGATTAGAAGTAGCATGCAACCATAAATTTTGACATGTATCTGATTAGAAGCAACATGCAACCATAAATTATGACATGCAAGATTTGGGTAGTTCTAAAAACTGAAATGCAAGATCTGGGTAGTTGTCAAAACTGACATGCAACTTCTACAAACCCTCAGGCTGGCAAGATCATGGCTCTGATACCACTGAAATGTCCCTTTTCTGATTTTGTATGATATTTCCAACCTCTAATCATATTTTCAAGATCAAACAACTAATATCACAAAGATCCACCAAATTTCTCAAGAAACCCCAAATCGGGTATGCCATAAATTGTGCCAAAAGCTTCACAGCTTCACCTATTATTAATAAATCTGAAAGTGGAAATTTTTACAGAAATTTCAGCAGCATAATAGCCTACAAAATGACATTTCCAGATCCATATAGACTTTACACAACAGTTCTCAAATGTAAGACAAAAACTATGCTCATCGGGCTCCCGAAATTAACACAAAAATGCTCGAAAACACCACAAAACACTAATAATCTATCTCAGAAGTTTAATCATGTCCCAATACATATATTCAGCTCTATTTTAACACCTTAAAGTTTGAAATACAGCAGCAACCCAAACTGATATGAAATACTCAACTGAAAACACCAAACTCATACAAAAAACACACCCAAAAACTCACAAATCTGCACTGTTCAGCACAAAGGCAAACTCTGTATGAGCATGCACATGGAATGGCTTCAAACTCCTGTCCTTAGCCTTCCTAAAAACCTAAAAACTCCCGTTCTTGGGTCTCCTTGGAAACCTATAAACTCCCATTCTTGGGTCTCCTTCTCCACAGGTTTGACAACCTCTGAAGAATAACAAAGAAATGAGCAAAATCAAGTTCTGGAATCAGCCCAAAATGCCTCCAAACCCCTTAAAAGAGGGCATAACCATAACTCACGTCCAAGAGAGGTTAATGAAACATATTTTAATAATAATTTTCATTTATTAGTCCAACGATTTTCAAATATTAACCCCCTTTTTCCGAAACTTCACTTTCTTGGGCCTGCTTGCCTTAGCAAAGATTATTATTTTTAATTATTTGAAAAGGGGACATGACAATCTACATTGAAGTAAATTATTTTTAGATTGTTAATTTTGAAAAAAGAAAAATAGATTCTATATTATCATCCTTTCCATGCGTGGGTCAATACAACATACCACCCTAGGAGAAATCGATTGCTAGCTGCTCACATGCATTCTCGCTGTGATTCATGCTAAACAAGATTTGGCCCTGTTATTATCAATAGTTTAGATTGGATGTACGTGGTTTGTGGAGATTGGTAGTGGCAGTGAGGCAATAAGTGCACATAACCTAGAAACTTCCCCACATGCTGCCTATAAATTTCCTAATTTTTGGGTTACAAAATTTAGAAAAAGCCCCAAGAAATTACACATAACCAATCATAAAATGAGAATAAGTATTTAACAATTAAATTTTAAATCAAACTTCACATCAACCTTTACGAAACTTTGAAAAATATCATGAGTTTAATTAATAGGAGGGGTAAAAAAAAAATATTAGTTCCCTTCCTTTTAAAAGGTAGGGACTAATAACCAAGACTAGTTACAGTGCAATAAAAATCTACTAAGAACTTAATTCTAGTTCATTTTCTTCTTCCTATTCATGGGGAGCATCATCGCCACCCAATGTCCTTGTCATTGAAAATCTCTTCTAAATAGATTAAACTATATTGTTGTAATGGTAGAATTAGGATTATAATGATAATTATTATAGGGTTAGGAAGATTGTTTTTAAAATGTGTGTGTGTGTGTGTGTGTGTGTGTGTGTGTGTGTGTGTGTGTGTTTTAAGAGTGTTTACGTGATTAAGTTTACAAAAAAAAATCTAAATAATTTGAATAGTGTTAAGTTTAAATATTAGTAAACATAAAATATTCATTAAATGATCAAATGGAGGGGTCTAGAGTCATCTAATTGTTTGGGTTTATTTTGAATAATTGGTGTAATAGTGAAATCAGCATGCTCATGATGCTTTCTTAATTGACTTAAGAAGATAATAATATATTTTCGAAAATATCATATCTTTAGAATAAGTATGATCAAATTTATAAAAAGGTTTTTTTTGCATAGATAAGATTAAAGCCTAAATATTAATAAACATAAAAGGTCATTATGTGACGAGACCTTAGATGGAGCAAAGTCGTAATCATTTAATCTTTTTGGGCTTAGTTTGATTGATATGATTATCTACTAAGAAGTGGCTCACTCATATTAAGTTTTGTTCATAATTAATCATCAATTAGAGTGTTTACATGATAGAATCTAAAATAAAATTTAAACTTTGTTTGAATAGGACTAAGCTCAGACATCAATACACATAAAAAGTCACAAAGTGATGAGAGAAACATCAATTAGAGGGGGGTTTTGTTTGTTTCTAGTATTAGTCTATGTTTTGGCTAACAATTGAATGTCATTTAGCTATTTTATCCTATTGGAAGCATTTTGTAAGTAGGGTCTTAGGTCCCTCCAAGACCTATTTTATCCTTAATAAAAAACATCAATTGGAGGGGATAATGATCATTGAGTCATATGGGCTCAACTTTATCCATACGATTATCTATCAAGAAGTGCTACACTTCTACTATGACTTTTTTTAATGATTTGACATGTACTAGAACATTAATGAGATCAAATTTAGAATAAAAGACAAAAAATGATTTAAATAGAGTTAGCCACATATTGATAGACATGAAAAGTCACCAAGTAATGAGAGAGACCCTATGTAATGCCTCGCCTATGGATCCAAAAGAACTGACCTAAAGTTTTACTAAGTTTGCCAAACAATTTTTTTTAAAGATAACATATAACAACAATTATAAAACAACGAAAGAAAATAACATACAATCATACAAAAGCAACACATAAGCATATTACATTCCTTAAGGATCCCAAGACGTTGAATCACATTTAAATTTAAATAATACTAAATCCAATATATAACACATCCACATTAAAGATTAACTACAAGTTCAAATCCATTTAAATAATATACATTTGTCTCGAATGGCACTTGGCAATAATTAGAATGCACAATCATCCACTGTACATGTCACAGGGTATGAAAGGCTAAAAGAATATACATCATAAAATAGATCACATCATCTCTTAAAGATCCATGAAATTAAAATACATACAATAAACATAACCATTCATCATAGTACACAAAGATAGAATGAAAGGAAATGCAGAACAAAAAACTCTAGCTACGACATCAAACTAACAGATCTCAAAGGTAAAAGTTAAAAGCACTACCACCTAGCCTCATAGGAACCCAAAAAGGTCCACTTCCATTGTGTTGAGGAGATAGTCTCAAGTCCCAAATAGGATAACAATCCCAAAAGTCAAAAGTAATATCTAGGTCAAGGGAATATCTGAAAGCAATCTAACTCAAGGTACCAAGATATAAATGACGCCTAAACCCAAAGGCAAACAAAGACACATAGGGAATCTACTATGCAACTAGGAAAGTGTCATTCCATGAGTCAAATTTAAGGTTACCTTGGTAGTTTGACTTGACTTTGGCCCCCTAGTGACTCTATGCAACACTAGTATCCTTTCGTATTGACAAAGCATACTAATGATGCATATTCACAATCAAGTGTCCTCTCTACTCCCATCCTAGTTTGTACTAGCACTCGAGGCATAAGCAAGGAAATACAAAGACTCTTATTAGTTCATTTTACTCTCATTTAGTGTAGTGTTTTCACTTATTGAAACAACCTACAATGGGTTACCCAGGCAGCCACTTTGGGCTCCGACCTCCATTGCAAGTCACTTCCCAACATTACATACAGATAACCTACCTTGAGCTCAACAAAGCAAAAAGATCTCAAAAGACCAAAAACCATACATCAATTCTCTAAACAAGCAATTGACAAGTACCGAAATCACTTGGTCAAAGTACAAACATCACTAATACAATTATCCTAACATGACTAATCCAAGAAAATACACATAAACCAAATCATAACATCATCTGTGATCACCAAAACAATACTTCTTGGCCTCTAGTAAACATCCTAAAATTAGTCAACACTCTAAGTCAACCCCAAACCCAAAACATAAGACAACATACATTTAACTGTGTAGTTTCATAGTTTTGTTTGATTTTGAAAACACATAGTCTGAATTTATAGTAAGGTTTGAATTTTCATAAATCAATGTAAGTTTTTGAACTGATAAGGTTTACGAATTTCTCTTTTTACAGCTTAACTCATTTCCCATTTTAGATCAAATCGCACAATTCCCCTTAACTTGAGAAATTACAAAGATCACAATTAAATATCATAAAATAACTTAAAAATAATTATTTATTAAATTATTAAAATAATAATTATTGATTATTAAATAAAATAATTACAATTCTATTAATAATCAAAATTATTAAATAATAATAACAATAAATAAATTTAAGCATTATTAAATAATATTTATCATTAATTTAAATTTAATTGAATTCCATTAATTAATTTCAATTAATAATTGACATTGAATAAACTATATTACTAAATTAATAATTAATAATTAATTAATAATTAATCAAAACTATTAATAAAGTTCTTTAATAACTAACATTTCATAATTTCATATTTATTAAAAATTAATATTTTAATAGAAAATTTATTATTTTAATTTTAATTTAATAAAATAAAATTTAGAAAAAAAACTTCAAAAACTACAAACTTACCCTATGACTAATTTTTAAAGCCTGTAGGCTATTCACTATTGCGGCAGCTTTGCTGTCATGACAATAGAGTATTGCCTATAACAGTACTTCTATTGTCATGACAATAGGGTCTGTCGTGCGCAACCTTTTAAAGGTTGTCGATAGCCATCTCACTACCATGGCGGGTGGGGGAAGATGGGAGGTGGGGGTTTGGTGGCCCCACCTCCATTCAATTTATTTATTTTTTTAAATTTTAATATATATATTAAAAAAAACTTTGTTTAATAATAAACAAAACAACCCACCACCCCAAACCTCCCCCCTCCCCCCCCCCCCCCCCACCAAATTTTATATATATATATATAAACACTAACAAAACTATGACAAGGAAAATCTGATAAACTAGGTGGTTTTTGCATTCTAACAATTCAATCTCTTCCTAAAACCCTTTCTGATTAAAATATCAACTATTTAATCTACAAAACGAGGGTTTCTAATTTCCCAACCCTCATATACATATAGAATTCGATACTAATATCAATAAAATTCACAATGGAAGATTCATCTTAAATAAACCTCAGAAAACAGATTTAACAGACACGATGAAGTCATGAATTTTGAAGAATAGAATTCACTATGCAAATAAACCACAAGATTCTACTTGAATCTGATGCTAATACAAAACCACATGAAGAATGCGAGAAATCTTCTTTCCTCTGAAACCCTTCTTTATGAAAATCCCTTCTCCAAAATCTCGGTCTCTACAAAATGAACTCCCAATCTCTGATAAGGAGTTCTCCCCTAAAATTGGGGTGTTGATTCTGCAATCACGCGAGGGAACTTGTTGATCACCATTCTTTTTAATATTTTATTACTTTTTGAATATTCATGCACACTTTTTGCAATTTAAAATATCTTTATTAAATTAACTTCTCTTTCTCTTTTAAATTAATTTTTGAAGCATTTTTGATAAAAATATTTATTAACTTAAGTAATAATAATATTTAGCATTTATTTAAAAATGATCTCTTAAATATTTTATTATTACATTAAATAAATATTATTACACTCTAAAATTACAACTATAATAATATCTTTAAATTTAATTAATTTCTCAATTAATTAAATATAATTAAATATTGAAATTATCTTAATAATTTTCCATTAAATTAAATCATTAAATATTATTTTTATTTGATTTAATTAACAGAAAAATCACCATAGACCCATAAGACGAAATATGAAAACCCATCATAAAATACAATATACAAGATCAAACACAAGGGTTATAATCATGAATTTATGTCATATGACGAATTCAAAAGGGTAATCATCTCGGATACTTGTCCTAATTTCTAGGACAATTGATTTAAGGTCAGGATTCAGACTAAAGAATTTATCTCCCCTCTCTTACCATTGAGATATTGTGATAGGGTACACTCATCCTGGCAATTCAGGGAAGTCGATACCCAATACCTGCAATTTGCATAAAATCCACACATATACAAACACATATATTCTAAACTAAATAGACGATGGTAAGAAGTGGTGCATTGTGTAGATCCCGACTAGCATGTGACTATGGCCCCCTTCCTTAACAACATCAGAAATGTCAAACATAAAGAAAAATAAACATGCAAGTATGGGGTAAGTAACCATAGAAAACATGTATAAATAATCCATCTAACAAACATCATTAAATAACTACAATCACTGTAAATAATCATCATCAAAGTATAATCATGCATACATGAAATAACTAGTACCAAAGTAGTCTCATCATATAATCAACTATGCATGAAAACAATATCCAATAATCTGGAAAACAATGTCATTGATCATCAAGCATTAACATAAACTAGCCTCAAAGAGTTCAGCAATAATAACTGAAAAGTAAACTAGGGGTAGGAACTATACCCTAGTTGGAGGGGGGCCATGGTCATATAGTCATTTGGACTCATTTTGTTATTATAACTATATATAGACAAGTACTACACTCAAAACAAGTTTTCTTTATGATTTGTTGTTAATTTCTACCTCTTTCATATCCATTTACATTTTTTTTGTTACTTGACTTAGTATTATCTTTGTTTATACATGTGAACTTGTATATTTGTTGTTTACACATTATTTTAACCTGCATGCACACTCATATCTTTATATTATTTCATTGCCTTAAAAGAACTTCACATCTTGAGTGTAATGCCCCACCAAGGGATCCAAAGAATTAACCTAGAATTTCACTAAGTTTGGTAGCATTTTTTAAATTTTTTTTAAAAAAAAAGAGAAGTAAATACCACAAATAACTTATGCACCATAACGGAAGCAATAGCAATGTCCATCTAAAAATAAACATAACATACATAATAGATTACATTCTTTAAGGATCCCTTAACGTTGAATTACATCTAAATCAACTAACACTATTTAATCCATCTAATATAACAACCACATGAAATAATAATGATAAGTCCAATGTTTATACATTACATTTCTAAATGCTCAATCATCCACTGTACATGTCACAGGGTATGAAAAGCTTAAAAGAATATACATATGTGGAATAAGGTACATCATCCTTTTCTAATCCATGATACATCAAAGTAAAGATAATCACATGATACACATGATACATCATCATGGAAGATATATACATCCGTCATAAAGATCAAACATAATAAACTAAGTGCACGGTTCCTCCCAACTGTTAATAGCATCATTAGGCCATCGTGGGCCCTAGCCATCCCTCCGTGCATAACATTCCAAATCACCGAAAAGATCATTGGTATTAACATAGTAGGAATGCGACTCCTAACATATACTATATCATATGCAGAAAGTAATCTAACATGCAAATAAAATCATAAGATAACATCATCTAACATATGCTAATCATCAATGAAAGGATACATATCCACCATCATGAAGGATGCATCAACCACGATGTCTCAATGAATCTCAAATGATAAGAGTGGAAAAACACTACCACCCGACCGTGTGGTACCTAAGTGGTCCACTCACATTGTGCTGAGGAGATAATCTCAAGTCCCAAATAGGCTATCCAAAACACATAGCATAAATCTCTATAAGTCCAGGAATCCTAAAAGTATACTAACTCAAAGGTTCCAAGCACAAAATTGACATCTAATTCCCAAAGGCACACAAAGACATGTAGGAACCTACTATGCAAGCGAGAAAGTGTCATCACATATATCATGTACAAGTTACCTTGGCAGTTAGCTAAACTCCACTGGTCCATACTGATCCTCATGCAGCCACTAGTATCCTCTCATACTGACGAGGCATACTATGGAATGCAAGGTCGCAACCATGCATTCTCTCTACTCCCATCCTAGTCTGTACAAGCACTCAAGGCATGGTCGAGAACAAAACAATTATCTTTTTAGGTTCATTTAGTTAGTATTAGGTGTGAATGTTTTCACTTTTTAACCAACTTACAATGAGTTACCCTGGCAGCCTCTTAAGGCCCCGGCCCCCATTACAAGCCACTTCCCAACACTACAAGCAGATATCCTACCCTAAGCTCATGGAATCATAAATCTCAAAATCACAAAAGATAATCCATAATAAGAACATCAAATATGCATAAAAGCATCAAATCTCCATGAGCAAGCATCCATAGAAAATCATGACCACAACAACTCTCCATTGGCAACTAAAGCGTCACTAATAATCAAAAGTATCCATTGGTTCTCAATAACCAAAATATATCTCAAATCATACTGATTGAAGACTCCAAAATGGTTGAGTCAAAACATGTCACAACACGACATCATAAAATAACATTTCAGTCCCATCATGGCGACTAGAAAATAACCAAAGATAACTGATTGATGATCCAAAAATGGTTAAGTCAAGTGTCTCATATATAAGAATCTCAACTATAACAATCAGTAATTACAAACATTACATAGAGCATTCCATCACATAACCATGGTTGGGTTTATAAAGATCAAAATTAAAACATCATCATGACATCACAATCACATAACCCCCAAGCCTCTGGTAGACGTCCTATAACTGGTCAACACTAGTCAACCCAAAGCCCAAAACAATAGCATAAAGAATACACAATGCAAACACATGTTTTAGTTTTGCTAAATTTACATCATTGAATTAAATGTAGAGGTCTCAGTTTACGTTTCCAAGTTTGGAGAATGAATGGAGGACCATTTTGTACGTTTTTCCTAACACATGTATTGTTTTGGATGGATAAAAGTTTTCCTTTATAAGTCTAAAATCCATCTTCCAATTATAATATTTGTTTGAAAATGTCCCCCACCAAACTACCAATTAAATTTCATATACTTTATTTAATAATTTAAAACAATTAATTAAATCTTAATAGTTGAATATTATAAAAGAGTTCACCATTAGAAAAATGAACCTTTGATATAAATCATTTATCAATTATATAATAATTTAAATTTATTAATAACATATTTACATACTTACATATATACATACATATATAAATATATAAATAATTATTATTATTACATTTTATAAAATTGAACTACAACAAATTCGATTGATACAATATAACATATTTAAATTTATTAATAGTGAAAATTTGATTTCATATATATAACATGTCACAACTGTTAACAACACATCTATAATTGTGTACCACCGGTGGTACGCAGGACCCTGCGGTCGCAGGGCCTGCGACGTCACTGTCGTAAGTACTGCGATGTCACTGTCGCAAGTACTGCGACTGCAGTGGGTACGGGGGCGTGGGTCTCGTCCCCTCCCACTTTTAAATTTACATTTTTTTTTTTTTAAAATCGCATAAATGATTTCATTCGCCGTTTAATATATGCAATTTCGATTTTAACAAAGTTTTTCTTTGAATAACGCTCTTAAAATGTATTCAATCAATCATGGTACGATATCATTCAATTTTTATTTAAATAAATATATATGTATATATACATATATATATATATATATATGTAAAGTTATATATGTATATATATATATATGTGTGTGTGTGTGTGTACATATATATATATATACACACACACACACGCAGAGTTTTATCAAATATCACAGCATATAAACATGTATACATATACATACATATATATATATATATATAATTGTATATATATGTATATGTGTATGCAAATTCGAAAATATAAACATGTATATACACAATTTATTTAAAAATTTCAATTTTCAAAAATTTTCCTATAAACTTTTTGATCTCAAATTTACCCAATAATTCATCTAATGGTTTTGGCTACAATTTAAACCCTAGCCTCGTGTTCTCTATGCATATAATCAATTTTAACTACCCATATTGAGAATGCATACAATTAAAATAGAAAAATCCTTAGAAAACATATGGAAGACACGAAGAAGACAAGAAGGGCAAGATGCAGAAATAGCATAAATAAAATCACAAGAATCTAGCCGGATTTTGATGCTAATTCACTCTTCCTCAGAAAAATCGTAGAGCAAGCTCCTCCCTTCTTTAGAGTTCCCGAGTCCTCCAATGCTCCAAATGCTCTCCAAACACTATGTCTAAGCTTCTAGGAATGCCTGAATATAAAGAGCTCTCAAGAAACACCTAGAATGTCTCTAGAAACAGCTAGAAGGTGTCACCAACTAAGCATGTGTCTTTTCCAACCTTCTAGATGAGTCATAAGGTTGTAGACACCATGTGCTTAATTGGTGCACTAACCCTCATGTTGTTGACATATGAGAAATAAAAAAGGTGCATTGACTCCTAGGCAAGCTTATAACTCTAATTTACTTTTTATATAATTTCTATTTAAATTTTTATAACTTTCATTTTAATTTTTATAAATTTTATTATTATTATTTATTTATTACTTTATTATTATTTTATAATTATTATTAATTTAATTTCTAATTTTCTTTTATTTAATTCTTTTTCCTTAATTAATTCTCATTTAATTAATTATAATCAAAATATCAAATATCATGATATTTTATATTAATTTTCTCCAAATAACTAATTTATTAATTAAATCTTTTTATTAAGACTTAATTAATAGAAAATTCACCATAGACCTCCAAGATAAAATATGAAAATCCATCATAGAACAAATCACACAAAATCAGTCTAAAGGGTTAAAAATCACAAAATAT
Organism: Cupressus sempervirens; assembly: GCA_028749045.1. Lineage (NCBI taxonomy): Eukaryota > Viridiplantae > Streptophyta > Pinopsida > Cupressales > Cupressaceae > Cupressus > Cupressus sempervirens. The sequence continues at coordinate 547,427,480 of CM053790.1, read as the reverse complement.
GTCATCCAACACATTCGGTGGGTAAAATATCTAGATACTTGTCCTACCTCACTAGGACAAATGGTTTAAGGGTTTGGGATTTGGGCTTGAGAATTTATCTCCCTTCTCTTATCATTGAGATAGTGTAATAGGGTATGCTCATCTTGGCAATTCAGGGAAGTCGATACCCGGTACCTACAACTTGCATAAAAACCATGCATGTACATACAATATATATTAAGATAAGCTAAATAGGCAATGGCAGGAAGTGGTGCATCGTGTAGATATCGGCTAGCAGGTGACTATGACTCCCTTCCTTAACCACATCAGAAATGCCATACAATATGAACAAACACGCACACCATACACATGGAAGTATGGGGTAAGTATCCATAATAAAGCACATGAGATAATAAACTATCTAATTAATCATCAACAATAACTGAAAACAATGTAATGATCATCATGCATACATGAAATATAAAGTCTAAATGATCTCATCATATACCAACTGAATCCATAACATAATGTCTGATAGTGTCAAAACAATACTACTAATCCATCAACATAAAACTAGTCTAAGATAGTCTGATAATGATAACAACAATATGTCCAGAAAGATGTGAACGAGGGCAGGCACTACATTGAGTTGGTTCTATATATGCCAACATTGACTGCACAATTTTCTAAATTCTTAGTTTTTCTTTACCGTGCTTGTAATATGACTATCACAATTATTCCTACTTCAAAACCTGATATAGATAGATCTATGCCTATTTTCCACAAAAAATGTAATGACTGTAAAAATAAATACTCACATAATCCAATGTGTTTTCATTGATTTTTTCTCTTTGAAACGTGCAAAGATATGTCGTGCTATGCTATGATGGGGTTATGTTGTCTGGAGCATACTTGTGTCAAAATTAGATATCCTCTTTATAGGCCCATGTAGCTCCTATTTACTCTTCCTTTATAATCAAAAGAAAATTACCTAAATCTTGCTCATCCAACTTATTGCAAACTAAACTAGGAAAGCATATACATGTACTAGTAAAGCATGTACAACATCTCTTGCCTAATAAAACTCATGAATACCTATACATATCATTTATCTTAAAAATTTATTCATCATCCTCATAAATTAGACACTATATGTATAAAGATATTGTTGCAAAGTCTTCACAACTCCATCCCATTGAAATGGGGTCCCCATCATTTATATATTTTTCACATAGTCAATTGCATATGAGGAGGTGTCTAGAATCCTCCCTTCTTCAATTTTTTTATTCAGGCTCTTCCTATTTATAGAAGTATGGTTTAGGCTACTCCTATTTACTTTCTCAAGGAATTTGATGTTCTTTCACAAAAATTCCTTTGGAGTGGTAATTTTTGTAACTCTTTAAATGGAGTTTGATTAGCTGGGAGACTATTTGCATGCCTAAGAAGGAGGGTGGCCTTGGCCTCTGATTTGCTATCTTGAGTAGCAAAACTTTGGCTAGTAAGCTTTACTGGCAATGGTGCTCTATAAAAAGTCATCTCTAGGCTCATATAATTACTCATAAGTATAAGAGGCGTTGATCCTGTGGCCCCATGGTGTGGAATACTCTCAAGATTGATGCTCAATTGGTTAACAGGGACCTTTTCTAGATATGTAAGGGAGGCTCTGAGGCTTTGTTCTGGTCTGATGTTTGGGATGACAACCCTCCCATCTTATCCATTTGCGCTCATCTTCAAACTTTATGCTATTCTTTTCTTGCTATTGGATGGGATAAAGTGGCTCATTATAAGACTCCTTATCAACTAGGTCTTGTTGCTATATATAGATGGAAGTGCTCTTTAGATTGGCCTCCTAAGGGCTCAAAGGCAGACCACCAGGATCTTTATAGGATTTTGGCTTCTAGAGAGTTTTGTTCTCTAGTAGGGCTAGATGTTTTGGCTTGGGGTGGTACCCTATCTGGTAAATTTTTTTTTTATGTTGGGTACCAAGAGATTACTAGACAATTGTTAGGGGATGTTGAGGTCCCTTGGTGGGAACAGGTTTGGAATAAGTTTTCTTGGTCCAAATGTGATTTCTTCATGTGGTTGGTGGCTCACAATTGATGTCTTACATGGTATGGTATTTTCAAATGTGGGTTCCAAGGCCCATCTTTTTGTGTGTTATGTGGTAATGGAGTGGATTCTATCTCTCATCTCTTCTTCCATTGTTCCTTTTCTAGCTTGGGGATTCTCTTGTCGACATGTTTCCTCCTTGCCCAAGTTTTGGGATCACTCAGGGAGTGCCCCTTCTAAGGCTTCACCTCTTCAAGCTACATGGATTGTTGGCCCTTCTTTTATTCTTTGGAATATCTAGTTAGAGAGGAACTGACAGATCTTTTAGGATTTCATGATTGGTGTCATGCAACTTTGCTAGAATATTTCCCACTCTCTTCAAGAAACTATACAGGAAAAGTGTGAGTTAGGTGGAAGCATGGATCTTGGTAGTCTTTCTATTTGCAGATGCCTTAAATTTCATTTTCAAGATGGGTTCTCACGGGTTGCTGGTCATTGGTATCATAAAGTTCCAAACCATCCTAGACATCAAGGGAAGAGACAGGTGAAACACGTGGGTCATTGGTCGCCTCCTCCATTTGAAGCTCTCAAAGTCAACATTGATGGTTCTTCTTTGGGGGATCCAAGTCTTGCTATCATTAGGAGTGTGGCTTGATGCAACTCTAGAGAATTTCAATTTCTTTTTTGAGTGCATAAGGGTTGTCATACTAATAATATCATGGAGGCTCTAGCCATTTTACATGATGTGGACCAATGTTGTTTGAGGGGGTGGCACAAAGTTATATATGAATTTGACTCTCAAATGGTGGTGAATTTTCTTACTTCACAGTTTCTTGAGGATGTTAGTTGGCAATTAGATTAAGTTTTTTATCAAACTCTTCTCTTTTTAACTTCTCTAGAGTTTGTTAGTTTTAATTATATTCCTTGAGAATGGAACAGAGTTACTGACTATTTGGCCAAATGGGCATCTGATCATGCTCAGGATTGGAATATTGTGAATAGGGGGAAAACTTCCCTTAGATCTGCATCTTGAGTTAGATGAGCTTGTTGCTTAGGATAGATCTCCTTGTTGAGCTCTCCTTTTTGTTTCTCATTTTGTCTTAATAAAATTTTAACCCTCTTTTAGTAATTTTTACTATCCTCCATCACTATAAATATCTGCACTCTCAAGAATTGGACAATCCTCTCATATGTTAGATTTCATTGTGGATAGAGGAATTTATCCTCTCATATGTTAGATGGCACTATAGGTAGAAGATTTTATCCTCTAAGAAATGTATTTAATGCCCAACATTTAAATGGTGTCTTTGTATCATAAATTCCTCATTTGGAAATAATGAGTCTAAGTGGATCATGGGTAAGGTGTGAGAGATGATTTTTTTTTTAAAGAGAAAATTTCCTCTATGGAATATGGATTTCGCTCTCCATTGAGGATTTGATCCTATCAAGCTTTTAATCTTGCTCCCTTCACTAATTTTTTTTCTTTGGGGGAAGTTTAGAGATTTTTTATTATTAAATTAATGTCACAACCTTGTTGCCCTGTAGAGGCCCGAATGAATTTAAAAACCATTTGTTTAATTTGTCAACTAAACAACAAGACAACCTCTTACTAAGGACTATTTAACTCCCCCCCAACCTATATAAGGAGCATACTAAGGTTTATTTCAACTCCTAGACAAAATACTACCTTTACCCGTAAAATGTGAACCTTGCCAATGTTTAAGTGCATTTTATTATTTTCTAAAAGCTCAAGAACAAGGATTTAAGTGTAAGTTTATTTCAAGGTGAGTGAAATAAAAAATTTCATTTGAGAGAAATATTTTTTCATTTGAGCGAAATAATTTTGTTTTCTATTGAATGAAGTTTTTTTCATTTGAGTGAATTAATTTTTATTTGATTAAAATATTTTTCATTTGAATGAGATAATTCTCATTTGGGTTGAAATAATTTTCTTTAGAGGGGGTTTCGTTCTACCATATGAGGCACAAGGTTTGACCTAAGTTTTAAATGTGTGCGATGACTCCTTCCTTTTTAATAATAAAATGTTCTCAAACTTGCTAAAGTTAACGATATCAACTCATTCTGGTAAATGTCATATGTTTGGGTAATCCATGCAAGTATTCATATGTACAAGCACATATTCTTATATACATCTTCCATGGTTTTTCCTACTATAACTATGATAGTGATTAGGTACTAGGTGAATTTCAATTATCCACTGAAATGAATCTTTCTAAATTTATTCTTTAACTATATGTATAGTCAAACAAGGGTGTTGATCTTATATAACAAGTCACAAGGGCGAGAACTAATTTAACAACAAAGTAACCAAGACTAGTTATAGTGCAATAAAGATCTAATAAGAACTTAATTCTAGTTTGTTTTCTTCTTCTATTCATTGGGGAGCATCATCACCACCCAATGTCCTTGTCATTGAAAGTCTCTTCTAAATAGATTTAACTATATTGTTGTAATGATAGAATTAACGTAATAATGATAATTCATATAGGGTTAGGAAGATTTTTTTCAAAAAATCTATGTTTAAAGAGTTTTTATGTGATTAAATTTATAGTAAAAAAATCTAAATATTTTGAATAGTATTAATTTAAAATATTAATAAACATAAAAAAATTCATTAAATGATCAAATGGAGGGGTCTAGAGTCATCTAATCATTTGGTCCATTTTGACTTATTCATGTAACACTAAAATTAGTATACTCATGATGCTTTCTTAATTGACTTAAGAAAATAATAATATATTTTCAAAAATATCATATTTTTAGAATAAGTGTGATCAAATTTACAAAAAGATTTTTTTTTTCATAAAGAAGATTAAAGCCTAAATATTAATAAACATAAAAGGTCATTATGTGACGAGAACAACCTTAGATGGAGCAAAGTCGTAATCATTTAATCTTTTGGGGCTTAGTTTGATTGACATGATTATCTACTAAGAAGTGGTCCACTCATATTAAGTTTTATTCATAATTAATCATTAATTGGAGTGTTTATAGGATTGAGCCAAAAATAAAAGACAAAATTTGTTTGAATAGGCTAAGATCAAACATCAATAAACATAAAAAGTTAGAAAGTGATGGAAGCAACATCAATTAGAGGAGGGTTTTCTCTATTTTTGGTGTTAGTCTATGTTTTGGCTAACAATTGAATGTCATTTAGCTATTTTATCCTATTGGAAGCATTTTGTAAGTAGGGTTTTAGGTCCCTCCACAAATTATTTTATCCTTAATAAAAAAACATTAATTAGAAGGGATAATGATCATTGAATCATTTGAGCTCAATTTTATTGATACAATTATCTATCAAGAAGTGCTACACTTCTATTATGGTTATTCTTAATGATTTGGCATGTACTAGAACATTAATGAGATTAGGTTTAAAATAAAAGACAAAAAAATGATTTAATAGAGTTAGCCAACATATTGATAAACATGAAAAATCACCAAGTAATGAGAGAGATCTTAGTAAGAGGAGCACCATGGTCATATAGTATTTGGATTCATTATTATTATTATAATTATATATAAACAAGGAGTACACTCAAAACAAGTTTTGTTTATGATTTGTTGTTAATTTCTACTTCTTTCATATCCATTTACATTTTTTTGTTACTTGACTTAGTATTATCTTTGTTTATACATGTGAACTTATATATTTGTTGCTTACACATTGTTTTAACCTACATGCACACTTGTCTCAATATTATTTCATTGCCTTAAAAAAACTTGACATCTTGAGTTGGCTTTGTATGTGCCATGATTGGCCATAGAATTTAAAACTCATCTCAATTTTCTAAATTCTTATATTTTTTTTATATATATTTTTTAGACTATAGGAATCGGTGCAACACGGCCCCCCTATAAACTGCAGTGTGCCTGATAAACTTTTTAACGTGACCAGTAGTGCTGGGGTGACACGCCCACCAGTACCACGAGGACGGGGAAGACTAGAACCCGTGACCAACCCCTTGCAATAGGGAAGATTCAGCCAACCGAGCTAGGGCCCCCGCCCTAATTCTTATATTTTCTTTACTATGCTTGTAATGTTGGAAATACAATAGGACAAGTAAACTTAGAGGGGGTTGTGGGGGGGGGGGGGGGGGGTGTGTGAATTAGTGCTTCAAGATTTTAACCATAAAATCATTCACCTTGCATCCATCTCATAATTCAATAAGTAATTTGAAATACCAAATTAACCATATACATCCATAACATGAAAGTAAAAACATTCAACACATGTATGACACAAGATATTTGGCTACCCATATACCCTCCAAGGAGAAGGTAAAGCTGGGGTGGGGATGGCATCCACAAATGTCCACTACTATAGTAGTAAAGTGTATCCAATGAAGGTTACAATGTTTTGATCATGAAACATGATCTACCCTATGAAAGGTTTGCCCTGTTAAAGGCTTGCAAGATTGTTAGATCTTACCCTGTTAAAGGATTTCAACACCCTATTAGAAGTGTTCCTAGTAGAAGGACTTAAACTTACAATGAAGTAAGCACCCTATTAAAGGATTTACAATAGCTTGTTAAGAATACTCTACTAAGAGATTTAACTGATTCACCTATTAGAATATCTCAACAATGATCCTTCGGTTAGCACTCTGTTGCTTGATGGTAGATCGCCTCTTTCCTATTGTATACTTTTCCTTTCCTCTATTCTCCTCTAACTGATTTTGCTATGTATCACAACTCCTTAGTCACCATGAATGCTTTTTTTACACATGAAAAATTCACTCTTTTCTCATTACTACATTCATAAAATTTTTAGGGTTTGTCCTTCTTAAGAAGACCTAGGTGACTTAGGGTTAAGTATGAATCAACAATTTTGATTCACCCATATTGTCACTTAATCCTTCCCTTTTCTTGATTGGATTCATGTACTACATAGGGATCATCAATTAAGATTTCTCCTTATTATCTAAGATCACAAAATAATCCTTGAGTCGACTCTAAAATAGTTGACATAGTGGTTTGTGCCATTATGAACAACTATGTCAAAACTATATAACTCTGCATCTAAAGTCCCTGATGCTTGGCATTGCCTGTAACTTCAATGATGCCACTCAAAATCTAAATGGCTTGGCACATACTATCTATTTGACATCTGAGTGACTCGGCATGCACTTCTTACTCAACACTTGAATCACTCAATACATATTGTTGCTCGACACTTAAGTGACTTGACATGCATTAAGTACATAACTTATAAATGACTTAAGTGCATAGACACTCATTTTTCAAAACCAATTTGAGATCAACAATCTCCCCCTTTGACATGAGTGACAAAAACACTTGGTCATGCATGAATGATCTTCACTTATGAGCATAACTTAGATATTCAATATCTTTGTTTGGCTTATATACAAAATTTCAAAAAAAATCAAAATTTTGCAAAAAACATGACTTATCAATCATACCTCAAAATCTCATAACTCCCCCTGAGTTAATTGTGTTGTTTTGTATCTATACCAAAATCATTCCTCCTACTGAGTAGATTTGCATAAGTTGATCTGTGTACTTTATTTTTGTCATTGACTCCCCCTTGCTCAAAAATAGTAGCTCCCCCCAAAATAGTATCTCCTCCATTATCTTTCCCATACTTCTTTTTTCTCTTATTTCTCCCCCTTTTTGATACTTATGTCAAAGGGTTATACACTTACAGTGTGTTTTTCAAAAAATGTTTTATGGACCTCAAGCATATTTTTTAAAGTAGCATCCCAATTGTCACAAGATACCTCCAATGATTTTATTTGGATGGCCAGCTCAGCAGCAAGGTGTACTAAGCCTTTATGAGTAGAAATATGAAAATCTTTCTTCATGAGTGTTTCATCAAAGGTTAGTTCCTTGTACAATATCTCCATATGTGGAATCAACATAGGTTGGATGATGACTAGTTTAGCCTTTATGTTTGCTTCATCTGCATGTAACACTGCTAACTGACTTTGGAAGTTTAGGAGATTCTTGAAATTTTTCTCACTCTAGGCTGGAGACCTTGGTATAGTTATGCCAATTGACTACATATGACTCTCCAAATTTATTATGTGGCTCCTAACTTCCTACATGAAAAGTGTTGGATTACATAGTTTTGTGTCTAAAGAGAAAACGTTCTCTAGTACCTTCTTCACATTATCAATTTTGGTTGCTAACTCAACCTATGATAGTGCAATAGAACTTGATATCTTTTCATTAACCTTATTTTGAAACTTTCTTTCAAACCATTCAAGTAATTTCACATTTGAATCTAGGTATGTGTCATTAACCTTCTCAACTAAGTTGGTTAACTGCTCTATGATAGGCTTTGTTTCTTCTAGTGCTAGTAGGATAAATGCATCAAGAAAAATTTCCTTGATATCTAGCAAAGCTTGCTTCTACCTATGCTCCCTTTTGAGCAGTTCTTGGTTTTTCTTCTTTACAAGAGCATCATGTAGTATGCTTATCTATTCAATAGTGGTGGTTACAAGATCAAACTTTGGAAACTCAATCACTTCATCCAAGTTCACATCACCAAATGATGTAACTTTAGCTACCTTGGATGTGCTTAGAATCAACCTTGATGATTGTAAAGTTATATCTTCTATACTCGGTCTGTGAAGAAATTGACTTGGAGGAGTAGCAGTTTCTGGCAAAGTCACCAATTTTTGTATTGCTAGTTTCTCCTCAGGTTTTATAGTCAAACTTAGCTCTTTAATCCTATCCTTTTTTTTCTTTACATTCTCAGTTGTATCTTGATCTTGTGTTGTAGGTGCAAGAGTAAAATCCTGTCCTATTTGTGCTTGTGTTCCTTCATTCTCTTCTTTTTCATCTTTTTGCTCTCCATTTGTCTCATCCTTGTCATTTTCTTTTTCCTTTTCATTTCCTGAGACTGGAATACTTTGTACCAATGTAAAAACAATAGAATTTTTTATCTCCTTCCTTTGATATACTATAATAGGTAATGTAGCTTGTACCATGGTGGATTGAGGAGGGGTTGTAGATGTCTCTTATGTCTGGATTTTCTCCCCTATAGATGCCTTGTTTGCCTTGTCAATCTCATCAACATTTACCAGTATAGGATTTACACAAAGTTTTTCCTAGATAGTGGATTCTATTAGTATCTTCTTCAAGTCTTACTTTGTAAGGGGATTGATGTTCTAAGTGATAGTATCATAAACATCCTTAATCTTTACAATATCAGTTTCTATATTCAACTCATGTTGAGGATTGGTGTAATTAAAAAACTTACACAATAGAAGAAATAATATGAAATTTTATATAAATACTTGATAATAACTAAGAGTAATAGGCCACTTCAAGGGGGCAACCTCCAAATATCTTCAATGAGAACAGACTTCACAATATGATGTTGAAATAAGACTCACAACCTCCTATATATACCTAATTATGATTAGGTTGAATAGACACAACCCTACATAACACCTAGGCTGACCTACCTACCTAAATAATAATATAATAATGATAACATGACTTAATTAATGATTAAGATAGCCATAAGTTGACTATTCATAACCATATATACACCAATATTAAGGGCATAACATGCCCCCTCTCTTGAAAGAATCATTGTCCTCAATGCTAACCAAATATAGATTCTTTTGAATGAACTCCTCATCCTCCCATGTGACCTCTTCAATTAGTAAGTTCTTCCATTGGATGAGATACTGAGTTAGGATTCTATTCCTCAACTTCTTCATACATGTTTGAAGAATGCACTCTGGTTCCAAAATTCTTCTTCTTTCTTCATCAAGTTCTGGTAGTACTATTTGAATAGGAATATTCTGTCCAATTGCCTTCTTCAAACAAGAAACATGAAAGACTGGATGTATCTTTGTTGTTGGTGGCAACTCAAGCTTGTAGGAAACTTATTATTCTTTTTTTGTTGCTGCATTGAGATTTTTTTATAAGGCTGCAATCTCAAGAAGACCCAGTCCCCAACTTCAAAATTTCTTTCACTATGATGTTGGTTTGCTTCTTGTTTCATTCGATTTTATGTCATAGCTAAATTCTCCTTGAGTCCTGAAAGTACCTATTGTTAATGAAGCAAGTGTTCCTCTACTACCTAAACTCTTGGTGGCACCTTTAATGATAATGTGATGGAAGGAGGATGATATCCATAAATTTCCAAAAATGGAGACATTTTTTATGAGCTATGCAAAGAAGTATTATACCACCATTCTACAAGAGGTAGTTAATCTACCCATTGGGATTGTTTTTCTGATGTGAAACAATGTAGATATCCTTCTGAACATTTATTAACAACCTCAGTTTGCCCATCTAATTGGGGATGGTATGAAGAACTATGAGTCAATTGAGCACCCAAACATGAGAATAAATCTCTCCAAAAGTGACTAGTATAGATAGGATCATGATCACTAACAATAACCTTAGGTGTACCATGTAGCTTTTGGATATTCTCCAAGAAAAAATTTTCCACTATACTTTCTATAAAAGGGTGTGATAATGCAATAAAATGTGCATATTTAGTAAGCTGATCAACTACTACCATGATGACAATATGACCTTTATATTTGGGAAGCCATGTGATGAATTCCATAGATAACTCTTCCCAATGTTGGCTAGGAATAGATAAAGGTTGCAAGAGACCTAGCATCTTAATTGTTTTCCCCTTATTTCTTTGACAAACCAAACATTTAGCCAAAAAAAATTGAACATCACCTTTTAGTGCTTCCCAAAAAAATCCTTGCTTGACTCGATGATATGTCTTCAAAAATCTTGAATGACCACCAACTAGGGACTCATGTAGTTCTTTGAGAATCTTGTGTTTAAGAGCAGAATTCTTGTAGAGATACAAGCGCTCTTTATACCAAAGAATATCCCTCTTTAAACAAAACTTATCTGAAGTACTAGGGACACTTTTTATTTGCTAGATGAGATTACTTGTTGCAACATCATTTTTCCACTCTTCTTTAGCTTCTACCACCCAATTTTCTTGTAATATTGAAAGGGCACATAATAAGGCTTCATTTTTTTTATCCTTCCTGGAAAGTGCATCAACCACAATATTTTCCTTCCCTTTCTTATATACAATTTCAAAGTCATATCCCAACATCTTAGTGACCTAGTTTTGTTTCTCTTCTAATGATAGTCTTTGTTCCAAAAAATATTTTGGGCTATCATGATCTATCTTAACCTTGGAGTGTTGACCCATTAAATAAGGCCTCCATTTTTTAACCACATGAAGGATTGCTAGCATTTCCTTCTCGTAAATAGGTTTGAGTTGATTTTTACCTTTTAATTGAAAACTCTCAAAAGCAATTGGTCAACCTTCTTGTATGAGAATTACTCCTATCCCATTTCCTAAAGCATCGCATTCTACAATGAATTCCTTGGTGAAGTTTGGAGTGGCAAGCACTAGAGTTGTACACATAGCCTTCTTCAATTTCTCAAATAATACATTAGCAGATGCATTTCAATGAAAAGAATCCTTCTTTAATAGAGTGGTAAGGGGTGCTGCTATACAACCATAATTCCTCTAAAATCTTCTATAGTATCCTATAAATCCCAAGAAATCCCTCAGCTTCTTAATAGTTTTTGGAATAGGCCATTCCATGATAGCCTTAATTTTGTTAGGGTCCATCTTTACTCCTTCATGTGAAACTATGTGTCCCAAATACTCCACCTCCTTAAGACCAAAAGCACACTTGGATGGCTTAGCATAGAGTTGATGATCTTCAAGTAATTGTAATGCTTGATCTACATGTTGCCAATGTTCTTCCCAAGTCTTGCTATAATTAATATATCATCAAAAAACACTAACACTAACTTTCTCAAGAACTTAAAAATAAAATTCATCAAACTTTGGAATGTAGATGGTGCATTGGTAAGACCGAATGACATCAGCAAAAATTCATAATGACCCTCATGAGTTTGAAATGTTGTCTTACAAATATCTTCCTCCTTAATGTGAATTTGGTGATAACCCAAGCTAAGATCTAACTTGGTAAAATACATAGCTCCATTTAATTCATCTAGAAGATCATCAATGACTGGAATAGAAAACTTATCTTTAATGGTGTACTTGTTGAGCACTTTATGATCTGGATGCATGCACCAAGTTTTATCCTTCTTACGCACCATCACAATAGGCGAGGAGTAAGCACTTTGGCTATGCCTCATAATTCCTGCCTCTCACATTTCGTCAACATTTTTTTCTTTCTTACTTTTTTGTATGTGTGGGTACCTATAAGGCCTAATGTTTGGTGGCTGGCTGGCTAGAACTAATTGCATGGCATGGTCATGATCCCTCTTAGAAGGAAGTCCTTTAGGCATGTCTGCAAGTATCACTGAGTGGTGATCAATTATTTCTTGTAAATTTGGATGAGTAAGAGCATTAGATTGAGAGATTTCTAATGAACATAGCTGGGCTACAAATCCATCTGCATCTTTCTTAAGAAGCTTTTTCATTTGATGAGAGCTTACAATTTACGGGGATTTTGCCTTCAATCCCCTTAGCTCCACTACCTTTCCTTTTGATTGAAATCACATGAATAGTTATTGGAAGTTCATCTCAATTGTTCCCAATGTAGTAAGCCATTGTACTCCCAAAACAATATCTACTGCACCCATGGATATTGCATACATTGGGGTATCAGGTTGATAATCTCCCATGGATAATTTGATGCTATGAAACTTCCCTCAAAAACTAACTATGCCCCCATCTACAATCAAAACATGAAACTTTGGGGCTGGATATATAAAACAATTTAGAAGAGTTCCCAACTTTTTGTTGATGAAATTATGAGTACTACCTGAGTCGATCAACACTGTTACTTTCTGCTTCTTTAAGAAACCCACTACCTTGAGAGTTTGTGGTGTACTGAAACCTAAAAGTGTATGACAAGAAATGATTGGTTAAGAATCATGTGATTCCTCACTTGACTCCATATCTTCCTCTGGTATGGGCTCATCCTCTTCTTCCTCACTTGGACCTTTAATATAGAACAATTTCTTTTCACTACATTTATGTCCTCAACTATATTTTCTATCACAATTGAAACACAACCCTTTTTCTCTTTTCTCCTCAATTTGTTGTTGAGTCAACCTAGTAGGTTGAGGAAGGAAGGTGTTAAATATCCTTTTTCTCTTGTCACATTAGCTCCTTGCTTTCTAGGAATCAAGAACTTCTCCTCTACCCTGCGTACCAATATAAAAGACTCATTTACTAAGATGGGACAAAATATTCCTACCTCATGTTGAATGTGATACTTGAGACCCCCAAAGAATAAATCATTCAAGTTCTCCTCTGTAATTATATCCACTCTTAAGGATAGATTTTGGAATTTTTGAATATAATCCTTAACTGATCCTATTTTTTGAAGCTTAACAAGTTGGCTAAAGAAGTTTTCTGTCACACTATAGTTATATTGTGCTTGGAGTTCTTCTATAAAAATTGACCATGATATAGTGAGACCCTTTTTTCTCCTATTAGTACAAAGCCAATGATACCAAATGAATTGATCTGGTTCTAGATATAAGGAAGCCATTGTGACCTTTTATCCATATGGGATTTGATGTACTTCAAAAAAAATCTCCATTTGATTAATCCATGTTAGAGGATCCTTGCCATCAAATTTGTGCATATCCATCTTTGGAAAAAAATTCCTAGATCCCATAGGATTAATAAAATTTGTGTCATTATTAGTTGACTTGAAGGTTTCATCTTGATTGCTTGAGAGCTCCTTCCTTGTTTCATTCATGTAGGTGCTTAACTATTGGAATATCTTAATGGAAAGAATGCTTCTAAGAGGGGGGGGGGAGGGTGAATCAGAAGTACTAGCTTTTAACCTATTTTTCACAAATCCTTAATAACATAATATTGAAATGTACATGCATGCCTATCAACATTAAGAAATTATGAAAAACACATGTGCATCACCACATAACACTTGAAATTTTGGTAACCCAGAAACCCTCCAAGAATAAGAAGGTAAAACTAGGGTGGGGATGATACCCACAAAATTATTGCAGCAATAATGTTTGACCACTTCTGATGATCTGCCTTGTTAAAGGTCTGCCCTATTAAAGGCTACAACACACTTTTAAATGTGACCTTGTTATAGGATTTACAAACACTTTACATGAAGTGTTACCCTGTTAAAGGATTTAATCACCTATTTAAAGGATCTACAAAACAGCTGTTAATCTAACCTATCACCATAGGGTTTCCTTTCTAACATAGTTGCTAGAGAGTATTAGGTATAATAAACCTGATAGTTTACAATCCTTTGATTGCTAAATACAGGCACTTGATCTGCTTTCTCTAATCTTGATACTCTGAGATCTGATATTCTTCACTCTGAAAATAGTTAGCCTTCCACACCTTCATCTATTCACTCTGTTATTCAATGAGACTTAGTCTTCCTTATAAATACATTCGAAGACTTAGGGTTAGATGTGGATCTATGATCCATATTGAATCTCTGTTTCCCACTCATTCCTTACACTTTTATTATTGGTTGCATGACTTCTCCATTTTTCTTATTGGCTGCATGTAGATTGCATAGGAAATACAAAAGATTTGATCTTATCATTTTAATCCTTCGAGATTCATCATATGTCGGTTATGAAAATGGTTTACATCTGAATTAGTAAAGTTATAAACTCATATGTATATTCTTTGTTACTCGACAGTTACTGATTCCTGATGCTCAACACTTATAACAAATTGACTTACTCGCTTCTATTGCATTCCTGTATTGCTCGGCATCGTCTATGACTCGACACTCAAATATCACTCAGCACTTGTATCATGCTCGGCACCTAAAGTCACTCGGCACTTTTTCTTTACTCAGCACTTGATCTTCACTCTGCACCTGATGACTACTCGGCACCTGAAGATCACTCGACACCTGTTGGATTTCCTGACTCGGCTCATGTTGTGGCTCGGCATACATAGTGTGCTCAGCTCCAATCTAGAAAATGATTAAGTGTTTTGGCACTCAAATGTCAAAACCATTTTGAGAATAACACTTAACATGCTTCGTATATCTAATATATATCCTTGTAGGTCACACATATCCCTCTTAACCTCTTCCTTGAACTTACTAAGTTCCTCATCGGAATTACTATCCTCTGCTACTTTCCAATCTTGATCATAGGATTTCCTAAGTGTGGTAGCATTCTTTTTTGCCTCTTGTTGAAGACCTGTCATGACGAAAAGCAATATTTTTAAAATAAATCACATAAATGAAATTTAAATTCTCTAATTTATTTGTTTATTTTTTTACTATAACTTAGTAGGGCCAAGATACCCTTACTCAAAAAAAAAAATCACAAAAAAAGAGAAAATTTGTTGTGTTGAGAGAGACTTTTCCTAATTTTGCAATATCTTACTTATTTAAAAAAAAAAAATTCTTCAAGCTTTGAAATTTAGGCATCTCTACTATGTATTCAAAAACCCAATACAAGTTATACTCCAATTCGGCAGGATGTTAGGGATATGAAGATCTCAATAAATTGTGTAGAAATAGTAATTCTACAATAAATTTCTCAAATTTGCTCAAATTCCTCTAAATTTTGGACTATAGATTCTTTAATATGGTCTTCAAAAACTATTTAAAAATCTTTGAAAATTTTGATAACATCTGAAAGTTATGCTCTTCCCAAAATCACCCCAATGTTGAGAAAAAAATCTTGCCTCTATGGAGCCAAGATCATGCTTTGATACCACTTGTAATGAAATAACTTGCATGATAGAAGAAATAATATGAAATATTATATAAATACTTGATAATATTTGAGAGTAATAGTCCACTTTGAGGGGGAAACCTCCAAATATCTCCAACGAGAACACACTTCACAATATGATGTTGAAATAAGACTCACAACCTCCTATATATACCTAATTATGATTGGGTTGAATAGACACAACCCTGCATAACACCTAGGCTGACCTACCTACCTAAATAATAATATCATAATTATAACATGAATTAATTAAGGATTAAGATAGCCACAAGTTGACTATTCATAACCCTATATACACCAATATTAAAGGCGTAGCAACTGACACTCGACACTAGTGTATCTAGTACACTTTGTTCTATCTGTTGCTCAACATCAGTTAGTGCTTGTGTGTCTATGTTCATTTCAGTGCCTTCCACAACTATATCTTTTTTAGTATCTTCTTTGGTAACCTCAGTTACTTGTTGTTGTTCATCTTTATCCTTGCTTACCTCAATAGGTGTCTTCTTTATTGCCTTGGGTGTTGTCAAAGCATATAATGATTTCCACAATTGGGTGGTCTTCTGTACAACATCCTCAATATTATTTTGTAATATGCTAAATGCTCTCTATTTAGGTCCAAATTTCCCCATGTGATTCTTTATTTCATTTTTCATTGTTGCCCTATCCAATTCTATCATCACTTGTGCAAGTGCAGTCTCTCTGATTTGTCTTTTTGTATTGAGACTATATTGCCACTTTTGCTCAACTCTATCATATAGATCTTTTGGTAATGAGTTGGCAATCTTAATCAGAGTCTGTTTGAGTGTTTCCATCATGTCATATCTTAACTCCTCTACTTGGTTCATCCCAATTTTTCCAAGTTTATCAAACTTAATATGTGTAAAACTAGATAAGTCAGCATTATTCTTTATGTTTTCACATATATTGTCTAAATATGAGGAAGGATTGTGACTTACCACTTTGAATTGGCTATTGTCATCAGATTTTTTCCTCTCTTCATTAGATTCAATTGGAGCTATATACTTTCTCCTTAATCTCTTCTCAAACTCTTCTTCTTTACTAGTTGATCTAGCCCTCTTCTCTTTTGGCTTTTCTTCTTTTTGAGCCTTATTAGCAGTAGCTCTTGTTCTTTTTTGAGTAGCTAGAACTATAGGTTTAGGTTTTAAAAGCTTCTTTGGTTTGCTGACTACTGGGGCTTTAGCTTTCCTCTTCTTCTTCTCTATGGTTGTAGGTGCTTCACTGGCTTCTTCTCGCTCTGCACCTTCTTCAATTTCTACCTCTTCCTCTCGGTCTTCACCTTGACCATGAGTAATGGCCAATGGTGCTTGGACAGGTACATCTTCACCTTGTTTGTCATCATCATCATCTTCTTCTTTCCCCCTCATCAAATTTATCTTTGAGTTTATTGACCATTTTATTCTTCTTTCTTATGACTGAGGTAGTCTTTAAATCTATTGTAATTTTAGATTTAGCGACATCATAATTTCCAAAGCTTGTAGCCTTCTTATCTATTTCTTCTGCAAGTAATGTTTAAAGTAGCTAGTCATTATAGACTCAAAATCTTCAAAGTATCTAGTCATTACAAACTCAAAATTTTCTCCAAGTTGCTCAACAAATTCACCTATTTTCACTGCAATAGATCTATTTTTCTTCCATTCAACTTTACCAAAAGTAGGGAATGTATTTTGTACATAGAAAAATATACATACAAGAATTGAACCAAGTTTGCATTGTGCACTCTTGGTCTTCCTTATGGCTCCCAATTTTTCTGTTAATTATTGCAACTGCAACTCAAAAAGGTCATTAGTATGATCCTTCTTAACTATTTTTTAGTCCATGTCAATAGCAATACAAGTTACATTGTTCAGCCTATTGGATTGATAGAATTTATGCGCTATAATCCTTACTACAAAAGTAATTAGGGGAACTGAGATAGTGTCAATTTTCATTCATCTTTTGTTCCACACTGCCCTTGTATTCTTCTCAGTAACTTATTTTTCTTCACTTCTCATGGTTTTAGGTCAGTCTAGGGTTGGATACCTTGTTACTCTATGTACAATGTTCTTTGTGATCTTCACCAGTCCCTTTTCCAACCATATAGAATTATCATGAAGTTTTCTCAGAACTATCTTTATGCATTCTGTTTTGAAGACGTTGGGGAAATCTTGGGCATGGGTTAACCCTTTTGTCTCTACAATTTTGAATTCATCTTTCAATACTCCATTTTCACATAGTTTCTCAGAGGTTTCTCTAATATCCATGACACCTATTCTACCCACCTTAGATGTGTAGCAACATCTCACATCTTGAATCATTAAAACTTGTGGTGGTATCATTGATAATGCACTAGATGGATCTTGCTTGTAAGCAATATTAGGAATAGCTCTAAAGTTTGGTTGTTTGATCTCATTGCTTATCAATTGTACATTAAAAACTTCCTTACCCTCTTTAACTTTAGTAGCTAAATAACTAGATGCCATTACAAAAACCTAGGGTTTATAAAAATTCAAACTACGTAGCTCGGCACATGATAAATACCTTTGTAAATTTTTTGAGATGGTGTCAAGCAACAGTTGAATATTGTTCACAAATGCTTGGAATGATCTCTTCAATTCAACTTTAGCTCTTTCTGGTCTTCCTCAAATTCAAATGATGTCAAATGAGTAGAAATCAATTATATAGCCCTTAAAACCTCACATTTAATGCTTAGTACTTATACAGCTGTAAGCTTGGCTTGAATAGAAATTTTGACTCAGTCAATAGCCATGAAGTTTCCTTTATGCTCGACAACCACTACTAGCTTAGTCAACACTATCACTTTTGATAGCTCAACATCAACTAACATTTCACTCAACAACTAAAGTGAAACTCTTCATGCTTGGTAATAATATGAAAACTATCACAACTTAAAGATTTATTCCAAGTTCTTAACAAAACTTTACATAGTTCTCCATGCAAATATAATCTTTTTAGAACTACATCCTTGGAATTGATGTATGGTATATCTTTGAAATATCAGTCCCACACATACCTCTTGATTGCTTAATTGGATTTGGTGTGATCACCTGACCCATTGGGTGAAGTGATCCCATCTGAACTTGATATGTTGCAATCTTCCTTTCTCTTCCATGTCTTGTTCATCTCATCTCTGACATTTTCAACATCTGCCTTTCCTTTTCCTTTTTTGAACTCACTACTTGGTACCTTTGACCTTTTTCGACTATTCTTGCTTATGTGACTAGTCTTTAAACAACTAAAACATGTAGTTTGACTCAGCCAACTTTTGTAGTCACTTTTGAAATATTTTCGTTTGCAATTTTCAGCAACATGTTCATACTCTTGACAATATCGACAACTATACCTAGTATTACAATCCCAATTATAAGAGTTTCTATTGTCTTTTACCTTTGTCTACTTGTTTGATGACCATTTAGGGTTGGATTTGCACTCATATGCTCTATGTCCATACTTCTAATAGTTATAGTGATATCCTTCAAATCTTTGTGTGCTTATGGTCTTGGTTTTGCATTCATGTGCTTGATGTCCTCATTTGTTGGATTTGTGTCAATGACCATGAACTTTTTCTTAGGATTTTGATTTGTAGTCTTGCTCTTGAAAATATTGGTGGTATGATCTATGTTACCACAATTATGACAAGTAGGTTTAGAGTTCTTACCTTTGTCACTTCTTTCTTCACCATTTTTGGATGATTCTCCATCTTCAGTACTAGTGTAATCCAATCCAGAAGTATCATTGTTGGATCTAGGAGATCTCATCAATCTCTCAAAGTACTTGATAGCTTCACTAGTTCTATTGAAGCTTTAAAAAAACTCTTTTTCTTTGTTCATTCTCCAACTTCAATGTTGTGATCTCAATATCTTTTCCATTTAGTTCATGATTTGCCACTAATACATTTGGTACCAAATTGCAATGGCAGTGTCGTTGCAGTTTTTCTGTCACAACCTTGTTGTCATCACAATTGTGAGGGTCTATCATCGCAATTGTGACAACAACAAGGTTGTGACAAAAAAATTGCAATGGCACTACCATTGTAATTTGGTACCAAATGTATTAGTGTGCAATCATCATTTGATTCAATGTTTCCAATTGCATGTGAGCAATCAGATTTACCTCTGATGTTTTCTCTTCTAGTCTATTGGTTAATATCCTTTTGTCATCTTCAAGCATGACTTTTGTCCTCTTTGACTTTCTTCTTTTTCTCAATTACCTCACACAACAATTCTGATTGGACTTCTTGTTCTCTCTTTATATTTTTGACCTCTTCAGTTTGGGATCCATTCTTTTCCATTAGATCTAAAACTACTACATCACATTCATTTGTGTTTCCATTTATGAACAATTTAGTAGTGTCAATCTCTTGATAATGTGTGTCATTCTCTAAAATAGCTATTTCCTTCCTTCTCTTTAGTGATCACTTTAACTCATTTCTTGCTTCATTCAATTGATGTAGGGAAAGTTGTATTTCAATCTTTTGGTTCTAAATAGTCTTTCCCAACTTGTAGACTTCCAACTCCAACATCTTTCCTCAAAGTTGCAAAGCTTTACTTTCAGAGAACCTTGCTGTAATGCCAATTGTTGGAAATACAGTAGGAAAAGTAAACACTAAGAGGGGGGTGGATCAGTGCTTCAAACTTTTAACCATAAAATCATTCACCTCACATCCATCTCATAATTCAATAAGTAAACTAAAATACCAAATTAACCATATACATCCATAGCATAAAAGTAAAAATATTCAACACATGTATGACGCAAGATATCTGGTTACCCAGAAAACCTCCAAGGAGAAGGTAAAAATGGGGTGGGGATAACACCCACAAATCTCCACTACTACATTAATAATGTGTATCCAATGAAGGTTACAATATTTTGATCATGAAAAATGATCTACCCTATGAATGGTTTGCCCTATTAAAGGCTTACAAGATTGTTAGATCTTACCCTATTAAAGGATTTCAACACCTTGTTAGAAGTGTGCTTGGTAAAAGGACTTTAACTTAGAATGAAGTAAGCACCTGTTAAAGGATTTACAATAGCTTTTTAAAACTACTCTATTAATATATTTAACTAATTCACTTGTTAGAATGTCTCAACAATGATCCTTCAATAAGCAATTTTTTACTTGATGATAGATCACCTCTTTCCTAATGTATACTTGATCCTTTATGATCAGATGTATCTATGTTGTCTTCTAATTCATTTTCTTTGTTATCCTCTAACTGATTTTGCTATGTATCCCAAATCCTTAGTCACCATGAATGCTCTATTTGCACATGCAAACTTCTCTCTTTTCTCATTACTACATTCATAAAAAGTTTAAGGTTTGTCCTCCTTAAGAAGACCTAGGTGACTTAGGGTTAAGTCTAAATAAATGATTATGATTCACCCATATTGTTGCTTAACCCTTCCCTTTTTAAGATTGGATGCATATAATACATAGGGATCATCAATGAAGATTCATCCTTATCATCTAAGATCACAAAACAATCCTTAAGTTGATTCTAAAATGGTTTACATAGTAGTTTGTGCCATTACAAACAACTATCTCAAAACTATATAACTCGAGCATCTAAAGTACTTGATGCTCAACATGAACTACAACTTCAATATTGTCACTCAGAATCTAAATGGCTCCGCACATACTATCTTCTTGGCACTTGAGTGACTAGGCATGCACTACTTACTTGGCACTTGAATCACTCGACACATACTATTACTCAACACTTGAGTGACTTGGCATGTACTAAGTACATAACTTATAAATGACTTGAGTGTATAGACACTCATTTGTCAAAATCAATATAGATAGATTTATTTCTATTTTCCACACAAAATGGCATGACTGTAAAAAAGAAATACTCACATAATTCAATGTGTTTTCATTGGTTTTTTCTCCTTGAATTTGTATTTCTTTGGAAGACCAATAAAAATCATGCAAAAATATGTTGTTCTATGTTATGAGGGGGTTGTTTTTGTGGAGAATAGTTGTGTCCAAATTAGATATCCTCTTTATAGGTCCATGTTGCTCCTATTTACTCTACCTTTATAATCAAAACAAAAGTCACCTAAATCTTGCTCATCCAACTTATCACAAACTAAACTAGGTGAACATGTACATGTACTAGTAAATCATGCACACAATCTCTTTCCTAATAAAAAGACATGAATACCGATACATATCTTTTATCTTAAAAATTTATTCACCATACTTATAAATTAGACACCATATGTCAAAAGATATTGTTGTAAAGTCTTTACAAATCCATCCCATTGAAATGGTTCCCCTATCATTTATATAATTTTTGAATTGTTGATTATATATGAGGAGGTGTCTAGAATCCTCTAGGCCCATAAAATTCAAATCAAGAATATTTTAATTTTTACCATCCTCCAACACTATAAATTTCTGCACTCTCAAGGCTTGGACAATCCTCTCATCTATTGGATTTCATTGTGGATAGAGGAATTTATCCTCTCATATGTTAGATTCCACTATAGGTAGAGGATTTTATTACCAACATTTTAAATGATGTCTTTTTATCATAAATTACTTATTGGGAAATAATGTGTCTAATTGGGTCATTGGTAAGGTGTGAGGGATGATTTTTTTCTAAGGAGAAAATTCCCTCTATGGAATGTGGATTTCTCTCTCCATTGAGGATTTGATCTTTTAATCTCACTCCTTTAATTAATATTTTTTTCTTTGGAGGAATTTTAGAGGCTTTGTAGAATTAAATTAATGTCAAAACCCTATTGTTAGAGTGGAGTTTTTGTTGCACCAAAAGACCAATCTGTCAATGTCCAATAAAACCACTCAACTTATAGTACACACTAGGTGGTTAAGCCCTAGTCACAAATCTTGAAGCAACCACTGAAATTTTTTCCAACAATCTCCCCCTCAACGTTACTTGAGGGTCTAAGGATTTGAACCTATGACCACACTCTGATACAACTTGTTAGAGTGGGTTTGCCATTGCACCAAAAGACCAATCTATCAATGCCTAATACAACCACTCAAATTATAGTACATAGGAGGCAGTTAAGCCATTATCACAAATCTCAAGGGGACTGTTGAACAAATTTCCAACACCTATTGCCCTATAGAGGCCTAAATAAATTTAAAAATCATTTTCCTTTATTTTCCAACTAAAAACCAAGTTGACCTCTACTAAGGACTATTTAATTTTCCCCACCTATATAAGGAGCATACTAAGGTTCATTTCAACTCCAAGACAAAATACTACCTCTACTTGTGACATGCAAACCTTGCTAATATTTAAGTAAGTGCATTTTATTATTTTCTAAAAGCTCAACAACAAGGATTTAAGTGTAATTTTAATTCAAGGTGAGTTAAATGTTTTTTAATATTTGAGTGAAATTATTTTTTTCATTTGAATGAAGTATTTTTTTGTTTGAGTGAAATATTTTCATTTGAGCGAAATACTTTTCATTTGAGTGAGATAATTCTCATTTGGTTTGAAATAATTTTCTTTAGAGGGGGTTGAAATAATTTTGTTTGAGAGGGGAATTAATTAATTTTTGGAGGACCATTTGTATTTAACTAAAGGGATTTGCAGTATTGTGCAATCTGATTTAATTATTTTCTTTAATGATATATCTACATTAGATAACTGAGAGGGGGCATCAATCCATTATTCTAAAACCCTTTTAAACAATTTTCCACACTTGTACTGATTTTAAATAATAAAAAATTCAACTTGGTAAACATAACAAACTTATATAACTTTATGAAGTAAAAAAAATTTCTTCCTATACTGAGTATCAACTTCATTAAGGACCTATCTGGTTGCAGGAATTATTGATTGCAATAATCAACTATGTTGTAATGTGCTCACTTTTGGAATTTACACACTCTTAAAATAACTTACGTAATATCACTTGGACCTTTTTGGTTGACCAGGAAGATGAGTAAGAAGATGCATTTTTTGTGTTTGGTTGCAAGAACCAGAATTGGAATAAGTTCTTTTTGGGAATTTTAATAATAGTTTTCTGAACAAGATGAAAATATCTTTTGCACATTCTAACATAAAATGTTTTTTACCTCAACTTTAGGCTTTTTCATTAGAATGTAAGTTTAGACAAAAATCTAATCTTCTAGAAAATTCTAGTCACTTCGAAAAAATATAATTAACTAGGTCAATTGGATGGAAACTCATGTTTTTACAGCCAATTTGCCTCATAAAATATTATTAATATGTTTGGCCCTCTTACCTGTATTTTTTTTGTTTGAGGAATTTTTTTGAAGAGATTTAAGGTTTTTTTTGTGGTTGTAGGGTTGAGAAAGGAGGATTTCAAAATTAATTTGTGGAGGTAGCCATTAGTGCCAAGATCAAAATTCTTCTTCTAAACTATACCAAACTTTTTGAGCTCCTTAAGAAAATGTATGTCATGACCTACATGAAAATCTCAAGATTCCTCATTGCCTTGCATGGAACAAATCAAGAAGGGGATCCATGAGATTTTTTGATGGAGGATGAGCCTTAGCCAAGTCCCCATTGCTGCCAAGGTCCAAACTCATCCATCATGTCTCCCCTCTACTCAGGCTTCACTATGCTTTCCTCCTTTTGGACATAGAGGAGCTAGGTCATGAAAAGCAAGGGCATGTTCCTATTTACCCTATAATAACATTGAAAGGTGAAAGGCATCATAAAAATGTTGACATTAAGGTCAATTTGTCTATTAGTGACTTAACACTTAGTGATTTGGTTACATTGCTACTGATCTTTATAGTTTTTACCAAGTTTATCATTCATTCAACAATGTTAACCAAGTGTTTTAGCTGCTACCAAGTTAAGTAGTTAGATTGCAGTTCATGTCAAGCTTCATAGTGTCTACCGAACATCTGAGACAGTCTATTGTATCACGTAAGTGTAGTAGATTCTACCAAGCTATCTTGTAGAAGTGATGAAGATCTTAGTGTTAACTGAGCTCTATAGTGTTAACCAAGTTTCATAGTGTCTACCAAGCTCGCAATCTTACTTTCTATTTGGTTTATGGGTCACCATATCTTGTGTCAAAGTGTTATGAATGTTTTATTGCTTTCATTCTTTCATGCATGCAATTATATCAAAATAATATATGAAGGATTAATTGGTGAAGTGAATTAAAGTTTTATTGTTTCTTGATTCACCCCTCCCCTCTTAGTAACCTAGCCTACCTTATATTTCCAACCAAAAACCCTTTCCCACTTTCCACAAAAAAATGTTTTTTTTTCACCAAATAATTGGCTAATGTGGGTGATCCTGACGAGGGATTTTATTAAGTTTTGAAAAATATGGAATATGATTAAACTATTCATATTCCAACTTTTTTGAGGGATGACCACCATGTCCATTTTGTGAAAAAATAGAAGTCCCTAATCCTAATTCTATTTTTATTTTTTACAACCAAATATGGAGATGATAATTTTGACATTTACGTTTGCCAATTCTAATGCAATTCCTATTACCAAATGAGGCCTAACTGAATTGCAAAAATAGTAATATTTTTAACATGTAAAATAAAATAACACGTAAAATATTCATGCACACATTAACACCATGGTTTTTAATATGGAAACAAAGTTAGGGTATGTTGTGGTTTTGCAATGCACGCCCCATTTTGAGTCACAAAATGGGGACCCCCTAGTATATTTTTTAGCTTTCTAGACCCCTAGTCTAGGGTCTAAGTCTTTTTTAAGGTCCTACCTGTGTCTAAGCCTTGTTTGGCTCACTGTTTGAAAAACTCAATTGACAGAAACTAGAGGTTTTTAGGGAAAAGTGAATTTTGGTGCTGAGGTGCACATAGCACACCTAGCACACATTCAAGGTGAACAAGGTGCACCAATTTTTTGTTCTTCAAAGGTGTAAATTAGGGTTTTTAGGTATTTTAATAAGGTTTTACATTCTGGGTCATTTTTTGTTGCAATTAAGGTTTGTTTATGGTTTGATTTTTAGCTTTCTAAGCTAATGTTTACTTCTTTGTGTAGATAAAAAGGGCATCCTTAACTTTTTGGGGTCATAACTATTGACCTAGAGCTCAGAATTCAAAACTGTTTACACTATTGGAAAGGAGAACTAAAAATCTAATTTCAGTCCCTAAAATAGTGAGCCTTCAACCACCTAGTTTTAAGGACTGATAAAAGTTTCAACTTGAAATTTTGAGCAAAAGACCTCCAAAAGAGCTAGTTAAAAATGCCTAGAAAATCTTGTTTAAAAAGATATGAAAAGTTGCAAACATTTGATCATTCTGAATAATGTTGATCACCTAGTCTCTAACTAGGAAGGATCGGGCAGCCAGAGAGAAGAAAAAAAATCAAGGAATGGACTTCACAGTGTATGAAGATGTGCATAACATGAAGGTGTGGCACATAATGCACATGTGCACAGATCATCATAACATCTTCATTATTAGTAGCAATAGAGATCTCACCTAAGATGGTAACCTTCACCTTCAAAAGAGCCACATGTAAGTTTTGATTCAAGAATTTGCACTAAAGATTAAAGATACAAAGGTTGGACACATGAACTAGAATGGTTTCCTCATCTTATGCAACTATTAATGACAAGATTCAACACAGGTGCCTTGGGATTTTAGAAGCAGGAGTTCAATGCTATGAATTTTTTTGGCTATAAAGAGGGTATAAATCATCAAAAGTATCAAAGTAAGTACATAAAAGTGATTTAAAACCCCATTTGAGAAAAACCCAGAAATTGTTTTCAAAACTAAGAACTTTGATTTTTTTGTGAATTAAGTGCCTTGCACAAATTTCTCCCAAGTGTGCTAGTGCATAGGTGTGCAAGGTATGCTTCTTTTGAAGTGCACTTCTTATGAAACTTTTTGGATATAAAGAGGGTATAAATCATGAAAAGGATCAAATTAAGTACACAAAAGTGATCCCAAACCTCATCTAAGAAAAATCGAAAAACCATTTTCAAGATAGAGAACTTTGATTTTTTGGCGAATTGAGCTTCCTAGCTTTTGAAGTGTGTAGGTGTGCTAGGTGTGTAGGTGCACTTCTCCCAAAGGTGTGCTTCTTTAGAGGTGCATCGATAGTTAACTACCAGTTCCAAACTTAGAGCTTTTCATGCACCAAAAATGCATTCTGACGGTAGTTTAACTCCTACAAACATCCAGAGAAGGTTGAGCTTCTATTTTTGGCACCTCCAAAGACTCCTACATCATCTAATGGATTTATTCTTCTTATTTTCTCATGCTTTCATTTTTTTAAGACATGTAAAGGCTCACACATCCATTAAATTATATATATAAGGATGGAGTCCTACTTAGCACTTATCAAAGAGTTAGTCTGTACATAAATAGATTTGTTTTATTAGTTTAGAAGCATATATTTGCATAAAGAGATCTCTCACTTTCAACACAAATTGAGGATATGATTTCCTATAAATTTAGGAATGTAATATGTATTCTAGGCCACCATTATTTTGATGCAATAATATATGCTATTGGTGGTCACATTTGGAGTGTAGTGATTCTCTCCTAAGTGTATTATATTTTCTGAAATTATGTTCATGGAATGTAATTGAGCCAATAGTTTTATTGTGATATTCTAGTCATGCAATCTTTTAATTTTGGTGTTTGCTATAGGTCTACAAATTCTACTGACGTACTTAGTTCAAGAAGAGATCACCATTTTGTTCCTACATAGTTTTTCATCTCACATGAGCACACTTTCTGTGACCTTGCGATTTGATGAAAAGTGAAACATCTTACGATTATTGAATTACCATTGATGATTGCATCAGTGGAATTAAGGATGCACTACTCCTATTTTCATTGGTTCCCTACCGAACTTTTCAAAGGCTTAACTCACAAACATGTTGTTACCATGGTTTATGTCTGTTAGGATTTACTTTTCATGTTATTTGTTTAAATTTCTTATTTCCCTACCTTCATTATTTGCTTTACTAACCCCTCGGTTAAATTAGGAATTCATATAGTTGCATTTTTAGATTTCTTTCATTTAAAAATAGAAAATACCAAAAAACATATCTCTTTTGTGGTTATTTTGAAATAGCAAACATATTGGTCATCTTATTCAAAATTGGTTTGAACCAACAAAGGCCTCCTTGTGAACACTCACATTTATCTTCTACTGAGTGGATTCTAGTAGATCGCAAGATCGCCTAGAACCTTGGAGTTGATCCCAAATTAACTTTACAAGAGAGGAGTTCAAAAGGATTCCTGCTATTAAGCATTGTGCAAAACAATAGCTCAATAGGGTAAAAATCACCTCAAACTAGTCACCCAAAAATATTTCATTCTTCTAAAGTGATTTCAATTAAGAGCCAAGCCAACCCTATTAATGGTTACAAGCACACTTTCTAGGTGTGACCTTGTTATAGGATTTTCAGAAAAGATCATCTGGACCTTGTCACCCTTCAATGAGTGGTCTCTCTAAAGGACTTACAAACATTCAATGGAATGTCACCTTACAAAAGGATTTACAAATAAGGATTTTTTTTGTCCACTAGGTTAAGAGCTTTTTCTACTAGAATGGTTAGAGATTAAATGTGAAATGGTCTGATAAATATGAAACTCACTTTGATTGTTCAGATCTCCATTCTACTTACAACATTCCTGACTAGTTGGCTATCACATCAACTGTTCACCCCGCTTCAACTTCACACTTCAATGACTTTACACCAACTCAACTATCAATTGGACCATTAATATTTTCCTTCTTGTCTCTTTCTTATATAGATAGATATTTGTTGCTTCATCACATCCCTTAGGATTTCCATGAAATTCTTGCATCCACACTATCATCAATCAACTTAGGTTTATTGAATCTAGTGCTAGATAAAATGATTTTTAGATATTTCTAGCTATGTTTCCTCCCTATAACTTGAACTTTTCTTGGATTTGAAAACATGTATCAAATCTTCTCCATAAGATCTTACCTTAATTATTATAGTCGTTGACATTTCTAACTAACTTCATCCTTATCTTAGAATCTTCTAAAGTAGTCATGTTATTCACTTGATGTCATCCTTTATTCAATATTTCCCTAATTTTTGTTTTATCAAGAATTGTGTTCTTCCTTCATTAAACACCTCCATCACTCAGTTAATACTATGCTTAGTTAGCACTAAACTTTCTCGGTTAACTCTTCTGCTTAATTAATATTGTTCGTACTTAACCTTCTCTTCCTCTTCATTTACAGAACACTATCTCTAGCTTGGTGTAACTTACTAATTCCTTGTCTTTTCACTTTCTAACTTCATTCCTTCCTTTTCTGACCAAACTAACTATACATCATCTCAATACTTCATGAAATCATGTATAACAATCAAACCAAAATTATACTATCATAACCAATCCATCAAGTTCCTAGTTAAGTTCACATAATCATCACTTTTGCATCACATCTTCTTTCTTTTCCTTCCACTTACTTTTTCAATATCACATCCTTCAGATGATTGTAACTTGCATGAATTAGTGTTGTTAGTTATCTTGGTATCAATGACAAATAAAAACTGATCTAACTCTTCTACATACACTTTGTACCTCGGTGCTAACCTAATTATTCATTAGCATGACTTGTCATTCAACAAACTCTCTTTTCTTTCATCAACATCAATTATGTCCAACAATATCCTCCTTTGGGCTTGATGGGAAAACATAATGAAACATACAATCCAATACCCAACATCGTCTTCTTAGCAATACATCAGTTATGTCTAGCAAATATAATCTTACTTGATTATGCTTCCTTCTTTCTTATTTCTTCAATCTCTACCATGTTATTCATCAGGTTATCATTCTTCTATGTTCTTCTACAACTCATATCCCCTTTGACAACAATCATTATTGAATCTCTCCATAGCTATATACTTCATCTTTTGTTTTCTACTCTCTCCTCCTTTTCTCATATCACAATCACCCCCACCCCTCTTAGGATATTATATTACTATTCATCTCACTTCATCTCACCCTTACTTCATGAATCTCTCTAAGTAAATCTCTCCTTATTTTGCACACATATACTCCAATTTTTCTTATTAACGTAATTTCTCTCCCTTTGACAACAATGTCAAAGATAACAATAATATTTAGTTAGAAACTTATGTTCCATGTAGTTGTACCTTGTACCTTGCATGTACTAACCACTTATGATTCATTACATTATCTTTATAACTTTAAGAATCCCTAAAGATAAAACTTCTTCATCAACTTACAAATAGATAATATGATAAAGTATGAATTGATGCAATCCTACATCTTCTCCTAATGAACATGAGATAGGGGGATGGCCCCTATTACCTCTTAGATATTCAAAGGTATACTTAGGTGATGGCTTGATAAATATATCTATGGTTTTATCCTTTAACTTCACATACTCCAACCTTACTCATTCCTCCTAAACTTGCTCTCTCAAATAGTGATACTTGACAGATATATGCTTTGCCTATGCATGCATTGCTAGATTATTTGAAATGTTTATGGTACTTGTGTTTTCATAGTAGACTGTTATAGGGTTAGTCACTTCCTCTTGCATACTGTCCAGTAATTTTTTGATCCACACAATATTAGAACAATTGATTACAATATCTACATATTATGCTTTAGTAGTGTGCTATGAAATACAACTTTGTTTCTTGCTAATCCATGTCACAAGTCTTTCTCTTAAAAAGAAAGCTTCACCACTTGTACTCTTTGTGTCATCCACATTGCCTTCTTGATCACCATCAATATAAAATCTTAACTCAAAATATTCATGTTTCTTATACCATAAATCATAATTCTTTGTCCCTTTAGATATCTAAAGATTCTCTTCACAACAATCGTATGTGTTTCTCTAGGATTAAAAGAAGATATTTTCACAATACCTACAACATGATAAATATTTGGTCTTATATGAACAATATACTATAGCTTGCTAATCATTATGTAAATTATATTTTACCTTAGTGTATCATCCTCCTTTGATAGCTTACACCCAATGTTCATTGGTGTACCTATTGGTCTTGAATCTTCCATGCCAAATGTCATCAAAATCTCCTTGATATACTCAAGTTGAGTTATGTAAATATAATCGTTCACTTGTTGAACTTGCAATCCAATAAAGAATTTAATCTCTCCAAAAATTGACATCTCAAATTAGTTCCTCATTTCATCAGTAAATGTTCTACACATCAATTCATGTCCTCCAAATATAATAACATCAATAAATATTTCAGCAATCAAGATCTTATCCTCATATTGACTTTTCAAATACATATTAGTATTCTCACTAGTTCTGACAAAACTAATTCTCATCAAATAAGAATGTAATCTTTCATACCATTCTCAAGATGCCTTCTTTAATCCATAAAAATCTATGTGAATTTTTCATACCATGTGCTCCTAATTTGGGTCCACAAAACCTTTAGGTTGTTCAATGTAGACTTATTCTAGAATTCCCTTCAAAAATGCAAAATTAATATCCATTTGATAAACTTTGAATCTTTTGAAAGAATCATATACAACTAATATCCTTACTCCTGGTCTAGAAAATGGGGCAAATTTCTTACCACAATCAATACCTTCTTCTTGTGCATATCCATCGTAGACTAGTCTAGTCATGTTCCTTGTTTCTTCTCCATTCTCATTCAACTCATTTCTAAAAATCCACTTAGTGCCAATTATATTCTTATCCTTGGGTCTTGGTACCAATGCCCATTTGTTTTTTTCTCTATTTTGTCAATATCTTCATTCACAACTCTAATCTAATCTTTATTTTCTAGTACATCTTTAACTATTCTAGGCTCAAACTTAGAATCAAACATGGGTTTTCTTAAAAATTACTTCTTGTCATAACTTTATCATCCTTGTTTCCAATTATCTAGTTTGGTGGATGGTTCCTTTTGACATACTTTGCTAAAATAAGCTCAATTCTCTATTCTCCAATATTTCTCTACTTAGTGGGTTCTCAATATGTTGCTTGGTTGTAGGTTTTTATTTCTCAATGATTTTTGGTTGTTTCTTGGGTAGTGTGCTCAGTGCTCCTTCTTGTACATAAAAAAATATCTAATAATCTTTAGGTTCTTTCTTTCTTTCTTCATCATTCTTTTTGGAAACTCATCAATTCTTACATTTTCACTTTCACCCATTTTGGTAGTAGCCTTGTTCAAACATTTATAAGCCTTGCTCCTAGTGGAATAACCTAGGAATATACCTTCATCATCTTTCAAATAAAATTTTCCATTTCTAGCATGTTTCAAATTATAGCACCTACTTCCAAATATTTTGAAGTAACTAAAATTTGGTACATGGCCATACTAGAGTTCATAAAGTATTTTCTTTGTACATTTCTTCAATTGTACTTTGGTTAGTGCATAGATTACAATTCTAATTTCCTCTCTCTAGTATATTTATGAAACCTCCTTTTCAATCAATAATGTTCTAGCATAATCAACATTGCATCTATTTCTTCTTTCAGATATACCATTCTATTGTGGTTTCCTCAGTGCATACAATTGTCTCTTAATTCCATTCTCATTACAAAAAATAGTAAAATCATTGGACATGAATTCACCTCCCTTATCAGATCTTGGACATTTCAATTTCTTACCCATTTCTGTCACAAATCTTATTGTATACCATTTTAACATTTGAAATACATCACACTTTTCTTTCAAAAACACACCAAACATCATTCTTGAGAAATCACCAACAAATAGGATAAAATATGAATCACCATAGTAGCTTTGAGCTTTCATAGGATAACATAGATCTATGAACAAATCCCAATACATTATTAGACATGTAACATTTACTTTTGAAACTTTACTTAGTCATTTTCCAAATTTGATATTGCTTACACATCACTTTATCAGGTTTTCTTAAACTTGGTAAACCTCTCACTCTTTTCTTTCTACTAACTTTTATTTATTATTAAAATTTACATGACATTACTTCTTGTGCCATAACCAAACATCTTGAATCCTTGCAATCAAATATGTATTCTTAATATATTCCAAGTAGAATATGTTACCTCTTGTTTTTTCACCAATACTATTCAGATTTCTAGTATCATCATATATCTTCACCTTTCAATTTTGAAACTCCAGTCCCTGACTTGTGTTATTTAGTTGTGCCACACTTAATAGATTATACTTTAATCCATGTACCCAATATGAATTATTAAATTTAATATTCTCATTCAACATAATAGAACCTTTTCCTTTCATAATACATGGGTCATCATTTCCACATTCAACAAATCCTCCATCATAATGTTCTAGATTATCAAATTTTCCAATATCACCAATCATGTGATGTGTACAACCACTATCAATAATCACTGTATTATTCTTAATAACTTGAGAAATGAGATCCTTTTCTACTTCATAACTCTTTTCTCCTTCAGAGTCTCCCTTCATTGCAATATATACAACTTTCACACCTTCTTCTTGATCGATAGTTTCATACTCGGTGTCTTCCTCCTCTACTAGGTAACACACCTTCTTCTTTTTTGTCTTTGTAGTCTCTTTTTCCTTGGTATTCATTCTCCCTTTTATCATTCATTTCATTTATGTTCCTTTCATAACATCTAGATCCAATATGTCCAACCTTGTTCCATTTAAAGAAAATCAAAGGTAGTTTACATTTATACTTTCCTTTGCATCTCAGTAGCCTCTTTGCTAGCAGTGACTCATGCTCTTCTTGATCATTGTCATCTAATTCATAATCACTATCATTTAGAATATGATGAATTTTTTTCTCTATTTACTTGAACTTCCAATATTTAGAGGTGACTTGAAAGAAGATTCAATCTTAGGTAAACAACAATTATCAAAATTATTAAGATGAAAATTAGTCAGTCTACAAACCAAAGCATCAAGAGTAATGTCATTCCTAGCTATAGATCCCAACTCCCCATTAGTAGAAACTATAATAAAATGTATGGGTAATAGAGTTATAAAAAAATTTCTTACCACAACTTCATCACTCCATTTAGCTCCTATGATAGCATTAACCACTTCCTTGATTCAATTAATGTATTGTGCAATGTTTTCATCTTCTTTAATTCCCATGTCATCATACTCACCTCTAAGACTTTCAACCTTTACCCTTAGAATATTATGACCTCCTTTATGAAATACTATGATTTTTTCCCACGTCTCCTTAGTGGGTAGCACAATCTCTAATATCATCACATTCAACATCAGTCAAGGAATAAGCAATATCTATCCTTAGTGAGTCGTGTTCTTGTTTTTATCTTATTTTTTTGATCTAGGGGTCGGTGGTGTGTACTAATTTTCTACATAGTATAATGCATAGTCTCTAATGCTAGATAAGTATAGCTTCATTCTTCTTTTCCATGATGGAAATTTCTTCTTGTTTAGCTTCAGTGCCTCTTTCCATCTTTAGGTCTTTAGCTTAAGTCTTGTAAACGTGTTCCTCCAAAAACCTTCACTCGAATACCAATTGTTAGATAACTAAGAGAGGGGGGGAGTGAATCAATTATCCTCAATCTATTTTAGAAAAATCATCACACTTGTACCAACTTAAACTTATCATTAATTCAACTCAACAAACACAATAAACTTATTCAACTCTATAAAGTAAACAGATTTGTACTTCCTATACCGAGTATTAGATTCATAAATTGACTTACAAAAATAATAAAAAATTTAACATGTAAAAGAAAATGATATATAAAACATTCATGCACACATTGACACCATTATTTTTGATGTGGAAACCTAGTTAGGGTAAAAACCACCTAGGACTAGTCACCCAAAAATATTTCACTTTTCTAAAGTGAGCTTAGTTAAGAGCCAACCATTTTAATGTTACATGCACACTTTCTAGACCTTGTCACCCTTAATTGAGTGGCCTCTCTCAATGACATAAAAACATTCAATGGAATTTTACCTTACAAAAGGATTTATAAATAAAGATTATTAAGTCCACTTGGTTAAGAGCTTTTCCTACTAAAATGGTTAGAGAGTACAATGAAATGATTTGATAAATATGAAAATCTCTTTTCTTGTTTAGATCTCCATTCTTCTCATAAAATTCCTTACTTATTGGTCATTATATCAACTCTTCATTCCACTTCAACTTCGCACTACACATCTTCTCAGTATGATCTCCTTCAACAATTTTGCACCAACTCAGTTATTAACTAGACCAATATATTTGCCTTCTTATATCTTCCTTATATAGATATATTTTTTCCACTTCATCTGATCCCTTTGGTTTTCAATGAAATCCTCTCATCCACAGAATCATCAACCAACTTAGGTTCATTGATTTACAAATAAAGACTATTAATTCCACTTGGTTAAGAGATTTTCCTGTTACAATGGTTAGAGAGTACAATGAAATGATCTGATAAATGTGCAAATCACTTTTATTTTTTAGATCTCCATTATACTCATAAAATTTCTTACTAACTATCCATCACATAAAATCTTTACTTCACTTTAGCTTCACATTTGACATCTACTCAGTATGATCTCCTTCAGTAACTTTGCACTAACTTGACTATCAACTAGACCAATAGCATTTGCCTTCTTATATCTTCCTTATATAGATAAAAAAAATTCACTTTATATAATCCCTTAGGATTTCCATAAAATCCTCTCATCCACATAATCATCAACCAACTCAGGTTCATTTATTTACAAATAAAGATTATTCAGTCCACTTCGTTAAGAGCTTTTCCTAGTATAATGGTTAGAGAGTTCAACAAACTAATCTAGTAAATATGCAAATCGCTTTACTTTTTTAGATATTCATTCTTCTCATAAAATTCCTTATTGATTGGCCATTACATCAACTCTTTATTCCACTTCAACATCACACTTCACATATGTTTAGTATGATCTTGTTCAAAAACTTTGAACCCGCTCGGCTATCAACTGGACCAATAGTAATTTCCTTCTTTTATCTTCCTTATATAGATAGAATTTTTTCAGTTCATCTAATTCCTTAGGATTTCCATGAAAATCTCTCATCCACACAATCATCAACCAACCTAGGTTCATTTAATCTAGTGCTAGGTAAAACTATTTTTTGGATCTTTCCAACCATGTTGCCTCCTTGGAACTTGAACTTTTCTTAGATCTCAAAACACATCTTAAATCTTCACCATGAGATCTTACCTTAATCATTCAATTCATTGATCTTTCTAACTAACTTTGTCCTTATCTTTGAATCTTCTAGAGTAGTCTAGATGTTCTCTTAATTTCATCATTTACTTAATCTTTCACCAACTATTCTCTTTTACTAAACTGTATTCTTCTTTCACCGAACACCTCCATCACTCAATTAATATTGTACTCCTTTAGCATTAAACTTTCTCAATTAACTCTTATACACAATTAATACTCTTCTTACTTAACCTTCTCTTCTTATTCATTTACCGACCACTATATCTAGTTTGGTGTAACTTACTGATTCCTTGTCTTTTCATTCCTTCTTTTACCAACCAAAATAATTTTCTTGTACATCATATCAATAATTCATGGAATCATATAAAAAAAAATCAATCTAACATTATACTATCATAAAAAAATCTATCAATTTCCCAATTGAGTTTGCATATTTAATCATCACTTCTACATCTCATTTTCTTTCCCTACCTTCCATTTCTCCATTCAACATCACATTCTTTAGATGATTGCAACTTACATGAATTGGCATTGTAAATGAGCTTGACATCAATGAAAAAATAACAACTTATCTAACTCTTCTACATACGCTTTGTAGCTTGGTGCTAACCTAGTTCTTTATCAACACTGCTTTTCATTAGACAATCTCCCTTTTCTTTCATTAGCATCAGTTATGTCCAAAAATATCATCAAAGGATATTAAGGTTGAATCTACAATAGTTTTGGTTAGGTTTTAAGGTGACTAAAATTTTATTGGAACTCTTTTTATTTTTTTGAAAAACTAGTGGATTTTAATTTAGGTAAATTTGAATTATTAGACCTTTTGAATTTTCTTTAATTAGAGAAAATTTATTAAGTTCTTTACAAAGCATAAGGTGGAAAAATTCACTAAAAAATGTAAAGAAAGAAAATCCTAGATTTTTGATTTTGAATTCAAATCCTAATCATTTTTTTCCAAAAGGATAATGAAAGAATTTGTCGTGGTAGGAGGAAGTATGTCGGGATAAATGGCTAGGATCTCAAATAAGGTGGTGCAAGTTTGAATCAAGACAGATACTAAGGAGATGGGGCTAACATTACTTGTTACTTTTGAATATAAGAATATTGAAGATACTAAATTTTAACCTATTGATATGGATTAATGAGGAAAAGGATGAAAAAGGAAATGAATTCAAGGATAGAAAAGTTGATGGCAAAAAATGGGATAGTTTGTGTCATTGCTTTCCCTTCGAGCATTCTATGCCCTAAATTGGTCCTCATGTGTGCAAAGCACTACAATGCTTAAAATAAGATAATGTAGTGTGAAGGGGAGGAAAATCCTATAAATTCCCTTTCAATAAGGGTTATCCATTGGGCTTTATATATACCACCTTGTGAGGGAGTGCACATCACCAAAGAGGATATATAAAGGTATTATAATGATTAGGTAAATGCATGTTCAAAGAAGATGAATAGTGAGTGGATTTTCAGGGTGTGGATTCACTACTCCAAGATCCTAAAGTTGGATAAGTTAACTATATCATATTTATAATGGAAACCTTATTGTCATGCTGAATAGGGTGATGAGAGAGCCACACGGTGGTGTTTTTTGGCCTTGGATGTTTTACATCATAAAAAATATCCTATTAGAGGAAGTAACATTTTCTTGGGCCAAAATCATCAGAGCCAACATTGATCATCAATTAAGGCCACTAATGGAAATGAAGAACTCAAGGGATAATAAAGGTGCAAAGGAACTTTAGTGATTTTACATTGCATCATACCTAGTTTACATGATAGCAAGATTATTCAAGTTTCCAAGGCTGAGGCCATTAGGAGGTTGTGGGTCTAAGAAAAGGGAGTACCCATTATACGCATGATATCAAAAAACTCACCTTATAGATCCAAAATAGTTTAGGATATTCAATGATGTTTTTGTAGTAAAGATCCTGAGATAACTAAAAGGGGATCACTAGGAAAGGCTCTCATCAAAAAGTATGGATCATGATACATTCATAATAATAAGTTCACAAACATTTGCTTTTTTCAAAATACATAATTCCCATGGGGATTAATGGAGTGTCCAAAAAAGAAGATGGTTGTTGGGAAGGTGGCTAGATAACTTCTCTCCTATGACAAAACTATGAATAATAAAATACAAAACAAGAGTTAAATTCTTATCCAATCTAAATGGTGAGGTGTGACCTTCTCTAGAAATAGTTGAGCCGGTAGATGAAAAATTAGAATATTATGTACTAGGATTTTATGAATCAAGGTAGAATTTTGATCCCGTTGGGAAGATCAAGTGTGCATACAAAAAAGAAACATCTATGTTCCACACCTTGAAATTTATTGGGAAAATAAAAATGATGATTTTGAGAAGAGGAAGAGAATATTTTTAAGGTTGAAAACAAATGAGATTAGAAGGTATAAGTGGGAAAAAATTCCAAATCAGTCAAAAGATGATGGAAAGGTAGTTAGGAGAGACTTCAATACCACCACAAACCATGAACTTGAATCAATAAATTGGGAGAAGGAAATGGATATTAGTATGGACACTTTGATGATCCTTGTTTTTCTCCACATTCAATAATGGTTGGATTGAAAGATCATATAATTGCTAAAAATGGAAGTGCATTTAACATATGATGAGATTAAGGGTGTCAAGGAGATTATGGAGGAGGAATCATTTGGAAAATATCAAACATCTTGTGGGAACCAAGTGAAGCCTAGCAATAGGACAAAGAATATTACAGAGGTCCCACCAAAAGAATATCCAAAAGATAAGGAAATTAGAGTTGAGGAGCCATAGATAAAGAGATAGAAGAAAATAACTCCTCCATCAAAATAAAATACTGCATTAGGACAAAGAAGAATTGTGAAGTCCAAAAGGAATGAAATGCATCAAGAGATCTCTTCTTAATTAGGAGATAGTATAACTAAGAATTCTCGAAGTTATTCACCTTCAAGTACTCCTGACTTAGAAGGAGGGATCATCCCTACAAATGATGATAATGGAATAATGATTTCCATTAAGGATTCTCCTCAAAATGGAAATATTCCACTTCCTGATGAGGCAACTAGTAAGACTATAGTGGTCCTCCAAGTCCAAATTCAAAAGACAAAGGGGACCCAACCTAAGTGGGAAGAGGGTGTAACACCACTAGATTGATTATGGGCTACTTTATAGGATGAGAAAAATATTGTTAAAATAGGACCAATCAATAATATTGATGATATTATGCAATTATAAGAGGATGTGATCTATCCAGCAAAGAGAATGGTAAGTGTGATTAGAGATAACTTTGGGACTCTCAAAGTCCAAATGGTGATTCCAAAAGTGAGAAAAGTAATAAATGATATGCAGCTCTAGGATTAAAAATAGTGGAGCATAATTTTGGGACCTATACAAAATAAATAGAGTATAAGGAACTCAAAGAGGTTATCAAGTTCATGAAGAGGATAGAGAAGAATCAAAGGTGGGTAGCTTATTAAAAAAATTCCCATAATTCAATCCAACATATAGATCTTAATGTTACACCACCACTTTATCTTGAGAGGAGAGACATTGATATTTATAGAGAGTGCATGGATTACACTTCAAGAGACTCATTTTTGGGTATATAAAGCTATACATGAAGGATTAGAATTCCTCCCAAGGTTAGAAAAGTAGTCTCAGGCACGCATGGCAATTAGAGATGGATTTCATTATTTCATTAGTCTTTGGAATAAATTTCAACCTATCAAAAAAAGACTATACCTTGGCTACAAGCTATGTTGGATACTCATAAGTGACTATTAGTGAAATGGAAGGTGATTAAGGGGAGAGAGAGAGAGAGAGAGAGAGAGAGAGAGAGAGAGAGAGAGAGAGAGAGAGAGAGAGAGAGAGAGAGAGAGAGAGAGAGAGAGAGAGAGAGAGAGAGAGAGAGAGAGAGAGAGAGAGAGAGAGAGAGAGAGAGAGAGAGAGAGAGGGGCATGTCACTTTACATTGACTCACAAGTTGGACATTTTGGAAAAGAAAAGGAATGATACTACTAATCTTTGTATTCTATTCCACAACATAATTAATTGCAAATATATCATGTACCATTGTACCAATTTTTAAATTTGAGAATATCAATAGTAAACATAGAAATTTTGAGTGAAATATTGAGATTTTTTAGTAATGGGGAGAATGGTATCATAGGGAGGGAAACTTTGTGAATATGTGAAAAACTACCTATTAGGATCACATTCATGTTAAAGTCAGCTGCACATATGCATATATTCAAATATTAACTTAACAATTAAATTTAAGCACGAGTTCAAAAGAGAAAGTAAATGAAAATAATTAACTTCCTCACACAAACCCAAAGCATCTCAACAAGTGCACCCAAATGGAATTTTCGGTTTTCTCATTAAAGAGATTTGTGGATGTTCTTTCCCAAACATAAGTATTGATGAATCCTACAAACTAGATTAATAACAGGAATACAATGATGAAATGAAAGAGAGCTAAGACTATAATGTAGGGTAAGAGAAGGTTTTCAATATATGGCTATGGAATCAACTACTCTTAAAGAGCATTCAATGATGATATGGGAATGAATTTCAAGAATAATATGAAGCTACCAAGCTTACAAAAGTAAATGAAACTAAAAACTAAGAAATAAATGAAACTACCAAACAAGGGTTAGCACAATAAATCTCTAAGAATTGTAAATACAAAGAATCTCTACATCTATTATAGCATAGTAACTATAGTGTAATAGGAGATAAAATGCTTGAGAAAAAGGCTCTATTTATAGGTTTTGGGGAAGGTTCAAGGAGGTGACATCCATGTGGCTTCCACATAGGTGCCAAAAGAGGGACACATACACAATGCAAGTTCAAGATTTTCTCACATGTGTAAGAAACTTGGGATATGATGGGTCAAGTGTACTTCAAGTATGATGTAAGTGTGTAAGAGGCATAAGAGGAAAATGACCAATAAATACTTTAGAAAGTGTAAGAGACGTTGCAAGGGGTGTAAGAGTCCCTTGTTTGGGGAATATAAGGTAAGATTGAGGGAAAATATCTTTATTGGCTTATTTGAATTTATTTGCTACATATTGGAGCAAATGATTACAGTTAATGAGTGTAGTGAAATGGTAATTAATCTAATTAATATTAGTTAGGATCTAGGGATCAATTAGGACTTAGTTAAATATGATTTAATTTAATGGTAAGTTTGGAAGAATTAAATCATGTGAGAGAATTAAATAAATTGACTTTATTTTAAAGGGGATATATGGATAAAACATGTATTAAATTAAATTTAATACATTAGGGATAGTGTTTGAGTTTAATTGAAATACCTTAGGTACATGAACCAATTTAATTGAATAAGTAGATGAATATAATATAATTAACTATAGTGTTATAAGAGACATTAAATACATAAATATAGCATTAGAGATTATTTTGAGTGTCTATATTTTGACCCTCTTTGATGCAATGTCAAAATGACATTGCATCAAAGAAAAGAAAATATAGGATGACCTAAAGAGGAGAGAAATCCTAGGAGTTGTGTTGTAGTGACAAGGGAGAAGAGTTTCCCTTGAGAAAATAAGACAAAAAATAGAAATTTTGCACAATTTTCTCAAAAAAAACACCAAGAGGAAAATTAATAAGACAACCAAGATTTAGAAAAATTACATGACTTATTGGATAGACAAGATTAACTGGGACAAAATATGAGGGTCAAGATGG
Organism: Cupressus sempervirens; assembly: GCA_028749045.1. Taxonomy (NCBI): domain Eukaryota; kingdom Viridiplantae; phylum Streptophyta; class Pinopsida; order Cupressales; family Cupressaceae; genus Cupressus; species Cupressus sempervirens. Next base: position 547,385,862 of record CM053790.1, on the reverse strand, counting down.
AAATGGACCTTAGGGAGCCTATATAAGCCCTTGTAGGGCCCAAGGAAGGGTCATTTTTAGACTTAAAAAGTAGAAAATGAGAGAGCATTATGGACCCTATAGAATAATCACAGCTTGGAGAGAATGTCTAGACACACCTTTAACCAACTGACATAGAGGCACCAATAAGTCTATAACTGAGCTCTATCAATTTTTTATTTGAATTGAATATTTATTAGTTAAGAGGGGCTAAATAAGGAAAATGGGGTGAGATTTAGATGCCAATAAATTTATTGGAATATGGATAGAGAAATTATTATTTACTCAGACAATAGTTGGCAAAATGACATCTACACAACTACCAATCCCTAGATTGGCTTCTCTACACAATGAGGATGGGAGTGAAAATGACAAGATCATCTATGCAGACACCAAAATTTGGTGGAGACACTAAAATGACATATCCATTTTTTATTTTCTCCATTAACCTTCTGGCATCTCCAACCTTGGATTGGTATCTATATCAATATAGGGTCAAGGAGCCAGAAAAATGACAAATCAGCAAGGGGGGGAGCTAATTGGGCAGGTAGGGGCTAAAATACACTAGATAGGGAGGGGAAAGTTTAGGTCAAAGATTATCGAAATGTCAAAAAAAATTTTCGAGGATATTGTAGAGTTCTAATAGTCGGACCATTATCCAACAATAGTGGTTGTGATAGAGTGCATTTTAGACACTGACTGGTGATAGATTTAACTATGTGACTTGGATCATGTGCATGAGTGGTCCCATCTATGCACTTGTACTTACGTTACTAAAAAAATTGGTAGAGAGATGACACAACCCTACTAGCATCTTCCATCTTTTGACAAGGGAGGCCACCATCACCTAATTTATGACATGTGGAAGATCTACTGACTACCCATCAAGGGTCTCATTTTAGAGTATGTCTAGTAGGGCATAGAGCCATACATAAAGGATTGATTCATGAGGTCAATAGGCTACATCCTAAATCAAAAATAGTGGTTACCATGGAGGACAACCATGCAGGAGACCTTCACTACTGAGGTTGGCACTATACTTGGTTGGACTAATATGCGGGTGTATGATGCCCAACCATGATAGCAATGGATTTCCTAATGGTTAAGCCTAGGTTCTAATAACCATGCTATAAGAGGTAGAGAGATCTATTATTGGTGATACACCATCTTGGCATATTTTTACTATGATCTATACATATGTGCCTATAGGACAATGCATATACTGGGTTGAGGAGTGACACTACTATTAGTCTAAGCCTAGGAACACATTGTATTTACTAGGACAATGTGACACCAGGAGACATAGTATCCATTAAATCCACATGTATGTTGATATAGGCTACTTATCCACTACATGTCCACAAACTTGATCAAGATTTGGTAGAGATTTCTAGATGAGATTATCATCTTCGATTGGACACCATGTATAGGTTGTGAGAGGTGTGGTCACTGGAACCTATCTTAGTAAAAGTATGTAGAGTATGACTTAGATGGTTTTTAGTCCCTTCAATACATATAGAAATATTTCTAGTTGATAAGTTGGACCAAATATATGATCACTCATTGTATGCCCTCCAGGATCTAAATGTAGTTTGGATTGATACATAACATGGTTCTAGATAGGTTTGTATATCTAGTGGTATCATTGGAGGTGGGCAGACTATGTGGAGTCATCGTACCATCTAGATCACTTAATATTCTCATTTAGGGATGGCTCCATTGGCATGGGTACAAGGGTAGGATGTTGTATGGGATGTGGGCATGACCCTAGCTTATACTAACTAGCTCCCATCAGATAGGCATTAGACTTTTGCAGTCATAAATTGTGATGAAAAGGTCATCTGTTGCAATTTGTAAGAAGGAAAGGGTAAGAGTTCATCTTCACATTGTCCCCATTATGACAGTAGAGCATCGCAAATACAACTGCTTAAGTTTTTAGTCTATCATCATAATTGCGATAGGTATGTGACTACAATGTTGTAGGATTGATGGCTACCCATTAGATTAGTTTGTCACAATTGCGATGGGAATTTGGTTGTAATGTTGTGTAGGCAATGACAAGTCATTGCAATTGTGATGACTTTCTGAATTATAATTAAAAAAATTGGTGCCAACCATTGAATAATAATTTGACATTATCTTTTTTTTTGGTTTCTTATAGAAGCCAAGACAAATATATAGTAGATCTGTTGGTGGTATAATCCCTTCCTATTTTCTTATCTATATATGGATTCCTATGGCTATTTTTTATTTTTGTTTTGTACAAGCCAAGACAAATATAATAGATGGATTCTTATTCTCAACCATTATGAATACAACCTACTAATTAGATCGAGGCTTAGGAGGACAAGACTTTATAGATAACAACACTGAGAGAATGATGCTTGTAAAAATAATGTTGGAGACTTTATAGATAACTACACTAAGAGAATGATGCTTGGTGATAGGCCAACACTGGGGCAAATAATAAGAAATATTTAATGCTTTAAATTATGAAATTCAGTTTGGTCTATATGTGTCAATCCAAAAGCATAAGCTTGCGAAAGGTGCCCGAGAAATATGCTATCAAGGGGTGCAATTATGGATGCAACTAGAACACACACAACTACAAAAAACCAAAACAATTCTACTGACAATAATTGTCACTTCTTGGCGATAGAAACATAACTTACTTCCTATAATAAAATGAAAAAAACAAAAAGCAGGTGAAAATATCTATTCTATTCTAATTTAAAAATTAAATTATATTAAATTATATTAATAATTTAGGACTAATCTAGTAATAAAATCTAAAAAACAACATTTGAATATTTAATAGATATTAAACTGATATTTAATGATGGTTTATGCAATGAAACAGTAACAAACTTGCAATCTCACAAACAATCAAATTATAATTTGAATCTTACTAACAATAATGCCAAACTATTATTTACATATTAACACAATACATAGAACATTAAAAATAGTACAAATGGATAAAACATTACAAACATAATAAAATTTTCACCATGCATTCCTAGAGTGGTCCCTTCCTCCAAGTCTGCGAGGTGAGTGAAGATAAAATAGTTTCTTACACTAGTTTGATCAGCAAAACTTTTATTTTATTTCTCTTTAAAGAGGTATTGTATTATTCCCCTTTTGAGCTTGCATTATGTTGTTTATATATATGCAGCTCAATGCATAAAATAGTCATTACATAACAACATAAATATGCTTCTTACAAAGAACATGCAATTTATTTTTGTCGTATCAACAAAATAATTTCTTATTCATCCCTATTTGCTAGTAATAAACTTTTTTATAATAACAGCTGAAAATAGAAGATATTAAACCAAAAATTCCCTCTTATGTTTTACATGTGGAGAATATTTTAACCAATAATATCCTCCATTAAACCTTATTTTTGGGGCATTAAATATAGTAAACCTGTATTTTCTATAGTTGTAGCATGAAAAATCATTTTTAGTTTCCATATAACAAACATATCATGCCCAATTTTCCTTCGCCAATACTCTTTTTTTGTGTTTGAGGCATGCAATCCTTGTAACCTTTTCCGATATAGAAATGGAAAAATAGTTGGCAAAAATTATCTATTAATAAATCAACCACATATAGAAATTCCTATAAAAATGGCATTAGGAAAATCTAATATGTGGCAGGAAGTTGCATTCCCAACTAGCAAGTGACAAGAAGTTGCAGTCTTATCTAACAGGTGACAAGATGATTTGCTATGCATATCAACATACTATGATAATAGAGATTAGTAAAACACAATCAATGATTTTCCATATTTTAATCCCAAGACAATATTAGATATTACGTATTTATATTAAATCATATGCAACGTAAAATAGGAAAATAGAATTAAAATGGAATGGAAATAGAATACAGTAGTGAGCATGAAATTTTATGAAATTGATTAAAATATGGCATAAAATGGGTTGTACTTGACTCTCATCATTCCCCCCAACTTAGCATATTGCACATCCTTGTGCAATTATTATGATCAAGAGGTCTTTGGTTTAAATTAAAAACACTTGAATTTATGGTTTTAGACTTTATCTCCACCCTGAACCATGATAACTCGTATATAAACACAAATCCCTTTCTTCACATGACAAGATTCCTTATTTTTTCTTCTTCAATAGGGATATCTCTTTCAAATTTTCATAAGTTATTTCTCTATTCTCTTTTCTTTTGCTTTTTGTTTCAAATTGTTTATAGCATCATGGTTCAAAAGGTTGTATATAGGAGAAATTTATCTCAATTTGCACAAGAGGAGTTTAAATGGGGGAGACAGGAGAGATGAGAGACAAAACAAAGGCTTTTATATGATGGATATAATGGATATAATGGATAGTGTGAGGGAATTATTAAGGGTGAAAGATGGAAGATAATAGGATGACATGTCTCCCCCCAACTTAAATGTTGACCATCCATAGGAAACAAGGAGAGGCTAGTAAGGAGTGTTGGACAATGATCAATATAATAAGCAATACAAATAATGTTAAGAGATAAAATAAGAAAAAACAAAATCGATTGTTTTACCAACATGCATGGGTAGAGAGATCAAGGTGGGAACATAGAGTAACTCAGCAACTATCACCACCAAAAGTGATAAAGCAATCAACAAAAAATGAAGAAAGGCATCTAGAATGACACTACAACACCACAAAAGACCACCATTTGACTAAAAGAAATAGAGAGAAGACCACTAGAAGCAACCAAAAAACTAGGATAGTGACTGCAATTGGAGGGGCTACCATCATCAATAGTAGCACATTCCATTGAAAACACCTCAACTAAATAGGAAACTTAGACTATGGTTGATCAAAGATGTGAGGACCACGCTGAAGAGGAGTAGAGTTGCAAGAGTGAGTGATTGGAGGTGCCAAGAATGAAAGAACAACTAAAACCAATTATTGTTCCTAAAAAGAATGATTAGTAGAAAAACCAAGAACACTAATTATTGCATTTTGTTTCTTCTTTTTTTCTTTTTTTCTTTTTTTTTGAATGAATTTTGATAACGACAAGTGACTGCTAGCAAGCCAATTTTTTCAATCACTCATTACAAAATGGTGCTATAAAAATAGTTTTCACCGCTAAGAATTTATTTTGTTGTTAACATCCACCAAAAATTGGTTTTTAGATATTAACTGGCCAAAAATGCCCAAAGTTTTTCATTGTTGGATCTTTTATTTCTTTTATTTCTATTTTTATTTCTTTTATTTTTTATTTTTTACATTTTTTAATTTTTTAATAATTGCATAGAATAACCACAAAAATGAAATTTTAAAATGGATGATGAAGAATGATACCATCCAAAACTTGATTTTTGACCATGACCTCATAGAAGGCACCATGGAAACTCAACTCCATAATGAACTTGGAATGATGACTAAGAATAATCTCCACAAACTTGGGAATACTACACAAATCAACCTTGATCTATGTATCTTATGCCACTGAATTTCAAAGCTTCTTGGAGAACTTAAAGAATACACTAGCACACTTGGATGAAAGAAGTAATCACAAGGATGATGATCTATTCATATGACATAGTGCTCTAATAATGGCAAAACTGGATCACCTGGCATGAAGTTATGCTACATATCCAACTCTTGTAAAGAATGAAAAATATCCATTTCCTAAAATAAAGACACCTTCATTACCAAATACATTAGTATGAAGTGAAAACCAATAGTAGGAATCAATGTGTCCATAAATTTTTAGAGAGAAGGATACACCCTATGCCACTGATATGCACCATATAGCTAGCAAGCCCACATAATGTGAACAAAGCCAACATGGTATGTTATGCAATGCTTGTGTAGAGAAGCATCATTAGCTGGTATTGTTTCTAAGATCATCACACCACAACAAGGGACCTGTAACCATATCCTCAAAACCAAACATATCAAGTATACTAATAAAATATCATCCATTCAATAACTCTATCATTAAGTAGGTTATTTAGTTTTATAGATGATAGATAGAGTTATTACTATGAATAGATACTTGATAGAATGGATAAATAAAAATAAACTCTTGTGTTCATATAATAGCAATGCTAGTTAACACAAGAACACATACCTTGAATTGTAGAGATGTCACATGTCAAGGTTTGCTAAAAGGACCAACAAAACAATCAATTAAGTTGGATTTGAAATCATCCAAGAACCACAAGATTGGAGAGATTCCTCCCAACTTAATTTCATCCTACAAGGTCATGAAATCATTAGGATAACCAGAGAGTAACACATTTTTAGAATTTTTTGAGCCTCATTGAATGATAGATAAATCAATTATTTCAATAATTCAATGGATGTATTCCTAAATTAACTGTAGGTTATAAAAGTATAGGGAATTCAAATCATCTAAGGAATCAAGAAATCAACATGTGTAATCAATGAATGATTAGTTGGATATACAAGAACCAAGAATGAAAAATATCTAGATAGTAATAATTTGATCCTTGCTAAATAAATGAATCATCCATAGTGTATTTAATCATCTTAGGACAATGAAAAGAATCAATAATGAGGAATAATGATCATCCAGTTTTAACATTTTGGCCATTAATGCATAGAATCCCGTATGATTTGGCTTAATCAATTATTGGTCCCAAATCAAGAAGTATGTGATGGATGCACATTTTAACCATAGGCCTCCAAATATCAATATGTATAAGTACAAGAGTAATAGAATATAGATATTGGAGGATTTGGCAGCATGTTTGTGGAGTATGGAATGTATATGGCTTAAAATTAGTTAGTGCATGATTGATATTAACACACATACTCATGAGTCCATTAACTAAAATTGGTGCAATTTGAAGTATGGGCTCATTTGTAGGTATTTGGAATTAACTAAGTAAAAAAAAGAACAAAGCTGATTATATTTCAATAAATAATATTGTTCTTCTAATTTAATTAAATGAAAATCACATTCCTTAAGTGTGTTAGTACATTCCAATGTTGATTTACCAAATTCAAGCACATCATTATATGGTAAAGGGATTCATGAAAGTTTATTAACCACCTTATTATGAAGTGTTGTATGAGGAAATATAGTTGCATTTGGTGGATATGGTGGAGTGAGTAGAATATGATGTGAATGAGATAATGAATATGGTAATAAGTGTGAAGGAGATAACATAGATGGGAATAAGTAGGATGGTTGAAATGAAGATGGTAAGGATGGGTATAGTGGTTGTTGTGAGTATTCTTGAGTTCATTTATTGTGCATATTATTTAAAGAAGTGTATTTTGAAGAAACATGTTGGCTTTGTAATGAAATAGAGTGACAATACATGTTACCAACATAATTAATACCTTGATCTTCTTGAATTGACATTTGAAATAGGTGATAAATTATAGGAAAGACTTATTCAATTGCATCCTTTTTTGTAGCGAGGTTCGCAAATCTCTTGTTCTTCATCTACCATACACTCTTGGTTGTTCGGGCCTGTACACTGATCATCTTTCCTATAGAAACTAGAACAACAAGTGGTTAAATGTTCATCCTCAAAATCACATTGCTCTAAGAATTCATCAATGATTTTTTAATGTTGAAACATAGAGATAGAATTCTTGCAGAATTGTGATAATAGAAGATCAATATCATTTAAGATGCATTCATTAGGTACAGGGGGTGTAAAAATGTCACCTTTCATCAGCATGATTTCCCCACTAGTTTCTTCTTTTGTTTTTAAATTTGAAGATGGGGGTTTGGGGGTGGCAACCACTAGTGGGGCCAAGGGGAAATGCCCCTTGCAAGGTCCTGGGGTAGCACATTTTACCTCTTGTGTTCCCTTCAAAATTTTCATTTTGAAGCAATTTTCACCCAAAATTGATGTACTTGAACAACCTTGAGAATGCATTATTTCAAATATTTCTCTTCAAAAGTGTATTTTCTTTACCAATAACTCACAACAACTTATGATAATGTAAAATTTAACTAACTTCTAAAGCAACTAATGAATCTAATTTCTAAGGCCTACTTGCAAACTCTAAAACAAAACTCTAAAGCAATATATCTATATGATTTATGCAACAAAATTAAGATTAGTTACTTAAGCAAGGCTAACAATTGCAAATGCATTCATCCTAATGCATTGTTCCTAACTCAAATCATCAAACTAACATACCCTTTGTAAGGAAACTCAAGTACAGAAACAACTTCCTACACTAATCTCTTAAGAGAAGTATGGTGGAAATCCTATTAAAATATTTTACACTTACAGATTCAATATCATGTAAACAATAATATTTCAGCCAACTACGCATAAAGAAAATAGATAGAGAAAGAAACACATAACACAAAGATTTTTCGGTGTGGAAAAACCTTTCGGTAAAACAACCCCACCCCTCCAGAACCTGCACAATGTATTATCTTCAACACAAGGTTACAATACACTTACAATGCAAGTTCAACAACGACAATAGAAGACTCTAGTAGCAACTCATAGTACCAATAATACACTTTCTCGCATCCCACCTCTTTGCAACCCTAAAAATGCTTATAACATGTGCTTCACTTTTAGGGCTACTCCCAAAGCTAACCATATTAGGGTTTTACCATTTAACAGTACTCAAATTTATTAGTTGCCACATGTCTTCACCTGTCATTGAATCTTCCTAACATAGGTCTTACATGTCATAGGAATCCGTCATAACCATTTTGGTGATGATCTCCTTATACACAATTCAAGATGCCGACACATCAACATTATTTGCAAGAAATACATTTTACAAAACAAATAATAAGAATAGGAATTATCCAAGGTTGAGACACCTTATTCCTAACACCCTTGACACCTTTCCCTGGAAATGCCACCAAAATTATAGGCCAACATTGGGGAAAATAATAAGAAATATTTAATACTTTAAATGATGAAATTTAGCTTGGTCTATATGTGTCAATTTGAGAGTGTAAGCTTGCAAAAGGTGTCTGAGAAATATGCTATCAACAGGTGCAACTTGTGGGATGAGAAATTATGGATGCAACTAGAACACACATAACTACAAAAAACAAAACAATTTTGGCCACGAGAACTGTCACTTCCTAGCGACAGAAATATAACTCAAGAACTGTGACTTCCTAGTGATAGAAATATAACTTACTTCCTATAATAAAATGACAAAAACATAATTCAGGTGAAAATATCTATTCTATGCTAATTTAAAAATTAAATTATATTATATTATATTAATAATTTAGAACTAATCCATTAATTAAATCTAAAAAACACCATTTGAATATTCAATAGATATTAAGCTAATTTTTAATGATGGCTTATAAAATGAAACAATACCAAACTTGCAATCTCACAAACAATCAAATTATATTTTGAATCTTACCAACTATAATGTTGAACTATTATTTACATATTAACACAATACATAGAACATTAAACACATTACAAATGGATAAAACATTACAAACATAATAAAAACTTCACCATGCATTCCTAGAGTGGGCCCTTTCTCCAAGTCTATGAGGTGAGTAAAGATAAAATAGTTTCTTCCACTAGTTTGATCAGCAAAACTTTTATTTTATTTCTCTGAAAAGAGGTATTGTATTATTCCCCTTTTGAGCTTGCATTATGTTGTTTATATATGCAGCTCTATGCATAAAATAGTCATTACATAACAACATAAATATGCTTCTTACAAAGAATAGGCAATTTAGTTTTGTCCTATCAAAAAAATAATTCATTATTCATCCCTATTTGCTGGTAATAAACTTTGTTATAACAACAACTAAAAATAGAAGATATTAAACTAAAAACCCCCTCTTATGTATTACATGTGGAGAATATTTTAACCAAGAATATCCTCCATTAAACCTTATTTTTGGGGCATTAAATATAGTAAACCTGTATTTTCTATAGCTGTAGCATGAATAACCATTTTTAGTTTCCATATAACAAACATATCATGCCCAATTTTCCTTTACCAATACTCTTTTTTGTGTGTTTGAAGTGTGCAATCCTTGTAACCTTTTCTAATATAGAAATGGAAAAATAGTTGGAAAATTTTATCTATTAATCAATCAACCACGTATAGAAATTCCTATAAAAAAAGGTGTCAGGAAAATGTATTATGCGATAGGAAGTTGTAGTCCCAACTGCCAGGCGACAAGAAGTTGTAGTCCCAACTAGCAGGTGACAGGAAGTTGTAGTATTGTCTAATAGGTGATAGGAAGATTTGTTATGCATATCAACATACTATGATAATAGAGATTAGTAAAACACAATTAATGATTTTCCATATTTTAATCCCATAGAAAGCCATTCTTTCGAATACTTTATACACTACAACTAAATTTCATAAATCAATGAGTTTGACTTTAAAAAGTACACATGAATTCTAATAGTAATATCATAACTTGACACAATTCAAAGAATACCACCTACTTATCATGAATCTATTAATTAAAACTCTAAAAAACACCTTACAATTAACTAAACTTTCTAATGAAAAGTTATTATGAATAACATCATACCATCGATTTGATAAACTTGTGAATGCCACTCTAAATCGAGAATGCACGTGCAACTATGTTCTATATGCATTGCCTGAAACCAAGAGATTCACACAATTAGTTATCATGCAATCATAGGTTATTGTTGAGATTCACTTGGTTTTGAGAATAGTTTAATTTTTCCTACTAATTAGGGCCAACCACATAAAGGTGGAAGCTCAGTTGCATCGCCCCCCCCCCCCCCCCACACAAAACATCTAAATTCCTTGTTAACATATAAAATTTATTCATTCTATTAATAAAATATAGCATTCATGAATTATCACATGATAACATTCATTAACACATAAGTTTCATTAGAACATTCACATGAACGTTCGGTAGAACATAAATAAAACATCTAGACATAAACATCAATCATTATCAAATAAGTTACATAACTTCACATGAATCATTTCTTTTTTCTTTTATTCTTTCTTTTGTCCTTCTCTATATTGTTGCAAAGGCATATCCATGTTGTCATTGATATTTCTTCTCACCCATGGATGTGCACTCACTTTCCTTTGCAAATTTGGGTCCTCTACAATAACAAATAGAAGGGTTAAATTTAAAAAGTTCAAGACTTTAAAGATTTTAAAGAGCATTGTAGCGCTCTTTACCTTGTCCAACCACATCATCTTGCCTACTAGCTTCAACCTCAACACAATCATTAGGAACAACCTTTGCATCCCTTGCAACTATAGTACACAATTTTTTCTTAATCCCAACACATATTATAGTTAAAAAATTATTACTACACCAAATTCAATTTAAAATGTTTACTTGTATTAATAATTCAAAAATAAAAAATCAAATAGAAAATATATACCTTGAATACTAGGATCCACATTCGAATCAATGCCTCCATTTTTCTTGGCTAGTGTATCAAGATTGGAAACATGCAATCCAATGTAAATAATTAGTGCATTTATCAACAATATATACATATAAATACAAGAGAAATACTAAGAAATGTTTCCAATATAAAACAAATATAATGACTTATACTTATATTTCAGCTCGGATTCTATTTGAAATCTAGAGGAATGTTATACAAATATAATGACATATACAAATAATTTTGTAGATAATTTGGAGTCCATTGATGAACTCAATCTCATAATATAGTTATGGAATCAACTACACTTAAAGAGAATTCAATGAAGATATGGAAATTAATATCAAGAATAATATGCAACTACCAAGCTTATGAAAGTAAATGAAACTAAAAACTAAGAAATAAATGCAACTACCAAAAAGGGGTTAGCACAATAAATCTCTAATAATTCTAACTGCAAAGAAATTCTAGAAGTATTATAACATAATAACTCTAGAGTAATGGGAGATAAAATGTTTGAGACAAGGGCTCTATTTATAGGTTTTTGGGAAGGCCCAAGGAGGTGGCATCCATGTGGCATCCACATAGGTGCCAAAAGGGAGACACATACACCATGCAAGTTCAAGGTTTTCTCACACGTGTGAGAAACTTGAGATGTGATGGGTCAAGTGTATCTCAAGTATGAATGTAAGTGTGTAAGGGGTGTCAGAGGAAAATGACCAATAAATACTTTAGAAATTGCAAGAGATGTTGCAAGGGATCTAAGAATCCCTTGTTTGGGGAAAATAAGGTAAGTTTGAGGGAAAAATCTCTTTATTGGCTTATTTGAATTTATTTCTACATATTGGAGTAAATGATTAGGGTTAATGGGTGTAGTGAAATGGTAATTAATCTAATTAACCTTAGTTAATTAGTGAGTAGGGTAAGATCTAGGGATCAATTAGGATTCAATTAAATAAGATTTAATTTAATGGTGAGTTTGGAAGAATTAAATCATGTAAGAGAATTAAATAAATTGACCTTATTTTAAAGGGGATATATGGAGCAAACATGTATTAAATTTAATTTAATACATTAGGGATAGTATTTATAATTTTTTAAAAAAACTTTAGGTACATGAACCAATTTAATTATATAAGTAGATGAATATAAAAAATATAATTAACTATAGTGTTATAGGAGACATTAAATACATTAATATAGTGTTAGAGATGATTTTAAGTGTCTAAATTTTGACCCTCTTTGATGCAATGTCAAATGGCATTGCATCAAAGAAAAGAAAATATAGGATTCCCTAGAGGGGAGAGAAATTGTAAGAGTTGTGTTGTAGTGATGACAAGGGAGAAGGGTTCCCCTTGAGAAAATAGGGCAAAAAATAGAAATTTTGCACAATTTTCTCAAAAAAAGCACCAAGAGGAAAATTAATAAGAAAACTAAGGTTTAGAAAATTTACATGACTTACTAGGTAGACAAAATTAAAAAGGACAAAAAATGAGGACCAGGATGAAAATGGACCTCGGGGAGCCCATATAAGCCCTTGTAGGGCCCAAGGGTCATTCTCAGACTTAGAGAGTAGAAAATGAGAGAGCATTATGGACCCTATAGAATAATCACAGCTTGGAGAGAATGTCTAGACACACCCTTGACCAACTAATATAGAGGCACCAGTAAGTACTATAACTAAGATCTATCAATTTTTTATTTGATATTAATATTTATTAGTTAAGAGGGGCTAAATAAGCAAAAAGGGGTGTGAGATGTAGATTCCAATAAATTGATTGGGATCTACATAGACAAATTATCGTTTGCACAGATAATAGTTGGAAAAATGGCATCTATACAGCCGTCAATCCCTAGATTGGCTTATCTACACTAACAAGGAGTGGAGTGCAAATGACAAGGTCATCTGTGCAAACACTGGGTAACTTAGTGAATGAAGACTCACTTGACATACACTGGGTAACTCGACAAATGAAGAGTCACTTGGATAACACAATAGAAGCAAACACAAAGAACAACAACCAAAGGAGGAAGAAGAGTGAAATGATTTTATTGATTCATAAAAATATCTTCATACATGCCTAGTTGTAAGGCCTTATGGGTTACAACCAATTACAAATACATTCACATTCAAAAATCCAACTGTAAATTCGCACTTTTAGTTCTGCTCTCTAATCTTCTTCCCAAAAACTTACCTAACTCTAAGCCTAAACAATCTATATATACTTGCCAAAATGGATTATAGATTATTCTAGAACATTACATAAGAGGAAGGTTGAACCAACAACAATCTAGATGCATTTGAAGAAAATATTTTAATATAAAAGTAGCAATCAAAATAAATCCTGCAAGTCAGCTCTCAGAAATCACGTCCAAATGTTGACACTCGACATACACTAGGTAACTTGGCACATGAAGAGTCACTTGGCGTACACTGGGTAACTCAGTGAATGAAGAGTCACTTGGCATACACTGGGTAACTCAGTGAATGAAGACTCACTTGGCATACACTAGATAACTCGACAAATGAAGAGTCACTTGGCATACACTGGGTAACTCGGCAAATGAAGATAACTCAATGAATGAAGAGTCACTTGGCATACACTGGGTAACTCGGTTAATGAAGAGTCACTTGGTGTACATTGGGTAACTCGATTAATGAAGAGTCACTTGGCATACATTGGGTAACTTGGCAAATGAAGAATCACTTGGTGTACATTGGGTGACTTGGCAAATGAAGAGTCACTTGGCATACACTAGGAAACTTGGTTAATGAAGAGCCACTTGGCATATGCTAGGTAACTCAGTTAATGAAGAGTCACTTGGTGTATGCTAGGTAACTTGGCAAATAAAGAATCACTTGGCGTACACTAGGTAACTTGGAAAATGAAGAGTCACTTGGCATACACTAGGTAACTTGATGAATGAAGAGTCACTTAGCGTACACTGGGTAACTTGGTGAATGAAGAGTCACTTGGCATACATTGGAGCTACAATAACTTGGCATCAACATGTAGAATGAACAAAATGAGTACGATAACAAGGCAGCCCAAGATGCTCTTGCATCAAACAACCGAGGTTGAAAGAAATGATTCTCTTGAATCATTGAGATGTCACAATTTGAGAAAAATCTAACTTAGATTGAGAAATCCATGAAGCATCTTCAATAGGCCTATTCTTCCACTTTGCCAAATATTCATAGTAATATTTTCCTCTTGTGCTCCTGCCAACTCTTTGATCCAATATCTATTCAACTTCTTCAATCTGCTTCTTAGGATAATCTTCTAATACAACAACTTCATCATCTGACTCATGATACTTATACAAATCAGCAATAATAAATATAGGATATATATCCATGTCATCAGGTAACTCAACTTCATAAGCATTACCACTATCAAACTTCTTCAAGATCTTACAATGTCCAAATTTTGTCATCTTCAGCTTATTGTATGTTCCAACTGGGAATCTTCCTTTCTTTATATGAACCATCACCTCATCACCAACTTGAAAATCATGTTGTCTTCTAGATTGATCAGCATTCTCCTTATAGTTTTTATTACTTTGTTCCAACCTAAACTTCACTTCCTTATGCAAAGACTCCATAAAATCAACAAATTCTTCTCCTACAGCACTTTTCTTTTCTTCACCAGCAACATCTCTCAAATCTGATATACCTCTAGGATGCATTTTGATAACAATCTCAAAAGGTGTCTTCCCTGTACTCTTATTCAAAAAATTATATCTAATCTAGATGCAATTTGTCTCAACTAATCTAATATAGCATTATCAACATTATTTCCTCTACCACGAACCATCTTTACAAATCAAGTTCTTGCAAGATCGTAACCCTCTACAAGTTATAAGTCAAATCCACAAATCTGCCACCCTACAACCAAATCCAAATCAGGGTTCTACATGATCCAATCTCCAAAAGGACAAACCTCAAGCTATGATACCAATTGACATAGGCAAAAGGATGAATAACTAGGGCCAAAGGCTCACCCAACTATCCAAACCACCCTGCAAGAGTTAACACAATGGAAGAAAACACAAAGAACAACAACCAAAGGAGGAAGAAGAGTAAAATGCTTTTATTGATTCATCAAAATATCTTTATATATGCCCAACTATAAGGCCTTCTGGGTTACGACCAATTACAAATACATTCACATTCAAAGATCCAATTGCAAATTCACACTTCCAGTTCTACTCTCTAATCTTCTTCCCAAAAACTTACCTAACTCTAAGCCTAAACACTCTATATATACTTTTCAAAATGGCTTACAGATTACTCTAGAACATTACATAATAGGAAGGTCGACCCAACAATGGTCTAGACACATCCCAAGAAAATATATTAATATAAATTTTGCTATCAAAATAAATCTTGCAATTCAGCTCGTAGAAATCAAGTCCAAATACTGACACTTGGCATACACTGGGTAACTTGGCACATGAAGAGTCACTTGGCATACACTGGGTAACTCGATGAATGAAGAGTCACTTGGCATACACTGGGTAACTCGGTGAATGAAGAGCCACTTGGCATACACTGGATAACTCGACGAATGAAGAGTCACTTGGCATACACTGGGTAACTTGGCAAATGAAGATAACTCAATGAATGAAGAGTCACTTGGCACACACTAGGTGACTTGACAAATGAAGAGTCACCTTACATACATTGGTTAACTTGGTTAATGAAGAGTCACTTAGCATACACTGGGTAACTCAGTTAATGAAGAGTTACTTGGCATACATTGGGTAACTTGGAAAATGTAGAATCACTTGGTGTACACTGGGTAACTTGGCAAATGAAGAGTCACTTGGCATACATTGGGAAACTCGATTGATGAAGAGTCACTTGGCATACATTGGGTAACTCAGTTAATAAAGAGTCACTTGGTGTACACTAGGTAACTTGACAAATGAAGAATCACTTGGCATACACTGGTTAACTTGGCGAATGAAGAGTCACTTGGCATACACTAGGTAACTTGGTGAATGAAGAGTCACTTGGCATACACTAGGTAACTTGGCGAATAAAGAGTCACTTGGCATATATTGGAGCTATAGTAACTCAACATCAACATGCAGAATGAAAAAAATGAGTAGGATAACAAGGCAACCCAAGATTCTCCTACATCATATTGTCTCCATTAACCTTCTGGCATCTCTAACCTTAGATTGGCATATATATCAATATAGGGTCAAGGAGCCAGAAAACTGACAAACTGGTAAGGGAAGGAACTAATTAGAAGGGTAGGGGATAAAACACATTAGATAGGGATGGGAAATTTTAGGTCAAATATTAACAACATGCCATAAATATTGTTGGAGGATATTGTAGAGTTCCAATAGTGGTAGAATTATCCAACAACGATGGTTGTGATAGAGTGCATTTTAGACATTGACTGGTAATAGATTTAACTATGTAACTTGGATCATGTGCATGAGTAGTCCCATATATGAACTCATACTTACATTACTAAAAACAATGGTGGAGAGATGACACAACCCTACTAGCATCCTCTATGATCCAATAAGGGAGGCCACCATCATCTTATATGATATGTGGAAGATCTACTGACTATCCATCAAGGGTTTCATTCTATAGTATGTCTAGGAGGGTATAGATCCATACTTAGAGGCTTGATTTTGGAGGTTGGTAGATTACATGCTGACTCAAAAATAGTGGCTACCATAGAGGAAAACCATGGAGGAGACCTTGATTACTGAGGTTGGCACTATACTTGGATGGACTAATATGTGGGTGTATGATGCCCAACCATGATAGCAGTGGATTTCCTAATTTTTAGGTCTAGGTTCTAAGAACAATACTATAATAGGTAGAGAGATCTATTATTGGGGATACACCATCTTAGCACATTCGTACTATGTGCTATACATGTGTTCCTATAGGACAATGCATATACTAGGTCTAGGAGTGACACTACTACTAGTCTAGGTCTAGGATCACATTGTAGGTACCAGGCTTATGTGACACCAAGAGACATAGAATTGATAAACTCCATATGCATGTTGATATAAGCTACTTATCCACTACATATCCACAAACTTGGTCAAGGTCTGGTAGAGATGTCTCGATGAGGTTATCATCTTCGATTGGACATCATATATAGGTTGTGAAAGGTGGGGTCACTAGCACCTATAATAGTAGAAGTATGTAGACAATGACTTAGATAATTTTTAGTTCCTTCAAAACATATAGAAATATTTCTAGTTGATAAGTTGGACCAACTATATGATCACTCATTATATTCACTCTAGGATCTAGAGGTAGTTTGGATTGATACATAACATGGTACCTATTAAGTTTGTATATCTAGTTGTATCATTGGAGGTGGGGAGACTATGTGGAGTCACAGTAGCATCTAGATCATTTAATAGTCCTAGTCAGGAATGGCTCCATCGGCATGAGTACATGACTAGGAAGATGCAGGGGATGTGGGCATGACCTTAGCTTATACACAATTGTGTGGCATTCATCATATCATTAGATTGATAGCACTAGGGCCAACACCACCACTAGAGAAGTCATGAGGTGAGGGGAGTGGAGTAGGAGGGGATGATGGGAGAGATGCTAAAATCATGGGGGAGGTGACATAGGTCCAACAATATGAGGCTTCCTAGTACAATAGGCTTCTTGATGCAATAGAGAGTAAAACTCACACATGCACCTCTTCTACCACCATAGGGACCAACACAGGTGTCTATTGTGACCCAAGGATGAGAGACACCACCATCTTAGGTTGCAAGACCACCTTCTATCATACAGATGGATTATGATGCAATGTCAATGATTATGAGGCCAACCTAGAGAGCGAGGTATCCCATCTAAAGGGACATACACATGTTGAGACAACTAGGGAGGATATTACCCATACAAAGATATCCTAGATATAGTAAATGTTGCAATTGGAGAGGGAAAGGGCAAGTAGTTCTTGATGGGCAATAGAATTTCTATAGGCTAAGGTAGATGTTGATGAGTTTATAGTGGTGGGGAATGATACAAGTGTAGTGATTGCATCTAACAGATAGATGAGATGTAACATCAAATTTATGCACTATAGGAAGAGAGGGATGACCTTGAGAGGTGGACATGAGAGTACCCAAAAAATGAGATTTGGATATATAGGGAGCCAATATATGAGGGATGGTATAGGTGATGTAGGAGACCATTACATCCCATCACAAAGAGATCCAATCTCTCTATGAGACAACATAATATTGTAGTTTGTACTTTAAAGTTTTACCTACAAAGAAAATAATATATGATTTTACAGAGGGAGCATCATCTTGGAGTACTAGGGGATGATAGAGATCAAAGTAGTATGTGGGACCAGTGAGACCTCCACATGGGAATTACATAGGT
This sequence comes from Cupressus sempervirens, assembly GCA_028749045.1. NCBI lineage: Eukaryota > Viridiplantae > Streptophyta > Pinopsida > Cupressales > Cupressaceae > Cupressus > Cupressus sempervirens. Next base: position 547,367,077 of record CM053790.1, on the reverse strand, counting down.
GCAGTAGGACCATCCTCCTAGCCAGCCACCTGAGTCCCTCAGAGCTTTTATTTGACACATTCATTATGAGATGATATGATGTACAAAAATATGTAGATATTTTTATATATATTTATGATGTTCATGATGACCTATGGTTTTGTACTTTATATGATGATTTTGATGGATTGTACATGGATTTTATATGCACTTCTCATGATGGACTCTATAAAAAAAATTTATATATGCATGATGATGATTTAGATGGTCCTACATGCAATGTAATTTGATTTATCCATGTGTTATGTAGTTATGATGATAGACTTGTGATGATGAAACTGGCATCTGTGATGTAGGATGTGTGTGACTTATGTGATTTATATCATTTATATGGTATATCAAACATGTTTATGATATAGGATTACATGTAATATGTGATATGTGATGTATGATGTATGATCTATATGATGTATGCATGATGTTTTATGATATTTCAAATATGATTATGCATTGATGATTATTAATGGATTAATTAATTTTAGATATATTTTACATACAATGCATGATGAAAAATGGTTAATAAATTGATATATTTGACACATTATGTATAATGGATAATGATTAGTGAATGGATATATTTTTTATGCAATGTATGATGGATAAGGATTAATGTTTAATTATTTAATCATATATTTAAATGGTACAATGAATTAACCTAATAATGAACATAGTAGAATTAACAAGTTAATATAACAATAAACAAACATTTTAACTTTATGATTATTTGTAAAATGAATATAATTAGATAAACATGGTGTTTAGCAAATGTGAGTAACATATCATGACTCTTAATGAATGAAATAAATGTAATTTAATGCAAAGTGTGATGAATGAGAAAACTACTTTAAATGAGACCCTAATGAATTGTACCAAACTTAGCTTGTAGGAATAGGTCACAAACTTAGGATGGGGGAATAAATAGAAACCCTTGTCAAGAAAAGTGCAATGATTATTAAATCCTTAACTACATGTCTAACTATATGTCATTTTTTTAATTTACTAATATTTGTGCTTGAGAGAATACCCTAGTTTAATATGGCAAGAGGGATTATGCATCAGGTTCTACATGAGCATAGATGGACATGTTTGTTTGAGTGGACTAAACTCTCAAATATAATAGCTAGCTTTAGAAATATTGATTTACATTTCATAGCCATGATAGGAAAATGATACATACACACTAGAGAGGTCTTGGTCTACCCATATTATTTTTAATGATGTTGGTGGAAGTGTACTACCTCATTTCCCCCAATGAGAAATACATAACCATGGCTAGGAACTAAAAAAAATGTGCTAAAGTATTAGGAAAATAGATCATACTAAAAATGACATGTATAATAAATATTAACCATTTAAGAGGTACCAATATATTGATGCATGAGGAAATCATGGGGAGGCCACAACTGGCACACAAAGATAAAATTAACAAAAGGGCATCTTGACCAATTAATCATTCAAACCACAATTCTTGACATGAATTTTATTCTAATGGTGAATCTTGATAAGATGACTTAGGGAGGAGTCATCGTGAAGGGAGAATATTGTTTGTTTGATTTAATTTTTTATGTTGTTACATGTGAGAGTTTTTTGGCAATTATTGTGAAAGGAAACATGTTCTCAAATCATTTATTCTTATTTTTTATTGTGTTTACATACTTATGCAATCACTATTTTGAAAAGCTTAGTAATGGGGTAAATCTGATGCAAGGATGGTAAGAAGAACTAGGGCCAAAGGCACACCTAGCAATCCAAACCACCTTGCAGAGTTGACACAACAGAAGTAGACACACAAAGAGAACAACACCACAGAGAGAGAACAAAACACTTTTATTGATTCATCAAATGATTAGCATATATGCGCAGTTGTGAGGCCTTTTGGGTTACAACCAGATACAAAATACATTCAAGATCCACAATCTAGCTTCAAATTCACATGTCTACAAATATATGCAACAAAATTTCTTAGTCCTCTAAGTTCTACCTCTAACCTAACCCTAAACACCCTATTTATACTTGCCAAAATAGCTTATAGAAGATTCTAGAACATTAAAAAATAGAAAGGCCAACCCTAAAATAGTATGCACACATTCCAGCAAAAGATCTTATCATAAAAGTCATCATCAAAATTAATCTCACAAGCCAGCTCCCAAAATATAGATAACTTGACAAATGAAGGAACAAAATGCTGATGGTCAGCATCAATAGGTTCACTCAGCAAGTGAAGGAACACTCAGCACATGAAGGATCACTCCACACACACAAAATAAATTAGCACATACTATAGAGTGATATGGGATAACACACTAACCAAAGGTTAACATAACATGGGATAACTTCAACTCAGTAGGTACTACAAAATTATTGGCACTTGATAATTGTTGCAACTTGGTAATGACTGCAACTCGGCAACAATTGATAGAATGAACAGAAATGAGTAGGAGAAAATATCAACCTATGATCCTTCTACATCAGAAAAACAAGGTAGAAAGAAATGATTCTCCTAAAACATGCAAGTGTCACAACCTAAGCTGAGAACAACTCAGATTGAGAAATCCATGTAGCATCTTCAACTGGTCTATTTTTCCAGTTCAACAAATATTCATAGTAGTCTTTTTCTCTTATGCTTTTACCAACCCTCTTAACCAATATCTATTCAACCTCTTCAATCCACTTCTTATAATAATCATCAGGTACAATAACTTCATCATCTAAGTCATGTTACTTATACAGATCAACAACATTTGATATAGGAGATATATCCATGTCATCAGGTAGCTCAACTTCATAATCATTACCATTGTCAAACTTCTTCAAGATCTTACAAGGTCCAAACTTCTTCATCTCCAACTTACTATATGTTCCAATAGGAAATTTTTCTTTCTTCAATTGAACCATCACCTCATAACCAACTTTAAAAACATGATGTCTTCTTGACTTGTTCGCATTCTCCTTGTACTTTTGATTACTTTGTTCTAACTTCAGCTTAAATTTCTCATGCAAAGACTAGATAAAATCAATAAATTCTTCTCCTATAGCACTTCTCTTTTCTTCACCAACAACATCCCTTGAATTTGATACTCCTCTAGGCTACATTCCAGTAACAATCTCAAAAGGTGTCTTCCTTGTACTCCTATTCACAGAATTATTATATGAAAACTCAATGTGTGCCAATACCATCTCCCAATTATGTGGTTCATCTCCAACTAAGCATCTTGGCAAATTACCCAAGCTTCTATTCACAACCTCTATATTTCCATCAGTCTATGGATTGAATGTAGAACTAAATTTCAACTTAGTACCATCTTCTTCCACAAAGTTCTTCAAAAATAACCAACAAACTTACTCTCTCTATCAGAAATAATGCTTCTTGGTAATCCATGCAATCTAACAATCTCTTTGAAGAAAAGTCCAGCAACATGCTCAGCATCTAATTTCTTCTTACATAGTATAAAATGAGCCATTTTATAAAATCTATCCACAAAAAACAAATATAGAATCATACCCCTTTGTTGTTTTAGGAAATCCAAGAACAAACCCATATTGATGTCACTCCAAGGTTTCTTAGGAATAAAAATAGGTGTATATAATCTAGTATTCTAACTTATTCTTTTTGCAACTTGACAAACTCCACAACCCTTCACAAACTTATGAACATCCTCATACATCTATGGCCAATAATACTTATCAATTCCAAAATGTCCAGCCAATCCACCACTATGATTTCCCTTTATTAGACTAATTCTCATAGAACTTCTAGGGATACACAACTAAATACCTTTGAATAACATGCCTTCTTGAGTGAAATATTCATCATACCTACTCATGTGATTTTTTATACTTCATACTTTTCACTCTCTCTGCACCTTAGAAAAATAAGGGTTAGTATCATAAAACTCTTTCAATTCATCAAAACCAACAACTTCAACCTTCATCTTAGTCAAAAAAGAATGTCTTCTACTCAATGCATTAGCAACTCTATTAGTAATTCCACTTTTATGTTTAATTTTAAATGTAAAACTTTGCAAATACTCAACCCACTTCATATGTCTTTGATTCAATTTATGTTGACTTCCCAAATACTATAAAGCTTTATTACTAGTATACAATGCAAACTCTTTAGGAATCAAATAATGTCTCCACTTCTTCAAAGATTTAACAATAGCATAAAACTCTTGATCATACAAAAAATACTTTCTTTTAGAATCATTCAACTTCTCATTAAAGAAAGCAATAGGTTTTCCTTCTTGACTCAACACAGCTCTTATTGCACTACCACTTGCATCACATTCAACTTGAAATACCTTATTGAAATTAGGCAAAGACAATACAAGTAATTCAACAACCTTTTTTTCAAAGTCTCAAAACTCTTATCAGCTCCATGTGTCCACTTGAATTCCTTTTTATCTCCTCTCATTGTCTTCATCATAGCATTACAAACAATACTAAAATTATTTATAAAGTTCTTGTAAAAACTAGCCAAACCATTAAATGATCTTACCTCACCCATGTTCTTAGGTGTAGGCCATTCCAAAATTGCTTTAACCTTATTAGGATCCATTCTCAAACCATTAGCTGAAATCACAAATCCCAAATACACAATCTCTTCTTGCATAAAAGAACACCTTTTCAAATTAATCATCAGCTGCTCCTCTTTCAATTCCTACAATACTTGTCTAACATGTTCAAGATGTTCTTCCTTAGTCTTACTGAATATTAGAATTTCATGAAAAAAAACAATCACAAACTTATTTAAAAATCTTTTCAAAACTTCATTCATCAATCTCATGAAAGTACTAGGTGCATTAGTTGAACCAAAAGGCATTACCAACCATTCATACAAACCATCTTTTTTCTCGAAAGTAGTCTTCCATTCATCACCTTCTCTGATTTTGATATGATGATAGTCACTCTTCAAATCAATCTTGGTAAAATAATTTTCTCTACTCAAACAATCCATTATGTCATCCATCCTCGGCATAGGAAGCCTATATTTCACTGTGATCTTATTAATAGCTCTAGAATCAGTACACATTATCCATTCTCCTTTCTCTTTAGGTGCTAATACAAAAGGTATAGCATGTGGACTAAAACTTTCTTTGATTAATACCTTTTGCAAAAATTCATGCACTTTTTTTTTAAGTTCTTCATTCTCAGTAGGTGTTAATATCTATTGTGCCTTTTTCAAAAAACTAGTTCTAGGAATTAGATCCATACAATGACTTATACTTCTGACTAGTGTTAAACCATTAGGAATATCCTCTACAACAATCTCTTTATACTTATTCGCCAATTTTTCAATTTATACTGGTACTTGGTCATTGTCAGGCTTTGTTGTTTGATCATTACAACCAAAACTAGGTCCTCTAGGAATTATCAAAAAAGAGGCTTGATTCTTCGTCACTTCTTTTCCAAATTGCTTTCCATTAACCATGTAAACTTGAATAGTAATACAATTAACCTCATCTACACTTTCAATGAAAGGCAACAATATTTTCTTTCTCCCATTCACCCAAAGAGTATATTGATTCAATCTTTCATCATGTATAGCATATCTATCATATTGCCAAGGTCTACCCAACAAAATATGACAACAATCCATTGGAATAATATCACACAAAACTTCATCAATGTAATGTCTAATCTTGAACTTCACAATACATTGCTCACTTACCAATATATTATGCTCATCTTTGACCCATGAAACATAATAGGGTTTAGGATGCTTTAGCCTCTACAACTGTAACTTTGTAACCAACTCTTTGTAGAAATTCCACTATCAATGATCACCTTGTAGCATTTTTCAACCATCTTACAGCTGGTATTGAAAAGACTTCTCCTTAATATAGGTTCCTCATCACTTCCCTTATTACATAAGGTTCTTCTCACCATCATATTTTCTCCAGCCTCAGGTCCACTTGATGAACTCTCAATGTCTCCTTGAATCACAACATTTCTATTACCTTTCACACTTTTAGAGGATCTACATTTAAAGGATCTATGTCCCTCTTTACCACAGTTGAAACAATTACCATGGAAACCACTTCTAGAATAAGAATTACCTCTTCCTCGATAAGAATCAGTACCTCCTCAATAGGAATCACCACCTTTCCATTCATTCTTTCCTTTATCATCATTCTTCCATTTAGATTTTCCCTTATCTTGCATAAAACTATTAGATCTTTCATCTTCTCCATAAGATCTACCTCTTCCTCTCTGGAATCTACCACCTCTACCTCTTTGTCTTTGTTCACGCTTCTTTGTGAAGATATCCTTAGCTTTAAAGGCATATTGATATGCTTCTTCAACACTTTCCAATTTCACAAAACTTATTTCATCTTGAATTCCAAAAATCAATCCATTTAGATATCTTATAATTTTCTCAACATCATCATCCACATGTCCAGATCTGATGTCCAATCTATAGAATTCCTTAGTATACTCTTTCATAGTCTTGTCTCTTTGTCTCAAATTTTGCATTTTTTTCAACAAGATAACTTAGTAATCAAGAGGAATCAATTTGTTCTTCACCTTGTTCACCATCTTCGAAAAAGTCTTGATCTTCTCCTTTCCTCTCCTTTGTCTATTAGTTTGAAAATGCTCCCATCACAGTGAAGCATGACCTTTCAACCTAGTAACTACAAGTTTCACCTTTCTATTATCAAGAGTATTTTCATACTCAAAGAACTTCTCCATATCAAATATCCAATTGAACACAACATTGGTGTGAAATTTTCCATCATAAGGAACAACCTCTATAGAAGGCTTCAAATGTGCCCTAGATAATACTCTCAACAATATTTCCTCATATTGATCTTCTTCAAGTTTCAAATTAGGGTTTGGTGCTATTTCTTCATCATTATGCAAATCATCAAGATGCACTCCTCTCCTCTAGGCTATCTCCAGAGCATCTAATTTGGCTGCAATTTATCTCAATGTATTCAATATTGCATTATCAACATTTCCTCTACCTTGAACCATCTTTAAAAATTAGGTTCTAGCAAGATCTTAACCCTCTCCAAGTTATAGGTCAAATCTACAGATTTGTAACCCTACAACCAAATTGAATCAAGGTTCTACACGATCAATCTCCACAAGGATGAACCTCAAGCTTTGATACCACCTTACATAAGGAGGGTAAGAAGAACTAGGGCCAAAGGAACACCCACCAATCCAAACCACCTTGCAGAGTTAACAAAATGGAAGCAAACACACAAATACAACAACACCATAGAGAGAGAGAGAACAAAACACTTTTATTGATTCATCAAATGATCAGCATACATGCCTAGCTATCAGGTCTTCTGGGTTATGGCTAGATATAAAATACATTCAAGATCCATGATCCAGCTTTAAATTTTCATTTCCAAATACATGTGTAATGAACTTTCTTAGTCCTCTAAGTTTTGCCTCTAACTTAAGCCTAAACACCCTATTTATACTTGCCAAAATGACTTACAGAAGATTCTAGAACATTAACAAATAGAAAGGCCGACCCTAAAATGGTTTGCACACATCCCAAGATAATATCTTATCATAAATGTTGCAATATGAATTAATCTCACTAGTCATCTCCTAAAATATAGATAATTTGGCAAAAGAAGTAACAAAATGTTGATGCTCGGCATCAACAGGTTCACTCGGCACATGAAGGAACACTCAACACATGATGGATCACTTGGTACATGAAGGATCACTCAACACACACTGAAGAACTTGGCACACACTATAGAGTAATATGGGATGACATGCTAACTGAAGGTTAACATGACATGGGATAACTTCAACTCAATTGATACTACAAAATTACTGGCACTCGACAATTGTTGCAACTTGAAAATGGCTGCAACTTGGCAACAACTGGTAGAATGAAATGAGTGGGATAACATATCAACCCAGGATGCTCCTACATGAAAATCTCATGTCATGGGATCAATGTAGATCCTTACTATAATCATGTGACAAGTGATTTCCTCACATACTAAAGATCTTTAGAACATGAAATTGAATACCTAGAAAACTAGAGGTGTTTTAGTGGATGCATGGAAATGCATGAATCAGATATTACTCTGACACAAGCATGGTACAAGTGGAGGAATCTATAGAATTGTGGGTCAATGAACATAATAGATATTAGATATAGTCTAGTATGCATGACACATGAGACAAGTTTCCACCATGGTAGTTATCCAGAGTGCTTGATTGCGAAGTTTTACTTACTAGACAATTCATTTTTCTTTCTCTTTTTATTTCTTGATTTATTTGGATGTTGTTTATATAAATGAGGTATGAGTTTACTATTTTGTCACCACAATAATGAATTTTTCAAGAAATTTTTCTTCTTTATAGTCTTTCTATAGGATCTCTTTACACTATTTTTTGAATATTGACTTTTTCTACTTTTTAAGAATTTTGAAGATTTTCTAAGTTTTTAGGATTTTTGTGGAACTAATTTTTATTGTAAAGAAAATGCTAAAATCAAGCATAGAAGCTCTTGATGTGTTGGATGTTGATAGACTCAAGTAGAGGATCTCCCTCTAAATTTGGCATTTGATGTGCCCTCGAATTGAATTTAGTTGTAATGATAAATGATCCAATCCATGTAGGTTCAAACTTTCCTTTCTTTTCTTAGTTGTAGAGGTTTCCCATGTTATATTGTAGAACTAGATCACCAATATCAAACTCACAAGATTTTACCTTCTTGTGAAATTATAGTCAAAGGTGACTTTGTTATATGTAGAGGTGGTTTAAGGCATTGAGGTATTTATCATCAAGGATTTTCAACTCTTTAAAGAAGACAACTCAGTTTTATTTTTTGGACATTAGATTCTTGAGGGAGATTCTAAGGGAAGGGATCTCAATTTCAATGGGAAGGACTACCTGAGTACCAAAAACAAGGGAAAATGGAGTGGCTCTAATGAGAGTGTAGATGGAAGTGTAGTGGGCACAAAGGACAAGAGAGATTAGGAGATACCAACCGTGCCTAGCTTTATTGACTATCTCTTTTATGATTTTAAATATGGTGTTATTATTAACCTCATCTTGATCATTTCCCTAGTGGAAGTACTTGGTAGGGAAATGTTGGGTAATTCCAAACTTCTTATGCAGTGTGGAGACTTCCTTATTTTTGAATGGAGTCTTGTTATCGGTCATGATGTTCTAGAGAATGTAGTAGAGACAAATAATGTAGTTTAGAATGAACTTTTAAATCTTCTTTCCCATTGTGTAAGTTAGTGGAATGACCTCAACACACTTTATTAAATACTCATTGGCAACAATAATGTACTTGAGGCCATTTGAGGAATTAAGATATATTTGGATGACAAGATCAAGATTCCTATGGGAGATAGGCCAAAGTGTGATAGTGGGTTGAAGGTCTTGGGTGAGAGCATGTATCAAATCTCATTTTTTTTGACAAGGTACATAGTGTTTTAAAAAATTATATGAATTTTCTTCCATAGAAGGTCATTACTATCCTTTTATGAGAATCTTCTTAGCCAATGTGAGTCCATTGTAATGTGAACCACAAATTATTTAGTGTACCTCTTCCAATGTAGTTTTTTCTTCATCTAAATTAATACATTGGAGGAAGGTTCCATCAAAGTGTTTCTAGAAAAGTGTATCACCTAGGATATTATTTGAGAAGTGTGTCGAATGAAGATCTTTGATTGGTTAGAGGAAATGATAATGGGGATTTTCTTATGGAAAAGATAGGCATAAAAGTTAGAATACCATGGGGAATCCAAATCAAAAATGTCACACACCAATCTAATTATAGTTGTTCAGAAGTAGGAAGTAAGAGATTCTTGATAAGAATCTCTCATCGAGTACTATGTTCTAGTATGGAAATCATTGAAGCTATAGTGCCCATGGAATCTGCTACTTTTTCATTGGCCATTAGGATTTGTTGAAACATTATCTCTACAAAATGTTATTTATGACCCTCTGATTTTCTACAATATAGTAATAGCTTCTCATCCTTTGTTTGATACTCATTTATTAATTGTTTGATAACTAATTGGGAGTTTCCAAAGGAAAGCAAGGTCTTAATGTTCTAGAAAATTTCTTGATGAAGCCATGTTACCAAGGCTTCATTCTCAACTATATTAAAATATTCATTCCCCTCATCCTTTTTGCATGAAAAAGTCATCAAAATAAAGTGTCCATTGCATACTAGGGGTGACAGTCATTATTGATTCATTTGAAAAATTAAGCACAATGGGATGTTCTCCCAGGAGAGGAGCATCTACAAGTTGGTTGGAAATTACTTGTCCTTTGATATACTTGTGGTCTACATCGAAAATATCAAATTCACTAAGAAATAGGATTTATTTTGTAGTGGGACTAGTGAATCCAACTTTTGATAACAAATACTTGACAGGTCCACCTTGGTGATGAGTTAGGTATTATGATTAAGCATGTAATGGCATAGCTTCTATGTACATAAAAATAAAACCAAGAAAGTTCACTTAATTGAAGTGTATTTAAACTCATTAATAAATAGCATGTTCTTTTTCATCATCATCTAGTTGTGTTAAAAGAACAATCATTGTAACTTTGGTAGCTGATATATATAGGATAAAAGGTCAAACTATGATAGGAGGGACCAAAGTTGGATGATTAGTTAGATAGAACTTGACTTATTCAAATAATTTCTAACATAATCAATCCCACACAAATTTGATATCTATTTTGAGAAAATATGTGAAGGTATGGACCTTATCTCCTATTAAGGATACAAATCTTTTTATAGAATGCATCCTTCCTTGTAAATAGAAAATTTGTTTTGATGTGGTAGGAGGAGGCATATCGAAGATAGCTTTCACTTTATGGGGGTCTACCTTGATTCATCTTCTTGATACTATTTAACCCAACAGTTTTCCTAATTGTACATTGAAGACATGCTTTTTGGGATTGAGTTGCACTTTATACTTCTCCAATCTATCAAATATTATGGTAAGGATGATAATTTGTGAGTCTTGTACCTTTGATTTTCTAAGGATATTAAAAATATTCTTCCATTATTGCATGTAGAAGATCATGGAAGATTATAGTCATTATCATTATTTACATAACTAATTAATGTTGCTAATTGGCTAATTTATTTGATAATGGAGATTTTTGGCTAATACTTGACGATTTGGCAAGGAGGGAAACATAATTTTATGACACGATAATCCAATAATATTATTGTCATTTGTGTCAAAATATTTGACTAAGTGTTTTGACACTAAGTTCAACATTCTAGAAACTGAGGTAGAAAGAGAAAAAAGACAAGATACCCCAGTAGAAAGAGAAGAAGGCAAGGTTAAAACTAAGGTCGACAATGTTATTGAAGAGGAACAACACAAAGAAGAAGAATAGGTTGAAGTGCCTAATGTTAGACCTATGGAATTTCTCGAGCCACAACTATAGACTATAGAATATTTTTTATAGGAAATGAATAAATAAACTGAAGGGACTTCAAATATTGTCAAGGACACTAGTGAGAAAACTAATACACATCTTGAACAAGAACAATCACCATAAGAATAAAAGGACAATGAACAAGAAGAAGAGAAAGAAGAGGACAAGGAAAAGAAAAAGTAAAAGGGAAAAAGTGACAAGAGAGAAGATGATACAAATAAAACCACATCATCACAAGTCTCAGGTAATACTATCGATGCCACCTTTGTAGAGGAAAAGAAAGATGAAAATACAAAAAAATAAAAGAAGAAAGAAAAGCCAAAAGAATAGAAATAGAAAGATATTGAAAAATAAGAGAAGTCAAAAAAATAGATGTAAAAGATAAAAGGAAAAGAAAAAAAGAATAAGAGGAAGAGGAAGATAAGATTATAGATGAGGATGACCCCAAATTCAAAATACTAAAGAAAAATCCCAAAAAATGCCATATAAGGATAAAATTATATACAAATGTAGTAAAGAAGAAGGTTGAAAATAATAGAATAAATAGGAATAAAATGAAGAAGAGGGCCTACAAAAATAATATACCTATTAGAAGACCTAGTACTAATTTGTGATGTAGATGAAGAAGAGACTTTAATTGGCCAACTGAAAAGTTATATTGATTTTATTAGTAGATCTGAGCATGAGCCTGAGATTGAATTGGCTAAGAAAGATAAGAGAACTGAAAAAGAAATGATGGAGATATTATTGACCAAGATTTCTTTAATTAAAGTAGAATTGTTTGAAATCATTAAACAAATGAAAGACTCACTAAGTGAAGCTAGAAAGCTATATGGAAACCTATGCGTTTTCACCACATTCATTTTAGAAATACAAGAGAAGATTGTGAAAATTCACCATGAAGCACATAGGTAATCTAAAACCCTCAAGACTACACATGATGGATCATGCATTCAAGATGATGTAGATAACATTCAAGGAATGGGAGCTTAGAGTAGAGGAGGAGAGAATAAAGATGAGAATGGTTTGACTGCAAGGCATGATTACTCCACATATGGATATCATGCAAGCCTATCTAAAAAGGTAGAGGAATCAGTTCAAACATTGAAGCTTAGTTCCATAGACAGTATGGAGAATCTCACATCTAACCTTCAAGATTAAATAATTATATTGAATTCCTTAAAGGACTTATGGGAACAACTTTTGGACAATATAGAAGATTGGTAAAAGTTTATCTTTGATAAAATAAAAGAGGTATGAACCCCTATGAAGATATCCATTTTGTTAATCTTTGGCATTGAATATCAAAGAGGGGAAAGTATTATATTAAGAGGGAGAAGTATTAGAAATAGAGGAGAATATAGTAGATTATGAGACCTAGGGGGGAGAAAAATCCATTTTGGAGTTGGAATTTTTTTTTGAAGCTCTATACTCTATCGATAAATAGGATACCTATTCTACAATTTTGAAATTTTTAAGATTTTTTTGTCATCAATGCCAAAGGAGGATATTGTTAATTTTAAAATCATAAATTGGTTATTAATGATGATTTTGATGTTATTTTTTTCCTTCCTGGAAAATTATTATAAAAAAGAATCACTATTGAGAAGTTAGACAAACATATGAATAGGTAAAAGTAACAGGTAAAAAATTACACTTTATTAGCAAGAAGGAAACAAATACATAAACAATGCATTATCGACAAATAGGATAAACAAGTAAAAAAGGAGCTATCAGAGAACTATAGTATTATTGATACATATGAAATATCTTGACCTTCTAGTACAAAGAGAACTTGGTTTACTATTGGTAAATTATTGTAATTGGTAAACAAGAAAAGTGTCAACAAGGAAACTAAGAACAATTTGGAGAGAATGGTCAAACTGATCATGTTATGAGAAGATTCATTAAACCTGGACAAAAGATTAAAATATCTATATAAGGAATCATAGAAAGTAAAATGGTTGTATATAAATTAATTATAAGATCTAATTAAATATTTCAAGGAGGGTTTAACAAACATGATAAAGGAAATATTTTACCTTAGGAATGACAACTAAAATCAAGATGCAGTCAACCTAGTCAAATGTATTATGGAATTTTTTTGGACTAGATAGATTTGAGAGGAAGGAATTGGCACCCTAATTAAGTCATGATATTTTTGCAATATTTGGTAAGATGTCTACATGGGGATTAAAAAGATATTAAGTTGAACAGTTAAGAAAAATTTAAGGATTTATGAATTGAAACAAAACTGAATTGCGGTTAAGAATTTGGTTATAGAGAACCTATAGAAGGACTAAAGAAACAGAGATAGACCACAAGGGATCTAAAAAGATTTAGGAAGAAATAATATACAAGACATTATTATCTTGTTAGAATACTTAACAATTTTTGTATGTATTTTTGTAAAATCCCTTAATTGTGTAGTTCTTCACAGGACGTAAGGTTCTTGATTGAACTATTTGTACATCCTCTAACAAGATGAACATTATATATGTGGTATAAAATATCTTAACAAAGTTTTTTTTTATAGGAATATTAGGTACATTTAACAATGTATCAGTCACTCTTAAAAGGGTGAGTCACTTAGAAGGTGATATTTGTAGCTCTTAATCGGGCAAACTTTTATACTATAGTGAAGAGTTGTTGGTGTCATCCCCACTATAGTTTTTCCTCTAACCAAGGGTTCCTATGAAACCAAAAATAATGTTATAATTTTTGGATGCATGACCTTATGGCTTATGATTACTTTTCTTTAGTGTTTTACATTTCAAAAAATAGGTAAACAAGTTTACATTGCAGTAGTTAACAAGTAAATAGAAAGTTGTTAATGAGTATATGTTATTGGTTAGAAGATTACATATCTAAATTGAGGTCAAATTTTGATTTTGTGGATTGTTAGTAAGTACTAATTCACCCCTCCTAGTTCTCATCTTGTTAGGATTAACCACAAACAAAAATAAAAATTACATGCAAATATAACCAATATCAAAAAATAATAAATCACATAAAAGAGAAAACAAGACACCAAGCTTTAATACAATTCACCCAATCCTTGGGATACGTCCACCAAGTAGGGAGTCCAATATTATTACTATCGAGTGATTACAACCTGAATACAATATGTAATCCCTCATAGCTCAATACAGCCACAAGAAGCAATTATCGCATCACACATTATGAAATCCCTAAGACTAAGCCTTTTTTATGCAAGATTTTTGTCACTTTAGGGTTCTAAATAATTACAACATGTCAGCCCAAAATTACCAATAAAATAGGGTCAAATTTTATTTTTTGAAAAGTGTATAGCACATTCTTGATTAGTCACTACATATCAACACATCTTTCCAACAATTTCCCTTACTACAACAATTAGGGAACAAGAAGTTGTATGATCTAGATGTAGCACTACTCGCTTATCAAATCCAATTTTTCCTTTGCACTCCACTATTGATCTATGATCAAAAATTGCTCAATACCTCGATCACAACTCTAGGACACCAAAATATCCTTCACAAATTCATCCAACTACATACATATCAATGCTAAGAGCAATTATTTATAGTAACATCACTTTTTCCACTTAATCCTCACCATTCATTCAACTTTCCATTTTACCACTCATTTGTGACATTCATTTAAGTTATCATGATGTCATGATAGATTTTCCTTCACCACTTTGATCCATATTGAGGTTTACATGAGATTTATTCAAGAATAGTCAAAATTTGTTTGACCAACTCTAACATCCTTTTGGAATCTTCTCTTTACACTTTCTTATATTTTTAATGACCACCTCATCATATCCTCATGAATTAAGACATGTCTCCATAACTTATGATCTCACCACATTACCCATATCGATCAATGATCATCAATTTGAGATTGGTAGCTCAAGATCATGAGATATTTATTCTACAACTTCATGTGTTACTTATATCTTTGTCATCATCTTGAGTTGTGATTGTATTCATAGTCCGTACTAGACATATACGTATTGTATATGTGACCACTCTACTATAGTGGCAGACCATATAGATTCTACTACAAGAACTAACATGGTTAAATATGCTACAAGAAGTTATGTAGAAAGTTAATGTCAAGCTTTTAATGTTTTCAATTTTAATATTTGTAATAAAGTTCTATGATGTAGTGGCATAAAGGGATGAGTGATTTGATAAACTCTCCAATTATAGCCACTTAGGAAAAAGTGTGTTTCATTCTATGTTGAGTCAATTTTCTGTAAGTGTGTTTTATGTGTGTTTATAATTAAGCCAACTAGAAATTGATAACTTCAAGAAACTTAAAACAACTGGGAAAGGTTGGTAGTAGATTCTCATTTCTAACCAATTATTCATGATTTGAAAAATGTTTCCTTTTCTTATTTTGTATGATGTTTCATCTTCCCAATAGAAAGGGAGGAGAAAGTATTGAAAAGGCAGATTTCTGTAACTGAATGGGATAGAATATAGTGGAATGGAATAGAAAGTTTCAAGTCTTGATTTCTAATTTTGTGGATTTGTAATTCAAATGTATGATTTTCCTTATTTTCTTTGTTAATCAAAAACCCTGATTGTTGAGAATATGTTACTAATATATTCATAGTTGAGTTAATATTTATCTAGTTTCAAATTCAAATTAAAGCTTTCAGATTTAGAATTTGTTAAGGAAAACCTGGTTTCTGAATTGTGAATGTAAATTGTTGTTGTTTTGAGGGTCACATTAGTGGATTGTAGTCTATTAGACTCTCTACGATCTATTTTTTGGGGATCACAGGGGATTCATGTATTATTATTATTGTTTTGTATTTTTTTTTCTTTTCTAGTCTATTCAGTCTATGCCCACATAGAAAGGAATTTCATGTTCATAGTGAATATATTCATGTATTCACTAAATTGTTGAAATCACATAGTTGATATGTGATAGAGAGGGAAGTTTGTTTGTATATGGAACTTACAGAAGTTAAATGTTCATAGTATTTCATGATTGGTAGTTGATGGGTGATTGAGTTTAAATCTCACATGCATAACGGTAGTGTGGGTTTGATCCCAATTTCATGTTGATTAATAATCAGTTTACAGTTGGTTAGATGTTCTATTTTCTATATTTGCAGATGACCAAGTCATCCATGTATTTTAATATAAATGAGGAAGTAGTCAATTTGTATTAAGTTGATGTAGGAAACCAAATGTTGCTAGAGGAGGTCAAAGAAGATCATGTCACATGTCAATTTATCAGTTTGTATTAAGAAAGTCATTTGGTTAATAATCTAAAGGATTTATAATCAATCTTGAAGATGTATTTGCCTCTTGATGCAACTTAATCAAGTGATTGATTTCCTCTAAGTCTTCCAAGGTGAGGCTTTGCATCATTTTTATACTACAATGGCAAACCAGGCAAATTCTGCTATAGGAACTAACATGGTTAAAGATGCTATAGGAAGTTATGCAAAAATTTAATGTCATGTTTTAAATGTTTTCGATTTTAATGTTTGTAATAAAGTTCTATGATGTATTGGCATAAAGGGAGGAGTGATTCAATAAACTCTCCAATTATAGCCACTTAGGACAAAGTGTGTTTCATTCTATGTTGAGTCAGTTTTCTTTAAGTGTGTTTTGTATGTGTTTAATAATTAAGTCAACTGGAAATCGATAAATTTGGAAGACTTAAAACAATTGGAAAAGGTTGGCCACGGATTCTCATTTCTGACCAATTATTAATGATTTGAAAAATGTTTCCTTTTCTTGTTTTGTATGATGTTTCATCTTCCCAATAGAAAGGGAGGAGAAAGAATTGAAATGCAGATTTTTGTAACTAAATGGGATAGAATACAACATAATGGAATAGAAAGTTTCAAGTCTTGTTTTTTAATTTTGTGGATTTGTGATTTGAACTTATGTTTTTCCTTATTTTCTTTGTTAATCAAAAACCTTGATTGTTGAGAATATGTTACTAATATATTCATAGCTAAACAAGTATTTATCTAGTTTTGAATTCAAATTAAAGCTTTTAGATTTGGAATTTGTCAAGGAAAACCCAGTTTGTAAATTGTGAATGTAAATTGTTGTTGTTTTGAGGGTCGTGTTAGTGGATGGTAGTCTATTAGACTCTCTGTAATCTATTTTTTGGGGATCACATAGGAGCCATGTATTATATATTTTTATTTTGCATTTATTTTTCTATTTAGGTCGATTCAGTCTATGCCAATGTAGAAAGGAATTTCATGTTCACAATGAATATATTCATATATTCACCAAATTTTTGAAATCACATAGCTGATATGTGATTGAGAGGGAAGTTTGTTTATATATGGAACTTGCAAAAGTTATAATTTCATAGTATTTCATGATCGATAGTCGATGGGTGATCAAGTTTAAATATCACATGTATAAAAATGGTGTGGGTTTGATCCCAATTTTGTGTTGATTAATAATCAATTTGTAGTCAGTTTGATGTTCCATTTTTTCTATTCATAGATGACCAAGTCATCCATGTATTTTAATATAAATGATGAAGTAGTCGATTTGTATTAAGTTGATGTAGGAAACCAAATGTTGGTCTAGGAGATCAAAGAAATTCTTGTCACATGTCAGTTTATTAGCTGGTATTAAGAAAGTATGTCAGTTAATAATCTGAAGGAGTTAATAATTGATCTTGAAGGTGTATGTGCCCCTTGATGCAACTTAGTCAAGTGATTGATTTCCTCCTAAATCTTCCAAGGTGAGGCTCTACATCACACTCCTCTTAATTCTCACTACACATTGATCACTACCAAAATAACCTTAATTAGTGTTTTCAGTCTTCCTTTTTATATTGGTAAATGTACTTAACTTATTCCTTCTTACCAACTAGGTTAACTACTTACTGATCATCCACTCAATTTCTATGATTAGGTTTCCATCAATGACAACTAAATACATCACTATATTGGACCACTTCCTCAACCTGACTGCTTCACATCACAATGCCAACATTTCCTTTATTAGTTCTTCCTTGCCTTCAAATTCCTTTTGGAACTCATTTTGAGGAGTTAAAATTATCATTTTCCTAATTTGAAATTTTTTTCTAGCACTAATGCTATTTACATCAATGAATAGAGAAGATTATTGATTTAACCACTAGTGGTGTAGAAGTTGCACTCAAGAACCTTTCAGA
The DNA here is from genome assembly GCA_028749045.1 of Cupressus sempervirens. Taxonomy (NCBI): domain Eukaryota; kingdom Viridiplantae; phylum Streptophyta; class Pinopsida; order Cupressales; family Cupressaceae; genus Cupressus; species Cupressus sempervirens. Next base: position 547,348,477 of record CM053790.1, on the reverse strand, counting down.
GCTAGCTTGACTAGATTCGGTTCTTTGAATTAGTATCACAATGTCTGAAATAGATGTATCAATATATTTTGATACCAATTAATTCTTTGGAACATCAAATTTTGTGGAAAGCCAATAATCATAAACTTCTCTAGACTAACATCTTTATTTCCTAAATCTTTCCTTCATTTTTTTCTTCTCCTTTACTTTGATCATCATTATGTTCAAAACTAGTATCTGAGGGAATATCTTCCTCTATATTTTCATCATCATCAATCAACAGTATATTTTTAATTGGAACATCTACCTTAGGTAGATCATCAAAACCTTTATCGGTTCTAGAATCATCGAGACATACCATATTTTCTTCAAAAGAAATGTTGGTAGCCACAGAGATCCATATGGAGTGGCCTCAAGAATCTCAATGTCAGGTGGATACTTATCAAGTGTATAGACATACTCATTAGCAAACACAATGATCTATTCTATTGGATTTATCTCCTAAGTAGAAATTGGTTTACCTAAGGAATCTACCAACATGTTCAAGCATCTTGTGAGAGAAGTATGTTCATTTATAATACATCGTCTCATCTCAACTTCCACTAATTTGTCAAAAATCAACTACCTTACCATTCCTTTTATTTGAGAGATTTTTCTTTAGTTGCAAGTGAGAATGAGGAAGCTTATTCTACACTAACAATTAATTTTTGCACTTTCTTGAGATAAATTTCAAACAAATCCTTCTCAATCTCTCTATAGCTTCATTTTGGACTTTAACCAATTCATTCTATAGAGAGGTGGAAAGAATGTCTCTATAATCTTGTGGTTCTTTCTTGTGCATATGATTGTACTTAAACTAAGTCTCTAAGATGATTTTTTTGCATTATCTAACATATAATCATAAAAAATATTTTTTTTTTGCATTTTCTGACATACAATCATAACATTTAGCAGCACTATGAAATTTTCCCTTACTAAGTTATTGATATAGAGTGCTTGGGTTTCAAGGGTGCTCATTGTGACTAACTTCATCAAAATTTGATTCCATTACATGTTTTTCTTTCTTACTCACTTTGACACTAGACTTATTTTTCTCTTCCTCTAAAGACTTGTCAATGGACTTGTTACCCAAATCAATGTTGTATGGTATATTCAAAACTTGTATTTGTCTAGCAATAACAATAGCAGACTGATTGAGTTTTTTCTTAAAATAGGTTTCATCATCATTAATATCATTGGTGAGAAAAATGCAATGGTAACACCAAGGACATTAGTATTTTTTCTCCTCATTGTTCTTGAAAAGAGATTATCATGATCTTCCTTTTTCAGTTTGAGTTCATCTCTTATATTTTTTTTACCTACTTCCACCTTCTTGTTTTCCTTCTTTTCAAATTTTACACCATAAGTTTCTTAAAAATATTCTTCTATTGTATTGAATCTCTCCTTCAAGAGATTAGGAGGTCTGTTCAACTACACATTAGCATATCTTTCCACTTCTTTAGTTATCTCATAACTGAGTGAAGGTAACCATTGGCCATTTTTGCTCCCCGTTTAGTCCAGTAGTCATATCTGATCTGAGAGATCTTCAGTGGGTTGGATTCCTTGTAGGGGATAACATTAGTTCAAGTGGTTGGTCCTTTTTGTTATGTAGGCACTAAGTTGTCTTGGTTTGTTCCTTAACTAAGATGTAGTTTCTTCTTTTGTTGAGTTAACTTGGTTTTCTCTTCCTTGAGTTGGCTCATGTTGCATTGATCTTATGACTCTCATGTTTCTGTGTACCATCGTAACATCCTCCTGAAAGTGCGAGATGCTACTACACATCCCCATTTTGGTGTTTTCTCATACTATAGTGCTTCCTCAATGCTCCTAAACCCAAAATTGTGCCACGTGGCAGAGGGATCAATGGCTCTCATGTTTTCACATGATACCTACTCATCCTCATGAACACACAGATTGTACCATGTATGATGAGTGTTCCAAATGAGTGAGCTCTAGTGGCTCCACAGTTATTAGAATTATGTCGATGTTGATTTGTCCACGTGTGCCAGCTCAACTTCTATGGGTCCACAAGTGATAGAGTTTTTTGTCTACAATTCATGCCACATGTATTCATTCTGGCATTTCTTCACATTTCAATGCTTCTTCAATGCTCCAAGACTTGTAATTGTACCATGTGGTAGGGGTCCTACCTTTTTTTCTATTCACTTCCTTCTTTGCTAAGATGGCCAGAACAATGGCTCTCATTTTTTCATGTGCTATCTTCCCATGCTCACAAAAACATGAGATGTTATTCCATTTCACCATTCTAGCATTTCTTCATACTTTAGTGTTTTCATGAGGCTCTGAAGCCCAAAATTGCATGATAGTCATTGGATCATCTTGGAGGTTTCCTCACTGCATTTGGGTCATTCATCTTGAGGGGGAGATTTGCATTGATGGTGGTGACTTAATCTATTGTTGGGGGAGATTCTCTCACCATCTAGACCATCCATTTTAAAGGTATGATCTACATCAGCGGCTAGCATTCAATTTTAGGCCCCCTCTTACAGTGAACTTTGCATTTTTGTGCACGGATAACATGTCATGTTATCCCTCCCCCTTGTTTTTTCTACCAGTGGCATGAATTAACTTCTTGTGGCCATGACATGCTATAAGGGCCAGTTCTTTATAATTGAGAGACTTCTTGGGCCTTTTTTGCATGATGCCAATGCCCTCCATGCCTCTTTAATGCATGTAATGATCAAACCTTTGGTGATTTGATCTCTTTTATGCCTGGGTGCATTTTTTTTGTTCTTTCCTATCACTTCTAGCAGCAAATTGCACTCCACAATCGGATATCTTTCTAATTCTTAGTTATTGATCTCCTCTACAACTCAAATTCACCTAGTTGGGGTTTGAACTCCATGATTAAATTAGAATTATGCCTAAATACTTTAAAGGGAAATTGTAAATATGCTTTTTGGATTATTCTCTGTTGTATTTTTTAGTAGCCTTATGCTTTACAACTATATTCCTTTTTCCTTCCATTAATGAAATGCCTACTTTTGTATCTCTTCTTGTCATTCATGATTTGTGCATGAATTTTTTCTTGTTTTGAATATTGCTTTCCATTTTCTTAGAGTTATGTGTTGTGTTTAATCTATTGATAATTGTTGTACTATAAAAATATCCTTCATTTCAGCATTTAATCAATTCCAAACCTGAATGTGGATTCTTAGGAAATAGAAGAGATTTGGGATCTATGTATTTGGGTATTTCATTCATTTTTTGTACATCTATAGGTAGAGATTGTAACCAATTTCAATTTTTTGGATCATCTTTCCCTTTCATCATTTTAATTTTTGCAATCTCTCTCCCTTTTCCTCTCAAGTGATAGTGTAGATGCATCTTGATTGTAAGGAAGTTGGCCTTCTCTATAGATTCAACCTCAAAGCACAAGTTTCACACTTAGAGGTTATTTTCATGTTACACAATGTCTCTTGAGGGTCATACCTCAAGCAAGGGTGTAGACTTTTGTGTCAACAATTTTTGGCACAATCGGTGGGACACAGATTTCAGCTACATAAGTTTGTTGGTAGGCAATCTTTATCTATTGAGAAATTGGGTTTTTTTCTTAATATCATCAGCCTTTGGAGGCATTCCATCAAACACCATGGTGACTCTAGTGTACATGTACTAGTTTCAAGAAAACCTAGTGCTAGTATGTAAAGATCATCTTTGATCTTTTGTGATTTCCATGTTTTTTTATGAAATTGCAGCTCTAACCATGGACCCATTTCATAATAATAGCTACTATTCCCCCCCATATCATGAAAATTATATTCCTTATCCCTCATATTGCCATTTATAATCTCATCCTCAAGTTTTTTATAGTTAATATGCTCAAAATGCCTACCACCCTCCTACCCCTACCCCATTAAACCCAACACCTCCAATTGACGAACTGAAGACAACTGAAGCTATGATGGCTAAGATGGGTGAGAATTTTTTGGGACTCCAAGTGAAAATAATGGAGTGTATTAGGAGAATGGACTCATGGTTTCATGAGAAAAATGAGCTATTTATGGTTTGTGATAAGCAACCTGATGAGGTTGCAAGGTGGCAAGAGATAGAGAGATAACAAGGGGAGATGTCATACCAAGCCTATCTCTAGAAACAAGAGAAAGAGAGGGAGAAACATAGACATTTTGAGAAGAAGCTTGAAAGACAAGTTTTTGTAGCAAAAAAGGAGGAAATGAGGCTCTAGTCAGTTCATTTTCATACAAAGGAAGCAAAGGTAGCCCCTTCTCCAAAGTATTTCATTCCTAGTTTCAAGAAGCCCCCTCCATTACAAGAGACTATTGTTGTAACTTCTCCACTGCCCGTGTGAAAGAGATGGCCCCATGAGCCTTCCATATCCATCACCATTTTACTCTTTGAGGGTGGCCTAGTCATATGGACTCTTGATGGTCCAACCATGGAATTTTGGGAGAGTATAGTAGAGCCCACAAAGCTTCCATGGGAGGAGTTGTGGCCTATTGAGGAGGAAAAAGAGGTAGTTGTTGAGCCAAAGGAAGAGGATCCAATCCTCTTATTTGAAGAGCTCCCCTCCATTGTTGAGAAAGAAGAAGAAGAAAAGGTTGTTCCTTCTCTTGAGGAACAAGTCATGGCTTTTGAGCCTTTACCAAAGAATGAGGATCTATTACAAGTTGAGTAAGGAGAAAATCAACTATTGTAGGATATAGTCCTCCATGATATGGAGGATGGAAAATATAGCCTCAAGGATAGCTCTATCTTTGAGGAAGAACATGTTGATATGCATGAGGCTACCCCTCAACTTATGCATTTTACTATAGTAGAGCAAGAGGATTCTGATGAGGGGAACTTTTGGGATGAGCTAGAGATATTTTTCTCATCCATGGACATCAAGTAGCCTACCCCTTCATTAGATAATCATGAGTTGTAGTAGAAACAAGTGGAGAGCCACATCATACGAGTAGCTCCCAAGGAGGTGGTTCATGAGAAGCATGAAGAAGATATGGAGATTATCTCTTCACAAAAGGAGATGGAGCCACTTCCAAACCAAAAAAATACTACCATTGTAGAGCACATTAGCATGGTCAAGGTTGATTTCTTAGACCAAGTTTCATCAAGAAGATGCCCCATAAGGCATCTAGCTCTGCAACAATGCAAGTTTCCCCCAGTCATGCTTACTTTTGAGCATTAAGGTGAGTTTCAAATGAAGCATAACACTGCAAGTTGCCCCTATGATAGGGATAACTTTAAGAAACCCCCCTTTGAAAAAATGTATAAAATCGTGGCTAATCAAACATTCTTTTAGGGAAAAAAATAATAATTTGTATTAGTAATTTTTTTTTCAAAATAGGAAAAAAATTAATTTTATTGGTATTTTTTCATGTCGTATGAAAAATTTGTAAAACCGTGGTGAATCTTTAATTATTTCATAAAATTGCAACCAAAAGTAAAAATATATAGAAATGATAAATTGGTATCATCCAACATACAATAACCCTTTTTAATGACCATTAGTTGATCCTATATCAACAGTATAAATCCTATTTTGGGCTAAAAAGTTAAAGTACAACAACTTTTAGAGAAAGTTTTTGGAATTATGACACTTGTCCACAATATAATCTATTTCAAGACAAAGATTAGAAGGATAAACATTTCCTTATAAAGTCTTCAGAATAGAGACACTTGTTAAATCTATGTACTTTATATATAGCCTAACTTAAAGTTTTACTATAGATTGGCGAATGTGACCATCAATAAAGACATGCCTCAGAAATTGTGGATGAAAATATTTTAGTTACCATGTGGAAAGATTATATTTCACTTACGATGTCATCGTCAAAATAAAAATTATTATGTATCATTATTGGCGATTCATCTAAGCATGGGACCCAGTTTTCATAAATTGTGGGCAACATCGCCACCCCAAAAGTGCAAAATACTTTGCCAAATGCAGGGTTCTCGATGAGTGAGATTAGCCATTTGGAGAATATTTGCCACTAAAGTAAACCTTGTAGCCTGTGGTCAACTCTACATTATTGTGGGTGGATAACACATCATGTTATCCCTCCCAATAATTTTTCTACCAATAATGGATATCAACTTCTTGCAGCCATGGTGTGCTATCAGAGCCAGTTCTTTATGGTTGAGTGACTTCTTGGGCCTTGCTTGTATGATGTCAATGCCCTCCATGCCTCTTTAATGCATGTAATGATCAAACCTTTGGTGATTTGATCTCTTTTACAATTGGGTGCATTTTTTATTCTTTTTTGTTTTACTTCAAGTAGTAGATTGCACTCCACAATTAGATTCTTTCTAATTCCCAATTATTTCTCTCCTCTGCAACTCAAATCCACCTAGTTGGGGTTTTAACTACATGGTTAAATCAGAGTTATGCATAACCTCTTTAAAAGGAAATTGTAAATATATTTTTTGCATTCTTCTCTATTGTATTTTTGTAGTAGCCTTACACTTTGTAAATGTATTCCTTTTGCCTTCCATTAATGAAATTCCTACTTTTACCTATTCTTGCCATTCTTGATTTGTGCATACATTTTTCCTGTTTTTAAATGTTTATTTCCTACTTCTTAGAGTTATATGTTGTCTTTAATCTATTGATAATTGTTGTATTGTGAAAATATCCTTCCTTTCAACATTTAATCAATTCCAAACTTGCATGTGTATTCTTAGGAAATAGAAGAGAGTCAATGATGTGGGGGACTCCCCTTAATACCATAAACTTATAATAGAAACATAGAAATTTAAAAAAATGTGAGAACAAAATGTGGACTTCATATTTGCACCACACATGTGGAATTACAAAATTCATAATTACAATATGCTAACTGGCCATATGGGCGCCTTCATTACAACAATCTGCAAGACAAGCTACCAACTATCAACCAGAGTTGTGCTAAACAATGTTCAGTCTTTTCTTAAATAGGTAGTTTTATGCCACTCAAAAAGGTTCTAGATGCTCAAACTTAGTATCTAGGGCCGACAGACCCCAACAAAACATATAGAGTTGGCCAAGTACATCTTTGACAATTATTTTAGAAGTTTTGGGTAGCCCAACTTCGAAAGGCCATAACTCATGAACTATTACTTTGATTGGCTATTATAACCACTTTTTGGAAATGCCAGCTCTTGATCTACATGCTCAAAATTGCACTACCTCCCTTCCGTTGAGTTTTCAAACCTCATCTAGGCACTCTAAGGCCTCCAATAGTGAGCTTGAAGATTCTTTTGCAAATTTTTCCACCAAAAATCTGAAATAACTTCTCTGATACTTATGCTTGAGCAATGAGATTTTATGGTAAGCTTACAACTCTAAAATGAACCTTCCTATAGAAAATGAGAACATTCAAAGCTCGTATGCCAAATTTACTAAAAATAGCAAGCTCCCAGAAATAGAAACCTCCATGTCTAGTAGTCCTTATTAAAATAGAAAAGACTAAAAATAAAATATTTTTGGGTGATGCAAGGTTGCGTTTACACCTAGGATGCTCCTGCATTAAACACCTGGGGTAATTTGAGAAGTGACCTCATCACGTCTCAAGTGTCCTCCTTTGCTAGCCATGATGAATCCTCAACTGGTCTCCCTTTCCATTTGACTAGATATTCCTCATAAGTTTTTTTTTAAGTACTTTTCCAATAGGACTATCTAGTATCTCCTCAATCTCCTTTGTAGTTTGAACTAGTTGCTAGAATGTTGCATTGTGCTTGTGCAACTTCATCTCCTTCATAATACTTTGTCAAAACTAAAATTTTAAATACTAGTGAAATTTTCAATTCAGCAAGCAACTCCACTTCATACACATTTCTAGATTCATGCCTTTTCACCATCTTGCATAGTCCAAACTTTTTCATCTCTAGCTTATTATATGTACACACTGGAAATTGCTCCTTCCTCAAATGAACCATGACATCATCTCCAATTTGAAATTCCTTATGCCCCCTTTTCACATCTGCCTTAACTTTATGCTATGTATTCATCTTTATGATGTGCTTCCTCAACTCCTCATGGATGTTCTTCAAATGTTCAGCAAAATCTTTAGCTTAAACACCACTTATCTCTCCTTTATCCAACTGCCTCAATTCAGAAGCATTTTTGGGAATACTACCATATACAATCTAGAATGAGGATTTACCAGTACTCCTGTTGATAGAATTATTATATGCACATTTTTCTTATGGTAAAATCATATCCCATCCATTTGCTTTATCTCCAACAAGGCATCTCGATCTAAAACTATACTCTTTAGTAGACCATGTAATCTCACCACTTCTCTAAAAAAATACTATGCTACATGAACAACATCACTAGTCTTCTTACAAGGAATAAAATGTGCCATCTTTGAAAACCTATCAACCACCACAAAAATAGAATCATGCCCAAGCTGTGTTCTTGATAATCCAACAAAATCCATGTTGATATCCTCTCATAGTTTCTCTAGTATAGGTAATGGCTGATACAATCTTGTATTCTTCTTCTCTCCTTTCGTCATCTGCCATAATCTACAACTTTGTACAAAGTTCATCACATCTTGTTGTAACTATGGCAAGTAGTAATTTTCAGCAACCAAAGCTATGGTTTTATCTCTACCAAAATGTCCAGCCAATCCTCCACTATACTTCTCCTTGATGAGATTCTCTCTCATTGAGCTTCTGGGAATGCACAATTGGCTTCCTTTCAACAAAATATAATCCTAGATCATGAAATCCAACCACTATTTCATGTCAAGTGTAATATGTTATGTACAAGCTTTCCATGCTTCACCAAAATCAAGATCACCTAGATGTACTGAGTTCCTTGAACCCAACCACTTCTATTTGCATTTCTGTAAGCAAAATTTGTCTTCTACTAATAGCATCTACAACATTGTTAGACTTTTGACTCTTGTGTTTCAAAACAAATGTATAACTCTACAAAAAATCAACCCACTTAAAATGCCTTTGGTTCAACTTTCCTTGACTAGTCAAATATTGTAAAGCTTCTTGATCAATATATTAAAAAAAATCCTTAGGAAGAAGATAGTGTCTCCACTTCTTCAATGCTTGAACTATAGCATAAAATTCTTGATCATACATAGAATATTTTCTTTTTGCATCATTAAACTTCTCACTAAAATAAGCAACTATTCTACCTTACTGGCTCAAAATAGCTCCTATTACAATACCACTAGCATCACAGTCTACTCGAAACACCTTGCTAAAATTAGGAAGTGCTAAAATAGGTTGCTCAATAACTTTCTATTTCAAGAGATTAAAACTCTTATATTCTCCTATAGTCCACTTAAACTCTTTCCTATCCCCTCTCATTATTTCAATAAAGGGTCCACAAATACTACTAAAACTTCTTATGAACTTTTTGTAAAATGTGGCTAGTCCATGAAAAGATTTTATCTCTTTCACACTCTTTGGATTAAGCCATTCAAGGATAGCCCTCACTTTCTCTGGGTCCATTTTAAAACCTTCTCCTCAGACTACAAATCCTAGGTACACCAACTCTTTCTTTACAAAGCTACACTTCTTCAGGTTTATCAACAACTTTTCCTCCCTCAACTTATCAAAACCTTGCAAGTATGAATCAAATGCTCCTCTAATATCTTACTAAAGATTAATATATCATCTAGGTAAAAAATGACAAACTTACCTAGAAACTCCTTCAATGCCTCATTCATGAGCCTCATGAAAGTGCTCAGTGCATTGGTTAGCCCAAAAGGCATGACTAACCACTCATTTAGTCCTTCCTTTCTCTTGAAAGTAGTCTTCCACTCATCACCTTCTCTGATACAAATCTAATGGTACCCACTCTTCAGATCTATCTTTGTGAAATACTGAGCTTCGCTCAAAGGAAATCTATACTTGATGGTGATCTTGTTGATAGCACAAGAATCTATGCACATCCTCCGTTCTCCATTCTTTTTCAGTGTTAGCACTACTAGTACAGCACATGGACTTAGACTCTCTTGAATCAACCCCTTTTGCAACAACTCATGAACTTGCCTATTCAACTCTTCACTTTCTATCAATGTCATTCTATGTACTACCTTGTTTGGTAAACCGGCTCCTAGAACCAAATCCATCTGGTGATTAGGAAATCCATCTGGTACATATCTGATACAATATCAAAAAATGCTTCCAACATTTCTTCATCTTCTACAGGTACCTCCTCTACTTCTTCTTTACTATCTTTAGAAATTATAGAAAAACACATATGCTAATGTTTCATACCTATAAGAAACTCTTTTTCATCAAAAAAACATATTCTAGAAGCACTACATACCTTTTCTTCTTTATCCTTCAATGGCTTCAACTTATGTTTCACTCCATCCTTAATTAAAGTGTAGGTATTTGCTCACCCATCATGTACAACATGCCTGTCAAACTGCCATGTCCTACCCAACAACATATGACATATGTCCATAGGTATGATATCACATAGTATCTCATCCTGGTAGCTTCCAATCTTGAACTTCATTGAGCACTACTCATTGACCATGACCCTATGGCCATCTTGCACCCAAGCAATACAGTATGGATGTGGTTGTTTCTACCTTTTCAACTTCAACTTGGTGACCATTGTTTTTGACACTAGATTTTCAGTACTTCCACCATCAATGATCACATCACAACACTTATCTTCACATCTACACCTTGTGTGAAACAAGCTCCTTCTTTGATCAGGTTCATTCTCACCACTCAGCAAGACTCTTTGTTTAACTAGGACTTCTCCTCTTTCAACATCTTCAGAATGTAAGGATTTGGCATCTTCATCAACATGTGCAACTCTTGCCTAACCTTCTATTCTTTGATCTGTCCTTCCTTGGTGTTGGGTACATTTAAATGCTTTATGCCTCTCTTCTCCATAGTGAAAAGATTTTCCATGGAATCCTCCTCTTCTAGATCCTTGTACTCTGCCTCTTCCTCTCTGATCTCTATTATTCTGATCATGGAAATGATTGAAATGGTTTCCCCTCTGGTTCTGACTACTACTTCTAACCTCATCCTTGTTCTTTTGATCATCATTATGACCAACATAAGATCATCCACAAGATCTTCCACCATGACCTCTTCCACTATTCTTATTGTCAAACTTCTTGATCAGTTTCTCCTCAACTCTTAGAGAAAATTGATATGCCTCCTCAATACATCTAATTTGAACCAAACTTAGCTCATCCTGAATGCTTGGCCTTAACCTATTAAGATAATGGGCAACCTTCTCCTTATCAACTTCTACATGGCTGATTCTAATGAGAACTTAGTAGAACTCTTCGGTATACTCTTGAACATATTTTTCCACTTACTTCAACCCTTTCATTTTCTTCAATAAATCAAGCTCATAATCTATAGAAATGAATTGTTGCTTCAATTTATCTTTCATCTAATCCCATCTAGTGATTTTTTCCTTTCCCTTTCTATTTTGGTCCAACTGAACCTCCTACCACCAAATCTTCACATGTCCCTTTAGTTTTTCCTTTGCAAACTTGACCCTATCAAGATCATCAATATCTTCATACTCAAAGTGTTCCTCTAGTTCATTGAGCCAATCGATTAGCTCTTCTAGGTTAAGATTTCCTTAAAATGTAGGAACCTCAAACTTAGGTCTCTTTCCAATCTTGGAGATGGCCCTAAAAAGCCTCTCTTCCACTGGATTTAGAACTGCCTCTGCCTCAACATTTTCTTCTACTTCATCCTCATCCTTGCTTTCATCTCTTATGGGATGATTCATTCTTCAAAAGCCCTTAGGTGTAACACCTATAGCTTGTCCACCACGCTCTCTTTGTGGAGGCATTTTTGTGCTTCCACTAAAATTCTAGTGCAAAGTACCTCACAATTGATGATCTATCTACACACTTAGCCTAAACCATGGTCCTGGTGTGAACTACCTCACAGTCAGCAATCTATCCACACACTCAAGAACTCTAGCTTTGATACCACTTGATGTAGGGGGCTCTACTTAATACCATAAAATTATGATAGAAACATAGAAATAATAGAAAATGCGAGAACAAAATGTGGACTTCTTATTTGCACCACAAATGCAAAATTATAGAATTCATAAGTACAATATGCTAACCCACATGGGCACCTTTGTTACAGCAATCTACAAGACAAGCTATCAACTATCACCCAGATTTGTCCTAGACAATGTTTACGCCTTTCTTAAATAGGTGATTTTATGCCACCTGAGAAGGTTCTAGATTGTCAAAATTAATACCTAAGGCCAATAGACCCTAAAAAAACATATAGAGTCATCCAAGTACATCTTTGACAATTATTTTAGAAGTTTCGAGTAGCCCAACTTCAGAAGGCCATAACTCACAAATTGTTGCTTCAATTGGCTATTATAAGCACTTTTTGGAAATGCCAGCTCGTGATCTATAGATATAGAACTATGCTAGCACCCTTTCGTTAACTTTTTGAACCTCATCTGGGCACTCTAAGGCCTCCAACAATGAGCTTGAAGATTTTTCTACAAATTTTTCCACCGAAAATCCACAATAACTTCTTTGATACTTATGCTTGAGCAATGAGATTTTTATGGTAGGCCTACAACTCTAAAATGAATATTCCTATAGAAAATGAGAACATTCTAGGCTCATATGCCAAACTTACTAAAAATAACAAGCTACCAAAAATATCAGCCTCCTTGTCTACTAGTCCTTATTAAAATAGAAAAGACTAAAAATAAAATATTTTTGGGTGATGCAAGATTGCCCTTACACCTAGGATGCTCCTGTATTAGTCAACATCTATGTATTTGGGTATTTCATTCATGTATTTTGCATCTATAGGCAAAGATTTTAACCAAATTTTAATTTAGTGCATCACCTTTCCCTTTCAGCACTTTACTCTCTGCAATCTCTCTCCCTTTTCCTCTCAATTGGTAGTATAGACGCATCCTTATTGTAAGGAATCTGGCCTACTTTGGAGATTCAACCTCAAAGTGCATGTCTCACACTTGGAGTTCATTTTCATGTTACACATGGTTGCTTAAGGGTCATACCTCAAGCAAGGGTGTAGACTTTTGTGTCAACAATAACCATTGTTCTCTTGGAATCATAGCATCCAACATGTAGTTATCAGTAGTAACTACAAATTTAGTGTCCTCCTTATTCTCTTGATCATGGATGGAGAGACTTCATCCCTTTGATTCATTTTTTTGTAAAGTACCAAAAATCATGTGGTGAATTCATCTTCCATAGAATTTCCATTATTTATGTTTTCACCATGTTATATGTGACACAAATAGCTGTTGTAGACACCATGTTGAGTCGGTTCATGAATTACATCTTGTGTCCAATGAATTCTATAGAATATCTCACAACAAGGTTTTTGATAGTGCTAGTTTCAAGTAATCATCTCTCTGATGATGTCTCCTCTATCACACAGACTAACTACCCTTCTAATTACATCCTTCAAGATTAAGTGACACCCATTTTCAAGCCTACATAAAAAATCATGAAATCTTCTCATGGCCTTTTTTCACCATCCTTCATAATAGAAACTAGGAAACAAATTGAAGACATTTAGCATCTTCTTAACCAAAACTTCAAATTCAAGTTTCACACTTCCATTATCCAAAATAAGCTCAATATTCCACAATTGGATAGTTTTGTATATGTTAAATTCCTCCATTTTATATTTCAGGTGAATTCTTACATCCTCACTTGGAACCACACCATGAGGAATATGTTCCAAACAACCACTCATATCATTCTTTGTGGAAATCTTAGGGTACAACTTGAATATAGGATGAGGTTCATGTGACTCACCAATGAGAGTAGGAACCTAATTTCTCAAACTCCTACTTGTCATATCATTTACAGGGAATGACTCTTCCATAACCAAAAGCTCTTTAGAGAAATATTCGTCCTATAATATTCACTCACAAGAAATTTTATTTCATAATATGAGAAATGAACAACATAGTTTCAATATATAATAATTTCCATTCTTTGAAACTCCTAGAAATTAATGAATTTAGTGTTGTAATGTAACCACAAGTGCACTCTTTCATTTTTTCCATAATGACATGAATATTCTCTTTTTCTAATTTGATGATTGTTACTAGACCATATCAAAATGTGTGACCTTTTATCTTCTTTATATCATAATCAAGAATCTATTTTGATATATGGTAATAACTAAGGTTCTAGTGTTAGTGTTATTGATATCCTTTTATATCCAAATATTCTTTATCTCATCTCTAATCTACTCTTTGTCAATAATCCATGTTGGTTCATTTGTATGTTCTCCATGAATTTGTAATTACTTGCAATGTGACCAATTTTGTTACAATTGTAGCATTGGCTACTAGATTTTCCTTGTCTTGGTCTACACTAGTTAGCTTTATGGCCATAGAGAAAGCATGTAAAATAATATCCAAATGAATTATTAACCTTTTCATTAGATTTTTTTTTTCATTCACTAACTTTATGACAAAAATTATTGCAATTGAAACATCTACCATTAACATAATTTGCAGCCTTGTGACCAAATCTATTACATTCAGGATTACCTTTAAAAGATTTAAAATTCATACTTAGTTAGGGATCTACTGATTCCTTACCTTTCTCTAGTTGATCATAAATAGGTTCATCATTACTTATGGACATAGATTTTTTTTCCAATAAATTTTTGTGTCATTCTCATGTATCACAACCAAATCTAGTCTTGTCTGTAGTTGATCTTTGAGCATTCAAGATATCAACCAAATTTGTAGAACTATATATATCCTTTTCATTTCTTTTTTTTTTGCATGTTTCAATTAGAATTATTTCAAGTGATGGGATCTATTGCTCAAGATTCTAATTTTCATCAGTTTAGTTCTTAATTAAGTTGTTCAATAACTTCTTGGTTTACTCACTTTCATTGAGCTTAGATAGCATATCAATATGGTTTCATTTGCCAACTTGAGCTCATCGTTGACTTCCTTATGTCTTGATTTGAGTTTCTAGATTTATTCCTTTAGTTTTTGTATGCAATCATTTGTGTTTTGATCTTTTCTAACAAATATTTGTTCTTATCTTTAGCCAATTCTAGATTTTCATACTCTAGGACAATTTCAGTCTCATCCATTTTTGGTGTTTTGGGTTCACTATTGCAGATCTCCTTCTAGTGGTTAGGCTCTTCCAAAGGAACAAGCTATGATATTGATTATTGAACTACTAATATATTTAGATGGAAGGGGTGAATCAACATATCTTTAAAATATTTAAGGAAGCTAACAACTTTACCATTAATTGTATTTTACACACAAAGATAGAAACCAAAAGAGAATAATATATGACACCATATTTTTCCTGTAGAAATCAAAGATGGGGAAAACCATATAGAGGGGGTTAGCTCTCAAGTATTAATTAATTGGTTGAAACAATATAAATATGGCACACTAAAAAGTAGCTCACTTCTAAGAGTACAAAATAGAACAAAATCCTTTATATGAAAAATGAATTATGTAGCATGCATCATTAGTGCACAAATAATAGTTCATTGTATAATACAATTTTTCATATCTTCACTAATACATTCATAATTAACTTCTATAAATAACATATACCATACATCACATGTATATCTATATTTTACAAGTCCTATTTCTTATATGTAATACATAGCTATACAAAATACTAATGTCAATTGATCATCAAAATTGTGTAACTACTAAAAGAATACATAACTATTGTAGTTGATACCTATATCAAATATGAATAACATGTTGATGTCAAATCTTGACATCAATGACAACACCAAAACCAAAAGGACTATCAAAGATCACCATTAATACTAGAATATCCTCCAAAGAGTAAATGTAAGCCTTGTAGCTTGCAAGGGATCCATGAGGAGGTCAAATAAAGAATACTCTTCATCAATCTATACAAATAGGGTGAATATGAACTTAGGAGAAGCCACAACTTGCTCCATTGTGAGGATGGACATAGGAAGAGGGTCTTTAATAGTAGATTTATGATACCTAGACTCTAGGATAGGGTCATGCTCAAACTTCCTCTTAAAAGATAGGAGAAAATCTATAATTAATTATTGTAGCCCATGGAAGTCCTAAGATGTGATGGGTGCAAGGTGGGTGGACTTTACAATACTGGACACCACTTGGTTGTACAACATGTTGACTAACTCATGGAATGGAAAGACGTCTAGCAAAGTGGGGTGATCAATGGTGGCTCCTTTGAAGGGGATATGAACATCTAGACCTATTTTGTATAGGGCTTGATGGTTACTCCCAATGTAGGGGAAAGTGTGACAAAGTTAGCCACAAGGAAAAGAACTAGCACAACTACAAGAAAAGTGAGATCAGAGCTAAAGGTAGAGGTTGAAGCAATAGTAGATACACTAGTAAATTTGGACCTATTTTTGACAATCATTGGTCGATATTTTGACAAATAATGGTCGAAAAATATTGTTGCTATAATTTTATCAAAATTTTGATATGATCTATGGTTGTAAATATATCAATGAACAACCCTGTCAAAAATGATCCCAATATTTTTCATGTGGAAATGTTAGACCACTACTAGGAAGCATCAAAAATTTAATAATTATGGCATTGTTAACAATGATAGATCTTGTCTAAAATTTCGCAATTAGGAAATTATTATCAATGAGATTTCCATGCCCTCAATGGCAAGCCTCATCAAAATATCAACAATTAGGAGATTTTTATCAACAAGATTGTCATGTCATCAATGGTAGGCATCATCAAAACATCAACTAATGGTTGTCAAAATTTTGACGACAACAATAATTTTTTTCAAATGAATGACAAACTTTCAAAGTAGGATCTCTCCTGGGGCCTCTCTCTCTGAGGACATTCTTATCAAAGTCCACCATAACCCTTGATTTCTTGGGCCCTCATGACAAAGCATATTTTGGTAGCTTCTTCTAACTTGGCCCTTGTTAAGACTCATGTGACCATTCCCACAAGGAGAAGACCCTAGAAACTGTTGGAGCTACCAACACACCCCCAATACCTTGAAGGCTTCATTCCATGAAGAGAGAGAGAGAGATCTAATAGAATTCATGAAGTGGGATACTAAGATGGAAGTTAAGGGGTTGAATCAAGATACAATACATTTACCACATAACCAGTCTGGTTTGAATTTCATGGTTCATGTCAATGTGTTATTTTGTTTCCTGAATGCAGCTAGATACCTAGTAGTTAATAACTAAATAGTTCAATATGTTATTTTTTAACAGTTCCTAATTCTACAATGGTGTGGAATTGGTTGATGCTTTGATATTTCATAATCTAGGCATTCTTCACTTTTATGTTTCCTCAAATTTTCAATTGTATGAACAGAGAATCCTTCATTTTCTTAGAAAAATGAAAATAATACACTCTTTAATTACACTTGATAAATTGTGCAAAATAGAACTTCATTGTTAGTAAGAAAGTATCTATTCACCCTGTGATGTTTTAAAAATCTTGCACATATTGCAAGCTAATTTATTTTACCAAAGAAAAGTAGGATTTCTATGAAAGAGTAAGTGAAACAACATTCTAAGAAGCAACACATGACTCACCACACATTCTTTGATATATTGATTAAAGAAAATATTATAGGCAATGATGGTTCCTTCAACATTTTAATGGGGAGAGTGATTGATCCCTGTCATTTTACAAAAGAGATCCAACTGTGTCAGAGACTTCATGATGCAGGAGCATCTTGGGTGTAAGGACAATCTTGCATCACCCAAAAATATTTTATTTTCAATATTTTCTATCTTAATAAGGGCTAGTAGACAAGGTGGTTACTATTTATGGGAAATTTCTATTTTTAATAATTTTGTTATATGGGCTCAAAATGTTCTCATTTTCTGCAAGAAGGTTCATTTTAGAGATATAATCCTACCGTAAAAATCTCATTGCTCTATCTTAAGTATCATAGAAGTTATTGCAGATTTTTGGTGGAAAATTTTGGAGAAAAATATTTGGGCTCACCATTGGAGGCCTTAGAGTGCCCATATGAGGTTTGAAAACTTGATGAAAGGGCGCTATAGTAGTTTCAAGCCTGTAGATCAAGAGTTGGCATTTTTGAAAAGTGGTTATAATAGCCAATTGAAGCAATGGTTCATGAGTTATGGCCTTCAGAAGTTGGGCTGCCCAAATTTTCTAAAATAATTGTCAAAGATGTATTCGATTATATGTTATGTTAGGGTTTTCTGGTCCTAGTATTAAGTTTGAGCATGTAAAACCTTCTCAAGCAGCATAAAACTGCCTTTTTAAGAAAGGCCTTAACATTGTCTAGGATAGCTCTGGGTGATAGTTTGCAACCTATCTTAAAAATTATTGTATTGAAGGCACCCATGTGTGTTAGCATATTTTACTGATGAATTCTATAATTTTGTATTTGTAGCACAAATAAGAAATCCACATTTTGTTCTCGCATTGGTCATTGTTCCTTCATTTTTGTTATGATTTTATGGTTTTAAGGGGAGCACCCTGCATCAAGTGGTATCAAAGCAAGAGTTCTTTAGTGTGTGAAAAGATGGCCGACTATGGGGAAATTTGCACTAGGATCGTGATTTGGGCTGAGTGTGTAGACAGATCACTGATTATGAGGCAATTTGCACTAGGGTTTTAGTAGAAGTACAAAGATGCCTCCATGAAGATAGCATAGTAGAAGAGTTGTAGGTGTTACACCTAAGGGTTTACGAGCACTCCAAAGGAAAATGAAAGCATTGGAAGAATAGATGAGAAGAGGAATAAATCTTCATGTAAGAGATGAAAGTGAGGATGGGGATGAAGTAGAAGGAAATGTCAAAATAGAGGTAGTTCTAAATCTAAAGGAAGAGAGGATTTTCAAGGCCATCTCCAAGATTGGAAAAGAACAAAGTTTGAAGTTCCCAAATTTTTGGGAAATCTTAATCTAGAGGAGTTGATCAATTTGATCAATGAACTGGAGGAGTACTTTGAATATGATGATATTGAATATCCTAGTAAGGTCAAGTTTTTGAAGGCAAAATTGAAGGGACATGCAAAGATCTAGTGGCAGGATGTTCAGTTGGAGATAAATAGAAAGGGAAAGGACAAAATCACCAGATGGGATCAGATGAAAGATAAATTAAAGTGATAATTCATTACCATGGATTATGAGCTTGATTTTTTGAAGAAAATGCAAGGATTGAAGCAAACAAAAAAATCTATTCAAGAGTATATCGAAGAGTTCTACCGAGTTATCATTAGAACTAGCCATGTAGAAGCTGAGTAGTAGAAAGTTATCTATTATCTTAATGGGTTAAGGCCCATAATTTAGGATGAACTAAATTTAGTTTGAATGAGTAGTATCTAGGATGCATACCAATTTTCCCTAAGAGTTGAGGAGAAACTAAGTAAGAAGTTTGACAATAAGAACATTGGAAGAGGTCGTGGTAGAAGATATAGTGGACTATCTTATGGTGGTCATAATGATGATCAAAAGAACAAGAATGAGGCTAGAAGCAACAATTAGAACCAAAGGGGAAACAATTCCAATCATTTCCATGATCAAAACAATAGAGATCAAAGAGGAAGAGGCAGAGGACAAGGATCTAGAAGAGGAGGCTTTTGTGGAAAATTTTTTCACTATAGAGAAGAAGGGCATAGAGCATTTGAATGTACCCAGTGCTAGGAAGGATAGATCAAAGAATAGAAGGTTAGGAAAGAGTTGTACATGTTGATGAAGATGCTAGATCCTCACATTTTGAAGATGTTGAAAGAGGAGAAGTCTTAGTTAATAGAAGAGTTCTAATGAGTGGTGAGAATGAACCTAATAAAAGAAGGAGTTTGTTTCACACAAGGTGCAAATGTGAAGATAAGTGTTGTGATGTGATCATTGATGGTGGAAGTACTGACAATCTAGTGTCAAAAAAAATGGTGACCAAGTTGAAGATGAAGAGACAGGAACACTCACATCCATACCGTATTGCCTGGGTGCAAGATGACCTTAAGGTTATGGTCAATGAGTAGTGTTTAGTGAAGTTCAAGATTGGAAGTTACCAAGATGAGGTACTATATGATATCATACCTATGGACATATGTCATATGTTGTTGGTAGGTCATGGCAATTTGACAGGCATGTTGTACATGATGGGCAACTGAATACCTACACTCTAACTAAGGATGGATTGAAACATAAGTTGAAGCCATTGAATGATAGAGAAGAAAAGGTATGTGGTGGTGCCAAAATATGTTTTGTTGATGGAAAAGAGTTTCTTAAAGGTATGAAACATGAACATAAGTTTTTTCTATAATTCCTAAAGATAGTAAAGAAGAAGTAGAGGAGGTACCTATAGAAGTTGTAGGTATGTTGGAAGAATTTTTTGATATTGTATCAGATAATGTACCTAGTGGATTGCCCCCAATGAGGAAGATTAGTAACCAGATGGATTTGATTCTATGAGCTAGTTTTCCAAATAAAGCAACACATGGAATGACACCAATGAAAATTGAATAGTTAAACAGGCATCTTCATGAGTTGTTGTAGAAGGGGTTTATTTGTGAGAGTCTAAGTCCATGTGTTGTACCAGAAATATTAGCACCAAAGAAGGATGGAGAATGGAGGATGTTCATAGATTCTTGTGCTATCAACAAGATCATAATAAAGTATAGATTTCCATTGCCAAGGATGGATGATATTATGGATTGCTTGAGTGGGGCTAAGTATTTCACAAAGATAGATCTAAAGAGTGGGTACCATCAGATTCATATTAGAGAAGGTGGGTGACAAGTGGAAGACTACTTTCAAGATAAGGGAAGGATTGTATGTGTGGTTAGTCATGCCTTTTGAGCTAAACAATGCACTGAGCACTTTCATAAGGCTCATGAATGAGGTAATAAAGGAGTTTCTAGGTAAGTTTTTCATTGTTTACCTAGATTATATATTGATCTTTAGTAAGACATTAGAGGAGCATTTGATTCATATTTGCAAGGTGTTTGAAAAGTTGAGGGAAGAAAAGTTGTTGATAAACCTAAAGGAGTGCAGTTTTATAAAGAAGGGGTTGGTGTACCCCAGATTTGTAGTCTTAGGAGAAGGTCTGGAAATGGACCCAGAGAAAGTGAAGGCTATCCTTGAATGGCCTACTCAAAGGAGTGTGATAGAGGTAAGAATTTTTAGCAGTATTTGTGGACCCTTGACTAAAAAAATGAGAGAACATAGGAAAGAGTTTAAGTTGACTATAGGAGTAGGTAAGAGTTTCAACTTGTTGAAACAAAAAGTTACTGAGCAGCATGTTTTAGCACTTCCTAATTTTAACAAGGTATTTCAAGTAGACTATGATGCTAGTAGTACTACAATAGGAGCTATTTTGAGTCAAGAAGGTAGACCTCTTGCTTATTTTAGTGATAAGTTGAATAATGCAAAAAGAAAATATTTTGTTTATGATCAAGAATGTTATGATATAGTTCAAGCATTGAAGAAGTGGAGACACTATCTTCTTCCTAAGGAGTTTGTTTTGTATACTGATCATCAAGCTTTGCAATATTAAAAATAGTCAAGGAAAATTGAACCAAAGGCATTTAAAGTGAGTTGAGTTTTTGTAGAGTTATACATTTTTTTTGAAATGCAGGAGTGGGAAGTCTAACAAAGTTGCAAATACTCTTAGTGGAAGACAACTTTTGCTGATAGAAATGTAGGTAGAGGTGGTTGGGTTCAAGGAACTCAGTACTTTGTATCTAGATGATCTTGATTTTGGTGAAGCATGGAAGGCATGTATAGAACCTGTTACACTTGATAGGAAAAAGTGGTTGGATTTCATGATCCAAGATAATGTTGTTGTTCAAAGGAAGTTAGTTTTGCATTCCTAGAAGTTCAATGAGAGAGAACCTCATCAAGGAGAAGCATAGTGGAGGATTGGCTGGACAGTTTGGCAGAGATAAAACTATAGCCTTGGTTGCTAAAAATTATTATTGACCACAATTATAGTAAGATGTGACAAAGTTTGTACAAAGTTGTCGAGTATGTCAGATGGCAAAAAGAGTGAAGTAGAATAAAGGGTTGTATCAACCATTACCTATACCAGAGAAGCTATGGGAGGATATCAGCATGGATTTATTCTTGGATTACCAAGGACACAGTGCAGGCATGATTCTATTTTTGTGGTGGTTGATAGGTTTTCAAAGATGGCACATTTTATTCCATGCAAGAAGACTAGTGATGTTGTTCGTATAGCAGAGTCATTTTTTAGAGAAGTGGTGAGACTACATGGTTTTCTAAAGAGTATAGTTTCAGATCAAGATACCAAATTTTTTAGGTATTTTTGGCATACCTTGTGGAAGAAGTTGATGTTAGATTTGAAGTTCAATTCATCACATCATCCATAGACTAATGGACAAATAGAAGTTGTGAATCATAGTTTGGAAAACTTACTAAGATGCTTGGTTGGAGATAAACCAAAAGGATGGGATATGATTTTACCACAAGTGAAATTTTCATATAATAATTTAGTCTATAGGAGTACTAGTAAATCACCATTCCAGATTGTATATGGGAATAGTCCCAGAAATATTTCTAAATTGAGGAAGTTGGATAAAAGAGAGATAAGTAGTGTTGAAGTAGAAAATTTTGTTGAACATTTGAAGAACATCCATAAGGAGGTGAGGAAGCATATCATAAAGATGAATACATAGTATAAGGCTAAGGTAGATGTGAAAAGGAGATATAAGGAATTTTAGGTTGGAGATGAAGTCATGGTTCATTTGATAAAGGAGAATTTTCTAGTAGGTACATATAATAAGCTAAAGATGAAGAATTTTGGACCATGCAAGATAGTGAAGAGGCATGATTTTGGAAATGTGTATGAAGTTGAGTTGCCTACTGAATTGAATATTTCACAGTATTTAATATTTCAGATTTGATAGAGTATTATGAAGGAGGTGATGGAGATAAAGTTGCAGAAGTGTAGTGGGGCATTCCAGTAGCTAGTTTGGCTACAAAGGAGATTAAGGAGATACTAGATAGTCATGTTGGAAAATGTACTAGAAATAGAACTTATGAGGAACATCTAGTCAAATGGAAGGGGATACCAATTGAGGATTCATCATGGCTAGCAAAGGAGGAGGTTAACCATCTTGGTTTTCCTCTGAACACGTGAGACCTGACAGGGTCACTTCTAAAATTATCTCGGGTGTATGATGCAAGAGCATCCTGGGTGTAAGGGCAATCTTGCATCACCCAAAAATATTTTATTTTCAGTCTTTTCTATTTTAATAAGGGCTAGTAGATAGGGTGGTTACTATTTATTGGAACTTTCTATTTTTAGTAAGTTTGTCATATAAGCTCGGAATGTTCTCACTTTCTACAAGAAGATTCATTTTAGAGATATAAGCCTACCATAAAAATTTCATTGCTCCAGCTTAAGTATCAGAGAAGTTATTGCAAATTTTTGGTGTCAAAATTTGTAGAAAAATCTTCCAGCTCATCATTGGAGCCCTTAGAGTGCCCAGATGAGGTCCAAAAACTTAACAGAAGGGTGCTAGAATGGTTTGAAGCTTGTAGATCAGGAGTTGGCATTTTCAAAAAGTGGTTATAATAGTCAATCAGAGCAATGGTTCGTGAGTTATGGCCTTCGAAAGTTTGGCTGCCCAAAATTTCTAAAATAATTGTCAAAGATGTATTTGGCCAACTCTATATGTTTTTTTAGGGTCTATTGGCCCTAGGTATTAAGTTTCAACATCTAGAACCTTCCCGAGTGGCATAAAACTGCCTATTTAAGAAAGGCCTGAACATTGTCTAGGATAGCTTTGGGTGATAGTTAGCAACCTGTCTTGCAAATTGTTGTACTCAAGGTGCCCATGTGGGTTAGCATATTGTACTTATGAATTCTATAATTCTACATTTGCAGCACAAGTAAGAAGTCAATATCTTGTTAACGCATTGACTACTATTTCTTTTTTTTTGTTATGAATTTATGGTTTTAAGGGGAGCACCCTACATCACTTCAAAGTTGGAGCATCCCCATATACAATAATGACAACAATGCTTGTGAGAGACAATAATGACATGATACAACAATAAGTCATAACTAAAATTCTTTTAACAAGGAAATTAAAACCACTAATGTTTTAACTAGATCATAAATTTAAAAAAGGGATTGTTAATGTAGTAGAAAACCTCAAGTATCAATATTGTCAAACTTAGACACTCAAGCTTAAGTTTCTCAAGAACAAGACAATGGCTGAAGTGAAATCCTTCATCACAAGATATAAGATGGGACTCAAACTCTTTTCGAGGGGGGGATCAACTAGATATTATCCTTTATAGATTACTACAATTAGAGTAGTTGTAATAACATTCTATCCAATTGGAATAAGAAGGAGAAGATCATCGATTGACGTCCCTCATTCAGTACCAAACATGTAATAAAACAACATTATGCAGGAATTTTAAAAAAAAACATTTTCATCAATACTTTTCTTCTAGATTCAAACCATAAATAGATCCAATCCTTATCTAGAATTTCCCTCAAATGATGGAGAGACTCTTTCTTTACCCTACAACCTTAATTTTTCTTTCAATTATGTTGCTCTATACCCTACAACCAAATACAATGAAATCATGATTAATTAGCACTATAAAAACTTTAAGAAGACTAAGAACAACATATTACCAATATGGTTGCAATTAGCAGAGATCAATTTTAGTGATAGAAGGCATGCCACATTTCAACAAACGTAACAAAACATTACTTTTAATAATGTCAAAATGTAGAATGTAGCAATAGTCAAAAAAAGGAAATCATCAATAGAACTACAATGTAAATAGTGAAGAATCATTGTATGTAGCAACTTAAGCATCCATATATCTTTGGTTTCTCTCCCTCCCATCCAAAATAAGATTCAACCACTCTAAATCAAGAATTCACATGCAACAGTATTCCATATGCATTGACAATAGGCAAAGCTGAAAAAATGCAACACATTTACATTAATGATTTGTATCAAAAATGAAAACATGTTGCATTTTTCAACTCCACTTGATGTCCTATGCATATCAATTGAGATTGCATATAGAACTAGGGCCTCTTTTTGCATTGCATGAAACCAATATAGATGAAAAAAATTAATCCAAAATACAAATTTATGGAACAAGTGATATGTAATAATGACCAAAATTGTAAACCATTGGCTTGAGTTGAATATATAAGCCATCAAGGTCAAACTGGTCAAGGGATTAAGGGTATCATTTTGTGTTTTTAGGTTTTGGGAACATTTTCAATTCATATTGTACCTATTGTATGAGGTCTAAAATGGTTTGGGAGTAATTCTTTGCAAAATGCAAAAAGTTTTCAATGTTAGTTGACAACATTGTCAACATCTAAATCCAATCTCCTTTAAAATGTCATCAAATACCTCTCTCATTGGTTAGATGGTTCAAATCTTGATTGATTGAGAGGCTATTGATATATTTATGATCCAATGGTTCAAATTCAAGGACATATATGTATGAAGGGTTGGTGTGGGGAGTTTAGAGGAACACTAGGATCACAAGGTGATCCAAAAAGTAGCACAAAAATTGATAAGGACTTTAAGGTCATAAAATAAAGTAACCATGGCCATTAGATCCATTTGAATGAAGTTTGAATAAAAAATGTGTCAAAATGTTAAATGTTGCCAATATGGGAAAATAGGTCTGACAAGGGCTAATAGATGGGTTCAAGAATAGCTTTAGAGTTTAGTTGATGTTTGAGTCTATAGGGGTAGTAAGAGGCTATTTGATCTAATGGAATAAGAAATGCATGTTGAAGTTGCAAAAATGATGTAAGTTGTCAAAATCACAACATAAGGGATTAAGAAACAAAATCAATCTATTATGTTTGTAGGGTAGTTACAAAGGTGGAGGTTGGTTCCAGAAGATTGTATTGGTCTATAAAAGATGCCAACGCCTAATGATAAGTGTAATGGTTGAAAGAGTTTTGAGAATCAATTAAGGGCAAGTTTCTGCATATTTATATGTTTTGAGTGATATAATAGCACTTTAAAATGGTTCTTTCAAGGTTGGTATGTTAGTACCTAAATCATATTTGTTTGTGGATGAAAGAATGGTGAATGGCCCTGAATGATATTTATATGTACTAGAGAAACACTTGTCAAGGGTTATAGAGTCCTAGTTTTTGGAATCAAGACACATTTTAAGGATGAAGTTGTGATAAGAAGAAAAGTATAAAAATCAATAAATTGTTATGTGATCAGTACTTATGTGTGATTAGAGATTGATGGAAAACTAATATGTGGAGCATGGTGGCTAGATGGAGTTTTTTGTGATAGGCTTTAACCATTAATAGGTTTGAATAGAGTCATTAGGTGATTGGATGATTAGTTAAATGACTTGGTGCTGGTTCAATTAGTTTAGTGGTTTAAGAGAATATGTTTGATGTGAGAAAATTTTATCTCACTACAATAATTAAAGAATATGACCTTGTACATGGGACAAATGTATTGAACCACTATGATTTGCATCATGGTGGTATCAGAGTAAGGGATTAGATCCTTGCAAGTTGGTGAAGGTTAAGAGGGAGTCTAGGAAAGACAAACATGGGTTTTATAAAATTAGAAAGAAATATTCTTCAACCATACAAAACATTGAAGGGATCATTGAGTAATGGAAAGAAGAGAAGAGGAAAAAAATGTGAGAGGAAAGGAGGTAGAGTTATACTACTGAGAAAGAGATAGATAATGAGGCTTGATGACATAGAGAGGAAGATGGGGTTGAAATAGCAAAAGGATGAAGAACTTGAAAATAAGCTGGTTCAAGATAATTATGTAGTGATGGATGGTGAAGAAGGTGAAGAACCTAGCACTGAAGAGGTTCAAGGTGTTGAAGTAGATGTGGAAGAAAAAGATGCTAGTGAGGACAATAAGGAAGCAAGTCCTACAAGGCTCGAGTATGATGAGTTAGTGATGTTTGGGATAATGATGATTCATTTGAGTGAGGAGAAGGGTATAGTGCAAGAGAGTACCCCTATGACAAAGAGTATGGAGGGTAATGATGTAAAATTGATGGTGAATGAAGACTTAGAATTCCAAAAGGAATGGCATGAGGTAAGTGACAATTTGTTAGAAGAAATGATCTTAGTGAAAAGGATGCAATGGTAATGAAACAACATTATTGAAAGATCAGATATCTGAAAAACTTACAGGTAGAATTATCAAAGGAAGAAGCCAGGATTAGGGCCACACTCACATAAATCCAAGGAATGATTCTTCCAAACATGGATGCATTGTAGAAACACATTGCACATGCAAAGACACTCATTTATAATAACAACTTCTCCATAGCTGATCACATGATGAAATTATCAGCAAAAGTTCATATTACATTACATGCAAGGTACTATAGGAGAATTGGGACATGACAATGGTACTTATTCTAAAGGTACATTCTAAATTTTTGACACATTCTAGTATTATCATATCAATATTATACACCTTTGGCATTTATGTCAAAAAGGGGGAGAAGTGTATATATACTTTATATGTAAAGAGGAAAAAGATATTGTAAAAGAGAAGACATATAATATACTCCATTTATATGTATATAGGAGAGATATATGTATGGGGGAGCAGTATAGCATCATGGAAATACTTGTAGAGGTAAGTAGAAAATATCTTTACAAAAGAAATTTTGAAAAATCAGAAAAATAGAGTATGTTACCAAATCATAACTTCAATAAGCCAAACCGAGTTGAAGACATAGAATGATGGCAAAGGAAGTTTTGACTTATATTTTTGAAGTTCATATTTTTGGTTTGATAAGTGTTTTTGTCACTAATACCAAAGAGGGAGATTGTTGACATTAAGGTCAATTTGTCTATCAGTGACTCAACACTTATTCAATTGGTTACATTTCTACCGAGTGCTACAGTTACTATCGAGCCTATCAGTTAGTTTGTAGTGTTAACAAAGTTATTTAATTTCTCCTAAGCCAAGAAGTCAATATACAGTGTCTACTAAGACCCTAAGTTAGTTTGTAGTATTTTTCTGAGCTACATAGTAGATACTGAGCTTCAGAGACAAATTTTAGTGCAAACTAAGTATAGCAGAGGCTACCAAGCTATTTAGTGGAAGTGAAAAATATTGTAGTGTTAACCAAGCCCTATATTGTTAACCAATTCCAATAGTGTCTACTGATCTCATAGGGTTAATGAAATGAATCTAGTGTTGACCGAGTCATGCAGTGTCAACCAAGTGATCTAGTTGCTACTGAGTTTCTCTTCAGAACCTGAGTTATAGTAGTTGGGCTAACTTTTTGTATTATGATGAAATTGGTATTGTATCTGACTTCAATAAGTTATGATTTGGATTGGTATATATGTAATGCATTGTATCATATCCAAATAAGATATATATGAAGAGATATGATAACTAGAAGTGTGAATTAAGAAGGCTATAAGTAGTATAAGCGAAAACAAATATTTATCTAGCATTGTCAAGTGATCATTGCAATACAAGGAATCTCAACCAGAAAATTAGAGTTGTAGATTAGAGATCAGCCACTAGTTCATTCTAACAGGTGCATCATTCAAATCCTTTAACAAGGTAGACTTAATAGTCTTTTCTAAATCTCTTAACTGAGTGCATAATTCATTATATATTTATAAATCCTTTAACAAGGTGGACCTTATAGTCCTTATTGCTCCTAATAGGGAAGATCACCAAAAGTCATCAATTGTAAGCCTTAATAGGTTAACTTTATACTATAGTACTAAAGCTTGTGGGTATCATCCCCACCCTAGTTTTACTTTCTATTCGGAAGGTTTCTAGGTTGCCATATCTTGTGTCAAAATGTTATGAATTTTTATTTGCTTTCATTATTTCATGCATACAATTAGATCAAAATATTATATGGAGGATTAATTGGTAAAGTAAGATAAAGTTTTATTGGTTCTCGATTTACCCCTCCCCTCTTAGTAACCTTTCCTACCTTATATTTCCAATAGGAGGTTGTTTATGCTCCAAGATTAGAGATTGGATGTGTTGTTGTTACCCAAAAAGAAGAGTGTCTTTGGGTGGCATACTTGGTGAGTTTATAGATGTATGCAGTTGGGATGATGAAAATGAAGATATATAACTAGATGAAGAGCAGTGAGAAGGATGGAGTGTTCACAATGCCAAGGAAGAATCTTCCCAAGCCATCTTCCCCCTAAAATCCCTTTGCATGTGTGCAATATCAAAATAGAATATTATGTATAGACAGTGAGATTGGCTATTTTTATAAAGTTGAGAAAAGTGTGTTAGGTGGAGTTTGGTGATGGCCAAAGGAGTCAATTAGACACATCTACATCAGCATGGAAGAAATGATAGAATCCTATTATTCCATGAAGTTTAATGAGATAAAACCTCACATTGGATGGAAATGAATTTTAAGTTTTTTTGAGTCCTTGTGTAGAAAAGACATTATCATATTGTCTTGACCATGATAGTGATAGTTATAGTAATATATTGATTCATTAAAGGTCATATATGTATGGTTGGGAACAAAACATTGTGATTGACCTTGAAGTTCATTGAGGTTATTTATTTGGTTTGAAGTGTGCATTGGGATGGTTTGGATCCTTTCATGTGTCACTATTTTATCATAGTCATGGCATGAAATTCAAATCAAATTGTGATGGAAATGGTGAAGCTTCCATTGGGAGTTTGTTCATAGAGCCATTATAATTAGAAAATGAGTTTGATCCATATGATCTTATTTAGAAGTTTTTATGATGATTTACTTGAGTTTTATTCAAATGTCAAGTTGGTAAGGCATTTGGGAAGAATTGATGGGACCATATGTTGGTGTTTAGTTTTGATAGGTTTAGTTTGAGCTTCACTCAGTTTCAAGAATCTTGTCATATTCTCAACTTAACAAGCCCAACCATGTGAAGGTGGAAGATCATTTGACCTCTCCCCACACCCCCCCCCCCCCAATAATCACTCTAAGTTCCCCAAAAAAAAACTATGGAAATATTTCATTCATTTATTTAAAAAGTATTTCGTTGAATCATTATAATCACATAACATTCATTAACATGACATACAATTAATTAATACATATAAATGTATTCATCAATAATTCATGAACACATCAATCATTATATTCACATAACATTCATTAATACAACATATAATTCATTAATAGTATAAACATTCATCAATAATTAGTGAACATGTCAATCATTATAATCACATAATAATATTCAATAACATGACATAAAATTCATTAATAAGCAACATTCATTAAAAATTCATCATCAAACAAGGTTTTTAACATTCATTTATTCTTTTTTATTTATTTTTTTATAAATAAAGGCTAATAGGCACATTGTGACTAACTTCGGCATTCTCCTTGGCTCTTATGGTTCTAATCTTATGACATGAGGCTTCCTCTTCTTTTTTCGAGGACAAGGTCGATGCAGCCCTACAATAAGAAATAAATGGGTTTAATTCTAAACATCTTTTATAATGTGA
This sequence comes from Cupressus sempervirens, assembly GCA_028749045.1. Classification (NCBI taxonomy): domain Eukaryota; kingdom Viridiplantae; phylum Streptophyta; class Pinopsida; order Cupressales; family Cupressaceae; genus Cupressus; species Cupressus sempervirens. Next base: position 547,318,032 of record CM053790.1, on the reverse strand, counting down.
TAATTATTTCATTAATCTAAAGAGCATAACAAGGATTTTTATTTACCTGATAGTGTCACATCATCTACTATTACATTTTGTTTAGCCACAACCTCAACATGCTCAACACTAACATCATGCTCTAAATACTCAAAAATTATCACATAAAGGTTAGACTAATTGCAATTTAAGATGTTCAATTTTATTAATAATAACATAACTAATTTTCAATAGAAATTTAATATGTACATGTATCATTGTGATATACATCAAGGCCTTTTTCATGTGTAGAATTTGTGCCTCCATCATCATGAGTAGGATCTATGTCGAGAGTAGAAGGTTGGAGTGAAATGTCATGCACATTATTATCATTATTTGAAATTAACATCAAATAGATTATTTCTCATGAAGTTCTCAATTTATGTTATTATTCATTAGGTCTATTTACCTATATGTGAACCGATGCACCAAAATCTTCTACATCTCTTTGGCCACTAGAATCTGTGCGGTGGTGGGAACCACTACTTTATATCTTTTCTTGAAACCAATTTGTTTGTCCTCTTCTGGGGGTGCTATATTAAATTCAATGCCCTGCATGTTTTGCATAATATTGTCAATATTGAATTTATTTATTATTTGTAATTATATATAATAAAAATTGATATAAAATTTCATTTACTGCTACTTACAAGTCATGAGTGAATTTTCATATATCCACCAAAGCCAAGATGGTGTTGACCAACCTTCTCTTTCCTAGCTTGTGTAGCCTTTGATGTGTCCTGCAGCCTGTATGTGTAAACTTTGAAATATTTTATAAATATGTTAGATTATATAAATAAAAAGGTCACTAATTTGTACATAATTGCATTAATACTACCACATACCTATTTTTTTCAGGTGGTGGGTTAATTCCTTTATCTCTTAATCTTATCTTTTTTGCATCTTCAATGATTTCATTCCACTCCAACTTTGGAACCATAGGAGAATAGCTTGTACTTTGGGTTGAGCTTTAGATCCCTTTTGTATTGGTCTCCCACAATCTTTAGATGTTTGCAAGCTTTTTTATGAATTTGGACTCTACTCAAAATATTTTGACCAAAGAGCACCTCCATAGTTTTAATGAGCTAATATTTTAATTGAGGGCCTTGCTCATTCCACCTTTTAACAAAAAATAAAATTATTAGATAAAAAATTAGTTCAAGCTACGTACCTTGAATATGTTACAACAAATGGATGAATAGAAAAATGTAGCAACTAATTAAATGAAGTTGTGTAACTTTTACGTAATGCAGACCCAAATATCTTCAATATTAAATCATAAAAAGTTTCATAAAAAATATTGTTTCTTGCAAAATCATCACAGGATCATTAGTCAAGAATGAGTTATGAATAAGTAAACTATGACTACACTCTAAATAATTAAAATTTTAAAGTACCCAGAAGCTTAAGAAATTTTAAGAGAATCATATCTTTCTTGGTCATCAACAATTATGCCTCAAATGATCTAGTAGAAGTAACACAGGCTGCTCCAGCAAAGGCAAATAAATTATCACCAGTACTGGTATATATTCTATGATCATGAGAAAGTGTACCTATCCCTACACAAAGTTAGTCAATATCATACTAAGATCAAATGAACAAGAAAGTACAAATCAAATCATATTTAACATACAACAAAATGTAGCAAAACAAGGATTTACCAGCTCTAGTTGTAGCAGGTGTGGATGTTTGCATGCTCCTTGTTGTCAATCCTACAATTGGAAATCTTAGAGTGTTGGTTAGCCTCATGAAAGGAGGCATATGCACATCATCAACACCTTAAAAAAATTATATATATATATTCAATGTGTTGTCTTTTTAAAATATATATTGAAAAAACATGACAATAGTAATATAAAATTGTCAATAATAATCATGAAGGAAATAATGTCCCTTTTGATGATTGAAAATTGAAATCACATACCTATAGGAGCTACACTGGTACCCTCATTAAGTGAAACAACTCAATAAGGTCTCAAAATTATTGTAACAAAACATACATATTTTGGTTCATGATCTATAAATTAGTATAAAACATAAATATTTATTGAACTATTTTCCTAACAAAAGCTTCATGGTTACTTACTTCTAGCCAGCATGCTCTCAGACACAATTCATTTCTTGTCACCTCTTTTTCTTTGATTTGGATCCATCACAAGCCCAAGAATTTATAGATTGATGCTCTTGAGGCTCTTTTTACACATGCTTATAGGGTCACTGGTATGTGTGATGTCATCATTGTATAATACTGTGGCCACCATATCAACAACTATTTGCTCGTGTCTAATATTTTTTCCCTTTCCCTAAGCATCAAATTGTGACAAAAACATCAGTAAAACAATCAAAAAAAGTCTAAAACCTTAACGAAAATAACATAATAATATGGCATTTTTTTAAAATTATAATTACACATTTTTTTATAAAAAAGGTTTACCTACATTGGAAAAGGGGTGGAGCAATATCCCTACCTCTATCATTCAGTGGATCGGCCATGTCACCCTGTGACAAAGAATATACATAAAAACATCAACATAATGAAAGGAACAGTCAACTCAGCAAAAAAAGTATTAATAAAATAGTATATTGTATATTGGAGTTCTAATTGGAAGTATATTGTTTAAATAATACATATATAGTACTTACAAGTCCCATAATAGTAACTTTCTTTGTATCTATGTGATTTAAATTGTAATCTATTAGTAGCTCTTCCCCTGAATTTATTGATTTTATCGCACTTACAAAAACATTATTTCCTTACGTGCCTCAAAAATGTGATTGGATCACTTATTAGTTGACCCAGGATGTGTACTATTTATAAAACCTAAAATGTTCCCTTTTTCTTTTGGCCTTCCATCAATGTACACAGCAAGTCTTTTACTTTGATAATTTTATTTCCATTGTAGCTAATTTGTCGATAGTGCATACCTACGCTTTTTTTATTATTGAACTATCTACATCCAATTATTGTAATTGTAACAATTTCCTTCATACTCCATCAATTCAACAACTTTTTTATAACTAAACTTTATGCCATCCATGGAAAATAGGCCTAAACTATGTAATGATGATGGAGTTATTTGACAATCCTCTTGTTAACACAAAATTTAGTGTTAATTGGAGGTAATTCCTTAGGTACCCATTCTTTCTGAAGATGTGTGTACCTTAAGGGAACCTTGATGTCACCCTTTGTCTCATCATCATAAGAACATGACCCTCTTGAGCAAGGAAAAATTGCATGCATTTATTGAAATGTTTTTCTAATCTTTTGACCTCTAGTTTGTTTCTCTTTCATAGACCTTCTACATGTCTCACTATCCTCTTCTATTCTAGCATTTCCCTCACTCAACAAAGACAAATTTAGCAGATACTTATTTGGTGGTACCTATAGCCCATCAAATGAGAGATATAGTTGAAGGAGAAAATTATTTTTTAATAAAAGGAGGCTAATATTGATGAAATTTTCCTAAAGTTAATGTTGATGGTAAAGAGAAAGAAAGCATGTAATAAACCTATACCTCCCGATCCATGTCACTATGTACAATCCTCATCAAAGAGGTATAGTTTCCTACATATGTAAATCATTTGTCTTAAGTTAGTTACAAATTACCTGATACTTATGTTGGAAATATAGATGGAATAACTAAGAGGGGGGGGGGGGGGAGGAGTTGGGGGGTGGGGGGGTGAATCAGTTACCACAAAAATATTTTCACAAATCCTTAGATGTTTGACAAAACTAATTACTGTTGTCACTTGGTAAACATACTGAAAAATGTTGTAACTCGGAAAATGTAGAGTATGTTTTACTTTAGCTTTTCTAACAGCGGTTAGTAATAATTTGCAAACATGAGAGAAAAAAAATGAACACAAGAGACACCGGATTTAATGTGGAAACCCAATATGAGAAAAACCACCAATGTAACTAGTTACTATTTTCACTCTTGTGAAGTGAGCCCTATTAGGAGCCAACCTAGTTAAAGGTTACAAAAATACACTGTTAGGTGTGACCATGTTAGAGAATTTAATCACCTTGTTAGGAGTGGCCTTGTAAGAGGTCTTTAAAACAATTCAATGGAACTGTTACCCTATTAGAGGATTTACAACTAGCTGTTAAACCAACTCTGTTAAGAGATTTTTTATCACTGCTAAAATGGTAAGAAAGTAACAATGAAATAACATGATTGAGATACAACTAAATTGTTGATTACAGATCTCTATTTTGCTTCATGCTAGATCCTTCCTGATTGAATATTACTTTGCTGCTCCACAAGGATATCTAACCATCCTTCAAATTCTCTCACACACTTTCCTTCAATCAATCAATACACTTGCATGCTACTAAAAATCACAACTTGACTTTATATTATATCATTCAGATTGTCAAGTCGGCTCAATATAAATTAAAATGATCAATAATCACCACCATAGTTAGCTGGAATCAATACTTGAAATAATTAAACTCCATACCCCAAATCAACAAAATCCTTTGATAGCCTACCCAGCTCAGTAAACATTGGTCCTGAAATGATTCCTGTGTTAACCAATAGATGCTTGGTTAAATCTGTGAACTTGCAAAATCCTTTGGCAACTGAGTCAATTTAGTGAATACTGACTTTGTCCAACTTTCCTTCATTAACCATGAGAACTCAGTTAACATTGTTTCCTATCATAATCTCCTTCAATGCCTAAGTGAGCTTTGTAGACACTGTCTTCACAAAGTAATCTTCAAGAATGCTCGGTAGACAAGGAAAGTTGTCTTGCTGACCAAGTGATCTCGAAAAGTGTTGGTGCTTTGAAAAAATACTAAGCAACAAAATGCTCAATACCAAAATGACATCACTCACACAATCTAAGGACTAGCCAATTCCTATTAACAATTGTATGTGCAAACCATTTGGACCCAACTTCAATAAAACCAAGGGTGGTTTTCTACTCTTTAGGCTCTACAAAACCAAGGTGGGTATACCCAAGGATGATTCAAGATTGGGAAACATTGTATGAGGATTATTTTAGTTTCATTCTGATTCTCATCTCAAATCCTCAAATACATGCATAATTCATGACAATTTGATAAACACATCCCATATAACAGATCTGGCCAAAATTCTTCTATAGGTCTACACGTGTTCTCAACAATAGTGGCTAACTGAAGCTAAAATATTCCATGCAAACAAGTATTGACCAACTTCAAAAATCTTCAGGAAATAAAAGTAAAATTGATTATAATTCTACATTTGAAAACCATTTATGACACATCTCTCTTCCAGGTAAATCAATTTGACTAGTGCCTACTCCATTAGGCTTCAGAGTCTACTACAAATCCTTAGATCTAATTTTTTTCCTTACAAAAAATATTATTAGCAATTCTTATCAGAATTCATCATTCAAAAATCCTTTCTACTACTCCAGCAACCTTATCAAATTTATCAAAGCTTTTACTTAATCCATTGAACTAATACCAGTGATGAACAAATATACAACCTAAATAGATTGCATTCAATTGCACAAGCCTTTACTCATACAGTATCAAGATGACCAAGTAATCAAAAGGAGACAAAATTCAGAAAGAATTGATATGGGGATAACTTATAATTTGTATTCATTTTCTTTGAAAATTGTATACATTTGCAGTAAACTCAGAATGACCTTAAGAATAAACACATAGATCATTCTATATTCATGTATTCTCAGGAACTAACAGAGAAAATACATCATAAACTTGCTCAAAATATTGGACCAAAAAACTAAATAATTATATCACCTAGAAACAATAGAAATCTGACCTTTTCTCTAGCCCTGGAATCTCACTTATATAGTGTGAGATGCAACAAGCTTCAGGCTAAGAGAAAATGACAAGTGTCCTTTATAAGAAATATTTACATATACCTATCACAAAATGACAAAATGTGAGTAACAAAAAGACTTATACATCAAACATTCCTTTTGTGGGCCCCTTTCTATTACATCCTCTATTGTTGTTGATTTGGTTGCTATTTTGATCTCTCTTTGTATGCAACTACCAAGCTAGCCAACGATGAAGATTGTTCTGATGATTGCACATTAATCTCCACCTGTGGGTTTTCATCATCTTTATCCTGTATGGTGGGAGTAATTTCTACTTTTTTCTCTTCTTCGGTTGTATTAGCATCTTGTGGGCCTGGGCCTACAACTCAAAGTGACTGATTATTCTTGTCTTCTTCTTCTAGTTGGGCTTGTGTAGTGAAGGTATCAATGATTTGGATCTCCTCACCCTGCACCTCATCACTGTTAGTTTCATCTTCATCAAACTATTCACCAGGAGCTATTTCTGCCATCCACTTGTCAAACAACGTATCATCTGGCTAATTGAATTGCAAAATATCTCGTTGTCCTTTTAACACATACTCAACCTCATTATCAATAGCAACAAATTCCTACTTTAAAGAATCAAAGAATATTTGGGCCTTCACCATTTCTTCCATTGTGGTAGCCCACCATGCATGCCCTATTTCATATACAATTCTATTCATCCTTAAACAAAAAATATCATCAAGTTCCTTTGCCCATTCATCTTTTCTTTTCAAATTATTTATTTTATTTAGGGCACATGGAAACAAACTGAATTTTTGGCTCTTGTACTTGTTCAAGTAGCCTACTATTATTCTCTTTAAATGAATCCTTTTATTGTCAAAATCAGCAAGATCAGAAACAATGTCAAAGGTTTTTTCAATTTGATCATAAGAATTATTTATGACAGAGAAACACAAAAATGTCATTTCTTTCTCCCTTCTCACCCATTTATTCATGATAGGCTTTAGAGCCTCATCATTGGCTTTCAACTCCTCCCAGATACTGATCACCCTGGCCAACTGATCATGAATTAGTGGCCATTCAACTTTGTCCCCCAAATATGTGAGAGCTTTTCTTAATTTATCTTCATATTTTGACTCCAACTCTACATGTAAGGCCCATAGTTTACCCTTTTCTTCTTCAAAGTCCTCAGCAGTGTAGTACTGTGGCCTTTGGGGTGTATCTGGTATTTCTATGAGGGGGGTGGATTTGAAGGGTTCAACTGGGGGACAAGGGTATGTTATTCTAGGCCTGGTGGATTTTCCCAATAGCTTGTTCTCAAGCTCAATTCTCTTCTTTACCTCTTTATTGTAGGCATCCACAACTGCCTCATACTTACTCTGTAGCTCAGTCATTTCCTTTTCTTCCCTCTCTATAGTAGCCAAGGAAAATTGAGAGTAATCTACATTCATGTGAGTTGCCTATACATGTGAGGTATCAACAACTCTCCTCACAATGATACTCCCTATTAGTCCTGAATCATCAGGCTGTGATGGAGCAGCCCTGGACCCTCTTCTCAATGACCACATGACAAGAGTAGCTTGATCATTACTAAATGCAGTTCCCAAGAACTCCTTTTTATTTGGATCTTGCAATCCCAAATTATTTAACACAGAATTAAAAATCAAGGCATCAGCAATGTCCCAATTGGGCAATAATAAAGTATTTGCAGCCTTTACCATCTATCTCCCTTCTTCAGGGGTTATATTTTGGAACTCTTGAATCATTTGTTCCTTTATTTGACATTGAATGGAGGCTTCATCCATTTCTAGATGCTCTACTTTCATATTTTTTCATCTTTCCTCAAACATGTGCATGTTTGCCCTCCAAGCAAACTGATGGAAAGCCCTAGACCTTACAAAACTATCCTCAGACAAAAATTGCTGACTGGCTTGTTCCAAAATAAGGTCTAGTTCCCTTCCCCTAAAATCTGCTACAGTTAACTCAAAACTTGGCACAAGAGGTTCTTGGGGGTTCCCTTCATCAATCTCTGCTTGGGTAACAAAAATTCCCCCTTGTGATCCGATTTGTTCAATTTGCTCATTAGTAAGCTGTTCCTCCTCAATTCTCATGGGGGTTTGGGAATGTGAGTAACTCTCATCATGTGGTTCCTCTTCCCTTATTATCTTTCTCCTCTTGGGAGAAGGTTCAAGAGGCCTTTCTTCAAAAATAGCACTAGTAGATTCAACTATCTGTTTTCCTTTATCCACAATGGGCCTTTGATCTTGAATGAGAGTATATCCTAACCTCCTTTACACAATTAGTGGGCTTGCCCCTATATTGGGAGTGAAACCCAATCTTCTCATTATTTCCCTGGCTTTATCTAGAAAATAATCAATGAAATGTTACTTCTTCTCATTCATTACCTCCATTATTTTGGGGAATGTACTCATAAGCTTATTTATTCTATTTGCAGTAGTTACAGCATTACTAAGAGGGTTGTAATCTTTGTCAAAACAATTAATAAAATTCAAAACTTTTGAATAGACTCTCCATTTTTCTTTCTTTGTTTCTTGCTCCTACAGAGAGTACTCATTCCTTATTACATTTTCAAGGAAATAAAATTCATGTTCAACTGGACAAAGCTTGATCCTATGCCTAAGAGCCAAATTAAAGAAACCTTCTGCATCAAAAAAATGAGGGTGAGATATTGCCATTTTATACTGATCCAAAAATTTGTAGAGGAAGACCCACCCTTCCTTGGTTATTACAAACTGGTGGGCTACTGTGCAAGTGGGAAAAATTGATCCTATTCCCCTTTTGTGCAAAAAGGCTTCTTCTACTCCTCCCAACTACCACAAGAATTTAGCTACTCCTACCTTTAAGGGCACTCGGTAAGGTAGTACATGGGGTGTTCCCTTGAATTCATTAATTTTGATATCTCCCAAATTATATGAAACTTTCAGATTATGGGGTTTTTCCATAGGCCTAACAAGGTGCATTAGTACCTTAGGAATCTTGGGATTGTCTCTTAATATGAGGCACCTCAGTTTGGAGGCAAAGTTCCTATCAAATCTAACAAAACTAGCATTTTCTGCTTCCCCGATCATATCTTCACTCCATAATTGAATTGGCAGTGCTTCCCCCTCTTGTTCTCTATTCAGAACCATTTCTTTACCAAAGTATGTAGCCCCCTTAAACAGAAACATGTGCATCAACAAGGAGTATTGGCCCCAAACCTTTTCCACCTTGCCCTTTGCAATCCCAACCAATCCACTATGAATCTCATCAACTAGGTAATGAAGCAAAATCAAAAATTATATCCACACCAAAAGAGGATATTTGAATAATCATATACATGAAATTCATAGGCATAAAATCTTCTTCACCCTCTCCAAAAACTCTACACAGGGTCCTGTATATCTCTATTGCCCTAGCATTGAAGCATGCTTTCTTGAAAGGTTCTTTAGAGGATGATGTTATTGCTGGTAGGGTTCCAATTATGCCAATGTGGGCCTTTAGTGTACCTTTTCTAATTACATCCTTCTTTGACATATATTCTTTTTCTAAATCTGTCAAATTAATGGGCACATGATACCTAGTGAAGGTCCCAAACGAAAAACATCCCTAATCTCTTCTAGAATGATGGTGATTAGAATTTCACCATCTAATCTTCTCACTACCCTAGTGGCTTGATCATAACTCTTCGCCACGGCCTCAAGGAGTTCATAATCCATTAACACACTAGGAACAACTAGCTTTCCTAGGTCAAAATTCCATATATTGGCATGTGGGGCAAACAATTTCCTTTCTGCAAACCATTTCTTGAACAAATTTAAACCAGATTGCGAGGTTTCAGCGTCTTGGACCCAATTAATCTTATCATACAATCCATCAGCTATCCTCAACATAGGGTTTAATGAGGTCAACTTTTTAGCTTGCACTGTCTCTATAGTAGACTTGAGCAGCAACTCAAGCAAGTCATCATGTACATTTTTATCGAAATAATTTACTTGACCTAAAAATCCCTTCTTTAGAGGTATTTTTGATTATGCTTTACAAAACTGAAACACCTACAAAGATTATAGTAGGATTACTGACTTGAATTCTGTCCTCATTTTTGTCTGTATTTCTACAAAAAAATTGCGACAAAACTGCTTCACAATCTTGCCAAACTTTAGCACAATTTTCTTCAGTAATTGCTTCTACTCAGGGAAAGCTCAAAATCTTTGTTTGCATAAGGTGAAACTAATAAAATTTCTTGTATTATACTCTATTTTTCCTCACATGCGAATCTTTCATGTCTAATTAATACACAGAGTGGCACCACCTTCTGTGTTTAAATCTGCGTCATCAATCTTTAAAAATCCTACGATCATGGGATATGGAGAAAGACAACTTTGCATTATACTTGACAAGTTGGCCTGTCAATCCAATGAAAATTGTCCACATACACAGCTACTTCCTTGATGGCACTTCTGTCTGGACCCACTGGCATACTTCACTATACATAAAGAACGAGCACCTTGCAATAATGAAGTAGCGACAACCATGAATTCGATCTTGATCTTGTGGATGATATACTACTACACTACTTAGAAGAATAGTGGTGGGCCCTCATTTGCTATCTCACTATACATATTGTCTAAGAAACTCTTCATGGCAAGATAGCGATGGTCATTGATCTAAGATCAAATAAAAGGTAAAGAAACTGCATGAAGTACCTTGAAAGGTGGTGGGTCTCATACTCGCTATGTCACATAGTTTGAACAACTTGTAACTTTCCATAGCGTGGTAGCGAGGACTATTGATTCTAGTTTGATCTGACGATCGAGATCCCTTATGTGATTTCTGAATGGGGCGTGGGTCTGAGGCACTAGTCACATAGGAAAATCTGCACTACTGGCAGCAAACCTAACCTTTCTTAAAATCCTAGTCACCCATCCACGTTACTTGAGGTCCCATCGGCTATTCATTTCATGGAACCTCACTACTTCGCTAATGGCGAGATGTCAAATTTTTCCAATAGCGAGGTAGTGAGCTCCAATGACTTCAATGAAACTTGGCACCGTGAAATATGATAACCCATCAAATCACCATCGCTCCTACTAACTGCTTCTGACAATAGCAGTTATTACTTGTCATGCCACCTAGATAGACCATGGTTACTGAGAAATTTGAAGGCCACCGTGTCTTTCATTTCATGGTGCCTCGCTACTTCGCTAATGGCAAGATGATTAGTTTTTCCAATAGCAAGGTAGCGAGGCATCAGAAAGACCCTCATTTCGGTGCCGACTTTTGACTGCTTCTACTAGGTCCCTTTTCCTATTTTGATAGTACTTGCAAGGTGTACGTGACTGAAAAGTTGGCCAAAAAACAAATCTTCGACCACCACAGCTTCATTTTACGGTCCCATTTTATAAACTTTTTGGCACTCGCTACCTCGCTATACATAAAGAGTGCTCATGTTTTTATAGTGAGGTAACGACAATAGTAGATCTATTCAAATTGGATGGTGAGGAATCTGAGAGGAAAGGTAACTCGAGGGCACGAAAAAATAAAAAGAAAATAGAATATTCACCCAAGTTCATTTTCAAATATTTCGTGCCTGAAAATTTTTAAATAGAATGAGACATAGGGTTTTCACAAAAAAATTCAAAGGCCAACAAAAGGATGACTTAGCTATAAACCCTATTCACCATTAATGGATATAATCTAAATTTTTATACTTGGACAAAGGAATTTTGTCATGCAAAAACTCAGACCAATAGTAAGCACTGACTGAAAACTAATATGACATTTGTGTAATATCAAACACAACACACAATTAGACAATTGTATCCAACAATCTCCCTCTTTGGCATTGATGGCACCACAACATGTCATAGCACAATGAAATTTGAGAACAAGACTTTCTTTGTCAGAAAGTTTCTCCCTCTTAGATTTTATACCACAAGCTTCTCTTTTATGTAGTAATCTCCCTCTATGAAAGAATTGCATAGCTTCTTTTCAAAAAAAAAAAAATTCAGAAAGATATGACAGTAAACTCTCCCTCTTTGACAACACATTCCAAAGAAAACAAATACCAAATGAGTATCAATGTACCTTGAGTATTGATTCATATGCAATATTCTATTGATTATGTAGCATCAACTAATTTATCTTCAACTAGGTTCCTATTGATGCATCACTAAAACATTATTTAGTGAGCTTTCGATAGGGGAATGACCCCTAACTTACCTCTTAGATATAGGAATGCATCCTTAGGTAATGGCTTGATAAATATGTCTACAATCTATTCTTTTGTATGGACATATTCTAATCTGATTTCTTTGTCCTACACCAATTCTCTGAAAAAATGATATTTTATAGCAATATGCTTGGTTTTGGAATGCATCACTGGATTCTTTGATATTTTGATTGTGCTTGTATTATCACAAAACATGACAACTAGTTCTTTGATCTCAACCTTTATGCCTTCTAACAACTATTTAAACCAAACAATATTAGAAAAATTCACTATTGTTGCAACATATTATGCTTCTATTGTGCATTGGGATTTACAATTTTTCTTTTTTCTTGTCCAAGATACCAACCTTTTACCAAGAAAGAATGCTCCACCACTTGTGCTCTTTCTTTCATCAAGATTTCCTGCCCAATCGACAATATTAAACACTTTTAGCTCCAAATTTCCTCCAAGTTTATACCATAAACCATAGTCTTCAATGCCTTTCAAATATTTCAAGATTATTTTGATTGCAACAATATGATTTTCTCTGAGTTTAGCTGATAATTTTGCCACTATCCCAATTGCTAAAGCAATATTAGGCCTTGTATGAACTACATACTATAATTTTCCAATCATTGATCTATATAAGGTCTAATCTACCTCTTTTGAGTTATCATCTTTGTTAAGCTTTAATCTAGTACACATGGGGATTCCAACTGGTTTTGAATCTTCCATACCAAACTTCTTGAGTATATCCTTGATATACTTAGACTAAGTAATGTAGATACCATTCTTTCTCTATTGTATCTGCAATCCAACAAAGAACTTAATCTCACCAAACATAGACATTTCAAATTATTTGTTCATTTTCTCTAAAAAAAATTTGCATAGATCATCATTCCCTATAAATAAAGTGTCATCCACAAATATCTTTGCTAATACAATCTTGTTATCTGGTCCTTTCTAGATGTACAAACTATTGTTATCATTAGTTTTCTGAAAACCAATCTGTATAAGGTAGTTGTGCAACCTCTCATACCATACTCTCAGAGCTTGTTTTAGACCATACAAAACTTTGTACAGCTTACAAACCATGTCCCTTTTATTTGGATCAACAAAACCTTCTGGTTGTTCAATGTAGACTTCTTCATCAAGAATAACATTGAGAAATGCAAATTTAACATCCATCTAATATACCTTAAATCATTTATGTGTTGCATATGCAAGTAAGGTCCCAACACCTTCCAATCTTGCAACAGGAGCAAAAGTTTCACCATAATCAATTCCTTCTTCTTAAGAATATCCTTTACACACCAGTCTTGCTTTATTTCTTGATACTTGTCCATCTTCATCTAGCTTATTTCTGAATACCCATTTTGCTCCAATCACATTTTTATCTTTCGGTCTAGGTATAAAGTCCAGGTTTTGTTCCTCTCTATTTGTTCAATTTCTTCATTCATAGCCTCAATCCAACTTTCATTTTCAAATGCATTTTTAACACTTCTAGGTTCAAAATCAACAAGTAAACATGTGCCTTTTAGCTTACTTCTTGTCATAGTACCTTTTGATTTATCTCCAATAATTTGATTAGGTGCATGATGCCTTCTGACATACTTAGCCAATACAGGTTCTTTTCCTTTTGAATGAATTGCATTTTCGTCCTCTTGAATTTCAACTTCTGGGTCTGGCTACTCAGACTCGGTAGACATTGGCTCGATAGCTTCAGAATGTGACTTGAGTCCTTGTGACTTGGTTTGAACTTCTTGCAACTCGGTGATTGAGGAAGACTCGAGAGTAGAAGTCTCCTTATTGACAAATGTGTCTGGCAATGTATCAAGTTTGATGTAAACAAATCTCCTGTAATCTCTTGGTTCCTTTCTACTTTCTTCTTTAGTCCTTTTTGCAAACTCATCAATTCTCACATGTCCACTTTTTGTGATTTTATGAGTATACAAATGTAAACATCTATATGCCTTACTTCTGCAAGAATATCCTAAGAATATACCTTCATCACCTTTTACATCAAACTTGTCTTTTCTAGATTCTTTCAAGATATAACATTTACTTCCAAATACTTTCAGGTAGCTTACATTGGGTTTATAGCCATACCATAATTCATAGGGAGTTTTATATGAGTCCTTCTTCAAATGTACTCATTTTAAGGTATGAACTATAGTGTTGATGGCTTCCTTCCAATATTTGATAGCAATGTTCTTTTCAATCATCAAAGTCCTTGCACAATCCATGATGGATCTATTTCTCCTTTCAGCTATTTTATTATGCTTGGGAGTTCCAAGGGTTGATACCTATCTTTTGATTCCTCTTTCAATGCAAAATTTGTTGAATTCACCACCTCTATATGATCTTAAGCATTTTAGTCTTTTCCTTGTTTCTTTCTCTACTCTTGCCAAATACCATTTGAATTTCTAAAATGCTTTTGACTTCTCTCTTAAATACATAACAGTCATCATTCTAGAGTAGTCATCAACAAAAAGAATAAATAAATTTTCTCCATTATAGATTTCTATTCCAATAGGCCCACACAAATTAGTATACACAATTTCCAAGATATCTTTAGATTGATGGTTTTTGCTTTTAAAACTATTCTTTCCCATTTTGCCAATTTGACAGTTCTTGCATAAACCAATATCTGGTTTCTTCAAACTAGGAAGACCTTACTTTTTTGAATTTGCTTATTTTCACCATGTTATCAAAATTTACATGACATAACCTTCTGTGCCATAACCGACTTTCTTCAACTTGAGCAATAAAACATCAGCAATCACCAAGATCAAGATAAAATAGGTTACCTTTTGTTTGTTTGCTTGATCTAATCAATTTTTTGTTGTCATCCAATAGTCTTTCCATGCATGAATTACAGCTTGAATCCAATGTTGATTAGCTATGCGAAACTCAGTAGATTATGTTTTAGTCCTTCAACCCAATAGGTATTGTCACATAAAAGTTCTTTGGTTAATGAGATTTGGCTTCTCCCTTTTATGCAACAAGGTTCATTGTTTCCAAATCTTACACTACCACAATCATAGTATTCAAAGTGTTCAAACTTCATTTTATCTCCAGTCATATGATGTGAGAATCCAATATCTATGATCCATGTATCATTTTTGCTCACATGAGAGATAAGTGCCATCTTATCTCTTCCATCATCAAATTCATCTTTTACAGCAATGTAAACTATCTCATCTTCATTGTTATTAGAATCCTTAGCCATAAAAAAAGTCTTCTTACCTTTATCCTTGAATGATTTGTGATTTTTATTTTCATCCTTGCTTTCTTTGTTTGGGCACCTGGCAGTAATATGACCAATTTCTTCACCTAAAAAATAGATTAGGGGAACTTTACCTTTGTATTTTCCTCTGAATCTAGAATATTTCCTTGCAAGTAAGGCTTCAACAACTTCAAGATCACTATCAGAAATTTCCTCTGATTCTTCTTCACTTTTTGACTGAATGTTCTTTATTTTCTTACCTTTATCCTTAAGTGAAAGCTTGGCCTCAAATGCAGATTCAATATTTTTGGAAGCTGGAACATAATTGTCATAGTTGCCTAGCTCAAAAGTTGTCAATCTTCCAACTAAGGCATCCAAAGTTATCTTATGATTTGCCTCACACCTCCTTTCTTGAATAGTAGATACTCTAATTGCATAGATAGGAAATAATGTTCTAAGAACTTTACTTACAATAGTTTCATCCTTGATTTCTCCTCTAGAATCTTTGATTACGCTGACATTGGTTTTGACTATTTCCACATATTTGGCAATATTTTCATCTTCTCTCATTCTCATCTAATCAAATTATCCTCTACGGATTTTTGCTTTGGCTCTCCTCACATTTTTATCACCACCATAGATGTCCTTAGCTTGTTCCACATTTCAAAAGAAAAGTTTTCCAGTCCTTGATCTCATCAAATTCTTCATAGCTAAGAGCAGATGCAATATTTATCATCATGGTGTTATGGTACTTTTTCTCAGCAATATCTCCAATAGATAATGTACCAATGGGAGTTGTGCATTCTTCACTAAGATATTTTCATCTTGAATCACCAATGGAAGCTAGATGAAGTCTCATAAGTCCCTATCATGCTGAAAAGTTGTCTCTATTAAGCTTTAGAATTTATCTCTTGTAAGACATTCTAATCTTTAGCCTAGGTCCTTGAAACCTTTCCTGCAAGCACCAAAAGCTCTGATACCAATTATTCAAAAGATAGATGGAGTAACTGAGAGGTGGGGAGGGGAGGGAGGGGCGGGGTCGGGGGTGAATTAGTTACTACAAAAACATTTTCATAGATCCTTAGATGTCTGACAAAACTAATTACTATTGTCACTTGGTAAACACACTAAAAAAATTTGTAACTTGGTAAATGCAGAGTATGTTTTACTTTACCTATTCTAACATCAATTAGTAATAATTTGCAAACATGAGAGAAAATAAATGAACACAAGAGACACCATATTTAACATGGAAACCCAATTGAGAAAAACCACCAATATAACTAGTTACTATTTTCACTCTTCTGAAGTGAGCCTTGTTAGGAGCCAACCTGGTTAAAGGTTACAAAAACACACTATTAGGTGTGACCTTGTTAGAGGATTTAATCACCCTATTAGGAGTGGCCTTGTAAGAGGTCTTTAAAACAATTCAATGGAACTATTACCCTTTTAGAGGATTTACAACTGGTTGTTAAACCAACTCTATTAAGAGATTTTGGATCACTACTACAATGGTAAGAAAGTAACAATGAAATGACCTGATTGAGATGCAACTAAATTTCCCATAATAGATCTTTGTTTTGTTTCATGGTAGATTCTTCCTGATCAAATATTACTTTTCTGCTCCACAAGGATATCTAACCATCCTTCAAATTTTCTCACACACTTTTCTTCAATCAATCAACACACTTGCATGCTACTGAAAATCATAACTTGACCTTTTATTTATATTGTTCAAATTTTCAATTCAGCTCAATACAAATTACAATGACCAATAATCACCACCATAGTCAGATGGAATCAATACTTGAAATAATTAAACTTCATATCCCAAATCAACAAAATCCTTTGATAGTTGACCTAGCTTGGTAAACACTAGTCCTAAAATGATTCCATGTGTTAACCAACAGATGCTTGGTTAACACTGCAAACTTACAAGATCCTTTGGTAACTGAGTGAACTCGGTGAATGCTGACTCTACCCAACTTTCCTTCTTTAGCCATGAGAACTTGGTTAACACTATTTTCTTCCATAATCTCCTTCAATGCCCAAGTGAGTTCAATAGACACTGTCTTCACAGAGTAATCTTCAAGAATGCTCAGTAGACAAGGAAAGTTGTCATGTTGACCAAGTGAGCTTAGTAAGCACTAACTTACAATTGATATGACATTTGTGTAACATCAAAGAGAACACACAATTAGACAATTGTATCCAACAACTTATGTTACAAATTACACAAAACATAACATGCATAATATGCATACATTATAATCATTGTATAATTTTTTTAATTTGTTTCCTCTACAAAAACATATTATAAGTAATCAACACCAAGAATTGAGCATCATAAAAAATATTTCAACCTAATCAGCACCTAATATATTTCCATTGATCACATCATTGATCATCTTCTTTATCCATCTCATCATCATGAATATCATCATTATTGCCATCATTGTCCAAATCGTCAAAATGACCATAATCATTATCATGATTGTCACTATGACCATCATCGTCATCGTCATCATCATCATCACTATCACCATCACCACCATCACCATTACCACCATCACCATCACTGCCATTATCATCATTGCCACCACCATCATAATCATCATCATCATCAATGCCATCACCATCATCATGAACATCTTCACCATCATCTCCTTCTTCATCTTCACCATCATCATCATCTACTTCGTCTTCCACTTCTTCGATATCTTCTTCTTCAATCACATTATACTTTATCGGTCTTCCTCTTGGATCATGCCTAATGAAAAATGACCAACCCAGTTTATGTGGAATGCCAAAGTAAAACACTTGCTCACATTGGTTTGGAAGAAAATAAGGATCATTTCCAAATGGCTCAAATGACTTTGTATGAATCATTGTAAATCCATTACCATGTTCAATAATAGTTCTATTAGGATCATTTTGATTCATTCATAGCCTGTACCATTTGACAATAAATAGAACTAGTTTGAAGGAATTAAAATTGTACTCAATTAAATCGTCCAAAATTCTATAGTATCTATTTTCATATTGTTGAGGATGCATGTAATTTCTAGATGAAATATCAGTAACCTCAAAGACTGCAATTATCCTAGAATCACAAGTTCTCTTAGTGTTGTTAATATTTTTTATGCAAAATTTACGGCCATTGTAGTACATAGCTTTGTGGTGCTTGACCTATTATTTTTCAAACATGTCAAAATTATGTATCCATCTATGAGTTGATATTACACAACTAGGTCATGATAGATTAACTTATATGTACCTTCACACCTCTTAAACTATTTTCTAGATTAGTTACCATTGGTGTAACATTGGGATCTCCATTGCGATGAGATTCTTTAACTAATGAAGCAACACCTTCCCATGTTAGTGAATGACCATTTTATTGAGATTTTTCAATCCATACAATCACCCAATCAAGATATTTTGAAATATACAAATGAAGTGCATCCCACTCACATGTAAATATATAAAATAAATAGACTAGTTTAAAACAACTTATATTGATGATGGATAAGAATTCATTAACTAAAATAACATCTTATAATGACCTCTCACTTTCCTCAATCTACCTTTCCCTGTCAAGTAATCCCCTTTGAATCTGTTAATGGAGTTGGGATCCCAAATGTGATCTACATGGATCTTTGATGCAAACTTGGGAAGATATTCACTAATGTACACCATGGTTCAATATACCATATATCCTTGGACCATGGAACCCTCAAGATGTGCTCTTTGTTTCCTCTCAACCATCCACATTGACCTAGTTGGTATAGGTCCACACAATTCAATCTCCTCAACTAGATGTATGAGGTAGTGTTCTTATGCATTGGAAAAAGTTGGAGGTAGACACTTTTGCATCTCACACAAAAGTTAAGGAATTTTTTTCTTCCAATGTTGTATGTCTTTTTTATCAATTTATTTATATGAAAACCACCTAGAAGATATTCATTACGCAAAAATATATTAACCATGGTGTGGAAGCTAGAGCAGCTCTCCATGGTCTTATTTTTTCGAAGAGTATGAATTTGAAAAAAAATTGGCCTGAGGGGGGTTCCCTTAATATTATTATTTATCTTAATAAAATTAATAATCCCTCTTGGACTATCCATAATATTATATCTAAGGCTATTAATCTTATTAATTCTTTTGAAGATTGTATTATCACTCATAGCTATAGAGAAACAAACCAAGTTGTTGACTAGGCTACGAATGTGTCATGCAATAGTCATGTAAAGTTCCTTTGGAGTCATGGTGACAACATCCCTACCAATGGACTATCCTTAATACAGTACAACAAGGTTTGAAGTTTTAAAAAAAACTTTAATAATGATGAACACGACATTTAGGAATAATTACGAATTGGGCAGGAATGGGGAGTTGTAGGCTATGATTAGTTTTGAAGGGACTATTCATTCATTACCACACGAATTGTAGGTCTTTATGCATAACAAAAATATTTGTTGTGATATAGACACCGAGTTTTACTTATTGTCTATTTCTATTATGACTAGGAAAATTTGCTATAGTTTGGGGGAAATGGGAGGTAGGAGAAAGAGGGTCGATCCTGCAAACTGCAAGGAATGGAAGAAGAAGATGAATATTTGGGATTTTTTGGAATAGGATCATTTCACAGGATTTGTGGAGAAGTTAAAGGGTAGTAATTGTTCCATTACTTTCCAATTTATTAAGACATGGAAGGATGGTAGTATTCTGGTGGGAAACTAGAGAATGGATGTCATGAAAGACATTATAGAGGAAGCTACTGGTCTTGATATAGAGGGTACCAACTTCTACAGGGATAGGAATTTGTCAAATCATGTTGCTAAAGAGTTTGTGGAGATGACTAAGGAGTGTAATAGTTGGTTAAAATTTCCAATGCATATTTTAGCCCTAGCTCCATTTCCCATCCTTGGACGTTTATCATGTTTGTGGTGATTGAATACCTAATCCTAGATGGTCATATTACTAAGATTTTTGGGCATCATTTTATGTTGGTTAACCATTTTAGGCATGGGATTAGACTTAGTCTCCCCTTCTACCTCAGGTAGTCATTGGTAACACCATTCTGACTATACAAAACAATCCTGAGGGCGATTATGCTTGCCATGAAGGCTTGATGGTTCTGATTGTGAAGCTTTTTAAAGCAAGGAAAGTGGATAGACCTCATTTTAGTAAGAAAACTCGGTGTGAAACTGAGGGGAGTGAATAGGATGAGGGAAAATATGAGGACCCAAAGGAGGAAGATGATGAGATGGAGGTTAAGAAGAGGAAAAATCTTTCTCCGAGGAGCTCATTTGTGAAGAAAAGGAAGACTAAGGAGGTGGTTTCTGAGATGGACATGGAATATGAAGAGGAGCTAAAGGAGGGTGCAAGAAAGAAAACCAATAGTAATTATGGTATTGCTACTAGAAATAAGGGGAAGAAAACTTATAGGGTTTCAAATATTCCCTCTGATAATGAACCTCTGATCAAGAGGATGGAGTGGAAAGGTAAGAAACTATGTTCTCAAGGGAGGTTTGATGACAAAGGTATTAAGAAGGAGGATTCTAAAAGAGACAATAGGGAAAGGGATGAGGATTACCTAGCAAATAACAAGGACTATGAGGAATAGGGGTATTGGAAGGGTATGATTGGTAATCCAGGATTGATGAAATGGGATATTAGTAGAATGTAGGAGTAGATGTGAGACATTAGGAGAGAGTTTGATCAGTTAAGCAGGACCACCAAAGGTGAGAAAACTCTCGGTCAGCACCTTGATAGACTTTCTGAGGTGATTGGTAATGCAGAAGAGGTTAAGGATCTTATGAAGAGAATTACACCCTTGGAAGCCAGTAACATAGCTATGGAAAAAAAGATAAAGGATTTTCATAAAAGGTTGGATGGCATGGATAGCAGAGTGGTGAACACTAAGAAGGTAGTTAAGAAACTTGCTAATCAGAGTTGCTCTATATTGAAGATTATGGAGGAAATAATTAACACTTTGATGGACAAACTGGAACAAGGGAGAGTTCAAAGCTTAAAAGACTTGACAAGGGAACATGGACCCAGCAAATGAACCAAGGCTAACTCTAAGAAGACTAAGTTCATGGAAGCCAAAGAAATGGATGATCTAAAGGCCTCTATGGTTAACATGAATATCCTTGTAGATCAGGTTGCTAATATACTGAAGACCCTGTAGCTGGATTTTTATTGGCTTTTTGCTTTCTTTTTGTTGTCTTTTCATATTGTTTGTATTAAGTCTTATGGTCTTAGTTAGTTCTATTTTTTGGTGTTGATGCACAGTACTTCTAGGCTTCTTTTCTCTTGTTGTTAGCTACTTTTTAAAAGGTATTGGGTCCTTTAAATTTTGTTTTTACTTAATCAAAACAAGACTCTACAAAAAATTGTACAATAAATTATAGAAAAATAAGAGTAAGACTCAAAAATATTATCTATACAAAAAAACTAACAAATAACACTTCTAACCTCGTGTATTTCCCAAGAACATATATAATATGTTTGACACTCATGTTTTTGAAGTTGTGTGGAAGAGATAGAGATAGAATGTACTACAATAATAATAAAATGGTCTTTTCAATATATTATAAAATAAAACATTCAAAAGTACATGATGTTTTAAAAATGTATTGTAAATAGAGAATAACATGACTTATCCTGATGAAGGTATGCCAATCATGCATTTTTAACCCTAAGCCAAAATCGCATTTCTTTGATATGAGACTTCTTATGTTAGTAGCAAATCCTATGGAAAATTTAGTTTTTTTATGGCTTCAAATAGGGCATCAACTTGTTGTTGTGTTAATATCCAAAGAATGTCACTAGTATTAATCTAGTTTCTATTGCTATTTGATTCAAGGAAAAACTTCAATGCATGATTGAATTCATCAATTTCATTACAAAATTTGACCAATTTCTCTTTGTCATGCCTTTCATCCAATATTTTCCATAGTGTCTTTATTAAAAAAATTTCAATATGCATAGCATCAAACAAATTCATGTTTGGGAGCTACTCGTAGTATGGCAACCTACTAAATTTTCTAAGATGGCTTTTAAGTCCTTTTGGAAGTTGCTCATCAATGCCTTGATGACCTTCACGAACATCAATTACATCATTACTAAACAAAAGACAATATCCAAATTTTTATTTCATACAAAACCCTGCATCAAATGGATGACATTACCTTGACAACTCATTCTATTGTATTCCAACTTCGCATTGAAAAGATGGTTTTTAGTAATTCTATACTTATGATTTTTCTGGAGAAAGTGTTTATGCTCATTGAACACCTACTTTCCTATACTTTTAGAACGATGAGTTTTCATCTTTGGACCACAAATTGGACATGCAAATTTTCCCTTTGTCTAAAGACCTAAAATATTGTGTATAATTGGATGACATGTGTACTAGAAGATTCATATTTATAATTATCATACACAACTTAAACAAATAACAAAAATATGTTAGCAATAATACATACCAAAAATATGTGTTAACAATTTTACATACCACAAAAATATGTTAGTCCAAGGGCATCATGTATTGTTCATACAACCATTGCACAAAATTGAAATTGTCTTTCACCAATTGGTCTAGAGATGTCATACATAGTGACCCCATTCCATAACTCTGACAACTCATCAATCAAGGTCTCAATATATACATTCATGTCTTTCACTTGGTACTTACCTAGTTGAATGAACATAAACAAAATATAATTGTTATGGTCATTTTGATATTGTGCTTATAAATTAATTTAGGTTACTATTAAATGGGAAAATACCTAGTACAATCATTGCCAATATTATGTGCTCTCTGTTTATGGACATCTAAGGAGGAATGTTATTGTTAAATCAAAAATAGGCCAGGAAAAGTAAATAGATCTTATCTCTCCAAATGGATTGACATTGTCTATTGCCAATGAAAGCTTCAGATTATGAGGTTCTTCTTTAAATAATGGCTACCTATCTCCTATGTCCTTAAATTCAGAACTATCTACAGGCATTCACATAATGTCATCTTGACTTCTATTGTGTACATGGTAATCCATAAATTGTGCCAAGCTAGTACACCTAAATATGTTGGAGTTCTTTTAGAATAACTAAGAGGGGGGCGAATCAGTTATTCAAGATCCAAATGTACAAATAAAACTTTTCACAATTTAGTGAACCCATAAAAAATTATTAACCATGCATGCATTCATTGTATGTTATCTAAAACCAATTTGTTACTATCAAATCAACTTGCAAAAATGTAAAGTATGAAACACAACATATCCATTAGCACATTTGACACAATGATTTAACATGAAAATCCAATTTGGTGAAAACCACCAATAACATGCTACTCCTTTTTCACTCTTCTAAAGTGATGCCCTATTAAAGGCCAACCCTGGTAAAGGTTACAAAACACACTATTAAATGTGACCCAGTTAAGGGATTCCAATCACCTTGTCAAAAGTGAGCCTTGTTAGAGGACTTTAGGCCATTCACTTGGAATGCCACCCTGTTAAAGGAATTTTCCAATGACTATTAAGTCAACCTTACTCCAAAGGATTTACCCTAGGCTGATACAATTATTAGAAAGTAACAGTAGAGCTTTGATTTGATACAACTGACAACCTTACTTGCAGATTACGGATCACTATTTAGTCCTTAACTCTGCTTGGCTTCCAATCTTTGTAGCTCTAACAGCTTGTTCACCCTTCAAGAATTCATCCTCTTTAAGCCTTCTTTCTTAGTATGCCATTTCAAACTTCTTACTTGGGTCACTTGATGAATCAAAACCCATTTCCTTCTCCTTATCATATTTTTGCATCAAAACTCTCTAATTCTTTGCTTCATGACTAGACATTCCTACATATAGAAAATTAGAATACTTTTCCCACTCATTATTCATCACCAAAATTAGGGTTTTTGATTGATTAGGTAGGATACAATGTATCTACCCCATATCTTATCTTCTCTAGAAACTTCTCCTAGAATCCATTTGAATTTTCCTCCAAAATAGTTTACATAAGATTTTGTACCACCAATTCATCAATCTTACCTTCCTTCTAATTCACAAGTTCCAAGAAAACAAACTTGTCAACTTTTATTTGGCGAATATTTGATCTTTGTTATAATGTAAAAGCTTAGCATTATCAATCTTCTAATGCTCAACACATACTGTGTTACTCAGCATCTATTGTAAAATCACTTAACATCAACTAGATTTTACTAGTGCTCGACATCAACTAAAAATTACTTGATATCTACTAACTTGCTCGGCATCCACTAGAATTTTCCTTCACTCAACAACAAATCGCTTTTTGTTGGGCTTGCACTAACTTTACTCAGCACCTACTATCTACTTGGTCAAGCTTGGCAAATGAACTTTGTTTAACTTTATTCTTCTGAACTTTCTAAGTGTAGCCAGTCATTTTGTAACTTCAAGTAGATCATCAATACATTATGTTATCACTGTCTTAATTGATTCTTCCACTTCAATACATAATCATAACTCAACCTTTCCTCTAGGTACTTTTGTTACATCTTGTTGATTAAATCCTCCTTATCAATCAACTAAGTGATAGTACTTGAAACATATAAGTAATTGTCTTACCAACATGTAACAGGTTTGACATTAGTGATAAAACAATGATTGAAACACACAGTCTTCTTCAACAATATTTCTACTCAAATGATCTTTTCAATCATATATCAATAATCTCCCTCTTTGATATTGATGGCAAACCAAACTAATCAACCAGTCAAACAAATGATGAACATCTTGTTCCATCAAACTAACTAGGTTAAAATAGTAAGAAAATACCAAAAAGAGAACTTGTATATGGAATTTCTTCCTCTATCAGCAACTCCCTCTTCTGATTAGGTTACAAAATATAACTCTCTCTAAGTTACTTGTTTATCTAATCCTTCTTCCTCTAATTTCTTTCATCTTTCTCCCTCTTTCTTTCTTATGATCTTGATGGTATACTCTTCTCATTGCTCTTCTTGCACTTGATCATTTTTCGTCTTGCACTTGATCAGTTTAATGTACTTTCTCCCTCTTTGACAATAATGCCAAAGACATATACTCAATAATTGGCATCTTTGATATATGCAGATATAGGCTTTTGCAGATTCTTTGATTTTCTCCCTTTGTTACCTTGCTTGTGACTTATTTGTAATTCTCGTTCTATGATTACATTAGGAAATTCTTAAAGTAAGATCCACTACATCAATTTGTATGAAATGAATGTCAACTTGTTTGATGCAGGGTACTCCCTCTATCTTTTACATAGCCTTTGATAGGGGTATCACCCCTAGTTTACCTCTCAGATACTCATAAGCATCCTTAGGTAGTGCTTTTGTGAAGATATCAGCAATTTTCTCCTTTGTGTTAATATATTCCATCTTCACTTCTTTGTCTTGAACCAATTCTCTTACATAATGATACTTGATTGCAATGTGCTTTGTCTTTGTATGCATTACAAGATTATTTGATATATTGATAGCACTTGTATTATCACAATAAAGTGTCACTGGTTCTATGATTTCTTCCTTCATTCCCTTAAGTAGCTGCTTGATCCATACAATGTTTGTGCAATTAATAGCAATAGCAACATACTCTACTTCAGCAGTAGATTGGGAAGTACAACTCTACTTCTTGCTAGTCCATGTAACAAGTCTTTTTCCTAAAAAGAATGCTCCTCCACTGGTGCTATATCTGTCATCAATATTTCCAGCACAATCAGCATCAATGTAGGCTTTCAGTTCAAACTTTTCATTCTTCTTATAGTATAAACCAAACTCCTCTATTCCTTTCAAGTATCTCATTATCTTTTTCACATCCATTAAGTGATTCTCTCTGAAATTGGCAGAGAATCTTGCAACTATCCCCACAGCTAATGCAATATCAAGTCTGCTATGTACTACATATTACAATTTCTCAATCATGGATCTATATAATATTTGATTTACCTTAGCTGAATCATCATTCTTTGATAGCTTGTGTGTTGTGACCATAGGTGTACTTACTAGTTTTGAATCCTCTAGACCAAATGTCTTCAATATCTCTTTGACATATTTTGACTGAGTGATATATACACCATATTTTATCTTATATACTTGTAATCTCACAAAGAATTTGATCTCTCCAAACATTGACATTTCAAATTCTTGCTTCATTTGATTTGCAAAATCTTTACACAAAGTATCTTGTCCTCCAAATATGATATCATCAACAAATATTTCAGATAACAATATACCTTTTTCTTTATCTATCTTCATGTACAAATTGTTGTTATCATCTATCCTTTCAAATCCAATCTTGGCAAGATAAGTATGAAGTCTCTCATACTATGCTAATGGTGCTTGTTTCAATCCATATAGGGCTTTGTGTAGTCTACATACCATATTCTTATTATTTTTATCAATAAAACCTTCTGGTTGTTCTATGTAGACTTCTTCTAATATGTCGCAGACTTCACATCCATCTAATATACTTTGAAACCTTTGTATGTAGCATAAGCAAGAAAAATTCTCACTCCTTCTATTCTTTTAATAGGAGAAAATGTTTCACCATAATCAATTCCTTCTTCTTGTGCATACCCTTTGCAAACTAGTCTTGTTTTTTTTCTTTTCACTTCACCATTCTCATCTAACTTGTTTCTGAATACCCATTTTATGCCAATCACATTCTTGTCTTCTAATCGAGGAACTTGTTGGTAAATAGATTTTTCGCTTAAAAATATATATAATTTAGCCTAATGGAGTGTGTGGAAAATTGATTTCTCCAACAGTTGGATAGGCCCTTGATATCCAACTTTCCTCTACGTTTAGAGGGGTAGCTCCCTCGTAAGATAAATTTTTTTTGACTTTCAATAAAGATGATTAGAACTTAGAAAATAAAAAGGAAACCATTGATAGTGAATGCACCACATGAATTCAATGTTTCCATAAAAACAATGTAAATTGTTAATGAAAACAATCAAGAACTACACTTGAGAGCTATCACTGACACAATGCCAATTTAGTGATTCATGAATACTCACACCATACCATGAAAATATTCATATGATGAATCAACACTTCAACAATTCAAATTCATTAGAAAAGAGAATGCCAAATTTACTATCTTTTATTTCTTAGCACCAAAAACATAAGAAATAACTTATTACAAGAAAAAAAATTGTACACACTTACCAAAAATTGCTTATTTATCATAACATAAGTGTTCCCTGTCTCCAAGTCCAAAAAATCACTTATTACATTAAGATTCGTAAATTTATAGCTATTCTACAATAACTAACCTTTCAAGTTTGTAACTACTCGAAAAGCTAGAGTTTGGATTGAAGATGATTCATAACCAACTCTAACTCTTGATGCCTAACCACAACTAAGAATAGTTAAGACATTGACTAAAACAAGGTTAAAATTAAAGTTGACTTCTTTGATCACAAGAAGTGACCTACATCACTTTACAAAGAAGTGATTTGAGGTTCATATCATCAAAGTGGGGAACAATACTTTGATGTCATTGATGAAATCTCTATGCCTCTTTCTTGATCCTTGAGCCATTTTCTTAGAAGGATTTCAAAGCCTCTTCATTGTATCTATTTTTTACCAATTTCAAAACTATTGCATTCGATAGTGTCCATGTCATTCCATCAAGATTGTAAAAATGTTTACAGCACTAAAGCATAGTCTCCAGACCCTAAAAACTATGACACTTTTCAAGTACTTCAGATGTTGTCACAAAATTGTGTAGCTTTCCAATATCCTGTGTGCTTCTCTTGAGGATGGAATTGGGTTTTTCATGGCTAACTACATTTAATGAAAGTGACTTCATCACACCTTTGGCATTGCCTTGTTCTAATCATCTTTCATGCCAATGAGATGGCCAAAACATTAAGGCATTCCATCAAACAAATTGGTGGCAGCTTCTATTAGTATTCTGGTAGCCAAGGCTTTACATTGGATGACTTATCAAATAACTTATTGGTGAGTGTCAATTTGAAACTCCACCATGCTCACTTTGTCATACATGTAACCATAAATCTAGCTAAGCCCATTCACTATAGATTTATGGCATGAATACAAAAAAAAATTGAATTATTACCATGTTAAATCCATCCACCTCATGTGTCTTCCCTCTAACTTCACAATTTTTAGACTGTCCAATCCACTGAAACCATTGTGTTTGTAGATGTCCAACTATTCAGCCTCCATTTCATTCAATATTGGAATGAGGTTCTTCATAGCCTCAACTTTCACAACTACACCAATCTCATCCTAACAACCTTTTGTGAAGAGGGTAGGAAGATTCACAATATCTAAAGAAAACAAGTTTTGGACTTCCATTAATATAATGGAGAGGCTCACACTCTTTTCAACTTTTCATTTGCAAAGCACATTAACTATTGATGTAAATATAGTAGAAATAGGCCTATGATCTAAAATCTTATACTCTTCTCACTCATATGACATTTTTCTACCCCATTTCCATACCAAAAGATCTAGTCACACCAAGCCGAAACACAATGCTTTGCCCCTACCTTGTTTTGTGATCTAAAGCCAAGTGTATGCTTCCAAAATAGAAGCTACTTTGGTGAAGCCTTAAGCTAATTGATATCGATCTCTTATTGCATAGGTAGTCTAATGTCACCATGTTTTGTCTTATATCAACTATAGAAAAGACACTCTAGCATGAATGTGATGGGCGGCTCTTTAACACATTCTGTCAAATAATTGACAAGCTGAACACATGTCTTTTTCCAATTCTAGTCATGGAACGAATAGTATGTTTGGCTTGCTTCAATGTCTTCTACAAGCTCGTGTGTTGAAGGTTATATCAAAAAATTGGCATTTGTTATTATTGCCGCTTTCAAATACTTGGAGTGCTAAAACTATCTTGCAAGAATGAATTACCAATTTTAATTCCAGTTAATGTCTTTGCAGGCTGAAGAGTGGTCGTCATTTAACTGTGCTTTGATGATCTTCAATGTGAATAGCATGGGTTGTAGATGAGTTTGTTAATCTCCATCAAGGTTGTAGGTTGCATGAATCTAGCCTTCAATTAAAATAGCACACATGTCTTGTCTAAAATCTCACCATGTTTCTTACTGCTTTCATTACTTCAAACAACTTACATACCTTCCATTAGTTGTCACAAGAGGAGAAATGTCAATTAATTCACATGCATTATTACTATTGGGACCAGAATTGTCACTATGAAACCATAGAAATTTTAATGATTAATCTCCAGATCCCTGATCATTCTCATGAATTCATCAGAAGTGGTGTCAAGACAAATATTTTTCATGCTCTCCTTTATCTATGACTGTGCCTTCACTCAAATCTCATCTTACTTTGGCATCGAACATTGTTTTGTATGTGGACTCCAACAACATGAAGTTAGAGAATTTTAGACTTAAACTAAAGCTAATCATATGGCCTAAGGACCTCTATAATCTTGAAATAAATCAATGCCTTCATATTGGGATGTGAGTGATTGACTTTAAAACATTTAGAGAGTATTAAATTAGGCATTTAATCAAACATTTTGAAACTTCTCTCCTTCACCTATGCATGTGTTTCTTTGTTCTATTGGTAGGTAGATAAGTATGAATAAATCGAGATGAGGACATTGATTACAACTCAGGTTCAGATTCATCTTCATTGATTCTTTTATGCCTCATGTTGCTCGAAATACCAAAGGCTTTAGTGCATAGATTTTCAAGTGACCAGGGAACCATCTTCAATAGGCCAAAGATTGGAACACTTAGTCAAATGGATTTCATAGGGCTCACCTAGCTTTGGGTGGCTAGGCATCTGCAACATTTCTTACTATTTCAAATCTCCTTCTTTAGACTTTCTTTTGTGTGTATTCCTCAACCACTGCTTTCTGTAACCACCAACTACTTTTGCATATAGAAACATATTTGTCTTTGCCTTCAGTTCTTTTTTAGATTTTTGGTACAAGTTAAGATTAGGGAAAAAAGCTAGAGTACATAGTGAGAGAGTATTTTAGTACATGGAGAGAGAAATTTTGTGTGAGAGAAGGCAATCCAAACTACTACTTCTCTATAGAAGTTAAAGTATGTAGAGAGAGGTAGTACAAGGAGAGAGAATATGTTTGAGGGAGGGAAAGCAATCCAAACTCAAACCTAAAATTCTCTCTAGAAGTTAAAGTATGAGGAGAGAGAATATGTTTGAATAGTGGAAAATAATATCTCTCTCTCTCTCTCCATCTTTCCAAAATTAACTCAATTAACTCTCTCATTAAAAAAAAATTATCTAGGTAACAACTGGCTCTATCTGGGGACAAGGACTATGTAGGACATTGAATGAACCCAAAGCTAAACAAGAGCAATGCTTTATCACAAGGTCTATAGAGTCACCCAAAAGAGGGGGAATACATTTAAAGGGACCAAGCATGCCAAAATTGGGAACACAAGCCAAATAGAAGGGAGGGAAAGGCACAAAAAAACCTCCTAACTAGACTTTGTACAAGGCAGGTTTCCCTACCTCCAGTGAGTGAAGGTATAATCATGCAAATCTGTTCACTGGTTGGGGAAAATAAATACCCTGGCATGACAACATGTGACAACTCTCAAGCTTCCATGGGCTCAAATATAAGTTTGCTCTTTGAATTCTAACCCTAAGATTTTTAGCATGCCCCACATCTCTAGATAAAGGAACATATCCAAATAACCAAGCTTCATCAAAAATCATGGACTTCAAAAGCAACTCTGCTTCTTGTGGCATGGAATTGATCACTTCATTTTCAAAGAGTTATATAATTAGAATCTCAAGTTTCTGAATGCACCTCTGATCTTCTCCTTTACTTGGCAAGCCCTCTACTTAAATTTCTACTGATTGATCATCATGGAGTCTTGAATTCATTTCTGACACTAGACACTTGTGTTTTTCCATTGACATGATTGTGGTTGAATATTTTGTAAAATTATTATAGCTGGGATGCACATCCATGTCATATTGAATCTTCTCATGAGCCATTTCTTTTTCCTTATCTTCCAAAAGATCATCTTGAATTTTTAGGCACTTCTAAGTTACATGGGTACCATCTTAAACATTGTGGGCCATAACTTCAACTTTCATCCCATTAATATTAAAATTTTCCATCTAAAGGGCCTTCTAATGGTTAAGATGAGAAGATACCAAACTTCATATCGAATTTCCTTCATACAATCTGTGACAGGAAGCAACCTGTGGAGTTATAACCATTGAACCTTGTCCTTGAGCACCTATTTGAGAAGCATCAATAGAAATGCCTTCATCTAGAAAAAGAGGATTAAATTAAATACTTTCTTTATAGAGGAAATTACCATCCAAAGCTTTTGAGCACAAACTTGGGGTAAGAACATCATTAGAGTTGCCTTCATTAGATTCCTCCATGAGATCACCTGCTAACTCATTACTTATTTTATCATGGTTATTCTCCTCATAATATCTCTTAGACATAGGATCTCCTATTTTATGAGAAGGCTAAAAAAGAGGATTTATTTGTCCTTCGAATGATCCATAGGATTTTAATTCCACTTCCATTGGATTAGAGGAACTTGTTGTCATATCCATATAGCTTTCATTTTTGATATGTTCAATGATATCTATGTCTTTTTGAATCATTGATCCTTCCCCAAGATATCTTTTATGAAATTTGAAAGGTTGATAGTCTTTTTGCATGCATGATAAGGAATGAAGGCTAGATGATTCATCTTCTTCTCCTTGAATTTTATTTTTAGCTTTTTCATCAACTGATCTTTTAATCAAAAGTTCATCGATGTCATCAAATATAAAAGTTCTTCATTTCCATAAGGAAAGTAGATATTTGTAGAGGTTCATTGGTGCCTTTATCTCTATCAATGGCAGTGATTCTAGTTAGTGCCATAACATATGAAGTATTGATGTTGCCAATAGATTCATCACCTTGAATGATCATGGAGGGATGACCATGAAGATCTTCTCCACATAGGAAGTCATCATCTGAAGCATTGAGGCACCAAGTAGGAATAAAAGTGGTATGAAATTCATCTTGATCCACATTTTCCTCTTATTTAATCATATGTTGCATAGTTTCTTGAGATTTTTATATTTCCTTCTCTTTCTCACTATGATCAAGATGATTGAATACTTTCTCCTTGGTTTTGAGATTTTCACAGTGATGCCTTGATACATTAGCAAACCCTTCTTCTCCTATAGGCTTCGTTTCTTGACCCTCTCCTTGATTAGACATAGAATCCACATCTTCTTTCATGCATGAATATCTAGGTGAGTCCTTTCTAACATTTGGATTGGGAGATGTCTTGTCACCAAGAAAATAATTCTTGCATGGGTCTTCTTTCTCAAGTTCTCACAGTGTTCAAAGTAAAGAAGGATGTAATTTTTTAGGATCCAGGCATGCATTACCTTAGAAGCTTTTTAAGAATTCCACCTAATTAGGATCAATGGAAGCATGATTTTGATGAGAAACAAGTGCAGGTGTTGGGACACTTGTTTGACCACCATTATCCATTATTGAGTCACATGAATCATATTTCTTATCAAAGTCCTTATAATCACATGTGGAACTTATTTCTAAAAATGATTTTGGCTTGTGAGAGAAAAACTGATAATCATTACCCTCTTCTTCTTCTATCTTTTGCAAAGCTCAGAGTAAAGATGGATGAATCTTTTCTGGATCTAGTTTTTGTCCACCATAAAAAATCTTCAAGAAGCTAGCTTGCTTAGGATCAATAAAAATCTGATTTTGTTCAGACAAAGGTGCATGAGAGATACTTTTATTATTCTTCATTGTTGATTTAGATGAAAGACATTTTTTGAAAAGACCTTCTTTATCATTATATGTTGAAGATTTTTTAAATAAATCCTCATGATCATGAGAAAGAAATCCATAATCTCTTTGATCGTCTTTTTTGATCTTTTGAAAAATTTGCAACAAGGATGAACCATTCTAGGATCTGGCTTCCTGTCACCATAGAAATTCTTCAAGAAATTTACCTGTAGAGGTTCATTAGGAATTTGTTTCTTTGGGTAAGAAAAGTATTCCTCATCACTATCACTTTCCACTTTCCCTTTATACCAAACCATGCTTTGAGTTCAAACCTCAGATAGAGTCATCAATAATTCAACATAGTCGCCAACCTTCATTCTAGGGAAGGTACCTTTTATCAACCATGTTACTGACTATTGTTCACTTGGTCTTGGATGTGACCAAAAATTTTCTCTTTTCTCCTTGGAATAGCAATTGTTCTTTCAACAACCACAACATTTTGACCAATAGGAGCTCTTCACAAGATTTCCCTAAATTCTTCTTCTTCGTCTAGAATTCAATTCACCTGATGGTATTGTTGAGTAGTTCATCTACACCTCTAGGCTAGAGTGTTCAAATCTAAAATACTATCTTCTTCTGTGTCTTGAAAGCCAAGATTTGATTGCAGAACTGGAAACAAATTCTCATGCGGCAATACCATCTTACTTCATTATAAGCAACTAAAAGTCTTTTTCATTCGATCCCCAATAGAGTCACCAAAAATATGTTGGTAAACAGATTTTTCACTTAGAAAATATACAATTTACCCTAATGGAGTGTGTGGCAAACCAATTTCTCCAACATTTGGATAGGCCCTTGATATTCAGCCTTCCTCTATGTTTAGAGGGGTAGCTCCCTCGTAAGATAATTTTTATTTATTTTTCAATAAAGATGATTAGAACTTAGAAACTAAAAAGGAAACCATTGATAGAAAATGCACCACATGACTTCAATGTTTCCATAAAAACAATGTAAATTGTTAATGAAAGCAATCAAGAACTACGCTTGAGAGCTATCATTGACACAATGCTAATTCAGTAATTCATGAATACTCACGCCATACCATGAAAATACTCATATGATGAATCAACACTTCAAAAATTTAGATTCATTAGAAAAGAGAATGTCAAATGTACTTTCTCTTATTTCTTGCACCAAGAATGTAAGAAATAACTGATTACAAGAACAACAATTGTACACACTTTCCAAAAATTGCTTTGTTATCAAAACATAATTGTTCCCTATCTCCAAGTCCAAAAAGTACCTTATTACATTGAGATTTGTAAATTTATAGCTATTCTAGAATAACTAACCTTTTGGGTCCGTAACTACTCAAAAAGTTAGAGTTTGGATTGAAGATGATTCGTAACCAAATCTAACTCTTGATGCCTAACCACAACTAAGAATAGTTAAGACATTGACTAAAACAAGGTTACAATTAAAGTTGACTTCTTCAATTACAAGGAGTGACCTACATCACTTTACAAAGAAGTGATTTAAGGTTCATATTATCAAAGTGGGGAACAAGACTTTGATGTTATTGATGAAATCTCTATGCCTCTTTCTTGATCCTTGAGCCATTTTCTTAGAAGGATTTTAAAGCCTCTCCATTGTATCCATTTTTGACCAATTTTGAAACTATTGCATTCGATGGTGTCCATGTCATTCCATCAAGACTGTAAAAATATTTACAGCACTAAAGCATAGTCTCCAGAACCTGAAAACTATGACACTTTTCAACTGTTTCAAATGTTGTCACAAAATTGTGCAGCTTTCTAATATCCTGTGTGCTTCTCTTGTGGATGGAATTGGGTTTTTCATGGCTAACTTTATTTAATTAAAGTGATTTCATCGTACCTTTGGCATTGCCTTGTTCTAATCATCTTTCATGCCCATGAGATGGAAAAACATTAAGGCATTCCATCAAACAAATCAGTGGCAGCTTCTATTACTATTCTAGCAGCCAAGGCTTTACATTGGATTACTCATCAAATAACTTATCGGTGAATGCCAATTTGAAACTCCACCATGCTCACTTTTTCAAACATGTAACCACAGATTTAGCTAAGCCCATTCACTATATCAATACTATTCAAGCCTGTAGTTGCCATTATATTTGTAGATGTCCAACTATTTAGCCTCCATTTCATTAAATATCGGAATGAGGTTCTTTATAACCTCAACTTTCACAACTACACCAATCTCATCCTAACAACCTTTTGTGAAGAGGGTAGGAAGATTCACAATATCTAGAGAAGGCAAGTTTTGGACTTCCATTAATTTAATGGAGAGGCTCATGCTCTTTTCAACTTTTCATTTGCAAAGCACA
The DNA here is from genome assembly GCA_028749045.1 of Cupressus sempervirens. Lineage (NCBI taxonomy): Eukaryota > Viridiplantae > Streptophyta > Pinopsida > Cupressales > Cupressaceae > Cupressus > Cupressus sempervirens. The sequence goes on along the minus strand of CM053790.1, from coordinate 547,282,628 downwards.
TCATCTATTGATGTAAATATAGTGGAAATGGGCCTATGATCTGAAAGCTTATACTCTGCTCACTCACATGATATTGTTCTACCCGATTTCTATACCAAAGGATACAGTCACACCAAGTCAAAACATGATGCTTTTCCCCTGCCTTGTTTGTGATTCGAAGCCCAGTGTATGCATCCAAAATAGAAGCTACTTTGGTGAAGCCTTAAGCTAATTGATATTGATCTCTTATTGCATAGGTAGTCTAATATCACCATGTTTTGTCTTATATCAACTATAGAAAAAACACTCCAGCATCAATGTGATGGGTGGCTCTTTAACACATTTTGTCAAATAATTGACAAGTTGAACATACATCTTTTGCCAATTCTAGTGATGGAACGAATGGTATGTCTGGCTTTCTTCAATGTCTTGTACAAGCTCTCAGGTTGAAGGTTATGTCAAATAGTTGAAATTTGTTATTATTGCTGCCTTCAAATACTTGGAATGTTGAAACTATCCTGCAAGAATGAATTACTAATTTTAATTCTAGTTAATGTCTTTGCAGGCTGAAGAGTGGTCATCATTTGACTATGCTTTGATGATCTTCAATGTGAATAGCATGGGCTGCAGACAAGTTTTTTAATCTCCATCAAGGCTACAAGTCACATGAATTTGGCCTTCAATCAAAACAACACACATGTCTTGTCTAAGTTCTCACCATGTTTCTTGCATCTGTCATTACTTCAAACAACTTATATATCTTCCATTAGCTATCGTGAGTGGAGAAATGTCAATTAATTCATAGGCATTATTATTTTTGCTACCAGAATTATCACTATGAAATCATAGACATTTCAATGATTAATCTCCCCATCCTTGATCATTCTCATGAAGTCATCAGAAGTGGTTTCAAGACAAATATTTTTTGTGTTCTCCTTTATCTATGATTATGCCTTCACTCAAATCTCATCTTACTTTGACATCAAACATTGTTTTTTTTTGGACTCCAGCAACATGAAGTTAGAGAACTTTAGACTTAAATTGAAGCTAATCATATGGCCTAAGGATCTCTATAATCTTGAAATAAATGGATGCCTTCATTTTGGGATGTGAGTGATTGACTTTAAAACATTTAGAGAGTATTAAATTAGGCATCTAATTAAACATTTTGATACTTCTCTCCACCTATGTGCACATTTCTTTATTCCATTGGCAGAAAGATAAGTATGAATAAATGTGGATGAGGACATTGATTACAACTCAAACTTAGATTCATCTTCATTGATGCTTTTATGCCTCATGTTGCCCAAAATAAAAAGGCTTTAGTGCATAGATTTTTAAGTGACCAAGGAATCATCTGCAATAGGCCAAAGATTAAAACACTTAGTCAAATGGATTTCATGTGGCTCATCTAGCTTTGGGTGGTTGGGCATCTACAACAATTCTTACTATTTCAAATCTTCTCCATTACACTTTCTTTTGTGTGTATTCCTCAACCACTACTTTTTGTAACCACCAACTACTCTTGCATATAGAAACATCTTTCCCTTTGCCTTTGGTTCTTGTTTAGATTTTAGCTACAGGTTAAGATTAGGGAAAAAAGGTAGAGTATGTAGTGAGAGAGTATTTGAGTACATGGAGAGAGAAAGTTTGTGTGAAACAAGGCAATCCAAACCCATGCTTCTCTCTAGAAGTTAAAGTACATAGAGAGAGGTAGTACAGGGAGAAAAAGAATATGTTTGAGGGAGAGAAAGCAATCCAAACTCAAACCTAAACTTCTCTCTAGAAGTTAAAGTATAGGGAGAGAGAATATCTTTGAATAGTGGAAAATAATCTCTCTCTTTGTCTATCCAAAATTAACTTAATTAACTCTCTCATAAAAAAAATTATCAGGGTAACAGAACTAGACTCTGATTCTTGTTTTTTTCTATCTATTAAATTTCTTTTTCCATAGCCTTGTACCAGTCATCATCTTCCAATGTATCTCTCACTATCTTAGGTTCCTTCATGCTTAACAAACATGATTCACTTCTCAACCTATTTCTTGTCATTGGCCTTGCATCTTTGTCTCCATTGATTTGATCTGTAGGGTAGTGTCTTTTAATATATTTGGATAGTCTAAGCTCAGTTCTTGTGTCTACATACTATCTTTCAGCTTTAGTATCACTGTGTACATCTCTATCATGTGTTTCAACATCTCTTTCATGTGTGCTAATCTTAGAGTCAGATTGTGTGTTTTCCTCATTCTACAACTCAGGATTCACAGGTTGTGACTCGGCAGTTGTTGAGACTTGTTGTTGGCTTACAGCATGATTTGTAGCATCTTCTTCAATAGGCATTCCTTCATAATAGTATACAAATGATTTGTATTCTTCTAGTTATTTTGTAGGTTCAACCTCATGTGCTTCTATAAACTCATCAAAATTCACATTTGCACTTTTCACAATTTTGTTAATGTTAGTATTTAAACACTTAATAGCTCCACTGCTTGTGGAGTAACCAAGGAATATACCTTCTTCACTTTTTGCATCAAGCTTTCCACTCCTAACATCTTTAAGAAAAAGAATTTGCTTCTAAACACCTTAAAGTATTTCACATTAGGTGGATATCCATACCATAGGTCAAAAGGTGTTGACTGGGTACCCTTCTTGACTTGCACATAGTTCAAGGCATATACAGTAGTACTTACAGCTTCTCTCTAGTATTTTAGAGCAATATTCTTCTCCATCATGAGTTTTCTAGCACAGTCCATTATAGACATGTTTCTTCTTTTAGCAATTCCATTTTGTGGAGGGGTCCTAGGTGTAGATGTATGTCTCTTGATTCCTCTATCATTACATAACATCTCAAACTCATTTGATGTGAATTCTCCTCCTCTATCTGATCTCAAGCATTTCAAACTCTTACCTATTTCTTTTTCCACTCTTGCCAAGTACCATTTAAACATTTGAAAAGCATCTGATTTTTCTTTTAGAAACATGATTGTCATCATCCTAGAGTAATCATCAATAAATAGCATTATATACATATCTCCTTTGTAGCTTTTCAAATCAATAGGTCCACACAAGTCAGTATGAACAATTTCAAGTATTTCCTTAGAGGTATAAGCTTTACTTTTAAAGCTTGATGTTGTCATCTTTCCTAACTAGCATTGTTTGCACATTATGTTTTTTGGTTTCTTCAACTTAGGAAAACCTCTAACTCTTTTCATGTTACTGATACTAATCAGATTATCAAAATTGACATGACATAATCTCTTATGTCAAAGTCATACATCATCAAATTTTGCAATAAGACATGTAGCATCATCTATATCTAGATAGACCAGATTACTCCTAGTTTGATCACCTTTTCCAATCAAGTTTTCATTTGTGTCATATATCTTGGCTGATTTATTTTCAAACTCAACTTTGCATCCCAAATTATTCAATTGTGACACACTTAACAAGTTATAACTCAATCCTTCAACATTATAAGCATTGTCACATGAAATATTGTTTGTGAGTTTGATAGACCCTTTTTCTTTTATCAAACATGGTGCATCATTACCAAATCTTACACTATTCCCATCATAACAAGTTAAGGTAATGAACTTACTTTTGTCTCAATTCATGTGATGTGAGCATCCATGATCAATGATCCATTTATCTTTCTTGTTCACACAAGTCATAAGTGCAATTGCCTCATCCTCATCAGATTCATCCTTCATTGCGACATATGTCACTTCATCATCATTTTCATCAGATTCATATTCATCAGCAATGTAGCATTACTTCTTGCCTTTGTCTCTATAATCTCTTCCATCATCTTCTCTTCTATTTTTGTGCTTGTTTCCTTCTCTATAGTTCTTCTTCTATGTACATCTTGCTGCAATATGACCAACTTCATTGCAATTGAAACAAATGATAGGTAGCATACCTTTGAGCTTACCTTTTCCTCTATTAAATCTTCTTGCCAGCAATGCTTCCAATTGTTCAATGTCTTCCTCATTTATGTTATTGTCACTAGATGCATAATTTATCTTCCTTTTCTTCTTCTTCTACTCTACCTGCTCAGAATTGTTCAGTAACATTTTTTCTTTGAAATTTGTTTCAATACTCTCTGGTCTGTAGTTGTCAAAATTAGATAGCTCAAAAGTAGTGAGTCTTCCTACCAGACCTTCAAGGGTCAGATCATTTCTTGGTATACATCTTAACTCTTGGATTGCAGATACTCTAATGGCATACATAGGCAACAATGTTCTAAAGATTTTACTTAGCACAATATTATCATCTATTTTTCTAGTAGCACCTTTTATTGCACTAACAACTTCTTTTATTCTAACAACATATTGAACAATATTCTCACCTTCTTCCATTCTCATGTCATCAAACTTACCTCTGAGGCTCTCTAACTTGGCTCTTTGAACATTTTTGTCTCCTCCATAGATGGTGTCTTGGGCATCCCACATCTGCTTTTCATTTTTAAGGCCTTTGATATCATCAAATTTGGCATAGCTTAGGGCAGAGACAATCTCCAACATTTCCTAATTGTATTCTTTCTTTTTCTTCAAATCTTTAGTAGTTAGGGCTCCTATTGGATCAACATGTTCTACTGCAATGCAAGATTGTGCATAATCTTCAAGTCCTCCAAAGTGTAGCTTCATCAAACTTTTCCATGTAGGAAAGTTATCTCTTTTGAGCTTGGTTAGCTCTCTTTTTGGCATCTTGATCTTTGTGCTTATAGTACCTTAAAACTAATCCTCTTAAGTAGATGGCTCTGATACTAATTGTTGGAATTCTTTTAGAATAACTAAGAGGGGAGCGAATCAATCATTCAAGGTCTAGGTGTACAAATAAAACTTTTCACAATTAAGTGAGCCCATAAAACATTCTTAACCATACATGCATTCATTTTATGTTATCTAAAACTGATATGTTATTGTCAAATCAACTTGTAGAAATGTAAAGTATGAAACACAACATATCCATCAGCACATTTGAAACAATGATTTAACATGGAAACCCAATTTGGGAAAAACCACCTGTAACATGCTACTACTTTTTCACTCTTCTAAAGTGATGCCTTGTTAAAGGCCAACCCTATTAAAGGTTACAAAACACACTATTAAATGTGACCCAGTTAAGGGATTCCAATCACCTTGTCAAAACTGAGCCTTGCTAGAGGACTTTAGGCCATTCACCTGGAATGTCACCTTATTAAAGGATTTTTTCAATGACTGTTAAGTCAACCTTACTCCAAAGGATTTACCCTAGGCTGATACAATTGTTAGAAAGTAATAGTAGAGCTTTGATCTGATACAACTTACAACCTTACTTGTAGATTACAGACCACTATTCAGTCCTCAACTCTGCTTGGCTTCTAATCTTTACAGCTCTGATAGCTTGTTCACCCTTCAAGCATTCATCCTCTTTAAGTCTTCTTGCTTAGTACACTATTGCAGATGTCTTTTTTGGGTCACTTGATGAAGCAAAACCCCTTTCCTTCTCCTTATCATATTTTTGCATCAAAACTCTTTAACTCTATGCTTCATGACCAGACATTCCTACATATAGGAAATTAGAATGCTTTTCCTACTCATTATCCATCACCAAAATTAGGTTTTTTGATGGATTAGGTAGGACATATGTATCTACCCCATATCTTGTCTTCTCTAGAAACTTCTCCTAGAATCCATTTGAATTTTTCTCCAAAATGGTTTACATAAGATTATGTGCCACCAGTTTATCAATCTTATCTTCCTCCTAATTCACAAGTTCCAAGAAAAAAAACTTGTCGACTTTTATTTGGCGAATCTTTGATCTTTGTCATAATGCAGCAGCTCTGCATTATCAATCTTCTGATGCTCAACACATACTATGTTACTCAACATCTACTATAAAATCACTTGGCATCAACTAGATTTTACTGGTGCTCGGCATCAACTAAAAGTTACTCGGCATCTACTAACTTGATCGGCATCTACTAGAATTTTCTTTCACTCAGCTCCAACTAACTTTTTTCTCGGCTTGCACTAACTTTTCTTGGCACTTACTATCCACTTGGTCAAGCTTGGCAAATGAACTTTGTTTAACTTTATTCTTATGAACTTTCTAAGTGTAGCCAATCATTTTCTAACCTCAAGTATATCATCAATACATTATGTTATCACTATCTTAATTGATTCTTGCACTTCAATACATTATCATAACTCAACCTTTCCTCTAGGTACTTTTGTTACATCTTGATGATCAAATCCTCCTCATCAATCAACTAAGTGATAGTACTTGAAACATATAAGTAATTGTCTTACCAACATGTAGCAAGTTTGACATCAGTGACAAAACAATGATTGAAACACATAGTCTTCTTCAAGAATCTTTCTACTCAAATGATCTTTTCAATCATATATCAATAGAATAATCATTGTAGATGTGGAATAATGGGAATGTATTGAAGAACCTTGTGAGGCACCTTGTTGGTTATTTGATCTAATAGATATCTACTAATGTGGCAATCAGAGCATTGTATCACAAATTCATGTTGTTTATGATATATAATATGATCATTGGGACATGCATTTATTGTTTGATACTACATTCCAATATCTTTTATAATGGTCGATAATTCTAGGTAAGAGCAAAGTAGAATGTTTTGTGGTGGTAAAAAACATTCACCTATCAACCTATGCAAAAAAAAATTGTTAATAGAAAGAATATTAATGGTACGCTAACATAGAAGATGATGAAAATGACACTATACCTTAGCATACATGATATTTCTACATTGGATATACCATTCATAATCTTGAAATTTACCAACAACAATATAGCGAAGAGAAGCATTGTTTGGGAGCCTTGGTATAGGGGCTTGTATACCTTTTCAATTACAGGTATATCAAGGTTCTCTTCATCATCATTATTAGATGTGTGATTATCATCATCTTCATCATCTTCGTCATCTTCATCAATTGTGCTAGTAACATCTTCTTCAATCACATTCTCTGGCACATTATCAGTTGGACCAATACCAATATCTTCAATTATGTTCTCTACCTCAAGATCATCTTCTTCCATGGAAGCATTACCTTCTGATTCAATATTCACACCTCCATGTTCCACCAGTTCAAAATCTACATTCACCAAAGGACAAAAATCCTTTTCCCCTTCAATGTGATCATGTTGCCTACAATGTCTCTAAGTTGTTGTGATTAGAATTCTTTGATTCTTTAACCCCTTACATTTTTTGCAAGGACAATAATATTTTCCATCACCTTTTCTTTTGTATATAATCAAAAATAATAAAATAACTAAATATTACTATCTCTTCAGTAAGGGTTGCATCTAAATAAATCAAACAAATTATACAATATAAATATATATATATATATAATAAGAAGAAAATTTGGTGCCTAGAAAAGCTACGATTATATATCAATAGAATTACATGATCACTTTTAAGCACTGGGTCGAACTAGGAGGAATCTATGCTTATGGTGATTCATGCATTACCCATGTTGTTGAGCTATGCTTGTATCCCAAAAAGCTTAAATTACAAGCCCAAAATTCTGCTTTATCTGCCCTTTTTGTTGTTTTAATTCTGGCAAGCACTATTCTTCAACATAGCCCCCAATGGTTTTATTTTCTTTGATTCATTGATTAAACCCACCCTAAATTTTACCTAGATTCTCTTTGCCTTGGATTTTCTCTTTTTTTAAATTGAGCCCATCTTGTTCCTTTTCATATTTTCAATGCATACTATATCAAAGTTAGGAAATAAGTAGGTGAAAGGAAGTAGAATTAGAATTCATGGCTGTGAATGTGGATATTTATTTTGATCATATGAGCACTACTACTTCTTCCTATTCTTTAGTGACACTAAATTATTCCCATAGTTATGTTAGTCAGGTGAGTTCTAATGGTTTTATTTTCCCTTCTAGGTGATCTTTCAATGGGGAGGGATATAGTAGTGCTGGAAAGAACATAAGTTATGAAATCAATTCTATATCTGATTACAATCCTTGATAACATCTTAATGGTTTTAGGAATCCACAAGAAGAGATAATTTTAAGCAATGAAGAGATACAAATGAATACATGTGATCAAAAATTTTGGCCTTATAACTTGATTGAAGGATTATAATGTCTCACAAATAACAACAATTCTTCTTATTTAGAGTTGAATGTGGTTATTGTTATATTTGTAAGTGCTACAACCAATTCTATGCTTCCCTTTAATTCAATTTATTTTCTCATTTAACTTTTTATTATTTGAAAAATAAATTAGAGTTTGATTCAAAATATTAACATAGAAATTCCAATACAATTGAAATATTGATGTAAAAAAACTTCTCCTTCTCTAACCATTTACCATCCTAATTATGGAGTCTGATTTTAGATATTGGTAAAAACAAATTATTCTAGCTTCTAGCTCCCGATTATTGGATAGAATCTAATTTAAAAAATCACCATAAATCTTTCTTCTTCTCCACCTCTTTGTTATTCTAATAATAGCATGTAATTTGAAATGCCAATGCAAAAACTTTCTTCTCCCTTAACTCTATTTTATTCTGATGATAGAATGTGATTCAAAATGTTAATGTATTAAAAATCTTCATCGCTAGCTCTCTATTATTTCTATTATCTTGATAATAGAATCTAAGATAATGAATTACAAATTATTGGATGAAATTACAAGCATAAATTTCACCCCACTTAAGCTGAATAACAATTTTTGTAGCATAAGCCTAATCAAAACAATTAGTACGAGTTTATGTGCTCAAAGAAACTATTAATATGTCAAAATAAATAATTTTTAGATATTTAAGAATAATAAATCCTGAAAAGAAAACCTATCCGAGAGTTGTAGAAAAAGCAAAAGGAAACAAAGTTTAAAGCAAAACTACACGGAAATAGATAATTAAACAACTTCACTAAAGCAGTCTAAAATAGGTCCTTATTCTTTTCTTGGAATAAAACATTGAGAATAATTGTAGCCAAATATTATTACTGCTAAAACTAGTAACTTGCTCATGAATGCCCATTGGAAGTTTGAAACAATATATGAATAGCCATTGTGTCTTCTAGAGAATTCTAAAATGGTAACTTGAGAATTGGTGAAATTAGCAACAAAAATATGAAAATCACCATGAAATTTGCAATGATGAAGGTATTCAAACTACTTATATATTTGAAATTCCATTATTATTAGGAACTGAAAACATGTTGAACGGATGAGTAAACCCTAGGTAGTTTGAAGAGGCAGAACAACAGGATGGGAATAATAATAGAGACTGAAATTCCCTATACATCTAACTGAAGTGGCACCAAATTAGTAGCCTTTACACATGAAAACTTTCTTGTTCAAATCATTCACACTTATTGCATGTGGTAGACACTATGGCAGATGTAAATAGTGGCTACATCCTATCACATGCATTCCTAGTTATTGGAAATAGATTCTATATGTGTTTTCAATTGTAAATATGGGAGGAAGTTGTTGATGGTTAAGCTAGAAACAAAATACTCTAGAGGAGATTGGAGATGGCTAAGCCATTAGACATTCATGCCTAAATATTTTTTGCTTCAGACCTAGGCACACATGACTTACTCATTTATAATATATTTTTCTTCATACAGACATTACTAATGGGCTTGCCACTTGAAATGTGTGCATAAACTCCAAAACTTGCTCCTCTATATTTTGTATTGGCACAGATCACTTGCCTAGATTCTAAAATTTTCATCCAATAGACTGATAGCAAATGATTGGGGTAGATCAAATATTCAAAATTATCAGGCATTTAAGTTTAGTTTTCAATGAAGTTAAACGTGAATTGACATCATCTTCTCATGATTACACAAGGAATTAACCACAATATTACTTGATTTGGATGAAGACAAAGAAGAAACAAGAAACACACCTATAAGCCATGAACCTATAGTGACCTAGCCTCCTGCTACTACCACAGGCCCTAAATGTGTAGGTTGTATGTAAGCTAGTTGTACTACATTGTGTATACAAAACCAATCCTTTTCCTTTTATTTTTCTTCCTTTTTCATTCACAGAAAAGACATGGCCAATAAGAATGGGAGGATCTATATTGTGTTAACACAAACAATCAAAATGTAATGACTTTTACTCACCTTCAACAGTGCTGAGAAGTAGTTCCCACTCAACCCTCCTATGGACTTGCACTTTGTCGCATGAAAATAAAATAAAGTTTCACTTTTCTTTTTTTTCTTTATATCCCGACAATGTCAAAATTTTGACAAAAGTACTTAAGTTTCATCAAAATTTTGACAAGAAACTTAAGTGTTGTTAGAATTGCGATAAGATACTTCAGTATTGTCAAAATTTTGACGTTTTTCGGTATCATATTTTTTAAAAAGTGAATTTGACAAGAAAAAATTTTCTATCATCAAAAATTTAGGTTGAACATGGGATCCAAATGTACTAGTGACAAAGGCTTGGAAAACACTATCTTCACTTACAAAGCCTGGCGTGCCAAAGCCCTCTCTCATTAACAATGTTTCCTCTCATGTGCAAGCTTTTTCTAACATAGAAGAGGGTTGACTAAGAAGCTTGTAGGGGTAAAACACAATTCTGCTCCATGTGGACACTCATTGATGTCATCACTGACAAAGGATATGGCCCTACAAATGGAATATGTAGAGCTGATGTAGGCACTATTGGTTGAATCATGGGTGACCTTCCTCTTTTTTCTCTACAAGAAGCTAGAAGAATAGAGGGTTCCCTCAAAGGAAAAGGAACAAGTGCAAAAGAACATGGTGGGGCCATATGAGAGCTCTTACTCTGTCCATAAATGATATGGTGAGGTCTGTTTAAAACTATGCGAGTAGGAGGAAAATGCACCTTGAGCTTCAAATTGCATGGGTGCCTTTCCTTTACCCACATTAAATGTGGATGTAGGACCAAAATACATTGTCAGAGGTTGTATGGATTGAGGTGGGCAAGGAGACTTTACATGGGGTATGTTCTTGCCTTGATCCCCTAATGAGTAAAGGTAAAAGATGAAACAAGTCAAACCTCATAAGAGGGAAGATCCAGGGAAGGCGCTATAGATTTCAAATTAAGTTCCCATGTATTATACTTTTGATAAGAAAGGAACATAATAGCTTTGCAAGGATCTTGAGGCCCTATAGGAGTTTTCCAAAAGTGATCAAGGAGGAAACCCACATTGGACACTAAGGGACAATATTTAGAATTCTAAATGTGATGAATAGTCCCTTAGTGAGGAAAATGCAAACATTTATGGATAATTGATAGGATGGGTCCCACAAAAGTCAACCAGGGATACCTAATTTGACCCTAAAGAGGTTTTTCTCATGAATCACCATGAATTTTGAGAAGACTATTTTGGTTCCTACGTAGACCATCAAAGTGGTGGACCCCAAAGAGGCAAATGACGCAAGGAGGGAAAGAAGAACTAGGGCCAAAGGCACACCTAGAAATCCAAACCACCTTGCAGAGTTAACACAACCTAAGCAAACACACAAAGAGAACAACACCAAGAGAGAGAGAACAAAATACTTGTATTGATTCATCAAATGATCAGCATACATGCCCAGATGTAATGCCTTCTGGGTTATGGCCAGATACAAAATAAATTCAAGATCCACAATCCGGCTCTAAGTTCTGCTCCAACTTCTCCACCACCTCTCTACAATTTCTCTACTTCTAACCTAAGCCCAAACACCCTATTTATATTTTCCAAAATAGCTTACAAAAGATTCTAAAACATTGCATAACAGAAAGCCTGACCCTAAAACGGTATGGACACATCCCAAGACAAGATCAATCATTAAACTTAGGATTAGAATTAAACATGCAAGTTGCTTCCTGCTAAGAACCAAAACACAAGAAACTTGACTAAAGAAGGAACCGAGCATCAAAAAATAATAGGCCCACTTGGCACATGAAGGAACACTTGGCCAGTACTGGATAACTCAGCACACACTATATAACTTGGCACACACTGTAGAGTAAGATGGGATAACACACTAACCCAAAGGTTAACACAACTTGGGATAATTGCAATTCAGCTTATACTACAAAATTACTGGCACCCAACAATTGTTGCAACTCAGCAATGAGTGCAATTTGGAAACAACTAGTAGAATGAACACAAATGAGCAGGAAAATACATCAACCTAGGATGCTCATGCATCAGACAACTAGGGTAGAAAGAAATGATTCTTCTGAATCATTGAGATGTCACAACCTGAGTTGGATCCAACTCACATTGAGAAATCCATGTAGCATCTTCAACTGGTATGTCTTTCCACTTTACCAAATATACATAGTAGTATTTTCCTCTTGTACTTTTACCAACCTTCTGCTCCAATATCTGTTCAACCTCTTCAATCTGCTTCTTAGGATAATCATCAAGTACACCAACTTCATCATCTAACTCATGATACTTATACAAATCAACAACATTGAATATAGGAGATATATCCATGTCATTAGGTAACTCAACTTCATAAGCATTTACACTGTCAAACTTCTTCAAGATCTTACAAGGTCTAAACTTCTTCATCTTCAGCTTACTGTATGTTCCAACAGGAAATATGTCTTTCTTCAAATGAACCATCAACTCGTCACCAACTTCAAAAACATGATTTCTTCTAGACTTATCAGCATTCTCATTGTACTTCTGATTACTTTGTTCCAACTTTAGCTTCACTTCCTTATGCAAAGACTCCATAAAATCAAAAAATTCTTCTCTTGTAGCACTTCTCTTTGCTTCACCAACAACATTCCTTAAATCCAATACTCTTCTAGGTTGCATTCCAGTAACAATCTCAAAAGGTGTCTTCCCTGTACTTCTATTCACAGTCTTATTACATGCAAACTCAACTTGTGCTAATACCATCTCCCAATTATGTGGTTCATCTCCAACTAACCATCTCAACAAATTACCCAATCTTCTATTTACAACCTCTGTCTGTCCATCAGTCTATGGATGGAATGTAGAACTAAATTTCAACTCAATACCCATCTTTTTCCACAAAGTTCTCCAAAATAACCAACAAATTTACTATCTCTATCAGAAATAATACTTCTTGTTAATCCATGCAATCTAACAATCTCTTTGAAGAAAATTTTACAACATGCTCAGCATTTGATATCTTCTTACATGGTATAAAATGAGCAATTTTAGAAAATCAATCCACAACAACAATATAGAATCATACCCCTTTGTTGTTTTAGGCAATCCAAGAACAAAATCCATACCGATGTCACTCGAAGGTTTCTCAGGAATAAAAATAGGTGTATACAATCCAGTATTCCGACTTACTCCTTTGGAAACTTGAAAAACTCCACAACTCTTCACAAAATTTTGAACATCCTTATACATTTGTGGCCAATAATACTTCTCCTTTAGCAAACTCAATGTCTTATCAATTCCAAAATGTCCAGCCAATCCACCACTATGATTTCCTTAATCAGATCAACTCTCATAGAACTTCTAGGGATACACAATTGAATACCTTTGAACAACATACCATCTTGAATGAAATATTCATCATACTTACTCATGTGATCTAATATATTTGGTGCTAAGCACTCTCTCCACACCTCAAAAAAGTTAAGGTTAGTATCATACAACTCTTTCATTTCATCAAAACCAAGAACTTCAATCTTCACCTCAATCAACAAAGAATGTCTTCTGCTCAATGCATCAACAACTCTATTAGTAACTCCACTCTTATGCTTAATCACAAATGTAAAACTCTACAAATACTCAACCCACTTCATATGTCCTTAATTCAATTTATGTTGACTTCCCAAGTACCGTAAAGCTTTATGATCACTATACAACACAAACTCCTTAGAAACCAAATAATGTCTCCACTTCTTCAAAGCTTGAACAATAGCATAAAACTCTTGATCATACACAGAATACTTCTTTTTAGTATCATTCAACTTCTCAATAAAGAAAGCAATAGGTTTACCTTCTTGACTTGATATAGCTCCTATTGCACTACCACTTGCATCACATTCAACTTGAAATACTTTATTGAAATTAGGAAAAGTCAATACAGGTAACTGAACAACCTTTTGTTTCAAAGTCTCGAAACTCTTATCAACTGCATATGTCCACTTGAATTCCTTTTTATCCCCTCTCATTGTCTTAGTCATAGAATTATAAACAGCATTGTTCTTTATAAACTTCATGTAAAAACTATCCAAACCATGAAATGATCTTACTTCACCTACATTCTTGGGTGTAGGTAATTCCAAAATTTCTTTAACCTTCTCATGATCCATTTTCAAACCATCAGATGAAATCACAAATCCCAAATACACAATCTCTTCTTGCATAAAAGAACACTTTTTCATATTAATTGTCAACTTTTCCTCTTTCAATCTCTGCAAAACTTGTCTAACATGCTCAAGATATTCTTTCTTCGTCTTACTAAATATTAGAATGTCATCCAAATAAACAATCACAAACTTACTCAAAAATATTTTCAAAACTTCATTCATGAATCTCATGAAAGTACTAGGTGCATTACTCAAAACAAAGGGCATAACCAACCATTCATACAAACCATCTTTTGTCTTGAAAGTAATCTTCCATTCATCCCTTTCTCTAATTTTGATCTGATGATAGCCACTCTTCAAATCAATCTTGGTAAAATACTTTGCTCCACTCAAACAATCCATTATGTCATCTATCCTTGGCATCAGTACACATAGGAAACCTATATTTCACTGTGATCTTTTTAATAGCTTTGGAATCAGTACACTTCCTCCATTCTCCATTCTTTTTAGGTGCTAATATAGCAGGTATAGTACATGGACTCAAACTTTCTTTGATTAATCCCTTCTATAGCAATTCATGCACTTTTCCATTAAGTTCTTCATTCTCTATAGGTGTTAATCTATATGGCACTTTGTTTGGAAAACTAGCTCCAGGAATCAAATCCATGCAATGACTTATACTTCTCACTGGCGGTAAACCATCAGGAATGTCCTTTGCAATAATCTCTTTATACTCATTCAGCAAACTTTCGATTTCTTCTGGTACTCAGTCATTATTATCTTTTTTTGCTCGGTCATTACTACCAAAACTCGGTCCTCTAGGGATTATGGGAAAATAGACTTGATTCTTCTTCACTTCTTTTTCAAATTGCTTTCCATTAATCATGCAAATTTGAATATTAGTACAATTAACGTCATCTGGACTTTCAATCAAAGGCAACAATATTTGCTTCTTCTCATTCACCCAAAGAGTATATTGATTCAATCTTCCATCATGTATAGCATATCTATCATATTGCCAAGGTATACCCAACAAAATATGACAAAAATCCATAGACATAATATCACATAAAACTTCATCAAAGTAATGTCCAATATTGAACTTTACAACACATTTCTCACTTACCAATATCTTATGCCCATATTTGATCCATGAAACATGATAGGGTTTTAGAATGCTCCAGCCTCTGTAACTACAACTTTGTAACCAGCTCTTTCGATGCCAATTTTGTTGAACTTCCACTATCAATGATCACTTTGCAGCATTTTTCAGCCATCTTACATCTAGTCTTGAAAAGACTTCTCCTTATGATAGGTTCTCCATTGCTTCCCTTATTACATAAGGTTCTTCTCACCATTAGATTTTCTCCAGCCTCAAGTCCACTAGGTGAACCCTCAGTGTCTCCATAAATGACAACATTTTTGTTACCTTGCCCACTTTTAAAGGATGTATGCCCCTCTTTACCACATCTTAAACAATTACCATGAAAACCACCTCTAGAATAAGAATTACCTCTTCCTCAGTAAGAACTAGTACCTCCTTGATAGGAATCACCACCTTTCCACTCAATATTGCCTTTATCATCATTCTTCCATTCATATTTTCCCTTATCTTGCACAGAACTGTCAGATCTTCCACCGTCACCATAAGATCTACCTCTGCCTCTTTGGAATCTACCACCTCTACCTCTTTGTCTTTGTTCATGCTTCTTTGTTAAGAGATCTCCTCAGCTTTCAAGGCATATTGATATACTTCTTCCACAGTTTCCAATTTCACAAAACTTATTTTATCTTGAATTCCAGATCTCAATCCATTTAGATATCTTGTAATTTTCTCAACATCATCATCCATATGTCCAGATCTGATGTCCAATCTATAGAATTCCTCAGTATACTCTTTCACAGTCATGTCTCTTTGTCTCAAATTTTGCATCTTTCTTAACAAGATAACTTGGTAATCAACGGGAAGGAATTTTTTCTTTACCTTGTTCACCATCTTCACCCAAGTTCTGATCTTTTCCTTTGCTCTCCTTTGTCTATCAGTTTGCAAATGCTCCCACCATAGTGGGGCATGACCTTTCAACCTAGTAACTGCAACTTTCACCTTCCTATTAACAAGAGTGTTTTCATACTCAAAGAACTTCTCCATGTCAGAGATCCAATCTAACACATGTGTTCAATTTTCCATCATAAGGATCAACTTCTACAACAGGCTTCGAATGTACCCTAGACAATACTCTCAATAATCTTTCCTCATCTTGATCTTCTTCAAGTTCTGGATTAGGGTTTGGTGTTACTGCTTCATCATCAAGATGCATTCCTCTCCACTACATTGTTTCCACATCATATAATTTGGCTACAATTTGTCTTAATGTATCCAATATGGCATTATCAGCATTTCCTCTACCACAAACCATCTTTACAAATTAGGTTCCTGCAAGATCATAACCCTCTGCAAGTTATAGGTCAAATTTACAAATTTGCAACCCTACAACCAAATTACAATTAGGGTTCTACACAATCCAATCTCCACAAGGACAAACCTCAAGCTCTAATACCACCTGACGCAAGGAGAGAAAGAAGAACTAGGGCCAAAGACACCTATAGCAATCCAAACCACCTTGCAGAGTTAACACAATGGAAGTAAACACACAAAGAGAACAACACCAAGAGAGAGAGAACAAAATACTTTTATTGATTCATCAAATGATTAGCATACATGCCCAATTGTAAGGCCTTTTGGGTTACGACCAAATACAAAATACATTCAAGATCCAAGATCCAACTCTAAGTTCTGCTCCAACTTCTCTCCAACTTCTCCACCACCTCTCTACAACTTCTCTACTTCTAACCTAAGCCTAAACACCCTGTTTATACTTGCCAAAATGGCTTACAGAAGATTCTAGAACATTACATAATGAAAAGCCCAAACCTAAAATGGTCTGCACACATCCCAAAACAAGATCCTATCATTAAACTCATGATTGGAATTAAACACGCAAGTTGGCTCCCACTAAGAACCAAAACACAGGAAACTCGGCTAAAGAAGGAATCGAGCATCAGCAAATAACGGGCTCACTCAGCACATGAAGGAGCATTCATCCAATATTGGATAACTCGGCACAGACTCTATAACTCGGCACACACTGCAGAGTGAGATGGGATAACACGCTAACTCGAAGGTTAACATGACTTGGGATAACTACAACTCAGTTGATATTGCAAAATTACTAGCACTCAAGAATTGTTGCAACTTGACAATGATTGCAACTTGGAAACAACTAGCAAAATGAACACAAATGAGCAAGATAACACGTCAAGCCAAGATGCTACTACATCAGGAAAAGATGATTTTTCATGCATCTTGATGGTTGTAGGACAGTCATTGTATCTTCCCTCATTTAAACCATTGGTAAAGAGGACCTTCTTTGTAATTATGTCTACCTAGTAGGTGGGTAAACCAAGACACCTCTAACAGAGATGTTATTGGTCGAGGCCAAGACATAAAGGGCAAAAGGCTTTCCATTGTATGGTTCATATAGAGACATGAATGTGATAGTTGTCTCACACATCTTCTGGGCAAGTGGGAAAATTGGACTAAGTCACATGTTAACCACTAGAGTTGTTGCACCATAAAATTGACATGTTCATACCCAATACAACCATTAGACTTATAGAAGACAATGGAGGTTTATAAAATATGTCATATATCATTGGGAGAGACACTAGCCCATTGCTAACACTCCCCCTTCCAATGTTTACTCGTTGTCGCCTGTATGGATTCGATTATGTGACCAACCTCTAATATGACTTGTTTACCACTTGGGTTCTCATTGCATCAAAAGATTGACATGTTAATGCTCAATACAAAAACCAGATTTATAGAAGACACAAGAGGTTGTTAAACCATGTCACAAATCCACATGAGAGATGTTAGCCCACTGCCAATATGACCATGTTAGCAATGGGACTCACATAATATAACAACATTGCTAGTTCACATCAGGTTCACTAAAATGTAGAGAAGGAAAAAATGCACCAACCTAGAGAACAGTTAAAGTCTTAAGGGATGAGTCTTCTCATTGGCCACCTCACTTCAACTAGCACACATAAGTATGGGGTTAAGATAAATATTTATTGAAGAGGACTTTTGATTAATCTAGAGTATTTAAATGTAAGTCACTTTAATTAAACCAACATTGGATAAAGGAAAATACTAAGAACTGAAATAAACTAACAAATAATGATATTTGAATTATAGAAACTAAAATAGCCAACTACGAATAGAAAACACTTAGCTTGACAAGCTCACTACTTTGAATGTTAGTGCAGGTCGTGGACAATAGCACAACATGCTAGGGTGCCCTAAGACTAGAGTACGGAGATAGTAGTCGTAAGTAAACAAGACTAATAGAAACATAAACAATGCACTAACATGATTACTGAGATTACTGTTATATTACGAGAATAGTGATAAAATGAAAAAAGAGGGGAAAGTATAACACAAAATTTTACCTTCAATGAAGTTGACATGTTGAGCTTGAGCCTCCATAAAACCTACACATAGAAAAAATGAGAAGTGTTGGGGTGGTTGTTTGGAGATCAACCTTGGTTAGATCCATCCTTCAGTATTTCCATCTCCATCGAACTGAACAAACACAATCAGTTATAGACAATCGTAGATAAAAGACATGCAATAATAGAATGTCAAGAGAGTGATCAAGATAATGTTGAGAACTCAAGTAACATAGAAACAATAGAGTAAAGAAGTAGATGTGAAGAAGATTCCAAAACAATTGAAAGTGTTCAAACTTGTGAAAGAGAGTGACCAAGAAGACCCGATAAAGACCCAAAATGAGATTATATGCATGTAGGGTTTAATCCCATATCAGTGTGTGGTAGAAATGGACATCACAATTGCAAGATGACGGTTTGTAATGCATCAATGACAACATACATATTTGTAGTGTCTATCACACGGATGTCTTCATGACATGCATGTGTCCTACATCTTCATGAATTCTAAAAGGAGTGGTGATATGGCATATTGAGTGGAAGCGGGAAAACAACATGTATTTTGAGTCTTAGGATAAGGTGAGGGTGATGCTAAAAGGTAATTTACACAAAGGTGCAAATTTAAGCGATTACAAAAACAAAAGCTAGATTTGACTTTCTTAATTGCTTTGGATCCAGCTCCTTCTAGTGTGCACACATCCTGTGTCATTTAGGTCGTGTGGCCAGAATTTTTAAACAAGTGGTGATAGTGCATATTGAGTGGATGCAAGTGGATGATGTGGATTTTGAGTCTTTAGCTAAGGTGAGGGTGATGCTAAATGGTAATTTACACAAAGGTGTGAATTTGAGTCATTACAAAAAGAAAAGCTAATTCTAACCTTATTAATTACCTTGGATCCAACAATGAGATCAATGAAACTTGACAATGCACCCAACAACATCTTCAATCCATATAATCACTAAACTTAGGAGATGTTTTCAATCTTCAAGAGCTCTAAAACCATGTAGGTGTGGATTGGTGATTCCTCAACACCCCCAAGATCCTTGCTAGAGCATGAGAGAGTGACATGGTATTTACATAACAATGGAAAAATTGATTATGTACAAATATGATTACAAATGCACATAGTCCTTGCATATATAGGATGACAACTACACTCGCTACAAACATCAAATGCATATTGCAAATATTGAATGACTGTGTTTACAACTAAACAATGAGGCATGGCCCCAGTATAAAAAAAATCCTAGAATGCCACCTAGGATATAAGGATAACTAATTTGGGATAATGCAATCTAATCAAGTGCAAGATAAGACCTAAGTAAACTTGCATGTTAAAAGGTTCCACCAATAACTAGATGGACAATGACCTCATTCATACTAACAAATTCTACTAGCCCATGATAGCGATTGATCCTTCTAAGAAAACAAGCAATTGTAGATTTATTCCCTGAGACGATCCCAAAGTTTCCTTGCTTTCAAGCCCACTGAATGATCCAAACCAAGACATTTACAAGGTAACAATCTTTTGTTGAAGCTGAGATAGTGCATGATTTGTTGTTCTTTTCGTATATTAGTGAAAAAGAATAATTTATTTGATTCATTTTTACTAACTTCTTAACTCGAGGCTGACGTGACAATATCCAAAAAACCCTTCAGTTGTAGAGCTCCTCTTCTTGATGCTGCTCTAAATAACATATTGTTGTCAACAAAATGCTAATAGCAGACAAATTGCTAATAACTTTGATTCCTTCCACTCTGCCAACCAATGCAGCCTTCGAAATTGATTGTTGTTGTGCCTCTACCATTATGATAAAAAGAAAATAGGAGAGTGAGTCAACCCAAATTAGAACTCTCAAGACATCAAAGAAACCCTCCGAGGGACCATTTAATTTAATAGTATCGAAAATCACAAGCTAGAGATGTAATTGAAAATCCAATTTGACCCACAACTTATTGAAACCAAAGGCCTCCATGTAGAGAATGAAGAAGATGCTAATCAATGCAACTGTAAGTTTTTCTTTACATCTAATTTAAACATGTTTTGCTTCTTAGTTTTTGGATGGAGTGAAGTGCTACAACGTCGATAGACCTACCAAACACAAACATTAACTAATTTTAGAAAGAATTACTTTATGATGGATATGGAATTGATTAACTTGATCTACAACATGTTTCATCAATTATTTTTGCTAAAGTTGGAATAGAACATGATGATGAGGTAAATGCAGCCATGCAAACCACTACAATTTTGACTATTAATGAGAATGATGATGTAATGTAAACTTTGTTTTTCATCCTAATTACTAAGGAGGAGGGAAACAAAGGAAATTAAAGAAAGATTAGTCAAAAGGATGATGATGATAAATTTGCAATGTACTTTTAGATGATGGGTGTGGAGAAAACAAAAATGGTGATCTCTTCAAATCAGTTTTTGAACCCTTACTTTGTTTCATTGATGATAACTCAGGTGGCTCTGCATTTGACTTCCAAACCAAGCCTAGGGAAAAAGGTTTTAATGATAATTTCAGTATTGAGAGATTGGAGAGATAATTTAGAGTGGCAACCACTCATATGGAGCATAGTGAACACATTCTCTGAACAATGTAATCAGCTCTTTAAAAAATGTGATACGGATTTATTGGCACCCAAGTGTGATGGGAATCCTAAATGGGATAAATTTCCTTTTGATTATAATGATGACAATGAGCAAGTTGAAGATTATCATGCATAAAAGATGGCAATGAGGAAGCTGAAGCAAGTTGAGCACCAATATGAAAGTTGAAGATGATGTTGAAAATAAAATTCTGATTACTTGTCTTGGCGTCTGATCATTTTCCATTTTGGTGGTTAAATCTTGCAAAAGTGATCATTGTTAGTGTAAATAATTAATTATTATTTACACTTTACTTAAGTTTACTCAGGTTAAATGAATTATTTTATTATTTATCATATAGACACCTAGGAGTATGCATACTCATATGAGTTGTCTTGTTGACAACATAAGAGTTAGCAACTCATTTTAGCACATGGTGTCTACAACACAGGAGTTTGCATAATCAATTGAGTTGTCATGTAAACAACATAGTTGTTCGCACTATGTTGTTAGGCCTGGGTAGCTAGGTTGTTTCCTTTTTGGTTCTAGCTTATTTCTGATTTATGGTTTAAGTCTTTGCCTGCTGGTACTCCTATTCTATTTGTTTGTTTTTGTCACTGGCTGGTAATGTGTTGGTTACCATCCTTTTCACTGTTAAGGGCCGACCCCCTTGTTTTTGGTAGTTTTTAATTTCAAAAAAATAGTTGTTCGCACTCTAATTAAGCACATGGTGTCTACAACATTTTTTTATGTGATACACTTATGTTAGCTTATCCTCTCATCATCGCACAAACTCCTGTGCTCAATGAAGGATAATCCACTCTTGATGGACACGTGCTTAGTTGTGAGACTTATCATTTTGCTAACTCCTAGTGATTCTAGAGGCCTTTATATACAGGCACTTCTAGTGTACATGTACATTATTCATTTCTCATATTGTTATTATGATCATATATCATTTGGTCCATATTGTGCTTTGTTCTTGAGCTTCTTGATCTTGGCATCATTTTTCCCTGAGGCAAATTCTTACATGATATCAAAGCACGGGAGCTTCATTGGATAGCCATTGGAGAGATTTTTTTTTATAGTTCAAGATTGGAGCTTAGTGGTGCAAATCAGATATTGGTATCACATTCATAAGGTCAAAAAACTCCTAAATTGACTTTTGTTTCATCAAAATCGAACATCTGAAGTGAAATCTAGAGTCATTTGATTTTTGAAAGTGCGACAATGACAATTCAGAAAAAATAATTACAAAGGTGATTTTCAAACAGTGATCTCCCTAATACAGACTCCTTTTTTCAAGTAATTTTTTTTGTTTTGGGCTAGAATTTCATGATCTACACATTGGTGCAGGTTGTTTGAGATCTTTGTTCCTGAATTTTTTTAAAAATTGTCACTTCCGATTTTCACAACTTTAGAGGCTTCGTTTGGGCTCATATGGACACATATTCAGGTGCTATTTTTTTTTTTAAAGTGCATGATTTTTGGTCTACTTTCCAAACTTGGTATCAGTTTGGAATAATTCTGAATAGACATAGCACTTCCATAATTTGGTCATTTTTGGCCTATTTTGGCACTTGTAATTAGATCCTTGATAGATCTTGTGTGTTATATTGTTGAGTCTGATATAGCTTCATATTTGTTATTGTAACCAACAAAATCAGAAGTCCAGTCTGATATAGCTTCATATTTGTTATTGTAACCAACAAAATCAGAAGTCCACTTACACCCTAAATTGGCTAGTGGCCTATTGTAATCGCACTAAATATAAAGTGTCAAATCATATATTAAGGGGGGTTCTTTGATTTCTATTTTTGCATTTTGGGGGGGTGCATATATTTATTGATCTCATGGAGTCATGTCACAAGTGTCAGTTTGATTTAAAATTGAAGTTGACAAAAAGGAACTATCAGAAATGGAGTACTTTGATGATTGATCATCTAAGAGAGCATAAGGAAGTATTTCCTTTTCTATGTTCCAAAGCACTGCCCTCTTAAACTGATCTAACACCTATTAGCATGATTGTGCAAGCCATTTTTATAAATATCACTTATGATTGTTTTGTTGTCCTTAGAAAGGTC
Organism: Cupressus sempervirens; assembly: GCA_028749045.1. NCBI lineage: Eukaryota > Viridiplantae > Streptophyta > Pinopsida > Cupressales > Cupressaceae > Cupressus > Cupressus sempervirens. Next base: position 547,259,180 of record CM053790.1, on the reverse strand, counting down.
AATGAACCTTATGACCTTTAGATGTGTCTTTGGAAAGCATATGGAGATCCAACAGTCCCTCCATTCCCACAAGACATTCTACTTCTAGTCACTCCAATTATGGTACCTACAACTCCAATTGAGATCATACCTCTTGATGCTCATGTTGCTTCTACTGATCCAATTCCAGCCACAGATGCTCCTGATTCAGTGTAGCAAGAAACACCATGTCTTCCTATTTCAACTTCATGGGTGACTTCCTTCCAGACATTGTAGTGTTATTTGTGAAGTGTTACATTGAAGATGTGGGAGACATCATTGATGACATCCATCTTCTCTTTGTTGAGGAGAATTCTTCTTCACTTGTTGCGAGGGAACACTTTAACCCTCAACCACTTGATCTTTCTTTTGAGACTGACATGATTGCGAACACTTCTTTTTAACAATTGGAGGAGGACTCTTTTACTTCAAAGGAGACATATCAGTCTTTGGAGATTTTATTCTAGTTTCCTTAGACATCATATCTTTAGAGGATTCTTCCCATTGGGAGCATTCTCTATATGGCACCACTTCTTCCTACAAGAAGGAACATTCAGTTTTCATGGTGCAACTTCTTCAATCATCAAGGAGCTTCTTTCATGGGTGTCCATTCATCATTGAGGAGAGGCTACATTGCTTCTCTTCCCATATCTTCCTATAAGGATGATTCCTTGTCTTTGGAGTTTGATTCACTTTCATACATGGACATGTTACCTTGTTTGCCACCTTCTTTTGGGCTTCCATCAGATTGGCTTGTGGCATCTACATTCATCAAGGACTTGTCAACATATGAGCAAACTTCAAAGGCAACATCCATAGCATACTACATACAGATTCCTCATCCATCTTCCAATCCACAATGGGAAGTATACTTGCACCTATACTTGGTGTATCTTCTTCCTAAAGGGAGAAATGTCGTTTGTAGACATTTAATACTTTTTTGTCTTCATGATATCTTTGCAAGAGATTATTCAATATGGGGGATACCATCATGTATTTTTTCCTATGGGGGATATATGCTTGTACATGCGTGATGTATGGGGGGTCTTGATTATTTCATATCTCTCTTTTTGGAGGAGGTTTTTCTCATGAGGTTTTCCCTCTTTCTCCGTTTTCAAAGAGATTACATTGCATTGCATCACATTATATGTAAAGTATTGCATTTGTACATGGGTACCTAACATGGCCTAGTAGCCGAGACCCACATTGCATCTTGCATTTAGCTTTGTGAGCTTAAGTGCATTCCCTTAAGTTGCACTTAAGGGGGGGTGTTAATGTAAATAATTAATTATTATTTACACTTTACTTAAATTTTCTTAGGTTAAATGCATTATTTTATTATTTATCATATAGACACCTAGGAATATGAGTACTCATATGAGTTATCTTGTTGACAACACAGGTGTTAGCAACTCATTTTAGCATAGTGTCTACAACACAGGAGTTTGCATAATCAACTGAGTTTGTCATGTAGACAATACAATTGTTCGCACTCTAATTAAGCACATGGTGTCTACAACATATTTTTATGTGATACACCTATGTTAGCTTATCCTCTCATCATTGCACAAACCCCTGTGCTCAATGAAGGATAATCCACTCTTGGTGGACATGTGCTTAGTTGTGAGGCTTATCATTTTGCTAACTCCTAGTCATTCTAGAGGCCTTTATATACAAGCACTTCTAATGTATATGTACATTATTCATTTCTCATATTGTTATTGTGATCATACATCATTTGGTCCATATTGTGCTTTGTTCTCGAGTTTCTTGATCTTGGCGTCATTTTTCCTAAAGGCAAATTCTTACATTACTTGTCTTGGCGTCTGATCATTTTCCATTTTGGTGGTTAAATCTTGCAAAAGTGATCATCGATAGCTTGGCGTGTGTTTTCATCAGCTAGTTGTGGGTCCAAGGAGGTATTGAGGAATATGAACAGAAGCAAACAAGCTTATGTTGGGTCAGGTGAAAGCACAGCTAGCTGGCCGACATGGTGAGGAGCAGAAGTGACATGGGACCTTGCTGGCCAAACTACCAAGGCATGAGGTTCTTATAAGTTCTAGCTTCAACAAGAGACAGTTCAGTTCCTATTTCCTTCATTTTGGGGTGCACAATAATTAGGAGTGCTTTGGGAGTATTAAATGATCAAATTGTGCCCCTTGTCTGTCAGCTGAATGTAAGCTGATTCATTCTTGTGTGACTGTGAGCTGATTTCATATGCACTTCTGTCTTTTCTGGGCAATTGGAGTAGTGATAGAATAATCTAATAATACTGAAATATGGAACAAAGGTCTGTCTTGTATTGCTGCTACTCTTTGGACTATGTTACTGTCGACATTCCTTGTTCAATCTCTGCACTTTTAATAGTTTATCCATGAAGGCATAATAGCAGATTACTATACAGTGCTCGTTTCTTTCAATTATTTCTTTATCAGCAGTGGTCTGTTAAGTTTTCTTTATAATTGCCAATATCAATGCACATGCTAAACCTGCACATTATCACTATAGACATACACCAAAAGGGACATGCTAGTCTGAAATACATGTTCTGCAAAAAATAGAAAATTTCCAGTTAGGAGAATGCTGACTATTTGACAGAATTATTCTGAGAGAGTGAGAAATTTAAGCAAGAGGGAATCTTACGGATACCAGAATTAACTTTTCTGATACAGGAAAAAATGTTGAAATTAATGATTGTTTGTTATATCAAATTGTAATACACCAATTATATTATTGATAGTTAGGACGCAATAAAAATGAAATGTAAGAAACCAGTTTATTTATCTGTTACATCCCAATGTCCCATAACCATCCCAGAAAGATATTTCAGATAAATCAAACAGAACACTATCAGTTTGATCCAAACAACATCAGCCAAACTTGTGGAGGTAAGAAATTAATGACATCGCATAGGAAATGTTTGATATAAATCAGGTTGACCTCCTCCTCCACCTATACATTACAACACTGTGACTGGACTATAGAATGTAATAGATGACTGCCACTGGATAGTACACTTGCTGCAAGCTGCCAACCATGTTGATCTTGCAGAAAATAAATAATTGACTGCTTTGGAGTACTAATGATGTATTTACAATTCAAGGCCACATAAATTTTCAGGTCGAACCAGCATTAAATCAAATGATGATCTGTGTTGCTTGTGAGCTCAAGATTTTGAATGACTCGTATTCCATGGCGCACTCTGGGGATTTACAGGTAGTGCACATCCTGCAGCAGGGTTAACCATATTATTAGCTACAGTTGCAGAGGCACCTATGTGAACTTGTTCATTTCCATGTACCACTGGCAGTCCAATTGCTTGTCGACCATTACTTGGAGTGCTTATGTGAGCATGGTTCGCACTCCATGGAGCAGTCTGCAAATTTGTAGCTAGCGCACTTCCAGAAACAGGGATAGTTATATGACTAGCCACAGCTGCTGAGGTGCCCATGTGTGGTTGTTCATTTCCATGGAAGATTGATTGTCCAACTGTCTGTCGACCAGTGCTCGGGGTATTCATGTGAGCATGGCTTGCTGGCTCACTCACTCCATTACTGTTCATTGCTGAGTATGTCCTCTTCTTGCTAGATCCACTTTCCTCATGTGTAGAGGCATGAACAACTCCAGAGGAAGATGATGGTAGCTCTTGACCACTTAATCGATAATAAATAGATTGAACCGTATCATTTATTTCTTTACCTAACCCATCCTCTGCTAAAATCAATTCCCATACTGATTTTGAAGCTTTGTTGAGTACCTTTGTTCTGCATTGCTATACAGTTGTTAGTATACTTTCATACCTGCAGTTAAAAAATTAGATGAACTTTCCAATTTGCTATGCAATGTAGAACTTTATGACACTATATACTTCTCCAAACATTGATTCCCTTATAGTCCTGCATTCTAAATAGTAAGTCTAAGTAGAAAACTAATACAGAGAATAACTTAAACTGGAAGCACAACAATGAATGGTCACTAGCCCTGAATTCTGGTAAAATCCAATCATGTAAAATATTATATGATAATTGCAATACTAATGATTCATCGCAAATGCCTACAAACACTTAAACCCAAATATCTGAAAGTATGAAAAGCGTGATGGCATCTAATCTACACATACTCTAGCTCCTTGCGCAAGCCATCAAACAGGTCCCTCTTTGACTTTGTCTCGGCCCCAGGAGTATTAAGCACTTTGCTCTTCTCTACCATGGATATTGTTTCTTTTTTTAGCTCTTCCTGCATTTGAAAATTTGAAGTAAATCACTATGATGCAATCAAATTGAAAAAGCAAAGAAATTATGTGCTCTACATGTCAGATTACAGACCACTCTCCCCTTCCAACCACAACAATGCTGGAAATGATATCAAAGATTCTAAACATAAAAATAGTCAAGGTATTAAACCATTAATTCATCTGAAAGTTCTAAAATTCTCCTAAGGAATTAATGCCACGCTCTAAACGAAGAAGACTCCCCCATCCCACCCCACCCCATCAGTGCTGGAAATAATACCCAAAGATACAAGTGACTAAACATATAAAAACGTAAAGGCATTAACTTCAAAAATAGATCCAAATAATATAAAATGAATTGTCCTAAGTTCTACCATTCTCTGATGAAATGAATGGAGCAAATGTTAACCTCCATTACTGCATTCACTCTTGAGAAAATAAAACTTCTGAATTCTGAGACGTACACTTCTAGGTCTCATATTTTCTAGTATGTGACCCACAGCATTGTTTTTCCATTCGTATTGAAACACACTTTGAAGTGCCAAACCTACTTAAGGTTTAATGTATATATCTAATCATTAAATGAAAGTAATCGAAATGGTCATTTTAACATTTTTTCAGACAATACCTCCATTTGTACACACTGTATTCTGACATCATCAAACTGTAAAGCTTGTTCAAAGTTCAACACATTGTTCCATAAAACAGAACAGATATCAAACATTTATCAGAACAGTAAAAGACATGATCAACATTTTACCTCTTGAGTACTTTTGATGGCTTAACATTTACAGTTGCTCATACGGACAACATCCTCAATATCAAACTTAGCTGGGAGGTCAAAACATAAGGCATTAGGGCCACCTTCTTAGTGAATACCCTGAGGATAATATCTGATAAGCTTTTAACTTGAGTTAATGATTTTTTTAAAAGCTATGCTTATCCAAGTGAAGCCACGACAAACTAATTGGTACAAGTGCAAAACCCAAAGGTAATGTTTTTCAGTTGAATCCTTCTGAGATAAGTTGTTTGGTTACTAAAGTTAATGACAGTTGGTTATGGCACAGAAGAGTTTGTCATATAAACTTTGATAATATTGTGAAAGTGAGTAATACTGATGCTGTAAGAGATCTACCAAAGATTGTGAAACCCTCTAACATTATGTGCAAGGAATGTATGATGGTTACACAGAATAAGGGCTCATTTCCTAGCAAGATATTCACTACTTCAGAGAAATTGGAGATAGTTCACACAAACTTGTGTGGACCTACAAAAGCAAAAACATTCTATGGTTAAGGGTACTACATTCTTTTCATTGACGAGTTTACAAGAATGATGTGGGTTGCATTTTTAAGAGAGAAATCAACAGCATTCATCAAGTTTAAGATATTCAAAGCTAAAGTTGAAAATGAATCTGGTACGAAAATCAAATGTTTGAGATCAAATAGAGGAGAATTTACATCAAATCAGTTTAACAACTTTTGTGAAGACAACAGAATTAGAAGACAAGTTTCAGCTCTTAAAACTCCACAGCAGAATGTTATAGCAAAAAGAAGGAATAGAACAGTGAGTGAAGCAGCTAGAGCGATGATGCTAGAAGGTAATGTAGCATATGTTTATTGGAAAGAAGCAGTTACAACAGCTGTATGCACTATGAACACAGTCAAGGAATAGGTAACTCTTTATGAGTTATGGTTTGGTCATTACATCTAATATGAAATACATCAAAATTTTTGGAAGCAAATGTTACATCAAGAGAGAAGATGATATAGGAAAGTTTGATCCTAGAAGTGATGAAGGTATCTTTCTTGGTTATTTATCTTTATCTTTTTATTTCTTTAGTTATTTAGTTTTTATTTCTCTAATCATATCATTACAAAGAACAACATAACTTAACTTTGTTATTGCTCTTTGTGCTTCCTTATTATTTTTTGGTATTTATTTCATCTAGTTAGCTTTTCCTTTTGTTTTTTAATTGCTTTAAAAAAATTGACTTTGTGCTCTTTGTTTTATTGTCTTATTTTTTGAGTTTTTCATTTCCTTGTTTCTTTTTGTGCTCATATTTCCCCCCTTTTTCTCTTTTTATATCTTCTTTTAGTATTATTTATATACTTATTTGGCTTCATTTTTTGCCTTGTTATAGGTTTTCATGTGTCTCCTTGTCTTTATTTATACTGTTTGCTTCATATGTTTGGTTGTCTTTTGTCTTCGTTTATTTTCTAATTAATTTTTTATTTTCCCTCTTGTTGATTTCTGTCATTTTTCTTTCCCTCTCCTCTGCTCTTACGTCTTATCCTACTCAGGAAATTCTTAGTCTTGGTGTAAACCTACTAGGGGGCTACGTCCGAAGATGGCCTTTTATGCTAAGCACTTCCTTGATATTCGGGACAGTATTATTGTGTGCCCTAGCTACTTGTCTAGGCGTAGGTGACATGCCTTACGCATCTCCCTTGGGTCCTTCAAAGTTAGCTCCCACCAGCTTCGGATCCAAACAAATCATCACATTGTCAAAGAGGACCGGATTTGTCATCTATGTACCTTGGCTACAGCTGAGACAGAGATCCATTTCATTTTTCATTGCCCTGCCTACTACGAGATTCGAGGAAGATTCTATTGCTTATTCAAAGAGTGCAATTCCCTCGTGGCCTTTTTCAACTACACGAACCATAAGAGCCTTGCACTATATCTCAAAGAGACCACTGCAGCTCTTATTCCCCCAGAGAGAGGCCTCAATTCAGCTCATCACCACCAATCACTCCAGATCTGTGAGGCCTCGTAGCGGGTGTATTCATCAGTGCCACCCCCCCCCCCCCAACAGTTCTCGGTGGCGACTAGGGGCCCTTGCTTGCCCTAGTCCATACCCTTCAGTGCTTGACTTCTTTCAGCTGAGGAAGGACCCCTAGTCCTTGCCTCGTTGGGTTGTTTGCTCCTTACTTCTTTTATTTCCTGTTTGCTCTTTTCAGACACAGTTTGGTGCTCTTGTGGTTGTCTTTCTTCTTGTACGCTTTTCAATCCCATAGACCCTTGGGTGGTCTTTTATTGGACATTCATAAATTTATTTTATCTTATCTATCCTTCTCTACAACCCGCACATTTTTCATCTCCTTGCTGCTCTCTTGCCTAGATGATGGTTCACAAAGTGTGACCCAAAATGTTGGCTCAAAAAACATGCACACAATCTAAATCCAAAGCAAAAAAGTTAATATGTAATAGCGTTGAACTGCAGAAAACATATATGCATAAAATAGAAACAAAAATGGATTCGATCCAATTCATAGCAGTATTATCATGAGTTTTCTTTCTCAGCATCCAAAAATATATGCATAAAATCAAGGATATATAATAATACCATAGCAGAGACCTTAGATTGCTCCGTTGTTTCTTTAATATTTGCTTGAATGCTTGAAATGTGCGTTGCTTGTCAAAATAGCACTGCCATGATAGCAAAATGATCATAGGATGATAGCTTCATGCTTGATACTTCACAAATGATAAGATACCAGATAATGATAGCTTTATCATAATATGCTCTTGCACATAGATAATGGAGCTCTTCATATTGATTGTGCTAGAGGAAAATAAATGAAAGAAGGATTTTATATATATATGCTTCACTTTGTTAAAGATATGCCCAGAAATAAGGATAACAGCAATAAAACAAAAGTAGGAAAATAGGTAAAAGAAACACGAGACATTTAACCTGGAAAACCCTTCCACTTGAAGGGAAAAATCCAGCCACACCAGAAATTTATCTCTTTTATTGATGGTAAAATGTTCAAGTACAATGCTTTCACTTGATAAAAAATTGTATATGCACACAAAGCAATCTCAAATATATATAGAACTCGAAGGTTTCTCTAATTTCTAAATACAAGACTCTTCATGTTTCCAAACGCATGACACATCTCTCTAAATAGTGTTATCTCATTTATAATCATAAATACATTCTCCAGTTGTTGCCACAATATTATCTCTATTTCAACATATGGAAAAATCGAAGATAAAGATCTTTAGTATGGTACGCACACATAGTTGCAACAAAAAATGTCGATGATAATTCTCATCACATGGATTCTCATTAAAAGATGTTATCCTAGCATAACATATTCGCCATATAAGCACATATATCGGTGATTAGACTTATATCCAGTGGGGTATGTGAGTCTATGTCACACTGGCATGATAGCCATTTATACGAAGTTCTACCTACAAAAGGAATGTCAAAATGTCATTTATACTAGGGTTAACTTAAGATGAGTAAAGCCAGCAAAAGGAGTGTTAGAATATAATAATAATAAATCTAAGTATAATATTCTACCCTCTATCCTAAATCCAACTTTAAAGACATCTCTAGATCAGGTTTCCTAACCCTTGTTATTCGACCGTCTTTTCTAGAGTGCACCCCTCAAGGTTCACATATGCATATGCTGACATCATCAGAATATTCTAGCCATTACATGATTCTCATCTAGCCATTTATACAGGGTTATATTGACCTCTTGCACTGGCATGATAGCCATTTATACAAGGGTAATACTAACCTCTCGCACTAGCACTATGAGGTACCATTCTACTCTAGCCATTTATATGGGGTTGCACAAATTCGTCGCACTAGCACGATAGCCATTTATACGAGGATTATACCAACCTTTCGCATTGGCACGACAGCCATTTATACGAGGATTCTACTAACCTCCCGCACTAGCACTATGAGGTCTCATTATCCCATACTAGCCATTTATATAAGGACGATCCCAATCCCTATACTGGCACTAAGCCATTTATTTAGGGTTAAGCACCATCCCTACATTGGCACTATAGAGGCTTGATCAAATACTTCTCCCATAAAGACCTACATTGATCTCTTCTCTTATAATATATTAATTAGCTTTTCATAATATCAAATTTTTAAATATCATTTCTTTAGGTTGATATAAATTTTAAATCTTAATAATATCAAAACATTAAATAACATTTTTGTAAAATTGTCATTTATAGAAGCATTTATATTCATACATACATAATATCACTTTACCATTACAAATACCTACAACTACCAAATAATATGTTTTCAATATTCCACATCATATTTCCTAATTAATTATCTTATTCCCTAATTTTTTCAATACTAAATTATAGTCCAAGACTATTTAAGTTAATATATAAATATAGTGGGATTACTAAATTTTAGGAACATACCTTGAAAAGTTCCTTATTTTGGTGTTAACCACATTAATCCCTTCCATGGCCCACTCACCCTACAATTTCGATTTTTCCAACTTTCTATTAATTCTCCTACTTCCTTGGATGTATATTCTTCCTTCTTTACTTAGTCCATGCTCTCACTTCGTATTTTTCGGTGTGTGTTGTTCTCGAAATTCACATGACCCACTTTAATAGGATGAGTTTGCACCTTGCAAGTAAGTCTTCATACATATGTGGTGGTTTATTCTTTGTTTTTGTTCGTTATCCTTTTTATTCATATGTCCCTCCCCACTCATTATATGAGTGGGTCCCATGTGACGTGACCCTTCCATGGATCTTTCCATAATTTAAGCTCCTGCTTATTTTGGCAGTGATTTAATACTTTCTTTTTATTATATATTTACTATTATTTAATATTCATTTCAATCATTTATGTTTGTTACTAATGATTTACGCAATATTTATTTTTGATATTTATTTTTGTATTTATTATTAATTAGTAATCAGTAAAAGGTCTCTGCTTAGCCCAGCATCAGTCCCCTGCGTAAATGAAATGAATAGGGCCTACTTATTGTTATAATATTCAAATCCCTAGGAATTTGTCAATATAAAAGAATCTTTCTTCATATTCCATTATTGAATATTCTTCTTCTGTTGATAGGATCGACAATATAACTATATTCAATTAATTTACTTCTATTATTGACCCCATTATTTGGCATCTATCGAATATGTAATAGATAGTTTATTCATTTATTGTTCTATATATTCAACATCAACTATCTCATTAATAATTAACATTTTTCATTCTATCATCTTAACTGTTTGTCATTGTGATTTTATTATGTTACTACTATTTATTTGTCTTTGAAGTTTAATTTTGTTATTATCATTGTTATGTATTATTGAATCTTATTCCTGAGAGGGGTTATCACAAAATTAAAGTCATGGAGTCACACGAATGACTTCCACCATGCCTACTCGCAAAGGGTGGTCCACCATACCTACTTGTAGAGGGTGGAATGAGGGATTTCACCTCAAACTTCTCCCTGAGAAGAATGCATTTCCACCATGCCTCATCGCAGAGGGTGAAACGAGGGCTTTCACCTTAGACTTCTTCCTAAGAAGAACGCATTTCCACCATGCCTCATCGCAAAGGGTGGATCCATCATACCTACTGCAAAGGGTGGAACAAGGGATTTCACCTTGAACTTCTCTCATAGAGAAGAACTCATTAACAAGGGATTGCACCTCGAACTTCTCTCATAGAGGAGAACAGATTAAAAAGGGATTACACCTCGAACTTCTCTCATAGGGAAGAATTCATTAACAACATGCATAGGAATGACTGAAATTCTCTCTCAACAGAGACTCTGTTTCAGCAGGGACAACTCTGATCATCACAATAAGAGAGCTGATGTAACCTCCCTCTGAAGTTGAAACATCTCCTTCTAAATATGTATCATCAAGGTAACATCCTCTATCTCATTGCTTCTTGTTGCACCCTGCAACCAAGAGAGATTAAAATTATATAAACAACCTATCATGCAGAAATACAAAGATCAATGCCAAAAGCATAAAACTATTCTTAGTGATATAACAACAAAAGATATAATCATAAAATGCTTCTCTTTGCAGTGAGCTCTACGAAAGGAAACTGCTGCCTTATATTTGAAGTACGACTAATCAATTTCTTGCACAAGTTGATATTCCTAAAATTTAACATCATGATCTGCACTTCCAGTTATAGACACAGACCCATCTGCCATTTGCACAAGAGACCAAATGGATTCTGGGTGAGATTTTATAATGTTGGAGCATTCACCAACTCCAATATTTCTATTGATCCATCTTTTGTACCAACAACTGCATAACGATTCTCAGGGACAAAAGGGCTGCAAAGTCCATAACCTGCTTCCATTGTACGCAGGCAGGAACAAGTGCTTGGGTTCCAAATTTTCACTGAATTATGATTAGTTGACATAAGTAATGAGTTGTCAGACCTCAATGTAAGACTCCTAATGTCAGTTCCAAGCCCGTGTATTTGTACTGATGACTCCTCACCAACCTCAAACTTCCAATTCAATGTTGTGAAGAAATACTGCTATGGTAGCTTTAAGCCCTTTCATTAGTGGTAGGGGAAAAAAAAAATCAAAACAATTTTATGTTTTGCTTGTAGAATATGAAAAAACTGGAAAAAATCAGAAGCAGACATACCACCAAGATCATTTTCTACATTCTCCACGGGCTCAGTGCCTTCATTGTTAGCTACGTCTGTACCAACTTTCTTCAGAACCTTTCTTCAATGCCTGTTTTTTAGTTTTTACTCAAAACACGAAATTTTTCAACCACCTTCCAACTACTTTGTTTCAGAATGTGATTTTCATCATTCTCTAGATTAGCATCCTTAGTTCCATTGGCAACACTCTCCGATTTAAGCATTTCTTGATGAATTTATCATGCATTTCTTGATCAACTGAGCCAGTGACAAGGAAGCGCACCTCAGGGTCCATGCAAATAGACAAATTTGCAGCATAACTTTATTGCAAGGATGAGCTTTCCAGACTTTAAGCATTTCTTGATGAATTTATCATGCATTTCTTGATCAACTGAGCCAGTGACAAGGAAGCGAACCTCAGGGTCCATGCAAATAGACAAATTTACGGCATAAATTTATTGCAAGGATGAGCTTTCCAGACTCGGATGATGATAAGTTTATGCAAGAACCACTTGAATTCTTCGAAACGCAAAATTTGGAGTTGTGCAAGAACCACTTGAATTCTTCGAAACGCATAATTTGGAGTTGGAATCAACATCGCTGTACCAAAATTAAAATGACACAATATAAGTGGTGTCACTAATGAGAGGTAAGAAGAACGACACCACTGAAAAAAATAATGATACGAGTGAAAGACATGGCAGACATAACAGAGACCACAGGCCACAATGCCATGTCATTGGCTGAAAAAGAAAATGTATATGAAAAGATTGAGATAGCATTGGTTGTTAATACACAGAGATAACCTTTCTGACATTACAGGACTCGACTTATGCCAACAATCCCACGCATGATACCAACACCGTAGAGAGTAATAAAAAATTAATTAAACATGATGTCGATACAATTATAAAACAAAACAGCCAAAATCTGGAATGAAACCAACATGACATAAAAATGATGAATAACGGCATATGAAAGTAATGATAAAGTTTTTAATTAAATACAATTTCGCTGGGAGACAAACCACAAGGGAAATACAAAGAAGTGTAACTAGATACAAGCAAAGGCCCAAAAAACAACATTATACCAAAATACATCGACAAGACCAAAATAAAACATCGCCAAAATAAATGAAGACAATTTTGAATTTATTTAATGTAATCATCATCAGTAACATGATGTAACATAGGAAAGGTAATATGACAAGGCGCCAGCAACAAAGGTCTGATGTCAAGAATAAAGATGTGAACATGGTTCCAGGCAAGCACACAAATGAGATGTAGGAACATAGACATATACAGTATATGTAGAAACAGTAGATATAGAAAGGAGAAACAACTCCTGATCAATTGCAAACAGAATCAATATATATATATAACCAGACCCTCATTGCAGATAAGTCTAAGACGGATCAACATTCCCTCATGAGTTGTTATCAACTAGGCTCTAATACCATGTTAGAGATATGCCCAGAAATAATGATAACAACAATAAAACAAAAGTAGAAAAATAAGTACAAGAAACACAAGACATTTATCCTGGAAAAACCCTTCCACTTGAAGGGAAAACCAAACCACACCAAGAATAAATCTCTTTTATTGATAATAAAATGTTCAAGTACAATGCTTTCACTTGATACAAAATTGTGTATGCACACAAAACAATCTCAAGTTCATATAGAACTTGAAGGTCTCTTTAAGTTCCAAATACAAGATTCTTCATGTTTCCAAACACGACTCTTCACATGACACGTCTTTTAAAAGAATATTATCATAAATATATTCTCCAGCTGTTGACACAATATTATCTCTATCTCAACATATGGTAAAATCAGAGATAAAGATCTCCATCACAGCTACAATTTTCAACACACTTGACATTTGATCAGTGGTGAAAATTAATTAGAAAGATCAATGGACAAGAAAAAAATAGGATAGGGTGGAACCTTAAAGTATCACATGCATAGAAGGAATAAATACAATGTTTATTTTATTTATTTTTGGTAAGAAATTTAGAAATAAGTGTCAGGTTGTTAGCTAATCAAATAATTTCTGTTATTTGATTATACTAGATCCAAAATAAAAATTAGTTAAATAAATTTTGATGGAAAATAATGAATAAATTAAGTAACTAAAAATTATTTAATTATTCTAGATGAAACGAAAAAATATTAATTTTAGAAATGTAAAATTAAGAAAGTTGCTATGGATACCCATTGGAAAAACATCAGCTCAACAATGGCATAAAAACCAGAATGGGTTTGGCCTAGTTTATAGTAGGCATATTATAACACTTCACACATTTGGAATTAAGAGAGCCACATATCTCCTCAGAACCTGACATCACACAAACATTGTGTCTGAACAAACATAGAAAACAAAGAAAGCTCTGCCCAATTGCTGGTAGTCATGTCAAAACTCATAGCAGATATATCATAGCATTTTGTACATGTAGGATTATTAGAGTTATGACAGCTACAGGCCTCCTGATGCTATTACATGGAACAAACATAGTGTCCAGAAGCTTGAGTGGATTTGGCCTAACTCATATTAGGCATCACATCAACTTTGTGTCATGAAGAGAGTTACAGCCCCCCCCAGGAGGTGTGCAGTCACAAAAACATTGTGCTCAACAACATTAAAACAGAATAGTTTTGGCCTAGTTCACTGTGGATATACAAAAAGACCTTGAGTAACAAAGAGGAGTTACAGGCCTTATGGCAGTGTACAATCGCACAATATTATCCACTAACAACATTGAAAACAGCATGAACTTCTAATTGATAGCGAGTATATCACTAATTCTCATATTACTGAAATTATGGAAGTTGTAGCCTGGTGAGCACCAGAATATAAACATTGTATCTGGCGATAGCATTAAAACAATGTGAGTTTACCCTCATTCATAGTGTATATACTATTAAAAAAAATCATAATGCTGGAAACTCAGAAAATTAAAGAGATGTAACTTCTAATTGTGTATTCTATTGACTATATTTGATTCTCATACATTTGAAATGAGAATAGTAGTTTTTCTCATATATTTGATTCTTGCACAATTTAAATTTTGAATATATTGTTTTGATTCTCATACAAAGGTAAGAAGCAAACAAAATTAAAGGGGAAAAATATTGTTTTTAATGCCATGAAACATCCCCTGCCATTTGATGACGGTTTGTCATCCTGTGGACATCCCCTCGTCGTTTTGGAGACAGCTAGCAGTCCCCAAACAGAAACAGACGTTTCCTAGCATTTCAGAGGGTTAAGCAGGTATGGAGAACAGCAAGGGGATGTCCCCTCGGTGTCCCCCCATTCCCATAATGGCTAGGGGACGAGGATGCCAGGTTTTGGGGCCGGCTACGCATCCCCGTGATCTTTGGAAACAACATTTAAACATAAAATGCATTTATACTAGTGGGTTTGGCTTGACATTGTGTGCAATCCAATACTGATTTCAGATTTGTATATTAAAACTAATACTTTGAAACCTCAAATACTAAAAGATTAAAACCCAGAAAACAAAAGTAGTACGTACATTTGTCTTAAGTTGATTGATGATCTTAGCTCTGAAAGCATCGAAGGTGCCATCATTCATAAGAGATGAAAGAACATCTTGTGGTGTAACTGGAGACCCCATCAGGATCACCACCTGATTGCAGCCTTCTGCACAGAAAGAAAAATTAAAATTTGCAATAGGTTATCATTTTAACCTGGGAAAAAGGCTAAGGGAAAAAAAAGGGACATGTCCTAATGAGACTACGGAGTACAAAAATATTACTACTGGCACAATTTGATGACACTTGTTTTCGGTTTGATTCTGGTCTCCATAAGTTTGCAGGATACTTCCAATATTTAGTCAGAATTGATTATCATTCTTTGCAATTATGCCGTTATCTATGAAATGGGAAATAAACTTGAATCTAGTGTCTAACTTATGCTAAATATATAAGAGCTGCAGAGAAGCCAACTTCCTGTCGGAGACTACAAGAACGGATTAATTTCGGTTCTGTTTGAATTGTAGTAAAATGAAACGTCGTTATGTTTTTGCTTGAATTGTAATACCACGAGACAATATTTTTGAATTACAGTAGGAGGGGACATTTTTTTTTTGCAGTAAAGAAGAAATAATTTTTTTGAATTGTATAGGAGATATTGTACATAATACACATGTTAAAATCACTTTTCAAATGAAAGATTGATTTAGCACGACTATTCAACTTAATATTCTATGAAGAAACACAGCTCCCATCAAAATGCAGCAAATCAAGAGCCAATGTGTCCTCATAAAGGCTTTAAAATGTGATATCTTTTATTGGAAATGCACTTGTTTTCATGTCTCCTCAAAATATTTGAACACTTATTAGAGAAAGAAGGGAACCAGAATTTCCAAAAAGCAAACTAGCAACCATGCAAAAAGCTACCAGTCCTAATTCAAATAAACATGCTGCTGCTCTCAACGATTCCCTTCAACCAATCAGGATTGAAGATGAGGACCCTGCCTTACTGCACAATAGCCCTATTGATAGATGATAGTAGATACATCAAAACACTTAACACAGTTCCCCCTGAGCATCACCTAGATCCAGTGAGCGCTAAGTGTTCCATTTATTCTCACAAGAGATGGATTCATGTGTGAATCACTAATCATGAAACATGTGTCAATGAGTTTGACTCAAAAACTACACAGTTAAATCCCGATAGCAATATCACAGTAGTTCCCCTCAATAAGTAGGACATATTTTCCACAGCAAGTCAAATTATGATATTGCTATCAGAACTTAACCGTGTGTAGTTTTTTGAGTCGCACTCGGACTGGAGTAGTATTGGGATGGGTGACCTCCCGGGAAGTCCCAGTGCTTCACCTCTCTGAGCATCACCTAGATCCAATGACTGTTAAGTGTTCCATTCATTCTCATGGGAGATGGGTTCTCTAAACCACCACTCATGAAATATGAGTCAATGAGTTTGACTCAAAATACTACACAGTTAAATCTTGACAACAATATCATAATAGTTCCCTCGTTGAAGATTGTAGCTGCAATAGAGATCTTTATCTTTGTTATTATGAAATAGAAAAATGTTTGCTATGACCATTATGGTCATCTTCAGCTGAAAAAGACAGTTGTGATAATATTAAGATACTATTCTATAAAAAGACATGTCATACGTCGTGCGAAGAGGCATGCGTACGGTAATATGAAGTTTGAATATTTGGAAATATGAAGGGCCTTGCATTTGGGATTTGACAAAATCTTCATGTGTAAGATGAAGAGTCTAAATGCAATCCATTTATGTGATTGCTTGGTGTATTGTATGATCATTAACTGAAAGTTTTGTACTTGAACATTTCTTTATCAATAAAAGAGATATTTTGCTCGTGTGGCTGGGTTTTTCCCTTCAAGTGGAAGGGTTTTCCCAGGATAATTCCTCGTGTCTTTTGTACCTATTTTTGTTTTGCTTTATTGCTGATTATCCTAATTTCTGGTCAAAACTTAACATGGTATGAGAGCCTAGTTCTGCTAACAGTTGTAAAGAAGAATGTATTAGGTTATTTGTGTAACATTATCTGAGCTTATTGATTGTGATCTAAGTCAGGTCAGTGTTGTCTAAAAGTTCCTTCTATTTTGTTGAAGTCTGGGGCTGGAGTATCTCAGCTTCATATACATGCCATCTTGCACCTGCTAGACATTATGTTCATGTTTCTTTCGTGTTCTATTTTTCAACATATTCATATTGCATCATCGGGAGATGCAATATGTCAGGAATAATATTTCATTTTGACAGAAACTACACCAACAATTTGATGTTTTTAGTGTCCTTTATGGAGCCTGATGATTCACCCTTTGGAGGCTTCATTCGTATTATTGTGTGCAGGATTATGTGAAGGAAAAGAATGAATTAATTTTGAATATAATCTTCCGTGACATATGAGTCACTGTAAATGGAAAGAATGGGCTCTCCTTGCTGATGTCAGTCCTAAGATATTTGATAAGTTTTCTTCACCGTGGCAACACTACAGCTGTTAATTATTTCTGGACAGGTTGTGCTCTTCACTCACGGTCAGTTATCTTGAGTACATGAACGATATCTTGTAACTGACAATCACCTGTTGATATTGACAAAACCTCTTCACAATATTGGGCTCATGTTTAAGCTGGGTTATTCACAGGCCACACTTTTACGAGTATATATATATATATATATCTTCACAAAAATATTGGGCTCATGTTTAAGCTGGGTTATTCACAGGCCACACGTTTACAAGGATATAGATATAATAAAGGCTTAGTGTTTGCCGGAAGGTAGAAAGTCACCTTTATTATTTGTCACTGTCTAGTCATACAGCATCGTGTGATAGGATGGGTATGGGGATGGCATGTAATGCGAGTGGTATCCTGGCACTGTGTCCTGCCTGTTGCAGAGCTATGGTGACAAGTGCTGCAAAATAAAGGGCTAATCAGAATCAGGGAGGGTATTGTGAGCTGCATCAAATGCCTTGATGAGGTCGAGTTATTCATAAGTTGGTAGCATCGTTCAGGAGTGGCTTGGGAAACAGTCAACCAGGTGTTGTCGCAAACATCATTTATTGTAAGCTGTTTTTGCTTACTCGATGTCGAGGAGAAGTCTGTAACTGGCGATCTTATTTGTTTGTGGAATCATGTGTTCTCTCAGATGGTTCATCATTTTCTTTTGGCATTTATTTTTTAATTAATTTCAGTTTGTTCATATGCTGGATGAGCGATACGGTTTAGCACAGGCTACTCATCGATTAGCTGTTTTCTCTCAAACGGATCCTAAGCAACTATTGGAGGATGGAATCCGAAAAGAGCTCGCAGGAGAAATCGATGAGACACTGCTTACTGCCCTTGTATTTAATTCTACTATCTTAGAACAGTACCAGGTATTGACGTCTTCATATTGCCAGCTCATGCTTTCGTATCTGGTTTGTCAGATTTTTTATGCTCCTGTAGACAGCATATGTTATAGACCTCTTTGAATTCATGGAATGCGAAGTGGTTCTCTTGCAGGAGTTATGGTTTATGCAAAGAAACTCCTCCGTTGTTTTCTTTCCTCATCATATGTTCGTGGTTGCAGTTGTTTTGGACATGTTTGTATATTTTTCAGTGTGTACCAAATTAATCAATTTGTATAATTCAATTCGTCTACTTGCTATCTGAAACAAAAAAATAAGTCTTTGGTTTTCAACTTTTTGTTATCCGTGGCAGAGGCCAAATCCTCTACCATGCTCGGTTAAAAGGGGTAACTCTGTAAATTAATAAATTTGTCTTTATGCTCTCCTATGTTTTCTTTGATATGCATATTGACAAGAAAGAGCTCATGTTGTAGCAAACACGGGTTCACTAAAATTAAATTCCATCTGTGGGGTCTCCGGCTATTGTTTTACAGTCTTTCGACTTATTTTTTCTCTTGAAATAATATTCTGGTGGGTTGATTAAATTGTGCTCTGACTGGAGTTGACATTCTGTGGAATTAGTGTTAGCTTCATATATATATATATATATATTCGCTGACTTACCAGTTTTCAGTTTTACATTTATCTTTTGTGTAGCCTTTGTATTGACTGTTGCATTAGTATATGTCTTTTACACGGGTTCACTAAAATTAAATTTTCATCTGTGGGGTCTCTGGCTATTGTTTTACAGTCTTTTGACTTATTTTTTCTCTTGAAATAATATTCTGGTGGGTTGATTGAATTGTGCTCTGACTGGAGTTGAAATTCTGTGGAATTAGTGTTAGCTTCTTATATATATTCACTGACTTTCAACCAGTTTTCAGTTTTACATTATCTTTTGTGTAGCCTTTGTATTGACTGTTGCATTAGTATATGTCTTTTGTATTGTCAAAAGAGGACTCCATCTTGTGGAAAATAAGAAAGAACAGAATATAATGGACTGTCGACTGGCAACAACATAGAAATAAGAATTCTATCACTATATCTTGAATATTGAACTTATGTTACAACACTTGATTAGTGTTTTCTTTGAGAATTAATCTCTATATATCTCTTTATGATAGATTGATTTTACGAATTATTATTAATCTCTCCTCGTTGGAGGATGCATCAATGAAACGATGAGAGAATCATGAACATGAGGATGTTGCATGTAGAGACTAAATCAATGACTCAGAGGAAGTAGATTCAACTTCAGCGGGAGGTTATGTGACAAAGAGAGATGCCTAATCCTTTGCTAGCTTGTGAGAGAATGTAACTACTAAAGCTCACTATTTGGTCAAACAAGATTCAGCTATCTTATTGAGGTAAACAAAGCCATCCTTGTTGAGAGGAAGTCTCCATTGAGAGACAATCTCAGTCTTTCTTATACATGTTGGAAATCCATTCTTCTTTGGGATAAGTTTTGAGGTGAAAGACCTCGTTCCACCCTCTGCGAGTAGGTCTGGTGGACCACCCTTTATGAGTAGGCATGGTGGAAATGCATTCTTCTCTGGGAAAGGTTTGAGGTGAAAGCCCTCGTTCCACCCTCTACAAGTAGGTATGGTGGACCACCCTCTGCGAATAGGCATGGTGGAAATGCATTCTTCTCCAGGAGAGGTTTGAAGTGAAAGCCTTCATTCCACCCTCTGCGAGTAGGTATGGTGGATCACCCTCTACGAGTAGGCATGGTGAAGATCATGTGTGTGACTCCATGACTATAATTTATTATGAATTATGTTATGCTGAGATAATGTGTTATGTGATGTGAATTTATCATCTTTGGTTGCAGCTATATGTGCCTTCCTTACTAAAGATCTCTCACTTGGTTCCTTCAGAGTTGGATCCCACTGGCATAGGTACCAGACTAACCATCACATCAACAGAAAGGACTGTACTTGTCATTTATGTGCCTTGGTGGAGACAGACACAGAGATTCACTTCATCTTTCAATGTCCCATCTACTATGAGATTAGAGGGAGGTTTCACTATCTTTTACAAGATTGCAGGTCCTTGTTGGCCTCTTTTAGTTACATTGACCAGCATTGGCTAGCACTCTATCTTCGAGAGGCCATTCAGCTTCGAAAGCAGCTACTTTTTCCTCAACACCAGGCTTTGGATTATCGTATCACTGACTTCTATGCGCCCATTGTTTTCCCTCGTGGGATAACAAAGATTAGTTGTATACAGCAAGTAAAGTATTTAACACAAAATGTAAAGAGAACACAGTAGTATTATATTCATTGATCGGTTACCATACACAAAATGTATTCCATACAACCATGTCCGGATCAAAAGGAACAATGCATACATATAGTGTCTGAGAGGGTGCAAGGCGAACCATCGCATCTGCGTTAACTCCCTCAGGTAGACCAATTATCTAACTACCCAATTTCCGGACGACATCATCCCCCCAAAAGAAAGGGTCATCTTTTGACGACTTACAAAATTGGCGACAACTACTAAGTACACCAAAAACATAAACTAGGAGGGAGGAGGTTGCATCACTGAAGTGTCCAATATCCTTTGCAGCTCATAGACTTGGTCTGTGCGAATGCGTAAATTGTTTTGTCCTCGAACTGATCTCCACAGCTTCCTTCAGCAAAAGTGTCGCCTCCATAGCCCGTGCTTCCTTTTGTGCATAGGCTGTCCTACTCGTCATCACTTCGGCTCTGGCCTCCTCTAACTCCTTTTCGGCCCTTTCCTTATCCTATAAGAGCATTGCTTGCTCTGCTGCCCAATTTTCCTTCTGCTTAGCCAACTAATTAGCTAACTCCTCTCAAGACGTTGCCCTCTATAGACCTCTCAGCCACCACTAGTAAGTGACTTTGCCCTCTCTAGACCTCTCAGCCGCTACTATCTCCAACACACCCTCTAGAGTCTTAAGGTATGCCATCGTTCTCTCAATATCTAAACCGTAGTCTATCTTGTCCTCTTCTGCCTGCTCAACCTGTAGTGCGGCATCCACCTCCATTCCTCCTGTTGCAGCCATTTCCACATCTGGTGCGACCTCCTCATCACCTGGTGATTCCTCGGACCATGGAATCCCCATATCCTCCTGTTATGCTACAATCGTTGGTGTTCTTGCCAAGACATCTTCCCTTCTTGGAGATTGAATGGAGGGTCCTACTTTTGCAAGGGTGAGTCCGAACTACTGTCGTAAAAACGTGTTGGCACGGTCCATCACCTAGATGTCCACTACCTCTGGCTGAGCCATATGCATTGGTTTGGTCAATGAAGTGGAATGAACAGAACCACTGCCTCCGTACCAATCACCTCCAACTTGACATGTGGTTCAGGTGATGTACTCCCTTCTATCTCCAGAATGTACATTGCTTCACCCTCCTAATGCATATCTATTGCCCCTTTTGTTGGGACCCTATCAACCACAACTACGTCGGCCTCATCCTAAACTACTGGGGTTGTATCACCTTCCTATGGTACTAGTTGGCTCTCCTTCTCAAGGCCTTCCACCAAGGATGTCACTTCAATAATTTATGTCCCCATCTCTGTCTCCCCTACCATTGTAGGAACTATTTGTGTTGTCCCCATTGCTTTGGTCCCGAGAACTAAGTAAGCCCTCGTAGTCATCACTGATGGTGGCGTCATATCAATTGGTGCTCTCATCTCGTTGAATGGTAAAATGGAAGGCGTGGAAATGGTAGGCACTAAGTGTGTCGAAGCAAGTAACATAAGGGGTGTGAAAAATGGTCGAGGTGCCGACACTGCCTCCGTTTCACCGTTTGTGTCCTCCTCTGCCGAAGTAGTGCCCCCCTGCAAAGCACTCTCACTACTCTTCGCGGTATCCTCCCTTCTGTTGTCTGTGTCGCCATGGGTGTCTAACTCTTGACTCACCCTCTTCTATCCAGTCGTCATTCCACTGGTATCCAAATGTCCGCAGTAAAATATTAGAGGCTACCCTGGCACCAACTTTCCCTTGGGCGGTACCTCCAACATGTCGGTAGGAATCTGGTGGAGTGTAGCTTCCAAGAACAACCCGACGGCATAGTGAGGCATGTAGAAAGTATGATGTTGCAATGACATGAACTCGTACATTCTATTAGCCAACATAGGATGCCCAATCATACACCAATCCATTCGTGAGACCATAAAAACTATTTGCAACAAAGCAATGTCTAAGGCTCAACTTGCTCCCGCAATCGACTCTTCAACACATCAAGAATACAGCACCACAACTCTTCTCTAATGAACTCTCGTCGCATTCCTCTACTTCTTGTTCCCTTTACCACGGAGTCAAACTTTGTTGGAGTGAATTCTCAAGCAACCATCTTGATCCAATGCTATTTCTGTTCCTGTGAGAGCTTCTGATTCTTTATTTCTACTTTTTGTCCTCCTTGCCCTAGGATACCAAAAAATGTCGTGAAATTTGTGACGCTGAAAGAGACAGTGATAGGATGCTTCCTATATTAAAATGAGTAGCTCTTATTATGGCTGTTATATGCTTCAATCATCACTCTAATGATATGTTCAAAAGGACAAATAGAGAATACTAGCATCTGAATTGCCCAATGCACCTATACCCATTGCAATATCAGCTTTACCATGTCTGTATTAGGTGTTCCCCGCTACCATCGCCGGCATTCGAGCCCATTAAGCCCCTCAAACTGAACTTTCATGTGTGTAATTTACTCTTTTTGCGAAGCTTGTTGAACCTTGGGACAAACCTTCTTACTCCTGGAAGTTGCTTCTTGTATTTGGCCTACAACTCGAACACCTGAGGATAAAACTCTACCATTCTTGTCCATGCTCAAACTGTCAGCTTCCTATTGATCCTTCCAACGCCTTCTCTTATTTGTTGAATGCATATTATAACTGCTTCTTGTTTTGGCGTTATGCAAAAACATGGTTAGGGCTTGAGGCCACTGTCGCATTGTTTCTATGGTGTTGTGCAATGCAATACCTTTTCATCTACAATCTCCCCTTCGATCATAAGTTGTGTCTTCAATACTCCTATGCAACTCATTTCCTCTCCCTGGAGACTTTCGTCAAACTATAGTTGTGTCTCGGTGGCTCTCACCTTTTTCTATTTGATTTGTGTTTGCTTTGTTTCCACAAGAAGTCATTTCCCTTCATCGGGTCTTTTGTCTTTTCCTCGGTGCTTCTTTCCCTAGTAGCTTTTATTTAACTATGTTTTCGAAAAGCTCTCACCTTGCTATGACGTCAATCTGCAGGGACTTAAACTTATCTCTACTTGCCTTCCGCAGTTTTTCTCAATGTTTCTACGGCCTTCTATATGCGTTCCGTAGGGAAATGGAAGGTGTAAACTTCTCAAGGATGTCAAGGATTTCTCTCCCATCGAGCATCCATAACTTCATAGCCTTATTAGCTACAACTTCTCAAAGTTTATAGGGGCTTAGCCATTTCAAAATAAATTTGCCCGGCTTAATTTCATTTCGCCTATTAAACTTCAATACCAATTGACTGGGTGTAAACTTCATCTGTCGGAGGTGTTGTCGTGCCAGAGTTTCCTCTGTTGTTGTGCTACATCCATGGCCAACTGAGCGATTGCCCTTTTCTCGTCCAACTTGTTTAGGGCATCAAGTCTCTCCCTCAAACTCTCCATGTCACCAAGTTTGTTATCAATAGTTGTCCGCAGGCTAGGAGCCACGAATTCGGTAGGTGCCACTGCCTCTTGTTCGTAATGAGCTGGAAGGGTGTCTGCCCCATGCTCATCTTATAGGAAATACGGTAGGCCCACAACATCGAAGGTGATTTCTCTTCCATGTCTTCACTTTCAACTCTACAGGACTTAAAAATAACTCCCACCAAGATTTTATTAGTTGCTTCAGCCTAGTCGTTGGCCTGAGGATAGTATGGACTCGACAATGTATGGAAAATTTTGAATTAAATGGTTAGGAGCTTAATAACATGATTGACAGAATGACCATCCCTGTCACTCGTCAATTGAATTGAAATGTCATACCTTGATATAATCTGTTCATAAATGAATTTTGCAATGCTTAGTGCTGAATTGTCTGGCAATGCACGTGCTTTAACCCATTTTGTTAAGTACTCAATGGCCACTACACTATACCGACATCACCAGGCATGACTAGCTTTTAGAGCTCCGACAAAATCCAACCCCCATCTTTCAAATAGCCCCTGGACATGGGAAGGGTTGAGTGGCATAAAGTCCCACTGAAGAGGTTTTCCTGCTCATTGGCAAGTATCGCATGCGACAACCCATTCTCTTGCATCATTGTACAAAGTTGGCCACCATAAGCCTATTAATAGTACCTTCCTCGTTGTCATATCAGGACCCATATGTCCCCCTGTTGGTCCTTCGTGAGCTTCACTAAGCACACTTGGTACTTCCTCTTCCATCACGCATTACCTAAGCGCTTGGTCTTGACCCATTCTATATGACATATCATTAGAGTGATTCATTATTAGTTGGAAAGTCCTACTCCTGAGGACCAACTTCATTCCCCTAGAGGCATGTCCCGAGGAAACTGGGTTGTAGACAGATACTCCCCTATACTTGTATACCACATAGGGAGTACAGCAATACGAAACAGATGTGTCTGGGAAGTCATCATTTACTCCAATAGGTGGTTCGCCAGACGTAATACGTGATAGTTGGTCGGCGATCACATGACTATGTCTCAGTCATACGATAAACTTGAATGTGAACTCTTGAAGTAAGAGAAGCCATCAGCTTACCCTTCCCTGAATAATGGGTTTATTGACCAAGTACATGAGGGCCTAGTGGTCCACATAAAAAGTAAATGGCATCACCAATAAGTAGTGCCTGAATTTCTGGACAGAAAAAACCATTCCAAGGGCCTCCCGTTCTATAGTGTTGTAATTCTTCTCCACATTCGACAATAACCTACTTGCGAAATATATTGCATGATTTAGTCTATGCGCTCCTTCCAAAGTCAAGATGACCCCGATGACATAAATTTACACATCCACGTGCACATGAAATTCTTTATACCAATTAGGGAACACCAGAATAGGAGCACCTGGCAACCTTGACTTCAATTCCTCGTAGGCCTCCCCTTGTTCCTTCTCCCAAACGTACGGCTCCCCCTTCCTCGTGAGCCCGTCTAGCGGAAATGTAATTTGTGCAAAGTTCTTGATGAACTGGTGGTAGTATCCGATGTGACTGAGGAAAGATTTGATGCCAGTCACATTCGAAGGAGCCTCCATCTCGACTATTACCCACACTTTATTGGGATCTATTTTCAGTCATGCCTTGCATACTATGTGCCCAAGCAACTTCCCTTATGGCACCATAAACTGACAATTCTTTGGGTTAAGTGCCAAACAAGCTCGTCGACACCGTTCTATACTCTCCTAATGTAGCAATATGCTTGTCCTCCCCACTAAATATGGACCAGTAGTCCTAAAACGCTTTAAAGTTTCCCGTGGACATCTTGTCAAAGATGTGTAGAATGATGTGTTGAAAGGGTGTCGGTGCATTACAGAAGCCGAAGGGCATCCTATTGTATGCATATACACCATCCTCCACTACGAAGGTTGTTTTCAATTTGTCTTCCTCCGTAATGGATATTTGGTTATATTCGGAAAACCCATCCATAAACAAATAAATCTCATGGCCCACTGCTTCCTCTAGGATGTTGTCAGTGAACGAAATGGGAAACGGGTCCTTAATAGTTACTACATTAAGACATCAGAAATCCACACAAATGCGGATCTAATTTGCTTCCTTCTTTAAGGGGATCACAATGGGTGAAACCCACTCACTCATCTCCACCCAAAAGATAATACCTACCTCCAACATCTATTCAATTTCAGCTTCTACCCTTGCAGCATAATTCTTGTTCATCTTGTACGGCCTTTTCTACATAGGTTCGGCTCCAAGAACCAGGGGAATTCGGTGTACGCATAACTCCGGAGGTACACCCTTCAAATCTTTGTAAGTTTAGGCGAAGACGTCTTTGTACTCTATAAAGATTTTGAATGCCGTCGTCTTTAATACCAGATTCAAGTCATCCCCTGTCAGGATGACTTTTGGGTTATGCTCGTCTCTGAGGTTTATCTCCTTCAGCTTCGCCTCTTTGTATCGTATCAGTTCATCCTTGCAGAACTGATGGATAGGATTCTCCTCTACTCGTGCCTCGCCTTCCTTGTATTCTTTGTATTCCCGATGGAACTCAATTGGATCTTCCTCGATCTCGAGCACATTACATGATGGAGGGAATAGTTCGTAATCACTCATTTGTCAATGGAATAGGCCATCCATAGAATTTGTATCAACCTCCAACTCTAGTACCCCTTCGTCATTGGGCTCCATACTCCTTTTCCCTTTATCTCCTCAATCGTCAGAGTCCAAATCTGAGGAAGATGCCATTTACTCTCCTACCATTTGCATTTTGAAGTCCATCACAAAATTTCTTCCCCTCTTCTCAAATGACAAGGTATTTTTCTTCCAATTATGATTTGCCTTGGCCATCACCAGTCATCCTCTCCCAAGGATGGCACATCCCTTCCATTTGAGAGGGATTACTACGAAGTCCAATGTGAAGGGTTGTGTTTCGATTATTACTTGTTGCACCATTAACATTTCGAGGGGTTTGATGCCATGTTGGTTAGCCCCAGCCCCCAATAAGTTGATGGTTGGCAGCCAGAGCATCAGCTTACCCAAACTCTTCCAAGTCTCTTCAGGTAGGACATTTACCCCTGACCCACCATCAACAATTGTGTTCGTCAACATAGTGCCCAAGATGTCCATCACCACTACTGTCGTGTTTTGTCTGTTGTTGACAGTATCATAGGGTCTGTTGTGGAACTGCCAAAAACCTCTATCCGTCCCAATGTACTCATTGGGATGGTTAGGTTGTTGAACAAAGTTGCTTTTAGATGTGACATCGTTTCCAATAGGTCCCTGACCTTCACCGGTATCTCCAATTGCATCATCTGCTTCAAGATATTTTGTTCTACTATGGCTCGAGTAGAAGAACCAGAGGTACCATTTAGGTTCCTTCCCTGTACTTCCTTCTCAATCTCGACCTTCGCCTCGAGTACCCTTTGTTTCTCCATTCGAAGGTTAGAATATGTGGCCTTCTTTGCTTTGTTGACAGTAAGTATCATAGGGTCCGCTACAGAATCGCCACGAACCTCTATCCATCCCAATGTACTCATTGGGATGGTTGGGCTGTTAGACAAGGTTGCTTTTAAATGTGGCATCGTTTCCAATAGGTCCCTGACCTTCACCAATATCTCCAATTGCATCATCTGCCTCAAGATATTTTGTTCTGCTATGGCTCGAGTAGAAGAACCAGAGGTATCATTTAGGTCCCTTCGAACTTGTACTTCTTTCTCAATCTCGTCCTTTGCCTCAAGTACCCTTTTTTTCTCCGTACAAAGGTTAGGATATGTGGCCTTCTTTGCTTGTGCTTGTGTAATTGCCAAGATGTCTTCCTTTCTGTCTCTTGTTTCCACGTTGATGAGGTTGCACCCATGCTTCGGGCAATTGGCCTCCTCGTGGCCCCTCGATTCACACCACTTACACAACTTCTGTGGATTTTCCTCCTTGCAATCTCAGGCAAAGTGTCCCCACTAATTGCAATTTTTGCATTGTATCATTGACCTTCCCTTTGCATCATACTAGATCCAAGAGCGATTACTATTATTTCCTCTGCCTCCCTGTCCATTATTGATGTAGCCGCCTGATGATGCAGTATTATTATTATTCTATTGAACCCTTGCTCCAGATGTGGAAGGTTGTTCCTAGGTGAACAACACTTGTTGGTTTCTAACCGTCAAATTATAGGGGCATTCTTTGGTGGAATGTCTCACAATCTGACAGATGTCCAAAAAGATTTCTTCAGACAAGAATTTTTCGTTTGTCCGGCTTCCTTGCAGTCCATAGACCACACCTCATACTCCTCGGTTTTGCTTGATCCTCCTTTAGTTGCCTTAAGTCCCTTCATCATCGTCTGGAGATCTTTTGTAGGCATGCACTTTCTTACTTGACTCCTCACTACTTTCCTCCGAGGACTCACCATCCAACAACTTAATTTTCTTGGAAGTCTTACATTTTCTTTCCAGGTCCATTGCACAATTATATGCATTATCGTATGATGTCAGGGGTATGTTCATCTTCTTTCAAAGGGAAGTTTTTAGTCCTTTGACAAACCACCACTTCTTCAATTCATCAGCTGGGGCAAATTCCATTTTCTCCATTTGTTCCTTTAGTCGTCGCCCATGGGCTCTAATAGACTCATTCTTCCCCTGTTTTGTGTTGTAGATCTCGGCAAAGGATCTCGTTGTCATCTCTTAGTAGTTTGAATTCTGTTTGGAACTCTATCTTCAGTGCCTCCCATGTTATCAAACCAGTTTTATCTACGTCAAAATACCAATCAATGGCTCCTCCCCTTAATGTGGCAGGAAATTGTTTCATCCACTCATCCTGATCGGTGACACCATTAGTGGCCCATATGGTTTCGCAAGTTCGGCAATGGCGGACAGGATCCTCCTTTTCCTGGCCCGTGAACTTGGGCAATTTTTGTTTGCTCCCAACCATGATTGCTGATTGTACCACCCTCTGTACTACCGGTGGTGTTGCTGATTGCATCGGTGCATTAGACTACACACCTGCATTATGTTAAATTGTAGCTTCTGTCGGATTGAACTGTCTTAGAGTTAATCCTTTCTATGGTTATTGTTAATCATTAATTATACATACTCTAATAGATCTATATATATATATATATATATATATTGATTGTATGCTATATATATTATATATAATATATTATATGCTATATATTATATATAATATAGATATGTTATAATTAATAATGTTTTAATTAATGATTAATTAATACATATAGCCATAGAGACATGTCTCTTCACAAGACATGCCTCTTGAAGATATATTTATCTATCTTGGAAATCTGCAATTGAAACACATAGAATTACAACAATGTTATTACATTTGCAAAGATCCTAAATCTAACATGGTATCAGAGCCAGGTTGCAAATGTAGGATAGAGAGATGCATCTTCATCCACTGATTAATATAGATGATCCTTATTACATTAAAACTATGTTGTTTTTGGCTACGAACAAGACCCACTCATTGAATTCAGAGACTATATTTGATTGGGAAAATATTTTTGTAGTGTTTTTTATGGGCCTCGATTTCTCTTTGCCATCTAAAGATTGAAGTTGCTTTAACTATAGAAACAGTGCGCCGTAGTTGGAAAACACTGTCGAGGTAACTATGAACAGGCCTTTATTATTGGTCAGAGCAAATATATTGGAGGCGAAATAATGTTTGAGAAACTCAGCGGCAATAATCCAACTTAACGAAGGATGCAGCCTGAATAATTAATGGTGTGGTTGGCATCAAATATGCATTAAACCTGCTACCATAAGCATAGTCCTGGAACAAGTTGCGGAATCCTTCTAGTAGTACATAAACATCGAATGTAATGATTTTATTCATCGTGGGCATGCTGTGTTATGGAGTGAGGATTAGATAGATTGGTGCCATTACAAAGACAACCTATCTCAGGTTATACCAAACAGGTTTTGGTGTTACAGCATCCAAAGTTTTGACCCAGATTGAAGACCCAATCTAATGTATGATTCTTATGAGAGTGTATAATTGCACACTTATTCCAAAACAGTGCAATCAAGTAGACATCGAGCATAAAAATACCCTATGCTGGAAGTTCTAACGACTGCGCAAACATCACAGAAGGTATAGAAGGAATCACCGCAGGTTTGGAGAACGTAAATATCCTTACATAATATCACAGACAAAATGGGGAGTATTGTCATTAAAATGAGGACTTTAATATTCTATCAGTATCACAGATTTAGAAAGGCTCGAATCAGTAAACCATATCTTAATCAAAATATGGGAAAATATATTTAACAATAGCACAGTAGAAAACTACCATCGGCAGCTTCTACCTGTCACATTGACATCAACTAGCATAGGGTCAGAGATGAATATATGTGTGTCAACAATGGATTGTGAAGTTCACTACAGATATATTATATACTATGATAAAGAGAAGTTTCTTCTCAGGGTCTGAATATACCTCAAAGAAATTTATCAAAGCTTCCATATCTAATAATGTGAACATATCCATATATTATTATCAACTATTCATAATTCCCAAAGATTTTGAATTGGATGTATCTGCGATACCTGAAGATAGGAAGAGTAATAATAAAAAACTGAAACACCGTGAGAATATTGATGCAATTCTTATATGCTCCCTTTGCGACACAGAGGAAAAAGTAAGACAAAAGTCATAATGTTCAAACACAAGAAGATTGAAAAGAAATTGGTGCATATATAAAAGAAGAATAATTGAGGCGCATAATAATCAACATGGTGATCAGTGTATAGGGAATGAAGCGAGCCACAACAAGGCATGATGGTAAGAAAATGGAACCCATGAAATATGAAATACGGTTTGACTTCCACATTTACCATATGAAAAGAAAGGAAGATATATCTCCCTTCTATAATTAAAAGATCAAATACATTGTTGTAGTGTGAGCTTGGTAAAGATATTGGGCACAAGTCAATTAAAAATTATTTGAGTTTCAAATTAAGCTTCAAAGGTAAGACAAGTACCACCTAAACCATGTGAACAACATACAAGAAAAGGTATGACATATTTTTTGTTTAAAATTTAAAAAAAGAAAAGTGAGAATAGATAAAATTTAAAGGACCAATCAACTAGTATTGGTATAGTATGCTTTGAGACCAAACCACAAATACCAAGCAAGAGTAAGGTAAGGATTTGGACACCGACCTTGTAAGGTAAGTAATGGTATATTATTAAAGTTTTCTCTTTTTCACATTCTAATAAAATAGGTTACATAAGGTCGATATATCATTAATATATTTTTATCTAATAAAGAGATTTGATAAATTTGACATTATTAAATTAATAAGCATTTATCTATCTTGAGTATTCTACTTATCTAATCAACTATAGTCCCTCTCTTATTTTTATATAAACTATTTTGCCTTGATTTTTTTCCTCCAAGAATGTTCTTGCAAGAAAAAGAGGGAGATTAAGATTCACTGGGAGCCTAACATCTCATTTGAGACAACCTTGAAAGAGAGGGAGTAAACCACGATGTGTTGGATTCACAAATGATAGGAATACATAGACTGTAAGATATTCATTCATGTGGCACAACCATACTAAATCAAGATATTGGTATATTGTAGACAAGCTTGAGAAAATGGAAGGACGTGCTTGATTCTAATGTTAAGCTAAATGAATGTTTGAGCCTTAAATAATCAAAAGAGAAAGTTGGAAAGGAATTGTCATATTTAATTCAAAATTGTTCAAACAATATAAGAATGAGTGGAAATTTTACATTGAAGGGGGAATAAATAATAAACAATGTTTCATTCCCATCTTGAACCTTCTTCAGAGGAGAGAAGAGATATGAAGTAATGAACCATCTTTTGATTTGATGCATATGGATCTATGTTGATGTGCAAATAAGTATTCTTTTTTACATTTATCTACTCATTATAGTCTCTCTCTTATTTGTATATGTACTATATGAACTATTTTTCCTTGATTTTTTCTTTTGTATCTGAAGATGATCTTACAGGAAAAGAAGAATGGTACATTAGGCATATTGTGCAGACTAAATCTTATGAAGTAGCTCCAAAGAAATTGTGATCTAGAATTCATTAGTCTTATGATGATCAAGTTGAATAACGCAACATTGGAGCTCAGATTATTTAAAATCAGAGGAAGTCTAGAAATACATGGGTGTGACTTCATGATTTTGATAGGCCTACCTCCATGTACATAATAAGGAAGTATTGACTTATCAACTAAAGGTTGAAAAGATTAAGATATTCAAAGGGAGTTCAAAAGTTGTTATGAGTAACAAAATGATTTTAATGGGCCACACCTTGTGAACATCACAAGAAAATGAAAAGATCCTTAAATAACTTGCATGATCATACACTAAGTACTGAGTACGTAAAATTGTTCGATGATATAAAAGTTGGAGTTTCACATTGTAGGGGGTAAATTTAATAAACAATGTTCAAATTCCTACTTGAAACCATCTTTAGAGAGGAGATTTAATGATTTGACATTTAGTGGATTGTCATAAAAAGATGTTCTTGCAGAAAAAGAAAGTTGGTACATTTGCTACCAGGATTATTGTGCAGGCTCTGGAAGTGAACATCTTTTATGATTAAGATTATGAAGAGGAAATCTGACATTGCTTCAGATTAAGAGGGAGCAAATAAGAACATGATTCTGTCAAATTTTTTAGAGGGAGTAGATCATATCACTTCAGAGGTAAACTTGACATGATTAATGATTATTGTTTCTTATGCACTTATTAACTAACATCATATGGTTGATGATTATATGCATACAGTGATAAATCTACTCTTATTGAAAATGCTCCATGACCTAATGTCATGTGACCTTGTGATATTGGTGTATTTATCACAAGGATGAGTTATATTAGTACAGATGAGCAAAGTGTTGATATTTTTACCCAGCCTCTTGCAAAGTTGAAATTGTGTACTTCAAAGGTAAAATTGATATGACCTTGTTGTAAATGCATTTATTAAACTATATATTCATGAATATAAAATTATTTTTTCTTGCAAGCTTGTATTGTGAAAAGTGACGACTTTTCTTGTGAAAGGTGACGACCTTTCGTGTGTTCTGATCCTATTATAAAGTGACGACTTTATTTTTAATTGATCTGTTTTCAAACAATGGTTGAATTTGGTGTTATCTTTCAGGCCGGATTTTGTCGGACACATTGATAACCTTCATGGGTCTTTTGGGCGATAACCGGACACCATGAAAACCAATTGTTTTGAAAGTTTGGGTTATCTTTGTTCTTTGGGCCGGATTTTACCGGACACATTGATAACCTTCATGGGTCTTTTGGGCGATAGCCGGACACCATGAAAACCCATTGTTTTGAAAGTTTGGGTTATCTTTGTTCTTTGGGCCGGATTTTGCCGGACACATTGATAACCTTCATGGGTCTTTTGGGCAATAGCCAGACACCATGAAAATCCATTATGTTTTCTTTCTCTCTCTTAGTTTAAAACATAATGATGATTACACCTTATTGCGTAAGTTAAACTTATTTCAATTTCCATTTGCTTAAGAGGGAGTATTGAGGATTCTAGCCTCTTAGTGTGTTGAAGTAAATTCCATATGTTAATTTACATATGTATGTTGATGAATTCATATTGATATGCCATTTTAGGGATATCATAGTGAGATGATATCTCCTTATACTCAAGAACATAGTATGTTATATATCAATCTTCCCAAATAAAGAGGGAGTGTTGAGATAGCTTTGATTGTATCTAAGTCATAGCTATGGTAGAAAACAATTGATATACATATCATTGTTAGAATTATATATTGTTGGCATGTTTGTTCTAACACATTTCGTGAAGCGATGCCTACTATAAAAAGATCTCACCTATGATATAGACTTCTTGTTGAGACTTATATTATCAAAGGATAATGTATCTAGTGTGATATATATATTAAGTTCTTTAATATGACATTCTAAGAGCATTGTGATAATGTATTCTATTACAATCCTCCTTAGCTAAGAGGGAGTGTTAAATTGTAGCTTCTGTCGGATTGAACTGTCTTAGAGTTAATCCTTTCTATGGTTATTATTAATCATTAATTATACATATATATATATATATATATATATATATATATATATATTGTATGCTATATATATTATATATAATATATTGTATGCTATATATTATATATAATATATTTCTATATAATATAGATATGTTTTAATTAATAATTAATTAATATATATAACCATAGAGACATGTCTCTTCACAAGACATGCCTCTTGAAGATATATTTATATATCTTGGAAATCTGCAATTGAAACACATAGAATTATAACAATGTTATTACATTTGCAGAGATCCTAAATCTAACACATTACACTACGGTGTGATAGGTTCTGAAAAGAGGGTTGTTTGATTATCAAATTGTACTCGTTCATACGATGTTTGAGGGACAAAGTGGTCACCCCGTGCTCGTGCTCCTTCGGCACCTTGAGCCATGCTGGTTACTTCTTGACTTTTCTCTGGATTCTCTACTCGTGGTGTACACCAATTCAGAAATTCTTCCCCCGTCTCCTTGATTAAATTCAACCTTTATCGTCTCCTCTAGTAAATCCTTTGTACTTCTCGGTCACATACAGTTAGGCAAACCGTGCCCTCCGTTCAGTGCACCTCCCAGGGCACTATGGTCACCTTCCGTGACCCCAACATGGTACCCGTCAATGAGTTGCCTGAGCCTTTGCCTTCACTCAACTTGTTGTGCAAGGATCAAAGCTTGATGTGCGGCGTGGACATCATCATCATTTTGTTCTCTTCTATTTCTATTCTTATTCAATTGATTCGGCATCAATCTTAAAAACACATTATAAATAACAAGAACACTTATTTATATATAGTCTTTGTACATCATTATGGGTTGTCTATGCGACCGTTAATATTATTTGTGGTAATACTTAAGATAATATTATATAAAAAAACATGAGTCATACATCATGCGAAGAGGCATGCGTATGGAAATAAAAAGTATGAATGTTTGGAAATATAAAGGGCCTTGCATTTGGGATTCAAAGAGACCTTCGTGTGTAAGATGAAGAGTCTAAATGCAATCTACTTATGTGATTGCTTGGTGTATTATATGATCATTAAGTGAAAGATTTGTACTTGAACATTTCTATCAATAAAAGAGATATTTTGCTAGTGTGATTGGGTTTTTCCCTTCACGTCGAAGGGTTTTACCAAGATTATTCCTTGTGTCTTTTGTACCTGATTTTGTTTTTACTTATTCTTGTTTATCCTAATTTCTGGGCAAAACTTAACACCCCTCAAACTTCACTCCTTTAGAGGCTAGGTAATATTGCTTCAACTTCCAACTCCACATTCTCTTTGCCAAGTTGTTTCCACTTCAAAGACTTCAAACAAAACAAAGTCTTGTTTAGCAAGCTTAACTATGTTTCACGGGCACCACATTCTTTGTGCCAAGTTGTTTCCACTTCAACGATATCAAACAAGACAAAGTCTTTCTTAGCAAGCTTATCCATGTTTCGTGGGTCTCATACTTGAAAATCCATGTCTTATATGTCGTTGAATCTTTAACAA
This sequence comes from Cupressus sempervirens, assembly GCA_028749045.1. NCBI lineage: Eukaryota > Viridiplantae > Streptophyta > Pinopsida > Cupressales > Cupressaceae > Cupressus > Cupressus sempervirens. The sequence continues at coordinate 547,223,378 of CM053790.1, read as the reverse complement.
AATATAACCACAAAAAATAGTGTTTATTACTATTTTTTCATACCATTACAAAAGGAAAAGCAATAAATATGGTAAATTTAGCAATACAATATTGTAGACTAAGATGAACAAAAAGAAGGCTAGGAAACCCAAACAACAGGAGTTAGTGACATTATAATTTCTACAAAAAGTTGTCCAATGAAATTGCGTTAAAAAGAATTATAGCATCAAAATAATATGATCATATAGAAATGAACACAAAGTACATTAGTAAGAGTGGTTCATCAAAGACAAGCAAAGTCATAAATAGGTAAGTGCTTCAACCAACACAAAACAACTTGAAGTCGTGATATGGTCAATTGATTGTATCAAAGCAACTTTTCAAAGAAAATAGGGCATCAACGAGTTTATATCTCACAAGCCCTAAAACATGTGCCCTTGATGTCTAAAGAACAAAGATAATCAAATTCATTAAGTGGCAGATGATAAATCAAATTTTAACAAATAAAAGACAAAATCCACTAGTCTAAAATAGGAAGAGACCTTGGAGGTAGAAAGCATACTAAGTTCAAGGTTAAGGGAAACATATTGAGAAAATATCCATACATTTTAAAGTTGGTATCTAGTGTAATGAAACAAACACGAATTAGCACCAATATATAATGATAGATATCTTATAAGCCAAATCCAAACTCCTCTGGCAAGTATGAAGTTTGCTCTTAGTAGAGGCACTCAAACTTCTCACCCATAGAGTACTTGGTCCTTTATAAGGCAAGGTGTTCACCCTCATACGTCACTTGATCTTTCCTCCGTACAGAAAGGTCCTCACACCCGTATAGCGAAGTGCACCTGTATGGAGCCTTGAATCAGTTTGTCCATCTTTAAATGGATGCTTCCATCTATATTGCAAGTTGTAGGCAGATCCCAAATGATGGATACTTCAGATGCCTCACAATATTTGATGACAAAGACTCGGTGATGAATCAGTATGTGCAATCTAGTGTGGATGTTCGCCGATATGAGTTGGCAAGCTGTGTGTGTACTTGCATATGTAGATTTTGTCAAATTTGTTTGAGAAAATAGTTTTACAACCTTCTTGCAATTCACTGAAATAGTAGACGCCAATATCATACTATTGCACAATATTACTACCTCCTTGTATGGATCGATATTGTCTAGGATTCACAGCAATCTGCAAATCCCAATTATATCATTCAAAGTTATTGATATGTTACAACACAATATATAATTCAAACAACATAGTCTAAGAGTGATGTAGTATTAAGTCTTCAAATCAAAACCTTAGACTGAATTATTGGCCTAAGGAATCGATTGCAAATAATGGCATTCAAGAGCAAGATATATTTCGCGAACCTTACAATTTCATCTCCAAAAAAGGCTTCACAATATTGTGCAAATGAGCAGTCTGGGGTGACTGCTAACTAGCCAAACTAAAACTACAGACTAGGGAGGGTGGTCTACCTCTGAAACTACAAGGAATACATTTACCAATTCCAACTGGAATTCCAAATATAAAGAGATTAAATAACTAGTCAAAGATCAAGAATCAACACAATGCCTAGCAACTGCCTTTTAAAGACCTCCAAGAAGAGTCTAGCATATTACAATAGGCCAAGCTGACATAGCTATATTAATTTATTATGTTGGCCCTTTTCATATTACAATCAAGTTGATTAAGGGCCTCATTTAAATTTAGGACCACTTAACTATTTAACTTAATTAAATTACATCCAAATTGGGACATTATAGTCCTCTCAACCCATAGATTGTTTGCACTCAAGCAATTTTAAAATGTTCACTGACAAGCTCCAGAATCCCAAACCAAGCACAAACATCGGTAGCCAAATCTCTTGAAAGCTTGCTGTCAAATCATGACTATGAGCACCACCTCCTTAAACTTTCTGGACCCAATGTTGTGCAAACATCCCATGAGCTTCAGCTACTCAAATCTAATGTAAATGATGGCATGTATGGAGTTATGGAGCAACTAATCAAACTCCTATTGCCCAACACTAGGCACCATGTTTTGATCCAATTTTGAAACTCCGCAACAGACTGGCAAGATCACCAACTTTGATACTACCAAAACCAATGCTATTGAAATATACAAACTCTAGTGGCCATCTAGTGATGTTCCTACAATACATATGCCCTCATGCTGCATGGCAAATTACCTGATCTTGAAATGAAATGAAATGAGTTTTACTAACGTCCACGAGACCAAAGGTCTATAGGACCAAACGGGGATCCACTAAATATTTTGTTGGGATTTCCAGGTTGTCCCTTCTTTTGTGGAGTTGCATTAGCAAGGCGACCACCTTGTGAAGTCTTGGCCCCTCAAAAAGCTCTTTTATACTGTTCACTTGTATCGTGTCCATGAATTGGACCAAGATCTCTTCGTATGTCATACACTCTTTGATATAGTGTCATTCCGTCTCCACTACGGCCTTGTTGCAAAACCTACAAATTCTCTCCTCCTACCTTTCTTTAGGGATCTTCCATCTGTCAGTTTCACACCTCAAGTGATGTGAACCAGACCTCAGTTGAGCAATCAAGATTCTTGCCTTTCCTCTAATGTCGGCTCCTAGATACTATTTGTCACTGTGCTCGCAAGTGTGGTTAAATTCGTTGACATAGTAAGCCTTTTTCTACCTACTTGATTTGTCCACATGGCAGTCCTAACTTTTCCTAATACCCACTTTTTTATCTCTGTGTTGGTTTCAGGGCACCCTTGAAAATCAATCTTCCATTTGTTGAGCCATTTATTATTTTGTTTCCTCCATGTCTTCTTTCAATAGTCTAGCTCCTTCCCAACCACTAAATTAGGTCAGCGGTGCGTATCCCTCTTTTCTACTTTTTTTAGATAGCTTAGCAAGCGAATAACTGCATAGGCTTCCATCGAGAACATGCCTGCTTCATCCAAAAGAATCTCGTAGGGAACCGTCGACTTGACTTTGAGGTTGGTGGTAATGAAATGTTTTTGAATTCTTTCAATTTGTCACCATTTATGATTTGATACGCTGCTCCCCCATATTTCACCGTTGTATAGGACAACCGGAATCACCAAAAGCCCAAATAGGGTTTTCCTAGTCTTCCAATCCCACAACTCCACTTTCCTGCACCTGTTTTGAAGGAGGTAAGAGGCCTTCCAGCCCCCCTGTATTCTTTTTGATCTACAAGTTTCCCAACCTAGCTGATAATGTAAGTCAACCCCTAAATACTTGTATTCTTCCATGATCTCTAATGTGTTACCCTTCAATATGAATGCATGTTGCTGTTGTCTTTTCTTCAAGGAGAAGATCATGATTTTGGTCTAAGATGGGTTGACTTCCATCCCTACCTCCGTGCAAAAGGTCTCTAGTTTACTCAAATGTTCCCTCAAGCCTCTGGCAGTCTTAGCGATGAGGATGAGGTCATCCACATAAAGAAGCAGTCTAATCACATAACCAGCAAGTTGGATACCTTCCCCATTGGCCTTGTTTATCTATTCCTCCAGCTTATCTATATAAAGTCCAAACAGGGTGGGGGAGAGCGGGCATCCCTGTTTGACCCCAATGTTACTCCCGAAGCACTCTAACATGACCTCTTTAGTTCTGATTTTTGCTTTAACCTGTTCATACAGCTTGTAAACAGCAGCCCTGTATTCTTTTGGCACTTCCAGTTCTTCCATTCTACTCCATAGTTTATCTCTGGGGCAACTTCTTTGTATGGCAACTTCACCATCCACCCATATGGCACCTTGCCCCTTCACCACATTGGCACCTTGACTCTCCAAACCCATATAGCAGAGTCACCCCCGTACGGAAAAGTCTTCCCTCATAGTTATATAGCCTTAGTCTTCCTCTCCCGACAATATCAGCAATCACTAAGATTAGCATTGTATTTAATGCTACCGCAAAAATATGAGGACAAATAATCTCTTTATAATATTTGACACTTACAATGGTCGCCTCTTAATCAAATATCGAGTCATTTATTGAGACTCTAGAATTGAAAAGATGTGATCTTGATTGAGCCACAGACCTTATGATATACACAATCTACAAAGGAATGAATATGGTGTGTGATGTCTCAATTCGATGCAGCCATTTTTAAGTGTATCAATAACATTAACCAATCTATATTAAACACCGAACACCAATATTGCAAACAAACTTCACAACATACATTTCTTCAGAATATATCGTTATTCCAAAGTTATCATTTGGAAATATTTGATACGACCCTTACAATGTTATCTCTAAAAGAGATTTCACAAAATTGCACGAATAAATCGACTAGGGTGGTTGCTAACCACTAAAACTACAAATGCTAAGCTAGGGAGGGTTTTGCACCTCTAAACTGACACACTAGAAAAACTCAATCCCAACTAGAATTACAAATACACAATAAAAAGATAAATCCACCACACTTTCGTTGCACCACTTTGATATAAATGATGCCATGCACGGAGCCATAGAGCAACTTGTCAAACTCCCACTATCCAACACTAGGCGCTATGTTTTGATCCAATTTTGAAACTCCCCAACAGTCTGGAAAGGTCACCAGCTCTAATACCATTGTTATATATCAAACCCGGATTAGCACCAAAATGTAATGATAGATATCTTATAAGCCAAATCCAAACTTCTCCAACAAGTATAAAGTTTTCTCTTAGTATGGCTATGGTTTTCATAAACCCTTTCCTCTTTGTACCTGCATGACATTCAAACTTCTCACACATATGGTACTTGGGTCTTTCCTCTATATGGCAAGGTCTTCACCTTGAATGTTGTAGACACCTAAATTTGATTACACCGCTTTGGTAATCCTATTTAGTTATTTCTAAAGACATTATTAATTAAATTTCTATTTAATTAATCCTTTGTCATCCCCTAGTTGATTAATTTAATTAATCATCTATAGTCCTAATTGATAAATCAAATAATCTATTATTTATCAATTAAATCCTATTCTTCTATCTAATTCCAAAAATCCCCATTTATTAAATAAATCTATTTGATAAATGAAATCCTCAAATTCAAAAACCCCTAACCTATCTCTAATCCTCCATTTAGCCTAATCCACCCCATCCACCCATACTAATCAAGCTTAGCCACTAACTCACCCACCCTCATTAATGCCATCCACTTGCACATCTCTAACATCCCTAATCTAATCCTAAACCCAAGCCTAATCCACCCCCTAATGTTGTCACATTCCTTAAACAAGTTTAAGACTTTCCTAATCCAAACCAAAGTCTCCCCTCAAAAAAACCCAACCACTAAGTCATGAGTGCTCTTACAAAACATAAAGACTCTTACAAGCCCACTCATGACTCTTACACCCATCTTCCACACTCTTCCCTCTTCCACACTCATTCCTCTTACATCCCTCTTACATACTCAACCCCACTCATCATGACTTTAACCAACCCTTTACCCTACCCTCTCACACTCATCCTCCTTGTGACAAGTGTCACCTTCCCATTGGTGCTAAACAAGCACAATCCATGTGCTCTCCTTTGAGTGCATCCTAGCCCTCCTTAAGCCTTCATCCATCCTTGCATCTAAGCCCTCCATCCCTCTACCCCTTAGCCTATAAATTGAATCCCATCCCAAGCCATTTCATCAACAATCTTTGAGCTAAAGTTACCATGCTATTTTGAGAACCAAAGCCATCAATATTACCCTTATAATGCCAAATTGAGAGCTCACAAAGCTACCAATTTGCCATTACCCATCTCCATTGAAGCAACTTTTGAGCATCTTGAGCATACATCCACAGCAAAAGGACACATCTACAGAATCAAGAAAGCATGGATTGTTTTCTTTTGTGAGGTTTGCACTTCTTGTTTGCTTTCTTTGTCTAAGCATATATGTGAATTTAGTTTTTGGTTTGTGAATATTTACTTTATTTGTTAATGTTCTTTGCATACTGATTTTGGTTCTACATTTTGGCACGCCCGGTGGGACCCCACTATGGGTCATTTAATCATCTATTTTCATCTATATGTCATTTTTCTAACCATCTAATGTTTGTTGTTGTTTGAGTGTGTTGTGAGGGTGTTTTGCTTGTTTTTGCAGGTTAAAGAACGCACTTAGGAAGAAGAAATACCATCCAAAAAAAAAAATTTGCATTTCTCAGCTTTTTTGGCGCAGTTTTGGCGTCTGCAACCTGTTCTGTCTGCGGAAATCGACGTCTGCGAAAATCCGTGTCTGCGCAAATCGACATCTGCGAAAATCCGCATCTGCGCAAATCGACATCTGCGAAAATCCGCGTCTGCGCAAATCGACATCTGCGAAAATCCGCGTCTGCGAAAATCGACGTTTGCGAAAATCCGCGTCTGCGAAAATCGACATCTGCGAAAATCCGCGTCTGCGAAAATCGTCGTCTGCGAAAATCCGCATCTGCGCAAATCGGCGTCTCTGCCTGTGTTCTGTGCTGCAAATCTGTTTTGTCCTCTTCGTATTTTGACAGACTGTCTTCTCTGCTTGCTTATGTTCCATTTCTGCTTTATTATTTCTGCACTTTATAGCTAAAAAAAAAAAAACGAGTATAAATCAAAATTTGACTTTTAGTGGTTCCGTAGGATTTAGACCATTTTAAGCATTTTTACGCGTAGAAAAAACAACAAAAAAAGTTAAAAAAAATTTTCCCATAGTTAAGCTCTCATTTTTGAAGATTTTGGCTAACTAACTAAATTGCTTTTTTTTTGTCTCATTGCAGATTGGAGCACATATGGAACCACTAACCATGTTTCTTGCAGGTTTTCATGTTGCTAAAAAAATGAACTTGAATGGTTAAACACATTTTTCATTGAATGAATGTTGCTCAAAAACACGCTCTTGAATGTCATGGATTAAAATCAACTTTCTTTGGAATGCATGCTTAAAACAAAAAATCCAATCTTGAATGCCAAGGATCAATTAACCATTACAAATCTCTTTTTCACATGCAATCTAGGTAAAGTTTGATTTTTGGACATTTAAGAAACTTTGTTAAGTTAAAATACAAATTTACAAAAATCAATTTGAGTAGTTCCTTGGACTCACCTCTTTTCTAATCACCCATCAAATATTAACCATTGGTTGCAATCTCAGCGCCATTTATGGGGATGGGTCTACTTGAAAAAGGTGTTAAATGTTCCACAATCTAACTCACTCACTTGGTCTTTGAACGTTTGCTTTAACTTTATCAAAATTCTTAAATGGCCAAAACTCTAGATTAAATCGATCACACTTCAAGTTTGGGCACTAAAATTGAACAACAACTGACGTGGAGAGCCTCCGGGCGCGCGCTTGAAATCGAATCTCACACACTTTTGTTTTGGGCTTAAAACAAACTCACACTCAATCTTGAATGCCTTAAAGAAAATTAATCGATACTTGACGTGGAGGGCCTCCGGGCGCGCGAGTTTGCTTTTGTTGACCCTAACTCTTCTTATTGTTTGCATTCTTCGATCGATTTAATTTTGTTGGCGCTTCAAGTTGGAATTGAACATTGTCTCTTAAACATGAGTGCTTGCAAAGTCTAGATTAGCACACATAAGAGTCAGTTGGTAAAACAACAATCGTGTTTTTTAGCCCAAGGTCATCCGAGTCTTCTCTCCCCTTGTCGTCTTTCGAGGCCATCTTGGGTGCATAAGATTAGGATCCAAAACCTTGTTTCTTTTTAGGAGGCCTGCTTGGGGATTTCATCACCCCTTGGACGACCTCAACTCCAGCGCTCCGGCGGAGTATAAGAATCGGGAGGTGAATCGAAAGACACCTCTCTTGGGATCAAAATTTTGTCATTCGGGCTAAGCCTCAAGGAACTTTATACCCTTGAGAAGTGAAAGAGGAGAAGTGGGTTACCGCTCCTCTCGGCTGTGTGACATCCTTTTGGTCTCATCTACGGATTTGGGCCTCACGTACCTTGCGTATATCGAGGACTCCCTAGCTAAACCAATTGTCAGCCTTGTAGAAAACCATCTAGGATGTTAATGTGTTTGGAGTGACTGATCGAAACATTTGTACAACATACACACTCTTTGGCGCAAGTATCACATTCTGAGAACCACAAACTTCTATCTGGGTGTTCCTATCTATTGCTTGTTTTTTTTACTTGTTGAATGAATGTTTGCCAAACTTGGTCAATCCTAGCTTAGGGCACACTTAGCGTAGTCACTGCCTATTTTGGAAGTTGAACAAGTTGAAGCAAAACAACTGAGTTTTTTCCCAAAGCCAAGAAAATTCAGGAATTTATGTCGGAACAACCCAAACCCAAACAGAAGTTTCACAAGGTCAAACTCAAGCCATCTCTAGCATACCAAGAACTTTCAGCCAAGAAAAAAGAAATAACACCAAGCCCACGAATTTTCAAACTCCACAAAGCAGAGGACAAAGCTACCGACGAAGCACTTCAAGAGGCCTAGTTAGAGCGCACCATCAAATTTAGCCAACATCCAAGAGTTAATCCTGCTTATGCCTTACCAACTAGGCATGATTTCTATGATTAGACACCCTTGTTTCTCCACATCTTCTTGGATAAGCTTCACTTTAGAGTCATCTTTGTAGAAAAGCCAGCCATCTTAGGTTATCCCCTTGAGCATTATTAGCTCATCCATCTCATTTAGAATCAAACCATCTAGCTAGTAATCGAAAATCTGCACATCTAAGCTTTCAAAATTGTTGTCACCTTGCTAAAAGTTTGCCATTCCTAAAATCTTCCAAATCCACCAATCTCACCAAGGTTATCCCTTTGACAGAGCTTTGTCTAGGGTAATCTAGCTTTGTCACTTGTTATCCCTCATCACCTTGAGCTAAAGGTTGGGATTCACAAGTGGTCAATCTCGTGTTCTTCCTAAAGGATCATCAGTCTATCCTTAAGTTGACACAATCACCACCAAGCTTGCACATAGGAAAGCAGACCTTTTGTGCTTTGACAACATATCTTTGAAGTTAGAATCCCCAACCCAATCCTCCTTAGGTTTTGTCATATAGCTTTGCCTCAACCTAGGAAATCATTTGCATAGAAAAGCCTTCCCCCTTTTTGCATCCATCAGCATTATTGCATCTCATCCCTAGGAGCATTTTTCATGCCACCCGTCACTCGCTTAGCCAAGAAGAAAGAAACAATGGAGCCCTATCATTTAGATCGAACAGCCTCACCCCCCTTGAGCACTCAGCCATCCTTCAGCCCAGAGCCAGCTATGCCATCACCTACTAACATTGAAGCTTTCATGAACCAACCAGGAAATGCAGTATTGGTAAACGCCATTATAGACAAAAACAAAGAGACAATCATGGCTAATTTTCGAAGGGACAATGTAGGAACCTTTGACTTTGGAAGACCCCCTCCATTATCAGATCCATCTCACCCATTGTTTGGGCAGCTGCCACCACCCATAGGCTCTTATGATCCAAATTATCCTCAATTTATTCCAAAAGAAGAGCCTCCAGCCAATCCATATGACCCAACAGACCCAAACATACCATCATCCACCCAAGTTGAAATATCCATGCCGCAAGCCAACCCAACCACCACCACTCCATCCTTGGTTCATACCTCTCCACTCCAAACCCCCTTTACCCAAAACATCTCACCGTTCACCCCCTTCACTATTGCTGCTGCTCCCACACCTAGCCTTCCAAATCCACCCATCTCCCAAATCAGTGCTAGCATCTTTGGCCAACCTCAGCAATATACAACAGGGATGCCACCCATGGGACCAAGTAATCAACCTTTCATCGCCCCCAGCTTGTTCACCATAGCCCAAAGCACAATCCCATCATTTCCATTAGGTCTTGGGAGCTCAATACCACCAGCCACAAATCCACAAGCTACTACCTTCACTCCACAAAGCTATCAAAACCCACAAGCTACTGCCAATCTTCTACCAAGCTCCCAAGTGACCCCAGCTCCCACCACCACTCTACCAAGCTTCCAAATCCAGCCACAAAGCTATCAAACCCCATCAGTTCCATTCCCAATCTTTCAATTCCCACCACCAACTAATCCATTACCTCCAATTACCAACTACTTTTCAATGCCACTTCTAGGAGGTAATCCACCACCCCAGCCAACCACCAATTATTTGCAGATACCATCCCAAGTGGGGGCACAACCCACATATATTGGTCAAACCCCACAAGCCCCCCGATCCTTTCCCCAAGCCTCACAACCATCTTATACCTTACCTCCACAAAGCAATCCATTTACCCAACAGCCAGCTTATGTTCCTCAATCCCAACCTCAAATCCCATATCAACAGCAAGCCTCGCAGCACATGCAGCAATATGCGCCACCTCCCCCTCAACAACCCGTCATCCACCATGCAGCTGCCCAAACAATGTACAATCCCTATCAGCAAATCCCTCATAACCATCCATATTCAATGGCCCCATCCAGCACATACCTACCTCAAGGCACTCCTACATTGGGGGCACCCCAACCATCACCTATCAATTCAGAGTGGGAGCAAATGAAGACAGCTCTGAAAGCCATCCAAAAAGGGAATGATCCAAAGACATTCAAGTTTGAGAATGTGTGTCCTTACCCATTCGACAGAGCCATTACCATGACACCATTTCCCAAACACTTTGAGGTACCTAAATTTGACAAATTCAGAGGAAAAGGAGACCCTGTCACACATATCAAAGAATTTTACATGCATTGCCAGGACGTAGCATACAATGATGTCTTCCTCTTGCGCCTTTTTCCCAAAAGCTTGGCTGGACCAGCTCTTGAATGGTTTTATAGAATCCCCTATGGCACAATTAAAAACTTTGCCGAGTTATCTGAGGCATTTGTAGCCCAATATGCCCATCTTGTTGAAACAGAGCTATCAATAGTTGATCTTGTCCACACCAAGCAAAAAGGTGGAGAAAGCCTTGCCGAATACCTGCAAAGATGGCAAACCCTTACCACCCGCATATCCTGCACCTTGCCAGAACGCCATGTGGTAAAAATGTTTATTGATAATGCACATCCCAGCTTGGCTCACCACATGACCATGAACTGTTTGCAGACCTATAAGGATATCAAAGAGAAAGGAATGATCCTTGAGCAAGGACTCATCAAAGATGGTGTGGTAAAGATTTACAAAGAGACCAACCAAAATCAATCACATTCCAATAACAAGTCTAGGTATTGGAACAAAAACAAGCATGTTGCAACAGATGGGGTTACTGACACCAGACATGTGAATATCGTTGGTCCTTCTCAAAACCAGTCTAACCCACCATATCAAACAAACAACCAACAAGCTACCAATTACCAACAACGAAATAACCAAAGCTATCAAAACCACAATACAAGACCCAACTTTCAAGGGTCTAACAATCAAGCTAATGCCATCAATGTAGCTGCAGGGCAAAAGCCCAGATTCCAACCTGCACCTAGAAACTATACACCCCTTAGTGAGCCATTGGATGTTATTTTTGAGAAATTGGCTAAGGAAAACCTCATCAAATTTCCTCCTACCCAGCAAATTGATCCAAGCCAATCCAAAGCTGCATGGTACAAGGACAATGAGTATTGCAAGTTCCATAGGGTAAACGGTCACACCACCCTCAGATGCATGAAACTGAAAGACTATGTGCAAGACCTCATTGATCAGAAGGAAATCACTGTTGGTGCCCAAACCTCTCCCAATGCAGGCTTACAGATTTATCAAAATGCTTTTCCTCCACAGAACAACCAAAATCCTGGAAAAGCACCTATCCAAAACAACACCAACAACCGCCAGCCAAACCAACAGCATGGGAAGAACAATGACCACACTTCATCCTATATAGACTATGGTAGCCTTATAGGTTGTATATCTGAGAAAGAGCCTTCTGTCAATGTTATCAATATCCGAGGACCAGACAATGAGTGTGCGGTCACCACTCGAAGAGCGCGATTTAACATCGCAGGCCCACCAGTTTCATCAACACCATCAGCTCCATCAAAAAGCCGATACAATATCTTGGAACACCTTGGGAACATGCCAGCCCAAATATCCATTTTAGACCTTCTCCGCACTAGTCCTATGTACAAAGACATCCTTGACAGTGCTCTCATAGAATCCCGTGTCCCTTCTGATATCAATGCTACTGATTTTCGTAATCTTGTTGGACACCTTTCATCCTCATGTGCCCTATCTTTCAAACCCACCGACATACCCGCGGTTGAGCCAGATCACACCCTTCCGCTTCGCATAGCCATCATGGTATCCAATTTTGCCGTGAAAAGAGTAATGATAGATAATGGATCAGCCTTGAACATTTGCACCCTAAAATTCATAAAACAAGCTGGATATACTGAGGCAGATATGATCAATGAGGTTATCACCATCAAAGCTTATGACAACTTGGAAAGGACCACAGAAGGGACTATTTTGCTACCAATCAAGGTTGGGCCAGTCATTCAAGAGACAGTTTGCCATGTTGTTGATCTAAACCTACCATTTAACATCCTCCTCGGTCGCCCATGGATTCATGCTATGAAGGCCGTTCCATCCACCTACCATCAGTGCATCAAATTTCCGCATCAAGGCACTGAGGTAACCATCCATGCCGATCCAGAACCCTTTGCTTACTGCAATGCGGTTGAAGCTTCATATACAAACCATTGCCCTGGAATAGACATCGGCACAGCCATCGCCAGCTCATCCCACACTTGTAATGATGCAGAAACCATCCTTGCCTCCACCCTATCTACTGTAAAGATCAACAACAAAGGATGTGGAGAATATAGTCTATCAGATGCATTTGCTGTCGAAGCAATCCCACTTGATCCACATACCCATGGACGGCCAACATATCACAAAGCTAAGGAGATTCCACCTCCTCGATACAAACAGTTTGGCCCAACCACCTTTGTGTCCTCAAAAACCCCTCTTCATGAGGAGCTCACTCCAGATATCAACAATTGGCTACATAAAGATGCACCTCCAAGAAATCAAGCACGCCTTGATCACTTCAGCCAGAAGTATCCCAAACAACATAAGCTTGTCACTGAAAAATGGAACTATCAAGGAGGTGGACTAGGACCAGAAGAAAGGGGCATGCAATGTCCCATCGAAGCACATGATTGGGAAATAAAGTTAGGTCTTGGCTTTGGCATACCCACAACTAGGGGCACCAACGAGAACGGTCACGCTTTTTCGAACATCCACCGCGACCTTGTCGAAATCGAAGACATTCCTGAGGAAGTTGAAAAGAGAGCCTACGACGATATCCCAGACCAAATCTTCCTAGGAGACTCTATTCTCCGAGAACTATCCATCCATCTCATTGACCTAGCACTTGCTCATCCACAACTCATAGATTGGGACCAACCAAGTGTCATACATATTGATGAGTTTGCATCAGAGGAAGCGCTTCTAAGATTCATGGGAGCCGAAACTCCTCATAAGAAGACAAAGCCAGATTCTGCCTACATCTACAAGCTAGATCCCAAGGGGTATTTTGGAGAAAATCCCCAACCTAGTTTCGATACACCCAAAACTGGAACTAAGGTAAATCTGGGACTAGCTAAGGCAGTGAAGAGAACCCTTCAGCAAGAAAATCCAGAGCCACAAGTAGAACATGAGGATTTAGTATTGCCTCCTCAAGATAATCGACCAGAGGTGTCTTCTATTCTAATAGAGGATACTAGAGAAGTCAACATTGGTTCTTCAGAGATCCCTAGAATTGTTCACATTGCTGCATCCCTATCACAAGACCAAGCTGACCTCCTCTTTGAGGTTTTACGAGAGAACATTGGCCGATTTGCATGGTCATATCAGGACATGCCAGGACTTGATCCAAAGCTTGTAGTTCATCATCTTGCAGTCGATCCAAAGATCAAGCCCGTCAGACAAAAGCTTAGAAAAATGCACCCCAAGGTGGCATTACTAGTCAAAGCTGAACTAGAGAGAATGTTAGCTGCTAAGGTTATCCAACCTATCGACTACTCAGAATGGATCTCCAACATGGTCCCTGTCACTAAGCCTTCCGATGACATTAGAATCTGCACTGATTTTAGAGATCTTAACAAAGCTTGTCCAAAGGATGATTTTCCCTTGCCCAACATAGATATGATTGTAGATCTTACAGCTGGACATGAAATTTTGTCCCTTATGGATGGATTTTCTGGGTATAATCAGATCAAGATTGCAGAAGAGGACCAGCATAAGACAACATTCACTACCCCTTGGGGAACCTTTTGCTACACCATGATGCCTTTTGGCCTAAAGAATGCTGGGGCTACCTATCAAAGAGCTATGACAGCCATTTTCCATGATCTTATCCATAGCATTTTGGAGGATTATGTGGACGATATCCTAGTCAAATCTCACACCTTCATGGATCATCTTGCTGACCTGGAGAAAGTCTTTGATAGGTTGGCCCAATATCATCTCATGCTAAATCCCAAGAAGTGTGTCTTTGAGGTCACATCTGGCAAGCTTCTAGGCTTCATAGTTTCTAAACGAGGTATAGAGATCGACCCCAAAAAGGTCAAGGCTATCTTAGACATGCCTCCTCCCCAGACACTGCGACAGCTTCGCTCTCTTCAGGGAAAACTTCAATCTATCCGGCGCTTCATCTCCCAACTTGCAGATAAGTGTACACCATTTTCACACTTGCTAAGGAAGAATGAGAACTTCAAGTGGGATCTTTTATGTCAGCGCAGCTTTGATCAGCTCAAGCAGTATCTCACCAATCCCCCTATCTTGGTTCCACCAGTTCCTGGTCGTCCCTTGATCTTGTATATATCAGCAACACCTACTGCTCTAGGGGCACTTCTAGCACAACATGATGATTATAGCAGAGAGAGAGCCATCTACTATATCAGTAGAACCCTAGTTGGTTATGAACTCAATTACACTCCTATGGAAAAAGCTTGTTTGGCAGTTGTTTTCTCAACTCAAAAGCTTCGCCACTACATGCTAAGTCATACCATCCAACTAGTCTCCAAGATTGACCCTCTCAAGTATATGCTCTCCAGAACAGCACTTACAGGCCGTTTGGCCAAATGGGTTATGCTACTAAGTGAGTTTGACATCCAGTATATGGACAGAAAGGCAATCAAAGGGCAAGCTATAGCAGATCACCTAGCTGATGCACCTCTAGTAGATGCATATCCTTTGCTCACAGAATTTCCAGATGAGCATATCTGCCTAATTGAAGAACAGCCCCCATGGAAGCTTTATTTTGATGGCTCATACACCTCTCATGGATCAGGGGCAGGAATATTATTAGTTACACCTCAAGGAGATTACATTCCAAAAGCCTTCAAGCTACAATTCCCTAGCACCAACAATATAGCAGAATATGAAGCTCTTGTAGCAGGATTAAAGATAGCTGCAGAATGGAATATCACTGAGTTACAAGTCTTTGGTGATTCCCAACTCATTATCAAACAAGTCTTAAATGAATATCAAACCAAAGATGAAAAGCTATTACCCTACAAAGAGCTAGTTGATCAGCTGACCCAGCATTTTACAAAGCTTCAGTTTACACAAGTGCCTCGAATGCAGAACAAGGCAGCAGATGCCATGGCCACTATCGGCTTGCTCTTGGAAATCCCTTAAGAAGCTACGCAGTATGAGTTTTTAGTTGAGCAGCTCCTCACACCTGCCTATGCGAATGAGGATTCAAACCGTGTTTGTATCTTGGTTGGTCCCCAATCCCCTTGGTATCATGAAATTCACGCTTACCTTAACGATGGTATCATATCCCCTCACCTCACACGTACCCAACGCCAGAACCTCATCCGAAAATCATCCCGCTATGTTATCATAGCCAATACCCTATATCGTCGAGGTTATCACGATACTCTCTCTCGATGTTTAGATGAAAATGAGGCCGCGATGGCATTAAAAGAAGTACATTCCGGACTTTGCGGTGCCCACACAAGTGGTATTGTCCTAGCACGACAAATCCTTAGAGCAGGCTACTATTGGCCTACCATTGAAGAAGACTCTTGTGACTTTGTCAAAAAGTGTCTCCCATGTCAGCAGCATGCAAATCTTGTGCACGCTCCAGCACAAGATCTACAGCCTATTGCACCACCTTGGCCTTTCGCTTGTTGGGGCCTTGATCTAGTTGGAACTATCACCCCTCTCTCATCTGATGGACATAAATGGATAATAACAGCTACAGACTATTTCACTAAGTGGGTGGAAGCAGTCCCCCTAGTCTCAGCTACAGGAGTTCAAGTCTCCAAGTTCATCTTGTACCACATTGTTTGCCGCTTCGGCATCCCATCCACCATCTTCACTGACCACGGAGGTAACTTTGAAAATCTCAACATGGAAGAATTATGCACTTCCCTCCGCATCCATCACCGCTTTTCTAGCCCATATTTCCCACAAGGTAACGGCCAGGCAGAGGCAACTAATAAAACCCTCCTCAAAATCCTAAAGAAAGTTGTCAATGATTCCGGCCGTGATTGGCACCTTCAAATAAATCCGGCTCTATGGGCCTATCGAACTTCCTTCTGTACATCCACAGGCACAACTCCATACTCCCTAGTCTATGGTGCCGAAGCGGTATTACCTATAAAAGTTGAACTTCCCTCACTACGCATATCTTTGCGAGGGCAAATCTCAGATGAAGAATACAGGGTAGCTCGACTCACCCAACTAGATCTCTTAGACGAGAAGAGACAACAAGCCTATGACCATCTCACAGTCTATCAAACTCGTCTCAAAAGGAATTTCAACAAGAAGGTGCTCCCACGACACTTTCAGCCAAGTGACATGGTCCTCAAAGAAAATATGAAAGTCCAAGCAGATCGAGAAAAGAAAGGCAAGTTTGAACCTACATGGCTTGGTCCCTATGTGGTTACTGCCTCCTTTGGCTCCGGAGCCTATCAATTATCTACACCAGAAGGAGAACTCTTGAATGATCCCACTAACATCATTCATCTCAAGAAGTTCTATGCTTGAAGATCCTTGGTATACCCAGCTTTTGAAAAATACAAAAAAAAATAGTAAAGAGAAATAAGCATCCAATGGTGAAAACTTGGCAATTCAAGCGCCTTGGATAGGTACCTTGGTGAAAACCTGGTAATTCAGGCGCCTTGTGTGCTAAAGACTAATCCATTATCTATCACTATCCTATCCCTCATCCATCCACCCACCATCCCATAAAACACCTGCTTGTTCCCTTGGTGTTCCAATCAAATATCCAAAATCTGATGGAGCTTGTCAATACCTCCTGTACAGCTTGTAAATCTTGTACCAAAGCTTGTATTATACCTTGTAAATCTTGTACCATACCTTGTATATATTCGAATCTTGTCCAAAGCTTGTACCATATTCCATCTTGTAAATGATCTTGTACCCTAGCCCGTATCCTATCACATGCACACACAGAATCCCATTTTCCTTAAGCTTTTCACAAACCATCTACCTATCCACCTATCAACTATTATAGACACCCCATCCTTCACAAACATTTCCATCTCACAAAAAACCAAAACATGAACAAACTTGTACATTTGTAACATATCTTGGTCTGTCAGCTTATACATCCTCTTTAGCTTAGTATCATTGTATCTATCCGGCTTTCATGTTAGTTCATCCTTGGTCAACATCTTGCACACATCGCACACCTTGGTTAGATATTCCAATGCATCCTTTAGCTAGATCTCCTATCACCAAAGTGTTATCCTTCTTAGTTCAGCTTGCCAGACGCATCACTCATCCAGATCCATCAGCTTAGGTGCTCTCTGATAGATTTTTGCAGGATATAGCTTTCCTCATGTCTGATCTTGGTCCGTTAGTACCTCGTCCTACCCATCTCGTTGGCAAACAGTTCTCTTTTGGATTTTCACTTTCTTTTGATTTGGGATCTTCCCTTTTGGGTCTTGAAATATCTTTTCCAAGCAATCTCCTTGTTCCCTCCCCAAGGTTGCCATGATCTTCCATATCATGGTATGCTGCGAATGGGGCAATTAGAGCGTAAGGTCTTGATCAGGTCTTTTGCTTGTTTTCTTTTTCTGCTTGTGGGTTACCTAGTGTCGTTTCCACGCTGCTTCCTCTGGGATTCATGTGTGATACTGGGGCAATCCTTGTGTGTTTGTTTTGAGTCAGTTCGTCAGTCCTCTGGACGGTTGGTGAAAAGGCCTTGATGTTCTTGGTAACCTTGGCAATTAACCAACAGTCCTATAGCAAATCTAGTGCTCAACTACATGGTGGTACTTCTCTTTGAAGTATCCCCCCGCTCAAAAAGCTTCAATGGATTCCTTTTATAGCGCTCCGCTCCTCCATCCCCCCCCCCCCAATCCTGGAAAGTCTTAAGCTTGCTTTACTATTGTGCCTCTGATTTCCCTTTATCATTCTCCCGTAGTGAGAGTTTGAGCTAATTCAGCCCCTTCTCTTCGCCAACCTGCGTCTCAGCTCGTCTCAATTTCTTGTACTTTTCAAGAAGTCATCGAGCCTCATTTCTCTCCCCGCCGCCTTCTTGAGGGGGCATCATCTAAGTCTAGTCTCTCCTCTTCTTATCCGAGACTAGGGCAACCTTGTTGCTAAAACATCTTCTTCGTGTCGTCTTCATTCGAACTTCTTTGAAATAGTGTTGTCTCAACACTATGTCAAAGAGGGGCAAAATGTAGACACCTAAATTTGATTACACCGCTTTGGTAATCCTATTTAGTTATTTCTAAAGACATTATTAATTAAATTTCTATTTAATTAATCCTTTGTCATCCCCTAGTTGATTAATTTAATTAATCATCTATAGTCCTAATTGATAAATCAAATAATCTATTATTTATCAATTAAATCCTATTCTTCTATCTAATTCCAAAAATCCCCATTTATTAAATAAATCTATTTGATAAATGAAATCCTCAAATTCAAAAACCCCTAACCTATCTCTAATCCTCCATTTAGCCTAATCCACCCCATCCACCCATACTAATCAAGCTTAGCCACTAACTCACCCACCCTCATTAATGCCATCCACTTGCACATCTCTAACATCCCTAATCTAATCCTAAACCCAAGCCTAATCCACCCCCTAATGTTGTCACATTCCTTAAACAAGTTTAAGACTTTCCTAATCCAAACCAAAGTCTCCCCTCAAAAAAACCCAACCACTAAGTCATGAGTGCTCTTACAAAACATAAAGACTCTTACAAGCCCACTCATGACTCTTACACCCATCTTCCACACTCTTCCCTCTTCCACACTCATTCCTCTTACATCCCTCTTACATACTCAACCCCACTCATCATGACTTTAACCAACCCTTTACCCTACCCTCTCACACTCATCCTCCTTGTGACAAGTGTCACCTTCCCATTGGTGCTAAACAAGCACAATCCATGTGCTCTCCTTTGAGTGCATCCTAGCCCTCCTTAAGCCTTCATCCATCCTTGCATCTAAGCCCTCCATCCCTCTACCCCTTAGCCTATAAATTGAATCCCATCCCAAGCCATTTCATCAACAATCTTTGAGCTAAAGTTACCATGCTATTTTGAGAACCAAAGCCATCAATATTACCCTTATAATGCCAAATTGAGAGCTCATAAAGCTACCAATTTGCCATTACCCATCTCCATTGAAGCAACTTTTGAGCATCTTGAGCATACATCCACAGCAAAAGGACACATCTACAGAATCAAGAAAGCATGGATTGTTTTCTCTTGTGAGGTTTGCACTTCTTGTTTGCTTTCTTTGTCTAAGCATATATGTGAATTTAGTTTTTGGTTTGTGAATATTTACTTTATTTGTTAATGTTCTTTGCATACTGATTCTGGTTCTACAAATGTCACTTAGTCTTTTCTCTGCATGGCAAGGTCCTCCACCCATATGACAAGGTGCACCTTTCTGGAGCCATGAATCAATTTGTCCAACTCTGAATGGATGCTTCTGTCTATATCACAAGTCGCATGCAGGTCCCACATGGTGGATACTCTCTATGTCTCACAATATTTGTTAACAAAGACTCTGTGATGAAAAAGTCTGTGCAATCTCGTGTAGAAGTTGACTGATCAGAATTGGCAAGTTTATATATATTATATATATATTTCCAATATGTAGTTGAATTTGTTTAAGAATGTAGTGTGCGGTCTTCTTGCAATTTGCTGATATGGTAGACGCCAATCTCAGACTATCACTCGAAATTACTACCTCCTTCTATGGATCAATATTGCCTAGGATTCAAGCAATCTGCAAATCCCAATCATATCATTCATAGATGTTGATATGTTACGAACTTACGGCACATAATTTAGACAACATAGGCTCATGTAGTATTAAATCTTCAGATCAAACCCATGGGCTGAATAATTGGCTCAGAAAATCAATTTCAGATGATGGCAATCAAGAACAAAATATATTTCAATAACCTTACAATTTTGTCTCTGAAACAGACTTCACAAAATTGTGCAAATGAGTAGACTAGGTTGGCTGCTAAGCACCGAAATTGCAATGACAAGCTAGGAGGGTTTTCCACCTTTGAAACTGCAAGCGAGGAATCCACTTCCCAATTCCAACTAGAATTGCAAATACAAAGAGGCAAAATAACTGGTCAATGATCAAAACAATGCCCAGCTACACCCATATAAAGACCTCCAAGAAAGTCTAGCCAAGCCAAGCCAAGCCAACATTACTTCATTACTTTATTATCATTTTACTATTTTGACCGATTGCATTTTATAATTATATTAATTAAATAGATAAGTCCTTTTTAAATTTAGGACCACTTAAATAATCAACTTAATTAGTTACATCCAAATTGGGGACATAATGGTTGGTATCAAAGCTAGTGATCTTGCTAGCCTATTGGGGAGGGAAGTTTCAAAATTGGATTGAAACATGGCACCTAGTATTGGATAGTGGGAATATAACGAGTTGCTCAACAGCTCCATGCATGGCATCACGTATATCAATGTGGAGCAGCAGAAGCTTATGGGAGATTTCCGTGGCATTGGATAAAGAGTGTTTAAGGAGGTGATGCTCGCATTCATGATAGGGCATCAAGTTTCAGCGGATTTAACTATCAGAGTCCATGCTTCATTTGGGATCCTGGAGCTTGTCAGCGTATAGTTTAGAATTGCTTCAGGGCAAACAATTTGTGGGTCAAGAGGACTGTAATGACCCAATTTGATTAAGTTATTTAGTTAAGATGTCCTAAATTTAAATAAGGACTTCTTTAATTAATTGATTTAATTATAAAATATAAAGGGCCAAAATAATAAAATAATAGAGCAATACCGGCCTAGTCTATTGTAATGTTCTAGACTCCTCTTGGAGGTCTTTATAAGGGGGTAGCTAGACATTGTGTTGATCATTGACCAGTTATTTCATCTCTTTGTATTTGCAATTCCAAATTGGAATTGGGAAGTGGATTCCTTGTTTGCAATTTCGGAGGTCAAAACCGTCCCTAGTCTACAATCACAGTTTGAGTAGTTAGCAGCCACCCTAGTCTGCTCATTTGCACAATTTTGTGAAGTCTCTTTCAACGAAAAAATTGTTAGGTCCTTGAAATATATCATGTTTTTGAATGCCATCATTTGGAAGTGATTTCTTGAGCCAATAATTCTGTCTAAGATTTTGATCTGAAGATGTAACATTACACACACTATCCGAGACTGGCTGCAAACTGCAATATAGAGTAACAAACAAAAATATCCATTCCGAGTTGGACAAACTGATTCAAGGTTCTGTACGAGTGCACCTGGCTGTATAGGTGTGATGACCTTACCATATGGAAGTGAGGATAGAGTGACATACAGAGTGAGAAGCTTGAGTGTCATACGGGTACAAAGAGGAAGTGTTGTAGGGAGCCATAGCCGTAATAAGAGCAAACTTCATACTTGCCAGATTTGGTACATTACATCTACAACTTCAGCATCACTGAAACAAGCCAAACATGAGACCGAGTTCAACCTTTTTTCATGGAGAACCTTGATGGTGGTATAGTCCAACACAGCAAAGAAACCATCAAATTGAAGACATCGTTTGACGGAATTTTGAAGTGTTTCAGGCCAGAGTCACTGAATTTGGACTCAGAAAACCTTCACTGAAGACAAGGTTCAATTCTACATCTGGAGGCCTTAACATCAACGCAAAACAAGCCACCTTGTAAGAATGAGAAGCGATATTAATGAAGCAGATGGGCAGATGGGCGTTTCAATGACAAAAACATTCTAACAATTATGGTAGAGTAAAAATATTTGAAGCCTACTAAAACACAGAGTTCATGAAAAATACCAACTGAACCAACGCGACCCTGAACACTCATATAAATCCTTGGAACAAACATAAGTGAAGCAGAGACAAATTTAAGGTAAGCAGAACTAAATTTCAAATCTTCAATTCGAAATTTTCAATATTTTCTTAATAATTAGCGTATGACAATATTTGTATCCATTAATTTTAGATCAAAAACTTGAAAAACCAAGCTCAATTAATGCTGCTAATTTCAAGTTTTACATTTCTTTAGAAAAAAGACAAGTTGTACTAAATAACCCAACTAAATGATCTGGGGAACAAAAGGCAAAATTCCTAATCAATCTCCAGAATTTGATTTATTTACGCATTTTTGGTAGAACTTTGTGGTTGCTTGTTATTTTATTACTAGGTAGGGTTTGAGTGATATGCATCTACAAATGTTAAGGGAACGAACAATTTCACCATCAATTTATTCGATGTCATGGTTTCTATTTTTGTGTGTGATGAATCCTCGCGGGAGGAAAGTGACGCTCACAATCGGTCCGCATACGACTGCGAATTGTTCCAAATCTTTCAAGACTACATAGGATCTCCATTCAGCGTGTTAGAATGTTTGTGATTTTTAAGAGAAGAAGAAGGTGGGAATCTCTGCAATTTAAGACACACACAAAATCATCCCGAAGGATGGAAAAGATTCTGACCATCTAGGGTGCGGTTAAAGGACGAAAACATTCAGACCCTTTCCTCGCGAGATCTCAAATAAAACAACAGAGATAAAATGGAAAGGACTTACCTCAAAAACCGTCAGAAATTGTCTCCGAGGACGAACAATGGGCGGCGTATAAAAGATGGAAGGAAGATGATCTACTTTTCTTTTCTTTGTAGAAATTAACTTCTTTTCATTTCATTCAGATTCAATTTTAATTATTAAAATAAAAATAATAATAACAAGAGCTCTAAGCAAACTTGAATCTCTACCTTAAGATATAATGTAAGTATTTGAAAGGTTTTGTAGACTTAAGAAGTCGCAAGGCAAAAAAAAATCCACAATCTAAGTAGGCAGTGGTGTTTGCATGTTGACATGAGTTAAAATACACATATAATTATGTGAGATATTAATTGTATAAAATTACGACTTTAATGATTTATTAATTAAAATCAAGAATTACAAATACCTAAAATACCTCTAAAGATATATCAAATTTAAGTTGATATATTTGTATTAAAAATATTTTAGTTTGCCTCGTAAATTCTTTATAAGAAGTTTGAAGAATTACTTTTATTTGTATAAGAATTATTTTATTTATCTTAGTTTGTGAAAAATATGTCTAATATTTGTTTATATATTTAGTAAGTTTGAGGGGTAGTATTAGTTTAACAATTTGTAAAATGATATTAAAAAAAATTAGAGCAAGATTGTAAAATATTAGCTAGTAAAACATAGTGTAAACTTTAAAAAAATAACATTTTACAATTGGCAAAAATAAACATCAATATAAAACTAATAAATGTATATATAATAAGACATAAGAAATATTTAACTTTATATTTTTAACTTGGTAAGAAAAATGAATTGTGATAATTAATATTTGATTAGACATTATTTTTGTTCAAAGTATTGTGAGGTGGAAGATAAAAACATTTTTTTTTGAAACTCTAATCAACTTGTGAGAAAAGATAAAGTTGTAATCAATGCATTTATTAATGCATGATAAAGTTGTTGGAAAATATTTGTATTTTTGTTAGTCTAGCAAAATAGTCATTAGCCAATTGGAAAAGGGGATTTTTGTTTTCATAAATAGAATAATTGATCACTAATAGATGGGGTCAAAAAATAATAATTCCTTGTCTTTTAAAAAATAGGGACTAAAAAAAACAATAGTTCCTTACCTTTTAAAACGCAGGGACTAACAATAGGTGTGTTGCTTTTATGCCAATTTAGTGGTTACAATTTTAAGTGTAATTATTCAAATTTCTCTTAACTTTTATGTCAATTTAGTGGTTACAATTTTAAGTATAATTATTCAAATTTAAAGACTATGTATTGTTGTTTGTAGTTATTGTGATATTTTTTTTGAATTGTTCTTAATTTATTTTATTTGTTTCTTTTATATAAATATTACATTTTTAAAAATTATATGATAATTTTTTAACATTATAATTTTTCTATATTAAGGTCGATTTGAAGTCCTATGTGCTGATTTATAAGTCTCAAATATCATTTTTATTATTCTATTATAAAATATTATTTTAAGCCTTACTATATTTTATCATTATTATTTTTTAAACTAATTTTTTTTTACTTTTAAAATTATAATTTTTTAGAACATAATTTTAATGATTCAATTTTATATATATATATATATATATATATAATCTTTTATTATTATTTATTATTATATTAATATTATAATTTATTGCTCTCTTTCTCGTATTATGAAGCATCACCTCTCCATCTCCCATCTACCTGAGCAACACTATATTTTGAGGATGGAAATTGTGTTGTTTCCTCTGCTCTGCGAATCTTCCTTCTCACCACATCCCTGGTTCCAAGTTATTGGCAAATCTCAAAAGTGGCTCCTCCTCATAAATGCAAGATCAGTTGCCTTCAGAACTATTCACTTTCACATAAAACAGAGTCCTACAATGACAAGAATTGATAGACGCTTCCGCTGTACGAGACACAGGAGATCCCCCACCGTCCCTCCTATTCCTCTAAACCAATCTCTCCCACGCCAAGAAGCGGGTATTTGAGCCATCCCCTTATTTTCCTCGGCCCCTCCTTCCCGACGGGAGCTAACACAGCCCCTCTTGGAAAACCCTGGTTAGCGGATAATATATTGGAACGATCTAACGAGTCACAACCTCGTCCTAAACCTAAAGCCCTGAATCATATGAATACAGTCTCAGAAAGGGAATCTAGCTCGACCTTGGACGTTTCGTCAAGCTCATCTAAACTCTTGGCGCATTGGAGCGAGAAGAACAAGGTAGCAATGATTAACTGTTGTGGCTCGGCATTCTCAAACCAAATAAGTATTATCTACCTTGACTGTGATTTCTATAGTGTAGATTGCTTCTCAAAATCTCTTAAGAAGTTTTTAGTAGAAGAGGGGGGGAAATTATGCAGGTCATCCTTTTATTTTTATGGATTGCCCTATTAATTTCAATCCTCACACGAGACCTGCAAAGAAAAGCCCTTCGGTTCAATTTGGGTATTCTTCCTTCACCTCTTTTAAACATGGATTCAATTTGTAGCATCGAGGATTGTCTCATCTCCTTCGTAGGCTTTGAGAGCCCTAATTTTGAGCATGAAGTCTATAAAGTACTCGTTCTCATTAACCCTTTGCTTTGAGCTGACAAAGATGACCATAACTATCGACAACACAAAAATTAGCATCTTTCCAAAACCCTATTTTGGAGACCTCAATGATAACAGGGTTTCACTTTTGAAGGAATTTACCTCTCCTCAAAAGATCTTGTAAAGTCTTGCATTTAACCCCCCCAGAAGCTGCCTCCTCAACCTTTGTACATACGATCAAATTTCTCCAAACAGGAGGCTTTGTTTTCAACCACAACCCAATCCCAGCCCTTGGATCCCCTCATAATGCTCCCCATGTTGTTTTCCCCCTCCCCTGCCCCAAATCGAGGATTCCCAACTATTCATTTGGTTGTCATTACCAATCTCAATACAAAGAGGTACCCCTCCTCCCCACCCCCTCTCATTGATCTTAATAGCAATGATGTAGACTCTCCCTCTGAGTCCCTTCATCAACCCCTCCCGTTTGGTTTGTCCCTACTGGATATGGAGCAAGATCTTCCCCTTCCCTCTACTTTCCCGACACTTGTTCCTCCTCTCCCAAGTATTAACAACTTGAATTCTGCCACCAAAGAGGAGGCTAGAGCCGTTATAAACTCGCTTCAAACTAGATTACTACAACTTAATGATTTAATGGGGGAATTCACATACACCAACAAAGAATTCCAACAAGAACTTCTTAGATGGAAGGACATTGAATCTTGCATGTATGTTTCCCAACCTCCAATGGACCCTCCATCTCAAGAGCAGAATGTCAATGATCATATTCCAATGGAATTGGAATCGGTCTATAATATGTTTAACATTAATCAAATGGTTGATTACTCTAAAGTTTTGTATTCCGCTCAACCTAAATCCTCTTCCAATCCTTCTCATCTTGATTTGGAATCGACATCTAGATCGGATTTGGGGTTAGAACTCATGAACTCAAAAGCTCTTGGTCCCCTTCCATGCCTTGGCTTAGTCAATAATATGCAAGTGGAGAAGTCTCCAATTGTGGCAAAATTTCTAGCAAAAGAGGAAGGAAATATAAATCAGTTTTAAGGAAACAAGATGGTAAGGCTCAGAATCAAGTCAAACTTGCCTTTCTTTTTTCTAAATGGGAAATGGAAGGATCTTCCATCTTCTCAGTGAAGATTATATCCTAGAATATTAGGGGTTGCAACGTCCCCTGCAAGCAACGCTTGCTAAAGTGGTGCCTTAAAGGTCTTGCTTCAAACATTATTCTCGTCCAAGAAACTAAGTTGCAAGCAGAAGAACTTGCAAGACTTGACAAGAAAATGGACATTTGGAAGGTATGGGGTCATCTTGTCCTCTCTACCTCTAGAGGTCTAGCTTGTTTATGGAACCCTAAATTAGTCCACTTCTCTTCTATTGAAAGGCATTCAAGTTAGATGAGTGGGTGGGTAAAGAACTTCTCTTCCCCCTATCTTTAATTTTGCTCAACATCTATGGTCCTGTGACATCATTTGGAAAGATGGAACTGTGGGAGGAATCAACCAACTTCCTCTTGGCCCACCAAGACTGTAACATCATTATGGGGGTGAGTTCAATGCCATCTCTAGCCTAGATGAAAAAGTAGGAGGTATCAAGACCCTGAACAAGGCTTCTTGTGATTTCAAGTAGTAGATTTCATCTTGCAACCTCATGGACATTCACACAACCAATTGGGTATGCACTTGGAACAACAAAAGATTTGGATTTGATCTGATAGCAGAAAGGCTAGACAATTTTTTGTTCAGTGGGGATCTAGCTTCTTTTAATTATTATTTTTCAGCAAAGATCATGACCCTCTCTAGCTTGGATCATTTCCCTATCAAGCTCGGTATCTCAGAGGATGTTAGACCATGAAGGAACCCTTTCAAGTGTGAAAATATGTGGTTCCAAGACAAGGACTTCCTCTCCCTCCTAGAAGTTTGGTGGAATGAGGCCTCTGTCTAGGGATTCAAAATATTTTGTTTTATTTCAAAACTGAAACACCTTGAATTGAGAATCAAAGAATGGAACAAACACTCTTTCAACAACATTTTTGAAGAACTTAACAAAACAAAAATAGATATTATGGAATTAAATGAGGAATTTTTTAGTAAAGGCATTGATGATGATCTTTTCTTTCGAGAAAAAGAACTCCTAAATAAACAAGTTGGTCTCCTAGCAAAAAAGGACTAATTGTGATACTCACCCTAATGATTCCACTTATCATACTTGAGAGTAGATAGGATTATTACATTTAATCATTTATGGACTATATGTTACTCCTTACTAGATTTAGATGACAAAACATTATCAAATTATATCTTTCCTTTAAAATAATATGCTCATTATCATTATCTTTTATGCCTACGTATACATGATCCTAGTTGTCTCTTTCATTAATATGAGATTTTTCTTCCTGAGTAATGATTCAAAAAAAAAATTTATATCTTTGATTATGCTTACATGTATTTACATGGTTATGATTATTGACATGCTAACAATACAAATGAATCATGTTTTAGTATGAATCATATTTAATGTGCATGTAGGATCAGGGAAGGTAGTCACGGTCACTTCTATGGGAGATCTAAATCATGCCACACTCCCCCTCCTTATCTTCCTCTATTTGCCTATGTACATGTGTGTGTGTTTCTTTCTCATCTTGGTGATACAGGATTATAGGTACCAGCTATTGACTCCAACTGGCTACACAAGTATGAGTGTGCCTTTAAAATCTTCTAAAGTTGTTACAAAGGTAGTGCCAAGGTCCCCACAAGTGATTTTTTTGGTATAGGTTTTCTATTTAGGTGGATCATTTGACTTTATTTGACTTTCTTGGGCATGATGATCTTACACTTAGATTATTTTGGTTGTTTGAATTATTTGATCATTTCATGATCTTCACTATGTTACACTGTAGGATGCAATGCTAAATCAGGAGTTTGGCTTGACTCACCTTGTTCACTATGGTTTACCTTGTTTGATCTTTTAGTTTTCTCTACATGTTTTATAATTGAGAAATATGGCTTCTTCGGATGATTATATTTACTTTAATACATGTGATGTTATCCTAGATCTAAGTGTTATATACTATAGTAAGTATTAATACATAATAATATTAATGGTGTGATCTATTACTTCATAATCATATAGATCATATTGTTTAGAATTTGACACACACACATGGGTGTACATAATATATGTATATGAATGTATACAAGTTATATGTGATTATATTTGTATGATTATGGAAATTGTTTATCGTATAAATTTTGGGAGTAAGGTAAAGTATAGTATTGTTAATAATTAAATATTACTTTAATGCGAGGTATGATATTATTAATTACTTACTACTAATTATTAATTATTAATAATATGAATAAGTTACATATTATTTATGTCTTCTTTACCATATATTATAAATATGTGTAGTAATAATTATAAATGTATTTCATTATAGTTATATTTATATGTACTATGTAGTTGTGAGTTTATAATTATATTAATTTACTTAATTATGCCATTTAGTTAAGAGTTAGTTGGGGGTTGGTTACCTTTGGGAATTTATTTACGTGGAATTCTCTTTTTAATTTTGGGGAAGAAGGGGTTGAAACCTTGAGGAGATCTTATTTTTAATTTTCATGGATATTTTTGGAGAGAAACTTATGAATTGCAAGGGAGGGTTTTTGAGAATAATTCTTTATGGATTTTTAAGTTTCCTTGTTTTGGGGGAGAGAGTCACGTATGAGAGTTTCAAGGGTTAAGAGAGGGGTTTATTTCTTTTTAATTAGTTCTTGTTCCACAAAGATTTATGAAAGTGATGACGGTTTGAATGGTGCATCTCAAGTTGGATTTGCTTTCCTCACTTTGTCTCCTTCCTCCTTCTTCACTTGAGTTTTCATAGGACTTGGGGTGAGGATTGCATTTCTTGATTAAATTATTTATCTAATAAAAGATGGATCTATTTATATGTTCTTATGATTTATGATATCTATAATTTCCATTATTAGAGTTATTTAAAACTTTTGAGTTTTATTTTCTAAAATTGCCATGTATTTTCCTAAGGTTTTTAGCAACCTACTTTTGGAGATCTAATATATGAATGGTCTAAATCGAGTCTAGGGTTCATTTTGGTTTAATATCTAGAAGGAAACTTTAGAGATATCAATTAGATATCTCTCATATTTTATCTTTAGGTTTGAATTAATGCCCTAATATATATGTTTTGTTACTTAAATCTATATTTTGAGTTCTAATTTTTCAGTCAAGTTTATTTGAATGGTACAGATTGTAAAAGTCATGTATAAACCTAAATTTGATATCATCGATTTTCCTACATCTTATATTTCATTTTCTATAGGCTTGATTGATTTTTGTTATGTTTTTTGAAAGTTACAACTATTTTAGTGAAGGCAGGTTTGAACCCTAACAAGGGTTTTCCATTTTAGAACATAAGCCATAACTTCCATCCCTACCACTGGATCTTCGTACAAATTTAAGGGAAATCATGCATATACATTTTTTTGATTATCACCTAAATGATTGGATTAGTTATGTATTTTGTGAAACATACAGGTTGTTATTTGTTGATTCTTTTTCTTGTCATTTAACCATTGTTTGAAATAAATCAATTTTGAAAGTTATTTTTTACTATGGGAAAACTAGGTTTTAGGGACTCAAAACCCATTACATCAAAAGAAATATTATAATAGAGAAGTCCATTACAAACATATATGTTGTAAGAAACAAAGTCCAACATCCAAAATGACAGTAGGCCAACATAAAACCCAAAAAAAACAAAACACAAGAAACAAGAACCAAAGACAACAAATAGAGAGCACAAAGACCCAAAAAAAATTACATTGATTCCTAACAATTTTGAAAGTTGTTAAGTGTTAGAGGGTTATAGATTACAAGAGGCCTTTAGGACCTTATTTTTCATTCATTTGGACCTTAAATATATTTAATATGGTTTTGATATTGTCTATGGAGTATTTTGGTTCCTTCTCATTAGTTTTGAAGGCTAGATTAAAGTTTAGGACTGTCCAGTGAATTAGCGATAACAAGAGATTTCCTAAACCTGATCAACTGATGTTACGATGTTATTATGGAATTTTTAGTCATTATTATGTGTTTTCTTATACTTTTAATTATGTTTTCTTAAGTTTGGGGTAAACTAGGTACCCTAGGTGAATGGCTCGCCATAGGCGCTAGGACCCAACAATGATTGCTAGAGGATCCTATGAAGTAGGAGACTAGGGCTCTGAGTAGGATAACTTTTTTGGGTGAGTTTTTTAATCAAGTGAAAACATTAAATATATAAAATGGATATTGTGGGGTTTGGGTTAACACACTAATGATGATAAAGATGGATAAGAGGTCACATATGCCATGTTGAGGTACTAGGACCATATGGCATTATGTAGAAGGCATGGGTGTGACGGGGTGATAATGGTTCAAGAATTTGATCCCAACATTTGAGGGGTATGTGATGACACTCACCTAATCATTACCCTAGAATACCTCACTCTTGATGTTGTTGCCTCTGGTAGTCATTTTTGCATTATTGTTATTTTTATAACCTTATTGTGCTTAATTTTGGGAAGGGTACTTCCACCTTAGGAACATCTAGTTGTTACATCTTGTCTAGACCTTATTTCTATCTCCTAGCTTAGCAAACTGGGCCTCTTTGGTTCCACATGGTTAGGTGGTTAATTTTATTGAGGTACTATTTTTGGTCTCATGGATATTGATCATTTTCATGTTCCCTTCTAGATAGGTCTCTGAAGACTTTATATTTAGGTATATTATTTTATGTTGAGATGTAATAATATGTATGTATTCATGTAAATATGATCTCCTAAAAGGAGTCATAAGTATATGATATTATGGTGTAATTCAGTTTGAAAGCAATGTAAAAAGGAAAAGAGTAGCTCTAAGATAAAGGAAAAGGAAAAGTTGATATATTGTACTATTTTTATAAGATGGTGTTTCAATAATGATATTTATTTAAGTATCTCTTATGTTGGTGGATAAAAGGGAAATGAACCTAGGAATAGTTATGATGTGATGTATCTAATTGATTGATAAAGAGGAAAGAAAACATTATCTTTTAACTTCTTGTTCAAAGTATGGACCATTCAAATGATAATTTGTGGAAATTAGACTTGTAATCAATGGATAGTCATGAAACAATAGATGGATACACTAACTAGATTATATTAATTAGTGATGGTTTATGTTTACTTAATACATTTAAAATTAATGTAGAGTAATAAGACAATGTGTACCTTAATGAACTTTTATCTCTACCTAAAAGCCTAATAGAACTATTATTAAGCATAGACTAGTAGAGGTTACGAATTTAAAGATTAGTTTTTGAAGTAGTGTCTTGAGTTGA
Source organism: Cupressus sempervirens (assembly GCA_028749045.1). Taxonomy (NCBI): domain Eukaryota; kingdom Viridiplantae; phylum Streptophyta; class Pinopsida; order Cupressales; family Cupressaceae; genus Cupressus; species Cupressus sempervirens. The sequence goes on along the minus strand of CM053790.1, from coordinate 547,191,566 downwards.
TATTTCAAATTTAGATAGTTGATTAATGTATTTTAACTAAGATATGAGCATTAAAATGACCATAGAGTAATAAATATCACAATTCAATGTATTTCTTTACATATTCAAATATGTTTAATATCACAATTTAATGTATTTATTTGCATATGCAAATATGTTTGATTATGTTGCTTTAGTGGTGATGTTAAGGAACCTATAAGGACGTGGGTTGGTTAGTAATATTGCATTCAAGTTTTATAAATAAGTGTTTATATTTTTGAAATGGTGTATATCATCAATAGAAAATAAAAATTAACAAAACTACATGTACTTTTAGTTGTTAGATAGCTTAGTCTCTTGGGTTTTGCGGTGGGGAATTACAACTTTACAACAAAGTTCTATAGGAAAAGAGATAGAACCATGATCATGATAAATAAAACAATTACGATTTTGAATCTAAGCATCAAATGTATCATAGAAATCCTTTTGTAAATATTCACTAAAAGGATGCTCTTCAATTATGACATTCATCATGGAAGTAAGATAAAAAAGAATACCATGAGAAGGAATATTAGTAACTCTAGTAGTGATATAAAGAGGACCATCAAGGTCTTTAATTATCTCAGCATAACCAAAGGTAATGAGAATTGGAGGTTCAAGTTTAGGTTCAGGTTCAGATTGGATATGCTCAACATGGTTGGTCTCTTCAACTTTATCATCATAAGTAATATGTGTAGAAAAAGAAGGCTATGTAATAATATTAGTGGAATGACATGGTAAATGATTAGTGTAATTTCTAAATTTTGATTAGGAGTTTAAACATATTTGCTTCGATAATTAATATTATCAGCAACTAATATAGGATTAGAATCAATGAGATTTTGAATATCAATCTTCAAAGAATAATACTTTTTAGTCTCATGACTGAGTTGGAGATGGTATTGGAAAAGGGATTTGGAATCAAAGGATCTAGGATGAGGTTTATTTGATAGGAGGAAGCTTAATAATGTTAGAATTTATTAATTTTGTCATCACGTTATAAAATTATTTAGATAATGGACTTCAAGTATAATTAGGTCTAAAAATCGAAGACCAAGGAGACAAACCTTTGGATTCTACCACCACTTGATCATCTATTGTACTAGATGTTTTGTTGATATTAATGTAATGTTAAGCTTGTGAAATTTACTAGGATGAGGTGAAACATCACTCTTATCAATAATAACAAAGGTCATTGGAGTGTTTATTTGAAACTTACCCACTTGTATTTGATAATGATGAAGTACTACACATAATTGTGAAAAATAAGTAAACTCCCTAAGGAGAATATTATCTCTAATATATTTTGAAAATTAGAAATAAATATGCATTGTATATAAAAAAAACAAGCACATTATAAGAAATCTAAACATGCAAATATTTAAATCTACTCATAAAGTCATCACCTTTTTCTTTTAACTCCTTGTTTGCAATGCATTAAATAAGTCAAAAAACTTGACGAGCAATATTATTTTGAATTTTTTGAATGAAAGCATTGGTGGGATTTTGAAAGGAATCCATAGAATAAGGAGGCAAGGATCAATACCATTGAAAATATTTATCTAGAAAGGTCCCAACTTGAACAACTTATTCACAAACCTATCATCATGAGAAAAAACACTATACAAGGTTTGAAGGTTTTAACTTGAGTCACATGACCACCCTTACCATTTAACTATCAAGACAAGGTATCTCAACGCGTTTAGGAATAAATTCTTGATTAATGTGTAATGTCCCATCAATGAACCTAAGAAGACAACATAGAAATCTAGCATTAAGGCAAACACGTTATTTTTACATAGAATGAATTTAACATTATGGTTGCAACTACATTATACAAGGATCATTAAAAACAAATATTAATTACAAACATGATTGATAAACAATAATCAACTAACAAGGTCCTTTTAGGTTCCTCAATGTCACTACTAATAGCACATAAAATATAATACTAATACAATAAGACCACCATGAATCAATTCAATAATACAACATAATGACATATGATCAAATCAAAGATAAATATGTTTATCCACTTCTTCCTCACATCCAAATTAATTAGAGATGCATGTTATAGTTAAAAAGTACAAGTAATCACTAAAATACACTCATATATTCATTTTACATTGATATCCTCAAGGAAACTGCAATACTACATCACTGCATCTATATGATGATATAGATAATGGTACATCAATATATAAACATGAAGCCACATAATGAGATACAATAAATCATAGAAATCATCTAGTCACATGAGCAATAAATGTAGAGAAGAAGGTGCAAGTCCATTTGAGCTCTCAATCAAACTCATAAAAAGTACTTGATGGATAAAAGATTTTTCACTTAAGAATGTGGGCCCTTGAGGCCCACTCTCCCAAGATAGGATATAACACAAGGCCCCACATCAAAAAAATCACAAGTAATGCATCTAAAAAGAAACATCTAGTTAAAGAAGTAACATATAAATTCACATGGGTAAACAAAGATATCATAAAATAATTGCAAGGAAACATCTTATACCAAAGACAAATCTAAAACAAACACAAGGGAAGCATATGATACAAGTAGAAGGGTGTCATAACATGTTTCCATGCTAGAGCCACCTTGTATTCTCTCCATACCTAGTGCCTAGGCAGACACCATGTGAAAATGGCCACCTCACCCCATTAATGTGTCGTACTTCCATATCAATAGTAGGCATGAGTGAAGCTATTATCATTTAATTAATGTAAATTCCCAACCTAGTTAATTTTATTAAGTTACCCTATTATTAAAAAATACGCAGTGTGTTACATTAGATTGACCAATTTGGGCCCCGACACCCATTGTGAGACACCCTTTACATTGTGCTCCTAGTAAGACCCTCTTATGCATTGCAAAATGGGTTACCGTAGAATGACCACTTTAGGCCCTGATCCCCATTGTGAGCCACTCTCCTATGATCCAAATTAAAATCAAAAGAATAAACAAAACAAATAATCTCATATGCAACATCATAAAATCCTCATAACCAATAAGCCAAATGAACAATGTAGGGAAAATAACCTTAAAATCATCAATAGAACCCATAATGCCAACATAATAAAGAGGACATCTAAAAAATTTAAACATCTTCATGGAAATCACATAGGACCTCTCGAGGTTCCAAGTCATGCACATAATTCCAAACACAATATATCACATGTATAAGTCCTCTTTTGGATCCTTTACAACAAAATTGGACACATGAGATCTCTACGATCCATCAAATGCATAATTAGGATCCAATAATACCAATACACCATAATACTAGGACACCATGATCACCACATAACATATAATATCAAGAGATCTATAATTATCATCAAGTCAGTATTAATCTCATTCTAATAACAAGATGTCAAGGAAAATAAACACGACCTTCATGCAACCTCAATTACACAAATAGGCCCCAAACAACATACTTCAATAAAACATGACACATCATCCATATGAAAATGCCAATGGTCAAGTACCAAGACGAAATAACCATTAAGATAAAACCCCAACTTTGGTATTAATAAGGTGAGCCCCAACATTACTCCTCCAACTTTTGCCCAAAACATCAAGAAAACTACACAATTGTAGTAGATCAAAAGAAGAAAACTTTGGCCTTAGAATCATCAAGAATCAAGAGAATGCATTACAATTCAACTTAAATATATAACACAAATATGTATGCAAATAAATAATGACACATAACCAAGACAAGATACATACTAGCAAAGTAACACAAATTCCCAACTGAGATTAATCACCAAATAGATTTTTCACCCATCCTTATATAGGAATTGATTCATATTGACACCATATTCCCATCAGAAAATGCAATGACAATTTATTAATTAATACACACATTTGACAACACAATGGTAACTAGTGACCCTCACATTTGGATGGTCTTGGGTTTGAGTCTTCAACCCATTATCTAAGACTAACAAATTTATTTTTTATAAGACTTATTTCAAGTAAATTTATCTTAGTGTATAGATCATTCTAATTTAAATTTGCTAATAATTTAATATTTCACAAATACAATTCAAATTTCCTATATAACTTTTGCAATTACAAAACAATCTAAGAAAAAAACTTCCTAAGTAAACAATGGTAAAAAGAATAGTTTACACCAAACAACAATCTCCTTTTTATTTTATTTTATTTTCCTCATTACCCGAAAAGAAAAGAGAAGAAAAAACTAAAACTTTAATTATGATCCTAAATAAAACTTGGAAAAATATGTTATGAATATAATTCATTTCAAAATAGGGGAATACATTTATGTAGTGTTTCATATATGAAATGAACTTAGCTCAATTTGTGTATTGATAATTAGTGGTGCTGGAAAAGTATAAGTAAGACAATTCAAGAATCTAAAACCATTTGATGTTTTCCAAATATTTTTCACTATTTTTGACTGTTCAAGTCATTTATGGATTTATGTACGTAGTAGTTGAGAGGTGTTACTAAATCACCATTCAATGCCTGACTTGCTTGTAATTGTTGAAAGTGAGACTTTTTTCATGATGCTCGAGCTTACTCTTATTTTGATGATGGATCACAAAGTGTGATCTCAAAAGTCGATGCAAAAATACTTACACAATCGCATCCAAAAACATAATTGAAGCATTTTCATATGATTTGTGGAAATCTTCTTGTTCTTATAGGTGTTACTAAATAAATATTCAATGCTTGATGCCTAACCTTTTCATATGGTAGAGATTAAAAATGATCATTTTTGCTAGCATGTAGGTAATGTATAGCCAATGACACTAGTTCAGGTTGTATTTGGTCTCCTGTAAATCTGTTGAATTTGTCAAGACTTGCATTGCAGGAGCTCAACTATTGGCGAATGTGTGGGCAATTCAATGGAGCTTCCTTCTCATGTCCTATGTAGTGCCTGCCCCTAAGTCACATTTCAGTTATCTTTGCCAAACTCTTTTAGGCCAGTTTTATGTTTGATGATTAGTATTATTATTATCTTGGAGATTATTAGATGTTGTTTTACACTCAGTTTATTATATGACGAGATTACTTGGTACTCTATACTTCATGTGTGTATGATGATTATTCAGTGTTTTCAATTACTAATGATGATTAGTTAGATGGTTTATTATCACATGCATTTTCTTATGGATACTTACCCCATACTGCATGTGTATGGTGCATGTGTTCATTTTTTTTATGCATGGCATTTTTGATGTGGTTAAGGAAGGGAGTCGTAGTCACCTGCTAGTCGAGATCTACACGATGCACCACTTCCTACCATTGCTTATTTAGCTTAGAATATTGTGTCTGTACATGCATGGATTTTATGCAGGTTGCAGGTACCGGGCATCGACTTCCCTGAATTGCTAGGATGAGCGTACCCTATCGCATTATCTCAATAGTAAGAGGGGAGATAAATTCTCAAGTCCAAATCCTAAACCCTTTAGCCATTTGTCCTAATTGATAATTAGGACAAGTATTCGAGTTGAGTGCCCTCTGAATGCGTTGAATGACGTTAATTCGTGATTATAACCCTTTTGTTTGATTTAGTATGTGTTTTTCTATGATGGGTTTTCATATGTTGTTTTATGAGTTCTTGGTGTATTTTTCTATTAATTAAGTTTAATTAAAAGATTAATCAATGATTTAATTTAATAGAAGATTATTATGATATTTTAATATTTAATTATATTTAATTAATTGAGAAATTAATTAAATAAAGAATTAAATTTGGAGATAAAGGTTTAAGGATAAATTTAGAGCGTGATAATATTTATTTAATTTAATAATAATATATTTAGAGTTCATTTTTAAATAAATGATAAATATTATTGTTATTTAAGTTAATTAAATATTCTATCAATTAAGTTTCTAAAATAAATTATAAGTTGAAAAATATTAAATTATTAAAGTTTCTAGATTGCATGATGCGGGCATGAGTTGAAAATAAAAAAAATTAATTAAAAGATAAAATAAGTGAAAATAATAATGTTATTTCATAAAGTGCGCATGGGATTAAAAGTAATAAAGATTAAAAATAGAAGTCAAGAGGGAAACTAAATTAAGTTATTTAATAATTCATTTAATGTGCATTAAAAGATAAAAGCAAAGGTTAATAAAAGTTAATTTTGAGTTTGAGTCTTGTGAGCAAGGAGTCCTCTTGGGTGAACACACAATTAGTGCCCCGATTTGAGGAGAAAACTCCTTATCACAACCTTGGGGTTCATTTTTGGTGGAGGGCGAATTTGGAAAAGATTTTGGGAGACATCTTTTGGCAGTGAATTTCAGAAGGAGAATTCTAGGAAAGCTTTTCAGAGGAAAGTTATTGAAGAAGGGTGAATTCACTCATAGTTTTTTTCGAGGTTTTCGTATTAGCATCAAGCTCAGGTAGGGTCTTGTGTTTTGATCACTGAATAATTACACATTTATCTTTTCCTGTCTTCTTCATGTCTGTGGATTGTAAATCTGAATTCTCCGTGATGAAAATTTAAAATTTTTCAATATTGTGAATTATTAATTGCTTGTCAATAATTTCTGTATATGTGAAGAATAATAGAGCTATCAAAAACCCTCATCTTCAAAATTAAAGAAATAGAATTCAATTTGGGAAAGGTTCGAATTTAAAAATGAAATTCTAAATTGAAAATTTAGATGGTTGGCAACATTTCCTCTATCAGAATAATGTGGCGATCTATATATATATATACATTTTTAAAAGAGAGTTATTTAATTAGTTTTTATATATTTATAAATCTTGTTAATTAAATAACAATGTTTAATGGTCCACATTATATAAATTTAAAAGAAAAAAAATTAAATTAAATTAAGTAAATAAATTTATGGGTGGGGGCTATCCCACACCCCCCCCCCCCATTTAACATTGTTATTGCAGGCCGATTGCGACAGCAACCTGCACTGCAGTCTCTGCAGTCAGCGATTTTAATATCACTTGACTTACGTTTTTTTAAAGAGAACTCATATGTATGTTAAATTTGATTTGCGTTAAATTTTAATTGTTAATATATATTATTAAATTTTAAATTATGTTTAATATTAAAAATTTCATTGTTAATTTTATTAATTAATAGTTATTAAATATTACTTAATAAATGAATGTTAACCATAGTTATTATTATTGAATTAATTAATGATTATAAATATTATTTATCAGAGAATTTTGTTAAAAGAAATTGTTTATTAATTAATTATTAATTTAGTAAGGTAAATTGGTATTGGGATTAACTAAAACTAATAACAAATATCATAATTATGTTATTATTTAAAAATTTGATTATTAATGAAATTGAGATTATTATTATTTATTTAATAATCAATTATTATTATTTTAATAATTAATAAATGATTACTATTGTTCTTAAGTCATGATTTTCTAAGAACGAGAATGAGTTAACTCGTAGGGTAAATTATGAAACTTAGTTTCTTGAAATAAACATTAAACTGGAAAAACTGGAACTTTACTTTTAACTCAAACAATATGTTTTCTAGATTAAACCCAATTGTGACACTATGATGTTTTCTATGTTCTATCTATGCTTTGGAGTATTGGGGGTTGTTTTAGTGTCGACCAGTCCTAGGTTGTTACCAGAGGCTCTGGGGTTATGCGATTATGATATTATGGTGATTTGTTCTCGATCTTTCTAAACCCAACCATGGTGATGTGTTGATATGCTCTATGATGGAGTGTTTACTGGTTGTTATTGCTTTTTAGCGTCTTGAGAGGACCGAGGTGTTTTAAGTGATTTGTTCTTGATGATGTCATGTTGTGACATGTTTTGACTTGACCATTTTGGAGTCTTCGATCAGTATTGTGATTTATTTTGGGATACTTCCTAGTTGCTCGTTGAAAACCATTGGATATTGTGACTTATCAATGATGCATTTAGTTGCTGATAGAGAACTGTTGTGATCATTATGATTATGATTTGATGCTTTCCAATTTCTTGTGGAGAATTGATGTGATTATTGTGGCTTATCTTTTGATGCTTTCCAGTTGCTTGTATAGGACTAAGGTGATTATGTGATTTGTGATTTCATGAGCCTAGGGTAGGTTATCTATGTGTAGTGTCGGGAAGTGGCTTGCAATGAGGGACAGGAGACCCGAAGTGGCTCTGGGGATGACTCATTGTAAGTTGTTTGTTTTAATAAGTGATAACATTACACTAAATACTGACTTAAATGAACCTAATAAGATTAATTGTGTGTTCTCACCCATGCCTCGAGTGCTAGTACAGACTAGGATGGGAGATGAGAGAACGCTTGGTTATGACCTTGCATTCCATAGTATGCCTTGTCAGTACGAGAGGATACTAGTGGTCGCAGGATTACTAGGGACCCGAGATTCCTGAGGGATTGCTCGAGTAACTTCCAATGTGATTCATGTGATGACACTTTCTCGCTTGCATAGTAGGTTTCCTACATGTCTTTGTGTGCCTTTGGGTCTAAATGTCAATCTATGTTGGAACCTTTGAGTTAGTGTACTTTTAGGAATTTTCCAAACTTAGAGAGTACTTGTGTTTTGTGTTTTGATATCTTATTTGGGACTTGAGACTATCTCCTCAGCGCGGTGGGAGTGGACCATTTAGGTTCCACGCGGTTGGGTGGTAGTGCTTTTTACTCTTACCATTGAGATACGTCCGTGGTCATCGTGGCTGGAGCTTTCTTGGTTGGCATTTACCTTCATTCTATTTGTGGATTATTAAGATGGATGGTTAGATTTTATGATAGATGTTTTATCATTATGGATGTACGAATGTATCATGTATGGTGAATGATTTCATTTATTTTATTGCACATGTATCATGGATCCAAAGAGGATGATGTATTTCTATTTTTACATATGTATATTCTTTTAAGCCTTTCATACCCTATGACATGTACAGTGGATGATTGCGCATTCCGAATTAATTTGCCAAGTGGCATTCGAAACAAATGTATATTATATGGACATTGGACTTTCTGATTATTCTTTCATGTGGATGTGGTAGTTGTTAGACTTAGAATTAATTAAATTTAAATGTGACTCAACGTCTTGGGATCCTTAAGGAATGTAACCTGTTATGTATGTTGTTGATGATTACATGTTATTGCTTCCGCTACTATGTGTTTGATGTGTATGTTATACTTTCTTACTTTAAAAAAAAAAACGTTTAGCAAACTTAGTAAAACTTTAGGTTAATTCTTTTGGATCCCTTGGTGGGGTGTTACATCCTAATGGGCCATAGTTTAGTCGATAGGATATTATGTGGGTGGATCGTTGCTAGAAAAGAATCATGTTGTTATTAGAAAGGTTCAACATCTTTGCCAAAAAGGTCAAATTTCAAAAATGTTCAAATGGGTTATATTTTCATGATAGTTTGTAACCAGTGAAGTGCTTTGTCTTTAGAGGCATATCTTTGTTTTCTTCCCTTGCTTCAAAAACTTTGGCTCCTCTTAAATTCTCAGCCAATTCAATCTCAAAGTTTCTAGATAATGCCTAGTAGTGCCTGCACAAGTGAGAGAAAATAGTAATATTTCTTGCATAAAATGGCCTCTCTCTCTACATAATGCCATGCCATAATATGGAGTCTCTTCTATATTATTGGTTTAATTGAAAATCATATATAGTCAATAAATGTCAAATATGAGAGTTGGTATTTCATCTATAATGTTTTAGATTAAGGCAAAAACAGGTTTTGAGGAGACCCAAAATCCCTTATAGCAAGAAGAAAGATAAACAATAAGGAACCCTACATTTTACAAGGACTTGAAACCTAAGTTCACAAAAAAAAAAGACTAGGTTTTACAGGGACCTAGAACCACTGAAAGAAACTAATCAAAGTTCAAAACTAGGTTTTACAAGGACATGAAACCTAAAGTAAACAACAAAACAAAGTTGGAAACAAAAAAAAAAAGGAAAACCATGACCAGTTGACCAACCAAAGGCCAGATACTAGAGACCAGAACCAACAACTAAATTACTTCTTTAATAACATTAGCTAAATCCTTGTCAGCCTCTACAATACCCTATAGAATTTCATCAACAACAAATCCAAGGGCCTCAACCACAACTTTCTTCATGCTTTGTCTCATTCTTTTACTAGGGCCACCTGAAATCTTGATAGCAATAACAACAGGGGACATAATTTCCTCTGATCTCAATAACAACAATGTCAAGGTCTAGGGAGATTAGTAATAATGTTCTTAATTAGGGCTAGTATATTAGTCCTTACCTTATATAAGGAAGAGAATGTTCCCACTTTCTCATTTGCATTAATTTGGTGGACTTAAAAATCTAAAACTATAAAGTTTGAGATTCTTTTATTTAACAAATAATTTTTTTGTACAATTTTTTTATTTTTTAATTAATCATTACAAATTTTGAGGGGTTAAAGGATTTTTAAAAATCAAATGAAAAAGAAAAATCAACAACTCTGTGAGGATAAATTCTAGAATCTGCAAGCTAGTCAGTGGCTGAGAGGAAAATTAAGTGTTCAACTTAGTACAATCTATGTGGCAATTCCTTAGCAGATCCTATCATTTTGATAAATAAATAAAAATGATTGTCCATAATATTTACTAGTAAATTGGTTGAAGTTCTTTAGCTCTATTTCTCATATATTGACTCACATAATTTACACCATGATAAACACTATCATTTCTAACCTTCACATATCAAATTAAAAAAAAAAAAAAAAAAAAAAAAAAAAACTCAGCCATAGTAAAAGTTATGATTCATTTACACCAACAAAACACCGCTCCACTATTGTTTGAAGATTTTAAGGAAGTGAAGAAGTATCTAGATCTTTTGATACAAAATAAGGGTCATTTACTTAAACTAATAAAATACTAGAATGGATTGCTCTAGAACTATTGGAACTATAGGAATATGCCTTTAAAGTGGGGTCTTTAGGTGTTGATATCAATAGAGGGGTCATTAAATTGCTGCCCAAGGGAGGAGTCAAATCTGAAGTTAGGAACTAGAGACCTATTACATTGTTAAATTTATCCTATAAGATTGTGGCTAGACTTCTTGCAAGAAGAATTGGAGATCTACTCAATGTCTTTATATCCCCTGACACAAACATGGTTCATCAAAGGAAGATTTATACTAGAGAATTGATTACAAGTTGGGAAGCCATGCATTGGGCGAAAAAGAAAGATTATAATGTAGGTATGGTTCTTCTAGATTTTGAGAAGGCATATGACCGAATTAAGTGGCATTTTGTCAAGGCAATGCTGCAAGCTTTTGGGTTTCCTCCCTATTTTAGCAAATTGATAGATATTCTTCTTATGGATTCCTCGACTGTTATAGATATTAATGGAGATCTTACCAAAAATATTGCATTATAAAGGTCTATTAGATAAGGTTGTACAATTGCCCCATCCTTGTTTGTCATATAGTTGATGCCTTATTTTACATCCTCATATCTTCTCAGCTAGGATCTCCCATCAGAGGGATTACTCTCCCAAATCAAGATATGTTGCTAAATGCATAGATTGCAGATGACACTACTTTGTTTATTGAACTAGAGGAAAAACACTTTGATAAGTTGATTAATAGACTTCAAGTTTTTAGTATAGTCTCTAGGTAAAAAATAGCTCCTCACAAGTCTTCAGTCATTGGGTGGTCTTCTTCCCCCCCAGAGTGGATTGTGAGAAAAAGTTTGCAATGGGAAGGACCTAATGACATCACCAGATATTTGTGCATTTATTTTTCTATAGAACTATCCCCTAAAAATATGTGGAATAGGCTATTCTATAAAATTGAATTTTTTATATCTTAAATGGCAAACTTACCTTCTCTTACTAGCTAGTAGACTCTAGGTGGTTCAAAAGGTCTTATCTTCTCATCATATTTACTTTTCTTCAGCTTGGTTGTCTACTAATTATCAAAGTGATAGGCTGGAAAAGATAATGAGAGACTTTCTATGGTCTGATGGAACTATGAACAAAAAGAGGCACTATGTTAAATGAGAATGGTGATATCTACCTAAGGAAAAAAGAGGTCTATGAATCAAAGACTAGAAAGCTCAAGGTATGGCCTTAGCATCTAAATAGATTTTTCAAACCTTAGAAGGGGAGAAACCCTAGAGAGTGTTGGTTAAAAACAATATGCTTCAATCTAGTATTAAAAAAAGAAAAAAATTGATCCGATGTTCCTCTATGTGATACAATTTTTGGTAACTCTCAATTTTCGGTATTTGGTTCCAAAGTCTTCCAATCTATCTAGAAGGCATGGAATCAAGTTAGGTCTCTTATTTCTAATAGAGGTACCAGTGGAGGTCCTCCTACATGCTCTATTTTAGACAAATCTATTTGGTGGGGAATAGAGGCTAATGGAAAACCTTTAGCTCTTACCCAAAGCTACTTTGGGAAGAATTGGTATAAATTGTGCATTGTTTTTGTAAAAGATATGATGGTTGAGAATCGATTAGGGAGCTGGGATGAAATTTCAGTTAAATACCACATCCCTAGTACCTAAAAGAAAACACATTCCTTAATTGCTAAAGTAGTGGATAACTTTTTTCCAGGGCATTCTATTAATACTGAGCAATTTTTGCATTGGTTTAAATGGACAAATGGTTCTAGTTTCCATGCAGCTTCTACTAGGAAATTTATAATATGTTGAAAAGTGATTGTTATATCTTTAAGAGGGTGAACTATGGCTGGGGGCTTGAGTTCTTAGTGTCCAGGTGGCAATTTATCTTTAGTCTTTTTTGGCACTCCCCTTGTGAACCTAAAAAGTCATGTTTTAGGTGGTTATTACTTTTGAGGAAACTTTTTGGCAACACTCTCCCTCATGGTCTAGGAAATCCTATTGTTTATGGTGTTTGTGATGTTCTTGAATCTTTTGAGTATTTTTTTTTTTATTGTAAATTTTCCCATGATGTTTGATCAATTTTGTTTGGGTCTCCTATTGTGTGAAATAGTAGACCTAGTCTTTCGTGGAGTAAGGTCTTAGTTAGTTTTATGGAGTTCTTTGATCTTAAGTCCAACACCTTTTGGTCTGTTCTGACATGCAAAATTTTGCGGTTTCTTTGGAAGAAGAGGAATTGAGAGATTTTTCAAAAAAGGAGGCATCTTACTAAGTTTGGATGTAAACTCACCCATTTTCATATTATGTCATAGGTTGCAACAGTCCTAGAAATATCCAGGGACAAGTTTATGATGCTGATGTGGGAAAGCCAAATCATGATTAATAGGGAATATATAGTCTCTTACCAGTACTTTTCTATTCACAAGAACATGCTCAGACAAAGAGAATTGGAAAGGATAATTCAATTCATGGAGAGGTTAAAGATTGATGATGAATCTATTGCTGCTAATAGACTTCTTCCAGGATGAGAACTTTAACAAGAGTTTAAGGGCCCTTTTTGAATACTAGAAATAATTGGATCTATTTTTTTGTATTAACTATTGCTATAGTTTGTGGATTACTTTAGTGCACTTGTGTATAAACATAATAGCTACCCTATAGGTGCTAAATAGTTACTTTTGAGGTTTATGTTTCAGGTTGTGGCACATACTGTAACTCAGAATTTTTCCTTGTACTAATGTACCTCAACTCTTTTCATTATATAAAAATAATAATAATAAAATACTATTAATTAGCTAGACATTTTCAATTAAAAACATCAATTTTAATTAATTTATATATTCAAGAATCATTTAGTCTTAAAGAAATATAAATTATTAACTAGCTAATATCAAAATATTTTTTTTTTAAATATTAATAATTCTCTTTATTTTATCAATGATTTTATTCTATTCAAAATTAATAAGAAGTAATAAATTGATGTTTTTGGTTGAATAGTTTATATTTATAACTTTTTCATTGAAGAATTATTTTAGAATTTTTAATAGTTTAATTATTTATTATATTGTAAAGTAAGGTAAATTTTAATTTAAAATTTTGTCTTTATAATGTTTTCTTATCTATTTAGTTATCATAGAATTATGTTTATCTATTTTGTATGTGAATTTTAATTTTAACGTTAAAAATATATATTTTTATATATTAGTGAAAGTTGTGTAATTTAGTGGATTTTATTCTTTTATTTGCAAAAATTAGTTAAATTAGTTTGTTTTTGCTTGTTGAAAATGAAGCAACATAAATTCATAAAAAATTGTTTCATAGTGCAATGTAATATGTAATGTCCCCCATCTTTTAGGCTCTCGGCGCAGTTCTTAGCCTTTCATTCTTTGAAAGCTAAATGGAGAAATAAATTAAATTAAAGTCAATAAATAAATAAATCTAAAGGTGACTTTATATTTAATTATTTTAATTTTCTAGAAGCACAACTAATTATTGTATTGGAAAGGGGAAAGCTTCTAGAGAGTGCAATTAAATAATATTTTATTTCCTTCTAGAAAGGTGAAGGAAAATAATAAATAGAGGTGAGCACTTCATTGCTAGGAATCCATTATTTTCTTATTGATTTCTTTGAGCTCTAAGCAAGGGTTTCAACATTTGCCATTGGAGAATGAAGTTCTTTAGTGTGCATCCATTTGAGCTGGTGAAATATCCAGTGGATTTGGTAGTGGGAGGAAATCATGTAGTTGTTCTATTTGAGCATATTGGTGAAAGATCTTCCAAAGGGTTACAACTATTGGAGAAGACAAATTAGTCTTTTCATTGTGCCAAACTTGTGGCCTAGGGCTAGATTGTGGAGTACGATTAAAATAATTACTACAATGATTTGCTACAATCATCGCTACCACAATGAATCCCTACAATAAAATCTAGATTTCTTGAGTGGTTTCCAGGTTCCTATCCATTTCATTTTGCATTGCATTAAGGATAGATTTGAATATCTTGAGGCATGTGTAAGAATTTAGAAATCAATTGTGAGGTATTGCAATCTTATTTATATTAGATTTTTACATTAGAATTTGTTATAAGGGATTATGATATCATTGAACATGTAATGCCTACCCCCAGTTGACTTTTCATGTTGGATTATTGAATTCTTTTAGGCCAGTTTAATGATTAGCGATACTTGGTTACCAGATTGGATTAGATGCATTTCATATTCAATTGATATATGTGTTGAGTTAGTTATTTTATGTGTTAATGGTTATTTCATGTGTTCACAATTATTCTTTCAATGATGATATATGTATGTTCATACAGTGATTTTAGTTATCTCATGATGATAGATAGATGGATGATTTATATGTAGTTTTTATGGATACTTACCCGATACTTGCATGTGTATGGTGTACTTGTATGTTTTACTTTATGATTGATGTTTTTGATGTGGTTGAGAGAGGGAGTCATAGTCACCTACTAGTTAGGATCTACATGATGCACCACTCCCTACCATTTCCTATTTAGTTTAGATTATATGTGTATGTACATGCATGGATTTTATGTAGATTGTAGGTACCAGACATTGACTTCCTTGAATTGCCAGGATGAACATGCCCTATCGCAGTATCTCAATGGTAAAAGTGGGGAGATAATTCTTGAGTCCAAACCCTAACCTAAGCCAATTGTCCTAGAAAGCAGGGCACATATCTAGGTTTTTTACTCATCTAAATTCATCAAGTGATGTGAATTCATGATTTTAACCCTGGAGTTTGGATATGTGCTTTGTCTTTCAGTTGAGTTTTCATATTTAGTCTTATGGGTCAGTTGTGATTTTTTAGTTATAATTAAATCAAATTAATAAATAATTTAATGAAAATTTTATAAATAAATTCAATATTTAATTAATTAAGAAATTAATTAAATAAAAGAATTAAATTTAAAGATTTAATTAAAGTTCCTTTTTAAAAAAATTGGTAAACAGTCGAAGCCTTATATTATATTAATGAAATAATAGATAATTACAAGATTGCTGATCGATTTTTTTTACGAGATTACAAGATTCTCCGTTCTGATGGGCACTAGTAGGAAAGAACAGAGAAAGAAAAACTCCAGTCTAGCTCGATCGTGTGTGGGATTAAATTGTGGGGGGTTAAGGGCCACCCACCCAACCCCTACTATTTTAAGGGCCTCCCACCCCTGGGTCATGGAGGAGGCACCGGAGAGAGCCCTAAACCGAAGTCCTTTATTATACAAAAAATAAAAGAGGCATACCCCAGTAAGAAAATTGGTCAAATAATTCTCATAATATTTTGCATACATTTATACTTTTGTAATTTTTAGTGTGAATAATCCACTAGCACTCTGAG
The DNA here is from genome assembly GCA_028749045.1 of Cupressus sempervirens. Classification (NCBI taxonomy): domain Eukaryota; kingdom Viridiplantae; phylum Streptophyta; class Pinopsida; order Cupressales; family Cupressaceae; genus Cupressus; species Cupressus sempervirens. Next base: position 547,175,363 of record CM053790.1, on the reverse strand, counting down.
GAATGTAACCTTGTGTTTAGAGTAAGATACTTGATTACATTGGAAACACCACAAGTTAACCACCAAACAGTGTTAATTGTTAATCCAAAAATGTAATCAAAGTCCATAATAGTATAATCTAAGAAGGGAATAAATTACAAATGAGTTGGAGCATTCTGATAGATAACCCTCAATTGTAAATAAGAGTGTCAAAACTTGAAGCAAAACAACCGCTCTCCCAATTTTGATAATAATTGGGTAAATTTAAGTTTGTGTCTACATTGATTAATAGGTTAGATTGCAATGAGTTAATGGTGAATGTATATTCAGATTTTGAGAAGTGTTACAAGTAATAGTTGTACTAATGTTAGCTTTATTATAATGTTACCCGTATTTCATTTTAACCTTTGAGATCTTTGTGTATAATTAAATTATCTTATCCGCTGGTGCCAAGTTTTAACCTAGTAATTTGGATTTAGGATTAAAGTGTGACGATTATCAAGATATGAAAAGAAATGCCAAAATGCAGAATAACAAAGGACAATCCGGCCAAGAGCCAAGCCAGGCCAAATCTAATTTGAATCGAGATAAACTAAATAAGGATATTATATTAATATTGTCAGATTTATACAAAATAACCTATCCAACCTTGATTACACAGAAGAAACTATCCTGGTTGCCTAAGTATAGTGCAACAAGTCAACATCTACTAAACTTTATACATTATATATACTGTCAAGGGAAAATGCAGCCAAGCCATACCTAGAAAACTTTAGACTAACTATAGTAATATCAGCTCGTAGCTATAATTTTAGACCATGATAATTTTAGTGGCTTCTTGGAGGTTTTTTTCCTTTGAGCCTGAAGGAAATTTGTAGGTGTTCCTAGTTCTGCTTGATTTGTCACAGTTGGGTAGGCAAAATTCTATTGCTTCCAAGTAAGAGAAATCCACCTCCGAGTGAATGTAGGCATCAAAAGCCTGTAGGTAGTTTGTGAGCCAATCCCTTGCTAGGTCCTCTATGATAGCTCGCCAACATAATAAAAATTGCACACTTGCCTCCATTCTTGGCCATTCTCTAAAGAAGAGGTTGTTATCTTGGATAATAAAGCTAAGGTGTTTAGGGCTTCTTGCTAGTTTAGGGCTGCCTAACTGATACTCTATATAAGCCTCAGGAAAATGGATTTTTAGTTTGTCATTGATGTTGTACTACTTCCTCCAAACCTGTCAACCAACTCGGGTCAAAAAGGTTGAGGCTCAATTTGATAATGTCCCATTTTCCTACTCCAGCTCTCACTAGGCACCCTATCCATAACCCCAATATATCACTATTAGTACACCATGAGTACTCATAGTTGAAAACCCCTTCTCCCAAGACCCTACTTACTGCCACTCAACTCATGTCATTGATGGGTCGAAACAACCAGTTCCATCTTTTTGGCTTAACAAGACCACAAAATGCCATAGTTTTTCTTTCAAAGGCATGGTACAGACATATATTAGTTTCCATAATGGAGAAGCTATACAGTGCCTGATTTGAGAAAGGAGGGGTAAAAATGAGGAGCCCAAATTCTGGATAGATTTAATATAATATCTAGAGGGAAGGGTCTAGAACCACACAAGTTGATGTTATTCATATGATGATTTCCTACTCAAAGTCATAATTGAAATGTCACTTTGATTCATGATATCCCTGTAAGGCCGATTTTATGCAATTGTAGATATGTGAGCCAATATTTATGTTGATTTGGGAAATCATAAAGCCAAGTGTCTACGAGAATAGTTTTAGAAAAGTCTTAGAATAATACATGAGCTAGCTATGATTAAATGTTAAGATGTGTTCTCCATCTATGCCTTTATTAGCTAGATAATCTGCTTCAGTGTTACCTTCTCTAAATATGTGGGAGAATCTAACTTCTTCAAATCCTTCTATAAATTTAAAGTTGCTTTCAATCGAGAGTTTATAATCCTGTTAGGAGTTTTTCCTTTTCTAAGTGCATTTAGGATTATCTATGAGTCTCCTTCAATTATAATTTTCTTAATTCTTAGCTTGATACAATTTTTTATTCCTTCTTCTACTACTTCTAGTTTTGCCATGTTATTTGAAGTGACTCCCAGAGGTTTTGCTCTTTTTTCTAGCCAGTTCCCCATTTCTTCCCTAACTATACATCCTATTCTTGCCTTGCTAGGATTGCCTCTGGAGGCCCCATCGAAATTTAGTTTCTTCTAGCCTTTTGGGGGTGGTTCCCATTTACATTCTTTTCTAATCATTTTATTGTTCCTCATGTATGTTAGGGGTAGATTGATTAGGATTTTCCAGTGTTTTTTAATTTTAGCATCCCACTCTATAAATGAGTCTTCTTCTATCATCTTTTTTCTTAAGTCATTGTTTATTACTTCCACTATATTAGCTTCAATTTTATTGCAGAGTGATAGTGTATTCAGCTCTTTGTCTTGAAAGATCTGTCTATTTCTCTCTTTCCATATCTCCCAAACTAGAATTTATGGGGTGATGTTCTAGAGTTTTCCATATACTTTCTTGTTTGTGTATTTTGGCCATCCAATTATATGATCTTGCCATTTTTCTAGTAGGGGGGCTGACCAATTTAGTTTTGATTTGAACCAAATCCAACAATCCTTCACAAATTTACATTTATATAGGAGGTGCTCTATATTTTCTTATTCTTCTTTGCATAAGATACATCTTGATGGGCCTTCTAATCCCATTTTTCTAATTCTATCTACTATGTGGATTCTTTTTTGGATGGCTGCCCAAAGGAAGATACCGGCTTTGGGAAGCTCTACTGGATCCCAACATAGATCCATTAGGATGTTTAAAGTTTCCCATCTCTGTGAATTAGTAATTTGTTTATATCCTTCTTTGACTTTATAGTTTCCATCTTTAGATGCTGCCCAGATAAGCTTATCTTCCCTGTTTTTATCTTTGATCAGTTGATCTTTCAAAATGTTTTCCAGGGTCTCCTGTTCTATTTGATTAAGGCCACAATCGGCTAAGGATTTCCATTCCTAGGAGGTTTCTTCATGGATTTGGATTACTTTGATGTAGTCTTTAAGTTTAGAACCCCATCTATTTTTTAATTGAATTATGGCATTGTGGGTTAGACCTGAGTTTTTAAGGGCGGGGGGGGGGGGTGTATCCAGTCTAGGAGTCTTCCCAAAATAATGCTTTATCACCTTTCCTGATGCCCCAAGTCATATATTTGGTTATGAAGGGATGAAACTTCATTAAGAAATTCCAAGTTGCTGAACCTCTGGGGGGATTCCTAGTTCTAAATAATGAGGTGCTTTTAGATGCATTAAGCTATTTATTGTATAGAATTCTAGCCCATTTACTATCTCTTTCTTGATACATTCTCCATACTTGTTTCACTCCTAAAGCTTCATTCTATCATTCTAGGTTTTTAATTCCTAGACCTCCTACTTCTTTAGGTTTGCATATTTTTTCCCATTTGATTAATGCTACTTTCTTTTTGTCTTCTAAGCCATTCCAAAAGAAGTCTCTAAACTTCTTTTCAATTTTTTGATTTATGTTCTTGGGTAGTTGTAAGCATGAGAGTTGATAGATAGGTAGGTTTGTTAATACAACTTTGATTTTGGCATCTTTCCCTACCTTAGTTAGCCATTTTCCTTTCCAAGCTTCTGTCTGTTTGTCTATTCTTCCCAAAGTTTGTTCCCAGCCTTGGTTCTTTTTATTTCCTTTTTATAGATATATTCTTAGATACTTGAAGGATAATGTACCTTTTTGAAACCTAGTTTACTGCAAATTTAATCTTCTCTTTCTACTATAGTATTTAAGAAAAAGATTTCTGATTTTTCGTTGATTTTTTGACCAGAAGCTTCAGCGTAATTGTTAAGGATATTTTTGAAATGGTCTGTTTCTTTCTTAGTACTTACTCTGGCAAGAATTGTGTCATCAAAAAAATTCTAGTGAGTGGTATTTTCCACATTTTTTGTAACCTTTACTCTTAATATTGTTTTGAAGTTGCATTATTTTGATCGCTCTTCAAGGATTTAGCCATTATAATGAATAGGAAAGGGGAAATAGGGTCACCTTGTCTAAGCCCCCTAGATATACTAAAGAATCCTTTTGGGGTCCCATTAACAAGGATTGAGATTTTAGGGGTGGAGATACATTGAAAGATGATGCTTATCCATTGTTTTACATAAAAATCTCCAGTCAACTTTATCATAAACTTTTTGTATATCTAATTTTAATAACATACATGTTTCGTTATTTTTGATTCCTGAATGAATTATTTCTTGGATGATTGAGATACCATCTAGGATGGATCTCCCAGGTATGAATCCTGTTTGTTCTTCTGATATTAACTTAGGGAGAAATTTTTTGAGACAATTAGCTAGGGTTTTAGAGAATACTTTGTATATAGTATTGCAAAGAGCTATTGGTCTGAAGTCTCCTAGTTCTTCACTCTTTTTTTTCTTGGGTATGAGAGTCAAGAAGGTGTGGTTGATTTTTGATAGAAGGGTTCCTCCATTACTAGATGCTTCCAATGCTTTCCATAAATCTTCTCTTATTATCTCCCAATATTTTTGAAAGAAGAATGCTTGAAATCCATTAGGTCTGGGTGATTTGTCTGGATTTATATTAAAGAGAGTCATTTTGATTTCCTACAATGTGAATGATTTATTGAGAATTTTAGTATCATTAGGTGAGATTACCTTGGGTATAGTTTTCAACATTTCTTCTTGTTTTAATCTGTTAGAAGTTTCATAAATATTGAGAATATCTTTAAAGTATTCCACGAAAATTTATGCTATGTTGTTTGGATTTTCAGTAAGTTCACCTTGCTTGGTTTTGATTTTTGATATATTATTACAGTCCCTATGGTGTAAGGTGTTGTTATGAAAGAATCTCATGTTATGGTCTCCTTCTGCCAGCCATTTTTCTCTCAATTTTTGCTTCCAATACACTTCTTTAGCCAACATTTCTTCTTGTTTTAATAGGTATTCTTTTGCTAATTGGTAGGTTTCATCATTCATACCTTTTTTAATGACTTCTTTGTTTAATTTTTCTAGTTTCTCTTCTATATATAACTTTTCTTTAAATACATTTTTGAATTGTATATTATTCCATTTTAGTATGCTTTCTTTTATACTCTTAAGTTTGGATACAAAGCAGAACATTTTAGATCCTTGAAAGTGTTCTTATTGCCACCAGTTTTTTATATTATTCATGAAATTTTTATCCATAAACCACATCTTTCACATTTGAATGGGTTTCTACTGGGTTTGGTTTGTTCCTTGATTTCAATTTCATCGGAAAATGATCTGATCCTACCATTGGTAGAATTTCTACCTTGATCTCTCTATTTAGGTTGCTTAACTCTCCTTTGAAGAAAAATCTATCCAATCTTTTTGATATGTAGCTAAAGTCTTTTCTTCTATTTTTCCAAGTGTACATTCCATTAGATTTTGGGATGTCAATGAGAGTGTTCCTATCTATCCATTCTCTGAAATCTTCTATGGCTCTAGACATTTTTCTGGCCCCACCATATTTTTCATCTCTATTTAAGATTGCATTAAAGTCTCCCCCAATAATGATGTTCTCTTCCTGTAATGTGCTGAGATAGGTGTTGATCTCACTCCAGACTGTTAATTTATCTATTGTTTGTATAGGTCCATATACATTAATTACTATCATCTATAAATTCATCTTAGTACTGGAAACTCTACTTCCCATCCAATTTGAGTGTGAAATGATGTCTTCTATATTAACTTTTTGGTTGTTCCAAATAATGCCCATTCCTCTTGAGGCTCTCTGAGATGGTTTAAATTCTGATTTCCAAATTCCTAGTTTCTATCCTAATCTTAGACCTTCTTCTTTGCTTAATTTTGTTTCTTGAATTAATAATACCTCTATAGTAAATATTGTTAGATTATGCTTCAATTAGCATTTCTTGCCAGGGGCACTTAGGCCCCTAACATTCCATGTAGTGATTTTCATTGTTCCTTGGGAAGGTTCTTCCCCTTCCTACCTTGTAGAATTTCTATAATTTTAGTTTGTTCCTTTACCTATCTTGCTACTTCCCTTAATACTTTCAATGATTTTCGTCCTCGTTTCTATTTTAGTTTTCCACAAATGGGTGTCTTTCTGCCTTCCTGATTCATTACTATACCCAAGTTTTCCAAATTTATTTGATTGATCACTCTTACTACAATTTTAGATTCTTCTATTATCTGTTTATCATATGCTAGGATTTCTTTGATAAGTTGGATATTTAATTGGTCCTCTTCTACTCCTAGATCTTGCCATTCTTCCCCCAGTCTTTTTCCTATAGTTTCATTCTTCCTATCGGTGCTTTCCACCAAAGGTCCATAATCCTCCCATATTTCCTATTCTTGATTTTCCTACTTTTCTTTTTACATGCTTGCTTGCTTATCAAACTATTCTATTTCTGATGTTGCTTTTCTTGTATCTATATCCTTCCTTGATTCCTCTTTGTCCTGATTGAACATATTCTTTCTGTTACTTGGTGTCTGCCATAATTTATAGCTCTTTTTTTCTTTTTCTTTTTTCCTAATAGTTATATTACTCTATTATGCTGAATCTGCTGGTGGGATATTTGGACTCTGTTCTTTCTTCTTCATTGTTTGATCTTGTTCTTGATTTATTTCTTGCTCTGGTTCAATTTCTCTATGAATTCCTTTTTCTGGCTGATTATTACAAATATCTTCTTCTATTGGTTTAAATTGTATATTGTTGTTGTTTGGTATTTCCTCCTCTACATCTATCTTCGAAATTTCCTTACCTTTGTGTATTGTATGGTTAGCTTCTGGTATGATGCACTAGTCTTCCAAATCATTCTGTAATAGCAAGATCTCATGAGTGAGCATCTTTAATTTTTTGACATTAATCTCCATTTCATCTATTGAGTCCTTTTTTGTTTTGTAGTCCTTACATTTTCTGTATTTTTCTAGTGAATGTTAATAATCTGTGTTTGTCATCCATCCGTATTTTGCCTCTTTTTTCCTTTCTGAATTCTCCATTTGAGTCCCTTGGTTTATTTCTACTTTCTCCATGTCTTTATTTCTATCCTTCTCTAGTATTCTTTTTGTCATGTTTTCCTCTATTTTTTTAATCCCTTTTCCTGCCTTCTTTGTATTATCTTAATGTTATTTTTGATAGTGGTGCTATTAAAGTCTGTTCCAATAATATTATCGATTTCTCATGTATATTCAATGTATTGATCTATTTGTTATGATTTTCTTGTTTATGGAGTTGTTTTGATTAGTTTTTACTAAAAATCTTATTTTGCTTCTTTTGTATTTACTTGATTCAAATCCTATTAGTGTTCCCAAAGATTGACCTATTCTTTTAATAATGTGGTTTTCATTTAATTGTGATAGTATGTTTGCACATTCCATCCATTTGGTTGCCTATTTATGATTGTTATAATTTTCATTGAAATTTGGCTTCCATGCTATGAAATCTATATGATGCCCTTTGTAATAACAGTTTGATAATTCTAAAAGTTTATTTCTAGAATCTATATCTTGATATTGCAGAAACCAATAATGCTTTGCATGGGATATGTTACTTACCTTTGCTTTACATATTTTACCTAGGTTCCATTCTAGATTGGTTTTGAATTTGTCTGGACCATTCCAATATGCATAAATACCTTTTTCTACGAATTCCTTCCATTTTGCTTCAATGTATATGTTGTTGATGATTATAGTATCAACGTTGTCTCTTTTCGTAGTGTTGTTTTTTTTAGGGTGTCTTTCATCACTCGGTTTGCTTGATATATTTTGCATCTTCTGATGGGGTGGAATGTATGCCGACCAAGACCATGCTTTGGTTTCCCTTTGAATCATTTTTTAAAAAAAAATTTAGGTATAGAAAGATATGATTCTTGCCTATTTACTAGAGCCCATATTTGTGGTAGGGAAGGACCTAGGGGTATATTATTGAGATCAGATATCTGGGTGGGCTAATTTGAACAATTAATGTATTGAATTTTTCTCAATAGAGATTTTTGTTTTTCTCTACTAGGTATTTGGTTTTATTGAAAAAGACCTCTTTATTTTTAAGCCCCTGGTTCATACCTTCACTCCCTTTGTATGGATTTGAATTTTGGTTTCTACTTCTTTTTCTAGGCTTCTTTCTATTTAGAATGGTCTTCTATTCATGTTCATTCATGCTATTTTGAGTCTTGTGAATGACCACATTGCATTCTATGTGAAGTCAAATTAGGGTTTTGAATCCTTTCAATTTTTTGGGTGTTCTGCAATTTTGTTGGTTCTCCTAAATCTTGGTGGTTTCTTCAAATTGATTTTTGACTTGGATAGTATTGCTCTCCTTTGATTGATGGCGAGGCCTAATTTTGGACATGATTGTTTCTCCCAATTTTCTAATTTTGTGTATTTTAACCATGTCTTAGAATGATTTTTTCTTCTGATTGCCATCTGCGAGTGCTTGGAATTTGTTACTGATTGGAATGCAGGGGTACACCTGTCTTCCTCTCAGTTCCTTAGCTGATAATATTGCATTGTTCAGACCACTTTGTTTTGCTACATTGCCTCTGTTGTGGGAGGGTTTTTGGTTTGCGCAAAACTTATTTTCACAGTAGACTACTTTTTTTACTTTCTCTACTTTTCTCGCCATTTTCGTGGTTAGTTAAAGTTCTAATTTTGGTGAAATTATATTAATTTAATTTAATAATGATTATTTAGGAGTTTCATTTTAATAATAAACTCTAAATAATATTATTAGTTAAATTAATAAATATATTATTTAAAACATCTCAGAATTTAATAAAAGAGAAAAAGGAATTGATTTAATAAAGTCTATTTTAATTAAATTGCATAAAGTTTGTGCATGAAATTAAAATAATAAAGTAATTAAGGAAAAAGGGGTATCATGTGATTGCATAATCGAAGCCCTAATTTGGGGGAAAACGTTTTATTAGGAAATTAGAGTTCATTTCTCCACACTGAGATTTGGAGGAACAATTTCTGAGAAGAAGGTTTTTAGAAGAAGGGGAAATTGCTTGTGAGCTCCGTGGTAGGATCTCGTGGGTTTTTCGTAGTAGTTTTCTGTTCTTTGAATTCTCTATATTCTTCGTGTCTAGATGAATTTGTTTTCAAAAATATCAATTTGGTTGTAACCCTTCTTGCAAATTTCATCGTCCTTTGTTACAAAATCATCTGTATATGATTTAAGATTTAGAAACCCTCATTTTGTAAAGTTTTAAAGAACGATATTTTGATATGAGTAGGGCTTGGAAAACAAACCAAGAATGTTATATACAAATTTGTTTGATTGTTCATGTTTTTTCTATCAAATCTATTGTGTGTGTGTGTGTGTGTGTGTGTGTATATATATATATATATATATATATATATATATATATATATATATATATATATATATATATATATATAGTGTTGTGAAATTTTCAATTAAAATGTGGACTAGCGTTTTTAATGGGGGTTTGTGCTATGTTTTATTTTTAATTTTTAAAAATATAAATTAAAATGCAATTCGGGTGGGTGGGGCCCACCACCTCCCCATCTCCCATTCTTCCTTTTTATCCCTACGACCTGTAAGCCGAGGCTATCAAGGACAACCGCAGTTGCCTTGGCAGTGCTACAACTACCTTGGCAAGTTGTTGGTTGCCAAAGCCTTAAAGGCTTAAAGTTTTTTTTTTTTTTTTTAATTTCTTTAAAAAAATTATTATATATGTTTTTTTGTTTTATTATAATTTTTTTAAATAATTGTTTTATTATTAAATTATTATTTTTTGGTGAAACATTATATTTATATTAATAATAACTTGTTCAAAATAGCTCCCGGAGAAAAGAACCAGAAAATAAAAACTCCATTCATTGCCTAATACAAAAAAGATGCAAAAGAAGAGATATTGCATCAAGAGAGAGTATCTATCAACACTAATGAATCTTGTCCTAGAGATTCCCAATTTGAGAATATAGTGATTACAAAGAGCCCAAAACTCATATGAATACAATTCATTGTTTGGTGCCAGAGACAACACCAAGAACCCAACCAAAAACTGTCATAAAGATTACCATCACTGATCTACATCCAAAACTCCAGTTCAGACCATGATATTAGAAAGCCATCTGATGCAAGTGCAATCCAAGACCCTAACCTGCATACAATATCTCAAAAGAACAAGTGAGATCCATAAAAGAAAAAACATGCAAAATCATAGAGAAGTCATGATTTACTATCAAATAAAATATGAGAAGGACTCAACCTTATTCTAAGCATATTCTTTTGTCACAATATTAACCAAGTTGGGGAGATCAAGGAGGTTAATGGGGAAAGTAAAGAGTTAATATAAACCTTGTCAGTACCCAAATTAGCCAGACAATCAGCTAAAAGATTGCCTTCTTTATAAGTATGCATGATGTAACATTCAAATATTGAATCAAGAAGATACCATACTTGATGTAATATATACTATATGGGCCAATTATATACATGATGTTTGATGCATGCATTAATAATAATGGATGAATCTCCTTCAACATGTAACTTAGATATAGAAAGTGATTTGCAGGTTCCAAACCAAAAAGCAAGGCCAAGGCCTCAGTTTTGTTATCAGTACACCGAGGGAGAGAAGATGATTTTGTTGCAATCAAATGACCTTTAAAATCTCTATTGACTATGCCATAGCCAGAGTTTCCTAGATTTCCTCCAGAGGCCCCATAAAAATTGAGTTTGAAATAACCCTCACTTGAAGGAATTCACTTGGTCTATGCTTAGATAAGAGGAATCTTGGATGGACACAATGACAGAGGAATATGAGGAAAAAGTAAACCCTTCCACCAGTGAATAACATGACCATCCCAAGGAGGAAAAAAATGTTTACCCTTATATTTACTTACTAAAGCATTAACAAGCTCAACAATTGATCTCTCTAATCCTTCCAAAAATTGAGGGATTGGAGATGACGTCTAGCTAAAAATTCCCTTGTTTCTTTCCCACCAAATTGCCCATACTACAGATGTAGGGATGCACTTCCAAAGACATGAAAACATTGATTTAGAGTGTAAGATTGGCCATGCTTGGAATAAATCCCGTAGAGAATTAGGTAATGGCATATGGAAATTAAGCTTATTAAGGACAAAATGCCAACAATCTTGGGAAAAATGATAGTTTAAGTGGAGGTGATCTGTTGTTTCTATAACTTGCAGACATAGCACACAGTTAAAGGGATCATAAATGTTCAATCTGTGAAGATGATCACTAGTTAAAATTTGGTTCTTTAGTGCAAGCCATGCAAAGCATCCTACTTTTGGCATAACTAAGCTATTCTAGCAAAATTCAAAAGCACGATATGTGGTCTAATTAAAGTGGTTGTGTTGGAGAGACAAGTATCCTAGTTTAGTAGAGTATTTACCATCTTTAACTGAAACCCAAAAGAGGAAATCTAGTTGATTAGACATAAAAACATTCCTTTCAGCCAATACTTGTTTAAAAGAAGCAGCCTGATTGTGGGATATAGGAAGAATTGAGGGGTCTTTCCAAATGACTAGCCTGTGAATCTATGAATAGCCGAGACATAAGTAGAAAAAGATGTCCCCCAAGCTTGAATCACTATGTTTCAAAAATCCTTTAGAGAATCAATAGTGGCAAGGGGGGGGACCCATTCCACGAATCAAACCAAAAATTGATACTATCCTCATTGTTCACTTGCCATGATATGAATGAAGTAATAACTTCTCAAGAAGCCATCATGAAATCCCAAATGGCAGACCCCTTTGGTGGGTCTAGTATAGTAAGAACTTTGGAAGGTTCCAAATTATCTAAATATTTCTCTTGTAAAAGGTGACACCATTTGATAGAGGACCTTTCATACATTTGCCAAACAAGTTTAGCACCAAAAGCCCTATTCCTATTGGTAATGTTGGGAATTCTGACACCTCCTATTCTATAAGAAGTTGACATGACATGAATAGAAATTAGCAATATTTTCTTCTGACCATTCATATCATCTAACCAAAGAAAGGTGTGGATTAAAGTTTCAATTTGAGAGATGATACCTTTGGGGGCTTGTAGAATGGAGAAGTAATAATTAGGAATGGCAAAAAGAATAGTTTTGATAAGAAAAATTATACTCGAGAGGGATAACCAATGAACCTTCCAAGAACTAATTCTACTATTGATATGATCAATCACAGATTTCCAATAAGAGGGTTTGTTTAATCCCATAAAAAAGGGGACACCGAGATAAGTAGAAGGAAAATGATCACAGGGAAAACCAAGAAGATGGATTATTCTTTGAGTAACCAATTGGGATGCATTAAAAACATAAATTTTAGATTTAGTTGCATTGATACATTGACCTAAAAATTGTGTATATATGCCAATGGTTTTCTTCATACTTTGTGCTTCTTGATACGTGGATGATCCAAAGAGTAAAGTATCATCAGCAAAAAGAGAATGGGTTATGGACAAAGATGTACCTACAATATTGATACCTTTCCACAACCCTTTTTGATTAAAAGATTTAATAAGTTTGCTGAAGGCCTCTGCCATAATGATAAACAAGAATGGAGAAAGAGGGTCACCTTGACAAACTCCTTGGGAAGAGGCAAAGAAACCTGTTGGTGCACCATTAATGAGAATAGAAAAATGTGCACATGTAATGCAAGTGTTAATCCATTTACACCAACTAGAAGAAAAACCAAACTGTTGAAGGACTAGAAGAAGAAAAGACCAATTTAGTTTATCGTAAGCCTTCATCATATCTAATTTGGCAACAAAAGCTGAAATATTATGTTCTTTGATGGAATGAAGGGTCTCATAGGCTATTATAGCTCCCTTAGTTATTTCTTGACCAGGAACAAAACCCCCTTGTTATGTCAATATAATTTTTGGAATAATGGGCTTAAGTCACAAATGAATAGCTTTTGTGATAATCTTATAGATAGTGTTACATAAAGAAATAGGATGGAAATCAGCAAAAGAATAAGGATCATTAATGGGATGAGAGCAATATTGATGGTATTAAAGTTCTTCAAAATGGAGAAATTTTTCCTAGATTTTTCAAGAACCTCAAGCAATTCAAAAAAAATGGCATCCCAACATTTTTGAAAAAATAATCTAGTGAACCCATCAGCACCTAGTACCATATCAACAGGCATAAAAAAGACTACAACACAAATCTCAGAAAAAGTAAATGAGGCCATAAGAATCAGATTGTCTTTTTGCATAATCAAAGAAGGAATGGAATCCAAGATCTCATCCAAAAGATGAGAAGAGGGGGGATCCTATAGGGGAGGGGAAAGTAGATTAGAGAAGAACCTTACACTCTCAATTTGAATGCCCAAGCGTCAGAAATAAAATTTCCTAGATGGTCATGAATTGTAAATATTGTGTTATTAGCCTTCTTTTGTTTGGTAGATACATGAAAAAACTTAGTATTTTGATCCCCTTTTTGAAGCCACAGTTCTCTAGAATTTTATCTCCAATACTCTTCTTCTTGCTTACATAATTCAGACCACTCCTCTTGCAAATTCTTGTCTTGAATGCATATTAGCATTTAAACCACGGAGTAAAATATGTTCATTAATCTTAGCTAGTTTTTCTTCTACCACCTTTTTCTCCTCAAAAATATTTTTAAAAACATGTTTATTCTAGACCTTGATAAGCCCTTTGACATACTGCATTTTCTTGTGAAACTGAAACATTTTGGTTCCTGGCTCTAATGGAGCATCCTTCCACCATTGTTTTAAGAGGCCATCAAAGTAGGGATGACAATACCATACACTTTCAAACTTAAAAGATGGTCTAGAAAAACTAGTAAGTGGAGAATCTGATGGAAGAATGGACAATTGAATATGGAAATGGTTAGATTTTGAATATGGTAGTATCTTTGATTGGATAGTACAATTCACCAATTTCCAACATTGTGAACACAAAAATCTATCCAATCTAACTACAATATGATGGAACCCAACTCTTCTATTAGTCCAAGTGAAAGATCCAACTTGTGGGGGAACATCAAATAGAACATTATTGTCAAAAAAGTCATTAAAGTCCTGGGTAGCTCTAAGAGGGGGAATAATAGCTCCATACTTATCCTTGGAATGGAGAATGGCATTAAAGTCACGGACAATAATAAATTTGGTACCTACTAATTGCTTGATAAAAACTTGTAAGAGTAAGCCATAAACTTTGTTTATCTGATGTAGGGGTAGGGCCATAAACATTAATCAAATGGAATGAAAGTTCATAGTGTTGAATGGATAACATTTTCCAATTAGTTCCTTGATGAAGATGTTGAGCCTTGATAGTCTTAGGATTCCATAATACAACAAGGCCCCCAGAAGCACCTAAGCTAGGAACATGTGAGGAATTCCATGTTGACCAACATCCAACAGATTTTTGAAAGTTATTTGTTGATAGCTTAGTCTCATGAAGCAACACTAGATCACATTAGATAGAATCAAGACACTACTTGATCCTATTACATTTGTCAGGGGCATTAATGCCCTTGACATTCCATGAGAGGATCTTCATAACTGACAAGGAGCACTATTGGCACTCCTTGTCGATCATTTAGAGGTAAGAATTTTAATATTAAATATTATTAATAGTTTTTAATAAATTTTGTTATATTATTTAAATTAGCAAGTATGTTTATTAGGAAGTTAGTATTTTTTTTAATAATTTAATATGTTGTTATTTTAATAATTTTTATCAGAAGATTGGTTACAAGGTTATCCTTAAAATTTGAAAGTATAATAATATTTTTAATTAGAGAATTTTAATGGATATTGGGGTTATTAAATTTCTAGTTCTTTTTTTAATAAAATGGGGTTTTTTTATTTAAATGACTTTAAATGGATTTTGATTCTTAAGAGGTTCCTGTGGACTCAATAATTTTGTCAGCCATGATACTATTAAAATGATTTATGTTACTAAGGGAATTTTATTGCATTTTTGATTAATCGAAAACCTTAGTAATTATAATACTTTGAATGGACGAAAAATGAAACCCTGTCAATTATAATACTTTGAGAAGACAAATACTAGAGCCCTGACTGTACATAAAATTTTGTATATTGAAAACATATTGAGCTATGAAAACCAATGAGTGAAAATTGAACTTTTGCATTTTCCAAAATCTAATGAATTATGAAAATAGCATTGTTTGGCACTTTATGTGATGTGTGGTCTACTAATGTTGGGTTTGGGTTGACTTAGTACTTTGACCAAATCAAGATGTTTACTAGAGGCTTGGGGAGTTTTGCATATGATCTTTTATACCTGACCATGGTGATGTGTCACATGTTTCTATGAGTTATGTTTAGTGCTTGTTTGTGCTTTCCAATTGTTTGTATAGAACTAAGGTGAATGGCGTGACTTTTCTGGTGTAACCTTTGAGTCTTCGATCAATTATCTTTTAATGCTTTCCAATTTCTTTTATAGGACTAAGGTGATTATTGTATTTTATCTTTTAATGCTTTCCAATTGCTTGTATAGGATTGAGGTGATTATTGTATTTTATCTTTTGGTACTTTCCAGTTGCTTGTATAGGACCAAGGTGATATTGAGATTTATCTATAGGTTCTTTCTAGTTGCTTGTAAAGGGCTAAGGTAAAAACTGTGATTTTATGAGTTGTACTTTTATGAGCCTAGGGTAGGGAATTTATGTGTACGTTGGGAAGTGGCTTGCAATGGAGATCAAAGCCCAAAGTGGCTGCCTAGGTAACCCATTGTAAGTTGTTTTAATAAGTGATACCATTTCATTAAATTCATTTTAAAATGAATTAATAAGAGTCATTATTTTTCCTCGCCCATGCCTCGAGTACTAGTACAAGCTAGGGTGGGAGTAGAGAGGATGCTTGGTTTTGACCTTGCTTTGTTAGTATGCCTTGTCTATATGAAAGGATACTGGTGCCACATAGAGACACTAGGGGGCCAGAGTCCAAAGTGACTGCCAGTGTAACCTTAGAGTTGGCTCATGCGATGACACCTTCCCACTTGCAGAGTAGATTTCCTATGCATCTTTGTTGCATCTGGGATTAGATGATACTTGTGTCTTGGTACCCTTTGAGATGGTTTTCTTTCAGGTGTTTCTTTGACCTAGATGTTGGTTATTTCTTATGGATTGATATCCATATGGGACTTGAGGTTATCTCCTCAACACAGTGGGAGTTGGCCATTTAGGTTTGATGAGGGCGGGTGGTAGTGCATTTTTCTTATACCATTGAGATCGCATAGCTGGATGCTAATGCTAGATGTCCTTTTGTAGTTGATCCTTTCTATCTAATCTTATATTTCTATTGGATGGTTATATTTTGTTGTAATGTATTTGTTTTATTAGAGATCTTATGAGATGATGTATTTTATTTATGATTTATATTCTTTGAGCTTTTTCATACCCAGTGACTTGTATAGTGGATGATTATGCATTTTGTTTATGCCAAGTGGCATTCAATATAATTGTATATTATTTAAATAGATTCATATTTGTAGATATTCTTTGATGTGGAGTTGTTATATATTGTATTTAGTATTAATTAAACTTAAACATTATTCAACATCATGAGACCCTTAAGAGATGTAATATATTTTTATGTGTTGTGTTTATGTATGTGATTATTGCTTCCACTATATTATTACTGTTGTTTATTATCTTAAAAAAAATGTTTGACAAACTTAGTGAAACTTTAGGTTAATTTTCTTTTGGGTTCCCCAGCGGGGTGTTACAAAACATCATAGAATGAGTTGCCTTAATGTCTTATTGTTGTAGATGCATATTTTCTCATTTGCAGTCAATGCTTATACATTTTTAAAAAATACAAAAAAAAAAGACTTGCATCTTTATTGTTGGTTGTTTGGAGTTTTGCAAGCGTATCAATTCAAGTTAGGTATTTAAACAAAAAATAGAATTTAGATCAACGATATATTCCTTGTGTGCAAAGTGTTTGACACAATTCTCAGGTTAAGAAATTAGAAAATTAAAAATAGATATTACATAATATATCTTAGACTTAGACTAAATATTAGTATACATTTTATAAAGTAAAACTATCACCTATCTCTAGGCAAGAGCCTACAACACATCGATAAATTGTGAGCCTCTTATTGGATATGTCTTGGGTTCAAATCAACTCAAGACTAACACATAATTATAATTAACTTTAACAATAGTAACAAATGAATAATAACTAATCTAGGCTTCCATGGATTACCTATCAATTTATTTATTTTTTCCATCTCATATATCTTCTAAGGAAGGGACTCAAGCTCTCCTAGAGCTCTTCTCTAATTTATTGCTATTGTTTAAATTTTAAAATATAAATTAGTTTTTTGATGTGTGTGGAAAGTTGATTGGAGGGTGTCTTGGCAATGAGAATTTTCATACAGTGAAGCATAATCCAACAACATAGAAGAATCTTTGCAAATGAGAAATACCCATTGTAAAAGAGAAACAAACTGCTCATATTTGACCAAACAACCTCAGTCTATATCAGATTATGAGAATAGACCCATCCTAACCTCTAGCCAATTGGTCATGTGGCTTAGCTAGCTGCACAAACACATAAGAAATTTTAATTTTTTTGATACTAACTATTACTGAGTGAATAATGAATACAATAATTAATTTAATTTATGATAGATTATTTGCAGGGGTAGGAATAACATCTAGGTAGTTAATAAACATGTCATAATCTTTAGAATGGGATTAGTTTTTCTTCCATTTTACTTTCCTTAATTATTAGATTAATGATACTATGGGTTGAACATTGTTGTCCTTTAAATTGCATCTATTTATTCAACATAGATTTGTATTATCAAAAGTTCCTAATATAAATAACTATAATTTTAATATAGACTTGTTCTACCAAATTTTGATGAGGAAAAGTTTACATTAATTTGTTTTACTTTTCGACAAATGAAATTTTCTTAGATTGGAATTTTGCATGGGATTTCTTATAGTTATTTTAGATCATTCTTTGTAATAAGATGAAAATAAAACACTATATATATATATATATATATATATATATATATATAAAATTAATTAATTAATTTTTTCTATAATTTTTTTTGATAAGTAATATGTTTTTAATTTATATTCAATGAGCAAAGATTACATTTCAAAATTGGCCTTTTGCCAAATAATTCTGTACCCATACATTTGCAAGAAAAAGATCCCCTTGAACTAAACCAAATTACAACCAATATTAACAACTACATAATAAAAGCATTGATAGTTAATCCCTACTACACAAAATGGGCATATCAAGAAAAAGCCATCCAAAGACCAAATTTCACTCATAGGACTTCTAGTGCATCGTCATTTCTTCCCTAGATTCATTCAACACAATTCATCCCAATGTATCCACTTTTCCTTTCTTCATATCCAACACTGGCTTTGGCTGCACCTCCACTAAACTCCTAGCATGCATGAAAACTTGGACCTTTCTTGGTATTTGTCTCCTTTTTCTCCTTTTCTCTTTTGTCATCCTGTGTCTGTCCAACTCCAATTGCTCGACAAAATTAATCAACTCCATCCACATATGAGTCTATTCTTCCTCGACACATTTAACCACTAGCTTTGAGGAGGCGAACATAATAAATTATTGAAAACCATCCCTTGGTCCCTCGATACTTCACCATCATCCTTCATTGGTTTGAAAGACCACTCCAATTTATGCCTTGTCAAGCCAGTCTAACACCCCCATGCACTAGACCAACTTGACATACACTTTGACCATCCCCATAGTCTCTTCCTTACTCGTATAAAGAATAAAAGATAAGAGATATCCATATTCATTTGCCACCCAAAAATCCCCTTCAGTAAAAGAAGACACAAACAACTTGTGAAACATACAAAAGAAACCATCATCATCTATCTAGAAAATCTTAGCCAAATGTCTTGGTGAGATTTCACCACAAAATCTTGGATTCCACTTCCTCTTTTGGGTCTTCAAGAAAAAGTTAGAAAAATTTGGCCTCTATTTTATTCCTTGAATCATGTTTGTATTGTCATTGTTGCTAAACAATAAAACACCTTTGTGGGGCTTTAAATTATCCTTCTCAATATTGAAAGTTATTTTCCTTACATCATGAGGCATGATGCCACTCAATCTCCCTTTAATTTACTCAAAATCACCTTTGCCCTATCACATGCCAACTAGCTCTTTTTTGCACACCTTTTGAAAGACCTGACCCATTCCTCATTATGACACTTCCCCACCTTAGGTAGACATGAAAAGTAGTCATGATCACCAAATTAAAAACTTAACTCTATCTTTCTAAAATATTTTATCATATCAGTTTGGTCATTTAAACTAGCTCCCACATTGGCTATTCGATCAGCCAACATTTCCCTCTCTTAGGATGTGAGTGACTTTGAACACTACAAAATATTCCAATAACCTTATGATTCTTTTGATTAATTTATCCAAATATCATGAGTCCATCTTACCTTTTTCTATCCCATAGATTACTAACTAGGACTCCCTCGACAAAAGGATCTTCTTTTCTTCACACTTTCTTTCCAACTAGAGAGAAACAATACCAACCATACATTTTGCTACATTATTGGTGCCTTCTAGAAGATGTTTTGTACTAAGAATAAGAATATTATCGTTTGCATCTCTAATTACACATCTTGCACTACTTCTCCCCAAGTTCCATTTAGATGCCCCATCAAAATTGATCTTTAGCCATCCCTCACCAATCCCATCTACCTTTTTTGTTTTCTATAGGCTCACAAGATAAGGATAAGCCCTTAAAGGCCCTTGAATGAGCTTAAAATAAATCAAAGGCCATCTTGATTGAATTCTCAAATTATTCCTAGTGAAAGGGGTTTTTGAAACATTTATTTGAGATGCAAAATTATTAAATAATTCTGATATGGATCTTTGTAACTTGTGAGAGAACCTATTCCATGATTCCTTGTTGTCTTGGAAAATTTTGTAGTTCCTCTCTTTCCACATCTCTTGGACCACTGTAGATGGTGTAAGATCCCAAAATGCTACAAATGTAGATTTTCCTTTAACCTTTGGCCATGATTCCAACTAGTCTCTAATTTTGAATTGAGTGGACCTTCCCACCTCAACTTGTTTAATATAGGCTCCCAATATATCCATGAGACTCTATAGTTGAGGAGAAAATGGTCTACATCCTCTTCTACCTCATGACATAAAAAGTATTTAAATGGACCCATGAAACTAAGCCTCTATAACTGATCCATTGTTAATATTCAGTCTCGACTAGCTAGCTAGGAGAAATCCATGCTTCGGGTAGACAAGATTGATGCCAATATATCCTAAGAGCTCACTTTTCATTCAAATCTTTGTTTTCCAACATATAATACCCTTCTTTGACTAAATAGTCTCAATTTTTAGAACATCACCAATGATACATTTTTCTTCACATGTCAAGGAGATAAATATTTGTTACAACACTCGCTCCATGTGTCTAATGGCCCCTTCATCTAACCCTAACTCCTTTGGATCTTTCCACTTAATAATTTCTCCATCCACTATGTTATCTACATTTATGTAATCCCTAATCTTGTCCTCCACCTTTATTTTGCTTCCTAGAACACCACACTGCCATTGACTACATTAGTCATCTTCTCTTGCCCATCCCATAATTCTTCCCAAAAAATTTCCTTCCTCCCATTTCCATTCTTCCATAGTACATTATTAATTATAACTAGTCTAAAACTCACAATAAATTTCTAAAGTGCTAATCCTCTAGGGGGTCTTCAACTGTCAATATGCTCTCCCTATTGCCACCTTAAAGATATTTTTTGGACCCACCTTTGAGTTAGATGCTTGGATATATCCTACACTAGTTTGGACCCAAGAGCATCATTTATCAATCTTAAATTTCTCAACCTAGCTCCCTCATTCACCTTTGACTTGTAGATTTTGTCCCATGCCAATAATGAAAATTTACCCTGATCTTTGTTACCATTCCACAAAAACTTGCACGATTATTGTTCTATCTATTTTAAATTCTTTTGCGGGATATGATTGCATTACATTGAATAGACTAGAATTCTTGCAACCACAGACTTAAATGAAGTCTATAATACCCCTAAATTGGTACATTTGTATTCTCAACCAATTTCACTTTATCAATCTTACTCAAAGTCTTGTTGTACTAGGCAAGTTTGATTTTGATACTCTCTACTCGACCTAAGTGTCAAATGTAGAAAATCATTAATCTATATTAATCACTTTCTTTACTTAATTTATAAATCTTAATTAAATTATCTAAGTCAAACCTATTAGTTGAATTAATTTAGTTATAAGTCCCAAGTACTTTAATTAAATTAAATCAACCCCTTTAGCTAATACACATAAAGAAGGAATTAAAATACTTTGGTTTAATTAAATACGTGTCATACTTATTGAAATTAATTAATTATTTAGTTAGAATATCTAATTATGATTGAATGGATCGATATCCTTTCCTATTTCATCTCACATGAAAAAGGGAATTAATAATATTTATTAATTCAAATATGTCCTCATACTTGTTGAAACTAATTAATTAATTATAAATTCTAATTATGAGCACATATTTGAATGGATCATTGTTATCTCCTATTTCCTCTCATTCAACTTCATAAAAAATGGAGGACTCAATCTTATCTTCAATCAGGATCGTACACTCAGCTCGATCTTGACCACTGATCAAATTCGAGGATTCTATATAAGAAACCTTAAACCTCTCATTTTGGAGGATGCACATGAATAGTATTGAATTAATGCTAATTTGATTACTAAAGTGTCTTGCATTTGAATTTTCTCTTACTTTCATATGCTCATTATTTAGATTAAAATGCATTCATCTAGTTCATACTTTCAATTGTTCTTAGATTAGTTTCAATTTCATTTAGATTAATCTAATATCTTTGCATTTGGAAAACATAAAAAATATAGATTAGATTGCATTTGTATTGCTTTCAAATCCTTCATACTAGTTTGGTCTAGTTGTTGATCTCTCAATTCTGAGAGTGAATAATAAAACCTCATCTAGTCAGAAGGCAACTAATCAGTTTGTTGAGTTTTACTGAATGAACAATCCCATGTTCATTTCACGATGTTTCTAGCATGTAATGATCATGTCAAAGTGTGTGTGGATATAGAGGCCTATAATTAGCACTCACATTTCTGGCAACCACCATGGGGCAGAAAAATCAATTTTCTGGCCTCAACTTTTGATCATTTTTTGACATTCTGACATTTTTGTCTGTAAAATTTAGTGAATTCCCACGCAATAAGATCAATTATTGCACAGAAAAGTGTATTCTTGCATGTAGAAAGAAATTTCTTGCATGGTACACATTACTTTCTCGCACAAGACTCTACAAAAGCTCGTGTGAAACTCAGCACTAGTAAAGGCAAATTACAATTTTTAAATTCTATTTTTCATAATGTTGATTGATTTGACACTTGTTTATGAAGCATTTTTTTTTTATTTCTGATTTTTTAAACAACCTAACAGTGGTGTGGAGATCGATTTTCGAAGATACTTTATCATGAACATACAAACAATACTAATAGTTTGATTGCAGGACATTCAGTCAAAGATTCGCTTGTCAAAGAATATATTCAAACTTGCTAAAAAAATGTGTATTTTTTAATGCTTTATTACAAACATAGTTTAATAGGGCTTGTGAACTTCATAGGGCTCTAGACAAAGGAATATTTGGAGTATGCTCTTTACTACTTGGAAGTGATGCCCAAGAGCAAATCAAAAACCTAGATGCCTTTGGAAGATGGTACCTGAGGGAGGAAAGAAAGTTAGTAGTTCTCCCAAGCAAAGCTTTTTATAAAGAGATGATGACTTCCTTTTAGGAAAATTAAAATCTTAGAAGAAGACACGTTGGGATTGATAAACTAACTCAGTTATGAACATGTTTTCTATGTTTGGGTAAGGTCACAAGGTAGAGGAGTATGCTCTTTTCCCTTTGGGAAAATTAGAAACTTTGACCCTTGAATTTGAGCTACAGTCTGAGTCAACCTTTAGAGGGCCTACTAGAGTGATCCAACCTCTAGGAATGAACCAAGTGAGCACATACCTTTCACCGACAATTCCAACTCACTCTAATAAAGAAGCTTTGTAGAGAAAAAGATTCCAAAGCCATGTTAATTTCCTCTTCTTCATTCTGATATCACATATCAAGAAGAGGCTCTATTTATTGCACTAGGCGGTGCTACCCTTAGGCTGCTAGTCAAATGTGTACACTTATAGATGTCGGTGTGGGCTGCTAAGCTCAACTTCATTCATGAAGCCACTAGGGATTAATGTGAACATAAGCCAAGTAAAAAATTTATAGATAGTTTCTACCTGGTTCACCTCCGCAAGGGGGCATAATGTTTGTGCAAGGAGGGGGAAGAATCTCTCATGTTGATCCTCAACATAGTCATGTACTTGGATGCTATAAGGTGGTATACACTCTTGAACCTTGCCATAAGGGTGCTCATTGAGCATGTATGTTATTGAGTCCTTGGAATACACCAAAAACATGTGTGCCCTCTAGTGGGGTGACATGATTGTGAGGTGAACACATGCACATAAGTTGTGAGAGAAAGATTTTGCTGCCTCTACCATTTCTAGTTATAGGGATAAAACAATGCCTTTTTTGAATCTACAAGCTATCCAAATCATCCAAACAACAAAAGGTCAAGACTCCCTCATCCTCCTAAGTTCCTTTTTCCTCGGTCAGATTTTTTATGACTACTGCTTGCATCCCTTGTTTGAAAAACAACTATTTACTTACAAACCAACATGATGTCCAAAATCTAAAAATGATGTCCATATCTGCCTGAAACTGACCAATACTATAAGATCTTTGTTAAGAAATTATCAAAATCATCATAAATCTCTTCAAGTACAGTCCAAACCTGTCAGTTTTGTCCTTTTCTCACCTACAGTCCTGCAAAACTTCACACAAGAAAACACCTTTACAACTATCCATTTGCATTTCCTCACATGGTTCTCTATATTTCCTTGTGTAGGAAGTTGAGAATCCTCACACAAAATTTTACCAAAACACTGAAGTTTTGAGTCCAAACCTATCTTTGTTCTCAATTTGACCTTTCCTTAGGTGACTCTATCCACATTTTTGCATGAGACAACACTTGCAAAATTGTTGTTCCAAATTCTCACCTGGTTCATTGTACTTCTTTCCATGGCTCTATGTGAATCTTTGCACAAGATTTGGTCCTAAAACTATTAAAGTTACTTCACCAAAGGTGTTTCCTCACCTAGTTATATGTATTTCCTCACTTGGAAGTCATTTGCTCACGCGTGTCTATCCAAATTTATCCAAAAATAGTGAGCTATTTTGCACTCCCTCATTGAAACTAGATCCAAATTTGATCTATTTCTGAAAACATTTAGTCATTCCTTTGTCTACAATAGTACCAAACTTTGATTTCTTGCTTAGTTGATCACTTATTATTTGCACATGAACTAGTCTCCTTACTTGGTTGTCCTATTTTGTTCTCTTGTGTTAG
The DNA here is from genome assembly GCA_028749045.1 of Cupressus sempervirens. Lineage (NCBI taxonomy): Eukaryota > Viridiplantae > Streptophyta > Pinopsida > Cupressales > Cupressaceae > Cupressus > Cupressus sempervirens. The sequence continues at coordinate 547,150,864 of CM053790.1, read as the reverse complement.
TCATACCTTGCATTAATTTAGTTAAAACTCTTGGTTGTTCTAGCCATTTTTTAGACTATTCATACCTAGATATACAACACACTTACTCACTTTGAGACAACGTTCCAATGTGATCCTTGTTCAAACTTTGTTTTAAGTCATTGTCTATGACTGTTGCCACAAGGAGTGGAAACTTGTTTACTTCCTATAGACCATGACGCGGTAGAGATAGAGGTAGAAATCGTGGTAGAGGTTGCTCCCAAGTTTACATGCAGTCTGAATTTAGTGAAGAATCCTCATGATCTCTTTCACCTGTTGGTCCACCTAGTGCTCAAAGAATATTTTTCATAAACTTGTATCAAACTAGGAATCCATTATATCATGAACGTCCAAATATTGATAGAACATCTATGTCTTTGAACAGAACAACTGAATTTTTGTTCCAAACAACTAGACAATTGACACATACTGACACCTTCTACACTCCTAAAATGGTCAATCAAGATCAAGAAATATGAGACAATAGTAGGAGACAATACCAACAAGACTACCAAAGAACTGAACGATTGAAAGAACCTTACAAATACACGAATTAGTATGGGGATATTGAAGAGATCCCCCTAGAAGGCATAGATAAATTTTGTAAGGATAAATTTTTTTAGAAAATGATGGAGATCTTGCTCCATGATGAGAAAGAGAAATATTTTCTCAAGCTCGCTCAAGAAGGAGAAAAACTACCTCAAAATTCTAATGTTGAAACAATTGTCACATAAGAAGAAGAAACTGAAACATCCAAGTTACAAAAACAACTTCAGGCCATGCAAGAGTAATTGGCCCAAATGACGCATGACAAGGATAAACTAATGAAAACATACACTTTAAACACCATTTGTCCATTTCCTTTCCACAAGGATTTGAATATGCCTCTTTTCCAAGAGGAGTTGAGTTACCCAAATATGATAAATACTTATGAACATCTAATCCCCAAGATCATTTGAGGGAATTTGGTGCTTTTGCTATGGAATTCATGCACAATCAAACGTATCTTATGTGTTTATTCCCACAAAGTCTAGGTGGTTAAGCCATGGAATGGTGTTCAAGATTGCCTACTGGTATTAAAACATTTGATGATATTGCTAATATATTTATTCAGTAACACTCACACAATATACAACATCCAGTCAACATACACGATTTGTGTAACCTTAAACAAATGACTGGAGAACCTTTCCTCACATTTTTTCAAAGGTGATGACAATTGTATACCAAATATTTATAAAAAATCTTTGACACGGAAAAACTTGATATCTTCATGGATAATCTTTTCTGTAGTACTTGCCCCTACTTTACATTTTGTTATTATTGCTAAACTCTTTTAGGCTAGTTTTATGCTTGATGATTAGTAGCATTATCTTCAAATTATCAGATATTGTTTCATATTCAGTTGATTTTATGATGAGACTAATTGGTACTATTGCTTCATGTATGTATGATGAGGATTATTATAGTGATTTTAGTTATTTGATGATGATTAGTTAGATGGATTATTATACATGTTTTCTTATGGATACTTACCCATACTACATGTGTATGGTGTTCATGTATGTTTTCTTTATGTATGGCATTTTTGATGCGGTTAAGGAAGGGAGTCGTAGTAACCTCCTAGTCGAGATCTACATGATGCACCACTTCCTACCATTGCCTATTTAGTTTAGAATATATGTGTTTGTGCATGCATGGATTTTATGCAGATTGCAAGTACCGGATATCGACTTCCCTAAATTTCCAAATGAGCATACCCTATCACAATATCTCAATGGTAAGAGAGGGGAGATAAATTCTTGAGTCCAAATCCTAACCTTTAAACCATTTGTCCTAGAAAATTAGGACAAGTATCTATGATGTTTACCCTTCCGAATTTGTTGTATGATGTAAATTCATGATGATAACCCTTTAGTTTGATCTTGTATGTGGTATTTTATGATGGGTTTTCGTATTTCATCCTATAGGTCTTTGGTGATTTTTCTATTAATTAAGTCTAATTAAAAGATTAAATTAATGATTTAATTTAATAGAAAATTATTACATATTTTTAATGTTTAATTATATTTAATTAATTGAGAAGTTAATTAAATAAAAAGAATTAAATTTAAAAGAGGAAATTATAATCTATTTCGAGAGTGTAATAATATTTAATTAGTTTAATAATAATAATATATTTAGGAGATCATTTTAAATAAATGCTAAATATTATTATTATTTAAGTTAATAAATATTATATTAAAAAAAAGTTTCAAAATTAATAAGAGAGAGTAAGTAATTATTTAATAAAGTTTATTTTAATTAAATTGCATAAAGTTTTTGCATGAGATTAAAATATAATAAATTAATTAAAAAGATAAAGCAAGCAAATTTATTAAAGATATTTAAAATTGCATAAAGTATGTATGAAGTTTTGAAAAAGATAATAAAGAGTTAAAAAGTTGTGAGTAAGGAGTCCTCTCGAGTGATCGCATCATTAGTGCCCCGAATTTAGGAAAGAACTCTTTATCAGCAATTGAGGGTGATCACACAATTAGTGCCCCAAATTTAGGAGAGAACTCCCTAAATTGAGGGTTCATTTTCGAGGGACCAGGAATTTTGGAGAAGGAATTTTCAGAGAGAATGTTTTGAGAGAAGAAATTTCTTTCACAATCTTTTGGGTGTTTGTGATTTTAGCATCAGAACCAGGTAGATTCTTGTGTTTTGATTCACCCAGTTAATTACGTTATTTAAATATTTCTATCTTCTTCACGACTCTGAATTTTTTATCCAATTTTTTTTTATGATGAATCTCTTAGTATTGTATTTTGGAATTACTGGTATGCATGTGGGTTTCTTCTATATATCTGAAGATTAAAATATCATAGAACCCTCGTTCGATAAATTTAAAAATTAGAATTTAAACTAGGAAGGGTTTTGAATTGAAAAGGAAATTTTAAATTGAAAATTTGACTGGTTGGCTGTATTTTTCCTATCAAGGTATTGTTAGAACTTTTATAAAAAATATATATATTTATATAAAAATATTATGTGGGAGGGGGGTGTTACTGAAAACAAGTTATAATTTTTTTTATTTATTAAATAAAAAAATAAAATAAAAATTATTGGGAGGAGGCGAGGCCACCGAATCCCCCTTTCTTCCTTACCCCATCTGACTCTACCACAACTTTAAGCTATGGCAGTAGGTCATACTGTCGGCCATAGGTAGCAGTAAATACTACTGCTTGCGACAGTAGTAAGACTTGTTACTGCAGGTCAAAGGCTGGTGGGCATTTTTAATATAAACACATTTTGTTATGTGATTTTTAAAATTTTTTTTTTAAAAAAAAGTTGTTTTATTAATAATTAATAATATTAAATTTTAATTATTAATTATTATTAATTTTATTAATATTTATAAATTTAATAAATAATTAATGAATGATTAACATAGTTAATTTAAATTATTATTAATTTATGTAATTAAATGTATTCAATTAAGGAAGTTATTTAATGAAGTTTTAAATTTATTTAATTATTATGATTAATAATATTGATTTAAATAAAATTGTAAATTATTTGAAAACCAATAAGTATTATTTTAATAATTTAGATAAATAATTACCCTCAAGTTATTTTGGAATAATGGACTTAAATTCGAATGGGGTAAATGTACATTTTATTCAATTATAAGAATGGGTTAAATTGTAAGGGTAAATTGTGAATCTCATCTACTTGAAATATACATTTAAATGAAAACTTTACCTTACTGTTAACTGAAAACTATGTGCTTTCAAAATCAAACCAAACTATGAAACTACTCTGTTATTTGTATGTTGTCTATGTTTTGGGTTTGGATTGACTAGAGTGTTGACTAGTTTTAGGACATCTACCAGAGGCTTGGGAGTTCTGTGATTGTGGTATTATGTTGATTTAATCTTGATCTTTTAAACTCAACCATGGTAATGTGTTGGTATGCTCTATGATGAGTTTGATTATTTTGTTGGTTATTGCTTTCAGTTTCCTTGTGGGATAATGAGAGTCATGTTATGACATTTTTGACTTAACCTTTTTGAGTCTTTGATTAGTATTTTTGAGATGTTTTCCAGTTGCTTGTAAAGAATTGATGGGTTATTGTGAATTATCTTTTGATGCTTTCCAGTCACTTGTATAGGATTGAGGTGATATACTATGATTCTTTGATTTGTGATTTCATGAGCTTAGGGTAGGTTATCTATATTTAATGTTAGGAAGTGCCTTGCAATGGAGGCCAGGGCCCAAAGTGGCTGCCAGGGTAACCCATTATAAGTTGTTTAATAAATGAAAGTACTACACTAAATGAGAGGATGAAATGAACCTAATAAGATTCTTTGTATGTTCTCACCCATGCCTTGAGTGTTAGTATAGACTAGGATGGGATTGGAGAGAACACTTGGTTGCGACCATGCATCGTTAGTATGCATTGTCAGTATAAAAGGATACTAGTGCCGCATAGAGTCACTAGGGGGCCAAGGTCAAGTTAGACTACCAGGGTAACTCTACCATTGATTTGTGTGATGAAACTTGCCCACTTACATAGTAGATTTTCTATGTGTCTATGTTTGCCTTTGAGTCTAGATGTTGATTTATCTTGGAACCTTTGAGTTAGATTACTTTTAGGGTTTCCTTGACTTAGATATTACTTTTGATTTTTGGATTGATATCTTGTTTGGGACTTGAGACTATCTCCTTAGCATAGTGGGAGTGGGCCTTTTTGGGTTACCATATGGTCAAGTGGTAGTGCTTTTTACTTTTACCATTGAGATCCGTCCGTTGATGTTGTGGCTAGAGTTCTTTATCTGCTTTTCCTTTCATTCTATCTTTGTGTATTATGATGGATCGTTATATCTTTATGATGGATGATTATATCTTTATTATGGAGGATTATATCTTTATGGTGGATGATCTTTACTTATTGTATTGTACTTTGTTTCATGGATCCGAAAGGGATGATGCAACCTATTTTATAAATGTATATCCTTTTAACCTTTCATACCCTATGACATGTATAGTGGATGATTGCATTCCAAATTTTATTGCCAAGTGTCATTCAGAACAAATATATATCATTTAAATGGATTTGGACTTGTAATTATTCTTTCATGTGGATGTGGTATTTATTAGACATAGTATTAATTAGATTTAAATGTCATGACTCAATGTCTTGGGATCCTTAAGGAATGTAATCTATTATGTTTGCTTCTGTATGATTGTATGTTACACTACTTTATGTTTGATGTGTATTTTGTTCTTTAAAAAAAAACTGTTTGGCAAACTTAGTAAAACTTTAGGTTAATTCTTTTGGATCCCTTGGTGGGGTGTTACATTTTGCCCGATTTTGGGTATAGAATACAACTTCAAGGTTCACACACCTTTGAAGACATGATTACACAAGTTATCCGAATGGAGGAGTTTATGGTAAAAAAATGGTGAAATAACCCTTCAAAAAGACATTAAGCAAGGATCTACCTCTACTAAGGATAAATCCAAGTATGTAAACAAGAATCAAGAGGTAGTACATGATGGAGTAGTTGATAATATTACTCACAAAACTTCTAAAATGACTTTCAATCTCACATACAATACCAATGTGTCTAAAATTGCTAACAAATAAGATATTTGGAAAAAAAACAAAGAACTCATCTTGGGTTACACGACCAAAATGAGAGAAAACACCTCTTGGTGAACCTCTAGATATGGTCTATAAAACATTGCTTCAAAATCAGATCATTACTCCATTGGATAATAATTGCCCTTATGATCCATAGCCATGACCCACATGGTGGAATGAGAATGCATTTTACAAATACCATCAGATCAAGGGTCACAAAACAAACAATTGTATCAACCTATGTTATAAAGTTTAGGACTTAATTGATGATGGTGAAATCATTGTGGGTGGACGTAATAAGAATTCAGACCACAAAAATTTTAAGGAGCCATTTCCACATTATGAAGAAGGAGAAAAATCTAAACAAAAATCTAGTAACAAGGTCAATTATACATACACCAATGATGATAATGTGATCAACATGATTGAGCCCTTAGACTTTGAACATTGTGATGTTATCACAATTAAAGGAAAACATGATAATACAAAACCAAAAATTCCATTTGTCTTAAGAGGTACTATATCTCTTACATCTGATCATGAACAATCATAATCTTGTGCCAATGTTGTTATGCATTCTTGTGCCAAGATAGTACTTAAAGGCCCTAAGCCTTCTACTTTCGAGATAGATCAAAATAAAGACAAACCTATTGCTAGTCCATCTGAAAAAGGTATGAAAATTGCAACATCTTCCACAATTACCAACTATAGTATCCTTGACCAATTGCAAATGACAAATTCTCAAATAACAATCTTTGAATTACTTAAAATCTTGCCTGCTCATAGGTAGATTCTTGATAAAGCCCTGAATGAGGAAAACATACCTTAGGATCTTGATCTTGATAGGTTTCAATCTATGGTGGCTCACTTGACCTCACCTCACTATTTTTCCTTTTCTAAAGAGGATGATAATTCATTGAGTCATCCTCATAACCAACCATTGCACATTGAAGTTTTGATACATCAAAAACTTGTCCGTTGTGTACTCATTGACAATGGAGCTGATCTAAACATTTATTCTGCTATTTTTCTCAAAAAATTGGGTTATTATGAAGAGTCTATTGATCCTTGTCATAAAATAACCATCAAGGCATATGTAGAAGTCGAGCATAAATCCTTAGGTCTTGTTGTGTTGCTACTTTGAGTTGGTCCACGTGTTACTACTGTGGATGTTGATAGTGATTCTTTTGAAAACACTACTGATACTCCTTGTATTCAATAGGAACAAGGAGAGTCCAGTAATATTATAATTATTGAACAAATTTGTAAAAATCAAGATGATAATAAAAGTGGAGAATGGGTTCCCATCACTATTGGGGAATTCTATAGTCTGACTCCATGTAGCATAGATTCTCGAGAGTATGAATTCAATTCTCTCTTAGAGGCAACTTTAGACAAGGATGTAGATCAAGTTCATATATATGAAAATCAACTTGAAATAGGTGAACAATATAGGGTTTGGTCAGATGAGTCTCATCCTACTAGTGTCAACAAGTCTTCAATTAATGTCGTTAGAACTCAAAGGCATTTGAATACACCTTTGGATGAAATCACTTCAGGTGTCGAATCACTTGTCCAAGCATTTCATGACTATACTGTGAATGCCATCAAACCTACCACTCTAAGCTCATAGACTGGAACTCCAATACATCTAGTGAAGTCTCTATATTCTAGAATGATTATTCTCTTACCTACTATTTAAATGTTGTTGAACTAGTAACGTCCTCCACTAGTGAAAAAAGTATCAATATGACTAAAGTTGATATCAAATATCTCAGTCACACAATTAAAAGAAAAAGAAATAGAAGGTCTAATGGTGAAAACCACATTGTGGCAGCATTAGAACCCAAAATAGTAAAAACACAAGATGTATCCAAAGCTGAAAACCTCTCTGAGGCACCTAAGGATGAGATATTTGATGCACTTCCTAGTTGTTTTTAGGAGAGATCATTAGTGTTGATAGAGCCAAAATAATCAATCAACCTAAGAACAACGAAACATCCTCATATGATACACATTGCACAATCTTTATTTGTAGAAGAAAAAGAGAAATTTATTGTCTTCTTTCAAGAAAAAAAAGATTCATTTTGCATGGACCTACTTAGATATGCCAGGCTTAGATCCTAACCTCATAATGCATCATTTATCTATTGCACTAGGAGTAAAATCGATTAAACATAAGCCTAAGATAATGCATCCTCATGTGTCATTACTTGTTAAAGCTGAACTAGAGAAGCTTTTACAATCTAGTTTCATCCCTGTAATTGATTATGCTGAATGGATCTCAAACATTGTTCTAGTCTCCAAATATGATAAGTCTATTTGAGTTTGTACAGAGTTTTGAGATCTAAACTTAGCATGTCCAAAAGATGATTTTCCACTCCCCAATATTGATATGATAGTGCATATGACAACAAGATATGAAATGTACTCACTCATGGACAAATTTTCTGGTTATAATCAAATTAAAATTGCATCAGAAGACTAGGAGAAAATTGCTTTGACTTATGCATGAGGTATTTTTTGTTGGAATGTGATGCCATTTGGTCTACAAAATGCTGGTACCACGTATCAAAGGGCAGTTACAACAATCTTCCATGATATGATGCATAAGATGATGGAGGACTATGTTGATGACACCTTGGTCAAGAGTACATAGCGCAACACTCATCTTCACTAATTGGGACCAATCCTAGATCATATGGAGAAGTTTAGTCTTAGATTAAATCCCAAGAAATGTGCATTTGGTGTAACCTCTGGGAAGTTACTTGGCTATATTGTGTCTGCAAAAGGCATCGAGGTGGACCCAAATTTTTTTCAAGAAATCATGGAAATGTCTCCACCTTGTAATATTAGTCAAATGTGAGGGTTGCAAGGAAGACTTCAATCCATTCATAGATTCATTTCACAATTGGCAGATAGATCACAACCTTTTACTACGACTTTGCATAAAGGTGCAAAATATGACTGGAACAAAGATTGTGATAAGAGTTTAACATAGATAAAATAATATCTTGCTAATCCACCAATCCTGATGCCTCCTATTAATGGGAGGCCTCTCATTTTGTATATCTTAGCAACAAAGTCATTGTTAAGTATCAGAATTTGCACCCAATACTAAATTTTGAAAGTTCATTAATTTTGACTGAACATGGGAATCACTTCACTTCGTGGGACATGCAAATGAAATGAGACCTGTGGATTCTAGGCTGGCTCCTATTGGATATTCAATGATATTTCCAAGATCCTAACTTAAACTTAGGGAAAAGGGAAGAAATTGCTAAAAATGAACCTAAACCTATAGCCTAAACTAGGAGATGATGATACACCAAATTGATGAAAACTCAAACATAGTTAACAAAGAAGGATTAGATAGCTACTTGGAGTACATGCAAAACACTTCTTTTTGTAAAGATCTGCATACATAATTTGTAATAAGGTTCGAAGAATGAACCAATTTCACCTTTAAGAACACGAATTACAACTTGCAGATAGACTTACTTTCCTACAACTAGGTGTTGGAATGAGATAGAATAGCAAGGAATAATGATAATTCATAGATCATTCTATCAAATCATTTTGACATCACACACAAAACTCCAGGAAGAAAGGAGGTTTAAATTGACACCAAAATAACATGAACACAAATACTGTCACCTGTATTGAATTTCCAAACTGAATTACAAATTCTGCAAATAAAGTCCAAGACTTAGAAAATAGTCACAAAAATTCTATGCATAATCAGAACTACTGAAAAATGAGTTGCAAAACTCATTAAGTACAAACCCAACAATTGGGTCAAATGCAGAAAGAAAGCCTCGAAAAGAGGACTTAGAAACTTCTAAAATAATGACTTGTCCCTGAAAAAGTTCCATTAAGTCATTAGGAACCCTATGAATCTCATAAAACCACCCCCAAAAGTCTCCAACAATCAATAAAGACCTCTCAACTGCCTTAGCAAAATCAAATTCGACCCCAGACAAGCCTATATTCCCTCCATATGTTTCTAAACTAGTTTCTCCCATAAGACCATGACATATGAATAGAATGACTCATTTTCTTTTTTCATTTTAAAATAGGAAAATATTTTAAATGATTTATAGTTTCACCATTTAAAGATCCCTTTTACAATGTTAGACTATTGCAAAAAGAAAAGAAAACAAAAAAACCACCTTACATTTGCATTTAAATTAACAAAACATTAAAATGATTAATCATTTCAATATTTTGTTTTTTAAATAAAACCTATGCAAATAATACAAAACCCTTAAAAGAACCTAGAATGCAAACATAAAACTCCCCCCACTCCATATTCATTATAGAACAAATGAAAAGGATTAAAATCCCATTAAGTGACCCATGGACTCCAAAGAATATGAAATATGAAAAAGGCATAAAAGCATTTGTAAACCTAAAAAGTTATTCATTTCTTTCATTTGGCATTTGACATGAGGGTTTTCTAGTATATCTGCCACCAATGTTTACTTGTTGGAGCTTCATGGAAATGATAGTCTTTGAAGCTGCCATGGTTATTTGTTGGAAGGTATGCCATTTTTGTTTAATTTTTTTTTTCTATTTCTAGGTCATTATTTTGGACACCATTGTTGAACTTGAGCTTCAAATTTTGTTATTGCTGAGAGAGAGCTGATGCAGGAGCATCCAGAGGTATAAGGGAAATCTTGTGTCAACCAAAAAAAAATGTACTTAGAGTTAGTTTTTGTTTCATCTGTTTTCATTTCTAGATACCCATTTGGGTCAAATAAAGGTTCCAACTCTCACAGTTCCACTATCAGTGTTCTAGGATAGAGTATTTGAACACCTTGGGATACATGTAAATGCCAAAAAAATAGGAGTATGTAATTGAGCCATCATTTTGGTGAACTAGAAGGTGTAAATTGGCTAGATGAATGTAATTGTAATTTAGAGCATTCCAAAAAAAGAATCAGGTCAAAAGGTCCCACGGTTTGAAAGTTATCATAGTTTTTCAGTTTCTGGAGATATCCTAAGAATGATTCAAAGTTAGGTTAGGGGAATTAAATGACCTCAAATAGGGCCAAAAAATGGGGGATGCGTAAAGCTGGTCCATAGGGCTATAGAGCACTTCGAGAGCTTTCTAGAAATGTAAACAGTTCGTCAATCGGAGCTACAGTTCAAAAGTTATGCCTCCCGGAAGTTCAATTACCATTTTTGGATTCTTCTAATTTTGTACCAACTTCTAATGCAACTTCTAGAGCCTTCTATTTGGTCGGTGGATGCCTACTAGCACTTTCTAGAATGTATTCCTAATCCTTAACCCTTCGGGGTCTATTTAAAAACATTTTTGGCATTGTAAAAGGCAGTTCAGAGTGGAGTTTGAGAGGAGGTACTGAAAGGAGAAATTATCTCTAGATTTATACTATTGTAAGCCCTTAGGGCATGTTTTGAAGTCTATTTTCTCTGTACTGAATGTAATAGCATATTTACATAGTTAATACAATTTTCCCTTTCTTTTTGTGTCCATTCTGTGCTTGGGTTGTGTCCCCATCAAGTGGTATCAGAGCAGAAGTTCTTGAGTGTACAAGTAGATCATCGAAGTATGAGGCAGTTTGTACCAAGACCTTGGTTGGGTGAAGTTTATTAGAGCAAGAGTTCTTGAGCGTGCGGACAGATCGCCCGAACGTGAGGCAGTTTGCACCAGGACCTTGAGTTAGGTGAAGTTTGTCAAGAAGTTCTTGATTGTGTAGACAGATCGCCGACTACGAGGCAGTTTGCACAAGGTTCTTTTGTTGCACTAGATTTGTCTTCTAAAGACTTGATTATGGAGAAGAGAAAGAAGAAGATGACTTTTGTGATTGGATGGATTCTGAGGATTCCTTGACTTGAGAAAATTAGGGCAAGAAATCAAGAGGCATTGGTAGTCGATTTGCAGAAGCAAGTGAATGAATTAGAAGCTGAGTTGCAGAAACAAAGAGTACGTCACCAAAAAAGAGATGTTGATCATTCCTTGGATGCAAAAAAGAAAGAAGATCCAGTGGAGTATCAGACATGTGGTACAAAAGAAGAGCAAGAGGATGAAGAGGAAATTATTTCTAAACCTAAAGTTGAAGAAGATGAAAGAGAAGAGGAAGAGCATGAAGATGACAAGATTTATGAACCTAAAGTAGATCAAGATGATTTGAAGACTAAAGCAATGGAGGAAGAGTATAGTGCCTTTCAAGAAAGTGAAGTTATTACATGCATTGTTGATGACATGAAAGAGGCAAGCAAAGATGAAGATGTCATAGAGGTAAATTGAATTAGAGGCATATGAAGTGGGTAGAGTTCTTCCAGAGCTATACATTTGTGTTGAAGCATAGAAGTAGAAAATCTAATAGGGTTGCAGATGCACTAAGTAGGAGACAATTGTTGCTTATAGTAATGTAGGTTGAAGTAGTTGGGTTTGATGAACTCAAGAATCTATACCCTGAGGATCCTAATTTTGCTAAAGCATGGAAAGCTTGTAAGGAGCTTGTTGTTGTAGACTAAACTAAGTGGTTAGACTATCTGATTCAGGATGGTATGTTATTCAAGGGAAGTCAGTTATGCATTCCAATGAGTTCCATGAGGGAAAATCTGATTAAGGAGAAACACAGTGGAGGGATGGCAGGACATTTTGGTCAAGATAAGACCATTGCCATTCTTAAGAACATTATTTTTGGCCTCAAATTTCATAGGATGTGAAGAAGTTTGTACAGAGTTGTCAGATTTGTCAAGTTGCCAAGGGATTTAGTCACAATACTGGACTATATCAACCATTGCCTATTCCATCAAAGCCATGGGAGGACATAAGTATGGATTTTGTTCTTGGATTGCCGAGGACAAAAATGGGTAATGACTCAGTATTTGTGGTGGTTGATAGGTTCTCCAAAATGGCACATTTCATTCCATGCCACAAAAACTCATGATGTTGTCCATATTCCAGACTTGTTTTTCAGAGAGGTGGTAAGACTACATGGTCTTCCAAGGAGTATACTTTTTGACAGAGATACTAAATTTGTAGGGTATTTTTGGAGAACATTGTGGAAGAAGTTGAGAACAGACTTGAAATTCAGTTTCACACATCACCTGTAGACTGACGGCCAAACATAAGTGGTAAATAGAAGTCTGGGAAATTTGCTGAGATGTTTAGTTGGGGATAAACCCAAGGGGTGGGATTTGATTCTACCACAAGCAGAGTTTTCTTACAATAACTCTATAAATAGGAGTACTGGTAGATCACCATTCCAAATTGTATATGGAAGTAGCCCAAGGACTGCACCAGATATGAGAAAGATAGAGCAAGGGGAGAGGACAAGTGCTAAAGCTGAAGAATTTGCTAAACATATCAAATGTCTACATGGGGAGGTTCAGGCACACATTACCAAGATGAATCAAGAGTATAAAGCTAGGGATGATCAAAGGCGAAGACATAAGGAATTCCAAGTAGGGGATCTAGTCATGGTACACTTACGAAAAGAAAGATTTCCAGCTAGTATTTACAACAAGCTGAAAATGAAGAAATTTGGTCTCTGCAAAATTCTGAAGAAACATGACTCAGGAAATGCATATGAGGTGGAGTTGCTAGATGGTATTCACATTTCTCCTGTTATCAACATTGCAGACTTAACAGAGTATCATGATGATGGTGCAGATGAGGAGCTGATGTTATAGCCATGTCCAATTCCTGCTTCTAAGAAGGAGGAGATAGAAGACATTCTAGATCATCGTGTGGGTAGGAGTACTAGAAATAGGCAGTATGAAGAGTATTTGGTCAAGTGGAAAGGATGGCCGATAGAGGACTCAACTTGGATTTCAGTAGTTGAGGTTTCCCATTTGGGATTTCTTCTACCATTCATAAAATGACAGGGTCACTTTTCAATCTACCCTGGGTGTCTGATGCAGGAGCATCCAGAGGTATAAGGGAAATCCTGTGTCAACCAAAAAAAATATATACTTAGACTTAGTTTTTGTTTCATGTGTTTTCATTTTTGGATACCCATTTGGGTCAAATAAAGGTTCCAACTCTCACAATTCCACTATCAGTGTTCTAGGATAGAGTATTTGAACACCTTGGGATATGTGTAAATGCTAAAAAAATAGGAGTATGTAATTGAGCCATAATTTTGGTGAACTAGAAGGTGTAAATTGGCCAGATGAATGCAATTGTAATTTAGAGCATTCCAAAAAAAGAATCAGGTCGAAACGCCCCACGGTTTGAAAGTTATCGTAGTTTTTCAATTTCTGGAGACATCTTAAGAATGCTTCAAAGTTAGGCTAGGGGCATTAAATGACCTCAAATAGGGCCAAAAAATGGAAGAAAAGAAAAGCTAGTCCATAGGGCTATAGAGCACTTCGAGAGCTTTTTGGAAATGTAAACGATTCATCAATCGGAGCTACAGTTCAAAAGTTATGCCTCCCAAAAGTTCGGTTACCATTTTTGGATTCTTCTAATTTTGTGCCAACTTCTAATGCGACTTGTAGAGCCTTCTATTTGGTCGATGGATGCCTACTAGCACTTTCTAGAATGTATTCCTAATCCTTAACCCTCCAGAGTCTATTTAAGAACATTTCTGGCATTGTAAAAGGCAGCTCAGAGTGGAGTTTGAGAGGAGGTGCTGAAAGGAGAAATTATCTCCAGATTTATACTATTATAAGCCCTTAGGGCATGTTTTGAAGTCTATTTTCTCTGTACTGAATGTAATAGCATATTTACATAGTTAATACAATTTTCCCTTTCCTGTTGTGTCCATTCTGTGCTTGGGTTGTGTCCCCATCAAGAGCTCAAATTTTTTGTCTTCTCTAGTATAAGCTGTGGGTATTTGTTGGCTGCCATTGATGAACTTGCTAAAGAACTTCAAAGGGCTTGTTGTTTTGAGTTTCTATGTTTTGCTCGATGTTGTTGGAATCTTCTTCACATTTCCATGTATTTGATAACAACAATCTGGAGTTTAAAAGCCACCATGGTTATTTGTTGCTATTCTTTGAAGAATATATTTACAATATTCATCACTTTCTATTGTTCGGATTTTAATTTTGAACATTATTTGATTATTTTAGTATACATGCTTAGCTTGCTGATTAGAACTTGTTGTTCTGATTTTCTGTAATTGCCATTGCTGAATCTAGCTAGTCTGAAGCTGCCACAGTTACATTTGCTGTGTTTGGAAGGGTTTGTTGTACATATACATTGTAGTCTACATTTTTTGCATTTTGAATTGTATTTTGGGGCTTTTTGTTCTTTTCCATAGCTTCATGATGGTTTGGGGTATTTATCTCCATAGTCACACCCCCGTGGCTTTCCTATTCACTTTTAATGGAAACTTCAGAGTGGGCAAGAGACCCCTTTCTTTCATTGTGTAGTTATCCAACCAAACCATTTACTCTCTCTCCACTGTAGACATAAGTTGGGAAGTGGCCGAAACTTCTTTCTTCTCCATATGATTTAAATTTATCTGCAACTCACCCATCTAAAATTGGATATGAGAAAACTCATCCCTTAGCTTTAAATTGGTTTCAAATAATTGTGTGCATTCTGTTTTAGCACCCATAATATTGCAACGAGCACCTAGTTTTGTTTGTATTACAACACATCATGAGTGGAATATTGGAATTCCCTTATGCAATCAAGCAAGTCATTGAATCAATCATAGGATAGCATGGATTTCTATATAGCTCTTTCTCTAAGAGCTCTCCAATTTTTTTTTAAGACTGCTGAATTCTTACCAAGTATTTTCCTAGTTCAGTGAGAATTTCTGTTTGTATGAGTCCACTAAAGTGGACATGGTGAATCACACACTTCACATTGTCATAAAAGAGTCCTCTTAGAGGAAAATCAGGATTATATTGAAACTGTCAACAACTTTCTAGATATTTGTTCTATCATCAACCATCTTTTTTGACAATATGCTCCTTTGAAAGATCATATATTAAAATCTTAGTTATTATTTGCATAGATGCTACATGGATCTATTTTTTATTTGCTGTGATGCAATAATATTTTGAAAACTCTATCTAACTACATAAAATTACTTTCTAATTGTTACCACATGCTTTATTGTTGGTAATCTATGCGTGTAAAAATATAGGATTCGAACTCAAGCTCAACACTCAACAAATATGTTTGAACTGCAAAATGGTCAAAGGGATCAATTTTCCATCCAAATCATGGAGTTTAAAAAAAAAATTGTTTCTTGATAATATGACATCCACGAGTTGTCTATATAGTGTATAGTGCTTCATCATGCATACAGGAATCATCATTTATGAATTCAAGCTAGCCTGCATCAACTAGTTTTACTTGTATCTGCTTCTCCTTATTTTGCTCCTTCCACCACCTTTTAATAAAATTGTTGTTGCATTGTATTGAATGTAGGCACCATCACTACCAGAGTCTAGCTCTCTCCCTGATAATCTAATAATCATACATAGGATCACCATAATCATTAGGCATAATATCTACAGTTTCAATGTTTTCCCTATTTCCTTGCACTGCTCCAAACACCACATCACTACTTGAACAATGAGTCTTATCATAATGAGTCTAAGAGATAGATAACTTGTGTTTCAATGATCATGGATGATCATTTCTCAACTCATGTTATAGAAATGAAAGCTCTTTGTTCATTTTTTACTGCTCCTACTATATTACCCTTTGAAAGAGTACTTTTTGAGGTTCGAGCATGGGCTCGTGACTCTCATAAATTACCTTTCTATGATTTGCATCTGAGATCTTAAAGGATCTAACCCTACTTTTTCCCATGCAAGAGAACAAAGACCTAGAGCTATCAGATTGAGGGCAGGATGAGGAGCAACATGGAAGATCACATAACCAGTGTGTTGTATTTTTCTTATGCTCAATATATATGAAAGACAATAGTTAGACTGACGACTTGTGTGAGATATTTCATTTCCAACGTTTTCATATTCATGTCATACTTTGTAAAATGAAAATTGTACATATCAATGCTGATTTATACAATGAATATTGTATCTCTTTTTGCTCATGATTTTTATATGATCGCAAAATGATGAAATATGAATAGAAAATGAATTTTTTTCTGCTGCAATTCTTTTTGTGATCTTACTTTGAAGTAAAATTTTCAACATGTGTAAAATTTTAGTAATAGTCATCTCTCAGTATTTTACTAGCTCAAGAGGACAATGATAACAAGGAACAAGCTATCTATTATCTTAGTGCACATTGATTTCTTTTGAATTGAAAAATATTTCTTAGCAATCGTCTTTGCTTCTCAAAAGTTGAGGCACTACATGCTTTCTCACACTATGTGACTAGTTGCCAAAATTGATCCATTGAAGTATTTACTTAGGAAGGCAACTCTAACAGGAAGGTTAGCTAAATGGGTAATGATACTAAGTGAGTTTGATATTACATATGTTAAGAGAAAGGCTATCAAAGGACAAGTAATTGATGATCAATTAGTATAAGTACCAATGCAAAGTCTTCTACCATTGCATATTGAATTCCCTGATGAATCTATTTTAATGCCAATACATCAAATCTGGGTGATGTTCTTTGATGGTTCCTTCACACAACAAGGATCCAGTACTGGGATTTTATTCATAACACCATAGAAGTATTCACTTCCTAAGGTGTACAAGATTCTATTTCCTCGTACAAATAATATTATAGAATATGAAGCCTTAATCAATGACATAAAGATTGTAGTTGAATAGAGAGTAGATGAATTGAATATCTTTGGTGATCTACAACTGGTAATCAATCAAGTCAATGATGTTTATCAAAAAAAGGATAAGAAGTTGATACCTTATAAAATAATGGTGGATGATTTAAAAAATACTTTGCTCATGTCACTTTTCAACAAGTTCCTTGGGTAGACAACAAGGCGATTGATGAAATGACTACTCTTGCTTCCATGCTATAGATGTCTGAGAATGATTTTTGACATGAATTCTTGGTGGAGACATTACTCTACCCTACTTATAATTCACCTAAATCCTAGATGATCTATTCTATCGTAGGACACAACTCATCTCGCTACCATCATATCTATTCTTACTACAAGACCAAATAATTCTAGATAATCTAAGCTAGAATGAAAAATGTCACCTAATCTGTAGTGCATCACAGTATGTTATTATTGCTGATGAGTTGTTTAGGAGAGGTCTTGATAGAATACTCCTTAGGTGTCTAGAATCCAATGAGTCAAAATGCACATTAATCAATCTACACAAAGGCATTTGCGGATCTCACTCTAATTGCTTGACACTAGGTTGTAAACTTATAAGAGCTGGCTACTATTGGCCAATTATGGAGTAAGAGGTAATTAAATTTGCCAAGTCCTACAAAAATTTCCAACTTCCTGGAAATATTATTCATGCTTCAACTAGGGAGCTAATTCCATTTATCATGTTTTGGCCATTCCAACAATGTGCCTTTGATCTAGTGGGTCAGATTCGCCTGTCTTCTTCAAATGGACACAAGTTCATTATCATAGCTATAGACTACTTCACTAAATGGGTGGAAGAAGTCCCTCTTTCTAAGGAAAGTGGAAAAACTATAGCTCTATTCATTCTTAGCTACATCATATGCAGGTATGGTGTACCATCCTCCATCATTATTGACAATGGAGGACATTTTAAAAATAAAGATCTCAAAGAGTTGTGCTCAAAGTTTAGAATCAAACAACATTGGTCTTCTATTTCCCCTAGGGTAATGGCCAAGTGGAAGAGTCTAACAAGGCTATCCTTAATATTTTACATTGCACAATCAAAAAATCTAGAAGGGATTGAAACCTTTAGATTAATCTAGCTTTATGAGCTTACAAAACTAGCATCAGAACTCCAACAAGAACAACACCTTTTGCTTTGGTATATGGAGTGGATGTTGTGCTTCCTATTGAGGTTGAGATTCCTACTTTGAGAATCTCTATGAAAGGCCTCATTAATGATGATGATTAAAGAATATCTTGGCTTCAAGAGCTATAATTGCTAGATGAACATCAACAAGTGGCGTGTGATCAACTCCAAGCTTATCAAAAGCTACAACAAGAAAGTCAAGCCACGTGACTTCCAAGTGGGTGACCTCATTTTGAGGGAAAACCCTAAGAATCAACAAATAATATAAAAAGGGAAGTTTGAACCTAACTGGCTTGGTCCATACATGGTTATTGCAGTGTTTGGATCTGGTGCTTATCAACTTTCAACAAGTGAGGGAGAATCACTCAAAGATTCGATCAACACCCTTCATCTAAAGCAGTTCTATAGCTGACATGCTTTCAAAATCTCTTTTGTACATACTTAAATGTCCTAAAAAAATTATTATCTTGGTGAAAACCTAGCAATAGGTGCTTTGGTAATACAAAAAAAATGAAAAATTGAAAATTTCAAAGATACAAATATTTGAAAAATACAAAAAAGTGAAATATTCAAAAAATACAAAAAAAATTGAAAACCAAGAAAAGTGTCATTGATGAAACATGGAAAATAGACATCATGGTAACAAAAATAGCATCTTTGGCAAGAAGGTGAAAACTTGGTAAATATATGCCTCTTGTTTCAAATGCTACATTTTGTGGTGCATATTCTGGCTCTTGTACAATTGCTTTCCTACATTAGTTCACTGCTTCACTCATGCATCCATGGATTAATTCTAGTCATAGTCTTAGGGGAAACACCCTTTAGTGTCATAGACAATCTTTTAAGCTTCAATCACCAGTTGTTCTAACTGCATCTATCTACTATCGCTTGCTTCACTACAAAGATTCCTCTCAAAGAAGATCTCTTAAGCTTTAGTCACTAGTTGTTCTAACTTTGTCTATCTATTGTCACTTACTTCACTATAGAGATTCCTTTCAAAGAAGACCTCTTAAGCTTTAGTCACCAGTTTTTCTAACTTTTTCTGTCTATGGTTGCTTAGTTTCCTACTAAGGTTCTTCTCAATGAAGATTTATCTCTAACATTAGTCACTAGTTGTCCTAATGGAGTTTGTCTACTATCATCCTCCTATTGAAGAGATTTCTTTCACATATGTTCTAAACATTAACACTTGACATCAATCCTATAACACTAACACTAAAATGGAAAAATTGATATTGTTTGCAATATGCTAAGCTTTTCTTTGTTTATTTTTGCTTTTACTTTATCATTTCCCTTTGAGAAACTTGAGGATGTCTCTTTTGACTAGAGAAGTGAGGACTGGGGGCATGATCTTTTCTTTGTTTTCTACTTGATGGTTTAGTTATAATGCTCTGAAGCATCTATATAAAAGGGGTGTCTACTATAAGAGCCTCTATCTCATATTAGATGGTTGTGTGTAACTCGATTCATTTTATATGAATACTTTAGTGAGGTTGGTTCTTCTCCTTTCCCATTTGAGTGAATTCTCTATGCTGCAGTACATACCGATACTCATCCTGCTAAGTGAACATATGAGTCACTGCGAGTATACTTAACATAGTTTTTTCTTAGGTTATGAACACAAGGATCATTGCAAATAAAATCTTTATTGAATACTTAGCATAAGAAGGATCTCTTGTGTTTCTTGTGTGTTTTCATGCAAGAAACATTCTAGTTATCCTAGCATTTATGATTTGATGCTTATGTTAGCTTGTTACATTAAAAGAGACAATGTTTTGTTCACTCTGGCTTCTTGTGCCTTAATGCTTACATTTAATCATGACAAAACTAAGACACATGTCATATTCATATTCTCATTATTGCAATGTCAGTGTGAATAGTATGAAATTTGTGGGTTTCATTAAACACTTGGTGATGATAATTTATGAGTTTAGTAACTAGACCTAGGGGTACATTTAGCATAGAGTTGCATTTCATACTCCACTTGCATAAGAGTACATTTTGATCACTACTTCACTTGCATCTTTTGACATGAGAGGTTGTTGGTTGCTTCAAAGTATCATGTTTCTACATGATTGCACAAGTGTTCAACTCCTTGGTTTGTCCTTTTGACTTTCATGGGATACCTGTCATTAGCAACAAACTTGAAACCTGCATGACATGTTAGTTCATTCACATATTTCATTTCATATACATATTTCATATTCATCTCATCTACACTATGGGTAAGTGCACCAAGTTGTGGTGCCAAAAGGGGGGTATAAGTGGAAACCTTTTTCCTGAAATCAGCAATTTTTGAACTTCAACAAGAATTTGAAGATAGTTACGCTCAAAATTTTAAGATATGAAAAAAACAAAAGTCGTAGTCCTTTGAATCTAGTTTCTAAACTACTAATTTTTTTTCAAAATGGTTTAGTTTTAGGTCCTCAAAAAAGTGGGCCACAAAAAGTGGTACTATTTATTCCTAAAAAACATAACATAGTACAAAGTGTGGCCCCCCTAAAATTTTAACTTTTTTTTTTGAAATTCTTTAATCACTCTGGTCAAAAGTTACTTAACACTATGTAGTTTATACCAAATTTTTAGGTAATTTTATAATGTGTAATTTTTTTTAATGATTTTTTAAACTAGACACATCCCAAAAATGTGAAATATCTGTGTGCGCCCCCTAGAAATAATTGAAAAATAATCTAAAATTGAAACTTGTTTTTTTCAAAGTGTGTAGAATGGAGTCTAGTTTCTAAAAAACTAAGTTGTTGCAAAATTTGATGAACAAACTAAAATCTACAACCCAATTAGTACATGGTGGTTTTTGACAAAAAATGGACATACATTCAAAAGAAATTATAGATGAAAGGCTTGAAATAGTTCAAATTTAAAATAAATTATATGGTTATATAGCTAATATAGAGACCTACAATTTAATGCAACTTGATCTTATTGATGCCCAACCACGAGGAATCCTAAAGGAGAGCACATAAGAAAAATCAATCATTTTTTGTACGTTTGCAACAAAACACGTCTTAGACCTATTTATAAACTCCAAACCTCTGGGTTTGATCTCCAAGGAAAAACCAACCCTTAGGCTTGATTTTAATGCAAAGCTTTGAATAGCACATACGCCCTATAGAGCATGCATGCTATAGTGTGCACATGCTATTTAAAGCTTTTGAATTTAGGTCTCAATAGCATATGCACGCTATAGTGCACACACACTATTGAGACCTAATTATTGCATAGAGAAGGAAGAAGAGATGCAAAGCAAGAGTAAGAGAAAGCGAGGGGGATGACTATATGTGTGTGAGAGAGAGATAGAGAGAAAGTAGGGGATGGGAGAGGGGAGAGAGAGAGTAGGGGATGGGAGAGAGAGGAAGTAAGAGAAAGTAGGGATGGCAGACAGAGTACAGGATGGGAGAGAGAGGAAGTGTGAGAGAGAGTAGGGGTGGAAAAGAGAGAGTACAAGATGGGGGAAAGAGATTGAGAGTAGGGGATGGGAGAGAGAGTAAGTGTGAGAGAGTGACTAGGGGTGGCAGAGAGAGTACAGGATGGTAGAGAGAGATTAGGTAGTGGGAGAGGGAGTGAGAGAGGGAGAGAGAGGAGGATGGGAGTGTGTGCGAGAGAGAGAGAGAGTAGGAGTGGCAGAGAGAGAAAGTAGGGGATGGGAGAGGGAAGAGAGAGAGCAGGGGATAAGGGAGAGGGAGAGAGTTAGAGAGAGAGACAATAGGAAGTGGAAGAGGGATTGGGAGAGGGGGAGAGAGGGGGGGATGGGAGTGTGTGTGAGAGATCTAGAGAGTAGGGGATGAGAGAGGAGAGAGAGGGGGGATAGGAGTGTGTGGTGTGTGTGAAAGAGAGAGAGTAGGAGATGGGAGAGGGGAGAGAGAGAGAGTAGGGGATGGGAGAGAGAGAGGGGGGAATGGGAATGTGTGTAAGAGAGGGAGAGTATGGGATGGGAGAGAGAGGAAGTGTGTGAGAGAGTAGGGGTGGTAGAGAGAGTACAAGATGGGAGAGAGATTGAGAGTAGGGCATGGGGGGAGAGAGAGAGTACAGGATGGAAGAGAGATTAAGAGTAGGGGATGGGGGAGAGAGAGTAGGCAGTGGGAGATATAGTGGGAGAGGGAGAGCAAGAGAGAGGAGGATGGGAGTGCATGTGTGTGAAAGAGAGAGTAGGGAATGGGAGAGGGGGGAGAGAGAGAGTAGCTCAAGAGAGAGTAGGGGATCAGAGAGAGAGTAGGCAGTGGGAGAGGGAGAGAGGGGAGATGGAAATGTGTGTAAGAGAAAGAGATAGAATAGGGGATGAGAGAGAGTGTGAAAATGTGAGAGAGAGTAGGGGGTGTCAAAGAGAGTAGAGAGGGAGAGAGTGAGAGTGAGAGAGAGAGTAGGCAGTGAGAGAGGGAGTGGGAGAGGGAGAGTGAGTGAGAGATAGAGTAGGGGATGGGAGAGGGAGAGAGAGGGGGGATTGAAATGTGTGTAAGAGAGAGTAGGGGGTGGTAGAGAGAGTAGAGAGGGAGAGAGTGAGAGTGAGAGTGAGAGTGAGAGTATGTGGTGGGAGAGGGGAGAGAGAGAGTAGAGAGAGAGAAACTAGGTGGTGGGAGAGGGAGTGGGAGAGAGAGAGGGGGGTGGGAGTGTGTGTAAGAGAGAGTAGGGGATGGGAGAGTGTGAGAGAGAGTAGGAGGTGGCAGAGAGAGAACAGGATGGGAGAGAGTGAAATTAGGGGATGGGAGAGAGTGTGAAAGAGAGTAGGGGGATGGGAGAGAGAGTGAGAGTGAGAGAGAGATAGTAGGTAGTGGGAGAGGGAGTGGGAGAGGGAGAGAGAGAGAGGGGGGATGGGAGTGTGTGTGAGAGATCTAGAGAGTAGGGGATGGGAGAGGAGAGAGGGTAAGAGAGAGTAGGTGGTGGGAGAGGGAGAGAGAGTAGGAAGTGGGAGAGGGAGAGTGAGAGAGAGTAGGGGATGGGAGAAGAGAGAGAGATAGAGAGATAGAGAGAGAGAGTACGGGATGGGAGAGGGGAGAGAGATTAGGGAGAGAGAGAGAGAGAGAGAGTAGGGGATGAGAGAGAGAGGAATTGTGAGAGAGAGTAGGGGTGGCAAAGAGAGTACATGGTGGGAGAGAGAGATTGAGAGTAGGGGATGGGGAGAGAGAGAATACAGGATGGGAGAGAGAGATTGAGATTAGGGGATGAGGGAGAGAGAGAAAGTAGGTGGTGGGAGATAAAGTGGGAGAGGGAGAGCAAGAGAGAGGAGGATGGGAGTGCATGTGTGTGAAAGAGAGAGTAGGGAATGGGAGAGGGGGGAGAGAGAGAGTAGCTTGAGAGAGAGTAGGGGATGGGAGAGAGAGAGAGTAGGAAATGAGAGAGGGAGAGAGAGTAGGCAATGAGAGAGGGAGAGAGAGGGGGGATGGAAATGTGTGTAAGAGAGACAGAGAGAGAGTAGGGGATGGGAGAGAGTGTGAAAATGTGAGAGAGAGTAGGGGGTGCTAGAGAGAGAGTAGAGAGGGAGAGAGTGAGAGTGGGAGTGAGAGAGAGAGTAGGAGGTGGGAGAGGAGTGAGAGAGAGTAGAGAGAGAGAGAGTAGTGTATGGGAGAGAGAGACTAGGTGATGGGAGAGGGAGTGGGAGAGGGAGAGAGAGGGGGGATGGGAGTCTGTGTAAGAGAGAGAGTAAGGGATGGGAGAGAGTATGAGAGAGAGTAGGAGGTGGTAGAGAGAGAGAATAGGATGGGAGAGAGAGAGTGAGAGTAGGGGATGGGAGAGAGTGAGAGAGAGAGAGTAGGGGGATGGGAGAGAGAGTGAGAGTAGGGGATGGGAGAGAGAGAGTAGAGAGGGAGCGAGCGAGTGAGAGAGAGATAGTAAGTAGTGGGAGAGGGAGTGGGAGAGGGAGAGAGAGGGGGGATGGAAGTGTGTGTGAGAGATCTAGAGAGTAGGGGATGGGAGAGGAGAGAGGGTGAGAGAGAGTAGGCAATGGGAGAGGGAGAGAGAGAGTAGGCAGTGGGAGAGGAAGAGTGAGAGAGAGAGAGAGTAGGGGATGGGAGAGGGGAGAGAGAGAGAAAGAGAGAGTAGGGGATGGGAGAGGAGAGAGAGTAGGGGATGGGAGAGAGAGAGAGAGAGAGAGAGAGAGAGAGAGAGAGAGAGAGTAGGGGAAGGGGGATGATGGGATAGGGAGAGATGTGTTTTGACATAGTGCGTATGCACTATAGTGCATACATGCTTTATAGTGCGTACACACTATGTCAAATCACCCAAAAATGGTAAAAAAGAAAGTTTGGGTCCCATTTCATCCATTCTCTGCTTTTGGTCTGTTGTGCATTTTGTTGTTCTGATAGAAAAAATGAGTTTCAACATAGAAAAAACTATTTGAAGACTTTTTGAAGCTAGCAAACACCAAATTTAATCATTAGATACGCGATTTGAAGACTTTTTGAATATTCTTTGTATAGAAAAGGTTAGTGCAATCCTTTTTAAATATTGTTTGTTGATATATAGATACATATTTGATTATAATTTGACATGTTGTTCAATATATAGTGAATTCTTTGAAATTTGTATGTTTGAATGAAATGTTATTTCGAAATGGTTAGAAATTTGACAAGTTGTTTGATATATATTATGTATTCATTCAAATAATTGTAATTTTTATATGTATTTGAATGATTTGTAATTTATAAATTGTAAGTAATTCATATGTTTGAATAATTTGACATGTAGAAATCATTATCATGCCAAGGAAGAAACCAAAAACTCAAAAAAATGAAGATAGGGAGAGAGATTTGGCAATTAAAGGAGATAAAATGAAACTATTACATGAACAAAGAAAATTGTAAAGCAATAATGAAGAATTGACTTTCGAAGAGGATCAAGAACCATTGATACAAAGAAACAAAGAAGAAGAATTGGAAAGACAAAGAGAACGAATGAGACTGTTACACTCAAGAAGACAATTGAATTATGAAGCTACACCATCTTCTAATGTTGGAGTCATATCATTGTCTCATGTTGAAGAGACACTAATTTGTAGATCTGACGATGTACACACTCCATCATGTCATGTTGAAGACATGACATCAACACATCAAGTAGCTGATATTCCATCTTTTGCATCTTATTGCCAAGGCAGATCATCTTCGGTTCAAGGTGCACAATACACTCAATCTTATGTTGATGTTTAGAATGTTGAGGGAATGGAAGAGATTATAACACCTTCTAGAATTCATTTTAGAAGACCAAAATATTTGATTGATATTGATACTAACATTTTGAAATCAATGCCTGACAAGATTAGCAGGCGTACTTGTCAAAGAAAAGTTAATCATATGTGAATTTTTTTATTTTTAAAATTAAATATTATAGGTCAATGCCAATTATTTGTTGAAATGATGATGGATTTAAAATTTAAGCCTATCATGAAGATTCTTGGGCTAAGAATGATGGATGATTCAAATGAAAAAAACATTGTAAAGAATCTAATGAGTGCTTATGACAAAGTGGGTTCTAAATCACGCACTAAAGATAGTAATATCATAAGATGAGTACTTACATCGAAAATAGTAAGTAGCCAAATGAAGAAAGCTTGACTCAAGAGAAAGACAAGAAAAATATTAAAAATTGGTAGAGGTACTCTAAGGAGAGCCATGCTAAGGCATAAGATATTGGAAGATCCAACAAAAAATGAGTTATGGACATTTAGTGATAGACTACCATGAAAGGATAAATAAATTAGTGAAGCTTTGAAATCATTGATCGAAGATTTTTGAAAAAATAACACATGTGTTTCTCCTAATCAAAGAGATGTTGTAAGAAGGAGGATTGGTAGCCAAAATCGTGACCCACATGTGAAACATTTTTTGGACTCAACTCAAACACAATTTTTGGCAAAATTTATTGGTACGTATCCTCAAATTTGAATAAGTCAAAGATTTTTTGAGATGGGTAAACCTTTTTATGTCAAGATAAATCACACAACTTGTTGTTGTAGTATACATATTGAATTTTCTAACCATTTTGATGTTTTTAGGCATATATGTGTGTTTTTGCATTCTGACTTTGTTTTGGAGGATTGTGACATAAATGAGCCACCAAGATCTTCAAGGGAATTCATATGCAACATTTTATGTGGAATAGGGGACAGCCAACAATTTTACAAGACATCATGCTTGGATGGTACATTCTTATTTTGTGGTTCTTTGCAACTTTTATCAACTTGTCAACAAATGGATCGTACACATGCAATTGGAAATGAAATAGTAGATTACATAAAATTTAAGATAGTGACATATGCTCTAAAAGATGGGAAATAGGGAAAAAGATGTGATTTAGTCATTGAAAAGATTCCAATTTATGAGTTCATGAAGATTTTTTGTGAAAAAATTATTTACGAATATGCAAGGCATAAACATGGAGCTTGATGGCTGGATTTGCAATTCAAGTTTTGCAAGGATATGTTTCCATTGGATACCATTGTTTCGATTGTAGACTTTGCAAAGAACTACACACTACAACCACAAAATGAGGTGCAAGAAAAGTATTATACTTCTCAATAGGTTTCCATATTTGTTCACATAACATTCATGCATTCACCTACAAATATAGAGGATGTCAGGAATATTTTGAGGGAGTACCATTTTTACATCAGTGATGATCAACCACATTCTATGGAGTTTGTACAGGGTTTTTTTCAAGTATTTTATGGAGATTTGGCTAATAGGGGCATAACATATTGTCAACACATTATTTGGTTAGACAATTGTGCACCTCAATTCAAGAATGCACGAATGTTCTATTGGTTGAGCAGGATGCACAGGTTGTGTAGAATTACATATATGTAGAATTTCACAGAGGCTAGTCATCGAAAGGGAGAGCATGATAGTGTAGGCACATGCATCAAAAGAGCCTTAGCTCATGAAGAACTAAAGAACAAAGATGGAGTAATATTGACAGATGCAAAATCCATCGTCTAGTGGTGGATAAGGAAGGTGAATCTATGGTTTGTAGATTTTTTTGGTTGATAGATAATTGTTGGATACAATTGTTAATTGTGTATTATCTTTGATGTTACACAGATGTCATATCAGCCATCAGATAGAGTCTACCGAGCTCAGATGGTTAGCAAAGCAATTTATAATAACTACCAAGCATTCCTGAACATTACACTGTAAGTTAGCTCTTACCGAGCTCACTCGGGCATCAAAGGATTTTGTAGCAGAAATTTAATGTTAACTGAGCTCCCAAGGTTAACAAAGGGAAAGTCAATGTCTACCAAGTTCACTTGGTCATCAAAGAGAAAGTTAGCTTTTACCGAGCTCACTCGATAAGCGAAGGAAGGTTAGTGTTTACTGAGTTAACTCGGTCTCTGAAGGAAATTCCAAGGTTTGCAGTGTTTACCAAGCTTCACTTGGTTAACACTAGGGAAACCATTCTAGAGTAGTGGTTACTGAGCTGGGTCGAGCAGCGAAGAATTTTATTATTCTAAAGAATTAAGTTTAATTGTTTTGTACAATGTTTGCAGTTGACTGATTTAATATTTTTCAGTTGTTGTAACTTGTAATTGAGCCGACTTGACAATCTATAAGGTATATATGAAAGGTCAAGTTGTGAATTCATATATATGTAAATGTGTGGATGCATAAGAGTGCGAATGTATGGATGTAAATGGAATGAGTTAATGTTATGGAAGGATTAGATATCCTTATGGAGCTGCAAAGTTGTATTCGATCAGTGAGGATCTAGTGAAGCAAAATAGAGATCTGTATTCAGCAAAGATAAGTTGCATATATTTTAGATTACTTCGTTGTTGCTTTCTAATCATTGTAACAGTGATTCAAAATCTCTTAATAGAGTTGGTTTAACAACCATTTTTAAAATCCTCTAACAAAGTGACAATTTAGTTGAATTGTTCTTAAAACCTCCAACCAGGCCACTCCTTACAGGGTGATTAAATCCTCTAACAAGGTCATACCTAATAGTGTATTTTGTAACCTTTAAACAGGGTTGGCTCCTAACAGGGCTCACTTCAGAAGAGTGAAAATTGGTGACTAGTTACTTGGTGGTTTTTCCCATATTGGGTTTCCACGTTAAATCTGGTGTCTCTTATGCTCATGTTATTTCCTTTAAGCATGCATGTTAATCACTTTAAATGCTTAATAAGTTAACAAAACATCTATCAAGTTTCTGCATTTATTTGTGTGGTTACTGAGTGTCAGCAACAACTATATTTTAAGACATCTAAAGATCTATGGATTTAGTTTTGTGGTAACTGATTCACCCCTCCCCTCTTAGTTACTCCATCTCTATTTCCAACAATTGGTATCAGAGCTTTTGGTGCTTGCAGGATAAGATTTCAAGTATCTAAGCCAAAGATTAGGATGTCTTATAAAAGAGAAATTCCAAGAGTTAATAGGAACAACTTCTCAGCATGGCAAGGGTTGATGAGACTTCATCTAGCTTTTTTTGGAGACACAAGACTAAAATACCTTGATGAAAATATGCAGAACTAGCTGGTACACTATCTATCAATGATACTGCTAAAAAGAAGACCCACAACATTATGATGATAGATATAGCATCTGCTCTGAGTTATGAAGAATTTGATGATATCAAGCACTGCAAATCTACTTTTGAAATGTTGGAAAAGCTAAAAGAGATCTATGGAGGAGATGATAATGTTAGAAGAGCCAAAGTAGAAAGTCTGAGAGGAAAATTTGATCAAATGAGAATGAGAGAGGATGAAAACATTGCAAAATATGTTGAAAGAGTCAAAACATGTGTCAGTGCAATCAAAGCATCTGGAGAAGATATCAAGGAAGAGACAATTATAAATTTTTACAATTCAAGAAAGAAGATGTGAAGCAAATCATAAGATAAACCTAGAAGCCATAGTTGGAAGATTAACTGCATTTGAACTAGACAACTTTGACAACTATGTTCTAGCTTCCAAGAACATTGAATCAGCATTTGAAGCCAAGCTTTCACTCAAGGAGAAAGGAAAAAAGAAAGGAATCTCAGTCAGAAAGTGAAGATGAATCAGACCAAAGTTTAGACAGTGATCTTGAAGTAATAGAAGCCCTTCTAGCAAGGAAATATTCTAGAGGCAGAGAAAAATACAAAGGTAAAGTACCTCTAATCTTTTTTTCATGTGAAGAAGTTGGTCATATTGCTGCTACGTGTCCAAAAAAGTAGAATAAAGATGAGAAGAAAGGATACAAGTTTAATGGCAAGAAAGACTTCAGATCATTCAAGGATAAAGGTAAGAAAACATGTTTTATGGCTAAAGATTCTAATGATTCTAATGATGAAGATGAAGATGAAATTGTCTACATTGCTATGAAAGATGAGTCTGATAATGATGACGAAATGGTACTTATTTCTCATATGAGCAAAAATGATACATTGATCATAGATAGTGGTTGTTCTCATCACATGACTAGCGAAAAAACTAAGTTTGAATACTTTGAAGACTACGATGGTGGTAGTGTAAGATTTGGTAACAATGAACCTTGTTGTATAAAAGGAAGAGGGAGAATCTCTCTAAACAAAGAACTCATATGTGATAATGCCTATTGGGTAGAAGGACTAAAGAAAAATTTGTTAAGTGTGGCACAACTACTCAATAATGGATTCAAAGTAGAATTCATGCATGGTAAAGCAAGACTGCTAGATGGCAAAGGAAAGCTGATTGGATCAGGTACTCAAACTAAAGGTAACTTTTTCTATCTTGAACTAGGTAAATGTTCATGTTTCATTGCTCAAGTTGAAGAAAGTTGGTTATGGCATAAAAGGTTGTGTCATGTAAATTTTGATAATTTGGTAAAGATAAGCAAATTCAAGAAAGTAAGAGGCATTCCTAACATAAAGAAACTTGAGGTCGGTCTATGCAAAAATTGTCAGATTTGTAAAATGGGAAAGACTAGTTTTAAAAGTAAAAACTATCACTCTAAAGATATATTAGAAATTGTGCATACTGATTTATGTAGACCCATTGGAATTGAAAGCTATACTGGAGAAAAGTTCTTCATTCTTTTTGTTGATGATTACTCAAGAATGATGACAGTCATGTATCTAAGAAACAAATTAGAAGCATTTGAAAAGTTCAAATGGTATTTTGCCAGAGTAGAAAAGGAAACAGGGAAAAGATTAAAATGCTTGAGGTCAGACAAAGGTGGAGAATTCATTTCACATGAGTTTAATAACTTTTGCATTGAAAGAGGAATCAAAAGATAGGTATCAGCCCCTGGAACAGCCCAACAAAATGGAATAGCTGAAAGAATGAATAGATCCATCATGGATTGTGCAAGAAATTTAATGATTGAAAAGAGCATTGCTATCAAATACTGGAAGGAAGCTATCAGCACTGCAGTTCATACCCTGAACTGAGTACAGCTGAAGAAAGACTCATTCAAAACCCCCTATGAGTTATGGTATGGCTATAAACCTAATGTAAGTTACCTTAAAGTATTTGGAAGTAAATGGTACATTTTGAAAGAATCTAGAAAAGGCAAATTTTATGTGAAAGGTGATGAAGGTATATTCTTTGGATACTCATGCAAAAGTAAGGCATATAGATGTTTGAACTTGTCTACTCACAAAGTCATAGAAAGTGCACATGTGAAAGTTGATGAGTTTGTAGAAAAGATTGAAGAAGAAAGCAAAAGAGAACCAAAAGATTATAAAAGGTTTGTCTTCATTGAACCTGATATAGTACTAGTTACATTAGAGAATCAAAAATCTTCTACTCCTGAGTCATCTATAATCGAGTTACAGGAAATTCAAATTGAGCCACAAGAAAATCAAGTTAAATTCAGTGACTACCGAGCAAGTGTCTACCAAGTCTGAAAGACCCGAGCCAACATCTACTGAGAAAATATCTACCAAGCTAGAACAAACAGAACCTAAAGTTGAAATGCAAGAGGATAATAATGAAATTCATTCAAAAGGCAAGGAACCTGTATTAGCTAAGTATGTCAGGAGACATCATTCAACATATCAGATCATTGGAGATAAATCTGAAGGAACCATGACAAGAAATAAGTTGAAAGGTACTTGTTTACTTGCTGATTTTGAACTTAGAAATATCAAAGATGCATTGGAAAATGATAGTTGGATTGAAGCTATGAATGAAGAGATAGAACAGATAGAAAAAAATAAGACATGGACTCTTGTACCTAAACCTAAAGACAAAAATGTGATTGGAACTAAGTGGGTATTCAGAAACAAGTTGGATGAAGATGGTAAGGTATCAAGAAACAAAGCTAGACTAGTATGCAAAGGATATACTCAAGAAGAAGGACTAGACTATGGAGAAAATTTTGCTCCTGTTGTAAGATTGGAAGGAGTTAGAACCTTACTAGCATATGCTACTCACAAAGGATTCAAAGTTTATCAGATGGATGTCAAGTCAGCATTCCTCAATGGTATACTGGATGAAGAGGTTTACATTGAACAACCTGAAGGTTTTGTTGATCTAGATAAGAAGAACATGGTTTGGAAATTACACAAGGAATTGTACGGTCTAAAACAAGCCCCTAGAGCATGGTATGAAAGATTTCATAACTATCTTATTCAGATTAGTTTTCAAAGAACTAATGATAACAGTAGCTTGTATATAAAGGAAGGATTAGATGATAAGATTGTTTTGGCAAAGATATTTGTATATGACACTATGTTCATAGGAAATGATGATCTTTGCAAAGAATTCTTAGAACAAATGAACAAGGAATTTGAAATGTCTATATTTGGTGAAATCAAATTCTTTGTTGGTCTTCAAATTCAATCTAATAAAAATGGTATCTACATCACTCAATCAAAATACATCAAGGAGATATTGAAATTTTTTGGAATGGAAGATTGTAAACCAGTTGGGACTCCTATGTGTATTGGGTTAAAACTTACCAAGGAAGATGAATCAAAAGAAGTAGATCAAACATTGTATAGATCTATGATTAGAAAGTTGCAGTATGTAGTTCATACTAGGCCAGATATTGCCCTTGCAGTTGGTATTGTAGCAAGATTTTTAGCAAAACCAAGAGAAAATCACATAATGGCAATTAAAAGAATAATGAGATATTTGAAAGGAACTGAGGATTATGGTTTATGGTACAAATTTGGAGGTAATCTGGATTTGAAAGTGTTTACTAATGCTGATTGGGTAGGAAACCTTGATGACAGAAAAAGTACAAGTGGAGGTACATTCTTTCTTGAAAAGAGGTTGGTTTTTTGGACAAGCAAAATACAAAATTGTACATCCCAATCTACAGTAGAGGCAGAGTATGTTGCTACAACAGTAAACTGTTCTAATATTGTTTGGTTTAAATAGTTGTTGGAAGGCATGAAGGTGGAAATCAAAGAACCAGTTGTTATGTTCTATGATAATACAAGTGCAATCAACATATCTAAGAATCCAGTGATGCATTCCAAAACTAAGCACATTGCAATAAAATATCATTTTGTCAAAGAATTGGTACAAGATAAGGAGATCAGATTGGAATATGTTCATACAAAGGAACAAATTTTTGACATATTCACAAAACCATTACCTAAGGATGCATTCTTGTATCTAAGAGGTAAGTTAGGGGTCACTCCCCTATCTGAAGTTCACTAAAATAAAGTTTTAGTGATGCATCAACTCATACCAGGTTGAAGATCTATCAGTTGATGCAGCATAATCAAGAAATATTGCATATGAATCAGTACTAAAGGTACACTAAAATTCATTTGAGTTGAGTTGTCTTTGGCATGTGCTGTCAAAGAGGGAGAGTTTTATTGTCATATCTATCTGAAATTTGTTTAAGATAAAGAGTTTGCTATGTAATTCCTCCACAGAGGGAGATTACTGTAAGAGGTAGAGTTTTCTATCTTAGAGGGAGAATTGTTATGTTGACATGTTGTGTTTCCATATAAGAGAAAGACTTGTTTTCAAATTTCATTCTGCTATGAAATGTTGTGTTGCCATCAATGCCAAAGAGGGAGATTGTTGGATACAATTGTTAATTGTGTATTATCTTTGATGTTACAAAAATGTCATATCAGCCATCAGATAGAGTCTACTAAGCTCAGATGGTTAGCAAAGAAATTTATAGTGACTACTGAGCATTCCTGAACATTACATAGTAAGTTAGCTCTTACCGAGCTCACTCGGGCATCAAAGAATTTTGTAGCAGAAAGTTAATGTTAACTGAGCTCCCAAGGTTAACAAAGGGAAAGTCAATGTCTACCAAGTTCACTCGCTCGTCGAAGAGAAAGTTAGCTTTTACCGAACTCACTCGGTAAGCGAAGGAAGGTCAGTGTTTACCGAGTTAACTCGGTCTCCAAAGAAAGTTGCAAGGTTTGCAGTGTTTACCGAGCTTCACTTGGTTAACATTGGGGAAACCATTCTAGAGCAGTGATCACCGAGCTGGGTCGGGCAGCAAAGAATTTTATTATTCTAAAGAATTAAGTTTAATTGTTTTGTGCAATGTTTGCAACTGACTGATTTAATATTTTTCAGTTGTTGTAACTTGTAATTGAGCCGACTTGACAATCTGTAAGGTATATATGAAAGGTCAAGTTGTGAATTCATATATATGTAAATGTGTGGATGCATAAGAGTGCGAATGTATGGATGTAAATGGAATAAGCGAATATTGAATATATGAGCAAATGTTGTGGAAGGATTAGATATCCTTATGGAGCTGCACAGTTGTATTCGATCATTGAGGATCTAGTGAAGCAGAACATAGATCTGTATTCAGCAAAGATAAGTTGCATATATTTCAGATCACTTCATTGTTGCTTTCTAATCATTATAACAGTGATTCAAAATCTCTTAACAGAGTTGGTTTAACAACCATTTTCTAAATCCTCTAACAAGGTGACAATTCAGTTGAATTGTTCTTAAGACCTCCAACCAGGCCACTCCTTACCAGGTGATTAAATCCTCTAACAAGGTCACACCTAACAGTGTGTTTTGTAACCTTTAAATAGAGTTGGCTCCTAATAGGGCTCACTTCAGAAGAGTGAAAATTGGTGACTAGTTACTTGGTGGTTTTTCCCATATTGGGTTTCCACATTAAATTTGGTGTCTCTTGTGCTCATGTTATTTCCTTTATGCATGCATGTTAATCACTTTAAATGTTTAATAAGTTAATAGAACATCTATCAAGTTTCTGCATTTATTTGTGTGGTTACCGAGTGTCAGCAACAACTATATTTTAAGACATCTAAGGATCTGTGGATTTATTTTTGTGGTAACTGATTCACCCCTCCCCTCTCAGTTACTCCATCTCTATTTCCAACAGATAATACTAACATTGCACCATATCAGGATTGTTGTACACTAACAGGATCCAGTGAGTTGCATTCTTTTAGAAGCTTTGATGTAGGTTCATGGAGTATCCACACATGAAAATGGCATACTACTGTCCATCATATGTAGAGGAAAATTGGGATGACTATGAGTGGACTATTTGGGTGGACAAATGGGATATACAAGTTTTGGACCCAATTGACACCTATCGTCCCCCACAAGCATTGGAAATGGTATAGATGGATTTGTCTATTAACTTTGACCACTTGTCTGATCTAGTGCAACCTAGTAATATATATATTTATATATCTTTGTAATTTCAATATGTAACTTTATAACTTTTACCTAAGTATTTTATGAATTAATGATCGTATTTTGTACATTTGTCACTATAGGTCATGTTTTTGCTATTATTGCACCTGAAGACAATGAAGAAGGGACATATTATTATTTGTATCATTGTGTCCAAAAAAATAAAAAATTGGACCACTCGGTTATAGATGGTGAAGGTTTAGAGTACCATGTTAGTGTGGTGGTTGTAACTGACACATGGCTTAGACGATATTCTATGAAGAACCCTAACTTGTGGTTATTTGAGGATTGGCAAACAGAGAGGAAGATTCTTCATTATTCAAACCTTGTTGTTGCATCAAATTTCCACTTGATAAAATATGGTGAAAAATCACATAATAAGATTCTTTGGAAAGTTCATGAGTCAGATCACGAGGAAATACTTGAGACATTAAAATGTAGAGCAGATCCAGTTGGCTCATTAGATTGAATAAGGAGAGAGGGAGAGAGAGAGAGAGAGAGAGAGAGAGAGAGAGAGAGAGAAAGAGTAATCAATTGGATCCAAATACAATGTTGCAACCTCTCCCCCAAGACTGTCCACATGACAAGGTGGACCATATTATTATGATGTGTAAGTGATGAGATAAGTTTAAATCATATATTTTATGGTTTGATTTGTTTAGAATCTAAATAAATTATTTGAATTTATATTAGATTCTTTAATAGGACCCATTTTTAGATTAGTCATTTGAATAAGCGAAAGTTTAGAATTTTTTGTTTAGATCAAAATGTAATGAAATAACATGAAAATTGTTAGAATGTGAATGCTTTGTGATGGAAAGTCATGATTGTGTGCATGTAACTAGAAACTTCAAACTGGCAAAAGCAAGGATACAATGGGAGAAGTTTCCAAGACTCATCAAGCCATGTTCAGTAAGCCGCTTGATCATTGCTAGAAGCTCAAAAATATAATTCTTTGCATTTGGAACATTGTTACCAATAATGATATTATGACTAACATGCTTTTATCTTTTAATAAAAATTAGGAGGAATCTAGTGGTTCAAATGCTGAAAGTGAGTCTGCTAATAGAGGGACATTTAGGGGCAGAAGATCCAATGGCAGAGGGCCTAGTGTGTTCACTGGTAAGTGCTTTACTTGTAACCAAGTAGGAATCAATCCTTTAGATTCCCTGAAAAGAACAAACAAGGATATTAGATTTATTTGGTTTTGTTCCTTCTTACAATTTTTATTTCCTTATGTGTTTTGGGTTAAATTTTAAAACACACTCTCATGTGTCCTTTCTTAAATTATTGATGTAGTGTCATAGAAAATAGTTATTTTCAAATAAGTTTCTTTATAGAGTTGATCAATATGAAATATAGTTAGTTCCAACAATCCAATCCCTAAAAACACTTTTCGAACTTTCATGCAAGTTCCACCAACCTATTCACAAATAGGGCTACAAGGGCTAAAGGTGAGAAATTGCTGCATTTGACATAACCACACATCCAATACCTATTCTAAGGGTGGGAATAAGAAGTGTTTGAAAACCCCAACAATATCCCAAAAGATCAAATTCCAATCTATTCCAGCACTCCACTAATCTGACTAAGTACATAGACCTAAATGGGCCCCTTTATGCTTGGTTTTCAAAGGAAGACTAATGAAATGGGTGCATAGACAAAAGATAGGTCTTCAAAACTCCAAGGAGTAATTATTAAACTACCAATCCACCTTTTATTTGGTTACTTTCCTTCACATACAACTCCAACAATCAAATTCCTTCAATTTTAGACCAAATACATACAACTATTTGGCCTAGGGCTTGCAAGAAAAATTAACTCCCTTTGGTTTTTCAACTCCTAATTTTTGGATATGAAATTAAACTCTTGGGGCTTCCATTTTCATTGGGTTTTATTCCATTTGAACCGTACACTCATGAATTATACGTCCATTTGCACAAAACCCTATTGAACCTAGGGTTTCTAGGCAGTTTTGAAAGAAAATATTGTAACTTTTGATAGAGATAACCAATCAAGTTCAAACCAAGTGAATTGGATAGGGAACTAAACCAAGTTACTCCTCAAACCATTCAACCACCCTTTCCAAACCGTACAACATGTGGGAAAATGAAAATGTAGCAATTTTGAGCCAAAAAACTAGTAAATTTTATTGAAATCAACAAAAATTCGTACATCAACCAACCTGTTATGCTGAGAAGGTTGGATCATACATTTATAGGAAAGTTTTACTGATCAAATTCCTAGGGAATAGTTATAATCAGTTCAAACTCCTTCATTAGCAATATGCAGCTTTTGAGCAAAAATTGCTTAGCAACTTTTTATTGCATTTGCAATTTTTATTGAAATTGACTACCTAGGACCTCTAAACTATTCTAGGACCCTTATTAACCTCATATAAGGTGTTTCCACCTATTACCTAACTACTTAATGCCCTATAGGCCTTGGGGAGTCATGGTTTATAGAATTACCAAATGAGCCTCAAGCCTTTACAAATGGGCTTATAACATCATGAAATTATTCCTAGCATCCTAAAACCTTATTGGCTTGCTCATGAATCCTTTAGGAAGGTTGTGTGTTGCAAGATCCTTGTGGAATGCCCCATGATGAACTTGAGTGCCCTGCACCAAAAATGACCATATGAAAGATTTTGATATGTTTTAGTACTTTGAAAATGGTGTCTAGAAATGTAATTATCCTATCAAGTGCTTTGGATAAAGTTTAAGTTATTTAGACTTTTGTGTTGCTGGAGGGCTACTAATTTGTCAATTAGGTCTCTTAAGACACCTTGGAAGAATTAGGCATTGAGAGTTGGCTCTAGCCAAGTGGATGGTTAAATCCAATTGAATAAAAAAGTCTTATTTAACCCTTGGTTAAGGCCTTTGCATATTTGGAGTTATTTTGAGTCATATGGAGTTTGTAAGTGTTTTTGGAAACTTGGATAACTTGCTTGCTTGAAGAAGTTTGGAAGTGGAGTTAGTCTTGTGGATCCAAAGGTGTGGAGTTCAATGGGTTAAGCCTTTGGAATGATTATCCTCTGATAAAAGATTGAGTGGGTTGGGTCATTGTTTTAGTTACACTTGAGGAAGATATAAGGGCATTGTTTCAAAGAAAAGGGATAGTTAGTTGTTTCTACATCAAATCATTGGTTGACCACTGACCTTTGCATCACTTAAGGTGCCATCTCTACTTATAATTGAACAAACTATATCATTCACTCTCTACATAAACTGTGCTAATTCTTCATTTGCAAGTCACCAAAGAAGAGGGCTAATAAAGTCGAAGAACTAGTGATAAAGGGTGAGATGCCATGGTTCCTTGGTTTTAGTGTTGGGATGAACCCCTTAACATGCTGATAAACCTTATTTGTGAGAATCCACCATTCATGGGTGTGAAACCAAGTTTGCTAGTGTAAAGTTGTATGGATTAATGATGATCCCTTAGTGTTATTGTTGTTTCAAGGTGTAGAAGTTTGGATGTATAATATGTCTTGTTGGATTGACATTAGCATTGTGCTTATTTTACACTAACCTTTGCATCATTCTACCTATAAAATTCTATCTTCTATAAGGTACAACATTGACCAATTATGCTTATAAAGAAATATATGCATTGGAATACATGTGAGTGCCCATTACAATTGGTATTCTATGATGGCAGGTCTAACATATGGAATTAATGAAACCTTGAGAATCCTATTAGGCTCTACATCATAACTAAACCTTGAGAATCTTATTAGGCTCTACATCATAACTAAACCTTGGAATTAATGTAATCTATTGTTTTCAGTTTCAAATTTGTTATATGTTTGTAATAATAATTTATGATAAATGTTTAGATGCATAACATAGAAGGTAGACTTTAAACATGAACAAGAAGATCATAAATCAATATGACAATGACATAAATTGCAAATGATAAATTTTTGGCTATATGTAATAATTTATGTTTTGAATTGAATTTTTTTTTTGACTCTTGAAGTATGATTATTTCTAATATATATATATATAAATATAAGACTAGTAGTAAATTTAACTTGCTTGTAAGTTTTGTGGCCTATCTACACCTAAAGAATCAAAGGCATCACAAGTCTCAATTTCAATAACCACAATATTACAAGAAATCCATCCAATAATCTAAGAAATCTAGAGAGTAATTCTTCCTTATATCCCCCTGGCAGGGAACCTAAGAGATGACATAACTAATAAGGGTAAAAGTGGAATAAATTTTATTCTATTTTTAACACAAAATTGAAGCACATACATTTCATTTTCAATTATTCTAAAATTAAATATTTTGATATATCTCATTGATTAAATATATGAATATTCTATAATAACTCAACAACCAAGTTCTTATAGGTTCCCAAACATCACTACTAGAAACACATACATAAGTTCCCATAAGTAAAAACCATCATAAATATATGAACAAGATTTCATTATAAATAATCAAATCCATTATTACAATTAGATAGCGTAAAAATCACATAAGCATACCAAGGACAATCATCTTGATATAACCATTCTTCTTTATTGCAACTAAGCATGTGTACATATACATATTACAAGGAGCAAGTAATCATTATATGTCATGTTTTCATATAATTCTAACATTTTTCTCCTCCAACATGATCTCTATACAAAATGGATACATAAGTATTATATCATAGTTATGATACAAAAAATGTGATGTTGCAACATCTAGTCACACACAAAAAAAGATGCAAAATTGGAATGTGTGAAGAAAGATCATCCAAGGCTCTTGAAAAACTCTGGAAAAATACTTAATGGATAAAATACTTTCCACCCAACCATGGAACCTTACTTCCCCACTCCCCTAAGCTAGGAGATAACACAAGGCCCGACACCAAGTTCAAACATAAGCAAGTACTGAATGGATAAAAAATGTACTGAATGGATAAAATACTTTCCACGCAACCATGGAACCTTACTGCTCCACTCCCCTAAGCTAGGAGATAACACAAGGCCCCACACCAAGTTAAAACATAAGAAAGGGGATAAAATAACTATTTTAACACTAATAAAGTTTATTGTTGATCAATATTGTATCAAAAATTCAAACTGATTAGGTATTGAATTAAACTTGATAACCAAATGATAGAGAAGGAAAACTTTAAACATGAACAAGATCATAAATCATATGACAATGACATATTGGAAATGATAAACTTATGCTTGAATAGTGATAAATTTTATTGTTAATCAATATTCTATCAAAGTTTTGAACTGATTAGGTATTGAATTTAACGTCATACATGAACATATCTAATAATGTCATGCATCAAATAAATGTCATACATCAAATATAAAATGTCATATATACGTCAAATCTATATTGACTATGCCCTCTAACATAAAATCCAACATATATGTCCACTAATGCCTATACATATACATGTCTATCAACTATATCTTCTCCTTCCCATGAGTAGAAGGAAACAAATCTCTTGAAGTCTTCTATCATCATGTGGAGGGAGACGGTGGCGATGATGGGGTCTTCCTCACATGCTCGCTCGTCCTCTTGTTGAGGCTCTTCTCTAACTCAAGCTGATAAAAACAAAGTAGATATCAATCAATAATTATTATACATTGAAATCAAATATATGTACACACAAAATTAATTATTTTCTTACCACCATCAAATAGTTGCTTTGCAAGTCCACCTTAAAGGATCGTGGCTGATTAGGTGTAATGAGACCCTACAAAAATTCAATCAATATAATCACTTATAAATAACATTAGAAATTCTGATACTAACTATTATAAACAACAACTAAAATCAAGAAAATTCTTTCATACATCAGTCAATGGTTGTGAACTAGCCATAGCTGTAGCAACTCCACGAGCGACGGACTGTTAGAGATGAGGAGGAGTGTTTGATGTCAAGAGGTACATGTCATACAATACACGTTACATGTAACATGAAATATGAAACAAATATAATAAAATGAATTAAATTAACATGAAACAAATGTACCTCTACGAAGCTAGTATCACATCTATGCTCCGAGTCCGTAGTAAATGTTGACGGTCTTGTAGAGAATTGATGCACATGCATAATTTTTTTGTCAGTCCTTAATATGGTTACTTAATAAATATATGTATTAATTTAAATGATTAAATAAATACATACCTCTAGAATTGTGTACGGGACAAAAAATGGGGTCGGGGGATCGCTACTAGGCCCACCAACACTCTGACCCTAAATTTTGAACAATGTCAATAGATGCTAATTAATTAATCATTCACTATACATATGAAATGTGATCAAATTAGTAAATTATAATTGTAATTTACCTGTGTGTCAATGCCAAATGTGTCATTCAGGGATTGATCAGTGATGAGCTCATCATCTGCACCATCTCCAGCATGACTGCCAAATGTGCATAAGGATTCGCATGATGTGCACATGTGACCATGATGCACATAGGGCTCCCCCTCAACTAATGGACTCATGCAATAAATGAGGGTCTACGTCAAAGAATTAATGGTCCCTAGAGCATTGGCCTCTACATGTTCCTTCACAACTAAAGGAATAGTCACATGCTCACCTTGTGGCTTGGCCACAGGTGCCCTAACTACATTAGGGTGACGACGTGCCCCTGACCTCTCAAATGATGACCCCCCACCTCTACCCTAGGAGTCTAATACATCAAAATAATTGGGGATCTCCCCAAGGACAAACTCACAATACAATTTCTTTAAAAAATTCATGGGGACCTTGTGATTGTTGCAAGGAGGGGAATCAAAAACCATCCGCCATCTATCCCAAAAATTATTTATAATAGCATCGTGTATGTACCAATGGACAACGAACTATTTAGTACCCTCTCTAACCGTATTTTGTTCATTGAGTTTTCTAAATAATGCACATATTGTACCTTTTGGTATTTCTTTTTTTTAAACATCTTGATATGACAATTTATTTGCATAATATCTTTTTTGTTCATCCCTCTTAACCCACCAAACATCTAACTGACCACTAATAGAAGCTATGTGGGTCTTAATGGATTTGAGGGATGATGCCAATTGAGCTCTCATTGGATTGGTTTGTCCACATTCTTTTAACCAACCAATGAGTCCTTCTAATTCAGTTTTGCCTCTTTCTATTTCATTTATTATATTTTCTTGTGTGCTAGGAGGAGGTCTTGCAATTGGTTCAGGTTGCGGAATTTGTTGTTCTTCTTGTGGAGGGTTTTGGTTTCAATTTTCTTGAGGGTTTTGAGCTTCTTAGGGATTTTTTGGTTCATTATTGACATTTCGTGATAAAAAATCAATTGAAATCTAAATAAATAAACAAATCTAAAGAAAAATTGTAAAAAACCTACAAAACAATATAAAAAACCTAAAAAATAGTATAAAAAATACATCAAACAATGCAAAAAGGAATTTAGATAACATATGGCATGCTTGTGATCTCAAACTTTGACAGTGAGGAGGCATATTTGCAAGGTGAGTGGTGAAAAGCTTGGTTTGTTGCAATTTGCGTAC
Source organism: Cupressus sempervirens (assembly GCA_028749045.1). NCBI lineage: Eukaryota > Viridiplantae > Streptophyta > Pinopsida > Cupressales > Cupressaceae > Cupressus > Cupressus sempervirens. The sequence continues at coordinate 547,108,290 of CM053790.1, read as the reverse complement.
GCATTGTTGCGAGGAGAAGTAGGAAAAACAAGTGAAAATGAATGGGCTGCAGGTTTGTAGCCCATTTATAATATTTTTTCTTTTTTAGCACGTATGCACTATTGAAAATTGAAAAAAATAAAAAATGTGTCACGTTTTTGGCACCACAACTTGGTGCACTTACCCCTATATTCATACATCATATCATTAACATCTCATGTATGAAAACCTATAAGAGAAAAGGTGACACATGCAAAGGTACTCAAATCAAAAGATCTCATATATATAAATCTCTCCAATGGAGTCAAGTGTACATCAATACAAAAATGTGTGCTACTCAAACACTGTTGATCTCAAAATGATACAAAATGATGCTAAGACATCCAACATACATCCTTAGAAAGGTAAGACAGAAGAGAGAAAGATAATTGTTCCCTTCTCCCTCATCCTCAAGTGGAGGAGGAGGAGGAGCATCTTCTCTCACTAGCCGATGTACACCATCTAATGCTCTAACATACTCTAAAAATTTGGGCACTTGATCTGCAACCTTAGGCACTGCTGCAATATATCCGACATATTAATAGGCTACTTTGGCACCCTTTAGTCAAGCCTAGTCTCGCTGCTGCTCTAATTGCTCATGCAACTCATGGATCTCTCACTCTCGGTCATCTAAATGTATATCATGAAATGTCAACTAAATTTGCATCTCACTTAGCTATTTTTGTGTTTCCCTCAATCTCTTCCTAGCTCTCGTTAGAAAATCTTGAGTCTGTGTTGAAGTTTCTCTTATCTATGGCTCTGGAGTAGGCTAGTCCTACATATCCTCATCACCCATATCCTACTTTGGCTATTGGGGAGGTTGGTCATCAACACACACCCTATGTGCATCTCCTCCAATAGCACCTAAAGTCCCCATCTCACTCTAAGGATGTCTCTGCCCTGTCCCACTCCCACCAACACCTAGATCCACTCTCATCTAACATGGAGGGATCTGTACCCATGATGTCCACTATCTAAGTCCCTACTACTATGGCTACTGAGGTGCCTACACTGGCTATATATGCACTTCCATTCCCACTGGTTCTATAAATCAAGGAAAGGGATGACTCACAAAATGCTCCCTGTATGTTGTAGTCATCCCCTCATCTACAACTATTGGCATGTAATCTCACCAAGTCATAGTAATAGAGTGCACATCAATCATAGACCTCCCAGGGTCTAGTCTAACTGACCACCCCTTCTCCACCTCTGTGTGAAGTGGGCATATGTGAAATAATTTTGTCAAATTTCCTATGGCCTACCATACTGTTGCCACATGTGTGTTAGTGGAAATCTCTCAATCACCTAGATCAAGTGACCAATTAGTGGCTAAGAGACAAACATGTATCCAAGCTGCACTCCTGAGTCATCCCAGTCCTCTGCCTCTCTTCATTGTTGCCATATCACTAACACCATGTCATCTAGCTAAGATCTTCACATCTCAATCTTATCCAGAGCATTCTAGGTCATCTAGCCTTGGTACCTACAAATGTAAGGCTCCTTAGGGTGTCTCATATCTATACAGATGGGTCTAGGGATCGACAAGTGCTCCCATGACTAGACTTGTAGCACATAAACTCCAGTTGCCATACTCTTCTTCTCTCGATAAACCACCTCATGCATCTGATGATACATGTGGGCCAGCATACACTGACCCCATCTAAAATGTGCTAGGTTCTCTAGCATCCTCTACAACATATACCCCCAATCACACTATAATCTATGCTGGCTTCTATTAGGTATCAAAAAGCAACTCAAGAATACTCCAAGAACTACTACCAATTTGTGTCTATCACTATAGAGCTAAATCAACTACTCCCAAGGAATGGCTTGACACATAATGATCTCATATTGAAAAATGGCCCTCAGTGCCAATGTACTCGGTCTCAGTTGAATATCATACTCTATCTGAGGTCTGTGAAATAGGATCCAAAGTATCCTACATATATCCTTTGATGTGGTGGTCATCTCTCCTAGTGGCAAATGGAATGTGTTCATCTTTGAATGGAAATGCTCAACAAGTGTTTTCAATAGTCTATGATTCACTCGTAGATTGGGGATATCACATAGATGCAATAAAGCAAGAGTACCAATATGCGCTCGCTCACTAGCATCTAGCTATCTAATAAGTGCTCCTATGGTTGGATAATGTGATCTAAAGGAAACATTTGGAAACATAACTTCTAAACAATAAAACATCATAACATGATCAATATATGCTATCAAAAACATCGTACTATCCATAAATGCATTACAATATATTGAATACACACAAAAAAGATTGGCAAGAATGCAAAATGACAATGAAAAAATCATTTTTTTTTCAAATTAAACATACAAACAATGCTAAAATCTCATGCAAGATTTTGCATTGTCACACGAGGATGCAGATTCTCGTGCAAGCAAAGGACTTCCTCATGCAAGGAAAGACATTGAATCATGTGAGAAATTGGGCTCATGCAAGAAAACTCAATATGATAGGTGAAAAAAACTATTAAATTTAGGGTCTCTAGAACTAGAGATGGGTACCTCCCACATGACGAAATCCTGCATTCCACACAAGAAAGTGCCCTAGTGGTAATTCCTTGCATGAGTTTACCTAGTGGCTTGCACAAAAAAATGTGTTCTCACATGAGGACGTTGACAATAGACATTTAAAACACTAAAATAAAAATGACAAAATGATCAAAATGCATAAAATTTTTGATACAAAGGAGGATATTTGACTACTCACTGGAGGTCCATAGTTTGCTAGTTGACTGTGTCACCTGGAAAGCTCAAAATGATGACTATGCACTGGGACCACCATTTTTGCCTCACAGATCATTTCTTCACAAAAGACAAAATGCACAAATAAATTGAAAATGACCTTTTGGGCCCTTATACTAGTTTTGACCTATTTTTTCAAAGTGCTCTGATTGACATGAAAATTACCTTTTTAGCTAATTTTTCTTCTTTGAACTTATTTTCAAGATCAAATTCAAAATTTGACACACTTGAACAACTCAAAAACACACTTTAAAGTTTTGGGACTGATGTGATTGAATGCTTGTGCAGTTCCACTTACCAATACTTTATGACTTTGTAAATATTCTTACATCACATATTACTTGAAATTTTTCAATTTTTTTTGAAAAAGTCAATTCAAGTCAACTTTGGTCAAATTTGGTCAACCATGGTAAACTAGATCTTCAAAATGCTTTACATCAATTGCATTCTAATGTGTCATCTTTTGACTTTGTTCCTGAGGGGGTAGGATGATGATTGCATCAATTGAACATGTTTGAATCTTTCAAATATGGTTTCAAATCTAAATAAAATGTCTTATTTGCTAGGGGAATCTCATCACTTGGGGCATATTTGTTCCCTCAATTTGGCATCATATTCTATTCAACTGATAAATCTTATAATAATCCTTTTCTTAGTTCGATGGACAAGTATTGGGGCATTCTAACCCTAACTCCTGAGGATTAAGCCTCATTTTGGGGATGATTCTATGACTCATGATTAAGTATTGTTAGCCTTTTATGGACTAGTATTTAGGTGTTATATCTAGACTCTGGAGGATTAAGCTCCATTCTGGAGATGATTCTAAATTCTTGCTGAGAATTAAGTTTCATTCTGGAGATAATTCTAAATTATTGCTTTCAATCACTATTTAATGGATAGGTATTGGGGCAATCTAACCCCGACTCCTGAGGATTAAGCCTTGTTCTAGGGATAATTCTATGAGTCATGATTAATCTTGTAATCTTTTAATGGATAGGTATCGGGGCAATCTAACCTTGACTCTTGAGAATTGAGTCTCATTCTTGGTAGATATATCTAAAGTTTGTTAATCTTTGTTCTTTCATATCAGTATCTAGATGTTCTATCTAGATTCCCTAAGGCTAAGCTTTTTTCTGGAGATAACCTTACAAATCTCATCAATTGGTCTTTGTGTCATCAATCTTAGAACCAATCTCAGCTCTTGGTCTATATTTTTAGACTTCTGATCTCTTTGAATCAATATATTGCTCACACATTCATTCAAAGAGGGGAAATTCCAATACCCTTAAATTGGCACATTGGTATTCTGAACCAATTTCGGTATATCAATCTTAAAGTCCTATTGTACTTGGCAATTCTGATTTTGATAATCTCTACTCAACGTCTAAGTGTCAAATGCAAAAAACTATTAATTTGTATTAATCACTTGCTTTAATTAATTCCTAAATATTAATTTAATTAATTGAATTATAAGTTCTAAGTACTTAAATTAAATTAAATCAACCCCTTTAGTTAATACACATAAAGAAGGAATTAAAATACCCTGGTTTAATTAAATATGTGTCATACTTATTGCAATTAATTAATTATTTAATTTGAATATCTAATTATGACTACACATTTGAATGGATCAATATCCTTTCCTATTTCATCTCACATGAAAAAGGGAATTAATAATATTGCCTAATTCAAATATGTCCTCATACTTGTTGAAACTAATTAATTATTTAATTAGAAATTCTAATTATGAGCACATATTTGAATGGACCATTGTTATCTCCTATTCTCTCTCATTCAACTCCATAAAAAATAGATGACTCAATCTTTTCTTCAATTAGGACCATACACTCAGTTCGATCTTGACCATTGATCAAATTCTAGGATTCTATATAAGAAACCTTCAACCTTTATTTTGGGGGATGCACATGAATAGTATCAAATTAATGCTAATTTGAACATCAATTGAACATCTTTAAATCTTTGAAATATGGCTTTAGATCTAAATAAATTGTCCTATTTGCTAGGGGCATATCATCACTTGGGGCATCTTTGTTCCCTAAATTTGGCATCATATGCTATTCAACTAATCAATCTTATAACAGTCCTTGTCATAGTTTGATGGACATGTATTGGAGCATTCTAGCGTTGGCTCCTAGGATTAAGCCTTGTTCTAGGGATGATTATATGACTCATGATTAGGTATTTTTAGCCTTTTATGGACCAATATTTAAGTGTTCTCTCTAGACTCTCGAGGATTAAGCTCTGTTTTGGAGATAATTCTAAATTCTTGTTGAGAATTAAGTTTCATTTTGGAGATAATTCAAAATTCTTGCTCTCAATCACTATTTAATGGATAGGTATCAGGGAAATCTAACCTCGAATCTTGAGAATTAAGCCTCATTCTGAGGATTACTCAAGTCTCTTATTAAGTCTCATTCTGAGGATTACTCAAGTGTCTTACATTCAAATTTGCTCTTGCTTTCATATGCTCATTATTTAGATTCAAATGCATTCATCTAGTTCTTACTTTCAATTGTTATTAAATTAGTTTCAATTTCATTTAGATTAATCTAATATCTTTGCATTTGGAAAAAATAAAAAATATAGATTAGCTTGCATTTGCATTGCTTTAAAATCCTTTGTACTAGTTTGGTCTAGTTGTTGATCTTTCAATTCTAAGAGTGAATAGAAAAACCCCATCTAGTTAGAAGGCAATAGGTCACTTTGTTGGGTCATACCGAATGGACAATCCCATGTTCATTTTGGGATGTTTCTAGCATGTAAAGATCATGTTGAAGTGTGTATGGATTTAGAGGCCCATAATTAGCACTCACAAAGTTAGTCTCCCTACCAGAGTGAGCCATCAAGACTTCCAAACCTTCATTTATTTACAACACCTCCTTACTAACTGAAGCCAAATGTTCAATCTCCCTACACTTGTAAAGAGGGGAGATCCCAAAAATTTTCCTAGAAGAGACCCCTTTTGTACACCAAAACTCATGTAATATTCCTCTGAATGTTCCCTTCCACATTGGAAAAATAAATTTTAGACTTTTCCCAGTTAATATCTTGGCCAAAGGTAACTGAATAAGTGTCCAATACCTATTTGATGGCTCTAGCTTCTCTCATTGTAGCTTCATCGACTAGGAAGGTACCATCAAAAAACTAGGAGTGGGAGGATGGGTCCAATAACTTAGCAATATGAACTCCCTTCCACAAATCTTTTATCCTTTTCTTGGATATAAGTCAACCCAAAATTTCAGCCAATAGAATAAAAAGAAAGTAAGAAATTGGGTCACCTTGATGTAGACCCCTTGAAGTGGAGAAGAAACCATGAGGGCTCCCATTGACTAGTATTAACACCCTATATTTTCCTATTATATTATTAATCCATTACATCCATATGTCATTGAAACCAATTTTATCCACAACTTTAGAAGGAACTTCCTATCCACCTGATCATATGCCTTCCTAATATCCAATTTAAGAAGCATGATACTTTTCCTACCTAAATTAAATCAAGTGGATCACTTCATGTACCATAATAATACCATAAATAATGCTCCTACTTGGAGTAAAATCATTGTACTCTTGGTAAATGAGATTCTTTAATGCCTTCTTCAATATATTTGCAACTACATTTGAGATGATCTTATAAACTACATTGCACCAAGAAATAGACTTGAACTCTTCCATGATTTTCACTTTATCTTTCTTTAGGATCAAGGAAATTGAAGTATTGTTGAAGTCATGCAACAAAAAACCACATGATCTAGATCCCTCAATCGCACCCAACAATTCCCTATAAATTACATTCTAGAATTTAAGATAAAAGAAAGCCTACAAACCATCTGGGCCTAGCGATTTGTCCCCTACAAATCCAAAAATTGTTTCTTTCAGCTCTAAAAGCCTAACTACTATCATCAATGTCTATTTTCCTTGTTAGTGATGACTAAGTTAATAGCTTCCAAAATATGATCATACTCCTGACTTCCCCCAATATCCCCTTCACTCCCTAATTGGGAGAAAAAACCACTATGTATTTTTTGATCTCCTTTAAACCATCAATCTTGATTCCTTGTGGGGTTAAAATCTTGAAAATTTTATTAATCATCTTGCAAATTTTTACATAGCAGTGAAAGAAATTGGTATTCTAGTTAGCTTCCCTCAACCATGACTCCCACAACTTCTATTTCTAGAAAATCTCCTCCCTGGCCAAGATTTAACCATACTTGTTCTTCAAGTCCTTTTTTCTCTCAAAGTCTACTTTTTCCATCTCATCATGAATAATTTTATTATTCAAGAAAGCCAACTGACCCTCAAGAATTTCTTTCTCCTTCAAAATAATTTTGAAATGATCTTTGTCCTAGACTTTAAGATTTTTGTTTATGTACTAAAACTTCTTAAAAATCTAAAATTTATATTCCCCTTAACATAAGTTGCATTGATCCTCCAATCTATAACCATGTCAAAAATATTCCTCTCTCATCCACATTTGTTTGAACTTAAAAGGATACCTTGGTTGTGAACAATATTTGATCATGCTAACTGAAACTGGGAAATTATTCGAAGCCAAATAAGGGAAAATTTCAGCTTCAAATAAAACTTGTAAACACCTCCAATTACCCCTAGCAAAAAAATGATCCAACCTTTTATGTGATACTTGAGAATCTTGATCTATGATTTGTTCTTGTGAACTTGCCACTTTTATGTTGAATCTCCCAAATTCCATTCTTTGAAACAAAATCCTAGAAGTCACTTTTGATTCAAATGAGCCTACCCACACCTCCTCTCTTATTTGCAAAGTCCAATGTGGCATTGGAATCTCCTATCAAAATGAGACATTAATTCAAGAGACTACTAAAGATGCCTTAGTATTTATCCCACAACTCCTTCCCGTCCTATGTCTTTATCAGGCCATACACATTAATTAAGTTAAAGAAAAAATCACGTATTAAGGATTAGACCTTAATCATCATTCAAGTTGAACCTTTCTCTAATAACTCTACTTCCACACACTTTGGGTTTCACATTATTATCAACCATCCAAAAGGTCCCACCAAATCCACTAAACAAGATGACAATTTAATCCTAACTCACAAATATCTAGCTGACATATCATTTTTCACCTTGGTTTCTTGCAAAAATAAATAAATTCAACTTCATTTGATAAAAAAATATCTTGAAGAAATGCCTCTTGTGAGAGGCATTACAACCTGTACCATTCAATGTTAGGAACCTTATTTCTCTCTAGGAGGGAATAATTCCCTCTAGGATCTCAATTTTCATTATGCTTTCATCATGTCAATTTCTTCCAATGATTTTTGAAGAGATTTTATTCTCCTCGTCTTTTTCTTTTGCATAGATCCTCTGACCTCTTAAAATCTATCTTTCTTGAGTTTAATTAGATAAAGAACAACCTCAACCTCAAAAAACCCTTCCTCTGAACTCCCCTCATCTTGCTAGAATGAAACTAACTCCAGTTCCCTAGTTATATCTGGAAGGTTTACTCCCCAACTTGGGGAGATTTGAATGTCTTTAAAAATCACTTCGCTAGAGTTTCCATCTTCTACACTTGGTTGCAACCAATCTCCTATGTTCCTTTCATTTATTTTCCACTCTAGATGTACTTTTTAAATTAATCTGCTAGCTACATTTTTTCCTTCTATGATTTTCTTTTGTATTTCTCTAGCTTTCTATCCTGACTCAAAAGGAAAAAAATTTGAAGGGTAATTGCCAGAGCTAAGGAGAGCCTGGAAAAATGCATGTTCATCGCCATTAATTGGGTCCTACTCCCCCAACCCATCTTTAGATTAGAAATCGAGAAAGCTTCTGACATAATACACTATTATCTAGAGATTGTCTTTGTTACTATCCTTTTATACTAGGGTCTGAAGATGAATCTGAACACCTACATTCACTAGACCCACCTCAAGAGATTCATATGAAAAATGATTTTTTTGACCTACAAGAGCAAGATTCATACCTAAATATAGAATCACATCCTCCATTGATCTAACTATTATTCTTTCCATAGTCTCTTTGCTAGTATCTTTTGCCAGTAAAATCTCTCATAATATCTCTTCTTTCCCTTTTTCTTTTTCTTCTAATGTATATTTTGCCTTTCCACGACCCCATTTATTGCACTTTTCACACTTTTCAACTAATTCCTCCACCTCTATCTTCTACCACTAATATCATTCTATCATTTGGATTTCTATTACATGCAATAGAGGTAAGTGATAATTTAGGTGATGCAAATGTGAGAAAATGTGTTGAAGTCATTCTTATCAATTGCTTCATCTTTGCAAATTAATCTACCCAACTTGTCTCCTATCTATTTCAAGATGTATTCATACCAATACTTCTGAGGGAAGTTATACAAGCTTACCTAAATTAGAGCCTCCTCTACTGTAGATTCTTTAGGGTTAAAGTTAGGAACCCATTCTTTGATATAAAACCTTATACTCCCATGAAAAATAATCATTATACATGATCCTTTTTTTCTTGTATTTTTCTATCACTTTAACCAAAATGAAACTAGTAGTTAAATATTTGATGATAAAATTCTCACTCTAATGTTAATCTATACACTTGCAAATTCAAAAGTAAGTAGGTCACCTAACACCCCATTTCAAGAAGAAGGCATTTTCCCTTAAGTCTTTGACATTATCTCTCTAGGTGTTTGAATCTATCCTTATGTATGCAACCCCTTTTTTGAATTTTTTTGTTCTAAATCAATCATCTCCTTTGGCTTAGTCTTCTGGGATCCATTGATGGGTGCCCGACCATATATATATTTTTTAAATCATTAAAACTCGTAGAATCCCCTTATTTTGATCAATACCCGCATCACTCATATCTTCCTAGACTAGAAACCCCAGCACTAGTTGAAATATTTTTCACTAGCTCCCAAGCCCAATTTGTAGGTAACTGAGGAAGAGCCCCTCTAGACCCACCAAATTCCCAACCTCCATTAGAAAATCTTCCTCTTGAAAGTCTTTCCCTACAAATTCCTTGGCCCTTATAATGATGGTGCGAGTTTATATTTTTCTATAAGTTTTAATCATCTAAATGTTTTGTCAAAATCAATAATTTTTTTCTCAGTTACTATATTTTTTGTCAAGTTTCATAGGGTTAACATTACTAAGTTTAATAAGTTTTAATGCCTACTTCCATTAACACCTTACATGCATACATAATACTTACAAAACAATAGGACTTGAATTTCTCTCTTCTACTATATAAAAATTGGTATATTAGTTTATTTTATTTTTTTGTAGACATTATCATTAAAATATTAATAACTATAATATTTTATTAAATAAAATACTATATACTTTAAATTTATTCTATTGGAAACTACAATTGGAACAATTGTTATGTTGTCATTGCTTTCAAACCTTACCGGTAAGACAATTTTCTATCTGATTTGAGTGTCATATCTAGATGATTGATGATTAATGACGAGGATTTGAGAAGTTGGATATAATAATAGCACCTAGAGGAAAGATTGAGTTATTGGAGGAAACTGCAATGGTCACTTGATTAGTTAGACTTTGACAAGATAAAGTTTTTGTTTAATCATGCTACAAGTAAAGAAGACAATTGTACTGAAGCCTTGAAGAAGTGATCACAAATTGACCAAATACATAGGCTTAACCGAGAAAAAAAGTAGAAGATTAAGGAACTTGAAGTATATGCTGAGCAATGCTAGTGTCAACCGAACATAAATATATGTGCCGAACATAATATTAGTAGTGATTGAGTAACCTAGTGATGATCGAGCATCAGAACACAGTGTTGGCCAAGGGATAATATTTTGATAGTTTATTAGGATATAGTGATTTTCAACTGACACAATTGATTTCTTGGAATATGTAAAGCGCATGGAAGATAAGGATGGATGACTTGGAACATCTAAATCAAGAGAAACCTTGTTTGCACATTTCTATCCAAAGATTCAAGGAGAAGTTTGGAGAAGTTTCTAGAAGAGAAAAGAGGAGACAAAATGATGGCAGGATTCAATGAATTTGACTTAATCCTAAGACCTACGGTGGTGTTTAAGAAGAAAAAGATCATAATTACCTATTTAAGGAGGTACATGAGATAATCTAAAATAGTTGTTGAGGTTAGCAAAGCTGGTGAAGACCTAGTAAGGTTGGAACAATTATTAATGTTATTGATTGGTGAACTTAAACACGAGTTTGAGAAGAGTTGAGAAGAAGTGAAGAGTGATTTATTGAAGGGTTACCAAGTGAATCAAAGACTAAGGTGACAATGGAGGCCATTCATTAGATCAACATGTGAGCCAATTTGTGTATTTGCAAAGTGAGTTGTGTTTGTCAAATCAAAATTTTCTGTTACTTTCTAACCATTATATTAGTATTGAAATCCTTTAATCAAGGTGGAATTCTAATGGAATGTTCTAAAGTCCTCTAACAAGGCCACTTCTAACAAGGTGATTGAATCCTTTAACAAGGTCACATTTAATAGTATGTTTTGTAACCTTTAATAGGGTTGGCTCCTAATAGAACCCACTTCAGAAGAGTGAAAAGATTGGTGACATGTTACTGGTGGTTTTTCCCAAATTGGGTTTCCATGTTAAATCCTAGTGTAAAACTTGTGTGGATGGTATTAGTGATGATTTACTATTAATCTCTTACATTCTACAAGTCTATTATTATTAGGTTAGTGGAATGCTAGTTGATGTTATTGATAATTTTTTATAGAGGGCAAACTAATGGATGTTTAGATATGAAGTAGTTTAAGTGTTTTTTTTTTCAATTGGTACATTTGGACCTTGGATGACTAGATCTTGGTAAAATATTCAAGATTTCTCTAACATTAACACTCACTTCTGCATGCACTAAAGACTACGAGCATAACTATCCCTAAAAATAGAATTAAAAAATTACAAAAAAATAGAAATTAAAATTATAAAAAATATATTTATGGTATCATAAATTGCAAATAATTGATTAAAATAAAATTTGAAAACTATGTTTAGCATACCCATTGCACACCAAGATGCAATTGCTAGTCTTAAGATAGAGTAAAAAAATACTTGAACTAAAAGGGAAACATTAACATTACTTCCTTTCAAATTTATATTTATTTAAATTACTTAAATTTCTCATAAAAATAGAAGGGTACATAACTACCAATGTTCCATAGTTACATGGGATTAAAATGTCTACAAGTAATGCAATCTCACTATAATATGATTCAGTAGTTGAGGATGGTTTAGAGATGCCTTACTTAGAAACAAAATGTTGCACATACAAACCATGGAAAAGATCATATCTAGCTAACTTAAGCCAACATCTTCCTCACTGAAACAAAAGGGAAGATTTAGAACAATGTAAGAACATCCATCATGTAGTGCCTCTCCCATTTGACTTTTGTAAGTCATCCTGATGGATGCAACCTTGCTGATCTTTTGTTGTGATGGATCATGATTGTGACCCTGAGTGGTCTACACCATTGAGGTGTTTGGATTTATGTTTCTTTATCAGTTGTGTTGATCATGCTTTTGATTGATCTTTGAGATTATGATGTGATTTTTGGTTCACTGAGGTTTGTGCCAGTGGTTACCAGGATCGATGTGGTATCATGAGGTTGTTCTATAATTACCCTAAGATGTGTGTAGAGATTGCACTATGTTCTTTTACCATGCTACACTGGACTGGGTTCCTATAGCAATGGTTAGTCATGTTTATGACTGTGTTTGCTTATGTGTTTTAAATGCCTTTTTAATGTAGAGTAATCAATAATTATTAAATGCTTAAGTAATTAGAATGGATTGTTCTTGTTGGGTTATTTGGTTATGTGCTGCAGACATTTACCTTATTTTATTTTGATTTGAGAGATATCTATTCTTATGTGATGTTTTACATTTTGAGATGACCTGAGGGTCAAATGTTACTCTTTGATTCCAGTATCATAAATTTTAGACTACTATGTTGTTTAGTTAATCATATTGCATGATGATGCCATTTTGAGATAACAGTGCGTTCTATGAGGATATCTGGTTATCTGGTATTTGGACATACCTCTGATTTTGTTATGTAATGGATTTAATGCTATGGTTATTTACTTCATTCCTGTGTTGTTATGCTTTATGCGAACATGAGTAACGTAAATAGATTATTTTAATATAATTAAATAAATGGTTAAATTGGGTGATTTAATGCATTTATTGCTTCGGCTATGTTATTATATACAATTGCACTTGATTGTGTTGTTTAGTGTGCAGGATTTATATCCCTGGCAGTGGCACATGGAGTTAGTGATTCAACCATTCATATTTTACCAATTTCGTCCTTATATGGTTGACGTATCCTTTATTAAAATGTTTAAATTAAACCTTTCGGTGATTATTAAATCCGAACTCATTTGCATTATGTGATTAGACCAGTAAGCGTGTTTGTGCATTTAGAGTTCCACTTTGTCGCGAAAGTTGTTTAGGAGATTTATATGTTTTTGGGTTTTCGAACTTTTTAATTGATTTATTTTAATTTCTGGCAGCTTTGCCATAGATGAATTCCTATTTATAGGAATAGCCTATTTTCGTTTAGGTCGATTCGGGGTTTAACTAGATTGGCTAGTTAAATGCCCTAATCAATTATTCACTCGAAAAGTGAATAAATATCCAAAGAGGAATTTAATTCCTCGCTTCTCACTTTCAAATTGGAAAGTTGGAGAGTAAAACCCAAAATCCTCTTCATGAGGATTTACTGTTTTGTTCGTTGTGGGAGCTACGGGCGTGGGATCGTCACGAGGTTGGGCTCGTTGGATCCAGCTTGAAGAAACCTTGGATTGCCGTGATTTTTAGCTACTCCTGCGAGATATTTATTTTATGGTTCAAATTCCCGTTTTGCCCTTCTGGCTGTGAGGTAGGGCTTTCCTGTTTTGTTGTTTCTGCTCCATTTCTGCTTCTGTTTTTGGTAGCCGTTTGTTTGGAGGCTGAGAACTAGTGTTCCCCTCCATTTTTGTATGCTAGTTCTACCCGGTTGGGCGGGTATGAACATTTCCCTATTTTTTTGGGATGAGGGTTTGGAATTTTACGCCGTTATGCTGGCTATTTTTGCATACGGTGTCCAATTTCATTTATTTTTGGATTTTTTGAACCCAAAGGCCAAATGGGTTTTAATTTTGAAGTTTTTCAAATTTTTGGAGTTTTTACTTCGTTTTGCGTGCCGCCCTATTTTCTCGAGTTTTCTTGGCACAATGTGGGTCGTGGACCTTGATGATCTGTTTGGATATCAATCAGACCACTTTTGCACTTTTATGTTGCATTGAGATGCGTGTTGCATCCATACTCCTGACGTTGTGTTCGGTTGAGTGATTTTATACTTGTTATGGTTTTTGTTGGACCTTTGCTTTTGTTTCGTGAACGCTAGGATTCGTGTAGAATCCATACTATCAAATTGAGACCGATTGAGCGAGTTCACGATGTTTGGTCTTGTTACATCATTGGGATTCATGTAGAATCCATACTCTCAGATTGAGGCCGGTTGAGTGATTTCATGATGTATGATTTTATTGGCTTTGGGATTTGTGTAGAATCTGTCCTTCCCATGTTGCTTTTAGTTGGGTGTTTTCTTTGCATTGTGTTCTCATTCCTGTCCTTTTGTTATGATCTTCGTGATGGTGGTGCACCACACACGAGTACGTCTGCGTACATTTGTCGAGTGACTTGTGAGGCTCGATCTTTCGTGGTACTTTCGAAAGTTATGATCATTGGGGTTGGGATGGGAGTATGCATGCCCATGGGAACTTGTTGTAGGATGAGCATGAGTAGGGTAGGGTAGCATATGGAGGGGGCTTCTATCTCACAGCCTGGTGACCTTAGTCCTATAGGGTTGGTAGAGGAAGTTTTAAACAAGTGATAACTAAATAAAATGTGTGACTGTTAATAAAACTTAAGATAATAAAATGGTACTTTTGTGTATTGGCCTTCCGTTGAGGGAGTTGAGATACACAGTGTATTGGCCTTTCATTGAGGGAGTTGAGCTACACAGATCCGAGCTTGGGCTTTTTGATGCCAAGCGACTCTCCATGATGTCAGCCCCTACTTAGTAGCCTTTTGAGTGTCTGACCAGGATCTATACTCCTTGCATTGTCTTAGGTTCTTGGTTGCAGCCATCATACTGTCTAGCGTGAGTGTTAGCCATGGATGTTGTGTTTTATGTGTGTTTGTGGTTGAATCATTATCTCCATCAGCATAGCGGGTGTGGACCTACGGGTTCCACATAGTTGGGAGGCGTAGCTACCTTTACCACTGCTAGGGATCGGTGTACAGAGATGATCTTTT
This sequence comes from Cupressus sempervirens, assembly GCA_028749045.1. Taxonomy (NCBI): domain Eukaryota; kingdom Viridiplantae; phylum Streptophyta; class Pinopsida; order Cupressales; family Cupressaceae; genus Cupressus; species Cupressus sempervirens. The sequence continues at coordinate 547,093,184 of CM053790.1, read as the reverse complement.
GTCCTAGTGTGACCATTGTTGGATGTCTTCACTTGGCACTTCAGGTTTTAGAGTATGCTTTTTTGTGATTTATGCTTTCATTGGGATGCTTATATCTCATGTTTAGATGATGTTAGCTTACTTGACGCATTCCCTTATCATGATGTTTAGCATATGATTAGATGATGTGATTTGCTTTAGTAGTATATCTGTTGCTTACTTCTGTTTAGCATGTGATAGGTGATATTATCTACTGTAGAATTATCTTATGCGTTATCACTAGCATGTTAGATTTTCTTATGCTGTTATTGTGCATGTTTTAGTAGTGACGTCCCTATTACGACAGTACTGATGATTTGGTCAGTGGCTTGGGATGTTACACACGGGGGATGGCTAGGACCCACAATGGTCTTATGATGCTATTGACGGTTGGGAGGAACCGCGTACTTAGTTTGGTTGTTTTGTTCCTGAGATGTATTTATGTACATTGCAATGTTGCTTTTTTTCTCTGCGATGTTTTTATTCAGTGTGTTCTTTCCTGCTGTAGTTTAGATGGATTGATGTTCTTCATTCTATGTTGTTCTTGCACTTGAGTGTTCATTTCTTAAGTCTTTGTGGATCCGATACTCCCTGGTGTGGAGGTTCTTTGCTCTAATTTTGGTCCTTTTTGCTTTTGGGAGTGTTTTCGTGTTTCTATGGGTGACATTTGTTCAGTATGGTGTGACACTTTAAAAAGTATCGCACGCCCATGCAAACTATGTCGTACGACACTGTAAAGTATCGCACGCCTTCTTAAGAAATGTCATACGACACTGGAAGAGTGTCGCACGCCTTCTTGAAAAATTTTGTACGATATTGAAAAGTGTCGCATGCCTTCTTGAGAAATGTCGTACGACACTAGAAGAGTGTCGCACGCCTTAAGAAGAAGTATCGCCCTCCCTTAGTAAAAAGAGTCGCATGGTTTTTGTGAAAAACCTGTACGTGCCATTAGCAGGCACTTTTCTTCGTGATCTGATCTTTTTGAGAGTGGTTTTGGAGTGGTTTTGGATACCCTTTTGGGTGTTCTTTGACCCTATGCTATTGCATTTTGAATTCTGTAGGTTTCTCTTAAAATCGAGTTTTCGTGTTTCTGTTTTAGTCTCTTGGGGTTTAAAATATATCATTTAAGTATAAGTTGACATATATTTAATTTCTTATACTTAAGATATAGTTTAATATATGTGAAAAATCGTTTGAGATAGGTTTCAAACCTCTCGAAGATAAGTTATGGATTCTAGGAAATTTCAAGGCTTCAGAAATCGAGACTTAGCCAATTTTCAGGGCTTCAAAATTTCAGGCTTAGCCAAATTTTGGGATTCTGCATTTTAACCCAGCTTGGTGTTTTTTTGATGAGTGGTTGTTTCTTGTGCCCTCATCAAGTGAATTGTTGTTGTTGGCTTTGTTTGTGCGTGTCAGTTTGGTAGTGGCATTTGGAGATTCGTTGGTTACTGGGATGGTGGTGAAGTCTTTCGTTGTGATCGTTGTGATCCTTGTATGATGTCATCATGTGCATTCATACTTGTAAAAAAAAAAATTCTTGGCTTGTATTTCATCCTTGTTTCCAAGGATCTCTGGGCGGGGCATTACACATCAAAACACAATGAAGGTGTAGATTGAAAAATAAAATTTGGCAATGCACTAGGAGGTACAAATGTCAAAATTGGAAGCACAAAGAAGACATAGGAAACTATTTGGAAGAATTCTACAAGGTTAATGAAATGCTAAACATTTTGTGGTTTAGGTTGAGATGAGTTAAGGAACTATATAGCTTAAATAATCTATAAAGTAATAGATTAAGTGTTATGTTGCAAATGAGGAAATGTTATAAGGATTGGATTATCAAAAACCACATTGTTCACAGAATTGAAGGATGAAAAAGATGCTAATATAAGAGTTAACAAACTTGATATCTTTTAGTTATTAGAAAAAGAAGTTATACCAAATGGCCATCCTTAAACATCACACACTAGGAAAAAAAATTACTTGGGAAAATAAGTCAAATTTGACTACACTTTTAGCCAAGGAATTGACCCTTAGTGTGTGATGTTTAAGTTGTCCAATACCAAATATGAAGATGATAATAAAGGGCTTGGCATTATGGCTACAATGGATTTCTCGTAGGTCTTGGTACTTTGATTCATATACTATGATTCCAAACAAAGATGTACATGAGTGATAAAAGATGCATGATTAAGGTTGATTATCCATGTATTGTCCCACACAAACCTCAAGAATATTATATGACAAAGGTAAGTCAAAAGAAAAAGGAATTCAACTTAGAGAAAGCAAAATAAGTGGTCATTAATTATTTCCCAACCCTCTATACAATTCTATAACATAGTAGAGAGTACTTCAAAAATTTCAAAATTGTTCTTGAGTTCATTGAAATGAGAATTAATAGTTCATTGAAATGGGAGTCAATACAAAGAACTACCACTTAAGATATTTCCTAGGAAACCTATCCCAAGACAAGATATATAAAAGAACCCCAAATCAAAACAATGTTAGTTTTTTTAATTTAGTTTGGAAGGTGGAATTGAGTTGCTTTAAAAAAACTTGAGTTGAAATCTAGTAACAACTTTGTTTTTTCTTTAAAATAATGTTCTAAGTTTGCGAGGTTGATAAAAACAAGGAGTGATTTTATATATGATTTGAATCGAAAGAAAGCAAGGAAAGAGCTTTTGTTTGTATGATAAATAAAGTAATTGACTTCTATATATGTAAGATTTTTGTATAAAATTTGTTTTAGATTCTATTGTGTTATTGAAGAGAATTTTTTTTGTTAGGCTAAATAGAAGATCTAACATTTGTAGGTTTTCCCCACATTGGATTTCCTAGATATATTTATGTTATATTTTCATTGGGATTTCCTAGGTATATTTATGTTATTGTGTATTTGTGACTAACTTCTATTATTATTTCTTCTACTATTAGTTTCTATCAATCAACACAAAGTATTGATTGTTATAAATCAAAGAGAGTTTCTTTCTACAAATTTTATTGTGTAATTAATCTATATTTTAGTAATAAGAAATTGACATGGTGTTAGAGCTCTAAATTCTAAATACAAAGTCAAGATTTCTGATACAAATTTTTAAGAAAGTTTTGATTATGTCTCCAATTTCTTTTGTGACTATGAAAAATAATATTTCACTAAGGATAGGTTGCATAATGACTATGGTGATAATCCTTTGGCACAGGATTCACATAGTGCAGATCCAAGGGGAAATGATGAGTTGCATGGACACATTGATGAATAGATTTCCTAGAGGAAGAGATTTCCTCGATATGTTGTGAGGAAGAGAATTACAAGATGTGTTGAGAGGAAGATATTTCTTGGATATGTCATGAGGAGTAGATTTCCTAAATATATTGCAAGGAAGGGATTTCCAAGAGAAATTGGGGAAGAAGGAGAAAGAAAATTCTAGCAAGGGAGGTCAAGGAAATTATTCTTGTAGATAGAAATTACTATACTTTATATTGTGAATATTTTAGATTCTTCCAAAGATAGCTTGTAACACAAGTTTTTGTGTGCACATTTAGTGAGAGTTAATTTTTTAGTAGAGATAAGAGTTGTTAGGCTGAAGTTATTTTTGTATAATTATTGTCATAATCTTGTAGCATGTTATTACTCTCAAAAATGAATAGAAGGAGTGGTTGTAGCTTTTGTTCATCACAAATTGTGTAGAGAAGGGTTTATTGAAACTCCAATACATTCCTATAGATGAATAAATAACATATATCCTAACAATACTTTGGTGAATAATAAATTTGTATTTTTCAGGGATAAATTGGGTGTTGTACATAACACCTTCCTCCCTAAGAGGGATTGTTGATTTTTATCTAAAATTTTCTCTAATACCATATTAATTTATCATAACCTAACTATGGATAAATTGCACAATAAATTCACAAAAAGAAACTCTATCTAATTTATAAAATAATAATTTTCTGGGTTAACTAACAAAACTAAGAGAGGAAACAAAAATAATGCAAGCCAATCACACCTAGAAAACAACACATATATACTAGGAAACTCAAGGAAAACTTGCAAATTATAGATCTTTTATTGAGCCTAGCAAAAAACTTCCTCTTCAAGACTACAATAGAATCCAATATAAGTTGGTTATAGTAATCTTACAGATCTAGAGCTTATGTGATTTACTTAGCTTGCAATAAAAGAAATTTTCCTTACTTTCTTTGGCTTAAGTCATATATAAATCACTCTTATTTTTATGCAATCTCAAAAACTTAGAAATATTCTAATAAAGACTAAAAAATAAAGATGTTGTTAAATATCCAACTTGAGTTCCTTTAAAGCAAATCCACTCCATTTTCTTTAGCTAAACAAAAAAAACAAAAAATGATAGCCAATTAAAGAACACTCAACTCATGATAATAAGGTCCAAATTTAGTATTCAAAACAAGAAAGAAACCCATAGAAAATATGGTGTAATAATCTGAAATGTGCTCCTATGCAATACGTTCCACTTAATACACAACTACTCCAAATCATAGAACAAAACCACAAATAAATGCAAACAAATAAAATAGCCTATGAGAGAGAACAAGAGAGCATGCAAATATGGTTATATATGAGAAATGTGAAAGGACCAAAAGTATCCTATGCAAATTTGGTCAAAATCTAAATGTAACTTAAGGGAGCATTAGAATGACCCATAACATAACCAAAAGAGAGAAACTTGTCTCTGTAACTAACCAATATATAAACAAGAGCTTTGAAGGAGGTAGAGTCCCTACTTTTTGTTTGAAATATAATAGTTATTTGATCCTAGAACATAATCTCTAAACATTTGTGCCATGTTTAGTACAATAGCGTAATGAATGACTATATAACAAATTTTCAACATCACTTTCTTCAACAACTATTTCAATACTTTGGGGATCGCTAAATAAACTTTAAAAACATATAATGATTAAAGTTTCAATTCTTAGGATTATGTAAGTATAATGTCATATTAGACAAGTGACATCAAATCTATATGTAAATTAGAAGGCTTGACAGATCTTAGCCAAGTATTCTTTAGTATTTTTCCACAAGGCTGATTTTTTTTCAATATTGGTCTAAATGTGACTTTTTGAACACATAATTTGTAGAAATAAGGAGAAAATATCAAAGTTTAAGTAATTCTTATGTGATATCGCAAATTTATTTATGGTTAGTATTGATTTTACTCTATGTTGACCTAGTTGAAAGTCTCATTTCTAGCAATAATTTTCATTTATTTTCTTTTATTGTGTATCCTTATCTTCATCTTGTATGTATCTTTACTATTAAATTAATTTTTTTTATAATTATAGTTAGAATTATAGTTATAATTAGAATTAAAGTTAATTTTTTGTTTTATTATCTAAATTTATCCTACTATTTTTTCTTACATTAAACAATTGTCATGCTAGTAAATATTATTGTAATAGAAGTAATAAATATTAATAATAAGAAATTATTGTAATTAGTAAATTGTTTAGCTATCACACAATTATTTTTTAGCTAAATAATTTGTTAATTAGTGAATAAAATATTTTAGAATTATTGAAACAATTTATAAATAGAAAAACTTATAGAGATGAAAACATGGATTGCAGACTTGTGATAGAAGCAAAAGCTTAAATGCGTATGAAGGAGGGAGGGAAAAAGTTTCAAACATTGATGTCAGACTTTCATTGTCCATCACCAATGTTTCTAACTTTCTAAGTTAAATGTATAATAGTCTATTAGATAATTAAACATATATAATGCTACAATAATACATTATATTTACTAAACATATAAGACAATAAAGTTAAAAGTTACTAACAAATCCCTAAAAATATTTTAGTTCAATATACCTTACCATAAATTTCTCAACAAGTGATAAAGATACACAAAATAAAATAACATATTGTTAGCTACCCAAAATCCATGTAAAATTTGTAGAAGAGACTCTCACAATCCATTTAAATATTTAACAAGATTTATTTTCAACCTCCTTTGATGTTACAGATAATTGCACATATGAGGCTACCACAATGATAAAAAATAGTTGGTAAAGTGATTGGGATTAATTAAAGACTGGATGCAACATCCCAGGGAGATAGATACATTTTGAGATCAAACCCCAAGAGATCCGTAGTCTTATAATGAGCCCATTACAGGTGTGGATCCAACTAAGGTTTAGATTTATCACCTCTATGTGTTTAGTTCTTCTCAGAGCCACTGAATGAGCTTCATTCCTTTCACTCACCACATAGATTTCTAGACTAATCTTTACTAAAATGGCCTAACCATATGGAGATCCAAACTAATAATAGGGATTTAATGCTTTGGGTAGATGATAAAACCTTTTAAATGTGATTGATTATTGAGACCTGATATAAAGATGACTTTGGTGAATTTGAGGCAATGACAACCCTATAAAAATGTGGTCTTAGTAGCCATTTTTTAGTGCACTAAGATTTGTATTTATTTAATTCCATGGAATGAGCATGTTGAATAGATGGGCCATGGGACTGTAGTTGTGTTGCAACTTAGTGTTGTTAGGAAGTCATCCCAAAATGATTAGTGCCAAAAAATTACTACTCCAATGCGACAAGGGTTACAATGTTCTTAGGACTTAATTGATGCTGTTTTGGCATAGATTTTTTTGTGGTTACAAGGGTAGTGCATGCTACTACAAAGATTATTGTTTTGATCGAGTGAAAGTATCCTCACCTATGATTACACTCATGTATGCAATACAAAAATTTCTTGACCATATGAATACAACGGTTATGGGCATCCTCTAGATGATCCTCAGCTAAAGGAGAGTGAGGTTTCTCTCCCTTTCATACCTTCTTCATTTGAACTATTTTTCCTTGAGGTCATCATCTCACAATTCAGTTCCAAGGAGAGAATGGATGAGCAACACAAAAGATTTTGTAGAATTGGTAGGGAAATTTGCAGCCTAGATGGTTCTAGACAACCACTAGAAGGTTGGAAGGTTGTAGAAGATGCAAGAAATATTTAGCTTTTTCGATATATCTTTTGATAGTTTTAGAAGAATATTCTAGAGATTCATTTTCCCTCTAATTTTTGTGTCAAAATTTTAATTTTACTCCTAGTAAAATTGCTAGTGGCCAATCAAAAATTAGGATTTGCTGATTGAAAATTACTTTTTAACTTTAGAAACTCGTTATTTTGTTGTTGTAAACATTAATTACAACACCCACTAAGAACATTAGTTCCCTACCTATACATAGGAAAGGACTAATAAGAAATATGAGATCAAAAGTTATTGAAGGGATTCAGGTTTTGTATATCACACATCCATACTAGATTCAAATACAAAGTATAGGTTATTCGTGTACCTTATTAATGACATGGTTTTTAATGGAGAAGGTACCGAGTTTCAATTCCTAGGTGAATTTCAATATCTTCAAATTACATCTCCATGATCCCTTTTCCATTTTTTGAAAATCTCAAGCGATATTAGAAAAGGTGACAATTTTTGTTTTGCCTATGACAATCCCCCTGTATGGTTACAAAGCAAACCCTTATGTCCCCCTCCCCCCCTTTTGGCTAGCTCCCCACTTTGTCCAATATAAATATGTGATGTAGGACCATCTTAGGTGTAAGAGAAATCTCACATCACCCAAAAGTATTTCCTTTTTGTTTCTTGAATCAGGGTTGTCTTAGAGCAGAGTTGTTGCTTCTAGAGTCTTGCTACTTAGTAAGTCAGTGATATGAGCTCAAAATGTCCAAATTTCAGAGGTGGAGGTTCATCTTAGTCATATCGGACTACTAGTTGAGGCTCAATGCCATATCATAAGTATCGCTGAAGTTATTGTGGATTTTGGGTATAAATTTTTGGTACAAAAACTTTGGGCTCAATTTTAAAGGCCTAAACATGCCCAGATGAGGCCAGAAAACTTGATGGATGAGTGCTTGCATGAATTTGAGTCTGTAGATTAGAAGTTGAGGATTTCAAAAAGGGGTTATAATAGAAAATCAGAGAAATAGTTTAAAATTTATGGCCTTCTGAAGTTGGGCCACCCAAAACTTCCAAAATAAATGTTAAAGATGTACTATATGTATTGTTAGGGTTTATTGGCCCTAGGTATTAATTTTGAGTGTTTAGAACCTTCTTGGGTGACATAAAATTACCTATTTTAGAAATGCCCATAGATTCTCTAGGATAACTCTAGGTGATAGTTCATAGCTTTGTCTTGTAGATTATTGTAATGAAGATGCCCATGTGGGTTAACATATTGTAATTCTGAATTTTGTAATTCTGTATTTGTGACAATAATAAGAAGCCCATATTTTGTTCTCACAAATTGTTGTTATTTCTTTATCTATGTTATGTGTTTAAGGTAGTAAGGGGAGCACCCTTCATCAAGTGGTATCAGATCAGGAGTTCCTAAGTGTGTAAATATATTTCCAACTGTGAGGTAGTTGTTCCTAGACCATGGTTTGGGTTGAGTATGTAGATAGATTGATGACTGTGAGGTAGCTTAGTTTCAGTAGAAGTACGAAGATGTCTCCATGAAGAGAGCATGGTGGAAGAGTCGTAGGTGTTACACCTGAGGGTTTTAGAGCCCTGTAGAGGAAAATACAAGCATTGCAAGAACAAATGTGCAAGGGAATGAATCTTGTTGTAGGAGATGATGAAAGAGAAGAAGAAGGAAATTTTGATCAAGTGGTAGTAGATGAAGTTCTAAACCCAGAGGAAGAGAGGCTTTATAGGGCTATTTCCAAGATTGGAAAAATACCTAAGTTTGATGTTCTCACATTTTTGGGAAAGCTTAACCTAGAGTAATTGATCAATTGGATCAATGAAATGGAGGAATACTTTGAACACAAAGATATTGAAGATCTAGATAAGGTCAAGTTTGCAAAGGCAAAAGTAATGGGTCACACAAAGATTTGGTGGTAGGAGATCCAATTGAAGCAAAATAGAAGAGGGAAGGACAAAATCACCAAACAAGATCGAAAGATAACTAAAATGAAGTGACAATTCATTCTCGTGGATTATGAGCTTGATCTGGTAAAGAAAATGAAAGGGTTGAAGCAAGTAGGAAGATTTGTTTAATACTATACTGAAGAGTTCTACTAAGTCCTCATTAGAACATGCCATGTGAAAGTTGATAAGGAGAAAGTTTCCCATTATCTTAATGGGTTAAGCCCAAAAATTTAGGAGGAGCTGAGTTTGGTTCAAATGACCAGTATTGAAGAGGTGTACTAGTTTTCCCTAAGAGTTAAGGAGAAGCTGAACAAAAAGTTTGATAACAAAAAAAGTGGTAAAGGTCGCAGTGGAAGATCTAGCAGAAGCTCTTATGGAGGCTAAAATGATGATTAGAAGGACAAGGATAAGGGTGGAAGTAGCAATCAAAACTAGAGGGAAAATAATTCCAATAATTTCTATGACTAAAATAATAGAGATCAGAGAGAAAGAGACAAAGGGTAAGGATCTAGAAGAGGAGGTTTTTGTGGAAAATGCTTTCATTGTAGAGAAGAACGGAATATGGAATTTGAATGTTTCTAGTGCCAAGGGAGGACAAATTGGAGAAATGAAGACTAGGCTAGAGTCACATATATTGATGAAGATGTCAAGTCATCCCATTCTAAAGATGTTGAAAGAGGAGAAGTCTTATTTAATAGGAGAGTCTTGTTGAGTGGTGAGAATGAACCTGATCAAAGGAGGAGTTTGTTTTGCACCAGTGAAAATGTGAAGATAAGTGTTTTGATGTGATCATTGATAGTGGAAGTACTAAAAATCTACTATGAGAAAAGATGGTCACCAAGTTAAATATCAAGAGGTAGAAACACTCACATCCATACTATATTTCCTAGATGCAGGATGACTACAAGCTCATGGTCAATGAGCAAAGCCTAGTGAAGTTCAAGATTGGAAGCTACTAGGATGAGGTACTTTGTGATATCATACCTATGGACGAATTTCATATGTTGCTGGATAGGCTGTGGAATTTTGATAGACATGTTTTACATGATGGGCAAGCAAATACCTACACTTTGAAAAAGAATGGAGTGAAATATAAGTTGAAGTCATTGAAAGAGAAGGAAGAAAATGTATGTAGTGCTACTAGAATATGTTTTGTTGATGGAAAGGAGTTTCTCCAAGGTATGAAGAATGAAAATACGTGTTTTTCTATAATCCCAAAAGATGGTAAAGAAGAAGTAGAGAAGGTACCTGTAGGAGTTATAGACTTTTTGGGAGAGTTTCTTGAGATTGTATCATATAACATACCTGATCAATTACCACCAGTGAGCAAGATCAGTCACCAGATAGATTTGATTTTAGGATCCAATTTTCCAAATAAGGCAATGTACATAATGACACAAGTAGAAAGTGAAAAGTTGAATAGACAAGTGCATGAGTTGTTGTAGAAGGGGTTGATTCGAGAGAGTTTGAGTCCATGTTTTGTACTAGCAATATTAGCACCAAAGAAGAATGGAGAATGGAGGATGTGCATAGATTCATGGGCTATCAAAATGATCACAATCAAGTATATATTTTCATTGCAAAGGATGGTGATATTATGGACTATTTGAGTGGAGTTGTGCATTTCACAAAGATAGATCTGAAGAGTGGGTACCTTCAGATTCATATCAAAGAAGGAGATTAGTGGAATATTTCCTTCAAGAGAAGGGAAGGATTGCACATGTGGTTAGTCATGCCTTTTGGGCTACCCAATGTACCAAGCACTTTCACGAGGCTCATGAATGAGGTACTGAAGGAGTTTTTGGCTAAGTTTGTCATTGTTTAACTAGATGATATATTGACCTTTAGTAATACATTGGAGGAGCATTTGATGCACATTTTTAAGGTGTTTGATAAGTTGAGGAAGGAAAAGTTACTAATAAATTTGAAGAAGTGTAGTTTTGTAAAGAAAAAGTTGGTGTACTTGGGATTTATAGTATCAACATAAGGTTTGAAAATGGACCTTGAGAAAGTGAAGGCTATGCTTGAATGGTCTACTCCAAGGAGTGCAATAGAGGTAAGATATTTCCATGGACTAGCTAGCTTTTACAGAAAGTTTATCAGAGGTTTTGGTCATATTTGTTGGTCTTTGACTAAAAAAATGAGAGGGGATAGGAAATAATTAAGTAGATTGTACGAGTAGATACAAATTTTAATCTATTGAAATGGAAAGTTATAGAGAAGCCTATTTTAGAACCTTCCAAATTTTAACAAGGTGTTTCAAGTAGACTATGATGCTAGTGATATTGCAATAGGAGCTATTTTGAGCCAAGAAGGTAGATATGTTGCTTATTTCAGTGAGAAGTTGAATGTTGTATGTGGAGCGATCATTTTAACATAATGCTAAGAACATAAATTATTCCAAATCTCTCTCTTGGAAAGCTGATCAATGACCAACTCCAAGGTTCCGGATGGTTGTTTTTCAACTTGCTGGGTAACTCAATTGAAGATGAATGTGATTTTTCACAAGGAGGCCTTTGTTGGTATCCACCAATTCTACATAAGTTTGCTAAAATGTAACTACAAAACCAATATATTTTTTGCATTTTATATTTTATTATGAATGCAATTTTTAATCAATGTAAGTATATGAATTCTTTTTTTTTAAAAAGTTTTTGAAAATAAAATAATGAAGATAAAGTAATGAGAGATTTTAAAAAAATTAATCAAAAGGAAATTCCTAATGGACATAAGCCAAGGTAACAACACATCTGCAAATTAAATCATCAAAAGGATTTGGTAAGGAACCAATGAAATTAGGAGCAATGCTTCCTCAAGTTTATTGATGCAATTGTCAATGGGAACTTCAATAAAAACTGAAATATGTTTCACATTTCATCAAATCGCAAGGCTACGAAAAGTGCATTTACATAAGACAAACTGCTATGTAAGAACAATAGTGATCTTTTCTCCAATTCATCATAACAATAAAAAAATTTAACATAAGGAAAACACCAAAATTAAAAGATCATACAATTATAATAATATAATAAAACCATTAGCTCTATTATCATTCATGAACACAACTTCACAAAAGATAACACACTCCAACAAAATTTACTACACTTAGAATAAAAGCACCAATAACATTTACTAGTGATCAAAATATTGGCCTAGAGTACATATTGCATCCATGTATTTAAAAGAAACCCTCTCCTCCTTTTGTGTTAGGAGTGAGAGCTCTTCTAATGCAAATTCATACTAAAAAACTAATAAAATAAAACTAATTACATTCAAACTAACTCTCTATATGGTGCTAAGCAGGTCTCCACCCTTTATTTTTATCAATTAATGGGTGCATGAGCCTTTACATGATTTCAACTAATAAAAGAAGAAGAAGATACGAGGAGAGAAGCCATGAGATGATCTGGGAGTCACTGGGACTTCTAAAAATGGAAGCTTGACCTTCTCTAGGTGTTTCTAGGAGTTGAACTATTGTCAAAACATGTTATGATGCATGGAATGCTCAAAAATAGCAACTAGTAGTTAACCATTGGCACACTATTTCATCTTCAAAATTGTTGGCACACCTTTTTATTCGGTGCACCTTTGAAAAGAGAACCTTTGAAAGAAGTTTACATTTGAAAAGTGCACCTTGATATTAGTTTCAAAAAATATCAAAATTCTGCTAAGTGTCAAAACTAAATTTCCAAGATTTGGGTTTTCTTCCCCTTTAGACCAAAAAGATGTTGGGATGTTTGCTCTTGAATTTTTAAATTGTCTTCATGATCTCCTTAGCTTTCATTAAGTCTAATGACTCATAATTATTGTGTACCACTTGATGATAGTTACTTATTTCTATCCTTATATTCACAAAGTCTTCTAGCTTGGAATCTAACCCTAACAATGATTCTTCTATTTTGAAAATTTGTCTGACATCATGTTTAAATGAACCAGACTCATATAATGATTTGAACTATTGAACCATTGCCTATATCGAAGAAATTTGAGTTCTATACTCTTCTACAAAAATCTCCAAGCTAGCGACATTATAATATTTGTTCGCCTTAAAAAATTTCCCTTGGGATTAATTCCTTATCTCTTGTATATCCTCATACAATATTTCAATGACTTTATTCCCTATTGACACTTTCTCAATCCAATCATCTAACTTATCTAATTCTTCTGCCATATAAATCTCCATTAACATCTAGTACCTTTGCCCTTTTATAGATTTTAGTGCTTGTAGATCTTTGGCCTAGGTACACACTTCATCCATTAGCCCAAAATCTTAGTTTACAATAGAAAGAAATTTATTGACATCATTTTGGATACTATGTAGAAGGTTCAAATTACCTTCTATTATTTGTACTCCTCTATCTTCAAACTATGATGCCACCTTTTACAAAAGTCCAAAAAAGAATCTCCTAATAGCTCCCCTACCTCCTTTCTCTCCAATGCCACCACTAAAGAAATCTTAGGGTGATCAAGGTCTATAGGACCCACTAGCTCATTCAAATATTCTCTTAGTAGCTCATTCTGCTATCTTAGAACCAAAAGCTCTGATTCACCTTTGTCTATATGTGAGAACATTTGTTTGAGACCTGTGGTGATTATAACTTTTGATGTATCCATTGTGGGCTTCCATAGTACTATCTCCTTCATCTGATAATCCTTAGGGGTCAACTCTTCTACATCCACATGAGGAGACAAAATAGCAATATGCACCAAAAGATTTTGGTCCCAATTCTTCATAATGAAAGCCAGTGTTTTAGCATCACCCTTGGGTGGCTCAAGCTTCTTGACCACTTTTAACAACTCTACCATGCCCTCTTCTTTAGAAAAATTGACTTGTCTCCTTTATCTAAATAAGACCTCCCTTTTCAACCATGATATCGTTGTTCCCCTTGGAAACATATATTGTGTTGAAGATGTGAGTTTTGGTGTGAATCCTCTCCCCTTATCACTCCTCTATAGAGTCTTCTCATGTCAAGGAAGGACTTTGGACTGGGCTTCCATATCAACTTGGGCTAGGGAACTAGCCTCTATCTTGGGAGGAGCTTTCTACCTTTCTTTCACAATATATCCTTCCTCATATACTTCATCAGCATGTAACTAGACATATTATCCTTCCTCTAAGGTTTGACTCTCAAGTTTGGCTATTGGAGGAGGTAGGGCAACTAATTCTTGGTCTCGTTGAAGAGACATTGACAAAATATCCTATGATGGTGGAGGAAGAATACCTAGGGGCCCTAGTGGTAAGGGAGGCAATTGATTCCAATATTCTCCCATTGGCTTTTTCCAAGGAGTATCTCGTATCTTTTCTCCTACCATTTTAGTCCCTATTGACATAAAGTCAAAATCTGAGATGTCAAAAAATTAGTTCCTTCACCTTTTATTTCTTCAATCCATTTATGTTCTTCTTCCAGGGTCTCAATATGGACAGGAACTTGAGGAATAGAAGGTAGTGTTTGTGTCAAACTCCTTCTTTCTTCTTCTATGGCTCTAACTAACCGGGTTCTTTGTTCAAGAAGACATATTCTATTTTCTCCCCTTCTTCATCATCTTCCACCTTGGGGATGGTTTTAGGCACTTGAGGTGATGGAGTGCTCTTTTTCTTCAACCTTCTCTTCTTTTCCCCTACCACCATCATGTTGGTTCTAGACTTTTATGTACTAACCAGGTGTTGGAAATGTAAGAGGAGTAACTGAGAGGGGAGGGGTGAATCAATTACCACAAAAATAAATCCTAGTCCCTTAAGATGTTAGTACAAAACAAAACCAAACTCTGCTAAAACTAAAATATTGTTATAACTCAGTTAGCATTGAAACACTCGATTAACATAGTAACTCAATTTACACTAAGAATGACTATCACTCAGTTAATATTGAATATATACATTGTTACTTGTTGAGTTGTTTCTTTGCATGATGCTTAATGACAAGAATCCTTTGAAATTCCTCTCTGGAAAAGCTAATCTAGGATCAACTCCAAGGTTTCAAGTGATCTTGCGACCTATTGAAATCTACTCAGTTGAAGATAAATGTGTTTGTTCACTGGGAGGCCTTTTTTGGTTTTGACCAAGTTCATATAAGATGTTCAATCTACTTGTTGTTTCAAAATTAACCACAAAAGAGATATGTTTTTGGTATTTTCTATTTTTAAATGAATGCAATCTAACAATGCAGCTATATGAATTCCTAATTTAACCAAGTGTTAAAAAAGAAAATAATAAAGATAAGGTATCAAGAGATGAAAGCAAATAGCATGAAAGGGAAATTCCTAACATACATAAACCATAGTAACAACACGTTTGCAAGTTATATCATCAAAAAGATTAGGCATGAAACCAATGAAAACAAGAGCAATGATTCCTCAAATCCACTGATGCAATCATTGATGGAAACTTAGTAAAAAACAAAAGATGTTTCATTTCTCATTGAATTTCAAGGCCATGGAAAGTGTGCTCATGCGAGACAAGAAGATATGTAGGAATAATAGGGTGATCTCTTCTCCAACTTGATACATCAACAAAATTCATCAACATGCAAAAAACACCATAACTAAAAGATCACACAATCAAGTCAACACAACAAAACCATTGGCTCAATTATTATTTTTTGATCAGTAAGAGGTTGAAGCCAAGAATAATTATTATTATGTGTTATTAATTATGATTATTTATTAAGAGTGAGTAGATTTGAACCCAAGACCTCCCATATGAGAGGCTCACAAAAAATAACACAATCCAGCAAGAATAACTACACTCAGAATGAGTTCACCAATGACATATATTATTGCATCAAAATAATGGCTTGGAATACATGTTACATTCCTAAATTTATAAGAAATCGTCTCCTTAATTTGTGTTGAGAGTGAGAGATCTCCTAATGCAAACATATTCTTTTCTAACTAATAAAAAATTCTAATTATATACAAATTGACTCTCTAAATGACACTAAGGATGCCACCCTTGTTTATATGAATTAATGGGTGCATGAGCCTTTACATGTCTTAAAAAAAAGAAAGAAGAAGTAGATAAGAAGAAGGAAGTTGTAAGATGATCTAAGAGTCATTAGAAGCTCTAAAAATGGAAGCTTGATCTTCTCTAAGTGTTTGTAGGAGTTAAACTGCCATCATAATGCATTTTTGGTGCATCGAAATCTCTAAATTAGTAACTAGTAATTAACTGTCAGTGCACTGTCACTTCTTCAAAATTGCTGGCACACCTATGGAATAGTGCACCTTGCGCACCTTGCATGCCTTAGTAGTAGATTCAAAAAATCCAAAAATTTTCCAAGTGTCAAAACTGAAATTCTAGCTTCTGGGTTTTCTTCCCCTTTATGCCAGAGCTATCTCTGGATATTCACTCTTGAATTTCTCTATAATCTCTATCAATTGGGTAACATCAGGAAAATCTAAAGCCTCATATTTATGCTTGACCATTTGCCGATAATTATTGACATCCATTTGAGTCTCTGCAAAATCATCAAGTCTGGTGTCTAGTTCTAACAACACCTCTTCAATCTTAAATGCTTGCCTAATATATTCATCAGACAAAGAATCCTCAAAAGTTCTTCAAAATTGTTCAAGTACTGATTGCACTAACTTGAGCTTTATTTTTTATTCATATTCAAAAATATCAAGGGCAATAGCCTCACAATACCTCTCTGCTTCCAAAATTGTTTCTTGAGTTTGGTATTTTAACTTTTGAATATCTTCATGAAGTCCTTCCATGACCTTATTTCCCACATGTATCCTCTCAATCCAATCTTCTAGTTTATCCAACTCTTTCACTGTATATACATCCATGAGAGTGCAATATCTTTAACCCTTTATTGCTATCAAAACTTTAAGGTCCTTGGCCCAAGTCTACACTTTATCCATCAAACCAAAATCCTAGTTCACTATAGATACCAACTTCTCTGCACTAGATTGAATGTAATGTAACAGGTTTAGATTACCCTATTTTATTTGTACACCTTTCTACTCAAAACTATCATGCCATTGCTATCATGCTCCCAAAAATGATTCAACTTGTAGATTCATTTTATCCTTCTTCTCCAATGCCACAAAAAGAGTAAGTTCTAGTTGAGCTTGGTCTAAAGGGCCTACAATTTCATGTAGATAGCCTCTTAGAAGCTTATTCTATTTTCCCAACATCACAAATTCAAACTCATTTCCATTTAATTACCTAAACACCTCCTTGATTCCCATAGTGATAATTAATTTAGCAATGTCTATTGTGGGCTTTCCTAACAGGGCTTCTTTAATCCTTAGGAGTCAAATCTTTGGTATCCACATGTGGAGGAGGGATGGCTATATGGGCAAGTAAGTCCTTGTCTTTATTCTTCATTGCAAAGGCCAATTGTTACACATCAGCTGTAGGTGGCTTAGGCTTCTTGATTGCTTTTACCAGCTCATCCATACTCTCCTCAAGAGTCATATCTAGTTTCCTTTTTTTCCAAATCACAACCTTTCTCTTCAGCCATATTGGTGTAGTGCCCATGGGAGACATACATTTAGCTGAAGAGGAGGTTTGCACTACTTTCCCTTTACCCTTATCACTCCTTTTTAGAGTCTTCTCCTAAGAGAGATCTATATTAGGAGTCCTTATATCTGGTTAAGCCAAATTCCCTACCTCTATATCCTAAGAAGTTTGTTAAGGCTCTTTGGGTATCTATTCCTCCTCTGATACTTCATTGATCAACCTCTATTCTGGCTCATCTTGATGCACTACTTGTTCTTGTTCTTCATTAACTGAAGGGAGATGAGTGATTGAGCCTTTTTCCAAGAAAGACAAGTCCTAAAATGGTGGTGTTGATGTACCCAGAGACCCTTGGGGTAGAGGTGGCATTTGGTTCCAATCCTATCCCAAAGGTTGGTTCATGGGTGCATCTTGTATCTTATCACCCACCATTTTAGTTCCCACGGGCATAAAATCAAAATAAAAAATTTTAAAAATATCTGTTTCTTGCCCTTCCTAAGCATCAATCTACTACAACTGCTCATCTTTGAAAATGGTAACTTGAATATGTTCCTAAGGAATAGATAGTGGCATTATGATTGAGATTCTTCTTATTTCTTCTTTAGCATCCCTGGCTAAATGAGTCCTCTGATTCAAGGGGAGATTATCTTCTTCATATTCTTCATCATCCACCTTAGGAATGGTTTTAGGAATGGAAGGAATGGGATAACTTTCTTTTGTATTCTCCTCCTTTGTATTATTTTCAACATAGGTCCAACCTTAGCCTTCTTAATAGCTGAAGGAGTGGCCTCTTCTTGTTGTGTAGGTGGTGACACCTCTTGTGCTTCTTGATTTGGTTCTTTCTCCTATTCCTATTCCTGCAAAGGAACTTGTGCAATATCTTGGGATTGAGCCACCTCGTCATCTTGAGGCTCTTTAGTTTTGGGCTCAACTTGCTTTGGGGAATCTCTTTTCCTCTTATTCTTGTCTTTAGCTTCTCTAAAATACCCAACATCCCTATCGTGTTGATACATAGTTGTTTTCTTGACTAGAGATTGAGCAGGGAAAGTTGGTACTATAACTTTTGCACCTTTACCCTTGATTGGGTGTGTTGTGGCTCGAAATGTAATAATTTGTGGAACTAGTTCGAGGTTAAAAGACTTCTTGATCTAGTCCCTTGCCAACTAAATTATGTGCCTAGCCCTATGGTTTATATATGCATTCTCATCCCTATCAATCTTTGCATTCATAAATGGCCTGTCATATATCTTGTTGCGATTATACAAAGGATCCATGACATCTTGAGTGTCTTGCTATACAACCTTGAGTGGGACTTTTCTCTTTAAGGCACTCCCTACCAGATATGGAGTCATCCTACAACAATCCTTTATTCAGATATCATAGTCATCTATCATTTTCATCCAATGATCTTTGATGGTATCTTCGTGCACAAACTACTTTTATGCCAAATGTTGAACTCTGCTAATATTATCAAAATAAGGGCAAGGGGAGTTGTAATCTTCCAAGGGCTATTGATGCCACTCTAAATCAAAAGTCATAATATCTTGCTTCTACTTAACCTCAAATGCACCTATAGTAATAGTCCATACCCATGTCTTCTTATGTTGTTTTCTCACTTTGTCATATGTAGATGTGAGCTATCTTG
Organism: Cupressus sempervirens; assembly: GCA_028749045.1. NCBI lineage: Eukaryota > Viridiplantae > Streptophyta > Pinopsida > Cupressales > Cupressaceae > Cupressus > Cupressus sempervirens. Next base: position 547,074,112 of record CM053790.1, on the reverse strand, counting down.
AAATCTCCAATAAGATGAGCCGATCTGATGGATGTCTCAGGAGTTTCTTTGGATTCATTATCATACCAGCTACCCTTAGGTAAGTGAATGTTTTAAACTGGATGTAATAGGTGTTGATCTCTATGATCCTTGTTGCTACCTCTACTAACACCCTCTTAGCATAATCACCCTATATGAATTAGATGATTGCAAATATGAAAGCATCATTCACTATCTAGAATCCTTCCTCTGATCTGAGAGCTTCTTCTTTACCAACTGATGATATACCACATAGGGCCAAACATTGGCATCTTGCATGCTTCCCTTCTTATATAATTATGGATAGTCAGTTGTACTTGCCACCAATAATATACCAAATATGATGTCATGTATAACTTGGGTAGACTTTAACTCCCACTAGCAATTCATCTAAGTTTTCACTCAGTATTGTGGCCCAATCAATTGTCATTTTAGTTGTTTTGATGGTCTCTATGAAATGAACCATCTAGATGTGAAGATCCCCTACAGTCGATAGACCCATGATTGTGCTCAATAGTACAATGACATATCTGATATCATTTTCATATATCCCCTAGTCATATCTACATTTCTGGCTCTGTGTCCCACTAGTGTTCTATCAATAAAAAATGATGATTGTATGATCTATGTGCTCTTCTTGTCATTCTCCCTATACCATCTTTTGTCTTGATGATAATTTATCTTTACATACTAATCAACTCTAGGTAGATGGAACACTTTATCAATATTCCTAGGTCTAAGGTCTAGGACTATCTCCCCACAACTCTTTCTTTGGACACATAGTTCTCAGCCAAAGTAATATGAGCTCAAAAGACTGCACTGATGTAGGATGTGATGTGACATTCACCAACCTTGATCTGATAAGTGCTGACACTATCAAGGACCTCTCTTTAGGCTTATTGTATAGTTCTAGTCTATGTGTCCCAACTTAGTATCTCTGATCCTTGAATAATTATCCCAGAAACATGATTTCTTTGTGCACCTTAAAACTTGAAGAAAATGCGTTTCATAAATTTTTTTTTATCAAGTGAGGATGATGAGGAAGCCATTTCATTTACACAAAACAAAAAATCATTAGTCCAAAGAGGTGAAAATTAAACCCTAAATAAACCCTAAATGACAAAAAAACAAACCCAGAACACCAAAACTTAAGAAAAACCACTTAAATCCCCCTTAAAAGCTCTAGAAAGAAATTTAGCACACCTTGTGCACCTTTATAGGTGTGCTAGGTGTGCATAATGACTCTAAAATAGTCATTTTGTGTGTAGTTGTACACTTGTGCAAGTGCAAACCCTTATAGAGTGTGCACATGTGCATGTGCGCTACTATGTGCATTCATTGCAATGTGCATGAAGGGGGACCAAGTTAGTTTTCAAAATGTTAAGTTTGCACACATGTGCGCCTTGATGGGGTGTGCATGTGTGCACCCTTATACTTTAGTCTTTGTGTTAGGGGTAGAAAATGGTGCACAAATTTTCACCTTAACAAGGTGCACATCTATGCACCATTACCTTAGGTGGTCTTTGCTTGTGTGAGAAAGGTGAACATGTGCACACCTTGGGGAGGTGCACACATGCACACCTTTCCTTGGTGAGCTTAAGTTTGATTTTAGTTTCTTTTCTAGTTTTTTAGTTTTTTAGGTTCTTTAATATGAATAAAGGTGTGCCATGTACACCTTGGATAGGTGCACATGTGCACATCTTTGATGACTTAGTGTGTTTGTTTGTGCAAGTTAGCAAGATGTTGGCACACCTTTAGAGGTGTGGATGTGTGGTTCTCGAGGGTGTGGAGGAAATAATGAGAGAAGGGGAGAGTGGTCTTGGGCTTTTATAGGTATGGGGTAGTACACACCTATGTATGTGTGCAGGTGTGCATCTCCAAAGCAAGATAGATGTGCACTTGTGCACCTATGGAGGTGGGCATGTGTGCTAGTTGCACTAGTGCACACTTTAGCACAAAATTGACCTTTTCTTCTCAAATTTCCTAGTTCTGGCACTTGGGTTTCATAGTTAGAGGACTAGGCAAGACCCAAACTCTAGGTAGAGTCCCAAAAATGACTCAGACCTTGGACTAGGGATTTGGGAAAATAAATTTTTTACTAGGGGGTCTCCATTTCTAGGAGAAACGGGGCATGTGTTGTGAAACCACAACATTACTTTGTTAAGATTGAACATGCAGATCTTATGATATTAAGTGCGATTAACCTTAATTAGCTTAGTTTCAAAATCATAAAGCAAGTAACATGAACACAAGAGATACCAAGATTTAACATGGAAACCCAATTTGGGAAAAACCACCAATTGCAACTAGTTACCATTTTTCACTCTTATGAAGTGAGCCCTATGAGGAGCCAACCCAATTAAAGGTTACAAAACACACTATTAGGTGTGACCCTATTAACAAATTTAGTTAACCCTATTAGGAGTGGCCTTGTTAGAGGTCTTTAGACACTTCAATCTAGAAATGCCACCTTGTTAGAGGATTTGGCAAAAAATTGTTAAGCTAACTTTGTTAGGAGATTTGATTCACTACTACAATTATTAGAGAGTAAAAATGATATGACCAAATTGTTGATGCAACTATATTTTCTAATTTTAGATCTCTATTCTATCTTGAATACTTGATCCTCCTTGTTCAGAATGTTCTTTGTAGCTCGGTCAACTTAGATACTCTAATATCCTTCCAATTCGCTTCCTTGATTTATCTTTTCAATCTCATGCTTCTTCTACAATTCAATCCTCAGCTAGACCTTATATGTTTTGCCTTGTCAAGTTGGCTTGGATATAATATCAAACAAATGAAATTCTTCCCATGAGTAAACTATAACTAACCAACAAAATTGATACAGGAAAATCCTTTGTTAGCCAACCCAACTTGGTCAACACTAACTCAGAAATGACTTTCCTTTAGACTTCCTTTGATAATCGAGTGAGATTAGTTAATACTCATTCCATGCTAATTTTTCTTTGGTAATCGAGTGATCTCGATTAACATTGGTTCTATGCAGACTTTTCATAGGGGTAAAAGCACAAACTTGTGTCACCTTTTATAAAGAAACGAGCTATTAGAATGCAACAGTTCAACATTAATGATAAAAAAAATGGTATTTGTGTTTAGAATATGAAGATGATGTAAACTGATGAAATATGTAGAATTGAATTAATTTTATACCTATAATTTTTATAATTTTTTTGAATAATAATTTATTCATTTTATTTTATTTTGAAGTCCCTTTTTTAACTATAAAAAATATAGGGTGTAGTTCCCATCAAACAAGTATATGCAAATCAACTCTTTTTGTTCTGATTCGAAAATATCTTATAGATGACATGTATAGCTAGGGAACAAAAAAAGAAATAATTATTTTTGATGTATATTTTTTTTGTTATAAGTAATCAAGCTTGACCTTATCAGAATCCAATAGTTTTTTCCTCTCGTCAAAACTTCCCTATCAAATCTATACCTTCTCAAAAGAAATTTACATATTCATGAAGAGGATTCTCTCCTCTAGAGATAAATATCATTTTAAATTTTTTTGATATGATTTACTATTTTTTTCTTTTTTGAGGGAGCAGCTTCTGAAATGTTGAAATATCAACTTATAATATTTTGAGATTATAACATATTATAACTAGTCAAAACACTCAAAAATTTATATAGTGATGAAATTGAATTTGAGATCTATAAAAGTGTATTTTAAGTTTTTGAAAAAACTTGAGTTTTGATAGAGAAACGAGATTTGACCAAAATAGGTGTTGGTATCATAAACGGTGACACAAATTTGTGCTTTTGCCCTTAGGTGACCAAGTGAGCTCGGTAGACACTGACTCTGAACATGGTTAACATTGAAATTCTTGTCATACATTCGAACTTCCTTTGACTCCTGAGTGAGCTCAAAAAATACTAATTGATCGACATATACTTGACATTTGTGTAACATCAAAGACAACTTACAATTAAATGATTGTATCCAACACTAGGAGGCTTCTTTTACAAGGTCCTTTGGTGCTAGTGTTTCCTCTTTTTCTGGCTGAGCCTCCTCTTGTTCAAGTTGGGCTTCTTCTCCTTGTGTAGTTGGCTCTGCTTGAGCCTCTTCCAATTGATCTCTCATCTGAGTGACCCTTTTTCTCTTCTTGTTCTTGACTCTTTCTATCTAAAAGTAATCTACCTCTCTCTCATGTTGATGTACCATTTTTGGCCTCACTGGTGACTTTGGAGGATAGGTTGGTACTATGACTTTAGTTCCCTTTCCTTTCTTGGGTCAAGTGATGACTTGAAGAGTAGGGGCTTGAGGATTGGGTCCAGACAAAAAGGATTTCTGATCCATTCTCTTGTCAATTTGACAATATATCGACCTTGATCGTTAATATCATCATTTTCCTCTCGTTTGATTTTTGCATTCATAATGGGCCTCTCATATATCTTGTCCCTATCATATAAGGGATCCGACACTTCAAGGACATCCTTGTTCCATCCCTTGAGAGGCATCTCCATGTTAAGAACCTTTTCAGTAATTTGTAGACTCATTATACAATAGTCTCTAATTTGGACATCGTAGTCATCTACGACATTCACCCAATGATCTTCTAGTGCCACTTTAGGCACAAAATTCTTGCCTACCAAATATTGCATCATCCTGATAGTGTCAAAATATGGGTGAGGTGACTGGTAATCCTCAAGAGGATACTGATCCCATTCTCAATCAAATCGAGAAATGTCTTGCTTTTGTTTAACTTTAAAATCCCCAATGGTGATTAGCCACACCCATGCCTTCTTATGTTGCTTCCTCACCCTATCATAAGAAGAAGTTAATTGTCATGCTATCTCTAATAGTAATATTCTAACTGACGGATATCATGGGAGCTTCTTTGGGCATAGGAGAGTACTAGCTACCTGAATATAGGTGAATGTCTTAAATTGGATAAAATATGCTCCAATTTGCATTATCTATGCTACTGCTTCTAATAACATTCTTTTTGTGTAATTTCCTTCGATGAAGTCAATGATGGAAACTATGAACCCATCATTGACCACCCTATATTGAGGACTCTATAAGGGGAGTTTTTTCTTCACTAGTTGGGGATCAACTACATATGGCCATGCATTTGCATCATGTATACTTCCCTTCCTATACAACCTTGGATAATCTCTGGGACTTGCCGCTAGAAGATACACCATGTAGGGGTCATATAAAAGTGGGGACCATTCTTTACTAAAATCAAGTGCTCATTTAGATTATTGTCAAGAGTATAGTAGCCTAGTCAATAAGCATATACCCATGGCTCTACTTAGAAGAACTACAGAGTAGCCAATGTCATCTATCATGTAGCCTTAGGTCATGTTGACCTCTTCACTTCTTCTACCCAAAGGTGATTTGTCAATAAGGTACTTCCCCTATACCAACTATGCTTTTCACTCATTTTCTCTATACCATCTATCTACACTGTCATAGGTGGATCTATAAATATTTCTCTACTCATGGAAGATGGAATACCTTCTTAATGTATTGAGGTCTAATTTCCAAGAATATTTCTTCGGTCACACTCTTGACCACTTTCTCTTCCAACACATAATGGTGTGCTAAAGTCATGATCAATTTTGATGATTGATCTGACATTAGATGAGAGGCAACATTTATCAAACCACTTTAGATCAATTCTAACACCATGGTTGATCTCTCTTTGGGCTTTTTACACCAACACATAAAACCATTCTAGTCAATATGTCCTAGCTCGGTGTCTTGGATCTCAAAATGCTTGTCTCCAAATTGAGATTTCTTTAGTGCTCCTTAATATTTAAAGGCTACTAGTTTTGGTGTTATCTTTGTGGCCATGGAGGATGAAGAAGATGTAATTATATCTACACAAAAGATAAATATTAGTGTTCTTAATGATAGAAACTTAAGATAACCCCATAATGTGACTTGAACTTACAAAAAACTAATCAAAATAGAAGAAACTGACAAAAAGCCCTACATAATTATTCATATGTGCACCTTGTACACATAGTTTATGGTGCATAATACATTCCTTGTGAAGGATTTACAAAAATAGAAAAAATAAATTTCACAGTTGTGCACATAGCACACTTGCGCATGTGCGCAACTGCCCACTTGACTTATGCATTGAAAATACACTTTTTAGGGGGGATTTTTTTTTAAGTACACCATGTGCACCTACTAAGCATGCACACATGTGGATGTACACATCCTTGATAATTTTTCTTTTACCATAAAGAGGGTAGATGCATAGTTGTGGAGGTACAGAGTAGCAGAGCTCAGAAGGTGCGAAGGTGAGATGTTTGAGTGCTTAGTGTAGACAAGTAAAGATGGGGGGGAGGGTGGTTGGGGAGGGTTATTTATAAGCAAGGTGTTTCTGGTGTGCACCTTTGAAGGTGCACACATGCATAGGTGCACATGTGTGCATCCTGATCATTGAGTGTGTTTGTTGCACACTTAGTGCACATGCACAGGTGGACATGGTGCACAACTGTACACCGTTTTCACTTTAAGAATTTTTTTTTGATTTTTTGATCTTCTGCCATGATTTGAACTTGCTTGATTGGGGATTGGGAGCTGACATAGACTTTGAAGAAGATCCTAATCGATCAAGGCACCTAACTGGGTATTTTAAGAGGGATCTTCAAGAAAAAAGGGGTTCTACATTTTGTGACTTCAAATGGGGTGTGTGTTGTGAGACCACAAGAATGCCTAAAGAAAGTATTTTATTTATGATTAGGAATTTTATGTTATAGTTTAGGCATTGAAGAAGTGGAGACACTATCTTCTTCCTAAAGAGTTTGTTTTGTATATTGATCATCAGGCTTTGCAATATTTGAATAGTCAAGGAAAATTAAACCAAAGGCATTTGAAGTGGGTTAAGTTTTTGAAGAGTTATACATTTATTTTGAAACAAAAGAGTGGGAAATCTAATAGAGTTATAGATGCTATAATTAGAAGATAACTTTTGTCGATAGAAATGCAGATTGAGATGGTTGGGTTCAAGGAACTCAATAATTTGTATCTAGAGGATCCTAATTTTGGTAAAGCATGGAAGGCTTGTAAAAAACCTATTACACTTGATTGTAAAAATTGGTTAGCTTTCATAATCCAAGATGGTATGTTATTTAAAGGAAGCCAATTGTGCATTCCAAGAAGTTCAATGAGAGAGAATCTCATCAATGAAAAGCATAGTGGATGATTGGCTAGACACTTTGGTAGAGGTAAAACCATTGCTTTGGTTGCTAAGAACTATTATTGGCCACAGTTGCAACAAGATGTCAAGAAGTTTGTACAGAGTTGTAGACTATGTCATATGGCAAAATGATTGAAGCAGAATATGAGGTTGTATCAACCATTACTTGTACCAAAGAAGCTATGGAAGGAATTCAACATGGATTTCATTCTTGGATTATATAGGACTCAGTGAGGGCATGATTATATTTTTGTGGCAGTTGATAGGTTTTCAAAGATGACATGTTTCATTCCCTACAAGAAGACTAGTGATGTTGTTCATGTGCAGAGTTGTTTTTTAGAGAAGTGGTGAGACTACATAGTTTTCCAAAGAGTATATTTTAGATCAAGATAACAAATTTTTTGGGTATTTCTGGCATACATTGTGGAAGAAATTGAAGAAAAATTTGAAGTTCAATTCATCACATCGTCCATAGATAGAAGTTGTGCATCACAATTTGGGAAATTTGTTGAGATGTTTGGTTGGAGATAAACCAAAAGGATGGGATCTTATTTCAGCACAAGTATAATCTTCATATAATAATTTTGTCAACAAGAGTACTGGTAAATCATCATTTTGAATTTTGTATGAGATCAATCCTAGAAAATTTTGAATTGAGGTAGTTGGATAAAGGAGAAATAAGTAGTGTAGAAGTGGAAGATTTTTTTGAACATCCATGAGGAGGTGAGGAAGCATATTAAAAAGATGAATACACAATATAAGGCTAAGGAAGATGTGAAATAGAGGTACAAGGAATTTTAGATAGGAGATGAAGTCATAGTTCATTTGAGAAAGGAACGTTTTCCAGTGGGTACATATAATAAGATAGAAATGAAGAAGTTTGGATTGTGCAAGATCATGAAGAGGCATAATTCTGGAAATGCCTATGAAGTGGAGTTTCCTAGAGAATTAAATATTTCACCAGTATTTAACATTTCAGATTTGACATAGTATTATAAAGGAGGTGATGGAGATGAAGTTACATAAGCAAAATTGAGTATTCCAGTAGCTAGTTTGACTACAAAAGAGATTGAGGAGATAATAGATAGTTGTGTTGGAAAAATTACAAGGAATATAACTTATGAAGAGTACCTTGTCAAATGGAAAGGGAGGATAGTAGAGGATTCATCATGGCTAGTAAGGGAGGAGGTTAGACACCTTGGTTTTCCTCTGAACACCTGAGACATGATGAGGTCACTTCTCAAATTACCCTAGTATCTAATGTAGGAGCATCCTAAGTGTAAGAGAAATCTTGCATTACCCAAGAATATTTCCTTTTTTTTTCTTTAATAAGGGTTGTCTTAGTTTAGAGTTTCTTTTTATAAAGGCTTGCTACTTAGTAAGTTAGTCATAAAAGCTCAAAATTTCTTAATTTCAGAGGTGTAGGTTCATCATAGTCATATCAAACTGCTAGTTGAGGCTCAATGTCATATCATAAGTATTAGTGAAGTTATTGTAGATTTTTTGTATAAATTTTTGGTAGAAAAACTTTGGAATTAGTTTTGAAGGCCTAAATATGCCTGGATGAGGCTTGAAAACTCGAAGGATGGGCACTTGTGCATATCCTAGTTTGTTGATTAGAAGCTGAGGATTCTGAAAGGGGGTTATAATAGAAAATTAGAGAAATGGTTTAAAAGTTATGGATTTCAAAGTTGGGCTGACCAAAACTTCCAAAGTAAATGTCAAAGGTGTATTTGGATGACTCTATATGTATTGTTAGGGTATGTTGGCACTAAGTATTAAGTTTGAGTGTCTAGAACCTTCCTGGGTGGCGTAAAATTGCCTATTTAAGAAATGCCCATAGATTGTCTATGAAAACTTTGGGTGATAGTTCAGATATTTGTCTTGTAGATTACTATAATGAAGGTGCCCATGTGGGTTAGCATATTGTGATTTTGAATTTTCTAATTCCACTTTTGTGGTGATAATAAGAAGCCATATTTTGATCTTGCAAATTGTTGCTATTCCTTTGTTTATATTATGTGTTTAAGGTATTAAGGGGAGAAAGCTTCATCAATATGTCACCTGAAAATGGCTATGTAAAAGAGGGTTCTTTTGAGAAAATAAAACACACGTCACACTTAAAAACACCATGTGCATGGTGTTTGTCCCTGAGATTAATATTCACTCAACTATATAATAGAAATAAATAATTAATTGTTACATTATCAATCATAATTAAATATCAATAAATGTTGTCTATATAACCTTTATAAAAATTTACATCAATAATAACTAATAATAATGTTTTTCATAATAAGGATTAGAATAAACATAAATTTGTTTTTAACACAATAACTATTATTAGAATGAAACAAAGATGCTTGATATTTTGCATTTGAGATTCATATTAGATTATTAAAGACATTAAACCTTTAGAGATGATACTTAAGTCATATTTTAATACTGAAATGACAAAGATAAAAGTATACAATTATATTATTAAACATCATAATCTTGTAAAATAAATTATTAGTAATGTACAATATCATCATAAGATATACCACTAACTAATGATCAAGTAATCTGAAGTTGTCGTTAGTACACAATTTTATTGGTTATCCATAAGGGGCATATAATATCACCTAACTTAGCATCACCTAACTTGGCATGTAACTAAACAAACCAAAAGTAGATGCCAATATGAATAGAAAACTAATACCAACAACAAGGGTGTTACATGATGTCTCAGAACAAAGGATTAGCAATGCCACATGTGGAAATATTGAATTTAGATTGAGTCAAGGAAAAAATATGTTGTTACAAGGAAGAGATAGTTTGAGATAGGATATTAACAATGGAATAAAATGAAGAAATGATAGGAATAGATACATTAGATATTTTAGGAAAGCTATTGGAAAGAAAGAGAACATTCTAATAATCATGAAGCATGTTATAAGTAGTGGTAAGAAGAGGATTGGAACATTTAAAATGAATACTATGTTAATAAGGCATAGATGAAGCAATGAAACACATGGAACACTCATAGCTAGGAGGAGTAGGATTATGATGATTCACATGGGTAGGATTGGAAACTTTCAATGAAATGGTAATGAGAGGTGGCACATAAGTGGAAATGCCAGGAACATAAGTAGAAATTGATGAAGAAGTCTCAATACTCATAGGTGGGACATAGCCTAATTATTTAACTACATTCGCTAAATTTTTAACATTGGAATCAACAAGATGGATAATTATATGCAAGATGGTAATACCATGTTCATTATTATGAAAGGATTTCCTTAACACTTCTATGGAATCATTTTATCAAAATTGTGATGTTCTTGTGCTAGCCAATTTTCCAATTTCTCAAACTCATGTGTGAACTTTTGGGAAGGAGGAATTATTGATGCTTCATATTCATCATGAGAATAATGAGAAGACTTATTATCCATGATAGGATTAGCATCACGAGGGAGAATGTTTGTCAGGAAATATGGAGGGTTCAAGATTAAGAGAACCCATGAGTCCATGACTTCTTCTAACCAAAATACTATAGGTAAGAATCAAAGTGTTAAAGATCATGAATTCACAAAGAGATGAAGGAGAAGGAAGTTGTGATATGAAAGAAATAAAAAAATACATCTAGATATGAAAATATGAAATCTAACTTCAAGATTAGGTTTAATTACCATATCAAAAAGTTGTAGAGAATAACAATGCATACAATGTGAATATGCATAGAAAAATCACATAAGGAAGATATAATTAACCAATCAAAAGGTATAAAGTGTAAGAAAATTGTGTTGACCAAAATGTATGGTGAATATTGAATAAACATACACAGTTATGTAAGACAAAGATATCTAAATATATATATGAAATATAATCAATTAGATTTAGGTAGACAAAAATCTAACACTAAAATTAGAATGGAAATATAAGTTGGATTAACCAAAATGTATCATAAAAAGATTTAGTATGTATATGATTGGAGGTGCTATTTAACATTTTATGTACATTACAAAAAGAGAAAGAGAGAGCTTCAAGCATAACCTTCAAGAGAACCCGAATTAGATTAGCACAACCCAAAATGGATGTAGGGGTGCTATCCTTTTAAAATTGTATACTAAAGGATCTCTTTCTATAGGTAATTTTTTCCTTAATGTCATGTAGATTGATGACCTTCAAATTGGTCTAATGAAATTAGATTAACTAATTAACATGTAAGTAACAAAAAAACATATATGATAACCAAATAAATGAAGAGATCCAATCCAATATGTTAAATTAAGTTCTCTGAAATGAAAAGGAAGGATTCAAAAGCACCTTAAGGGATAGTAAAGGATGTAAATTTAGATATGAAAATGGACTAACAAACTGTAGAAGAAAATGGAATCAAGTGAGATCTAGGATTAGGCAACTGAAATCTATGAATCCTAAATATTTGGAAGCCTCACGTCAAGGTTGACTTAGAAGGTTTAGGCTGACTTGGAAGGTTGAGATCAACTTGGTTGAGGTCAAGGCAAAACAAGACCCAATATACATAATTACTTTGAAAATTTGAGGCCCTAACAAAATTAGAAAACCCTAGATCGATAATCCTAATTTTATCAATCCAAAAGCTCATGAATATTATCCTACACATAAAAAATGAAAATTATTGGGGGGAGAGTCTTGTATTGGTTAAGCTCCCATTTAGGAATCAAAATTGAAATGAGGAAGCATGTCAAATTAAGAAAAAATTAAATATACACCTTACTTGCCAAACCTCTGTGGATGGATTTGAATATGCTGTGTACAAATATGTATGAATTCCTATATGTAAATGTATGTGATGTATTCACAAATGTAATAGATCTACAAGCTCCAAATCATAGATCCATCCATTAAGTTTTCCTCAGTGCTTGAAGGGATGAATGCTTGAACGCTTGTGCAATATCAATGAATATAGATCACCTTCCTTGATGACCAACTTCAATATATCTAATGAAGAAAATCTCTCTCTCTCTCTCTCTCTATATATATATATATATATATATATATATATATATATATATATATATATATATATATATATATATATATATATATATATATATATATATATATATATATATATATATATATAGAGAGAGAGAGAGAGAGAGAGAGAGAGAGAGAGAGAGAGGGCCTTCAATGAATCCTTTTTCACTTGGCCTAAAATCCTTGAATGCACCTTGAAATATTACTTGTAAATGATGGCTTGGTGAATTTTTCATGAACTTTTATGTGTAATAATGGATCATGGATAGTAATGGATGATAAAATTAAGTGACTAAGCCTCATTTTATACTGATTTTAGGTATCAAAATTGAAAGGGCCATCTACACTAGTAGGGAAAAATGCAGAAACCCAAAATGGGCATGAGATCCTAAGGAAAAATACCTTGGGCATTGTTTGAACTTGACCTAAACCTTGGTTTGAGGTTGACCTTGACCTCAACCTAGAAAATTTTCTAAATCAAGATGTATCTAAGATCCAAAATTTTGGGGGTGATGAGGCCCTAGCTATTTTGGCAAAAAGGTGGCTAACTTGAAATTCATGGTTTGGTCTTTTGACACTTGGCTTGCCACTAGCTCTAAACCATGTAGGGATTTGAGGAGAAAATATCAAGAGGGAAAACTTGGCACTTGCACCTCAAACTAGACATATATCATGATAAAAACTAAGACACAAAAGATAAAAGCACTCAAAGGCCCTAATCGACACTAAGGAAAAACACACACTTTATCTGTAACCTACAAAACTTTAAAGAACTGGAGAACAAAAAATGCCATAAACTACATGCCCTAATTAATAACTGATGAACAAGAAGGAATGAACACATAACACTTGTAACTATGACCCAAAAAGAAACTCTAGAACATTGAAGGGGGAACCCTAAATTAAATTCAAGGCCAATGTAATGTCCCCTTCCCGAGTCCATTATGATAGATGTCTTTAAATGGATTGTAATATTATTAATAGTCATTTTGACTATTAATTGATGTTATGATTTTGATTGTGGAATCAAAGGTATAGATGTTAATCAAGTTGCCTAGATACAATCTAATGACTCCCTCAAAGTTTAGAGGTCAAAGTCCATTTACAAAGATATATGGATCATTGACCCCTACCCTCTATTAGATGGACCCTTAGATTTGATTTATCCAAGCTCTTCCTTAATAACATTTTATTTTTCCAATCACAAAACAAATGATGATAATATTGACAATAATCATGTTTTGATAATTTAGAAGATTAAGTCTTATTCTTATAATACCACTATTCAATTATATTAGATCAAATTCTATTATTCATAATAATATTAATTCTTTAATTTTATATAAAAGTGAGGTTATAACATACCTTCTTATTTTCTATAAAAATAAATAAATAAAATTATTATAAACTAATTCCTTATTTATATGAAATATATTTACAAATCTATAAAGAATACTATTCCATTTTATAAAAAACATTAAAAAAATAAAAATAAACTAACATAATATTATGACTAAATACATAACATAATAAGAATATATGATGAATTGAAATATACTTACACGTGCCTTAACCTTTATATGGTTTTGAGATGGGAATTACTTTTTGCCTTCCTTGAATGTTTTGAGCTTAAGTATATAGTCTCCTTTATTGATTTTACTCTTTTCGGTTCTTTTTTTGCTTCTCTTAATATATTCAATACATAAGTGTTATATCCCCTTTGTCATATTTTGACATGGTTTTATATATAGCATCCGTACCATTTTAATGGGTTCTGTCCTTTACTTGCCAATGACATGTAGATTACGGTTTTCTAGTTTAGATTATTATTATTGTTATTGTTTAATTATGTTTTCTTATGAAAGTTATATGATAAGAATAATATATATTAACTTATATTTAGTAATTACAATAAACAACTAATAGTTTTACTAATATATTTGTGGAATTTCTTTATTATTATTTTTTCTTAAGGATTAATTATCAATTGTTATATTATCTTTATTTTAAAACTCCTAAATTAAAAAATATTTATCAATTTTACTTGTTTATTTCATTCTTTTATATTTTAACTATTATGATATAATATTACATTTCATGATTAGAGGGGGTATTACAGTCCTACCCTCCCAAACTTGCTTGTCCTTAAGCAAATATGCTTTTTTATTTGATTTGTTAGATCTTCATTATTATAGATTGATAAGTGTATTTTGTGAGTGATTCTATCCTGTATGATTTATTCGTACTTGATCAATGAATGGTAGATTTCAAGGTGTTGAGGTTAGTGAGTTTCCCATAATTTGATTGATGAATTCAAAAAGGTACAATTGATCTTTAATCTCCCAATATCTTTTTGTTATAGTTGATTCAATTTAATGGTCTCTTTGTGGACAATTAGTATGTAACAAAATTAGTATTTGCAAGATTTCTCTTAGTCATTTTTGCTTCTTACATGACCTCTTTTGAGTATGAAAATTTCATTGTCGCACGATGCTAGATACTCATCTACGAGCAGGCTCATTCAAGGTATTGGGACTGCATGTTCATACCCATCTTGGACTCTTTCCTCAAGGATTTTGGAATCATGTTCTTACCCATCTTGGAATCTTTCCTCAAGGCATTAAAAACCATGTCCTCACCCATCTTGGAATCTCTCCTCAGGGTATTAGAATCCATGTCCTTACCCATCTTGGGATCTACCTATCTTGATTAGATTTACTCTACCTCTCCCATATTGACAATATTCACTTTTTAATTTGTGAATTTATATTCATCATTTGTGTAATCATGTTTTGAGGCTTCATTATAACATGTATTTAATGAATTCATCTTTTATTGATTGAAATACTTATGATCATATTTACCATATAGGATGGTAAGATCATGCTCTAATACCATTGTAATGTCCCCTTCCTAGGTCCATTATGATAAATTTCTTTAAATGGATTGTAATATTAATAATAGTCATTTTGATTATTAATTAATGTTATGATTTCTATTGTGGAGTCAAAGGGTATATATGTTAATCAAGTTTCCTAGATACCATCTTAGGACTCCCTCAAATTTTACAGGTCCAAGTCCATTTCACAAAGATATATGGATCATTGACCCCTACCATCTATTAGATAGACCCTTAGATTGGATTTATACAAGCTCCTCCTTGATAAATTTTTATTCTTCTAATCACAAACAAATGATGATAATATTGAAAATAATCATAATTTAATAATTCAAAAGATTAAGTCTTATTCTCAATTGATGAATTCAAAAGGTATGATTGATCTTTAAAGCTTCCAATATCTTTTTGTTATAGTTGATTCATTTAATTGTCTCTTTGTGGAATATTAGTATGTAAAAATATCAGTAGTTGTGATATTTCTCTTAGTAATTTTTTCTTCTTACATGACCTCTTTTGAGTATGGAAATTTCATTTTTGCAGGGCGCTAGATACTCATCAAGGATTTTGGCATCATGTTCTTACCCATCTTGGACTCTTTCCTCAAGGCATTGAAAACCACATCCTCACCCATCTCAAGGTATTGGAACCCATGTCCTTACCCATCTTGGGATCTACCTATCTTGAGTAGATTTACTCTACCTCTCCCATCTTGACAATATTCACTTTTTAATTTATAAATTTATATTCATCATTTGTGTAATTATGTATTGAGGCTTCATTATAACATTTATTCAATAGATTCATCTTTTATTGATTGAAATACTTATGATCATATTTACCATATAAGATGGTAAGATCATGCTCTTATACCACTTTAGTGTACCCTTCCTAGGTCCATTGTGATAGATTTCTTTAAATGGATTGTAATATTAATAATAGTCATTTTGATTATTAATTGATGTTATGATTTCAATTGTGGAATTGAAAGGTATAGATGTTAATCAAGTTGTCTAGATATCATCTAAGGATTCCCTCAAAGTTTATAGGTCCAAGTCCATTTCACAAAGATATATGGATCACTGACTCCTACCCTCTGTTAGATAGACCCTTAGATTGGATTTATAAAAGATCCTCCTTGATAACATTTTATTCTTCTAATCACAAAATAAATGATGATAAAATTGAAAATAATCATATTTTGATAATTTAGAAGATTAAGCCATATTCCTATAATAACACTATTCAATTATATTAGATCAAATTATATTTTAATAATTTATTCATAATAATATTAATTCATTAATTTTATATAAAAGTGAGGTTATAACTTACCTTCTTGTTCTCTATAAAAAAAAAATAAATAAAATTATTATAAACTAATTCATTATTTATATGAAATATATTTATAAATCTATAAAGAACACTATTCCATTTTTATAAAAATATAAAGAATTAAAAATAAACTAACATAATATTATGATTAAATACATAACATAATAAGAAAATATTATGAATTGAAATATACTTACATGTGCCTTTACTTTTATATGGTTTTTAGATGGGAATTACTTCTTGCCTTCCTTTAAAATTTTGATCTTAAGTATATAGTCTCTTTTATTGATTTTAGTCTTTTGTGGTGCTTTTTTGGTTATTAACATATTCAATACATCAGTGTTATATCCCCTTCCTCATATTTTGATATGGTTTTATATATAACATATGTACCATTTTAACAGGTTGTGTCTTTTACTTGCCAACTAACATGGAGATTACAATTTTCTAATTTAGAATATTATTATTTTGTTTAATTATGTTTTCTTATGAAGTTATATGATAAGGGCTTTATATATTAACTTATATTTAGGAATTATGATAAACAACTAATAGTTTTAATAATATATTTGTTGAACTTCTTTATTATTATTTCTTAAGGATTAATTATCAATTCTTATATTATCTTTATTTTAAAACTTATAAATTGAAAAATATTTATTAATTTTACATGGTTATTTAATTCTTTTATTTTTGAACTATTATGATCTAATATTACATTTCATGATTAGATGGGGAATTACAACCAAGGAATATTAAAGAAATCCCAATTTAATCAACTCTAGGATGAAAACAAAAAGAATAGGAAATAGTAAAAATGCAAAAAAAATCCCTAAATTAGCAAAGAAAATGTAAAGGAGAACTTACATGCAACAAAAATCGCATGTATATTCCTAAAAAACACCCAAAAAATGATCAAATTCACAAGAAGGCACAAAAATTTATAGGATTAAAAATATGATAAAAGAGGTACTCTCAAGAATGACTTTTAATCACTTGGTGGCTAAAATAATTATTAATAAGTCCTTGTATAGAGCAATCAATAAGAGATCATTAAATGTAGGGTATGATTCTAAGCACAACATAAATGCTCTCTGCTATGGGCTCTAGATGTCTAGTCTCCACAATACTTTAAAAAGCACCAAAAAGACCAACATCTGAAGACTAGAAAAAATAATGGCAACAAATGGTGGAATTTGGGATCCTAGATCTGAGAGGAGGGAAAATAAAAACAAAACTTGACCTAGATAAGGGGATAAGACAAAAATCAAAAGAGGATGCAATATTTTTCTAGACAAAATCTAGGGATAAGTATTAAATACATAACATAAATAAACTAACATCCTTTCAAAAGAATCAGCAAACTCAATTTGATTTTATGAAACTTTAAAATTTTGAAGTGGATGTAATTGTTGAGAAAATTTAAGGAGTGATTTTGGGTATTTTACCTTAGTACTAAGCATCATTTTGGTATACATTCATTTATTTTTTTCATTTTCATATATCAACAAACAAATCTCATGTACACAATTTCCTATATATTGAACTTGTTTAAATAGATTCAACCACCAATAAAAATTTAGAAGATACTCTATTGATGGCCATAGGTCACACCATCACTTCTTAGTGTTTGGTTGTGTATTTTTGCAAGTTCATCCATGGAAGAGCCTCATCAATTATGAGAAAATCTCTAAGTTAGCACCATTTTTTGTCAGACTATTTAATATTATTGAGACAATTGGTCATGTTTCCTATTGCTTGGCATTTCCACCTAATCTATCATGCATCCATGATATTTTGTATATTCCTATGTTGAGATAGTATTTATTTGATTTGAACCATGTGCTTGATTGGGGTTCTATATAAGTAGAGGTCAAGAAACTTTCTTTGGATCCCATTCATATTCTATAGTATTGGAGGCTAACCCTTAAGAGTCAATACATCAAGAAAGTAAGGTTCTATTTATACCCTAGTGAAGAAATTAATGCTACTTTGGAAGATGCTTCATAAGAGATTTTTGTAGCCATATTATTTTGTAGGCTTCTATAAATAAGCCTATTCATAGGGAGAGGATGTAGTACCTATTGTGGTTGTATTTTTTCCCTATTATTTTGATCTGAGCTAGAATCTTGTATTTATTATTTAGTTATCTTTATATGTATAGGGAGATTTATTTTTCCCATTGTTTCTTCTTTATCAAAGTTTCATATCCAACGTTGACTTTATACTCTCTAGTCTTTGCTCCTAGCCAGATGAGTTTATATTCACCCCTTTTTAGTGTGATATCCCAAGCTTCTAGAATTCTTTTCAATTCTCATATCTCACACCTTGACACTAAAAATTATTCTAAATATTTACATTTGCATTTTTTTAAAGATGGATCACCATTTGGAATTTTAATGTAATCTTTCACCAAACATTCCCAACTTCTTTTCAAGGTACTCTCTAATGTTTGGTAGATTGGATTGTTTCTTATAGTTGCATAACATCCCCAAGAATCAATCTGAAATAAAGCTTTGTCTCCTACAATGATATCCTAAAATATTATGCCATTTATCAAGTTCTAAAATTCAAAAGTGAAATTCCAAACCCTTGAACCTCTTAGTGGGTTGGTTGTTCTAAAAAACCTTTTTAGAATGTCATTATTAAGTACTTATTTTATAAAAATTCTAATCTTTGTAAAGTTTCCATGCTATCTTGGCACCTAGGGACTTATTCTACATATTTAGGTTCTTAATTCCTAAATTGAAGAATCTTCTTTAGGTCTAGACAAATTCTCCCAGGTTATTAAGTGATATTTTTCTTACCTAAGCCTCCTTTCCAAAAGAAAGTTCACATCTTCTTTTCTATCTTGGTTTTGTCTACTTGTGGTTAAGGAAGGCATGGCATCTAATACATAGGCACTACTTCTAATACTAATTTTAACATGGTAGTTCTTATATCTTATTAGATCCACTTTCCTTTCTAATTATCCATTTTCTAATTCTTTATTTTTTCTAGTGGCTCCCATAGTTCATACATTATGATTCCTTTATTTGTGGGAATACCTAGATATTTACTTAGTGGCGATCCTTTTCTTAAAGCCCATTATGCTACATATTTCTCATCCCTTCTATTCATTAAAAAAAATAATATATATAATTTATCTTTATTTACCAAATTTCCAAATTTTATAGTATATTCTTTTAGTACATCATTATAATATCTAGATTCCTTTCTATTTCATTGGCCTGCAAACATGGTGTCATTAACGAATTGTTTATTGGTAATACTTGTTATTTTTCCTATGAAATTTATCCATTCAATCATTTTGGGTTTTTGCCTTTTTAATAGATCTTCCCTATGCTTCTTCCATAAATATAAATAAAAAGGTTGATAGAGGATCTCCTTTAATCAAATCCCTATAAATTCTATATATATAGTTTTATTTACTAGATTTGAAAATTTAGGCCTAGAAATAAAGTTCTTATTAAATCTATCCATTTTTTTGATAATCTAAATGGTTTCTTGCATTTTCTTAAAAATATCCTATATACCTTGTCATATAATTAATTAACATCAAGTTTCATCAACATACTGGGTTCCAAATTCTTTTGAATTAGGTGTATGGTTACTTGACTAATAATGATTCCATTGAAGATTGGTCTATCTAGGACAAACCTAGTTTTTTCTTATGAAATAAAGGAGAGAGATAGTCACTTAATTCTATTAGCTAATTCTAGGATTTAATATGTTGTATTACATAACAAAATTGGTCGATAACCATCTAAATTCTCATAATTTTTGTTGGCATCAAATTTATGAATGTATTTCTTACTTCTTTCATAGTTTTCCCTGAATTCCTAATACATTTTAGTACTTCATTAGTTCTATTCCAGGGAGATTCCAACATTTTTAGAAGAAAGTTGAAAAGTCATCCATTCCATGGGTTTTGTCAAGATATAGTTGATATAGAGTTTTTTCTCCTTCTTTTAGTGATATTTTCTGACTCAACATTTTATTTTGTCCATTAGTTATAATCTTAGTAATGTCTTCTATCATCTATTTTTATGATATTAAATCTAAAACTTTAAAGTTCTTGAGAAAATTATTTAAAAAAATCTACTATCTCATTGGCAATTTCTTGGGGGTTGTTAATTATGTTTCCATTGTACTCTTTAATGCTTGTAATTATAATGATATTGCTGCTTTCTTTGGTGCCATTGTTGAAGAATTTTGAATTTCTATCCCCCTCATCCAATGAGGTTTCTCTAGATTTTTGCTTCTAATATATTTATTCTTTGGATAGGATATATTTATATTTACTTAATAGTTTTTTCTCTTATATGTATTTATCTTGGTACATTCCTACTTTGATCACCACTTAGTTTAGATTATTTATCTCCTCCTCTGATCTTCCCTTTTCTTTGAAGATACTTTTAAAATGTTCCTTATTCCACTGTAATATTATTTATTTAATTTTTTAAAAAAATTTTTTGAAACAAATTATCTTATATTCCTCTACTTTTTCTTCTTCCCACCCATTTTTTGCTAAGATTAGGAATCTGCATCTTCTAGCCATTTTTTCTCAAATTTAAATGGGCAATTTCTCAGTTAATTTATTCCTCACTTTCAAGTAAAATTGGGAAGTGATTTGACCACACACATGATAGTATTGAAGAGTTTAAATTATTCTTGAATCATCCTAGATTTTCTTTGAAAATGACTCTGTCTAGCTTTCTTTCTATGTGACTAAATCTTATTCTCCTATTGTTCCATATGAAACAACCATTATTTGTTGTAATTTCCAAAAGATTGATATTTTGTACCCAATCTTTGGAATCTCTTTTTGACTGTGATTCTATTGAAACTCTTTTTTATAAACCACTCAATATAACATTAAAATCTCTACCCAATATATAGTTAATAGGCGGATCTTGATTTAGGAAAGTCTCAATTTCCATCCAAAGTTTTTTTTTTCTTTTGAGTTTTTGTTGGGCCATAGAAATTAATGATAAAGAAACATGTATGGTTTCTTACACTTCTTTCCCACCCTCCTTGCCAATTCAAATGGTTGGTCATATTTTCATATGTCACACTTCTTAAGTCTCACATAGTAGCTAGTCCCATTGAGGCTCCTTTCACATCCTTTTTGTTTATTATCCAGATTCCCAACTTCTTGTTGAAGTGTATAATTTCACTACTTAATTTTCTCTCTTGTAAAATAATAAATTTTTCTCTAAAAACTATTAGAATGTGCTTTATCAAACACGTCTTGTGAAAAACATTCATGACTCTAATGTTCCATGTTATGATATTCATTTTTCCTTGGGAAGGTCCTTCCCTTTCCCTACATGAAGTATTGATGTTTATTTAGCATGATGTTTAACAACCTCTACCCTATTGAAAAACTCATTCTAGATTTTCCACCTTTATTTTCTAAATGTTTTCTAGAGTTCAAACTAATTTTTCCAAGTAGCAAAGGGATAATCCCATTTTTTTCAAGGATTTAAATGTTTACACACACACACACACACACACACACACACACACACACACACACACACACACACACACACACACACACACACACACACACACACACACACTTATATATCTCCTCTATTCCAAAGAAGGCTTCACTCTCTTATATTACATGACATCAAATTCTATAATCTTCTCTACAATGACTTGATCATCTATTGTACTAGATGTTTTGTTGATCTTGATGTAATTGTTAAGCTTATTAAATTTATTAGGATGGGATGAAACATCACTCTTATCAACAGTAACAAGAGCCATTGGAGTGTTTCTCTCAAACTTACTCACTTGTAGTTGATAATGATGAAGCAATATAGACAATTGTGAAAAATAAGTAAGCTCAATAACGAGAATCTTATCTCTAATGTATTTTACAAATTAGAAATAAATATGCATTCTATATCAATATTAGACCCATTATAAGAAATCCATTGTTAGGCTTATCAAATTGGAGCTTTGAAAATAAGTTCTAATTATTGTTATTCTTGTCTTAGTTGATACTTTGTTTGGAGAAAATCCTTCCCCTTCCAATTCCTATTTGATTTTTGTGTACAAAAAATTATAGCATTCATGAAGCTAATGGTATTGCCAAAATACATCTTTTAAAACCCTTGTTATTCCAATTTGAGCTGTTGTCATTGAAAGCTTCCATAACCCATGATCTCAAATCCATTTTATCTTTTTCATAGATGTTCATCACAAAGGGATGTAGGGGAAACCCTACCTTCTCTATAAGAAATCTTGTAAATTCATGTTTTCTATATGCAAAGAAGAGAAATTAGTAATAACAATATAACTATTTTTTGAATTATTGCAAAAGATTATTTAAATGCAATGTTTATATAAATGATATCTACATTGAGTAGAAAATGGATTGATCATTGCCTCAACATTCTATGTGTCTAATCTCATTACCACAGTTTGAGTATTTCAGTAGACATTTAATTATTATTATATGTGCTTCAACTATTCACACTATGAGAAGTTGCACTTGATGTTTGTATGTCTCAATGAATAGCTACCAAACATCATTCTACCTAAACTACATGATTTTAGTGTCCTTATCCTCAAAAATGACACGATGGATAGTTTCATCAATAATTCATTATTGAACCAATATCATTTCCATATGGGGTGATGTATTTATTATTATAATAATATCTCTCCAGTCCATATTGGTAAATTCTAATTTCATATGCATCTATGATAGGCTAGTTGTATATTTGTGTATTTAAAGTTTCTATAGTGTCATAGTTGAGTTAGAATTAAACGACTAATTTTATTAGTTTGGAAATTTAGTTTCATTTGTTGGCTAATTTTTCATAGCTGAATTATATTTTATTAGAATTGATTTAATTTATTTTGGGAAGGTTGTGGTTTCTTAATTTTTTAAGTGACTTTTATTTTAAAAGTCCTTTTATCTTTTGGCAAAAAATATTTTTTATTTGAGGAAAAGAGTTCGTTTCCTCACCTTTTCGTTATTGAGAATTTGGATTTTGCTCCAATTTATATTGGAAAAAAAATAAAAAATTGCTCTGTGTGATTGATTTGATTGTCTGATTCTCATGGGTAGTGGCTTTTAGGAATAGTTCACAATTCATCACCTTCATGTAGAGCCATTTTTATTTCAATATAGTCTCCAATTTCTTGTATCTACATTGGTGATTACCAATTTGTGTAAGGTAGGAATTTCTATATTTTCTATTTTTCTTCATCTTTTTAAATGGAATAAATTGTAATAGATTCATAGGTTGAGAATTAGCATTCCCCCAAAATTTGGTTGATTTTCATTTCTTGGTTGGGCTTATGCATTTAATTTATTTTTAAAAATTGAAATGTAGGATTTTATTGGTGTATGCTAACCATTTTTTTGCATGTTCTTGGAACCTAAGTTTTATTGCATAGATTTTTAGTTCAATGCCTAAGAGAAAATATATTCTAATTTCATGGATTAATTCCAAATTTGATTTTTGAGGATTTTAGGGTTGTCTTGAGTTGTGTGCTTCCTAGAATTGTTAGTTGTCATATTTGGCCTAATTTAATCATTGGATTTTTTAATACTCTATATTTACAACCATTATGTGGTTTTACCTCATGATTATCTAATTTGTACTTTTAATCTATACTCCTAGCAAAGTGCCTAGTTGAGTAGGCCACATGTACGTGTAGTTGCATTACTTTTGTGGTTTTTTTCTCAATGCTTGATTTATGTTTTCATTTTTAGTGCATAATGATGATACTTGAGATTACATCATGAACAAATTGAGCATGACATGTCAAGGTCCCAAGGGACTTGTACTCTTGGTTTGAGACCATCGAAGTTGTGCTATTTCTTATGATTTTGAGTATGAGTCTTTGATTGGATTATTTTATTTGATCACTTGATGTAGAGTAGTGGGTTAGAGTGGCTCTCCAAGGCGGGTTGGGATAAAAAGGGATCATATGGTAAATTGCAATGCCTCACTTGGGAATCCAAGAGAAATAACCTAAAATATTTCAATATTTATTGAACTATTTTAAAACAAGTTTAAAAAACATCAAAGTAACAATGTGGAAGAAATATACACATACAAAAAATTATGAAAAAAAAAATAAAAAACAAAATTTATTCCTCAAGGGTCCCTTCATGTTAGTTTAAATCCCAAGTACAATGTTCCTGATCACAAAGAAATAACAGATACATCATCTCATAAGAAAATGCATAAATACAAATGATACAAAGAAATACATATAATGAATAACATCCATTGCACATGTCACAGAGTATGTGAGAATAGATAAAAGTATATTAGAATACAAGATACATGATAACATATATACATCATTGAATATAAGTCACCAAGATAGGAATAGGAATGATGATGGCACAATTGCATCAACAAGGATCCAACATCTGTAAAACTAAGGGGGGCCCAAATGGTAAGAAGTCACTAGCTCCCAACCATGTGGTCAACTATTTAGGCATCCACTCCCACCATGTAGGGAAGATAATGAATGATATGCATATGGCTAATTAATCATAAAACAATCCTAGACAAGGAATTCTAATAGTCGAAACTACCTCAAGGCTACACCACTACTGAAGAAGAAAAGATAGTCAAAATTGAAAGGAAACTCAATCGAATACCAAAACCACATACCAAGTCAACATATAGATGCCAAGTATAAATTGAGTACCAAAAATCAAGAGATAAAGTCAATGAAAGATATTCACTTCAAGTCAAAATCCACAGGTCAAAAGTATAGTAACCAATAGAACATCAACAACCATCAATGAAAGTAAATCACCAACAATAAATACATTCAATAGATAAAACACCATGATAGGAAAATACAAAATCTATAGAGGAGACCCAGATTGCATACTAGGGAGTGTCATCACATGGTCAAACTACTTGAGTTACCCTGGACTAGTATCTCATTAGACCTCAAACCCTCAACATGACACATGTAGAACTAGAATACCCTCTCATGAAGATGAGAAAACTAGTCATACCTCTCACTAGGCCTTATCCCATTCCCATCCTTAACCTATAGAAGTGCTCAAGACATGGGCAATGCAAACACCTCTAACTATCTTTTAACGTGTGTCTAGATATTTTAAATTACAAAGGTATCACTTTTTACATAACTTACAATAGGTTACCATGGTATTGACCACTTTGGGCTCTAGACCCCTATTACAAGCCTCTCCCAAAGACATGTACCTAGAGACATCCTCCCCGAAGTACATCAACCACAGTTGTGTCCTATACCACAATACCCATAATGATAAATTTTGATTCCTTAACAAGCATCTTGAAAATAATTTGGTTCTCCTAACCCAAATATACATAAATACACCACAAAGAAAATATCATAAATGTAACTTTCAATTTAAATCACAAATCTCATCATGAAATGTAGAACAAGTAAAATTTATAAAAGAAATCACAAAAAGCCTCTAGTGCACATCCTAATTTGGTCAACTGTCCAAGTCACATATAATCATTACAAAATAAATATCACAAGACTTTAAACCAAATATAAAAAATGAATAGTTTTCAGCCATATGGTTTAATTTCATCATTTGCTATGTTTAGATTGAGCCACAATGATGTGTTTAGAAATAAATTAAGAATATACATGTTTACATAAATCGTTAAGTTAATATACTTATTTAAATGTCAAATCTCTTTGTGCATATAAAATGTCATGCAATATTATCATGTTATTAATTTAAATAACGTTAAATCACAAGTGACTTATATTGTTGGATTAAAATTGATATCATTTTCATTACTTTCTTTTAATTTGTAATGCAACTACAAATAACTCAAACTTGAAATTATAATTATAATTAAATTATTTATAAATTATCTTATAATAAATATTATTAACTAGATGATTACATAGCGAACTCCGCCATAAATTTTCTTAGAATATAATAAAATTACAAATATTTATATGTTAACTTCTCACTTGCATTAATAAATATAAAATCACTTATATGCAACTAATAGTTTAACTAGACTTAAGAAATCATTAATACTAACATCCACGTTACAAATAAATGAGTAATATTTATTTAATTCTTGAAATTAATAAATAATATATAAATTTTCAAAAATATAATTCAGAATTAATAAATAATAATAATTTTTAAAAATATAAATTAAAAAATTACAATATATTTTTATAAAATAAAAATAAACATGCAATTAGTATTTTCACATGCCTTTGATATCTCAAATCATGCAGTCATGATATACTTAGTTTTCTATCTTTAGTATATTTGTTTTCACATTCATGTATAAGTTTAGTTACTACATGCTTTCCTCTCAATTAATCTTTTTCTTTTCTAAGAAATTTTCCAACTAAATTATTTTAGATATAAGAAGAATATTTGTCTTCATTTAGAAAATTCATGATAATCACATGGTTCTAATAAAAAATTTAAAGTTGAAACCACCGTTTTTCAATTTGTTGTTTTCTTCCATTTTTTTTATAATTGAATTTTCCTTATATTAGAAAGGGTTATAAAATAATACAGTCATAATAATTTTCTAGATTTTTCTATAGTTTTTCTTAGTCAATTTTCTTGATCAATAAGTTTTTCTTTTCAAAATCTACAACATAATTCTTAATCTAAAAATTAATACAATAAATTAATAAGCATTATGCAAACACCTAGGAAGACATGAAGTAGATAGATCTTTTAATAAAATTGTACAATATGTTTTCAAACCCTACCTCAAAATAACATCTAAAATTTGAGACAATCTATGAATGCATGCAACTTCAAAACTCTTGGAGACTTTCAATAATTCTTTGCTCCAACTCCAAACTTTGTTGCTCAAAATCCGTGTGTGAAAAAATAAACCAAAAAACCTCTAATATAGAACCCTAACTCCCTTAAGGGTATCTATCTCTAAAAGCTCTAAAATATAATTATTTTACTTAATTATTCCATTCGTGCATATTTAACTCACTTTTAAATTTAACTCTATAGTTTAATGCAAGCCCTTTAAAAGCAATTATTTGTTATTTTAATTAATAAGGAAAATTTGGGTGCATGATCAAATTGAAACTCTAATTAAATCAATATTAATTAAATATTTATATAAGAAAACATCTAATATTTAATATTTAAATTCTTTTAATTTAATTTATAATCTAGGACTTTATGTTAAATCTTTTAATTTAGCCAAATATTCTAATAATTCCAACAAATGAAATATCACCTTATTTTTATATTTTTTCCTTTTTAATTAGATAATATTAAATAATTCAAATATCAAAGATTAATCCCAAAAATCATAAATAAGCATTCTACCAAGCAAATCATAAAGTCAAATCACATGAAAAGCATAAAAAAACCAACCAAAGTGAAAGTCAGGCAACATATGCACAAAAAGACTCATGGGTTAAAAAAGGGTAGACATTTATATACAAGTCCTCCTTGCTAGACAAATATTTAGGATATGGCTTGGATTGGACCCATTCATTATCTTCCCACTCTTACCATTGAGTTTTTGTGATAGGGCACACCCATCCTAGCAATTATGGGAAGTTGATGCCCAATACCTACAACCTACATAAAAGACAAGCATGTACATACACACATATATATCTAAGCTAAACATGCAATGGCAGAGAGTGGTACATCATGTATATCCCAATTAGTAAGTGACTATGACTCCCTCCCTCAACCACATCAAACATGTCAGACAAAAAAGTAAATCAAACATGCACACCATACACATACAAGTATGAGCTAAGTATCATAATGAATCACCAATACAAATAATCACATATTCAAACATAAAAACTCATCATCATTAATACAAAATAATCATCATTTAAAGGTACATCATAAGACATCATCATAAGAGCAATCACATTTACTAACTAGAAATAATTAAATCATAATTTCTACACAAGTGATCCTAATCATCAAATATAAATTCATGAAATATAATCAACTAAGTAATCTTCACTGGTATCCAAGTCATGAAATAATGTCATATAACTGTAAATCAAATGTCTCTAAAATTAACCCATGCATGAAATAGGCTTGAAAGAATTTGGTGAGTAGCATAGAAATGAAAACTATGGATGGGCACTACATAAACCTTGGTTGAATTAATTAATAATTAATGAACTTAATAATAAAGATAAGTTATTTTTTTAGTTGATGCAAGAGCATCTTGGATTGCATTGCTATCTTGCATGTTTTCAGTTTTCTTAGTTTCTACTGAGTTGCAATGTCTTGCATTGTCAAGTTCCTTTGGTTTCTAAGTTCCTTTGGTTGTTGAGATCCTTTGGTTACCAAGTTCCTGAGGTCGCCAAGTTCCTATGGTTTCTAAGTTCCTGAGGTTGCCGAGTTCTTGTGGTTGCCAAGCTTGTTTGGATGTTGAGTGTCAGTATTTCATGGAGTCTTTGATTTTTGAGTTTTTTGTGGGTGGTTTCTTGTTGAGGATGACCTTTGCATTTGGATTTTGTGTTAGGTATCTATTGTGAGCCAAATTGTGGCTTATCCTAGCATTTAATATGAGAGTTTATTTTATTGTATTACATCAAGCCGACTTGTGGCCGTGCATGTATTTAAGAGACCTAGGTTAGATTCTTAAGTGAAAGAAGTGGTAGAAGAGGCTTAGAGGGCAAGTAGAATGCAAAGTTTTGCTCGTTGAATATTGTAACTGAATTGACACATGTGGCCATAACTCATAAGGCCTTACATCTAGGCATGTAACTAATCATTGGATGAATATATGAATGAAGGAATTTTCTTCCTTTATGTCTTGAATTGTTTGTATTTGTTGTTATTTTCACTGTGTTAACTCTGTATAGGTGGATTGAATAGTTGGGTGTGCCATTGGCCCTAGTTTTTCATCCCTCCCTATGTCAGGTAGTATCAAAGATTGAAGGTTCATCCTTGTGGAGATTGGATCGTGTAGAACCCTAATTTGAATTTGGTTGTAGGGTTGCAGATCTATGAATTTGACCTAGAGGTTGCAGAGGGTTACGATCTTGCAAGAACCTGATTTGTAAAGATGGTTTGAGGTAGAGGAAATGTTGATAATGCAATATTAGATACATTGAGACAAATTGTAGCCAAATTAGATGTTGTGGAGATAGCCCAAAGGAGAGAAGCACATCTTAATGATGTAAGTAATGATGAAGTAGTAGCACCAAACCCTAATCCAGAACTTGAAGAAGACCAAGATTAAGCAAGATTGTTGAAAGTGTTGTCTCAAGCAAATTCAAAGCATTTTGTAAAAGTTGTTCCTTATGATGGAAAATTGGATACCAGTGTTGTGTTAGATTGGATCTTTGGTATGGAGAAGTTCTTTGAGTATGAAAACACTCTTGATAATAGAATGGTAAAAATAGCAATTACAAGGTTGAAAGGACATGCCTCATTGTGGTGGGAGCATATGCAAATTGATAGACAAAGGAGAGGAAAGGAAAAGATCAAGAATTGGCCGAAGATGGTGAACAAGGTAAAGAACAAATTCTATCCTGTTGATTACCAAGTTAACTTGTTGAGTAAGATACAAAATTTTAAATAAAGATACATGAGTGAAGGAGTATACTAAGGAATTTTATAGCATGGACATCAAATCTGTACATGTAGATGATGATGTTAAGAAAATTGCAAGGTACATAAATGGATTAAGATCTAGAATTCAAGATGAGATAAGTTTTATGAAATTGGAAAGTGTGGAGGAAGCATATCAAAATTCCTTGAAAGCTAACGAGATCTTGACAAAGAAGCATGAGTAAAGACAAAGAGGTAGAGGCGGTAGATTTTAGAGAGGCTGAGGTAGATCTTATGGAGAAGGTGGTAAGTTTGATCATTTTGCGCAAGATAAAGGGAAATTCATATGGAAGAATGATCATAAACTAAAGACCAAGTGGAAAGGTGGTAATTCTTACTAAGGAGGTACTAATTCTTATCATGGAAGAGGTAATTCTTATTCTAGAGGTAGTTTTCACAGTAATTGTTTCAGATGTGGTAAAGAGGGACATAGATCTTTTGAATGTAGATCCTTTGAAAGTGGACAAGGTAATAGAAATGTTGTGGTTCAAGGGGACACTGAGGGTTCACCAAGTGGACTTGAGGCTGGAGAAAATTTGATGGTGAGAAAAACCTTATGTAATAAGGGAAGTGATGAGGAACCTATTTTGAGGAGAAGTCTTTTCAAAACCAAATGTAAGATGGCTAGAAAATTTTGCAAGGTGATCATTGATAGTGGAAGTTCTACAAATTTGGCATCAGAAGAGTTAGTTACAAAGTTGTAGTTGAAGAGGTTGAATCATCCTAAACCCTATCATATTTCATGGATCAAAGATAAGTATAAGATATTGGTAAGTGAGAAATTCCTTGTGAAGCTCAAGATCGGACATTACTTTGATGAATTTCTATGTGATATTATGCCTATGGATTGCTGTCATATATTTTTGGGTAGACCTTGGTAATATGATAGATATGTTGTACATGATAAAATATTGAATCAATATACTCTTTGGGTGAATGGGAAGAAGCAAATATTGTTACCTTTGATTGAAAGTCTAGATGAAGTTAAATGTACTACTATAAGAATTTATATGGCTAATGGAAAACAAGTAGAAAAAGAACTCAAGTATGCTTTTCCATAGTTCCTAGAGGACTGAGTTTTGGAAGTAATGATCGAACATCAAAAGCTGTAATGACCGAGTGATAGCAAAAATTGGTAGTATTGACCAAGTGCCAAAAGAAATTATAGAATTGTTGAATAAGTATAAGGATATTGTTGTAGAGGATATACCTAATGGTTTACCTCCAATAAGAGTATAATTAATCGTATGGATTTGATGTTAGATTGTGGTGACTAATCAGGAAAGTACTATACATACTTCATAAATTCTTTGGGGTTCAAGGCATCACCTCAAAATTTATTTTTTGGGTCGTGGCCAATGTTGTAGCTGACATATGGCTGACATATCACCGAAATTTTTTAACCCTAAAATAGCATAAAATACTCATATAAAATGGTTTAGGGTTAGGTATTTTTCATTATGTTATGATGCAAAATTGGTTCTTGCGGCAGTATTGAGCTGTAAGGGATTGTGGATTGTAATCCGGTTGTAATAACTGGATTATAATAATAACAGACTTACAGTTTGGTGGATGTAGCCCAGGGATTGGGTGAACCATGTTAAATCTTGGTGCCTTGTGTTCTTTTTTTGTGTGATCTATTATTTTCTATTATTGGTTATATTTACATATAATTGTTATTTCTGTTCGTGGTTTAATCCTAACAAGTGGTATCAGAGCAACGTTGTCTTTTAGTTATCCTCTGTGGAAAAGTCTCATGATTGAGTGGGAGTCTCATGGTTGAGTGGGAGCAATGGTAGACGAGGGTAAGCTGAGGGTTGATAGGTTTAATGGGTAGAACTTCTAGTTATGGAAGATGCAAATGGAAGACTATCTTTATTAGAAGGATTTATGGAAGCCGTTGGAAGGCAAAGCCAAGAATCAGGGATCTATGTCAAATGATGAATGGGATCTCTTGGATAGAAAGGCACTTGGAAGCATTCAATTATGCTTGGCACCATTGGTGACATTTAATATTACAAAAGCAAAGACAATAGAAGAGTTGATGAAAACCCTAGCGACACTATATGAAAAGCCCTCCGCTTCAAACAAGGTATTTCTCATGAAGCATTTATTTAATATGAAAATGGTAGAAGGTGGATCTATTGTAGATCATTTAAATGGGTTTAATACTATTACTAGTTAGTTATCTTCTATGGGTATCAATTTTGATGAAGAAATTAGGGCTCTCTTGATTTTGTGTTCTTTGCATGAAAGCTGGAATGGCTTGGTAATGGTGGTGAGTAATTCTGTTCCTGGATCTAGTACCCTAAAATATGATGATGTGACCAATGTTGTTTTGAGTGAGAAAACTCATAGGAAATCCTTAGGTGGATCTACATCAGGAAGTGCTTTGAATGCACAAATCAGGGGTAGAACAATTGAGAGAGGAAGCAATTTTGGAAATCGTGGGAAATCAAGAGGAAAGTCAAAGGGGAAGAGGTCTCAATCGAGAGGATCAAATGACTACTAGTACTATGGGAAACTAGGTCATAAAAAGAAAGATTGTTGGAATCAAAAGAAAAATGAAGGAGATAAATCAGATGGAGACAAGGAGGAAAATGTGGTAAGTAACAAATTTGAAAAGGATGCTTTGCTTCTGTCTTTAGAAAGTGTTGATGATTCATGGGTTTTAGATTTTGGTGCTTCATTTTATGCTACACCTTATAGAGGTTATTTCATTGATTATGTCCAAGGGGATTTTGCGCTTGTTTATTTTGGGGATAATGAACCCTATCAGATTGTTGGAAAGGGAACAATTAAGATTAAGTTGTAGGATGGGAATCATTGGCTACTACATGAGGTAAGACATGTTCCAAAGCTGAGTAAGAATTTAATTTCAGCAAGGCAACTCGGTGATGAGGGTTGTGTAGTTACTTTTAATGATAAAAATTGGAAGGTTTCAAAAGGTTCCCTTGTAGTAGCAAAAGGTGTGAAAGTAGACACCTTATATCTTTGTACAGGTCATATTGTTCCTTCTACTTTAATTGTTTAAGAGAAAAATGAATGTTCAAGAACAATTGCTACAGTTAAGCAGGGAGAACAAATAGTTGTTGTAGATTTTGATACAGTGCTATGGCACAATAGACTTTGGCACCTGAGTGAGAAAGGTATGAAATTAATTCATTCAAAGAAATTTTTACCATGTCTAAAATGTGTTAACATGGATTTTTTTGAAAGTTGTGTGTATGGAAAACAAAAGAGAGTGAGTTTTGTAAAGACTTGGAAGGAAAACAAAAAAGAGAAATTACAGCTTGTGCATACAGATGTATGGGGACTAGCTTAGGTATCTTCCCTTGGTGGCTCTAATTATTATGTTACATTTATTGATGATGCAATTGGAAAAGTATGGGTTTATTTCCTTAGACAAAAATTTGATGTATTTCAAACTTTTAAAAAATGAAAATGCTTGGTTGAAAATGAGACTGGTAAGAAATTAAAATGTCTCAGATCTGATAATGGTGGTGAGTATTGCAGTCATGAATTTGAAGGTTATTGCTCCACTAATAGTATTCGTAGATAGAAAACTATTCCAAGGACTCCATAAAAAAATGGAGTGGCTGAACACATGAACAAGACTATAATGGAGCACACAAGGAGCATGAGTTTGCATGCTGGGTTTCCCTAACACATGTGGGTGAAGGCTGTGAATACTACTATATATTTGATTAATAGAGGTCCCTCTACTCCTTTAGGTTGTGGTATTCCATAGGAAGCATGGACTAGTAAGAAGGTGAGTTATTCTTTCCTCAAGACCTTCGGTTGTGAAGCTTTTGCTCATATAGACTTTGAAAATAGAACCAAGCTGGAAGCTAAATCAAAGAACTATGTCTTTTTTGGATATGGCATTAATGAATTTGGCTATAGGATTTGGGATTTTGAAAATTAGAAAATTGTAAGAAGTAGGGATGTCATATTCAATGAGAAAGTGTTGTACAAAGATTTGTTGCAGCAACATAAGAAGAAAGAAGATGATTATGTAGTGCTGGATGATACTCCAAAAGCTGATGTTCCAGCCATTCCTCATGATGTGCAACAACCACAACAAAAAATACCACACACACTAGTGAATGTTAGATGGTCAACAAGGAAAATTAGACCTCCACAAAGATTTTTTCCCTCTTTGTATTCTATTTTACTTACTGATGCTGGTGAACCTGAAAGTTATGATGAAGCTATGTAGGTGGCTACTAAGATTCAATGGGAGTCTGCAATGAAAGATGAAATGGACTCTTTGCTAAAGAATAAGACATGGGATTTGTGCAAGTTGCCTACAAGTAAAAGAGCTTTACAGAATAAGTGGGTTTATAGGTTGAAAGAAGAGGAAAGAGGTAAGAAAAGATTTAAATCCAGGTTAGTTGTAAAAGGATTTGCACAGAAAAAGGGAATTGATTTTGATGAGATATTTTCTCCTGTTGTTAAAATGACTTCTATCTGTATGGTTTTAAGTCTTGTGGCTACTAAAGATTTTCATTTAGAGCAACCTGATGTTAAAACAACCTTTCTTCATGGTGATTTGGATGAAGAAATATATATGGCTCAGCCACAAGGTTTTGAGGTCAAAGGTAAGGAGAACTTAGTGTGCAAATTGAAAAAAAGTTTATATGGCTTGAAGCAAGCACCTCGGCAATGGTATCTAAAATTTGACAGTTTTATGCATGAGCATGGATATAATAGGTGTCATTCATATTATTGTATTTATTTTAAGAGGTTGAATGATGATAGCTACATTATTTTATGTTTATACATTGATGATATGCTTGTAGCTAGGTCTAACATGGATCATATTAAGGGGCTAAAATGCCAATTAGCACATGCATTTTCTATGAAGGATTTGGGGGTAGCAAAACAAATCCTTGGTATGAAGATTTGTAGAGATAGGAAGAATAGAACATTGACGCTATCTTAGGTTGATTATGTTGAGAAGGTGTTGCAACATTTCTCTATGGAGAATGCTAAAGTTGTCAGCACACCTTTACCTAGTCATTTGAAGTTGACTAAGGAGATGTGTCCCAAGACACAAGAAGAGGAGGATAAGATGTCCGAGGTACCCTACGCTTCAGTTGTAGGAAGTTTGATGTATGCTATGGTATGTACTAGGCTAAATATTGCACATGCAATGGGAGTTGTTAGTAGGTATATGAGTTATCCAGGATATATGCATTTGATTGCATATGGTATATGCAATCAAATGGATTCTCAGATATTTGAGAGGCACATCCAATAAGTGTTTACACTTTGGGGGCCCTACTACTGATTTACAAGGCTATGTTGACTTAGATTTGGTAGGGGATATTGATACCAAGCGGAGTACTACATGTTATGTCTTTACTATTGGTGGAGCAGCCGTGAGTTGGGTCTCTAGGTTACAAAAGATTAATGCTCTATCCACTACAGGGGCAGCCAAGGAGATGATATGGCTTTAGTTCTTCTTGGAAGAATTGGGACATCCTCAGAATGATAATTATTTGTTCACAGATAGTAAGAGTGTCATTCATCTTGCAAAGAATTCAGCTCTACATTCTAAGACCAAACACATACAATTGCGATACCATTTCATTCGGTCAGTTTTGGAGAATGGAAAATTAAAGCTAGAGAAGATAAATACAAATGACAATCTAGAAAATATGTTGAAAAAGGTCATAACAAGGGAGAAGATGAACTCCTCTTCAACTTTGGTTGGTCTTCTAGACTGAACATGAATAAAAGAATATCAAAGTCCAGGGTGGTTTGATCTAGTGGGAGCCCCATGTGGTAGCGGTATTGCTACAAGATTAGTCTCCAAGTGGGAGATTGTTAGATTGTGGTGACTAATCAAGAAAGTATTATACATACTTCATAAATTCTTTGGGGTTCAGGGCATTGTTCCAAAAAAAATAATTTGGGCTGTGGCTGACGTTGTAGCCAACATATGGCTGACATGTTGTAACCCTAAAATAACATAAAATACTTGTATAAAAGGGTTTAGGGTTAGGTATTTTTCATTATGTTGTGATGCAGAATTGGTTCTTGTGGTGCTATTGAGCTATAAGGGATTATAGATTGTAATCAAGTTGTAATCATTGGATTGTAATAATATTGGACTTGCAGTTTGGTGGACGTAGCTCAAGGATTGGGTGAACCATGTTAAATCTTGGTGCCTTGTGTTCTTTTCTGTGTGATCTATTATTTTCTATTATTGGTTATATTTGCATGTAATTGTTATTTCTATTCATGGTTTAATCCTAACATTTGATTCCTGGAGCTAGTTTGTTGAATAAAGAACCATATAGATTGACACCTACAAAGAATGAAGAAGTTAACAGACAAGTGCATGAGTTGTTGCAAAAAGGTTTGATCAAAGAAAATTTGAGTCCATGTGCTATACCAACTGTATTAGAACCTAAAAACAATGGAGAATGGAGATCGTGTACTAATTCTAGAGCTATTAATAAGATCACAGTGAAATATAGGTTTCCTATGCCGAGGATGGATGACATAATGGATTGTTTGAGTGAAGTATTTTACAAAGATTGATTTGAAGAGTGACTATCATCAAATCAAAATCAAATAATGTGATGAATGGAAGACTTCTTTTAAAACAAAAGGTAGTTTGTATGAATGGTTGGTTGTGCCTTTTGGTTTGACTAATGCACCTAGTACTTTCATGAGGTTAATGAATGAAGTTGTGAAAAGATTCTTGGGTAAGTTTGTGATTGTTTATTTGGATGACATTTTGATATTTAGTAAGACTAAGGAAGAACATCTTGAGCATGTTAGACAAGTATTATAGAGATTGAAAGAGGAGAAGTTGATGATTAATCTGAAAAAGTGTTCTTTTATGCAAGAGGAAATTGTGTATTTGGGATTTGTGATTTCAATTTATAGTTTGAAGATGGATCCTAAGAAGGTAAAAATAATTTTGGAATGGCCTACCCCTGAGAATGTTGGTGAGGTAAGATCATTTCATGGTTTGGCTAGTTTTTACAGGAAGTTTATAAGGAATTTCAATTCTGTTTGTAATGCTATGACTGAGATAATGAGAGGAGATAAAAAGGAATTCAAGTGAACACATGGAGTTGATAAGAGTTTTAAGACTTTGAAACAAAAGGTTGGTGAACTGCATGTATTAGCTTTGCTTGATTTCAATAAGATATTTCAAGTTGAATAAGATGTAAGTGGTAGTGCAATAGGAGATGTATTGAGTCAACAAGGTAAACCTATTGCTTTATTTAGTGAGAAGTTGAATGATGCTAAAAAGAAATATTTTGTGTATGATCAAGAGTTTTATGCTATTGTTCAAGAATTGAAGAAGTGGAGACATTATTTGATTCCTAAGGAATTTGTGTTGTATACTGATCATAAATCTTTATAGTAACTAGAAAGTCAACATAAATTGAATCAAAGACATTTGAAGTGGGTGGAGTATTTGCAGAGTTTCACATTTTTCACTAAGCATAAGAGTGAAGTTACTAACAAAGTTGTTGATGCATTGAGCAAAAGATGTTCTTTACTGATTGAGATGAAGGTTAAATTTCTTGGTTTTGATGACATGAAAGAGTTGTATGATACTGACCCTAATTTTTTTGAGGCATGGAGAGAGTGTAGAGAACCAAATCTAACAAATCACATAAGTATAATAAATATTTTATTCAAGAAGGTATGTTTTTCAAAGGTATTTAGTTGTGTATTCCTAGAAGTTCTATGAGATTGAATTTTATTAAGGAGAAGCATAGTGGTGGATTGGCTAGACACTTTGGAATTGATACAACATTGAGTTTATTAAAGGATAAGTATTATTGGCCCCACATGTATAAGGATGTTTAAAAATTTGAAAGGAGTTGTGGAGTTTGTCAAGTTGCAAAAGGAGTAAGTTAGAATACTAGTTTTATACACCTATTGTTGTTCTTGAGAAACCTTGGAGTGACATCAGTATGGATTTTGTTCTTGGATTGTTGAAGACAGTGAAGGGGTATGAGTCTATATTTGTTGGTGTGAATAGATTTTCTAAGATGGCCCATTTCATACCATGTAAGAAGACATTAGATATTGGGCATGCTACTAAACTTTTCTTTAAAGGGATTGTGAGATTGTATGGATTACCAAGAAGTACTATTTCTAATAGAGATAGTAAGTTTGTGGGTTATTTTTAGAAGACTTTGTGGAAGAAGATGGGTACTGAGTTGAAGTTTAGTTCTACATTCCATCTATAGATAGATGGATAGACAGAGGTTGTGAATAGAAGCTTGGTTAATTTGCCAAGATGTTTAGTTAGAGATAAGCCAAGTAATTTGGAGATGGTATTGGCAAAAGCTAAGTTTGCATATAATAATTCTGTGAAAAAGAGTACAGGGAAAACACCTTTTGAGATTGTTATAGGAATGTAGCCTAGAGGAGTATCAAACTCAAGGGATGTTGTTGGTAAAGAAAAGAGAAGTGTTGCAGGGGAAGAATTTGCTAATTTTATGGAATCTTTGCATAAAGAAGTAAAGTCGAGGTCGAAACAAAGTAATCAGAATTATAAAGAGAGTGATGATAAGTCTAGAAGACATAATTTTTTTGAAGTTGGTGATGAAGTAATGGTTCATTTGAAGAAAGGAAGATTTCCTATTGGAACATACAGTAAGATGAAGATGAAGAAGTTTGGACCTTGTAAGATCTTGAAGAAGTTTAATAGTGGTAATGCTTATGAAGTTGACTTACTTCATGACATGGATATATCTCCTATATTCAATGTTGCTATTTTATACAAATATCATGAGTCAGATGATGAAGTGGATGTATCAAATGATTATCCTAAGAAGTGAATTTAAGAAGTTGAATAGATATTGGAGCAGAGAGTTGGCAAGAGCATAAGAGGAAAAGACTACTATGAGTATTTGGTAAATGGAAAAACAAACCTAGTACAAATGCTATGTAGATTTCTAATTCTAAGTTGGATTCAGCTTGGGTTGTGACATATCAATGATTCAAGAGAATCATTTTCTCCAACCCCAATTGTTTGATGCAGGAGCATCTTGGATTGTACTGCTATCCTACATGTTTTCAGTTTTCTTAGTTTCTACCAAGTTGCAATGTCTTGCATTGCTGAGTTCTTAGTTGTTGTTGAGCTTCTTGGTTGATGCTAAGTTCCTTTGGTTTTTGAGTTCCATTGCTTGCTGATTTCCTGAGGTTTTTGAGTTCCTATGGTTTCTGATCTTTTTTGGATGACGAGTGTCAGCATTTTGTGGAGTCTTTGATTATCGAGTTGTCTGTGGGTGATTTCTTATTGAGGCCAACCTTTGAATTTGAATTTTTTGTTAGGTATCTGTTATGAGCCAACTTGTGGCTTATCCTAGAATTTAATATGAGATTCTATTTTATTGTATTGTATCAGGCCGACTTGTTACCATGCATGTATTTAAGAAACCTAGGTTAGAGTCTTAAGTAAAAGAAGTGATAGAAGACACATAGAGGGCAAGCAAAATGAAAAGTTTTATTCATCAAAGATTATAATTGAGCTGATGTATGTGGCTATAATCCAAAAGGCCTTATAGTTGGACATGTAACTAATCTTTGGGTGAATCTATGAATGGAGGCATTTTCTTCCTCTATCTCTTGAGTTATTTGTATTTGTTGTTGTTTCCGCTGTGTTGACTCTCTGCAGGTGGATTGAATAGTTGGGTGTGCCATTGGACCTAGTTTTTCATCCCTCCCTACATCATTAGTAGTCATCTATTTGAGAGATTTGAGATGAGAGACCAATGACCATCTACAGATGTTGAGTTAGCATAGAATATGTCATCTATTTGATATATGTGTTAACACAATAGTGCTTCCTTGATGAGATAGGGATTTATCAAACCATTATGGGCCTCCATGAATTATGTGACGACACTCCATTCTTGAGTCTCAACATTGTACCTTTTCTAGTTCTGAGTAGTGACCTTGACTTAATGACATTGTGTTATCTACATCTTGTGATTGATTTGGGACCTTTGTACTATCCTCTAAGATTATAATTTTGATTGGCATATGTGTATTTTGTGTTTATGACCATGTTACTATCTCCATGAGCATAGTAGGGTGGGCCTAAGTGTTCCATGTGGTAGGGTTATATATTACACACACTCAACATATAGATTATATATCAATATATTCAAGATAAATATTTTGATCATTGAGTGCTAGATGTTATGCCTTACACCTAGTTCATTGATCTATATGCATTTGATGTTTATGCTCGTTAGATTAGTTTATTTTATTCTATTATGGTTTTTATTATGTGATTATGGCCTCAATTTCATGTATATGGTACTTTGTGGTGTGGAGAAAGAATTGTATTTTAGCAATATTTAGCTATCGACAAATCTACCTCATGATTGAATTGAGAAAATCCCTTTCACATTAGATCTCAGTTCATTTTATGTAATCCTTATGCAATGTAGTGCATATGTTGAACAAAGTAGCACATATAAACTATATTATGGGACATATGTTAGTTCTTTCGGCACATGTGAGAAACAATTTAGTATACATATTAACCAGTCTACCGTATAGTTAACCATAATGTAAAATTTGACCTCTATTTTAGCACATAGGTTTTAGTGCATATGTGGAAATGAGCACTTAGGATATATCTAAAAAGTAATTTTATATTTAGATACCCTTTATCCTCTAGATAGTTTTCAAGAATTCACAATCAATCTTTTATTTTGTATGATACACTTACAATCACTTTTCTTAATTTGTGCTTAAAATGAACCTTGTATTTGGATTGTTTTAAGGATGGTCTTGGCTCCTCAACCAAAAATAATTGAAAATGGTATGATCTTGACCAATAATGTTCATGGATAATTTTTCACTCTCGCATGGTGTTCAACATGACTTGATCATCCATACTTATCTTTTAGTTGTCTTGGAACCTTTGGATGTGATGTAGGTCTTCCACTTGTACACAATCCTTTGAGGATCATTGTCAATTGTAATTTCTTATTCTCATTGGTTATCATCATACTTGTAATTTATTTTATATCATTACCTTTTTTTAAAAATTGTTAAATGCATATTTTACCCTATGTTTTTGAGAGTTCATTGTCAAGGCATTATACAATATAAGTCCTTATAAAGAACACTCAAGATAACCTAGTAACGGGTCTTGAAAGGGACAAGTAAACATAGTAATAGAAATCTTGAGGGTCTAGATTTGAATAAATTATGATACATCAACTAAATGTATTATCATAGAATTTTATTTAACATTTGAGACTCATGTATTATTTTTAAATGTTAACCTCCTTAAGAAAACATTATTAGAATCTTAACAATTGGCATGAAAATAAATTTAAAGCCCAAATGATAAATCAAACATAAATAATGGAAAACCTTTTAGTTATACGGAATCAAGCCTTAAGTTGTGTTACATCCTGTCAAGCTTGAAATGACTTAAAGTCTAGGGTACTTTGAAAAAAAAGGGTTTAATGTCCTCATGCAAAAATGTGGGTATGACATAGTTTTAAATATTTGAGAGAAAAAATTTCTATATGAATAATAGTAGAAACTTCATGTTCTATGCATTTCATAAGAAAAATAAATCCACTAAGACCTGAAATTGGTCTGAGAAGATGTCTAGCATTGCATGTAACATTAACTTTGATAAATCCAATATTAAAAATGTAATTTCATATGGTATTCAAACTATTGGATGTGATATTATATTAAGTTTTGGTTGACATTTTTTTTGTAGTGCAAGCTAAAGTGGCATATATATGTCACATTATAGGGTTCTTTCACCCTAATTCAATAATTCTTCAAGCCATCAAGGAGTGATAGCTCCCTATTTGGAGAGATGTAATCCAAAATGCATTCTTCATTTGAAACCTTTTTTTTTTGACAAATCTAACTTCTTAAGGTGTTATCTAAATACAACTCAAGTTGAAATATTAGTACATATTTGTATCCAAAATGCCCCATTGTAGGGTTAATTTATCCTTAAAAAATTATTCTTCAAGCCTAGAAGGGATGAAAGCTCCCTATTTGGAAAGGTGTGACCCATCCAAAACACATTCTTCAATTTGGAATTTAAAAAAAAAAAATCTGACCTTTTAAGATGTTATCCAAACAACACTTAGGTTGAGATTCTAATACATCTTAAATTCATATGTATCTATTAAAGTATACTAAAATTAAGGTTCATATTAAAGGTTGATTTTTTTGTTTGTGATTGGATATAATTGAGGGTTTTTAGTTTTAGCTTTAGATACATGCAATTAAAGGGGGGAGATATTTTAATATTAAAAAAATCAACAAGAATGATGTCTAAAATGTTTGACTATTAGTGTTATTGGAAAAATAGAACAACAAATAGAGTTAGTCTCCAAGAGTTCTACAAGTGTTCATCCTTGCACCTATAAGCACAAAAGAAAAAGATAGAGTTCATGCCTACTCTTTCATTAGCTTTATATTTTAACTCATCCCATTTTCTTAATTCACCAACTTTGATCTTTTGGTTAACTTGATCATCATTTTGACTTGTTTCTCAACATCTTTGATATATTTTTCCTCATCTTCAACCCTTTTCAATCAAATAAAGATCATCTCATAATAAATTCAAACATTTTCAATGTCATCATCTTATCATTATCAGTCCTTTTAGGCATTATTATGTCCTTTAGTACATTATAAACATTCATCAGTTCATGTCATGTATCCTTGGCATGTCATCATTTTATCAATTTGATCCTTGGCATTATCATGTCCCTTAGTGCCCTACCATCATTTGTCATCAATTTGATCCTTGACATTGTTGAGTCCTTCAATGTCTAATCACGTCCTTACCTTATCAATTTAATAGCATTGACAGAGTCTATTGATGTTATTTCAATCAATCCTATCAATCAATTTTGATCAATCTTGTGACATTTGCAATGTTTGTTAAATGTCATATTTTGTCAATCCTTGTCATGTTTCCTTGACAAGTCATCATTTTGTGTTAATCAATCTAGCATCATTTATTTCATCAATTCGATCCTATTATACATCATTGCATTTATTTGCATTTTTTCATGACCCTTCAATAGGGTTATTTCTTGCATTTATTTTATCATTTGGGCAATCATTTTTATTGAATTTTCCTATAGTGATAAATAACCCATGATTTATTCCTATGTCTTTAATAATTTATAATTTATTTCATCTCATCTTATAAATTCATCCTCTTTTATTAATCATTACCAATTAATTAATATTTATTATTTAATTATTCTATTTTCACGAATTTGGAGATTATTTTGATTTCCAAAATTCTAATTTCTAATTTGTGAGAGATTTATGAGTTTTTAAATTAAAAAATCCCAACTCTTACACTTTCCTAGCCCTAATTGTGCTTCCACTTCCCATTTTCTAGTTTCCACTCTTACATCTTCCTCTTTCAAACTCTTTCTCTTTTCATTCCTTTTCGTACACCTTGACATTTATTTTCCACTTCTTCTACCAATTTTTTTTACATGTTTCTATGCACATATCTTACAATTTGTCATAATGTTCCATTTAATGACAAATTTTCTAATTTGAATCTTTTAATCATAGCAATTTTCCAATTTGTGTAATTTAATTATAAAAATTTCCAATTGCATATTATTCCTTCCAATTTTGCATGTTGGCTCTTAAATCCTATAAATTTTGAACCTCTTCACACTTGTTTTCATAATCACATTACTCATTATTTCTCACTATCTTTTCATCTTGTCATTTTTCATATCATTATTATCATCTTTCTATCATTTTGTATGTGCATCTTGTCAAGACCAAGAGCTGTCATGCCCAAAATATAGGGCAAAACACACAATTTTTTTATTTTTTATTTTTAAATTTAATAATTAAACCTAAATTCCCTAAGATGATAAGTTCAAAAATGATTTAAAACTAAATTACATTCAACATGGATACAAGGTCTCTGATCAAACTTTTAAAGCTACGACTCAGTTGAAAACCCCAAAAGGAATAGGTTGATAAACGTTCATTGCTAAATTAATTAATTAATTAATTAAAACAACTAGTTCAATTAGCTAAAGGACTTA
This sequence comes from Cupressus sempervirens, assembly GCA_028749045.1. NCBI lineage: Eukaryota > Viridiplantae > Streptophyta > Pinopsida > Cupressales > Cupressaceae > Cupressus > Cupressus sempervirens. Next base: position 547,029,988 of record CM053790.1, on the reverse strand, counting down.
ATATTTTATTAATTTTAAATACTCTCTTATTAATACATTCTTAGAATGATGGCAACCATAATTTACAATAATTTCAAGTCCTATTAACTTTATTCAATAACAACCTATTTAGGCAACAAGTAAATGAACAACTTAATCAATTGATCTGGATATTCAACTATTGTAAAACTAATTGTTCAAATAGTTTAGAAGAACACTTTAACTAAAATATCATCTTTCACTTAATTACATAACCTTTGTTTTAGTAACAATCAATTTAAGAACAATATAACCACTAACCTAAAAATGAACTAATTAATTATTCTCTTCAATTAACTTTGATTAATACAAAAATTTGACTCAACAACCACTAATTACAAGTATTATGCACTCTAAAATATTTCCTACACAAATCAATAGATCAATAACTAAATTAAAACAACCCGATATTCCAATCATAGAAATAATAATAAATTTTGTTTTTGTTTTATATGATTCATTATTGGAACAATTTAGCACTAAATTAAAATGATATTAACGTATAATAATAATAATAATAATCTAATTAAATTTTTTAACTCTACTTATACTAAAATCTAAGAATTATACAATACTAAAACACATTAAAAAGAAACTAAATTGAAAGAACATGCAAACTAATTTAATTACCCATGCTACCAATTTATATTTAAAGCAACTCTTAAATATACTAACCAAAACTAATTTAGTAACACTAAAACTAAATCCTAAATCCTAAATTTAATCTAAAACTAAATCCTAAATTTAATCTAACTAACCTATCACCCAATAACATAAAACTCTTAAATTAATGCTAACATTAAGTAATACTATAAACTATCTTACATAACAAAAATTAAAACAAATCACACTAACTTACATACTACCTAGCTAACCTACAACCTACTACCTTCCTACCTACCCACCCTGCCCACTTGGCTACTTGGCCACCCTGCCACCGCCACACTCCAATGAATCTTGGGTGGTCCCTAAGACACCTGAAGTAGACCCCAAGTCTACGCTGGCACAGTTCTTGCCCGCACCCCACCCCCACATTACATGCAAGTCTAAACTCCCTATTGTGAGCGCTTAGGAAGGAGAGGGGGGTGTTAGAAGTGGTTTGATTTAAAATTATATGAGTTGACTACTAAACCTTAAAATTTCCAACCACCCCACGTGGGGCCCTATCCCATCGGCTACGAAGGATGGAGGGTGATAGGGTGGGCGAGATAAGAAATTTTTTTTTTGAAAATTTGAAGGCATTAAGGCATCGCCCCCTGCATTCTAACTTATTCTGCCATGTTGCGTGGGTGAAGGCTACAATATTTATGGGGAAAGCAGGCTAACACAACATATATTTTTTTTTAGGATTGCTTGTGCCAAGCAAGGTGAGATTTAAATGCAAAAAATTTTTTTGTTGAGACTATGACATTTAGTAGTGCATTAGAACATAGATTTTTTTTTGCTATCTAATATATCTAATTTCTATTGCTTATATGATTTAACAAGGTCCTTTTTTTTTTTTTTGGAGAGGGGTGAAATTTTTTTGTCATGCCCCCTTTTTTTTTCTAAGTTTTTTTTTTTTGCAAGCTATGATTTTAGCGAAGGGTGTATATATTTTCTCCCAAGCACTTAGTCGGCACAAGGAGATTGAATCATTTGTATTTATCAACAATGTAAGATTATTTGTTTCCAATAATCACAATATAAATCAAATTGTCAACATGACATACTTTCTTCCTTAGCATAATTGAACTTGAAAATTTCATAATTGATCATCACCATTTAATCCACTTTTCCACACACATATACATGAATTGAAATAACATAAGATACAATGCAAGAAAGTTTCTCAATCTTTTCTCTCTATTAATCAAATTGGTTCAAGGCTCCATCGGAAAAGAACCAGTAAAAAAACTCAACATCCTTGCCAAATACATCAAAATTTAAATACATTTTTTACAAAATGTTACAATTCAAATGAATTCTCTTCTAGGTCTTTCACAAGAGATCCTTTCCAATATCTTCAATGCATCAAGGGAATCATGGGAAAAACAAGAACTGACCCAGAGGTAAAACAACATAATATGATGAATAATTCAAGCATGCATCCCCAACCTAGTTTTGCACAATAGGTTCAGCATTGAACCTGACTAAGGGGGGAGGTGGATTTTCTCAATAGGAGATGTCAATCACCATACCATAACATAGCCCTTTCGGGGCTAAACTCAAGAACTTTTGTTCTTCTACAAATGCTCTTTCAAGGCCAATACAACTAGGATTTTTATTCCTTCCCTTTCTTCAAGAATTCAAATTTTCAAACATGGTATGTGATGACAAGTAGGGGCCCATAACATCCTACCCTCTTTCCCTCTTCTCACCACGAGAGGAGACTCTACACTATTGAGGTCCAACTAAGGCCCTTCCCCCGTACATGGCCACTTATTCCCTATCCAAGGGTGAGTAATGCCAAAAAAATCTCCATGAAATCCCCTCAAAATTTCAAAGCAAAGCATAAGAATGACATCCGAGAACAAGTTAAGATCCCTCCCAACCAACCTCAACACAAATGCAAGCAATACAAGAACAACATAATGCCTTATGCATGAATCAAAGCATGAACAATATGAAGAACATGATCAAAAGAGTGAAGAACCCTACCTTCACAAAAAGTTATGGTAAAATGACAAGTTGAAAAGAGCTTTTCCTTAGTTTCCTTCAATCTCCCACTTCTCTCTAAAACTAGAGATTGAGTAACAACCCCAAAACTTCTCCAAAATGCATCTAAATATGATCCTAACTCCACTAGACTTTAGGTAACCCCAAGGTGGAGTTTGAGTCACCAACTCATGAAGGAGACAAATCAATTTTTGCAATCAACCAAAAGTAGGGTTTTTGAGTGACCTAAAAGTCAACCAAAGAGGCTAAGGGGGTGAAAAGTACTCCCAACCCATACCCTTACCCCTAGGGAACTTAAATTTAATATTTTTAGGCCTTAAAGACTAAATAGAAACCAAACAAAAGCTAGGAGAATGGTAAGACCCAATAAAAACCTTCAAGGAAAGACAATGCAAAATAGCACAAATTAGCAAGGGGTTCAATTATATCTTTCCATTAGATTTCCTAGCTAACTATTTTGCACACTCATTACACACATCAGTAGCTCAAGGAATGACATGCATATATGTAAATTACGTATTAGGAAAATCATGTAAATTAAAAACATCCATTTTTCTAATAATCAATTGTTCATCTCATTCTACTCATATTTTGACCATTAAAAAAAATTGCATTATCAAAGTGTTAGTTCTGCATTCATTTACTTCATCATTATACATGTTCATAAAGCATTAAATGATGAAATCAAATATCTGAAAGTAAAGCCTTACACATCATAAAATAGAATAATAATGTTCAGTGCATCAAATAGTGTCCCGACATATCGAGTCATGAGTATCAAAATAATAATGTATCAACTATGTTACGATGGGTCGGGGCAAGGCCTCACAAGAGCTACATCAACTTCAACATTATGGAGAAGAAAGGAGAGCATAGGAGCTACATTTGAAATGGGATTTTCTATTATTTAATCTCTTTTTATTTCAAATGGATTTTATGTTAAGATATATTTTTTTTCTTATTCTTTTATGAGATTAGTGATTCTCTCATTTATGCAAATTCTAACCCTTTTCCAGTCTTACATTTGGTGAACCCAATGTGAACATGCTTTACCAATGTCCTTTCTTTTTCTTGTGTGCTTTTAGGTGTAAGGATGGATGCTTGGAGTGCTCTTGGAGTCTAACTCTATTTCTTATTCAATTTCTTTGTTTTGAGAATCTAAAATTAACAAAAAAGTCACATAGATCTAATTAGGAGGTGAATGAACAACACATAATCTCATCTAGCTTAACTAGGAAGGAAAATAACAACAATTTTATTTATGCTTTCAAATTTTCCTTTCTTAATGGGTTTGATGAATAGATTTTTTGACATAGTATAATTAGGAGGATCAAAGAATTCTTGGTTTCGTTTATGAAAGGAACATATTCTTCTAAGTGTTTGATGTGTCTTATCACTTGTAATCTCAAAAGGCTATGCAAGCATATCCTCTCTTGTCACCTTTGTGGTACTTGGGTGAAGAGAAATTAGTGTAATCCTTTAAGTGTAGCATTTTTTTGTTACTAATAACCTCTTTGTAGCTTGTGGTAATCATGGGATGAAGATCATATCATATAACTACTAATGTATTTGATGTAGGATATTGTTTAAAGACCTTATGTTTTTTCCTTTAAAACCAATGTATCTTTGATTTATTATATTAGAAAATATTTGGTTTGGTACTTAAAATGAACTTTTACCATTCTTGGTGTGTCTGCAATGTCTAAAATCCCAAATGGTTATATGGACATATCCTCTCCCCTCATCTTTGTGGATCTTGGGTATAAGATAAATATGTGTAATTCTTTTAGATAATTCTTCCTTGGACCAAGGTATTTGATATTGGGTATGCCAGGGGATGACTTTGGAGTGGTAACAGACAAAAGCTAAGTCTCCACTCTAACTACTATATAAAGGCTCAGTTGTGGGTAATGCCCAATTGGGGGTATGGCTGAGTGATAGTGCTCCTCCAGTATGCTTAGAGGTGTGTCAAACCTTGGTTCTTAGGGATGGGAGACCTCTAGTGAGATTTTATCATCCACATACTAAGCATAATGTCCTATACTAAAATCTATGTTTTAGTGGCTAAAATCCTTCTATCTACTGGCTAAAGGGGTCATGCATGCTTGTGAAGACATCTCACACTTTCACAATCCATAGTAGAACAATAATCCATTGGGAAGTGATGACCCTTGGGAAGAAGATCTTGGTATGCCCAAGAAGTGAGTTCACTATAAGGGAGAGCCTATGATACTAAGATTCTAGGTTTCCTGCTCTAGATAAGCATGATTGAACTTTAGTTCAAGTGATAATTCAGTGGATACAATTATTTTAGTCTAGGTTGTGGTGTGTTTGTTCACTTTAACAACAACTATTCTTCTTTTATTATCTTGCATGAGTGTTTTCACATTAATCAAGATAATTTCCAAATCGATAAACTAGCACAAATATTTGTCAAAAAAAACTTTAAAACATTTCCAAAATAATATACATGTCAAACTTATCTAAAACCTTCAAAAAATTTGCAAACATATGCTTGTCAAACTTGTTTCCTTAGGATCATATGGCATGACTCTTAGAATTCATTTTTCATATCCATCTTGCATTTTGCATTATCATGCCCTTATCATAGTCATTGCAGAATTACCCTTTTTTGACTATCATATCCCTCATTTTAATCCCAACATTATCCTCATTTTTCACTTAGGATACCTTGCATTTTTCATACCCTAATCCTTATTTTATCATCCTAGTCCTCATTTTGATCCCATCATAACCTTCATTTTGCATCTAGATCCTTCCATAGTACTCATTTTGATCCTATCATTTTCCACCTAAGGCCTTTCATAGCCATCATTTTGATCCTATCATATCCCTCATTTTCAAGCTAGGACATTTGAACTTAGTTGAAAATCCAAACAAAATATGCCTCTTAGAGTATTCCCTTAATTGGATGAATAAAGAATCTTGACCTTGGTAATTTTATCATTTTCTTTGAGTCAAATATCATCTATGTCATGATGGGTTTTCCCTAGTCCTTTTATCAACTTTGTCCTTTTTTCTTTCTTGGTAAAGATCCAATATTCATCCTTGTAAGGTTAGACTCTTAGCCTTGCATTTTCAAAAGATTTTCCACAAAATTCAAACCTCATTTACCATGTCTTAGTTATCATAATCTGTTGAAAGGAGATTGTTGAAACCTATCATGGACCAATCATTTTTCTTTCATTGATGTCAAACTTGCTACTTGTTGGTGATACAATTGCTTACTTTGGTCTAAATGTTATCATTTGATTGATTGATGAAGAGGATGTGAAAAGAAAGGATAATAAGAGAACCTAGACAAAGGTTGAGTTGTGCATAAAAAGAGCACTAAGACCAAGCAAGACTTTGATGATATAGTGTATCATTTATCTACTTAAGGCTATAACAAAAGGATACTTGAGAAAAGACTAGAAGAAGCCTAAGAAAAGAAATATGTTTGTCAAGCCTAACCAAACAAATAGTGGAAGCTGAGTAATTTAGTTTAGGCTAAGCAGAAAGTTAGTTGAAGTCGAACAGTAAGTTTAGTATGTGCTAAGCAAAGAGAGATCTAGTAGGTCTCGAATGAAGAAATATTAGTATGTGTCGAGTGTTAGAAGATGGCAGTAGCAACTGAGTGAAACTTAGTGTAAGTTGAGCAACTCAGTGTTTATTGAGCATCAGAAAATAGTGTTTGTCAAGAAAACAACATGTTATTTCCAAGTGACAGTAACATGAGTTTGATCAAATATTTGATGAATTTGAGCTGAAAAAGTTGATTTCTTGAATAGTGTGAAGTGTGTGGAAGATAAATATAATGAGTTGGTGGCACAAAATTCAAGATAAACTATCTTGAGATGAATTCAAAGAGGATTGTAATGGAAGTTTCTAGGAGGAAAAAAATGGAAAGATGGGAAGATTCAATGAATCTGACCTAACCCTAAAATGGGTAATTGTGGTTAAGTGGAAAAAGAACTAAAACCTCTATATAAGGAGATAATAGGCTAGAAGCAATTTGTCATAGTGTAAACCTGAGATAGACAAGAAGTCTACGGTGTTGCTTCATATGGTGGCTAAATGAAAAAGTTTGTAGTTGGCATACTAAGAAAGAAGGCTTAAGGAGATGAAGGTTTGAAGGGTGAACAAGGTATTAGAGATTAAGAGGATGAATGTTGAGCAGCATGGAAAATTGAACAAGTGATCTATAATCTACAAGTGAGTTGTTTTAGTTATTAGATCAAGTCCTGATATTACTTTCTAACAACTGTATCAATCTAGATAAATCCTTCAGACTAAGGTTGACCTAACATTCATAAGTAAATCCTTTAATGGGGTGACATTCTAATGGATTGTTCTGAAGTCCTCTAATAAGGCTCACTCCTAACAGGGTGATTGAAATTATTTAATCAAGGTCATATTTAATAGTGTGCATTGTAACCTTGAATAGGGTTGGCTCCTCACAAGGATCACTTCAGAAGAGTGAAAATTGGTAGCATGTTAATGGTGGTTTTTCCCAAATTGGGTTTACATGTTAAATCCTTGTGTCAAAATGTGTGATTGATTTTGTGGTATTTCATGTTTACATTTCAGCAAAGTTATTTTGAACTAGGATAATAATATGCAAAAGTTTAAGATATTGAATGATTAATGCATGCATAAGTATAAGTTGAAGTACTAAAAAGTTTTATTTGTACATTTGGACCTTGGATAACTGAATCACACCACCACCCCCCTAGTTATTCTAAATATTCCAAAAATTGGTATCAGAGCATCAAGTGCTTGTGATGGAAAAAGTTTGAAGGTACTTAAAGCTAAAGATCAAAATGTACAGAAAGGAGGTGGCCGAGTTAAACAAGGAAAACTTTCCTGCATGGAAAAGTTTGATAAAATTAGATCTACGAGGACTTGGAGATTATGCATAGTCAACAATTACCATTGAACATGTTAATGCAGTTGGAGCCCCAACTAATGAACAATTGAAATAGAAGAAGGAATACAATTAGGAAATGTTAGAGATTGCATCTACCCTAAGATATTCAGATTTTGATGACATGAAAGTATGTGATTCTACTAAGAAGATGTGGGATGCCCTACATAAGATTTATGGAGGAGACAAGAATGTGATGAGAGCCAAAGTTGGAAGTCTTAGAGGAAAATTTGATGAAATGAGAATGCAAGAAGGTGAGACTATAGTCCACTATTGTGTAAGAATCAAAGATGTTGTTAATGCAATTTGAGATCTAATGGAGCTATTGAAGATGAAACTATGATCAAAAAAGTATTAAGAACCCTATTATTTATTTATGCTATTAGAGTCTCTGCTATACAAGAACTAAGGTGTACTCCTAGTATTAATCTGAACCTTGAAGGACTGGTTGGTAGAATCACTTCTTTTGAACTTTTAAATTTTGATAATTTCAAATCTAAGAATGTTGAATCTACTTTCAAAGCTAAGCTAGCACTAAAAGAACTTAAAGATAAGAAAAAGAAAAAAGGTCAAACATTCTACTAGTCATAGTGATACAAATGAGGAAGAGCTAGAAAAATTGGAAGCACTATTGGCTAGGAAATTTCATAGAGGCAAAGGAAAATACAAAGGTAAGTTACCCATCATATGTTTTAATTGTAATGAGGTTGGTCATATTGCAGCAAGATGTCTTGAAAAGTCAAACAACAAGAATGAAGACAAATACAAAGGTAGAAATGATGATAGTAACAAAGTCTATAATGACAGGGGAAAGAAAGCTTGTTACAAATTTGAAGAAGAATCCAATGATGAATTTGATGATAATGATGATGAAGTTGTCTACGTTGCTATGAAGCGTGATTCTGATGAAGAAGAGGCAATTGCATTGATATCTTATGTGAATAGAAGTGGCAGATGGATCATTGATAGTGGATGTTCACATCAAATGATTGGAGATAAAAGTACATTACCCTTGAGTATTACAATGGAAATAGTGTTAGATTTGGTAATGATGCACCCAATGTGATAAAAGGAAAAGGATCAATAAGATTGATAGAAAAGATCATGTGTGACAATGCTTACTATGTGGAAGGACTCAACAATAATATGTTGAGTGTGTCACAATTGAATGGTTCAGAATGCAACATTGAATTTGATAATAGGAAGGCTAAGATCAATGATGTTGAAGGAAAATTAATTGGAAGTGGAAACTAGACTAGAAGTAATCTATTCTATCTTGACATGAATGATGCTACTTATCTTGTTGTATAATTTGATGATGTGTGGCTATGGCACAAAAGGTTATGTCATGTAAATTCTGACAATTTGGCCAATATCAATAAGATGAAAAGAGTGAGAGGTTTACCAAAAATGAAGAACTTGATAATGTGATTTGCAAACAATGTCAGTTAGGCAAGATGAAAAAGTCTAGCTTCAAAAGGGAGACTCATACTTCAAAAGAAATTTTGAAATTAGTTCGTACTAATTTATGTGGACTGGCAAAGATACAAAGGTGACAAATACATTATCCTATTTGTTGATGATTTCTCTAGAATGATGATAGTAATATCTTTAAGAGAAAAATGTGAAGATTTTCAAGTGTTTGAGTGGTATCTAGAAAGATTTGAAAATGAAAATGGTAAAATCTTCAAATGTCTAAGATCTAAAAGAGGTGGAGAGTATATGTCAAATGATTTTGAAAATTTCTACAATGATAGAGAAATCAAAAGACAAATGTCTACACCTAGGACCCCTCCACAAAATGGGATTGCTGAAAGGAGGACTAGATCTATAATGGATTGTGCTAGAACATTAATGATGGAGAAGAATGTTACTTTCAAATATTGAAGAGAAGTTGTCAATACATCTGTGAAGGAAAACTTGAAATTATTTGGTATGGAGGATTCAAAACCAATTAGTAATCCTATGGTAATAGGACATAAAATATCCAAAACTAATGATTCCATTGAAGTAAATCAAACATTATACAAGACTATGATTGGAAAATTGCAATATCTAGTTCATAGCAGACCTAACATTGCACTAGCTATTGAGATTGTTGCAAGGTTTTCTACAAATCATAAGGAGAATCACTTAATGGTCATTAAAATGATTATGAGATACTTGAAAGATACAAAAGACTATGTTCTATACTACAAGAAGAATGACAAGTTTGAATTGAGTACCTATACAAATGTTGGTTGGGCTGGAAACATTGATGACAAAAAAAGTACAAGTGGAGGAGAATTTTTCTTAGGAAAAAGATTAGTCTCTTGGACTATCAAGAAAAAAAATTGTATTTCACAATCTACTTCTAAAGCTAAATATTTGGTTGCTACAGTGAATTGCACAAATTTGGTATGGATCAAACATTTACTTAAAGGAATGAAGGAAGAAACCACTGAACCTATGGTACTCTACTATGACAATACAAGTGCTATGAACATATCTAAGAATCCTATGATGCACACAAATACAAAGCACATTGTAATCAAGTATTATTACTTGAGAGAATTGGCTCACGATAAAGAAGTGAGAATGGAATATGTGAATAAGAAAGAACATATAGCTGATATATTCACAAAGGCTTTACCTAACGATGCACATGAATATCTTAGAGGTAAACTAGGGGTGATATCCCTATCCAAAGCTACTTAAGAAGTAAGAGTAGTTCCCTGCATCAACTAAATTGAATTACATATATTACAACTTGATACAATGGATCTTACTTTAGGACTCGCCTGAATTAAGGAAGGAGCTAAAAACAAAAGATTTACAATCACATGCAAGGTGAAAAAGGGAGAACCTAAATTGATTATATCTACATGTATAGATGACAAGTCTTTGGCATTATTGTCAAAGAGGGAGATATTAGAGAAATTAGGGAGATATCAAAGAGATTATACTAGAGAAGGAAGGAGAAATATTGTCAAAGAGGGACAAGACAATATGAGGGAGAAATTTGAGGAAGAGATTAGAGTATACAAAGGAAGGCACACATATTGATAGAGGGAGAGATTTCAATAAAAGGTATTAAATTTCTTTTTGGTATTGTTGTTGGTATTGGTTTTCCATCAATGTCAAATAGGGAGATTGTTGAAATGAAGAAGATTGATGAAACCTATCATGGAACAATCATTATTTTGTCACTGATGTCAAACTTGCTATTTTTTGGTGAGACAATTGCTTACTTTGGTCTGAATGCTATCATTTGATTGATTGATGAAGATGATTTGAAAAGAAAGGATAACTAGAGAACCTAGAGAAAGGTTGAATTATATGGTATATAAAAGGGCACTAAGACCAAGAAAGACTTTGATAATATAGTGTATTGTTTATCTACTTAAGGCTATAATGAAAGGATACTTAAGAAAAGACTAGAAGAATCCTAAGAAAATAAATGTGTCTTCCAAGCTTGATCAAGAAAATAGTGGAAGCTGATTTTTTTTTTTCAGGCCGAGTAGAAAGTTAGTTGAAGTCAGGGAGTAAGTTCAGTATGTACCAAGAAAAGAGAAATCTAGTAGGTTTCAAGTGAAGAAATCTTAGTATGTGTCAAGTGTCAAAAGATGGCAATAGTGACTAAGAAAAACTTAGTGTGTGTCGTGCAACCTAGTATTGATTGTGCATCAGAAGATAGTGTTTACCAAAAAAAAAGTCATGTTATTGCCAAGTGACAATAAAATGATTTTGATTGAAGATTTGATGAATTTGAGCCAACAAAGTTGATTTATTGAATTGTGTGAAGCATGTGGAAGATAAGTATGATGATTTGGTGGTAAAGAATTCAAGAGAAACCATTTCAAGATTAATTCAAAGAGGATTGTAAGGGAAGTTTCTAGGAGGAACAAAATGGAAAGATGGGAAGATTCAATGAATCTAACCTAACCCTAAAATGGACGATTGTGGTTAAGTGGAAGAAGATATAAATTCTCTTTATAAGAAGATAAAAAGCCAGAAGAAATTTGTCACACTGTGAACCTAAGATAGACAAGAAGTCTAGGGTGTTGCTTCATATGATGGTCGAATAAAAAAGTGTGTAGTTGGCATACTAAAAAAGAAAGATTAAGGAGATGAAGGATTGAAGGGTGAACAAGATATTAGAGATGAAGAGGATGAATGCCAAGTAGTATGGAGGACTAAACAATGATCTATAATCTACAAGTGAGTTGTTTTAGTTATCAGATCAAGTCTTGATATTACTTTCTAACAATTGTATCACTCTGGATAAATCCTTTGGACTAAGGTTGACCTAACAGTCATAAGTAAATCCTTTAACAAGGTGAAATTTTAATGGAATGTTCTAAAGTCCTCTAACAAGGCTCACTCCTAACAGGGTGATTGAAACCTTTTAATCAAGGTCACATTTAATAGTGTGCATTGCAACCTTTAACAGGGTTGGCTCCTCACAGGGCTCACTTCAAAAGAGTGAAAATTGATAGCATGTTACTAGTGTTTTTTCCCAAATTGGGTTTTCATGTTAAATCCATGTGTCAAAATGTGTGATTGATTTTGTGGTATTTCATGTTTACATATCTACAAATTTATTTTTACCGAGGACAACAATATGCAAAAGTTTAAGATATTGAATGATCAATGCATGCATAAGTATAAGTTGAAGTACTAAAATGTTTTATTTGTACATTTGGACCTTGGATAATTGATTCACCCCCTCCCTTCCCCCCCCAAATTATTCTAAACATTCTAACGTAATCCTCATCTTGTATAACTTTAGGTTGCATAAACTTGTCCTCATTTTGCATTATCCTAGTTTTCATAAACCATAGTTGCAAAAACCTTGGTTTGCACGTCATTTACTTAGCCCAGTAATCCAAAAACAATTTCATTTTACATTATCATTTCCAAGTCCAAAAAAATTGATATCAAAGTCCAAAAAAATTTCATATCAAAGTCCAAAAACATTGTCCAAACATCAAAAGCCTCCAAAGTCCAAGGAGCACTCTCCAACACAATTATTTTCCAAGTCCACAAATATTTCAAACTCGAAATTGTTTTGCATAGTCAACCTTCTACATAGTTCCATATTACACTTTGATGTTGCATGTCTTAAACATCATTAACCCCTTGCATACTTGCATACATACACCCTTGGTTTCATTGTTATAATTCAAAGTCCAATAAATCCAAAATATCATGTATGCACATGTCCTTAGTTTCATTTTCATAATCCAAAAGTTCAAAAATCCTAAAACATTTTGCACGCATACCCTTAGTGTGAATTGTTCATACTCTAGTATTCTAAAAAAATCCAAAATTATTTGTATTTGTATTCCATACCTTTGGAACCTTTGCATTGTCATACCCTAGTTTCATTTGCATCCCTTAACTTAAAAAGCCAAAAACTCTTTCATAGCTTAGTTTCATACATCCCTCATACTTAAAATTCATTTGCATACATCCCTAGATACCATGCCAATCCTTTCAAGGTCACAAATTTCCACAAGGAAACAAGGTCCATACCAAACCCTGCAAATTTCAAGTGATAAGAACCCACAAATATTATTTGACCCAAGACAAAACATACATTTGAAACAACAAGGCTTTGACCCAAAAATCATGAACATTTTAGAAACACCTTTTTGTTCCAACACAAGGTTATGAACCCAAAATGACATATACTTCACATGATATCACCTCTTTTGATCAAATGCAAATAATACCCTCAGCAACTTATGATCAATCACTTGAATCTCACATACTCTTTGTCAAAAATTTGCAAAGGAAAATAGACAATGAGTTTGAAAAGGTTCAAAAGAAAATGGAATCCATTATAAAATGAGGCTATGACATGGCTAAACTTTATAACTGTCCATTACAATTTTTTCATAATCTCACGTAAAATCTCTCACGGACACATCAAATATGCCAAAACTTATTGCACAACTCATGGAGGCAAAGGAAAACTTCAACCAAATACTTGTCAACCAAGACATTAAATATGATCAATCCAATCCCATTCCACTCAAATTGAGAGAATCTCCAACAACATTATAAGCTTTTGTGCAAAAAATTCAACCAACACCAAGTCCTAAAATAATTTAGCCTTCAACAACATTTAATCAACACTTTGTGTCCTCAAATCCAATAAGTCTCTCTCAAATAAGTACAAACAAAAACATATAATTGACTTTTTTACATCAAAAAAACATGATCAATAAGAATCCTTTTGAGGAATATTGTAAACCCAAATAAAATGCACCTCATGTAAATATCAATTCTACATTACCAACACAAGCAATCAAGCAAAAGAAATCCAAGTCATATACTCTTAAGAGTTGATATTTCAAAAGTTATTTGAAAAGGATGAGGATAATAATTCACCCATGTCTAGAAATGGATCATCCCAAAAGATTCACATGAATTCAATACATCTTTCCACTCAAGAAATGAACCTTCATCAAAAATTCATGTTTCCCTCTTGTCCTTCATCATCCAAAACTTCAAATGCGAATTTCCCTTCATCACCCTCAAGTTTCACTTCCAATGTTGAAAACCCTCAAGGTCTATCCATAGAAAAACTTCAATCTTTTCCCATCCTTGACATAAGTCCATTTTACGATTCACAAATGATGGATCCAATAACATTATATCCTCCATCTCCAAGAAGTCATATATTAGATAGTCCAACTCAAATTCTAGATCCATCATATCCAAACACTGATACCTTTTCAAACTTGCACACCTCATGTCAAGAGGATGATCTAAATATCATAGAAATGAGTCCTAAAATTAATCAAGATCAAGATACCAATAGTGACCAAGAACATCCAATCTTTGACCGATACCTCATTTCTGTTGAGCCTCACAATAACCCCATTATTCAAGATAATTTATTTCCCCTTGACCTTTCAATTCCTAAGAAAGATCAAGATCACCCTTCCATTTTCCCTAATGATCCAAATCCAAGTCAAGATAAAATTTTCCATTCACCCTATATCCTCTAAAAGATCCCATAATTCCTTCATGTCCACGACATGGTTGTATTATCCCTTCATATATCCACAAGGTTATCCTACCACTACTTCTATTCTATTAAAGGATCATGTTATTCCTCTTGAGTCCCCTAATGGAAATTCAATTGTGCAAGATGTTCACGAACCCCTTCCACTTCAAATGGGTTCCTCTAGTTCTATCAAGTCTATTCTAATTCATGGTCATGTTAGTTATTTCATATCATTAATACCTAAACATTGACTCACGTCTAGTAGTAAGTATCACCCTGATCAAAAGTATTATCAAGTCAAAGGGTCCAACATTAAAGAACAAAAAATGCCAAAACTCTTTCATGTCAACAATAATTATAAAGTTCATGACCTCATTCCCAAAGCTCACTTTTAAGGCATTGGTATCACTTCCAAAGCTATAGCCAAATGTATACCTCCTCCTTCACTCCTTCCATCCATTCTATATCCATATGTTCCTTCATCCACTAATTCACAATCCACTTATCCTTTCCCATATGCAAGTCAACAAAGACACACATCTTGGAAAACCTTAAAACCATCCATAATTCCTCCATATACTTACAATCGATCCATGAATTCTATTCCCTCTCCAAGTAATTTGGATGCCAAGCATAATGTGTTTAAGTCAATAAATTCACATATAGTCAAGGATCAACACATCCAGTCTAATCAATGTGTAAAAGAAAAGAAAAATATGTTCCAAAAAGAAAAAGAAACATAAAAAATGCCACAAAGGTCCATTAATAAAAAACATCAAAACAATATGGGTTTCTAAATCTCTTTTGCAAATAATAAAATCAAAGGACCCACAAAAAAAGGAAAAGTCAAAGTCCATGTGGATTCCCAAGAAGCTTCTTGAAGCACAAATTCCTAAAGAAAGATCAAGGCTAGCATCCAAAATTTCTATCCCTCCATCAAGAAGTCCTCCACCTTCTAAATCCATTTTGGGTCCTTGTATCCCAAAATCCATCTATTTTCCTCTATCAAATCCAAAATCTCATTTTCCTCCATCATTCCATCACCCTTCAAGGTGTGTGTCAATGTTGTTCTTGCATCCATTTACATCCACCAAACATCAATCCTTCTTAGACCCCCTCCATCCTCTTACATATTTTTCCTATCCTTTTATTGATCCTATCCAATCCCTATCTTAATTCACTTTCATCTCATATTTTCATACCCCTACCAACATCTCTGAGCCAATTATCATAGTCATGGTCCATTATTATATGCCTTTCAAGAAAATTGTTCAAAGAATAAGGAATTTGAGTCCTTCATCCATATCATGTCATATCTCCTTTATCTTTAAGAAAAAGAAAGAAAGAAAAAGTTGCCTTGATGAAAACCCAGCAAACAAACATCTTAGCACACAAAAAAGTAATAAAGCTCAAGGTCCATTAGTACCAATTGAACAAAAAAAGACTTAAAATTTTTATGTCCAACATTATCTCGCTGCTTAGTCTCTACTGTAGTCTGAATAACTATATTAACTAGTAGTTCATTGTCCTAATATAAAAAACTTGTTGAATGTCAACATTTAAAATGTAAAACAAATAAAACATTCAACACAAATTTGAAACTTGAATTTAACCTAGAAACCCAATTTGGGAAAAATCACCAGCAACATCTCATTGCTTTTTCACTCTTTCGAAGTGAGCCCTATTAGGAGCCAACCTTGTTAAAAGTTACAATACAAATTTTTAAATGTGACCTTGTTAAAGGATTTAATCACCTTGTTAGGAGTGGCCTTCTTAGAGGACTTTAGAACATCCCATCAAAATGTCACCCGATTAAAGGATTTATATAGACTGTTAAGTCCTTGAATGATTGTTAGGCCAACCTTTGATTAAAAGAGTTTCAATACAAACTATTTACAATGATTAGAAAGAAATAAAGTAGGCTTTGATCTATATGATTTCAACTCACTTTACAATTTTAGATCTTTGTTCAGTCCATGTGTTGAATCCTTGATACATCTTCCCTATCACCTTTGTCCTTGGTTTTCTTGGAAACCCTTCAATCAATCACCCTTCTCTTTACAACAAACTTAAGCCTTCTACTTAGATTTTCTTATCAACCTCATCAGCTTTGTTCCATCTCTCTGGAATTGTTTTAAACACTTGTAGCTTCTTTGCTTCCTTCTCTTCTATGCCTCACTGCCAAAGTTTGTATATGTGCCTCCTTAAATAGGTAATTCTAGTCCTTTAGCATTTCACATGATCACTGCATATCTTAAGGTTTGTATTCTAATCCAATAGATTCATTGTATCTATTTTTCATCCTTCTTTTCCATAAACTTCTCATCAAATTTCTTCATTAGGTATCTTACCTAGTCCTCTCCTTTAATTAAATTATCCAACGTGTGAATCCTTATCTTCAACACATTTTCCATATCCCAAGAAATTAACTAAGTCAGCTAGAAATCATAATTTCTCATACACATTCAAAATACTATCACTCAATTGATACTAAGTTCTAACACTTGATCATCATTGATTTACTTAGCTGCTATAGAGCTTCTAGCTTGACATCAATACTATTACTTAGCCAATACTAATACTCAATCAACATTGAATTTTCTCACCACTTACTATGGCTCAATTGACACTTGCATCACTCGACATGAACTTCAAGTTCCTTAATCTTCTATTGTATTCCTCAATCAAACTTAAGTCAACAATCAATTATCTTGTCAAAGTTTAACTAATCAAATGTCCAATGTAGCTTCCACTTGAGAACTCAACCTTTCCTCTAGGTGCTTTTATTATGAGAAACTTTTCAAATCCTCTTCATCAATCAAATAGATATGACATTTAGATCAGATAGGAACATGTATCATCAGAAGATTTGATATCAATGACAACATAACAATTATTTCAATTGTAGTTTCCAACAATCTCCCTCTTTGGAATTGATTGAAACACCTTAAATATAGTTTTTTTATGAATAAAATCTCCCTCTTTATTACCATGCAATCCAAAAGATTTTACTTCCATGAATGACTATTATCCTTAGTCTCATTTTGATTCTCATCCATGCAATTTTAGAAATTCCCTCTAAGATTTGATTTCAGACTTCCTCTTATATCTTGTATACATACTCTCCCTCTAACATTTTATACATCAATCTCTCCATCTTGTACATATTCTCCCCCTTGACATTCATTCTCTCCCTCTTTGGCAACAATGCCAAAGACACTACCTCTCTTGGCTTCATTTCTTCATACATCTTGGTTACATAGATATTGGCATGTCAAGGCTAAATTTTTTATTTGTGTATGACTACTCTATTATGCTCTTCTTCTTCTTTACTTCACTTGACTACCTTAGGAACCTCCTAAAGTAGAACTTTCTACATCAATGTGTAAGATATTTTGATTAGCACATTTGATGCATAGCACCATTTCTCCTTAAGTAGATTTGTTTAGGGGAATCACCCCTTGTTACCTCTAAGATATTCATGAACATCTTTAGGTAAGGATTTGGTGAATATGTCAGCAATTTGTTCTTTAGTGTGTACATATTCTAACTTCACTTCTTTGTCTTGAACTAATTCTCTCAAGTAGTGGTACTTGATAGAAATGTGCTTTGTTTTAGTGTGCAACACATGATTCTTTGATATGTTGATAGAACTTGTGTTCTCACAATAGATAACCACTCGATCTATAATGTCTTCCTTCATTCCTTTCAATAATTGCTTGACCCACATAAGGTTTGAATAGTTCACTATAGCTACCACATACTCAGCTTCAGTTGTTGATTGGGAAATACAATTTCATTTCTTACTTGTCCATGACACCAATCTCTTTCCTAGAAAGATTACACCTCCACTAGTGATTTTTCTATAATCAATATTTCCTACCAAATTAGAGTCATTGAATACCTTTAGTTAAAATCTATCACTCTTTTTGTAATACAATTCATAGTCTTTTATACCTTTCAAATATCTCAAAATCATTTTCACTATCATCATATGGATCTCCTTAAGATTTTCTAAAAATATAGAAACTACCCCAACATCTAATGCAATATCAGGCTACTATGAACAAAATATTTCAATTTTCCAATCATTGATCTATATAGTGTTTGGTTCACATCAGCAGATTCATTACTTTTAGATAACTTATGTCCTATGGACATAGATATTCTTACTGGTCTTGATTCTTCCATTCCAAAAAAATTTAGTATCTCCTTGATATATTTGCACTGAGTAATGAAAATACCAAATTTCATTTGATACACTTGCAAACCAAAGAATTTGATTTCACCAAACATTGACATTTCAAATTCCTTCTTCATTTTGTCAGCATATAATTTGTATAATGCTTCTTTTCCTCCAAATATAATGTCATCAACAAAGATTTCAGATAACATTACCTCATTGTTCTTACCAGTCTTCAAGTATAGATTATTGTTATCATTTTTTCTTTCAAAACCATTCTTCACTAATAAATTGTGTAGTCTTCTATACCATGTTGTTGGAGCTCATTTCAATCCATATAGAGCTTTGCGTAGTTTACATACCATGTTATTCTTCTATGGGTCCACAAATCCTTCAAGTTATTCTATGTACACTTCTTCCTCAAGTATACCATTCAGAAATGCAGATTTGACATCCATCTGATATACCTTAAAATTCTTATTGGATGAATATGCAAGAAGAGTTCTAACTCCTTCTAATCTTGCTACAAGAGAAAAAATTTCTCCATAGTCAACTCCTTCTTGAGCATATCCTTTGCATACTAGTCTAGCTTTATTCCTTGTAACTTCACCATTTTCATTTAACTTCTTCCTAAAAATTGACTTTGTTCCAATAACATTTTTGTCCTTTGGTCTAGGTACTAGGGTCCAAGTGTTGTTCTTCTCAATATGTTCAATTTCTTCATTCATTGTCTATATCAAATTCTCATTATCTAGAGCATATTCATTGATTTAGTCTCAAATTCACAAAGTAAACATGTCTCATTTCTAAGTATCTTCCTTTTCATAACACTAGATTGTGCATTTCCAATTTTTTTTTAGGATTATGATGTCTTCTTACGTACTTGGCTAGCATAGGTGGTCTCCTTTTTTTTTTTTTTTGATAGGTTATGTTAGTGTTTTTAAACTATCAAGCCTTCAAAATACTTGATACCAAGATGATAAAGAAAAATTTATTCTAAGGATTAGCTACTGTTGTCACTTAGGTTTGCACCCTTGTCCAGGGCCTATGCATGAGGACAACCTAGTGAAACATGGAAACAACCTCCAAGCTATGGGACTTGAACTGCGAGGTTGAGTCTCCGGAGAAGGCCGGCTTCCTCTTACTATCAGGGCACACCTAACTACTCTCGGAAGGAAAATGGGAAGAAGGAGATGCAGAAAACAACTCTACCCTACCTAAACTACGGAGGTGATGCACCAAAATAGAGTGTTCAGACCCATTTCTGCCCATATATGCAATATTGAACCAGAATAAAACTAAGGATATATACATACAGGCTTGTTTTGATCTAATAACCTCATGCAGATCAAGAAACAAACTGAATAACACAAGGAAAGAGGAATCTCACTTATATATTATCCAGTAGGCAAAATAGATACAGTATGCAAGTTATAGATCTCGACAATACACCAATGAGAGGCAAAAAGGGATGCACATACACATTAATGGCTGAAGGAGATAAAATAGAGAATCATTCAGTTTAAAGGCACAGGGAATGTTACACTGAGAGTTGCAGAGCAATATCAGAGAAATCAGAAAGAGTCAACCCCTTGGAAAAGATAACAAAATTGCCTTTATAGTTTAGGCATAACTGAGGAAAATGATTCTGCATTAACTGCTCAACTACTGCCATTGAACCCCAAAATATCTGATCAAAGATCACACTCGAGCATGGTTCTAAAGTACAAAATCAGATATTCGACTGAAGGAACGCCTTGAGTATACAAAAGTGGTGCCAATGAATGATCCTGACACAGTAGATGGATCGACTGAGACGGTGGAGTGCTTCCTTATGCCTTGCATTCATTTTTGCTAGGTTGGAATTGATCGCGAAGATCAGATCGCAAGATAACCTTGATCATCTTTGCTTCTTGGTTCATGAATCAACAGGGTTAAAGCAAGTCAAACAGGCTATACGAGCCAGCTGGGTCATGTGGGCCAATCACCTTTCTTCGTTCTGCCACCTGGGGAAGTCCTTTGTGGTTGACCTTCCATCATCGAACTAACCATGCCACCCTTACAGATATTAATATTAACTGTGACGATTACATTAACCACCAGCCATCGACCGTCCTTCCTAACTGGGCCAGTGAGACATGTGTCAACAAGGCGCTGTGTCGCCAACATAAACCTTGAGCAGCTTACCCATAGCGAGGTGGCGATGACCATCGATCGGCCTAGATCCGACGATCATGAAGACTCGTCATACTCCATGCTATCCTTACCCTGGGCCCATCATTTTTGGCGCCACCTCTGCAACTGCTGTCGTATCCAACCGACACCTAGCAACACCTCAGTGACCACACCCTGGCGAGACCTGGCCCCACTAACATGTGGTGAAAGGGCGCCATGTCGCTATGGTAAAGATCACACATCTTCACCATGGCGACATGGCGATAGTCGTTGATCTTCTCTAATCTAACGGTCATGAAGACCCACCTTCCTGCGACCTTCCCCCCTCATAATTCACTGGGCCTGTGGTACATGTGGCACCTCCCTGTTGGTCTGTCAGTCATTTAATCCCTACTGTGCTGGCAACATGAAATACGGTCCCACCAAGACACGTGGCACCTTGTCTCTATGTCGCCATTATAACCCTCACACAACTTCATCATAGCGAGATGGCGACGACCATTGATTGACCTTGATCTAACGGCGGAGAACTTGTGAGGCGCAAAAATATCATAAGGTTCAAAACTTAGGTAATTTGATATCTTCGTGGATATTAAAATATTAGCAATCGGGGAGGTGACCGTTGGGCGGGGTAACATTCAAATTTTGAAAATTGGTGGGGCAAACAAAATGTGGTAACATTCTGGTGACTCACAGGGGGCATGAGCCTACTCGATGCATGACCAGTGCTTGTAGACAATCCATTGGGCTATGGAGTCAAAAATGGGTCTGAAAGGTACAAATCTGAGAACTACAAAACCCTAACCCTTCTGCAAGGAAATCAAAACATTAAAAACCCTAGATTTGCCTCTGTAACTGAAACAAAACAAAACTTCCTCTACAACCCGAGACGTCTCAAAATTTTAGAAGCTGACAACTCAAAAAGAGAGCCTTGTGCACGCGCACTTCTTGAGAAGCAGGAAATAACAGAAAAGAAACTAGACTAACTATGTACATGGATTCACAATCTTCATTAGAAGCAAGCTTTAAGATAAATCCCATTGACTAGGATGGGCAGAGCTTCACCGTTGGGTCTACTCAGTTGGAATGCATTAGCCTGTTTGCAACTGGCAATTAGGCAAGGGCCACTCCACAATACATCAAACTTAGAATGTCTTCCTGGTTTCACTTTGTCTGAGTCCCACTTGAGGACTAAATCTCCTTCTCCAAAGGTTCTGGCCCTTGCCTTCTTATCAAAACTCCTTTTCATCTGTTGCTGATGCATCTCCAGGGCTTGCATGGCCTTGTTTCTCTTTTCTTCCAGTTCAATCAGCTCTGCCATTCTTACTGACATGGCATTATCTTCAATCAATTCGAGCTGATGAGCCAACTCCAAGGAAGGGAATTCTAGTAAAATTGGGAGTCTAGCCTCCCTACCATATACCAGCATAAAAGGTGAATTCCCAATAGATCTCTTGGGTGTTATCCTATCAGCCCACAGAGTAGTTCTTAATTTCTTATGCCAGACCCTTTGATTGTCTTCTATTGTCCTCTTCATGATTCTGATCAGATTCTTGTTGGAAGACTCAGCCAAACCATTGCCCTGAGGATAATAATTTGATGATGTGCTTAGGTAGATATTGTGATTCATTGCCCATGCAAAAATCTAGGTTCCAACAAAAGATTTAGCATTATCTAATATGATAGTAGAAGGAGCACCAAACCTAGACACAATCCCATAAAGGAATTCAACAACTGATGGTTCTATGGCATCCTTCAAGGCAACTACTTCTGTCCACCTAGTGAAATAATCAGTAGCAGCCAAAATCCATTTATGACCTACACTAGATGGATGATTAATAGGGCCTATAAAATCCAACCCCCACTAGGCAAAGGGCTGATCCACCTGAATAGGATGAAGGGGGAGAGCTGTAAGCCTTTGTTTGCCTAAAAAGAAAGCACATTTCTCACATTTCCTCACATACCTATAACAATCATGGAATAGAGATGGCCAATAATAACCAGCCCTCATGATCTTCATGGCAGTTTTTCTTGCAGAGAAGTGGTCACCATCAAGGCCATCATGAAGTTCTTTAATCATCCTTTCAGCCTGATCCTCTTCAATACATCTCAACAGGGTCCCATTAAAATCCCCCCTGAATAGGATACCACCAACTACAACATAGGGAATGGACTGCAATCTATATTGTCTTCTTTTAGCTCTGTCCAATCCTTGAGGGTATCCATCCCCTGATAAGAAGCTCTTCATATTATTTATCCAGCTCTTTGGGCCGTTAACATTTCCTTCCTCCTGTTGCTCTGTTAATACCATAGTAGCCTCTTCATCAGAATCCTGACCTAATAACATTTCTTTGCACAATCCTCTCCCTCTTACCAGCTTGGTAATCTGAATATCAACATCATATTCCATTACCCTAGTGATCCATCCAGCTCTCTTTTCACTGATATCCTTTCTTAACAGAAAATCTTTTACACTGGCATGGGGCACCAACAAATGGATCCTATTGTGGGATAAGAGGTGCTTGAATTTCTTCAAGGCTCTGATGACTACAAGGGCTTGCTTCTCAACAAAGCTATACTTATCTTCATATTCTTTGAGCCCTTCACTAAAGAAAGCTATGGGCTGCTCCTCATCCTTGCCATTTGTCTGAGTCAAGATAGCAGAGATACTTGACTCACCACCTAAAGTGTAGAGGATGAAATCTTTCTCAAAATTTGGGTTCATGAGAGTAGGGGTTAAGGCTATGGCTGTCTTGATCTCTTCAAAACTCTCCTTCCCCTCCTTGGTCCATGAGAAAACCATGTCTTTCTTAAGAATTGATGTAAGAGGTTTCACCATGGTAGCAAGATTAGGGATAAACCTTCTCACAAAGTTTATTCTACCAAGGAAACTTTGTAGCCCCTTCTTGTGTTTAGGAAGAGGAAGGGCAAGTATTGCCTTTGTTCTTTCTAGATCAATGGTCAAATTGTCCTTAGATACAATGTGTCCCAATAATTTTCCTTGGCTTGTAGCAAAGACACACTTGGCTAGGTTGAGGGAAACACCAAACTCTCTACATCTTAGAAATACCTGCCTTAGATGATCAAAATGATTTTCTACATCTTTTGAATATATAGTTATATCATCAAGGTATACTAAGACAAACTTATCAATTAATTTTTTGAAGGCCATCTCCATTGCCTTCTGAAATGTGGCACCTGCATTTGTTAGTCCAAATGGCATCTTGTAGTAAGCATAGGTGCCCTATTTAGTAGTAAATGTTGTTTTATGTCTATCAGATTCTTTAACCAACACTTGGTTGTAACCAGAGAATCCATCAAGAAAAGAGAATCTCCTTGATCCACTGACCTTGGATAGAATTTGCTCCATGGAAGGGAGAGGATGGTGATCTTTAAGAGAAGCCTGATTAAGATCCCTAAAGTCCACACACAATCTGATTTACCCATTCTTCTTCCTTACAGGGACAAGGTTAGCTACCCATGATGAGTGTTTGACAGGAAATATTATATTGGCCTCTATTAACTTGGATAATTCTTTTCTCATTAGGGGCTCAATCTTAGGATTCACTAGTCTCTGTTTTTGCCTTACTGGTTTGGCCTTATCAACTAGATCTATGGTATGCTAAAACAAACTAGGGTCAAACCCTTTTAAATCATCATATGTCCAAGAAAATACATCATTAAATTCTTGACATAGATGAATGAAATTTTCTTGCTCATTTTCAGAACATACATTCCCCATATTCAAAGATTTTCCATCAGCAATTATAACTGGGGCATAATCATCCTTTTCCGCAGCTAGGTTCATTCCTTTGCCTCTTGTTTGATCATCAAGATTAAAAACAATTTCCAAAGTAATAAGACCCTTGGGCAACTTGTTAGAACTAAGGTGAATGATCTGATCACCATACTGATCTTGCAACCTTGACTGGTTTCTATCTAAGAATTTTGCCTCATTTTGTAAGAAACTCACAATTTGCTCATCAGAGTCAAACTCTTGCCAATGAGTCTTGTTGTCAGGGATGGCAGGCCTCACTACCACCCTAATTTTTTTCTTCTTCTCCTCCTCAAGATTCCCTGGTACATCATAAGCTGCACCCACCACTGCAAGTCTATCAGCATGTTTATTTTCTTTCCTAGGAATACTCTGAATATTAAATGCATTGAAACCCTCAAGCAAATCCTAGACTCTGTGTTTGTAAGACTTGAGCAGGCCATTTTTGGTGATACTCTGGCCTCTCACCTAATTGACTACCAACTCACTATCTCCATATACTTTCAAGGCTTGAATCCCTCTCTTTTGGGCAAGTAGGAGAGCTTGAATCAAGGATTCATACTCGGCTACATTATTGGTGCAACTGAATTGGAGCCTAAAGGAGAAGTAGTATCTTATTTGTGTAGGAGAGACCAACATAACACCGACCCCTAATCCATTTCTATTCCTTGAGCCATCAAAGTACATACTCCATATTCCATTTATATCATCATAAGTCCCAACAAGATCAGGAACTTGAGCTTCTTTCTCTATTATGCAATATGTACTAAGGCCTGTCTCAAGAATTTCTAACATAGGTTCAAACTGATATGCATTTTCCCACTCATCTAAGAAGAAATTAGGAATCTTTGCTATGGAAGTGATAGGCTCATTTACTATGTCATTTTCATCCATCTCTAGAATAGGTCAATTCATATTGATGAAGTTGGGGGTGTAAGATTCAGTGTGATGAAGGGCTTGAGGTTCTGCTCTAATTGAGACATTGGCTCCATATCTGGTCTTAAATGACATATATGACCAATCAACAGATATGAATCCACCAATCTGAGTAGTGAAGTCTCTTGAAAGACAGATGGCAAAATAGGGCTTGACCTCAACAACAGATATATCTTGAATCACAGTGCAACCAGGGCATGCATGTAGCGCCATCTCCACATTCCTAAGGGTACCTATGGTTTTGATGGTACTACCATCTAGTTGTAACACATCCCTGACAATGGGCTCATATTTCATCCCTAAAGCATCAACAACACACCTAGGCATTACTGAGCTACTAGCCCCTGAATCTATCATGCAATTGTGGACTAATTTTCCTCCTATAATCAGGGAAACATAGAATGGAGGAGGTCTAACCCTTTTATTTGTCTCCACATCCCCTACTGGTTGTACTAGACTTGTGGCATTCTCCATGATAGATGGTTGACCCTTGAGTTCAATCTTCTCTAATTCTTGCTGCAGCATCCTCTTCTACATTGGTATGGTAGCAACAACATCCCACATAGAAATATTCAAATTGGTTTTCTTCATTTGCTCTACCACACTGAAAGGTGCATTAGGAACTTTGGTAGAAACTTTGGGAGCTACACTTATAAGAGGTTGAGGTGGGGCAACATAAGGATCACCTGCATCTTTCTTTCTTGGATCTTGTTTTTGCTGTTGTGAAGTATTTTCTTGTTCATTTGCTGCTTGTATATGAGGTGTAGCACTCGAAGTTGAGGCCTGCTTAGGAGAAGGGGGGCAACATGTTCCATAGCTCTCTTCCTGCTTCTTGTGCTATGAGCAATGGAATCCTGGTTTACATTACAATGCTCCCCAACCTGATGATTCATGAAAGAGAAATCATCACGTCCTTGAATATATGATGCCTCCTTGGAATGATCCTCCTTGTATGATTGCTTTGCCACAGGTTCTTGGACAGTTAGGGCCATATAAGATTCTTCCTTTTAGCACATGCAATAGGTATAAGAATAGTTGCAAGAAGGATAGAAATCTTGATCTTGGGCCAAGTTATTTTGAGGGACTATAGCTCTGTTCTAATTTGAGCTTGAAGCAGAAGCATGACTATTTTTCCTACCCTGATCAAAGGAGCTATTCCACTGATTAGGAAGCCTACCACCACTTGGAGCTTGATATTGCAGTTGGGGAGGCTTGCCACTTTGAGCTTGATGCCTTTCTAAGGCCACCACCTTGTTACTCATTTTTTGTATCATAGAGATACTATCCTCTAATCTCTTCCCCTGGTCCTTCAACTCCCTCCCCTGCTCTTGCAATTTTTTATCTAGGGTCTTCTCTCTTTTATCTGTATTCAGCACTAGACCTTGGAGCATTTCTTTGAGCTCATCTATCCCATTTGAGGATGTAGAAGCTCGAGGGACTGGAGTAAGGGTTTGTGATGTAGACATTGTAGGAAGAGGGGTCATTGCTGGTTGGTGATTGGGAACATTAGGAAAGAAAGGCATAGGAGGCCTTGGAGCCAATTTTCCTCCTTGTATTAGGATGTTCTCAGCTTTTATGGCTATCTCATAAGCATTAGGCAAGGTATCTCCTCCCATAGTTTGGATTGTAGTTGCAATATCACTGTTAAAAGCTCTAAGGTAATGCAAGAAGGCATTACCGGGGGTAGGTTTCACTGCAGTAGGTATTCTATCCCATGTCTTTTGAAATCTATAATTAAATTCAGTCACACATTCATAAGGGGCTCTATTTATTGTATTTAGCTGCTCTAATAGTGACAAATGGTCACTCTTATCCTCAAAATGTTTGCATAATCCTGCTCCTAATCCATCCCAATCAGTTATAGAACCATGAGCTAAGCCCCTATACCACTGTAATGCTTTTCCTTTTAAAGATGAGGCTAGAAGTCTGATAGCAACATCATCCTCTATAATACCATGAATATTACAGACATTAGCTACTTCTTAAATATGCTCTAAAGGGGAGATAGAAGTCTCACCAGTAAAATTAGGTATGCTTTTTAGTGCAGATACTGGTATATCATGTCTTTGGGCTAACAACAGAGGACTTCCACCATTAAAGGTGGCAAAAGCATGAACTCTTAGCTGTACCATGTAAACAAGTGTTCTATTGATGAGCATTGATGGCAATCTAGGCCGAGTTCGATTAGTAGGAGGAGTAGAGATGGACCTTACAGGTATATTAACTATTTTTCCACCCCTAACTGGTGATAATGAAATTCTAGTCCTCCTTCTTCTAGGATTTGAAAGGGAAAGCTCTTGATATTGAAATTTACCTCTAGAAGACGCCCTTATTTCAGCTCTGGGCATGAATCACTGCAACTTTGGCCTAGAACTAGATTTGTTGATGTTCAGAGTCGCTAAGTACTTTGAAGGACCAGCCTCTTGAAGGCTTGAATACTGAAGCCAGCACTACCTCTTCAGCATTAATCTCTGAAATTCTTCCTTCTTTGACACCAGTAGACTTTAAATCTTCAATAGGATTGTCCCACTGGGTGTGCCAAAAAAAATTTTCACTTAGGTTTGCACCCTTGTCCAGGGCCTATGCACAAGGAAAACCTAGTGAAACATGGAAACAACCTCCAAGCTGTGGGACTTGAACTGCGAGGTTGAGTCTCCAGAGAAGGCCGGCTTCCTCTTACTATCAGGGTGCACCTAACTACTCTCGAAAGGAAAAGGGGAAGAAGGAGGTGTAGAAAACAACTCTACCCTACCTAAACTATGGAGGTGATGCACCAAAATAGAGTGTTCAGACCCATTTCTGCCTATATATGCACTATTGAACCAGAATGAAACTAAGGATATATACATACAGGCTTGTTTTGATCTAATAACCTCATGCAGATCAAGAAATAAACCGAATAACACAAGGAAAGAGGAATCTCACTTATATATTATCCAGTAGGCAAAATAGATATAGTATGCAGGTTACAGATCTCGACAATACACCAATGAGAGGCAAAAAGGGATGCACATACACATTAATGGTTGAAGGAGATAAAATAGAGAATCATTCAGTTCAAAGGCACAAGGAATGTTACACTGAGAGTTGCAGAGCAATATCAGAGAAATCAGAAAGAGTCGACCCCTTGGAAAAGATTACAAAATTGCCTTTATAGTTCAGGCATAACTGAGGAAAATGATTCTGCATTAACTGCTCAACTACTGCCATTGAACCCCAAAATATCTGATCAAAGATCACACTCGAGCATGGTTTTGAAGTACAAAATTAGATATTCGACTGAAGGAACGCCTCAAGTAGACAGAAGCAGTGCCAATGAATGATCCTGACACAGTAGATGGATCGACTGAGATGGTGGAGTGTTTCCTTATGCCTTGCATTCATTTTTGGTAGGTCGGAATTGATCGCGAAGATCAGATTGCAAGATAACCTTGATCATCTTTGCTTCCTAGTTCATGAATCAACAAGGTTGAAGCAAGTCAAACAGGCTATACGAGCCAGCTGGGTCATGCGAGCCAATCACCTTTCTTCATTCTGCCACCTGGGGAAGTCCTTTGTGGTTGACCTTCCATCATCAAACTAACCGCACCACCCTTACAGATATTAATATTAACTATGATGATTACATTAACCGCCAGCCACCGACCGTCCTTCCTGACCGGGCCGGTGAGACACGTGTCAACAAGGCATTGTGTCGCCAACATAAATCTTGAGTTGCTTACCCATAGCGAGGTGGCAACGACCATCGATCGGCCTAGATCCGATGATCGTGAAGACTCGTCATACTCCATGCTGTCCTTACCCCGGGCCCATCATTTTTCGTGCCACCTCTGCAACTGCTGTCGTATCCAACCGACACCTGACAACACCTCAGCGACCACACCCTGGCGAGACCTGGCCCCACTGACACATGGTGAAAGGGCACCATGTCACTATGGTAAAGATCGCACATCTTCACCATGGCGACATGGCGATAGTCGTTGATCTTCTCTAATCTAACGGTCACGAAGACCCACCTTCTTGCGACCTTCCCCCCTTGTAATTCACTGGGCCCGCGGTACATGTGGCACCTCCCTGTTGGTCCGTCAGTCATTTAATCCCTACTACAGTGGCAGCATGAAGTATGGTCCCACCAGGATAGTTGGCACCCTGTCGCTATGTCACCATCGTAACCCTCACACAACTTCATCATAGTGAGATGGCGATGACCATTGATCGGCCTTGATCTGACGGCGGAGAACTTGCGAGGCGCAAAAATATCATAAGGTTCAAAACTTAGGTAATTTGATATCTTCGTGGGTATTAAAATATTAGTAATCGGGGAGGTGACCGTTGGGTGGGGTAACATTCAAATTTTGAAAATTGGCAAGGCAAACAAAATGTGGTAACAACTACTTCCTATGTTCAACTAATAGATTCTCAAATCTGGACCCAACTTCAACAAAATCACATGGATTTTCTACTCTTTAGGCTTTGCAAAGCCAAGGCGGGTGCACCTAAGAGATAAAATGATTCAAAACTTGATACTATCTTCACACTCCATTCATCTATTGATATTCTATTACCATACTCATCCCTTGTAGTAGATGTTTGTTCATAATTCTTCTTAGATTTACATGTAATTTTAGGCAATAGTAGCTAACTAAAACACAAAGACTAAATGCAATCAAGTTTTGACCAGCTATGATACTCTTCATACATTTAAAGTAAGATTGATTTTGATTTAAAGATTTTTCTTGATTCTTATACATGATCTCTTCATATGCATACTTAAATAATTGACCAATGCCTCATCCATTGAGATTTAGAGTCTATCCAATCTCTTGTCCTAATTGATTGCATTACTATCAATATTATTAGCAATTTTCCCTAAAACTCATTCTTATGCATAAACTTCTTACTTCTTGGAAATCCTATCATATCATTGAAGCATTTACTTAACTCATTTAATTAAAAGAAATAGTGAATTAACATACAACCTATCCTAGTTGCATTAAATTGAACAAGCTTTGCCCATACAACCTCAAGATAACCAGTCAATAACAATGGAGACAAGATTCGGAGAAAACATGTATGATGATAGTTCATCTTTAAATTAATTCTCTTTGAAATTTTATATAACATTGGGATAATACTCAAAACAACTCAAGATAGGACAACATGATCTTTGAATGTTAGTGTATTTTTTGACTTGCGGAGAAATACATCATAAAATTTGCATCAAGAAAATTGGGCTGAATAAAACTAACAAAAACTAAAAATTTCACAATAGTTTGGACCCCCTCTCTGGCCTTGGAATCTCATTTATATAGTATGAGATGCAACAAGCTTTAGGCTTGGAGAGTATTGACAATTTTCCTTAAGAAAGAAAGAAATTTATAAAGTTACTATCACAAAAGATATAAATTGGTGCAATAGAATGATTTATATCATGGATATTCATTTGTGGGGCCATTTCTATTGCAGTTTTTTTGTTTCCAAGGAATTTTGTGACTGGGACTGATCATGATGCTTGTGATGGATCTATTACTAATACTAGAAAACTAAGCTTAACCTGAGGTTCTCCATCAAAGTCATCGTGTATTGAAAAACTAAAAGTCACACTTGATTCTCCTACTACCAAGTTATTAGTTTGGACCTCTATGCTTGTTACTATAGTTGATTGTTGATCTTTGTCTTCTTTTACTTTAACTGATGTATCAGTTGTTTACAACTCATCTTGGTACACCTCATCTTCATCAGTTTCACCAAGCACCAACTATTTTGAATGTACAAACTCTTCCATCCACTTGTTAAAAAATTGTGTCATCTGGCCAATCAAAACTCAATACCTGACATTGCTTCTTCAAAACAGAATATCCTATCTTATTAATTTCAACAAATTCTTCTCTAATAGAATCATAGAATATTTGAACTCTGACAACTTCCTCAGTTGTTTTTGCCCACAATGCATGCCCCTCTTCATTTATAACCTTATTAACTCTAAGGCATAATGAATCACCTAATTGTTTGGCCCATTCCTCCTTATCTTTTAATTTTTCTATTTTTTTGAGTGCATGGGAGAAATTTTCAAAATTTTCAGCAAGATACTTTGAAAAACATATTATAATCCTTTTTTGCACTACAACGCTCTTATCATCAAAATTAGATAGATCATTAG
Source organism: Cupressus sempervirens (assembly GCA_028749045.1). Lineage (NCBI taxonomy): Eukaryota > Viridiplantae > Streptophyta > Pinopsida > Cupressales > Cupressaceae > Cupressus > Cupressus sempervirens. The sequence goes on along the minus strand of CM053790.1, from coordinate 546,998,156 downwards.
TTATGTCAAAGGTTTTTTCTATCTGCTCACAAGACAGACTAATGACTAAAACACACAAAAGGGTGACATCCTTATCCCTACTACCCCATTTATTCATAATGGGCTTCAAATTATCCTCACCACTTTTTATCTCATTCCACTTATCAATTATTTTCACCAATTATGCATAGAATGTGGGCCAATCAATCTTATCTACTAGGCATAAGATTGTTTTTTTGATTTTGTCCTTATATAGGTCATTTAACTCCACATGTAATGCCAAAAGTTTACTCTTCTCTTCTTCAAACTCCTTGGTTGTATAAAATTATGGTCTTTGTGAAGTATCTGGTAGCTCTACAAGGGGAGTTGACTTAAACAGCTCAACTAGAAAATGAGGATAAGAAATCCTAGGTTGGCTAGACTCTCCCACCTTTCTCCTCTAACTAATGTATTTTATTTCCTCTCTCCTCATATGCTTTCAACATCTCTTCAAATTTAGCATTGAGCTCCAAGAATTTTTTTTGTCTTTCATAGAAATAACAACTCCAAATTCCACCATTTCTTTGGTCATTTTGGATACCCTTTCGCTATCCACCTCTTCTTCTCTTTAGACCCTGAGGCTGCCTGTATGCTCAGCATTTGAAACTTCTTGTATCTTGAACTTATCTTTTTTCTCAATAGACCATATCACCAATGCATGGTGATCATCACTATATTTCAATCCTTTATGTGCCTGCAAGACCTCTTCCTCAGTTTTAAACTGAGCATCTTTTGCTTTTCTTACAACATCAAAAATGATGGCATTAGCAATGTCCCATTCAAGTAAAATCAAAATTCTTGAATCCTTCAATAATTTTGTTCCCCCTTCAGGGGTTACTTGTGCAAACTCTTCCATGAAATTGGCTTTGACTCCCTCTTCAATTTTAAAGTCCTTTTTACTAGGTTGCTCTGCTTTGATTAGTTTACATTTAGCCTCAAAATTATCAATATTTCTCCTCCATAAGAATTGAGCAAATGCTCTAGACTTTACAAAACCCTCATCATCAATAAATTTTAAATAAGCCTATGCTATTACAAGATCTATTTCCTTACCTCTAGAATCTCCCATAGTGAGAGCTAGTGTTGGCATAGGAGGTTCTTCAGGTGCTCCTTCTTCTATATCTATAGTTGTAAAAATTATATCCCTCTCCCCTCCTATTTTTCTTAGTTGTTCTCTCAAGGATATTTCATCATCTATCCTGAGTGGGGTCTAGGTAGGTGAATATTCTTCAACCCTAGAAGATGATCCTTGCTCCAATTTTTGTCTCTTAGGTGCATGTGTAGTAGATGGGCTTTCAGAACTTGGTCTTTTATATGGAGGAACATATTGTACACTCCTAGCCACTATGTACCCAACTCTCTTCTACAATGTATACTACCCTAGGTTCAAAATCATCTTACTCACCAGTTTCTTATCCACCTCAATGGCCTTATCAGGGTATGCTTGTGTCAGAATTTCCCTTTTTTTATTCAAATTTTGCATAACCCTAGCAAAATTATCCATCAACATATCCACTTTCATACCCCAATATTTTCTATTAGCTAGGGGATCATAATTTGGCTCAAAATCATTTATAAAATCTAGGACCTTGTTGTATAATTTCCATTTTTCATTCCTAATCTCTTGTTCTTGTAATGAGAATTTATTTCTAGCTATGTCCTCTGGAAAGTATACCATTTTCTTATGAGCTTTAGCCTTTTTTCTTTCTCTGAAGAGGTCATAAAAATCCCTTTGAATCTATAAAATGGGCATGGGATTGAGCCATTTGATATTTGTCTAAAAATTTCTCCAAGTTCCTCCATCCCTTCTCGAGAAAAAAAAAGGTATGAACAATAGTAAGTTAGGGAAAGAAAGTACCTTTAGATTTTCCCAATAATTCGCTTTCTTCAACTAATCCTATCTATCATAAAAACTAAGCAATCCCTAATTTTAAGGGCACTTGATAAGGTGGCACATTTGGGTTTCCTAGAAAACCATAAACTCTAAAAATTGTAGACACTGCATATGGAATGATGTTTCCCCAATTGTGGCTCACCATCAACCCTTTTGCATGATCTTTTTCTCTAATCAACTCTAGTAGGGGTTGTGGTATTTTAGGGCTATCCCCTATTAACAACATTCTAAGCCTAGAAGCAAATCTGATGAAACTGGCATTAGTCACCCCCATGTCATATCTACACTCCATAATTGGATAGGGAGCTTTTCTCCATCTCTTTCTAGTTCCAACTTCATTTCCTTGGAGAAAAAGGTAACTCCTTTATACAAGAATATGTACATTAGCATGGAGTACCAACAAAAGGGCTTATCAACTTTGGCCTTTGCAATTCCTATTAATCTAGTATGAATCTCTTCTGCCAAGAGAGTAGCAAAGATTGAACTCATACCATACTAAAATGTTTGGGTGATGATGAAGACAATTGAGCCTGGGATGTGGTCCTACTCATCCATACCAAAGATTTTTCAGAGAGAAATGCAATGCCTATGCTCTAGGGTTGAAATATTTTTTGAACAAAGGCTCTAGAGTGTTTTGTGTAACTAGGGGCAATTATTCAATTTTGACAAAATGCTCTTGCAGTGGTCCTCCCCTTAGATATATTCTTTGTGCATCATACCTAGCCTGGAGGTCTTCCATGTCTATCTTTTCATGGATTGCATGGTTAGGTTTTAATTTAAATACTTCTCTGATCAATTCTAGTGAAACACTAAAAAGATTGTCACCAGCATGGTTCCTCACAATTCTGGTAATTGGATCATATTCCTTTGCCATCATTGCAAGGAAATCATCATCAAAGAAAACTCATGGGATAATCAATTTACCTATGTCAAATTACCATACATTATTCAAGGGGGTATCTAATCTTCTTTCTACAAACCATTTTTGGAAAATCCCTAATCCTCCAACAAACACTTTAGCATCCCTCAACCAATTTTATTTATCATAAAACCCTCACTGGTTGCTAACCTAGGGTTCTTCAGAATAAACTCTTTCCCCCTAGCAAGCTCATTCATGAATTGTGGCATTTTCTCTAAGAAATCATCATGCACAACTCTTTTCAAATAATCTACCTTCCCTAAAAATTCCCTTCATGCAAGCATGCTTGAAAGTTATTCTACTACAAAGATAACTTCTTGATTTTCTAGAAAGCCAAAAGACTCACCCGATTTCTTATTTTTCTCCTCTGAAAATCACTTAGAAGTATATTGAAACCCTTGGATAATTTTTCCTTTAGCTCTAAAAATCCTTTTTTTGAGAGAATTATACAACCTTACTGTTCAATAATGGAAAATCAAACTTCTTATTGCCAAATTACCTTTGCACAAAAAATCATTGATCAAAATTAATGTTTCAGCAATCATATTTTGTGTCATGCCATGAAATCTAAAATTCCACTGTCGATCTTCAAGAATCAAATGTTTTAGCTTGAAACTTAAAAGTCTACTTAACCCTTTATGAAACTAGCCATGCATCAACAAGATGCTTCCCCACATTTGTTAAAGTTTGTTCACTTTCATATTACAGGAAAGCACCAATCGTTGATCTTTATAAAATCAACGATCATGAAAACCCTTAGAATTTTCTAAGAATTCTTTCAATGTTTTTGGGCCCATTGATACAATCACCCTCTAGCTTAATGACCACACAGACCACTCAACCAATCAGTGTAAGCCATTTTAACATGCATTCCAACTCATCATGAATAAGCAACCTTTCGAGCAACTAGCTCCACTTGTCCACATGGAAACCAGGCACTTCCCTGCTTTCGTTAAACATCAGACACTTTCATAAAGTGATAATATACCCTCTATCAATCTTTAAATGATCAATGGTCCCATAAAATTTTCCTTATTCACAATCTAGTTAGCAGAAGCAACCAATGAAATAGCCCAAATTTTCCAACATGCATTGACAACCATCTGACAATTTTGAATCCATTCTGACACACCCAATTTTTTTGGCTCATTAATGAACTATCGTAACCAAAGGCTACATGTCATGTAGGTGCTTTCTTGCATTTTCTAAAGGTCAAGCAAGTCCATAATGCAAGAAAGTGCTCATCGTTGATCTTTCTAAGATCAACGGTTAGCAAATGTAAACCCTATAGTGGTTAAAAAACTTCGAAGAACCCTAAGGAATTAACAGAGGGTTAAAACCATGATTAAAACAAAGGTTAAAGAACAACATACATATTTCTTTAGGAAAGAAATTTAAATAAATATGGGAAAAGGTAAAATAAGACTTTTAAAAAGATAAGCTTCCCATGCAAATTTAAAACAATACTTCCCTAAGTTTTTGAAAACTAGGGTAAAATGGTAAGCGTTTTATGAAATTTTAATAATTTCATCTAGGGTTTCTTACACATCTTATCTTTAAAACATAAATCCATTAGTTCTTTCACTATGGAATGTAACAAAATTATGCAAGGTGAAAAACTAGGCCAACAAGTTCATCTTGAAAAATAATCTCAGGTTCATTATCTCTTTCTTTTTCAGGTTTAGGTTCTGATTCTACATGCTTGGCATTGTTTGTCTGTGATTGAACATCGTCTTCTTATTTCTCAACAACCTATTGTTGCACCTCGACACTCTTTGTCTACTGGGAAATTGTAGCTTTATTTTTTTTAACATTAGGAGTGTTGGGAGTAGCATCATCCACATATATGAATGTACTATAATCTTCAGGTTCTTTCTTACATTCAACATCATTTCTTTCTACAAACTCATCAACTTTCACATTTTCACTTTCAACAACTTTGTTAGTGTTAGAGTTCAAAAACTTATAAGCTTTACTCTTGGTGGAATATTTGGTAGAATATATAGTCCACCAATATAACTGAGGGCAGGGGGGTTGTGAATTATTTATCCAATTTATATCACAATTATCAACCTTATTAAACTTTAACCATATGAGCAATATAATCAGAAACCACAACAAGATACTTATGCACAATAACACCATATATGTTAACTAGGGAAACCCTTTATAAGAGGGAAAATCTCAATGAGGATGGTAACCACAAGATGATGTACTAATATAAATATTACTTGTTAGAGGATGGACCTTATTAGGAGTCAATAACAACATTTTGTACATATCGGTCCCTATTAGGAGACTTTGAATCCATGTTAGGAGATTCCAACCCCATTAGGAGTTGTGGAAGATAGCTGAACCCATTGCCCAATAACTTCAAGGGAAAGATCAATGAACTCATTTTCCAAATGATATATGTATTATTCCTTGAAGAATAATAGAAATGAATAGTATTACTCCTTCCTCTTTCTGTTCTATCAACCGTATTTCTTCTCCTTCTGATCTTATAATTAGATCACAAATCTCACATCCAATAATCCCTTGGATCACTTACTTGCATTTAGTAAACACTCTGCTCTTTTTCGCATTTTGCATACACTTCAATCTTACAATCATGTTATAAACAAGTAAAACATCTTTCTTTTATACCATATCTTCAAAATAATTCCTTGAGTCGGCCTTGAGGCTTTCCCAATTAATTATAATAAGATAATCAATTAATTTACAATTACAATAGCACTATCAGCTCAAAGTCTATATAGCTTCTCACACATGCAAAACTAGGGCTTGCACATCCATTGATATCATCATTAGAATGTCATAAGTCACTGGTTGACCATGCATTACCATATTATATCTTTGTTAGAAGATATAATGCAAACATTAGAAACCACTTCTCAGGTATTCTATCTCTATATTGCTCTCTATAAATTAGATATAACTTTTTTACTTTTTCTTCTTACATGTTTCACATAAAGCCATTTCATTAGGATACGGTGAAGAACATGTTCATGAATGTGCATCACAAGCCAATCAAGACATGGTCCATACAACTAAGATCTTTGTCTGCTACTATGTCAATCTTCACAAACATACTGCTATGTTGACATCAATCACAAAGATAGTCATGAATGCAACATGTCAATACTCTCCAATTCTTAGGATACTCCCCCAAAGGAATATCATCAACATTTATGCTAACAATATCCTAGGAATATATCTTCATTACTCTTTGCATCAAGTTTTTCATTCCTATTATCTTTAAATATGTAGCATTTTCTTCTAAATATTTTGAAATATTTCACATTAGAAGCATAACCATACCATAGTTCAAAAGATGTAGCATTTGTGCATTTCTTGACTTGTACTCTATTTAGGGTGTAGACAGTAGTACTGATAGCTTCTCTCTAATATTTTTGTGATACATTCTTCTCCATCATATATGTTCTAGCACAATCCATTATAGATATGTTTCTACTTTTGGCTATCCCATTCTGAGAAGGGGTCCTTGGTATTTACAACTGTATTTTAATTCCTTTTTCATTTTAGAATGTGTTGAAATCATTAGAAATGAGTTCACCACCTCTGTTAGATCTTAGACACTTTAGACTCTTCCTTGTTTCTTTTTGAACTCTGGCCATATACCACTTAAATAACTAAAAAATATTGGATTTAGCTTTGATAAAAATCACAGTCATCATCCTAAAGTAATCATCAACAAATAAAATGAAGTAATTATCTCCACAATAGCTTTGAACATTAATAGGTCCACATAGTTTACTATGAACCAATTCCAAAATATTACTAGATGTGAATGTTTTTCTCTTAAAACTAGACTTTGTCATTTTTCCCAATTGACATTGTTTACACATAGCATTGTTAGGCTTCTTTAGTATTGGAAACCCTATTATTTCATTTTACTAATGTTTACCAATTTGTCAAAGTTTACATGAGAGAATTATTTATTCCATAACCAAACATCTTATTGTTGTGAAAAAAAACATGTCTCGGTAGATAAATCTAGATAGAGCAAGTTACCTCTTGTCTGATCACCACTTCTAATCAGCTTTCCATCAACATCATATATCTTGGCCTTTCTGTGATGGAATTTGACTTTGTACCCTAATTTTTGTAACTATAAAACACTAAACAAATTATAGTTAAGTCCTTCAACCCACTAAACATTGCCACACTTGATTTTATTAGTTAATTGTGTTAGAAATAGGGATTAATGGGGGTGGGGAGGTGGGAGTGGGGAGGTGGGGGTGGGGTGAATCAATAATCTACAAAATTTAGTTTCCAAATGGATATTATTACTTAATTTAAACCATGCATAACCAAGCAATAAAGTAATGTTGAACAGTAACAATAACAATGCACAAAGATAACTCATAACACCATATTTTGTTAACTAGGGAAACCCTAGCCAAGGGAAAACCCTGGTGGGGATGATACCCACTAGATAATATACTAATATAGGTGTTCCTTGTTAGAGGATGGACCCTATTAGGAGTCAATGAGAAAATTTAGTATAAGGAGTCCTTGTTAGGAGACTTTGAATCCCTATTAGGAGTTGTAGTATAATGTATGCAAGATGAGCCAACTACCCAAACATGCAATTTTAACTACAAGAAGAGCTCACTTCTCAAATAAATAATTTATTGTTATTTTCCTTCCTTTTTTGATCTCTCATATTCAACTTGATCTTGGATCACCAGATAGTTCATACATAACTTCACATCTATCACTTTCACAAAAGTTCGCTCACTTCACAATACACCAAGATTGCACACAATAGCACACTTCTTATCGCAAGAAGTGCTTTGCATAATTACTATGACTTTACATAGAATATTTTTGGGTCAGCTAAGACCACAATTCACTTTTCCATGTTAGAGTAAACATCTAGGATGACAGCCCTAATTGGACAAGTAATTGTTTTGCAACCAAAACAATTTTTTCCTTCAATTCCACTGTCCTGCTTCATCAAAACATGATTAAGCCTATTTTGTACAGTCCATACAAACTTTTGAGGTTATACACATCATAACCAACATGTATAATATCTCCATGTAACCTCGTTTATCATAATATGATGGCTACAACATGTTATAAACAAAACAATACACTGTTGTAAACCAAATTCTATAGTTAGACAATTTTCTAATAACCAAATACTAAGTATCTTTATTTTCAAGGTTTCATGTCAACATGTACATCATGTGTTTCCATTAATGACAACAATTACATATCACTATTAGCTAATTTTCAACAATCTCCCCATTTGGCATTAATGGCAACAAAATAGGGAAAATTGGCTAAGTGACAAAAAAAAAACATAAATAACATATAAAAATTACATCTATTACAACTTGTTCAACTTTACATATATGCTCCCCCTTACAATATACTTCATACTTCACATTTTTGTTCTCATTGTATCTCTCCCAATAATGACATGTATACAATTTTCACATGAATCTCTCCCCCTTTGACATCAATGACGAAGGTCAAAATATCAAGATTTGGTCCAAAGACTCTCAAAACTGTTGTCTTTACTTTATGCTGAATCTTCATACAATCATCAAAAATAGTCTTCAAAATGTCCATACCTTTGTTTCATGTCTCTTTGGTGGCCTCTGTTGATGTGAGAATTGCACATAATGCATATGATGCAATCTCAACTGCATTGATATCTAAATACAAAAAGTTTGTAAATGTGTCCTTGGCCTTGACACATTCTTCTAGCTACTTTTCAAAAAATGATAACTTCAAAGAAATGGATTCTCTAAAATCATATGTTCTCTTCAATATCTGCTCACTCTGGAGTTCCAGTTTCCTTATATTGTTGTGAACACTAGCAACTTGACTCTCAATATCATCAACTTTGTTAAATGGGTGCTGGATTAGGCTAGATAAAACTTCTAATTCTTTCATCTTTGCCTCTATCTGACTATCCAAGTCTTTAGTTAGTTTGTATGATAAGGTACACTTAACATACAAAGCTTTCCCTTCCTACTAACATTTCCAAAGTTCTTTAATATATGTATCAAGATTCACTAAGTCGTTCTTGATGTTCTGGTAGATGGTGCTAAATAGATTAACATCATGGGAAATTTGAGCCTTCACCTCTGCAACATTCAACAAGTTTGTAAATTCTTCATTAAAAGACTTTAGCACTTCATGTACTCTCTATTCAAAATCTGACTCAGTATGTTGTACTATCAAAGTACTATGCAATCTGTTAGTCACTTCCATTAGTGTTCTCTGTAAACTCTTAACTATCTTATTCTTCTATAAAAATTTGGATAAGGATGAGATTGGATTAGTTTGATCATCATCATCAGTAGCCAAACTAGCAAGAGAGAGAAGAGTAGATGAACTAGATGGTTTAGTCTCATCCTTCCTCTGTTTCTTTGCTGCATCTTTAGTTTTCCTATCTTCCTCTTCTTTCCTTTCCTTTTCCTCTCTTTCTCTTTTCTCTTCAAATCTTTTCTTTTCTTCTTCTGCAATTCTTCTATTATCTTCATGTTCCTTTCTTTTTCTATCTACCTCAAGCAATTGTTGCTTGGCTTCGTCTATCTTTCTTTTCTTCCTCAATTTGTTTCAACTTATCCTCAACATCCTTAGTGTCTGGTACATTTGGTTTAGTTCCACCAAATGGATTGGTATTAAATGTTAAGAGTAATGTTGGTTTGATCAATATTCATGGTATCACCACTTATTGATACTTCCAAGGTTCTAGGAGCTGGAGGAGATGTTGCCTGTGACTCTGAAAACATCTGACTAATAGTTGTTGTTGTCTCCTTTCTTAATTTATCCTTCTCACCAACCATAAATAAGAATGGCCTCAACTTATTTATCAAGTATGGTGTGAGGTTATTCAACAATATTTTAATCTCATCTTCATCGTCAGTCTTGCAAATGGTCCTTAGCATAGACTTCCAAAGTTTGAGGTCTTCTTCTCTTGTAGGAGCCTTCTTCTCTATGAGTCTTTCATAGACTTTCTGGTTCACTACTCCTTTGATGTCCTTTATACTAAGATCATTTAGAATGATATGTCTCATAGTAGATATATCAATTCGATCCTTTTCAAAGTTATTACATAGATCATAAAATTTGTTCATCTGAACAAAGTTTCCCTCATTTTCAATAGTTGTGTTTATCTTCTCAATCTTTGACTTCCAAGGTGGTCAAGCTTTCCCTACTACTTGCTTAAGTGGAGTCACCTTTTTTGCTTGCTTAGATTCCTATTCCTCAACCTCTTCATCATCACTAGATTCAATTGTCATAAATGCTTTCTACATCTTGTTAGGTCCTGTAGCAATCTATTTGACTCTGTTAGCCTTTTTAGTCACTGCTTCAACTAATCTTTTTAACTTTCTCTTATGTTCACTAGGCTAAACATTAGATACTGCTGCATATGGAATGCTTTGTTGTGAAGTTGTCTTAGCAATTGAAACTAACAAGGGTTGTATGTTTAGTACACATTGTTTCATTGTCTGTCTCATGGCCTCAAATTCACTCTCTATCATTATGGCCTTAGATAATGTCTTCTTCATGATTGACTAAACCTTCTTGTGAGATGCCTTCTCCAAGGTTACTTGATGAACATGTTGTGTAATCTCATCAAATGTGCCAAATCTATATTCAGCTTTATCTCTATTTGAATTCAACAATAAATCAATGTATCCAACTACAACATCATCACTCAACTCATAGCTCAAGGGGTCCAAAAATATTTCTTGAGGATCCACTACTTGAATGTAAGTATGATCTATATCAACTAGAATACATATATCATCCTTGAATCTATCCACAATTACCGGTGAAATCCTAAATCTCTATTTCATCTTATTTTGGAATGTTTTCATTATTAAGTTTCCACTGTCCAATACTTTGTCTATAGGGTGCCTCTGCATACCTCTGTAATCTTTTCCATAGTGTATTTATCACTACTCATTATATCTATTACTGATAAGTAAGGGAATCTCTTTAGAACATGAAAGAATATGTGATTTATCAATGATTGGAATCTAAATACACCATTCTTTGTCCTCTTAATCTTTTCAAGATTGTCCAAAAGTTGCATCCTCAATATTTGACTCAAATTAACTTGCTCTTTCTCAAGACATATCTTATAAGTTTCATAAATAAATCTTACTACAAGTTTATCTATCTTAGAACTTGCACAAACTGAATAAGTAATAATTTTGATAAGAAATCTCACATCATCTTGTTTGATGGAGCTAATTACCATTGCTTTCCCATTGTATACCACCTTAGTGTAACTTTCCAGTTTCTTCTTAACCATCTTTTCACCTATAGGTAAACTACCTTGTAAGACTAGTTACCTCATGAATAAGGTCGATCAAGATGTCTACTACATTATCTTGCATCCACAATTTTGCATCATGTATCCTACTCAGTATAATTTGTGTCCATTCATCTGTATCTAGTTCATGGTAGAAATGATACTTAAACAAATCAAATTCCTTTAAATGTTCAAATCCAGGCTTCATAGTCATGTCAAGGTTAAAGACTAGTTCCATATCCTTGTTCATATATTCACTGTCAATTGACTCAAACTTGCAATTCAAATAGTTATCTATGTCTTCAAGGTAAATTACATTTTTCATAGTGATAGACAATGTAGAGTTAGGGTTTCCATCACTAGGTTTTATAGAAACTATCTTAAATTTAGGTCTATCCTTATTTTCAACACTGTGTACAACTAACATATCCATAATTTGTATCAATATGAACTTTTACCAAGAAAAATTGTGAAAAAATGATAAAATACCTCTTTCTGAAAATAGGGGTTGCTTCAAAATCGCTCTGACAAGTTGCTTCTGAATTATCTTCATTTAAAATTTGTTTGCAATGAAGTAAAATCAATTATGTACTCCATTTATGCATCAACTTGAACTTGAATTAATTGTGTACTTTGAAAACATGAAAAAGCTGTCAATTACATTTTGCAATCACATAACTACTCAAACTCATCTATCTGATCTTCAAATGTCACCTAAGGTTTACTATAGCCTCCTTCTATCATGACAATCATCCTCAAGACTTTGCATCATGAAATGTTTTGTAAAAAACTTACTTTCATCTTTTGTTGCAAAATTAGCCTTTACTATAATACCAGTAGCTCTAAATTTGATCATAACTTGTTTAGATGAGCTCCAAATCATGAGAAAGCTTAGGTACCATCAAAACACAACTGAATACACCTTTCCCCAACTTTTTACCTCTAATTTGGTCTCTAAGTGAAGTTCTCAAATACTGATGCTATGAACAAGCTTAATTCAACTTGATTGAATCAAACTCAACAACTGGATTCGTTCTTTCTATCTCATCATCACTTAAATTTTCTTTTGAGATTTTTGTTCCTTTCATGAAAGCTTTATTAAGTTCTTCTCAAAGTTCACTCATTATGTTTCTTTGTTCTTCATTGTTTCTGCTAGTTCTAAATTTCCTTTCCTGGTTCCTTCTATCATTCCTTCTATTCCCAAAGTTTCTTCCATTGTTCCTTGTATCTCTGAAGTTTCTATCCATTATGCGGTACTTTGTTGTGTGTCCAATGTTACTACATAACTGACATACAGGTTCTCTGCTTCTAGGATTTTGTTGATCATTAGGTGCATGACAATTTCAAGTAATGTGTCCTAAGTTGTTACACTTATAACACATGATTTTTATTTTGTTATCATAAAATCTTCTTTCTCTTGATGTCCTTTCATTAGATATTATTCTATTTGCAAGGTTAGTATTTCTAGACATTCTACTCTTTCTTCTATCATTATCATACTTAGGTTTCCTACAATCAATTGCATTATGACCCATACCATTACAATTCTAACAATAAAAGTCCTTAACATGATTAAATGACTTATTAGTACAATCTCTTTTCATATGGCCTATTTCATTACATAAAAAGAACTTACCTCTAAATTCATACCTGGTTGTCTTTGGAGTTTTTGCTTGCTTTGGTTCATCCAAGATTTCAACTTCTTTTTTTTGCTCAATTTCTTTAGGTTTCTCAAAAGATTGACTGGATTCAATCTTATCATCAGATTTTTCTTTTTCTTTTATATCTAATCTAATCTCAGGTTTCTTTGTAGACATGTTAATTAGATAACCAAGAATAGTCTTCTCATAAGAAGGTCTTTGTACAGACATAGAATTATCAAGCTTTTCTCTGCTAGAATAAAGGTTCTCAAGCTGTTGTTTGCATTGTGTTAGTTTGCCTTTCACAATTATATTTTACTTAAGGAGTTCTTCATGATCTTCTTTCAATGTTTCAAACTTAGATGTTTTCTTTTCCAGACTTGCTCTCAAATCTACATTTTTAGTCTTCAAATCAGATTCAACTTTTCTAGGATCATTTCTCAAAGTCAACTTCAAATTTTTAATCTTTAACTCATGCTTCAAGATCTTGTACTCTATCTTCAACTTTGAATAGTCATCATCATTAGTTCTAGGTTTAATAGATTTAGGCTTTGATTTTAGATGTTCAATCTTTTCCTTCAATTGACCAATGTATACTTTGGAGTGTTCATATCTGTCCTTCAGCTTATCTCTTTCTTTAGTAAGGAGATCAATTTGTTCAAGAGCTTCTTCAAGGGTTCTTCATCAATTGTTCCATATCCATAGGGATTTTACTTAAGGTGTTAAACCTCTTAAAAGTCACTATGCTCTAATACCAATTGTTATAAATAGGGATTACCACGGGGTGGGGGGTTTTGAATTATTAATCTACAAACATAACCAAGCAATAAAGTAATGCTAAATAGTAACAATAACAATGCACAAAGATAACTCATAATACTATATTTTCTTAACTAGAGAAACCTTAACCAAGGGAAAACTGTTGTGGGGATGATACCCACTAGATAATATAATGATATATATGTTTCATTTAGAGGATGGACCCTATTAGGAGTCAATGAGAAAATTTAGTATAAGGAATCCCTGTTAGGAGATTCCAAATCTGTTAGGAGTTGTAGTATAATGTATGCAAGATGAGTCCACTGCCCAAGCATGCAATTTCAACTACAAGAAGAGATCACTGCTCAAAAAAATAATTTACTATTATTTTCCTTCCTTGTCTAATCTTTGATCTTCATCTCAATCTCAGATCACTAGATAGTTCATACATAACTTCGCATATATTGCTTTTATAAAAGTTTGCTCACTTCCCAATACACCAAGATTGCACACAATAGCACACTTCATATCACAAGAAGTTCTTTGCATAAATACCTTGCCTTTACATAAAATACTGATGGGTTGGCTAAGACCAAAATTCACATTTTCAAGTTAGAGTAAACATCTAGGATGTCGGCCCTAATTGGACAAGTAATTGTTTTGCAATCAAAACAATTATTTCCTTCAATTTTGTTGTCTTGCTTCATCAAAACACAATTAACTTTTTTTCGTATAGTTTGTACCAACTTTTGAGGTTATATACATCATCACCATTATGTATACTATCTCCATGTAATTTTTATTGTCATAATATGACGTCTACAACATGTTATAAACAAAACAATACATTGTTGTAAACCAAATTCTATACTTAGACAATTTTTTGATAACCAAATACTAAGTATCTTTATATATGACGTTTCATGTCAATATGTACATCATTTTTTGCCATTAATGACAATAATTACATATCACTATTAGCCAATTGTCAACAAATTGAATAGTCTCTTTACCTTTTACAATACATGGAATATCATACTAAATTTAACACAACCACCCTTGTATGGTCTAATGTCTACAAAAATAATTTCTATCATCAATCATGTGATTAGAGAAACCACTATCAATTATCCATCTATCACTTCTATTCACATAAGAAATTAAAGTAGTTTTCTCATCTTCATCAAAATCTTCTTTCATAGCAACATAGACAACTTCATCATCATTACTTTCAAGTTTAGTGTCAATTTATTCTTCAGCAATATATCAAGATTTCTTACATTTGTCATCCTTGTTCTTCTTGTAGTCTTGGTCATCTCTCCTTCCTTTATGCTTTATTTCCTTTCTCTCATCCTTATCTTCTTTTTTAGGACATCTTGCAATAATATGACCAACCTTGTTGTATGAAAAACAAAATATAAGTAATTTACCTTTGTATTTTCCTCTACCTCTTCCAAATATTTTTCCAATAAGTGTTTCAAGTTCATCAAGCTCATCATTAGAAGAGTCATTGTCACTCTTCACATGTTTGCATTTCCTTTTGCTAAGAACCAATTGTGACTTAAAAGAATGTTCAATGGTAGCAGGCTTGTAGTTATCAAAATTAGACATCCCAAAAGCAATAAGTCTACCAATTACACCTTCCAAAGTCAAATTGTTACCTAGAATGCACCTTAGTTATTATATTACAGAAACTTGAATGACATGTATAGGAAGTAGAGTTCTCAATACCTTTCTTATCACTATTTCATCTTCAATCTTTCCATTTGCACCTTGAATAGCATTGATAACCTCCTTGATTCTTGTACAATACTGCACTATGTTCTCACATTTTGTTAGTCTCATTTCATCAAATTTACCTCTTAGGATCTCGGATTTGGCTCTTAAGACATTTTCATCTCCTCCATTTATGGTCTTCAATTTATCCCACATTTTTTCACTATCACAACCTTTTATGTCATCAAACTCAACATAGCTTAGGGATGAAGAAATCTCCAACATTTCGGAACAATTTTTTATCTTCACATATTCATTATCCAAAAAGTTTATTGTAACATCACTAATACTAGATATATGAAGCCTCATCAACATTTTCCATTCAGGAAAGTTCTCCTTTTTTAGCTTTGGTACCTCCCTTTTGTGAGTCATGATCTTTAGCTTTGAGTCCCTTCAAACTTCTCTTTATAAGCACTAGAGCTCTAATACCAATTTTCTAGAATGTTTAGAATAACTGAGAGAAAGAGGGGAGGTGGGGGGGGGGTGTGGGGGTTGAATCAGTTACTCAAAGTTCATTAGTACCAACTGAACAAATAAAAAAGTTAAAACATTTTCTGTCCAACATTATCCCATTTCTTGGTCTCAATTGTAGTTTGAATAACGATATTAACTAGTAGTTCACTATCCTAATATAATAGATTCTCTGAATGTAAACATTTGAGATTTCAAACACCATAAAACATTCAGCACAAGTTTGATACTAAGATTTAACGTGGAAACCCAATTTGGGAAAAACCACCAGCAACATCTCACCACTTTTTTACTCTTTCAAAGTGAGCCCTATTAGGAGACAACCCTATTAACAGTTACAATACATATTGTTAAATGTGACCTTGTTAAAGGATTTAATCACCCTATTAGGAGTGGCCTTGTCAAAGGACTTTAGAAATATTCCATCAGAATGTCACCTAGTTAAAGGATTTATATAGATGATTAAGTCCTTCAATGATTGTTAGGTCAACCTTTGATTAAAAGGAATTCAATACAAACTATTTACAATGATTAGAAAGAAAACAATAGGGTTTAATTTGTATGATTACAACTCATTGTGCAATTTAAAATCTTTGTTCAATTCATGTGTTGAATCCTTTATAAGTATTCCTTGTCACCTCTATCCTTGATTTGCTTGGCAACCCTTCAAGAAATCACCCTTCTCTTCACAACAAACTTGAGCCTTCTGCTTAGATTTTCTTATCAACCTCAGCAACTTCATTCCATCTCTTTGGAATTCTTTCAAACACTCATAGCTTCTCTACTTCCTTCTCTTCTACATCTCACTACCAAATTTTTCCTCTACACCTCCTTAAATAGGTAATTTGAGTCCTTTTCCATTTCACACAATCATTGTAGATCTTAGGGTTTGTGATCTAATCGATCAGATTCATTGTATGTCTTCATCATCTCTCTTTTCTAGAAAATTCTCATTGAATTCACTCATTATGTACATTACCTAATCCTCTCCTTTAATTAAATGATCCAACACATCAATCCTTATCTTCAACACACTTTCTATATCCTAGGAAATCAACTAAGTTGGTTGGAAATCATGATTTCTCATACGCATTCAAAATACTATCACTCAGTCATCACTGATTTACTAAGCCGCTATAGAGCTTCTAGCTCAACATAAATATTGTTACTTAAGGTCAATAATTACACTTGGTCAACACTAAATTTTCTCAACACTTACTATGGCTCAGCTGACACTAGCATCACTCAACATGAACTTCGAGTTCCTTAATCTTCTGCTATATTCATCTTTCAAGCTTAAGTAAATAATCAAATTATCTTGTCAAAGTATAACTAATCAAATTCCAATGTAGTTTCCATTTCATAACTCAACCTTTCCTCTAGGTGTTTTTTTTATGAGCAAATTTTCAAATCCTCTTCATCAATCAAATAGATATGACATTTAGATCAAATAGCAACATGTCTCATCAGTAGATTTGACATCAATGACAACATAACAATTATTATAATTGTAGTTTGCAACACATCTTGCATTCCATAATTATGGTAAAATTTTACTCATTATCCCCTATCATTTCTTGCATTATCATGTCCATTGTATCCCTTATCCTATCAACATTGCACATCTTCTATTTTCCCAACTTTGATCTTGACAAGAATACATATCTCCCTAGAAGCACCTCATGTCTTATTCACCTTCCATTATCCTAATCCATTTGGTTTATATTTACCTATCCTATTTTAATATCTAGCCTATATCTCCCTTGGCCATTATCAATCTTGCTTATCCTATCATTTTCCTATCACAATCCCTATCTTGGTATTGATAGAAACAAGGACACAAAATGCAAAAACGTATTTTCAAAAAAACCTCTTGACTTGCCTATCCCCTTGCATCAATTTCCATATAGTACCTAAAGTTCCAATAGCCTATCATTGACATAACCATTCCTTCAGCTTTCATACAAACATGTCCTCTTCTATGGATATTCCTTGGCAATCCAAATAACTTTGAAGACATTGCAAGTGACCTTTATCCATCATCCATCTACATCTCAACTTATCCATCCACAATTCCCTTGCATTGCTAAATACTGAGGGCAATCCTCACTTTGTACATACCTTAAAGATCTTGAAAAAATACCAAAAAAATCACATATGATTCTGGGAAAATTCAACAATATCACATATTATCTTGAATTTTTTTTTAAATCACATATGATCTTGAAATAAATACAAAAAAATCACATATGATCCTAAAAAAATGCATCAAAAAAAAATTTCAAATGGGCATATGCACCGAGTTGTGGTGCCAAAAAGATGACAAGGTTTTTTTTTTCTAATTTTCAATAGCGCGTACGCGCTATAATGCGTACGCACTATAGGGCGTACACGCTATTCTGATATCAAAAAAGTTATATGATGGGCTGCAGACCCGCGGCCCATCATTTTCATTTTTCTTTTTGGCTCTCCAACAGCGCGTACGCGGGTTTGATAGAAAAAATCACCACCATTTGCCAAAATGCCTCCTCACCGACGAAATCCAAGACAATGAGCACACCGACAACGATGAGGTAAGTGATATAAACTTAACTTTGCATTGTTTAATATGTTTTCCATATTATTTTATTGGTTTTTGATATTCTTTTGTAGGGTTTTTACAAATTTCATTTAGATTTGTTTATTTAGTTGGATTTCAATTGATTTTTTATCAGGAAATGTCCATAATCAACCGAAAAATCCACAAAACCCTCAAGAACCTCAAAATCAAAACCCTCCTCAAGAAGAACAACAAATTCCACAACCCGAACCAATTGCAAGACCTCCGCCAGGCACACAAGAAAATATAAGAAATGAAATACAGAGAGGCAAAACTGAATTAGAAATACTCATTGCTCGGTTGAAAGAATCCAGACAAACCAATCCAATGAGGGCTCAATTGGCATCATCCCTCAAATCCATTAACACTCAGATAGCCTCAGTTAGTGGTTAGTTAGATATTTGGCGGGCTAAGAGGGATGAACAAAAAAGATTTTATGCAAATAAATTGTCATATGAAGATGTTAAAAAAAAAGAAATATCAAAAGGTAGTATATGTGCATTATTTAGAAAATCCGGTGAGCCAAATACTGTTAGAGAGGGTACTAAATGGTTCCCCATCCATTGGTGTATACACGATGCTATTAGAAATAATTTTTGGGATAGATGGTGGATGGTTTTTGATGCCCCTCCTTGCAACAATCACGAGGTCCCCATGTATTTTTTGAAGAAATTATATTGTGAGTTTTTCCTTGGGGAGATCCCCAATTATTTTGATATGTTAGACTCCCAGGGTAGAGGTGGGGGGTCATCATTTGAGAGACCAGGAGCACGTCGTGACCCTAATGTAGTTAGGGCACCTATGGTCCATCCACAGCACGAGCATGTGATTATTCCTTCAATTGTGAAGGAACATGTAGAGGCCAGAACTCTAGGGACCATTAATGCTTTGACATAGACCCTCATCCATTCCATGAGCCCATTAGTTGAGGGGGAGCCTTCTCTGCATCATGGTCACATGTGCACTTCATGCAGATCCCTATGCACATTTGGCACTCATGCCAGAGATGCTGTGGATGATGGGCCTATCACCGATGAGTTCCTGAATGAGACATTTGGCATTGACACATAGGTAAATTACTAATTTGATCACATTTCATATGTATAGTGAATGATTAATTAATTAACATTTATTGACATTGTTCAAAATTTAGGGTCAAAGTGTTGCTGGGCCTAGCAGCGATCATCCAGGCCCATTTTTTGTCCCTTCGACGAGTTCTGAGGTATGTATTAATTTAATCATTTTAATTAATACATATATTTATTACATAATCATATTAAAGATTGACAAAAAAAAATTATGCATGTGCATCAGTTCTCCACAGGACCCTCAACCTTTACCACAGACACAGAGCAGAGACATCATACGAGCTTCACACAGGTACAGTTGTTTCATGTTAATTTAATTCATTTGACTATATTTATTCCATGTTTCATGTTAGATATAACGTGTATTGTATGACATGCATCTCATGATGTGGGACACACCTCCTCATCTACGACAGTCTGTTGATAGTGGAGTGGCCGCAGCTGTGGCTAGCTCACAGCCACTGACGGAGGTATGAAAGAATTTTCTTCGTTTTATTTTTTGTTTATAATAGTTAATCTCAAAATTTCTAATGTTATTTATAAGCGATTATATTTATTGAATTGTTGTAGGGTCTTGTCACGCCTGATTGTCCACGAGCATTTGAGGTGGACTTACAGAGTGACTATTTGTTGGTGGTAAGAAAATAATTGATTTTGTGTGTACATATATTTGATTTCAACGTATAATAAATATTGATTCATATCTACTTTCTTTGTATCAGTTGGACCTGGAGAAGAGCCTCAACAAGAGGTCAAGTGAGCATGTCAGGAGGGCCCCGTCATCTCCACTGTCTCCCTCCACATGACGGCAGAGGATGTCGAGAGACTTGTTTCCTTCCCCTCGTGGGAAGGAAAAGATGTAGTTGAGATATTCGATACATATATATATACAGACTTGTTTCCTTCCCCATGTATATATAGACATCAGAGAGACATATTTGACATACATTTGATGTACATATGACATTCTATATTTGATGTATGATATTTATTTGATGTATGACATTATTGGTTAATATATGATATGTTTGTTCATATACAACATTATTGGTTATCATAATATATTATGTGTTTGTTAATGTATATTACATTATTGGTTATCATTTTATATTATATGTTTGTTCATGTATGACGTTAAATTAGATATGTTCGTGTATGACATTAAATTAGATATGTGCATGTATGAAATTAAATTCAATTGCTAGAGAGTTGCCATTATGTATACGAACTAGTAGATGTTATTTTTTGCTTTATTAGTATTTCTCAAAAACTGCAAAGAAGTTGTTTCTGGTTTAAAAAAGGTTGTTTGTTAATACTAAAGGCTAAAGGCTAATCATGTTTAATACTTACAATTCTTTGTTTTTATCTAATAATTTAAAAAAGATTGTACAAGTGTTTTCAAAGAGCAACACTTGTCACTAACATCATAAGAAGGAATATCCAAGGAGAATTACCACTGATCCCCCACCACCAAATTCAAGAGAAAACAAAAATCCACTACTAAAGAGATAGTAACAACGATCATCCCTAGTCTCTCCCTTATCACAAAATGATTACCATTAAAATTTTCATTTCCAATTGTGTAATGTGTGTTGAAGCAATAGTAACATTTTCACTCTCTTACCTAATGTCTCCCATTTTTGAAACTCCTAGGGAAGGGCAAGGCCATCTTCTTAGTACTTCAAAATACAACGAGTTCCATTTTTTTCCATATTGATAATCGTTGACTTAAAGTATAGTCAAAGTATTGACGGCCCATAGGAACTCAACCTTTGAACATCCCATATGTAAATGACCTCATAAAGAAAGTTCAATAAACCTGCATGAAATAGTGAAACAAAATTTTCATACTTGTGAAGATGATCAGACTGCAGGTGATCAATATGTCTCAAATCTATATTTAGTTCTTTTACTATGCATATAAATGGTTTTTTATATAAAAGACTTATATCCACCAGATAAATAATCATTTTCTTACTATGCTATCCTTATCCTTGTCTGATCTTTGGTCTCTGCAACACAGTCTTGTAGGAACTGGAATCTCATCCATATCTCGCACGAGCTCCGAGATATGCCCCGTCAAAGATTGCAGCCTTGTGGCATTTAGTGACCCTTAGGGACATTCCAGTTGAGCATGCCTGAGAATGTTCGAGCACTAAAGGGTACAAGATGAGGCTGGGGATAGGGTTTACCCAGCCACCCAGAGCTAATGGAGTAGACAGTTTGATCTCACGATGAAAGATGAGAGAGATTTGGCAGTTGGCAACTTTGTACTAGCCAACACTGCAAGTTTCAACATCACCCGAGATGGAGTTGTAGAATGAAAATGGAATGTAGGAACTAGAATCTCATCCATATCTCGCACGAGCTCCGAGATATGCCCCATCAAAGATTGCAGCCCTGTGGCATTTAGTGACCCTTAGGGACATTCCAGTTCAGCGTGCCTGAGAATGTTCGAGTACTGAAGGGGAAAAGATGAGGTTGGGGATAGGGTTTACCCGGCCACCTGGAGCTAATGGAGCAGACAGTTTGATCCCACAATGAAAGATGAGAGAGATTTGGCAGTTGGCAACTTTGTACTGGCCAACACTGCAAGTTTCAACATCACCCAAGATGGCATTGTAGAATGAAAATAGAATGCGATCTCCAAAAAGTGAGAGAGGTTATTGTAGGTCTCTGCAACACAGTCCTATAGGAACTAGAATCTCATCCATATCTTGCACGAGCTCCAAGATATGCCCCGTCAAAGATTGCAGCCCTATGGGATTTAGTGACCCTTAGGGACATTCCAGTTCAGCATGCCTGAGACCATTCGAGCACTAAAGGGGACAAGACAAGGTTGGGGATAGGGTTTACCTAGCCACCTGAAGCTAATGGAGTAGATAGTTTGATCCCATGACGAAAGATGAGAGAGATTTGGCAGTTGGCAACTTTGTACTAGCCAACACTGCAAGTTTCAACATCACCCGAGATGGCGTTGTAGAATGAAAACGGAATACGATCTCCAAAAAGTGAGAGACGTTATTGTAGGTCTCTGCAACACGGTCCTATAGGAACTAGAACCTCATCCATATCTTGCACGAGCTTCGAGATATTCTCTGCCAAAGATATTTGAATTCACAATGTTTAATGAGAATATAGTTGAGGCTTGCTTTACTTTTCTATGTTAAGTTTGGATTTCAATTTTGGTTTCCCTACTTATCTATGTGAAAGTTCCACTTTCATAAGTAACATGGATGCAATAATACTAAATTAAGTATAGGTCCATGGTTCTAGAAGCTTCACATAGCTTCTCTTCAACTATGGATCTTGTAAGCATTGTACCATGACTATTGGTGTTGTGAGAATATACAAAGCATATATATTGTTTGACCAAATGTCTTCAATGAACATGAACTATATGGAAGAAGAGAAGACATGTTGCAAAGTCTTTGAAATTTTTCTTCAAGAAATGTAAGGAGCCATGGGTGATTCATCCAAATTATTTGGTAAAATAAGAGGAGGAATGAATCAACCTTGATGATAGAGGTAAATGCTGAATAATATTTATTTAATCACATTGTTTGAAAAAACTTTAATGACCTTTAAATACAATTGAAAGAAATGGAATTGATCTCCCTTACTCATGTAGATGAATAAAATTGGAATTTTAAAAAGAGAGGGACATCCACCATAAAACCATGCAATCATGCACTTCTTGATGGGAGTATCGTAAGTTCATTGTTAGATGGATATGCCAAATGTGGAAGAATTAAAAGGAAAATATGTTGATTGATTGAATAAAAGCATCAAACCAGTGTGATAACAAAAAATCAAAGTTGATTCCATAAGGTCTAACAATATCATATAATTCATTTATCAATAATTTGAAACATCATAAGCATATGTCTAATAATGTCATACATGAAATATATGTAAAAAATGACATACATAGAAAAAATTATACAAAACATATGCCCAATAATGCCATATAGGTGTAAAATGTACATCATTAGATATATACTCTTTCCAACTAGGAGAACAAAATAAATCCCTAATTGTCTTTAATTGCCAACAAGTGGGAGATGACCAGTGTATATAACGAGGTCTTCCTAACATGCTCACTAGTCCATTAGTCTAGAATCTTCTGTAACTCAACATGTTACAATCAAAATTATATATGAATAAATAACTATTTTATATAAAAAAATAAAATATATTTACACATAAAACTTAATATTTTCTTACAGCTAGCTGATAATTCCTCTGTATATACACCTTAGGGATACACTGATGGTTAGGAATAATAAGACCCTACAAAAACTATCAAAGTTACCACTCAATTGTGCCTATGAATTTTATATTGAATTTTAGTACTAATGAAATTTTAATGTAAACTCTTTCATACCTTAGTCATTGGCTTAGAACTAGTGAGTGCAATAAGGACTCGTTGATCAATACAATGATGAAGATGTAAAGGTATCTCTGATGTCAATAGCTGAAAATGATAATACATGAGACTCAATTGCAATTATGAAGAATACACATTTTCTTTTGTCTCCATATCAAATAAAATATTTTGGTACCTCTGTGAATGTAGTATGACATCCTTCATTTTATAGTGTTGATCCCAAAGCTACAACACTTATTATTTATTACACATGTATGTAAATCTGTTAAGCATCAAATTCAACACCTTTGTCTGCAAAATAATGTACTATATGTTAGAGTAATAAATTCATTTCCTTAGTAATTAAATTATATTGATATAATTACTAAGTTACTTATTATATTGATATAGTTTACTTATGATTCCTTTTGATTTACAACTAATTGAAATGATTTCCCCAATTTTCCATCTAGTCACTAGAAAATTGGATTTGTTATCTCTTTGTCTTAAAGAACCGGATCTACTAGTTCCTTTGGTCTAGAAGCCTTCCATTGAGATTGGGGTTTTGAAAGGTTCAAGGGTTGAGGAACTTTTTATAGAATATCTTGAAGAAGGAGAGGTCATGTATAAAGGTTTTGAGGAAGGCTAGAGTTCCATCCAGATGGTGTTGCAAAATGGCCAAGCGGAGGAGGAGGTAGAAGAATAAATAGAATAAATGTATGAGAAGGAGGGTCATGGGGGCAATGGATTCAAACCCACAACCAAGCTTTTATACCATTATACAAATTAAAAATTATAAGACTATGCCTTTCATGTGATAGTCTTGGGGAAGAGGTTGTAGCATTGTATTTGGATCCAATTGATCACTTTTTCTCTCTCTCCCAATTCAATCTAATGAGCCAACTAGATCTGCTCGACATTTTAATGTCTCAAGTATTGCCTCATGGTCTGACTCGTGAACTTTCCAAAGAATCTTATTATGTGGTTTTCCACCATATTTTATCAAGTGGACATTTGATGCGACAACAAAGTTTGAATAATGAAGAATCTTCCTCTCTGTTTGCCAATCCTTGAATAACCACAAGTTAGGATTCTTCATAGGATATTGTCTAAGCCATGTGCCTGTTACAACCACCGCACCGACATGGTACTCTAAACCTTCACCATCTATAACCGAGTGATCCAATTTTTGTTTGGCTTCAACACAATGACACAAATAATAATCTGTTCCTTCTTCATTGTCTTTAGGTGCAATAAGAGTAAAAACATGGCCTGCAGTGACAAATGTACAAAATGTGGTCATTAATTCAAAAAATACTTGGGTAAAAGTTATAAAGTTACATATTGAAATTACAAAGATATATAAATATATATATATATATATATATATATATATATATATATATATATATATATATATATATAGACACACACACACACACACACACATATATATATATATTACCAGGTTGCACTAAATCTGACAAGCGTTCAAAGCCAATAGATGAATCCATCTCTACCATTTCCAGTGCTTGTGGGGGACGATAGGTGTCAGTTGGGTCCAAAATTCGTATATCCCATTTGTCCACCCATTCAGTTGACTCACAGTCATCCCAATTTTCCTCTGCACATGATGGACAATAGCATGCCATTTTTCGTGTGTGGATACTCCATGAACCTGCATCAGAGCTTCTAAAAGAGTGTAACTCACTAGATCCTATTAGTGTGCAACAATCTTGAGATGGTGCAATGTTAGTATTATCTATCAACAAAAAAAATCTACGAACTGTAGACTCACCTTCCTTACCTGGACCCATTGTAGTGTTACACCATTGGATGATGGATTTTGCATCTATCAATATTGCTCCATCTTTGTACTTTAGTTCTTCACAAGCCAAAGCTCTTTTAATGCATGCGCCTGCACCATCATGCTCTCCCTTACCATGACCAGCCTCTGTGAAATTCCACATATATTGAATTCTACACAACCTGTGCATCCTGCTCAACCAATAGAACATCCGTGCATTCTTGAATTGAGATGCACAATTGTCTGACCAAATAATGTGTTGACAATATGATATGCCCTTGTTAGCCAAATCTCCATAAAATAGTTAAAAACAACCATGTACAAATTCTATAGAATGTGATCGATCATCGCTGATGTAAAAATGGTACTCCCTCAAAATTTTCCTATCATCCTCTATACTTGTAGGTGAATGCATGAATGTTATGTGAACAAATATAAAAACCTGTTGAGATGTATAATACTTTGTTTGCACCTCATTTTGTGGTTGTAGTGTGTAGTTCTCTACAAAATCTACAACCGAAACAATGGTATCCAATAGAAATGTATCCTTGCACAACTTGAATTGCAAATCCAACCATCGAGCTCTATGGGTATGCCTTGCATACTCGTACATAATCTTTTCACGAAAAATCTTCATGAACTCATACATTGGAATCTTTTCAATAACTAGATCACATCTTTTACCATGTTTCCCATCTTTTAGAGCATATGTCAGTGTCTTGAATTTTTCGTAATCTACTATTTCATTTCCAATTGCATGTGTGCTATCCATATGTTGACAAGTTGATAAAAGTTGCAAAGAACCACAAAATAAGCACGTACCATCCAAGCATGATGTCTTGTAAAATTGTTGGCCATCCCCTATTTCACATAAAATATTGGATATGAAATCCCTTGAAGATCTTGGTGGCTCTTTTATGTCACGATCCTGCAAAACAAACTGAGATGCAAAACTACGCATATGTGCCTAAAAACATCAAAATGGTTAGAAAATTCAATATGTATCCTACAACAACAAGTTGTGCATGTGTGATTTATTTTCACATAAAAAGGTTTACCCATCTCAAAAAATCTTTGACTTATTCGAATTTGAGGATACATACCAATAAATTTTGCAAAAAATTGTGTCTGAGTTGAGTCCAAAAAATGTTTCGCATGTGGCTCGCGATTTCGGCTACCAATCTTTCTTCTTACAACATCTCTTTGATTAGGAGAAACACATGTGTTATTTTTCCAAAAATCTTCGATCAATGATTTCAAGGCTTCACTAATTTCTTTATCCTTTCGCAGTAGTCTACCGCTAAATGTCCATAACTCATTTTTTCTTGGATCTTCTAATCTCTCACGCCTTAGCATGGCTCTCCTTAAGGTACCTCTACCAATTTTTAATGTTTTTCTTGTCTTTCTCATGAGTCGAGCTTTCTTCATTTGGCTACTTACTATTGTCGATGTGAGTACTCGTCTTGTGATATTACTATCTTTGGTGCGTGATTTAGAACCCACTTTGTCATAAGCACTCATTAGACTCTTTACAATATTTCTTTCATTTGAATCATCCATCATTCTTAGCCCAAGAATCTTCATGATAGGCCTAAATTTCAAATTCCTCATCATTTCAACAAATAATTGGCATTGACCTATAATATTTAATTCTTCAAAAAATAATCTCCACATATGATTAACTTTTTTTTGACAAGTACGCTTGCTAATCTTGTCAGGCATTGATTTCAAAATGTTAGTATCAATATCAATCAAATATTTTGGTTTTCTAAAATAAATTCTAGAAGGTGTTCTAATCTCTTCAATTCTCTCAACATTTTGAACATCAATATAAGGTTGAGTGTATTGCGTACCTTGAACTGAAGATGATGTGCCTTGGCAATAAGATGTAAAAGATGGAATATCACCTACTTGATGTGTTGATGTTGTGCTTTCAACATGACATGATGGAGTGTGTATATCATCGGATCTATAAATCAGTGTCTCTTCAACATGAGAGGATGATATGACTTCAACATTGGAAGATGGTGTAGTGGATGATATGACTCCAACATTCGAAGATGGTGTAGTGGATGATATGACTCCAACATTGGAGGATGGTGTAGCTTTACAATTCAATTGTCTTCTTGAGCATAACAATCTCATTTGTTCTCTTTGTCTTTCTAATTCTTCCTCCTTGTTTCTTTGTACTGGTGGTTCTTGATCCTCTTCAAAAGTTAATTCTTCATCATTGCTTAGCAATTTTCTTTGTTCACATAGTAATTTCATTTTATCTCTTTTAATTGTCAAATCTCTCTCCCTATCTACATTTGTTTGAATCTTTGGTTTCTTCCTTGGCATGATGATGATTTCTATATGTCAAATTATTCAAACATTTGAATTACTTAAAATGTATAAATTACAAATTATTCAATTACATATAAAAATTATAATTATTTGAATGAATACACAATATATATCAAACGACTTGTCAAATTTCTAACCATTTCGAAATAACATTTCATTCAAACATACAATTTTTAATGAATTCACTATATATTACATAACATATCAAATTATAATCAAATTTGTATCTATATATCGACAAACAATATTTAAAATAGACTGCACTAACTTTTTCTATTAAAAGAATATTCAAAAATTCTTCGAATCATGTATCCAATGATTGAATTTGGTGTTTGCTAGCTTCCAAAAGTGTTGAAATAGTGTTTGCTAGATGTTGAAACCCGTGTTTTCTGTTGGAATAACAGAAAGCATAATAGACCAAAAGTTTAAAATGGATGAAATGGGCCCCAAGGTTGGTTTTTGACCATTTTTTGGTGATTTGAGATAGTGTGTACGCACTATAGCACGTACGCACTACAAAGTGCATACGCACTATACGCACTATCTCAAAACACATCACTCCCCATCCTCCCTACTCTCTCTCCCATCCCCTCCCTCTCTCTCTTCCTACTCTCTCCCATCCTTTACTCTCTCTCTCTCATCGTCCCTCTCCCACCACCTACTCTCTCTACCTCTTTCACCCCCTCTCCTCTCCTATCCCCGACTCTTTAGATCTCTCACACACACTCTTATCCCCCCTATCTCTCTCCCTCTCCCTCTCCTACCACCTAATTTCTCTCCCCCATCCCCTACTCTCTCTCTTCTCTCCCATCCCCTAATTTGTCTCTCTTACACACATTCCCATTCCCCCTCTCTCTCCCTCTCCTGCTGCCTACTTTCTCTCCCCCATTGTCGTACTCTCTCTACCACCCCCTACTCTCTCTCACCCTCACACTACTACTACCTACTATCTCTCTCTTTCAAGTTCTCTCTCTCCCTCTCTACTCTCTCTCCCCCATCTTGTACAAGCTCTCTCTGCCTCTCCCACTCTCTCTCCCATCGCCTACTTTCTCTCCCCCATCCCCTACTCTCTCTCTCTCTCTCTCGTCTCCCATCCCCTACTCTCTCACACTCTCACACTCTCCCCCATCCCCTACTCTCTCTTCTCTCCCATCCCCTACTCTCTCACACTCTCACTCTCTCCCATCCCCTACTCTCTCACACTCTCACTCCCATCCCCTACTCTATCTCTCTTACACATACACCCCCATCCCCCCCTCTCTCTTTCCCTCTCCCATCGCCTACTTTCTCTCCCCCATCGTCGTACTCTCTCTCTCTGCCACCCCCTACTCTCACACTCTTTCCCATCCCCTGCTCTGTCTCTCTTACACACACACCCTACTTTCTCAAAACACATCACTCCCCATTCTCCCTACTCTCTATCCTCCCTACTCTCTCTCCCATCCCCTCCCTCTCTCTTCCTACTCTCTCCCATCCTTTACTCTCTCTCACTCTCCCTCTCCCACCACCTACTCTCTCTACCTCTCTCACCCCCTCTCCTCTCCCATCCTTGGCTCTTTAGATCTCTCACACACACTCTTATCGCCCATGTCTCTCTCCCTCTCCTACCACCTAATTTCTCTCCCCCATCCCCTACTCTCTCTCTTCTCTTCCATTCCCTAATTTGTCACTCTTACACACATTCCCATTCCCCCTCTCTCTCCCTCTCCCACTACCTACTTTCTCTCCCCCATTGTCGTACTCTCTCTACCACCCCCTTCTCTCTCTCTCACTCACACTACTACTACCTAATATCTCTCTCTCTCTCTCAAGTTCTCTCTCTCCCTCTCTACTCTCTCTCTCTCTCCCATCTTGTACAAGCTCTCTCTGCCTCTCCCACTCTCTCTCCCACCGCCTAATTTCTCTCCCCCATCCCTTGCTCTCTCTCTCGTCTCCCATCCCCTACTCTCTCACACTCTCACACTCTCCCCATCCCCTACTCTCTCTCTCCTCTCCCATCCCCTACTCTCTCACACTCTCACTCTCTCCCATCCCCTACTCTATCTCTCTTACACATGCACCCCCATCCCTCCTCTCTCTTTCCCTCTCCCACCGCCTACTTTCTCTCCCCCATCGTTGTACTCTCTCTCTCATCCACCCCCTACTCTCACACTCTCACACTCTCTCCCATCCCTTGCTCTATCTCTCTTACACACACACACTCCCATCCCCCCTCTCTCTTTTCCTCTCCCATCGCCTACTTTCTCTCCCCCATCATCGCAATCTCTCTCTGCCACCCCTTACTTTCACACTTTCACACTCTCTCCCATCCCCCACTCTCTCACTTACATAGATACACACACTCTTATCCCCCCACTCTTCTTCTTCTCTCCCATCCCTTACTCTCTACATCTGTCACACACACTCCCATCCCCCCTATTTCTCTCCCTCTCCCACTGCCTCTCCTACTGCCTACTGTCTATCTCTCTCAAGTTCTCTGTCTTCCTCTCTACTCTCTCTCTCTCTCTCTCTCTCTCTCTCTCTCTCTCTCTCTCTCTCTCTCTCTCTCTCTCCTCCCCCATCCCTTACTCTCACTCTCTCTCCCATCCCCTACTACTTTCTCTCAAACTCTCACACTCTCTCCCATCTTTTACTCTATCTCTCTTATAAATAAATACACATTCCCATTCCCCCCCTCTCTCTCTCTCTCGTAGTCCTTGTCCCACTACCTACTCTCTCCCATCCCCTACTCTATCTCTCTTAAATTCTTCCATTCCACCTCTCTCTCCCTCCCACTGCCTACTCTCTCTCTCTCTCTCTCTCTCTCTCTCTCTCTCTCTCTCTCTCTCCCATCCCTCTACCATTGCCTACTCCCTCTATCTCTCTCTCCCCTCTCTCATTCTTGACTCTCTCTCTTTGACACACACACACCCATCCCCCCTCTCTCCTCTTCCATCCCCTACTTTTTCTCTCACTTGCTCTCCCTCTCCCACTCCCTCTCCCACTGCCTACTCTCTCTCTCTCTCTCACTCTCACTCTTACTCTCTCCCTCTCCACTCTCTCTCTCTCTACTACCCTCTAGTCTCTCTTAAATTTTCACACTCTCTCCTATCCCCTCTCTCTCTCTCTCTCTCTCTCTCTCTCTCTCTCTCTCTCTCTCTCTCACACACACACACACACACACACACACATTTCTATTCCCCCCTATCTCCCCCTCTCCCACTCCCTATCCCATTGCCTACTCTCTCTTCCATCCCCTACTCTCTCTTGAGCTACTTTGTCTTCCCCCTCTCCCATTCCATACTCTCTCTCTTTCACACACATGCACTCCCATCCTCCTCTCTCTCAAGTTCTTCCTCTCCCACTCTGTCTCCCATCACCTACTCTCTCTCTCCTCCATCCCCTACTCTTAATCTCTCTCTCCCAACCTGTACTCTCTCTCACACTTCCTTTCTCTCCCATCCCCTACTTTAAATCTCTTTCCCCCATCCCACACTCTCTCTTTTCCACCCGTACTCTCTCTCACACTTCCTCTCTTTGCCACCCCTACTCTCTCTCTCTCATCCTATACTCTCTTTGCCACCCCTACTCTTTCTCACTTTCTCTCTCCCCTCTCCTATCCCCTACTTTCTCTCTATCTCTTTCATGCACACACATAGCCATTCCCCTATCCCCCCTCACCTAGTTCTCTTTTGAAACTTACATCTTAATAGTGTGTGCGCACTATAGTGCTTGCACCCTATAGCGTGCACGCACTATTTAGAGCTGAGGTTTAAATAGCGTGTGCACGCTATAAGGTGCACGTGCTATTTAAACATTAATCAAACCCAAGCCTAAGGCTTGGTTTTTCCTTGGAGATCCAACCCAAAGGTTTGGATTTGATGAACAGGCCTGAGACGTGTTTTTCAGCAAACATACAAAAAATGATTGTTTTTTCTTATGTGCTCCCCTGCAAGATTTCTCGTGGTTGGGTATCGATAAGATCAGGTTACATAGAATTATAGGTCTCTGTGTTAGCTATCTAACCATATAATTTATTTTTAATTTTAACTATTTCAAGCCTTTCATCTATAATTTCTTTTGAATGTATGTTCATTTTTTGTCAAAAACCACCACGTACTAATTGGGCTATAGATTTTAGCTCGTTCATCGAATTTTGTAACAATTTAGTTTTTTAGAAACTAGACTCCATTCTACACACTTTTAAAAAAAAAAGTTTTGATTTTAGATTAGTTTTCAATTATTTCTAGGGGGAGCACATAGATATTTCACATTTTTGGGATGTGTTTAGTTAAAAAATTCGTTAAAAAAAAATAGACATTATAAAATTACTCAAAAAATCTGGTATAAACTACATAGTGTTAAGTAACTTTTGACCAAAGCGATTAAAAATTTTCAAAAAAAAAGTTAAAATTTTAGGGGGGGCCACACTTTGTACTGTGCTATGTTTTTTTGGAATAAACAGTACCACTTTTTGTGGCCCCCTTTTTTGAGGACCTAAAACTAAACCATTTTGGAAAAATATTAGTAGTTTAGAAACTAGATTCAAAGGACTACGACTTTTTTTTTGTCATATATGAAAATTTTGAGTGTAACTATCTTCAAATTCTTGTTGAAGTTCAAAATTTGCAGATTTCAGGAAAAAGGTGTCCACTTATACCCCCCTTTTGGCACCACAACTTTGTGCACTTACCCAAATACAATCTTGAAAAAATACCTAAAACTCAAATACGAACTAGAAAAAATCAATAAGAATTATAAAATATCCCTAAAAATCATAAAATGTGCTAAAAAAAAAAAAAAAAATTCAAACCTTAAAAAAACCTTAAAATTTCAAAATGTCCTAAAAAATGCACCATAATAAAATCAAATATTTTTGAAAACCCATAATTTTTTTTAAAAAATCTACCAAAAACTTGCAATAAACTTTGTAAATAATCACTATAAATAATCATTCCTTTTGCTAAAACACTAGCACATGTAGACACATACCTAATTATTGCACTTTAGTGAAATCATGCTTTAACAGATGAACTAACCAATCACGTCAACAATCAATCATATCAAACTTCTCATATAAATTTTTAAAATATCAACTAGTCCTTTATCAACATGCCATGTGTCTTAGATAGGATGTGTCCTTCCTAAAACCAGATAAATTGATCATTATCAAAAACATAAACACAAACTATCAACTTTGACAATAAGATTAGAATGGTTGTGGGTAGGCTTACTTGGTTTAGTGAGTCTTATCTTTTATCGATTTATTTTTCTTTTGTTGTTTGCTTGTGGAGTGTTTTTCAAAATATTTTGGGGCACGTATATCATATGCTTCAGGATGGATGAAAATATTCCTTGTGAGCAATGTGTTTGTTTTTATGCAAAGGGATTGCATTATTGCTCTAGCTCTTTATGCCACAATGCATTGCATCCATTTACCATATTAAATAAATATCTCATCACATAAAGTATACTTATGAAAACAAGATTCACCATTCACTAAGTCTTCTTCGTCTCATTTCCTATTCTTACTAATATTTCTTCTCTTAGATCTTTCTCATCATTTTCTTACTTTTTGAAACATTGTCCTCGAGTTAATTTCTTGCCCAATTTTTTCAGGGGGCACCCTACCTCCTTTTAATTCATTGGGCTATTGATGTTTTTCATTATTATACTTAGACACAATGCTCATAATCACATTGAATCAAAGAGAGGAAAAAAGTAGATGCTCGAAAATGGTTCACGCCTATTATTTCATCACCTTTACATTTTAACTTGTCCCATTTTCTCAATTCACTAACTTTGATCTTTTGGCCAACTTGATCATCATTTTGACTTGTTTCTCAACATCTTTCGATATATTTTTCATAATCTTCAACCCTTTTCAATTAAATGCAAATCATCTCATAATAAATTTGAAACAATTTTAATGTCATCATCTTATCATCATGATTCTTTTTAGGCATTGTTACATTCTTTAGTGCCTTATAAACATTCATTAGTTCATGTCATGTGTCCTTAACATGTCATCATTTTATCAATTCGATCTTTGGCATTGTCATGTCCCTTAGTGCCTTGCCATCATTTTTCATCAATTTTATCCTTCAAATTGTTGAGTCCTTTAGTGTCTAATAATTTCCTTGTCTTATTAATTTAATAGCATTGATAGAGTATATTGATGTTATTTCGATCAACCCTGTTAATCAATTTTGATCAATCATGTGGCATTTCCAATGTTCATTAATTGTCATATTTTGTCAATCCTTGTCATGTTTCCTTAACAAGTCATCATTTTGTGTCAATCAATCTAGCATCATTTATTTCATCAATTTTATCCTATTCTACATCATTACATGTATCTGCAATTTTATCACGATCCTTCAATAGGGTTACTTCTTGTATTTATTTTATCATTTGGACAATCATTTTTTTATTTTTCCTGTAGGGATAAATAACCCATGCTTTATTACTATGTCTTTAATCATTTATTTCATCTCATCTTATTAATTCATCCTCTTTTATTAATCATTACCAATTAATTAATATTTATTAATTAATTGTTCCATTTTCACGAATTCAGAGATTATTTTAATTTCCTAAATTCTAATTTCTAATTTGTGAGGGATTTATAATTTTTCAAATTCAAAAATCCTAACTCTTACACATCCCCCCTTAATTGTACTTCCCTTCCTATTTTCTAGCTTCCACTCTTTCACTTTCAATTCATTTTCTTATGCCTTCACTTTTATTTTCTACTTCTACCAAATGTTTTTACATGTTTCTATGCACATCTCTTACAATTTGTCATAATGTGCCATTTAATGACACCCTTTCTAATTTAAATATTTTAATCATAGCAAATTTATGATTTGTGCAATTTAATTATGAAATTTTTCAATTGCACATCATTCCTTCCAATTTTGCATTTTGGCTCTTAAATCCTATAAATTGAGTCTCTTTGCACTTGTTTTCCTAACCAGATTCTCCTAGTATTCTCACTATCTTTTCATCTTGTAATTTTGTCATATCATCATCATCTTTCTATCATTTTGTAGGTGCATCTTGTCAAGATCAAGAGCTACATCAACTTCAACATTATGGAGAAGAAAGGAAAGTATAGGAGCTACATTTGAAATGGAGTTTTCTATTGTTTAATCTCTTTTTATTTCAAATGGATTTTATGTTAGGATTTTTTTTTTGCATATTATTTTATGAGATTAATGGATCTCTCATTTATGTAAATTCTAACCCTTTTTCTAGTCTTATTGTAATGCCCCTCTAAGGAACCCAAATGAAATTAACCTAAAGTTTCACTAAGTTTACTAAACATTTTTTTTAAAGATAACAATTATAAACAACAATAGACAATACAATGGAAGTAATAACATCAAGAGATAAAATAATAGTGGAAGCATTAACTCACATACATAACAACCATCATAAACAAATTACATCTCTTAGGGCTTCGTGATGTTGAATCACATTTAAGTTTATTTAATACTAAAATCAATATATAACACATTCACATTAAATAACAACTACAAGTACAAATCCATTTAAATAATATACAATTATCTCGAATGCCACTTGGTAATAATCAGAATGCACAATCATCCACTGTACAGGTCACAGGGTATGAAAGGCTGAAATAATATACATCGTGAAATAAATTACATCATCTCATAGGATCTATGAAATCAAATACAATACAGTTAGAGAATAACCATCCATCATAGTAATAGAAGATTAGATAGAAAGGAACATCTTCACAAACACATCTAGCAACAACATTCAACGATCGGATCTCAATGGTATAAGAAAAAGCACTACCACTCGACCTTGTGGAACCTAAATGGCCCACTCCCACCACATTAAGGAGATAAACTCAAGTCCCAAACAGGATAAAAAAAACATAGTCAAAACCAACATCTAGGTTCAAGGAATCACCTGAAAGCAAACTATCTCAAAGGGTACCAAGATACAAGTATCAACTAATCCCAAAGGCAACACTGACATGTAGGAAATCTTTTATGCAAGTGGGCAGGTGTCATCGCATGAGCCAACTCTAAGGTTACCCGACAGTCTTTTAATACTCTAACCCCCTAGTGTCTCTATGTGGCGTTAGTATCCTTTCATACAAACAAGGCATACTAACAAGTCAGCTCTAAGGTTACCCTAGTAGTATTTCAATACTTTGTCCCACTAGTGACTTTTTGTGGTACCAATATCTTATTAATTCATTTTAAACCCATTTAATGAAATGTTATCACTTATTAAAATAACCTACAATGGGTTACCTGTTAGCCTCTTTAGGGCCTCAGCCTCCATTGCAAGCCACTTCCCAACATGACATACATATAACCTACCCTAAGTTCAACAAAATAAAAAGATCTCAAATGACCATAAACCACACATCAATTTTTAAACAAGCAACTGGAACGTATTGAAATATTATTGATCATAATCACAGATTCACTAATACGATCATCCTAACAGGACTGGTCCAAAATCAAATCTGTGACATCACATGACATCACCAAAACAAATCACAATATCACCTCAGTCCTATACAAGCAATTGGAAAAAAATCCAAAGATAACTAATCGAAGACTCAAAGGTTATACTAGAAAGGCCATATCATTCACTTCAATTCTACACAAGAGAAACTAGAAGGAAATAACAAAACATCTGATCAACTCAACATAGAGCACACATGACACATCATCATGGTTGGGTATAAAAGATCGTAATCAAAACATCAACATGACATCACATAACAAAAACCCCCAAGCCTCTAGTAACACAACCTGATTGGTCAAAGAACTAAGTCAAACCCAAACCCAACATACAAGAAAAATTACAACAAGCAGTGTAGTTTCATAGTTTTGTTTGGTTTGGAAAACACACAATTGAGTTAACAGTAAGGTTCAAGTTTTCATTTCGATGAAAGTTTTCAATACAATAAAGTTTATAAAATCCCCCTTACAACTTAACCCATATTCAATTTTAAATTTGATCACACAATTACCACTAACTCACAAAATTATCATCTCTATTAGGATCATATATTAATGTTAGTGAATAGATTGTCCTCCAAGAAAATGTGTGCAAATTTAACCCTAAATGCCCAAATGAAACGACAAACTAACACCAACAGTTGGATAGTTTATCATGGAATTGATAACCTTCCTCTGAATTATTATCGGGTACAGCTCCCCATACAAGATGTTCAATGAATTAAATGTGGGTGCTTTTACCAGAAAGCATGAAAGGATATCAAACATCTACCTATAAATACAGCGTAGATGCAGAAATCTAAACTACAGCATGAAAAGGAACTAAAGAACAACAGATGACGCAAAGTTCATTTTCTAGACACTGCTTGGCATAATAAAATAAAAATATATCTTCCATTCTCTTGAGAGAAATAAAAATCAGAGCCTTTAAATATGTTTGAATTGATAATGTAACAAGAAAATAGCGGTATTGAAATGTAATTAAGAGAAAATTGAGGATGATGCAAAGTTCATTATCAGTGGAAGGAAAAATACACCATAATCAAAGTTCTAGTATAATTAACCTTCTGTCTCCCTTCCCTGACTCTAAAAGATCATGAAATATCTTCTGCACATTACAACCAAAACACTATTTCAAGAAAGACAAAAACCCCTTTCACAATATTACATCAACTATCAAAATCCTATCTCTATCTCAAGCACACAGTTTTGAAAAAGAAAGGAAAGAAAAAGCCCATGCTCTGCCTCTCACAGTCTCTCAAGAAAAATAGAACAGTTTTGCAAGATCTCCTCCCTGCCTGAAGCTAAAAGTCTGCAGTTTGGAAGAAGCCAGAATGGAACCCCTTCACTCACTTGCTGTTGCCTATTTATCTTTTCTCTGTCAGTTTTGATTCCCCTTCACGTAACTATTTCTTGGAAGTCTTTATTATTATAAAATCATTTTCATGGAGACTTTTCAATTTCCCCTTTTTACTGTTAAGCTATCATCGACTTTTTCTATCTTCATATGATATTTAAACAACATTACCCACTAACGATTATATAATGTTTATTAAAACATTATAATATTATTTGCTTCTTTCCCAATCTTCATTCACGAACACCTGTCATCATATACCATTAGGTAACTTTAAATGGGGATTGATATTTAATTATATGAATTGCTTGATTGGGAGCACTTAGACAACTGACACATATTCCTAAGCACCATCATTATGCACATCTTCCAATTTACACACAACATTCTTTTCAGGGTTCTCTTAACTGACATGTAACTCCATCTGATAGACTCTCATGCATCAAATTCTTTATATAATAGTAGTGGCTTTCCCAATTCTTTATCATATGTCATTTAAGAGAAACCAAATCAACATTGGCAAGCAGTCTTCCATATCCTCTAAAGTTTTTCACCTTCAAACATTGAAACTGTGTCTCCAATAACAACAGTATCACCAGTGACTATACTTGTGCCATGATCAAGTAACATGTCCTTGCTGATACAAGCAGTTGAATGCGTATCCACAGTGAAGACCTCACTGATGTGACTTTGCAAAGCCAAAGTTAATACTCGTTGATATCAATTCCACAATGCATGTGCAACATGATATAATTGTAAAACATGATAACCCTTCAAATACAACAAATCCCAACATCCAATTATATTATCTTTTATTTTATGAGCTGTCACACGCTTTTCTTACACCTATCAACTATTTATCACACTACTTCTATGAGAATTGATTCTATTCTTTAAGGGAAGTAGGATTATTATAAATTGCAATTAATGCCAAAGTGACATTTCTCCAAAATTGATGAGAACCCGACCCATATTTAGATAGATAGATAGATAAAATTTTAACGTCCAGGAGGCTAAAAATAGCCTATGGGACAGCAAGACAACTCAAGCAGACTTAAGTAACAATGTTCGTTGCTTGTGTAGGATGATGATGAGTCCACCCAATTGCTCAATGTACTCTTCGTTGAATAGGTTATGCCAAGAACTGTCACATATAGTGTCCGCAAATTTATCTCTACTACTCTTGTAGGCTTCACATTCTAAAATAAAGTGTTGTTCAGTGTCCACCTTCCTAAAATTGCAGAATCTGCAAATTCTTTCTTCCCAAGCCTCCTTTGGCCTCTTCCAATGTCCGGTCTCACAACGAAGTTGGTGAGAGTTGGTTCTCAGCTGAGCAATAAGAATTTTAGCCCTCCAAAAAATGTTGGCTCCTATGTATGCTTTATAATCTGCATTAACGTTCATCGATGATGGTTTTATGCTATGAGGGGGAACCCGCGGCTCCTAATACTGGTGTGTATGCTCCTTAGCATATGTAGCATGGTGGGGTTGCTTCAATCATTACCATCACGACTTCGAGGATTTGCTTTCAATCTTTGCAAAGACTTTCATACTAAATTTTTTAAGACCCCATTTACCATTTCTCGCCACCAACAACCGATCATTTCAATATGGTTCTAAGTGTTCATTTGACCTTTCACCGCGAGCACTGAGCATTAGTGTTTGAGAATGATCTTTTTGTCCTGTATTAGTCCACAGCTTAGCGGAAGACAAGATACACGCATTCATATCCAATGGCTTGAGCTCAAGTAAACTACCACCATTTTGTTAATTGGACATCCTCTAGCAATCATACGCACATTTCTCAGTAGATGTACAACATGCAAAATTTAAAGTTGGTGCAACTATTGGCATTCCTTCACCGACATGCCAACGGGTAATGCAAAATTCATAGACCAAATGAGGATAATGTGCGGATTTAAAGTCATTCGGTGTAGGGGGAAACCTTGTTTAAATCTGTTTGGGTCAAAGAGTTTGGTTCTAGATGATCTTGATCGAGCAAACATATAAATTTTTCAGAGAACCCGAAAGCATTCTTACAGCTGTCTAGCATGTCCTTCAAAGTTTTACATATAGGCTCCAGCTTGTTGCGAGATCAATATGGTCTCCTTATAAATATCTCGAGTCCCTTTCTATTGGATTCCACTGCTACACAAAACGTGTTCAGGATATTCAATCAGATACTTCATATCCACCCTCGCTTTTACTGTAATATCTATTGACACGTCTACAGAACTCATTGAGTATGTGCTTGAAATCGTCGACTGCTGCAAGAGAAAATAAAAGGGATGAAACAATTCTATTTCCAATAGGCTCTCACCTGTGATTTAACTCATATCTCCTTTAGTCTAGATGATGCTTGTGGTATATTTCTCATTTCCTGGTGACGGGACCACCTGTTGGGAAGTATCAGATGCTTCATTGACATTCCATCAAATAATTACACGATGTCTCTATATCTTCATGACCGATTGCCACTTCAATCTTTTGAATTGAGGAACCTTGAAGATTTACCATGATGGTATTCTATCCTTTGACTAGGATGCCTCCCCAAGCTGATTCATATCTTCAAAATCCAGCTTGAACATTTGGATGGTGAAGACTCTGAAGCCCAAACTTGAACTTGTGACTTCAAATAAATTGAATCATTTTAAACTACTGAGAAGAACTCTGAAGATTCACTATGTTGGCATTTTATTCTTT
Organism: Cupressus sempervirens; assembly: GCA_028749045.1. Taxonomy (NCBI): domain Eukaryota; kingdom Viridiplantae; phylum Streptophyta; class Pinopsida; order Cupressales; family Cupressaceae; genus Cupressus; species Cupressus sempervirens. Next base: position 546,957,604 of record CM053790.1, on the reverse strand, counting down.
GGTTGAGGAGCATCTCAAAACTAAGACGTCTGAATTTCTGCTCTGACCATGAATCATGGGTTGGGGCTGAGCTTTGAACCTTCCTGGATTAACACTTCTGCATTTTGAACCCAGAATCTGAACTTCGCTTGCATTGAACCTGCAACACGAGTCAATTGAACAATTGAACCACTTCAAACTACTTTGAACTGAGGTTCAAAGTGGTTCAAAGACATGAATTACAAGTTTTAAAACCATGCTCATATTGGGTACTAACAATTAAATAATTATTATTAATAATTAACTAGTAACAAATTAAATTATTAAATAATAAAACAAATTTCATTAATCAATTTCCTTCTAGCATCCTATTAACAAATTAATTAATTAATAATTAAATTAATTGCTAATAACATATCTTTTTAAAGAAAACACTTAATAAATTAACATACTTTAATAATTAAAAGAAAACTATTAATAAAATATATTAATAATTAAATTAAAATTTACATGAATTAAAATTTTAAATGACTAAAAATTTAAATAATTTAAATTTTAAATAAAAATAAATATGAATAGAGTATTGTTGTGTCAGTAGCAATACCTGTTGCATGCAAAACAATCTCTTACCATTGGCAAATACGGAGAGGGGGTGGGGGTTTAGTAGCCCTACCCCAAAACACTATTTTTCAAAAAAATTGTTTTATAGAAAAACATTACAAAACAACACGGCATCCTCCCATTTAATTTATTTTATTTTTTTTAATTATTCTTAAAACATGATCAAATACTCTGATAGGGAAACCCAAAAAAAGCATTCAAATTTACATGTTAGAGTTCAATTTTTTTAATCCAAACCCCATCTATTTAAAATATAAACGAATGAGGGTTTTAGAAATTCCATCCTCAAACATAGATAAGTTTGATATGAATATAAATTAAGATTCACAATAGGGTTTCATCAATGATATCAACAAATCTACAAATATCTAAGAACAAATCTATCCAAACACAAAGCAAATAAAAGATTGGAAAATGGAAATCTTATTGTGTAAATCAAACACAAGATTCTACTTGAATTTGATGTTAACATGTAAACACACAATCGCACGAAGAATGCGAGAAAACCCCTTTCTTCTGAAAACTTCCTCTGAAAATTGCTTCTCCAAATCTTGGTTCCCTGCAAAATAATTTGGGGCTCTAATTGTGCAATCATGCAAGGGAACTCCCTGATCAATTTCTTTTAATATTTTATTATCTTTTACATTCTCATGCACATTTTTTTGCAATTTAAAATATCTTTATTTAATTAATTTTCTTTCTCTCTTTAATTTAATTTTCAAAGCGTTTTTTATAAAAATATTTATTAAGTAATAATAGTATTTAACATTTATTTAAAAATGAACTCCAAAACATATTATTAAATTAAATAAATATTATTATGCCCAAAATTAGACTTTAACTCAATCTTTAAATTTAATTCTTTTATTTAATTAATTTCACAATTAATTAAATATTAAATTTTCTTTATTATTTTTTATTAAATTAAATCATTAAATTATCTTTTAATTTGATTTAATTAAAATATAAAATCATCACAAACCCACAAAATGAAATACGAAGATTCATCATAAAGAATAGAATACCAAAACAAACTCTAGAGTCAAAATCACAAATTCATGTCACTTGACGAATTTGGAAAGGTGAAACTAATTCAAATACTTGTCCTACTTTCTAGAACAATTGGCTTAGGTTAGGATTTGGACTCAAGAGTTATCTCCCCACTTATACCATTGAAATATTGTGATAGGGTACACTCATCCTGACAATTCAGGGAGGTCGATATCCAATACTTACAATCTGCATAAAATCCATGCATGTACAAACACATATATTTTAAACTAACCAAGCAATGGCAGGGAATGGTACATCATGTAGATCCTGACTAGCATGTGACTATGACTCCCTCCATCAACCATATCAGGAAGGTCAATCATAAAGTAAAACATACACATACATCACACACATTCAAGTATGGGGTAAGTAACCATCGAAATGCATATAATTAATCCATCTATCTAACCATCATGAAATAACTAAAATCACTACTTGAACATACATATATCATTATTGAAAGGATAAACATAAACACATGAAATAACTGAACAACTCATCACATAAATCAACTGAGTATGAAATGACATATAATCAAATTTTGTAACCAAGTACCAATAATCATAAAACACAATCAGAAAACTAGCCTAAAAGAATCAGGTGATACAACAAAAAAGTCAACTAGGAGTAGGCATTACACTTACATTTGGTGAACCCGATGTGAACATTCTCTACTAATGTTCTTTCTTTTTCTTGTGTACTTATAGGTGCAAAGATGGATGCTTGGAGCACTCTTGGAGTCTAACTCTATTTGTTGTTCAATTTCCTTTTTTTTTAAATCTAAAATGAACAACAAAGTCACATAGAGCTAATTAGGAGGTTAATGAACAACGCATCATCTCATCTAGCTTAACAAGGAAGGAAAAGAACAACAATTTTCTTTATGCTTTCAAGATTTCCTTTCTTAATAGGTTAATGAAAAACAAATTTCACATAGTCTAATTAAGAGGATCAAAGAATGGTTGGTTTGGTTCTTGAAAGGAATATTTTCTTCTAAGCATTTGGTGTGTCTTATCACTTGTAATCTCAAAAGCCTATACAGATGTATCCTTTCCCCTCACCTTTGTGGAACTTAGGTGAAGAGAAATATATGTAGTTATTTAAGAGTATCATTTTTGTGTTACTAATAATCTCTTTGCAGCTTGTGGCAGTCATGGAATGAAGATCATATCATAAAAATACTAATGTATTTTATGCAAGACAATGTTTGAATACCTTGTGTGTTTGCCTTTAAAATCAATTTGTATTTGATTTCTTAGATTTGAAAACATTTGGTTTGGTGCTTAAATTGAACTTTTTCTATTCTATTTGGTGTGTCTACAATGTCTAAAATCCCAAAGGGTTATATAGATGTATCCTCTCCCCTCGACTTCGTGGATCTTGGGTGTAAGAGAAATATGTATAATTCTTTTTTAAAAAGTCTGCCTTGGACCAAGGTATCTGATATTGGATATGCCAGGAGATGACTTTGGAGTGATAACAAGAAAAAGTCAAGTCTTCACTCTAACTTCTATATAAAGGCTCGCTTGTGGGTAATGTCCAATCAATAGTATGAATGGGTGATAGCTATCCTCTAGTACCCTTGGAGGTGCATCAAACCCTAGTTCTCGGGGTTGGGAGACCTCCTACGAGATTTTATCATCCACCTTCTAAACAAAGTGTCTTGTACTAAAATATGTGTTTAAGTGACCAAAATCCTTCTATCCACTAGCTCAAGGGGTCATCCATTCTTGTGAATACATCTTACACTTTCACAATCCTTAGTAGAGACAATAGTCTCTGCTGAAGTGATGACCCTAGGGAAGTGCATCTTGGTATGCTTGAGAAGTGAGTGCACTATAAGGGGGATCCTGTGCTACCAAGATTCTAGGTTGTGCGCTCTGGATAAGCATAGATAAACTTTGGTTCAAGTGAGCATTCAATGGATACAATCCTTTTAACCTAGGTTGTGGTGTGTTTATTCACTTTAACAACAACCATTCTTATTGTATTTTATTGGACGAGTGTTTTCACATTAATCAAGACAATTGCCAAATTGATAGACTTAAAAAAACACTTGTCAAAAAAACCTTGAAAAAATTTGCAAAATAATATACTTGTCAAACTTGTCCAAAACCTTCAAAACATTTTCAAACATACACTTCTCAAACTTGTTTAAAACATTGCAAAACATGGAAACTTAGACTTATTTCCTTAGAGTCTTATGGTGTGACTCTTAGAATTCATTTGCATTATCGTGCCCTTATCTTTGTCATTGGATAATTTCCCCTTTTGGACTATCATATCCTTTGCATATTTCATATCCCTCATTTTGATCCCAACAGTATTTTCATTTTCCACTTAGGATAGCTTGCATTTTTCATATCCTAATCCTCATTTTGATCATCTTAGTCCTCATTTTGATCTCATCACAACCTTCATTTTGCATCTAGATCCTTGTATAATCCTCATTTTGATCATATCATTTTCACTTAAGGCCTTTCATAGCCCTCATTTTGATCCTATCATAGCCCTCATTTCCAATCTAGGACTTTTGAATTTAGTTGAAAAAACAAGAAAAATATGAGTCTTAGAGTATTCCCTTATTTGGATGAATAAAGGATCTTGACCTTGGTCAATTTATCATTTTCTTTGATTCAAATATCGTATATGTCTTTATGGGTTTGACTTAGTCCTTTTATTAACTTAGTCCTTTTGATATTGTTCTTTTTTATTTCTTGGTAAAGATCCAATATTCATCCTTATAAGGTTAACTCCTAGCCTTCTATTTTTCGAAGTTTTTCCCCAAAATTCAAACCTCATTTTCCATGTCCTTGTTTTTCATGATCGTCATCTTGTATAACCTTAGGTTGCATAACCTTGTCCTCATTTTGCATATCCCAGTTTGCATAAACCATAGTTTCATACCCTTGGTTTGCATGTCATTTACTTAGCCCAATATTCCAAATACAATTTCATTTTAAATTATCATTTCGAAGTCCAAAAAATTTTCATATCAAAGTCCAAAATTATTGTCCAAACATCAAAAGCCTCCAAATTCCAAGGAGCAAGTCCAACACAAATTATCTCCAAGTCCAGAAACATTTCAAACCCAACATTGTTTTGCATAGTTAACCATTTGCATAGTTCCATGTTACACTTTGATGTTGCATGCCCTAAACATCATTAACCCCGAACATACTTTCATACATACACTCTTAGTTTCATTGTTATAATCCAAAGTCCAATAAATCCAAAATATCTTGTATGCACATGTTCTTAGTTTCATTTGCATAATCCAAAGTTCAAAAATCCCAAAACATTATGCATGTGTACCCTTAGTGTGCATTGTTCATACCTTCAAGACAAGTTGAGATTCTAAACTTACTATTATCCGAGCGCACCCCCCTCCTCCCCCTCCCCTTTCTCCTCCCCCAAGTTGGGTGGCCCAACATTTTTTTGGGCCTTTAGCTATGGTAATGAGGTTTTCTCTCCCCATGTGGGTAGTGGTATTTACCCTCCTATTGGAAAGGGTGACCTTAGGAAGATGAATGATGATCAATGTGTTGCAGAGAAGGTCACTAGGGGGGGGGGGGGGGGAATGAGGATTCAAATATTTTCATACTTAATGCTAAGAAGAAAAGAAGAAAACCTGGGACTAATTGAGATGAGAAAAAGAAACTATTGGTTAAGAATGAAGATTTTTGTGAGGATGAAAACTCCACCACCAAGAAAAAGAGGTAGACCCCCAAACTTTGTTAATAGTATTAAACCTACAAAGATTTAGAGAAGAAAGATCCCTGTGTGGTTTAAGAGCTTCAAATCCCTTTAATTTATACCAACCCCTAATTGGTTACAAATGGATGCCAAATTGTTTTCTTAAAATGTTAGAGGTTTAGAATCCCCTGGTAGGAAGTTTGGGATCAAAAGCTTCCCAAAGAACTAAACTAGGGTGGACTTTCTTCTTCTCCTAGAAATCAAAGTCGGATTTTTCTTAGATACCACTCTTAAGTGCATATGCAATGATGCCAAGTCTTACTTTAATTCTCATTAGAAAGGTAAGGAAGGAGTGACTATTCTTGTGGGTTCTAAATGGCTTAAGAACATAATGGAGTGGGGGTGCTCCCCTTGCAATAGGATGGTTTGGGTGACTCTCAAAGTAGGAGATAAAGAAGTGGGTATTAGATATATTTATGCTCCCAATGACCATGTTGAGAGGATATCTCTTTGGAGGTGGATGTGTCAATTGAAGGATATCCCTTGTATTCATAGGAGATTTTAACGCGGTGGAAAGGCCCCAAGACAATTTGGTGGTGCTAAATTGAATGGAAGGGGGACGAAAGGTTCTTCTAGAGAAAATTAATTAGCAAATTCAAATTGCTTGATACATTGGTAGGAAATAAAGAAAAATTCAAAGGTATTTGGCATACATGGTCCAACTATCAGAAATGAAGGGAAACAATCTATTGCAAGCTTGATGGATTTTATCTATAAGGAATCTTTCTATTTTAAGGACCAAGATGGGGGATTTGTAAAAGTTGTACCCTACACACTTTCTAATCATTACACTATTGTGGCCTCTATTTTCCAGATTGGTATGGTCTCCTCTCCTAGGAAAAAGTCAGATAGTTTTGCATTGAATGTACCCCTCCTTAAAGATGAGGATACTAAGGTAGCTACCCAAGTGATCAAGTAGTTCAATTAAAATATTGTGATGCACTCCAATGTTATCGAGAGATTGGAGACCATGACTTGTAGCTAGAAGAGTTGTTTTTGGGTGGTTAGTGAGAAAAACAACAAGACTCTAGGAGTTAGGGAAACTACCTTCATAATAAACTTTGTGAAGAAAAACTCAGTATCCAACAAGATCCATCTAATCTAGTAGCTTTTGATACACTTTCTCAATACATAGATGCTTTGAGGAAGTTACAAAATAACAAGATACATGGAATCAAAACTAGAGCCAAGCTCAAATTTCTAGATCATGGTGACAAAGACTCTAAATATTCTTTCAACTGTTCAAATGTAAGAAGGAAAGGGATACAATTGATTCTATATGTGAAGGCGGAAATGAGATTTGTTTCCAAGGTGTCATATTGTAGGCCTTTTCCAAACTCTACTCCAACTTATTCGCATATAAAGATGATGGGGACTCCATGGAACATATCAAAAAGAAGATTTGAGGACTTATCCCCAAGAAGGTTAGTAAGAAGGATATTGGTAGGCTTGTAAAACCTATCTTGAGGGAGGAAATTACCAATGCTATTTTGGAAATGAGTAATGAGAAGGCTCCATGCCCTATTGGATTTCCCATTGAATTTTATGAGAACAATTTTTGATTGGATTTCTTATGATGGTGTATGAGGAAACCATCAAGAATGGATCTTTAGGATAAAATATTAATTTTGGTCTCATCAAGCTCATTCCCAAGGATAGGGACACAACATTGATTAAGAATGTACGGCCAATAACCCTACTTAATGTATCCTACAAGATATTGGCTAAATTCTTAGCTCTCAGATTAACCAATATCCTACCCAAGGTGATCAATTCCACACAAACTAGATTTGTTAAGTGGAGATTCGTACTAGAAAATTTGATCACTTACTGGAAAGTGTTGGACTAGGCAAGAACTTCTGGTCAATAGACATGCATGTTCCTAAAAGACTATGAAAATGCATATGATAAGATGGAGCGGAAATTCATCTTAATGATGTTGGAAAGTCTTGGATTTATGAGATCCTTCAATCATATGGTTTTCACCCTTACAATAGGGGCACCTAATGCCATTGTGGAGATTAAAGGGGTGAGATCAAGCTCATATTATCTAACCAAGTCAGTCATGCAACGATGTCCCCTTTCTCCTTCCTTTTTTGTTATAGCAACTAACTCCCTCTATTACTTTCTTAGGGATTGTTCTCTATCTTGAAGTGTGAAATGAGTGTTTCTTCCCAATTAAGAGGAGATTTCCAATATCCAGTTTCTAGATGACACTACTATAATTTGAGTAGAATTTGGATAACCTCTTAGCCAAGTTGAATTTCTTTTCTTTTCTTCTTATGGTAGTAAAATCTCAATGGCAAAGTCTATTCTTTTGGGGTGGGAAGAAAACCATTGTGAATGGTGTTGTTCAAGGGAAAATTACATCAATAAATTTAACAATGTAGACTAGATGAGATAAGTTCATTAGTTAAACACTTTCACACTAAGCCATTCATAACAAGAGAAAGAGGGTCTTCCAAAAATAACTATTAACGAGATTAGAATTAGAATGAAAAAACTTAAATAGGACCAAGGGATGACAATTCTATACCCCAAATTACACTAAGGAAGTACATAAGCAAGACCTCCTTCACACAACGTTCGTTAACCTTAAGATTCAAAGTGTGATACAATTGAATTATATTACTAAGTTACTATGGGAAATCATATTTGAACACATGTATAATCTTAATGAAATGAGAAATTAGATCTAAGATACAAAAGGAAAAGAAGGAAGATCGGTTACATTGAAACATGATAGAGGAAGACACATTTTTGCTCTAAAAATTGCTCATTAGAAACTCCAACTATAAATCTGACTGTAAATTTGGAATCATAAGAGAAAACCATGAAAATAATAGACCTTCATGTACATGTCAATTTGGGTGACATCTAATAGTAGGTTTATGGGATGGAAGACATGTTCCATGAGCACATGAATGAAGTCAACCCATATTTTTATGAAAGGTCTTTACTATAGTTTTCAAATTTGAAGTCACAATTCTAATACCGTATAAATTTGTAAAAGAATTTATGTGCAAGTGGCTATATAGGGGTTTGCCTTTGTTAATCCCCCTTTTTGGTGATTTCCACCTCTGCGAATAGTTGTTAGAAAGATTGTTGTGTATGTATGTGGTGGTTGTGAATCTTAGAGAGCATATGTAGAATGTAACAACTAAGAAGATGCTAATAATCTACTCTAAAAGTTAAACCCTAACATGTAAGTGTGTATGTAAATATAAATGTGTGCAAGATATGAAGAGACAAAGATTAGATTTGAACATAACATAGGAAACATACCAAGCCCACAAGGCTATAGTACTCTATACATCCTCATGATCTCTTTGCATCTCCATGACGTTCATGATTTTTCTTGAATGCTTGAATAGAACAATGTGAAACAAAACCTTCTTTGGCAATGAATAAATGAGATCAAGCCCTTTTCTTCCACCTTGCAATTGCTCTATTTTAGATTGGGATGTCCACGCGTGCTTATACCTTGCTTGTATTCATGCCAAATAAGGCTAATGATGTCTTTTATAGTGAATTTCCAAGATTAACTCCACAGTAGATGACTACAATGAATGGAAAACCATTTAAATTTAGAATTAGAACTAGGGCCTGAGACTTAGAACCCTAGGTGTACAGATCAACCTATACCCTGAGATGCTAGATTCTCAAGGAAATAGCCTACGATCCTAGGATTGCACAAGATCTAGGTGCAATGTGCATCAAGGACTGCAAAATTAAATCAAAATTGGAAAATAGGGCCTAGAAAGAGGATGATGCCTAGAAAGTAGCTATAAAAAAATGTTCACTGGGGAAATGGCATCAATGAATTTAACAATATATATTGGATGAGATAAGTTCATTTATTAAAAATATCACCCTAAGTCTCTCAATACAACATGAAGAGACACTTCCAAACATAATTCTCGATGTGGTTCAAGTTAGATTGAAAAATCCCAAATAGGATCAAGGGGTGTCAATACTAAACCCCAATCACACCAAGTAGACAAGCAAGGCCTCTTTTATGCAATGTTTGTTAACCTTAAGATTCAATGTGTGATAAAATTGAATTGAATTAACTAAATTACCTAAGGAAATTAGATCTAAACAAATGTACAATCCTAATGAAATGAGAAATCGGATTTGAGATACAAAAGGAAAATAAGGAAGATGACTTACCTTAAAAATGATAGAAATATACTTTTTTGCTAAAAATTTGTTAATAAAAATTGCAACTATAAATCAGATAGCAGATGTACCTGTCTGCTTATACCTTGCTTCAATTCATGCCAAATAAGGCTATTGATTACTTTTTATAGTGAATTTCTAAAATTACCCCCATAGGATTCCACTACAATGAACGAGAAACCATTTAAATTTAGAATTGGAACCAGGGTTTGAGAGTCAGAACCCCAGGAGTACATGCCAACCTAGTCAACCTATAGCCCGATATGCTAGATTCTCAAAGCAATAGGCCAGGATCCCAGGACTGTACAAGTTATAGGTGCAATGTGCATCGAGGACTACAAAATCAAAATCAAAATTGGGAAACAGGGCCTAGAAAGAGGAGGATGTGTAGAAGTTAGATCCTACCTTGATTTTTGAATGAGGGGAAAGAGGGAAATCAAGGAGGACGTGTTAGGTCCTACCTCAAATTTTTTTGAGAGAGAAGGAGAAAGGAGAATTTTGTGCTCCAAGTGCAAGCATATATTGCAAACACACAAAAGAGGAGCTAAAAGGTTTTGAATTGAAGTGCTTTCAATTTAAGATAGTATATTTAGTGTCATGTCCCCTTTTCAAATAATTAAAAAATAATAATCTTTGCTAAGGCAGGCAGGCCCAAGAAAGTGAAGTTTCGGAAAAAGGGGGTTAATCTTTGGAAACCGTTGGACTAATAAATGAAAATTATTATTAAAATATGTTTCATTAACCTCTCTTGGACGTGAGTTACGGTTATGCCCTCTTTTAAGGGGTTTGGAGGCATTTTGGGCAGAGGCCAGAACTTGATTTTTGCTCATTCTTTGTTATTCTTCAGAGGTTGCCAAACCTGTGGAGAAGGAGACCCAAGAACGGGAGTTTGCAAGTTTCCAGGGAGACCCAAGAACGGGAGTTTGCAGGTTTCCAGGAAGGCTAAGGATGGGAGTTTGAAGCCATTCCATGTGCATGCTCATACAGAGTTTGCCTTTGTGCTGAATAGTGCAGATTTGTGAGTTTTCGGGTGTGTTTTTTGTATGAGTTTGGTGTTTTCAGTTGAGTATTTCATATCAGTTTGGGTTGCTGCTGTATTTCAGACTTTAAGATGTTAAAAGAGAGCTGAATATATGTATTTGGACGTGATTAAAATTCTGAGATAGATTATTAGTGTTTTTGTGGTGTTTCCGGGCATTTTTGTGTTAATTTCGAGAGCCCAATGAGCATAGTTTTTGTCCTACATTTGTGAACTGTTGTGTAAAGGCTATACGGATCTGGAAATGTCATTTTGTAGGCTATTATGCTGCTGAAATTTCTGTAAAAATGTCCATTTTCAGATTTATTAATAATTTGTGAAGTTGTGAAGCTTTTGGCACTATTTTCAGCATACCCGATTTGGGGTTTCTTGAGAAATTTGGTGGATCTTTGTGATATTAGTTGTTTGATCTTGAAAATCTGATTAGAGGTTGGAAATATCATACAAAATCAAAAAAGGGACATTTCATTTAGCCCCCACTTTAGTGGTAAATGATGCTACGTGCATATGCAAGCTAAAGTAAGAAATGTGTGTATAAATGAAAAAGGATATGACTCAGTCCACACATGTAGTTCTTGCATTAATAGCCACATCTTGCAAAACCACATGTTAGTGATAATCAAAATCACCTAAGACCTACTGAAAAAGGTTGATGAATTTCGCAGGTAGCTATACAAAAATGTTTAGGGGGAAAATGACATCAAAGAATTTAACAATATATATTAGATGAGATAATTTCATTAGTTAAACACTTTCACCCTAAGTCATTCAATACAACAAGAAGAGACACTTCCAAACATAACTCTCAATGTGATTCAAGTTAGATTGGCAAAATGCAAATAGGATCAAGGGATGTCAATACTAAACCCCAATCACACTAAGGAAGTACACAAGAAAGGCCTCTTTCATGCAATGTTTGTTAACCTTAAGATTTAGTGTGTGATACAATTGAATTGAATTGAATCAAATTGACTAAATTACCTAGGGCAATTAGATCTAAACACATGTACAATCCTAATGAAATGAGAAATCAGATCTAAGATACCAAAGGAAAATAAGGAAGGTGACTACCTTAAAAAATGATGGAAAGATTTTTTTTGACGAAAATTGTTAATCAAAAACTTAAACTATAAATCTAACCGTGAATATGGAACATAACTTAAAACCTTGAAACTCTTAGACCTCCAGGTACACGTCGATTTGGGTGGCATCTATTAGTAGATTTGTAGAATGGTGGACATGCTCCCAAAGCATAGGAATGAAGTTGACCTAGACTTTTCCAAAAGGTCTCAAATAATAGTTTTCAAATATGATGTCCCAATTCTGTGTGTGGCTATGTAGGGGTTTTCTTTAGTCAACCCCCTATTTTGGTCATTTCCACCTCCATGAATAGTCTTTAGAAAGATCTTTGTGTGTGTGTGGTGCTTGTGAATCATAGAGTGCAAATCTAGAATGTAAGATGTAATAAAATGCTAAGAATCTATTTTATGAGTGAAACCCTAGCATGTAAGTGTGCATGTAAAAATAAAATGTGTGCAAGATATGACGAAACAAATATTAGATCTAAATATAACATAGAAATCATATCAAGCCCCCAAGACTAAAGTACTCTATCCATCCTCATGATCCCCTTGCATCTCCATCATGTTCATGATTTTTCTTGAATGCTTGAATTGAACAATGTGAAAGTAAACTTTCTTTGGTAATGAATGAATGAGACCAAACCCTTTGCTCCAACCTTGTAATTGCTTTATGTCAGATTGGGATGTTTATGTGCACTTGTAGCTTGCTTTCATTCATTTCAAATGAGGCCATTGATCTTTTTATAGTGAATTTATGAGATTACCCCCACAGGAGCCAAGTACAATGAGCAGAAAACCATTTAAATTCTAAATTAGTATTAAGACCCGAGACTCAAAACCCCAAGAGTACAAGCTGACCTAATCGGCAAGTACCGGCATAGGCCAATCAAGTCAACCTATAGCAGTATAGGTCAATCAAATTGACCTAATCCAAACTTTCTACAATCCTAGGATCTTAAGTATTTCTCTAAGAATCTAGCATCTCATGGTATAGGTTGACTAGGTCAACCTATACCCTAAGATGTCAAATTCTCATGGAAATACACTAGGATCCCAGGACTACAAAAGGTTTGGCTGCAATGTGCATCAGGGACTCATAAATCAAGATCGAGATTAGGAAATAAGACCTATAAAGAGAAGGATGCCTAGAAATTAGATTCTACCTAGATTTTTGAATGAGGAGAAAGAGGGAGATCAAGGAGGATGTGTTATGTCCTACCTTAATTTTTCCTAAGAGAAAGAAGGAAAAAGGAGAAGTGTGTTCTCCAAATGTAAGTGTATAATACAAACACACCAAAGAGTTAAAAGGTCCCCAATTGAAGTGCTTCCAATTTAAGACAATACAAGTGTAATAAGCATAAGTTGTCTTGGGGTGGGCCTAATCATCAAGTAAGACACTTGGAGATGATTTTTTTGTTAACTCTAATCTAAAAGCAATGTGGGAATGAGACAAAACTAAGACTGAGGGTAATCTTACCAAGTGGAATGACATATATCTCTCCTTGGAGATTATATTTTTTGTTAACTCTAATCTAAAGCTATGTGGGAATGAGACAAAACTAAGACTGAGGGTAATCTTACCAAGTGGAATGACATATATCTCTCCTTGGCTAGGAGGGTGCAAGTTTGTCATAAGATTTTGTCCATCTATATAGTGTATTATTCTTTCACATGGTTGTTTAATCAAGCTCATATTAATTATGAGTAGAAGGTGATTAAGGGTTTCTTGGGGTCAAATGTTAAAGCATAGTAACACAGGGATGCGTCCCCCCCTTTTCACCCAATGCAATGGGGACTTGGATGCACCAGGGACTTTGGGACTTTGTCCCCCCATCCCCAACGACACCACCAAATTCCACCACCTTCATCAAGGATGGGGACACGTCCCGATGTTAACTATTTTCTGATTTGACTATTTATGTTCAATGTTTGATGTTCCAATTCAATGCAATGTTCAAGTATTTACTCTTTTACATCTTTACATCTTATATTGCAATACATCTTTCCATCACTAGCATTTTGCGTACCATGTGTATAGTTAATACAACCCCCCCAGTCCCCCACCGTCACCCCCCTGCCATTCCAATGTCATCCCCAAATTAAGGCTCGTCTGTTCCCCCATCTTGGAAACTTGTCCCCTTGTTCCCTCGTCCCCCAAGGCAATGTAACTATGTGTTAAAGGGAATAATAAGATGCATGCAATGAAGTTGGATTGTTCTATCAAAAGTAAGGAGCAAGGTGGGTTGGGTCTTAAAGAACTGAGATGGCAAGGAGTGGTTTTGGTAGTCAAGTGGATCTCAAAGGCCACCCAAGGTTATGAACCTTAGAAAGTGTTGATTAGAAACAAAAATGAAAGGGGTGTCCTTCCATGTGCAAACTCTTGGAAGGGTTGCGTATTGATGATTTTCTTTTAGGGAAAATGAAGGTTAAGCTCGTAGGTTCCCCTATGTTTTAATCTATTTGGAAGAGTTAGGATGAGGTTAGAGATCTGATTTTAGGAAACTGCATCATTGATCAAAATCATAAAATCTGTGGTGAGAAATTCATACAACAAAACCTTCATAACGGGATAAGCCTCTTGCTTTGCTACAAGGGTGTTCTACTAGGAAATGGTAATTGTGTGGCATTAACAATTTCAATGATATCATTTCTGAGGGTGCTCTTATAGGTTGGAAGGAATTATAAGTGAAATTTGGCATCCTACATACCCAGTGGAGAACCTACTATATTCTAAAAGAAGATTGCATTGATCTCAAGCTTCCCAGATTATACAGTGAGGCTTCTGATAGAATTACCCTATTGAGATGATTTGATAGTAGCCCTCTACACTCTACCAAAGCCAAGCTTGTGTACAATTTTCTATCCAATACCCATGAGATCTTTGAACATCTAAATTGCAAATGGAGTCTTAACCTTGATCCTCAAAGCTAGAGCAAAATTCTATCAAGATTTTGGTATTCACATGTTGAACCAAAAAAATTGTGCTTCATATGGTGTCTTCTTTTGCATAGTCTTGCCTTCTCTAAGCCCAAAAGTTAGCCAAACCCTTGTTCCTTTTGTCAGTGCCCTAAATTTGTGTTGTTCATTTGCCAAGGAGGCTTGGAAAATACTTAAATTGTCTTTAGATTTTGATGTTTCATTTTCCCAAGTTGCCTCTAGATATATGAAGGGAACATTTTGTTGTCCCAAACCGATACTAAGAGGGGGGTGAATCAATAAAAACTTTTAAAACGATTAGTTGAGCTCCTAATTGTATAAAATTTAACACCGGAGTTCTAAGCAGCAACAAAACAATGGAGGCAACACTATAAAACCATATAAGCTCGCACACAAATGCATACATCAATAACACGATTTTTTTTATGTGGAAACCCTCGATGAGAGGATGAAAACTATGGTGGGAGTAATATACCCACTAGCCTTTTAATGCATGTAAAATGTTGCCTTGTTAGAGGCTAGAGTTGTTCTTTCTGATAGCACAGTCTATTAGGAATGTTCATAACTTGTGAGGATTACAAAAGCTTGTGAAGGCTACAAGGTAAGAGGATTTACAAACACTCCTTCTGCAAAGAACCATGTAAGAGGATTTACAAAAGCTTACCATTGAAACTTACCCAGTTAAGAGCTTACAAATATATGCACTAGTAAGAAAGCAATCTAAGTGAATGATCTAAGAATAGAAAAATCTTGCCTTGTAGATATCCTTGATAAATCCTTGAAAATTCTCTAATCTTCTTCCTTTCCTTGGCTTGCCCTATGAACCAAACTAGTTCACTTTTTCCTTGCTATGCTTAATAGTCGATATGTTGTTCAGAGCTATGGTCTACAATTGTATTCTCCTCTTTTGTTCTTTCTAAATGCAACAACACCAACAACTCCTCTAAGTGAAGTGTACACAAGTCTTTTTACACTTCCCAAACCTCAGACACCAAAACCAATCTTCAAAAATCCTGCTCATATTCAAATTTGAATAGCGTACATACTTGTCACATAACACCCATGACTACATGTGAATAGGTGCTTAGCCTCATAGGCATGTCTATCTTCTTGTGAATCGATGATATAGCCCCTATTATTTTTATTTACGAGACACCATACCAAGATGCCTATCACATCACACTTCCTTATTGCACAACAATCATGTCACATCAATGGTGATTCATTAGGATTTATTTAGTGTTGCTCGTGATTGCATCACTTCACCAATTTACTATGTCATGACTTCTCATAATCACAATTCTCGTCCTGACTGATGTATGTTCTACTAGTGGTAGTTCTTGTTTAGAACCTTTATGTCTCTTCCTTCACCGATTGCTAATCAATGACAACACTTGGAACTTTGTGATGTAACACATTAGTCATCGCCTTTTTCTTTGTCATCCTGCTAGATTGACTAAGAAGTCCAACATTGTTAGATCTAGAAATTTGTTTTGGCCTATTCTCTCTCATCTCATTCTATGGCACATCTGGAAGTTTAGGAATGTGGATATATTTTTGGGTAGAGTTAGGATTCTTACTGAGTCTTTGTGGTGACTCGTTTACTACATCTTTGTCCAAGTTACCATGATTTTGCAAGTTAAGGAGCATAAGTTGTCAAAGGTCCTCAATGAACGTCTCTGTCTTAAGAAGGGAAGGAGTGCCATATGAATTATCAATGAATGAAAAGGTAGAGTTCAATTTTGACCGCACTTTGAAGCAAGTTTCTTGAACAGATCACAAAGAAGAAGGTTGTAAAAGCCCTAGCCAATGCACCTACCATAGATGTTCCTCAACCATTATCTTTTGTGCCTCCCATCAACACCAACTCTTCTAACGTCGTGATTGACACCCCTCCACCTCCACCAACATTTCCCTAGGAAGAATGGATGCCCAATTCATACAATGAGATTAGAGACAAACTTAGGCTCAAATGGGCTAATGGTCCTCTACCATGGACAACCTAGTTCAAATTGGCATTATTTGTCTTATCTTTTTGTAATATGTTTGTGTAAGTTTTGGGAAAGACATGCTCATAAATATGTATATAATATCAACTCAAATGTGAGCCATAGTAAACTGGTATTGGTATAAGGGTATGCTATGGTATAAGTTGTAAGTTTGTATCAAAATTGTTCCTTGATTATTTACTCATATTTAATATGGGAAAAAATTATATTAACTATTGTAAAATTTAGATAAGTTTGGCAAGAGTAAAAATTTACCAAAATTCAAATTTTATAGATGAAATTAATGAATACTATGACAGTCCATAACAATGAGTTAGAATGCTTTCAGAACAAACTAAGTTTTTTGTGTATCCATGTTTTCGATAAGATGATTTTTCCATGGTCCACTACACCTTAAATCAAGGTTGCACAGGACGGCGTAATTGAGTACTTAGGGTATAGGTAAGAATATGACTATTTTTCAAAATAGGGACGGGTACTTGAGCATGTCAAACACTCTTTAAAAATAATAATTTAATATTTATAGAAAATTTAAAATTATGAGTCATGACAATGGCTTTCCAAGACAAGAATAGTGATAAAGTGTGCAAATGTAATGTATTTGTTTCAATTCAAATTTGCAATATGTTTGTTGTAACAATATATGATAAATGTTTGGATGCATAAGAGAGACGGATTTTAAAAATTAAACATGAACATAATGATCATAAATCATATAACGACAAATTGTAAATGATAAACTTCTTACTTGAACAATGATAAAGTTAATTGTTGATCAATATTGTATCAAAGTTTCAAACTGATTACGTAATGAATCAAGCTTGATAAACAAGCAGCTAATACGCAAACAAAAACCAGAAACAAAATAAAAAATCTTAATCAAGGTCCTTAAGTATGAGGCTCTCAACTAAGTATGAAGTACTTAGGGTATGTGTAGCTAGAACTTGGGTATGTGGATATGTGTCCCATGGGTGTGGATACATGTACCCATGTAATCTAGACTACAATGAATGAGAATGTTTTTGGAGTAAACTATAAGGGTTTTTTTTGCATCAAAATTTCAGATCACTTTCAATAATCCATCATCATCCATTTGAGGAAGAGGAATCACTAAACTCTATAATTTCATAATTGTCAAACTCCACATTCCTAACATTCAAAAGATGTGAGGGATTTAACATTAAAAAATACCAGAAATTGATTAAAAATTTCAACTTAAATAAACACCAAACTTGATAGCACACCGTATTAATTGGCAGAAAGAACAATCGTTATCACATTTACCCTGTCCTCCCTTACCATTTTCACATGGCCATAATTTAAATCTTTTTCGGTTGCCAATAAGTATTAATATTTGCAAATAAAATGCAATTTCAGAAACTAGACCATCTATTTCTGGCAAAGACAGAAACTAATCAAGAGGATAGATTTAATTAATAAGACTAGGTCTATGCAAAATTAAAATTATCAAGCAAATGTGAAGATACACAATCTGCATCACTATCCAGTCTTTAAAGGCTGTTGGAGAACGTAGTCATCAGGAGTGTAATAATCTGCTAACAATCTATACATGTATGAAGGGTTGTGTCCTCCACTGCACAACATAAGGCAGAGATTAAGCAATTTAAGATTTGCACAATCTATATTAACTTTATATGCTACTTAGAGATTAAAAATCTACAACTTAAAGACTTTTGTAATTCCGTAGATCAGACCCCAATTCAGATTGCCAGTAAAAAGAAAGGAGAGAGCATAATTCCGAGGCCCTAACTGAAAACATTGAAACTTACGTATCAGTGATGAAAAGGCTCACAAGCTGTGGTGGAACATAGTCGAATGCTGGATTGACTACATGCAATCTTGAATTCCCAGTTCCACCATCCATGCAGTCAGAAAATTCTCCATAGTCCAGCAATTCTGATGGTGATTTGAGGTCATTAAGTAAAACCTCTGGATTGTGCGGATACAAAGGACATAGCTGCAAAAGGAATTGAAACAATTGTAATATTTGTATAAAAGCTGGATGCTGATATAGATTACTCAGTTAAAAACTATTTTTATGATTCTGTGGAAGTCTCATCTGCAAGATAATGATAGATGAACAAATTAAAAAAGAATGCAGGCAGTTGCTGCCATCAAATTTCAGAGTCTTACTTCACCTCTATGAGCATCATCTAGATCCAATGAGTGCTAAGTGTTCCATTTATTCTCATGAGAGATAGATTCATGTGAGTCACTACTCATGAAACATGGGTCAATGAGCTTGACTCTAAAACTACACAGTTAAATCCTGATGGCAATATATTAATAAAAAAGATACTTGAATCGTTACATAAGGATGTAGGTAACAGATGTGATGTCTCAATCAACTAAATAGACACAACATTATAGGGTTTCAATTTTTGCATTTTGGTGTTATGTAGAAAAATGAAAATAAGTCTTTAAATTCATAGTCCATAGCTAGTGGGTAATGGTAAAATACATTTGATAAAACTACAAAAGAGATGCAACACTATTTTTACTAAGCTAGTTTCAAGAAATAGCTAGTGGGTAATGGTAAAATACATTTGATAAAACTACAAAAGAGATGCAACACTATTTTTACTAAGCTAGTTTCAAGAGCTACTCTAAAGAAACTAAACATTTCCAAAATTTATTAAACATGCTTAATCCATCGCAACCTTCGTCATCCATGCTTAGCACTTTTTCTAAAGTTTTCTGCATCTGATCATTATGAAAACTATGTGATATCTTTAATGTGGGATTTAAGTTTGTGCATAAACAATATTTGTGTGTCTCTAGACAAGGTGCACAACATGATAACCAAAAAATTGCTCACTTATGCAAACTGCACAGCACCATGAAACTTAGAAAATGTCGTGTATTCTCCATATATAAATTCATTCTTAAATATTTATAAAGATATATAGGCACATTCATTTACCTTCATCCTTGGACCTTGGAATGTTGTATGCTTATGTACTCTGGTATATTCACAATGTATGTGGACTTGATGAGTTTCTTTCTCCAAATTGTCTTGTGTTAGGATGCATATGTTTAGATCTGCTTAGTTACTAGTTCATACATTCTTTTCTCTTTTCATTGCATCTATATTTCTCTCTTTTCACCTATCCCATTATATTTGTTCTCACGTTCATCACCTTTGTTAGCTTGTGTTTGTGTGTGTCTCTCCCTCTATAGATACATATATATAGGATAAAACCTTCTATAAATAGATCTAAATAGATTTTTTTTTCAACGCATAGTTAATTTGGATCATATGAAAGAGGATAATCATAGACCCAAAATTCAATATATACCAGAACTAGACCATCAAGCTATACCAATTTTCAGAATTCCAGTTCTTGAATGCTTTAATATTGAAAGATCGAAAGACAAAAAAAAGTTCCAAGTTTGAACAGACACATGGCAATATTTTTTGGACACTTTTGGGGGTCGCTGCCGACACAGTTGATGCGCCATTGGTTCCTAGAAGAATCAATATCTCCATTGGCTAAACCCCATCTGACCCCGCCTTTGGACCTGTATCATGTTCGTACAAAATCGATGTAGACCTCTTCAACATGTGCAACATGGCTAGTCAGTAGATCAATTGGGGGTCTATATATATATTTCTGGCTTTCATTTTGTGTTTAGACACTTCTGTGCCCTGCGCTAATTGTGCCTTGGTACCCACATCACCTCACTTCCTCCCTCCCCCCCCCCCCCCCCCCACCATTTAGTGAGTGGTCTGCCATTTATCTATCCATTTCTGTTTTCTAGCTCACTTCATCCTGCTGACCTATGACCTGTATCCTGTTCGTACACAATTGATGAAGACCTCTTCGACATGTGCAACATGTCTAGTCAGTAGATCAATTGGGGGTCTATATATATATATATCATTTCTGTGCCCTGCGCTAATTGTGCCTTGGTACCCATATCACCTCACTCCCCCCTCTATTTAGTGAGTGGTCTTCCATTTCTATTCTCTAGCTCACGACCTATGATCCAAAAAGTTGATGGACAAAATATCTATGCAGTCAAATCCAGAATCTTCCCAGAAACTCACCTTCCTTCTTGTGCTGCTACATCTCATTCTATATATATTTTTACATTTTGTGCAATAACATATTATTGAATGGTTATAGAGTGTATCATGATCGTTACTCACAATTGTTTCTTGCTTTCTATTTGAGCGAGTTGATATTTACACAAGCACTAATTGGATACACTACCTCATTTCGGAGCATCTGTCAGCCTTTTGATATACTCTTCTATGGAGGGTTAAATGTCTGCAACTAGTTAGCAAGATGACATCTCAAAAAGTAATATAATCTACAGATTAACTGCATGATTAGGTTTGTTATGCTTATTGCATACAGCCTCACCTTGTGTGTACCAGCTAGTACAACAAATGGAACAGCATGTCTGTGTGCTGCTAGTGCAACCATATGCAGTCCTGCTGGTGCAATCACTCCACCATTTGCCAGGACCGCATGAGCACCTACTATAACCTTCACATCAAAATTGATATGGTAAATGACACTAGCAAAATGTAACTCCATTTATTGAAATGTAATAAGTAATTATTACTAACCATATTCACACGCGATATCATAGCAAAGACTGCTGAATCTGTAATTACAGTTGTTTGTAAATCTTTTGCAACTAGTTCTTTAGCAAGAGCATGCCCTTGATATCTGCAGCACTCAACCAAATGTTATTTGCCAGAACAGTTAGTCAAACATGAAAAGTCATAATGCAGCATTCCTCTGAGTTTTCATGGCAGGAACATGTTTCTACAATGAAAATTTTCTGGGCGCTCTGAGATTTCAGGACAGGGGAACATGTTTCTACAAAAATATTTTTTCTGGGCATGTGGACAACAGCAGGGCAGCTAGATTATATTTTTCAAACAAATTACAAATTCTACATATAAATACCATAAATGAAGTGAAAGAAACTGAAATTAAATTATATGCATGATCTGACATTAATTGAGGTTGTAACAATACAAAGGAACAGAAATTCAAAACTTTGATTGATATATGGAATGCCAGTATTACAATTATAACTTACACCAATGCGTGTGAACAAAATTAAAATGAATTGCAATATGATTATCATTCATTGATAATTATCAACTACATGTCTGAGTTTAAAATTGGAAATTGGAAGTCAAACTGCCAAATGATCACGATTCATTCACCCTTTGTTTTATTGTTTATTTTTTTATACCTGTTCAACAGTGATGTCCAGACATCCCTGAGACAGTTGAATCTCGAGAGTAATGAAATTGTCAAAAGGACATCAACATGCATCTGTGGACATCAGCACATGCCCAAAACAAGCAAAACGGGACGGGGATTCGCTAAGGTGGTGCCCCAAAAATTTTAGAGGTTGGGGAATGCTTACCAGGTGATGAAATGTTCCAATCCTCCTGTCACTAGAACATCTTGATCATTTGGAACATCAATCCAGACCAAAGGATGCATCCTTGGGTTATCTATTGACATAAGAAATATACATAGAATTGGAAGCTTTAAAATATCGAGTTCATACCTTGGAGCACCTTCTGCAACAAATACTTGAAAAGATCTCTTTTTCTTGGCCTCACAAAGGAACTTCATCACAGCCTTTGAGTGTGCTAGAGTTAATATCACCTCACTAAATGCCACATAGGATTTCAATTATCAGCTGTGAAAGAAATGCATTCTACAAATACTAATAAAGTACCTTGTTTAACAACGGTAAATTGTGAGCCTCTCATCTGGGAGGTCTTGGGTTCGAGTCTACTTAAGCTTAACACATGATAATAATTAATATCCATAAAAATAAAAATAAATACTCTAGGCTTTGGCCGTTTACCAATAAAAAAAAAGTACTTTGTTTAACATTAAACCACAGTATAACGAATTGCAGAAAATACAGACATTGATCTAACATTTTTATTTTCAGATATAAATCCAGAAATAGCAAATTACCTGGAGCTCTTGTATAAATTATAATCAGAAAAACATAAACCAAAGATTTAGTTATCATTAAATCTAATAACATTATCAATTATTTCAATTTGTCTACATGCATAATTTCTAGCACACAAACCTTTTTACCTTCCTAAGGAAATTAGAATGTCACATTTCTGGCTGACAAGAGACGAGCTTAAATAAATCACCCAAGAATAAATGCTGGCAGTTTTGAAATAAATATCATCTAAAAAATTGATGTTAAATTCGCATGGGAGGAGATTAAAATGTGTCCTAACATTTAGTAGTGTTCTTAGCTTCCAGTTAACATGGTGCCCGAACTATTAAAAAAGATGAATGAATGGCACAACTACTAAAAAACTTGCCTTGACAAAACAAGGGATTATTTATTATCGGGCTTAAGCATAAGGAGAAGAGGAAAGAGATCCAGATTACAGGTAATGCTCACTACTTGATAAAAGATTACTTTTGCTGCTTGCGAATAAAGTAACAGAAGATTGAACAACAAAATCTCCAAATAACTCTTTTCTTTTGCTGGTTAATGAAAGAAGCAATAATATTATTGGGAGTCGATTTCTACCAGATAATTGGGGCTTTATTTGGGGCAGCAAGAACACTGTTAAACTACACCAATGACAACAGGATTTAGATAGGGACTCCTCCACTGATACCTTACCTTCAATAGATCTATCTGTGGCAAACATAGAAAATAACACATAAGCACTAAGATCCTTAGTTACTTCCACTGGAAGACCAACTAATCATGAATTTTGGGCACCTAGGAAAAGGATGCGACTTCGACCTGTGAGGCCAAGACTCAAAAAGAGAGGCTGCTGGTAGAATATCAGGAATCAATGGGTGTCCTAGATATTAATAAATGATACAAACTTTAATAACTTATTTGCCAGAATTCTATATCTACTGGTAACAGTACCCATCTAAAATTTTCATTGAAAAAATGTAAACTGAATGGAAACAACGCTCATACTTCTGATGAATATGTTCCAATGCTTGCTCTGCAATCTGAGAGTAACAGTTATCAATTTCTTCAATCAATTCATTGACGGCCTCAATTACACCATGTTTTAGTTTCCAGCTTTTTGAGTTTTTGTCAGCAGCTGCAATAGATACTATTAATTAAAGTAGTATGCAAAATCTGCCAAATTTTAAAAAACTGCTCAAACACTGAACCAATCCAATGAATTTGCAATATCTAAGTGGATTTATATTTTTTCTTTGCAAAAAACAAGCTTTCTTTGCTAAAGAATTCTCACAACGACAAAAAAATTAATCTCATGAAATAAACTCTCACATTTGCTTTTTCCTTCAGAGTCACCTCCGGAAGAACCTGTAGAAGAAGCAACTTGTGGTCCAGGAATAGATTCAAGAAGATTATGTAGGGAAGGAGCTTGTAATGTACTCCTATTTGCCGCAGCCAGAGCAGCAGCAGATAGCTGTGATGGGTTTTCATGTTGAGTGTCATCTTCATCATCACTGTCAACAGAAATGTCTAAGCCCTTAACATCTGTTGTTGCCAAAGCTACATCCTCATCACGAATAAGATGTAATACACGTCTCACGATGTTCCCAATAGCTAGCTCTGTCATATTTTCCAAATAGAAAGATTCTTAGAATAATTTACAGAGATATAAGATGCAGATAAATATCTTGTTTGCAAATTAAGCCACGAAAGTAGCTAATCATAAATGTTTTATACCCATGTATAGGCACTTTGTTAATATGTAAATTAGTCTTACTCTTTATATGTCCTCAAAACATGAGCTGAGAGAAATGTAAACAAACCGACGGGATTAGCAGCAATGAGTTGCACGCCCACTGATCTTACTGCTTGAATAAGGGATGCAGCCTGATTAGAATGTGGTACGCGTTGTTGACAAATAACTGACCTAAGTAGAACTGCAGTTTCTCTGGCACTAGCCTGTGAACCTTCAACCTGCCTGATTTGTTTATAAACCCCCCAGGTCAAAAGAGAACCTGAGATCAGATTCAGATGAAGATTTACTTCTAAAGCATCTTCATTCTTTGAAAACAATATTCATTTTATTTTCTTATCCAAAAATGAGCAGACAATTACCGTCGCTTAAGTTTGACCACAAAGTCATTAACTGCTGACTGTAGATCTGGCATCTTTAAGTTCCTTATCTTAACCTGCAAAAAGTATCTCAATTTTATGGCTGAATTTATCCAACTTTGCATAGCATCTTTACCATATTTATTTATGCAATTTTTATCGCACCTACATTCTTATAAGAATGGCTATAAAAAACCATCAACACATATCTGCAATTATAATTGACAATTCAAGGTCAGATTTAGCAAACTGAATACTACCATTTGGAAATCTATCTCTATGAGTGGAATATTTGATGGCATCAGAAGACTGGGAGAACATGCCTCATTTCACAGAATACTGGGGCAATGGGCAAATAGGAGGGGAGTTTGATGCAGGGTGGATATGTAGGTTCTTCGCCACATCCCTAACATAGTAATATCTAGGTGGACGCTAATCCCAATAAAGAAAGTAGATGAACTTGTGATGAATTCACATTAAGCTCAGTTATAAGGTCACCACTCCCCACTAACACTTTCTCACACTTCCATACTCGATAGCAAAATGATGAAAATAATGAGAGAAAAACTATCTCAAGGTAACCATAATCACGATTTTTGTAGGACCTGTCGTGAATAGAAAAATATCTTATCAGTAATTCTCATGTGAAATCAATACAAGTTTCTTCTCTGCTTAAATTGTTGGCTTGGAGAAGACTGGTCATTTTTGTTTGACAATGCTAAGAACAGACCATCTCTAATAATTTAATGAGCTGAGTATCACAAGTTTAAAATTTTCATAAATTTTTTCTATAGTAATGTGCTTTTCTTTATTGCATATAGGCAATAGTATTGGTGTTTATAGCTTGATTCAGAACTGGAACTTCTTCAGCCATTGCCACTCACTATGAGTGGATGCTGAGAATTATTGGCATGCCATATTGGGAGTTCCAATAAAAATATGCCACCTTCTGCATATTAGCTTCTCTAAGACTTGAGATTTTTTGCTGAGACAGGCTTGGTGAGCTTGTCCCTTATGCAGTCCCGTTCTCTCTACAACTTTTATATTAAGCTTTCCCAAAAGGCTCAAAATTCAATACCTTCTGCTGCCAGAAATAACCCAGCTTCGATACTCTCTGTGAACAACTCGATTTATTTTTGCGCCAAAGATTGGAGGAGCTTTACATCCTGTTTGAGTTCAGTGTTTTTTTCTCAGGGTCAGTGACAAACTTTTAGAAGGTAAAGTATATTTCAACCTAGAGGGAGGATATTATCAATCAGTGGTTCGGTCCCAAACTTCTTAAGTGAGGATATGAAGCAGATTGCTCATAACTTGATAGCAGCTAGATGAGTGAAATCAGAAAAGTCAAAAACTATTATTTAATTTGAAATCTGCACTAGTTCGCACAACATTTTAAACTTACTAAACTACAGATGAGCTTGTAATTAGCCTGTTATTATTATGGAAATGGAGTAGATATTAGAATTAACTCAATGAAGCAATATCATGTTAGGATTAACGAGACAGAAATAGCAATTACATGTAAATATATCCAATATCAGAAAATAATAATGCACGTAGAAGAGAAAACAACACACAATGATTTAACATGGTTCACCCAATCCCTGGGCTACATCCACCAAACAATAAGTCCAATATTTTATTATCCAGTGATTACAACCTGATTACAATCTGTAATCCCTTACAGCTCAATACCGCCGCAAAAAGCTACTATCTCATCACGCTCTATAAAATCTCTAACCCTAAGCCATTTTATACAAGATTTTTGCCACTTAGAAAATTAGGGCTAGAATAAATTGTCCAATAAAATAATAGCGGTCGATGCCTTTTACAATAATAAAGTTGCTTGAGCTTTTGGGGGCTCGGCCTCAGGACCCTGCATGGGGTGCTTGCCCCTTGACCCCATCTTCAAAACACTACCCCCAAACCCCTGTAGAAAAATATGGGGGGAAACTGCATTGATTAAAGTGGGGAAAAATTAACCCCTCCGAGTCTGGTTAGGCTCCACATCACAACATATCAAACAGCTCTTCAGATCTTTTCGGGCTGATTTGGGGAACTTTATTTCAAACTTAAATAATCGACCCAATCATATTTGATCCTTGCCCCTCTAAAAGTAAGTAATCTAAGCTAAAATAATTAAAGGTTATTGTAAAATATCTTGAATTTTTTTTTAAAAATATGGAATAAGAGTTAGAGGTCATTAGGAATGGAATCTCTTTCAACAATTATTGCACAGAATAAATAGCTATAGTTAAATGTATCCTGGGTGATGAGGTTCGTATCAAAACTCACTTGCACGCCTCTAAATGAGAAACTATTCCCAGCTCTAATGATAAGATGATTCCTTGCAGCTAAAACTGTTTTCACCATCTCCATGCCACTTCAAGCATAAGAAAAACTTGAAAGTGTTAAATTTTGGAATTTAGGTTCTTTTATAGTTGAAAGGCTACTCATCCATTCCCTCAAAAAGACGAGCATAAGATGTGTGAGTTGGAC
Organism: Cupressus sempervirens; assembly: GCA_028749045.1. NCBI lineage: Eukaryota > Viridiplantae > Streptophyta > Pinopsida > Cupressales > Cupressaceae > Cupressus > Cupressus sempervirens. The sequence goes on along the minus strand of CM053790.1, from coordinate 546,930,365 downwards.
ATTGATGGAGTTGATAATGAATGCCACAGCCTTACCTGCAACCGAAATGCCTATCACATCTAAAGAGAAAACTCCATGTTTGTACTCATGCAATGAGAAGAAAATTGATCCAGAAAGCATCTGATTTGAAAGGAATATAAATTATAATGTACAATACTTAATGCTTATAAAAGAAAATGATAGTTAAACTCTAGGTGAGTTAAAAGTTAGATCATTACAAGCGTTCTCATCCTATGCTATGCGACAACATGAACTAGAAAAGAAAAACACTCCTAAGTTCAGCTTAAGTGAGTGAAGTAAAAGGGGACCTAATTAATTAATTAGTTAGTTAAGCTAACGACCTATTTTACCTTTAACACCCCCCCCAAGTATAGCTTAGGGAATAGCTAAGAGCCCAATGATGAATCAATGAAAGAGCCCAATAATGAATCAATGAATGGATGCATGGAAAAGCGTAGACTAGCCTGATGAGGTACCCATGCACAAACAATGAATCTCTCATAACCAGAGAAAAAGGGAAACGCTAATAGGAAAAAACTTCTCCATAAGAGAGAAGATGAAATAAATGTGCACCTAGTAAAAGAAGGAAAGGAGGAGCACTTGACATGACCCCACAAGGATTGCTTCTATCATAAAGGTACAATAGATGTTCCACCAATAGGATAGAAAAAATGAGACAAAGAATTCACCCCATAAAGAAGTAACTCTTGTGTCGATGAAGAAACTTTGAAATAAAACATGATCCATTGCTTGCAAACAGCATTTCTCCTCTTGGTAAGAAACCAATCTGCTAGTGATTGGAGAGCCATTTCCATAAGTTGGATGAATAGGGAATCCAAATCGAAATGGTGTGCTCCTTTTAAAAATTACTCAAATATATACACGTTGAAATGAGATGATGTCAATCCAAAATCCTATGAAGAGGGATGTAGAACAAGCTTCACAAACAATGATTATGGACTAACAACAACAATGTGGCTATTACGAAAGAGGAGGTATACGTCTTCGTCATGATCCTCTAAATCTACAATATGAGATTCCAAAAACAAGGATGATACGTCTGATAGATATGAATCCCAGCTAGCTGTCTAAAAGATGATGAATGACCTACTGCACTAAACCAATAGATGCATGGATGTGACAATACTAATTTGATAAAAAACAACAGAAGATAGGGACGAGTCCTGAGATGAGGGGTAGGAACAAGGAAAAAAGCCTCTAAACCCTTGAAACATGCAAGACTTGCAATATACCCAAGCTCTTCTAGAGTGCCATTAGAGAAAGGTATACAATCTGCATCAAGGGGAATGAGCCAATCTATAACAATATCCTTCGAAATGAAGAAATATGAGGGTCTCCTTGAATCTCTCGAAGTCTACTCCAAAGTGTGTGTGGACAATCAATGTCCAATTCACAGCAAACATAGTGTCATGATCAACACTAAAACAAATAAATTCTAAACACGATCAATAAAATTACTCCAAATTGATCTACTGCCCAATGTGTTTGGTTCTGGTATGAGTCCATAAAGATAAGGCAAAAGATTATGCCACCTAAGATTTACCAGGATGTCATATCGTCAAGCCTCATAATTATCCTTTTCCAGGATGATCACAGAAGGATGAACAAAAAAATTCACAAGTGTAATACTTGCTCAATGATTAAATCCAAAGACCAAAAACCTAAATGCATATAAAACAAATCAAATGAGCTCATCTCGTGCAAATAGAACATTTCCAAGTGACAAAATGTCCAAGTAATTGACCAAATGTGAAATCATTAAAAAAAAGATTAAAATATCTTGATGTAAATTCAGAAAAAATCGCATGGATAGATATCAAAAGCTCTGAAGTACCTCTCTAATGTCAATATCACATAAATCAGACAAAGGTAAAAAGTTATAAAATCTTGAATGCAGAAATCAATGATACGTAATCAACAAGCAATAAACCATACAAACAATAAAATGTAATGATGAAACTTGCATCACTTGGAAATATGCAAAACCAACTTTTCAACAATATCTGATTTGCCAAAATCCAATATGTCTGCCCAAATTATGCCTAAATGAAAAAATAAGGTCCCTAACGGAAAATTAGGTCTTGGAAGGGTCAGCAGTGTAGAATGTGACATCATGCTGATGTCATCGCAGAATATGTTTAAGGCATCTCTCTTTTGGGAAAAATGCTAATTTTTTTAAACAGTTGGAATAGGCTTTGATCCTGACCAAATATTTTGTGTCTCATAAAATAAAAAACTTGGTAATTGAAAGACTAAAACTTCAGTCAGAAAAGGTTTGCCAACCCAAAAATGCAGCTGAAACATGAACTGCCCCCCCCCCCCCACCCTGCATGTGGTCCAACTCAACAAGAAATGAGTTCACTTAATTTTTGTAATATTCATACAGATAAAAGCAAAAAATATAGCAACTGCATGAAAAACGATTTCATCTTTATACCTTGATGATTTGTCACAACATCATCCAAAGATGGGATACAATTAAAGAAATAATAATAATAAAACAAAAATAAAAACAGTTTAGAACATGCATTTTTTGGTGGCAATGAACTACTTTACAACAGAAGATTTAAAGGTCTGAAGGTAAATCTTTACCTTCCCAAATCATATTGTGAAACATCCGTTAATGCAGAGAGCAAATGGCTGGCAGTGCCAATTAATGCTTTTAGTCAACTTGGTTATTTACAGAGCTGCAATAATTTTCTGAACTTCCAATAATTACAATCACATTTAAGATATCTTATAGACATTTCTTTTGGAAGAACAACTTACATTCCAAAGTGAAAAGGCAACAAAGAGAGAAACCCCCAGCATGCTAACAGGAGGTCCTAGTTTTGAATCCTAATTGTTCTGTAGAAAATAACAATTCCATGCTTCCTTGTTTGTATTATAAGTCAGTGATCCAATAAAAATAAACCTCTCTTGTATTTACAAAATTGAAAAGGAAATAATACACAGAAGAAAAGCTAAATTGAAAAACCAACTTGGTATGCCCTCAATTATTGTTGACTGTGGTACAAATTAACCTTAATCATTAAACCTACTGTTGTGCAAGAATTTAAACAGCATATTTCAATAAAGTACTCTGAATTGCCAAAAAGGGAATAAATTTTTTTAAAGCAGTGCAAAAGAGGTTAACAAAAATTAGAATTTTGAGGAAGACAAAGCAACCCCAAGATTCGGAGCTTTAAGTTAAGAACCCATTCTGATTGAAATTTATTCCTTAAACCAGTACACCTTACATATGTGATGGCATGGATTTCAATTTTAGTCTTTTGGTGGTGGTAACTGGTTGCATTGCCTTTGAGAGCATACACTGCTACTAAGCTCCAAGGTGAAGTGGATGAAGGTTTACGGGGCTGGTTTATTACCACTCCGATTTCACTGCACTCTTCATATTCTTTTAATAGCTTAACCCTTTTCAAACAATGATGTCCTCTTATTGCGATGTTTTATGTAGATGTAATTGTTGAGGGCATCCTTATTCAAATCGAGATCTCATGCTCAAATTGGATGGATAGGGTACTGAGCCTCATAAATATATAAGATAAATAGAAAAAAAAATCCTCACTAAGTAATTTAAGATAATTATTAATTGTGAGTAGTTTAAAAGCTACTGTTAACTATATTAATTAATTTTCATTCGCTAAAACTTAGAAGAATTTATCTTAATGATTTAACAGAACTTCCATGCTTTGATCAAAATTTAAAACTACTTATAACAATATTACTTCTTTTCTGTTGCTTACAGGTGCAATCTATTACTTATTTATATATCAAAATTCAGAAGCATCAATAAAAAATACTAATTGTGACTTAATGAGAGAGGTTTGCTTTGAACCAAGCTAGACAGTTTTGCTATGTGAAACTACTTGCTAATTGGGTTTTGCATGGATACAAACTTGATTCTACATTGTTTTCCTGGAGCATTGTTGCTTTGAGTTTTCAGGTACTAATAAAGTAGCTTGTAAAGAAGAAAAATGATGGCCATCATTCACTTGGATGAGCATAGTGTCTGTTCAACTCAAAATGATTTTCCAGCATGTGTTCCCAATGCCATCCTTTTCTGAATGAACCAACGTAAACCTTAAGGGAATATACAGTGAGACTCTCCAATGGAGATATACAGTGGAGAGTCATCGATATAAGTATCTCAACGACATTCTTGGCATTGGATATTGAAATAGGTATGAAGGTTTTGTTTGAAGAAATATAAAGGTCAATTTGAGATTGAAATCTTTACTTTCATTGTGTTAAATCGTGCCTTATACGATTATCAAGGATGATATGCATTTTCAGCAGCACAAAATGTACGGTTTCTCATGTTACACTTGAATCAGATACATCGTACAAACCTTTTACAATCTCAGTAAACAAACTATTCCTGAAGAGTATATGTGCCAAGACAATGTGAATAACTTAATTTCTTTAACTGAATGTGAATAATTTAATTAATCCTCTTCCAACTCCACGACTTTTTGATGCGTTAGCAGAGTTAGGATGAAATTTGTTGGGACATTTTGTCAGTGAAGATCTTCTGAAGTGATTCTTAATTAAGCATTACCTATACAGGTCCTTTTTCTTATGTTATTGACTACTTATCCCTGTTGGGAGCCCCAATAAGAAAATGTTGCAGCTGTTGGCCTAATATACAATCACCAAGACCACAAAAACATTTAAGAGCAGCCCAAGCTTAAGGTAAACACTAAATTTGGGAAGTCACCCCAAGGGTGTAAATACTGTTCAGCAAAATAGTGAATTTTTCAAAAACACCTTGGGCATACTAAGTTAAACCACTACAGCCCAACAGCTCTAAGCGACCATTATTGGTGTCACCAACATATGGCCTTTTAATGGATTACAAAAGATATATTGTGATAAGGAAATCTAATAGTTCGCTACCTTATGACAGCCAGCATAGCTGATCGTCTGAAACAAATCACTAAGTTGAGTCCTCGCTCATCTCATAAATTTCCAAGCGACAACATCTTGCATCTTGACAACTAAGAAAGAGTACACATAACTTGCTCGTGTGTTTTTCTTATCAACACGACTAAAGAAATAGTTAGAAGAAGATTCCCATCCTTATTGCCCAAAACAAAACTCGCATGATATCTCTGCTAAATCTCTTCTCAGATTTAGAAAATGGCAACGTGACACAATCAGAAAAGTAGTAATTTCCTTCCAATCTTTGCATATCCACTCAAAGCGTAGAATTTCGTCCTTGTGAAAACTCCAAACCCGTAAAAACGGGCGCCTAGTCAGACTTGGAATCTCTTTTCATTTCAAACCCTGGGGTATCCCAAAACCAATTCTGATTTCATTTCAAACACTCAAATACCGAAATAATACTTGCGTTCATAAATTTGATTTGATATTGAGACATTGAATATTCAATAACGATTTTCTTTCATTTCAAACCCGTAAAATCCCCAAACAGCGATTAATTTGATTCCATTCAAGCCCATGTAAACCCAAGAATTAATTTGAAAGTACCCCATGAAGACCTCAAAACATATTTGAAAACCAAAATTAACACGTGGAAAAGGGGAGAAGAAAAAAGTTTTCGCGGCACAAGAACAATCTAGGTTTCATTTATTTCAGAACAATATTCATTATTAAAAAATGCATCCAATTAAAATAGATATAGGCACTCGCCTCTTATGTGGAGGAATCTATGTGCAACACAGTAAGCTCCACCAATGGCCTTAATGAAGAATCGAAGGGCTGCACTTTAAATACAATCTTTCATGGAGAACCTAAACCTTTAAAAGGACTATTTCCCGAGAAATTGAGACATAAAATGATGATCGGGTCAAGGGCGCAAAAAATCTTCTGGGTAGTTTTCAAACAAAATGAATCCGCTACAAAAACATGTAAATGAAAAGCGTAAGCCAGTGTCTATCATTAAATTAGGATGGTTTCTAATTCATAAGAGCTTCATCTGCCGTAAAAGACAGACAAATCCTGTAAAAATATCACGAAAGACTTTCATTCCAGTACTTTTGCCTTCTCTATTCCCTGCCACATATCTTCCGTCATCCTCACGCTCAACTGTTCCCACTTGGTCAAGCCATTCAGGATGTTTAGTTACTCTATGTTTAGCAGATTATGGTAGGGGAAGAGGGCACCAGCTACGGTTTATTTTGCACCCTCTTCTGCCCGGTTGTCGTCTCGTACCCGCATGTCTTTCCGTCTTGCCTGACATTGGAGTGTTCTGACATTACAGCGTTCTTCCCTGCCAATTAGACTTGAGAAAAAATAAATCCATCTTTTATAAAATAATTTCATTCAAGTGAAAATTAAAATAAAATTCACGTTATAAATAGATTGTAGAAATGTGATATTGTTAAATGAAAAAATTAAGTTATTTTAATTTAATTATAAAAATATATGTTTATATTTATATAAAATATAAATATAAATACTATAAAATATAAAAATGATTCTTATAAAAATATTAGACAAATTTTAGTGATTTCTTACATTTATTAAAATTAAACTTTTTTTCTTTCCTAAAATCTAAATCAAATTTTTTGTTCTTGAATATTACACTTTATTAATTAATTTTATACCAAATTATATTTTATTACATACCAAATTAATTTGCATAAGGAAAAAAATGAAGTTAAAAAGTTGTCTATAGTTCTATTATAAGTATTAAAATAGATTTGTGTAAAAAATATATAATTTATTTAATAATAAATTCTTATTACTCACTTACATTTAAGTTACATAATATGAAAAATTAAAATATTTTAAAAACATAATATTAGAATTATATATTTAATAAATTTAATTTAAAATTCAATTGTACACAAATTTTCTTTTCAAAAAATTATTAATATTTATAAAATAAAATATTAATAATAACTATGAAATAGAAAAATAGAATTTACCTTTACTAGCTTAATATATAATTTCAAACTTCAATCTACTTTAAAATATTATAACACTAATTTAATAAGAAATTTAATATTATTATTTCATATTATACAACTACTTCAATTTAACCATTCAAGACATGTGGGAAGAAAACATCTGCGCACAAGAGGAATGCAATTTATATGCACCTATTTTCAATGAAAATATAAGTCCTTTAGACTATTTAACACTTGATATGGGTGCATATAAGTTGCCCCTGGCCCTTCCTACAATGCAACATAGGCCATGGAGTGCAAACTGGTAGAAATGTGTCATTTGTCTGATACTTATTATGTTCACCTTCCAATAGTGCTCACCAAAACAATAGTACTTTTGGTACAAATAGACCAATTAGCAACCACGCTAATTGGAGGTATCTATAACGATACGTCATTAGACCTGTGGCACTAGATCTCTTCCCCTAATTCGATAAATTACATACTAAACAAGAATTAAATAAATTAAAATTGATTTGTCAGTATGTCTTTTCTTAATTTTTAAATTTTTAAATTTTCAATTAAAATTAAAAAATTATATGTAATACTAATTTTTTTTATTTATATTCTAATTTTTTGAGATCCTAAGGTTATGTTGTTAAATTTGTTCTATTTTAAAACAAATTCTTCAAAAATTAAAATTGTTATCTTATTTTGTACAAAATAAGAAGAATCCTCTATAATATTAGTAATTCTTTTTATTATTATAATTACACTAGTTCAAATTTAAATTTAGGTCTTATTTAATTATATATTATAATATTTCATATTTTAAAATTGTAAAGATTGTAAATCGCATCTTTAATTACTAAAAAATAATCTACAATTTATATTATAAAGCTATTCAATCTTAGGTAATTGAGCTCCATTACTAATAGTTACATGATATGTGTATGGGTGGAATGGGTAGGTGCGTGCGCGCGCGCGCGCGTGTGAGTGTGTGTGTGTGTGTGTGTGTGTGTGTGTGTGTGTGTGTGTGTGTGTGTGTGTGTGTGTGTGAGAGAGAGAGAGAGAGAGCATTTGTCAGTATGTTGATGAAGCTTTTGTCGGAATGTCAGGATCACTAGGAGGGTGGGGATGTGAACCAATAATCTATGAAACTTTTCAACTTCAAACCAATTATGTATATACACAATTATTACTTTGACATCATTAATCATGTATGCTTAAGATGTAAGATAAAATGAGCAATAAGACAAGTATACAAAATTAGATAATGGACACCATATTTATAGTGGAAAACCCCCAGAGTCAAAAACCACTTTCTCAAATCCTTTTATTATGCCTCACTTAGCAAATGTGTCTCACATGGCATACACTAGGCCTCACATAGCCAAACTGCCTCAAATAACATTTACTTATTTTCAAAGAGCCCAATCTTTGCGTCGCATAGCATAGACAACTTCACATAGCCAAACCTTTGCATCACATAGAATCTTTAGAAGCACCCATTTTCATCACTAAAATGAATAATTTTTTTTAGAGGGTTACTTTGTTCCTATACAAAACATTCGATTAATAAACAATCTACATAAGTCATCTTCAAAGTTCTTATACCAAACAAAGCTCTTGTAGAAAAAATTATCAGACATCAATAATACCAAATTTGCACAAGCCTTCAAATATGATATGTCAAATACCTCTATCATTATCTGCTTTGATATTAAAATCTGAATCAATTAATGACAAGGATACTTGACCCTTGCATTGTTCTAAAAATAATTCATTAGTCTGGAAAAAAAAAATGATTAAATGTAAATATACTTTTAACCAAAATATTATCTTAATCTCTACACCATGAAAATAATACACCCATCTTCTCAAACAACAAATATATTTATAACTATTGTTAAATATTAGAATCTCAAACTTTAGTCCTTATCAACAAGTATAATTTATAAATCAAAATTAAAAATTTATGAATCACGATCTAAATAATAGAGTAACTCAAAATATTTTAACCAATCTAATTCATACTTTATTAATTTATGAAAAATATTAGCTATGATTGCAAACATAGAAGAAATGATTTGCGATATAAATACAATCAAAAAAATATTACCTTTTTGTTATCAAAATCAGAAATTCAAATTACCAAATTTTGTGTTCCAAACTTTTGACTCATTTCCTTCTTTTTGTGTAGGCATAAACTCCCTTCAACGTTATGTGATCTCTACATGTTCAATTGTCTTCAAAATGCATATGCATTTGACAACCTCAAAACTGATAAACTCAAGCCTTAATGTGTTTGACAAATTTACATATTGAATCTACTATTATTAAATATTCTATGGATTTCTTTATGTTCTCATTTTCACAATATTGTTATAATATAAAATACGTTTTTACACCTTGCTCACATTTCATTCAATCAACTTTATTTATAATAATTAGAAAAATATGTTCTTCAAAACTGATTTTATTTCATTAAAACCATTAAATTATTAGTCGGCAAAATAACTTCATTTCTGGTCAAAATAGTTTTCACAGTCGTATTAGGTTTTCCAAATGTATTCCAAATTATTCAAATCAATTTAAAATAAAAATGAAAACTATTTTCCTATTTTTGTAAATAGATCATGTTTGTGACAGGAACTTCCAAAACCTCTTGTAGTAGCTATGACTACAAAATGACTAAACATACTATGACATCAAATTGATCATAGAAAGATTAGTTTGAAGAAATTGTTATGAAGATCATAATCATAATAGAGATCATAGAAATATAAGTTTGAATAAACCATTATGAATATCACATTTGATCAAACCATATAGTCAATTGTATATGCAAATAACCATACAATGATTTGAATTGTCATTAAGTATACCATAAACATAACAAACCAATGACAAATATCTTAAGACATCATCAAGCATATCATTGTTTGAAATGTATGGTGGGCTAGGTGACTGAAATGGAGGGGGAGGGGGGTGAATCAGGAACCAATAAAACTTTAACTTCAATTCATCAATTAATCCTCTTTAAGCTAATCTGACCTAATTGCATGCATGAAAGACTAAAAGCAATAAAACATTAATAACAGTTGACACAATATCTGGTAACCCAAAAACCTTCCAAATATAAAGTAAAACTAGGGTGGGGATGATACCCACAAGCTTTAGTACTGTAGTATAAAGTTGGCTTGTTAAGAATTACAAATGATCACTTCTAGTGATCTTCCCTATTAGGAGCAATAAGGGTTGTTAGGTCCACCTTGTGTAAGGATTTATACAATACAATGCAGTATGCACTCGGTTAGGAGATCTATCATAAGACTATTAAGTCCACCTTGTTAGAGGATTTGATTGATGCACCTGTTAGGATGAACTAGTGGTTGATCTCTGCTCTACAACTCAATTTTCTAATTGAGATTCCTTTGATGTAAAATGATCACCTTGTTGTGATAGATGAGACTCTGCTTTTCCTTATACTACTTGTAGCCTTTACTCTTCAGTTTGCATTCATACTTGTTACACATACTCTCATTTGGATATGACAAGATATATTACATATATATACGAATCAAATAATTACCTTCTGATGTCAGCTACGATACCAAATTCAGCAATCTTCACTAAGTCGACTCAATGTTGATACTTGAGTTGTGAAGACCACTCGGGTGATATTCTGACACTTGGAAACATAGTGAACTCGAAAAAATTTGGCGCTAAGTTGACATTGGTGCCTGGTTGAGATAGGTGCTCAGTCCACATTGATCACTCAGGAGTATACATGAACTCAGTTAACACTAATGACTTGACAAGCACTGTAGAACTCGGTTGACACTATAGACCTCGATTGACACTAAAGCTCAATTAACATTGCATTTTCTCTACTTGGCTAACATGGCTAGCTTGATTTACATTGTCTTTCTATTTTGCTCTGTTAACACTTACTTTCTGCTTGGTTGATACTGCAACAACTCAGTTTACACTTTGAGGCTCGGTAGTAATGTGACCAACTAAATGATTAATTATTTTGGTACTAATTGACAAATGATTTGACCATAAGGTCAACAATATCCCCCTTTGGCATTAGTGACAAAAAAACTTATCATACCAAAAAAATTTAATGTCCAAAAAGATAAGTCAAAACTCCCCCTATCAATGTACTTGGGTCTGTAACTCGATTTTGATTGTTGTGTTGATACTCGGTTGATACTGACTCTGGGTTTTTTTTTTCAAAATTATTTTTGTAGCTTTGTTGTACATAACTATATTTCCCCCTTGGATGTTGTATACTTCCTTATATACATATGCTATATTGAATATTTCCTCTTATAGATATATTCCCACTTTTTTGACACAAATGCCAAAAAGCAATGCATAATTACAAGATAACACCAAAATGTGAGAGGAAATCACTATGTACCTTCAAAAATAGACACATTGATTTGTCCCAATTATCTTGCAAAACTTTTGAAGTATGCAAAGCTATATGTACTTCAACTAATAATTCCATCATATGATTAGCAATAGAAAAGTTGTTATCATGGATTAGTGTCTTTGCATTAACAATGTGTTTCTGTGTTATATCCATGTTTGAATTATCATTTTTTATATCTCTACCAGTGTAGCCCAGATTCTTGCTTCTTCCCTTAGTAACTATGGCTACAAGTTTGTTAGATACATGATCTTTGAAAAATGTGTTAAGCTAGTGTTGGGGTCAAGTGACAACTTGTTTGCACTTTCCTTTAGATCAATATCAATCTTTGACAACATTTCCTTTACTTCCTTGGTAAAATTAGTAGAATCACTCAATTTTACAAACAAGGAAACATAACTATTTATAGTACTCTCAAAATTGAAAAGAATAGTGGACAGATCCACTTGATTTATGGAAATTTTCTATGCCACCTTTTCCAAAATCTTGTTAAATCAAATTTTCTTTCTACCCTCTGGAGTAGTTTCTCTTGTTCATTCAAATCTTCATTAAACTTGTGAACTATGTCAACAAGTTGATCCAAAGTAGGCTTCTTATCATCAATTTTAATACTAAGTGCATCAATAAATATACCTTTGATATCCCCCAACACTTGATTTCTTTTCATATTCTCTACTTTCAGCTTTTGTTGTCTTGCCATTTTCTTCCAAAGTTCTCCAAGAGTATCCATCCGATTAGGAGTGAGATTGGAAAGATCCCAATCTGGAATTACTATGTCCTCTTCTAGATCAATTTTCTCATGATAAACTTCTACCTCTTTACCTTTTGCCTTTGGATTAGGTAAAGGAATGATTTAATCCTCGGTGCTTGATTGAGGCTTGACTTCAAATGTCATTGCACTTACTGTGGACTCACTTGTAACTAAAACAACATTATTGATTTGAGAAACAACAACAATAGTAGGAGTACTTACAATACCTTGTTGTGACTCAGTCTGGCTTTGAGCTATGAAGAGTGGAGCTTGTTTCTCGATAGATGAAGCAGTGGTGACAGTAATCATCACGATACTCGATAAGATAGCTCCATCAACCAATTGAGTGCTTGGTTGAACAATGTTTAGCTCAATTGTTTGTGATTCTGTTGTAGTCTCCACTAAGCTTGATGTAACTATTGCTTTGCTCAGAGAATTAGGGAGGGAGGCCATTACCTCTACTACAATCTTCTCAGGATCAGAATCTTGAATATCTTAAATCTCAAGTAGATCCTCACTATCTATTTGATCATCGTGTTCCTCTTCATCATCATCAACATCATCAACTTGCACAACTTCCTCAATGGGCTTTATCTCATGCAATCCATAAATGTTATTCCATTTATTTGTATTGGATTGTACAATAGATTCAATATAATTTGACATAATTAGGAACACATTAAACATAGGACTAATCTTTTGTTCATGCTTTATCAATGCTTCCTTCACTTCCTTATCTGATAGTTCTGGTGTTACCTTCCTTAAGGTTTGTTCCCTAATATCCTTGGCAACATTTACTACATTTTCCCAATGAGGTGCAACTACCTTAAGTATAATATCTGGAACTTGATTAGTTAATTTACTCAGAGAGTATTTCCATTTAGCTATCTTTGCCGCTAAGGCTTCTTCTATCTTTTTTTGCTCTTCCTTGCTTCTTGGTTCATACTTAAGATATTTGAAATATGTCATACCTCCACCTTTTGTGAGTCTTCTTAAAATATTTCTTCAAAAATTGGGGTAGACCTTTTGAAAGTTATTCATTTCTCTTCTTCATCTTCATCTTCATCTTGAAGTTTGAGCTTCTTCCTTGACTTCGTGGGTCTTCTGGTGAAGAAGGCAAGTGATGACCTTGTAGCTCTTTTTGTTATGGTTACTTTCCCCTTTTTCTTTGGAGGTTCTTCTATTTCTTTCTCTTCTTCTTCTTCATGTTCCTCTACCCCTTCTTCCTCTTCATCAATATCATCTCCCTTTCCTTCTGTGAGCAGAAGAGGGGAACCAGATTTCACATTTTCCTTCTAAATCTTTTCAACCTTCTTCCTTCCCCTCTTCAGGACTTGAGGAATCTTGATTTCAAGTGAAATCCTAGTTTTTGCCTCTTCATATGTTCCAAAATATGGTGCTTTTGGGTCCACAGGCTCATTGACAAGAGCCTATATGATATCCTTAGTATAATCAATGTTTACCTCATAACCAAGAGGTCTTACCCATGCAACTTTAGGTCTACCTTGTCATAGTCCACAAGAAAACATATGTCTTGTTCATTATCATCAACTAGTTGCTTAGGTATTTTGAATCTACTCTGCATTCTTTCCTTAAAGGTCTCAAAATATGCATCCATGATGCCCTCAAAATTTTCTCACATTTCAGCTATAAACTCATTTATCTGATATAAAATAGGTTTTCCTTTCTTCCATATTACAATACCTTTTGAAGGGGAAAAAAAATTGAACACAAAAGAATAAACATACAAGAAGTTATCCAAACTTACATAGATTGGTCTTGGATGCTCAGATTCTTTCCATATTCTTGCTCAATTGGCTTAGGTGTAACTTAGTGAGGTCAAAGGATATATTATTCTTAACCACCTTGAATGCTAAGTCCACAACTTCACATGGGACACTGTTCATTCGACTGGAACTATATATCTTGTGAGCAATCACATGAATTCCAAACTTGATCTCCATGTCTATGACACCATTAAGCTTCGTCCCTCTACCATCCCACTCAAAAAAAGTCTTCTACGCTAGCTCAACTTGACCTAGGGTTTTTTTTTTTAGGTCTATCAAGCATGGGAAACCTGATAACCCTATGAATCATTTTCTTTGTGATCTAGATGGTTGGTTGAGCCAGAATTGCATGTCATGAACACAACTCATGATAAACCTAATCCACTTGATTTTGAAATCCCTCAACATATGCAAAGTGTGGGTTAAATCCTTTGTTTCTAGGTGTTTATGCTCGGGTTTTAGGTTTCCATCCACACACAATGCTTCATATGCTTGATTCATCTCTAAAGTCCCCAATTCTTGAATCAAACAATGATAAAAGGATCTAATATCATGTATAAAAAAGTACCTTTAGTGGAATTAGTGAATGTACACCAATTGTCCAATTCTTCTACGATCACTGGACAAAGTTTAAACTTTGGGTCTGCAGGTACAACATTTTTTACTAACATCTCGGAACCCTTCTTAACCTTGCTACTAGAAGAAGATGCCATACCACTCGTTTATGAAGGAATGAACTATGAAAAATTTACATTGAATTTCTTGGGGGCTCTAGAATGCTCTACTCTTTTCACTCTCAAATTAAGGGTTAAAAAAAAACCTTTCAATTATTCCTTTTAATCAAAAATCTATTTTAAGTCACCATTAATGTATCATACACAAGACAACTCAGTGACAACTTGTTAAACTCAACATGCATGAGATCATTGACTAAGTCTTCAACTCAGTAGATACCTTTGATCTTCAACTCAGTATGTATAAGCTTGGTTATGTCTCAATCTTGATATATGACATCTACCTCCAAGCTTGATTATGGTCAGCAACTCAACTTTGCTTGGTTAGGTCTTGCAATCTGAGTTTTCTTAGTAAGATCATCAACTCGGTGATCTTAATGCATCTAAAATGCTGATTTGGATCTTCTTGCTTGCAAACTAGAACTAATATAAGATGTTTCTTCAAAATTATAGTTTGAGTGATCTCCATGGCTAATCAGTTTGAAATGGTTAAATCACCCAACTCATTGTCATGGGTGTCAATGTTCTTATGACTTTGACTTGCATTCTCTAGAGATTTCTTTATCCATTGTTGTCTCATTTGACTTCTGATATTGTCAGTCTTTACTTTCTTTTCATCTTCAACTTTAGCTTAGTTCATATAGTTTCTAGCTAGATGTCCAAGTTCTATGCATACAAAACATCTCTTTGTAGGGTCTATCTTCCTTATGTGAGTTCTTATGTAATTTTCTCTAATATGTCCATGCTCACTACATAAGTGATATCTACACCATGTGTTATAATCCCAACCAAAGATAGCTTTCACAATCTATTCTGCTAGATTCCATTTCTTAGTCTTACATTTTGAAGATTTGTGCCCTTGTTTGTTGCAATTGAAATATTTTCCTTCAAACTTGGTTTTCTTTGTGCATTCACTTGCTCTATGTCCTTATTTCTCACAATTGTAGTATTTTCCATTGAATTTTGATTTCCTATTGCTCCAACATGTGTTTGATGTATGCCCTATCTTTCCACAATGATTACAAGTAGTTCTTTTGTTCTTATGAGCTCCTTGCTGAGGTGATTCACCTTCATTTGTATAGCCTAATCCTGCTTTTCCTTTGTGTCTGAATTGAGTTTGCTCATTTAATTGATTCATGATTTCTTGATATTTCATCATCATTTCATTGGTTTTCCTTTCTATGTTGAGATCATTATGCAATCTTTCATTATGTGTCCTTAAGTTGATAAGCTTTTGATTTGCACAATTGAGTTCACTTATCAATTTTTCTTACTGAAGAGATAGGTGTTGAATTTCATTGTCCTTTTCTTCTATCTTTTCAATTAGTAATTTTTTCTCTTATTTTCCTATGTCCTTTTGTTCCATGTCTTCACACATTATGACTGACTGAATTTCTTGTTCTCTTTTCAACTTTTTGACTTCTTCATGTAGAGTGAGATTATTCTCAAGTAGGTCTTTGATTGTTGCATGAACTTCATCTGAACTTCTATCTTGACAAATGTCTTCAACTCTTTCTTCTATGTAGATATTGTCATCTATTTGTACTACTAGTTATTTCATTCTTTTCAAAGATTTAGAGAGTTGCTCCTTCATTTTCTTGAATTATTCCATGGCCAATTGTAGATCCAAATTTTTATTTTCAATAGCTTTCTCAAGTCTATACACTTCCATTACCTTTGATCTTTTCTCAAGTGGCTAAAATTCTAATGTGAGAAAAAAAATGCTCTAATACCAATTGTTGGAAACGTATGGTGGGCTAGGTAACTGAGAGGAGGGGGGGGGGGGGGGGGGGGGTGTGAATCAAGAACTAATAAAACTTTAACTTCAATTCACCAATTAATCCTCTTTAACCTAATATGATCTAATTGCGTGCATGAAATAATGAAAGCAATAAAACATTCATGACAGTTGACACAATATTTGGTAACTCAAAAACCTTCCAAATAGAAAGTAAAACTGGGGTGGGGATGATACCCATAAGCTTCAGTACTACAGTATAAAGTTGGCCTGTTAATGCGTACAAATGATCACTTCTTGTGATCTGCCCTATTAGGAGCAACAAGGACTGTTAGGTCCACCTTGTGAAAGGATTTATGCAATATAATGAAGTATGCACTTGGGTAGGAGATTTATCAAAAGACTATTAAGTCCACCTTGTTAGAGGATTTGATTGATGTATCTGTTAGGATGAACCAGTGGTTGATCTCTTCTTTATAACTCGATTTTTTGATTGAGATTCCTTTGATGTAAAATGATCACCTTACTATGATAGACGAGACTCTGCTTTTCCTTATACTACTTGTAGCCTTTACTCTTTAATTCACATTCATACGTGTTACACATACTCTCATTTGGATATGACAAGAAATCTTACATATATACCAATCAAATAATTACCTTATGAAGTTAGCTACAATACCAAATTCAACAATCTTCACTAAGTCAGCTCAACATTGATATTCAGGTTTTGAAGACCACTCGGGTGATATTTTAACACTTGGAAACATAGTGAACTCAGAAAACTCTGGCACTTGGTTGACACTGGTGCCTAGTCCACATTGATCACTTAGGAGTAGGCATGAACTTAGTTAACATTGATGACTCAAAAAGCATTGTAGAACTCAATTGATATTGTAGAGCTAGGTTGACACCGAAGCTTAGTCAACACTCCATTGTCTCTACTTGATTAACATAGCTAGCTCAGTTTACACTATCTTTCTATTCAGCTCGGTTAATACTTACTTTCTGCTTGGTTGATATTGCAACAACTTAGTTACACTTTGATGCTTAGTAGCAATGTGACCAACCAAATGATCAAGTGTTTTGGCACTAATTGACAAATGATTTGACCATAAGGTCAATAATCATACCATCCTTTTTGACATCAATGAAAAAAGTAAAAAAACTCCATGTTTTCCATTGATGTCAGCAACACAACTTAGTTATTCTTTGTTTTTGTACTTTCTCCCCATTTTGACATCACATGATAAAGACATGAATAATAATTATGTACCATCTTAAATTGGAGGCACTTTAATTTATGACATTTTAGCTCCTCTTTAATGTGTTTCCATTTCACGATTGCACTTTGAGCACACACTTTCCCTCTTTTCTCTTCTTTCTCCTAAGTGAACTTGAGGTAGGGCCTAATGAATCCTCCTTGATTCCCTTTCTCTCACAGACTTTTCAAGGTAGGATCTAATCTCTAAGAATCCTCCTCCTTCTAGGCCTCACATCCCAAATTACCAAATTATGACCTTCATTACACCTAGAACTTCTACAAATCATGAAGTTGGAACACTAGGACTTAGGAGTTTGAGCTCATGAACTAGGTCAACCTATTCTAGATTAGGTGGACCTTTTCTAGGAAGATCCTATGATTCTGGGACTAATTCTATTTTACTCTCCTCGTAAAATCTCACTCATTACAATTGACTCTCTCAGGGTAATTTTGGAAAACTCACTATAAAAGGACATCAAACCCCTCATTTGCACATGATTCAAAAGTAAGAGAAAAACACGCATGGACACCCCTCATTCTTCATCAAGAATTCAAGAAAAATATATTATCATGGATTTGCAAGGGGATATTGAAGATGGTTAGAGCACTTTAGTCATGGGAGCTTGGTATGACTTCTACACTATATTCAAATTTGATTCTTTGCACCTTCATACATTTGTATACATTTACACACTTGTACATTTACATGTTAGGGTTTCACTCATAGAGTAGATTCTTAGTATTCGTAGCACTTTTACATTCTAGATCTATAGTCTAGGATACACATACACTACATACACAACAAAATCTTTCTTAATGGCTATCTGTGGAGGTGGAAATCATTAAAGTGGAGGGCTAACTAAGGCAAACCCTTTTGTAGCCACCCACACACAACAAATCTATTATGAGATTGTAGGATATCGAATTGGTGGTTTCGGATCTGAAAACCACTCCTTGGGACCTTTTTGGAGAAGTTAGGTCAACCTTTCTACAATGCACCAAGAATCTAGTGACCTTGCAAGAATTGTTTTAGAATAATTACAACCACATCAACCTGTTCTCTACTACTTTTCCAAAAAAACAATTTTTGGGTTTTTCATTCCATTCGAGAATCCACAGTTGGATATTTAGAAATATGTCCAAATTTTCTATTTTTAGAGAAAAAAAGACTCTTCCTAGAAAATTTTAATGTGATTCCTTCATCCTTTATCTCATCCTTAAGTCTTTACTCATTTTTAGATCTATATTGGGTTGTTTGTGTATATTTTAGATCTATAGTCATCTTGCATGCATCATTCAGATCTCATTTGCTCTTAATCAATCACATAACATTGCATGAATTAGGCTTTGCTAGTGTACATCCTTAGTAAGTCTTTAGATTTTGTATTGGCATCCCTTTCTCACACTTGGGTTTTGTTGATCAAACCTAGGGCTTATTGAGAGTTATGCTTGGAAGCCCCTCTTTCTCTTCTATTGAATGGGTTAGAGAGGGAGTGTTGAACTTGTTACATCTAG
The DNA here is from genome assembly GCA_028749045.1 of Cupressus sempervirens. Lineage (NCBI taxonomy): Eukaryota > Viridiplantae > Streptophyta > Pinopsida > Cupressales > Cupressaceae > Cupressus > Cupressus sempervirens. The sequence continues at coordinate 546,911,254 of CM053790.1, read as the reverse complement.
TTTTTCATTATTATCATTGATGTCATTTCCCTCCTAAACATTTTGGTGAAACCAATGTTTTACTTTACTAGGTTTTGCATTTTACCTTTTTAAAAAGGAAAATACAAAAATATTTGCATTTCATTTTGAGTAGTTTGTTTATTTTTGAGATGTATGATTTCTTTCATGAGTATTTTGATGATGTGTTCTTTGGTGAACCCTTAAATGTGTCTAGTAGTGAAGGGTTGGATGAAAAGAGTGAGATCTTAATTGAATATGTTCCTCCAATGTCTTCCTCTATGTCATTCAAGACAAGCCTTTACTATAGGTTTTTATCATAACTTCCATTGTGTGATATTGTTTATAATATTTAATTTATGCTATATTCCCAACCTCTTATCACTCTCAAATGACATCCTCCTCAACAACCTGTTCTCAATCTTAAGAGATTTCCTCAAGACAATAAGACCCGTATAGTTCTTAAGGGAAAAAAAAATTACACTTCAATCACTCATGCTCATCGGACACAAAATAATCTTCAACCTAATATTCTAGGTTTCCCTACACCTTTACCTCCTTCTCAAGAGGTGCTTCCTCAAGCACCCCAATTTCATAGTTCCTTAGGAAAGGAGTATGATCTAGTTGAGCAGCTATGTGCTACTTCTACTAAGATCTCCTTATTGGAACTTCTTCAAACATCTCCTACTTACCATGAGGCTTTACAAAAGTCTTTGTCTATCTTCCTATACCACCACCTAATCAAGAAAACATTAATTCTTTCTTGGAGTGTATGCATGTTATGTATACTTCTCCTCCGAAATTAGTATGATGCTCTTATAGTTGTGATCCTTATCAATGGGAACCTCATTCACAGAACTCTAATTGATAAATGCTTGTGATTGAATGTGTGTAGCCTAGACATGGTGAAAGCTATTTGTGGCTTTGATAACATTTATAAGAAGACTTTGGGAATCATAATCCTTCTTGTAAAAGTTGGTCCATCTATATTGGATACTCAAATTCATGTGATGCCTAGACCTCTCAATTACAACCTTCTTTTGGGAAGACTGTGGTTATATAACATGCCTGCTATTTCCTCTACTCTTTCATTACAAAGTTAACTCTATCTTCAACAATTTTATGTATACTCTTCATGTAGATGACAAACCTTATAGTTGTTGAAATGTTGAATCATCTAAGGTTCTAAAGCCTAGGGAGGAAAAACAAGAGGATAAACCTAAAATTGAAAATCAATGTAGTGAAGAACCTTCTTATTATTCTCTATTTGAAGATGATTATGGTACTCTAGACTTCAATCATACTTTTATTGGTTAATATCAGGTTTTTTTTATCTTTATTTCATGAGATAACATGAACCACCTAAGGTTAAGGTTGATTCAACTTCTCTTTTAGGAGAGTTGAATAATAACTTTGTTGCCGCTCCATCTAATGAAACCATTAAAACTATTAAGTCTAATTGTTATGACATCATGATTTACAAAGCTCCTTTGACTCTCTTTGATATGGCTCATCATTATGGCCCTAGATATTGTTTACTCATTAAGCATGGATTCAATAGTCAAGGATGTGGAAAATTTGAACAAGGAATACAAGTCCCTTTATCAAATGATGGTTTTGAACACACTTATGGTTTGGGGTTTAATCCATATAAGAAACCTTATTTCTTTCCAAATATGAATCATATTTGTAGTGGTCCTTTGAAGTTATCAAACCCACATCTTATCACATTTGATCAAAAGTCATCTTTAGATATCTTTTTCTTTGATGATGTGTTGGCTGATTTTCTAGGAGCATATGAGGATTTACCTTCTTTTCATCATAATAAGATAAAACCTTATTTTTTTGATATTATCAAATATTTTAGAGAAGAAGATGAGTCTAAACCATATCTTGATCCTCTCCCTCATTTGAAGGAATCATAAAAGAGCAATCTCTTGATCACTGAACTTCTTCTTGAATTGTCTAATATCTTTTCTTAGATGTATTCAAACATGCCCAACATTGATCCTAAAATCATTACTCACAATATAGTTCTCACACCTAACACTAAACCTATCAAACAAAAGATTAACAAAATGAATCCCAACATTTCTCTTCTTATCAAGGAAAAAATTAAGAAACTATTAGATGTTGTTTTTATACATCCTATAGATTATTCCCTTTGGATTTCTAACATCGTGGCTATTTCTAAGGGAGAAAATAAGATAATGATGTGTACAAAATTTTGAGACTTGAACAAAGCCTCCTTGAAGGATGATTTTCCCTTGCCTAACATCAATATGATTGTAGATTCTACATTAGGACACACATTATTATCCTTCATGGATGGATTCTTTGGATATAATCATATTTTTATTACTCTTTATGATCAATATAAGAGCACTTTTATTACTCCATGGGGAACCTTTTGTTGTATGATGATTCCTTTTGGATTAATAAATGTGGGCACTACTTATCAATGAGCTATGACATTGATATTTCATGATTACATTTATAAGAGTGTTGAAGATTATATGGATGACATGCTGGCTAGATCTCTAAAACAAAGTGAACATGTCTCTACTCTTAGAAAAATATTTGAAAGGATATGAGAATATCACATGTGTTTAAATCCACAAAAGATGTGCCTTCGGAGTTGAAAATGGGAAACTCTTAGGTTTCATCATCTCTAATAGAGGTATCAAGGTAGATACAAAGAAATTTGATGGTATTGTCAATATGCCTCCTCTACATAACATCTCGCAACTTCGTGTAGGGCTAGAAAACATCATTGTATGTTTTAGACAACCACAAATCTCAAAAAAATATACAACCTAACCATCCCTAACATTTAAAAACATGAACAAAAGGAATTTTAAACAATGAAATCCCCTTCAAGTGGTGCTCTTATGCTCTCTTTTCTTCTCAATAATGAATGTTGATGTAGCTCCAAATTGTCAAGATGTACCTATAACTTGAAAGAAAAAATACAAGATGATCTGATGACAAGATTGCAAAATGAAGAGAATACTAGGAGAATATGGTTAACCAAAATAAGTGTAGAAGAGCTCAATTTATAGAGTTTGAGAGCCAAAATGAAAAATGGAAGGAAAGGTGTGCAATTGGAAATATGTCATAGCAATATTGTGAAACTTGGGAATTTTCCATGAATAAGAGATGAAATTTGGAAAATATGACACATTGTGACAAATTATGACATTGTGTAATAAAATGACATAGAACTGTGTAAAGAAAATGGAAAAAGGTGTAAGAAGAATGCATAGAAAGTGTAAAATAATGGAAGCTACAATATAGGAGGATGTAAGAGTTTACACATTTCAATTCAAAAACTCATAATTCCCTCACAAATTAGAAATTAGGAATTATAAAAAATAGGAAAATTAGGAATTAGGAAATTATGAAATCCCCATAATTCATGAAAAGTGAATAATTAATTAATAAATATTCATTAATTGAGAAAGTTAGTAAAGATGAATAATTAATAAGGTGAAATGGATTAAATGATTAAGACATAGGAATAAGACGTGGGTTATTTATCCCTATAAAAGAAATTAGTAAATTAATTGGTCAAGATGATAAAATAAATACAAGGACAAACCCTATTGAAGGATTGTGATGGAAATGCAGTTCAAATGTGATGATATTGGAATGGACCAAAGCAATGATCAAATTGATGAAATAAATGATGTTAAATGAACGATAAAAAATGATGACTTGTTAAGGACACATGACAAGGATTGATGACATGTGATATTCAATAGATTATGCAAATGTCATAGGTTTGATTGAAATTGATTGATATGATTAATCATAATAACATCAACAAACCTTGCCAATGTTATTGAGTTGATTGGACAAGGACCTAATCAGATAACAAGGGACTCAACAATTTCAATGATTACATTGATGACCAATGATGATAGGATAGGATGACAAGGCACTAAGGGACATGAAAATGCCAAGGATAAAATGATGAAATTGATGACATGCCAAGGACACATGACATGGATTAATGACAATTGATAAAGAAATACAGTATGTAATAATTCCTAAAGGTTTGATGGTGATAGTTGACTTGATTGAGGTTTGACAAGGTTCTAATAGGCATTGAGGGACTCAAAAATACCTAGGATAGGATGATGATGATTGATTGGGGTCGATTGCAAGTGGTTTTGATGATATGGAAATGGCTTTGAATCGATTTCAAAACATTTAGACTAGTTTTGAATCGACTCATAGATGATCTACATTTGATTTAAAAGGGTCGAAGACAAAAAAAAATATGTCCAAAGATATTCAAAGAATGTCATGAAACAAATCAAAATAATGATCAAGTTGGCTAAATGACTCAAGTTAGTAAATTGAGAAAATGGGATGAGATAACATGTAAAGGTAATGAAAGTGTAGGTGTGAACCATTTTTTAGTGTCTACATTTCACCCCTCTTTGGTACAATGAAATTATGAGCATTGTGTCAAAGATTAAAAAACAAAAAAACACATTAAATATGCCTGAATAAGGTAAGGATATATGGGCACCCCCTCAAGAAATTGACCAAAAACTACATATGATAGGTCAATTTGTCAACAATAAAGAGACAAATCCATAACAAGTGATGGATTAAAAATTAGATTTCAAATGCAAAAGTTATGAGGCTCAAATTGCAAAAAGCATCATGACCAACAAAAAAATCTCTCGTGGACGTCCATCTAGGTAAAAAATGGGCTATAAAAGGGCTTAAAGAGGGGTTTCGAGGTCATTTTCACCCTCTCATTTGGAAGAAAAGAGCTCTAGAGCAAGGAAACTAGACATGCTACCTCTAGAGAAGCATCATGGGGAACTAGTGTGAAGTCACCAATGATGGGTGAGTGCAAAACCATGAGTGAGTATTTCGAGGCCTCTTTGTGTATTTTATGAATTTCATACTTTTCTAGGTGTCGATGGGGGTCAATGGAGGTCAAATGGGGTCTTGTGAACTATTTTGGCACCCAAAATGGCCTAATTATGCAACAAATCATGCCAATTGCATAGGGTGTGTAGTTGGCATGAGAAACTATGTAGGCTATCCATTTGGAAGGCCCAACTATGTAGGGTGCATAATTGGTAAGTCAAGAGTGCACTTGGTAATACTAAGATGCATAAATGGGTCAAATATGGTCAAATACCCTTAAACTTGGTAAACATGGTAAAAACCCTAGAAATATGTCAAAATATAGGTCAATATAATCAAAATTGGTCAAAATTGGTCAAATAATGGGCAAACTTGGTCAAACTTAGGGTAAAGTGGTCAATAGTAACATAAAACCACAAAAGTTGACCCAAGGTGTATGAAACATGCATGATGAGCTACCCTCAATATTGATGAGAGGACCCATGGCACCTAGCATACCACTATGACGTATCATGACATCTCAAGAGCAAGAGATACTCGTGAACCTAGGGTTATACTATATTACCTTCATGCTTGAGATCAAGGAAAATTGACTACTACATTGATAGAGAGGTGGCACTTAAAGACTAGTTCATTCCACCTACCAATTAGAGAGGCTATAGTGACATTAGAGGATGTTTGATGCATCCTTCATATTTTGGTCAACAAGAAAGTTAGTAGAGTATGACCCAACAATAGAATAAGTTGCATTACATAGGATGTTCGGGTGCAGTTATGCATAGCTAGAGATTTGGGACTATGAGATTAGATGGGAGTCCTTAGTAGCACGACATGAGCAGTTGATTGTAGTAGTATGTTGGGTCATTGGAGGATTATTGATACTAGATAGGAGAGGACATGTATTTCCAATCAGATGGGGAAAAGTGCTCAAAATGGTCATGGATGAACTGATATTTGTGTGGGGATTGTGCATGTTAGTGATGCTATACTATCATCTGTATCAGAGAACATGTAGAGGAGGACCATCAATGAGCACCAATGTTATACTATTACACATATGGGCTTATGAGCATATAGAAATATTTATATTGATAATAGAGAGGGTAATAGTAGAATATATGCCATATGTGTACTGCTATGCCATAGCCTTGTGATGCAAGAGCATCCTAGGTTGACATGTTATCCTACTTATTTGTGTTCATTTTGCCAATTGTTGCTAAGTTGCAGTCATTGCCAAGTTGCAAAAATTACCGAGTGCCAATAATTTTTTAGTATCAACTGACTTGCAATTATCCCAACTTGTGTTAACCTTCTGGTTAGTGTGTTATCCCATTTCACTCTACAATATTGACCGAGTTATCCAGCATTTTCTGAGGTATCTAGTATGTGCCAAGCTATCTAGTGTGTGTCAAGTTATCCAGTATTGGCCAAGTGTTCCTTCATGTGTTGAGTGAGCCTGTTATTTGCTGATGCTTAGTTCCTTGTTTAGCCAAGTTTTTTGTGTTTTATTTCGTAGTGGGAGCTAACTTGTGTGTTTAATTCTGATCGCAAATTTAATGATAGGATATTGTCTTGGAATGTGTGCAAACCATTTTAGGTCATCCTTTATGTTATGTAATGTTCTAGAATCTTTTGTAATCCATTTTGGCAAGTATAAATTGGGTGTTTAGGCTTAGGTTAGAGGTAGAGAAGTTGGGCAGAACTTAGAGGACTCAGAAAGTTCATTGCATATGTGTCTGGAAGTGCAAATTTGAAGTTGGATCATGGATCTTGAATGTATTTTGTATTAGGCCATAACCCAAAAGGCCTTACAGCTAGGCATGTATGTTGATAATTTGATGAATCAATAAAAGTGTTTCATTCTCTATGTCTTTGGTGTTTTTCTCTTTGTGTGTTTGCTTCCATTGTGGTAACTTTGCAAGGTGGTTTGGATTGCTAGGTGTTCCTTTGGCCCTAGTCCTTTGTCCCTCCTTACGTCAGGTGGTATTAGAGCTTGAGATTTTTCCTTGTAGAGATTGGGTTGTGTAGAACCCTAATTCAAATTTGGTTTTAGGGTTGCAAATATGTGGATTTGACCTATAACTTTTAGAGGGTTATGATCTTGCAAGAACTTGATTTGTAAAGATGGTTCATGGTAGAGGAAATGTTGATAATGCCATATTGGATACATTATGACAAATTGCAGCCAAATTAGATGCTGTAGAGACAACCTAGAGGAGAGGAGCACATCTCGACGATGTGAGTGATGATGAAGCAATAACACCAATCCCTAATCTGGAACATGAAGAAGATCAAGATAAGGATATATTGTTGAGAGTATTGTCTATGCCACATTCAAATCTTATTGTAGAAATTGTTCCTTATGATGGAAAATTGGACACCAATGTTGTGTTGGATTGGATCTCTGATATGGAGAAATTCTTTGAGGATGAAAATGCTTCTGATAATAGGAAGGTGAAACTTGTAGTTACTAGGTTGAAAGGCCATGCTTCAATATGGTGGGAGCATTTACAATTGATAGACAAAGGAGAGGAAAGGGGAAGATCAAGACTTGGTCGAAAATGGTGAACAAGGTTTAGAATAAATTCCTTCTTGCTAATTACCAAGTTAGCTTGTTGAGAAAGATGCAAAATTTGAGGCAAAGAGTCATAACTTTGAAGGATTATACTGAGGAATTCTATAGATTGAACATCAGATCTAGACATGTGGATGATGATGTTGAGAAAATTGCAAGATATGTAAATGGATTGAGTTCTAGAATTCAAGATGAAATAAGTTTTGTGAAATTGGAAAGTGTGGAAGAAGCATACCAATATGCCTTGAAAGATGAGGAGATCTTGACAAAGAAGTATGGACAAAGACAAAGAGGTAAAGGTGGTAGATTCTAGAGAGGCAGAAGTAGATCTTATGGAGAAGGTGGTATATCTGATAGTTTTGTGTAGGATAAAGGCAAATCTAAATGGAAAAGTGATGACAAAAATAAGACCGAGTGGAAAGGTGGTGATTCCTATCAAGGAGGTACTGGTTCTTACCGAGGAAGAGGTAATTCTTATTCTAGAGGTGCCTTTTATGGTAATTGTTTAAGATGTGGTAAACAAGGGCATAGATCTTTTAAGTGTAGATCTTCTGAAAGTAGACAAGGTAACATAAATGTTGTGGTTCAAGGAGACATTGAGAGTTCACCTAGTGAGCCCGAGGCTAGAGAAAATTTGATGGTGAGAAGAACCTTATGTAATAAGGGAAGTGGTGAAGAGCATATCCTAAGGAGAAGTCCTTTCAAAACTAGATGTAAGATGGTTGGAAAATGTTGCAAGGTGATCATTGATAGTGGATGTTCTACAAATTTGGCATCAGAAGAGTTGGTTACAAAATTGCAATTGCAAAGGCTGAAGCATCCTAAACCCTCTCATGTTTCATGGATCAAAGATGAACATCAGATATTGGTAAATGAACAATGTATTGTGAAGTTTAAGATTGGACATTGCTTTGATGAAGTTTTGTGTGATATTATGCTTATGGATTTTTGTCTTATTTTGTTGGGTAGAATTTGGCAATATGATAGATATGTTATACATGATGGAAGATTGAATCAATATACTCTTTGGGTGAATGAGAGAAAGAAAGTATTACTGCCTTTGATTGAAATTCTAGATGAGGTTAATTGTACTACCGTTCAAGTTTGCATGGTTAATGGAAAGCAATTTGAAAAAAGAGAGTGAAGAATCAAGTACGTTTTGCCACAATTCCTAGAGGACCAAGTTTTGGTAGTAATAACTGAGCAACAAAATTTGATAATGATTGAGTATTAGAAGAAATTGAATTTTTTTTGAATGAGTATAAAGATATTGTTGCAGATGATATACCTGATGGTTTACCACTACTAAGAAGCATAAGTCATTGCATGAATCTAATTCTTGGAGCTAGTTTTCCAAACAAAGCACCATATAGATTGACACCTACAAAGAATGAAGAACTTAATAGACAAGCACATGACTTGTTGCAGAAAGGTTTGATAAGAGAAAGTTTGATTCCACGTGTTGTACCTATTGTATTAGCACCTAAGAAGAATGGAGAATGGAGGATGTAAGCTGATTCCAAAGCTATTAACAAGATCATAGTGAAATATAGGTTTCCTATGCCGAGGATGGATGACATAATGGATTTTTTGAGTGGAGCAAAGTATTTTACCAAGATTGATTTGAAGAGTGGCTATCATCAAAGAAGGTGGTGAATGGAAGACTGATTTCAAGGCAAAAATGACTTGTATGAATGGGTTGTTATGCCTTTTGGTTTGACTAATGCACATAGTACTTTCATGAGGTTGATGAATGAAGTTCTGAAAAGATTTTTGGGTAAGTTTGTGATTGCTTATTTGGATGATATTTTGATATTTAGTAAGACTAAGGAAGAACGTCTTGAGCATGTTAGACAAGTATTACAGAAATTGAAAGAGGAGAAGTTGATTGACTTGAAGAAGTGTTCCTTCATGCAAGAGGAGATTGTGTATTTGGGATTTGTGATTTCAGATGATCGTTTGAGAATGGATCCAAAGAATGTTAAAGAAATTTTGGAATGGTCTACACTTGAGAATGTGGGTGAGGTAAGATCATTTCATGGTTTGGCTAGTTTCTACAAGAAGTTTACAAATAATTTTAGTGTTGTTTGTAATGCTATGATTGAGACAATGAAAGGAGATAAAAAAGAATTCAAATGGACACATGGAGCTGATAAGAGTTTTGAGACTTTGAAACAAAAGGTTACTGAGTTGCCCGTATTAGCTTTGCCTGATTTCAATAAGGTATTTCAAGTTAAGTGTGATGCAACTAGTAGTTCAATAGGAGCTATATTGAGTCAAGAAGGTAAACTTGTTTCTTTCTTTAGTGAGAAGTTGAATGATGCTAAAATGAAGTATTTTCTCTATGATCAAGAGTTTTATGCTATTATTCAAGCTTTGAAGAAGTGGATACATTATTTAATTCCTAAGGAGTTTGTGTTGTATACATACTGATCATGAATCTTTACAGTACTTGGAAAGTCAACATAAATTGAATCAAAGACATATGAAGTGGGTTGAGTATTTGTAGAGTTTTACATTTGTGAGTAAGCATAAGAGTGGAGTCACTAACAAAGTTGTTGATGCATTTGTTGACATTTAGTCAAGTTTGTTATTAGTGACAATAGTTATTTAGATTTTGTATGGCTACCGAGCTCATTGAATAGTCTATAGTGTTTGCCATGTAATTTAGTAGCCACCGAGCTTTATAGTTCCTACTGAGCACTCTAGTGGTTACCAAGTGAATTTAGTTAGTGCAAAGTGCAATAGTTCAAACCAAGTAGAATCAAGCAGTGTGAAGTCTAGCAATTCAACCTGAGTAGTTTAGTGGTTACCAAGCTTTGTAGTTTCTACCGAGCTAGCAGTTCATGGGAAACAAAGTTAGTGGTAACCGAGCTATGTGATGATTAGTGTTTACCAAGTGCAATCATGGTAAACGAGTAATTTAGTTTTTACCGAGTTACACTATATTTACAAGTCACTAGTGCAGACCAAGTTTGAGACTACTTTGAGATTATTAGTATGGACTAAGCTTCTACTTTTACTGAATGCATAATGATACCGAGTAGTGATAGTGGATGCCGAGTATCAAAAATTCACCAAGTTAGTCTTTAGAACCAAAGTATCTATATATGGGTTGACTTTGTAATATTGGTGTTAACTTGTATATTGGTCAACTTTGTAATTTTTTAAATTGGATTGATATATATGTAATGTATTGTATCATATCCAAAGTATGATGAAAGAGTAAGAAGGATGAATGTGTGAAATAGAAGCATGGGAATGTGAATTAGCAATAGACAAAGAGTATTGTAAGGCCATATCAACAAAGGAGCAGCTGAATCATATCTATCACATAAAGGTGATCAGTACTTCAAAGAATCTCTATTAACAAATTAGTTGTAAGTCAGAGATCTACTATTTCATCCTAACAGGTGAACCAGTCCAAATCCTTTAACAAGGCAGACTTTACAGTCTTTTGTCAAATCTCTTAACTGAGTGCATACTTCATTGTGTGTTTGTAAAACGTCTAACAAGGTGGACCTAGCAGTCCTAATTGCTCCTAACAAGGTAGATCATCAGAAGTGATCATTGTAAGCCTTAACATTCCAACTTTATGCTGCAGTATTGAAGTTTTGTGGGTATCATTCCCACCCTAGTTTTACTTTCTATTTGGAAAGTTTTGAGGTCACCAAATTATTTTGTTCAAGTGTTATGAATGTCTTATGCTTTTAGTTTCTCATGCATGTAGTTAAATCTAATTTAATGAATTAAATGGTAATTGAATTATTGCAATTAAGATTTAAATTTGGTAAAGTTTTTAAGGTTACTAATTCATCCCTCCCCTCTCAATAACCTAGCATAGTCTTGAATATTTCCAACAATTGATATCAAAGCTTTGTGGTTCTCAGGATAAAGCTTGATGGCTTGAGAAAAGATCAAGGACAATGGAGATATTTAGACTTGATAAGGCAATTGACAATGAAAAGCTAGATCTAGAGATGGCCATTGCACAACTCAAGAAAGCTAAGGAGCAACATTTCCAATCCCTGAAAAGAAGGAAGGAACTTGCAAATCAAATGAATGATCATTAGTATATTGAAGAAAAGATTGAAGATTTTTTCCCTTCAAGCAGTTCAGATGAAGCAAATGATGCAATTAAAGAACTCTTAGAGAAGAATAGTTCCCTGCAAGAAGTAAGAAAGCTCAAAAGAGAACAAGAAATTTAGTTAGTAAGGCTATGTGGAATCTTGGAACAAAGGAATAAGATGAAAGAAGAAATAGATGGAAGAAACAATCAGATCTAGAACCAATCCCTTCAGCATATAGATCTTATGGATCAAATCTCCAATGCAAATGAGGAAATCATAAGCCAGAGATAGATCAATGAAAGATTAAGAAATGATCTAAATTTGGAAAGACAAATTAATGAAAGAATAAGAAGTGAGCTGAGATCTAAAAAGAAAATTAGTGAAAGATTGAAAAATGACCTAAACACTGAAAAGAAAATCAATAAAATAATGATGAAATCCCAAGCAGACATGAATCAATTGAATCAACTAAATGAGCAGAATCTCTATAGAAAAAAGGGAAAAGAAAGAATTAGATACCAAGAAGAAGGTGAATCCTCCAAACAAGGTGCTCAAAGGAATCAAAGACTTACTTGCAATCACTATGGTAATATGGGTCATACATCAAATAGATGTTCGAGTAATGGTAAAGCAAAATTCAATGGTAAATACTACAACTACAATTAGCATGGTCACAAGGTTAATGAATGCAAAGAGAAACCAAAATTTGAAGGAAAGTGTCACAAATGCAAGAAACAAGGTCACAATGCATCAGATTGTAGAACCGAGTCATTTAATCCAGGAGAGAAAATTGTGAAAGCAATATTTAGTTGGGACAATAACACTTGGTGCAAATGTTATTAATGTGGAGAATATGGACACATTGGCATGAACTATGTTAAACATCATACAAGAAAGAGAGATACCACCATAAGATGTTTCACTTGCACAGAACTTGGTCATCTAGCCAAGAATTGCATGAATACAGGTAGAATTGAAGATGAAAAGAAAGCAAAAGTAGACAACATTCAAAAGCAAATGAGGCAACAATGGATTCCTGAATCCACTATGGAAGCTAGTTCAAGGAATGATGGTCATGTCACTCAAGAAGTGGGTGATACCACAATTTCCAACTAAATTCTTAAAAAAGAATTGGAACTGCATTATCAAGATCACATCCAAACAATTCCAATTGAAAGGAAGCAAAGATTCAAATCAGTATTCAAGATACAAAAGGATCATCAAGGAAGATCAGTATATGTTATCACTGAGTTACCTTCTATACTAAGTAAGGTTGGGTCATGGACTCTACTGAGCAAGGTCAAGAGTAACAAGTCACACATGGTTACCAAGTTATGAAGCATTCATCGAGCGATCTGAATAGATAATGGATGACAACATGTTGCGCATAATGATGTCATCACAGCTACCTTCATACCGAGCATTAATGACAAAGTTTTAACAAAAGGCAGGAAATTGAATTCATTTTCAATGAGAATTCTAAGTGTTATTGAGATCAAGTGAATTGTAGAGCGATCAAGCAACTTCGAGCAAAATTTGCAGTAACATTTTTCAAAGTTTTTCATAGCTTACTGAGTAGCCATGATAGCATCAAGCAATAGAAGTAAAGCAAGGAAAGAGTCAAAAATGTTGGTCTAAGAAGTTGAATAGAAAGCACCAGATTTCAAACTCATGCCAACGATTGCTAAAACCCTCGATCCAAATGGAGAACAATCGTAGATCCCTCCTAAGGTACTACTCATTAATGATATCCAAACTCATTTTAAGTGTACAATTCAAGAAATTGGAACCCTAGAGATATATAATGCCCTAGGAGAATTATGTGTAAATGGTGTTCTTAAACCTGAACATAAGCACTTGAAAGATAAGGGTTTAACCCACATTCCCCACCTACCCTGAAGTTTCCAAATCAAATGATTCAGATACATCCTAAGCCAAGTTCACAATGGTTAGTTATGGCTTGAGCAACTAGTTTTGATCACTAAGAAGATGATTCATCACATCAAGACCAAATTTGGAGATGATTGAGACTATTATTAACCTAAAAATACTGCATTGGTAGCATAATTTATCTATTGTATGCATCTCAAGCTAGGGAAGCCTTTCAAAGTATTTTTTAAAATTTTGGTAGAAAAAAGGTCAAAACCCTAGGTCGGGTGGAGTTAGAGAAGAAAACCCTAGCTAAGTGGGACGACAGAGGAATGAAGATCAATAGTGTAACAAATGCAGAAGTGAAATTCGACATACATGTGATAGCTCACAAGATCTATACTTCTAGTCATCTAAATAGTGTGTCGTGTGAAGTAGTAGACTTGGCATACAAAGTTGTGAAGAATAATTTGTCATATGATTTTGCAAATTTGTTGTTAAATTAGTTTAACAAAAACATGGAAAGTATAAGGACTTCCAAGAACAACCCTTGCAAATTTGGTTCATTTTTGACAAGTCTATTTTTCTATGTTCAAATTTTTTTCCCTTCAAAAGGCACAGTTGTATGGAGAAAGGATGTGCCAGTGCTATATCAGATAAGTGAGTATATTGCAGAAATGGGTGAGATTTTTGTTAATATAATGGATAATTATTTTGATGTCTTCAAGGAGAAAATGAATAATAGATTTAGGATACCCCAAAAATTGGTTGAAGATTACAAAGATGATGTTTGCTTCATAGTAGACAGTGACAAAGTCTACATTCAGGCAGTGAAACTCAGAGTTGTATGGGTAAAACCTCTTCCCTATGAAGTGAATATAGATGAAGCAAAGGACATTATTGAAGCCTTGATAAATGAGCCTGTTGATCGAAAGGCACCACACTTTGGAACATATGATGAGGCCAAGGCAAGAATAGAGCTTGAAATCAAGCTTCCATAGGCAGTTAACAAAGGAAAGAGGAGGATAGCAAAACTAAAAACTAACACACCTCTTATGTTACCTGAGGGAAAAGAAGAAGATGCGGAAGAAGAAAAGGATGAAGAAGAGTCAGAAAAGGAAGAAGAGATAGTGAAGAAGAAAGGCAAGATGATCATCACCAAGCCATTCGTTGTAGTATTCACAAGAAGATCCAGGAAGAAAGTCAGTGAAGTTGTCTTTAGCAAACCTCCTCCCACCTTCCAAGAAAGAATGAAATAATTGGAAGAAGGTGCTAGCATAACCAACTTCAAATCATTAAAGTATGAAACTAGGATAGAGTCTAAGAAGAAACAGGTTGAAGAATTAGTGCTAACCAAGATGGGCAAATGGAAATACTCGACAGATCAAATAGCCTCCCTGATCTCTAATGAATTGTTAGAGAAAATAAAGCCAAGATGGGACTTTTCTATGCAAACAACTAAAGATATCTATGCACAAACCCTAAGGCAGTTGCTATCCAACATCACAAATGTTGAGGTAAAAGAGTCCGAAAAGAAAAATGAAGACAAGATGACTCTCAGATTCAATACTTGTTTAAGTTTGTTAAAATATATAGAGCATGTGGTCAAGAATGCCACAAGTATGTGGAAGAATATTTATCACTTTCATAAACAAAGTGACTTCCCAGTAGAAGTCAAGGATGATGATAGTGATGAAGAAGAAGAAGAAACATACTCTGACCCAACACATTTTGACAATGAAGAAGTTGAAGAAGATAAAGAGGAAGAAGCTACTGAGGAAGACAAAGAAGATGATGAGGCGATTGATCCTATGAAGATAGCAACTATAGTCATTGCCTCACTTCCTAACTCTCCAAGAAAATTAGCAGCTACATCAAACTTAGAGACAGCTTCAACAAGTTTTATTGTGACCACAATAGATACATCAAATGTCCAATCACTCTTCGCTCCCTCACAGCTCAGCACATCATTGATAGGAGTGTCTACCACTTTCTCTACAGAGATGCAACCTCCATCTTCTTTAGCTCCTGAGTCAGCATCATCAACAATGAGCATAGTATGTTCTACAATTTTGAGTTCTTCAACAATAAGTACTTCAATTTTGAGTTCTACAATTTTGGATTCTACAATTTTGTCTTCTACACTTTTGGATACTTCTATAAATACTTTAGTTTTGGATTCAGTAAGCATTCTAGTTAGTATTCCATCTATTGGTACTATATCAATTTTCACTGCTAGTCCTACTTACAATTGTTTCCATTCTAGATTCAAAGACATTAAGTATAACGACAATTGAACCTAAGGTTCAACCAAGTACAAGATTTTTCAGTGGAAAGGAGATAGAGGAAGATATTGACCTAGATGAGGAGATTGAGATTCCCAAATTGGATTTTGATAATATCACTATAGATCAAATGCATATAGCTGGTCAACTCCTCCAAAAGAAGGCAAAGCAAAAGAAATAGAGAGATGAGAGAGATAGAGAATATAAAATCATAGAAGATGCCAAGAATATTTTGACTGAGGTGATAGGTGTTGAAGTTGATACTTCTCAACATAGTCTATTTCAATTAGAAGAGGTAGTTCAGAAGTTTAATGAGGACTCCAGTGGTCAAGACAAATTGATTGAGAAAGCAGAGAAGAAATTTGATAATAAAGTGCTTGAGCACATTGCTCAACAAATTTCCATTCAACAAGTGGAGCTTTCCTCAATTTTGATCAGTCTTGAAACCTCTTGCACAAATGTAACATCACTTTTTGCAAAGTTGTGTAATGTTACCAAGTTCATAAAGGGAATAAAGAGAAAACTAACAAAGATTGATGAACATTTGAAGGCTAGTGCACAACAATTGCAACTTGGCCCTAGTTCAAGCTCTGCACATCATATGAAAATCAGATTCTTATCAGGTATCTAGGCAAAGTTGTTGAGAGAAGAAACAAGGATCCGATCTACACTAATAGATATTCAGAATATGATCCTTCCCATCCTGGATACAATGCAGAAGCATATTGCTTATTCTAAAAAATTGATCCATGACAAAAAATTCTCCATAGCAGATCACATGATAGAACTTTTTGCAAAAGTTCTAATTGCTCTACATACGTGCAACGTTTTGCAAGAAAATTGGGATAAGACTCTAGCACTCATACTTAAGGTACATTCTGATTTTCTTTCTTATATTGGTGTCTCCATGTAAATAAGTTTTGAATAAATCTTTGGCATTATTGTCAAAAAGGGGGAGAGATAGTATGTATATATGGGGAGAGACACTTACTATGCTATATATGGGGTGAGACTATAAAAGGGGGAGAGACACTCAATATGCCATATATAGTGAGAGATACTTGTTATACTATGTATATTGTATGGGGGAGAATCATGCAAAGGAAAGAAAGTGTATATAGTAGAGAATTTTTAGATATAGTATACTGTATATACTTACACAGACAAATTTTGAAAAATCTCAAAAAAATAGTATACCATACCGAGCCAGTACTACACTGTGATGTATATAAGTTTTGGTTGATAAGTGTTTTTGTCACTAAAGCCAAAGGGGGAGATTGTTGACATTTAGTCAAGTTTGTTATTAGTGACAACACTTAATTCAGATTCTGTATGGCTACCAAGCTCATTGAATAGTCTACAGTGTTTGCCATTTAATTTAGTAGCCACCAAGCTTTACAGTTCCTACTGAATATTCTTGTGGTTACCAAGTGAATTCAGTTAGTGTGAAGTGCAACAATTCAAACCAAGTAGAATTAGGCATTGTGAAGTCTAGTAGTTTAACCCAAGTAGTTCAGTGGTTACCAAGCTTTACAGTTTTTACTGAGCTAGCAGTTCATGTGAAGCGAAGTTAGTGTTAACCAAGCTATGTGATGATTAGTGTTTACCAAGTGTAGTCATGGTAAATGAGTAATTCAGTTTCTACTGAGTTACACTATATTTACCAAGTCACTAGTTTAGACCGAGTTCGAGACTACTTTGAGATGATTAGTATGGATCGAGCTTCTACTTCTACCAAATGCATGAGGATGCCAAGTAGTGACAGTGGATGCCAAGTATCAGAACTTCACCAAGTCAGTCTTTAGAACTTGAGTATCTACATATGGGCCGACTTTGTAATATTGTTGTTAACTTGTATATTGGCCGACTTTGTAACTTTGTAAATTGAATTGATATATATGTAATGTATTGTATCATATCCAAAGTATGATGAAAGAGTAAGAAGGATGAATTATGAAATAGAAGCATGCAAATGTGAATCAACAAAAAAAAAAGTGTATTGTAAGGCCATATTAGCAAAGGAGCAATAGAGTCATATCTATCACATAAAGGTGATCAGTACTTCAAAGAATCTCTATCAACAAATCAGTTGTAAGTCAAAGATCTATTGTTTGATTCTAACAGGTGAACTAGTCCAAATCCTTTAACAAGGTAGACTTAACAATCTTTTGTCAAATCTCTTAACCGAGTGCATACTTCATTGTGTGTTTGTAAAACCTCTAACAAGGTGGACCTAGTAGTTCTAATTACTCCTAATAGGGCAGATCATTAGAAGTGATCATTGTAAGCCTTAACAGGCCAACTTTATGCTGCAGAATTGAAGTTTTGTGGGTATCATCCCCACCCTAGTTTTACTTTTTATTTGAAAGGTTTCTGGGTCACCAAATTATTATGTTCAAGTGTTATGAATGTCTTATGCTTTCAGTTTCTCATGCATGCAGTTAGATCTAATTTAATGAATTAAATTGTAATTGGATTATTGCAATTAAGATTTGAATTTGGTAAAAAATTTAAGGTTACCGATTCACCCCTCCCCTCTTAGTAACCTAGCATAGTCTTGAATATCTCCAACAACATTAAGTAGAAGACATTCTTTGTTGACTAAGATGAAGATTGAAGTTCTTGGTTTTGATGAAATGAAAGAGTTGTATGATACTGATCCTAATTTTTCTAAGGCATGGAGAGAATGCAAAGCACCAAATCTAACAAATCACATGAGTAAGTATGATGAATATTTCATTCAAGAAGGTATGTTGTTCAAAGGTATTTAGTTGTGTATCCCTAGAAGTTCTATGAGAGTTAATATGATAAAGGAAAAGCATAGTGGTGGATTGATTGGACATTTTGGAATTGATAAGACATTTAGTTTGATGAAGGAGAATTATTATTGGCCACAAATGTATAAGGTTGTTCAGAAGTTTGTGAAGAGTTGTGGAGTTTGTCAAGTTGAAAAAGGAGTAAGTCAAAATATTGGATTACATGCACCTATTTTTATTCCTAAGAAACCTTGGAGTGACATTAGTATGGATTTTTTTCTTGGATTACCTAAAACAACAAAGTGGTATGATTCTATATTTGTTGTTGTGGATTGATTTTCTAAAATGGCTCATTTTATACCATGTAAGAAGACATTAAATGATGAGCATGTTGTTGAAATTTTTTTCAAAGAGATTGTTAGATTGCATGGATTACAAAGAAGTATTATTTCCAACAGAGATAGTAAATTTGTTGGTTATTTTTGGAGAACTTTGTGGAAGAAGATGGGTACCGAGTTGAAATTTAGTTCTACATTCCATCTACAAATAGATGGAAAAATAGAGGTTGTGAATAAAAGCTTGGATAATTTGTCAAGATGATTAGTTGGAGATGAACCACATAATTGGGAGATGGTATTGGCACAAGCTAAGTTTGCATATAATAATTCTATGAATAGAAGTACAAAGAAAATACCTTTTGAGATTGTTACTGGAATGCAACCTAGAGGATTATCAAATTTAAGGGATGTTGTTGATGAAGAGAAGAGAAGTGTTGTAGGAGAATAATTTGCTGATTTTATGGAGTCTTTGCATAAGGAAGTGAAACTAAAGTTGGAACAAAGTAATCAAAAGTAGAAGGAGAATGTTGATAAGTCTAGAAGGAATCATGTTTTTGAAGTTGGTGATGAAGTGATGGTTCATTTGAAGAAAGGTAAATTTCTTGTTAGAACATACAATAAGCTGAAGATGAAGAAGTTTGGACCTTGCAAGATCTTAAAGAAGTTTGATAGTGGAAATGCATATGCAGTTGAGTTACCTAATGACACAGATATATCTTCTATATTTAATGTTGTTGATTTGTACAAGTATAATGAGTTAGATGAGGAAGTTCCTATATAAAATGATTATCCTAAGAAGCATATTGAAGAGGTTGAACATATATTGGATTAGAGATTTGGTAAAAGTACAAGAGTAAAAAATTAATATGAATACTTGGTAAAGTGGAAGAATAGACCAACTGAAGATGCTACATAAATTTCTCAATCTAATTTGGATTCAACTTAGGTTGTGACACTTGCATGATTCAAGAGAATCATTTCTTTCTAGCCTAGTTGTTTGATGCAGGAGCATCCTAGGTTGACATGTTATCCTACTCATTTGTGTTCATTTTTCTAGTTGTTGTCGAGTTGCATTCATTGCTGAGTTGAAACAATTACCTAGTGCTAGTAATTTTTTAGTATCAGTCGAGTTGCAGTTATCCCAAGTCATGTTAACCTTCTAGTTAGTGTGTTATCCCATTTCACTCTGCAGTATTGAACGAGCTATCTAGTGTATGCTAAGTTATCCAATATTGGTTGAGTGTTCCTTCATGTGCCGAGTGAGCCTATTATTTGTTGACACTTAGTTCCTTCTGTAGTTGAGTTTTTTGTGTTTTGGTTCTTAGTGGGAGACAAATTGTGTGTTTAATTCTAGTCATGAATTTAATGATAGGATCTTGTCTTGTAGTGTGTGCAGACCATTTTTAGGTTGGCCTTTCTATTATGTAATGTTCTAGAATCTTCTATAATCTATTTTGGCAAGTATAAATAGGGTTTCTAGGCTTAGGTTAGAGGTAGAGAAGTTGGGAAGAACTTAGAGGACTGAGAATGTTTTTTGCATATGTGTTTAGAAGTGCAAATTTGAAGTTTGATCATGGATCTTGAATGTATTTTGTATCTAGTCATAACCCAAAAG
The DNA here is from genome assembly GCA_028749045.1 of Cupressus sempervirens. Taxonomy (NCBI): domain Eukaryota; kingdom Viridiplantae; phylum Streptophyta; class Pinopsida; order Cupressales; family Cupressaceae; genus Cupressus; species Cupressus sempervirens. The sequence goes on along the minus strand of CM053790.1, from coordinate 546,890,856 downwards.
TCCTTATAGTTGGGCATGTATGCTAATAATTTGATGAATCAATAAAAGTGTTTTGTTCTCTCTCTCCTTGGTTTTGTTTTCTTTGTGTGTTTTCTTCCATTGTGGTAACTCTGCAAGGTGGTTTGGATTGTTGGGTGTGCTTTGGCCCTATTCATTCATTCCTCCTTGCATCACCTTGGCATGGGGATAGATGGGATATGTGATGTATTTTAGACATCTAATGGATATATTGACTGATTTTATCTGCAAACAATACAAAGACTACCCTGGATGGGAGGATGATGATGAGCACCTACCCTACTATAGACATGAGAGATACTTGATTGGACACACCATCATTGGACATGTAGCTATTGAGGTAAATCTACCAAAGAAAGTACAATAATAATTCAGAGAGAGACAAGATGTATTGATTGGGTTTGCATAGTCTAGGACTAACATCAGAGCATGGGGAGCACTATTGAGGCCATAGGTAGCTTATGCACAACTAGAGGAACTACAAATGAGATATTGGAGAGTAGCATTAGATGTGATAGATGTGGGGCATTGGAAATCTAAGATGAAAGTAAGATAATGAGAGGGGGGTGAATCAGGATCTATAAAATTTTACTACTTCAAACATGAATCATATTCAAACTTAATTCACCACACATCTCAACCTTAAACTTTACCATGCATCAACATTTATCAAAATGTAGTATTAGATCTAACATCTAATAACATGAATAACACATAAGAAATAAATCAACACATAACACTAGATGTGGTAATGCAAAAACCCTCCAAGGTGAAGGTAAAATTGTGGTGGGGATGACACCCATAAAATCTTCACTACTGTAGCAATAAAGTGTTCTTGTTAGGGCTAAAAAGTTTGATCACCTTTGATGATCTAATCTATTAGGGATTTGCCTTGCTAAGATCTTACAAGATTATTAAATCTACCTTGATTAAAGGCTTTATACATCACAATAAACTGGGCACTTTGTTAGGATATTTATAATAGGCATGTAAGGACCACTATGTTAATAGATTTACCTGATACAATGGTTAGAATGTAATCACTACCATAATTCTTTAGTTTTCACTTTATTTCTGATGATAGATCTCCTCTTTCCAATATGTAATCACATCTATGTTACATATATTCAATATCTCCTCTCTGCACTTCTCGGTCACCTTAGTCCTTCAACCTTTGATTCACCTTCAACTATGCAATCCTCTCTCTAACAACTTCAACAACAGGAGATGACTTAAACCTTTCTTTTATAACCATCTAATAGAGCTTCTAGATCTTGATCAATGATTAAGATTCATCCTTTTTTCCACTTAGTCATTTCATTTTTTTGATTGGTTGAACACACAACATAGGGATTAATGATTCACAATTATAGCCATATTTACCTCCATGATTAACTCCTTGATCATAAAAACACACTTCCATCTCAATAAAATAGTTTACTTATGATTTTGTGCCATTCCATACTCAAATTAAAAAATATTTTGTTACTCAACATATATTTCTCCTGGCGCTTGGTTCTACTTGTTCTTTCATGTTGTCCCTCAATATGAACTAGACTCGGCCAAAACTAAGTTTTCCATTTTAAGTGCATGTTGCCTCCTTAATCACTTGACAACCACTAAAATGATCGACAACTATAGATTTCTTGACAATTTTGGTGTACACTTAGTAACTATAACTTCCTTGGTACATACTAAACTTATTCACTTCTCTACTGATAGCTCAACCTATATAGTGTCTCAGTTATAGTGATGACCAACCAACATTGCCTAGTAAATGACTAAGTGTTTTGCACTAATAGACAAGTTCCTTTAGGTTCAACAATCTCTCCCTTTTACATTAATGGAAAAAATACTTATCATTATAAAAAAATACATGCATAATAAAACTTTAAAACTATAACTCCTCTGTTGGGTGTACTTCAATGTTACAAGGTAGGATTTCTATTGCACCAAAAGATCAATCTATCAATGCTTGATACAACCACTAGACTTATAGAGAATAGGAGGTACTTAATCCATGTCACAAATGCCAAAGGTGAATATTGGTAGTTAGTCCAATAATCTCCCCTCACCGTTACCTAAGGAGATTCAAATCTGTGACCAAGCTTTGATACCACTTGTTACAAGCTAGGGTTTCCATTGCACCAAAAGATCAACATGTTAATGCCCAATACAACCACTAGAATTTTAGAACACAAGAGATGGTTAAGACATTTTATGAATCTTAAAGTGGAATGATGGTGATTATTTTGACATTCATACCTTAGCTCAATAACCTTATATATTGCTTTATTTCTCAATTTACAAAAAAAATCCCTTGTGATCTCTAATCACTATACAACCTCCCCTTTTTTTGTCACAGTTGCCTCTTAATAGTAAGTTGGGGACTTGTAACTATACCAAACTTGGCCAAAAATAGGTGATGCCATTTCATCACAATAGACAATGTAGTATCCCAATTTCTCTTGAGTGTTTCACGAACATGGTGTTCAATCTCTAATCTAGTAGCTAAGTTCACCGTATTATCTGTAATGGATAAATTTTGATTACTCTAAGTCAGATCCTTGGTAGTTTGCAAATGTATTTGCATTACCTCCAAATGAGGTTTCAACAAAGCTTGAATTGTTGTAATCTCTGTGCTTATTTTATACTCTTCTTGTATCAACTTAGATTATTTGCACCTTGCAAAAATCTTAACTTGGAAAAATGTATTGAACTTGAACTTGCATCCAAGGTCAGTGTGTTCCTGCTTTGCTACAAATTGGCATCAACCTTGTCCATTTTATCTCTTATTTCTTTTTTAAATGATGGGACATGACATAGCTTCATAAACAATGTATTTACATTTTGAACTATCTTTTCAAAATCATTTACAAGATTAGAAAGTTCAACCTATTTGACTTTAATTTCTATTACAACTTTCTCCATCACTTTATTCTCAAATTTCCTCTATGACCTCTGCATTAGTTTTTCTATGGTATCTATGTCAGGGTCATTTAACTTCTCCACAATTTGAACTAAATGTTCAATAATTAGGGCTTGTTCATTCAAGTTCTCAACATCAATAGTTTCAAGAAATATATCCTTGATCACATGCATTATCTATTTCCATTGATGTTCTCTCTTCATCTCCTCTTGTTTAATCTTTCTTGCTAACAATTCGCTTAATATTTTCATTTGATCATAAGTTAAATTATTTGTGTCCCAATTAGGGATTACAATAACCTCATGTAAGGTAATAGGTTTACCTTGAATTCCCATTCGAGACTTTATTTTATTTTTCTTTATTCTCTTCTCCTTTGAGTCTAGAATGTTGGAGCTCAAAAGTTCTTGACATAAACCTTCATTTGTTACATCAATGCTTAGTCCTTGTACCTCCTTAGTTTGAGTATAATCCACATCAGTTGTTTTCTCCTTAGTATCAATCACTTGTTATTTAGGTGCATTGTCCTTTTCCTTTTCAACATTAGTAATGAGTTCACTTGTGGAGTTCGATTGCAAAACCTCCTTTGTTCCCTCAATATGAGGTCCTAAGGTACTCAATCTCTCCTATAGTGGACTAATCCATTTGATTATTATGGCTCTTTTCATTCTTCTCCTCTTCAATATTCTCATTGACATTTCTCTCATTAGCATCATTCTATTATCTTGGTAATTGTGCATTTTTCTCTTCGTTGGTTGACACATTCTGTCACTCAGCATGATCAACACTTACATCTCCCTGTCCTTGATCTTGACTAATTCTAACAAACGGAATAGTAGAGGTAATAGGTGTAGATTATACCTATTTTATATACTCATGTAAACCAATGTTGGGATAGTCTTTGACTTTCATGATCATAGGATTGGGGTCCATCAATTTGTCATGAGTTATCATTTGTAGTGACTCGGTCTGTACAAGATGTTCACTTTTCTTCTTTGGCTCAGATGTGAAATTTTCTTCACTTAATAGATTTCTATCTGGGCTTATTTGAGGTTCATCATCTATTACAATTATTTCTATCTTCCCTTCACTTTGTTGTACCATATTGTGAATTGTATCAACAAGATTTTATGTGTCATCATTAATATCTTCTATGTTGTCCAATTCTATATGTTCTTGCTCATCCTTTTCTTCCTCATCTTTCTACTCATCATGAATTAATTCATATATCTTCTTTGATATCACTTTTCTCTCCTCTGCAACTATTTCCACTTTGTTCTTCAAAATTAGGAAAGCCCTCCTCTTAGGAACAAATCTATTATTGTACTCTTTCATGGCTTTTGAAATTTGTTTCTTGTTTAATTTAGGCATCACTTGGGCAAGTGTGCCTTCTCTAATTTTCCTTTCAATAATTATTGCAAACTTCCATTTCTCATCTACACTACCATAAAGATCATTATGTATCATGTTTCCTCGCTCTAATGGTGTATATTTTGAAGTTTTCCATTATGTCTAATAGTGCTTCTTCTACTTCATTCTTATCATCTTTATTCAATTTATCAAATTTTATAAAATGAAATCTAGATAATCCTCCACTCCCCCTAATTTTTTAAGATACCTCATCTATTTTCTAGGGTTTCTTGTGTATAGCAATCCTAAATTGACTTGTATCATCACATTCTATCCTTTCTTCATCATCATCTTCCTTTGCAACTACAAGCCTTCTCATCGGTTTCTTTACAAGTTTTCTCGACTCAGCCTTATTTGGAGTATATTTTCTCTTTTTTGAACTCTTGCCTTGTGTTGTTCTATTGACTTTGATCACTCCATTATTTTGTGGCTCAAAAACTATAGTAGTAGCTTCCCTTCTTCTCTGTCTGGTCACTCTTTATGTATCAAGGGTAGGCTTTGAATCTTTCTCCTCACCTTTACTAGTTTGTGGTTTGGCCACAACTATCTCCTTCCCTTCTCCTTCAATGTCCTCTTATTCATGACCTTATGCTTCTCCATTTCCTTCTTCATTATCAGTAGAGAAATATTCACTTTTGCCTTTAGTAATTTGTAGGGATGACTCTTGTTGGGTACCTTCACCCATAACTCTCTCCAAATTCTTTATCATTCATTCTCTTCTCACATCTAGCTTAGGGAATTTAGTCTCCATCATGACTTTAACTTTAGCAGTTTCATATTTGCCAAATGGATCAACATCCTTATCTGTGGGTTCATCAAGTAATGCTATGATTGTTGCAACTACTTCATTAATAATTATTACATAACCTAGTGATTTAGCCATGCAATTCTAGGTATGATAGCTTGGATATAGATCTTGTCTATGTCTACCAGAAAATGAATGTTCTCAAAGTACTTCTCAACAAATGACTTAGGTACCTTGACCTATTCTTCATTTTCTGTTTTAATTCTTTAAAATAACCATCCAAGACTAACTCAAAGTTATCTCCCAACTAACTCATAAACCCATTAATTTGTTGGGTAACCAGATTCATCTTACACCAAGGGATATTTCCTTTGGTAGGAAAATAAATTTACACATAAAAGTATATGCAAACTAATAGGAAATCAAACTTACACATTACACTTTTTCTTTTTCTTTTTCTAATGCTTCTCAAGTTCTCATACAACTATTACAATCATAGATCGGTTAGGTCGTAGGTATGACCCTTCTTCATAATTTTCCAAGTGACATCAACTGGAACATAGGGGATACTATCTATTCAACTTGATTGATAGAATTTGTGAGTTATAATCATCACTACAAAATTTGTCTCAACATCCTTGATGGTAGAAATTTTCATACCACATTTGTTCCACATTGCCATAGTGTTCACTTCAATTATATCCTTTCTTTGACATTGAATAGGCTTCACCTTATCTATCATAGGGTAACTAGTAACTCAGTGAACAATTTGTTTTGTGATCTCCACTAGTACACCCTCTAGCCACAAATTCATCTCTTGTACTCAGCTTACAATGACCTTAATCCATTCAACCCTAAAACCCTTGGGAAAATCTACAACACATGTGAGTTTGACCTTGACAATTTTCTTGTGTTCCTCTTTTAACTTCCCATCAATGCACAACCTCTCATATGCATTATTCAAAATCACCTACTTCACCAATATTTCACATATAGCATGCCCTAACATCATGAATTATGATAACCCTAGGTGAGATTGGTGATAAGGCACCAGAAGAGTTACCTTTCATCACAATCTTCAGATATGCCTTAAACTATGGGGGTTTAACAACTTCATTACAAATAAATTGCAAACCACTAACATTTGATGCTTCATCCTTCTTAACAGTCAAACTTGATCCATGTTTGTGTTTAGGTTTTGAAACTTGAGCTTTGCTTTTCTCAGTGTCAACACAACCTTCAAATCACTCTCAATTGCCGATGATACTCTATAAGATCTTCACACAAATTTCTTAAATTTTCTCTGAATTCTCTCTAACTCTGCTAGCTCTTAAAACATTGAATGCAAGGTGCTCAAAATGAATAGTGAAATTCACTATATAGTTTGAAAATTCAATTTTAGGACCTCATAAATGTTTTTTACACATAGTTGGTGCACAACAACTATATCGACCTTCTCTACAAAACTTGATAGTTATACTTGAACCTTTAGTCTTCAACTTGACTAACATACAAACTCATACAATACTAGAATTTTTTCTTGACTTCTTAACTCTTTCATCCTTCAATGCTGATACTTGATAATTATTTAACTTTTCAACTCAATATTTACACATTACATGGTTCACACTTCAAATCTAATGCATCTGATCATATGCTCATTTGGACTTTTGCACTTTCAATTTTAGGAACTAATGTAAGATTTAGCAATTTAAAATATAGTTCCATACATACCTTTTCATTCAGTTTGTGATGGGGGAATCACCTAATCCATTGCATTGGGTGATCACAAGTTCACCATTTGAACTATTGCCTTCATTAGTTTTCTTCTTCTAGATTTGATTCATCTGACTTCTCACTTTTTCAGCATTAACCTTTTCTTTTCCACTATTTTCTTCATTGTTGGATGTTGATTCTCAGTTCATATAGTCTCTGCTTAGGTGTTTGACCTTTTGATAGTTAAAACATACTAAACCAAAATTTCTCCAATTTCGTGATCTTCCTTTGAGATGTATCCTTGCACAACTTTCTACAATGTGTCCATACTTACCACATAACCAACAACTGACCCAAGTATTGTAATCCTAATTTATAGTATTTCCTTGCCTAGTTGCATTGCCTTGACCTTTAGGTGTCCAACTATGTGTTGCATTAGATTTGTAATATTGTGCCTTGTGACCATACTTCTGACATGTCTAACAATAACCTTCAAATCTATATGTAGCTTGTCAATGCTTGTTGCCTTTGATCTACATTCATGTGCTTCATGTCCATTCTTGTGGAAATTGAAATAATTACCATTGAATTTAGGCTTAGGATTTGACTTACTAGGTTTTCTCTTGCAAGCATTGGCTGTATGAGCTAGTTTTCCATAGTGATAGCATGTAGGCTTCTTGTTCTTTGTTTTTGCATTATTTTGTTCTCCATGCTTTGATCACTTTTCTTTCTTGGTAGATGATATGAACTAGTGTAGCCTAATCAAGTAGTGTTATAAGGTCTTCTTTGTGCTTTTAGTTGTTCATCAAGTTGTCTCATAGCCTCTCCCTCTCTATTCATCATTTCGATGATTTCCTTTTTAGATCTCAACTTAGCCTTTATTTGATTATTCTCATATCTTGGATTTGCAATCTCTTCCACCTTCCTAGAAATCTCATGATTGAAACTTAATAACTTATTGACCATGTCTAATTGATTGTGAGTCAAACTTTGTACTTCATTGATCCTATCATCAAGACTCGTATCCATTTGCCTTTTATCTTCAACAACCATTACCTTGTCTTCTTTAGGATTTTTATTTTTTTTAGTAGATGCATATAGCCTAACTAATTGTATTTCATGTTATCTTTTCAATGCTCTTACTTATTCATTTAGGACACTATTCTTCTCCAATAGATCTTCTATTGTTGCATTAGTTTCATTAGATCTTCTTCATCACATAAGTCCTCAATACTTTATTCCTTGTATTGTGTATCATTTTGTTGAATTTCCATCTCCTTCCTTCTCTTCAAGGATTTATTTAGTTCCTCCTTTATAGCCTTGACTTGTTCAAATGAAAGCTGCAAATCAAACTTTTGATTCTCAATCACCTTTCCCAACTTATAGGCCTCCATCTCCAAGATCTTTGACTCTCAAGTGGTTAAACTTACTTCTTAGAGAATAGTGCACTAATACCAACTATTGGAAATCTAATAGGGAAAGTAAGATGCAAGGGGGCGTGGGGGGGGGGGTGAATCAAGATCCACGAATCTTTTAACACTTCAAAGAAAAATTACATTCAAACTTAATTCACCATACATCTCAACCTTAACCTTTACCATGCATCATCATATATCAACATTTAATATTAGATTTAACATCTAATAACATGAATAACACATATAATAAATAGATCGACACATAACACCAGATGTTGTAATGCATAAACCCTCCAAGGTTAAGGTAAAATACTGTTGGGGATGACACCCACAAAATCTTCACTACTGCAACAATAAAGTGTGACTGTTAGGGCTGCAAAGTTTCATCACTTTTGATGCTCTACCTTGTGAGGGGTCTTCCCTCCTAGGATATTACAATACTATTAAGTTTACCTTGATTAAAGGATTTATATGTCATAATAAAGTGAGTACTTTGTTTGCAGATTTACAATAGGATTTTTAGGACCACTCTTTTAAGAGATTCACCTGATACAATGGTTAGAATATAATTAGTACCATGATCCTTCAGTTTGCACTTGATTGCTAATGACAAATATTATCTTTCCAATATGTAATCACTTCTATGTGATAGATATGCAATATCTCCTCTCTGCACTGCTCGATCAACTTAGTCCTTCAACCTCTAATTCCCCTTTAATTGCATTATCCTCTCTCTAACAAATTCAACAATACCAAATTCTAGCTTAAAACCTTCTTTTATAACCATCTAATGAAGCTTCTAGATCTTGATCAACAATCAGGATTCATCCTTTTTTCCGCTTAGTCATTTCATTTTTCTTATTGGTTGAACACAAAACATAGGGATTAATGATCCACAATTATAGGCATAAAAATCTCCATGATTAACTCCTCAATCATAAAAACAAACTTACATCTCAACAAAATTATTTACCTATGAGTTTGTGCCATTCAAACTCAAATACAAAAAAATTGTCTTACTTGACATATATTTTTTCTTGGCACTTGACTTTACTTGTTCTTTGATGTTGTTCCTCGACATGAACTTGACTTAGCCAAAACTAAGTTTACCCTCTAAATTACTCAGGTTGCCTCCTGAATCACTCAACAACCACTTAAATGCTCAAAGGCTATGGATTAATCAATATTTTTTCATGTACTTAGCAGCTATAGATGCCTTGACACATACTACACATATTCATTTCTCTATTGATAGCTTAACCTATATAGTGGCTCATCATAGTGATGATCGACCAATATTGCCTAGTAAATGTTTAAGTTTTTCTCACTAATAGACAAGTGCATTTAGGGTCAACATGAGGATGACACCTGCATATGAAAAATGGTTTTCTTGACATAGGCCTATTCCCTTGATAGATCTAGTAGTGCAAATACCTAGGGTGAGAGTACTCATAGTCCAAGACATAGAGGAGGAGGATAAGAGAGAGGAGGACATAGAGAAGGAGGATAAGGGAGAGGAGGAGGACAATGAGGAGGGAGGAGAAGAGGGAGATTATGGTAGATAGGAGGAGGATGAGATGGAGGGAGGAGACAACATAGGTAGGGAGGTGGGGGGAGATGAGGACAACGATGAGCCATATAGGGGTGTTGATGCAACATTGATGCTAATGAAGCATGAGTAAAGGGATGCCCCAGAGGAGACACATGTACTAGAGATAGTGATAGGGCACACTAAGAAAAATAATTGAGTGAGGAAAATGATAGAGGGTCTTAGGAGTGAGGTAGATGAGCAATAGCCAACATGGGACAAGGATTGAGTAGCATGGGATAGAGAGTGAGCAATGCTCACAATAGAGATTGACCAGTTGAGGGATAAGCATAATAGACTAATAGTAGAGTGAGACATAAGATAACTTCTCAAGATAGATCATTAGATCTGAGTGCACATGAGATAGCTATACTTCTGAGGAGTGCATGCGAGGAGTTATAGTACTAGAGATGTCATTATAATGTGGTTGTTCCTCTAGAGGAGAGGGTATAGAGATACCATGCTTCAAGCTCATACTCTAAGAGGACACATATGATACATAGTAGCTAGGGAGTGGTAGGACCGAGGAGGCCACCATGACTAGATTAGACATGAGAGGCTTCATTTTTTAGACTAGGCAACGACCGAGAGGTTAGAGACAACACAATTCGATAGGGACATGCACATATGTAGAGGGGTATTTTTGGATTTTTATATGCTATGATACGATTCAAGCCCATGGGTAGTTAGTGTTGATGGAAACCATGACTGTGTACTCTAATACTTTTTTGAGACATGTAAATGATATACTATTTTATTATGTTGTTTAAATGAGATGAATTTATACACATGCTTATATGGATGCAACTTACTTTTTTATATGGACACAATGTTTCTATATACATGATGATGCTATGCTTTTATATATTGCACTTATGATATGGACTCTCTTTTTATATTTTTGAAAATTGCTAAGATGAATGCAAATGAAAGGAAAATTATGAGGAACACAATATGTTTTTGTTCTTTCTTGGCTTTTTATACATGTAGGGATGCAATATGCAAATATTTTTGGCTTACCAGAGCACGTGACCATGGTAATGAAAGACAAGAGAAATGTTAGAGGGCAGAAGAAATGAGATAAGGACAAGTTAGTAACAAGTGAGGATTTTTCTTTCATAAGGTATACTATATGTCATAAGAGGTTTATTTTGTTATGGAAAATAGAATGCAACACATTGTGGCATAGGGAGCTAGATAAGAGATGCAAGCCTTTTGCATAACAAACATGATGTAGACAAAGAATGACCTTATCCACCTTGGGGCATGGAACTGTGCCCCAAACTATTATAGAGACATTCAAAAAATAGATAAAAGAATGATCATGAACCATCCTAACCACTCTCATAAATCAATTTATATCATCAAGTAGCCTAGGAAAATGATGAAAAGAAAATGAAGAAAAAATGAAACACTCACTAAACAATGTGAGCCAACAACCGTTTTGATCCATTATTACTTGCTTTATTAAGTACTTTTTTGTGATTAAAAGTTGTGTTTGACAAGTTGATAGTTGAAGGTGTTGTGATCAAAGTGTGAAATCAGATAGATTGTTAGTTCAAGTGATTTAGTGTGTACTTTGTCAAAACATGATTTCATTGAAGTGCAATGTTTAAGTTTGAGTCAACATGTGCAAGTGTTGAGCAAAAATGGTGATTATTTATAGTGATTATGTACAAGGTTTATTGCAAGTTTTTTGTGGGATTTTTTTTTTGATTTTTGAAGATATTTAATTTTTTTGGTGCATTTTTGCGGACATTTTTCAAAATTTAGGGTTATTTTAGGACATTTTATGATATCTAAGGTTTTTCAAGGACTTTTTTTAATGTTTTTTATTGATTTTTTAGGATATTTTATATTTCATTAATTTTTTAGGATATTTTTTATTTTTTATTAAAATTTTCAGGGCATTTTAAGTTTTTAGGGTTTTTTAAAGATCATATTTGATTTTTTTGGGAAATTTTCAGGATCATATTTGATTTTTAAAAATTTTTTTTGGGGATTTTTTCAGAATCATATTTGTTTTTTTGGGATTTTTTCAAGATCATATTTGATTTTTTTTGTGTTTCAAGTCTTTAAGGTATGTACAAGATGTCGACTCCAATCCGATAAAAATGATGAGTTTAATAGATTTACCATGTTCAGAGATCTTCCTCCAACTCAAATTCAAAGTTGTGGAATGTGCATGTAAAAGTCCCCAGAAAAGATGTAAACTATATATAAAGGCCAAAGAGAAGGTATGTACAAACTAGTTGAGCATGAGGAAATAACATGAGATATCAACTGGTTCACATGCCATGACCAAGAACTAAGAACATCTCATTATGTAAAGGATGTGATCAAAGAATGATGGGGAAAAACTAGATAGAATCCCAATAGATGGAGGATAATTGGCTTACTACATGTGGTGGCTGTTTGCCATATTTTCACCATGGTACTTTCCCAAAGCCCCTATTTACTAGGTTTTTACTTTTGGATGGAAATTTTCTCTTTATTTATTTTTCTTCTTAATGCCAAGATGCCGGTTTACCAGGTTTTCATCAAGACACCCATTTTTTCATGACTTCTTTTTGTTATTTTTTAGGGCTTTTTTCAAAAAAATAATGTTTTTCAATATGTTTAAAAAAAAATTCAAGACCTTTTTCAAAAATTTTGATAAATTTTCAAGACTATTTGGAAAAAATCATGTGTAATACTTACGAAGGTGCATGCTATTGATTGATACTAGCAATGGTTCTCCCTTCAGTGTTGCAAACTAATAGACTTCAAACACAAATATTGTAGTGACTACGTAGCCCGTCCTTCCCAATTTGGTTTAAACTTGCCTAGTTTATCTTTATGCTACTGAGTTTTATGATTCATTTTCAAAACTAGGTCATTGACCTCAAAATGAAGACCTTTGACTTTCTTGTTATAACTTCTTTTGAGTTAGTTTTGGTAAGCTTGTAAGTGAACTAAGGTGGCTCTTCTCTACTTATCTAGTATCTCAAGCTCATGAAGTCAGGACACTTTGTAGTTCTCATCATTAATAATGTCCTACAATGATACTCTTAGTGATGAGATTTCAATTTCAATGGGAAGGATGGACTCAATACCATATACAAGAGAGTATGGTGTTGCACTAGTGGGAGTGTGAACACTTGTTATATAGGCCCAAAGAGATGGATTTAATTGGAAGTAACACTCTTGCCTAGAGTTATTGATAGTCTTTTGGATTATCTTGACTATGGTCTTATCAAATGCTTCAACCTAGCTATTACCCTGTATAAAGTAAATACTGGAGAATCCATGGTTGATTTTGTACTTATCACAAATATTATCAACTTCGATGTTCTAGAATAGACTACCATGATTAGTAATAATGGGTAGAGGGACTCCATGACATAATATGATATAATTGAGGATAAATTTGGAAATCTTCTTGTTGGTAGTATAAGTCATAGGGACAACCTCAACACACTTGGTAAAATATTTAGTTGCAGTGAGAATACACTTGTGGCTATCAAATGAATGAGGAGTAATCATCTCTATTAGATCAAATACCCACTACGAGAAGGGCCATGGAGATATAATTGGCTAAAGCTCTTATGCTAGTGTGTAGGTAAAATTACTATGTATTTGGCACTTGTGACATGTCCTTGCAAAATTATGGGCATCTTGTTCCATAGTAGGCCAATAATATCTAGCTTTGACCAACTTCTTGGCTAGACTCAAACCATTGAAATGGCCTCTACATATACCTTTTTGTACCTCATGTAATGTAGTTTTATCTTTATGAAAATCAAGTCATTTGAGAAGAGTTTGGTTAGATGATCTCTTATAAAGGGTGTCATCGATGATGGCGTATCTAGTGGCTTGTCACATAAAGGCTCTACATTTATTTTTGGATAGCTCAAGGGGTAGGATTTGGAAATATAAGTAGTCATAAATATCTTGGTACTAGGGATGATTGGGACCAATGATTTTATATACGAACTCCAATTGAGAGAGCTCAAATGCAAGGAGCAAGAGTTTCTATACTAAGAACTCAGAATATTCAATATTGTGTGTCATATCAATCATTGAAGCAATTGTGGCCATAGTGTATTATTATGTATCCTTGGAAGTTGATGAAAAGTGATTGTGACAAATTTAGACTTCCAAAAATCAACCATTTTCTTATATGGTAGAAAATTTTCATCCTTAGTCTCATAATCATCATTGATTTATCAGATGACTAGATGGAAATCACCATACACCTTTATATGTGGTATATTCCATTGGATATTAACTTTAATTCTATTATAAGGGCCTCATATTCTACTATGTTGTTTGTAGAATCAAATATCATTTAGTATGACTTAGGAATCACATCCCCTTGAGGTGTCACAAGCATAATACCAACTCTTGAACCATTTCTTAGGTGTGATCCATCAAAATATAGTTGCTACTCATTAGCTACCTCTATGTTATAGATGGTCTCATCAAGAAATTATGTTAACATAGGATGATCATCTCGTATAGGGGCTTCTATTAATTAATCAACTATCACTTTCCCTTTTATTTCTTTTCTAGCCACATACTGGATATCAAATTCACTGAGGATCATAACCCATTTTTCTAAGGACCATGTGAGATTGAATTTACTTAGAAGATATTTTGGTGGGTTGATCATCGACATGAGCGTAACTTTTTGATGGACAATGTAATGTCTTAGTTTTTGAGTTGCAAAGACCAAAACAAGGCATGATCTCTCAATCAGAAAATAGTCCAGTTCATGCTCCACAAGTGTTCTTCTGATATAATAGATGGATCAATCTCTTACTTGTTCATCATTCTGTGCTAAGAGAGCTCCTAGTGTAGTTTCACCAGTTGATATATATATATATATATATATGTATATATATAGATATGTACATATGTATATATATAGATATGTACATATGTATATATATAGATATGTACATATGTATATATATAGATATGTACATATGTATATATATAGATATGTACATATGTATATATATAGATATGTACATATGTATATATATAGATATGTACATATGTATATATATAGATATGTACATATGTATATATATAGATATGTACATATGTATATATATAGATATGTACATATGTATATATATAGATATGTACATACATATGTACATATATATATATATACATATGTACATATCTATATATATACATATGTACATATATATGTACATATATATGTACATATATATCTATATATATATGTACATATGTATATATATATATGTACATATGTATATATATATATGTACATATGTATATATATATATGTACATATGTATATATATATATGTACATATGTATATATATATATGTACATATGTATATATATATATGTACATATGTATATATATATATATATATATATATATATATATATAATGAAGGGCCTCCCTAGAATAGGAGCCATCAAGACTATTAGATTCAAAAGATTGTCTTTGACAAGTTGAAAGGATTCTTTGCACTAGTTATTCCATTGAAAGGTTACTCCTTTACATAAAACAATGTAGGAAGGAGTGGCACTTATCTACTATTTGTGCAATAAATCTGTGGATATACTCTAGCTTTACTTGTAGGATTCTTAGTTTTTTCCAAGTAGTTGGGGGAGGCAATTGAAGTATTTATTTCACTTTCTTAGGATCAACCTTGATGCCTCATTCAAAAAAAAATTATCCTAAGAATTTTCCAGAAATAACTCCAAAAATATACTTCTTTGGATTCAATTTGAGCTTATAACTTTCCATTTTGGTGAAAATTTTGTCTCGTATGCCAAGTGATCTCTTCTTTAGGGGGATTTATATAGAAGATCATCCACATAGTCTTCTATTAGTATATGCATGTATTCATGACCCTTTGGTATGTTTCTCTAGCATTTTAAAGGCCAAAAGACATCAAGGGCATGTAAAAGTTGTCTTCTATTCATCCTTAAGGGATATTATGATCCGATTATATTCTGAGAAGCCATCCATTAGAGTTAATATCTCATAACCAGTTGTAATGTCTACTATAATATCTATGTTGGGTAGTGGGGGCATGCTTTGTTGATCTCTCAAAAGTTTGTACATATTCTGATGCCTCTAGAGTGTTTACTTATAGGTACCAAATTAGAAATCTGCTCTACATAGTCAATAGGTCTTATGAAGCCTATATCCAATAGTTTTTTTAATTATGCTTTGACAAGGAGAGCTACTTGAGGATACATTTTCTCAACTTCTACTTTATTGGTTGACCTCCTAGTTTTAATGCTAAGTGTGAAGAAATAACTTAGGATCCTTCCGTAGCTGCATAAGACTAAGTGAAGTTGATCTATCTCTCTAGAAGTAATCTGCCAAATTCATCATTTTCTTCTTTTGATAATGAAGCTGCAAGTTTAATGATCTTAGGATTGTTGGGTGTTCCTAGATTGATCTCTTCTATAACTTTAATCATCAAGACTAATTTCACATTGAATTGGGGTATGTCCATTCTTCCATCCTCGGGTGCCTCAAAGAGGTTTTCATCCTCGAATATGTCCTTTATTTTTAATTTTTCATGATCTAATGGCATCTTTTGGTCTTCACCAAGATATCTTTTCTTTTGATTTATTTGATTTTTTGTTTTATTCTTATTTCTGCAACTAGAAGATGGAGTTGACTCCCCAAAATATGTCAATGTGTTCAATTCAAAGTAAAATCTTGCTTTATGGTCACCATATGGTATGCCTTCATGGAGCTCAAATAATTCAACAATAGTTTCAGCATTTTTGAATTGATCAAAGCTTAGTGGTCATTGTTGGTCTCAACCTATTAGTTTAGGGTAAACTAAAGGGATGTCATCGTTAGTGTTAAACAAGCTTTACTCAAGGGTAAAGATGTGGACATCAAGTTCATCAATATCATTGGTTTTGTGTTTAGATGTGGGAGGGCTTGGATCCCAATGTATGTTAGTCCAAGATTCAAGATAGGTTTGGAGGATGGGTGGAGTGTTAGTAACATGTTTATCCTCCATGGGTAGGTTGTCAAGATCAACAAAGATACTGTCAAGTGTATAGGGGCTATTAGGATCAATGGTTTTTTGTTGGGTGTCCTCAGGTGCTTTTTCATCATTGGGAATGTTCACATTCTCACATGAGGGTACCTTAGTATTAAGATGACCTATTTGAAATGGTTTAAATATGATTCCCAAACTAAGAAATTTTCATCCTATTGTAGAAATGGGATCAAATTTTCCTTATTTTTGGGGTTCAAGAACATTATGTCCATCATATCCTTTTTTCTCCATGATGGTAAACCTAGGTCAATACTTGCTAGGAGATATCAGAGTGGGTTATTGTCATTCTCTAGAATTTTTTGATCTAAGAGGATGTGTTCTCATAGACATGTTCCTCATGCAGGCCACCTCCTCTAGTGAATGTTATGGAGGGGTTCTTTGGTATCTTGATCTTGAATAGTGTTATTTGTAGTAGTCATGGTTTTTCACAAAACTTGGAGGAAAGTGGTAGTTTCCCAATGTGAAATGCCTGAGACATAAAGTATTCTCCACAACCTTTATCTTCAATCTTCAACTTTCCTTTTGTTGTTGTGGTAAGTTTGTCAAGATCCACATATCTAGAGGAATATGTGGGTTTTGCTTCACTATTCATTGGTACTTTTTGTGTAGGGGTTCCTCCTAGATGAGCACAAAATTGAAATGGACTTGGGTCTCTGGGGATAGTAACTTTCATGCCATTATAGGAGAATGTGACACATTGGTGATATGTAGAGAAAACAACTTTTATGATATGGATCCAAGGGCATCCTAGTAGAATATTACAATTTAGTTTAAGGTCTAGGACTTGGAACAATGCATTCTTAGTAGTAGGACCAATTCTGATGGGTAGTATGATGACTCCCTTGGAGGAATTTTCACCATTATTAGATGCTTTTATTATGATCCTACATGATGCATCAATAAAATCTTCAAAGTATCCAAGGCCTTTGATGACTTTTAGGGTATAAAACTTAAGCCCTTCTCTCCCATCTATTAAGACTCACTTGACCTTAGCATTATGGACAACGAATTTGAGATGGAATATTGAGGAACATCTCGAGGTGAAAAGGTGACATGCTGTGATGTAGACAAGTTCCTTATCATGGCCTAAAACTGGGAGACATCAATGTTATTGGAAACAATAGACTCTTTCATTACTTTTTCAAGGATCTTCTAGTGTTGACGGGATGAGTGTAGAAAATCAAGAATAGATATATGCGTGGGTCTTGCCAAGTTGGTCAACAAGGTTATAGTTAGAAGTAACTATAGGTCTAGAAGAAGTTACAGGTCTAGGAGGAGATTCAAGTATAGAAGTAGCTCTTGGTAAGGTAATTTTGGTGTGATAAGTGGTAACAACACAACAAGGATCTTAGTTGTTGATAGTAAATGTGGACACACGTGCATCAATCTCCTCAAAGAAATTGATAACATAATCATATTTAGTGCAGGAGTAGTTAACATTGGATTTTGCATTTGAATTTGAACTTAAGGGTTTCATCTTATCATGGTCTACCAAAGGATTCTTGAAAAAGGTGTGATCAATATTGGAGGACAATAATGATGGATCTACCTTAGCCAATCCTTGGTCTATCAAGTCTTGAATTGCTTGTTTAAGTTGAAAACAAGAATTTTTCTTATGCCCTTTTATTTGATGGTAGTTGCAAAATTTTTTATCATCCCACCAAGAGGGTTTAACCTCTAGTTAATCTCTAATTGTTGGTAACTCTAAAAAATTATTTTGATCAATTACTATAGGACAACATCAAGTGGTAACTCCAATGCTATAATTTTTTATCCTTATTTTTGGGATGTTGTCTAGATTGATTCCAAGTCGTGCTATCAGTCATCTATGTTTGGGGCACTGCCTGAGATGTAGTTTGTGAGTTTTTTTGTAATAGGACCCTTGATACTGAACTTGGGTTGTGTAGTGATAATTATTCAAGCATCAATAATACCATTGTTTGTGAAATTCTTGTTCTTAGAAAATAATTTTTCTTTATCTGTAGATATGCTTGTGTTGTTGTTGTCCTTATTGATCATCAGGATCCCTTTACAAATAAGGGCATCTTCAATGCTAACTTCCTTTCTCATTAACTTGGAAATGGTGCTAGGAATCTCGATCTTAAGTTCATACATTAGTTCAAGAACTAGGTTCTCAATGCATAAGATTAATTGTTATTTTTATGAAATGTCCATTGGACATTGATTATCAAGGATTTTCCAATGTAGTAAGAATGTTATAAATGGTTCTCCTATCTTTTTGTTGTTGTTATACATAGATCAAATATTGTCACCTCATTGCTTATATTAAAAGATAAATGGGATATAAACTTCTTTACTAATTTGTTCAAAGATTTTATATTTCTAGATAGTTTAGAGTACCATTCGAGTGTAAGTCCACTAAGGCTTTGAGAAATTAATCTCACAAGATATGTTTGTTCTTTACTTACTTTATTACAAGAGACACAAAACTCTCTAATGTGGTCAAGAGGATTTCCTTTTCCTCAGTATTTCTCAAATATTGGTGCCTAAAAGAGTTTAGGAAATGGAGGCATGTATAGACTTTTATGAAAGGGATTAGAACATAAAACTTGTTCAGTGTATAAAAATTTATAACATTGGAATTTTTGTAAGAATTTGGCTTAGGCTAGAATTCACCCAAGACCAAGGAACTCAAACACAAGCACACAGTAGACCAAAATAAAGAGAGTATGATCAGAATGAAGATATTCATTCAATATGTCAACTTGAGAGTACACTAAGAGTGCCTGTATATAAAAGCCTCAGGAGAGCTTCTAGAATGCATAGAAGTCAGCAACATGATATGTCATACAACTAGGCACATGTCCACCAGATATGGGTTATCCTCCATTAAGCACACAATTAAGTGCGATGATGTGAGGATAAACCTACAATGGTGTAGCATGCAAATCAGTGGTGTAGACAACATGTGCTAAATAAGGAGTGCGAATAACTGTGTTGTCAACATGGCAACTCAGTGAATGATGCAAACTCATGTGTTGTAGACACCATGTGCATAATTAGAGTTGCATAACTCATGAGAGTACACAAACTCCTAAGTGTCTCACCTAAATAAAATAATATAAAATAATTAAATAATGTATTAACCTAAGTAAACTTAAGTAAAGTGTAATAAGTAAATACTTATTTACACCAACACCCCCCATTAAGTGCAACTTAGAGGAATGCCATTAAGCTTACAAAATCTAGTATGTTGCAAGATGGGTCCCGACTACTAGGCCATGCTAGGTACCCATGCACATAATGATATGCAATCTCTCATAAAGTGGGGAAAGAGGGAAAATCTGGTGGGAAAAACCCTCCCTCCAAAAGAGAGATAAATAGGTATGTATGGATGGATGCAGTAATCAAGAACCCCCCCTCGATTACAAAATACATATAGTATATACATAAGAGAATGATGAGAGGAGGAAGAGAGATAGGATAGGCTCCTCCCCCCCACAAAAGAAGAATGCCAACAATGACTGCTCCGATGAAGAAGCTAATCCAAGACTGCAGAATGGTGTTCCTCCCCTTAGGAAGAAACAATGCCAAGGGTACATATGAGATGCTTCCACAGTGTGTGGAAAGAATTCCATGGATAAGTGATATCTTTGAAACCTGATCAACTAACTAAAGAACCTATCCCAAAGAAC
Organism: Cupressus sempervirens; assembly: GCA_028749045.1. Taxonomy (NCBI): domain Eukaryota; kingdom Viridiplantae; phylum Streptophyta; class Pinopsida; order Cupressales; family Cupressaceae; genus Cupressus; species Cupressus sempervirens. The sequence goes on along the minus strand of CM053790.1, from coordinate 546,870,314 downwards.
TATCTATCTCTATAACTGATGAAGAACCCTACTACAACTACTGATCACAAGTATCCACAATCACTTCAACCTATGAGAATCGATCATGTAGAGAATGAACAAAAGAGTTAGATGAAGCTCTTGTGACAATTGAAGAAGGTGCTTCTACATCAAGAAGAAGAGGCAGATCATCAATACTGTCCCCCAAATCTATCACTGAACCTAGACCTGGAAGACTAGATGTACCCTACTATTCTGGACCTATCACTGTTGCTATGTATGTATGTGGACTGAACTAATATAGTGACCTCTCATTGCAACTATTGATAGAATCCAACATGTCTAAGTCTGTTAAAGCACTATCACTAGTGTCACTATCAGTTTCCACACTGTATGATGTGCGAAGAGGAGTAGGGGACAAGCTAAATGAAATTTCCTCAATGTATACATCCTTCACAAAAATCTAATGTGTCTCTAGATCTAGAAGTCTGTATGCCTTCACACCATCTTCATAACCAATGAAAGTACAAGGCCAAGGTAACTATGTCTTGCATCCCTTGGAATATATCTTTGCCCATGTAGGACAACTGAAGACTCTGAAGTGTGTCACAATAGGTTTTTTATTGCACCATGCCTCAAAAGGAGTCTTTCCATCTAAGTTTGGATGAGGAGAACAATTAAGAATGTGAGTGGCACTAGAGATTGCTTTGACTTCTAACGATGGATCTAGAGACTTGGCATGTATCATGCAACTTGCCATAGATTTGAGAGTTCAGATCCTCAAAGCTGCAACATCTATCTTATGTGGACTAAATGATGGTGGAGTCTGAAGATCAATGCCCTCATGTCTGCAAAAGTCCTTAAGTCTTCTATTCACATACATGCTTCCATTGTCCATTCGGAGTACTTTGATGGCTTTCCTGGATTTCTATTCTACATGACTCTTGAAGGCTGGAAACTTGTCCAACACTTCATTCTTATTATGAAGAAAGTAGACCCAAGTGAACCTTGAAAAGTCATCAACAAAGGTAAGTATGTAGCGACCTTGGCTGAATGCAAAAGGACCTGCTAATACCATGTGAACGATCTGTTGAACACCTGGTGCTCTTGAAGACTTTCCTCTTTGTAACTTTCTTTCTAGATGCATATCCACTAAATCTGTTGAACATTCACCTTTAGAAAAGTTGATTTGAGGTAGACCTTTGACCATTCTATATGTGCAAAGTTACTGAAGATAGTGGAAGTCAAGATGACCATACTACTCATGCCATAATTGCATGTTTGAATTTAATTGTGTTAATAAGGCCTTTGAAGAAGACTTGTGCACAAAATGGGAGTAAGAGTACAACCTTTTGTTATGATTCACTTTCCCCACTACAACCAAGGAATTGTCTTTAAGACTGTGTACCTGTACTAAGTTTGGAAGGAACTCAAATCTATGTCCATCTCCAAGGTGAGTGATTTGGTAGATTGATAGGAGATTTGAACTTAGATTTGGAACATAGCGAACGTCTTGAAACTCTCCATTTTACATCTCCACGTTTCCTTTCCCTTCAACTTCCATTTTGCTATCATTTCCCATGAAGATGTGCAATACCTTTTATTTCTTCATTGAAGAAAAATCTTTCTTTGAAGAACCCATGTGATATGATGCACCTGAGTCAAATATCCATTCCTTTGAAGAATTTTCATTTTCCATGAATGCATGCCCTTTGCCCTTTGAATCTGAAGAAGACCCTTTCTCCTTATAGGCATTAGGAAATGGAACATTATGTTTCCTCATGATGTTGGTCAACTCGTCAATCTTCTTAAGATAAAACTCATGCTCTTCATGATCCAATTTCTTGTAATAAGCACACTTCTTCTTCTCCTTATTGTTGTCCCCTTGTTGGAATTCGAGGACTTGCCTTGTTGATTGGATTGTGGTGTTGTCTTTTTTGCATCCTTTGATATATTCTTCCATTTCTTCTTACCCTTTCCTTTATTTGAAGACTGTCCAACTAAATCTTGAGAACCCTCATTGGCCACCAATGCTTTAGACTAAGGTGATTTGAGAATCCCCATTGATTCAACTTCTTTTCTTCATCATCCAATAGTTTAGCATATTCATCAAAAGTGACTTTCTTGTAGGAAAACCCTAAGGTAGTCTTAGAGGTGTTAAAAGAAGATACAAATGTGGAATACTCAAATGGTAGCTTGTTATGTATAAGATAGATCAGTCTGTCATCTTTGATTGAACTCCCATAATCTGTAAGCTTTGTCCTTAGTTCATTCACCTTGATGATGAAATCCTATATGGAGTCATATGACTTAAGATCTAAGGAAAAAAGCTCATCTTCAATTTTAAACACATCCTCTTCAAACACTTTACCATAAAGGCTTTTGAGGGTATCCCAAGCTTCCTTGGATGTAGAAAACTTCTTGATTTGATACATGATCTTATCATTTACACCCAAACATATATCACCTAGGGCTTTCCTATCCATTGCTAACCAAGCTGAAATATCACTTTCTAATACTTTATCACCTGTTGGTTTAGAAAGAGTACCATCTACATATTGTGAAACTCCATTATGCATTAAGTGATACCACATTTTGATTGACCACATAGCATAGTTAAGAGGAGTTAATTTAGGAAACTTAAAGTTTCCCATAATGTAGAAAATGAAAGAAAAGTGCAAAAAAAAGAGAACCCAACACCAATAACACCACCCCCCCCCCCCCCCACCCCCTCGCTTTTCACTAAATCAAGAAACCCCCCCAAAATAGATGCTTTGGGAACTTTATGATTAGTGTGATTACAATGGGCCACTTGCCAATTTTGGCCTTTGTGGACTTTTGATTTTTCTTGTTACAACTTCTTAATAGATTACAAATTTAGAAATTTACAATGTGCTACAATTCTAAAGCATTACAAAGCAAAGAAAGGCCCTATTGTTGAAAGTAGCACTTTTGTCCACACAACCCTATAATCTGATAGTAGATCTAGAATGTAGACAAAAAATAACACTTTCAAAATAAATGGAACTTTTTTTCGACTCTAGATGTGCCCGTACAAAGCATTTGAAGTTGTAAAATGCAAGATTATGTAGGAACAATCACCAAAAAACACAATTTCTAAATAATCCTTGCACCAAGACTAGAAAAGAGCTACACCACTAAATTTTTTATGAAATTCTACTCAATTTCAAAAAAAATTGTACTTGATTTGGAGTCCAAATGTTTGAGTTATGGCCTCTTGAAGTCAAACTGCAAAAACTAAAATCAATTTGGAGAGGGGTTGCATCAATGAATGATGGGGTTAAATTTGATGGTCATACCACCATCACAATAGTTCAAATTTTGCCTAGAACAATGGTTAGAAGGCCTTCAAATTTAGGCTCATAAAAAGATGATGTCAACGAATATCCAACCAGTGATGCCATCAGCATGACATCATCATGTACAAAATTGTACGAACACGGGGGCAAAAATCTATACTATACAGACTGTTGCATCAGATAGGCTGACCTAGATGTCATACACTGACTAGATAGTGACTTGGCATCCACATGTCATTGACTATACAATCCAGTCACTATTGACTGGTAGTCCACCTAGGAAAATTATATACTGTCGTGTGTCTATTCTGGATTGGACGACAAGAGCTACTACGTGGCAATGTCTGTGCACTATGGATGACTTTCTACTTGCCATGTGTCGTCATATTTTTTGTAGGGCATTTTATGACTGTGCATGCCAGATTCAACTTTGCACGGTGATATTCCTGTTGACATTGCTGAGAACAGGTATTGCAGTGCCAGATTTGGCTACAGCAGTGTCGTGATTTATTTTCATCTTCCAAGAATCACCTTTTGATGGCTAACTATGTGGATTTATCCCACATTGAGTGGGAGATGGGCCTCAACATTATTTAAAAGGTGAAACCTGCAGAGGGTGACACAAAGCAATGCCCGTCGATGGAGGACATTGGCCGAGTTGTTTTGCACAGTCACTAGATTAATTAACCCTCCAATGAGGGGCTAGAGTTGCCACATTTGTGCAAAGTGCATAGTATGGCTTGCATGATACAGTGGCCAATGTTGTAATTGTAGAAGTGTTCAAGTGTGGCCAAAAATTTAATAAATACCCTTCAATAATAATAACAAATAATCCACCAAAATTATAGAGCTAAGCTGGGGTCTCACTGCCTGGTTCAGCTAAATTTTTTTCTTTGTCTGGGCTATATAATTTTTTTTGAAAATACCAAATTCAAAAATAAATTACAGAGAAGAAAAATATTCAGATCTAAAAAACCAATTAATTAGATCCAAAAATGACCATACTCGAACTACAAATCGGGGCCTTCAGGTTTCGATTTGCAAATTTTTTTTGCCTCATGATCAAGTTTCACCCAGCATAGGCAAATTTATAGTCAATCTTCACCAAATTGACACTCCAAATGTAATGGCAAGGTCAGATCTGGCTCTAGATGCTCCCAATTTTTATGGACCCTCGAGATTCGGGTCGAGGTGCTGAAGCATGAATGGTCTTGAACAGCTATATGTAGAGAATCTCCCTCAAACCTTTGATACCATGTAAGAATTTGGCTTAGGCCAAAATTCACCCAAGACCAAAGAACTCAAACACAAACACACAATAGACCAAAATAGATAGAGTATGATTAGAATGATGATATTCATTCAATATGTCAACTTGAGAGTACACTAGGAGTGCCTATATATAAAGGCCTCAGGAGAGCTTCTAGAATGCATAGAAGTCAACAACATGATAAGTCATACAACTAGGCACATGTCCACCAGATATGGGTTATCCTCCGTTAAGCACACAATTAAGTGCAATGATGTGAGGATAAGCCTACAATGGTGTAGCATGCAAATCAGTGGTGTAGACAACATGTGCTAAATAAGGAGTGCGAATAACTGTGTTGTCAACATGACAACTTAGTGAATGATACAAACTCTTGTGTTGTAGACACCATGTGCATAATTAGAGTTGCGTAACTCATGAAAGTACACAAACTCCTAAGAGTCAACCCTAAATAAAATAATACAAAATAATTAAATAATGCATTATCCTAAATAAACTTAAGTAAAGTGTAATATGTAAATACTTATTTACACCAACAATTTTAATGGCTCAACTTGCTTAGTCAGTTATTTGAGTTGTTGGACCATCTCATAATTAGGCATTGGATCAATAGTTGTTGTTGACCATTTTTTTCTTGTGGGTTGACCTTTCAATTTAATGAGATTCATGTTAGTTATGTTTTGATGCATCTTAATCTGAATCATATGGGGATGCACCACTAGGAGGTGGTAATATGTTAGCACCATGAATACAAAATGATCATCGTTGTTGTGATTGTGCCATTTGTTACATTTATTATTGAGGTAGCTCCACTAGTTGTTGGATCTTGGGAAACGTATGATATTGTTTTTGCTAAGGAATTTGTTGAAAATGTAGTGGCACATACTACTGTTACTATAAAAACTCTTGTTGGTAGGCTTATTACTTTTCTAATTATTTCTTACATGTTATCTTTCTTTATATCTATTCATTTTGCATTTTCAGTTGTTGTTCATAGATTGCTCGGTATTGCCACATTTTTTGTTGTGATGCAAGGAGAGATTGAATAGCTAGGGCCAAAGGCATACCTAACTATCCAAACACCTTGCCGAGTAAACACAATAGAAGTAAATACATAGAGAAAAACACCAAGGATAGAGAGAATACAACACTTTTATTGATTTATCAAGTTATCAACATACATGCCCAGTTGTAAGGCCTTCTAGGTTACAACCAGATACAAAATATAACTTCAAGAACTATGATCCAACTTCAAATTCATAATTCTAGAAACATCTTCTATAAAATCTCTAAGTCCTACCTCTAAACTAAACCAAATACCTCTACTTATACTTGCCAAAATGACTTACAAAAGATTCTAGATCATATCATAACAGAAAGGTCAACCTTAGAATGGTTTGCACTCATCCCAAGATAAGATCCTATCATTAAATTCACAATCCAAATTAAATACATAAATCAGCTCAAACTAAGAACCAATCATAGACAAACTCAGTCAAAGAAGGACTTGAGTATCAACAAATAGTAGGTTCTCCTGGTACATGAAAGAACACTCATTCAACAATGGACAATGTGGTTAACACAAAAAATCGGTTAATACTAACACTAATGGTTAACATTAACACTTTAGGAACTCGGTTAACACTGCTGGAACTCGGTTAGCATTGCTAGTACTTGGTTAGCACTGTGGGTACTCAGTTAACACCATGGATACTCGGTTAACATTGTGGGTACTCAGTTAACACTGTGGGTATTTGGTGATAATTTCTAGGATGAACAAAAGAGAAGGATTACAAGGCAACCCAGGATGCTCTTGCATCAAACAATAGGGTTGAAAGAAATGATTCTTCTAAATCATGCAAGTTTCACAACCTAAGATGAATCCAACTTAGATTGAGAAATCCATGTATTATCTTCAACTGGTCTATACTCCACTTTACCAAATATTCATAATAATATTTTCCTCTTGTGCTCTTACCAATTCTTTGATCCAATATCTATTCAACTTCTTCAATCTAATTCTTAGGATGATCATCTAATATAACAACTTCATCGTCTGACTCATGCTACTTATACAAATTTGCAACATTAAATATAGGATATATATCCATGTCATTAGGTAACTCAACTTCATAAGCATTACTTCCTCAAGATGTTACAAGGTCCAAACATCTTCATCTTTAACTTACTATATGTTCGAATAGGAGATAAGCATTTAGATTCAAATGAACCATCACAACATCACCAACTTCAAAATCATGATGTCTTCTATACTTATCAACATTCTCCTTATACTCATTATTACTTTGTTCCAACTTCAAATTCACTTCCTCATTTAAAGACTTCATAAAACCAAAATTTTTTTTCCTTTCAACACTTCTCTTCTCTTCATCAACAACATCCCTCAAATATGATATTCCTCTAGGTTGCATTCCAGTAACAATCTCAAAAGGTGTTTTTCTTATACTCCTGTTCATAGAATTATTATATGCAAACTAAGCTTGTGCCAACACCATATCCCAATTAATTAGCTTATCTCCAACTAAACATCTCAACAAATTACCCAAGCTTCTATTGACAACCTTTGTCTGTCCATCTATCTGTGGATGGAATGTAGAACTAAATCTCAACTTGGTACCCATCTTCTTCCATAAAGTCCTCCAAAAATAATCAACAAACTTACTGTCTCTATCAAAAATAATACTATTTTGTAATCCGTGCAATCTAACAATCTCTTTGAAGAAAATCTCAGCAATATGCACATCATCTGATGTCTTCTTATATGGTATGAACTGTTCCATCTTACAAAATCTATCCACAATAACAAATATGAAATCATACCCTCTTGCTATCTTAGGTAATCTAAGAATCAAATCCATATTGATGTCACTCGAAAGTTTCTCAAGAAAAAAAAAAGGTGTATACAATCTAGTATTCTGACTTACTCCTTTTGCAACTTGACAAATTCCACAACTTCTTACAAACTTTTGAACATCCTTATACATCTGACCAATAATACTTATCCTTAAGAAAAATCAATGTCTTATCAATTCCAAAATGTCCAACCAATCCACCACAAAACTTTTCCTTAATCAAATTAACTCTCGTAGAACTTCTTGGTATACATAACTAAATTCCTTTGAACAACATACCTTCTTGAATGAAATACTCATCATACTTACTCATGTGATCTAATAGATTTGGTGCTTTGCATTCTCTCCATGCCTCAGAAAAATTAGGGTCAGTATCATACAACTCTTTCATTTCATTTAAACCAAGAACTTCAACCTTCATCTTGGTCAATAGAGAACATCTTCTACTCAATGCATCAACAAATCAGTTAGTGACTCCACTTTTATGCTTGATCACAAATGTGAAACTCTGCAAGTACTCAACCCACTTCAAATGTCTCTGATTATATTTTTTTTGACTTCCCAAATACTATAAAGCTTTATGATCAGTATATAACACAAATTCCTTAGGAATCAAATAATGTCTCCACTTCTTCAAGGCTTGAGCAATAGCATACAACTCTTGATCATACATAGAATACTTCCTTTTAGCATCATTTATTTTACTCACTAAAGAAAGCAACATGTTTACTTTCTTGACTCAACACAAATTCTATTGCCCTACCACTTGCATCACATTCAACTTGAAATACCTTATTGAAATTAGGCAAAGCCAATACAAGTAACCCAACAACCTTTGGTTTCAAAGTCTCAAAACTCTTGTCAGCTCCATGTGTCCACTTAAAATCCTTTTATCTCCTTTCATCATCTTAGTCATAGCATTACAAACATAACTGAAATTCTTAATAAAATTTATATAGAAACTAGCCAAACCATGAAATGATCTTACCTCACCTACATTGTCCAGTGTAGGCCATTCAAAAATTGATTTAACCTTCTCAAGATCCATTCTCAAACCATTAGTTGAAATCACAAATCCAAAATACATAATGTCCTCTTGCATAAAAGAACACTTTTTGAAGTTAATCATCAACTTCTCCTCTTTCAGTCTTTGCAATACTTGTCTAACATGCTCAAGATGTTCTTCCTTAGTCTTACTGAATATCAAAATATCATCCAAATAAAAAATCACAAAATTATCCAAAAATATCTTGAGAACTTCATTCATCAACCTCATGAAAGTACTGGGTGAATTAGTCAAACAAAAAGGCATTACCAACCATTCATACGAACCATTTTGTCTTGAAAGAGGTCTTTCATTCATCACCTTCTCTAATTCTAATATGATGATAACCACTCTTCAAATCAATCTTGGTAAAATACTTTGCTCCACTCAAACAATCCATTATATCATCCATCCTTGGCATATGAAACCTATATTTCACTATGACCTTATTAATAGCTCTAAAATCGATACACATTCTCCATTCTCCATTCTTCTTAGGTGCTAATAGAATAGGTACAACACATGGGCTCACACGTTGTCTAATCAAACCTTTCTAAAAAAACTCATTCACTTGTCTTTTAAGTTCCTTGTTCTCTATAGGTGTCAATTTGTATGGTGCTTTATTCAGAAAACTAGCTCTAGGAATTAGGTCCATACAATGACTTATACTTCTTGCTAGTGGTAAACCATCAAGTATATCCTCTGTAAAAATCTCCTTGTACTAATTCAACAACCTTTCAATTTCTACTAGCACTTGGGAAATACTTCTAGTTTTTGTTGTCACTCAGTTACTACTAGCCTTTGACACTTAGTTATTACTATTTGTCACTTGATTATCACTATTTTCTGTCACTCGGTCATGATTGGCATGACTCGGTCTTCTAGGAATTATCAAAAAAAATATTTGATTCTTCTTCATTTCCTTTTCAAATTTCTTCCCATTGACCACACAAATTCAAATAGTAGTACAATTAACCTCATCTGGACTTTCAATTAAAGGCAACAATACTTGTTTTCTTCCATTTACCCAAAGAGTATATTGATTCAATCTTCCATGAAGTATAACATATCTATCATATTTCCAAGGTCTACCCAACAAAATATGACAATAATCCATGGGCATAACATCACACAAAACTTCATTAAAGTAATTTTTAATCTTGAACTTCACAACACACTATTCACTTACCAATATATTATGCTCATCCTTGATCCATGAAACATGATAGGGTTTAGGGTGCTTCAACCTCTATAACAACAACTTTGTAACCACCTCCTCTAATGCCAAATTTGTTGAACTTCCACTGTCAATGGTCACCTTGCATCATTTTCTAGCCATCTTACATATGGTCTTGAAAAGACTTCTCCTTAGGATAGGTTCTTCATCAATTCCCTTATTACAAAAAGTTCTTCTCACCTTTAGATTTTCTCTAGCCTCATGTCCACTTGGTGAAACCTCAAGTCCACTTGGTAAATCCTCAATGTCTCCTTGAATCATAACATTTTTGTTACCTTGTTCATTCTCACTAGACGATCTACACTCAAAGGGTCTATGCCCTTCTTTAAAACATCTAAAACAATTACTAGGAAAACCATCTCTAGAGTAAGAATTACCCCTTCCTAGATAAGAACTACTACCTCTTCAGTAAGAATTACCACCTTTCCATTCGATCTTTCCTTTGTTATCATTTTTCCATTTATATTTTCCCTTATCTTTCATAGAATTGTCAAATTTTCCACCTTCTCCATAAGATCTACCTCTACCTCTTTGGAATCTACCACCTCTAACTCTTTGTCTTTGTTCACACTTCTTTGTCAAGATCTCCTTAGCTTTCAAGGAATATTGGTATGCTTCTTCCACACTTTCGAGTTTCACAAAACTTATTTCATCTTGAATTCTAGATATCAATCCATTTAGATACCTTGCAACTTTCTCAACCTCATCATCCACACATCTAGATCTAATGTCCAATTTATAGAATTCCTCAGTATACTCTTTCATAGTCATGTCCTTTTGTCTCAAATTTTGCATTTTTCTCAACAAGATAACTTGGCAATCACCAAGAAGGAACTTATTCTTCACCATTTTTAGCTAAGTCTCGATCTTCTCCTTTCCTCTCCTTTGTCTATCAGTTTACAAATACTCCCACCATAGTGAGGCATGACCTTTCAACCTAGTGACTGCAATTTTCACCTTCCTATTATCAAGAGTGCCTTCAAACTCAAATAACTTCTCCATATCACTGATCCAATCCAAAAAAAATAGTGTCTAATTCTCCATCATAGGAAGCAACTTCTACAACAGACTTTGAATGTTCCTTAGAAAACACTTTCAATAATCTTTACTCATCTTGATCTTCTTAAGGTTTTAGATAGGGGTTTAGTGCCATTGATTAATCATCACTCACATAATCAAGATTTGCTCCTCTCCTGTGGTCTATCTCCACAATATCTTATCTAGCTGCAATTTGTCTCAACATTTCCATATAGTGTCAACATTTCCTCTACCTCAAACCATCTTTAGAAATAGGTTCTTGCAAGATCGCAAACCTCTACAAGTTACAGGTCAAATCCACAGATCTACAACCCTAAAACCAAATTTAACTTAGGGCTCTACATGATCCAATCTCCACAAGGTCAAACCTTAAGGTCTGATACCACTTGATGCAAGGAGAGTTTGAACATCTAGGGCCAAAGGTTCACCTAACTATCCAAACATCTTGCTGAGAAAACACAATGAAAGAAAACACAGAAAGAACAACACCAAGGAGAGAGAGAACAAAACACTTTTATTGATTCATCAAATTATCAACATACATGCCCAACTGTAAAGCCTTTTGGATTGCGACCAAATAGACAATATAACTACAAGAACTATGATCCAACTTCAAATTTACAATTCTAGAAACATCTTCTCAGAACTCTTTAAGTCCTACCTCTAAACTAAACCAAATACCTCTACTTATACTTTCCAAAACAACTTATATAAGATTCTAGATCATTAAATAATAGAAAGGCTAACCTCAAAATGGTCTACTCATCCCAAGACAAGATATTATAATTAAATTTATGATCCAAATTAAATACATAAGTCAACTCAAACTAAGAACCAATCAAAGACAAACTCAGTCAAAGAAGGACCCAAGAATAAAAAAATAACAGGTTCAACACTAGACATCTCAGTTAACACATAAACTCAAAAAACACCAACACTATTGGTTAACATTAACACTACATGAACTTATTTAACACTATTGGAACTTGATTAACATTACTAGTACTCTCTTAACATTATAGGTACTCAGTTAATACTATAGGTGTTGATCTCAGATTGGTTTTGACAATTGAGTGTCAACACACTTAAGATATTCACTAGGTTCATGTCGAGCTAGTAATACATGTCGAGTATAATATGTATAGATGTCGAGTTGCAATGAATGCCAAATCACTCAAGTGCCAAGAAAATAGACAGTGCTAAGCAAGTTCAAGTGCCTAGTGAAAAATAGATGTCGAGCAAGTTCAGGTGTTGAGCTAGACATAAATACAGTAAGTGTCGAGTAACACAGAATGGACATAGTTGTTTGTGATGGCACAAACAACTATGTAAACCATTTTTATGGCCGCCTTATGGATAGATCTCAAAGCTTAGAAGATAAGATCGAATCTATTTGTTTTTCCTATGCAATCAACATGTAACCAATCAAAAAAATGGAATGGTAAAGAGGAAAAAAGGATGAATCTCAGCTGTAGATTCATACCTTACCCCCAGTCACAAAATATTTATAAGGAAGTCGAAGCTTCATAATTTAGTGATTGAATGAGATCCATGTGAGCAAAGAATAGGAGGATAAGAGGTAAATTGACTAGAAGGTATTAAAGGTGACTTAGAAGAAGGATAGAATTGCAGAACCAGTTTGCAGAATAGAGGATCAAGGATACAACAATTTCATATTAGATCGAAAAGGATCTAGATGGACTAAATTGAAGATATGAAATCAGTAATACCAGATTGTAAGTAGTCAGATCAAACATTCTACTATACTTTCTAACAATTGTATCAACAGGATGAAATCCTTTGGACTAAGGTTGACTTAGTAGTCATTGATAAATCCTTTAACAGGGTGACATTCCAAGTGGATGTTCAAAAATCCTTTAAATAAGTACACTTCTAGTAGGGTGTAAAGTCCTTTAATAGGGTGGGACTTAACAGTCTCTTGTAAGCCTTTAATAGGGTAGGCCTTTCATAGGGTAGACCATGGTTCATGGTCAAACTTTGTAACCTTGACAAGTTACATTTATTGCTGCAATAGTAAAAGTTGTGGGTGTCATCCCCACCCCAATTTTACCTTCTCATTTGAAGGATTTCCGAGTAATCATATCTAGTGTCAAGTGTTTCATGTGAATGCATTTACTTTACGTGCTATTTCAATATGTTAATACATGCATTGTTTTAAGTTAAAAGTTTTATTGGTTAAAGACCTGTACTTTTGATTCACCCCCCCCACACCCTTTAGAAGTATACATTTCCCATTTGTATTTCCAATAATTGGTATCAAAGCCTAGTTCTCATTAGGAGAAGCCTTACAGCTTCGAGAAAAGACCTTGAAATGGAAGTTTACAAGTTGGGAAAGACCATTGAGAATCAAGAGATTGAGATATCTCTCTTACTACAACAACTGAATGAAGACAGAGATGCCTTGAGAAGTTCATAGAGAAGGAAAGAGATTGCTATAGAAAAAAATGACACATAATACAAAGAGATTGACACCACAAAGTTATTTGTAGATGGTAACTCCTGTGAATTTGATGTAGCAATTGTATATCTCATGGAAAAGAATAGAGCACAAGCTGAGGAAATCTGAAATCTCAAGTTGGAACAAGAATCACAAGCTATACTACTATTGGAGGTGACTGAACAAAATAAGAAAGCTATAGAAGACAAGGCAATGATTGAAGAAGACAAAAGAATTTTGGCAAATAGATTAGAAGAAAAATCAGCAGAGCTATCTAGGATCTCAAACATGCTATTGGACACCTTAAGCCAAATGATGAATGCTCATCATGAGTTGAATGTCAAGGATACTGAGATAACTACATTGAAGTTGTAGAATGAACAACTGTAGAATGATCTAAAAAGAGAAAAAGAGTTTGCTGAAAGTTTCAACAAGCCAAATGAAACCATTAAATACTTTGAGCAACTACTGAAATCCCCTAGACCCAATAAAGACACATCAGGATTGGGCTACATAAGTACTGAAGAAGGAGAATCATCCAAAGCTACTGAAGAAAGAAACAACAAAGGTAAGAATCCTAAAACTACTTGTCATCATTGTGATAAGAAAGGACATACAACTAATATTTGTAGGAACAAGAATGCTAGTCAAAATGCTAAGTCCAAGAACACGACTCATTGTCACAAGTGCAATAAACAAGGTCATTAGGCACATGAATGCAGAACTAGAACCATGCATGCACCAAGATTTGAAGGACACTGCTACAAATGTTAGAAGTTTGGACATAGAGCCTTTGAATGTAAATCCAAGTCCACATGGTCATCAAACAAGCCAACAAAGGGAAGAAGCTATGAACATTCCTATAACTAGGATTACAATACAAGACATAGCTATCATTATTGTCAAAAGTATGGACACATCCTTGAGAATTGCATAAGAACACACTTCAGTGGTAGCTACAACAAATGGTTGAGTCAAACTTCATGCTTTAGGTGTTTGAAGACTAGTCATATCAGCAAGCACTACCCAACAAGGACAAAGGCACCTAACTCAAAGTTCGACAAAGGAAAAGGCAAGGTAAATGTTGAACACATTAGAGGAGAGATAAACAAAACATGGAAGCATGACGATGGATGAAGCACATCAAATGAAGGGATCACTTCACCTGGTAGGTCAAGTGATCACACTTCATCAAACTAAGCAAAATAAGGTACGTGGGACTGATATTTAAATGTTTTATCATACATCACTTCCAAGATAAGTTAGTACTAAAAGGAATAAATTAGCATGAATAAAGATGTAAGTCAACAAGGAAAAACCAAGGTCAAATCTTCAAAGTTTTCACAATATTACTGAGTGTGACAAGTCCTCTTTAGATGTTGAGTTGTCAGCCAAAGCTAGTTGGAGCCAAGTAAGTAGTGGTTGTTGATTAAAGGTAATGTTAGTAGCTACTGAGTGAGGGCAAAATTCCTATAGATGTCGAGCAAAGCAGAAATCATATTGAAGCCAAGTTTACAGTTGTATATGCACCATGCATTAAATGTGATGTTTTGAAGGATATAAGGCCAATTTTCAACCATTTTTATCATTACAAATTTAGAGCAAGACCAAACAAGAGTTAAGAAGCGATCTACAAGAAAGATTGAAGTATTTGCATGGATTCTAGCAACGATTAAGCATCATTCCATCAATCTAAAGGTATTCTTCACATGCTGAGTTACACAGTTTCATTTTGTTAAAACTCTAGTTTGCAAATATGACATCTAGTTTGAAAAATGTTAAGGACATGAAAGAGACTTTTGAGGTTTAGTTGGTTAGCAACAAATTTAAACAACCCAATTCCAAGGTTATATCTGAGATTGCATACAAACAAGACCCATCAAGTGCATTGTCAATGATTCCACCGAAGGTCGTAATGGTACAAGATGTGAGGAAATGTTATAACTACAAGGTTAGAGGAATTGGAGACATGGAAATATGTCAGACATATGATAAATTATGTGAAAACAAAGTGTTAAGGGAAGAGTTCAAGATTATTGAGAGAAAGGAATTAACCCGTGCCCTAGAATTCCCCACCATTTTAAAAAATGAATGGATCAAAATTGTCTTAAGAAGAATCCATGATGGATGCCTATGGTTAGAGGGTGGAACCATCAAGATTATAAAGAAAATTGTGCATAGGGTTATAGGTTACCCAACCTTAGATTGGCCCAAGACCCTAAGGAGTGACTCAAAGGAGGTAATTGAAAAAAATACTGGGGCAAAATGGAACAAATGTGGAATGACAATTGATACCATCATAGACCCTCTTCTTGATTTTGCTATTAGAGTCATTTCCCACAAATTCTATCAATCAAGCAGATTGAATAGTGTTCCATGTATAGTAGTTGATGTAGGATACAAGATTGTGAAGAAAGATCACACCTATGATTTGGTAGAACTTCAGATGCAACAAATAATGGAGAACCTAGGAACAATAAGGAAATCTAAAAGTGCTCAATGCAAATTTGGTTCAATTTTGGTATGTATATTCTTCTATATGCAAAATGAGTTCCCATCTTTTGGCAAGATAGGATGGAAGACCAATAGGTCAATAGCTATGCAAATTAATGAATACATTGAACAAATGGGAGATAATTTTGAGTCAGTAATGACTAGTTACTTTAAGGACTTCAAGAAGTCCATGAAACAAAGGCTGAGAATTCCTGTTTCACTAGTAGAACAACATTACAATGATATTTGTTTCTTAGTAGATGTTGACTACACATACATTTAGGCTGTTGTTCTTAGAGTTAGATGGCTAAGGCCTCTGGGATATGAGATCAACATTGATGAAGCATTAGCTACCATCACTTCAATTCTTGCAAAAAAACTTGATAAGTTAACTAAATTTTTTGGTAATTATGATATTGTTAAATCAAAAGTCAAAATGGAGTTGAAAACTACCTCAACTCTAAAAAAGAAAGATAAAATGGTGAGAAAGCTAAAGGCCAAATTCGGAGAAGGTAATGAAGATGAAGATGATGAAGAAGAAGAAGAGTATGAAGAAGAGCAAGGCCAAGAACCTCTTTCCCTAACCCAAGGCATGGGTGAAGATGCAGAAGAAGAAGGTGCCGAGGAGGAACAAGCCAAGGAAGCACCAACCAATTAAGAACCAAAGAAGAGGAAGGCTAAAATATAGCCTGCAACACAACCAAAAGGAAAGTAAATTGCAAAACCAAGCCCTCCAAAGCCTACTGCTCCAACTACAAGAGCTAGCACAAGAGCCACCACTCAAAAGGCTAAGGAGCAAGTAAAGGAAAAGAAAAAGGCTACTAAACAACAAGGTCTTGTACACAAGAAACTAAGAAGAAAATATATTGCACAACCAAACACTAATGATGAAAGGACCGAGTCAGAGGACACAAGCCAGTTCAAAGTGGTAAGTCATGCTCTCAAGTCTAATATTGAAAACATTTGTAACAATGTTAGGGATAATGCGAACTTAATAGGGTTGAAAAATATTGAATTTAATAAACTTGGTAGAGAAGACTAGAATATGTTAGAAGAATCAATGTATGCCATGATGGCAAAATTCAAGAACACACCTCTTGAATTGGACAACACAATGCCTAAAGAACTATATACCATTGTTGAGAATAAATGACATCATTGCCTAAATGTAGAGAAAAAAAAAAGAGAAACTACATTAGCTCAAGTAATGGTAGAATTAACAAGGGGGCAAATAACAAAGGCAAATAAGAAGCATGGGAGCAAATTTGCACCCAAATATAGAGCCTTCAACATTCTACAAAACAAGATTGAAGATGTTGTAAAGAAATCCACTCAAATGTGGAAGTTGATATATGGCTTGACTAATGTCAAGGAAGGAGAAGGCGATCCCTTTGAGGGAAGGAATAATGGAGAAGATGAGGATGATGATAAGGAAGGAGAAACTGAGAAAGAAAAGGGAGATAACATAGTGGAGGAGACATAATAGAAAAAGGATGAAATGGCAACAACTAAGGACTAGCAAACAAAACAAAGTGTGCAAGACACACCATTTCCAGCATTAAGCCCTCCACATGACACAAAAACACTTGTAGACATAATAATAGTGAAAGATGTCGTTGATCACTCAGCTCAAAACATCAACCCACTAACTGCAGAGGAGCTAAAGAAGATCCTTGACCAATCCACACTACAAGCTAAATTGTGTAATAATCCAATATTGGTTAGTGTGGATGAGCTATAGAATGTTGTAGCTAACATAACAAGTGAAAAGGTGACTACACAAGAGCCACCTACTACCATCCCTACAGCTACTAGTGCTCAAAAATTGACACAAATAGAGGATAAATCTCCAATGGTTGACATTACTACAAAAGTTGATGAGGTTCAGACTGCAGAAGTAAAGGAGCCAACAAAAGAACAAGAAGGACAGATAGATCCTTCTGAACCTATTGCACAAACACAAGGTGCACCCCAATTGATCATAATTGATCAAGGTAGATCTGATGAAGAGAAGGACATACCCAAAGAAAAGGAGCAAGAAGTCATTCAGACACTGGTAAACTTACCAACAACTGGCACTCCTAGTAAAATTCATCAGAGGCCAAGAACTAATGCAATACCATTGCAAATTTCAGCACCAGGCTCAAGCTCAACAAAGGGTGCAAGGGTACTTCACTATGGAGACCCAACACTAAATGAAGAAATAGTTGTACCAAAATATGACTATGCAACCATGACCTTAGAGTAGATCAATGTGATGCAAGAGGCATTAGAGAGAAAGAAGAAACAAGAGATACTCAGGAAAGAGTATACGAAAAGGAAAGCACTCCATGAAATCAAAGACATATTTTTAGATGCCTTCAACTTGCAAACACCTGATCAATCCAAGCCTATACTAGAGTAATTATCAGAAATTGTAAAGCAGGTGATAAATGAAGACCAGGATACTAATGCAAAACTCATGGAATGGTCTGAGAAGAAATTTCAAGGTAAAGTAAATGAAAAGAGATCAAGTGAAATAGCACTATCACAAGTGGAACTGGCTACAAAAATTGAAAAAGTGAAGAAAGTACTGGAGAATATATTCTCACTATACACAAAATTGTGTGATACCACACTTTTCACACAAGAAATGAGCCAGAGGATTCTGAGTCTAGAAAGAAATTTGAAAATATCTGGTATGCAATACCACAAAACCTAGCTCAAAGTGAGAAGCATTTCCACACAGTGCTTCACACACAAAAGGAACTAGTTGTATTAATAGTAGAAGAGGCTAACACAAAGGCCAAGATAGTCCACATTCAAGCTTCCTTAACCCCTCACATGGAAATACTGTAAAAAGAACTAGCCTATGCTGAAATAGTATTAAAAAAAGATCCTAATCTTTCAACTTTGGACAATTTCTAGTTCACCTTGCAGTAGAGACAACCATCCAAATCAAATCCTTAGATGTTGCACTAGACAACTAGGATGTTGCTCTCAAGATTATAATAGAAGTTAACAAGAATTTTTTGGCTAAATACACACTCAGTGTATAGACCCTTTGACATACGTGTCAAAAAGGGGGAGATAAACATAAGATGGAGATAAATGCCAGGGGGAGAAAAATATGCAAGGGGGAGACATGTGAAAATGGAGATAAAGAAAACAAAGAGAAGAGCAAACAAATGGGGGAGTAAACAACAGAAAAGTAGAAATAGAGCATATCAGATAAAGAGTATTAGAATGATTGAAGAAAAAGAGTATCAACAAGAGGCAGATCTACTCAAAGAAACTTTGGATATAGAAAAGGCACAATAACTTAGGGGGAGTTATAAAATTTTGAGCTATATAGTCCATTACAAAAAATTTGAACAATTTTGAAGATTTGTATATATGCCAAACTATGAATATATTATACTCAAGGGAGACTAGATTCATTATGTACAGTTAAGTGTTTTGACACTCATGTCAAAGGGGAAGATTGTTGATCTTAGATTGGTTTTGACAATTGAGTGTCAACACACTTAAGATATTTACTAAGTTCATGCTGAGCTAGTAATACATGCTGAGTATAATATGTATAGATGTCGAGTTGCAATGAGTGCTGAGTCACTCATGTGTCGAGAAAATAGACAACTCTAAGCAAGTTCAAGTGCTGAGTGAATAATAGATGCCGAGCAAGTTTAGGTGCCGAGCCAGACAGAAATACAGTAAGTGCCGAGCATCGACATTATCAAGTTTTGAGTAACACATAATGGACATAGTTTTTTGTGATGGCACAAACAACTATATAAACCATTTTTTTGCCACCTTATGGATAGATCTCAAAGCTTAGAAGATAAGATCGAATCTATTTATTTTTCCTATGCAATCAACATGCAACCGATTAGAAAAATGGAATGGTAATGAGGAAAAAAGGATGAATCTTAGCCATAGATTCATACCTAACCCCAAGTCATGAAATCTTAATAAGGAAGTCAAAGCCCCATAATTCAGTGATTGAATGAGATACATGCAAGAAAAGAATCAGAAGAAAAGGGGTGAATTGACTAGAAGGTATTCAAGGTAACTTAGAAGAAGGACAAAATTGTAGAACCAATTTGTAGAATAGAGGATTGAGGATACAACAATTTCATATCAGATCAGAAATGATCTAGATGGACTGAATTGAAGATCTAAAATCAACAATACTAGATTGTAAGTAGTTAGATCAAAATTCTACTGTACTTTCTAACAATTGTATCAGTAGGATGAAATCCTTTAGACTAAGGTTGACTTAACAGTCATTGATAAATCCTTTAACAGGGTGACATTCCAAGTGGATGTTCAGAAATCCTTTAAATAGGTACACTTCTAGCAGGGTATAAAATCCTTTAACAGGGTGGGACTTAACAGTCTCTTATAAGTCTTTAATAGGGTAGACCATGGTTCATGGTCAAACTTTGTAACCTTGACAAGTTACATTTATTGCTATAGTTGTAAAAGTTGTGGGGTGTCATCCCAACCCCAATTTTACCTCCTCAATTGGAGGGTTTTTTGGTAATCATATCTGATGTCAAGTGTTTCATGTGAATGCATTTACTTTACATGCTATTTCAATATGTTAATACATGCATTGTTTTAAGTTAAAATTTATATTGGTTAAAGACCTATACTTCTGATTCACAACCCCCCCACCCCCCCCTTAGAAGTATACATTTCCCATTTGTATTTCCAACAATAGGTACTTAGTTAACACTGTGGTTACTTAGTTAACACTGCATGTACTTAGTGGTAACTACCAAAATGAATAAAAGAGTATGATTACAAGACAACCCAAGATGCTCATGCATCATGTTGGTACATTACATGCATGTCAAGTAGGTTTTTATTATGTTGTGTAGTAGGAGGATTGGATGCTTGACCCAGTTTTTGTTGTTGTTGTTGTTGCTACTTTGGTTGATAACTATGTCCTAAAGGTGCAAACAATGTCTTAATATTTTGCACCTTATACTTTTGAAGCTTTGATGTGTTTCCTTAGGGAATCATATTCACTTGGTTTTGTTGTAAATTTTGTTTCTATTTGGGTTGTTTGTTCCTTAGTGGTAGAGGTGTAATGATAATGATTCTCTTATGTTTTAGTTCAATAGGTGCACTTGTAACAATTGTTGTTACATAGGATGCATCCATAGTTAAATTCATATTAGTTGATGTTGTCATAGTTGGCAATGTTAAAGAAAAAGGGGTACTTTGTTGATTTTTTCCAAAGAAGGCATGTTATGTATCCCCTTTGTGTGAGTATCCTTAGCTATCTCTTGTTGTAGGAACCTTAGATTAAATTTATTTTTTAATGTTCTATTAGGATACTTTTCTAGAATTTTTTTGACATCATTCACTTTTTGAAGTGTGGAGGTGTGTCGAAAAGGGGATTGTTATTGATTTGTCCAAAGCTGGTAGTTCTTGATGGTGCCTCAATGGTTAACTCTTTATGAAGCCTTTTAGATGTTTCCTTTGTAGTTTATGGTTCCAAAAGTTGTTTCCCCTTGTCTAAGTTAATCATGGGTGGAAGTTCTTCTGAGATTAGATTGTCTTTATTCTTAGACTTAGGCCATGAAAAATTTAGATTATGTTTAAATAACTCTTGAGCCATAATATTTTTCATATTTTTCCAAAAGGTTTTATCTTGAAATTCTTTGTCTACTCATTCATTAGGGACTCCATAATATGTATAAGAAGATTCATCACTTGCATTCATTGTAGGTTGTAAAATATTTGAAGGTTCCATTTGTGGGATTGAAGTGTGAAAGGTACTTGTGTTGGGTTTGTCAAGCTCAAAGAAACCACTATATTCATCTTGGGTTGTTGTGGGTACACTTACAAATCCTTATTGTATAGGCATGAATATAGGTTCAAATTCTGGTGGAGGACCCCATTGGACTATGCCATGTGAAGGTAAAGTGTTAGGTGGAAATTTAAGTTGCACATGTCATTGTCAAAGGATGAAGTGTCTATGGAATTTATTGCAAAGGTAGGTTGTTGAAAATCTTGGATGTTGTTTGTTGGAGGATACATGCTTATAGGATTGATTTGTTGAGGATGTTGTGTTTTCTTTTGTCTTATTTTATGAGGTTGTTTTGTTTCTACTTGAGATGTAAACACGGTTTGATATTGACCTTGTGGCTCTTTGAATAACTAAGCCCTTGTGAAAAGTGGCGTGATATCTAAGTATGCACCTAAGTGAGAGGGATGTATGCAAACTAAGGTATGTAATTTTTTATTTTTATTTTTTTGGGATATAGTTATGGAAATGCAACTAAGGTATGATTGTGAAAGGGTTCTAAATGAGTGAAATGAAAATGCAAGTGTTGTTTGAGTTTTGACTAAGAGATGTAAATGCAAACTAAGGTATGACAAGGGTCTAAATGTATGCAAATGTTGGTTGAATTTGGAATAAGGTATGAAATGAAAATATTTTTTGGATCTTTGGAATTTTTGAAATACAAACGAAGAGTATGTATGCAAAATATTTTAACTATGCAAAATGAAACTAAGCTTTAAGTATGAAACTATGCAAATGGGTTGATGTTGTTAGGATATGCAAAATTATGCAAGGGTTAACTTATACAAGGTGATGCTGGTTTTGAAATTATTGGACTTTGATAAAGTTTGATGTTTGAAATGTTTGGATATGGTTGGTTATGGAAAATGCACTTCTATTTTTGGATTTTGAAGGATAATTAAAATGATATGCAAACTAAGGGGGTATGAACCAATGTTTATGCAAGTAAGAGTTATGAAAATCTAAGGTGATTATGAAGTTCAAGAAATCTAAAATGAAGGGTTCAAATGAGGTTTATGCATATAGTAATATGTAAAAATGAGGATTATAGAGATAAGGATATGCAAAATAAATTTTGGAAAATGGATTTTTACACAAAGTGAAAACTAAGGCTATGTAGAATGCAAATAATGATATGCATGTTGACTTGATGGTCAAATCATTTGTTAGTTAGTGTCTAAACACTTAATCATTTGATTGGTTACATTGCTATCAAGCTTCAAAGAGTCTATCAAGATTTACAAGAAGAAAGCAATATAAATCAAGCTTCATAGAGTCTACCGAGCTTCACAATGTAAATCAAGAAGGATGTAGCATTAAATGAGCTAACAGTGTCAACTAAGTTCTCTAGTGTTCACCAAGTCTGTAGTGCTAACTAAGTTTGTGCCTACTCCTGAGTGATCAATGTGGACTAAGCACCAGTGCCAATCAAGTGCTAGAGATTTCTGTGTTGATAGTGTTGCCAAGTGTCAAAATATCACCCGAGTGGTCTTTAGAACTTGAGTAACAACATTGAGTTGACTTAGTGAAGATTGTTGAATTGGCATTGTAGCCGATTCCATAAGGTAATTATTTGAATTGGTATATATGTAAGACATCTTCTCATATCCAAATGTGTAAGAGTATGTGTATGAAACAAGTATGAACACAAATTGAAGAGCAAAGGCTACAAGTAGTATAACAAAAAGTAGAGTCTCATCTATCACAAAAAGGTGATCATTCTACATCAAAGGAATCTCAATCAACAAACTGAGTTGCAAAAGAAGAGATCAACCACTGGTTCATCCTAATAGGTGCATCAGTCAAGTCCTCTAACAAGGTGGACTTAACACTCTTATGCTAAATCTCTTAACTGAGTGCATACTTCATTGTATTGTATAAATGCTTTTACAAGGTGGACCTAACAATCCTTATTGCTCCTAATAGGGAAGATCACCAGAAGTAATCATTTGTAAGTCTTAACTCGCCAACTTTATACTACAATACTAAAGCTTGTGGGTGTCATCCCCACCCTAGTTTTACTTTTTATTTGGAAGGTTTCTGGTTACCAAACATTGTATCAACTCTTATGAATGTTTTATTGCTTTCAGTCTTTCATGCATGCAATTAGATCAGATTAGCTAAAAGAGGATTAATTGGTGAATTGAAGTTAAATTTTTATTGGTTCTTGATTCACAACCCCCCCCCCCCCCCCCACCCCCCCGTCTTAATCACTTGGACCACCATACATTTCCAACAATGCAAGGTTCAAAATAAGGTTATGAAAGGTTCAAACTAAGTTTATGCAAACTTAGGGTTATGCAAAGGTTTTGAATTCTAAAGATATTTTTTTGAAAAACATTAATCTAAGAGTCTAACCTTATAAGGATGAGAAATGGATCTTAACAAAGAAAGAATAATCAAAAGGGAAAAATGAAAAAAAGAACCAAGTCAAATTTATCAAGGCATAGATAAAATTTGACTCAAAAGAAAAATGATAAAAGAAAAATGACAAAGACCAAGGTCAATAACCTTTACTCATCCACACAAGGAAATTCTCTAAGTTCCCTATTTTGTTTCGATTTTTCTACTAAATTCAAAGGTAGGAAGGTTCAAAATGAGTACTTAAGGCATTATGCATGGATGGAAACTTGAAAATCGAGCATAAGCATTTGGAAACAAAGGGTTTAACCCACATTTTACATATGTTGAGGGATTTTTAAGGAAAGTGGATTAGGTTTATTCTTATTCATGTCCACAACATGCGATTCTAGCTTGACCAACTTATCCAAATAACAAACAAGATGATTCATTGGGTTATCAGGTTTCTTATGCTAGACATACCTAAAACCATAAAAACCCTAGGTAGGGTTGAGTTAGCAAAGAAGACTTTTTCCGAGTGGGATGGAAGAGGAATGAATTTGAATGGAGTTACAAACATGGAAATTAAGTTCGAGATTCATGTGATTGCTCACAAAATTTATAGTTCCAGCCAACTCAATAGTGTTTTGTGTGAAGTTGTAGACCTAGCATTCAAGGTGATTAAGGATAATTTATCCTTTTACCTCACCAAGTTTTAGCGAAGCCAGCTAAGAAAGAATATGGAGAGCATCTGAGCATCCAAGACTAATATGTATGAGTTTAGATCACTCCTTGTATGTTTATTCTTTTATGTTCAGAAGTTTTTCCCTTCAAAAGGTGATGTGGTATGGAAGAAAGATAGACCTATTCTTTATCAAATTAATGAGTTCATAGCTGAAATGAGAGATAATTTTGAGGGCATCATGGATGCATATTTTGAGACCTTTAAGGAAAGGATGTAGAGTAGATTTAGGATACCCAAATAGCTAGTTGATGATTATGAACAAGATATATGTTTCATTATTTGTAAAGTTAAGTGATACTATAAATTTTACCATGGAAATAAAGGACAAGTTGTCTAAGATAGATAATGATTTGACGGCAAGTGAACATCAATTGCCACTTGACCCTAGTACTAGCTCTGCACATTTCATCAAGATCAAGTATTTGATAGACTTGCATGCAAAATTGTTGAGAGAAGAAGCCAAAATCTAGGCTACACTGATAAATATTCAAAGTTTGATAATTCCAAACATGGATGTAATACAAAAACATATTATTCATGTTAAAATATCAATCCATGACAATAATTTTTCAATTGATGATCATCTGATGGAATTATCAGCTGAAGTGCAAATAGCTTTGCACAGTTCCAAAGTTTTGCAAGATAATTGGGATAAAACAATGTCCACAATTTTGAAGGTACATAGTGATTACCTTTCACATTTTTTTGTTACCTTATAATTGTTTTTGGTATTTGTGTCAAAAAGGGGGAAATAGTTATATCATTAAAAAAAAGATATATGTATATAAGGTAGAAGACATCATCAAAGGGGAAATATATGTACATCAAAGCTACAAAAATAATTTTGAAAAAGAAAAAATAGAGTTAGTTTCAACCGAGTATCAACACAATAGTCAAATTTGAGTTACA
This sequence comes from Cupressus sempervirens, assembly GCA_028749045.1. Taxonomy (NCBI): domain Eukaryota; kingdom Viridiplantae; phylum Streptophyta; class Pinopsida; order Cupressales; family Cupressaceae; genus Cupressus; species Cupressus sempervirens. Next base: position 546,844,807 of record CM053790.1, on the reverse strand, counting down.
AAATCGATTATATTGATAGGGGAAGTTTTGACTTATATTTTTGATGTATTCAGTTTTGGTATGACTAAGTGTTTTGTCACTAATGCCAAAGTGGGAGATTGTTGACCTGATGGTCAAATTATTTGTTAGTTAGTGTCTAAACACTTATTCATTTGATTGGTTACATTTCCATCGAGTTTCACAGAGTCTATTGAGCTTCACAGTGAAATCCAAGTATGATGTAGTGTTAACTGAGCTAACAGTGTCTACTGAGTTAGCTGTGTTAACCAAGCAGAAGGAAGGTAGTGTTGACCAAGCTATAGTGTCAACCAAGCCCTTTAGTGTCAGTTGAGTTCTCTAGTGTTCGCTGCATCTTCAATGCTAACCAAGTTTGTGCCTACTCTTAAGTGATCAATGTGGACTGAGCACTAGTGTCAACCAAGTGCAAGAGCTTGCTGTGTTGATGGTGTTGCCGAGTGTCAGAATATCACCCAAGTGATCTTCAAAACCTGAGTTACAACATTGAGCCAACTTAGTGAAGATTTTTGAATTGGTATTTTAGCTGACTCCAAAAGGTAGTTATTTGGATTGGTATATATGTAAGACATATTTTCATATCCAAATGTGTAAGATTATGTGTATGAAATAAGTATGAATATGAATTGAAGAGTAAAGGCTACAAGAAGTATAAGGAAAAATAAAGTCTCATCTATCATAGCAAGGTGATCATTCTACATCAAAGAAATCTTAATAAACAAACCAAGTCACAAAAGTAGAGATCAACCACTGGCTCATCCTAATAGGTGCATTAGTAAAATCCTCTAACAAGGTGGACTTAATAGTCTTATACTAAATCTCCTAACCAAGTGCATACTTCATTGTATTGTATAAATCCTTTCACAAGGTGGACTTAATAGTCCTTATTGTTCCTAATAGGGTAGATCACTAGAAGTGATCATTTGTAAGCCTTAATCGACCAAATTTATACTATAGTACTAAAGCTCGTGGGTATCATCCCCACCCCAATTTTACTTTCTATTTGGAAGGTTTTTGGGTTACAAAATATTGTGTCAAATCTTATGAATGTTTTATTGATTTCAATCTTTCATGCATGCAATTAGATTAGATTAGCTTAAAGAGAATTAATTGGTGAAATGAAGCTAAAGTTTTATTGGTTCCTGATTCACCCCCCTCTCACTCACCTGGCCCACCATACATTTCCAACAATGCAAGGTTCAAAATAAGGTTATGCAAAGGTTTTGAATTCTAAAGATTTTTTTTTTTTGAAAAATATTAATCTAAGAGTCTAACCTTATAAGGATGAGCAATGGATCTTAACCAAGACATAATAATAAAAAGGAAAAAATGACAAAAAATACCAAGTCAAATTCATCAAGACATAGAAATTTGACTCAAAAGAAAAATGATAAAAGAAAAATGACAAAGACCAAGGTCAATATCCTTTACTCATCCACACATGGAAATGCTATAAGACCCCTATTTTGTTTGGATTTTGCTACTTAATTCAAAGGTAGGAAGGTTCAAAATGAGTGCTAAAATGAAGAGTAGTAGGGCTATGCAAGGACCTAAATGAAAAATGAGAGCTATGATGGAATCATAATGAGGACTAGGAGGGTCAAAATGAGAACCATGTTATGAAAAATGTTGATAATGTAAGGTATGCTAAATGCAAAATGAGGACAAATAAATGGATCAAACTGAAGGTTATGTAAATGACCTAACTAGAAAATAGAGCATATGCTATGATCAAATGAGGACTAAGGAATGAAAAAAGAAAATGCCTAATGGAACATGCAAGGAACCTAAATACTAAATGAAAGTTTATAAAAGGATCAAAATATGGACTGAGAACTAAGGGGTGCAAAATGAAAGTGAAGGCTATGCTAAGTGAAATAAAATGATGGTTATACAAGATGCAAATGAGTCCTAAAGGTCATGCCAATAATAACTAAGGCTACAAGTTTCAAAACAATGTGGAATACTAGTCGCTTTGCTATGTAAACAATGAACAAAAAATTGCATTCTATTTTTGATGTGGATTATGAAATAAAAACATTATCGACAGGTGCAAAGAAGAGTCAGAGAAGGATGGAAAAAACATATTTTGATTGAAGAACGAACAATTTATAACGAATAGTAAAAGAAGAGAACAAGTCATTCCATAATATCTAAAGGCAAAAAGTATGCAATAATATTCTACTACTTTTCAGCTAGTCGTTGCATCAATTGAAAATATATAATTAATTTCTCTCCATAATTGTGGTGAAAAAAAGGGCGATGTCTATGCCGGCATCACAAAGATGATTTTTTAATAAATTGAAATTCGAGATACAATTTTGATTTAATTATTAAAACAAAAAAATGTCATTTTGATGCCAGCATAGACATTAGCAAAAAAAAAAGAGATTGTTCTTTTGTTTTTGCTACCAATAAGCTGTCAATTACTTCTCAATGATACTAATCTTGATATTTTCCATCACAAATTTTCAATTTTGCGGGTTTAGACTGTCTCGAATCCAAACAAACAAGCAGAACTCACGCCTTGAAAGAATAGCGATTGCGAAGGGGAATATATAAAAGAGAAGTGAGTAGTGAATACAACATTAAATTTGCACAGAGAGCCAAAATCTTCTTACATGAGCACCCTACATTCACATTACTTTTTCACTAGTGAAGCCTAATTCTTGTCGAAGCAACAATTGCAGGTCCAAATCACAGTGATCTCTGTCACGTCTCGCCCTAGAACTTTTTCTTTTCATGCTTATGTGGATATGTCAACTTGTTCAAATTTAGACTTAATTAAAAGATAAATTAAAGTTAATGATTTAGACTTCTAAATTTAAATGATTATTATGAAGGATATATATGAAATGATCATTCGATGATAATGCTATTTGATGTAATTATCATGTCATGCTTATAGTTCTAATTCCATTAATGTTATTTTTAATATTGATGTAATTAAGTTGTTAATCATGATCGATACTGACTTCTTGATATGATTGCGAGTGTCTAAGTGGATGCATGGATCATTACGAAAGAAGTGTGGTCGAGGTAGAGAAGGTTAGCCTCCTGGAAGGGGATGTGTCGGATGACCATGCGACCACACACACACTTCACTTAGGATTTATACGATGTTAGAATACTACTTGTGCATTACCATGTTATTTATTTTTATATATAAGAATGAATGTGGAAATAACATTTTTTATTTATATAAGAGATTTTGGAAAAGGTCAATATAATCTAATGACGGAAAAAGTTAGATTTAATGTTTAATTGAATAAATTGTGGATAGCATTAAGACTCTTTTCAAGAAAATTCTTTATTACCATCATAACAAAGGTGACTATATATGTATGCTTCTTGCGAAAAACCAATTGTTAAAACAAGATGTGTTGAAATGTTTTCATAACAAAAGATATTTGTTTAAAGAAAAGGAAGATATTTTTTTCGCATGGAAAGAAGGAAGGCAGTTAGGTCAGTTGTCATCGGCTTTCTTGGAGGGCATAATTAAGAATAGGGTTTTGGAGATAACGGGGAAAAACACACAACATTTTTGGGGAGTGAAAGTAGCAGGAGCGGCGGAAGACGGAAGGGAGCAATTGTGTCATCAAACGCCATTTTCTTTTCCAGGTTCCTTGTTAACCATCCTGTTTCAGTCTGTTTCCTTCGTGCTTTTTGTTTGGAAATGAAACGATTTATTTGCATTTTCGCTTTGAATGGAATGAAAGGCAAAACAAAGAATTCCTTGTTTAAATCAAATTTTGGCGGCATGTGTTGAACGGCTCCATGGTGTTTCCTCTGTAGCATGCGAAAATTTTCAATAAACATGATGATTATTTATTTTTGATTTTATACTCTGTGGGAGTCTTATTAACTGGATTGGTAATATAACTCTCCTTATGCTATGTTTCTATTTCGAATGCTGCTGTATCCTCCCTTAAAGATGGTGTTATACAAAAGTTGTTGAAAAAATTAGATGCAACCCTCTTGCTAATACGTTTTAAGATACAACCTCATGCTGTGACAAAATATGATGATTAATAGCATTCACAAACCTTGCTAGAAACTGAGATTTTTATTCCATTTTTATTTTGCTGGAAACTGAGATTGTTAATTCATGTTTATGTTTGCTGTGACGGGTAAGATATGGAAGAATGTGATTATGATAACATATCACTGATATCCTCTTTAATATACTGATTGTTGTTTAAGCTATAGCGCAATATCTTAATAGGATGAACCAGAGACGTTAATTTAAAACCAAAGGTTATGTCAACAGCAATACTGTAGGTTTTCCTTAAAATCCATTATAGCTGGGTTATGCTTTGATATGCTGAAACTTTCTTTTTTTTTCTATTTATTACTGAACTACCATGAAATTAAAAGAATAGAAGACTAATCTTACAATAGTAAATGCACATTTGAAGTCTGTATGTTATCTCGAATTATTACATTTAGAAGATCATTACTCTCATCCTTACTGTTTAGACAATCCTTGATCTAGGGGCAACTGGAATTTTTATGTAAAAACATCAACCAACTTACATCAGCATGAGCCAACTAATTCCTAATCCCTTAAATGTTGTTTTTTCAAAATCTTACATATTGAATAGATGAATAATTCGTATAATGCAGCATTTTGGATGATTCAACACTTTTAGACGTAATCATAGCATTTCCAGCAGTATTGTGATTGGCTAATATAAACTTATTGGTAGCATTAATAAGTATATCCCCTCATGTCTGGTGTAATGTAGCGATTTATGGGATAGATAGGTGGATATCTATATGTTTAGTTTCCCTATCTGCCAGTACTGTAGAATGGTTGCATTCTATTTTTATTTCTTCTACAGGTAAATCTGGGTTGAAAGTGCTTGGCCAAGCCATTTTTTTTTCCAAATACTGTATATGTGACACATGGTTATACCTATTTAGAATTCTTTTCTTTACTGCATATGAGTAGATATGTAGTTATTTATTATTTCCTAGCTACATTCTGTGTTTAGACTACTAGGCACATGGTTGCAATGTAGAAATGTTACACGGTCGCACAAGTTACATCCAATCCATCTTGTTCCAAGAAGCTAGGCTTCTTGTGCCAGGGTCGAGGAATTCTTCATGTCAGGAAGAATCTCGGGGGAGTACTTCACTCTGTGGTTGGTGAGGTTAAAGTGCCTAGGCCACACTTCCGTCTCAGGAAGCAGGTGGGAGACGTCTTACAACTTTTGGAGACTGGAACCACTGGAGAGCTCATTGAAAAGTCATCTCAGTTTGATTGCCCAGATCATCATTTGAGATGTACTTACTTTCAACATTGTTGTCACAATATGTTCAGCTGATTATTAACTATTGACTGTTGATCAGCAATTTGTAATTTTATGTATTTGTTTAAATGCTGAAAACTGGATCAACAGAACTACTGATGTATGATTTGATATGAATGAATGTATCATAATTTATGATCATCAATTTAATGATGTATTAATTACCTTTTAATGAATAGTTTGTCCTGTTACTTCTTTCATGTTATTGATTCCTTTTTCGCGCTTTTCGGTAGATGATGATGTGGCATAGTTAGACTAGACAGTTCCCTTACAATCTCTCCCACCATTATTTGTGGAATCAGTCACATAGTATACATACCACATCGGTTTGCACCAAAAAGACTCGCTCCTCCAGCATTGAGCATCACTAGCTCTATAGGCAACCACAAAGATATCGTCATTAGAACCCTTGCGACATTGATATGGACCTCTTGGTTGAGTAGATCCTCTAATATGGAGCCTCCCCTCCACACATTTAACAGACAAATTATTCTGTACTCTTTCCCACCATGCAATTCCCTTGAGGATAATTCAAACAATGAACAACATGGATTTATTTTTAAAGAAATTTGCAAATAGTGAACAACTTCAAAATTCATTTGCACACTAAAGTCATTTGCGAATAGATTTGGAAAATATTGAATGAATTGTACAGATAATAATATTGAAGAGAAAGGATTTGGGGGCTTCCAAACATTAGTGTCACTTTGTATTTTTTGATCATTGCATGGCCTTTATTTTAAGTCATATAAGGAACCTAGACAATGAACAAAAAACACCAGCAGGAGAAGAAAATTAGAAATATAGTGTGAATAATAAGCAACAAAGATAAAAATGATGGCTCTCCTAAAAAATGCAAATTTTGATATGAAAATTAGAAGTGTTTCTTTTTTCAAGAAAATTAAATATGCAATTTCAAATCTGGTGTCAACATTTAATCCATTTTATGCCCTAAGTTCAGAGATAGATTATCATTTGGCAAACATGAAAAAAAGCAAGAAACAAAAAACTCAAGATAATAAAAAGTCGAGTCATCCATAGCAACTGCAAGCCGTGAATGTAGAAAGACAGGAAAGTTTGTTTGCAAGCACAAAATATGTAAAGGAGAACCTTGATGAATCTTTCAAGAACCAAATGCCTATGAAAACACACCATTGTTTAGACTAGACAAATGGCAACAAAAACATCACAAGAAAAATGAATCATTCCATACAACCCCAAAGAGGAGTAAAGCAAGCAATGTTTACATTTCGCCTCATAGACAAAATGCTAAATTGTTGAACAAGGTCAAAAACTTAATCTAAAATAATGATAAGTAGAGTAAGAGATACAACTAGGACAAAGCCCCTAAATGATGATATGTTGGAGGGATACCCCAAAGCTAGGAGAATAATAGAAGTAAAAGACAACGCAATGCCAACCCACACATCCAATAATAAATGTGAAAATATTCTCATTATTAGTGATAAGGATAGCGAGAGAAGATGGATTAAATATCAAGATCTAGGGCTTTTGCTTATTAGAATGGTCTTGAAACAAAGCATCCAAATTTGTCAAAATGGTTGAAAGACTTCTGGGTGGAACATGCAAGTATACCTTCCTTGTCCAATCAATTAGTATATATTCATTGTAAAGAAAAAATAACTATAGATCAGCTTCTTTTTAGCTCTATCTATTTTTACAAAGGATGTCGTGTTAAGTTTATTAAATAGACCTCAAATTTTAGTGAACATAATGCAAAAAAATTATGTATACCTGCTTGGTTAGTAATAAAAACATTACCAATAGAACTTATACATATCCTATTGGAAACTACATTAGAACAATTGTTATATTGTCATTGATGTCAAACCTACTGGAGAGATATTTACTAATAGTGTAGAATGCCATATTTGTTGATTGATGAAGAGGATTTGAAAAGAGAGATAACTAGATGAACTAGTGAAGTTGTTGAGTGAAGAGAAGCAAGTATGATGAAATTATATTGGGCACTTAATCAGTTAGTCTTTGACAAGATGATGTATTGTTTACTCTGTGTATGAAGCATAGAAGTGTTGAGTTAAACACAATAAAAGCATAGTGAAATACGGCCGATCAATGAAGGAGCTAAAACAAAAGATTAAGGAACTTAAGATTTAGCTGAGTAAATAGTATTAGCTGAGTGATGGCCAAGAAAGAAGAAGAGGAAGGTGTAGTAGTGATTGAGCATAGTGAAGACTGAGAGAGCTAGTGGAAGCTGCACAAGATAGAACATCATTTTCTTCATGAAATATTCCAACTCAACAACCATGCTATTTGTTCATAGGTTCTACTTATGAAGTATCCTTTTGTTAAAAAAAGGTTGTCATAGGAGGCTCATATCCCAAATACGTAAGAGCTACTGGTAGAGAAGAAGAAATTTTTTGCATAGGATTAATGTTCTATGGTTGATATTGAGGTATTGCCATTAGTTTTCCTATCGAATATGGTGACATCACTCTTTTGACGTTTGTCAAAAAGGGGACCATCATTCTTCACCCTCCATTATGGTTATCTTGCTTTGTGAAAGTGTCCGCTTCTTGGAAAACCTTTTCAAGGGTATTTGTGTTTACGGTGGGCAATCTCCTTAGAAAATTTTGACTGAGCTGATCCATGGAGTTGAGATAAATTTACATTGTAGCCTCAAGTGGTACTGTATAAGGAGACTCCATCTTTCTGTACATAATATGAAAATGATGATTAAATCTTGAGATAGTCTCATGAGGGTCCCTATTTATGGAAAGGAATTTCTAGTGCACCAAAATTGGGTTGATAAAGGTCTTGAACTAGTCCAAGAATATACTTCCGAAAGAGTCCCAATTTGTGATACATGCTGGAGAAAGATTCACATACCAATTAAATGTCATATTTCCAAAAGTGTGAGGGAATAATCAAATAACCACATTCTCATGTTGAATCTTCTTTCTATTGCAAATTTCTCTAAAAGTTTTGATGTGGTCCTTTGTGGTCTTTGTCTCTTCATAAACATACCTTAGGGAGAAATTTTCAAGATTTATGGGAAGGTCATTGAGTGCACTTTGTAAGTTGATAGGTCAATCCTATGCATTAGGAAAAAAATCTATAGGTGGTGGATTTGGATGATTTTTGCATTGTGGGGGAGGTGTTGGTTGTGAAGAAATGAGGGAGTGTGAAGTGGAGGTTGGCAATACAAAAGCTAGTGGAGTATGAATTTTGGGAATCCCTTTATCACTATGAGATTTGTGGAAATGGTCAAGTTCCAAGAACTCATGCTTGTTAGGTGATGATCACAACACTCATTGTAAGGGGGATAAAGGATCAAAATTTTCTAGCTTTATCAAAGTTTCAAATAGGCTTCAGGACCTCCTTCTAGCACCACTTCTATTGAGCATTGTAATTGCACAATGACAATGACAAAAATTTGTGTGAATCTTTCTCTTGAAAATTCAATAAAAATATTAACTCCAAGGTTCTAGAAGGCTATTTTGCAACCAACTTGGTAGCTCAATTGAAGATAAAAGTTTATGTGTACAAGGAGACATTTGCTAGTTCTATCAAATTAAAATTGTATTCATAAAAAAATAGGAAATAAAGCAATACCATGCTCCACTGATATTTTCCAAGTTTCACAGAATTATAGATTTGATTTGACATATCCAACAAAGTCCTCCTTGTGAACATAAACATTTATCTTCAATTAAGCTACCCAGTTGATTAAAAAATAGCCTCTTAGAACCTTGGAGTTGATATTTTATTGACTTTTCAAGAGAGTTTCAGATGAATTTATGTTGTTTTCATCATGAAATTGTGATGCTCAATAATAATATACACATATATGGTGTTATCTTGTTGATACCTATTAAGTCTAATATTCTAAATAGTCCCTTCAATCTATTTAGTTGATTTGCTTCTATGTGGTCATAATTAGGCTTTTTTTGTATGCTTATGATGAATACTAAGTGTGAGAATGATTTGGTTAAATCTTATGTATTAATAATAAAATTATAATAGAGTATGTATGATGCATGTATATGAGTGTACATTTATATGTTAATTATGTTATATGAATACATACATACATACATGCATACACATACACATATATACATATAGATATGTGTGTGTGTGTGTGTGTGTGTGTGTGTGTGTGTGTGTGTGTGTGTGTGTATCTATGTATGTGTGTATGTATGTATGTAGGCATGTATGTATGTATGTATGCATTCATATGTGCAAATTTGTGTGAATTTATATATATACATATATAATTGTAGTTTCAATATTCTAATATAGAATAAATAAAATATAAAAATAAAGATAAAATAGTGGTGTAAATAATTAATAATATTGATTTGATTTCAAGTGATTTGAACTCTAAACCTCCTAGAAAAAATGCTCTATATTTACAATTGTGCTATAAAAGGTTACTTGGCATTTTACCCATGCTTGTGATATTTAAACTATCAAGTAGTTGATTATTTTAATAAATTAGAATATAATTTATTATTATACCCAAGAGTTAGGGAAGGTAACTGAAATGTCCCTTTTTTGATTTTTTTATGATATTTCCAACCTCTAATCAGATCTTTAAAATCAAACAGCTAATATCCCAAAGATCCACCAAATTCCTCAAGAAACCCCAAATCGGGTATGTTGAAAATAGTGCTAAAAGCTTCACAACTTCACAAATTATTAATGAATCTGAAAATGGAAATTTTTACAGAACTTTCAGCAGCATAACAGCCTACAAATTGACATTTCCAGATCCGTATAGCCTTTACACAACAGCTCGAAAATGTAGGACCAAAACTATGCTCATCGGGCTCCCGAAATAGCACAAAATATGCCCGAAAACACCACAAGAACACTAATAATCTATCTCAGAAGTTTAATCACGTCCCAATATATATATTCAGATCTATTTTAATAGCTTAAAGTATAAAATACAGCAGCAACCAAAACTGATATGAAATACTCAACCGGAAACACCAAACTCTCACAAAAATACACCCGGAAACTCACAAATCTGCACTGTTCAGCACAAAGGCAAACTCTGTATGAGCATGCACATGGAATGGCTTCAAACTCCCGTCCTTAGCCCTCCTAGAAACCTACAAACTCCCATTCTTGGGTCTCCCTGGAAACCTGCAAACTCCCGTTCTTGGGTCTCCTTCTCCACAGGTTTGGCAGCCTCTGAAGAATAACAAAGAATGAGCAAAAATCAAGTTCTGGAATGAGCCCAGAATGCCTCCAAACCCCTTAAAAGAGGGCATAACTGTAACTCACGTCCAAGAGAGGTTAATGAAACTTATTTTAATAATAATTTTCATTTATTAGTCCAACGGTTTCCAAAGATTAACCCCCTTTTTTCGAAACTTCACTTTCTTGGGCCTGCCTGCCTTAGCAAAGATTTTCTTTTTTTTTTTAATTATTTGAAAAGGGGACATGACAAGTCCTCCCCTCCCAATCATTGCTTGTCCTCAAGCAATGGCTGAACAATAAACCAATCAATCCACCTGGATCCCAAATGTAGTCATGAACTATACTACTACCAATTAACACAGGCTCCTGCAATATCCTTTGCAATATGACCAAGAGGAATCCATAATCAAATTGACAATTATAGCTCAACCAAACTCCGATATCACCACTACCACAAACAAAAACCCATGAGGCACAAACTCTTAGAACATCAGAACCCAAGTAAAGTGGACAAATCAAACTACCAACACAGTAAATACCATCAACGCATCCCACTGGCCTATATGGAATGTACAATCCAACTCTGAAACAATGGTGAAACCTCTTGAGTGAAACTGTACCAAGTATGGAGAATCCACACACTGTACAACTCCTATAGTCAACACAACTCTGTAGATCATCGACCACTGTCTCATAACCATAACTCCCATGCACCCTTGATGGTGAAAAGCCATCACAAGATAAACAACAAGAAATGGAACCCAAACCAAATTTTCCTGCCATCAACTCCTCAACACAAGGATCAATTGCTAACTGATGTACATACCCTGCAATATAATGTTGATTAAAAAAACCAACCTCAGTCAACAACTCACCATGAAGAAGTGATACAACCCACTGTGACTGATCAATAGCTAAGTTAGGAGATGTCATAGCCAAAGGAGTAGAATCAATAACAACACCTGCTGAAGCATCACTCCAAAACTCCTGCTCTAAGTCATGTATTATCAAGCTATCAACTGCAGGACCTATCACAATGTCGTGCCCATCACAACTCTCATCTCGAGGCATCAAACTATTCCATAACTGATGATAAGCACTAGGAACCAAAGTACATCTCTGTATCATAATCTCATCAACATGGTCATCAAAGGTAAATTGATGAGCGTACCTCATAGTGTAATGCCGATAGAATGTGCCAATCTCAGTCAGTGGCTCAGATTGTAATCTAGATGAAACTAACTGCAATTGATCATGGACCATGTTGGAGCTGACTACTACCTCCAAAGATATCACCAAGGGAGTAGTATTACTAGCAAGAACCATGCCAACTGTCGACTCACCAACATCACACACGATCTTTGATGCATCTCTAGTCTCTGTGCCATCAGTACCAGAGGCCACCACCATGTCAGGCATACAACAATCTGCTATAACACCCAACTCAACTGAACCTGACTCTAGTGGGAATGAACCTGATATGCCAATGTTAGTATCAAGGATGGATGCATCCCCATCTCCACTGTCTCTGACAATCTCGGCCATGGACATCCTCGGATCACCAAACACCATAGCTTGTGACTGTATAGAATCAGGTAAAGATTGTAGTTGCTCTAACTCCATGGTCACCTTAGCCAAATGAAGCTGTGACTCCTTGAAAGCCAACTGTGTACTCTCAAGAATCTCAGAAGTCACCTCAAGCTGCTCAGTAAGCTCACTCACCTCATCTTCCTTAGCCAACAATGCATCATATGCTGTACTACCCCACTCCATAAGATAATCTCTGTCGGCTAGCAGCTGCATATAATTCTGTCTCAAAATCCAAATAGCCTTCCATAAAGAGTGGATCTCTATCAAGGAAAGATAACTGCCTTCCTGCTCATCACTAGTAGGAGAACCCCATCCATAAACTGCTAACAACTGACGAACAGCATCGAAATGCTGGCAAGTGATAGCAATGTCTCGGTCACTAACTCTCAACTGATTAGACACATGATGGCGCTGGCTTGACTGTCTCCTACAAACCTGCTCTGATGCATTGTCTAAAAGAGTATCCTCAAAGTTACTAGTCTCTAGAGTATTACCATCCATATCGTGTGAATCAAATCTAAAGCTCATATCAACATACGGAGTATCAAAAACATTAGCATTGCTGTCCAACTCCTCTGTACCCAAGGAAACTAAGTCTTCAAAACTGCCCACTGCATCCTCCTAGATGTCATCAATGCCAATATGATCCTGGGACTCATCTATACACACTGCCAAATATGAAATATCATCAACACATTCCAGCAAGTATGGTTGACTGGATATATGAACAAAGCCCAACATTGGTGTATAAAAACTAATACCAACATCAAACAAGATACTGGCACAACAAAAGACAACACCGTGTAATCTGCTAATCAAATCCATGATAGCACCCAAACAAACACTGCTACCAAAAAGTGTTAAAGATCTCCAGTCAACTGAATCCCAAATGCCAATATAACAATCTCGAGTCCATATCCGTAAACTAGAATCAACTGGTAACTCAAGCAAACTCCTCACCTGAGTAATATGACCAATACCAACTAACTCCACATACCTGTCATGATCAGATAATGAAGTCACAATACTATCTGTGTTCACCTTCAGCTGGTTGGACAAATCATGTGAAGTACTACCAGCCTCAACCTCATGTGATGAAGCATCTAACTGTGCCTGGTACTCTTTCTCAGCAAAGTCATGAATGCTCAATGTCTGCTCATCTCTACCCGGTATCTCACCATCCTGCACAACAACATCCTCATAATCATCATCTGAACCCACTACACTGTAGTCACTGCCTGGTTTAACTATACCATCCTGAATACCTGTGGCATCACCCTTTGACAACCTGTAAACAATTGTCTCAATTTGAGTATCAAGTTGACCATTACTATCAATCTGTGTAATATCCTTTCCCACCACCTCCTGTGGTAGAGTAGAATCTGAGACCTCTACCTGGCTATCAGCTGGTTTCTCAAACTCCTCATGCAAGTTCTTGGAAATTGTGTCATCTGTCCTGTGAGAAAATCTGCCAAATAGAAATCCAGTCAACTTATCCACCTTAGCTGGGTCAGATAACATGTCATTTATACGGTGGTGCTCAACCAACTGTTTAGACATGTCATGGCTTATTTTCATAAGTTTATCTCGAATGTCTAAATAACCATCCTTTCTACTATTTTGACTCTGGCTATCAATTGTCCAAGATCGTTCCCTCTGAGACTCTGTACTATACCTGTCCATTCTGGATAAAATAGAGTGTAACCCCAATAGGATATAACTTCTTCAAACACCAAGAACTAACATACAAATGATTAGAAGTAGCATGCAACCATAGATTTGGACATGCAACTGATTAGAAGCAACATGCAACCACCAAATTATGACATGCAAGATCTGGGTAGTTGTCAAAACTGACATGCAAGATCTGGGTAGTTGTCAAAACTGACATGCAAACTTCTACAACCACCAAATTCACCAAGAACTAACATGAAAATGATTAGAAGTAGCATGCAACCATAAATTTTGACATGCAGCTGATTAGAAGCAACATGCAATCATAAATTATGACATGCAAGATTTGGGTAGTTCTCAAAACTGAAATGCAAGATCTGGGTAGTTGTCAAAACTGACCTGCAAACTTCTACAAACCCTCAGGCTGGCAAGATCATGGCTCTGATACCATTGAAATGTCCCTTTTATGATTTTTTTATGATATTTCCAACCTCTAATCAGATCTTTAAAATCAAACAGCTAATATCCCAAAGATCCACCAAATTCCTCAAGAAACCCCAAATCGGGTATGTTGAAAATAGTGCTAAAAGCTTCACAACTTCACAAATTATTAATGAATCTGAAAATGAAAATTTTTACAGAACTTTCAGCAGCATAACAGCATACAAATTGACATTTCCAGATCCATATAGCCTTTACACAACAGCTCGAAAATGTAGGACCAAAACTATGCTCATCGGGCTCCCGAAATAGCACAAAATATGCCCGAAAACACCACAAGAACACTAATAATCTATCTCAGAAGTTTAATCACGTCCCAATATATATATTCAGATCTATTTTAACAGCTTAAAGTATAAAATACAGCAGCAACCAAAACTGATATGAAATACTCAACCGGAAACACCAAACTCTCACAAAAATACACCCGGAAACTCACAAATCTGCACTGTTTAGCACAAAGGCAAACTCTGTATGAGTATGCACATGGAATGGCTTCAAACTCCCGTCCTTAGCCCTCCTGGAAACCTGCAAACTCCCATTCTTGGGTCTCCCTGGAAACCTGCAAACTCCCGTTCTTGGGTCTCCTTCTCCACAGGTTTGGCAGCCTCTGAAGAATAACAAAGAATGAGCAAAAATCAAGTTCTGGAATGAGCCCAGAATGCCTCCAAACCCCTTAAAAGAGGGCATAACTGTAACTCACGTCCAAGAGAGGTTAATGAAACTTATTTTAATAATAATTTTCATTTATTAGTCCAACGGTTTCCAAAGATTAACCCCCTTTTTTCGAAACTTCACTTTCTTGGGCCTGCCTGCCTTAGCAAAGATTTTTTTTTTTTTTAAAATTATTTGAAAAGGGGACATGACAGTAACTATTAAAGTAAACACATTTGTGAGTGGGAAGGTTGCATCAATTAATGAGTTGATTATTCCATTAATTGTTTATTAAATAATTCACAACCATTATGGTTGGAATAATTGCTTCTTGTGAAGAAACTTCTCTAATCATATGGTTATTTATAAATTTGGAAATGTGAGTTGTAGAAGGGGGAGGTTGGATAATATTGGAGCAATTTGGGAGAAGAATAAGATTGGAAATAATCAAGAGAACGCCTTACTAAAATTGAACCAATAGAGATTATATTTATTATAATTTTGAGTGAATTTCTTGGGAGAATAGAGATAGATAATTTGTCAGAGAAGGAGGGTGGGAAGGGCCTATAGAAGGAGGAAGCATTAGGATTCAAGGATCTTCTCAATGACCAAAGGATATCTTCATAGGACTCCAAGTAGGGTCTAAAATCCAAGAGGAATCCCCTATGTCTTTGTGTGTTCGCTATTATTGTTTTACTTTGTGTCTTTGTGTTTGCTAATAAATAAAAATCAAAAGGAATTTGTTCATTTGCATTAGTATCATTGGTTATATATTGGAATTATGGAAGTTCTCTTTGTATCATTTATTTATTAGTTCCTATGCAATGAGAATACTTATGGAATCATTGAAAATAATAAAAAACTATTATAAAATTTCTTTCGATCAATAAGAACAAAATATTTTTTAGCATCTTGAATTTGTTGCATAGTTTGAAATTTCTAGTTATTTTTTAATTTAAAAAATACTAATTATCAGAGATCCTATTGGCTGCTGGAAAAAAAGGCAAGGGAAAAAATGAATTTCTAAAACATAAATTTTAAAAAAACTCAATTACAATTTAAAAGTTTTGCTGCATTAATTGTCTATTAATATTATCTTGTGCTTCCTCAAACTTCCAACATCTTCTTGAATTCTTTTTTGAGTTCTATAAAATGGACGAGTGTGAAGCACCTTGAAGAGGAGCTTGAGAAGGAGAAAATTCTTCAACCATTGCAATAGATCAAGTGACCTATAGAAGATAAATTTTCTCAGGGAGCTTGTGCTCAATCTTGAGATGGAAATATATGCCCCTCAATGACAGATTGTCTTTACATTTTCCTTCTACTCAAATTGAAGACCATATGCCATTATCCAAGGTAACCCTTCCAAAAAGTAATTAGCAGAGGATGTGGATTTTTTTTTAGAAAGCTTGTGATAAAATTTGCATTTGCAAACAGTTCACTACTTGACAAATTTCAAGCTCTATGTGTGGCAACAATGTGGCTTAGACCAAGCCTTGATCCAATCTGTAGCACAATAATGTGCCTTCCTCCTCCTTGCTAGCCAATTATTGAATTTTGACTTTGAGTTGGTGAGGTTAATCTGATATAGCATTTTTGGTGTAGGCAATGGTATCCTGATCCTCTTCAAATAAATAGGTCTTCTATAGAAAGTAAAACAATTGATGGAAACTCTTTACCCTCAATCATAAAATCAAAAGTGATGTCAAGAAATATTACTACTAAGATTGTGTGTTGATAAATGAGTTACCTAGACATATCATGGATTACATTTCTGTTGTATTCATCTCGATTATTGAAGGATCTGACTAAGCACCATACCCCAAATTTTCACATTAATCTTTGAAACAGTGGGATTGAAATGTATGAGCTTTGCAATTGGATGTACACACATATCCTCTAGGTCTATGAACACCGCTCCTGGGAGTTATTTTTATTTGTCCTACAACTGCTTGAACAACAAACATTATAAGATCAATTCAAGGGATTGCATGCTAAGAACAAGTTGTAACCCTTGTCAAATTTGACAAGCACAATTTGTGTGACCAATCTTTCCAGGATGACTTCTTGACAGAACTAAGTTGCATCACAAACACAACCCCTAGCTTATTTATACAATATGCCCATTCCATGACATTGATATATTCATTTAGTATATCCTTTGACCTTGAGCCACACACCATATAAAAATGCACATGCACAATATATATACCCCAAAAAAATGACCTAGCCTATAGCCATTTCTCCATTCTCTTCACTCCATTCAATTCTAGCCATTGTTTTCCATCTATTCTCTTAGCATCTTCTACAACAATTTGCAAACACTTTTTGGAAAACTGATTGCTATTTCTTGATCTGATTCCCTCGCCGAAGACGGTGGTGTAGGAGCACCCTAGGGTTTACTCCAATCCTAGTTCAAATTTTGTGTTTGTGATCAAGAGAGTGGATCACATCGAATAAGAAATTGAGGATGTTCAATATTTCATTCATCCAACATTCACAAGATCACAACCATTAATGATTAACAATAGTTTAGACTTGTGAAGTGGAGATAGAAGGAAGTATGGATTTTTTGCATCATCGCAACTATCAATGACTAACCACAATTGAAGCTAGTGAAGAAGCAATAAAGGGAAGTCAACTGTTACACAACATCATAGTAGTTAGGACATGACCATAGAGTAAGCCAACGAAGATGCAATTAAAGGTAGTGTAGATAGTTTCACATTGTTACAACCGCAAAGGGCTAAGTCAGGTTAAATCATCGCGAAGTAGTGATGAACGACAGAGAGAATAGTTTTGCATCCTCGCCACCAGTGAATGCTAAGTCAGGATAACTGCTACGAACTAGTGATCAAGTCATCTCACAACATTGCAAGAGTAAAGGGAGCCACCAACATAACTGTGGCAAAGTAGTGATAGACTGTATCGCATCATCAAAACTATCAAGTCAAACATCAATGAAACCGTAGTGAAGTTGTGAACCAAGATTATCGCATGATCGCAACGGTAGGTGGATAGTGAAAGAAAACTGCAATGCAGTCATGAATAAGGCATATCACATGATCACAAGGGCATGTGGATAGTTAGGGAAAACCACAATGAAGTTGCACTAAACACTTTTTGCAAGGTCACAAGTTTAAGTGAACTACCAGAAGTAGGTACGAAGTTGCGCCAAGCATTCACAACATCACAATGTGAAAACACATAGTTGGAGAATAAGTTGTGAAATGGAAAAACAACCAAGAAATACTTAAGTGCATCATTGTGACTTAAAATTAAGTTAGTGAGAAGGGAGGTGCAACGGGGCAAAAATGACATCTTTGCAACTTCGCAACCCAGTAATGACAAAGAGGGAATGGACATGCAAAAAAAGAAAATGAACATGTCAGTGCCAAGAAGCAGTTATAGCCAAGAAGGAGTGGCAGAGCAGAAGGGTGGTTGGACATTTCAGTTTTTCGAATCTTGATGATTTGTTGGAATGAGTTGGAAGAAGATATAAGAAGTTGAATGTTCTTGGATGACAAGAGTTAGAGTTAGGAGGAGTTAGAACTAGTTAGAAATTTCTAGGAGATAGAAGCTACTGAATGTAATGTAATTTTTAGAATTCAATAAAGATAGTTTTAGTGTGTGTTAGGTGATTTTTAATCTATAAATTTATTGGTTACTAGTAGGAATTGATAGAGTAGGATTGTGTTGCTTAGGAGTAGTCCAATAAATAGATTCTTCTTGACCTTCGTGTTATATCAAATGGACTACTGGAGTCAAGAAGAATCCCTTATATATATGTTCTTTTTTTTTTGTTTGTGTGTGTGGTGAAGCTAATTGGGAATTCAAGCAAGGCCTAGGCAAGTAGAGTTTGTTTTGGTTAGGAACTTGCAATAAGAAGATGAGAGTGGAGAGAGCATGATTTATCTATGTTAGTCATGAGGAGGAGTGAGAAGAGCAATTGGATAGTCTTTTTGGTAGGTAGGAAGTCTTGAGGAGGGGAAGAGAAAATTGGTTCCCCCTAGTGCTAGGGTCAGGTTGTAACCGTAGGAGGCTCAATTGAGAGTCCAAGGAGTCCTCGAAGAGAGTAGGGCTCAGTGTGGAAGACAACCTCCCCATTAGATTGGTATCAGAGCCATAAGATTGTGGCTTAAGTGGTATGTTGTATACTATTGAATCTAGTGGGTCTTGAAGGATGGTGACCAATGCTAAATTGGCTAAGGAGATAGATGAGCAGAAGAGAGCCATGGAAGCAAAGACTAGACTTCTAGACATGGCTATAGAGGAGATGGAAGACAAGTTAAAAGAGATGGAAGAAGCAACCCAAGAAAAAGAAAATGAATACCTTGGCAAAGGTGAGGAAAAGGTAAATTTGGAGAATGAAATACCTGAGCCAGATCCTCCACTTGGTAAAGGAGAACCATTCCTCAAAGACCTCAAGGCATCAGGAGGAAAGAGTGTAGAAAATTTCTCATTGTTCCATGGAAAGATGGATGTTGAGGTAGTCCTAGAATGGATTGAGAGTATAGAAAACTACTTTTAATGTGAAGGGGTAACAAAGGCACAAAAAGTGAGATTTGCAAAATCTATATTGAAAGAAAAAGCACTTACTTGGTGGAAGTTTGTGCAAGAGGAGAGGGAAAGCAAAGAGAAGAAACCAATAGCTAGTTGGAAGGCTATTTTGGCAAAGATAAAAAAAAACTTATTTGCCAGAGGATTATGAGGTTCAATTACACAAGCAGAGGCATAATATCAAACAAAAGGATCTTGATGTGGCTACCTACACAAAGGAGTTTCAAAAGTTGGCTCTAAGGTCGAGGGTACAGGAGGCAAAGAGCATCAAGGTGGCAAGGTATCTAAATGGCCTTAAGTGGTCTATTCAAGATGAGTTGATCTTGTTTAGTCTAACCATATTACATAGTTGTTTTCAAGTGGCTAGGAAGGTGGAAGATAAGTTGAGGAAAAAAGGGAACTTAAGTTCCAACAATAGAGGCAAAGGTAAAGATTTTAGAGGTGGCTCAAGAGGAGGTTCTAGTGGAAGGGAAAATGAACAAAGAGGATATGGGGATTCCAAATAGAATAAGAAGACTAGCAGAACTAGTCAGAGGGGTAGATCTAATAGAGGAAAATGATCCAACAATGTTGGCAAAGGAAAAAATGAAAATAGCAGTAGAGGCTCACACTTTAGTAATATGAAGTGTTACAACTATGGAAAGTTGGGGCATCCTACCTAAAAATGTCCAGAGAAGGCATCATCATCCATCACCTACATCCAAGAGGAAAACAATCCCAGAACATGTGAGGTGGATCTTGATGTAGAAAAGGGTGAAAACCTAATGTTGAGGAGAGTCTTAGTTAAAGAACTAGTAAAGGAGGAACCCAAGCAAAGAAGGGCATTGTTTAGGACTAGCTTACAAAACACTAGGTAAGGTGAGAAAAGTTATTATAGATTCAAGGTCTACTAACAATGTAATGTCAGAGGAAGCAGTACAAAAGCTTGGTCTAGCAAAGATACCACATGTGTGTCCTTATAGAGTGACTTGGTTGAACAAAGGGCAAAACATCCTAGTGAATGAACAAGTATGGAAAGACATCATGATTGGGAAGTATTAAGACATGATCCTATGTGATGTGCTCCCAATGGATGCTTGTCATTTGTTGTTAGGAAGGCCTTGGCAGTATGACAGGGAAGCAATACATCATGGGAAGGAAAATAAGTATTCTTTCAAGAAGGATGGGGTCACTTATAGGATACAGTCCATAGTGGAGGAAGAAAAGATAGAGAAGACTATTGCCAAGACATTATTGATGAGTGGGAAAGAATTCCTAAATGACTTAAAAGAAGAACAAATTGGATTTGTTTCCCTATTGAAGCCCAGAAAAGAAGAGGTGAAGAAACCCAATGTTTTACCAAAGGAGGTACAAGTTGTGTTGGATCAATTTAGGGATATCATCAATGATGGTAAACCATCCACAATCCACACTACCCTCACAAAGAGTGGTAATTCATTAGATTGACTTTGTACCAAGAGCTTCATTGCCAAACAAGGCTACTTACAAGATGACTCCTGAACAGAACAAGGAGATTGCCAAGCAT
Source organism: Cupressus sempervirens (assembly GCA_028749045.1). Classification (NCBI taxonomy): domain Eukaryota; kingdom Viridiplantae; phylum Streptophyta; class Pinopsida; order Cupressales; family Cupressaceae; genus Cupressus; species Cupressus sempervirens. The sequence continues at coordinate 546,823,777 of CM053790.1, read as the reverse complement.
ATTCAAGAACTACTAGATCAGGGATTGATCAAGAATAGCATCAACCAATGTGCAATACTAGTTGTGCTAGCAAAAAATAAAGGAGGTAAGTGGAGACTTTGTAATGATTCTAGAGCCATAAATAAGATAACCATAAGATATAGGTTTCCTATTCCTAGAATAGAGGATTTGATGGATTGTCTAGGCAATACACAATACTTTTCTAAAATTACTTTAAAAAGAGGTTAGAACCAAATTAGAATGAAGGAAGTGATGAGTGGAAAAAAAACTTCAAACTAAAGGATTATATGAATGGTTAGTCATTCCATTTGGTCTCTCAAATGTACCAAGCACATTTATGAGACTAATGAATAAAGTGTTGAAACATTATATTGGTAATTTTGTGGTGGTTTACCTAGATGGCATTTTGGTTTACAACAAGAGTTGAAATTGTTTTCAGAAGGTTGAAAGAAGAACAACTAATCGTTAACGTAGAAACATGTGAGTTCATGAAAGAACTAGTTTACCTTGGTTTTTTTGTATCACAATGTAGTTTAAAGATGGATGAAGAAAAGGTCAAAGCAATTTTAACTTGGCCTACACTAAAGATAGGTATAGATGTTAGAAGTTTTCATGGTTTGGCATAGTTTTATAGGAAGTTCATCAAAAACTATTGAACCAATCTTTGTACTACAAACTGGCAATCAAGTCATCTTGCAACATCATAAGAGTAAAGGGAGCCGCCAACATAACTATGGTGAAGTAGCGATAGACTGTATCACATCATCAGGACTGTCAAGTCAAGCATCAATGAAACCGCAGTAAAATTGCAAACTAGGCTTATCGCATGGTTGTAAGGGCAGGTGGATAGTTAAGCAAAACCACAACAAAGTCATGAATAAGGGATATTGCATGATCACAAGGGCAGGTGAATAGATAGGGAAAACTGCAGCAAAGTTGTGCTAAACACTTTTTGCAAGGTTGCAAGGTTAAGTGAACTACTAGAAGAAGTAGGTGTGAAGTTGTGCCAAGAATTCATAGCATCACAACGTGAATGCACGTAGTTGGAGAATAAGTATCAAAATGGTGAAACAACCAAGAAACAGTTAAGTGCATCATCACGACTTAAAATGAAGTTAGTGAGAAGGGAGTTGCGACAGGGTGAAAATGACATCTTTCAACTTTGTAATCTACTAATGACAAAGAGGGAATGAAAAAGCGGAAAAAGAAAATGAACACATCAGCACCAAGAAGAAGTTACAACCAAGGAGTAGCAGAGGTAAAGGGTGGTTGGACATTTCAGTTCGGTGAATCTTGATGATTTGTTGGAACAAGTTGGAAGAAGATATAAGAAGTTGAATGTTCTTGGATGAAAAAAGTTAGAGTTAGGAGGAGTTAGAACTAGTTATAAATTTCCAGGAGATAGAAGCCACTAAATGCGATGCAATTTTCAAAATTCAATAAAGATAGTTTCAGTGTGTGTTAAGCAATTTTCAATCTATAAATTTATTGGTTACTAGTAGGACATGATAGAGTAGGATTTGTCGCTTAGGAGTAGTCTAATAAATGGATACTTCTTGATCTCTTTGTTCAATCAAATGGACTGCTGGAGTTGAGAAGAATCCCCTATAAATATGTTCTTTATTTTTTTGTTTGTGTGTGTGGTGAAACTAGTTCAAAATTCAAGCAAGGCCTAGGTGAGTAGAGTATGTTTCAGTTAGGGACTTGTAATAAGAAGATGAGAGTGGATAGAACATGATTGATCTATGTCAGTCATGAGGAGTGAGAAGAGTAATTGGATAGCCTTTTTGGTGGATAGGAAGTCTTGTGGAGGGGAAGAGAAAATTAGTTCCCCCTAGTGCCAGGGTCAGGTTGTAACCCTAGGAGGCTCAATAGAGAGTCTAAAGAGTCCTAGAAGAGAGTAGGGCTCAATGTGGAAGATGACCTCCCCATCTAAAGTTATAGTAAGATTTCAAATAAGATATAGTTTGTGAAGCCTGCCTCTACAAGAAGACAAAAATAAGGTTGGTGGAACTTGGAAGTTAAAAGTAGGCAAAGAGCATTCACACATTTTGAAGCAAGACAAAGAAAACAATAACACGTCACATGATGTGTAGGTCAATGCATATCATGCAGGCCATGTGGAGAGTAGGCTAAAACATTCTAGGTGTAACCAAAAGTGAAGGACATGCACATATACTATTTTTTTGAGATACGACAAGCCTAGTAAAGTTGTGTTTGCAATAGCCTAGACAACAAAAAATGGCTTTGTATTAGATCTTTTTAATTTTAATTTTTTTTTTTTAAAAGGTGCCACTTGATATATTTTTTATATTATTTTTTTACAATTTCTACTAGTTCTAGGATAAGGAGCTCCCAAAGAAAAGAACCAGGGAAAAAAAACTCCATTCATGACCCCATCAAGAGAGAAAATCTAGAAATGAAGGGCCACTATTATGGGGAAGAATTTAGAAGTATCCAAAAATGGTGCTTCCAAATTACATCAGATAGTAATGATATGGTAAGAGGACCTAGAAACTACATCACTATTTGATAATTGCATATAGCCCATAAGCATGTAGAAGGATGCAAAAACACATAGCATCCCTGTGACTGTGAAGTAATTTACATATTATACAATACGAAGAAGGCAAAAAGCTGCTGAATCAGTAAACCTTGACATGAAGCATTGTGGCTACTTTGGGCATAAAGAGGAAGGTACCTTCAATCCCATAAGACTGTCACCGAACAAAATAATAGGAGTGTTGTAGTAGAGATCCCAATTGGTAGATAAATTGCACATATAATGATGGGCAAAAAACCAAAAAAGAACAAGATTCACAACCTATTGTACAAATTAGTCTTCCATAAAAGCAACTAAAGGATCAATAGAGCTGAGCTTGAGATTAAGATTAGGAAAGGGATGAGATGATACCAAAAGCAGTAGGTGGATGAGAGGTTGTGGAGGTGGAGCACCAGAAGAGTCTTCCTCCAGCAAATCCAGTGTAGCAAAGACAACCTAATCAATGCTATTGACACAATCTTTAGACAAATAAGCATGAAATTTCCCTTTGCTGATTTTATATGATAAATAAAGCCTCTAATAATATTTTAAATCAAACGACCAATATTTAAAAAGATCAACCAATTTCTCAATAAAACCCAAATCGAGTATGCTCGAAATAGTGCCAAAATCTTCACAACTTCACATATGTATTAATAAATCTGAAAGTGGAAATTTTTATAGAATTTTTTCCAGAATAACAGCCCATAAAATGGAATTTATATATCTATACAGAGTCTACACAACAACTCCCAAACGGAGGACAAAAACAATGCTCATCGGGCTCCCAAAAACAACACAAAATAACTCGAAAACTACACAAAACACTAATAATCTATCACATAAGTGTAAACATGATCCAATATATGTATTCAGCTCTATTTTAACATCTAAATATCTACAATACAACAACAAACTAAACTGATACGAAATACTCAACCGGAAACACCAAACTCTTCCAAGAAACACACCCGAAAACTCACAAATTTGCACTGTTCAACACAAGGGAAAACTCTCCATGAGATTGCACATGGAATGGCCTCAAAATCCTATCCTTAGTCTCCCTAGAAACCTACAAACTCCCATCCTTGGATGTCCTTCTCCATAGGTTTGGCAGCCTCTGAAGAACAACAAAGCAATGAGCAAAAAACAAGTTCTAGAATGAGCCTGAAATGCCTCCAAATCCCCTTAAAAGAGGGCATAACCATAAATCATGACTAATAGGGTCATTAAAACATATTTCAATAATTATTTTCTTTTATTAATCCATTGGTTTCCAAATTTTAGCCACCTTTTGCCGAAACTTCATTTTTTTGGGCCTGCTTGCCTTAGCAAAAGTTATTATTTTTAATTATTTGAAAAGGGGACATGACAAGTCCTCCCCTCCCAAATATTGCTTGTCCTCAATCAATGAAGGTTGGGATGCTCAAGAATATGTTCTCCTTCCCAAGTTGCATCCTCTAATGGTAATACTTTCCATTTGACCAAATGCCCTATGATGCTCCTATATCTCAATCTTTTCTCTCTTGTATCCAAAACTTCTTCTGGTATCAAAACTAATTTCCCTTCATCATCAAGAGGTGGTAATTCTATAGATACTATGGTTTTCTAGCCTAGAACCTTCTTCAGGTAAGAGACATGGAAAACATTATGTATTTTTCTATTTGGTGGGAGCTCCAATTCATAAGCTACCTCTCTTACCTTCTTGATGATCTTATAAGGCCCATAGAACCTTGGCTTGAGCTTCTCTGCCCCACTACTCTTCAAGGTGCTTTGCTTATATGGATGCAACCTAAAAAAACCAAATTTCCCACCTCAAAAGATCTTTTAGTCCTTTCCTATAAGCATACAACTTCTGTTGGTTTTGTGCATGTTGTAGATTATCCTTGAGGGACCTTATTATGTCCTAGCTTTACTTGACCAAATCACTTGCTGCAGGTACTCTACTATCTAAAAGTACTATATCAACAAAGGAAAGGGCATCATAACCATAAAGAGCATGAAAAGGAAGCATACCAATAGACATGTGATGAGATGTATTGTAACAATACTCCCCTAAGTGCAACCATTTCACCCAAGCATGTTGTTTATTTGAAACATAGTTCCTCAAATATCCCTCTATCCATTTATTAAGTATCTCTATTTGTCCATCTGTTTGAGGGTGATAGCTAGTACTAGGAGTGAGTTTAGTTCCTACCAAATGAAAGAGCTCCTTCGAAAAAGAGCTAAGGAATCTATTGTCTTGGTCACTGACAATGTTTCTAGGCAAGCCATGTAATCTAAAAGTTTCCTTGAAGAACAATTTATCTGTGTGTGATGCCTTGAAATCAGATGTGATAGGAAAGAAATGTGCATACTTAGTCTATCTACAACCACATATATGCAATCCTTACCTTGAACCTTGGGCAACCCAGTGATGAAGTCCATGGAAATACTTTCCCATTTTTGTCCAGGAATAGGAAGTGGTTGCAACAACCCTGCATGAAAAATTTGCTCACTCTTGTTTTGTTGGCATACCATACATTCCTTAATGTGTTTAAGTACATCCTCCTTCATACCCTTCCATGCAAACCACTCTCAAATTTTCCTATATGTCTTGTAGTATCCTTGATGACCAACCAAAGGTGTGTCATGAAAGGCCCTCAATATCCTCTCCTTAATTTTTGATCTTGGCACTAAGAAGATCCAGTTCTTGTAATAAATCAATTCATCAACAACCTTGTACCTATTATCATCCACTACCTTATCCAAAATTTTGGTGGCAAAGGAATCTTTAGCATAGTCTGAAATTATGGAGACTTTCCAATCAATAGAGATAGATGTTAAGGAAAACAAAGTGGGCTTTCTTGAGAGAGCATCAACAACCACATTATTCTTTCCTTTCATGTATTCAATATCAAAATCATAAGCTTGCAATTTGCTTACCCTTTTTTTTTTATGATCATTCAAATCCCTTTGGTTCAAGAAGAACTTGAGGCTATTATGGTCTATCTTTACAATGAATCTCTCACATACCAAATATTGTCCCAACTTATGAAGTGCATGCATGATTGCCAAAATTTCCTTATCATAGATGGAGTAACCTTTCTCTAATTGAATTAATTTTCTACTCTCAAATGCTATTGGATGTCCCCTTTGAGTTAGGACAGCCCCTATACCTTCTTTAAAAGAATCACATTCAACAACAAAAGGTAAAGAGAAATCTAGAATTGCAAGCACAGGGTATGAACTCATTACCTCCTTAAGCTTATCAAATGTTTTTTGTGCCTTTTTTTTTCAAACAAAAGCTCCTTTCTTTTTCAAATCAGTCAAAGGGGCAGAAAGCTAAGAAAATCCCTTGGCAATTCTCCTATAGTAGCTAAACAACCCAAATAAACCTCTCAACTGTGCAACATTAGTGGGTGGAGGCCAATCCAAAATTGAGTGGATTTTTTATTGATCAACTTGTACTCCTTTAGAACTTATAATGTGTTCCAAATATAGGATCTCTGTCAAACAAAACTCACATTTAGATAGCTTAGCATAGAAGGATTACTGCTCCAAGATTCCCAAAATAGTGTCTATGTGCTTTAGATGCTCTTCCCATGTTTTACTGTAAATCAAAATATCATCAAAAAATACCAAAACAATTTTTCAAAGATGCTTGCTAAAAAAATTATTCATACAAGATTGGAATGTTGCTGGTGAATTAGTGAGGCCAAATGGCATAACAACAAATTCAAAGTGCCCATAGTGACATTTGAAAGCAGTCTTTTCCACATCTTCCCTCCTCATTTGGATTTGATTGTACCCTGATCTTAAGTAAAATTTTGAGAAGTATACAACACCATGTAACTCATCAATGAGTTCATCTATGTGTGGTGTGGGATACCTATTTTTTATGGTCTTCTTGTTTAGAGCCCTATAGTCTATACACATTCTCATTGTACCATCCTTTTTCTTGACAAGTACCATAGATGATGCAAATGGGCTAGAGCTAGGCCTTATGAATCACATGTCCAAGAGTTCATTAATAATTTTTTCTATTTCTTCCTTATAACCCCTTGGCTGGTAGTATGGAATTGTTATAACTAGTTTGGCACCCTATTCTAACTCTATAACATGCTCAAAACCTCTATTTGGTGGTAATCTCGAAAGAAAATCATTGAAAACTATACTATGCTTATCAAGAATATTTTGAATTTCAAAATGGAAACTACCTTGATTCTTTGGAGAGCTTGTTGGATGGATTATGACTCTTGCTGCCCATGCTACTTGTCCTCTTCGAAAATTCCTCTCCATCCTCTTTGTAGTGACCACCTGAGGTGCTCCATTTGATAAGCCTCTTAATAAGACTTCTTTCCCATTGGAATAAAATTTAAACTCCATAGTTTGATGGTTCATGTAATAGCCTCCAATAGAGTCCAACCATTGAACACCCAATACAAGATCTGTCTCCCCAATGCCAACAACATAGAAGTCATCACATAAGTCATAATCTCCTAAAGTCATCTTGAATTGTTTCACCACTCGTACACAAGGCATAGTGAATCCATCAGCTATAGTAACATTGAATCCCTCAAAATCTTCTGCTTTAAGCACTCTTTTCATGACAAATCCCTCATCAATAAAATTGTGACTTGCCCCACTATCAAGAAGAACTATCAACCTTTGCCCTACTAGTACCCCTCGAATTCAAAAGAGATGGTATCTTGGGATTCCTAATAATGCTACTAAAGTTCCATCCTTGCTGATTTCTTTTTCCTTCTCTTCTTCTTCCTCCTCCTTAGTGTCATGAAATCCCTCATGCTCATCCGAATAAAATTCTGAAGCAACTTCAATATAGTGCACTTGACCTTTCCCCAAACATTTGTGTTCTAGAACCCATGGTTCTCTACAAGTGAAACAAAGCTTTTTCCTTCGTAATTCACTCCTAGTCTCTTCATCTACCTTCTTTTTTGCTACATTTATCACATTCTTTGGTGGTAGTGCTAGAAAATTCTTTTTCTAAAAATTTCTCTTATGTTGCCAAAGATTTGGGGTTTTTTGATTAGTGACTAGTTTCATAGGCACACAAGTTTCAAGTTGCAAGCTTCTTTTGATAGCTTCCTATAAGGTTGAGGGTGAGAAATCCTTAACCAAACCCTTAACATAATCTTCCAAACCATCAAGAAAAAGATAAACAATCCTCTTTTCACTCATAATAGGTACCATAATAGCCACTTTTTGAAACTCTTCTATATACTCATTAGTTGATTTGGTTTGCTTCAACTTTGACAATTCTTTAAAATACTCTTCATCATCCTTGAGGTTAAATCTATCTATCACTCTTTGGCTAAAATCATCAAATATAGTTACCTGATCATGAACTTGAGTAGTCATTCCATGATACCACCAATCATAGGCTACATCTTCAAAGTGTAGACTTGCAAATTGAACGACATCACTCTCCTTCATGGGGTTAAGTGTGAAGAAGGTCTGTAATTTTTGTAGCCATGCTCTCACTGAAATTTTATTTGTTCCATCAAAAGTAGGTGCTATAAACTTGCTTATTTTATTTTTGAGCTCTCTTCCACTTATGTCATGCTCCCTCCTATACTCTTTCTTGGGCATCAAAGTGTTCATCATATCCATATATTCTCTAAAAGGAACCGAACTGCGAAAGTCATCATCTAAGCCATTATAAGTAGCTCTTAATGCAATCAAGTTACCTATAACCTCTTTCCCAGGACTAATGGCTAGAATTGGTACTGGTGGCTCATCTGTAGATAGGAAAATATTTTTTGTTGATTTAGAGGGTGTGGGTTTTATATTTCTTGGCTCCTCTGAAGTGCCTCCTTTCTCATTAGTAGATGCAACTCCTTGTAGTTTTTCTATCAATATCTACAAAGCCTCTCTAGTTTCTGCCAAACTATCCACTATTTGCTTTTGATTATTTTGGATGTCCTAGAAGAATTTATTTTCCATCTCATCTGGGTTATCCATAATTTTTTCTTCCTTGGATTTTGTAATTTTACTTTCAACTAGAGGTTTGATCAAAATTTCTTTATTCTTTTCTTGCTATGAATATCTCTTTTCTCTTTCACTTGGTTGCATGCAAACTTCTACAAACCCTCAGGCTGGCAAGATCATAGGTCTGATACCACTGAAATGTCCCCTTTCTAATTTTATATGATATTTAAAGCCTCTAATCAAATTTTAAATTAAAGAATAAATATTTTAAAAGATCAACCAATTTCTCAATAAAACCCAAATCGGGTATGCCCGAAATAGTGCCAAAATCTTCACAGCTTCACATATTTATTAATAAATCTAAAAGTGGACATTTTTAAAAAAAAATTTCCAGCATAAAAGCCCATAAAATGAAATTTCTAGATCTATATAGAGTTTACACAACAACTTCCAAACGAAGGACAAAAACAATGTTCATCGAGCTCCCGAACAAAAAATAGCTCGAAAACACCACAAAAAATTAATAATCTATCACAGAAGTATAACCACAATCCAATACATGTATTCAGATCTATTTTAACATCTAAATGTCTACAATACAACAAAAAACCAAACTGATATGAAATACTCAACCAAAAACAACAAACTCTCACAAGAAACACACCCGAAAACTCACAAATTTGCAGTGTTCAGCACAAGGGCAAACTCTGCATGAGCTTACACATGGAATGGCCTCCAACTCCCATCCTTAGCCTACAAACCTGCAAACTCCCATCCTTAGCCTCCCTAGAAACCTACAAACTCCCATCCTTGGGTCTCCTTCTCCACAGGTTTGGTAGCCTTTGAAGAACAACAAAGCAATGAGCAAAAATCAATTTCTAGAATGAGCTTGAAATGCCTCCAAATCCCTTTAAAAGAGGGCATAACCCTAACTCATGACCAAGAGGGTCAATAAAACATATTTTAATAATAATTTTTTTATTAATCCATTGGTTTCCAAATATTAGCCCCCTTTTGCCGAAACTTCATTTTTTTGAGCCTGCCTACCTCAAAAAAAGTTATTATTTTTAATTATTTGAAAAGGGGACATGACAAAGCACCATATTACTAAAAATAAGCTTTGATTGGGCAAAAAGATTGACTTTCTAGAGCATTTTTGATACTTTCAAAAACTATGTATACTCCATGATTACTAAAAACTACATGATGATGAAAGATGCTACCTATAAGAGAAACACTACCTCATAGGTCATATTTCTAGCAAGCTTTAGTTATCTTGCCTCCTTGCAAAAAAACTTGCTCGACATATCTACTAACAATTAGCTCAAGATGAAAAGTGGATTGAAGAAAATCCAAAGTGTTGGAGAGAAAAATTGACAAGATCTATGAAGGATAGATAATTCATTTTCTTGGAGGAAAAAGAATATCAAACCCAATGATCATTTTGATACCATGATGAATATGCAATATATCGCATAGGAAAATGGATGCAAGCATTTCATCCTTTATGCATCCAAGAAAAGGCTTCTCCCACCCTTCAATTTCCAATGACACTTTGTAATTTCTAGGATAGTAATCCATATGGAGTATTGAACAAGAAGAGCAAAGCTCAACTAGATAGCTTACACCAACCAAAAAGCTTGGGTGACCCGACATACTGCAGAGGAATAAGAATACAAAACCAATGCAAGAAGACTCATTTGATGTCACCAGATAGAACTTAATGAAAATACATAATACTCAAAATAAGAATAACAAGGGCTACTCGTGACAGTAAAAATCCTTTACTAGAGATAAGAGCAACTGACACAAAAACATATGAGATCTCAAACATTATATGAAGGATGTAGGAAACACAGGGAAATAAACCTGTAAAAGTTAGCAAAAATAACTCATATGATGATAAGTTATGCCACCCGACTGATACCACATAAATTACAAAAAAATTGAAATATGGAGAAAGATCTGAGATCCAAGAAGCATGCTCAATCTATTGATTACCGCTAGACAAGTACGCCAAGTATGAAAGTAGGCCAGCAAAAACTAAAGGAGACAACCTTGAACTGAAGTTAAATAATCTTTTAAAGAAATCAACTTAAAACATAATAACCACATGTTAAAAATGAATAATCCACTTAGCCACCAAAAACTAATCATATATTATAATTCTTAAAGCAACCCAAAATATCATCATGGAATACCTACTTATAACCATAGCTGATTATACATTAAGAATATATAAGAAACTATGCATAAATATGACATCCATGATGGAAATAAGCATGATAAAATATATTTAGTTACCCACAGTGAGCAGGAACTTATGAAGACTCATTCTTAATAATTGCAATAATAAAAGGAAATTTATCTATCATGCCAATAGAAGGGCGACAATCCAAAAGAACTTTATTACATCCAAAATTTGCTAAGCAGTCTGCTAATGCATTTCCTTCTCTATAAATATGTGATATAAGAAAGTTGTCCAGAGAATAAATGAGACCCCATATTTGTTGAAGAACATAACTTAAGTGCTAGTAATAATTGTTCCTGTAAGTGCAAGCATTAATAATAACAGATGAATCACCCTTAATGTGCAAATAAGAGAAATGTATCTTCTTAGAAATAATTAGGCCTTCAAGTAAAGTAGTAGCTTTTGCCATATTATTGGTACCATGGCTAACAGGCATTGCATAGAAAGCCAAAACTTTACCTAGGTGATTTCTCAGGCAAACCCCAATACCTAACTTAGTAGGATTCCCTCTAGATGACTTGTCAAAATTGAGCTTGATAAATGAAGAGTCATGAGGACTCCATTTAATTGATGCTCTAAGAGTAGGAATTTTTATGACATGAGGAAAGACATGGGAGGATGGAAAGGAGATAAGCTTCCAAGATTGGACTACTAAACTATCCCATGAGGAAAAGGTGACATTCGTGTTAAAATGACTAGAGGCCATATGATTCACTTGCTCATATATCAGCCTTTCCATTGTGGAAATAACTAAAGAAACATCTTACATCTCTTTTCTAAAGATTCTTTTGTTACGTTCCCACCAAATAGACCAGATAATTGATGAAGGAACAATAATCTATAAATATGCAAAAATTGAATTTGTAAACATAATGAGAGAGGATTGAAATAGCTCCCATAAGGATCTAGGAAAGGGGAAGGAAATAGATAATTTATCCATGACAAAGTACCAACATTGAAGAGAAAAGTGACAATGGACCAAAAAAATGATCAATTGATTCCTCATGAGAGCCACATAAAACACACTTAAAAGGAGCAACTATATGGAATTTAACTAGCCTGTCACTAGTTAAAATTCTACTTTGAATAGCCAACCAAGAGAATATGCCAGCTTTTAGAAGGAAACATTTGTCCCAATAAAAAATAAAAGCTCGTTGAGAACTGTGCTGCTCAACCATTTGCTGAAGGACCTCATAACCTGATTTAACAAAATATAAGCCATTCTTAGCAGGGCACCACAACAATTTATCACAACCTTTAGACATAAAAATCAATCTATTTTCTATAATAATGGTGACTTTCCTCACCATATTTCTACCTATAGGGAGAGAAGAAGAATCTTTCCAAATCGCCTTATGCAACACAATATCAATGTAGTCCACATAATCCACTAGTAATTCTCCCTAAATAAGAGAAGAAATCCTCATAAACTCATTCAAAGAGATGGTGGAGGATAATGGTGGAAAACCATTCTAGAAATCCTTCCAAAAAGAGACATTATAACCATTGCGAACCTACCAGGATAAAAAATTAGTGACAACTTCTCTAGATGACATCATAAAATTCCAGGTAGAAGAGCTAGAAGGGGGATTAGAAATAGTAAAGATTCTATGAGAACAAGGAGAATCTAAATATTTGGCTTGCATAATTTGGCACCACAGGGATTGAGACTTGAAATACATATTCCAAACTTACCTCCCACCAAAAGTTTTATTTCTAAGAGATAAATTTTGCATCCCTGCCCCTCTAGATAGTTTATTGATGGAAAGTTTCTACAAGGAGATAAGAAGAATATTACTAGTATTAGTCATATTAGACATCCAAAGGAAAGCCTGAATGATTTTTTCAATTTGGCTAACTACAAAAGTTGGAGCTTGAAGGATCAAAATATTGTAATTAGGAATATCTAGGAGAATTGTTTTAATTAATAAGATCCTACCAGAGAGAGAAATCCACTATGCTTTCCAAGCTGAAATTTATTTTTGAGCCTACTAACAACATTTTCCCAAAATGAAACTTTCACTTATCCAATGAAGAAAGTTATCTCGAGATAGGTAGATGGTAAATCATCCACAAAGAAGCCAAGGATATGTGTGATTCTTTGCTTTATAGAGTCTAGAGTGAAGAACATAGAGACATTAGATTTGAGGGCATTAATGACCTAACTAGATTCAAATGTATATGTGTCCAATATCTACTTGATAAATCTAGCCTCTTGGATAGAGGATCTTCCAAATAGAAGTGTGTCATCAGCAAAGAAATTATGGGTGACAGGTAACTCTAAATTAGGAATACTTATGCCCTTCCCATTGGACAGGAGATTTTGTCTATGAATAGATCTACTAAGAGCTTCAATCATTATAATGGATAGAAAGGGGGATAATGGGTCCCCTTTTCAAACTCCTTGAGTGGCCTAGAAAAATTAAGAAGGTGTACCATTCATAAGGACTAAAAAAGTGGCACCAGATAGGCACTTCTTAATCCATTTGTACCAAACAACCGAAAAACCAAATTTTAGCTAGGACTTTTAATAGGAATGACCAATCAACTTTATCATAGGCTTTCATCAAATCCAAATTTTCCACAAAAGAAGGAATCTAAGAAGTTTCAATAGTATGTAGGACTTCCAAAGCAATTAATGCACCATCAGATGTATCCCTTACAGGAACAAAACCTCCTTGTTGAGGAGAAACTAATCTAGGAATAATATGTCCAAGTCTTGGATATATTGCCTTTGTAATGATCTTATAGATGGAGTTACATAATGAAACGAGCCTAAAGTCCACAAATGTTTGGGGAGATTTTGACTTGGGAATCAAGGTAAGATTAGTTCTATTAATTTTTTTAAGAATATATCCTTTTTTTGCGAGATTCTTCTAAAGCCATTAAAAATATCAAAACTAATAACATCCCAAAATTTCTAATAAAAAACCATAGTAAATCCATCTAGTCTAGGAGATTTATCTGGGGCCATAAAGAAGAAAACTGAGTGAAGTTCTTCAATACTAAAAGGCCTCATAAGATTTACATTATCTTGAATTGTCACTAGAGATGGGATGGACTACAGAAGAACATCCCTATCACAATTATTCTCACTTAGAGACAAGCTAGGAGAAAGTAAATTTTTGAAAAAATAAACACCCTCATTGTTAATTTGTGGGTGGAAATATAGGGTTTTCCCTGATGATACACTTTTAATAGACATAATAGAAGATGAAGCTTTCTCAATTTTGGTAGAAGCATGAAAAAAATTAGTATTCCTATCACCCTCTTTCAACCAAAGTTCTCATAATTTTTCTCTCCAATAGATTTCTTCTCTTGAACAAAGTGTTTCCCAGTAGCTTTGGAGAGATTTTTGTTTCTCTACTAATTCTGAATCTAAGATCATGTTCTACCCTATTATTTTCATGAAAGATGTTCTTAAAGACTTCCTTATTCCAAATTCTAATTTCAGATTTCACAAACTTAAGCTTATTAGAAAATTGAAACATTTTGGTACCTTTGTAGAAAGGAGCACTAACCCACCATTGCTGAAGAAGCTGAAGAAAATGAGGATGAGTGAACCACATACTTTCAAATTTGAAGGAAGAGAACTTTTTAGAATTATCTAGACTTATTAAGTCAAAAGATATAGGAAAGTGATTAGACTCTAATGAAGAGAGGATATCAGAAGATAAATTAAAATTTAGAACCTTTAAATCAGAAGAGACAAGGAATCTATCCAGCCTAGAAGATATGGATGAAGCTGATCTATGATTAGTCCAAGTAAAAAACCCATTTGAGAAAGGGATATCACACAAAGAATCATTCTGGATGAAAAAGAGAACTCATCTATAACTCTTTGAGCTATGGTGTTTCCCCCAATTTTTTCATCAGGAAACAAAATGACATTGAAATCTATTGGAAATATAAGAGGAGTAACTAAGAGGGGAGGGATGAATTAGTTACCACTAAAATAAATCCTAGATCCCTTAGATGTCAGTACAAAATAAACTCTAAAAATTGAACTTTGTTGATGCTTGACAAACACACAGAAAAATGTTGTAACTCAGTAAACATTGAAAATGCTTGGTAAAAACTTAAGATGAAAATATTAAGATGTTATCTATGATTACTTTTTACTTTAAATTGGTTGCAAACACATAAGAGAAATAGTATGAACACATTTGACACCAAGATTTAACGTAGAAACCCAATTTGGAAAAAACCACCAATTGCAACTAGTTATTGATTTTCACTCTTCTAAAATGAGCCTTGTTAGGAGCCAACCCTATTAAAGATCACAAATACACTGTTAGGTGTGACCCTGTTAGAGGATTTAATCACCCTGTTAGGAGTGGCCTTGTTAGAGGTCTTTGGACAATTCAATAGAAATACCACCTTGTTAGAGGATTTACAAATAACTTTAAAGCCAACTCTGTTAAGAGATTTGGATCACTACTACAATGGTTAGAGAGTAACAATGAGATGAACTGATTTTAGATGCAACTAACTTGCTAATTAAAAATCTTAATTTTGGCTTATATACTTGATCCTTCTTGATCGAATATATCTTTTTAGCTTCACAAGGATATTCTACTTATCCTTCTAATTCACTTCCTCTTAGCATCATTCAATTATCTTCCATTCAATCACACATTCTAAATCCTCAACTTGACCTTATAATTAAATATTTCATCTTGTCAAGTTAGCTAGAATACAACTTAGAATTATTAATATTCATCTTTTTAGTTGGCTAGAGCCAACAAACATATCAATTGAACTTTATATGCCAAAATAAGAAAATCTTTCGTTAGTCAACCCTACTCGGTAGACACTAACTCAGAATGATTTTTCTATGTTAACCAAGTGAATTTAGTCAACACTGCATATATGCAAAGTTTCTTTGGTAATAGAGTGAGCTTGGTTAACACTAGTTCCATCCAACATTTCCTTCATTAACCAAGTGAGCTTGGTTAACACTCATCTTCCACAAACTTTCCTTTGGTGCCCGAGTGAACTCGGTAGAAACTATCTTCTAAACTAGGTAAACTCTAGAACGCTCGGTAGACATAGAAAACTATCTTCAATGCCCGAGTTAGCTTGACATACACTGATGGGTAATGATATGACAATTTGTGTAACATCAAAGACAAACATAATTAATCAATTGTTCCAACAATCTCCGTCTTTGGCATTGATGGAAACACAAGATTGTTGGCATTTTTCCCAAGATTGTTGGCATTTTGTCCTTGATAAGCTTAATTTCCATATGCCATTACCTAATTCTCTATGGGATTTGTTCTAGGAAATTCCAATCTTATACTCTAAATTAATGTTTTCATGTCTTTGGAAGTGCATCCCTACATCTATAGTATGGGCAATTTGGCGGGAAAGAAACAAGAGAATTTTTAGACAAACATCATCTCCAATACCTCAATTTTTGGAAGGATTAGAGAGATCAATTGTTGAGCTTGTTAATGCTTCAGTAAGTAAATATAAGGGTAAACATGTTTTTTCTCCTTGGGATGGCTATATTATTCAGCAATGGAAGGGTTTACTTTTCCCTCATCTTCCTACTCCATTGTGTCCATCCAAGATTCCTCTTATCCATGCTCAAACTAAGTGGAGTCCTCCAAGTGAGGGTTATTTCAAACTCAATTTTGGTGGGGCCTCTAGAGGAAATCCAAGAAACTTTGGCTATGGCATAGTCATTAGAGATTTTAAAGGTCATGTGATTGCAACAAAATCATCTTCTCTCCCTTAGTGTACTAATAACAAAGCTGAGGCCTTGGTCTTGCTTTTTGATTTGGAACTTGCAAAATCACTTTCTATATCTGAGCTACATGTTGAAGGGGATTCATCAATTATTATTAATGCATGTATTAAACATCATGTATGTAATTGGTCCATACAATATATATTACATCAAGTATGGTCTCTTCTTGATTCACTCTTTGAATGTTACATCATGCATACTTATAGAGAAGACAATCTTTTAGCTGATTGTCTAGCTAATTTGGGTATTGACAGGGTTTATATTAACTCTTTACTTTCCCGATGTAACCTCCTTGATCTTCCCAACTTGGTTAATATTATGACAAAAGAATATGTTTAATATAAGGCTGAGTCCTCCTCATTTTTTATTTGATAGTAAACCATGACTTCTCTATGATTTCACATTTATTTTTCTTTTATGGATCTCACTTGTTCTTTTGAGATATTATATGCAGGTCGAGGACTTGGATTACACTTGCATCAGATGGCTATCTAATATCACGGTCTTTGTTGAAGTTTTGGATGTAGCTTAGGGATGGTAATCTCTATGACATTTTTTGTTGGGCTCTAGGTCTTGTCTCTGGGCACCAATCAATGTACTATATTCATATGAGTTTTGGGCTCTTTATAATTACTATATTCTCGATCTAAGAATCTCTAGGACAAGATTATCTAAGAATCTCTAGGACAAGATTCATTAGTGTTGTTAGATACTCTCTCTTGATGCAATATTTCTTCTTCTGCATTCCTTTTTAGTATCAAGCAATGACCAGAGTTTTTCTTTTCTAGTTCTTTTCTCCAGGAACTCTTTTGAACCAATTATTATTAATATAAATATAATGTTTCGCCCAAAAAAAAAAAGAATGACATAATACATTGAAATTTTTAGAGCAGTAATAAAGTAATAAACATATCCTTAGTTTCATTCTTATTCTCATCCATGAGAACTCCCTCTATCAGTGTGAACACTTTCTGCCTTCAGTTTCTCCCTCTGTCAAAAAACTTCCGTTTGCTACAACTTCTTCTGATAGCAAAATATGCCTTTGGTATCAAACCAAGTTCATTCTCCCTTTGTTCAGCTCTTTACAAAATTTTATGATAGCAAACTTCACAAAATTTTAATGAGATATGATAGTAAACTTATCCCTCTTTGACATCTCATGCCAAAGACAATGTTCAGTGAATATCAATGTACCTCAAGTATTGATTCATTTGTAATATGCCCTAGTCAACACTGCATATACGCAAAGTTCCTTTGGTAACCAAGTGAGCTTGGTTAACACTGGTTCCATCCAACATTTCCTTCATTAACCGAGTGAGCTTAGTTAACACTCATATTCCACAAACTTTCCTTTGGCACTTGAGTGAACTTGGTAGAAATTATCTTTTGAACTAGGTAAACTCTGGAATGCTCGGTAGACATAGAAAACTATCTTCAATGCTCGAGTGAGCTCAACATACACTTACTAGTAATGATATGACATTTTGTGTAACATCAAAGACAATACACAATTAATCAATACTTCCAACAAAATCACCACCTAGAATAAAGGGAATATCTTCAAGCTTACTAAATTGTTTAGTTATGGATTCCCAAAGAATAAGTTTATCTTGGGGGGCTGACAGACCATAGACATTAAATACAAGAAAATCAATATCAAACCATGAGAATTTAATGAGCTTCCAATTAGATTTTGCAACCAATATTTGTCCTTTAATACACTTACACTTCCAAAGAGCAATAAAGCCTCCAGAGGCACCAAAAGATGAGACACAAGCTAAATCCAAAGAAGGCCATTTCCCAAAAAACTTATCAGATGATCCTTGAAAAAGCTTAGACTCTTGAATAAGAGTGATATATTCTTGAGAATAAATAATGAACTTTTTGATTCTACTTCTCTTGTCAAGGGCATTCAAACCCCTAACATTCTAGGACATAATCTTTATTGGGGAGCAAGAGAACAAGCTACTCTCTTGGTTCTAATAATGGGTGAAAAGGAAGCCAATAATGTCGATTGAATACCGTCTTCAATTTCTTCTTTAACTTGATCATTTAAAATTATACATTATTAGTTGTTAATGATAGATGCCTTGCTGGTTTTTTTGATTCCCCATTGATTCAATTCATATGCTTTAATTTTGGTCAACACTTTACAGCCAGTACTCTGTTTAATATTGTTTGCATGGCATCCAAATACACCACATATGGCAATATTGTGGTAAAATATGGAGTTGAAAAGATTTATTTATTAAACAAGATACGATGTTATTGATATTTGCAGATGTTTGGGAGGGGATGTGCCAACAAAAGAATGATTTTTAAATTCTAAAATTGTATTGGTATAATATTTTGTGTAGCGGCTTGGTGATGTTTTTATATTGACAACTCTTTATTATTGATCTTAGTAGTATATAGCTCTAGGAGAATTTTAGTCTGGTTATTTTCTAAACTCTTGTTAAAAATATTATATTTTTAAGTTTTTATTTTAAATGTAGTCTTACTCATTAAATATATAAGTTTGTATGGTTACTTAAATTCTTTTTAATTATACAACTGAATTAAAATAATTATACATAATATAAATTTAATCTACAAATGTATTGAATCTATATGATATATTTATAAATTTGAAAAGAATTATACATTGATTTCTTATTAGTATATAGATTATTTGATTTAAAATGAAACATTATACTATATTCTCAGAATTATTTAAATTGAATTCAAATTAGTTTAAATTTTTTATAAATTCTTAATTTTAATCCTATAGTAAAAGCTAAGAGTTCCTGTATTTACTCAAAAAGTTAAATATTAAAATTACATATTTATTATATAGTTCTATTTTATTATATTCTTTTATGGAATATAAATATTGAGTTTTTAAAATTTACGATGATATTTATATATTTATTAGTGAATTTTATTTAGATCTACTAGTCATAGTTCTTATGAGGTGATAAAATACTTAAAGACTCTCTCTCTACTAAAACTCAACTTAGCTTAGTTGTCATGTAGAAGCTATCTCAAGCTTGTGACTACCATATTATTTTTTCATGTTTTATACTATTTGAAGCAAATTCTCCTTGCTAACACAAAAGTGAATTGGAATTATAGTCTTTGATCTCTTCCAAAACCCACCAAACTACATGCAAGAACTTTGGTGCTTGTGCCCCTTGTTATATATGTATATCTTGTTTGAGTAACCTTGTTTCTTTTAAAGTCATTTGTATAGTTTTTCCCATGAAGTGAATTATAATATTTGTAGAACTTACCAACCCCTTTGTGTATATTATGAATGTATCCAATATTTTTCCTAGATCATCATCATCCATAATTAATTGGATGCATGAACCAAATATGACAAGTTTCCCAGATAGGAAACAAGGAGATCCTCACCAAACCTACCTCAAATTTCATGAATGAAACACTTCTCATGCATTGATCATGTTCTCTAATCAATTTGGGGTTGATCCTTTTTTCAAATTGCAGTTCCAAAATAAATCCATGGTTTAAATGAATGTACGCACAATTTTTAACTTTTCTATGTCAAAAATATATGCATAGTATAGTTTGTAGTCGTGATTGCACAGTTTATGTATATGCATAGAAATATTGCATGTATATGCAAGAATTAAGGAAAAATGCATAGTTTTGATGTTTGGGAAACAAAAAGGTATAAATGCATAGGAATAAAGGAAAAATGTACAACTTTATTGTCCATTGCATAGTTAACTCTATCAATAAGATTATTTTGGTGTTCCTAGACTGATTTCAACCTCAAGATAAAACATAGAATATTGTAACATTTAGGACAAGTGACTTAACTATACTTTAAGTTACATTTTATTTTATACCTTTCAAGATGTTTGAGAGTGGTTTCAACCTCGTAGGAGTTAAAATAAAGATTCCAAATTTTGAAGGTTTAAAGAAATTTCAGCCTTAGCTAAATTTTAAGAACAAGCATTGTTTCTTCAACATAACCTTGCCATGATGTTTTTTGACTTTGACTTAGTACCAGAGGCATTTGTGATATTATTTTTGGTTTAGATTATGTTGATATGTGAGTGGTTCATTTTTAATATCTTCTTATGTGTGTTAAGTAAACCTATTGATGGGATTAGAGTTTGGGATCGTCTTATGGACTAGGGTCACAAGAGAGACCCTAAACCTGATTGAAGGATGCCTTGATTTTTTTAATGTTTTTTTCAATCATCCTTGATGTTTTTTTGAGTAGGATAACTAGATACACTTGGTGAGTAGATCAGCTTAGGTACTAGGACCCATTTAGTGGTCCCTAGGAAGGATCCTACAGGTGAGTTCTTTAAATAAGAAAAAAACATAAATAGAAATTAATTGGGAAGGGGGGTCATATGTAGTCACTTGGGGAAGGCTCGAAAGTTGGCACCATGGTCCATGACTACTTGGAAGGACACCAATAAGAAGTCATATGCAATGACACTCACCTAGAGGATATCCTAGAGTCCTCACTTTTGATTGTTTAATGCCTCTAGTATTCCTTTCCTTTCTTTTTGAGTTCTTATGTTTTTGTGTTGTGTTTAGGAAGGATATCTCCTTAGCCTAAAGTATGCCTTATCCTTTGTATGGATCTTTCTTTTATATCATAGCTCAGGGGAGTGGACCTTTGTGGTTCCATATGGTTGGGTGGAAAATGCCTCAAGGTTTTTCTTATGGCCCAATGGAAGAACCATGTATATGCTTCATTATAGATTTCAATTGAAGAATTCTTATGTTTTATTATGTACTCTTAGTTATTGTATTTATTTAATTACTCTTGAATGAAGGATCTTGTTGTAAAAGAGAAAGACATATAAAAGGGATTGGTAGTCTTAGGAACATTCAAAAAGAGGATTGATGATGCAATGTGTGTAGGGAAAACTCATGATGTAATCTTCCATCCCATCTTTATGTAAATTATGTCATTATCAAATATAATAAGAATATAAATGAAAAGGTTTGTTTACATTTAAAATGGTTAGCATTTGGCATAATGAATATATATGGAATGATAGGTTAAAATCATTTTGATTAGAAGTTTCAATCTCTTACCCTATCTCATGATAAAATTGATGAGAATCATAAGGTTACAAAAAATTGATGAGAATGTTTTACTTCTATTTGAAATGGAAGTAAATATAATTAAATAGATCAATGTAAAGAATGTAGCCAAGTAAAGGAATTAGTATACATTATTGGTTAGAGTAAACTATGTGTTTAATAAACTTAAAGTTTCATGATTTCATTTATGTATTGAAGAAAGTAGTTAATTACTAAATGGTTAGCATTAGGGAACCTAAAGTGCCTTAGTTGACTTTAGCTTTAAAGAAAACTTAAGCTAAAATTAGAAAACAATTCTTTAAAAAAATAGCAACCTTATTTGACAACTTTAGGCCTTATTTGTCTGGGTTCCCTGGTGAGGAATTATAAATAAAATATGAAAGAGAAAATCTAAAGAAAGGTCAAAATCTTGGAATGTATTTTCTATCTTCTTTCATATGCTTAGTCTTCTATGAAATCTAGCAAGGTCATTGTGAATACACAAATTTATTAGAACATTTTTTATTGATTTCGAGCTAATATAGGTAAGCCTTTAGTTGAGCCTTTTGACTTATATGATTATCCATAATTTTCTTTCATTGGCAGAGTTGAACAACACATGACTATAAAATAAGAAAAATATACTAGTTACTCTAGATTGGTGGTGAAATTACTACGTTTTCACATGGCGGTCCCATACAAGAAGTGTTAAAACAATGCCAAATTTAACATTCATAAATTTATAAAAGTGGCTCATTCTCTTAATGACATCATTACACCATTGGATCCAACCAATCCCATGGATATTTGGAAGTTAAGGACCCCAAACGTGAAGAATGAGGGCCTATGTGAGATAATTAATCATAAATATTGTGTTTAAACAAGTTTTAACCTTTAGTGGATTAAGATCCACCATGTTCCAATCTATATCAGACAATATCAAAAAGTAATTAGAGAGGACAACATTTTAAAATAGTCCCATCAATAATTGAAAACAAATTTATCAAAGGAAAAATAAGGCTTACTAAGAAATCTGACCTTGCTAAAGAATTTAAGATTTTTTTAATATCTTACCACAAATTAGTCCACATATACTATGGAAAATAAATGTTAAGATAGTAGATGACCAATTTTAGGATTAAAAGTACATGATTTATTTCACATATAATACTAAGCTTCATTCTTGCTACCAATCCAACACATAGGAAAAAAACTATATATATCACATGTTTGCTCAAACATATTGGTGATCCTCACCCATAATACAAGCTGCAGTGGCTAGAATCCATGATGTAATTCCAAAAGGAGATCTTTTAAAACATCATTAGATTAATTTCTTTTAAAGGGAACCTATAACATGTACAAATAGTATGGTAGCATCCTTGAGCCACCATATTTGACTACCATATTAGTAAAACAAAAGTAGCTTGTTTGTCATGTCTAGGTTCATAATTCCTAAGAAAAAGTTTGACATTTGGGCTATGTGAAATGGAAAACTACATGAGGCATGAAACTCACACATAGAACCCCATATAAACAAGATACATTAGAGTTATAAAAAAATTATTGTATGTACTAAATACTATATTTCCTTCTAGGATTAGTTATACCCCTCACATTTTGTTGAATAATATTTCTATAAGATGAAAAATAGGAAAAATACTTTTGCTATCAAATTCATTAAGAGATGCTTTAGAATTCTTTTGAAAATCTGCTTTTGTAAGTGTTACAATTTAAAACTAGGAAATAAAACCTAAGTGGTGCATTATTCTTCTCTATCATTCAATGTCACTTATTTGTCTCAAAAGTTGAACTATAGGATCCACAAGAATCAAATGATAGAGGCCAAGTATGATTCAATTATGATAAATTTGCTCTTGTCATACTTAGTGTTTGAATGAAATTTGATGCCCATTGGTTGCTTGCAACAACTCTTCTTTGGGTTAAGAACTATCAAATTTAGGTTGTCTTGTTGGGCATTAAAAGACAATAATGGACCAACTCCATCAAAACTAGGAACACTCACAATTTTTTATTGCTCACTATAGTCCAACCATGCACATATTTTAAGTATCTCTTGAAGATTTCTTGGGTGCACTTTAGGGACATTGAATACTCGTACTTCTTGATTCAAACATTAGTATTGAGACTTCGCATTTACTAGATTGAGATATAGTATCCATTCTTTAAAGCTCTTGGTGTATGTTTAAACTTTAAGCCAAGTCAATTTCGCACAATGTTTATTTTTTGTGGGAGAGTTTGAAAGAAATATTTTGTCTCGACATGAAACACTGATATAAAGATGTTGTGATTCAATCTAGAAGAATGACCAAAGTGAAAAATGAAGGTGATGAAATTTGACCTAGACATGTACTTGAAGAGAGAAATCTGAGATGACTACAAAAATTTGAGTTCATAAGGGAGAAACTTGACATTAGTGAAATGAATGAAAAAAGCCTTTAGTAAGATTCTTATTGGTCTATATGTAGACCCCATAAAAGACCAAGCAGAGTTGGTATAGTTTCTTTGCACATTTTTAGAGGAAATTCTATATATTTTAAAAATGATTATAAGGATAATTAATTTTCAACCCATTTTCCAGTATTCTAAAAATTGTGATCATGCAAAATAATATAAGGCTTAGGGTGCAGTCCCATGAGGGGGGCTGCGAGATCTATTTTTGTGGAGTGGGCGGTCCTATGAAATAAAAAAAATATTTTTTCTATGGTATTAATTAGAATCTTCTCCTTAAAAGTAGCAACCTCTACTTATTAGGGTGCAAATTTAAGGTGGTGGAAAAGATAGGGGGCTAGAAATTGCCCCACTGGCTTAGGCTTTTCTTGTGCCACTTGTCCATCATATACCAATTTCTAATTTTTATCAGTAAATTTTTAAAACATATTTATTTATTTAGTAAGTGAATTGAATAAGGTAAAATAATAAAAAAATAATTAAACCGCCCGCTTCCATAAATTTTGGGGCTTAAATTTTTTAAGAATAACTCTACTACAAAATTCATGGGACCTCCCACTTTAAAATAATATTCCTATAAAATCTCTAGAGTACCCATTGAATTTCTTTAGGAAGGCCCCGTCCATGGGACTGCACCCTTACAGAGCTAATAAACCACCTTCAAATGTGAACTTGCAAGGACATTTCAAAACTACTTTTCTAAGTATTGAAGTTAGTAACCTCAATGTAAAACATAGGGCCAATTTTGTTGGCAGCCATTTAAATGTAGGGAATGATCTAAATGCAAAGTAAACTTATAATAAAAACATTAATAAATATAAAAAAATCTTATGTTTCAAGCAATAATCTGAAATGACAAGAAATATTTTTTCCTAACATTTCTCATCTTGATGATAGATCAAAAGTAAGATTCAAAATGTTGATAAAAAAAATGTCATACAAGCTAAACCCCAAAACAAGATTAACCATAACTATAAATTATAGATCCCTAATATCATTAATATATAGATATACACTTCCATATTCATCGAATCAAAACAACATCACTAAGCAAGAATGATAAGAATAATGGAATGACACAAATATGTCCACCAAACCAAACCAAAAGCCAACACAAACTTCTCATAGCTCAAGAAGATAAAAATAAAAAATGATCAAATTAATATGAGAAGAGAACAACCCTCTAAATGTTTGTGGTTTAGATATGTTTTATTTTAACAAGTTACCAAATGAACATGAGAAACTGTGTCGACATAAGCATCATAATATGGACAAATAAGTAGCCTGGTTTTAACAACAAACAAAGAACAACTCAGCATAGATCTAATAAATGTACATCAATGAGCTCACAATGTGCTCATTACAAATTCCACAAGATCGATAGTTTGCATATATCAATACAAAAATGATTGATGTAGTCTTCAAGGGTTTTCAAGCTTGAAGACTGTTGGATTGAATGGATTTTGACAGGTGCTCATGTGTATGCTGTGCTGTGATGACTGTCTTGATAAGAAGAATGCTCATTCATCTCCAACAACTCTTTGTTGTGGTTGATCAGATGGGCGTCATCATTCACTTTGCACTACCACAATCTACCTCTTCTACTTCTTAACAAACTGGGTTTTTTAAAGGTCCATCATTATTTATGTGCCATGTTGTTTCTTCCTTAATTAGTTAGATGTTCATGAAGATAAACTATAAATTTTATTTGTGATAAATTATTTATCTCCATTGTTATGATAGTCTCTGATCCTCCCATTAATATTTGTGTAAAATCTGTTAGATCAATCTTTGGTTGGTTTGGAACATTTGAATTTGATCGTGTGAATATTTTTCTATTAATATTTCAAATCTGAATTCAAAAAACTCATGAACAAAAAACTTTTCATTATGTATCAGACAAGTAATGTCTCTTTTAAGTTCTTTCATTGCATCTATCTTGATTTATGTATAGCTATTGCAGTAGTATTATTTTAACACTCCCGAAGGACTGAATTTTCTTTTTCAAATTATTACGGTCAACTGATCTATAATGATATGAGAAACTATGATGATATATTTTTTTATCATACCTCAGATTTATTGACCTGCATGAACCAAAGTGTTCTGGCTTACTCATATTCACTGTAGTTCTGAAAATCTTTCTAAATCTATTCAAGTGTGCTTTAAAGTGTTTTGAATTTGGGGCATTAGAAGTTCCATATTGAGAAATATTTTGTAGGATGTCTAGTTTTGGGCTCATCTGCTATTCTATCATCCTTACATCTCACGCACAAGGCATAATCCTCCTGGTTCTAAATCCTCCAAATAGTAGTTTTTTCGTTTCTCATATGATATACTTGCTTTTTTCTATTCCAATTTAGCTTGTATGAAATAATGTCATTATCTATAGGTTTTTAATGTTATGGTGAACAATTATATCTATGTTTTTTCTTTTCTATTTTGGATCTATCTTGTTTAGAGTGTTTAAAATGGGTTAAGTAGTTTATAAGGTCTATTTTTTTCATGAACTTGGTTCATGTCATTGTCACATTTGATTATCTTATTATTGATCTTAAAAGATTTTATCATGATCTTTATAATTATATTCGTTTTGGTTCAATGTTGTAATAACGAATTTAAATCAGATTACTGAACTATATTTATTAATATGAAAATTAAAATTTTCAAATTCAAAATAGTTTCTAAAGATTTATCACAATCTCTAGAACTATCATTCCACTCACTCTAGATTTACTAGGCTGCTAGCCTACACTTATGGGTAAGTACCTTGAACTTTGAAAATTTAGAACTCGGTTTGAAATATTTTTGAATGCACAAATAATGAACATTGTGAGTTATTGTTTAATTAACAAGTAGTGAGATGTAGACAATATGAAGTTCAATTTTTTTCACTTTTGATTTCCTATTTATAAATATATTTTCTCCTTTTAACATATAAACTTATTGGATGATCAGTTTATTGATAACCCTAGTGCTCCTCTTGTTTCTTCAAAGATCAGAGTTTCTTCATTGAAAGCTCCCAATGTTTCTTTGTAGTGGGATCATTTGCATCTTCCAGATTCAATTCACTAGGATCAGTTTCTATCAATCATATATTTTTTGTTTGTAGAATTCCTCATTTTGTTCTAGATGATGGTATTGGTTTTATACATCTTTTCTTTGATGAAGGTGATCCTTCTTCAATTGTAGTGAGAGAATCTTCTAACCCTCTTTTTCCTTCTCTACGTGGTCATTCTTCCCAAATTGATACAAGTTTGGATACATTTGCACAACATTTTGAGGAGATCCATTTGCCTTCTGAGGAGATACATGAGCCTTTTGATATTGCTTTGTATCAATTTCTAATAGCTTCTCAATTGTCACATTCAACAATGTTTGATTTGATTATGACAAGTTTCAAGATCAACACAGAAGCTATGGATCATGTGTCAGAGACATCATACATATAAAATTTTCTTCCTACATATTCCTTTCAAGATTGGGGAGACTTCATTCACACATCTTTGGTTTTGTTTCTTCCTAAAGGGAAGAACATTATTCGAAGAACATGGACCACCTTTTGTCTCAATTTCAAGCATTGACCATTGACTACACATTGCAGATGGATTTGTCTTCTCTTCCATTTCACTTTCTTGGAGATTAATTATCCAATTCTCTTTTCTCCTTAGATTTCTCTTTTTCTTAGATTTGTGTTTTCTCCTTAGTTAGAGTTAAGTCGGGGGGGGAGGGGGTGGGCACTTGATGATTAATTCGAACTCTCGCATGTTGAATTCAACCATTTGTTTATCACTACTTACAGTTTAGTTTTTTTGGTACTTTCTATCCAAACTAAGGTTGATAACTCAGCTCATTTTTTTATGCATGAGTGGCAGTATGCAAATTGTTGATTCATATGGTGTTAGTGTTAATCAATTCAATTGTAACTTTTAATCAAGTTCCTATGGTGATTATAAATAACCTTAAGTTATCATTCATGCATAACTGAGGTTCTGCCCATTCTTTCACTATAATCTACTTTGTGAAATGTTTGTTATCTTTGTAAATATATGAAATGAATACTTTCATTTCAATTTCTTAGGTTTACTATAATTCATGCTTCTCTCATTTATGAAATCTCAAATTTTTAGATTAAGCTAGAAATCTTATATGTTATTAACACTTAGAAAGTTGGAAGAAGAAGTTTTTTTTTTTAAGGTACTACAACAAATCAAAGCTTGAAAGAATGGAGTTAAAACATTTTCTCTTCCTATCTCATACAGTTATTTCTGATGTAAGCTACCAATTCTACTTAGGCCACAAGAAGAGGCTTGCACAAAATATCCATGGCATTAGAGATAAGATCTAACTCTACATTAGAGAAAGTTCAAGGTCATTCTCTCTTTGCATGGATCTTACTTTCATTTTCTCTTTAGTGACACCTATTTCAATGAACACATCATGCCTTTTTGTGTGAATTCTTCTTTGCTTCCATAGCTGATCAGATATCTAGATGATTGACATATATATTTTTAATCAACAATCTATTCTTGGATGCTTGAGTAGTGGCATTAGGGTCACTCATACAGAAGCATGTGTTAGTTGCATCCTTAAATGATAGACATTTTGCCTCTGTATCATCTTAAAATAGAAGCACTTCCATCTTGGTAGGTTTAGCACCCTCTTTTAGTACATTTATCATGATATATTTGAATTTAGGACACATTCTGCACTTGATTCTTTTGTTCTAGATGAAATTAGGGTTAGGATCTTGAAGATTCTCCTTAATTTCCCTCTTCTATGGCTCTATTTTCTAGGTAGGAATTAGGAATAGGTCCTCCTAGCCTTCATTATATGAATTATAGGATTTTGTGCCTATTCCTAGCATTTAGTCCTATTCTTATATAATTTCTAGGTTTTTAAGCATCCTTAGGACCTTTTGTTTTTGCTCTGGTTGGGATTTGACCCCTAGGTCAACCCTGAGGTAGGGCAAGGTTGACCAAGTCAAATCTAACCTAGGGAAAGGTTGACCAGGTTGACCCCAACTTAGGGCAGGATCAAGGTCGTGCCTAACCTAGGTCAGGGTCATGGTCATCCTTGACCTTCTTTGAGATTTGATCCTGCTTTTCAAATTTTGGTCCTAGAAGGCCCTAAAATCAATGTTGAGCTTTCAGATTCGAATGTAGAAGGGTTTTAATTCAAGATTCATTTATTGATTTTCCCTTCTTAGTTGGTTATTGTGATTGGAGGGTAAAAGCACAAACCTGTGTCACCTTTTATAAAAAAAGTGATATCAGAATGTGACAGTTCAACATTAATGACAAAAAAAATGGTATTTGCGTTTAAAATATGAAGATGATGTAAACTGATGAAATGTGTAGAATTGTATGAATTTTATGCCTATAATTTTTATTATTTTTTCCACTAAGAATTTATTCATTTTATTTTATTTTGAAGTCCCTTTTTTAACTGTAAAAAATATAGAATGTAGTTCCCATCAAACAAGTATGTGCAAATCATATTTTTTTGTTATGATTTGAAAATATTTTATAGATGACATGTATAGCTAGTGCACAAAAAAAGAAATAATTATTTTTGATGTATATTTTCTTTGTTATAAGTACTCAAGTTCGACCTTGTCAGAATCCAATAGTTTTTTCCTCCCGTCAAAACTTCCCTATCAAATCTATACCTTCTTGAAAAAAAAATTACATATTCATGAAGAGGATTCTCTCCTCTAGTGATAAATATTTTTATTTTATTTTTTTGATATGATTTACTATTTTTTTTCATTTTTTGAGAGAGCATCTTCTGAAATGTTGAAATATCGACTTATAATATTTTTAGATTATAGCATATTATAACTAATCAAAACACTAAAAAATTTATATAATGATGATATTGAATTTGAAATCTATAAAAGGGTATTTTTAGTTTTTTTTTTTAAATTGAGTTTTGATAGAGAAATGAGATTTGACCAAAACAGGTTTTTGTATCACAAACGGTGACACAGATCTATGCTTTTACCCTGGACCATAATTCGAGGTAAAATTTGAATTATGGGTCCTCACATTACTTTAGGAGTCTCACCTTGAAACCTGTATATAAAGACTCTCATTTGCATCTATTTACAACTAGAGAGAGACAAATAGAACTAGACAATGAGAATCAAGAGACAACAAGATGATGCTATGAAGATGCAATATTTCAAGAGAATGATATAGAAGATCAAGCTATTGTGGACATCAAGCATTTTTACACACTATTGTGAACATCTATTTGGAGCAAGAGAGATTCAATCTTCCTTGATCCGCCATTATTAATATTCAAGCATTCAAAGATACAATCATGGGGTAGCAATTATGAATTATGAGTTTGGTAGGAGTACTTTAGGCTTAGGGGCTTGGTATACATTTTCTTATCTTATTCAAGTCTATGCATTGCTTTCTCATACATATTCATGCCAGGGTTTCAATCTAGTCGATTAGATCTTGGCATTGCACATTCAATACACACACACATTCTATTATATCCAGCTATTCATAGAGGTGGGAATCACCAAAATAGGGGTTTGACCAAGGCAAAACACTATATAGCCATCCCAAAATCCCATTTTCAGATATATGCAGGTATTGTTGCAAATATTAGAGTATAGATTTGGATACCCTTTTTAGAAAACTTCTAAAATCTGTGAACATAATTTTCATATGCAGATCAAGGTCGACTTTTTGGACAATAATTGTGCCTTAGGGTAAGATTGTGTCCTGCCATCTGGGTCAAGGTCAACCTACCTTCAAAAGGATAAAAGTTTTCTAGGTCTTCTCCTTCTTGATATTTGTAGTCTGAAATGAGTTGCAAATTTTCCAGAAACTGTGCACAGGCGTCAGAAAAAAAGAGATTGAAAAATAATATACTAATATGTTAAGATCTTTGAGCCTCTTCAACCAAGTAAAGAGATTGAAAAATAATCTGAGATTCAACAATTGGAAACTTCATTTTCTTCTTTGACTGAGGATGATTGGGGGACGTTGGATTTTAATCCTACTTTTATTGGAGAATATAAGGTCTCTAATTTGGAATTCATGAAGAAACAAAGTGAATTTGAGAAACAAGTTTTTATTCCTTCTCTACTTTTTGAGGAACTAAAAAGTAATTTTGTTACTATTTCGATTAATAAAATGATTAAAATGGTAAAAACTAATTATTCTGACATTGTGACATATGCCACTCCTTGGACTCCATCTGAAATGGTTCATTGGTATGGTTTTGGTTATCATTTTCTTAAGAAATCAAGATTTAATGGGAAAGGATGTGGTAAATATGAACAAGGTATACTAGTACCTTTGGATAATGAAATTTATGATCATACGTATGGTTTAGGATTTAATCCATATAAACAACCATCGACTTTTCCTCTTAACATTAATCATATATGTGGTGGTCACTTGAAATTGGTTAACCCACTTCTCATTGACATGAATCAAGTGCCCACTTGGGATATTTTTCCTAAGGATGAAATTTAAATGGAATTTTTAGGGGTTTATGAAGATTTACCTAAGTTCCATCATAAATGAAGGAAGCCTTATTGTTTAAATACAAATGCTTATTTTGGAGAGCATGATAATTAGGATATTGTTCCTTTATCGATGGATCCTCTGATACAAAGTGATTTGTTAATAACTGAGACTGTTGATATTCAAATGGATGAGAATAATCTTGAGAAGATAATTAAATTTGGGAAATGTTTGAATCGTGATGAACATGATCAATTGAGTTCCCTTTTACTTGACCTCAAGGATATTTTTGCTTGGACATATTCAGATATGTCAGGTATTGAATCTAATATTGTTACTCATAATATTGTTTTAAAACCAAATATGAAACCTATGAAGCAAAAAATTCGAAAGATGAATCCACAGATTACTTTATTAGTCAAAACTGAAATTGAAAAATTGTTGGATTCTGGATTTATCCATTCTATTGATTTCTCAAATTGGATTTCAAACATTGTACCTATTTCAAAAGGAGAAAATAAGATAAGGGTGTGTATTGATTTTAGAGATTTAAAACAAGTATCCTTAAAGGATGATTTCCCATTACCTAATATTGATATGATTATGGATTCAACGATGGGTCATGCTTTGTTATCTTTTATGGATGGTTTTTTTGGATATAATCAAATCTTTATTCCTCCTAAAGATCAATTTAAAACTACATTTATAACACCTTGGGGAACATTTTGTTGGGTCATGATGCCTTTCGAATTAAAGAATGTAGGAGCAACTCATCAACATACTATAACTTTGATTTTTCATGATTACATCCATAAGATCCTTGAAGATTAAGTGGATGATATCTTAGCAAAGTCTATACAAAGAGAAGATCATGTTACTATTTTATAACAAATATTTGAAAGGATTAGAAGTTACAACATGAGATTGAATCCTAAGTGCATTTTTGGAGTAGACTCACGTAAATTATTAAGATTTATAATCTCTAAGCAAGGCATAGAAGTTGATACTGAAAATATTGATGCTATTATTAATATGCCTCCTAAAAATATTTCTCAACTACATAGTTTACAAGGAAAGATACAAGCTATTTGTTGCTTTGTTTCTAAGTTAGCTGATCGAACAATTTCTTTTACTTCCTTGCCTAGAAAGGATACCACTTTCTTTTGGAACGATAAATGTAAGAAAACTTTTGAGAAATTTAAGGAGTATCTTGCAACCAACTAAATTTGATGAGTCGTTTCATTTGTATACTTCCGTGACTTCAAAGGTCATGAGTGCCTTGTTAGCTCAAAATGATGATACTGATAATGAAAGACCTATGTATTACATTAGTTGGACTTTACTTGATTATGAAACAAGATACACGTATTTGGAAAGACAATGTCTAGCTATAGTTTATGCATGTCAAAATCTCAAGCATTATCTTATAAATGTTGAAGTCAATGTGATTGTCAAGTTTGATCCTTTGAAACATTTTTTCTCACAAATTGATCTCTCTGGCCGTTTGGCAAAGTGGGTGATGTTACTTACAGAATTTGATCTTAAGTTCATTTCGTAAAAGTCTATTAAGGGACAAGATTTAACAGATTATTTAGTTGAAGCTCCTTGTCCTCATTCAGATACATGTTCTACTTCTATGGAATTTCCTAATGATAATATTCTAGCTATTCAACAAGATGATATTTGGGAATTGTATTTTGATGGATCTAAATGTAAGATAGATTTTGGTGTTGGTATTATCTTAATTCCTTCTATGAAAAATCCAATCCCTTTATCATACAAATTGACTTTTCCTTATACTAATAACATTGTGGAGTATGAAGCTCTTATAGTTGGTTTATGAGCAACTTCATTCCTTAACATCAAACACTTGCAAATATGGAGATCCACAATTGATTATTGAACAAATTAAAGGAGATTATCAAACTAAGAATGATAAAATGACACAAGAGATTTGGCTCTGATGTGGTTTCACAATTCTCTTCTTATACGATTCAAATATTACCCAGAAAAGATAATCGACATGGAGATACTATGGCAAGCACAACTTCTTTGGTGTATCTTGAAAATAATGCTGAAAACTTTCAATTGACTATACAAACTCCTAAAAACCCTGCAATTTCTAAAAAGATTACCTCTGATTGTTTCAATTTGCATTTGGATGAATGGTATTCCCAAATTTTTCATTTTTTAAAAGATGGTACATTTCCTGAATCAACAACACAAAACACGTGTAATCGTATTAGGAAGCTTGCAACACATTACATCATTTTAGGAGATATTCTTTACAAACACTCTTAAGAAGAATTGTTATTAAGATGTCTCAATAGAACTAAAATTTTGGTAGCTTTGGGAGAATCTCATTCTTGTTCTTGTGGAGGGCATTTTGGTGGAAAATATCTAGTTAATAAATTACTTAGAATGGGATATTGTTGGCAAATGATGGAGCAAGATTCTTTTATGTTTGTTAAGAAATGTCCTCAATGTCAACAACATAGTAATTTGATTCATGCTCCTGTTCGTGAGCTTTGTAATCAAGTTTCTCCATGGCCTTTTAGTATTTGGGGCTTTGACCTTATTGGCAAAATTTCACTAGCTTCTTCTCAAGGGCATACTTACATTCTAACTACTATAGATTATTTTGTGAAGCGGGTTGAAGTTGTTCCTCTTTGTTCAATAACTACGAATGTTATTTGTGATTTCATCCTTAATAATATAATAACAAGATTTGGTATACCTTTAGTGATAGTTTTGGATAATGCTACTTCTTTTAAAAACAAAGAAGTTGCAAAATTCTTGGAGAAATATCGAATTCAACATTAATTTTCAACTCCTTATTATCCTCAATCTAATGGTCAAGTTGAAGCATCAAATAAAATCATTGAGAAGATTATGAGAAAAATAGTTAACAAACATACGAAAGATTGACATACTCAATTGACATATTCTTTATCAGCTTATAGGATGAGTGTTTGTACTACCACAAGTACTTCTCCTTACAATCTCGTTTATGATACTGACACTATTATGCCTTTGGAATTAGAAGTACCTTCTTTACATGTTTCATTTCATGGGATAATTGACAAAGATACTTTTCGATAACAACACTTACAAGAGTTAGAAATGTTGGATGAAAAATGAATACATGCATTAGAACATATAAAAGCTTATCATAAATATCTACAGAAGCAATATAATCATATGGTAATTGAAAGAACATTTTTAGTTGGTAATTTAGTTTTATATGAGAATCAATGAAATGTGAATGATTTACCTAGTGAAAAGGAAAGTTTAGCCCTAATTGACTTGGACCTTTTGTTGTTATCCAAGATTTTGTTTCAGGTGCTTATAAACTTGCTAATATGGATGGTGTTTCTTTTAAGGAACCTATTAATATTATGCATCTTAAAAGTTATTATCCTTTATTTTATTTTATTTTTTTCTTTTCTAAATTTATATATTTCTTATAGACTTTGTTTTATGGGTTATGTAGTTTTAGCGAAATCAAATATTGAATATATTTATGCATTTTTTTCTTTTAATTAAGTTTTATATCAAACATAGAACTCATTAGTAAAGGAAGTTTTTCATTCATCAAAAAGTGATTAAAGTTTTGATACATATATGGCCAATGGCCCTATCTATCACTACGCCTATCACTGTGCTCTGATAGTTGATAGCTACTAGATCTCTCTAGCCTATAATAAGAAGAGGTAGATCTATGTGTCTATGTATGGATCTTGGATATGCTCATACCATGTGAGTGTAATACCCCAAAATTGGCTCATTGCCATTATAACAATTCTGGTCTATTTCTGATAATTTTAAAGTCCTATTCTAATAGGCAATTTTCATTCTGCTATTCACTACTTGACTTAATTGTCAGATGCAGAAAACCTAAATATGCATTCATCATGCTTATTATTTAATTCCTATAGTATTTACTCATATTAGTCACATTAAACCTATTGATTAATATTTAATTTAATTATTAAGTATTTATACTTTAATTAAATTAAATTATATCCTAATGGCTAATGTACTATGGAATTAAATTTATTTAATTTAATAAATATGCCTATCTTGATTAATTAAATGTAATTATTTAATTAAATGGGAAAGGTATTTCTAATTAATTCAACAAAATTATTTAATTAAATGGAGTACTTACTTTAATTAATTAAACAAAGTTATTTAATTAAATAGGAAGTCATTCCTAATTAATTAAACAAAGTTATTTAATTAAATGGGAAGTCATTCCTAATTAATTAAATGAAGTTATTTAATTAAATAAGAAAAGTGTCTCTAATTAATTAAAAATTATTTAATTAAATAGAAAAAGTAATTATGAGAGCATATCTCATTTTATTAAATTAAATATCTCAACAAAATCTCTCTTCAATTCAAAAAGGGAAATTTCCAGTTCACTATTGATCAAAAATGAGTTAAATCAGTTAACTCCTTTTTTTACTCAAATTAAATCTATTAACTCCTTATTTTACTCAGATTAAATCTGTTAACTTCCTTTAATTTGGGAATCTCCCTTTATGACTAAACCTCATCTTCAATCCTGACCGTTGATCTAAATTGATCTCAATTGTTGATGGATTTTAGGAAAGTCTATTTAACAGACCCTCATCTCTTCATTTTTAGAGGATGAATTGATTTGCTATCGAATTTTTGTTGAAATTCATGCTCACATTTACTTACATTTCTTGCATACATTCTCATTCTTAGTTTAATCTCATTTTAGTTTAATCATGCATATGCTTAATCTAGTTTGCTTTATTTTGTTCTTAGATTACATTGCATCTTTCATTTTAGATTAATCTGCATACTCATTCTTAGCTTAATTCCATTGTCAAATCCTTCGTTCTTAGAGGGTCTGGTTGCATGCACCTTGATTCTGAGGATATTAACAGGCAAAATCCCTTTAGATAGAAGGCAATAGGTCGCTTTGTAGGTCGATTTTCAGATGAACAATCCAATGTTCATTCCGAGATGAATCTGCATGCAATGACTGTGTTGAAGTGTGTGTGTTAGCATAGGCCGCATTTTCACATATACATTTCTAGCGCCCACCGTGGGGCCCGAAAATCAATTTTTTTGGCCTCTTTCTGTATTTTTTAAAATTATTTTTTTGTTCTCTGTCCATACTTTTTTGTACAAATTCGAGAATCTTCGTGCGAAACTGTTCATTTTCGCACGAGAATCTAGAATCTTCGCGCGAAGATTCTTTCCGCATCGCATGAGAAAGTTCTTTGGCGCGCGAAACTTCATGCGAGCCGAATATAATTTTGCGCGGGCCGAATTTAATTTCGCGCAGGCTGTAAAACTTCTTTGCGCGGACTGTCAGGAATTTCACGCGAGACTGTGCTGATAGAGACAATTTTTTGCATTGATTTTCATGTTTTCTGATTTTTCTGCTGATTGTTCGCGATTTCTAGTGTTTCTATGTTTTCTAATTTTTTTGGAACAACATAGCAGCAGTTTGTGGGACAATGGGAAAAGCATGCTAAAGTTTCCAGAAATAGGTAAAAATCTACTAAGCGCGTTGTGAGGATTACCAGGTAATTCTTTTTGAGTGATAACACTTCATTTGGAGCTAAAACGAACATC
Source organism: Cupressus sempervirens (assembly GCA_028749045.1). Lineage (NCBI taxonomy): Eukaryota > Viridiplantae > Streptophyta > Pinopsida > Cupressales > Cupressaceae > Cupressus > Cupressus sempervirens. The sequence goes on along the minus strand of CM053790.1, from coordinate 546,786,656 downwards.
TCTTGTATCAAGCTTATGTGTGTATTTTCTTTCATGTTCTCATTTTACAACACATGCATAATTTGATACTAGGTTGTGCTCTCTATTAGTTTCATTTAGCAAGCTTAGTCTTTAGTGATAGATCTAATTAGCTATCTTGGGTTATTGGACTCGCTAATCCATCGGCCCCTCATTCCACCCTATGGTTGCAAGCTCAGCACCACGTTAAATAAGGGAGGAGTCTATAGGACATAAGAGTTAAAGGCTCCACAAGGCAACCCTTTTGTGCTTTCTAAAACTCACTAATTTCTAAGTTGTGGACTCGTTTTAGCTTGTGTGAGGGGTTAAATGTTCCACATCTTTGGACTCACCTCACATTAGTTAAAGCGTTAAGTGTACCACCTTGTGCTTTTTGATTACTTTTAGATAGATTTGTTTTCAGGAATTAACATCTGTACACACATAGTAATTAAGCCCCCATGAACACTATTTGTGGATCTTGAGGGAGTGGGTTCCTAGTGAAACTCCTCTCTAAGACAGATTCCTTATGGGTGGGGAGGATACTTTGAGCATCTTGTAGATAGATGAATCTTTGACTTGTTGATTAAGGCATCCTTTCTCTGGAGAGGTTGATAGATCACGGGGAGATGATATCATAGATCTTTAAGAGATAATCTTAGTTTAGCATGTCAGATTAATCTGTCTATTTTGATTGGGCTAAAGGTGAAAAGGTGTCAAAACCTTGAATTTGGAAGCTAAGTCCCCTTGTGGTACAATATTGTGAGTCGGTCAACTTTAGAGAGGGTTAACCGTAGCATACAATCCCTCTACAGAGAAAACTGCGTTGATGGAACCTCGAGCGGTAATAGCCATTTTTGCATTGGTAGTGACAACCGCTATATAAATGTCCTTGTGGAAGAAATCTCCACGGGTGTGGTTCATTGTGGGTTGTTAGATCTCCCTAGCAGCTCTTGAAGATTAAGTTCTCAGACTGTGTCAAAACCTCAGTGTGCCGGGATTGGAGGTCACCCCTGTGAGTCATAAAAGTTGTAGAGTCAAACCATTACTAAATACCTTAGAGAAGCCAACTTTTATTTTCTAGGAATGTGTGCAATGATTGCAAAACTCTTTGAAAACGTACACAAATAGCTCTCTTAGGGATTAGCACAAACTAAGTCACTTGATTGTTCATGCGCAAGGTTGCTTTTGCCCTTGCTCATTGTTTTCAGACGTGCTTAAAATCACTTGCTTGTTGTTCCATGTGCCTGTTTATCTGCCTGGTTATTGGAATGATCAACAATTTTGTCAAAATCAGTTGCTGATGTAAAATTGTTCTGTCCTTTCACGCGAAATCATTTGGCTCTTGCGTGAAGCCATTTTTTCCTCTTGCAAAATTAAATTTTTGTTGCGCATCTTCGCACGATCCAGAAAACCTTCTCGCGCGAAATTAAAAACTGTTACTGATCTTCGCGCGAGACAGAAACATCTTCACGCGGCCCATAAAAATTCTTCACGTCGATCGTAAAAGTTTTTCACACAAGACTTTGTATCAGCATTAACAATCTGGATCTGTTCTAGCTATCTGCGGCCTGCACGCTGTCCTTTTTTGCGTCTGTTTATCGCTCTTTGTTTGCAAATAGTCCTGGAACAACGACACTTTGCTTAACTGAAAACTTGTGTCTTATACCTTGACTAGTCTCGTCTCATAAGTAATTTTGGTCCTTGTCTTAATGCTTGTCATACTTTGTGCCACAGTGGTCATAATCTCTGGCTATTCTAGCCTTTTAATCAGACCATTTGTGCCTTAGTGAACAACATTCTTGCTACTATCTTGTCCTTTTTGAGACTCAGTCTTAGTATAGTCCTTGTCCAAGTTCTAGCTTCTTGTCCTTGCCTATGACTGTCACAACCAGAAGCGGCAACATGTTTTATCCTGATAACATTAGACGTGGTTGTGCTAGGGGTCGTAATCGCGGTAGAGGTAGCTTACCTTTCGCTGCACAATCTATATCCAGTTTGGCTAGTGAGGCATCTTCACGGTCTTCCTCACCTGCAAGGTCATCTCAAGTTCAACGAACATTTTCCAATTTGCAACAAATTAGGAATCCTTTTTACCAAAAGGATACTGAGATAGGTAGGAGTCCTGCATTCTCAAACACAATGTATGATCCTTTCTCCACGGACCCTTTTGAAACACAACATACGGAAACTGAACAAGTTCCTATAATGACTAATCGTGAACCTGAACGGGGTAGTCATAGTCGATATCAAGAACAACCTAGGGATGACAAGGAGAAAGAGAAAGAAGATGACACTGATGAAGAACAAGAAGAGGTGGAAATCCTTCCTGAACACATAGAAAAATGTCGAAGAGACAAAAACTTTCAGAAGGTCATGGGAATCTTACTCCATGAAGAGAAAGAAAAGTACTTTCTCAAACTCGCCCAAGAGGGAGCTAAACTGCCCACACATTTCAATGTGGAGACCATTATCACACGTGAAGAAGAAACTGAAACCACTAAACTCCAAAAACAACTGAAAATTATGCAAGACCAATTGGCTCAGATGATGCATGAGAAAGAGAAACCCAAAAAGACATACACATTGGATGCTCTTTGTTCATTTCCATTTGACAAAAGTATAAACATGCCGCCTTTCCCAACAGGCGTAAAACTACCCAAATATGATAAGTACTTTGGTACTACTGATCCCCAAGATCACTTGCGAGAATTTGGTGCTTTGTCTATGGAGTTTATACACAATCAAACGTACCTCATGCGTTTATTCCCTAGAAGCCTAGGTGGTCAAGCTTTGGAGTGGTTCTCACATTTACCTCCTGGTATCAAGACGTTTGAGGAAATTGCAAATTCATTTGTTCAGCAATATTCTCATAACATTCAACATCCTGTAAATATTCGAGATCTATGCAACCTTAAACAGAAGGTTGGTGAGCCTTTTCTCACTTTCCTCCAACAGTGGAGACAACTTTACACTAAGTATTCTTGTAAAGTCCCAGAAACGGAGAAGCTCAACATTTTCACTGATAACCTCTTACCTGATTTCGGGTATAGAGTCCAACTACAAGGTCCACGTACCTTTGAAGACATGATTACACAGGTTATCCGTATCGAAGAATTTATGGTCAAGAAAGGTGAGCTCACTCTTCAGAGAGACACAAAATAAGGTTCCACTTCCAACAGGGATAAAACCAAACATGTCGACAAGAACCAAGAAATTGTACATGATGGGGTTGTTGATAATGTCACACCAAAACCTGCTAAAGCAGCATTTAATCTCATAGACTACTTCAAAGCGGCCAAAAGTGCTAAGAAGCCTCCTCCTGACAATAAGGCGTCTGGGAACAAACTGAGAAACTCATGGGCAGCACGACCCAAGCGAGAGTATACGCCTTTAGGAGAACCTTTGGATGTGGTTTACAAAACATTGCTACAACACAAGCTTATCTCACCAATGGATAACCCTCGTCCCTATGAGCCACAACCACGTCCACCATGGTGGAATGAGACCTCATTTTGTGAGTATCACCAAAACAAGGGACACAAAACCAGCAACTGTATAAACTTACGTCATAAAGTCCAAGACATGATTGATGTTGGTGAAGTTGTGGTAGATGGACATAACAAAAACTCAGACCACAAGGCATTCAAAGAGCCTTTCCCAGCTTATGAAAAAGGAGAGACTTCGAAACCAGAACCCTACAATAAGGTCAACTATACGTATTCCAATGATGACAATGTCATTCACATGGTTGAACCTGTAGATTCTGAATATTGCAACGTTATTACCATAAAGGGAAAGCAAGATAATGATAAACCCAAGACACCATTTGTCTTGAGAGGCCCTACTTCCAATAGCATGGATAATGTGTCTTCACAACATTGTGCTAACGCTATTACTCGTTCTCATGCGAAGTTGGTTCTCAAAGGCCATACACCTCCTATTTCAAATACCCAACAACACAAGGACAAAGCCCTTGCTGGTCCATCCGGTAAAGGTGCAAAACACACGACGAACTTGAATGCAACCAGTTATAGTGTTCTAGATCAGTTGAAACAAACCAATGCTCACATTTCCATATTTGAGCTACTTAAAATCTCGCCTGCTCACAGGCAAATTTTGGACAAAGCCCTCACTGAGGCAAACGTTCCTCAAAATCTTGATCTTGAGCAATTTCAATCCATGGTAGGTCACCTAACCTCACCTCATCTTATGACCTTCTCCGAGGAGGATGACAACTCACTGAATCACCCACACAATCAGCCTCTACACATTGAGGTTATGATCCACCAGACACGTGTTCGTCGGGTACTCATTGACAATGGCGCTAGCCTAAATATTGATTCTGCTGCTCTGCTTAGACAATTGGATTATTCTGAGGACTTTGTTGATCCTCGACGAAAGATCACTATTAAAGCATACGATGAAGTAGAACAAAAGTCACTAGGTCTGGTGACTTTACCAATTCGTGTCAGTCCTGTCGAAAGGGATGTCACCTGTCAGCTACTTGACATTCCCTTAGCCTACAACATTCTGTTGGGATGGCCATGGATACATGAGATGCACGCTGTGCCATCCACATACCACTAATGCATTAAATTTCCATTTCATGGCTCTGAAGTTACTATCCCTGCTACTACTAGCTACACTTGCAATATGCTCAAAGTTGTTGATTCTTTTGTCCTTGCTAACCGTGAGTCTACTGATTGTCACAACAATAAGTTGAAACAAATTGAGCAGTCATTTAAATTGAAAGAAACTGGGTCAAAGAAGCCATTCGTGTTGACACCTCAGACCAAGTTTAATGGCTCTTTTGTCAAAGCTACAGTTCCCTTAGAAGATGAAAACGAAAACAGATCCATTGCTGCATGGCTTAACAAAGAAGAGTCTCCAGTAGACCTAATAGAACAAGCTTGAGAAATCACTCCTAAGAAGTATGGACCTGGTCTTAAGCTTATGAAGCGTTTTGGCTACAAGGGAATTGACCCTATTGGGTGCAATAACAATGGTTTAATAGATCCTATCAAAGCAACAGCTCGAAGCAAAAGTGACACAACTGGCCTAAGGTTCAAGAAGGTGCCTTTCCATTTGGGATCCAATAAATTCATACCCGTACCTGAGAGTTCATCCGAAAATGAGTCACAATCTAAGTCAGGTACTTGAGAGGAAGAATCTGATGATGAGGATACTTACCCTCATCCTATTCCTTATGATCTTGCTAAATTCTTTGCTAAGCTAGATGACTTTGTGCCACGTGTTAGCACTGTGGATGATACTAGTGATTCTTCTAAGGACAACGTTGAGCAACTTAAATATCATTCAGAAAAGGGAGAATCTAGTTAGTCATGCCATATTGAGTATTTGTGTAAGAATCCAGAGGCTGAAGGAGAGTATGTCCCTATTACTGTTGGGGAGTTCTATAGTCTCTCACCATGTAGCACCAATTCTCATGAATATGAATTTGACAATCTTTCAGAAGTGACTACTGATAAAGACATTGACCAAGTGCATGTCTATGAAAATCAAATCGAAGTGAGTGAAACGTCTAGGGATAGGTCACAGGGGTCAGATCCAACTAGTGTCCTAGAGTCATCAATTACTAATGTTCGTACTCCGAGGCGTTTGAATACACCTGTAGGTGAGGTTGCCGTAGGTCTCGAATTGCTGGTCCACGCATTTAATGACTATACTGTGAACGCAATTGAACCAACCACTACTCGCTCACTCGCACATCCCAAGCTCATAGTCTGGAACCCCAATGCATCTAACGAAGTCCCCACATTCCAAAATGACTATGCTCTTGCCTGTTACTTAAACACTATCAAACCTGTAACGTCTTCCACCAATTAGCAGAGCATCAACATGACTAAGGCTGACATCAAATATCTCATTCACATAATTAAAAAGAAAAAATGCAAGAGGTCTGATGGTGAAAACCACATTGTAGCAGTGTCAGATCCCAAAAAAGTAAAAACAAAAGACGTATCCAAGGGTGAAAACCTCTCTGAGGCGCCCGTGGATGAGATATTTGATGTCCTTCCTAGTCACTTTTAGGAGAGATCATCAATGTTAATAGAGCCAACACAGCCAATTAACCTAGGCACAGAAGAACATCCTCATGTGATACATCTGGCGTAGTCATTGTCACTTGAAGAGAAGGAACAATTCATTGCCTTTTTCAAGGGAAAGAAAATAAATTTTGCTTGGACATATTCTGACATGCCAGGATTGGATCCTGATCTTATTATGCATCACTTTTCCATAACACCAGGCATAAAACCAGTTAAACAGAAGCTTTGAAAAATGCATCCTCATGTTGCATTGCTTGTCAAAGCCGAATTGGAGAAACTTCTGAAGGTTGGTTTCATTCGTGCAATTGATTATGATAAATGGATATCCAATATTGTCCCTATGTCCAAGCACGATAAGTCTATCAGAGTTTGTACAGATTTTCATGATCTTAACTTGGCATGTCCTAAAGATGACTTTTCACTCCCTAATATTGATATGATTGTGGACATGACGGCTGGCTATGAGATGTACTCACTTATGGATGGTTTTTCTAGATACAATTAGATAAAAATTATGCCAGAAGATCAAGGGAAAACAGCTTTCACATGTGCATGGGGAACCTTTTGTTGGAATGTGATGCCATTTGGTTTAAAGAATGTTGGAGCTACATATCAGCGGGCTATTACTACAATTTTCCATGACATGATGCATAGAACTATGGAGGACTATGTTGATGATACCTTGGTCAAAAGCGCTAAACGCAATACTCATTTGCATGATTTGGGAGCAATCCTAGATCGTATGGAAAAGTTTAGTCTTCGGCTCAATCCTAAGAATTGTGCATTTGGTGTTACATCAGGAAAAATGTTAGGATATATTGTTTTTGCAAAGGGAATTGAAGTAGATCCAAAAAAAGTACAAGCAATAATGGACATGCCACCACCTCGAAACATTAGTCAAATGAGAGGACTACAGGGAAGGCTTCAATCTATTTGCAAGTTCATTTCACAATTGGTGGATAAATCACAACCCTTCACAAAGACCTTACATAAGGGTGTGAAATTCAATTGGAGCCAGGATTGTGAGCAAAGCTTAACACAAATTAAACAATATCTTGTCAATCCACCAATCCTAATGCCTCCTATGCATGGGAAGCCTTTTCTTTTATACATTTTAGCCACTGAAACATCTTTGAGAATCCTGTTGGCTCAGGACGACAATGATAACAAAGAAAGAGCTATTTATTACTTGAGTCGAACATTGGTCTCTTGTGAGAAAAACTACAGTATTATTGAGAAAGCTTGCTTCGTAGTTGTCTTTGCTTCCCAAAAGTTGAGACACTACATGCTTGCCCACACTACATGGCTTGTGGCTAAAATAGATCCATTAAAGTATTTGCTCAGTAAGGCAGCTCTCATAGGAAGATTGGCTAAATGGGTCATGATACTAAGTGAGTTTGACATCCAATATGTTGAACGCAAAGCTATAAAGGGACAGGCAATTGCAGACCAGCTGGCCAAGGCACCCATACAGAGTCTTCTACCAATAAACATTGATTTTCCAGATGAGTCAATTCTAACACTCACTCATCATACATGGGTTATGTTCTTCGATGGATCCTTCACACAACAAGGATCAGGTGCTAGATTACTTTTCATCACACCACAGAGATACTCATTGCCCAAAGCGTACAAGATTCTGTTTCCTTGTACAAATAACATTGCTGAATATGAAGCTTTGATCAATGGTATGAAAATTGCAGCTGAATGGAGAGTAGATTAGTTGGATATCTTCGGTGACTCTCAACTTGTCATCAACCAAGTAAATGATGTGTATCAAACAAAGGATGAAAAACTAATTGCTTACAAATGCATGGTTGATGACTTGACAAAATATTTTGCACATATAACCTTCCAAAAGGTTCCACGCGCAGATAATAAAGTGGTTGATGCCATGGCCACTCTGGCCTCCCTTCTACAAATGCCAAAAAATGATCTACGACACGAGTTCTTGGTGGAAGCGTTACACTACCCAGCCTATGACACATCTGATTCCAGGATGATCTATTCTATTATAGGACAAGAATCATCCCGCTACCATCACATCTATTCCTACCTTCGTAATCAAACCATTCCAGAAGGTCTGACCCGGAATGAGAAATATTACCTAATCCGTAATGCTTCACATTATGTCATTATTGCTGAAGATCTGTATAGGAGAGGTCTCGACGAAACACTCCTTAGGTGTTTAGAACCCGACAAGTCCAAACGTGCACTAATTGACGTTCACAAAGGCATTTGCGGATCTCATTTCAATGGCCTAACACTAGCTCACAAACTCCTTCGTGCTGGTTACTACTGACCTAAAATGGAGCAAGAAGCTGTTAAATATGCTAGATCCTGCAAGCAGTGTCAGCTACACGGGAATCTCATTCACACTCCAGCTAGAGAGTTGATTCCCTCTACTACAACATGGCCATTTCAACAATGGGCCTTTGACTTGGTGGGGCAAATTCACCCAACCTCTTCTAATGGACATAAGTTCATTATCACCGCTACAGATTATTTCATGAAATGGGTAGAGGCAGTCCCTCTCACAATTGCTGATGGTAAAACTATAGTACTTTTTATCACAAACTACATCATCTGTAGATATTGTATACCGTCCTCAATCATTACTAACAATGGAGGACAGTTCAAAAATAAGGACCTCAAGGAACTGTGCAAGAAATTCAAGATTACACAACATTGGTCTTCCATTTATTACCCTCAGGCTAATGGCCAAGCTGAGGCATCCAATAAGGCGATCCTCAAAATTCTTCATCGCACAGTTAGTAAGTCAAGGAGAGACTGGCATCTCTAGATCAATCCAGCCTTGTGGGCATATAGAACAAGCATTAGAACTCCAACAGGAACGACTCCTTTTGTGTTGGTATATGGGGTGGATGATGTGCTTCCGATACAGGTCGAGATTCCTACCTTGAGAATCTCTATGAAAGGTCTTATCACTGATGATGACTATAGGATAGCCCGGCTTCAAGAGCTTGTGTTGCTAGATGAACAACAACAAGTGGCCTGGGATCATCTACGAGCATATCAACAAAGAATGGCACAAAGCTACAATAGGAGAATTAGGCCACGTGACTTCCAGCTGGGTGATCTTGTCCTGAGAGAGAACCCTAAGAATCAACAACAACAAATACAAAAGGGAAAGTTTGAACCAAAATGGCTAGGTCCTTACATCGTTACTGCAGTATATGGATCTGGCACCTATCAGCTTTCCACAACTGAAGGAGAAATGCTTAAAGAGCCTATGAACATTCTCCACTTGAAGCGGTTTTACAGTTGATTCAATCTTAGCAAGCTCTCTGTACATATCTAAATGTCCTGAAAAAAATCTAAAAATCAGAAAAAGTCCTAAAAAAAAAAAAAAAAAAAAATTGAAAAACAAGAAAAGTGCCATTGGTGAAAACGTAGAAACAGGCATCATGGTAGCAAAAAAAGGATAATTTTGCCAAGAAGGTGAAAACCTGGTAAATAGGTGCCTCTTATTCCCAATGCTCCATCTTGCAGTGCATCTTCTGGCCATTCTGTATAGTCGCTTTTATGCTTTCGCTTTCTTGCTCATGTATCCATGGATTGAGTCTTGTCATAGCTTGGGGGCATTGCCCCCTTAGTATCACTTTTTCGAGATTCTCCTCATAGAATCTCCTACGCGATAGTCACCAGTCATTCTGACTACGTCTGCCTATTGTCGCCAGTGTCACTCTTTTTGAGATTCTCCTCATAGAATCTCCTACGTGATAGTCACCAGTCATTCTAACTGCATCTGCCTACTGTCGCCAGTGTCACTCTTTTCGAGATTTTTCTCATAGAATCTCCTACATGACAGTCACCAATCGTTCTGACTGTGTCTGCCTACTGTCGCCAGTGTCACTCTTTTCGAGATTCTCCTCATAGAATCTCTTTCGCAATGGTCACCAGTTGTTTCAGCTATGTTTTCCTACCGTTGCTTGGGTCATGTCTCAAGATTCCTTTAGGGAAGATTTCTTTTGCGTCAGTCACCAGTCATCCTGGCTGTGTCTGTCTACTATCGCTTAGTCCTCTTTAGGTTCTTCATCGTAAAGATTCCTCTTTGACCTTAGTCACCAGTCATTCTAACTGTGTCTGCCTACTGTTGTCACCCTACTGAAGAGATTTCTTTCAAACATGTTCTGGACATTGACACTTGACATCAATCCCGAAAAACATTGAACTCAAAAAAAAAATGGTATACTTGTTTGGATATGCTGAGCATTTTCTTTGTTTGCTTTGTTTTGCTTTATCATATCTCCTCGAGCAACTCGATGATGTCATCTTTGACTAGAGAAGTAATGACTGGGGGGCATGATCTTTTTCTTTGCTTTCTATTTGCAGTTTAGTTCCAATAAGTTGATCTATTCCTATAAGAGGGGTGTCCACTATAAGAGCCTCCATCTCGTATTGGATGGCCTTGTGTACCTCGACTCTTTTTATATAGATACATCAATGACATTGGTTCTTCTCCTTGTTTGTTGGAGTGAACTCTTCGTGCTATAGTACATACTGATACTCATCCTATTAAGTGAATGTACGGGTCACTACGAGTATATCTAGCACACTTCTATCTCAGGTTACAAACACAAGGGTTGTTGCAGACAAAATGAATATTGAATACTTAGCATAAGAGGAATCTCCTGTGTGTTTGGTGTGCCTATCATGCAAGCAACATTCAGGTCATCCTAGCATTTATGCTTTGATGCTTATGTTAACTTGCTACATTAAAAGGGACAAATGTTCTGGTCATTCTGGCTTCTTGTGCCTCGAATGCTTACATTTAATCCCAACATCCCAATAACGTATGTTATATTCATATTTTCATGATTGCAATGTCAGTGAGAATTGCATAACATATGAGCTTTATTTTATATCCAATGATGATAAATTATCGAGGCTTGGTAACCAGACCTAGGGTTGCATTTAACATAGTCTTGCATTACATACTCCATTTGCATTAACATGCAATTCGATGGTAATTCTGTTCATACTCCACATGCATCAGATTCTTCCACGGCTGCACAAGTGTTTGATTCATCGATTCACACTCCTCAATAGAATACTTGTAACTGTCAAACAATAACATGCAACACTAAGTAAGATGTCAGTTCATACATATGCGTTCTATCTAAGTACAACATACATCTCATGTACATCAAAGAAAAACAAAAACAGACAATGACATGTACACAGGAATACTCGGCTCAAAATCTCGTATATATATATATATATATATATATATCAAAGAATGGGTCAGTACAAAAATGGGTGCTACTCGAGCGCAATCGATCAAAAATGATACATGTGGTGCTGGCACACCAATCAATACATAGCCAGAGATCAAAATCAAAACTCAGACACAGAGCATCTAACTCTATCCCACACCCTTGCCTCCAGGAGGAGCAGGAGGTGTAGGGGTAGCAGGTGGCAAAGACGGTGGTGGCATATCCAGCCTGACAGGAGGACGTGCGCCCCCAGACTCTCGCACATACTGAGAAAATCACTACACCTGCAATGTCTCATTTGGCACGGCACTGGTGTATGAAACATAATAATATGCAGCCCAAGTAGACTGGAAGCGAATCTCATCCTGTGCCAGCTCTAGCCTCCACTCTGCAGTCTCCGTGCACTCTCTCTAACGATCTGTCTCTCGCTGTCGCTCTACCAGCTGCGCATCCCTGATTGCCAATGCAATCTGCAACTCTCCCAACTATCAGGAGGCCACACGAACCCACTCTCAGTACCACCGTACTGCATCCTATACCCCACTTTCCAACTGATCCGACATATCCTCATCAACCATCTCTGGTGCCTACTGCTGTGGACGTGCCTGCTACAGTGGAGGTACCTGTGGCTGTGGAGGCACCTGCTGCTATGGGACCTCCTACTGAGGGGCCTGCTCCTCTATCCTCTGCCTCCTCCGCCGACTATGTCCTGCCCCACTACCCCCAGTACCTGGGTCTGATCCCATCTGACGTGGGGGAATAGGTATCTGCTATATCCAGTGTTGGACCTATGGTGGCACCTGTGGTTGTGCCTGCTACTGCTGGGGCACCTGTCCCTACCCCTGTACATGCCTTGCCATCCCTAGTGGATCTGTGAAGCGTGGGAATGGATGACTCATCAAAAATGCCTGATATGCAGTGTCATCCCTGCATCTACTACATCTGGCAGGTAGTCCCACTGAACAGCAGCCAAACTACAGATATCTATCATGGATCATCCTGGATCCATCCGTGGAGGCCATCCCCGCTCAATATCCCTCTGCACCCTGGCATAGGCACATTACTCAGCTGAAATGTCCTGTGGTCAGCCATACTTTCGCCACACTCGTGAGATCATGAATCTCTCTATGACTGATGTCGTCCTGCCTGCCAGCGGTTGAGAACTAAACATCCAGGGTAGCTCTCTCGAGGCATCATCCCAGTCTTCTATCTCTCTCCAGGGTCACCATATAACAGACACCAAGTCATCGAGATGTGTCCGCCAGTGCTCAGTCTTACCCAGGTGGGCCTGGGTAATATGCCCTCAATATCTACAGATGTAGGGCTCCATGGGCTCCCGAGAATCCTCAAAAATTGGCCTACATACAGGGAGATGCTCCCAGGCCCAGATCTGTAGAACATAAACACCCGCTTCCATGGTCTTCTTCTCGTGGAAGATGACCTCATGCATCTCGTGAAAAAGATGGGCCAACATGCACTGACCCCACCCAAAGATCTTGGGTGCCTCAACCATCCTATGGAGCATGACACCCCATCCACACTCCAACCCATGTTGTCCCCTATCAGGACATAGGAAGCAGCTCAAAAAAATACCCAACACGAATGCCAACCTGTGTGTGGGTCCATAGGTATGCATCAACTCATCCCAGCTAATGGCTCTGCCTCTCGATAGCTCTCTCCCAAATACAATGGAAAGTGGCTCTGTCCCTAATCGAGGCACTGTATCATAGACGACTTGGGTGCCATGAAATGGGATCCTCAGTATCCTCCATATATCCTCCAAGGTAATCGTCATCTCACCCATCGGCAAATGAAATGTGTTCGTCTCTGAATGGAAACGCTCTACCAAAGCAGTCAGTAAGTCGTGATTCACCATCATGGCTGGAATCCGGCATAGTGAAGACAAACCCAATCGGGCAATGTGTGCCCAATCTGCATCATCCAAACTCTGCAATAACTCTCCATATGGCGGATAATGAGATCTAAAAGAAATGTCTCCGAAGACCTCTTGCACGCACAACAAACAAACGATCAGTATCAAGTCAAATCGAAGCATCAAAATGAAATAAAGTGCAATTTCTAAGTGCGAAATCACAAAACTGTCACGAGATTTCGCGCGAGATTCATGAAATCTCGTGCGAAGATATATAGTTTCGCACAAAATAATTAATTCTTCACGCAAAGAATCTCTCCTTCATGCAAAGAATCTCGCCTTCACGCAAAAAAAGATCTCCTCGCACGAAGATAGAGCTGGCCACCCGAGAAAAGATATTCTCGCGCGAAACACGAATTGCCTCGCGTGACGAATTCCCATCTTCGCGTGAAACCAAATTTGCCCCACGTGAAGATTCTCCGACTGCGCACGAAGAAACAACGCATCCTATTTCTTCGTGTGAAGAAAGAACATCTTCGCGCGAGAAGAGATCAGTCTCGCGCGAAGAAAGAATTGACAAGCCTAAAACATGCAATAAATGACCTAGAAATGTGTGAAAACAAAAGTACAAAGATGGGAAATCGACGAATCACCGGTGGTCCATAGTTTGCTGGCCATCTGTGTCGTCAGGAACGCTCAAAATGATGATATCTCACGTTCATTGCCATGTGTCTATTAGAGCTCAAAATCACTACAAGAGAAAAGCACGAATGAATTGAAAATGAACCTTCGAGCCCTTATATAGGTGTTGACCAAATTTTTCAAAGTGCTCGAATTTGCGCAAAAATCGCACCCCTGGCTAATTGGACCGTTCTAGATCCATTTTTGGGATCAAATTTGAAATCTGATACACCTAAGAGCCTTAAAAATGCATTTTAAAATTTTGGAGACCGACGTGATCGAACGCTTGTGCAGCCCAAATCTTTCTGATACTTTATGATTCTTGGAATCATTTCAACTTTACATTCTCCATATTTTCAAAATTCATTTTGAAAATAGTCAACTTAAGTCAACTGTGGTTGAATTTGGTCAACTTTTGGTCAAACTTGGTTTTTGCGACTTCACAATCATTTCAAATCAACCCAATCTTTAGATCGTTCTGATCTCTTCTAGATTCTGCTGACATGATATACTGCTTCAAATCATATTTCTGGTGTATCATCTTTCGATTTTGCTCCCGAGGGGGCAGGATGATTACATCATTGAATACTTAATGCTCGGGGCATCTTGTTCCTTTTTATCTGGCATCTTTTCCATCTATCACTTGGGGCATCTAATCACTCGGGGCATCTTGTTCCTTTCTATTTGGCATCTTTGCTATCTATCCTATCTTTTCATCAACTAATCAATCTTATAACAACTCTTCTCAGAGTTTGATGGACAAGTATTGGGACAGTCTAAACCCCGACTCCTGAGGATCAAGCCTTGTTCTGGGGATGATTCTATGGCTTATGATTGGACCTTGTTATCTTTTAATCAATCTCAGGTATCTAGGTGTTCTATCTAGATCCTTGAAGGTTAAGCTTCGTGCTGGAGATAATCTTCTAAATTCTTTCAATTCTAGGTATCTAGGTGTTCTATCTGGATCCTTGAAGATTAAGCTCTGTTCTAGAGATAGTCTTCTAAATGCTTTATCGCTCTCGGGTATCCAAGTGTTCTATCTGGATCCTTAAAGGTTAAACTTCGTTTTGAAGAAACCTTTTAAATGCTTATCAATTTTAGGTATCTAGATGTTCTGTCTGGATCCTTAAAGATTATGCTTTGTTCTGGAGGTAGTCTTTTAAATGCTATCGATCTTAGGTATCTAAGTGCTCTGCTTGGATTCCTTAGGATTAAGCTCTATTCTAGAGATGGTCCTTAAAAAGCTTATCAATTGGTCTACATATCATCACCTTCGGAACCAATCTCATGTTTGCATCATGCTTTCTGATTATCTTTGAATTGAACATCCTGCTCGCACATTCATTCAAAGAGGGGCAAAATGTAATACCCCAAAATTGGCTCATTGCCATTATACCAATTCTGGTCTATTTCTAATAATTTTTAAGTCCTATTCTAATAGGCAATTCTCATTCCGCTATTCGCTACTTGACTTAATTGTCAGATGCAGAAAACCTAAATCTACATTCATCATGCTTATTATTTAATTCCTATAGTATTTACTCATATTAGTCACATTAAACCTATTGATTAATATTTAATTTAATTATTAAATATTTATACTTTAATTAAATTAAATTATATCCTAATGGCTAATGTACTATGGAATTAAATTTATTTAATTTAATAAATATGCCTATCTTGATTAATTAAATGGGAAAGGTATTTCTAATTAATTAAGCAAAATTATTTAATTAAATGGAGTACTTACTTCTAATTAATTAAACAAAGTTATTTAATTAAATGGGAAGTCATTCTTAATTAATTAAATGAAGTTATTTAATTAAATAAGAAAAGTGTCTCTAATTAATTAAAGATTATTTAATTAAATAGAAAAAGTAATTATGAGAGCATATCTCATTTTATTAAATTAAATATCTCAACAAAATCTCTCTTCAGTTCAAAAAGGGAAATTTCCAGTTCACTATTGATCAAAAATGAGTTAAATTAGTTAACTCCTTTTTTTACTCAAATTAAATCAGTTAACTCTTTATTTTACTCAAATTAAATATGTTAACTCCCTTTAATTTGGGAATCTCCCTTTATGACTGAACCTCATCTTCAATCCTGACCGTTGATCCGAATTGATCTCAACTGTTGATGGATTTCAGGAAAGTCTATTTAAGAGACCCTCATCTCTTCATTTTTAGAGGATGAATTGATTTTCTATCGAATTGCTATTGAAATTCATGCTCACATTTACTTACATTTCTTGCATACATTCTCATTCTTAATTTAATCTCATTTTAGTTTAATCATGCATATGCTTAATCTAGTTTGTTTTATTTTGTTCTTAGATTACATTGCATCTTTCATTTTAGATTAATCTACATACTCATTCTTAGCTTAATTCCATTGTCAAATCCTTCATTCTTAGAGGGTTTGGTTGCCTGCACCTTGATTCTGAGGATATTAACAGGCAAAATCCCTTTAGATAGAAGGCAACAAGTCGCTTTGCAGGTCAATTTTTGGATGAACAATCCAATGTTCATTCCGAGATGAATCTGCATGCAATGACTGTGTTGAAGTGTGTGTGTTAGCATAGGCCACATTTTCACATATACAGTGAGCACTCTTGGGCACTCTATAGCTTAGTTATCAGTTTCTCCTCCCTTTCTCTGCACATCCTTAACTCTCGTTGGAAAATTGTAAAGATATCGACATGCCTATTGGGATCTTCATAGCCAAGAAAGGAGTCTCACTCGCTCACTGGTAGTCGATAAGATATGCATGTATCCTTCAAAACCTCAGATACAAAACTCCTCCATTCCACTATGCTAGCTATGGAACAAAAATTACATTTATCAATTTCATACTTTTTAAAATTAAATTGCATATTTAATCATATCTCATATTTCATACCTAGGTCTCCCTCTTGGATTTCACTAAAAGGTCTAGATGGTGAGGGCATAGATTAGTTACTCCATACTTGCTGTGTTTAGGTCTCACTAATGGTGTCTTTATGTGGGTGCGTGGGGGTCATCAAGATCTTAGTGGTGAATGTGACAAATGTGTACATTTGCACCAATATCACTAGCTGGGGGCATCTCCTCTACTCTCTCCTCCTACATGAGATCTCCCTTGGAGATGTGCTCCTCATCTTTGATATCCTCATCCTCCTCTATTGTACCATCATCTCGATGTCTCCTCTTTGAAACACCTAGATCACCTGTAGGATAATCCTTAGGGAAGATGGGGTGGGACCCTTGCAAACTCCAGTACCTAATGTAATCTTGGCTCATTCCTGAATAGGTCGCATCTAATGGTACCTCTATATCTTCTGTATCATTGACATCACTATCCTCTATATATGTTGCCGATGGTCAGCGTATGGTGTTGGGTCTTTGATAATACCTCGTCGAATGTACATAGTGAGGTATTGCTCTAGGGACTCCCTATGCTAGTTTGAACTGTCTCATCACTCGATCATAATAATATGGCATCTTTATATGATTATGATGACCCTCTAGCAACTTTCACCAAGTGAGTATCTCATCTGGAATCGAGTATCAGGCCACCCTATCATCTAACAGTAGGTTGTCCATATCAAATCCACACTTAGAATGTGATCTAGAGATACTCCAATACAAGATATCTCCAAACTACCAGACATTCTTAAGTGGATAATCAAAGAACCTCACTAGGCTCACATCTACCATCACTAGGATACCTTGTGGATGTGTACATGTAAAGTGCTTAGACAACCAAATCTATAAGAGTGTGCATATCGATAGGCTCTCTTTCTGATATCTCATCAAATGAAATAGCTCATGGTATAGTTGAGATAACATGCTATGAACCCATGAGAATATAGTCTTCTCACTCTCCATCCTCTATATAAAATGGGTAAGAGGTGTAAAAAATATGGTACCCTTTGAGTTGGGTAACACAACCAAGGATACTATACCAAGCATCACTATCCATACCAAAGGTGTAGGGCTTGATAGTATGGATGATAGAAGGACATGATCTAATTGGGTCCTCATCTATGGAACTTGTCCCAAGAAATACTCCTTACCTACAAGGATATCCTCATAGGCTCCCTCTTCTCTAGGTCTAATGGTCCCACCTCAGACTGGAAGTCCCAGGATCTTATAGATATCCTCTAATATCATTGTGACCTCTCTTGAGGGAGGATGAAAGGATCATGTATCCTCATCCCACCTCTCTATCAGAGCCGATAACATGGCTTATTGTAGCCTAATCTGTGGTAGGACTTCTACCTAATATAGTCCTAAATCTCTCAATAGCTATATGTCATCCTCATCAAGCTCAAATAGTCTCTCTCTAATGGTAACAAGTAACTCTCTGAAGGGATACTCTTAAAGATAAACCATGTCCTATAAGCACAAACGAACAACATATCAATAGTCTGTATCATCAAATCTGCAAATTGAACTTGACTAGGTCAAGGTCGACCTAGCTTAAGTCAGGTTCAACCTTCTTGGAACAAGGTCGACCTTCCTAGGTCAAGGTCCACCTTTCTAGGTCAGGGTCAACCTTCTTGGGTCCATGACAACCTCATCCCAGAATGAGTGAAAACCTGTCAGTCTATGTTGATCTTCTTAGGTCAAGGTCGACAGTACTAGATCAAGGTTGACCTTTAAGGGCTAGGGTCGACCTTGCCTATAGAAATTAAAAAAAAAATTCAAAGTATGAAAATAAACAACATCAAATTCACCTCAAGAAGTGATTGTCTAATAGCTAGGCACTATCTTAGCAGCTCTATGCATGTCGCTCAAAGTTCTTCTCTCCTCAGCATCTTTCTTTCTCTTTTTGAATCTACAAAAGGTAAGAATGAGTAAGTATGACTTCCTTTTCATTATTTATAGGTAAAATTTAGTGTTTCTTTTATGGTTTACCCATAGTAAACTCAGATTCCTCTTTTCTCATGCATTTAGATAGACAATTACTCTTTTCATCATAACTTGAGTTTAGTAACTTTGTTTTCAATGTCATTAGTGGGGTTGGAATTGTGATTCAGATATCTAACTACTTGAATCAATTTAGGAAGGTTATGAATCATTCTAAGTGGTTTATGAAAGATATTTTCAACAAACTACATATCTAGTGTCTAGAGTTATCTTTATCACCTTATTTCACCCTTCAAAAATAGAAAGTCAAAACAAGGGGGACATAAGGGGCTTTATGCACTTCTCAAGTATCATGTAACTTAAGCTTTAGGTGATTTATGAATTTTCATTAACATTTTGTGTTGTATGTTGTAAAAAAATTTTGCAGGATCTTTATATTGAGGACTTGGCTATATCCTTTTTATTTACTATGATGTTTTCTTGCTTTAGCTTGCATATTCATGTAATGTCATATTTGAGATAAAGTGGGGGCTAAATTTATAGGCTTAAAATGGAAGCACTTCCATCTTGGTAGGTTCAACACCCTCTTTTAGTATATTTATCATGATATATTTATACTTAGAATGCATTATGCACTTGATTCCTTCGTTCTAGGTGAAATTAGGGTCAGGATCTTGAAGATTCTCCTTAATTTCCCTCTTCTATGGCTCTATTTTCTAGGTAGGACTTAGGAATAGGTCCTCCTAGTCTTCATTATATGCATTACAGGATTTTGTGCCTATTCCTAACATTTAGTCCTAGTCTAGTATCATTTTTAGGCTTTTGGGAATTATCGAGACCTTCTATTTTTTGCTCTGGTTGGGATTTGACTTCTAGGTTGACCTTGACCTAGGGAAAGGTCAAATAGGTCAATACCAACCCAGGTCAGGGACAAACCTAGGGTAGGGTCAAGGTAATCCCTGACCTAGGTCAGGGTCGAGGTCGTCCTTGACCTTCTTTGGGATTTGATTCCCCTTTTCAATTTTTTGGTCTTGGAAGGCCCCACAATCAATGTTGGGCTTTCAGATTCAAATGTGAAAGGGTTTTAATTTGAGATTCATTTATTTATTTTCCCTCCTTATTTGGTTATTGTGATTGGACCATAATTTGAGGTGAAACTTGACTTATGGGTCCTCACATTACTCTAGGAGTCTCATCTTGAAGCCTCTATATAAAGACTCTCATTTGCATCTATTTACAACTAGAGAGAGTCAAATAGAACTAGACAATGAGAATCAAGAGATAACAAGACAATGCTATGAAGATGCAAGATTGCAAGGGAATGATATAGAAGATCAAGCTATTGAGGATATCAAGCATTTTTTACACACTATTGTGAACATTTATTTGGAGCAAGAGAGATCCAATCTTCCTTGATTCGCCATTATCAATATTCAAGCATTCAAAGATACAATCATGGGGTAGCAATTGTGGATTATCAGTTTGGTAGGAGTACTTTAGGCTTGTTTTCTTATCTTATTCAAGTATATGCATTTCTTTCTCATATATATTCATGCTAGGGTTTTAACTTAGTAGAATAGATCTTGGCATTACACATTCTATTATATTTGGATATTCGTGGAGGTGGGAATCACCAAAATGGGGGTTTGACTAAGGAAAAACCCTATATAGCCATCCCAAACCCCATTTTTAGATATATTCAAGTGTCGTTTTGAAGATCAGAGTATAGATTTGGATAGCCTTTTCAACAAACTTCTGAGATCCGCAGATAAAATTTTCATTAGAGTAGTGTAGGTCAAGGTTGACTTTTTGGGGCACAATTGTTCCTTAGGGTAAGATTGTGCCTTGCCATCTGGGTCAAGTTGACCTGCCTTCATAAGGATACAAGTTTTATGGGTTTTCTTTGTCTCAACATTTCTAGTCTGGAACAAGTTGCATATTTTCTAAAAACTAGGTATTTCCAGATTGGTGCTATTTCAAGGTATGTATCTTATCTTGTCTAATTTCAAGAATTTCTATTACTTATTCCATATCAACTCAAAAATTATAAATGAATAGTGGTGAATGTTATAAGCGCTGTTAGATATCCATTTTTACCCTATTTAGCCTCTATATTACATCTATACTTTGTTTGAAGGAGCTATGCAGATTATTATCTATTGTATCTTCAATTTAATTAACGTATGTTTTTCCTTCATTGGTCATCTATTCATTGTTGGAGTAGTTTTGTTAGGGGCACTTGTACAAATTGATCCTAATCAGCATCTCAATTTCAAAGAAGGCTTTTCATTCAACACTATGATGATTATCGTTTAATTAATATCTACAATTTTCTTGTCACAAAAGTTTTTTAGTTGCATCTTTTCTTTCATTAGTTTTTGTTCTCCTTAGTTAGCCCTAAGTGGGGATGTTAGTGTTAAGATTGTGTTCTCTTCTATAATTTATGAAGGATTTAGTTACTATGTGTTAAGTCCAATAAGGAGAACTATTGTTTAGTTTAGGTATGCTCCACTTTCTCATGCATGATTGGTGATAACTAAAACTCTTCACCATAATTTTCTCTTGTCAAAGATGGTTTCAATTTAAATATAAATCATGCATAATGTAGTCATTATGAATCAATAAGAGAGAGCACAATGTAGTCAATAATATTTTTTTATTGTGAGCAACTCTCTTTTTTCTTGTTCAATTATGCAAGTATTATTTCTTTTCCTTTTAGCTAGATCTTATAGTTATAGAAAATTTTACATGAACAACATAAACCACTAAAGATTTCACTATAGTTGTTCGAGTGGGTGATGATGCCACAAAAACAAAAAAAACCTCTTTGTTTGAGAGCACATCACAAATCTCCAAAAAAAATAAAAATATCATTCTTTAGGATTTCTAGACAATCAAGCATTAGCTTTACAAATTTCTTACTAGAAGAGTTTTTGCATATGTCATCTTTAGCCAGTATAATGAGCTAATCTTTCTCAATGAGGTGATAATAAGAAATATTCAGTATAACAATGAGACCAAATTCCTTAAGACAAAGTCACAAAAAGCTCTAGACATAGCTAGCCCAAAGGAGTCATTATTAGGCAACATCGTTGAATTGTTTCACCTTCCCTTGAACAATTGGAAAATCAAGATAAGGCTTTGGTGCACATGTAAAAAATCTATGTCTACCTAATAGAATCCTCCTAATCACTACTGGTAGGGGTCCATAGAGTCATTTAGCTTTTAAAAACAATGAAAATCTCCATACACCTATTCAAATTTTGTTTGGATCGCTGTCAACAACTTTTTAAAATTGTATGGTAATTTATATTCATTGCAATCTATTTTGTTTCAATATTTAAAATATATGGAATGGTAAAAAGTAATATCTAGAGTAGATGTTACTTTATATTAGAATGTATAGATAATATGTTATTTTTGTACTTCTAAGTCATTAGTTTTGTTTGATACAAAGTTTACATGAATGAAAAAAACTACAATGTTTATGAGTAAAAAATCACACCAATCTTATCAATGGTTGGAAGCAAGGATTAAACTATAAAATCAATGTCAAGAATTACTAACCCAAACATTAACATCTAACCTTATCTTATTTGTGGCTAAAGGTTTACTTCAATACAAGTTGACCTTTGTTCCAGATGGAGTTATGAAAAATAAAATAATATATATTCATATTATATAACATGTCATTTTAATATGTTATACAAAATTTTACATCTACTAATAATTTTTTATAACCTACATTCTAACTCTCAGGAGCTACCTAACTCTAACTCAAGCATAGCTCTTGTTTTATAGTAAATGTGAGTGATTGAGTAATTGTAATAAATAAATATGAGTTTTCATTTATGTCAAATTGATAACATATTGAATTACTAAATAATCATAAGCTTTACACAACTATTTATCCATTGACCTATAGGTTAATAGTGGTTTGAAAACATTGTCTATATTTTAATATGATTTTATTACATATTCATAGGTAGATTTTATTCTTAAAAAAATAATTGTATTGTGTAACCTCCTATGGATCATGGAATGAATCAATACATTTATTTATTTGATATTAGCAATGGATAGTTGCATAAATTTTGGTGTAAAACAAAAATATATTAGATATAAATTTAATAATTAATTATATAGTAGTTATCAATAAAAAAGAAAGTAATGATATGTTTTGATATTTTAATTAATTAGTAGTTATAGATTTTTGATCCGTACTAGTCATGATTTTGGTGTATTAATAAATATATTTAATGTAAATACAAAAGAATTAATTATATGGTAGTTACTTTTTAAAAAGTAATGATATTTTAATGATCAAATCATTGGTTATGTTTAATGGGTAGTTGCATAATTTTAATGTATTAATATTATATATAATCTAAATTTAAAAGAATTAATTATATAATACAAATATTAATAGAAAGGTAATTATATTATAATATTGAAATAAACAATAGTCTATTGGATTAAATTATGATGAATATCCACACAATTAATGAAACATATTGAATTACTCTATCACCTCTTTTATTTTTCACTTAACATTATAATTATACAATTTCATAACATTACATTATAATATATTTATATTACATTATTTTGTATGATTATTTTAATCGAATAATTTTTTAAAGATTTTTTAATGAGTTAAGTGTATTTGATTTATTAATTATAAAACATACACATACTTTTTTAAAAAGTTAAAAAGACTAGATCACTTTAGAATCTCAAAACTACCTTAACCTACTATTTTTTTCATAAAAAAAAATATTTAACATTTTTTAACCTTCTTGTATATTAGTAATTGGGAGGTCAACATGATAAAAATATTTTTAAAATAGTTTACAATTTTTAAGCTCCTTTTATATTAGTAATTTGGTGGTCATCATGACTTAAAGATCATAGTTACTCGACCCCCTAATCATTAATGGGTCATTTTCTCCTATATTTGCAAATCAAGAGCCTAGTATAAAATCAATTTTTGGTAAAACAATTAGTAATGAGATGGATTGTGTGTTGACTATTAGTTCATTTGTTTCTTCGAATTGAACCGGAATTGGTAGAACAACTTTTAATTTTTTTTAATCCTCTGTTTGGATGCATCAATTTGAATTGAAATGAAGAATTGTTAATACCACCTCTTGTTGGAATTGTTAATTGGAATTGGAATTAACATTAAATCAAAATTAGGCAAGAGCCTACAACACATCGGTAAATTGTAAGCCTCTTCTGTGGGAGGTCTTGGGTTTGAAACATTAAATCAAAATTAAACAATTGAGCATAAGACAAATGTAGCATTTAGTAATGCTAGCAGCCAAAAGACCCTAATTTGTAAAAAAAAAAAAAAAAAATTAGAAAAAAAAACATAGAATACACTTAATAACAAACAAAATCATATAAGCTCAAACATGTGCTCAAAATGGTATAAAACAAAGAGTGATACAATTGATATTGCCCCTTGATTGCCACAGAAAATGACCCAAATAACTTTTATTTATTAGAAAAGAGGATGGATGTAACTTGCAAGAATCTGATCCAGGGAAAACCACCACATGGAGCATGTTGATGGTACGATTTAACTGAACTACCACCACATGCACCATGCTGCCTAGTACCTTCTAATCAAATAGCGCCAACAACACAGGAGTTTCTCTTGATGAATTCAAATGCTGCTATACTACAATAATTACAAATTATGACAGAGAAAGGACCATCTGTCACGAATAATGGCCAAACTTGGTAACATGAAACAGCTGAATTCTGCTCCTTAATTATTACATGAAACAGCTGAATTCTGCTCCTTACATGTCAGTCTGGAAGGCAGTATGCACACATGTAATATGATGGGTTCAGGTGAAGTTAAAGATGATAGTCATTTTCAGTAATCAAACTTGTAGTGCTTATCGACAGCCACTGAGACGTCCCATGTGCAGCTCATCCCTTTCGGTATCACAACCAAATCTCCTGCCCCAAATTCTACGTACTCTTCTTGGGATCCCTTCATATATGCCCTCACTTTCCCCCTCACAAGATAACATGTTTCCTCTGCATCAAATTTCAGACAAAACTTTCCTGGAGGACAACCCCACCTACAATATCATTGCCTTCTTTTAGCTTTGATAATAATAAAAACAAAATGTTTCAAAAACTATGTAAGAAGTACAATGTGTCACCACCCTAAGCCAATGAAGATAGTAAGGTAGTAAGTTATTAAAAAAGATAGCAAAATGAAGTTTTTGACCACCATCCAATTACAAGGAAACACTATAGTGAGCCAGATGCAAACAAAGCATAGAACCCATCTTAGGCTCGTAGAAAAAAATACCATAATTCTGACCATTTAATTATATTATCACAAAAAAAATAAGTAAATCAAAGGAGAACAATGCAATTTGATCTTAGGTTCAAGGTTCGTAGATGTGATGTGATGAAGTATCTAAGTCATATTTCTTTCCTTTCTGATAATAGTTTTAGATTATTAACTCTCTTATTAACATGTATGAAGTTATACTTTTAAGATAGATTAATAATGTTTTCTTCATTAACATCTCAGACTGAACTCTCAGACTGACCTTTAAGATCTATCAGAGATGAGAAAACATGATGCTTCAATCTCTTCTAACATATAATCTTATGAACCACATTTTATCCATACCCATTGCATTCTTATTCCACAAATCTTTTAAAGTTCACAAGTCTATGTTATCCGGTGATTCTAAAAAGGCTTCTCACAGTTTAGTTTTCAGTAAAAGCCCATTAACTAAGAGCTTCTTCAAAAAAGTCATCCGTATGGTCTTCTTGAAGTAGACTATATTAGTGGTAAAGGGAACAAAAGATTTCAGAATCTACAACTTTTATTAAGAACTGATATTTATTTTTAGACTGTTATTACTACTGGTGATAGAACAATAAAAAACTGTTCGTAGAATAAACAAAAGATTTCAGAACTTACACCTTAATATTCAATGGTAAAAAATAAGACTATACTAGTAGTAGAGTGAACAGATTTCATGACTTAACCTAACTAGTATTTTTGTTATAAAAAAATGTTCCGAGCGTGAAGTCGGTTGGTGTAGACTATTTCTCATATGTAATTTAAGTTGGGATTCTCAATCTGTGATGCCATTGACGAAGTAGGTTCAGTGTATTTAACCCACAACTTCCAATTCGAATATCATATGAAAAACATTCTTTTTGGTTATGGATTTGGATTCGTGCAATTTGAGGAGTCCAATAAGGCAAAAAAGAATACATCCACTTACGTTGAATTCCGGTGTAATGCGATTCACCGAAAGGGAAAATAATAATAAACAAACAAAAAGACGTCAGATAAGTATATCACTTTCCAGAAACGAATGGAAAGAGATATATTCCATGTACCTGAAAACCCATAATGAGCTTCTGAAGAATGAATAATGTTACTGCCTTCAAACACCAAAAACATGGCAGGAAAACGGAAACTTCTTGTGCTTTAAGAAATTCTAGATTTAATAATTGGGTAGTTCTGAAGTTAAAAAGTAAGTGGGTTTAATAGTCCACGACACTATGTCACTTTGTACTCTTTTTCGAGAGGCGCTTGGTGCTACAAATGAGGCGCACATACCCTACTTCCCAGTGGAATTTGAACTTGTGACCTCTCTTTCAAGAGTACAAGTTCTCCACCACTAGACCAACTTGGGTTATAAGAGGATTTTTTTCAAAATTGAGTGATATCCATAAAAATCACATATTGTGTACTACTATAACTTAAGTACTTTTAATCATAAAAATTTTCTCATAAGTTTAGTTACCCTGCTGCCCTATTTCAATTAAAGATATTAAGAAAACTTTTGAATCTAATCCACAGTAAAAGTTTGCTTCTTCTATCATAGAAATGTAAGAAGTTAGAAAAAAAAGACCTGAAAGATGATAATAAAACACGAATGCTTATATCAAATCAAAGAACTCGATTTTTTTTTATAAAAAATCTGATGTTTGAAATTGTATGATGAATTATAACAGATGGTTTGAACAAACAAA
Organism: Cupressus sempervirens; assembly: GCA_028749045.1. NCBI lineage: Eukaryota > Viridiplantae > Streptophyta > Pinopsida > Cupressales > Cupressaceae > Cupressus > Cupressus sempervirens. The sequence goes on along the minus strand of CM053790.1, from coordinate 546,759,913 downwards.
ATTCTTAACGTTCATATTCTGATGATATAGACCATTCTTGTTCTGATAATAGATCTGAAAAAATACATACAACCACACCCAAAAACATCAACAAATAACATTTATACCAATCAAAAATTATTTGTGAGTAAAAGAACTCACTTGGGCCAAGAGCGAATGTCAAGATCAGACAAGCGAGACTGAGAAGGGCGCCTTTCAATTCTCACACCAAATCTCTCCTCCACGTTTCCTTCACTAACTCCCTCTGCCATATCACCTCCAAACCTCTTTTTCTTTCTCCTTTTATTCCTTTTATGGGTGTTCGCAAAGAGATGGCAAATGACTACATCAACCTATGGCAGCCACAGTAATAAAACTCCTCAAAAGTTGAGAGTTGGGCCACAGCCCTGAGGCCCTACAAAATCATCTTTTCCACCTTCAACTGATGAGGTACTAAAGAGTACTCAAAGCCCAATTAGCCCACCAAGGACTAAAACACAAGATTCTTCAGTAAGAGTACAGATTAAAGTAACCAGATTCCACCCACTAACAATAGGATTCTCATGACACAAGAACAAATAAACCCACCACCAATCTCTTTACCCAACACAAGACTCCATTAAAACCATACCCAAACCCAATTTTTTCCCAATTCCACTGCCAATTTTCTCAAATCCTTCAATTCCAATTCAAACTAGGTGAGATTCAATAATCTAAAGTGCCCCAATTCAGAACTAAAACTTACGTTGATACTAAAAACTATCACACAATCAATCCCAGCGAAAATAAAATGAAATCAGCTATCATAGATTGTGGAAATATGAAGAACTCAAAGAGTAGAAATCTGTCTTCAAACCATAGAAAACCACAGCAGAGCCCAGGATGTCACCATTAATGGTGACAGAGTCAGAGAAAAAAGCTGCCCAAAAAGCTTTAAAAAAAACACATGAACAAAAAGATGAAAGGGGCATCTTTCTCTCGTTGTTTCTATATTTACCACCTGTTAAAAGAGGTGGAGGAAAAAGAGAGCCTAAATGTGAAGAGGGTCCTATCAAGCTATTTAAGAAACCGGGAGGTCGGTCAAACCTTTGACCGAACGTGGACAAAAGTACACGTAGTGCAGATGTGTGGTCACGATTGGAGGTTTGACCGAGAATGACGTCACCTAATTTGGCTTATCCAGGCATTGCGCATGCGCATACGCAGGGCAAATATCTTCTCCGTATGAGGGGATTCGGTCTCAAGCGGTACACGTCAGCGTATCTCGGGGCGGTGTCCGTATACGAGCTCTTCCGTATATGGGACCAGATATACTTTGACATCTAACTCCTCCTATTAATCATTTTTTATATCATGGGATACCCTATGGATTGATATTTTATGAAGGTTCTTTTGTGTGTTTGGTGGGTAATTATTGAGAGTTTGCCTGATGACGCCTTTGATGATGGGAGTCTAGGCAATATGGTGTAGGCTATGGAGTTTTTTTGTGAGTGTTTCTTTAGCTTTTTAACCTTTTGGTTTTAGAACAAGTGCCTTTTTCAATGAAGTGGAGTTTTGTTTTGACCTAGAGCTCCCATAGAAGAGATACCAATGGGACAAGAGTACACCCAATGCTAAATCATCTTAATTTGTCAAAAGGGTCCCATGAAAGCAACAAATTGGGGCCCTATGGGCTATACAAGTGTTGTTAAGTGACAAAGACTTGCCATATGCTTCATAGTTCACATGGTTCTTGTTTGGCAATATATGGAGCAAGCATAATTCATGTGGTTTTGACCAACCAATCCAAGGGGACATTATAATAGTTAAATACAAACACTAGTTGTGGAACAAATCTCTTCCCTTAATAGGACACATGGAAGTATGGGGTGAGAACAACAATAATGACAAAGATATTTATTTTATTTTATAGATATGCATGGACACTATTTTTTGCAATGACAAAACTTTGGTATATGATGAATAGATCTTAAATCCTCCTCCAAAGTCACTATTGTTGACTTAAGTGTACATTACTAAATAAAAATAATATATTCTCTTAGAATTTTGATTCCCTCCCTTAACTTATAAAATATATAAATAAATATATAAATAAATGGGCCAAATATTATCTGTTTCAAGGATTAAAATGTGACATATTGTAAATTGGAATGAGATGTTTAGAAAAGATTTAGGTTGAAAAATATTTTTTTAATCTTTAATTTTCTTTTTACTTATAGATAAGTTTATATTTGAGGATGTGTTGAGTGATGCTAATTTTAAAAATTTAGTCATATAATCATGAATTAACAATGCAAAATAGAGAAAATAGAGAAAATATACGTTTTTTCTAATTGGTAGAAAAAAAAAATTCAAAAGAAGATAACACAAAGAATTCAAAAAATGGACTTAAATGTACAACCAAATTGTAAGAAGTTGTCTAGAGCAATAAAAGAATATGTAGAGATCAAGAAGTTCAAATAATAGAACAAACAAGAGAGACAAATACAATATACTCAATTGATTGATGTGATTCAACGTTGATCAATAATACATCAATAATCAATGAATAATGAATATGTACGATGTAGATACACATGGATATATAGGCAATGCATGTTAACTAGGAGTTATGATCACTTATCAACCATACTAGGTGGAATTCCATGTCTACCAAATGTGGATAATCCTTTATGGTTCAATGAAGTATGTACAAAAATGTGAGGATGATAATGTGATAAGAGCAATAAAGGTGGATCTCACACATCAAGTGCAATGAGATAACAGCCAACACCACCTAAAGTGGGATTCACCTAAACCATGTGCTAAAATAAGATACTTGGTGCACTCCTAGATGTCTACAATGCAAATTACTATGTAATGCACTATCCTAAGTAAGCTTAGGAAAAGTTAAACCAAAATTAATTAATTATACCAACACCCTCCTTAATTGTAACTTATGGAATATACTTAAATGGCAATGGTAGATGATGATGTAAGATGGGGTCTTGAGTAATAGGCCATGTTAGGCACCCATGGACAATATGCAAGTGAAAGAAATTACAACATGTCATCTCTCATAAAGAATAGAAAGGGAGAAAACATCATGGGATAAAATTGGACCCCCGCTCCCCCCCACCTAAACAATGCTAGAGAGAGAGAGAGAGCTATGAGGAAAATGTTTACCCCATAAGAGAGAAGAAGAGAGACAAAGTGACCCCCTATTAATATAGAATTTACATTAGTGATATCTACTCCAAGATGAACGTAGAAGTTACTTCATCAATGTCCAACAATGTTCCTTCTCTTAGGAAGAAGTGATACCATAGGTGTATAAGTAATGCCTCAATACGTTAGAAGAAATCTTAAGATGTATGGTGTCTCTAAAAGTTTCTCAACTTTCATCATATCGACTAAAGGTTTCCCCCTCCGAATTTACTAAAAAGAGAAAGTCGGGATCTAATGAAGATGGATGTAGAAAATATTACAAAGAGCCAAGTGTCTCCTGTAAAGATAAAGAGACCACTTTCAACTATTGTACCCGAGGATCCATAATCACATCAACCTTGAAAGATTATCCATATGGAGAATATATAAGAGGGTTAGAGTGTTCCCTCATAATAATTTAGGAAGGATCATCCTTATCAAAGAGAATGTTTATGTCATCAATGATGTCTCCCATATCTACAATGTAGAACTACATAACAAACTTTCAATGTTTGCAAAGTAGTCACCCCCTAATGATGTATTTGGAAGGCAAGGTGTACCCAACTGTACTAAATTGCATGGATCTATCACTATAGAAATGTATTCATATGGAAATGTCAAATTTTAAACCTTGTCCTTAGACTTTTTGAAGAATCCCCCATAAGTGAACTTGTCAAGTTGAGAATTTTTTGAACCCAAAGAGGTCTAGTGGAAGAAGATGGACGAGTGTTCTTAATGTAACTGGAAAAAGGAAAGGTATAATCTCGAAAGTCAGGATTGAGGTGGGTTTATCATCTGAGTCACTAAATTCACTATCGAAAGTGTGTTAGAATGTGAGGTTGATGGTTGTAATTGATGCCAATGTCCTTTTCTCAACCTCTAGTGTATTCATAGTTGTGTTATCACAGTTTAGTGTATTGATTGGTTGTATGTTGATTACCTTTCACTGATAGCATGTATATCAATCTTTGAGCTGACCATTGGTTGTAAATTAATTATTTTACCGTTTCATGCTTCGATGGTCTTGTGCAACATCTTGATGGGGGTAAAAGCACAAAGTTGTCACATTAAATGACATCCAAGGGGATTTTGACCAAAGTGTTTCTGGTCAAAGGGGTCCAACCAAAAGTGTTCTGACCGAACATACGTAGGGCCAAATGGCGTCAATGTGGCATAGACATGGAAAAATGGTTCAGTCAAAACACTTTTGACTGGACCGATTCCAATGGAAAGGATTTTGGTCGAATCCCTAACAGTATATATAGGCTAAATGAGCCCTTGGTGACTCATTTGCACTATAGTAGCTTACAAAGAGCATGGAGAAGAAACTGACTTGTTCGGCTAGACTAGGTAGGCCTTAATTAATTTAGGTTTTTTTAGTTAATATATATTTATATTGTATTATTTTATCAATTTTAGGATGATTTAGCTTACTTAGACTCTTAAAATGAAGGAATATGTTTTTTAGCGTAACTTTTTAAATTAAATGATATATTAATAGCTTACTAACATAGATTAAACATAGTTAACCATATTCATTTATCTCTAGTTAATCATATTCATAGATTAAACATAGTCAACATAGATTAACCCTAGTTAACCACATTTTAAATTCAGTTAACGTTGTGAAACTTAATTTTGACCTATTCAAACTAATCTAATATAGAACTTATTTAATGAGCTATGCTTCAAACCTACTTAACCAAAGCTAAACCTTGTAAATTTAGTGAATGTAATTTTAATCATATTTCAAATGTAGAACTAACACCTATAAAGAAACTAACCATGTATATTTATGTTTTATTAATGAGTTGTATTTAAATGCATAGTTAATTATAAATATCATTCATTTTTTCTCATGTTTAGATTATATGTACATGTGATCTAGAGATTTTGATAGAGGGCCACACCACTCTAACAACTCACAACCAAGAATGCAAAAATATAGAGACCAAGAAAAAAAAAATGCTTCACAAATAATTTTATTATACTTGAAAAATCCTTACAACACCCACAAGATGATATGACTTCTTCAACATAAGAGAAATCCTAAATAAGAGTCTTCACACCAAGAGCTTCACCAATAACTTCTATTTGAAGAGCTACACCTTTAGAGTTTTCACACCTTGAAGTCTTCACGCCTTCTAGCTTCTACTTCTCAAACTTGATTAGAAATGCTCATATCCCTTCTTAAATAGGCACTTACCACCCAATGCATGACTTATCCACAACCTTCTAGAATTCCACCTACACAATATCCACAACCTTCTACAACTTCCATAACCTTCTACAATATTCATAACTTTCTAGAATTCTACCCACACCTCGATAAATGGAATGACAACCATTTATTTTTTATTTTTTTCTATTATGCCACCTATGCACCTCGAAAATAGAAATCACTTTTTCCCTTTTTTCCTGTTTTCCATTTTTAATTATTTTTCTTCCTATTTTCGTCACTTTCTCTCTCCTCCACAATTTTTTTTAATTTTAATTTTTTTTTTAAAATTTTTTTTTTTTTAAATTTTACATTCAACATGTCTCCCCTTTATTTAAGATGCTCCTGCATCAGATTTTGTTAGAGTAAATAATTAATTATTAATTATTTATTCTATTACTTAAGCTTACTTAGGTTAATGCATATTTAGTATTTAATGCATGTAGTGGTTGTTGTTGACAACTCGGGAGTTTTCTCCTTTTTTTAGCATATTCCACTTTTTGAGGATATGTGATGAGTTGTCATTTTTGTCCTCTACCTCCTTCCAGCTTGTTCTACAAGCTTCCATGAGGCCTTTTTAAACGGTCTCTCTCTCATTGTAAATCAATCCATTCACATAGCAATTTCATTTTCCTATTGTGAAATATTTGCTCTTGCTCTTTCGGTTTCTCTTCAGCAAGCTATTTGCATGTAGGTGATCTTGGCGACTGCGGAGTTGGATTTCATCAACTCCTACATGGTATCAGAGCCTCCCTGCTGCTTCTTGTTTGAAGGATTTTTGAAGCCGTGATTTGAAGTCACAAACCCTAGTTTGTTTGTGCATTTTTTCTTCAAATCAGGGCTAGAGCGAATTTTTAGAGCACTTTCAGCCCAAACGGACATTACCATTGGATCCGGAAGGCCATTTACAGTCAAAATTCATATAAAACTTTTTGTTTTTGGAGACAAAGCTCCGGAAGGCAAAAAAAATTTTGTTTCAGGGTCTGGCCGTACCATCGTACGGACGCGTGACAGTGCAAAAATTAAAAAAAAAATTTAAACGGGCACCGCCGCAGCAGCGCCAACGCACCACCGCGGGGCCACCCGATCTCCGCTCGCGCGCCTCCGACAGGCCGCTCCGCCAGCGGCTCCGACCGCGGCGCCACCCGAAACAACCGCCGCCCGGGCACAGCTGTCTCCGCCACCGCAAACAGCGGTGCCGCTGAGTTTTCCTCCCGGGCGCCACCGTCACCGGCGATTTTCGCTGCTCCGCCGCCCTGCGGCCTCTCCAACCACCGGACGACACGTGGCGCTGTCTACTACCAATCATTGACCGCCACGTGGCTGCTGACAGATTTGCTAACGTCATATTCCGGTCCGCTGACGTCACTTTCCCGGCGTGTGACATCACCTTGCCGTGACGGATTTTTTTTTGCCGGCGACAGGTTTGTGACGGGCATACGGCCATCAAATTTATGCCACTGTCTGTAATTTTCCAGCAAGTGCATTTTTTGAGCAGCAGTCGGGTTTTTGGCTATAACTTGAGCATACAGAGGTCTTTTTCCGATCCGAAAGAAGCGTCGGAAAGCTGACTCAGAGACGGACACATTGGTGCTAGTTTCGTATGATTTTGAGTTCGTTTGATCTTCCAATTTTTGTGTCAAAGTAGAGGCTTCTGTTTCCTATTTTGCATCAACAAATCCAAGTTCCTTTCCAGTTTTTTACTTTCCTTAGTTGTTTTTTTGTGGTATTTGGGAGATATTTTTGTACGTTTGTGGGGGGGTGTCTTTCTTTTCTGTAATTTACTTCAGTTAAGACCCTTCTACTTCCGTCTTCTTCTTTCTCTCAATGGCGGATCCATCTATATCCCGTCTCACACCACACAACTACCACACATGGAAGGCACACATGACTAGACTTCTAATGTCAAGAGGTCTATGGTCTTGTTTGGATGAGCATCAGCCTAATCTCCAACGACCTTATGAGATTCTACAACACAGGAACAAGATGGATGAAGCCATGGGGCTTATTGCACTCAACATTTCAGACAGCTTGTTGTTTCACCTGGATGGTTTGACTACTCCACGGGCTTATTGGCTAAGATTTCAGACTTTGTTTGGACAAGTAAATGAGTTTCGGGCACTTCAGCTAGATGCAGAATTGACTTCTTTGACACCTGATCACTTTCCCACCATTGAGGACTTCTTGATGAAGTTCAAATCTCTATGTACACTTTTGCAGGGATGTGGGAAGAACAAAACAGATGATGAGTGTATCTTTTTGGTACTCTCAAAGTTAAAGGGACAGTATCAGATCTTCTCTTCCACTTTCTACTCCACTATGGATGCCTTGGGTGATAGACATAGGATGCCTTCATTTGATATATTTTGTAATCGGTTAACCCATGAACAGTCGAAGATTACTCAAATGGATTCACTTTCAAGTTCTCAGTCACAGGCATTGCTTTCGAAGGATACACAGGAACAGAAGTTGAAGCAGATATCAGATCCCTCTTCTACTAGTTCATCATCTTCTAGCAAGAAGGAGAAAAAGAAGACCGCAACTCCTACCTGTTCCTATTGTGGGAAAGGATCTCATGATGAGGCACGTTGTTTTCAGAAGAGATGTGATGGCTATGAGAAACAGATTGCTGATTTGCACGCTCTCCTTCAGAAGAGCACTATTTCCTCTCCATCCTCTTCTACCTCACAAGGGTCTTCTTTTCAGGCTTCTTCCACCTCTTCAACATCTACATCAGATCTTGGAAAGGGTCATGCATTACAGGCTTCCATTGCATCTTCTTCACAGGTTCCTTGGATACTGGATTCAGGTGCTTCTCACCATATGACATCTTCTCAAGGTGTCTTCTCCACTCTTGAGGCTTCTCCTATTCCTCACATTCTCATGGGGAATAACACTGCATTACCAGTCTGTGGGAAAGGTTCAGTTCACATCCAAGATGGTATATTCAATGATGTATTGTATGTTCCATCTTTGTCTGCCAACCTTCTCTCAATTTCTCAGATTACACGCAATGGATCAGGGAAGACAGTTGAGTTCACTACTGATTCAGTCTTCATTCGAGATTTTGCTACAGGAGATCTTATTGCTACAGGGGCAGTTGATCCTTCCACTCATCTCTATACCTTCTCACACTTTGGTCCACCATCTCCATTGTTGGAGCACACTACTTCACTTTCGCAGGAGCATCGTGTGGTGCAGTCAGGACACTTGAACCTTTGTATTGTTCCTGAGATCCCTATTTTGACTGCCACACCACAACCAGATGAGGGCTTTTCCTCTCTACAAGATTCTCCTTCCGCTCTACCTGATCTTCCAGCTTCATTTATTGAGACTCCAGGTACACTTGTTGCAGATACTTCAGTGGACATTCATGACAATGTCATCACACCTGCCTTGGGGATTCCCTTTTCGGTTCCTCATACATTCTCTTCTGGACATCAGCTAGGCTTTCCAATTGCTCCTCTCACGCAGGGATTTCCTTGTTTCGTGCCTTTGTTCCTTCCGAATTGGAGTTTCATTGGTTCGATCATTTCTACAGGAGCTCCATCATTATGGGGGGGGCTTGGTGTCTATTCTCATGGGGGGGCTGGTTGTACTTATGGTTTTGAGAGAGTCTCTTGAAACATTTCTGGCGGAAGTTGTCCTTGGGGGGATTGGTTGAGGCCTTCCTTCCTTCACTTCATGTTTTTTTAGCATGTTGTTTTTACCTCTTTTTTGGAGGAGGGTTTTTCCCATAGGGTTTTCCCTCTTTCTCCATTTTACAGAGGTTGCATTGTACATGGGTACCTAAAATGGCCTCGTTGTCGGGACCCATTTTGCATTTCATCTTAGTTTTGTGAGCTTAAGGCATTTCCCTAAGTTGCACTTAAGGGGGGGTGTTAGAGTAAATAATTAATTATTAATTATTTATTCTATTACTTAAGCTTACTTAGGTTAATGCATATTTAGTATTTAATGCATGTAGTGGTTTTTGTTGACAACTCGGGAGTTTTCTCCTTTTTTTAGCATATTCCACTTTTTGAGGATATGTGCTGAGTTGTCATTTTTGTCCTCTACCTCCTTCCAGCTTGTTCTACAAGCTTCCATGAGGCCTTTTTAAACGGTCTCTCTCTCATTGTAAATCAATCCATTCACATAGCAATTTCATTTTCCTATTGTGAAATATTTGCTCTTGCTCTTTCGATTTCTCTTCAGCAAGCTATTTGCATGTAGGTGATCTTGGCGACTGCGGAGTTGGATTTCATCAACTCCTACAGATTTAAATATTCATATAATATGTAAAATGATACTTGAAATAATTCCAATCATTTAAAATATTAGAAAACTATTGCCATGAAAATTTAGTTAACCTAGTTAAACATCTTGGAACTAACCTAGTCAAAATAACTTAAAATCTAGCTAATTCATTTGTTCAAACTTAGTTTCAACATCCTAGAACTAACCTAGTCAAAATAAGTTAAAACCTAGTTAACTTGGTTGTTCAAACTCAATTTTAACAAGTAATTAAGCTCTACCTACTTCAAACCTAGAAAACTTTAAACTTAGTTAGCCTAGTTGTTCAAACTTAATTAAGAACTAGCTTAGTCAAAATATCTTAAAAGCTAGTTAACAAGTAGTTGTTCAAATCTTGTTTCAACCTAATTAAGTTCCATCTACTTCAAACCTAAAAAAATAAAACGTAGTTAACCTTTTTTTTCAAACTTAGTTAAGAATTAACCTAGTCAAAATGTCTTAAACCCTTGTTTGCTTAGTTGTTCAAATCTAGTTTTAACCTAGTTAAGTTCCATCTACTTCAAACCTAGAAAACTCAAAACCTAACTAACCTAGTTGTTCAAACTTAGTTAAGAACTAACCTCACTAGAATAACTTTAAATTAGTTAACTGAGTTTGTTCAAACTTAGTTAACTTAGTTTGAACATAGTTAAGTTCCATTTACTTCAAACCTAGTTAACCTAGTTGTTAAAATTTAGTTAAGAGCTAACCTAGTCAAAATAACTTTAAAAACCTAGTTATCTTGGTTGCTCAAATCTAGTTTTCACCTAGTTGAGTTCCATCTACTTCAAACCTATAAAACATAAAACCTAGTTAACTTAGTTGTTCAAAACTAATAAATTAACCTCAATAAGCTCTATTAACTTGGTTTTTGTTCACATGTTTCTTGAAAATAGATAATATAAATTATTCATATATACATTATATGTATTTTTTACAAAATAGATATCAAATGATATACATGTATGCTTTAAATTAAAGATTATTTCTTACTTACATTATACACATGTGCAAAGATTTCAATCTTACTTGTCTACATACTTTTACATACCTTCACTTTAGACACCTTCAGCATACATGTCTAGTACTAGGGGAACACCTAAATCTTAAAGGGAGGGTAGTGTTAAAAGGGGGTATTAGTGCCCAATCTACATCTCATATATTTGCATCATCTACTTGGGATTGAGAGATGTTACTTGCTGATACTATTACTAGATTGTCTCATGTTATTTAGGTCCTTAATGCTACCATTGTGACTTCCACCACCCTCTCTAGTAGAAAGAAGGTGACTAGTATCAAAGAGGAGTTGGTTCGTAATATTCACGTAGTTGAATCATACAACCCATATGATAGTATTAGCATTGATACTTTTCACACTTCTTTGTCTCACAACATCATTGGCATTTTGAAGTACTTGAATATTGATAGTGAGGTCCACTACTATGGTGAAGATCACACTTCCATTTTATATAGACAAAGCTCAAGTCAGAGGTCGCATGGTTACTAGGTGCATGATGATCTTTTTGCACCATTTATGAGGAATTTTTACTAGTCTACAATGTTGCATACTAAATCTATTCAAAATAATGCCCACATTTTTACTTTGAGACAACTAAATTTTTCTCTTTAATAGATCTCTTAAAAATTTCATACCAAGTATATACCTTAAAGATCCCAAATCTTTCGTATCAAATGCCCCTAAGAATTTAGCTGTTATCCCACTAATCATCATATTTTAATTGATTACAAGTAGCATACCATCCACGTACACGATAATAATTACAATATAAACATCACTACAATTAATGTATACAAAATTATCTTCTTCATTCAGACTAACAAAACTTAATTTTGTGACAAATGAATCAAATTTTTTATACCATATTTTGGAGATTATTTTAAACCATTAAGAAATTATTTTGACCTAAAACCCAAGTGTTATTTTCCTTAAATGACATCAAATCCTTTAAGTTATTGCATATAAATTCTATCTTTCAAGTCTCCAAGAAAAATAAGATTTTTAACATCCATTTGCTCAAACTCAAAATCATTCGCCACAACAATTGATTTAAAAAAAGGCTACAAGAGAATAATTTATAAATACGAGGGAAAGTATCACCAATATAGCCCCCTCTCTCTAGGAGTGGTCATTAGCTACCAATCAAGCTTTTTACTTTTTTTAATGAATCATTACTCAAAATTTATTTTTGTACAACCATTTAAAACTAATGGCATTTCTTCTCTCAGGAAAAAATCAAGACCTTAGGTATCATGTGATTCTAGTGTCATTATCTCTAGTGACATGGCTTGTTCCCAAGATTTACAATCATCTTTTATAATAGCTTCCATGATGGATCTAGGTTTACCATTGGTAGCTAATAAAGAAAATAGAGAAAGGAAATATTGACGAGCTATACTTGTCAATTGGATTCCATTATCTCATGGATCTTCTAAGAATAGGAGTATGGGGCTCTTGTTATTTTTTTTCATACTAAACCTCTTTCTATTCATTGATTTAATTGATAACCACATATGAACCCTCACCTTCTTTTTCTCCATCCTCATAGCCATCTCTCTATTATTCTCCAACTACACTTTGTAATGTTCCCACTAGCTGCGACAAGTAATATTTGTAAAACAAATCTTTTGAATTTATATAATAATAAATCTAACTTTACTCTTCTACCATCTACCCTAACCCCAACCTTAAAGACATATCCAAGTTAGGATTACTAACCCTCCTAAGGATCTCTATTTCCTAATTGATATAATATCAAGTTTGATACCATCCTTGGTTACTTCTTTGTCTTCTCTTGAGTTCTCCCTCTAAGTCCTTCCTAAAAGAGATAACCTATGTCTAGGGCCCTTAACACATATACATGTATGTTAAAATCAATAGTATATTTTGGCCCATGGTCACGTTAGTCAAATGGATCTCTCTCTCTCTCTCTCTCTCTCTCTCTCTCTCTCTCTCTCTCTCTCTCTCTCTCTCTCTCTCTCTCTCTCTCTCTCTCTCTCTCATATCGACAATATTATATCAATCTCAGGTATGTTGGTTAGATGAAGATTATTAATCTCACATACAAAAATTATAGAGATTAATTGACCTCAGGTAGAGATTACATACCGACATTATAGAGATTCATCAATCTCACATACCAACATTATAGAGATTATAACAATATGGTCATGTCAATCAAATGGAGACTATCAATCTCTCATTCTGACACTATTTAGAAATTAAATCAATCTCTTTTCCTTAAAGAGTTATGAAATATTAATATTTATTTATATTATTTTCATCTCAATTTATTACATTGTAAATTCATTTTTTTGTTTGATCGACAAAAGGACCTCAAGAAAATTTTAAAATTTTGAATATAAATTGCCCCATCTCAAAAAGGCATTGAAGATAAGAGATGGGTAGGTATATATGGTGTTGCCCAAACAGATTGAGTTATGAGTTATAATTTAAGTATTCTTCATCTTATTTTTCTCTTGAATTGTTGTAGGAACTGTCTGATGTTGGCTCCTTGAATCTTTAGTACCCATAAATGCATATTTTGAGCCTCACGTTTGACTAAGATCTTTAATTAGCATCTATAAACATATTAGTAGTTATAAAAATCATGTACAATAAATTATTTTTTGCAGAAAATACAAAGTAAGTAAAATAAGACATCATCTTTATATTTATAAATGATAATTGGATGGGAAATTGAATGAGAAAATAATAGATTATCAAAAAGTAGTAAACCTGGATGAAAATATTTACTTTCAAACTTGACAATACAACCTTTTTTATTTGAAAGAAAATATGGGTTATCCATTTATCTAAATATGGACTATCCTAAACAATCCATAAATTGAGAGTTTACTTAGGAGAAGAGGACACTCTAGAATCTGAAATCTCATCAAAGGGGTCATTTGGTGTTATGAATCTGTGGCTAATATTGTCAATGTCTTTGCATAAACCAATGTGATCTTAGGTCATAAATCAATCAATACAATCAGTGGAAGGAGGGTATCTAACATGCATAAAGTGCATCAAGAAATCTAAATTCCTTCTTATGAGAGGTTTCACTATTTATCCCTAGCTCATTTATTAATTTTTAGATAGGTCATCAGTGGGTTGATGAGATTAAATAAATTCTTATGCATGTCAGCATCCCAATCTGAGAGTGATCCTTCTACTATGTTAGAGTCTCTAAAAGATTATTAGCTACTTCAATTATGTAAGCTTCTCCTTTACTGAGAAAAGAGGTTAGCTCCATTTTTTTATCCAAAAATATTTTATTGTTTCTTTCCTTCCAAATTTTCCATGCAAGAATGGAAGGGGATATTTTCCAAAGATTACTATATACGTTAGAGGACCCACATTTTGGCCAACTACAAAGAAAACTTGTAAAGTTTTTCGAAAAAGTTGTTAACCAAGTTTTAGACATAATCATTTCCAACATTTCTAACAAAAGGGACATTGAAATAGCAATGATCCATCATTTCTAACTCTTTTTAACATTAAGGACATCTAGATGGTCTATCAAAACTCATTTTGGTGAAGCAATCCATCGTTAAAATTCTATCTTGAAGTGTTGTCCATAGGAAGATTCTGGCCTTAGGTAAACATGTTGAGTTCCAAAAAAGATTTATAGGTATATCAATATTTTCTAATTGATGAGAATAAATTATCATCTTGTATCCTTTTTTGACATTTTAGTTTCCCCAAATGAGTTTATCCTGTCTTTCTTTATGATTGATTTATCTATTATTCAAGAATTATGTGTATATATGTTTATCCTACAATGATAAGTTAATATCCTCAACATATTTTTATTTTCTTATTTCATTTTGATTATCATTAATTGTTTGTATATAGTTGCTAACATGATGACCCAGAAGATTAGTTAAATAATTTTATTATTACTTGGGAGAATAAAGTTGTCTGGAGAAGGAAGCCCATTCCATGACTCCACCTAGAAAAGTGCCTTTCATCTTTGTCCAATATCCAAAGTTAGATTGGTATTTATAAGGGGTTGACAATGCACCATAAAGTTCCAAGTTTCAGATCCTTTGGGTGGGTTTTTAGTTATAAATAATGATAATGGGTCTGGGTTGTTTAAGTACTTATGATATAGTATTTTTGCCCACTTTATTTTGTGTTCTTGATACATTCTCCAAACTATTTTTTCTCCTAAAGCTTCATTTTGCCAGCTCAAGTTTTTGATTCCTAGAGCTCCATATTCTTTAGGACGACATAATTTATCCCATTTAATTAAGGATTTTTTCTTCTTATCATTTGTTTCTTTCTAGAAGAAATTTCTTAATTTACTATCAAGTTTATTTTTTAACTCCTTTAGGTAGTGGGAGACACAACATTTGATATGTAGGAATGGATGATAAGACATATTTGATCATTTTTTTTCTACCAACTTTAGTTAACCATTTACCTTTCCAACTCCCCAATTTTTTTAATCTATCTTTCCTGATATAAATATCTGTGATTTACTATCTCTTTCTCCTTTTTCTAGATGCATTCCCAGATATTTACATGGGAAATCACCTTTTCAATATCCCATGAAATTAAAATATTCCTTTCTAATTTTACAGGAGTATTTAGAAAAGATACCTCATATTTATCTAGATTAACTTTTTGACCTAAAGCTTCCATATATGATTTAATAATGTGTTTAAAATTCCTTGCCTCCTTCATTGAGCTTTTTTTAGGAAGGATTGTGTTGTTTGCAAATTGTTGATGAGTAATTTTCAATTTTTCTTTTTTCATAGGGATTCTTTGATTTTCCTATCCATCTATGCCTTTTTAATAGCTCTACCAAAAGCTTCAGCCATTATGATGAACAGAAAAGGAGAGATTGGATCTCCTTGCTTGATACGTCTAGATATACTAATAAAACTTTTAGCCATACCATTAATTAGTAAGGAGATTTTGGGTGTTGTAATACAATTATATATCAAATTAATCCATTAGTGTGAGAAACTAAATGCTTCCATAACCTTGCATAAGAATTACCTATCAACCTTATCAAAGGCCTTTTGAATGTGTAACTTCATTAATATGCAAGAAATCTTATTTACGTGAGCCGAGTGAATAAGTTCTTCAATTATTATAATATCATCCAAAATTGACCTTCTTGGTTTAAAGTCTATTTGTTCTTCTAAGATCACTTTTGATATAACTTTTTTCAATCTATTAGCTAATTCTTTAGATAGAATTTTATATATTGTATTACATAGTGCTATAGGTCAAAAATCTCGAGGCTCCTCATGGTTAGCATTTTTGAGTATTAAAGCTAGAAAGGCATTGTTAATTTCAGATAATAGGACTACTGAATTTCTAGTTGCCTCAATAGCCTCCCAGAGATCATGTCCTACAATATTCCAACATTTCTAGAAGAATAAAGGTTGAAAGCCATATGGTCCTAGAGACTTATCTAGATTAAGGCTAAATAGTGTTATTTTAATTTATTCTAGAGAAAAATTCTTGTTTTAATTCTTATTATCTTCTGAAGTTATTATCTTAGGGATTGTACTTTTCATTTGATTTTAATCTATTAAAGTAGAAGAATTATAGTTATTTAGAATGTTGGTATAGTTATCTCACTATGTATGATATATGTCTCAACTTCTATAGGACAATGGTTGGATACTTGCTCCTTATTACTTCCTTTTACCTAGTATTTAAGTGGAATATTGTCGTCATCAAAAGGATTTCTTCCTCCTTCAGGTGTTTGCCAAAATTTGTGAAGTTTATTTATTTTTCTTTTGTTCTTTTCCTATGTTTATTGCTTGTAGTTTTGTCAAGTTGTTCTTTCCTATCTAATGTAGGTGTGACATACTTAACTTCTTTATTAAATTCATTTTTTTAATATTATCTATAACCATCAATAAATATTCATCACATTAAATTTTAATTTCATAAAAAAATGCCTTTATATATATAATCATATATATTTTGTATTTATAATATTCTATTTAATATTTATTTACATTAGAAAAAATGATTCTTAAAAGAACAACAATAACATAACATACCTTATAGCAAAATAGATTCCCCTTTGAAATTTCTAGCCTTGACATATTTTATTCCATAATGTTCTTGCTGCACTTTATTAACCCTTGCTATATTTTATCAATTTATTTGTTTCCTACATCGATACTTCTAGTTTCATATTTTCTCATTCACCCTATTTTGAATACATAACGAAGATTCCCTATCTTCTACTTCCTTACCTTTTTTATTATTATTGGTAATGGGCCAAAGCCTAGATTAATTATTATTTATTGTAATTAATAATTATTATGTATTATGTTCGAGTAGACTTGAACCCAAGACCTGCCACATAAGAGGCTCACAAATTATTGTTCACAGTCTTACTTCATTACCCTTTTACTCGAATGAATATTGTAGAATATTCTCTCTTTTCCGTTTAGAGGAAACATGGATGATTTGGAATTTATTAATATTATTTTTACTCCTTTTTTGGTGGAAATGATGATTCTTCTCTCCTTTATGTGTTGTAACTTTTATTGAAGAATGAATGATTTTCTTTTCTTTTTCTTTTCCCCATGTGTTCCCTTGCTAACCAGTCTTGTTTAAATAGTCATGTTCATCAAAGGTCATGACCCCTCTAAGTGAGCCCATTAATTAATTAATTTTTATTTCAATTAATAATGACTATCTTACCAATATATTTTAATATTTTGATATTGAATAATGGTTAACTTATAACATATATATTCAATATATTTGATCGTATTATTTATAACATTGTTTAATCTAATATTGGAAAATAATGATAAGAGTTTTTTTATAACTATTATATGTAATTTTCTTATATCTTGACCTAATTATTAGAATTGATTAAATTTTTAACTATATACATTACATTCTTATCTTAATAAGGGTTCATTGTAGTCCCTTTGTCACAAATTTTCTTGTCCTTAAGCATTTTGATAACCTCTATATGTTGTTGATGACCTCATGGGATACTCCCTTATCCACCAGATCCGTTACCATTTTGTCCCTTAAGTGTTATTTTGACTCAAAGGGCCTAGTCTTCTTTGGCAATAACATGTTCTTGGTTAGTGATCTTTGTTCTTTTACTAGGATTCTTATTATAATCGATCTCCTCTATTTTCTTTGTTCATCCTATTTTACATTGATGGTCATGACTCCATGGTTCCTTACATTTAAAATTTTTTTGAGGGGGTTTTGAATCAAGGAAAGTAGCCCTAAATTCATCACACAACCATACATAGCTCAAAAGGATGGACTTCAAGGAAAGAGATTATTTCAAGCTAACCCTCAAAGGTGCTAAATCTTAGAAGGCTAATGCAATGTAAGGGATAAAGGAGCATCAAATCAAGCTAAGATCATGATTATGAAGGAAAAGAAAGAAACTTGCCCTTGAGATTTAAATTAGTTACTTCTAAATCTAAGATACAAAATGTAAAGTAGACAAGTGCTTAAATGAAAGTACTAAATTGACAAAGGAGGATAGAAAGGTACTTATCTTTGAGAAGAGGCTTAATTTCTAAGTGTTGTACTATTGTTAGGAGTGAATGGAACTAGAACTCAACTTGAACTAAGAGACATACGGAACCCATAAATCCTTTAAAGTTATATCAAGAGCAAACTAGTGCATTGGGGGAGGAGTACACCCCTGAAGAAAGGATATTCCAATTCGTGAATTATTTTTCTTTCAAAGATCTATTGATATCCTAATTGTGGGATATTGGGTGGCTATGTAGGGATTTTCCTTAGTCAACCCCCTATTTTGGTGGTTTCCACCTCTACGAATAGTCGATTTGAAATATAATGTGTGTGATGCTCTTGTATGAGCTTTGAATGTGCAAATGTAATGATCCAAACCCTTAGATCTAAAACCCAAGCATGATGTATTGATCTGAAACCCAAGCATGATGTATTTTTGAATGTGAATGAAATAATAATGCATAGATCTGAGGATAACATAGAAAGCATACACAAGCCTTAAAGGCTAAAGTACTCAAGGCCATATGTTGAAAAGAGATTATTTTGAAGTTTAGAACTTGTAATGGAACAATCATTATTTTGTCAATCATGTCAAACCTGCTACTTTCTGGTGAGACAATTGATTTTTGGTTTGAATGCTATCATTTGGTTGATTGATAAAGAGGATTTGAAAAGAGAAGATAACAAGAGAACCTAGAGAAAGGTTGAGTTATTTGGTGTATAAAAGGAGTACTAAGACCAAGTAAGACATTGACACTATAGTGTATTATTTCTTTACTTAAATTTATAAATGAAAGATTGCTCAAGAAAAGACTGGAAGAAGATCAAGTAAGAAAAGTGTCTGCCAAGCCTTGTCATGCAGACAATGCAAGCCGAGCAAAAAATAGTAGAAGCAAAGTGAAAATTAATAGGTGCTGAGAAAAGAAGACAAACAGTGCAAGCCGAGTGAAAGTTAGTATATGCTAAGTAAAGTTTAGTTGGTGTTGAGCATCAATAAACTTTAGTGTTTTTTCGAGTGAACTAGTGTTGGTCGAGTGACAAAACATGTCATGAACCCTTGAATTATGTACTTGTATAGAATGACATATTTAATAAATTATTAATCTCAAAATCTTATTATTAGATTAATTATTTGATATTTAATTATCAAAAACTTAATTTGATGAAATGATTGATATTAACTACTAATCTCAAATCTTCATTATTTAAAATTAATTAATTATTAATTAAATTGATTAATTATTCATTAAATTAATCATTAGTTGATATTAATTATTAGTTATCAACTTTCATATTTCATTAACTATTAATTGGTATTAATTATTAAACAACTCACATATTAACAGCTCTTATAAGACATCATATTGTTAATCAACTCTCATATTGTCAACTATCATATTAATCATGTCTATTCAAAAATATGAGAATAAGGTAGAAAGGGTGTGTCGGGTTGCTTGTTACATTATAAATTAAGTTGACCATCGAAAAGGAGGAGTAGCGTGGAAAGTTTTGGTAGTTTGAAAAGCGTTTGGTGAATAAAGTTATAAAAAACAGTTGATATACCAACGAAAGAATTTAAGTTAATATCCTTGCATTGTAACCGTGCATGATAAAGCAAATACACTACTTGGAAGCAACGTCAACCCCAATGTAATGACCCTTTAGCATCTATACCAACGTCAACGTCTGATACCACTTGTAATGACCCTTTCTAGTAGGTCAAAATTTAAATGGTCCTAAAACATAAATAAATACATAAATTAATGTTAGAGAGATATTCTATCATGAATTGGGTTATTCTTAAGAGAAAATACTTAATGCTATTGTTATGTGTAGATTTTTATAATTGTTACCCTTGTAGTAGGTCTCTTGATGAATGGAAGATTTCACAAAAAAACAATATAGATGTTGAGTGACAACAAACAATGTTAAATCAAAGATTTGAGGAATCTGAGCTAACTAATTTGATTTCTTGAATTATGTGAAATGTGTGGAAGATGATGATGATGAGTTGGTGGCACAAAATTTATGGTAAACCATTTTGAGGCAAATTCAAGAAAGATTGTAGAGGAAGTTTGTAGAGGAACTCAAATGGAAAAGTGGGTGGATTCATTTGATCTTATCTAACCCTAAAATAGACAATTGTGTTTAAGCAACAGAAGATCTAAATTCTCTATTTATAGAGATAGCTAGCTAGAAGCAAAGGTTTCCATGTGCAAGAACCTAAGGAAGACAAGGAGTCTAGGGTATTGCTTCATCTAGTGGCCAAACATAAGAGACTACAACTGTCATACAAAGAAAGAAGGCTTAAGGGGATGAATGTTTGAAGGGTGAACAAGGTATCAGAGCATAAGAGTATGAATGCCAAGTAGAATGGAGGACTAAACTAGAGATTTTTAATCTACAAGTGAGTCGCAAGTTTTTATCAGATAAAATCCTACTATTGCTTTCTAACAAGTGTACCAGTGTGGATAAAATCCTTTAGATTAAGGTTGACCTAACATTCATTTGTAAATCATTTAACTAGGTGACATTCTAAGGGAATGTTCTAAAGTCCTCTAACAAGGTTCACTCCTAATAGGGTGATTGAAAACCTTTAACTAGGTCACATTTAACAATGTGTATTGTAACCTTTACAGGGTTGGCCTTTCACAAGGCATCACTTTAGAAGAGTGAAATTAGGTAGCATGTTACTAGTGGTTTTTCCAAAATTGGGTTTCCATATAAAATCCTTGTATCAAATTGTGTGAATGTGCTTATGGTATTCCATGTTTACATTTCTACAAAGTTATTTTGACCTAGGACAATAACCTACTAAGTTAAGGTATTTTGTTATCTAATGGATGCATTCATGTTATGGTTTTATGAATATGCATATGATTAAGCACTGAAAAGTTTTATTTGTACATCTTGACCTTCAATAACTAATTCAACCCCCTCTCAATTATTCAAATGAATTCCAACAATTGGTATCAAAGAATTGGTGCTTGTGAGGAATAGTTTGAAGGTACTAAAAGCTAAAAATCAAGATGTACAGAAAGGAGGTGCCCAAACTGAACAAGGAAAAAATTTCTACATATAAAAGTTTGATGAAGCTACATCTAGGAGGTCTTGGAGACTATGCAAAATCTACCATCACCACTGAGCATGTTGATCCTATTGGAGCCCTAACTGTTGATGATCTGAAAAAGAAGAAACAACACAATCAAGCAATGTTAGAGATTGCCTCTACCCTAAGCTACTCAGAATTTAATGACATCAAAGATTGTGACAGTGAAAAGAAGTGCAGGATGCTATAGAAATAATTTATGGAGGAGATACAAATTTTTTGAGAGCCAAAGTTGAAATTCTAAGAGGAAAGTTCAATGACATGATAATGCAAGAAGGTGAGACCATTTTCCAATATTGCACAAGAATAAAAGATGTTGTGAATGCTATCAAAGGAGCTAATAGTATAATTGAATATGAGACTGTAATCAGGAAAGTGCTAAGAACACTACTGCCCATCTATGCTAGTAGAGTCTCTACCATACAAGATCTAAGGTGTGCTCCTGGTAGTAATCTGACCCTTGAAGAACTGATGGGTAGACTCACTGCCTTTGTGTAAAGTTTATGTGAATTCTATTATAAAAATCATACTTTTCTAATATCCTTTGACTGCTATAGGTAATCTTCTATATTTCTAAATGTAGAATGAGTTATCATAATGTTGAATGTTGTTTTGAGTTTAATTTTCTTTGCAATAAATTTATATGGTGTAGTATTGTTTGAAGGAGCGGACTTGTGATTATTGTGTGTCCTCAAACTATAGTAATACCTACCATTTATATCAAGACCAAAGGGCATGTCCCTTAAAGGAATATGACCTTCCCTAGGTCGGCCCAAACACCACTTGAAGAAATTAATGCTTCAAGGAAAATAATTAAATGCTTAACTAACATAACAAATTATTATGGTTAGTCTAAGATGTAGTTTCTTCCAAGGATTGCCACCTATCTCATTGCTAAGTCTAGTGCATATAAAGGCTAACATATGATATAATGGAGAAGACTAAGGTGTGGTCTGCAATTCTCAGACTAGTATGACTATCAGGTTAATATTTAACACTCCCTCTTAACTTGATAATCATACTGAGAGATAACATATCTAGCATCATCAATTATGACGAATAAGCATATATTGATACTCTATATCTATCCGAGTCTTCTGAAAAATGGTATCATGTAACATATTATACTGAGTCATATAACCATCTTGTGATATGACTTATTACTTTATACTAGTGATGTTAGTATTGCATGTAATGCAATACACAAGATAAAATTTGAAGAATGATTAAGTTCTTCATTTATCTAGGTTGTGATTCATAGGATTTGGCAAGCTATATCACAACTTGATCTTTAGTTAAGATCTACCAGAACACAGGATAAATTCTGAAGAATAAATTCTTCCTTTATCCAAGTTGTGATTCATAGACATGGAAATGCTTATATTCAACTGATCTTAAACTCACCTAGATCTAATAGTAGTTTTATATTGTTCAATACTAAGGGATCATCATCTCTTATAATGTCTTTAATACAAGTATTCATTACCTCAAAGATTGTCACCTCTTAAATATTGAATATAGATGGTGGAGCCCATAATCGTCAATAGCCTAACAAATAAAATTATTTTATTAATAATTTAAAGAATACAAATGAATTATAATTCAACCATACCAAGTCTTTTCCTGAAGTGGTCTATCTTCACTCTAGATAGAGGTTTGGTGAGAATGTCTGTTGTCTGATCTGCAGTACAAATGTATTCTAATTTTATAGTATTCCTATCTACCATATCTCTTACATAATGGTAAGAAATTTCGATATGCTTGGACCTGCCATGAAAAACTAGATTCATCAAAAGCTTGATGGAACTTTGATTATCACAATGAATAATTGTAGGATTCATGGCATGCCCAAATAATCCCACAAGTAACTTTCTAAACCAAATTGCTTCTCAAGAGGCCATTGCTATTGCAATGTATTTGGCTTCTATGGAACTTTGTGCTACTGAAGACTGCTTTCTACATATCCAGGATATCATTACTAATCCTAAACTAAGAAAACATCATGAATTACTTTATCTATCTTTAACACTTCCACCCCAATCTAAGTCAGTGAATCCATGTAAATCTAAATCAACTTTCTCATATTTGAGCCCAAGATTAAGAGTGCCTTGTAAGTATCTCATAATGTGTTTGACTACAACTAGGTGAATCTCCTTTGGCTCACACATAAATTGACTTAATGCATTAACAACACAGAAAATATCAGGTCTTGTATCTACCAAATACATAAGGGATCCAATCATTTGTTTGTAGAGAGTAGAATCTATGGAAGGTGATTCTGTTGTTGCTTCTTTAAGTTTATGTAGATTAGTCTCCATTGAAGAAGACATAGACTTGCAATTCCACATTCCCAATCTCTCCAAAATATCTGATGTATATTTCTCTTGATTGAGTATAATGCTGTCAAAATTTTGTCATACGGTAGTAATGAAGGAGTCCTAAGTATTTCATCTCAAATTCTCTAATTATATTTTTCTTGCATTGATCTATGAGACGATCAATCACTTGTTATTAGTAAATCATCAATATACAATATCAAAATTACCATGTCATCTTTATCCCTCTTATAATATAAATTTGGATTGGCTTCATTTTTGGAGAATTCTAAGCTGGTGAGATACTTATCAATTCTTTTATACCAAGCCCTTGGAGCCTGCTTAAGCCCATAGAGAGATTTCTTGAGCCTGCAAACAAAAATGTTAAGATCGTGAGTTTCAAATCTTTCAGGTTGCTCCAAATATACTTTTTTTTTAATCGTTCCATTTAAGAAGATATTTTTACATCCATCTAATGTACTTTCCATCCCTTCGATGTTGTAATGGCTAGGACTGCTCTTACAGAGGTATATCTGGCAATAGGAGAAAAAGTTTCTTCATAATCAATCCCTTATTTTTGAGAGAATCCTTTGGCAACAAATATGGCTTTATATTTCTCAATGCTACCATCAACAGCATGCTTTATTCTAAATATCCACTTGGAAGAAACAACAGATTTTCCTATAGGTCTTGGAACAATTTTCCAAACATCATTCTTCATAATATATTGGTATTCTTCTATCATAGCTTCTTTCCAAGCTATATGTTTAATAGCATCTAAAGGATTGATTGGTTCTATTTTGGACAAATCATTCATGTTTTCTATATAACTAGAAAATCTTTTGGGTCTTTTGCTTTCTTTGATTGTTCTAGAATGTGCAGCAAAGTCTTGCACTTCCTCAACTGTTTTAATGACCCAAAGTGGTATTTTCTTATAATTTTGAGTTTCTCCAAGATTAAGAGTTTGAATTACATCTTCAATTTCTTCTATGTTCTCCCTATGAGACTCAAACTTGATATTTCTTTTAGAACTAGGTAAAGGAGAGGGTTCTTCAGAACTTAGGGCTCTTTTGAATGCTAGATCTTCTTCAAAAATTACATCCCTACTAAGTTCAATACTTTTCTGTCCAAGTATGAAAATCCTATATGCTTTAGATGTTTCACTATACCCTACAAAAATACCTTTCCTCCCAGAGGGTTCTAACTTAGTTCTCTTTTCTTTTGGAACATGGATATATATAGGGCACCCAAAAATCCTAAGATGACTTATATTGGGTTTAACTTTAGTAAAGACTTATTCAGGAGTTTTATCTCTAAAGTAGGAGTGAGGGCTTCTATTTTGAATATAGACAACAGTACAAGAGGCTTCTACCCAAAGATAATATTCTAGATTTTGATCAAATATCATAGCTCTAGCAACTTCTATACTTGTTCTATTCTTTCTTTTTTCTACCATATTTTGTTATGGATTATAGGGAACAATATACTCTCTCTTAATTCCTATTTCTTTACAAAACCTTTTAAACAAATCTAAGGTGTATTCCCCTCCATTATCAGTTCTAAGAGTTTTAATTTTATCTCTTGATAAGTTTTCAATTAATGTTTTGAATTCTTTAAATCTCTTTAAGGTTTCTTTGGATTCTTTTCACTTTAAGAAGTAAATCCATGTTTTCCTAGAGAAGTCATCAGTGAACAAAATATAGTACTAGAATCCTCTAAGAGAAGGAAAAAACATAAATCCACATAAATATGAATGAATTAATTCCAAAATACTGTTGGTTTTTCTAGTGCTATCATGAAATGGACTTTTGGTGTTCTTACCCAGAGTGCACCCTTTGCATATGCTTGAGTGGTCTTTATTTAGTTTAGGTAAACCAGTAACCATCTTCTCCATAGTTGATAAGGTTTTGAAATTTAGATGTCCTATTCTTTTGTGACATATTTTATTTATGTTTCCAACTTCATGAAATAAAGCTTGAATAGGTCGACTAGGTTCTAAGTTTAATTCATACAAATACCCTTTTCTATGACCAATCAACTTCACTTTCTTAATTGAGGAGTTCTTAGTCTAGGTTATTACTTTACCATCTATGAATGCAACATTATGGCCATCATCTTCAAGTGTTGTAACTGAGATTAGATTTATTTCTATTCCTGGTACATAGAGTACTCCTTTGAGAAGAAGAGAATTTCCTAATTTTAGTTTCAAGGTTCAATTTCCAATTTCTTCGATAGAATGTGTTGAATTATCACCAATGGTGACTTCACCATTAACCTTTTTTGATATAGAGTCTAGTGCTTCTTTGTATCCTGTTATATGTCTAGATGATCCACTATCAATTATGCATGCTTTACTTGAGATTTCATTTCATAGTGATGAATACAATAATCAATTCTTAGGGTCATATTTATCTTCTTCCCTAGTAACATTTGTACAGTTCACTTGTTGTTTAGAATTCTCAGGGTAGTTAGAGCTATAGTGTCCAAAATTTTCACACTTGAAGCACTTTATTTTGGATTAATCTTTCTTAGATTTTTCATTCTTTTGATTACCCATTTTCTTCTTGAAATTATTCTTCTTGCCTTTATAGGAGTTTGTATTAAGAACATGAAGTTCTTCATCTTCTGTTTTCAATTTCTCTCCTTTCTTTAGTTTTCTAGATTCTTCCTGAAGACAATCTCCCTTAAGTCTATTGAAGTCAAGAATTCTATCTCTAGCACTTACTCCTTGAGTGAAAGTTTCCCATGAATTTGGTAATTCGGCTATAGCCATTAATGTTAGTTCCATGTCACTAATGATGGTTCCTATACTTGCAAGTTCATCTCTTGGGTTGACAACTCTTAGGAAGTAAGAATTCATCGATTCTCCCTTCTTTATTTGTATGTAATTTAGTTACCTTTTTAGTGCTAGAACTCTAGTTGCATTATTAACCTCATATACATTTAGTAGTGCATTTAGCATAGAAAATGTTTGATGTTTTGTTAGCATAGGTATGATATCAAATTTTACTCCATCTAATATGATCTGAATCACTTTCCTATTTCCTTTACTCTAGATAGATTTATGAGGTTCAAGTGGAGGTTGTTTGGAGGCTGAATCAACAAATTGTTTTACATCATTTTCTTCAAGAATGATCATGATTCTAAATTTCTAGGCATCAAAGTGTTCTTTCCCATCAAACTTATCCTCAGGTCTGGTTGTGTATGCCATTGAAGATAGAAGAATGATGCTAGATATATATAAGGTCTGATTACTTAATTTGCAAAGCCTAGATTCAGCTACCAAAGCTCTGATACCATGTAAATTTTTTGCAAATTCTATTATAAAAATTAGAGTTTTCTATTATCCTTTCATTTCTATAGATAATCTATTTATTTCTGAATGTAGAAAGATTTATCAAAATGTTGAATGTTGTTATAAATTTAATTGTCTCTACAATAAATTCGTATGGGGTAGTATTGCTTTAAGGAGTAGACTTGTGATTATTGTGTGTCCTCCAACTACAATAATACCTACCATTTATATCAAGACCAAAGGGCATGTCCTTGAAAGGAACATGACCTTCCCTAGGTCAACCTAAACACCACTTGAAGAAATTGACGCTTCAAGAAAAATAATTAAATTCTTAACTAACATAACAAATTGTTATGGTTAGTCCAAGATGTAGTTTCTTCCAAGGATCACTACCTATCTCATTGCTAAGTCTAGTGCATATAAAGGCTAACATATGATATAATAGAGAAGACTAAGGTGCAATCTGCACTTCTCAGACTAGTATGACTATCAGGTTGATATTTAACACTTTGAACTCTCTAATTTTGATAATTTCAAAACTAAAAATGTTGAATCTACTTACTAAACTATCATTAAAGGAACCTAAAGAGAAGAAAAAAAAGGTCAAACACGTTTCTAGTGATAATGATAAAGATGAGGAGGATGTAGAAGAGATTAAGCATTTTTAGCAAGGAGATTTCATAGAGGCAAAGGAAAATACAAAGGTAAGCTACCTATCATGTGCTTTAATTGTAATGAGGTTGGTCATATTGCTGCTAGATGTCCAGAGAAGAAGAACAATAGAAGTGGAGACAAATACAAAGGTAAAAGAATTGAGAACAACAAAGATTATAAAGACAAAGGAAAGAAGTATTTCTACATTGTTGAAAAGGAAACTAAAGATGAATTTGATGACCATGATGATGAAGTTGTGTATGTTTCTATGAAGGATGATTCTAATGAGGATGAGCCAATTGCATTGGTAACTTTTGTGAACAAGAGTGATAGATGGATCATTGACAATGGATGCTCACATCATATGATTGGAGATAAAAGCAAGTTCATTACTCTTGATTATTACAATGGTAATAGTGTAAGATTTGGTAATGATGCACCCAATCCGATAAAAGGTAAAGGATCAATCAAACTAATAGAAAAGATCATGTTTGACAATGCTTATTATGTAGAAGGACTTAACTATAACTTGTTAAGTGTGTCACAACTGATTAGTTTAGGTTGCAAAGTTGAATTTGAGAACAACAAAGAAAAGATCTATGACATTGATGGAAAACTGATTGAAAATGGAGATCAGACTAGAGGTAATCTATTTTATCTTGACATGAATGATACTACTTTTCTTGTTGTAGATTCTGATGATGTGTGGCTATGGCACAAGAGGTTATGTCATGTTAACTTTGATAACTTAGTTAGTATTAGTATCATGAAATGAGTTAGAGGTTTTCCTAAACTAGAGAAACTTGGTAATGTGATTTGCAAACAATGTCAATTAGGTAAGATGAAAATTCCTAGTTTTAAAAGTAAGATTCACCCCTCTAAAGAAATTCTCGGATTCGTTCATACTAGTTTGTGTGGACCAACTGACGTGCAAAGATACACAGTTGACAGGTACATTATCCTATTTTTTGATGATTATTCTAGGATGATGACAGTTATATTTTTGAAACAAAAATTTGATGCTTTTCAAATGTTTAAGTGGTACTTGGCAAGAGTTGAAAATCATACATGCAAAAGATTGAAATGTCCGAGATTTGACAAAGGTGGAGAATTTATATCAAATGAGTTTGAGATATTCTATAATGATAGAAGAATCAAGAGATAGACTTTTGCACCTAGGCCCCTCCACAAAATGAGATTGCTGAAAGGATGAATGGATCTATAATGGACTATGCTAGAACACTCACGATGGAGAAGAATTTTGCTTTGAAATACTAGAGAGAAGTTGTAAGTACAATTGCATATACTTTATACTGAGTAAAAGTCAAGAAAGGTATGCATTCAACACCTTTTGAACTATGGTATGGATACTCACCTAATGTAAAATATTTTAAGATATTTGGAAGCAAGTGCTACAATCTTAAAGACAATAGAAATGGTAAATTTGATGCTAAAAGTGAAGAAGGTATATTCCTAGCCTATTCCACAAGAAGTAAAGATTATAAGTGTTTAAATACTAACACTAGCAAGGTTTTTGAAAGTGAAAATGTCAAGTTTGACAAATATACAGAGGTACATGAAGCTAAACCTATGAAGGAACTTGAAGAGTACAAATCCTTTGTATATTGTTATGAAGGTATGCCTATAGATGAAGGTGATGTGAACCAATTTGTAAATCAACAACAAGTATCAGTGATTGCCGAGTCACATTATGGATGTTGAGTTTCATTCAGGAACTGAGTTACATTTAGGAGTCGAGTTGTATTCAGGAGTTGAGTTACAGAATGAAGCTGAGGTACATTTTGATTTTGAGATAATTGTACATGAAAGGAATGTTGATCTACCTAATAGAGAAGTACATAGTGATTCTAAAGTTGACAGACCCATTGAAGAAAGAATAGTAGAACCAAGATTATCAAACTATGTCAAAAGACATCACCCTACTAAACAAATTAATGAGATAAATAAGTTGGACCAATGACAATAAATAGGTTGAGGAGAGATACATGTTTGTTGAGCATGCACGAGTCTAAGATAGTGAAAGATGCATTAGAGAATGAAAACTAGAGTAAAGCCATGAAAGAAGAGATTGATCAGACTGAGAAGAATAAGACATGGACTCTAGTACCCAAACTAGAGAACAAGAATGTGATTGGAACCAAATGGTGTACAGAAACAAGTTAGATGAGAATGGTGAAGTTATAATAAATAAGGAAAGATTAGTTTTCAAGGGGTATGTACAAGAAGAAGGAATTGACTATGGAGAAACATTTGCCCCAGTTGCAAGATTGGAAAGAGTAAGAACTCTGCTTGCTTACTTTGGATACAAAGGTTTCAAAGTTTATTAGATGGATGCAAAGATAACATTTCTAAATGATATACTAGAAGAGGAGGTTTACATAGAACAACCTAAAGGATTTGTTGATCCAAACAACAAGAACATGGTGTGTAGACTACATAAAGCTTTATATAGTTTTAAGAAAGTCTCAAGAGCATGGTATGAAAGGCTTCATAGTTATCTTGTGAAGATTGGTTTTGAGAAGACTAATGATAACAACAATTTGAACTTGAAGACAAAAGAAGGTAAAGGTATTTTACTAGCTATAAATTTTTGTTAATGACATCATATTTGGAGGTCAAAATGCTTTATGTAAGACATTTGCAAATGAAATAAATAAAGAATTTGAGATGTCTATGTTTGGAGAGATCAAGTTCTTTGTTGGTTTGCAAGTATATCAGATGAAATATGGTATATACATCACTCTGTCTAAGTATGTAAAAGAAATCTTGAAAACGTTTGGTTTAGAGGATTCAAAACCAATTAGCACTCCTATGGTCATAGAATACAAATTATGAAAGACTGATGATTATGTTGAAGTGAATCAAACATTGTACAAGTCTATTATTGGCAAGTTAAAATACATAGTACATAGTAGACCTGACATTGCATTACTTGTTGGAATTGTTGCAAGATTTTCTATAAATCCTAAGGGGAATCATTTGATGGTTGTTAAGAGAATTATGAGATATCTGAAAGAAATAGAAGATTATGGTCTATACTACAAGAAAAATAAAAAATTTGAATTAAGAGCCTATATCGATGTTGATTGGGCTAGAAACATTGATGAAAAAAAGAGTACAAGTGGTGAAGCATTTTTCTTAGGCAAGAGATTGGTCACATGGACTAATAAGAAACAAAATTGTATATCTCAATCTACTCTTGAAGCTAAATATGTGGCTACTGAAGTAAATTGTACAAATATGGTATGGATCAAACAACTACTCAAAGGCATGAAGGAAGAAATTACTAAATATGCAGTACGTTATTATGATAATACAAGTTCTATAAAAATATCAAAGAACCTTGTGATGCATACAAAGACTAAGCACATTGAAATCAAGTATCATTACTTGAGAGAGTTGGTTCAAGACAAAGAAGTGAGAATGGAATATATGAATACAAAAGAGAAAATAGTTGATATATTCACAAAATATTTACCTAAAGATGCACATGAATATCTTAGAGGTAAACTAGAGGTGATACCCCTATCCAAAGCTGCTTAAGAAGCATGAGTAGTGCCCTGCATCAATTGAACTTAATGTTGTATCTTACAACTTGATACAATGGATCTTACTTTAGGAGCTGCCTAAAGTAATGAAGGAGATGAATTAGAAGATTTATAGTCACATGCAAGGTGACTAAGGGAGAACCTAAATTGATTATATCTACATGAAAAGATGGCAAGTCTTTGGCATTGTTGTCAAAGAGGGAGATATAAGAAAGAGGGAGGTTTAGAGAGATAGAGATACAAGAAAGAGGGAGATAAGTATATGATAAGGGAGATTGACAAAGCTTACATTACCCTATACAGAGGAAGGACATATAGTATTAGAGGGAGAAATTTCAAAGATATTATTTTCTTTTTGGTATTGTTGTTGGTGTTGGTTTGCCATCAACACCAAAGAGGGAGATTGTTAAAAAGAGATTGTTTTGAAGTGTAGAACCTATAATGAAATAATCATTATTTTTTCAATGATGTAAAACTTTCTAATTGCTAGTGAGACAATTTCTTTTTGGTCTAAATGTTATCATTTGGTTGATTGATGAAGAGGATTTGAAAAGAGGAGATTACAAAAGAACCTAGAGAAAGGTTGAGTTACTTGGTGTATAAAAAGAGTACTAAGACCAAGTAAGACATTGATAATATAGTGTATTGTTTATCTACTTAAAGTCGAAAATGAAAAATTACTCAAGAGAAGACTAGAAGAAGATCAAGTAAGGAAAGTGTCTGCCAAGCCTTGCTGAGAAAATAGTGCAAGCTAAGCAGAAAAAAGTAGAAGCTGAGTGAAAATCAATAAGTGATGAGCAAAGAAGAAAAACTATGCAAGAGGAGTGAAAGTCAGTATATGTCGAGTAAATTTTAGTTAGTGTCAGGCATCAGTAAACTTTAGTGTTTTTTGAGCGAACTAGTGTTGGCCGATTGATAGAATAGTATAGATGTTGAGTGACATAAAATAGTGTTAAATCGAAGGTTTGGTGAATCTAAGCCGACTAATTTAATTTATCTGAAGCATTTGGAAGATGACTATGATGAGCTGGTGACACATAATTCAAGGTAAACCATTTTGAGAAAAATTCAAGGAAGATTGTAGAGAAAGTTTCTAGAGGAACTCAAATGGAAAAGTGGGTAGATTCATTGAATCTTACCTAACCCTAAATGGATGATTTTGGTTAAGCGAAAAAAGATCTAAACTATCTATTTATAGACATAGTTGGCTAGAGCAAAAGGTTTTCATGTACAAGAACCTAAGGAAGACATGGAGTCTATGGTATTGCTTCATCTAGTGGCTGAACAGAAGAGATTGCAGTTGGCATAGAAAGCAAGAAGGCTTAAGGGGATGAATGTTTGAAGGGTGAACAAGCTATCCGAGTTGAAGAGTATGAATGCCAAGAAAATGGAGGACTAAACCGGAGATTTTTAATATGCAAGTGAGTTGTAATTTTTATCAAATCAAGTCCTACTATTTCTTTCTAACAACTGTACTAGTGTGGATAAAATCCTTTGGATTAAAGTTAACCTAATAGTCATGTGCAAATCCTTTAACCAAGTGACATTCTAATGGAATTTTCTAAAGTCCTCTAACAAGGCTCACTCCTAATAGGGTGATTGAAATCCTCTAACCAGGTCACATTTAATAAGGTTAGCCTTTCACAGGCATTACTTTAGAAGAGTGAAATTGGGTAGCATGTTACTGGCGATTTTTCCCAAATTCAATTTCTACATAAAATCTTTGTGTCAAACTATGTGAATGTGCTTATGGTATTTCATGTTTACATTTCTGCAAAGTTATTTTGACCTAGGATAGTAACCTACTAAGATAAGGTATTGTATGATATAATGGATACATGCATGTTATGGCTTTATGAATATGGATATGATTAAGCACTAAAACATTTTATTTGTACATCTAGAACTTGGATAATTAATATACCCCCCTCTCAATTATTCTAAAGAATTTCAACATCATACTCATGATTTTATTCACTACTTCATGATCGAATCTTGAATTCTTGAATTGGATGTGAAAATGAATGTGAAGAACTCTCTTTCTTCAAAGGATGTTTCCAAGCCTCCTTGCTTCCACCTTACAAATGTGCTAAGAAAATTGAGATGTTCGTAATGGCTTGTCCACATGAGAATGCTTACTTGATTGTAAGTATGATTTCTTTCTTGATAGTCCACACACATATGATGTATCCTTTTTTTATGCCAACTGAAGTAGTTGTGGGTGTTTATATAAGATTCAGATTAATTTCCTTCTGCAAGTCAACCAAGTTCAAAAACATAATTTTGGATCCAACCCTGAGAAGTTTCCAATTGTCGAGACCCAAAATGGGACCAAATTAGGGGCACACTACATCCATGATGTTCCCATCAGTGTCCCACTATGATCTTGATAATCAGATGCTAAAGCCCCAGGGATTGTCTCGAGACTTCAAAATAGGTTCGTGAATCCAGAAACTAGGTCCAAATTATGAGGAAATCCTATTTTGGTGAAAAAAGTCATTATGATATTGATTGAAGAGATAGTAAAGGGGATGATCTAGACGAATAGATCCTACCTCAAGTTTTGCATTATAGAAAGGAAATGTCAAGGAAGATGGAAGCATTTTCTAGAGATTGAGTAGTTAATTAAGGATTCAATTAAGGAAATGTTTTGAGTAGTTAATCAAGGATTCAATTATACATGTAATTAAGGATCATCAATCCCTATGTGAGGTGATTAACGAATCAGAAAATTATGACTAAATGACAAAAAGGATGAATCTAGATCATTGATCATGGTGTAGGTTGAAAAATACTATAAATTTTGACCCTAAAGGATATATAGTATTGTCAATTAGTGAAAAACACTTAGTTATTAATAATGTAGAGTTATTTGGTTAACACTGTGACTAAGTGATTATATATAGGTCAAGAAATGTAAAGGAGAAGTACAAAAATAATTAGTTATTTCTAAGCGGTAGTTACTATAAAGAAAATCAAGTGTCGCCGAGTACTCCAGTGGTCATTAAGATTTACAAGAGGAAAATATGAACTAATTGATATACAGGTTGACCATTTCAATTAAATCTAAGTACATTTGAAGCCAAGGGATAATAAGAAGGATTAGTATGTGTCGATCATTACGAAGCTATTAGTGTTGAGTAACACATTGATGTAAACTATTTTTATCAAGCTAGAAGTGTGTTCTATAGATTGAGGAGTTAATTAAGTACTCAATTACGCATATAATTAAGGATCATCAATCCCTATGTGAGGTGATTAGCCAATCAAAAAAATAGAAGGACTAAACAACAAAAAGGATGAATCTAGATTGTTGATCATTATTTAAAAGCTTCAATAAACAACTATTTAAGGACCATTTCATACCTAATTATTTTTTATTATGAGTTAGAAGGTTGGATGTGAATTCAAAGGTGAATTTAGTGAAGTAAGTGTTGAGAAGTAGTGAGGTGATGGGGCAATGTAGAGAGCTGATAAAGTATATCTATCATAGAGAGGTGATATCAGATTGTAAAGAGAAGATATGTCATCAACATTCAAAGTGTAAACCGAAAGATCAAGGTACTGATACATTTTAATAGGTGTTTTAGGGTAAATCTCTTAACATAGTAGTCCTAATAGGCCTATGTAAATCTCCTAATAGAGTGCTCACTTAATTGCATAGTTAAAATCCTTTAATCAAGGTAGACTAAATAAGTCTTATAAGGTCTTAATAGGGTAGACCCCTCACAAGGTAGATCATCAAAAGTGATCAAGCTTTGTAGCCCTGATAGGTATACTTTATTCTTTTTGTAGTGAATATTTTGTGGGTGTTATCCCCACCAAATGTTTACCTTAACCTTGGAGGTTTTTTGTATTACCAAATCATTGTGTTATGTGTTGATTTATTGGTTACATGTTTCTTTCATGTTATTAGATGCTAGATCTGATAGTACATGTTGATATGTGATGTTGCATGATTAAGTTTAAGGTTAAGGAAAAGACGTGCATGGTGAATTAAGAGTGGATGTGATTTATGTTTTTGAATGGTAAAATTTTTATAGATCTTGACTCACCCCCCCCCCCCCCCCCCCCCCGGTATCTTACTTTACCTATTAGATTTCCAACAAATATAGGGGTCTTACCATTCATTTGTTTCCTTTGCAATTTGAAGAAGTGAAAGAGTATTGAAGGTGAAGGAGCTTGAGCCCATGGGGATGAGGTTTTGAGAGAATTCATCATAGCCAAGGACCTACTTCCTAAGGTGAGTGTCAGTGTATATTGATTTCTAAGTATTTTGATACTTTTATCTGAGTTTTTAAGTGAATTTGATGTTCATTTTGGGTAAGAAGTCAACCTTGACTAGCCAGGTCAACCTTGATGAGGAAGATCAACCTTGATTCAAAGGAGGTTGACCCTAATGAGGGATAATGACCCTCAATCAAGAGAGGGAAACCTTGATTCGGTGATGTCAACCCTAAATCAAAGGAAGTCAACCCCAATGAGGGGAAGTTGACCCTGACACAATATGATCATATTAACTCCTAGTATAATATTGATGCTAAATATGATGTTCTATGCAAGTGTCAGTGTCACTTTGAGAGCATTAGATGTCACATGCGATGAAATTTATACAAGATAACCTGCTAAAGATGGGCATGTAGGAAATTTGACTACTAAAGGATGTGGGTCTCTACTGGGTAGACCAAATTCCATATCTTATGTTGTACTATGGTATGATCTTAGCACTGATAGAGTGATATGATGAGGATGCAAGTTCATTCTATCTTATAACTAGAGAGATCATTGTGACACTAGAGGATGTTTATCACATATTTTGACTTATGATCAGAGAGCTTCTAGTGGGGCATCATTCTGGGAGGATCATAGACCATATATATATTGGAGGATGAGGAGTATTATACCAGATAGAGATCATTGATTAGCTATAGAGAAGATCAGAAAGATCTTCATGATGTCATTCTAGGTGATACTCCTTTAGTGAGATGATGGATATCTTTTGTAATGAGCTTCATCCTAACCTATAATTGTAAGGGGACAATTTTCCTATCACCTTTTACACGCTTAACACAAGAAGTGAAGATAGATCAGACCATGTTTGCATGGAGTAGGAGTATATTGGCTACTTTATATTCAGAGCTAAGAAGACTCACCATGTACAATAGAGGTAGATTTACAACATGTACACTCTTATAGGTATGGTTGTTCGAGTATTTTACATGCACTAGGCTAGTAAGAGTTCCTGAAGCACTATATCAGACCCTTCTAAGAGTGTATGATATCCCCTTTTTGAGTAATGGCATTTTATAGATGTATTATACTAGAGAGTGAGATTTGATCGTATGCACAGTGATGAGATAATGTGGAGACCATACCTCCAAATGTTGGAGTGGTCTAATATTGCACACTAAATGAGGTTTTCATAGAGGGAAGATAGAGTCATGTGATCATGCCATACTATTTTGACGAGGAACTAAGATAGTTTGGCTTATGATAGGGTGTACTAAGAGCAGTGCCACAGTATGCCCATCCTCAAAGATATATTTAGAGGGCATGAGCGAGATAGTGACCTACACTAGCCAATATTACTTGTAGTGATTTTAAGGATGGAGAGGAAATTTCTACTGCAATAGACCTATATGTAGGCTTTACAAAGGAGTACATAAAGTAATAGGTTAGAGAAAAAATGAAACCTATCTTCCTACCAGACTACCCCAATGGAAATCCTTGTCCCTTCTACAAAGCTCAGAGAGGATCTATCAAAGGTGATGATGAGGTCATGGGAGAGGGTGAGGAGATGAAGGATGAGTAAATATAGGAGTCACCAGCAGAGGAGGCTACTGTAGAGGAGAGAGAAGAAGAGAGAGAAAAAGGAAAGAGAAGAGAAGATGCCTCTGCCAGATCATGCAATGGATGAGGAACCTGCTTTCACTATTCATGCCCTACCA
The DNA here is from genome assembly GCA_028749045.1 of Cupressus sempervirens. Lineage (NCBI taxonomy): Eukaryota > Viridiplantae > Streptophyta > Pinopsida > Cupressales > Cupressaceae > Cupressus > Cupressus sempervirens. The sequence continues at coordinate 546,722,853 of CM053790.1, read as the reverse complement.
CTGCAATCAAAATACCCATGATCCCAGAGTGATACCCCCCACTCCCATGACCTAGTTAGTGAGAACATGGAGAGAGAATTCAGTCCATGCCCCCACCATTAGCACCTGTGTGTGTGTGTGTGTGTGTGTGTGTGTGTGAGAGAGAGAGAGAGAGAGCTCCAAGGGGATGTCTGGTAGGGATTGATTTATAGAATTTAGAATTTTAATTGGAAGAAGGGAGGAATAGTATGACATGATTCTATGATTGCATAGATAGAGAGAGTGGAGAAGCTTTATGGGTGAGGTCATGAAGGACCTAATTATAGCTTTGAAAGTACCATCCACTCACCATCATGAGGTTAGAGGAAAGAGAGATTCAAGAAGACATGATAATATCTTTGCATCTGCATCTATCATTCTACATATGAGACTGAGACTAAGACAAGAGAATGAAGAGAGACTCCATTCTTGCATAGTAGAGCTAGAGACTTAGTTATGAGTGATGTGAGAGTGCATGATGGAGCACAGCTCCTCTACGAGTCATACTTGCAATATTGCATCACAAAGACCATCTTCTTCTCATCATGGATGAGAGAGATCAAGGAGTCATCCTCCGATGGAGCATTGAGATACATTGATAGATAGATGATATAAATAAAGTCATATATTGTACGATTCCTTCAATGTATACCAACTTTTGATGATGTCTAAAAGAAGTTGTTATTCCTATGATTAATGTTTATACAATAATTGCATAAAAATAAAAATTATTGAGAAAATACAAAAGTTTCTAAATTAATATTTTGGGATTCTAAATATTACATGCTAATTAAATGAGCCTTCTATTAGGAGAAAAATAAGTAAGATAAAGAAAATAAGTTGAACATAGTAATGGGAAAGATGCATAATATTAATAGGTTCTTTGAGAGGAACACCATCTATATTGAAAATCTTATATGCACCAGAGCCATAGACTTTAGTAATCACAAAAGGACCTAACTAATTAGGATTGAACTTTCCCTTTTTATCTAGTAATGCATTAACATTTTGTTTATTTTTGTACAAAATAAGATCACCCACATTAAATGAGTGTTCAAGTAATTTATTGTTATAATGCTTTTGAAGTGATTTGTGATACACTCTTCAATGTTCTAATGCATGAATTTTTTGTTCATCCAACATTTCCAATTCTTGTAAATTTTGTTCTCTAAATGCGTCATTATCAATAATTCCATGAAAAGAGACTCGAAGAGAAGGAATTTCTAGTTCCAAAGGCATAATAGCATATGTACTGTATACCAAGTTATAAGAAGTACCAATAGGAGTACATACTCTAGTTCTATAAGCCCATAAATCATATGTGAGTTGTGCATGCCAATATTTTCCATGCTAATTCACTATTTTCTGTAGGATTATCTCAATGACTTTGTTAGATGCTTCAACTTGACCATTAGATTAAGGATAATAAGGTGTAGAAAATAGTTGATGAATACGATATTTCTCCATAAATTTCTTAAATTCCTTATTTTTAAAAGAGCTTCCATTATCACAAATGATAGTTGAAGAAAAAACAAATTCATAAATAAGAAGAATGAATTCACAAATGACTTGTACTATAGTAGATCAAAGAGGAACAACATCAACCCATTTAGTAAAGTAATAGGTAGAAGTTAAAATGTAGGTATGTTCTTGTGAAGAAGAAGGAGATATCATGCCAATGAGGTCAAGACCCCAAATACTAAGAATCTGAGATGTTATTTGAGTACGAAGCATTGTGGCATGAGTGTGAATAAGATTGCCATATTTTTGACATTACACAAATTTCTTAATAAAGGCAAAAGAATATTGTTCCATTGTATGCGAATAATATCCCATTTGTAGCAATTTATTCACCAATTATTTTCCACAACAAGATCCAACATGAGCTTCTTGTAAAGCATCCAAAATTTCAATGTTTCCTAGACATCTTAGCAAATGACCATCGTAAGATCTTTTGTACAAAGTATTAGAAAAAATAATATAACCAACGACCAATTTTTGGATACGAGCATGAGAGTTTTAAAAGGAAGACACATGGAATGTTCAATCTTTCAAATACTGGAAGATATTAGAAAACCATTCATCAAAACTTTGGGTACAACATTGAATTATCACAGAATCACCTTCAGAAATAGCAAGTTCCAAGGGGGTGTGAATAGTAAATTAAAAATATTTGTTATCATTGAGACATAGGAAAGATGTTGCACTAGCCATAACATTTGCATGTCTATTATATTTGTGAGGAAATAACCGGATATCGTAAGATAAAAATTGGTTGAGTAACTCCAAAGCCAATTATTGATATTTTTTCATGTTTTCATTCTTATCTTGATATAGACCCTTTATTTGTTGCATAATCAATTAAGAATCACCAAAGATATTCAGTATCATAATTTGAGGGGATAAATTTTCCTGTAGTCTAGCAATAAGGGCCTCATATTCGGTAATGTTGTTTGTGCACAAGAATGTTGGTTTATATGACAGAGGAATCAATTTTTTAGGAGGAACAAGTATCACACCTTCTCTAGCACTAGTTTTTCATCTAGAACCATCAAAATACATTTCCCAAACTTCATCCTTATCCATAGATAATAAATTTAGGCTTCAGGAAACTCAATTAGAGTGATTATTATATATGAAGGAGCCTTAGCTAAATGATCAGTTAATGCTTTCCCTTTAATAGATTTGTGAGATATAAACTTCAAGTCAAACTTTGTCTTGAGAGCATAACCAATGTTTCCAATTTCCCTAATAAGACTATCTTAACATAAATATGTTTTTATGGATCAAATTTTACCCTCATGCTAACTTTCGCAATAAGAAGATAATGTCAAAGTTTTTGACATGCAAAAACTAAAGCCAAATATTGCTTCTTCATTTTTGTATATTGTGTCTCATAATTGATTAAGGTATGACTAATATAATACACTGAATGTTCTTTACCATCATGTTAAATAAGAATCAACCTTAACACATTCAAAATAGAAGACATGTATAAATAGAAAGGTTTATCAGGTTGCAAAGGCTTCAAGATAGGAGGATTAATGAGATAATCCTTAAATTGTTAAAATGCTTGTTAACATTCATCATTCCAAGAGAAAATAGAATCTTCTTGAGCAAGCATGTGAATCAAATAGTTCTATCAAGAAAGTTTGAAATAAATCATTGAATGGCTTGTATCTTTCCTTGTAGGCTATGAAGTTGTGATATGTTCCTTGGTGGGTGCATATTAATAATAATCTCTATCTTTCATTATCAACTTCAATACCGTGGTTAGAGATTATAATTCCTAGTAATTTTCTAGTGTCAATTCTAAAGGCACACTTATGATGATTTAATTGTATATTGTAACTTCTTATCCATTTAAAGATTTTTGACAAGATAACCACGTGCTCATTATGCTTTATTGATTTAGAAATAATGTTATCAACATAATATTCCAGAATATTATGTGTGTATTTGTGAAATATCAGAGTCATAGTACATTGATAGGTTGCACTTGCATTCTTTAATCCAAAAGGCATCATAACCTAACAAAAGGTTCCCTAAGGTGTTATAAACATAATATTGTGTTGATCTTCAGGGGGAATAAAAATGTGATTATAACAAGAAAATCCATCCAGGAAAAATAGAAAAGCATGTCCAGTAGTTGAATCTACTATCATATCAATATTAGGCAAAGGAAAGTCATATTTAAAAGAAGCTTTATTCAAATCTTGAAAGTTTGTGCGCATACAAATCTTATTTTCTCACTTAGAGACAACAATAATGTTGGATATCCAAGGAGAATAGTCAATTGCGCAAATGAAGCCAACATCCAGTAATTTTTCAATTTCTACTTTAACTAAAAGTGCAATACTTGGATTCATCTTTCAAATCTTTTGTTCGATAGGCTTAGCATTAGGTTCAAAAACAACATTATGTGTTACAATCTTAGGATCAATTCTAGGCATATCAACATAAGAACCATGCAAAATTATCTTTAAATTCTTTTAGTAATTCACTCAATTCTTCCAGTTCATCAAGAGTCAAGTATTGTCCAATTCTAATCATCTTTTTAGAATCCCTAGAGTCCACTCGAAGATCAATAGTTTATGTTATCAGAAAATTACTTTTCATAGGGTCCTCAAGAGGAAGATTTTCATTATATTTGTTCTCATAATTTGTGTCATTTCCAAAATAACCATCAGTGTTTAAACAATATGGCCTTCACTTTTTATGATGAAAAGAAAAAGGATTATCATAGACTTATAAGAAATCTATTAAGCTTCATCATTAGGAAAGAGATTCATTTTATTTTTCTCAAAATCCAAAAGATTGGGGTTAATCAACTTAATAGATTCATTGCAAATGTGATTAATGTGCAAATGGAATAGTGAAGTTTGTTTATAAGAATTAAATCCCAATCCACAAGTATGTTAAGGAATGCCACTATCCACAGGGACTTGTATTCCTTGTTCAAATTTTCCACAACCTTTCCCATTAAATCTAGATTTCTTTAGAAAACTATATCCAATACCATAAGAATCAGCCATGTTTTTTAGGAGTTAATGGTCCTTCATAAGTATGTATATAATAATATTCAGGATTAATAGCTTCCACAAGTTCTTTGGTAGAAATACACACGAATATATTTTTCAATTCACTCATAAGTGGAGACAATGTTTTCTTTTCAGGTTCATCTTGTTTTCAATAATGATAAATTTGATGCCCTAAATTCTCCAATAAATTTGGGACTAAAATCCAAAGTTCCCCAATCATCCTTAAAAAGAGAAGAAGAAGAGTTTTCTATTTTAGATGGTTCTTCCTTTATGTTTTTGTGAATTCTTGTGTAGAAGAGGTTTGAACATATTCAACATTTAAGAAAGGGTTAGGTTCATCATCCTCATGCAGGGTATACATAATATTATTATAAACAAAATGCACCTTCTAGTTGAGTGTAGAAGGAACAACATGCATATCATGTAGCCAAGGTCTCCCTAAGAGTAAGTTATATGCAATGTTATCAAATCCACAAATAGGCACAAAATCAGGTTGAATAGTCAAAAGATAGGCTTGTATAGATTTTAACATGTCTATGCTACAAACATTCAAGCTTGAACCATTATCGATTAAGGTATGATGTATAGTGTGTCAATTAATAGACACAGTGACCATAAGAGCATCATACATGTTCTAAATTTCTACAAGGGGAAGATCATCTTCAATGAAGACAATAAAATAATGAGATGACACCATCTACATACAATCTAAGAAATAAGTAATAGTACCTAGATTAGATGATGAACATGAAGATTAGATAAAGCCTTATGTAAAGCTTCATGGTGAGTAGGTGAAGTTTGCAATAATTTCTAGAGAGAAATTTTAGCAAGAGTAGCATGCAATTGCTCCACCAAATCATAATCTTTTAAAGAAGAATTTGGTAATCAAGGTGCTTGAGGAAGCAGAATGCGAGAAGGTGGAAAAGAAGTAGGAACAATAGTTTGAGGATTTTTCTTGGTTCAATAAGAGTGGGCCATAGAATATTGATTGATGAAGTAGTTTGAAGGATTCATAAATTTACCCTTAACAGTAAGTTTAGGACAACCTTTAACAATCATCAAAGGATTATCATAGCATAAAAAAGGTGCATCAATAGAAAAAACAATTGTAGAAAAGGGAAACCATGTAAACAACTTATCATAGAAATGTTAGGATTTAAAGAGACATAAATAACAATTACATGCAGATATATTCAATAACAAAAAATAATGATGCACATTGAAGAGAGCACAAGACACAAAGTTTAATGTGGTTCACCCAATCCCTAGGCTATGTCCACCAAACAAGGATTCCAATGTTTTTATTAACCAGTGATTACAACTTGATTACAATTTGTAATCTCTTACAACTTGATACCACTAAGAGAAGCTATTATTGCATCAAACGTCTTATGAAATCCCTAATCCTAAGCTATTTTATACACGATTTTTTCCACTTTAGGGTAATAGTTAGTTACAACATGTCAACCCAAAAATTGCCAATAAAATAGGGCCAAATTTATTTATTTGGGGGGCTATGCCCTTGAACCCCCGATATTTGTGGCCTATCAACCATGGCTAAATTTAGGGTTATCGCCCCAAAACCCCCACTCAATTCCTAACCCAATCTTGAACCCCATCAATGAATTACGAAGAGTGTACAATACTTCCATGATTAGTCACCACAAACTAACAATATCCCACTTGAGGACTGATCAAGCTCCACATTAGAAAACAACCTCCCACTTGGAGACTGATCTTGTAGCAATACCACTACTCCATGAGGCTTCCAATGGATTGAACCACACTAGACTCATTTGTTCCTTTATTATATTCAGTGTAAAAGACCAAGTGAAGCTGAAGAGTTTAGCTTCTCCCTTTTAACTACCTTTGTAAACATATATGCTAGAGTATCATTTGTATGTATCTTGTCCAACTTGAACTGTCCATCATCCAAAATTGGTTGAATAAAATGGTATCACAACTATATGTGTTTTGTCTTTGAATGTAGAGAAGAATTCATGGTAAGATGAATGGCACTCTAACTATCTATATACAAATAATTACCCCTCCATGGATGTCTTAATTCTTCCATAGATAATTAAAGCCATATCATCTCCTTTGTTACTTCTACAACAACAACATACTCTGCCTCTATAGTGGATAGAGCATTAATTGAGAAACCTAGCTCATTGTTGTCCTACAAATAGTAAATACATAGCCTATGTTTAATCCGCCTAATATCAAGATCCCCTACCAAATCTAAGTCAACATAAACTTGTAAATTAGTAGTAGAGCCTCCAAAATGTAATATTTATTGGATGTTTCTCTCAAATATATAAGTATCCATTTTAGTATATTTCAATGCTCAATCCTAGGATAAATCATATACTTGCTAACAACTCCCACAACATGTGCAATATCTCACCTAGTACATACCATGGCATAAATCAGTTTCCTACAATTGAAGCATAACTTACCTTGGATATCTTATCCTCCTCTTCTTGTGTCTTTGGACACATCTTCTTAGTCAATTTCAAATGACTAGGAAAAGGTGTAGTGATAGCTTTGGCATTCTCTATAGAGAAACATTGCAACACCTTCTCAATATAATGAACCTGAGATAATGTCAATTTTTTGTTCTTCCAATCTCTGCAAAATTTTCATACCAAAGATTTGTTTTGCTACCTCCAAATCCTTCATAGCAAATGAATGTGCTAACTATTATTTTAACCCCTTAATGTGATCCATGTTAAACCCATCTACAAGCATATCATCAACATATAAACATAAAATAATGTATCTCTCATCACCTAACCTCTCAAAATAAACACAATGATCTAAATGACACCTAATATATCCATGCTCATGCATAAAACTGTCAAATTTAAGATACAATTGTTGAGGTTCTTTCTTCAAGCCATATAAACTTTTCTTCAATCTGAACACTGAATTCTCTGTACCTTTGACCTCAAATCCCTGTGGTTGTAGCATATATATTTCTTTATCCAGATCACCATGAAGAAAGGTTGTTTTAACATCAAGCTACTCGAAATGTAAATCTTTAGTACCCACAATACTTACAAAACTGCGAATAGAAGTCATTTTAATAATGGGAGAAAATATCTCATCAAAATAAATGCCCTTTTTTGTGCAAATCTTTTTACAACTAACCTGGATTTAAATATTTTCTTACTTCCATCCTCTTCTTTCAACCTATAAACCCATTTATTCAGTAACTCCCTTTTACTTGCAAGAAACTTACATAAATCTCAAGTCTACTTTTTCAACAAGGAGTCCATTTCTTTTGTCATTGCAGAATCCCACTAAATCTTTGTATCCACCTGTATAACTTCATCATAACATTAAGGTTCACCAACTTCTATTAATAAAATAGAATATAAAGAGGAAGAAAATCTTTCTAGAGGTCTACTTACCTTTGTTGACTGTCTAACATTCACAAGGGTGTGTGATATTTGTTGTTGCAGCTTTTGTATAACATGATGGATTGCTAGCACATCATCCTTTTGAGTATCATTTAACACTACATAATCATTTTATTTCTTCTCATGTTTTTGCAAAAAATCTTTGTACACTTTCTCATTGAATATGACATCTCTTCTTTTTACAATTTTATAATTTTTAAAATCCCAAAGCCTATAAAAAAATTCATCGATGCCATATCCAACAAATATACATTTCTCAGACTTAGCTTCCAGCTTCATTCTATTTTCAAAATCTATATGTGCAAATGCTTCACAACTAGAGGTTTTGAGAAAAAAATAACTCACCTTCTTACCATTCCATACTTCCTCTAGAATAACACATCCCAAAGGAGTAGAGGGACTTTTATTAATAAAATATATAGTAGTATTAAAAACCTCAACTCATGTGTTTAAGGGTAGACCAACATGCAACATCATACTCCTTGCATGCTCCATTATTGTCATGTTCATGCATTCAACCACTCCATTTTCTTGTGGATTCCATGGAAAAGTTCTCTGCCTATGAATACCATTAGTGGAAAAATAATCCTTGAATTCATTTTTGTAATACTCACCATCTTTATCATATCTGATACATTTTAATCTTTTACCAGTTTTATTTTCAACCAAGCATTTCTATTTCTTAAAAGTTATAAATACATCAGATTTTTGTCTAAGGAATAAATCCATACTTTTCTAGTTGCAACATCAATACTTGTAACATAATAATGAGAGCCACCAAGGGAAGATACTTGATCTAGTCCACATACATTTGTATGAACAAGCTCTAATTTTTCATTTTTCTTTTCCTTCCCACTCTTCACAAAACTAACAAGCTCTTTTGTTTTCCATACACAACTTTTATAGAAATCCATATTGACACATTTTAGACCTGGCAAAACTTTCTTTGAATGAATTAATTTCATACCTTTCTCACACATGTGCCCAAGTCTATTGTGCCATACTATTGTATCAGAATCTACAACATTTATTTGTTCTCCCTCATCAACTCCAGCAATTGTTCCTGAACATTCAGTTTTCTCTTAAACAATTAAAGTAGAAGGAACAATATGACTTGTACAAAGATATAAGGTGTCTACTTTCACACATTTTGCTAATATAAGGGACCATTTTGAAACCTTCCAAGTGTTGGGTGATGTGACGCGCTCCCCTGCCCACAGGTGGTTAATTATGTGATGTTCCATGTTCACTAACAGTCATGGCTTTTGGTGCAACAGAAAATGGGCCCTACAAGTGGTATCAGAGCCTGGTTTTGGCTTGGTCATGGGTTCAAATCTCCCCGGTGCCTTCCCGACCTGCGTAAGCACCTAGTATGCGCGTCGAGGGGGAGATTGTTGGGTGATGCGACACACTTCCCTGTCCACAGGTGGTTAATTATGTGGTGTTCCATGTTCACTAACAGTCATGGCTTTTGGCGCAACAGAAAATGGGCCCTACACCAAGTTTATCATTAAATATAACTACACAACCCTCATCACCCAGCTGCCTTGCTGAAATTAAATTTCTACTTAGCCTTGGAACATGTCTTACCTCTTGTAGTAGCTAAGGATTCTCATTCTGCAACTTAATCTAAATTTGGCCCGTTCGAACAATCTGACAGGGTTTAATATCCCCCAAATTAACAAGCCCAAAATCTCCTTGGACATAATCAAGGAAATAACCTCTATGGGGAGTAGCATGAAATGAAGCCCCTGAATCTAAAACCCATGAATCATCAACACTTTTTAAAGAAAGAAGAAAATCATCCTCTTCAGATTTATTACTTACCACATTTTCATCCTTGTTCCCTTCTTGTTTCTCTCCTTCATTGTTCTTTTGAGTCCAACAATCTTTCTTCTTATGCCCTAGTTTCCCACAGTACCAACAATCTCTTAGTCCTCTTGATTGACAACTCTTCCCCTTTGATTTTTCTCTTGATTTCTCACAATTTTTAGAATTGTTTCCTCTCACATTAATTATGCATTTACTTTGTGTGTTCAAAACACTTCCTGATGTAGATCCACCTAATCGTTTTCTACAAGTTTTCTCGCTCAAAATAACAGTGATCACGTCATTAAATTTTAGAGTATTAGATCCAGAAATAAAATTACTCACAGCCATTACCAAGCCATTCCAACTTTTAAGTAAAGAATATAAAATCAAGAGAGCCCTAATTTACTCATCTTAATTGACATTTATAGAAGATAACTAACTCATAACTGTATTAAACTCATTTAAATGATCTGCAATAGATCCACCTTCTGACATCTTTATATTAAATAAATTTTTCATGATAAATACCATGTTCAAAGCAGAGGGCTTTTCATACAACATTTCTAGGGTTTGCATCAACTCTTCCATCATCTTCACTTTTATAATATTAAATGTCATTGATTGTGTCAAGCATAAATGAATACTTTTGTAATGCCCTACCAGGGAACCCAAAAGAAAATAACCTAAGGTTTCACTAAGTTTGCTAAACATTTTTTTTTTTATATAAAAAGAATAACTTAACAACGACATATATAATATAGTGGAAGCATTAACATACACATATAGACATACCATTAAAAAAATTACAATTCCTAAGGGTCCCATGATGTTGAATAACATTTAAGTTTAATTAATAATAAATCTAACACATAACAATTCCACATCATGGAATAACTACAAGTATGAACCCATTTAAATAATATACAATTATAGGATGCCACTTGTAAATAAACATAATGCACAATCGTCCACTGTACAAGTCACAGGGTATGAGAGGCTGAAAGAATATACATCATAAAAATAGATTACATCATCTCATAAGATCTATGAAATCAAATACAATATAATACAGTACAACCATCCATCATAGAACATAAGAAACAGAATGAAAGAAAATATAGAACAAGGAACTCTAGCCACAACATGAAATTGTCAGATCTTAATGGTAAAAGTAAAAAAACACTACCACCCGACCTCATGAAATCCAAAAAGGTCTACTCCCGCCGCACAAAGGAGATAAACTCAAGTCCCATACAGATATCAACAACACAAGTCAAAACAAACATCTAAGTCAAGGAAACACCTAAAAGAAAACTATCTCAAAGGGTACCAAGACACAAGTATCAACTAAACCTAGAGGCAACACAGACACATATGAAATCTACTACGTAAGTGGGTAAGTGTCATCACATGAGCCAACTCTAAGGTTACCCTAGTAGCCACTATGGACTCCAGACCCCTTAGTGTCTCTATGTGGCATCAATGTCCTTACATACAGACAAGGCATACTAACAAGTTAGCTTTAAGGATACCTTGGTAGTCTTTTAATACTCTAGACCCCCTAGTGACTTTTTGTGGTACCAATATCTTATTAATTTATTTTAAACCCATTTAATGAAATGTTATCACTTATTAAAATGACCTACAATGGGTTACCTGCCAGCCTCTTTAGGACCTCAACGTCCATTGTAAGCCACTTCCCAACATGACATATAGATAACCTACCCTAAGCTTAGCAAAAGAAAAAGATCACAATTGACCATAAACTACACATCAATTCTTAAACAAGCAACTGGAACGTACTGAAAACATCACTAATCAAAATCATAGATTCCACTAATATGATCATCCTAACAGGACTAATCCAAAATCAAGTACACATACATCAAATCCATGTCATAATATGACATCACCCAAAAAAAAATTTATTTTATCACCTCAGTCCTATGCAAGCGACTGGGAAGCAATTCAAAGATGACTGATCGAAGACTCAAAGATTATATCAAGAAAAGTCATACCATTCACCTCAGTCCCACACATTAAACTAGAAAGCACATCAAAACATCTGATCAAACTCATCATAGCACACACACGACACATCACCAAGGTTGGGTATAAAAGATCATATACAAACATTATCATGACATCACAAAACAAACCCCCAAGACTCTGGTAAACATCATGACTAGCCAAGCTAAGTCAACCCTGAAACCCAACATCAATAAATCACACATTGCATATAATACATACAAAAGTCATTATCATAATTCATTAGGTTTGAAAACATAAACATTCAATTTTCACTTATAGCATTTCAAGTTTTCATTCTCATTTCCAAGTGTCATAAATACTAAGTTAAACCCGAAACCAACACAAGATACATCATACATGTCATCAGAAGTTTAACAAATGTTTTCGTAGATCTTTTGGTTTTCAAAACACAAAAGTTTGATAAACCATCAAGGTTTCAATTTTCATTTTCATTTTTAATTCCAATCAGGGTTCACATTTTCATTTCAAGTCTCAGATTTGATAAACAAGTTGGGTTTTAGTTTCCATCTTTTCAAAGTGATAAATTTGTTAAAGGTTCTCGAGTTTACAAAATCTCAAAAATACTTAACAACCCATTTAGAAGTCATTTAAATATAAAACTTTACTATTTTATAAAAAATGAACTATCAAATTAATAACACCAATAGCCATAGAAAAAAAACTCTCCAAATTTTATATTTTTTAATTTTAAGAATAAACTTATAACCAGTCCCTTAATAATTATTATTAAAATTAAATAATAATTATTAACGATTATAACATATTAAATTATCAATAAAAATAATACTAACTTCATAATTAACTATTATTATTAACAATTTATTAACTATTATTAATTCTGGGAGGACTCGTGGAATGGAATGGCAGTTCTTGGAAACTCAATTGAGGTTAATGAACTAAAATCCTACTTTAAAGAAATATGGGGAAATTCAGTTAGAGATTATATGAATGAAAAAGAAAGCTTGAAAGGAAAGGAATGGTGTTGGCGGGATGTGTCAAGGGAGGACTTAACAACAGAACAAAAGGAGCAGATGAAACTTATCTTCAAAGAAAGGAATGTGTTGATCACTAATAGAAAAGACAAAATTGTATAGTGTGGATCCTTATCAGGTAAGTACTCAGTAAAACTTGGATATAACCTTTTAGCAAAAATAGGAAAGGAAAGTTTCCTTTCAAAAGACCTCTGTTGGAATAAGGATGCACTACCTAAAGCAGGGGCCTTTGCATGGCTTGCTTATAGAGGAAGAATTTTAACAGCAGAAAGACTAAGGAGACTAGGGATTATAGGCCCATCGAGGTGTCCTTTATGTGAAAAACAAGAAGAATCACTAGATCACTTATTAATCCAATGCCAATATGCTAGTAAGTGTTGGGATCTAGTTCAATTCAAATTACAATGGCAAGGCCCAAGAGCACATTCAGTAAAGGAGGTCTTTGATGAATGGCCAAGAGGACATGGGAAATCAACCTTGTCGAGTATTTGGTTAATAGCTCCGTCTCTGATAATATGGGAGTTATGGAAAGAAAGAAACAAGAGAATTTTCAAGGGTGAAAAGGAGAGCATAAGAAGATGCTTGAACAGAATAATTAATGCAATAGAAGAAACAACAAGTGTGGCAGCAACAAGGAGACAAGGAATGATGGTCCTGTTCACAAAAGCAGACAGACTTATGCAAAGATTGTGGCCAGGGATTAGATTTAAATCTTCCTCACGGGCATTGGTTACAAGCAATAAAGTAGAAAGACAGGAGCAGATTGAATGGGAAAAACCATAGGAAGGTTGGGTGAAAGTTAATTTTGATGGAGCGGCAAAAGGTAACCCAGGAGTTTCAGGAGTTGGGGTAGTCTTCAGAGACAGTGCTGGGCAATTTTTACTGGTAGGAGCAAAAAAACTTCCAATTGGCACAAATAACATTGTAGAATGTCAAGCAGCCTTGATAGCAGTTCAATTAGCCAATAAAGAGGGGTTTAAAAGAATACATTTAGAAGGAGACTCTTTAATTATAGTGCAAGCAATCTCCAAACTAAGTGTAAATGCTTGGCATCTGCAAAATATTATAAATCTCATAGAATAGGAATTACTAAAATTTGAAGACTATAGAATAACCCATATTAAAAGAGCAGGTAATAAAGAGGTGGACATCTTATCAAAATAGTCTCTAACAATGAATGATGAGCAAGTAAGGGTAGAGAAAGCTTCCACGCAAGGAGAGCTTTTTAAATGGCTAAGCAAATAAAATTGGGAGGATGAATTAAATAGCAAATAATGTGATAGATGGAAGGCATAATGAACAAAGCACCAAATCCATATAAGCATGTGAAATTTCTAAATTTAAAGAGGCCACAGACTCCCTTTTAAAGTTATTGTAAGGAGATAAACTACATTTATGAAGTCTTTAAGAGTTGCACAAATTGGAGTTTAATAAGTGAGAAGGGCGACAGACAGATAGGGCAAAAGATTTGATCAGCTTGGTGAAGAGAGAAATGGAACCCTCATTCACCTTCAAAACAGAACATCAACAGAAGGCTCTCTTCAGACGTGTTGCAGATTTTCGTCTGAAAAAGATGGTAAAATGCTCCTCTCAAGCCATGGTGAAGGCTTTGCAGCAAACATTGGGTCCTCTTTTTCAAAATGCGGATCATAGATGGAAAATCTAGGTCGACATTGCGGCAATGACAATGGCGTGGGGCCTAGAGGCAGGCGAGCATGAACAGATAGTGAAATGGGTAATGAATCAACTCTTCGAAGACACTCTCATCCCGAACATGAACTCCATGTTGGAGTGGGCGTACCCGGGCTGGGCCTTCGACTATAGCGAAGGTTATGAAGATATGGCAGAAGGGTGAGAGAGAGGAGTTATCCCATTTGTAAATTGGCCAAAAGGGTTTTCTAAAAAAGAGGCTTATGTTAATGAATGTCGAGAAGCATGGAATACCCTAAAGAGCGCCATCATAGATTTCAACACACAAGGACACCGAGAGATAGCGAACTAGGTTCTTCCAAAGAAGAAGCGTTTGAAAAAAGGAGGCAACAGAGCCTAATGGAATGGAGGTTGTGAGTTTTTTTTTTGGGGTAGTTATGATAGCAGGATGAACTCTCACCCTTAAATAGATTTTCGTGCTAATATGAAAGCTGCGAAATGGTAGTCTATTTTTAAAATCCTTTCTCCAACTTCCAAAAAAGGAGTAGTAGTTCAATGGAAGTCAGCTGATGAAGCAGTTGGGATCAGCGAAGTGGAAGGAGCTCTGAATGGGTTAAAGTTGATAAACTTTAGAAAATATGATCATAAGCGATAAATTTTTTGTCAGGTTTTTGTAATTCAGATTAAGAGAAAGTTTTTGAAAGATCAAATTGTAAAAAGCTAGCCTTGGGAATTCTTTTTTGTAAGTATGGGTGTAGCATAGTAGGCAGATGTAAAGAGATAACAAGTCAGGAAGAAATTTTTTGTAACGATGTAAAGGAGCCTGTATTTTTTAAATATTAATAAAATATATCTTATTACCGATCTATATATATATATATATATATATATATATAATTTATAATAAATAACTATTAATATTCACAAACATTATTAATATAAAAAAAATTAATTAATAATAATTTAAAACTAAATGTTAGAAATGCTTTATAATAACTGGGAGGGGGTGGGGTATGAATTAGTTATTCAAGGTCCAACATGTCTAATTCAATTTTTTTACCAAGTGTAGTGAGCTCATTCAACCATTCATTCATCAAAGCTTTAATATTCCTATCTAGCAAGTTATTGTAAATCAACATGCAAGCATAACACATAAAAGATCAACACATAACAAAGTGATTCACGTGGAAACCCAATTTGAGAAAAATCACCAGTAACATGCTACTCAATTCTCACTCTTCTGAAGTGATGCCTTGTGAAAGGTTTGGCTTGTTAAAGGCTTACAAGACACTATTAAATGTGATCTTGTTAGAGGATTTAACCACCCTATTAGAAGTTGGCATGGTTAGAGGACTTTAGAACATTCACTTGGAATGCCACTCTATTAAAGGATTTACAAATGGCTATTAAACCAACTTAAGTCATAGGATTTTCATATCTAATACAATTGTTAGAGAGTATTAGGAAATCTTTGACTTGATTACAACATACAACTTAACTTGCAGATCTCAGATAACTCTTCAGCTCTTCACATTGCCTGGCCTTCAATCTCTGCAACTTTGTTAGCTTGCCCTCCTTTCAAGCTTAGTCCCCTTGAGTCTTCATCCTCAATTTACCAGTGCAATCATCTCTTCTTGACCACTTGTAGAAGCAGAGCCTTTGTGCTCTATCATTCTTTCTCTTAGATGTCTTCTCCTTAACACCCTTCTAACCACTTCGCAATTTGGCACTGCAACAGTAGTAGCAGCTTTTCTTCTTGGTCTGTGACTTCCTAAATAGAAGTCCTGGAGTTCCTTTCCAACCTGATTCTTCCATCCTTTGATCTCAATTTGTATGGATTAGGTAAGATTCATTGTATCTAACCCATATTTTGTTTCCTCTAGAAACTTCTTGAAGAATCCTACTGAATTTGATCAAAAATGGTTTACATAGAATTTTGTGCCACCAACTCATCATCCTTATCCTCCAATTGGTTCACAAAATTCTAGGCAACAACTATGTCGGCTTAGATTTGGCAATTCTTTGTCATTTAAAATAATGCAACAGCTCAGCACTATTGAAATCCTGATGCTCGGCACATACTATGTTACTCGGCATCAACTACGTTTTTACTAATGCTCGGCACTTGAAGTTCACTTGGCACCAACTAAGATTTTCTAATGCTCAACACCTGATACTTTGCTCAGGACTTGAACTTCACTCGGCACCTAAAGATTACTCGGCACACACTAGATTTTTCTTTTGCTTGGCTCTAACTAAGAATTTTCTTGGCTTCAACTAGCTTGCTTGGCACCCACTAATGAACTTAGTTTAAGTCTTGCAGTCAACCTTGTTACAACTTATTCCTCTAATGTTTTTAAGTGTGACCAACCTCTGTATCTTTGAGTATGTTATCAATAAATCATTTAACCATTGTCTTAACTGATCCTTGCAGTTCATTAAAATATCATAACTTAACCTTTCCCTTAGGTTCTCTTGTTACATCTTGTTGATCAAATCCTCTTCATTAATCAACTAAGTGATAGCACTTTGATCTTATAAGAAAATGTCATTCCTAAAAGTAGTAGGTTTGACATCAATGACAAAATAATGATTGAAGACATTCTTTTAACAACAATCTCCCTCTTTGATCAATCTTCTTCATCAATGATCTTTTCAATCAGATTTTCAACAATCTCCCTCTTTATCATTGATGGCAAACCAAACTGATCAACCATTAGACTAAACTATTCAACCAAATGCTAACTAGATTAGAACAGTAAGTCAAATGCCAAAAAGTAATTGTGTAACCATCAGTTTTCACATCTCCTTCTCTTGGTCTACTATCTTGATTGCTTCATTTCTACTTCTCCCTCTTAGTTGTTGTATCTTTGCTTATATTTTCTCCCTTTGTATGCATTGCTCATCTTCTAATATTTTCTATTCTGATTAGCTTCTCCATCTTTTCCTTCAATTGTTGATCATTTTTTTCTACTTCTCCCTCTATCTTCATTTGATCAGTTTCTGCATTTTCTCCCTCTTTCTTCATTTTTGATCTACTCAATAGTTGTTGATCAATTTCTTGACATTTCTCCCTCTTTGAAAACAATGCCAAAGACATTGTTTCAACATCTTAATATACAAGTGTAGCATTTGCATACTCTTTCAATTTCTCCCTCTATCACCTTGCTTGTGACTGATTTGGAACTTCATCACTTCAATTACTTCAAGCATGAATCTTAAAGTAAACATCCTCTGCATCAATGTGTAAAATCTTCAATAAGTAACTCATTTGATGTAGGGCAATCTTTCTTATTCTTAAGTAGCCTTGGGTAGGGGTATCACCCCTAACTTACCTCTAAGATACTCAAAAGATCCTTTAGGTAGTGCTTTTTTGAAGATGTCAGCAATATGTTCCTTTGAGCTTACATATTTCATCTTCACTTTCTTATCTTCCACCAATTCTCTTACATAGTGATATTTGATTGCAATATGCTTGGTTTTAGCATGCATTACATGGTTCTTTGATATATTGATAGCACTTGTATTATCACAATAAAGTATCACAGGCTCATTTACCACTTCTTACCTTGCAACAAATGTTTGATCCATACAATATTGATGCAATTTATAGCAACCGCAACATATTCAACTTTTGCAGTGGACTATGAGGTACAACTTTGCTTTTTGCTAGTCCATGTAATCAATCTTTTTCCTAAGAAAAATGCTCCTCCACTAGTGCTTTTTTTATCATCAATATTACCTCCCCAATCTGCATTAGGGTAGGTTCTCAGTTCAAACTTTTCACTCCTCTTTTAGTACAAACCAAAGTCATCAGCTCCTTTTAGATACTTCAGTATTCTTTTTACTGCCATCAGGTGATTTTCTCTTGCATTTTCAAAAAATCTTGCCACTATTCCAACAACTAATGCAATGTCTGGCCTACTATGTACAACATATTGTAACTTTCCAATCATTGATCTATACAATGTCCAATTCACTTTAGTTGATTCATCATTTTTGGATAACTTATGTCTAATTGACATTGGTGTGTTGACTATTTTTGAATCTTCTAATCCAAATGTCTTGAGTATCTCCTTGATGTATTTTGATTGGGTCACAAATATTCCATGCTTTAATTGATGTACTTGTAAACCAACAAAGAATTTGATTTTTCCAAACATTGACATTTCAAACTCATGCTTCATTTGATCAGCAAAATCTTTGCATAAAGCATCTTTTCCTCCAAATATTATATCATCAAAAAAGATTTCTAATATCAAAATGTCTTTGCCTTTTTCAGCTTTGATGTACAAGTTGATGTTGTCATCCGTTCTCTCAAATCCTATCTTTACAAGATATTTGTGCAATCTCTCATACCATGCTCTAGGTGCTTGCTTCAATCCATAAAGTGCTTTATGCAGACCATATCTTTGTTGTCATTGGAAAATCCCTCAGGTTGTTCAATGTAGACTTCCTCTTCCAGTATACCATTTAGAAAAGCAAACTTTACATCCATTTGGTAGACTATGAAACCTTTATATGTAGCATATGCAAGTAATGTTCTTACTCCTTCCATTCTTGCAACAGGGGAAAATATTTTTCCATAATCCAGTCCTTCTTCTTGTGCATAACCTTTACAAACTAATCTGGCTTTGTTTCTAATTATCTCACCATTCTCATCAAGTTTGTTTCTAAACACCCATTTGGTACCAATCACATTCTTATTAGCTAGTCTAGGAACTAGGGTTCAGGTTTTGTACTTCTCAATTGGCTCAATCTCTTCTTCCATAGCTTTATACCAGTCATCATCTTGTAGTGCATTCTTCACTGTTTTAGGTTCAACTTTTCTCAACAGACATGATTCATTCCTTAGTCTATTCCTTGTCATTGGTCTAGCATCCTTGTCACCAATGATTTGATCTATAGGGTGATGTCTTCTCACATACTTGGTTAATCTTGATTCTGTCCTTTCCAAGTTTGATCCTTTAGCTTCAGAGTCATTTTGCTCTTCTCCATCTTGTACTTCATCATTTCTTTCATGTGTACTATTCTTAGAATCAGAATGTGCATTTCCCTCATTCTGCAACTCGACTTTTGAATGCAACTCGGCATTCACTGGCTATGACTCGGCTGATACTGAAATTTGTTGTTGATTCCCAACTTGATTGGCAGCATTGTCTTCAACAATCATTACTTCATAGAAGTATACAAAGGATCTATAATCCTCTAATTGCTTAGTTCTATCAACCTAAATTTATGCATGCTCATCAAAATTTACATTTGCACTCTCTAAAATCTTATTAATGTTAGTATTCAAACACTTATATACTTTGCTTCTAGTAGAGTAACCAAGGAATACGCCTTCATCACTTTTTGCATCAAACTTGCCATTTCTAGTGTCTTTAAAAATATAGCATTTACAACCAAATACTTTGAAATGTTTTACATTAGGTGAGTGACCGTACCATAATTCAAAAAGTGTTGCATTTGTACCTTTCTTGACTTAGACTCTATTCAAGGTGTAAATAATAGTGCTTATAGATTCTCTCCAGTACTTTAGAGCAACATTTTTCTCCATAATCAAGGTCCTTGCATAGTCTATCACTGATCTATTCCTTCTTTCAGCAATACCATTTTGTGGTGGAGTTATTGGTGCTGATGTTTGCCTTTTGATACCTTTGTGATTGCAGAATATCTAAAATTCTTTTGATATAAATTCACCTCCTCTGTCTGATCTTAGGCCCTTCAGACTCTTTCCTGTTTCCTTCTCAACTCTGGCCAAATACCACTTAAATATTTGAAATGCATCAAATTTTTTCTTCAAGAACATAGTAGTCATCATCCTTGAATAGTCATCTACAAATAGCATTATGTATTTGTCTCTTAGGTAGCTTTGAACTTCTATTGGACCACATAAATATGTATGGACTAGCTTTAGTACTTCTTTGAAAGTGTACATTTTTTTTTTGAAGCTACACTTAGTCATCTTCCTTAGTTGACATTGTTTGCACATTGTGTTTTCAGATTTCTTCAATTTGGGCAACCCTCTAACTTTTTTCTTTTTGTTGATGCTAATTAGATTGTTAAAATTAACATGACACAATATTTTATGCCACAACCACACATCATCAATCCTAACAACAAAACAAGTTGCATCTTCCATATCTAATAAAACAAGTTACTCTTAGTTTGTTCACCTTTTCCTATAAGATTTCCATCAATGTCATAGATCTTGGCAATTTTGTTTCCAAATTCTACTTTGCAACCTACATTGCCTAACTATGATACACTCAACAATTTTTAGTTCAATCCTTCAACATGGTATGCATTATCACAAAAAAATTTCTCTGTAAGTTTAATAGAGCCTTTTCTTTTGATTTGACAAGGAGCATCATTACCAAATATAACACTATTCCCATCATATTGAGTACAGGTAATGAACTTACTGTTATCTCCTGTCATGTGATGTGAGCATCCACTATCTATGATCCACTTGTCATTTTTGTTCACACAGGTAACCAATGTTGTTGCTTCATCTTCATCTTTATCTGATTCATCATTCACGGCCACATAGACTACTCCATCATCATTCTCATCAGAATCTTCTTCAACAATGTAACATCTTTTTCCTTTGTCCTTATAATCTCTGTTATCATCTTCTCTCTTGTTCTTGTACTTGTTTCCTTCTTTGTAGTTTTTCTATGTACACCTTGCAACAATATGACCTACTTCATTGCAATTAAAACATATGATAGGGAGCTTATCTTTGAATTTACCTTTGCCTCTATAGAATCTCCTAGCCAGTAATGCTTCCAATTGTTCCACATCTTCCTCATCTATGCTGCTATCAAAGGTTAGTGTGTTTCCTTGTACACACCTTAGCTCTTGGATGCCTGAAACTCTAATAGCATAGATAGGGAACAGAGTTCTTAAGTATTTGTTATTGACAATCTCTTCTTCCAATTGACCACCTAGACTCCTTATTGCACTTACCACTTCTTTCATTCTAGTAGCATATTGTGCAACATTTTCTCCTTCCTCCATTTTCATGTCATCAAAATTTCCTCTGAGGCTTTCTTTCTTTGTTCTTTGTACATTCTGATCTCCTCCATAGATATCTATTAGAGCTTTCGACATCTTTCTTTGATATTATCATATTCTGTATAGCTGAGTGTAGAAGCAATCTCCAGCATTACTTGATTGTGCTCCTTCCTTTTGCTCAAATCATATGCAATAAGAGATCCAGCTGGATTTACATATTTTGTTCCAATTGAAGTTTGTGCATAGTCACGTATTGATCCAAAGTGTAATTTCATTAGACTTTTCCATACAACAAAGTTATCTTTGTTGAGCTTGGGAACTTCTCTCTTGGACATCTTAATCTTCTTGCTTCTAGTACCTTGAAACTAAATCAGTAGATGGCTTTGATACCAATTGTTAGAAATGTTTTAGAATAACTAAGAAGGGGGGGGGGGGGTGGGGTGGTGAATCAATTATTCAAGGTCCGACATGTCCAATTCAAACTTTTTACCAAGTGTAGTGAGCTCATTCAACCATTCATTCATCCAAGCTTTAATATTCCTATTCAGAAAATTACTGTAAATCAATATGCAAGCATAATACATAAAAGAACAACACATAACATAGTGATTTACGTGGAAACTCAATTTGAGAAAAATACCAGTAACATGCTACTCAATTCTCACTCTTCTAAAGTGATGCTCTATGAAAGGTCTGCCCTGTTAAAAGTTTACAACACACTGTTAAATGTGACCTTGTTAGAGGATTTAACCACCCTGTTAGAAGTGGGTCTGGTTAGAGGACTTTAGAACATTCACTTGGAATGCCACCCTATTAAAGGATTTACAAATAGCTATTAAACCAACCTAAGTGCATAGGATTTTCATATCTAATACAATTGCTAGAGAGTATTAGAAAATATTTGACCTGATCACAATATACAACTTAACTTGCAGATCTTAGATCACTCTTTAGCTCTTCACATTGCCTAGCCTTATATCTCTCCAACTTTGTCAGCTTGCCCTCCTTTCAAGCTTAGTTCCCTTAAGTCTTCATGCTCAATGTACTAGTGCAATCATCTCTTCTTGACCACTTGTAGAAGCAAAGCCTCTATGCTCTATTCTTCTTTCTCCTAGATGTCTTCTCCTTGACACCCTTCTAACCACTTCGCAATTTGGCACTCCAGCAGCAGCAACTTTGCTTCTTGGTCTGTGACTCCTTAAATAGAAGTCCTAGAGTTCCTTTCTCACTTGATTCTTCTATCATTTGATTTCAATTCATATGAATTAGGTAGGATTCATTGTATCTAACCCATATTTTGTTTCCTCTAGAAACTTCTTGAAGAATCCTCTTGAATTTGTCCAAAAATGGTTTACATAGAACTCTGTACCACCAACTCATCATTCTTATCCTCCAACTAGTTCAAAAAATTCTAGGCAACAACTATGTCAGCTTTGATTTGGTGATTAATCATCATTTAAAATAATGCAGTAGCTCGACAATATTGAAATCCTTATCCTTGACACATACTGTGTTACTTGACATCAACTACATTTTTACTTATGCTCGGCACCTGAAGTTCACTCGGCACCAACTACGATTTTCTGATGCTCGACACCTGATACTTTTCTCGGCACTTGAACTTCACTCGACACCTGAAGATTACTCGGCACACACTGGATTTCCCTTTTGCTTGACTTCAACTGAGAATTTTCTCGACTTCAACTAGCTTTCTCGGCACCCACTGATGAAATTAGTTTAAGCTTTGTAGTCGACCTTGTTACAACTTATTCT
The DNA here is from genome assembly GCA_028749045.1 of Cupressus sempervirens. Taxonomy (NCBI): domain Eukaryota; kingdom Viridiplantae; phylum Streptophyta; class Pinopsida; order Cupressales; family Cupressaceae; genus Cupressus; species Cupressus sempervirens. The sequence continues at coordinate 546,699,567 of CM053790.1, read as the reverse complement.
TCCAATGTTTCTAAGTGTGACCAACCTCTGTATCTTTGAGTATGTTATCAATACATCATTTAACCATTGTCTTAACTGATTCTTGCACTTCATTAGAATATCATAACTCAACCTTTCTCTTGGGTGCTCTTGTTACATCTTGTTGATCAAATCCTCTTCATGAATCAACTAAGTGATAGTACTTGGATCTTATAAGCAAAAGTCATTCCTACAAGTAGCAAGTTTGACATCAATGACAAAACAATTATTGAAAACATTCTTTTAACAACAATCTCCCTCTTTGATCAATCTTCTTCATCAATGATCTTTTCAGTCAGATTTCCAACACTAAATTATATCAAAACAAAATTTATTAAATTAAAATTTTATTTTAAAAAATTTTAAAAAATAAAATGGGTTTTTGGCCCATGCGACCATGCAATAAAGTCTGCCGTAGTAGACTGTTGCCACTACAACAGTACTTGTTGTGCAACAGCTAAAACAAGAATGCTGATAGGTAAAAAAAAATGCAAGGAGGAGAAAGGTAGGGGGTGTGAGGGCGGTGGCCCCCACCCACTTAATTATAATTTTTTAAAATTATGTTTTGTGAAACATAAAATAAAAGTCTCCTACAAACAATTCCATTTTTTATATTTAATAATGTAATTACATAGTAATTACCAATTAGTACGTAATTATATATTTTTTTATATTTTTTTAATTTTCTAATATAAACCTGGTATAGAAATCTAGATCAAACAATTGAAATCCATAAAACAAAATTTATTTTCTTTGCATAACCCACAACTCGATTTAACAATTCAAAACAACCCTTCAAGTCCATCAAACAAGGGTTTCAAAATGAAATTCATTTACAAATGTCTTTTTAAAATGAAGAACAATAACACACAAACCAAAGTTTCAAATTTCTAATTTGTATACAGATGTTTCCAAAAACAATGAACAACCAAATTCACACACAAGGGTTTCAAATTATCAAAATGCTTACAAAGGTTTCCTAAAACAAAGAACAATAAATATGCAAATAGGGGTTTCAAATTCAATTCGATTATGAAAATAGGTTCGCAAACACGAAGAAGATAGATAATTCAAGAATGAGCAACTATTGTGCAAACCCACAAGATCCTACCTTGATCTGATGCTAAAACGATGAACACACAAAACACAAAATAATTTTCTTCCTTTCGAAAACACTCTTCTTGGCAATCAACTCCCCAAAATTTGTATAATTGCAAAATGAGCTCTAGATCTATGATAAACAGTTCTCCCCTAAATTTAGGGCTTCAATTGTGCAATCACCTGCGAAGACTCGTTGATCTTTATCTGTTTATTATATTATTATATTTTAAATATTCATGCACACTTTTTGGCAATTCAAATTATCTTTATCAAATTAATTTTCTTTCTCCCTTTAATTAATTTATTATGTTTTAATTTTATGCATAAGCTTTATGCAATTTAATTAAAATCACTTTATTAAATTTATGGTTTCTCTCCCTAGTTAATTACGAGACATTTTAATAATATATTTATTAATTCAACTAATAATATTATTTAGAGTTTATTATTAAAAATAAAACTCCAAAATAATTATTATTAAATTAAATAAATATAAATATGTCTAAATTAAACTTCATAAAATCCACGCATGGACATAAAATCTATATAAAATTTATGCATGTACATACACATATTCTAAACTAAACATGCAATGGTAGGGAGTGGTACATCATGTAGATCCTGACTAGTAGGTGACTACAACTCCCTCCTTCAACCACATCAAGAATGTCAATCATAAAGCAAAACATACACATACACCATACACATGCAAGTATGGGGTAAGTATCCATATAACTATATATAAATCATTCATCTAACTAACATCATGCAATAACTAAAATCGATGTATGAACATACATATATTATGGTAGGAATAATCCTAAACACATGAAATAACTAAGAACTCAACACATATATTAACTAAATATAAAATACATTTAATCTAATCTTGTAACCAAATACTGATAATCATAAACATAATCAGAAAATAGGCCCAAAAAATCTAACAATATGACAAGAAAAGTCGGGTAGCACTTCCAATTACCTTTCTATCCAAAATATACTAGTCCTCATCTGTCATAGTGGTTGGTTTCTTGTATTTTCCTTCTAATGGCCACCATAAATCTTTCTGATAAAGATAGTCCTCCATTTGCATTTTTCATAATTGAAAATTTTGCCAATTAAACTTCTTAGCCTTTAGCTCACCCTTATCTACCATCGTTCCCACTCAACAATGAGACTCCCACTCAATCATGAGACTTTCCTGTAGAGGTTAACTAAAATAATTAGGCTCTGATACCACTTGTTAGGATTTAAAGAGACAAAAATAACAATTACATAGAAATATATTTAATAACAAAAAATAAAGATGCACACATAAGAGAACACAAGGCACAAAGATTTAATGTGGTTCACCCAATCCCCATGCTATGCCCACCAAACAGTGAGTCCAACATTTTTATTATCCTGTGATTACAATTTGTAATCCCTTACATCTCAATACTACTACAATAAACTATTATCACATTACACCTATTCTGAAATCCCTAACCCTAAGCCATTTATACAAGATTTTTTTTGATTTAGGGTAATAGTTAGTTACAACATGTTGGCCCAAAAATTGTTGATAAAATAAGCCCAAAAAAAAATTGGGGGCTGCGCCCCCAAACCACCGCTTGGGGCTTGGCCCGACCCCAAACCCCATCAAGGAATTATGGAGAGTGGACAATACTTCCATGACCAATCATCACAAACTAAAAAGAAAGTGCTAGAAGAAGGTTCAGAAAGGTGAGAAGGTATATCATGTGATTTCGCATCCAACACATCTTCCTTACCAAAGGTCTTATTTGTAAAGATATCATCAAAGTACTCAGAAAAGAAGTCAAACATTTTGAATGAAAACTATGTGCAATGCAAAAAAACAAATTGTATTTTTGAATTAAAGATATGCAAAAGAGCATGCAATATGAGATCCAACATCAATATTACAAGCAGAAATGTCATAGTTCGAGTTCACCAAAAATATGTTGGAGGAAATGTGAATCAAGGAAAGTAGCCCTAAGTTAATCACACAACCACACACACCTCAAAAGGATAAAGTTACAAGGAAATAGATTCTTTCAAGGTCTTAGAAAGTTAATGCAATCCAAGGGATAAAGGAGCATCGACTCAAGCTAAGATCTAATGATTATGAATAAAGGAAAAGAATGACACTTTTTTAGATTTAAACTAGTTACTTCTAAATCTAAGATACAGAATGTAAAGTAGATAAATGCTTAAATTAAAGTATTGAATTGACCAATGATGATAGAAAGGTACTTATCTTTGAGATTTTGAGCCTTAATTTCTAAGTGTTGTGTTGTTGTTAGGAGTGAACAGAACCATAACTCAACCTAAAACTGAGAGACAATGAAACCCAAAAATATTTTGGCGATATGTCAGGGGGAAACATGTGCATTAGAGGTGAACTGATGCATCAAGGATGTAGTGCACCCCTGATGAAAGGTGTTTGACATTGATTCTAATTTCACAAATATGCTAAATGACAAAAATGGTAATCTAATCCGTGACTTATTGTCCTTTTTGAGATCTTCTTATATCTAAATTATGGGGTATTGGGTGGCTATGTAGGGGTTTTCCTTAGTCAACCCCCCACCTTGGTGGTTTCCACCTCCATCAATAGTCGATTTGAAATGTAATGTTTGTTATGCTCGTGTATGAAATTTGAATGTGAAAATGCAAGGATCCAAATCCTTAGATCTGAAACCTTAGCATATATTATTGTGCTTGAATATGGATGAAATAGTAATGCATAGATTTGAGGAAAATATAAAAATAGTACCAAGCCTTGAAGGCTAAAGTGCTCTAGGGCATAATCATGATTTGTATTCAATACTTCATGATAGAATCTTGAATGCTTGAATTGGATGTGAAGAGGAATGTGAAGAACTCTCTTGCTTCAAAGGATGTTTCCAAGCCTCCTTGGTTCGACCTTGCAAATGTGCTAATAAAAATTAGGATGTTCACAATGGCTTGTCCACATGAGAACACTTTCTTGATTGTAAGTATATTTGCTTGCTTGATAGTCCACACAGATATATGATGTATCCTTTTGTTATGCCAAATGAAGAAATTGAGGGTGTTTACATAGGATTTGGATTTATTTCCTTCCATAGGCCGACTGGGCTTAAAAATCTAATTCTAGACCCAACCTTGAGAAGTTTCCACCTATTGGGACCCAAAATGGGACCAAATTAGGGGCACAATAGACCTCTGCTAAGCCCATTTGAGGTACATTATGCCTATAACTTATCACAAGTACACTACACCCCTAATAATCAGGTGCAAAAATGCTTGAGACTCTCTCAATACTCCAAATTAGGTCCCTGAATCTAGAAAACAGGTCCAGATTATGAGGAAATCATATTTCAGTGCAAAAAGGCATTATTTTAATTGAAGAGAAAGGAAAGGGGAGGATCTAGATGAATAGATTATATCTCTAGCTTTGTGGTGTAGAAAGGAAATGATGAGGAGGAATTATTAGATCTTACTTAGATCCCATTTAAGAGGAGGATAGGTGAGATACTTAAATGCAATTTTATCATTAAATTATATTGAATAGGTGCTAAATAGTCATACAAAGTGCTCCCAATTTAGGACGATACAAAAACATATGGTTTTCTTGACTAGCTCCTCTCTCTTTTGACATCGATGTTCCTCGCTCCAAGGTTCTTTGCATGTGTAGCATGGTCTCTCTTGGCGATTTTTTATTGGTCCTTTATTTTGAAAAGATGTTTTAGATGTGGAGTTCTTCGGTTTTTTTGTAAGTGTATTAGAATAAAAAAAAAAAATCCTTTCGAATGGAGTCTTCCATGTTTTGGGGTTCAAGAGGTTTTGCTAAGCTTTTAATATAATCTTTTAGTCCTTCCATAAACATATATAGGTGAGCCTTTTTTGAGGAAGATTGAGAATCGTAATTAACAATTCTAAAAATCTATGAGAAAATTCATCTATGCTTCTTGTTTGTTTGAGGTAAGTTAACTCTTGGAAATACCATTGTTAATCTTTATCATCAAATCTATTAATAAGATTTTGGGTAATTTCATTATAAGTGGTGGTTTTCTTATGGCCTAGAGGTTTATGACCATAGTGCCACCAATCATGGGTTGGCCTTGTTAAATGGAGAATAGAAAATTTCATTGCATTTTCTTTCACTATGGGGCTAAGAGATAGGTATGGGTCCATAGATCAGTTTCTTTCCCTAACCCATCAAAGCATGGTATTTGGTACTTCATTTTTTTTTTAAGTTCTTTGTTTACATAGTTTTTCTTCTTGTTTGTCAATGCTTTGATTTTGTTATACTCCATAAAGGGAATAAGGTTTCTAATTTTTAGACCCACCCTTATGTACATTTGTGCAATTTCTTCCACACTATTCCTATATGGTTCTCCTTCCTCTGTAATTGGTTGTTTACTTGAAAGTAATGGAGGAAGTGTATCTTGGGGAAATGAATCTTGTGTTGAATGTTCATTTTAAGAATGATCACCCCTCTTGTATTAGGATTGGTCCTTTTATTATCACTATTATTGCTTAGATTTTGTAAGGCTTCAAGTATCATCTTATTGGTGTTTTTAAACCTTTCATTGGTTTGTTCCATGAAACTTCTTAGATCTTGTACTAATTGTTTTTCTATTTTTTTCTCGCTATTTGGATAGGTTTGTGTTGAAATCCTCATAGGATGGCAAGATTATACTCTAATACCATTGTAATGTCCCCACTAGCTAGGACTAGTAATACCTACAAAATAAATGTCAAAATGTATATAATAACAAATCTAACTTTACTATTATACCCTCTATCTTAACCCCAACCTTAAAAATGTCTTCAGAATGGGGTTACTAACCCTCTTGAATATCTCTAGGTCCTAAATGATATAATATCAATTCTAGTACTATCCTCAACTACTTGACCATATTCTTTGGAGTTCTCCCTCTAAGTTCTTTTCTAGAAGTGATAACCTATGTATAGAGCTCTTGCCACACATGCTAATGTTAACATCAAAAAAATATTCTTTCTCATGGTCGTGTTGGTTAGATGAAGAGCAATCTCTCATACCAACACTAATATATCAATCTCAAGAATGTTGGATACATGGAGATTCTTAATCTCACATTCCAATATTATGGAGATTCATTAGTCTCAACCATGTTAGTTAGATGGAGATTACATCAATCTAACATATAGACGTTATAGAGATTATAGAAATATGTTCATGTCAATTAGATGGAGATTATCAATCTTTCATACCAACACTATTTAAAATTTAAATCAATATCTAATCATGTAATAGAAATTTATTATATAATAAATTCCTTTTTTTAATATTATCTATAACCATGAATAATAATTTATCACATTAAATTATTAATTCCATAAATAAATGCCTATATACATATAATCACACATATTTTACAATTATAATATTATATTTAATATGTATTTACATAAGAAAAAATGATTACTAAAAGAACATTAATAATATAACATACCTTATACCAAAGATATTATCCTTCCAAGTTTCTAGCCTCTTATCTTATCCCACAACTTTTTTGTTGCACTTTATTAATCCTTGCTACATTTTATTAATTTTAATTGTTTCTTATGTGGATATTCTAGTTTTATAATTCTTATTCTCCCTATTTTGAATACATAAGGAAGGCTCCACATCTTATTCTTCCTTAGGTCATGGTTATCCAACCATGAAAACTATTTTATTGGCTTAACATACCACTGCTTTTAGAAAATAAACCAAGTGTTTCCCCAAGTGGTACGCATAACAGTTTTCATGGCTACAAAGCCATTACCTACTTCCTTACCATTATACTCAAAGGAGAAATGCATAATATTATTTATTTTCCTTTAGAGGAAATGGTGATGATTTGACATTTATTAATCTTTTTTAACTCCTTTTTTCCTCTCTCATTTATATGTTGCAACTTTTATTGAGAATGGATAATTTTCTTTTTTCTTTTCTTTTTCTTTTCCCATGTGCTCCCTTGCTAATCGATCTTGTTTAAATAGTCATGTTCATCTAAGGTTGTGACCCCTTTAAGTGGTTGCATTAATTACTAAATTTTTATTCCACTTATTAATGACTCCCCTTTTTTGGGAAGTGGCAAGCCACTAATATTTTAATAACATATATATAATTTTTTTCAAAGGTTCATGGAGAAAAGAACCAAAAAGAAAACCTCCAATCATCACTAAGTACAGAAAAATATAAGAAAAATATGAAGGAACAAAAAACTTCATAGAAAAGATTGCATCTATGTCAGACAATCCTTCAAAAGCAGTAAAACACACATACACACTCAGATCTTTGCAAATCATATGCACTAAACTTTCCTTACCAATAGCCTGTGTATACCGATAATAGCAAACATAAAAAAGAAAGCATGTTGAGCTCAAATATTTTTATTGGTCAACTGGTAGTGATAGAAAGCCATAATGACATCCCCATAATTGGCACTCAACACCCTCCTTAGTGATAATCACTATATGAAGGCACCAATAGAATTAAACCCCGATAACCATACAATCTGCAACCATTTCTTCTTATTGACATCCAAGCTCTAAACAATTTTAACTGATAACCTTTGAGAGTATAAACTGATAGTGCCAGATACTTGATAACCATCCATAATAAACCACAGAGGGGAAATAAAATGCCATTCTAATGGAAAAATAATCCCATTCCCTATAATTTTATTTATAGCCCAAAAGCACCGTGGGCAAGAAGGTTTGAACACTTGTGCTAACCAGTCATCTAAAATACTAAACTCAAAGGGCCTCTCCTTTGTAGTAATATCCAACCAGACTCTTACGAGTTTCTTGGAAAATATTCCATTCTTATGAGTAGGAAACATTAGCAGATGAAGAAGAATGCATGTGAAAGATACAACTACACCAAAAATTAAAAATGAAGGCATTGTAGCAAAAATAAGTTTTTTAGTGAAGAACTCATACTTCACACTACCCACTTGGTATCGATACCCAAATAAAGTACTATTAGATTAAATGCATTTTTGATCGAGACACATGAGAAGAAAGAATATGTAAGCAAGTTCAATAGGATATTAATTAGCTTTGCATTATTCCCCTTGAAATTGGTCACTTTTATAATCAATAATGAGCTAGGCATCTGACATTTTCCCAGCTTCTTTTAAGTACCTTCCTAACTTAACCTTCTCACACTTGACTCTAATAAACTTCATTGAGTACCAAAAGAATAAATATATTCCATGTACATCTAATAAAATATAACGATGCTATTGACCACTTCCATGCCAATAATTACCTTTTATAAATCTCCAAATTCAATTTATCCTTCTCAATAATCGATACTAATCTTGGGAACCCATTAATATTAAAATTGTCACAGTCCATATTGGATAACATATCTACAACCAAGTTGTCTTCCCTTAGTGTATGGGATAAAGAACATTCATCATAAGAATTCATTAGATTCCAAGAAATTTGCAAGATATAATATGTTTTCTAACTATCTAAAGATTAATTAAAGCAAGCATTAATAATCACCATTGAACCCCCTTCAATTTGAATTCTATTTACTTTCATCCTTTTAGCAAGTGATAAAACATAGATCAAAGCTTGCGCTTTAGAAAAATTGTTAGTACCAGGAGGTATTGGTTGGGCTAAGAGTGCAATCAAATTACCTTCAAAATCATAAATGTAGACTCCAATGCCAAAGGTCCCTAGGTTACCACAAGAGAAGCCACCAAAATTTAATTTTAAGAAACCCTTTATTGGAGGAGTCCATCACACCTTTGATCTATCAATAGCTTGAATTCTTGAATGATTGCCAAGTTGATGAATTAGGGAAAGCAAATTTTCCCAGTTATTAGCATTTCCAATATGCCAAGAAGTAATCACTATCTTTTTAGGAGATTTTCTTACATATGTTGTCGCCATTTCAGCAATAGACTTTTTGATCGATAAAAGAACTGAACTTATCGAAGAAGGAGAATTTCTAAGGATTTGTTTATTGTGCTTCCAACAAATAGCCCAAACTATTGATGTAGGAAAGCACAGCCATAAATAAAATTTAAAAAAACATAGTATGAGTGTTGGAATAGAACTAACCAACTTTGAAGCAAATTCCACAAGATTGTAGGAAGAAGCATGACTAAATACAAATTGTTCATAACAAACTAACACACCGGCTAAGAAAATTCACACCTAAGAAAAATTTGATCAATTATTTAAGTGGCCTCGTTGCATAGTACACATTGAAAAGGTTGTGCAATATTAAGCTTTGAGAGTCTATCACTTGTCAGAATTTGATTTTTCAAAGATAACCATGTGAAATAGCCAACTTTGAGCAATATAGACAGGTCTTGGAAAAAATAAAAGGCCCTACACTTAGACCAAGAATCCTCTGATGTCTTGATGGCATTATAACCTTATTGAATTTAATACTAATCATCCTTTTTAGGAGCCCATATAACCTTATCCCACCGGTTTGAAATTATTACCTCTCTAGCAAGCATTTGTTGATGAAATGTCACTTTATGATCTTTTGAAATTTGGAGATCATTGGGATCTTTCATATAACATTTCCATTAAGTGAGCTCACGTAGATAATATAATCAACTAGATTTTCACCCCAACACTCTGTAAAAACCTCAATGCAATTTTCCCGTGCAAATAAATAGTTTAGAAGAGTATGGTCATTCCACGAATCATCCCAGAATCATAGTCTTTCTCTATTGTGCACATTCCATGTTAAATACTTGGTAACTACTCTAATAAGTACTATCTTACCAATATATTTTAATTATCATAATATTATTTATTTTGATATTGAATAATGGTTAGCATATAACATATATATTCAATATATTTGATCTTATTATTTACAGCATTGTATATTCTAATATTGAAAAATAATGATGAGTTTTTTTAATGAACGATTAATATATAATTTCTTATATCTTGACATAATTATTAGAATTGATTAAATTTTCAACTATATACATTACATTCTTATCTTAATTAGGGCTCATTGCACACTTCTTTCTTGATTTAAAATGCACTCTCCTTACCTTATTTTTTTCTTTTAGCTATTCAAGAGCAAAAATAACAAGTTTGTTCCCTCAAAATCATATAACTAGAAAAGATAATTTTCTTGGGTAGTGCATTACATTACTTATATCCTTTTGTATTATCACCATTCTAATGAAAATATACTTTTCATTTTTTGGGTTCAAAGTGGCTCATTGTTTTAGGCACATGAAGATAAGTCTCATAGTCAAATAACCTCAAATATAAAATACTAGGTTCCTTACCCATTTGCACCTCATAAGGTGTTGCATCAAGCGCTTTACAAGGAAATCCATTTAACAAGTAATGAGAAGTACTTATAACTTCTACTAGAAATCATCTATCAAGTAATGAATAACATAGCATACTTCTAGCTCTTGTATTATTGTCAAATTTATTCTTTCTACTACTCCATTGTATTGAGAAGTATATAGAGTAGTTTTTCCTCTAACAATTCCTCCATGCTTACAAATTCATTAAATTCCATAGAACAATATTCCCTTCCATTATTAGTTCTTATAACTTGAATTTTGTAATATGTTTGAATTTCAACTAAGCCATTAAACTCTTTAAACTCTCTGAAATCTTCAAATTTATTCCTTATAAAATATAACTAGGCATGTCTAGAAAAAAAAACAATGAAGGAAACAAAATATGTAGATCTTCTAACTGATTTAATATTTGTTATTTAATTATTTTTTAAATGGACAATTTTTGATGTACTCTTAGATTTGTTACTGCAACAATGAAATCACCCCATAAGTTAAGTAAAGAAAAAAGAATTTTGGTGTAGTTATCATCTTCCTGAAGTGGTACATCTATCACTAAAATAAAGGAATTCAAATGCTCGGTCGACTATTAATTCATTATAACCATAAGGGAAAAGAATTTTCATTTCAATGAAATTTGTTAACCATAATTTTTACTTGGTAGATCTCAACAATGTTATTTCATAAAGCATATGTAGTATCTCCTTTGACACATTTAGGAGAATCAAATCTAAAAAAACATAACTTGATAGTACCATGTGCCTTTTATCCACCTTCTCTTAAACTTAATTAGAAAGCTTTTGAGTCTCTCTTTATTTTTCATGCTCACCCATTGGCTACATTCTTCAAGGATATCCTCCATTTTCAACTTCCATAAAAAATAACTCATTTCTTTGATCTTTTGTGTCCAAAAAAGACAGCATAAATTTACCAAAAAGAAAAGATTAATTGAAACTCCCACAAAGCTCAAAACACCTCACTACTACCACCCAAGACACACAACTTACTAGGCTCCCATACCAAATGTTAGAAACTAAGAGGTTGACAATAATATAAGAAAAATAAAATTAACTTTAAACACTATAACATTTGGGGTCAAATTGCAATGGCAATTTGTGACAGTGGTGTAATTTGTGGTGATTTTCATATTTTTTTTGCAATTGTCCCTGACGTTGTCACAATACTAACGTTGGCATCGTAATTGTGACGCTTGAAAACATGACATAATTCATTCCCCATTTATTTTGATTGTGGAGAGCTCCGAACGAGGGTGAAGAGCTCTGAACATTGTCGTTTCATTGTTATGATCTCTGCATTTTGTTGTCGTGCCCTTGCTCTGTGATTTCATTGATGTGATCTCATCATTTCATTGTCGTGACCTTGCTCTGCAATTTCATTGTCCAACCCTTGCTCTATGATTTTGTTGCCATGTTGTGCCCTTGTTCTACAATTTTTTTGTCGTGCCGCGCACTTTGCGATTTTCTTCAAGGGCTATGTAAATGTTCATTTTGTTTCCTTCTAAATAGTTATGTCTTTATATTTCTTTCTAAACATGTATATCTTAGAGATATTTTTTAAGGTACTTATTACATCTTAGCACAATAGAAAAATTCATCCAATTGTATACATATTCCAGAATCCAAATAATAAAACTCACTCAACCTATTCTAAGTGACTTACCTCAAGATCCTGCACAAAAATAATGCAAACCAGGAAAAATGGGCAAAGTTCACAAGAAATTTTACAAAACCATATCATAGAAGATATTTTTAGAAAGAAACTAGCCATAACCCAATTAAATGGGTCTATTTTCTAATTAGCTGGGTTGGTTACAAATTCCTATAGAATTGTCATCAAATTAGGTACAATAAAATGAACAATTAGATGTTCTCAGCTAGTAGGATCAAATACAATTTTCCAAGGTGATAAAATTGCATATGCAGATGCATCACTTGCATGCCAGGCATGAAGCACATTCCCCAATTTATAACAAATCGTTGGATATAAAGGCTCCATATGCTGGCCCAACAATGGAAGCCAAGGATGTAACCATGCATGTATTGGCACACTCTCCATGTGAGGATCCCAAGTATCTACTATTGATGTTAATTTGGGCATCACTATATGATCCAAAATGTTATGAAGTATTGAAGTCGGTAGTAACTTATCCCATGTCTCTAGAAAATGTAGCATAGGTTCAGGGTCCCTTGGTTGCTAGGAATTTTTAGCAGCTATTCTCACTATTGCAAGAATAACTTCAGTGAAGAGTTGAGTGTAAGGAGTTGAAGAAGCAAGTTTTTTTTTTGTGTAAATGCCATAATCACAAGCCTCTACCACAATGACATTATCTCTAAACCATGCAAAGGATTTTGAAGTGGTTCCTAACCTTGAAACACTCTTATAAGAATTTAATACTTGGTATCATCATAGGGAGACTGTGTCAATAATTGAAACACTCTTATAAGCAAATGCAGATGTAATACATGATAAATTGCACAACTTATAGTCCTCCTAATATTTGGACTGTAAATTCTCAAAGATACTTGCAAGTGATTCCAATGTCATAGTACCTACCACAACACTTTCCTAGATTCTATCCAGTGGCTCCCATAATATCCTCTATGTTGTCTAGTTGTTTCTATCGTGCAATCTCTTTCTAAAGCCACTCCTTCTCCTTCTCTTTCTAAAGCCGCTCCTTCTCCTTCACTCTTGTGCCTTCAATTTTGATTACCAAACTTATGAATATCTACCTCTACCATATGTAAAATAAACTTCAAATTGTTTGTAACTTTGGCATAGGTGTTTGATCATCAATAGCTTTTATTTCAGCATTCAAGTTTTCAAGATTGGTCAACACCCTCACTTATGGACCTCTCATGTCAAGCATTTTTTGTACTATTTCAACACCATGTTCTTGCTTCTAACCTAATAGTTCTTCAAGTACATTTTCTTGTAAAATATTGATTTTGTTGAACAATTGTAAACTCTTAGAAAGTGCATTCTTGTTTTCATGTATGTATGTATATATGTATGTATGTGTACATATGTATATGTATATATATGTTCATATATACATACACACATATCTTTGTGTCTCTGTATGTATGTATGTATGTATGTATATAGAGAGATCTTGTGAATTCTGGATTATGGATTATAAACAAAAAAAGAAAAGAAAATATGCCATTAATAATTTCCCATTTGTTTTGATTGATTGTGGAGAGTTGCATGCGAAAGAGGGTGAAGAGCTCTGAATGAGGGTGGAGAGCTTTGAATGTTGGTGGAGATCAGTAAAGATCTAGGATTTTGTTGTCATTACCTTGTGATCGTTGCATTTCATTATCATCTCGTGCCCTTGTGATCTTTGTACCCTTGCTCTATGATTTTATTCAAGGGGAGAAGAGGCACCTATGTAAATGTTTTTATTTTTTCTTCTAAACATGTATCTCTTGTTCATAATAATAGCTTTGGTCAGATTCAAGGATAACTAATTATGATGATTGTATGCATATGTGCATGTATGTATATATATCAGTTCATTATGTGAACTTCTTTACATGCATACACACACACTTGCATAGTGCTTGTGCTAAATTAAATTAATCATTCATGTCTTGAATTCACACAAGCAATTATCCTTGCATTCAATTGAAACTATTCATACCAAACTAAGTATGCAAAAATCTGTACTTACATATTATATTATCTCTTGGTGATTAAGTAAAGATCTTGTGCATAATATCCTCCAGGTAACGATCAGATGCATTCACATTAAGTCATAATAGGATCTAGTAGATGATCCATTTATGTTACTTCATACTTGTTTTATTGAAAATTTTGTTTAACATAAGTAGTAATACTAGAAATATACAACTACAGCTAGTACTTTCGTTTATTTTATTTAATCATATACATTTAAGACTATTATTTTTCTTAAAATTAGACTATATATTTGTAATAGGCCATATGAAGGACTGCATAAAATAAAAGACCATATGTAGGTCAACAAATAATGCCTATGTAATTCATGTATATATTTGACCATATGCATGTTAGAGAATAAGGGTTGCATGCAACTCTAGTCCCTCCCTATGGTGGGGTAGAAGGAAGGTGTGTATGGATAGATTTGGGAAATTAAAGATGACAATAATTTCCAGAGGAAGGAAATACTAGAGGGTAATATTTAGAAACAAATCTAAGAAATTATAATCAACCATTGTTCATATCTTTGAAAAAAATATGCAAATAACTACAAACTTAAATTTTGCTAACATAGAATGTGCTCCATGTCCCAAAGTAGTAAATGGCTTTTACAGATGGCATATAGTTGCTCAATCAAGGGTGAATACTTACTCCATTGGTAGAAGCAACTTCTGTAACTAGGGGTTTTTTCATGAAAAGTGTATGATACACATGAATACCTTTGGCCTATGATCATTAGATATGAATATATATAAGTTGTCTGCAAAACAAAAACACAATAATTTTATTCAAATCTCATCTCAAAGATTTTATCTTCTAAGCGAGTAGGGATTTTGCGTGAGTAGGGATATTATAATTTTGATAATGGAGATATCAGTTGGTCTTCAAGAATGACACACAGGATAGATGTATATCTATATGGCTCCATTATAGTGTCATCTTACTCGTAAAGTAGTATTAATTCCAAATAGTCCACAAGTTTGGATATCTCTCACGATATGAGCTTTCTGTATGTGTTTAATTTATTATTTGGATAAATCTTTGGAAGTACTATGCAGTTTTATAAAATGATAATGATGGACAAATTGTGGTAATTGAAAGTGTATATGAGCAATGTTAGTATGCTAATAGAAACCAAATTTGAATAAAGCTTCTACAAACTAAACAAAATTCATAAACTTCAAGATAGACTAAGATGAGCTCTCAATTGAGAATATGAGCCATTAATGGACTCTCTCAATAAGAAGCTCTCTTGTTGAGTAGCTTTATCTAAATGGATAGGATGTATGCTCAATATGCTTCCAAAGGCTTCAATGGATGATTGTGGATTTTTGGTGTGGATAGATGGCTTTAGTATGGATTTGGCTCTCAAAATAGCATTATAACTTTACTTCATGGATTGTGTTATTTTGCAAAGGGGAAGGATCCAATTTATAGGCAAGAGGCTTGAGGGATTGAGGGCTGAGATGCAAGGATGGAAAAAAGCTTATGGAGGGCTCAGATTGCATGAGAGGAGAGCACATGGATTGTGCTTCCTTATAGCCAATCAAGGAGTGACACATGTCACATGGTGAGAGGATGGAGGAAAGGGGAAGGATGAGTCAACAAAGGAGGCTCAAGGGATAAAATCTTCATAAAGACCCTCATAATGACTTGTAAGAGCAATAAAAGGGCTTGTAAGAGTCATTTATGGCCTAGTGGACTTCATAAAGTTTTATGGTTGAGATATTTTGAGGGTGATGAGAGAAATTTTGACTTGGACTTGATTAGAAATGTTTTAAGCTTGTTTAGGCTTGTGCAAATGATTAGAGGATGGATTAGGATGGTTTAGGATTAGCTTAGGGATAGGCAAGTGGATGGCATTTAATGAGGGTGGGTGAAGGAGGAGATATTTGTTAACTTTGGCTTGGGTTAGTAAGTTTTAACTCATGTTTAGGAAATGTGACAAGGTTAGGAGGGGACTAAGATTAGGTTTAAAGACATCTTCTAGAAGAGTCTAGACTTTGGATGAGGATAAAGACTTTCTAGAATAGTCTAGAATTTCTTAGGATGAGGATAAATTAGATTTTTAGGAAATAAATAAAGTTTTATTTATTTCAAGGATTTGGGTTGAGGAGATATTTATTAAAACTTTTTTAATAAACATGAGGATTAATATTTAATCTTAATTAAATATTTTGAGTTGGGATTAGGGGTAGGAAATGATGAGATTAGCCTTTAATCGAAATTAAAGAAGGATTAGAAGATTTTGGAAGAGGTTATTGGTCATAAGGAAATTGGCCAAGTTTTGGGCAAAAAATAATTTTTTTAATTTATTTTGGGATTTTTGGTCAATTTATTAATTAAATAATTAATAAATAAGGAAATAATGTTTAAATAAGATTTAAACATTTTTGGGAGGGATTCCTTAATTAAATATTTTTAATTAAGATAAAGGGATTTAATGGCATAAAAATAAATTAATTAATTAATAAATGATGATGTCATCAGGACTTTTTCAGAAAATAAAAATATTTTATTTTCTAATGGTTTTTAGGTGTCTACATTTTGCCCCTCTTTGATGTGATGCTGCAAGTGGCATGGCATCAAAGATAAGAAAATAAGATGCCCAAGGCTAGAGCAGAAGAGGAGAGAATGGACTACAAGATGCCCCCTCAAGAAGGTAGCGGGGAAAGAAAGCGAGGCTCGATGGCTTCTTGAAAAGTACAAGAATCTCGGATGAGCAAGGAAACTCAGATTGGCAAAGAGAAGGGGCTGAATTAGCTCAAACTCTCACTATGGGAGAATGATAAAGGAGAATCAGATGCACAAGAGGAAGCAAGCTTAAGACTTTAGGGAAGGTGGAGGATGAAGGAGCGGAGCGCTATAAAAAGGAGTCCAGGATAGGGAGATGGATGAGGGGATTAAAAAGCTGATGCAACAGGATTTCAAAGAGTCAGATTGGTGGAAGATGGGTTTCGGAGATCCCTAGGACTAGGATTGTGGATCTCGAAAGATGAGGCTTGGTGGATTGATTTGGATTGGTGGATCCCTAAGACTAGGATTGTGGATCCCTAAAGCTAAGAGTGATGAGTGATTCAAAGAGATACTGATGCATAAGCTGGGGTAGGAGAGATGGATGCTGGATATGGATGGGGGATAATGGAGATGAAGGAAAACCATTGAAGCTTTTTGAGCGGGGGGATACTTCAAAGAGAAGTACCACCATGTAGTTGAGCACTAGATTTGCTATAGGACTATTGGTTAATTGCCAAGGTTACCAAGAACATCAAGGCCTTTTCACCAACTGTCCAAAGGACTGACAAACTAACTCAAAACAAACATGCAAGGATTGCCCCAACATCACATATGAATCTTAGAGGAAGCAGCGTGGAAATGACATTGGAGAACCCTCAAGCAGAAAAGAAAAACAAATGAAAGACCTGATCAAGACCTTACGCTCTAATTGCCCCATTCGTAGCATACCATGATATGGAAGATCATGGCAACCTTGAGGAGGGAACAAGGAGATTTCTTGGAAAAGATACTTCAAGACCCAAAAGAGAAGATCCCAAATCAAAAGAAAGTGAAAATCCAAAAGAGAACCGTTTGCCAACGAGATGGGTAGGCTGAGGTACTAACGGACCAAGATCAGACATGAGGAAAGCTATATCCTGCAAGGACCTATCGGAGAGCACCTAAGCTGGTGGATTTGGATGAGTGATGCATCTGACAAGCTGAACTAAGAAAGATAACACTTTGGTGATAGGAAATCTAGCTAAAGGATGCATTGGAATAGCTAACCAAGGGTTGTGCGATGTGTGCAAGATGCTAATCAAGGAGGAACGAACATGAAAGCTGGATAGATACAATGGTACTAAGCTAAAGAGGATGTACAAGCTGACAGACCAAGATATTTACAAGTGAGCTAATCAAGATATGGTACAAGCTAACGGACCAAGATAGTTACAAGTAGGCAAAAGCTTAGGATGATAGGATAGCGGGATGGTTCGATGTTGTGCAAGATGCGAAAGCTAAGGGTGGGGTGATAGCAAAAGATATGGATTTGGCAGGATGCATCCAATGATGATGACAGATTTTGTGACCAAGGATAGCTAGAGGAGCAGGATGAGATGGCTGGATAGGATGGTAGATAGCTAGGATTATGATGGATATAAAGAGATGACATTGGGTTTGCATGAGGATAGCCTAGAGCTAGATACCAATGACAAGGGAGGATGGACAAGATAAGATCTCCAAGGAATATAGTGCCCCCAATTAGAAGATAACATGCGGAAGGAGGTCTTATGATGGATGTGATAGGATTGAAGCTAGGATGGAAAAAGCTGAAGGGGCTAGGGAGATGGATGATAGCTGAGATGATTGCCTAAAGCTGCATAAGATTAGTGGATGGTGTGAGATGGAAGCTGAAGGATGGAGGATAGGTGGATAGATTGGAAGATGGAGTTGGATGTCAAGAGATGACCAAAAGCATGAGGGTGATAGGCTAAGCTGGGGATGGTAGGATTACGCATGACGCTTGTTTGCCAAGTTTTCATCATGGTACTTGTCCAAGGTGCTTGAATTGCCAAGTTTTCACCAGTGGACGGTTTATTTTTCTTTTCTTTTTTGACTTTTTGACTTTGGACTTAGCTGGAATGATTTTGGTTTTCTTCAGCTATTTTGGCTTTTTTGGGATTTTTCACTGGCTGTTGGAATGTTCAATTTTTTTGCTAGCTGTTGGTACACCGGATGTGTGATTTATGCAATAGATTGGATTAGATGGGATTGATGGTGGGAGATGGAGGGATGAAAAGGTCGGAAAGGAGCATGATATGGGGACGCTTGCAAGAGCAACATTGGCACATGTTGGGACGGGTGTGAAAAGAGCATATGGGGGATAGATGGTAGATGCAGGCGTGATGGAGGATTTGTGGAAGCGTGCTTGGGGATATAGGCACCCAAGATGGAGTTAGGAGATGGGGGACATGAGTCACTAGATGGGGGATTAGCAAAGGTGGATGCCATTATGCATTGGGTTTCAAATTTTTTCTTGGGGATCCACATGATTTTGGATTTTCTTTTCATAGGTTGTTGCATTGTTTTGCATTCTTTGATTGGATTTTGCCTTTTTGGAGTATGTCTTTTAGAATAGACATATGATTTCCTAGGATGTGGATTTTTAGCTTTATGCATTTTGAAGTTGACATTCACATTGCTGTGGTAAGCTTTGGGAAGATGGTTAGGAGAAGCTTTGTGAGATGGAGAGGATATGAAAGAGCATGTAGGGGGATGATGATGGATGATGTGCCCTGATATGTGCCTTTGTTGATCTTGCATAGGAATGGATGGAATAGGATTTTTATGATGGCTAATAGGAGGATGGAGGATGGTAGATTTTGGGACATAGGGACCCAAAATGGATTTAGCGGATGAAGGGGGGATATGGTAGGTTGTTTTGGGTTGCAAAGATGGTGGAGGGGGGATGACATAAGATTTCTTGAAGGAGTGATGGGAGGCTGGCATGGTGGGCTTGGAGATAGGCTTGGTTTGGGGGTGTGGTGTACCAACACCTTTAGATGGTGAGCCTTTGGATACATATCCAAGACCATGAAATCCTAGATTTTTTTGTGCAATAATAGGCTCTGTGATTCCTTGCTCTTGTGGTCCTAAACCTTGACCTTGATAATGCCATCAATTGAGCATTTGAACAAGCTGAGAAAACTTTTTGCTTGCAGAAAATGGTAGAAGTGATTTATTAGGTGTATTGCAATGGGGAGATACTGTTCTTAATTCTTCTGCTGAGAGAGGGTCATCGTGGATGAATGTAAGTGAACCAAGAGGGTAGATTATAGATGGTGGAATAGCTTGGATAGGTGGTAAGATGGAAGCATGGAGCGGGGGAGATGGAAGGATAGGATCTTGATGTAGCTGGTGGGATGACAAGATATCTTGTAGTAGAGGAGATATGGCTCGAGGTTTTGGAGATGGAGGAGATGGTGACTGCACTATGGATGGAAGACATGGTACGATGATATCTTCATTTATGCTTTGGGGGATGTCAACATGCTTTTGGGCAGGATCTGGATAGGATTGGTTTGGAGTGGATGGTGCGATAGGAGGTGAAGGGATGGATTCTTCAAAGGCAGCGGATGGATAGATGGGAGATTCAGTAGTGGAGATGGGTGAGTAGAAGATGGATGCATAAGGGTCATTACGAGAGATTTGGGAAATGCTTGGAGGCGATGTGGATAGGATTTGGAGGGATTTGACAGGTGGTGGGATTTTGATGCTTGCGGGAAGTGGAGGGATTTTAAGCAATTTGATGGATGGTATGGGGATGATAGCTATGGGAGATGGAGGTGATATTATAGATGGGGAAGCTTCATCACTGACTACTTCACATGATTGGATTAGATGACATGGATTATCGACTGTTGGAGGTGACTTTTCTTGTATTTCCTCTAGGAGATTCCTTGGAGACTCGTGTGTCGAAGGTGGAGGTGGATTGACAGGAATAACTAGTGTGATGGGGGTGGAAGATTGGAAGTTTGGTTGATGGGGTGATGGAGGGGAAGCTGGAATATCGGATGGCATGACTAGATAGTTTGGAATAACTCTTGGATTTTGGGGGATGCTTGGGGGAATGTTTCTAAGGCTTTCAATATACCCTTCATAGTCAACAAGATTTTCATCATCATTGGAATAGGAGGTGGCAGGAGCAAGGACAATGCAACCAAACACATCATGATAGGATTGGTACTTCATGCTTTGATGATGAGTTTGATGGGGATGGAATCTTGCATATGGATGAACACGGGAGCTCATGGTTGGATTTGGATTAAGCACAGATTTTGGATTGGCTAATGAAAGATTTCCTAGGGAGAGTCAAATCTGTATGACAGACCTAAGGAGGATTGGCTAGAGATTTTTGGCTTTCTTGTGGGTGGAAGACTTCAAGGGTATGCTATCAAAAAGTGAGAGTTTTGCTTTCCTATGTGCAGGATTCGTGGTGATTGTGTCAACTTAAGGATAGACTAGTGATCCTATGGCATGACACGAGATTGACCACTTGTGGATCCCAACCTTTAGCTCAAGGTGATGAGGGATGCAAGTGACAAAGCTAGATTACCTTAGACAATGCTCTGTCAAAAGGATAACCTTGGTGAGGCTGGTGGATTGGTCAGATTGATTGGATAACAAATTCTAGCAGAATGACAACAACTCTCTAAAGGCTTGGGTGTGATTTTGGATTGGGTTTCTAGCTGGCTGGGGGGGAATGATTTGGAGAGACTTTGGATTTGAGATTGTTCTAAAGCAAGGAACTAGATAGATTTGGTTGCAGCGAGGGAGCTTGGATGATTTTCTGATGAGGCAGTGACTACGCTAAGTATGCCTTGAGCTGGGAGATTTTTGCTTTTTTGGGATTTTGACCAAAGTTGGCAAACATTCATTCAAAAGCTATGAACCAATAAGCAGACAAAAGTTTTGAGCAAGCACATCAAACACACCAACATACAAGGAAGCTTTCTACAAGGATGAAATCTATTATAGCTAGGGAGTCCTCGATATACGCAAGGTACGTGAGGCCCAAATCCGTAGATGAAATCAAAAAGATGTCACACAGCCGAGAGGAGCGGTAACCCACTTCTCCTCTTTCACTTCTCAAGGGTATAAAGTTCCTTGAGGCTTAGCCCGAGTGACAAAATCTTGATTCCAAGAGAGGTGTCTTTGGATTCACCTCTCAATTTTTATACTCTGTCGGATCGCTGGAGTTGAGGTCATCCCAAGGGGTGATGAAATCCCCAAGCAGGCCTCCTAAAAAGAAACAAGGTTTTGGATCCTAATCTTATGCACCCAAGATGGCCTCGAAAGACGACAAGGGGAGAGAAGACTTGGATGACCTTGGGCTAAAAAACACGCTTGTTCTTTTACCAACTGACGCTTAAGTTTTCTGATCTAGACTTTGCAAGCACTCATGCTTAAGATACAATGTTTATTCCAACTTGAAGCGCCAACAAAAGTAAATCGATCGAAGAATGCAAACAATAAGAAGAGTTAGGGTCAACAAAAGCAAACTCGCGCGCCCAGAGGCCCTCCACATCAAGTATCGATTAATTTTCTTTAAGGCATTCAAGATTGAGTGTGAGTTTGTTTTAAGCCCAAAACAAAAGTGTGTGAGATTCGATTTCAAGCGCGCGCCGGGAGGCTCTCCACGTCAGTTGTTGTTCAATTTTAGTGCCCAAACTTGAAGTGTGATCGATTTAATCTAGAGTTTTGATCATTTAAAAATTTTGATAAAGTTAAAGCAAACATTCAAAGACCAAGTGAGTGAGTTAGATTGTGGAACATTTAACACCTTTTTCAAGTAGACTCATCCCCATAAATGGCGCTGAGATTGCAACCAATGGTTAATATTTGATGGGTGATTAGAAAAGAGGTGAGTCCAAGGAACTAATCAAATTGATTTTTGCAAATTTTTATTTTAACTTAACAAGGTTTCTTAAATGTCCAAAAATCAAACTTTACCTAGATTGCATGTGGAAAAGAGATTTGTTTTGTTCAATTTTTAGAAGCTCCAAATGAAGTGTTTGATATTGCAATGGTTAATTGATCCTTAGAATTCAAGATTGGATTTGTTGTTTTAATCATGCATTCAAGGAAAATTTGATTTTAATCCATGGCATTCAAGAGTGATTTTAGCAATATGCATTCAAAGAAAAGTGGTTAAACATTCAAGTGTTTTCTTTTGAGCATTCAAGATTGAGATTTTGTGTGTTGTTTTAAGAACTTTGAAGTGCTTTGTTTTAACCTTAGATCATTCAAGATTGTTTTGGACTCAAAAGTGAAAATGACTCTTTGGACTTTGGTTTTCATTCAAGATTTTGTGTTCTAGTTTGCATATTTTAAGCCCAAAAATGATATTCCTAGATTGTTTTGATGCATGAAAATCCTAAGAAACATTCAAGATTTTGCAATAAGACATTTGTTTGGAACAAATAACAAAGCTTTTAGGACAATTTTTGGCAACCATTTAGGACTCTTAGTTTTCGTAAGATTTTTTAAAAGAACTTTAGTGTGCACTTAGTGTTGATTTTGAACCTTTTGAAATGGAAACTTGAAGTTCTTTTTAAATTCTCAAAAATAAAGTGTTCCTAATTTTGCATGAATGCATCTAAAACCTTGATGTTGCAAGGATGCAAATGATTAGATTGGTTTAGTTTCACTTGTTAAAAAAAAATTTCTTTCTTGCAAATTTTTAATTTTTCAATGGATTTAAGTATGATTTGGGGGTTCATTTTAAGCACTAAAAAGAAGTGTGTATGATTTTGCTTCCTTAAAAAAAAAATGGCCAAGATCTCCCACAAGAAGAAGAAGAAGTAGATGGAATAAGAAGAATATAGACAAAAAGAGGAAGAAGAATTCCAAGTGCTTTGTCCACCTATAAGCTTGAAAAATCTGCAAATACTATGAGATAGACTATGAGTTCCTTTGTCTTCTTCATGCTCATGTGGACCTACAAAACCAATTTATACAATCCTACGAATCACAAAAACAAGAAAAATTAGCCAAAATCAACAAATAACATACAAAACTTGACTAAAAAAGCTAATGAAGATGACCCATGCGGGGTCCCACCGGGCTTGCCAAAATGTATATGAGCAATGTTAGTATGCTAATAGAAACCAAATTTGAATAAAGCTTCTACAAACTAAACAAAATTCATAAACTTCAAGATAGACTAAGATGAGCTCTCAATTGAGAATATGAGCCATTAATGGACTCTCTCAATAAGAAGCTCTCTTGTTGAGTAGCTTTATCTAAATGGATAGGATGTATGCTCAATATGCTTCCAAAGGCTTCAATGGATGATTGTGGATTTTTGGTGTGGATAGATGGCTTTAGTATGGATTTGGCTCTCAAAATAGCATTATAACTTTACTTCATGGATTGTGTTATTTTGCAAAGGGGAAGGATCCAATTTATAGGCAAGAGGCTTGAGGGATTGAGGGCTGAGATGCAAGGATGGAAAAAAGCTTATGGAGGGCTCAGATTGCATGAGAAGAGAGCACATAGATTGTGCTTCCTTATAGCCCATCAAGGAGTGACACATGTCACATGGTGAGAGGATGGAGGAAAGGGGAAGGATGAGTCAACAAAGGAGGCTCAAGGGATAAAATCTTCATAAAAACCCTCATAATGACTTGTAAGAGCAATAAAAGGGCTTGTAAGAGTCATTTATGGCCTAGTGGACTTCATAAAGTTTTATGGTTAAGATATTTTGAGGGTGATGAGAGCAATTTCGACTTGGACTTGATTAGAAATGTTTTAAGCTTGTTTAGGCTTGTGCAAATGATTAGAGGATGGATTAGGATGGTTTAAGATTAGCTTAGGGATAGGCAAGTGGATGGCATTTAATGAGGGTGGGTGAAGGAGGAGATATTTGTTAACTTTGGCTTGGGTTAGTAAGTTTTAACCCATGTTTAGGAAATGTTACAAGGTTAGGAGGGGATTAGGATTAGGTTTAAAGACATCTTCTAGAAGAGTCTAGACTTTGGATGAGGATAAAGACTTTCTAGAATAGTCTAGAATTTCTTAGGATGAGGATAAATTAGATTTTTAGGAAATAAATAAAGTTTTATTTATTTCAAGGGTTTGGGTTGAGGAGATATTTATTAAAACTTTTTTAATAAACATGAGGATTAATATTTAATCTTAATTAAATATTTTGAGTTGGGATTAGGGGTAGGAAATGATGAGATTAGCCTTTAATCGAAATTAAAGAAGGATTAGAAGATTTTGGAAGAGGTTATTGGTCATAAGGAAATTGGCCAAGTTTTGGGCAAAAAATAAATTTTTTTATTTATTTTGGGATTTTTGGTCAATTTATTAATTAAATAATTAATAAATAAGGAAATAATGTTTAAATAAGATTTAAACATTTTTGGGAGGGATTCCTTAATTAAATATTTTTAATTAAGATAAAGGGATTTAATGGCATAAAAATAAATTAATTAATTAATAAATGATGATGTCATCAAGACTTTTTCAAAAAATAAAAATACTTTATTTTCTAAAAGTTTTTAGGTGTCTACAGAAAGGTCAGATTTGAATTACTCAATTGCTCAATTTCTTGAGTTCATCTCTGACATAATTATAATTATTTATAAGAGGATTATATGTTTCTTCAATGTTGCCAATGCCTATGTTCATTCTAAATATGTACTCTTGCTTGTTTTTAGCACATTGTTTGACAACAATTTACCTTTTGACTGTTATTAGGGCCTAAGCTTCAAAATCAATGTAAGTTAATTTGCATGGTAGTAGAATTTCTTGAATTTATTGACACAGTGCTAAGTGGAATCTTAAAAAATTGCATTTCAATTCTTTGCTGGGGACATAATCGTATTTTATTCCTTAATTTTGGATGCATTAATGAGGGTTTTAGCTTAGGCCATGGGAGAGCATTTGAGTTGTGAACATAAAATTAGGAACGTTTGAGCTAGAAACAACATTTAATGTTGTGTAAGTCTCTCTCCTCTAAGACCCAATACATAGAGCCATTATGATCATGAGTAGACTCACTCTCCTTAGACGAATTCAATTGAAACTATTTATACCAAACTAAGTATGCATAAATCTGTAGTTACAGATTATTATCTCTTGGTGATTGACTAAAGATCAAATATAATTTTTCAAGGTGATAAAATTGCATATGTTGATATATGTATATATTATGTATGCATGTATATATGTATGTGTATATGTATGTATGTATGTATGTGTTAGTGAACAGATTGTCTTCCAAAAAAAATGTGTGCAAATCTGACCCTGAATGCCCAAGTGAGAGGACAAACTAACACCAACAGTTGGATAGGTTATCATGGATTGATAACCTTCCTTTGAATTATTATCGGGTACAGCTCCCCATACAAGATGTTCAATGAATTAAATGTGGGTGATTTTACCAGAAAGCACAAAAGGATATCAAATATCTACCCATAAATACAGCGTAGATACGAAAACCTATACTACTGCATAGAAAGAAAGCAAAGAACAACAAGTGACACAAAGATCATTTGTTGAACACTACATTGTGTAATGAAATAAAATATATCTTCCATTCTCTTGAGAGAAATAAAACTCAGAGCCTTTAAAGATGTTTGAACTGATGATGTAACAAGAAAACAACGGTATTGAAATGTAATTCAGAGAAAACTGAGGATGATGCAAAGTTCACAATCAGTGGAAGGAAAATACACCATAGTCAAAGTTCTGATATAATTAACCTTCAGTCTCCCTTCCCTGACTGTAAAAGATCATGAAATATCTTCTACACATTACAATCAAAACACTATTTCAAGAAAGAAATAAACTCCTTTCACAATATTACATCAACTATCAAAATTCTATTTCTAACTCAGGCACACAGTTTTGAAAAAGAAAAGAAGGAAAAAGCCCATGCTCTGCCTCTCACGGCCTCTCAAGAAAAATAGAATAGTTTTGCAAGATCTGCTCCCTGCCTGAAGCTCAAAGTCTGCAATTCGGAAGAAGCTAGAATGGAACCAGAAAAAGAATGGGACCTCCTGTAGCACAAAGTCTCAGAGAAATCCAATCTTCCCTCCTATCACTGTATTCACAACCTCTGTTCTACTGTAGCCCAAAGTCTCCCAACCAAAACTCTGAAAATTGGAACCCCTACATTGTTCTTTTCTGGCTCCTTTAACATGCTCTTTTCCCGAGACTTTTTAGTTCATAACTGATTCTTGAAAATATATTATTTCAAATCATTCCCATGGAAACTTTTCAATTTTCCTTCCTCCTTGGTTTTCAATGATAAACTTTATTTAAAGTTTATATTTTTTTTACCCCCACCATTCTGATGACTCCTTAACTTTTATCCTCGTAAGATCAAATCATTTTCAGTTACTAAGACTAATTCTTGAAATTTCCCTTTTCCACTGCTAGATTGTCGTCGGCTTTTCCTATCTTTATAAGATATTTAAATATCATTCCCCACTAATGATGATATAATTTTTATAAAACATTATAATATCATTGCTTCTCTCTAAGTTTTTATGCATGACACCTGTCACTATGCATCATTGGGCAACCTTTGAATGGGAATTGTTACGTCGTATTAATTGCTGCACTTGAAGTGTTTCTTCAAAATGAATCATCAAATCATACAACACACCATTGGTGTGTTCGTAGTCTTTCATTATGTTTACATGAGTCGGCTTACACCTGCACATGAGCCGCTGGCTATCCATTCTTCAAAGTTGATGAAGCCTACGGATTTTATGATCAAAGAGCTTTTCAAACCCGGCGGCCCATTCTCCCTTTAGTCTCCAATACATACATCCATTCTCATTCAGAGCAATAAGCTGTGTTCATACAACATCTTACTTTGTCCACTTCATTCTAGAAGTTATTTCTAATGCATCTTGTTTTTGGGGAGATTGGAAAGGCTCAGGCATAAGAACCTCTGAAATTAATAATCAATTCCCGTGCCCGAGCATCCTTCAAGAGGGACCACTGAAAATTATTTAATGATGAAGGTTATCAGTTGACTGTGTGTCATCTTGGATACCCTCTGCCAATCATCTACACCAGTATTTGACACCGCAAATGTGGATTTGGGATCACTGCAGATTACAAAGGCTATCGCTTCTTCTTCCATTTTGGTTGGTGCCCAACTGATCATAGAAGCGTGAAGGCTTCATCTTGGCATAGGTTCATCTTCTTGCAAGGAAAACTTTTAATGTGTTGATTCGTGGCTTTTATCATAAGGACCCGAAAAGGCACAGGTTTTGGGATTTATCAACAGTAACATAAATTTCCTTTATGCCCACGCAAAGCTCAAACTAAAATTTCCTTCATAGATGTAGAGATTTTCATCACACAACCCCCAATACATATGCACATCTTCCATGGATTTTCATGCACTTTTGCATGATGGGTGTTCTCGGCTATTGACTTCATCTTTGAACTTGTGAGTCTGCATGAGTTCCATGATGCGATCAATTGTGACTTCTCACAATGCCAAGAACTAACACTTGTTGCATGAATCTTTGGTCTATAACAAGGATCTCTCTTCAATGGCATAATTCTCATTAGTCAATTGGCGGCACCAAGACATATCCAACCTAAGAAAATTCTTAGAGGCATTGCTTACAAATGAAAGAATAGTATTATTATCAACCTCTTTTATGTTGTTGAGTGAAAAGATCTGATAAGATATTCCCAGAACCCACAAATGAATGTAGCAGCATAGATACAAAAGTCTTCCAAGACCGTTCAAATGCATGTATATCTCATTGAACGCAAAGTCTCGAGATGGAAAGATGATCTTTTATGCATTCGTACCATACCTTTGACAGTGCGTAATAGACTCGATTGAATATGTCATTCATAAAACTTATAACCCAATTGTTTGTTGGCAGATTGCTTCCGCTGGAGTTGAGATAATGACATTGATTCTTCCTTGCCATTCTTTTGGGTGACACTTTGTTCACGCAGACTGCCAATCTTGTCAATAACCGCGAATTTCCATGAAGAGGATTCGGGTTTATGCATTCTGTGTTCAATAGTTTTGAATTTGAAAAGGTATCTTAACTTGCAAACATCATACTGCTACCCTTTTTGCTTTGATATTATTCTTGCATGGGTTTTGCTCTCGATCCTTCAAGAATTTCAGTATCTCTGCCTGTAATATCTTATACATAGAATACCATCATAATCCTTGTGTAAATGCAAGAGCCTTATGAGTAAACATTTGAAAATTTGACAATGATATATTTATTCATCTTGCATCTGATACCTTTCTTTTATCCATCTATATTTCCTTTGAAACATTATAATCATGACGAAGAAATCACCATTTTATGACAAGGCAGTTGTCCTCAACTCGGATATCACCAATTTTCATGATATGTAGGCTCCGAACATGATGAATTTAGTTATCCATTGATGACTTATACAAACTTCAATATTATCTTCTTCAATAGTTATTTCTCTAGCTCCATTGAACTGATATTTTAATCACAGTCCATATGTATGAATGTCTAAGAGCTTTGAGTCCTTCCCTGTATATGCCACATGTCCAATAATGTTGAACTTCAGGATTTCTATCCTGAATTTGAACTGTTTGAAACTGCAAATTGAAGTATTGAACTATATCTCAAACTCAACACTGTAAGCTCCTGAATCTGTTTATGTGATCTTGCAAATGTTGGACTTTCAAATGTCAAAATTCAATTCGTATCGGAAGCTAGGATCTGCACTTCAACTTCCATCGATCATGAGCTCACAAGATGAACATTTTTGAACCACCGAACCACTTTGAACTACTTCAAACTAAAGTTTGAAGTGGTTCAAAAACTCTGACCTTGAAGTTTTGAAACTGTGACCATATCGGGCACTAACAGTATGTATATATATATGTATGTGTATATTTATGTATGCATGTATATATGTATGTATATGTATGTATATACATATAGATACATATGTAGATGTATATATATGTGTATAAATATACATACACATATGCGTGTGCATCTATGTATGTATGTATATAGAGAGATCTTGTGGATTGTGGAGATCAGTGGAGATCTACGATTTCATTGTCATGTCCTTGTGATATCTATATATGCATGTATGTATGTATATACATATATATTATACATACACACACATATGTGTGTGATACACACACGTGTGTGTGTCTATGTATGTATGTATGTATGTATGTATATATACACATACATATAAGTAAAGAAAATCTTCTCTAATCACCTGTTGGGGGAAATATAAAGAGATATGTGTTTAGAAAGAAAAGAAAAGAACATTTACCTAGGTACCTCTTCTCCCTTTGAAGAAAATTACAGAGCAAGGACACATAGATCACAAGGGCATGACATAGCAACGAAATCACAGAGCAAGGGCACGAAGATCACAAGGGCACGACAACAAAATGCAGAGATCAGAAGGGCACGAAAATGAAATGTAGTGATCACAAGGGCATGACAACACAATCCTAGATCTCCATTGATCTCCACTAAGGGCACGACAACAAAATGCAAAAATCACAAGGGCACAACAATGAAATGCAGTGATCACAAGGGCATGAGAATGAAAGCTCCACCAATGTTCAAAGCTTAGAGCTCTCCACCCTCATTTGAAGCTCTCCACCCTCTTTCGTGTGCAACTCTTCACAATCAAAACAAATGGAGAATAATTTATGTCATGTTTTTTTTTTTTTAATATCTAAAATCAACTTCACATTGTGTTTTAACTTTGGTATAGGTGTTTGATCCCCAATAGCTTTCATTTCAGCATTCACATTTTCAAGTTTCCTCTTCATTATATGTTTGGTTTATCAATGATTTCCTCCAGTTCAATTACAATGCATCTCAACTAGCTACTTCAATGATGTAGTCACCCATCTATCTCCAGATTATGCAAGCACTTGTTGTTTTAAGGAATATAGATAGATATTGAGAGTTCCAAAGCCATAAACCTAAAGATCATCATTTGTGTGTCCCACTTTAGGGAAAAATTGGATGTCATGTTCTTGTGCATATATTTCAATCACTTCCTTCAAATTCAACTGAGGTGCACCCATGAAATTATTCAACTGAATCCCATTGCCCATGGAAGATGAGGCTTGTTGTTGAGCATATGTTGTTGCTATTGAAGTGCCTCAAATTGGCATTGCTCTATCACCCTAAGATAGCTTACATTCTCTCTAGCCCTAGGTTGTTCCACAGTTGTACCCTCAATAGATTGATTTATCATTTCGAGGGCTACATTTAGCTAAATGCTTATCCTCTCATTAAAAAGAAGCGTGGGGCGAAATAGTCCTTTCCACCCTAAAAACCACTTTGTTACTTCATTAAAATCAGAACTTGAACAAATCCAATGATCAAATATAGTTTTCCAAGATGATAAAATTACATATGCAAATGCATCACTTGCATGTCAAGCATGAAGTGCATTCCCCAATTTATAATGAATGGTTGGATATAAAGGCTCCATTCACTGGCCCAACAATGGAAGCCAAGGATATAACCATGCATGTATTAGCAGAGTCTCCCTGTGAGAATCTCAAGTATCTACTGCTATTATTAATTTGGGCATCACTATATGATCCAAAATGTTATGAAGTACTGAAGCCGGTAGTAACTTCTCCCATGTCTCCAAAAAATGTAGCATAGGTTCGGGGTCCCTTGGCTACCAAGAATTTGTAGCAATTATTCTCACTACTAGAAGAATAACTTCAATGAAGAGCTGAGTGTAAGGAGTTGAAGAAGCAAGTTTTGCTTATATATAAATGCCATAATCACGAGGCTCATTCCCTTGCAGAAGCCTCTACCACAATGACATTACCTCTAAACCATGCAAAAGATGCATATGTATGTATGTATGTATGAATCTATGCATGTATGTATATGTATATGTATGAATGTATATATGTATGTATGTATGTATGTATACAGACCAAGAAAAATGGGAAAAGTTAATGTTATTGTCAATGGGCATTACATTTCCCCTACATACATACATACATATATACACACGCACACACACATATTGCCCATAAACTCTGCATTATTTGTGTGCAAGATTTTGAGGTAAGTCACTTAGCACAGGTTGAGTGAGTTTTATTGTTTTATTATTTGATTCTGGAATATGTATGCATCTGGATCAATTTTTCTATTGTGCTAAAATATAATAAGCACCTTAAAAAAGATCTCTTTGTATATATACATGCATACATACATACATGTATATGTATGTATGTATGTGTGTATGTATATACATATATATACATACATATATATATATATATATATATATATATATATATATATATATATATATATATACACACACACACATATATATATACATACACACACACACACACACACACATATGAGTGTGTCTATGTATGTATGTATACAAAGAGATCTTGTGGATTGTGGAGATCAGTGGAGATCTAGGATTTTTTTACCGTTCCCTTGTGATCTTTGCATCTCATTCATTTTATTGTACCTAATCTGATGACAGTTCTACAATAATTATTAATCAACCTAGCTAATCAAAAACTAGACCCATTTAATTGGGTTATGACTTATTTCTTTCTAAAAATATCTATTATGATATATGTATCATCTTAAAATGGAAGTACTTCCATCTTAAGAGTGTTTAGCCCTCTGAGTAAGTGGTCTAGAGTCATGTCAAGCGCCTCGAATAGCTTTTTTCATGGATCTAGTAGTTTTCCCTCTGTTCTGCTTCTTTCTCTCCATTTCCAGCCAATTTCTGACAACTTTCTCTATGAAATTGAGAACGTTCACTTTTTGGGTCAAGGACGACCTTTTAGGTCAAGGTCAACCTTGACCCTGATCTAGGTCAAGAATGACCTCAAACCTGACCTAGGGCAGGGTCGACCTCGTCCTTGACTCTAGGTCCATTTTTTAATTTGTAGGAGTTTCGGGACATCAGGCTTCAAAAAGTATCTTTTTCTTGCCTTTGAGTCGTCTGTTTCGATTTTTAGAATAGTAGACTCTTAAATTACATTTAATCTAGGTCTATTTCTAGGGGATAAGGTTAATTTGGATTTAATGCTCCCATGTCGGCCTTCTCTAGGAGTTTGTGCCCTAGATCTCTATATAAGGAAGGCTTCTTCCCTCATTTTGAAATCTACAATCTATCTATTATCCAGGATCTGTCACACACAAACAACTATCTACTTTCTATGAGAAATTACCTACTTTTCACAAGGAGATATTATCAAGCATTCTATCATTCAAGCATTCAAGTTTTCCATTGAAGATCAAGGATTGAAGTATTCAAGCCTTTGAAGGGATTTGGTTCAAGCATTGAAGGTTCATCATTCAAACACTAGATTTAACCATCATGGTGCTGTGATCTTCCTTCAAGATCCTTTGTTCATCTTCAAGCTCTATTCATTCTTCTATCAAGGTGGATTCAAAGAATTCAATCGAGGTTTTGATTTACATTTGTTAATGTTATGTTCAAGCTTTCATATCAATATACTTGTTTACATTTCAAATACAACTACATATCTATTGAATAGATCATAGCTTTATTGTTAGATTTAATTCTACTACTTTCTAGCATTCCTTATTTCAATTCCATTATTAAGGTTGATTCTAAACTGAGGTTTGAACGAGGAAAACCCCTCATCCAAAAAATAAAACCATTTTTCTTGCAAATACAGGTGTGAAACATTGAATTAAAGAGCAGATCTGGATACCCTTTTCGTCGAACTTGCGGGATCCATGAACAAAAAAAATTTCAAAGTTGTGCAGGTCAAGGTCAACTTTTTAAGGTACAATTGTGCCCCAAGGTAAAATTGTGCCCCGTTATCAGGGTCAAGGTCAACATCCCTTCAAAAGAACCAAAGTTTTATGGGCTTTCTCCATCTCAACATTTTTGGTCTAGAACAGGTTATAGAGATCCCCGAAAATTGTACATAAACACCAAAAATCAACATTTTTCAGATTTATCCTACTTCAAGGTTAGTATTTGTCTTTTATCTTTTTAAAGATTTAAGCGCATACTTCTCAAATAGGAAGACCATAAGACCTCCTTTCTCCTTATTCTCTATTTTCATGATCCATTTGTGCATTGGTCACTTCCTTGTTGTTAATCAATTTGGATCATTCCTATTGTAAATTCAGGGTGAGGGTAGGCCTTATTTTCATCCTATTCATTTTGGTGAACCTGACACACTTACCCTCTTTTCTTTTGTAGAATTGGATGCCCTATTGTGTTTTGTGGTGTTAAATTTCATTTCATATTTGTTAAATCTTTTCTTGCATTAAGATTAGATTTAGTTTATACTCCTACATTTTTCAATTCAAAAATACAAATAAATCTATATATTCATAAAAAATACAAAAGAAATTATTGCATTTGCTATGAAGATTACTAAGATGATTTGGTGTGTGGTTATGCTCTTTATTACCCTTCTTTTAGCACCTCTTTACGATAATCATGAGGTTTATGGGAGTATCATTCATTTTATGATGTTTATGATCTTTCATTTTAATCTCACTTATGCTTTTGTGAATTTAACTAATACTAGTCTTCTTACATCCAAAACTTCCATTAAGGACTCATGTGGTAGACTTATTGTTCTATTGGATTATGTGAAGTATTTGGTAGATGATACACCATCTCTTAATCTTCCTAATCCTAATATTATTATTCCTAATCTGATGCCTAATTCTCCATCTATTAATCATCATTCTTCTCATTCTTTTGATGGAATTCAAGCTATAGTTCAGTATGCAGATGTGCAAGACTTCTTTGATTTACCTTGTCCTCTGATTCATGATGGTATTAAAGGAAAGGTTAAAGGCACTTCTTCAAAACCTATTATTCCATCTTATACAACCTTTACTTATGAGCATGATAAAAAATTACCTCTTGTAGAAGATTTAAATGATATGTACACTATAGGATATGATATGATAACTAAACATGGTTATAGATGTTTAGGACTTGGAGTTAATGAATATGGTATTGAGTATCCAGTTCATATACCGTCTAAACTGACACTGCATGGTGTTGATTGTTCAAAATCTCATGTTAAGGAAGGTGATGCTAATAATCATCCTCCTCTTCATAAACCTCTCCCTACACCTACCTTGGATAACTTTGATATTCGTCAAGAGGTGGATACATAGGTGTATGTTGAATTAATGAATTTTAAAAAGGAAATCTTTAAACCTATATCGAAAGATGCCTTATCCAAGTACAAATCTCCTTTCCATTATTGTAATATGCACTTACTTTCTAATTGTAGATATTTCAAATTGTATGTTTTTGAATGAGTTGCTTTTGAAATTATATCTCACTCTTGTGCATTTTTACAATTCCTTCATAATTTTGATATAGGGTATTCTCCTCCTTCTGATATAATATAGATTTCTTCTCCTCGTCTCTGGACTGGGGGGCAAGAGGTGTATTTTCATCTAGTCTCCTAGGATCCATTAAGCCTTTCATTTGGCTTAATTGGTATTCTTTCTTCCTATTTTATATCATGCTATGCTCAAGATTTCTTTTCTAAGACATTTGTTTTGCAAAGGCATCCCTTATATTCCTCCCTGGGGGGAAAGGTTATTTATTCTTTCTCTTTCTCTTTGGAATTTCTTTCCTTAGCTTAGTGGTACTTATTTCTATTGAAATATTATTTCATCATACTGATAGATGTTTTGACTATGGATAGTCTTTTTTATGAGAGGTTAGTGTCCTAGGTCATCACCTCTTCTCTATGTCGCAAATTATGATTCTTTATAAACTCTTACCCTTGCTTTGGTGTTAGAGTTGTTTTCCGCATTCCAAAGATTCATTTTCCTCTTCTTTATAAGGGGCTTGATGATTGAATCTTTGTTCCAGCTTGGTTTAACTTTGAAAGATGATATTTTATCTAAAATCACTCGTCTATGGTGGGGGTCTTGATGATATGATCTCTTTCTTTGAGGATCCTTTTTCCATATGTGACATATCCCTTTCATGATTATCTATGTTCTTGGTTGTCAGGATCAATATTCATCGCTAGGAATATTATATACATTGTTGTTAAACATGATATCTCCTTGCCTTGTGAAGTAGGTATCCTCTTACTCTTCCTTATCATGTCTCATAGACAACCACGATAAAGAGGGGGGCATATATAGGGTCTCCCTTGTACTCTAGTTTTTTATTTTATACTAAATCCTCTGAAGGTAACACACATAAGTTGATAAATCCTGAAGGGACACACATTTTTCATTGTATATATGTGTGTGTGTGTGTGTGTGTGTGTGTGTGTGTGTGTGTGTGTGTGTGTGTGTGTGTGTGTGTGTGTGTGCTAAATCCTCTGAAGGTAATGCACATAAGTTGCTAAATCCTAAAGGGACACACACTGCTAAATCCTCTAAAGGTAACTCACATAAGTTGCTAAATCCTGAAGAGATACACATTTTTCAATTTTTCAATATGCTAAATCTTTCAAAGGTAACACAAATAAGTTGTTAAATCCTGAGGAGACACACAATTCATATTCATAGTGATACAAGAAGGTAGATCTATGAATGTTCTAGAAGTCGTCAGCAAACGCATTACAATTGCAAGCACAATTTTAAGGGTGAACTATCAAGTTTGGCGACCTATTGGGCTCTCCCTCTCCCTTGGTGATTCATGGTAAGGTGGGCATCTTACTGGACAAGGCAATCACTTCTTCTTTTCTTTCTTTTCGCTTTCATGCTAGTAGGACCGGATCATAAAGCTATGTTATTTATAGTATTGCTCTTGTCTTTCTTATGTAACCATTTTTTTTTATGACAGTTTTCTAAATATGATATTAGTATGAGAAATATTTCTTAGCAGGGTTTCTTATGCCAGTTGATTTGGGTTTGTTTAGTGCTATCTCTTTATTTTATATTATTTTTGTTTTCACACCCTTGTGCATGTATGTTGAGCTAGAATCCTTAACCCAAGGGCTTGTGTCCTTAGATAAGTGTTATTTTATCTCATTGTGAATCCACTTGGATCTCTTCTTTCTTCTCATTTACTAAGAGTTTGCATTGAGTTCATACTCTTGCTAAAGTGGGGGCTAAATGTATCATCTTAAAATAGAAGCACTTCGATGTTAAGAGTGTTTAGCCCTCTGAGTAAGTGGTCTAGAGTCATGTCAAGCACCTTAAATAGATTTTTTTCATGGATCTAGTAGTTTTCCCCATGTTCTACTTCTTTCTCTCTATTTCCAGCCTATTTTTGACAACTTTCTCTATGAAACATAATACTTTAACTTTCTAGGTCAAGGTTGACCTTGACCCTAAGCTAGGTCAAGGAAGACCTCAACCCTGACCTAGGGAAGGGTCGACCTCCTCCTTGACCCCAGGTCTATTTTTCAATTTCTGAGAGTTTTGGGACATCGGGCTTTAGAAAGCTTATTTTGCCTGCTTTCGGGTTGACTATTTTGGGTTTTGAAATATTAGACTCTTAAATTACATTTAGTCTAGGTTCATTTCTAAGGGTTAAGGTTAATTGGGATTTAATGCTCCCATGTCGACATTCTCTAGGAGTTGTCGATTTAGTATGAGCAATTACCTACTTTTCATAAGACAATATTATCAAGCACTCTATCATTGAAGCATTTAAGTTTTCCATTGAAGATCAAGGATTGAAGCATTCATGCCTTTGAATGGATTTGGTTCAAACATTCAAGATTTGTCATTGAAACCCTAGATCCAATCATCATGGTGGTGTGATCTTCCTTCAAAATCCTTTTTTTGTCTTCAAGATCTATTCATTCTTCTATCAAGGTGGATTCAAAGCATACAATCATTGAGGTTTTGATTTACATATGCTAATGTTATGTTCAAGCTTTCATATCAATATACTTGTTTACATTTCAAATACAATTGCATAGCTTCATTGTTAGATTTACTTCTACTACTTGCTATCATTCCTTATTTCAATTCCATTATTAAGGTTGATTCCAAGCTAGGGTTTGACCAAGACAAACCACTCATCCAAACAAAAAAACTATTTTTCTTGCAAATACAAGTGTGGAACAACGAATTGAAGAGCATATTTTGATACCCTTTTCATCAAACTTGTGGGATCCGTGAATAGAATCTTTGTCGGAGCTTGCAAGTTAAGGTCAACTTTTTAGGGTACAATTGTGCCCTAGGGTAAGATTGTGCTCTACTATCAGAGTCAAGGTCGACCTCCCTTCAAAACGACAAAATTTTTTTGGGGTTTCTTCGTCTCGACATTTCCAATCTAGAAAAAATTGCAGAGATCCCTGAAACTGTACACAGACACTAGAAATCAACATTTTCCAGATTTATCCTACTTCAAGGTTAGTATTGTCTTTTATCTGTTTAAAGATTTAAGCACATACTTCTCAAATAGGAAGACCATGGGACCTCCTTTCTCCTTATTCTCCATTTGCATGATCCATTTGTGCATTGATCACTTCCTTGTGGTTAATCAATTTGGATCATTCTTATTGGAAATTTGGGTTGAGGATAAGCCTATTCCCATCCTATTCAATATATTTTTGTAAAAATTCTTGCAAACTCTGCCCATTTTTCCTGGTCTGCATTATTTGTGTGCAGGATTTTGAGGTAAGTCACCTAGCACCTTAAAAAATATCTATTTGTATGTATACATACAAACATACATGTATGTATAAATGTGTATATGTATGTATGTGCCCTTGTGATCATTGCATTTCATTATCATATCCTTGTGATCTCTACATCTCATTGCCATGCCTTTGTGATCTCTGTATATGTATGTATTAAATGTATATACATGTGTGTGTGTGTGTACATACAGACACACATACATGTGTGTCTATGTATGTATGTATGTATATAAACAAAGAGATCTTGGCACAAGAGAAAACTAATAAAACTCACTCAACACATAGCATGGCCACAAATGCAATGACAACACCTATTGGTAAGTAGATTCCTTATTTTCTCTCTTATTTTTCATGTGTTTATTTCACTTGAACTATTATTTCTTAGGTGACATTTTGTAATATTAGATTCATTTTATGCAAGATGCGACAAGAACATTCCTGGATATACCCATGTTAGATGTACGAGAATCACTAAAGAATTGTGATGAATTGCTTGTGAGCAATGAATATGGGGTTCTCCTAAGAGTAATAGGAGGTGATGAGGACATTCCAAGTACTTTAAAGATTGATCCTTTCTTAATGATTTTAGATGTTAATGCAGAATTTAAATGTTAAGTGAGAATTTAGATTTTATGAATTGTCCATGCATATAGAATGCAATTGCACTTGCATACTTGATTCAGAGTGGCATCCTCAAGTTTATCAAATCAATGGTATGATGTTAACGGGGAATTTATTAATGGAAAAAATGAATTTTAGTAATGAATGAATGAATTTTAGATGTTAGCAGGAAATTTAGATGTTGGGGAGGGGGGCTGGGTGGTCGGGGTGGGGGTGCAACCAAATGAGCTTCCACCGTCACATGGTTGGCCCTAATTAGTAGAGAATATTAAACTATTCTCAAAACTAAGTGAAGCTCAACATTAACCTATGATTGCATGACAACTAACTGTGTGAATCTATTATTATTCCTCATACTTGTATTGCTTTTTGAATTATCAAAGTAAACATAAGAAACATTTTAGAGCTCATTATAACTGGAGAAGGTGGGTGCCCTATCCATGATTATTAAAGCCATAAAAAGAAGGAATTGACTTCATCTATTGAGGAGGAATATTTTGAGACCATGCTATGAATAATAAATCCATACAAGAAGGCATTGACATCACCTCGATAAGCTGCTTTGGAAACCAAAGGCGGTATGGTGGTTGTCCATTTGCAATGTCCCTCCTAATGTCCCTCAACTGATCGTGCATTCTTATCTAACCATCTTCATCCTCCTCAACAAGACATCTGTTGAAAAGAGTTCCCCAACCAAGTGTTCCATAAAACTCAGCATCCCATGCTGCAATGGCCACACTTCTTTCTCCAATGAAGCAACATGTTGCATCCAAGAACATAGCCTTCTCTTTCTTCTCTAGAGCATCATAGCTGACTGTGTGCCTCTTTGTAATGTCCTCATGGGGAATTTCGGACTACTTATTCAATGTTTG
Source organism: Cupressus sempervirens (assembly GCA_028749045.1). Classification (NCBI taxonomy): domain Eukaryota; kingdom Viridiplantae; phylum Streptophyta; class Pinopsida; order Cupressales; family Cupressaceae; genus Cupressus; species Cupressus sempervirens. Next base: position 546,659,761 of record CM053790.1, on the reverse strand, counting down.
CCACCAATATTTTTTTTTTTAATAATTCAACATGTTGTCACAATTGCGATGACTTGTTCTGATGGATAGTCATCACTCCTACAACATTTCTATCACATACCCTTCACAATTGCAACAGACTATTATGATGAATAGTTGTCACACTGATGGGGACACAACCCAAGAACAGAATGGACACAACAGAAAAGGGAAATTATATTAACTGAGAAAATAAGCTAGTACAAATGGTACAGAGAAAATAAACTTCAGAACATGCCCTAAGGGCTTACAATAGCATAAATCTGGAGAATATTTCTCCTTTTAGCACCTCCTCTCGAACTCCACTCTGAACTGCCTTTTACAATGCCAAAAATCTCCTTAAATAGACCCCAGAGGGTTAAGAACTAGAAGTACAGTCTAGAAAGTACTAGTAGGCATCCACCGACGAAATAGAAGGTTCCGAAAGCTGCGTTAGAAGTCGGTGCAAATCTAGAAGAATTCAGAAAAGGTAACTGAACTTCCAGGAGGCATAACTTTTGAACCGTAGCTCCGATTGACGAACCGTTTACATTTTCGGAAAGCTCTCGAAGCGCTCTATAACCCTATGGATGAGCTTTGCTCATCCCCCATTTTTTGACCCTTTTCGAGGTCATTTAATGCCCCAAACCTGACTTTGAAGCATTCTTAGGAGGTCTCCAAAACCTGAAAAACTGCAATAACTTTCAAACCGTGGGGCCTATTGACCTGATTCTTTTTCTGGAATGCTCTAAATCATGATTACATTCATCTGGCCAATTCACACCTTCTAGTTTACCGAAATGATGGCCCAAATACATGTTCCTATTTTTTTGAAATTTTCAAACACACTGATAGTTAAACTATGAGAGTTGGAACCTTTATTTGAGCCAAATGGGTATCCAAAAATGTAAAGACATGAAACAGAAACTAAGTCTAAGTACATTTTTTTGTGTGACACAGGATTGCCCTTATACCTCTGGATGCTCCTGCATCAGACACCCAGGGTAGATTGAAAAGTGACCCTGTCACTTTATAGATGGTAGAGGAAATCCCAAATGGGAAACCTCAGCTGCTGAAATCTAAGTTGAGTCCTCGATCGGTCGTCCTTTCCATTTGACCAAATACTCTTCATACTGCCTGTTTCTGGTACTCCTACCCACACGATGATCTAGAATGTCTTCTATCTCCTCCTTCTTAGAAGCAGGAATTGGACATGGCTCTAAAACTAGCTCCTCATCTGCACCATCATCATGATACTCTATTAAATCTGCAATGTTGAAAATGGGAGAAATGTGAATACCATATGGCAGCTCCACCTCATATGTATTTCCTGAGTCATGTTTCTTCAAAACTTTGCAGGGGCCAAATTTCTTCATTTTCAGCTTGTTGTAAGTACCAACTGGAAATCTTTCTTTTCGTAAGTGCACCATGACTAGATCCCCTACTTGAAATTCCTTATGTCTTCTCCTTTGATCAGCCCTAGCTTTATACTCTTGATTCATCTTGATAATGTGTGCTTGAACCTCCTCATGTAGACGCTTGATGTGTTCAGCAAATTCCTCAGCTTCAGCACTTGTCCTCTCCCCTTGTTCTATCTTCCTCAATTCTGGTGCAGTCCTTGGGCTATTCCCATATACAATTTGAAATGGTGATTTTCCAGTACTCCTATTTATAGAGTTATTATAAGCAAACTCTGCCTGTGGTAGAATCAAATCCCATCCCTTGGGCTTATCTCCAACTAAACATCTCAGCAAATTGCCCAGACTTCTATTTACCACTTCTGTTTGGCCATCAGTCTGTGGGTGATGCGTGGAACTGAATTTCAAGTTTGTTCTCAACTTCTTCCACAATGTCCTCTAGAAATACCCCACAAATTTAGTATCTCTGTCAGAAACTATACTCCTTGGAAGACCATGTAGTCTTACCACCTCTTTGAAAAACAAGTCTGCAATATGGACAGCATCATGAGTTTTGTGGCATGGACTGAAATGTGTCATTTTGGAGAACCTATCAACCACCACGAATACTGAGTCATTACCCCTTTGTGTCCTCGGCAATCCAAGAACAAAATCCATACTTATGTCCTCCCATGGCCTTGATGGAACAGTCAATGGCTGATATAGGCCAGTATTTTGACTAAACCCCTTGGCAACTTGACAAACCTGGCAACTCTGTACAAACTTCTTCACATCCTATGTAATTTGAGGCCAAAAATAATGTTCTCTAAGAATGGCAATGATCTTATCCCAACCAAAATGTCCTGCCATCCCTCCACTGTGTTTCTCCTTAATCAGATTTTCCCTCATGGAACTCCTTGGAATGCACAATTGACTACCTTTGAACAACATGCCATCCTGAATCAAATAGTCTAACCACTTGGTTCTATCTACAGCAACAAGTTCTTTACAAGCTTTCCATGCTTCAGCAAAATCAGGATCCTTGGGGTACAAATTCTTGAGTTCATCAAACCCAACTACTTCAACCTGCATTGTTGTAAGCAACAACTGTCTCCTACTTAGTGCATCTGCAACCCTGTTAGATTTTCCACTTCGATGCTTCAACACAAATGTATAACTCTGCAAGAATTCTACCCACTTCATATGCCTCTGATTCAATTTACCTTGGCTATTTAGGTACTGTAATGCCTGATGATCAGTATACAAAACAAATTCCTTTGGCAATAAATAATGCCTCCATTTTTTTAAGGCCTGAACTATTGCATAGAACTCTTGATCATAAACAAATTACTTCTTCTTTGCATCATTCAATTTTTCACTAAAATATGCAATAGGCTTACCTTCTTGGCTTAATACAAGCCCCAATAGCGCTACCACTAGCATCACAATCCACCTGGAATACTTTTCTAAAATCTGGAAGTGCCAACACAGGCTGTTCAATCACCTTCTTCTTCAGCAATTCCAAACTTCTCGCAGCTGTTGCAGTCCATTTGAACTCTTTTCTATCCCCTCTTATTGTATCAGTTAGGGGTGCACATATGCCACTGAAATTCTTAATAAACTTCCTGTAAAAACTAACCAGACCATGAAATGATCTTACCTCAGTAGCAGACCTTGGAGTAGGCCATTCCAAGATGGCTTTTACCTTCTCTAGATCCATTTTGAGACCTTCAGGTGATATAACAAATCCCAAATAGACTAACTCCCTTTTTGCAAAGACACACTTCTTCAGATTAATTAACAGTTTCTCTTCCCTTAGCCTTTCAAGGACACTACGAATATGCAGTAAATGTTCTTCCAAAGTCTTGCTGAAAATTAAAATATCATCCAAATAGACAATAACAAATTTTCCCAAGAACTTCTTAAGTACCTCATTCATGAGCCGCATGAAGGTGCTTGGGGCGTTCGTCAATCCAAAGGGCATGACTAAACACTCATAAAGACCCTACTTGGTCTTGAAGGTTGTTTTCCACTCATCTCCTTCTCGAATCCGTATCTAATGATAGCCACTCTTCAGATATATCTTTGTGAAGTACTGAGCTCCACTCAAGCAGTCCATAAGATCATCCATCCTTGGTAAAGGAAACCGATACTTGATGGTTATCCTATTTATAGCTCGAGAATCTATACACATCCTCCACTCTCCATCCTTCTTTGGTGCAAGTACTGCAGGTACTGCACATGGACTCAGGCTCTCTCGAATCAAGCCCTTCCTCAACAACTCCTGAACCTGTCTATTTAGCTCCTCTGTTTCAGTAGGAGTCATCCTGTGAGCAACCTTGTTAGGTAAACTAGCTCCTGGAATCAGATCTATCTGATGACTGATTTGCATTAATGGTGGCAATCCATCTGGAACATTATCAGAGATAATATCTCCAAATTCCTCTAGTAAGTCTGAAACTTCAAATGGTATTTCACTACTACCTTCTTTATCTTTCCTAGGAATCAAAGCATAGCACATATGCTGATGTTTCATGCCATCTAAAAACTTCCTTCCATCAACAAGACAAATCCTAGCACTGCTACATACCTTTTCACCTTCCTTTTTCATGGGCTTCAATTTGTGGCGAACCCCATCCTTTGTCAGAGAGTATGTGTTTGCATGTCCATCATGTATTGCATGTCTATCAAACTGCCATAGTCTACCCAACAATAGATGGCAAACATCCATCGAAATAACATCACAGAGAACTTCATCATGGTAACTCCCAATTTTGAATTTTACTAAACATTGTTCACTTACCAGGACCTTATGATCATCTTTTACCCAAGAAATCCGATAGGGTTGGGGATGTTTCTCCCTCTTGAGCTTTAGCTTAGAGACCATCTCTTCTGATACCAGGTTATCAGTGCTACCACCATCAATGATCACGTCACAACATTTATCCTCACACTTGCATCTGGTACGAAACAAACTCCTTCGTTGTCCTGGTTTATTCTCACCACTTAGTAGGACTCTTTCATTTACCAAGGTCTCTCCTCTTTCTGCATCCTCTGAATGTGATGATTGTGCATCCTCATCCACATGAGCAACCCTAGCTTGGCCCTCAGCTCTCCTATCTGTCCTTCCTTGTCGTTGAGGGCATTCAAAGGCACGATGACCTTCTTCACTGCAATGGAAACAGGTACCACGGAAGCCTCCTCTTCCTTGTCCACGTCCTCTACCTCTTCCTCTTTGATTTCCAAAGTCTTGATCATGGGAGCAGTTGTAACCCTCATTCCTCTGGTTTCTGCTAGTACCCACATCTTCATTTTTCTTTTGGGTTTCATTGCGGCCTCCAAATGATCTACCACTTCCCCTTCCTCCTTGACCGCGCCCTCTTTGTCTTCCTTCAAACCTTTTATTCAGCTTCTCTTCAACTCGTAGGGCAAACTGGTATGCCTCTTCAATGCTGGTCATTCTTACCAGACTTAATTCCTCCTGGATGCTAGGTCGCAACCCACTGATATAACGACCAACCTTCTCCTTATTTGCTTCTGCATGCCCCGCTCTAATCAAGAGTCGGTAAAACTCCTCTGTATATTCTTGGACTGATCTTCCTGCTTGCTTTAACCCATGCATCTTCTTAAACAGATCAAGCTCGTAGTCCACAGGAATGAACTGCTTCTTCAATTTGTCCACCATGCGATCCCATCTTGTGATCTTCTCCTTTCCTCTTCTAAGTCTTTCCAGTTGAAGCTCTTGCCACCAGATTTTGGCATGGCCTTTCAGTTTGGCCTTTGCAAACTTAACCCTATCTGGGTCCCTTATATCCTCATACTCAAAGTATTCTTCCAGTTCATTGATCCAATCGATCAACTCATCTGGTTTCAGATTTCCTGAAAATATACCCACTTCAATTGTAGGTCTTTTCCCAAACTTAGTAATGGCCCTAAAAAGCCTTTCCTCTACAGGATTCAGAACTTCCCCGTCAACTTCCTCTTCTGGTCCCATTACTTCCTCTTCATTGTCATCCTCACTATTGTCACCTGTGGCAACATTTGCTCCTCTACGAAGCTCCTCTTGCAATGCTTGTACCTGCCTCTGGAGGGCTCTAACCTCCTCAGGATCAATAGCTCTGGCCCTTCCGCCACGCTCTCTTCGTGGAGGCATCTTCTAACTCGAACCCACAACCACACAGTCCTGGTGCAAATTGCCTCACAGTCGGCGCTCTATCTACACACTCAGGAAAACCCACTCTGATACCACTTGATGGGGACACAACCCAAGAACAGAATGGACACAACAGAAAAGGGAAATTATATTAACTGAGAAATTAAGCTAGTACAAATAGTACAGAGAAAATAAACTTCAGAACATGCCCTAAGGGCTTACAATAGCATAAATCTGGAGAATATTTCTCCTTTTAGCACCTCCTCTCAAACTCCACTCCGAACTGCCTTTTACAATGCCAGAAATCTCCTTAAATAGACCCCGGAGGGTTAAGGACTAGGAGTACATTCTAGAAAGTGCTAGTAGGCATCCACCGACGAACTAGAAGGTTCTGAAAGCTGTGTTAGAAGTCGGTGCAAATCTAGAAGAATCCAGAAACGGTAACCGAACTTCCGGGAGGCATAACTTTTGAACCGTAGCTTCGATTGACGAACCGTTTACATTTTCGAAAAGCTCTCGAAGCGCTTTATAGCCCTATGAACCAGCTTCGCTCGTCCCCCATTTTTCGACCCTTTTTGAGGTCATTTAATGCCCCAAACCTGACTTTGAAGCATTCTTAGGAGGTCTCAAAAACTCGAAAAACTGCAATAACTTTCAAACTGTGGGGCCTATTGACCTGATTCTTTTTCTGGAATGCTCTAAATCATGATTACATTCATCTAGCCAATTCACACCTTCTAGTTTACCGAAATGATGGCCCAAATACATGCTCCTATTTTTCGAGATTTTCAAACGCACTGATAGTTGAACTATGAGAGTTGGAACCTTTATTTGAGCCAAATGGGTATCCAAAAATGTAAAGACATGAAACAGAAACTAAGTCTAAGTACATTTTTTTGGGTGACACAGGATTGCCCTTATACCTCTGGATGCTCCTGCATCACACTCCCACACCGTTGTTGTCACAATTGGGATGACAGACTAAAGTCCTAAAGCGTCGTCTTTGTGATGATTTACTATCCCAATTGTGACGATGTGAAGATGAACTCTTGCCATTTCCTTCCTCCAAGTTACGACAACTTTATCCATTACAATTGCAACAGATGCCCTTGCCATCACAATTTACGACAATAAAATTTCGATGCCTATTCGACAAGAGCCAATTCATGGTACTTTCGCTTAGGCGACAAGTGACTATCCCAATTGTGACAGCTTGCCATCATGAGTCGGGCCCAAATGTAGTAGTGAAATTAGATCTAACAATGTTTAGAATACATTAATAAAATTAGTTATAATAATAAAAGAAGAACACCATATACAATTGAGCATAACAATGTGATTATATGGAGAAACCCTTTTAGGAATAAGCTCCGCCAAGAAAAGAAAACAATTCTTATTACTAGTCAAGGAGATTATATCACATAGAAATTTCATCAATCTTGCTTCAATTCAGCAACATTTGCGTACCTACAAAATAGCTCATTTTATTTCCATCTCAACCCCTCACTATATTTAGACTCATGGGAGCTCAAGACATGACCATAAAACGTTACGATGGGTTAAAACAAAGTTCCAAAATATCATGCTAAAAATGCTTTTAACCCATACATTCCAAACATAGTATCTAACATGAAGCTACACTTTATTATAGATTGTGATAAGAATCCCCACAAAAATAGGAAATAGTCTTAAATGCATTGTAGACTATAAATAAATTATTTAAGGATTCTTGTACACATGTCATTATAACTTATGCACACGTCCAAAATGGTCCACCCCATTTTTAGCCTTTGTAGGTATCATAAAATCTATCCTAACATTCTCAAAAATAGTCTTTCAATGTTATATCGCTTGATCGTCATCTTTTTGTCCAACTAATAACTTAATGTTAAAGGTGTCAACAAGGAAAAAGTACCAACTCTTAAGACTTACAACCCTTATGATGGAGCAATCTTATTTCATAGTATAAATACCAAAAAACTATGAGAAAATATAAAATAATAATCAATAAATGCTCTAGAATCGTTAAGGTCCATTCACCTTAATTATCAACATTTCAAGTATTACATATCTACGTATAGAACAAGAAGTATCAAGGCCCCTATTATTCACGCATGAACACAAATAGTGCGGTGTTTCCCCATAAAATATCATATCAAATCGAAAAGCTAGATCAAGGGGTAAAAATCTTCCAACCTCTTCTTCAAAAAAATGGAATCCATAGATGAAAAATAGAAAATACATATCTTAGCCAATAAAAACAAATTTCCAACCCAAAATATGTTTTAAAGTGACACAAATTTCTCTAATTATAAAATATTTATCAAATACATATATTTTTAATTGATAATTTAAATTTTATATCTAGATTTTTCAATTGAAATATGAGACTATTCCATAAGCTCAAAAATTTCAACCACTTCCCCTTCCACATGACCTCTAAACTTAATTGAATCCAAAATAAATAAAACCTTTAATCCAAATTGAGAAATTAGATTAAATATGAAAACCCTAAAATTCAATCACAAAATGGAAAATAATTAACAAGCAAAATTTAATGTACAACCTACTTGTTACTTAGACTAACCACCTTGTTGAGGAAATGATTGCCCTTCAGGTCACCAAATTGGAAAAAGACATTGGTGTTACTACGCTTTGGCTAGAGGGAGACTCTATGAATATAATCAAATGCCTTAAAGTTTTGTTGATTCCTTCATGGACTATTGAAAATGTCATAAAGGAAATGAGAGATATCCTTAGAACCATGGATGGAGTTCACATATCTAATCTTTATAGGGAATCAAATATGTTTGTTGATTCAATTGCCAATGTGGCAGTGAAGAGTGACTCAAAGTTGATGTGGCAAGGTGAAAGGAGTTTGCCTACGAATGTCATGCCAAGCATTGAGTATAATATAATAAATCGTAAAGTAGGGGTCATTATTAACAAATATGGAAGTACCTAGAAAGAATTTTTTGTTGATTACGAGATGTCCATTGGGGTGTAAGGAGGGTCAAATTAATTACTCCACTTCTTTGCACACTTTCTAGATGTTCTTTAGAGCCTAGACATTTATTTTCGTTCATCTTCTCATTTTCATCTAACTGCTTGTAGTTTTTGGTGTGATTTGCCTACTATGTGATAGATTTAACTGATAGAAAATGATTGATGGTCAGTGTCGAAGGAGGGAACTGCCTAATTGTCAAAAAAGGAGAAATTGCACGAAGGCTTGGAGTATTTTACAAAGAGGTGGCCTGACTACGTTCACGGAGAGGCTTCATGGTGGCAGACCGGATGTCACAAAGTTGCTCTTGAAGAATTGGGATGAAGCCAAACTCAATATGGGTGGTCATAGTATTAATGTGATTGAGGAGCTTATTTCCAAAGTCAAGGGCATTCTAATTGTCGAAAGGAAATTGTACAGGGACCATAAATTTTTTGATGCTAGTATTGATGAATTCCCTAAGGAGTCGGGTGAGTGTGAAGCCCTTGCCAAACTTGAAGGTAAAACCCACTTTGAACCCATCTGAATTAAGAATCTTTTGAGGTTCGTTCTCCATGCCATTGTTTACTATGTCAATCTGGATGATCATTTTTCTAGGTTTTGCTCATATAACTCTGCTCTGCCGAACCACTTTAGGCATGACATTAAGATTTCAATTCCTTTATATTTGTATTCTTTCATGAATTCTAGCATTAATGGTCTGAGAGATAAAGAGCTCACTAACCCTCCTCTCCATGATGGCATGATGTTACTCATTTATGAGTATATTAAGGCTCATTTTGTTGCAAAACTCATTGATGAGAAAGGTGCGATGGGTGATGAGGAGGAAGGGTCTGAGGACTCTCAAGGTTATTCTGACACTGAAGACAGTGGGCATGCATTCAAAGGAAAAGAAGATTTCCAAATCCAAGGGGAAGGAAAAGGGCCCAATTTCAAAAACCCCTATAGGCTCTGTTACAAAAGGGAAGAAAATCACCCCAACTAAGAAGAAAATCCATATGGATATTTCCTCTGATCAGGAATATGTGGAGGGGGAAGATGATATGGATACAAATGAAGAAGATGAAGTGGGTTCTAGTAAGAAGAAAAATGGGGAAAAGTACAAGAAGAAAAAAGGCAAAGGGGTTCCTGCTAGAAAGAAAACCTAGGTGATAAAGAAACAAACTAAAGTTGTCATTTCCTATGACGACTATTAGGATGATGATGTTGAGATGGACATGGATATTGAACATGTGGGAACTGACAAGACGTTCCTTCCCTCTAGGATAAGACAAAAGGAGCAAAGAAGTAAGAGTGATAATATGGGATTGGTTATTCCTCTGAATTTCAAGTATCAGCATAGGGTTGACTCCCCTCCTAGTGAAGAGGATAAATAGGATATGAACTCTTCTCCTTAGATACAAGATCAACCTCCTTTTATTGATCCACTTACGCCTTGTATAGTTTTGGTTCTCTTCCCAAAGGAAGGAAGATTGTCTGGAAAAACATCGATATGAAATTAGTGAGGCTTGGTATCACAAGAGAAAAAATTGATCTAATAGTTAAGGAAGTGAAGTTGGGTAAGGTTGACTTAAGTGAACTAATTTAGTGCTCGATCTTGATTCTAAGTGAGTCCAATAAAGATGTGAACATGGATGTTCTTAAAAATGCTCGCAATAGTTGTTTGGACAAGTTTAGGTCCATCAAATGGTTGGTTCATGAGATTAATGACATAAAAGATACGATGGTGTCCATTGAGGAAAAAGAATATAATCATAAAAGAAACTATTGATGACAAGGAGAGCCTTGGTGCAAGATCTGTAATGGGCATGGTGGCTTTCTACAGGCTATATATAGGCTAAAGTTCTAGAGTTGGATAACAACGTAAATAGTATTAAGTACTCCTTAGCATTGTTGATCAAAGTTATAATATTCTTAAGCCATCTAATCGGCATGCTAAGATTCTCATTAGAAAACTGGAGAACTCTCCTAGTAAGAAGGCCATCATCAAAGGCCCTAAGGAGTTGGATGCTCCTACTGATAGTAAATAGAGTCCAAGGAAAGGACTAGGTCAAATACTAGAAAGATGGTCGTTCTTGCTTCAACTGAGGTTCTGCAAATCAAAGAACCTATTGGTCAAATGGATCAGCTGGAAATTCAACATGTAGAGCTTCTTAAGAACATGGGTTAATGTCCCCTCTGGTCTCTCTGTTGCTTGTTGTCTTTTATATTTCCTACTATTGTTGTTAGTCGGTCTTTAGTTGTTGTCTTTTGTCTTGTTGCAGTTGGCCTTTATTTAGTGGTTGCCCCTATCTTGTTTTGTCTTTGTTAGTTGATATGGACTTAGTGGTTTAATCTCGTGTCTATATATAGGGTTTCAAGGGCCCTTTGGAACCTGTTTCCTTAAAAAAATATTTAATGTCTAACCAAAGTCATGACAATGAGACAACAAAGTATGAGTTATACCAAATCTTTTGTCATATAATTCTATTGTGCTTGAATCACTTGAATTTATTTGTTATAACTTACTACAATTTCCACCACTTGTTTAGAACACTTGTTCTCATTCTGATGAGGCCTTGCTATAAGTAACTCAAATATTGTTTTAGGATGGTCTCTTATCGCTTTGTTTTCACCACTTGCAGTTATGCTCTTCTTCATTCTACTTCTACTCACCATTAAAAAGAAAACATTAGTAGCAGTTGCACATTTTTGTTCGTGCAACAATAAGCCAATAGAAGTGTACACATAAAATATAATAGTTTGAATTTCAAAAACCTAAAATGAAGAACAATAAACATTTTAGAATGAAATATTACATGATTGAAAAAAATATCTCGACTTAATAGTATAGAGAAGCAACATAATCCAACATGCATTTTTAGACGTGTGGGTATATTATCTCCAAAACCATTTGTAACAATTTTATTTCAAAATTGATTGTAGAAAAGTACAATGATAAAGATGACCTTATTGATGTAGACTTGACCATCACATTGACAATATTTAAATTAAAAATTAGCCAACTCAACTCTTATATTTTTTCCGTGAATTGATTAAATATATAATTTATAAAATGTGATGATATGTGTTAGTATTTATGACATTTAGTTCACTTTTATTAACCAAGGATCTCATCATTTATGTCTTATTCACATAACGTTTATATACATCATTTCAGTTGGTATCAACCTCTTGACGCAATTATAAATACTATTATCTTTAAATATCAAAAAAGAGTGAAAGAAATGAATATAAGTTAGGAAAATAATTAAAAGAAATTCTACATTTAGTAGGTTCAAATATACATGTATAAAACAAATTAAAAACCTATCTTAGACATAAAATTTGATAAATAAAGTATAAATTCAACATAAATTTTAAAATATTTAATTAATAGAAAAATTGCATTTATAATACATAAATAATTTTAATTAACAAAAAATAATGTATTATTTACCATAAAAATGAAATACATTTATTTGTTAATCCTTGAATAACTCTGATAATATACTTATCAGTTTCTTCAAATCAAAAGATCTGATTAAGCATGTTATATCCATAAACTAAATTAGCCTTTAAATAAATTAATGTCTTCATATGCATCGACATCTATTTGGGAACATTAAACTAATGTTTGGTTGCCTAATTGTAGCTAGGTAATTACTAACTATTAGTCATCAAATAGGGGCACCAATTTTTAAAGGGTAATCTATTTTGCAAAGAGGTCGACCTAGACGGGGCCATGTCCCTTCTAAGGACATGCCCCTTGGTTAGACTATAAATAAGGGGTTTGAATGTGGATAGAAGGCACACATTCAATATACAAGTCTACACTTCTAGCATATCTACCTTGGGCGATTTATAGCAGCCTGGATATAAAACAATTTTCAGAATAATATACTATTCTCCAAGGCAATTAATATTCTATCCTAAATATTACAAGGATCATTACCAGCAAGAAGATGATATTTCATCAATATTATTTTATCAAAATTTGCAAAAAACTTACATGGTATCAAAGCTCTAGTAGTCAAACCTTGGCTATGCAAATTGATAATCAGATTTAAAACATATCTAAGCAAACATCCTTCTACCTTCAATGGCCAACGCAATCAGACTTGAAGACAAGTTCGATGGAAAAGAACACTTCATTGCATGGAAATTCAGAATTATGATGACCTTCAAGACTGATGTAATACAGCTTGTTGATAAGGAATCCAAGCAACCTGTTGTTGATTCTCATAAAACTATATAGATTAAAGGAAACACAAAAGCCATGAAAATCATATTAGATGGAGTTTAAAATGAAATTGTACCATGCTAATAAAACATCAGACAACATTTAATATCATGAGTGCATTATTAAATTCATATGAGTTTAATAGTGCAACTAGAACCCTTGCACTAAAAAGGCAACTAAATCATATAAAAATAAGGAAGGGAGAATCTACGAATTCATACTTCCTAAGGTTGGCTAGTCTAAGAGATAAACTTGCAAGTATAGGGACCATAATTGAAGACAAAGAGCTATCATTTTTGGCTATAGATGGGTTACCGAATTCATGGAAAACGTTCTCACAAGGAGTAAGTGCTAGAGACAAACTCCCAGACTTCCATATACTTAAAAGAGGTTGCCTTCAAGAAGAATCTAGGCAACTTAAGAAAGGATTGAAATTGAAAAATGGAGATGAAGAACTTCATGTTCTCAATACAAATTCCTACAAGGGAAAGAAGAAACACTTTAAGAAGAAGAAGGCCCCTCAAGGCAATAACAAATCCAAGAGGGACATATCTGAAGTCAAATGCTTCAAATGTGAGAAACTTGGACATTACAAGTTAGACTGTCAAGAGAATATGAAACAAGAAGTAAATTTCACAGAGGTAACTAAGACAAAAGAAGACTATGATCTTGAAAATTATGTACTATATTCAACGCTATCAAATGAAGTATCAAGCAAAGCATGAGTAATTGATAGTGGATCATCTCAACACATTACATGATACAAAGAAGTACTAGACTCAATATCAGAAGAAGTTAATGATGAAGTTACCATACGTGATAATGTGGTGTTTTGATCGCCCGAGTGCTTGATGGTCGTACGGAAGGGGTTGTAAGGAAGTCGTATAACAAGAAGTACATTCGTAAGGTGTTTGGCATGGGAAGTTAGGTATGAGTAGCAAACATGAATGAGGTCATACATTATGTATGGAGGCCATATGATGAGCTTGAAGGTCATATGGCAGTTTGGTTATAGTCGTACAGGGTGTCTGGGCCGTATAGTGGAGGGGGTATGTAACTAGTTGTACTATAGGAAGGAGGTACAGCCTGTGGTGAATGTGATTACAAGCTTGGTTGTACGATATAGAAGAGTGAAGCACGGGGATGGTTTGATAGTTGTACAAATGGGTAATGTTGTGTGTTGTGTGTAACAGATGGTGTGCGAAAAGGTTGAGGTGATGCAAGGAATTCGACAATGCCACTTAGAATGCAAATGCAATATATCAAACACAAATAACTTGCAAAAGCCAAAATCTCAATAGATACACACTTGTTACTGAATAATAATGATATTTTCACAAGAAAATAATGCTCTGATTTGCTAGATCCAAGCTAAGCAGTACACAACGAAATAGGCTAAGGGTTGAATCCCTCCGAAACTGGAATAGCCAAATAAGAAAGATCTTTCACTTTCGAAATGGCAAACACTCCAGAACTCCAACAGGAATTTGCAAAATAAAAATATAATTCAAATCGCATACCTACGACTACCTACATGTTATACTTAAATACCCACCACGAAACCTTCCAGGGATGTACAAAGATAGCCAATGACCATACTTACCTACTGTTGTCTAGTGAGGAGTCTGATCAGTCCCCAAGTGGGAGATTGTTAGTTTGTCGTGACTGATTAGGAAAGTATTGTACATACTTCATAAATTCTTTGGGGTGACTAACAAAGAAAGTATTGTACATACTTCATAAATTCCTTGGGGTGTCTGATCAGTCCCCAAGTGGGAAATTATTAGTTTGTGGTGATTGATCACGAAAATACTTTACATACTTCATAAAGTATTGTATTGTGCATATGGCCAACATGTTGTAACCCTAAAGCGACATAAAATAACTTGTATAAAAGGGTTTAGGGTTAGGTATTTTCATTAAGTTGTGATGCGAAAATTGGTTCTTGTGGCAGTATTGAGCTATAAAGGATTATGGATTGTAATCAAGTTGTAATCACTGGATTGTAATAATATCGGACTTGTTGTTTGGTGGATGTAGCCAAAGGATTGCGTGAACCATGTTAAATATTGGTGTCTTGTGTTCTTTTCTGTGTGATCTATTATTTTCTGTTATTGATTATATTTGCATGTAATTTTTATTTCTAATCATCGTTTAATCCTAACAAGTGGTATCAGAGCGAGGTTGTTCTTTCAATTATCCTCTGCAAGAAAGTCTCACGGTTGAGTGGGAGTCTCACAGTCGAGTGGGACCAATGGCAGATGAGGGTAAGTTGAGAATTGACAAGTTTAATGGGCAAAACTTTCAGTTATGGAAGATGCAAAAGGAAGACTATCTTTATCAAAAGGATTTATGGAAGTCGTCAGAAGGCAAAACCAAGAATTAGGGATCTATGTCAAATGACAACTGAGATCTTTTAGACAGAAAGGCATTTGGAAGCATTTGATTATGCTTGGCACCATCGGTGGCATTTAATATTACAAAAGCGAAGACAAGAAAAGAGTTAATGAAAACACTAGCGACGCTATATGAAAAGCCCTCTACTTCAAACAAAGTATTTCTCATGAAGCATTTATTTAATATGAAAATGGCAAAAGGTGGATCTATTGCAGATCATTTAAATGACTTTAATACTATTAATAGTCGGTTATCTTCTGTGGGTATCAATTTTGATGAAGAAATTAGGACTCTTCATTTTGTGTTCTTTGCCTGAAAGCTAAAATGGCTTGGTAATGGTTGTAAGTAATTTTATTCTTGGATCTAGTACCTTAAAATATGATGATGTGATTTGTGTTATTTTGAGTGAAGAAACTCGTAGGAAATCCTCAATTGGGTCTACATCAAGGAGTGCTTTGAACACACAAAGTCTAGACAGAATGATTGAGAGAGGAAATAATTTTGAAAATCCTGGGAAATCAAGAGGAAAGTCAAAGGGGAGGAGGTCTCACTCGAGAGGACCACACGACTGCTGGTACTATGGGAAACCACGGCATAAAAAGAAAGATTGTTGGAACTGAAAGAAAAATGAAGGAGATAAACCAAATGGAGACAAGGAGCCAAATGTGGTAAGTAACAAATCCAAAGAGGATGCTTTGCTTCTGTCTTTAGAAAGTGTTGATGAATCATAGGTTTTAGATTTTGGTACTTCATTTCATGCTACACCTCATCGAAGTTATTTTATTGATTATGTCCAAAGGGATTTTGGGCTTGTTTATTTGGGGGATAATGAACCATGTCAGATTGTTGGAAATGGAAAGGTTAAGATTAAGTTGCAAAATGGGAATCATTGGCTACTACATGAGGTTAGACATATTCCAAGGCTGAGTAGGAATTTAATTTCAACAGGGCAACTCGGTGATGAGGGTTGTGTAGTTACTTTTAATGATAAAAATTGGAAGGTTTCAAAAGGTGCCCTTGTAGTAGCAAAAAGTGTAAAAGTAGGCACCTTATATCTTTGTAAAGGTCATGTTAAATCCTGATATTCATATCACAAAGGTCATGTTGTTCCTTCTACTTTAATTGTTTCAGAGAAAAATTAATGTTTAGAAACAATTGCTGCAGTTGAGCAGGGAGAACAAATAGCTGTTGTAAATTCTAATACAATGTTGTGGCACAACAGACTTGGGCACATAAGTGAGAAAGGTATGAAAGTACTTCATTCAAAGAATGTTTTACCAGGTCTGAAATGTGTTAATATAGATTTTTGTAAAGGTTGTGTGTATGGAAAACAAAAGAGAGTGAGTTT
The DNA here is from genome assembly GCA_028749045.1 of Cupressus sempervirens. Classification (NCBI taxonomy): domain Eukaryota; kingdom Viridiplantae; phylum Streptophyta; class Pinopsida; order Cupressales; family Cupressaceae; genus Cupressus; species Cupressus sempervirens. The sequence goes on along the minus strand of CM053790.1, from coordinate 546,643,243 downwards.
TGTGAAGACTGGTAAGGAAAACAAAAAGGAGAAATTAGAGCTTGTGCATACCGTTGTATAGGGACCGACTCAGGCATCTTCCCTTGGAGGCTCTCAGTATTATGTTACATTTATTGATGATGCAACAAGAAAGGTATGAGTTTATTTCCTTAGACATAAATCTGATGTACTTCAAACTTTTAAGAAATGAAAATGCTTGATTGAAAATGAGATTGGTAAGAAATTAAAATGTCTCAGATCTGATAATGGTGGTGAGTTTGCAGTCACCAATTTGAAGATTATTGCTCCACTAGTGGTATTCGTAGACAAAAAATTGTTCCAAGGACTCCACAGGAAAATGGAGTGGTTGAACGCATGAACAGGACTATAATGGAGCATACAAGGAGCATGAGGTTGCATGTTGGGTTGCCCTTACACATCTGGGCGGAGGTTGTCAATACTGTTGTATATTTAATTAATAGAGGCCCCTCTACTCCTTTGAGTTGTGGTATTCCAGAAGAAGCATGGACTAGTAAGAAGGTGAGTTATTCTTTTCTCGAAACCTTCGGTTGTGAAGCATTTGCTCACATAGATTCTAAAAATAGAACCAAGCTGGAAGCTAAGTCAAAGAAATGTGTATCTATTGGATATGGCATTAATGAATTTGGTTATAGGCTTTGGGATTTTGAAAATCATAAAATTGTAAGAAGCAGGGATGTCATATTCAATGAGAAAATGCTGTACAAAGATCTGTTGCAGCAACATGAGAAAAAGAAGTTGATTATGTAGTGTTGCATGATACTTCAAAAGATGATGTTTCAGCCATTCCTCATGATGTGCAACAACTGCAACAACAAATACCACACACTAGTGCATGTTAAATAGTCAACAAGGAAAATTAGACCTCCAAAAAGATTTTCTCCCGCTTTGTATTCAATTTGACTTACTGATGCTGTTGAACCTAAATGTTATGATGAAGCAGTGTAGGTGGATACTAAGATTCAGTGGGAGTCTACAATGAAAGATGAAATAGACTCTTTGTTGAAGAATAAGACATGGGATTTATGCAAGCTACTTGAAGGTAAAAGAGCTTTACAGAATAAGTGGGTTTATAGGTTAAAAGAAGAGGATGGAGGTAAAAAAAGATTTAAAGCTAGGTTAGTTGTAAAAGGATTTGCATAAAAAAATGGCATTGATTTTAATAAGATATTTTCTCATGTTGTTAAAATGACTTCTATCAGTACTGTTTTAAGTATTGTGGCTATTGAAGTTAGATCAACTTGATGTTACAATAGAATTCATTCATGGTGATTTAGATGAAGAGATATGTATGGCTCGGCCACAGGGATTTGAGGTCAAAGGTAAGGAGAAATTAGTGAGCAAATTGAAAAAAAGTTTATATGACTTGAAGCAAGCACTTCGGCAGTGGTATCTGAAATTTGACAGTTTTATGCATGAGCATGGTTATGGTAGGTATCATTCAGATCATTGTGTCTACTTTAAGAGGTTGGATGATGATAGCTACATTATTTTATGTTTATATGTTGATAATATGCTTGTAGTTGGGTCTAACATGGATTACATTAAGGGGCCAAAATGCCAATTAGCGCATGCATTTTCTATGAAGGATTTGGGGGCAACAAAACAAATCCTTGGTATGAAAATTTGCAGAGATAGGAAGAACAAGATATTGATGCTATCTCAAGCTGATTATGTTGAGAAAATGTTGCAACGTTTCTCTATGGAGAATGCTAAAGCTATCAGCACACATTGACCTAGTCATTTGAAGTTGACTAAAGAGATGTGTCCCAAGACACAAGAAGACGACGATAAGATGTCCAAGGTACCCTATGCTTCAGTTGTGGGCAGCTTGATGTATGTTATGGTATGTACTAGGCTAGATATTCCACATGCAGTGGGAGTTGTTAAGAGGCATATGAGTCATCCAGGAATTGAGCATTAGAATGTAGTCAAATGGATTCTCAGATATTTGAGAGGAACATCCAGTAAGTGTTTACACTTTGGGGGCTCTACTACTAATTTACAGGGCTATGTTGACTCAGATTTGGCAGCGGATATTGATACCAGGCAGAGTACTACAGGTTATGTCTTTAGTGTTGGTTGGGCAGTCGTGAGTTGGGTTTCTAGGTTACAGAAGGTTAATGCAAATTATGTTGTTACTATAGAGGCAGCCAAGGAGATGATAGGGCTTCAATTCTTCTTGGAAGAATTGGGACACCCTCAAAAGGATAATTATTTGTTTACAAATAGTTAGAGTGTCACTCATCTTGCGAAGAATTCAACTCTGCATTTAAAGACCAAACACATACAGTTGTGGTACCATTTCATTCGATCAATTTTGGAGGATGGACAGTTAAAGTTGGACAAGATACATACAGATGACAATCCAGCAGATATGTTTACAAAGATAGTGATAAGGGAGAAGTTGAACTCCTCTTCAGCTTTGGTTGGTCTTCTAGACTGAACCTGAATAAAAGAACAATAGAGTCCAGGGTGGTTTGATCTAGTGGGAGCCCCATGTCGTACCGATATTGCTACAGGATCAGTCTCCAAGTGGGAGATTGTTGTCTAGTGTGGAGTTTGATCAGACCCCAATTGGGAGATTGTTAATTTGTGGTGGTTGATCAAGAAAGTACATAAAAGGGCTTAGGGTTGGGTATTTTCATTAAGTTGTGATGCAAAAATTGGTTCTTGCTACGATATTGAGCTGTAAGGGATTACAGATTGTAATTAGGTTGTAATCACTAGATCGTAATAATATTGAACTTGTTGTTTGGTGGATGTAGCCCAAGGATTGGGTGAACCATGTTAAATCTTGGTGCCTTGTGTTCTTTTCTATGTGATCTATTATTTTTTGTTATTGTTTATATTTGCATGTAATTGTTATTTACGTCTATGGTTTAATCCTAAAACCTACGAAAACAATTAAATTAAAAATGGGTCCAAGATATATTAAATCAATCGACCTATTCACAAAATTTTAATTAAATATATTTATTTTATGATGGGGACATTACAGTCCTCCCGTTCCAAAATTTTCTTATCCTCAAGCAAATGCAAATCCAGGTCTACAAAAGCTTTCGTAATCAACTTCTTCAATTATGAGTTAGGTACTAAGTAGATCTTTTTGCCAAAGTAAATGACTTCATCAATAACTTTCTATCTTTCATCATGTACATAGTCATCCATCAACTCACATGCAAAAGTGTTTTTGGAGTACTCGACCAATAAATGGGCCCACCAATTATCCAAGGAATGGGGTAAGGTGTTGACTGACCTGTTTTTACTTGCAGAGTCTGGGATAAAATCATGTTTAAAAATGGTCTCCATCTTCTTGATTGTGACTTCCCTCGATCCTTTATTTGACATTCCTCTTAGCAGTACCCTCTTGCCATCCATCTCGAATGAAAAGTCCATCCATTTGAAACTTTGGGTGTATTGGTCAAGAGTTTCCAACCATTAGATGCCTAAAATGTTATCAGTATCATCCAAATCTATAACAAAGAAATCATCTCTCATGGTATAGTTTCCCATTGAAATTTGTAATCGTGGGATCACATGAGTGCAAGGTAACAAGGTTCCTCTTGCAACCTTAACCTCAAGTCCTCCATGCTCAACTATGCGAAAGCCTTTACCAATGATCAAAGATGAATTTATGAGATTGAGCGTTGCACAACTACCAATCATGATAGGGATTCATTGTCCATGAAGTGTTCCATGAACCCTAAAGATACCACTTCCAGTCTTTGTAGTGAGGGTAGCAATGGAACCTTCTTTTTGTATCAGGGCATTTATTCTCTTCTACTAGGTAATTTCTTCATCAGTCACTGCAGGTATTTGTCCTTCATCATCATCAGGCATCACCTCAATGTAATGAATCTTTCCCTTCCCAAGGTAGCAATGACCAGGCCCCCATGGTTCTTTGCACGTAAAAAAAAAAAAGCTTTTTCCTCCAGAGCTCTTCCCTAAAATCTTCATCAAACTGAGAGTTTTTCTAAATTGGCTCCTTGTATTTGTCTTCTTCTGGGGATGGTGTTTGTGTAGCTAAGTGAGTCTTGGAGGAGGATCCGACCATGTCACGCACCTTCTTAATAGCTTCATTGAGTGCACACGGGTTGAACCCTTTGATACAACCTCTAAAAGGCTCTTTCAGCCCATCCATGAATAACACAATTCAACGTCTTTCAGAGATTTCTGTGACTAATATTGATAACCTTTGGAACTTAGTAATGTAATTGTCTATTGTACCTATTTGCTTTAGCTGAGCTAGATCTTTGAAGTTTAGTTCAAGATCCTTCCCATCAAAACGGTCAATGAGTCTCTCAATAAACTCAACATAAGATGTTACTTGGTCGTGGCCAAGAGTAACCAATCCATGGTGCCACCGTTCTTGTGCCACTCCTTCCAGATAGAGTGCTGCGAACTTGATTGTTTCCACTTCAGGCATCAGGTTGAGTTGAAAATAGGTGTCTGCCTTCAAAACCCATTCCTATGTAGTGATGGTTCCAGATCCATCAAATGGTGATAAGTTTACCTTTCTAATCTTTCTCTTGAGATTATCATTAAAATAACCACGATTTCCTCCACCAGAATGTCTCATTCTTAGATCAACATAGTCTCTATAAGATATATCATCTTCCATATTTGTGTTCCTCCAATCTTTCTAAAGTTTTTCTTGCATTACCTCAAAAAGTGTGCTCTCTTTCTTTGTGGGGTGCTTTCGTCCTTGGAAGGAAGATGGGTATCGAGGGTCGAGAGCAAGAGGGTTGAAATTTCGTCCTTTCTGAAATAGAATCATCGCTATGCCCATTTTGTTCTCCTGTTGTCTTTCGCTCAACCAATTTTTGTAGAGTTTCCTGCAAAAGTCTTTGGGTTTCGTTGATTTACATTTGGTTTCTATTCAACTCTCTTAAAAGATTCATGACTTCTGTCCTAGGATTCTGATGGTCTTCCATTCTACCAATAAGGTTATTTCGCCTTCTCCTTCGAGTATAAACTTGCATTCACCTTTACAGGTGGGCAGAATCAATAGCTCTGATACCACTGTGATGTTCTGATTGCCTGAGTTCCTGATGGTTGTATGGGAGGGGTTGCAAGGAAGTTGTACAACAAAAAGTACGTCTAAACAGTGTTTGGCATGGGCAGTTAAATACAGGTAGCAAACATGAATGAGGTCGTATGGTACGTATGGAGGTTGTACGGTGGGCTTGAAGGTCGTACGACAATTTGGTGATAACCATACAAAGTGTGTGGGTCGTGCGGTCGAGGGGGTATGTAACTGGCCATACGGTAGGAAGGAGGGACAACCTATGGTGAATGTGATTAAAAGCTTGGCCATACGGTATGGATGAGTGAAGCACGAGGACAATTTGATAGTTGTACAAATGGGTAATTTGTGTGTTGTGTGTAACAGATGGTGTGCGAAAAGGCTAAGGTGATGCAAGGAATTCAACAATGCCACTTAGAATGCAAATGCAATATATCAAACACAAATAACTTGCAGAAGCCAAAGTGCCAATAGATACACACTTCTTACCAAATAATAATGGTATTTCCACATAAAAATAATGCCCTAATTTGTCAGATCCAAGCTAAGCAATAAACAACGAAATAGGGTGAGGGTTGAATCCCACCGAAACAGGAATAACCAAATAAGGAAGAACTTTCACTTCTGAAATGGTGAACACTACATAACTCCAACAGGAATTTGCAAAATAAAGAAATAATCTAAATCACATTCCTATGAGTACCTACATGTCATGCTTAAATTTCTGTCAGGAAACCTTCCAAGGGTGTACAAAGATAGCTATCAACCATACTTACCTACATAAAAAATTAAATTAAAAAAGGATCAAAGATATATTAAATCAATTAGCCCATTAAAAAAGTTTTAATTAAATTTATTTATTTTATGACGGGAACATTATAGATAATTCCATAATTGGGAACCACACCTTGAAACAAAAGTTGGGTATTTCTCTTCATCTCAAAAGAGTACTCTATGTACCATGAATCAAGAGGAATCTAATCTCTATTACAACACTTGAAGATGATGGACATAAGGTTGCATTCATGGACGGTAAAGTAATGACCTGGTCTAAAAATTCTTCATTCAAGAAATCAAAGTTGATTGGTCAAAGAAAGGGATACTTGTATGAATTAAATATTGAACCTATTCAAGCCTTAGTCCATGAAGCTGCTAATATAAATGAAGTATGGCATAGAAGGTTAGAGTACCTAAAATTCAAAGCCTTATTGATTATGGAGAAGATGGTTACTAGTTTACCTAAATTAAATAAAGATCATTCAAGCATATGCAAAGGATGTACACTAGGTAAGAACACCAAGAGTCCATTTCAAAATAGCACTAGAAAAACTAACAATGTCTTAGAATTAGTCCATTCATATTTATGTGGAACTATGCATGTTCCTTCTCTCGGAGGATTTTTGTACTATGTACTCTTTATCGATGTCTTCTCTTGGAAGACATGGATTTACTTCTTGAAATGTAAAGAATCAAAAGAAATCCTTAAAAGATTTCAAGAATTCAAATCCTTAACTGAAAATTTATCAAGGCACAAAATTAAAACTCTCAAGACTAGTAATGGGGGGGAATATACTTTAGATTTGTTTAAAGATTTTTGTAAAGAAGTAGGGATTAAGAGGGAGTGTATGGTTCCTTATAGCCCTTAGCAAAATGGGGTAGCAAAAAGAAAAAATAAGACAATTGTGGAAGCTGCAAGGACTATGTTACTTAACCAAAATTTAGGATCCTATCTTTGGGCAGAAGCCACATCTACTTTTGTCTATATTCAAAACAAATGCCCCTACTCCCACCTCGGAGATAAAACTCCTGAGGAAGTCTTCTCTAATTTTAAACCAAATATCAGTCATCTTAGAATATTTGGGTGTCATGTTTACATTCATATTCCTAAAGGGAAAAGAACTAAACTTGAACCTTAAAGAAGAAGAGGTATTTTTGTTGGATACAGTGAAACATCAAAAGCATATAGAAATTACATATCTGGTCAGAAAAACATTGAACTTAGTAGGGATGTAATATCTGAAGAAGATTTACCATTCAAAAGAGCCCTAAGTTTTGAAGATCCTTCACATATACCTAGTTGTAAAGAAAATCATGAACCTTAGTTTCAAAGGGAGAACATTGGAGAAATTGAAGGTGAAATTCAAAATTTTAATCGAGGAAACTCAAAATCTTAAGAAAATACCACTTTGGTCTATTAAGACTGTAGAGGAAGCACAAGACTTTGTTGCACCATCTAGAACCTTCAGATAAAGTAAAAGACCCAAAAGATTCTTCAACTATGCTGCAAACATGAGTGATTTATCTAAATCAGAACCAACCAATGATTCAAATGCTATTAAACATATAGCTTAGAAGAATGCTATGACAAAAGAATACCAATCCATTATTAAGAATGATGTTTGGGAAATTGTTCCAAGGCTTAAGGGAAAATTTGTTGTTTCCTCTAAATGGATATTTTCAATCAAGCATGTTGTTGACGGTAGCATTGAAAAATTTACGGCCAGATTTGTAGCTCGAGGATTCTCTCAAAAGGAGGGAATTCATTATAAAGAAACATTTGCTCTAGTTCCCAAATACACCTCTGTAAGAATAGTCCTAGCTATTGCAGCATCGAAGGGATGGAAAGTACATTAAATGGATGTAAAAACAACATTTTTGAATGTAAAGATTACTGAAGAGGTATATTTGGAACAACTTGAAAGATTTGTAACTCATAACCCTAAAGTCTTTGTTTGCAGGCTCAAGAAAGCTCTCTATGGGGTAGAATAGGCTTCAAGAGCATGGTATGAAAGAATTGATAAGTATCTCACCAATTTAGGATTCTCCAAGAATGAAGCTAATCCAAATCTCTATTATAAAAAGGATAAAGATGATATGATAATTTTGATACTATATGTTGATGATTTACTAATAACATGTGATGATCATCTTATAGATCAATGCAAGAAAGATCTAATCAGAGAATTTGAGATGAAATATTTAGGACTCCTTCATTACTTCCTAGGACTATAAGTATGACAAAACTCTGACAACATCATACTTAATCAAGGAAAGTATACATTAGAAATCTTGAAGGGATTTGGAATGTAGAATTGTAGACCTATGTCTTCTCCAATGGAGACTAATCTACACAAACTTAAGGAAGTAACAGCAGAATTACCCTCCATAGATTCTAATATTTATAGATAGATGATTGGTCTCTTATGTAATTGGTAAATACAAGACTTGATATTTGCTATGTTGTTAATGCCTTAGGTCAATTTATGTGTGAGCCAAAGGAGATTCATCTGGTTGTAGTCAAACAAATTATGAGATACTTACAAGGCACTCTTAACCTTGGGCTCAAGTATGAGAAAGTTGACTTGGACTTACATGGATTCACATACTCAGATTGAGTTGGAAGTGTTACTAATAGGAAAAGAACTTCAGGATGTTTCAGTTTAGGCTCAACAATGATATAAGGCATATGCAGAAAGCAGGCATCGATAGCACAAAGTTCCACAAAAGCTAAATACATTGCAGCTACAATGGCTTCTTGGGAAGAAGTTTGGCTTAGAAGGTTACTTGTGGGATTATTTAATCAACCCATGAACCCCACTATCATTCATTGTGATAATCAAAGTTGTATCAAGCTTTTTGTGAATTCAATTTTCCATGACAGATCCAAGCATATTCGAAATTCCTTACCATTATGTAAGAGACATGGTAGGCAAGAATATTATCAAATTAAGATACATTTTGTACTACAAATCAGACAGCAAATATTTTTACCAAATCTCTCTCTTGAGTGAAGATAGATCACTTCAGAAAAGGACTTGGTATGGTTGAATTATAACTCATTCGTATTCTTTGATTATTAATAAAATAATTTTGTGTTAAATTATTATTGTCAAGCTATTGACTATTATGGGCTTCACCATTTGTACTTATTATCTAAAGAGGTGATGTTCTCTATGATAATAAATAGACATTAAATAAGATGATGATCTCTGAGATAATGTTCTATAACAGTAGGAAATTATTGGCAGATCTAGATGAGTTCAAGAGCACATTGTGATGTAGACATTTCTATGCCTATGAGCCACAACTTGGATAAAGGAAGAATTTAATCATTCTCCTGATTTTATCCTGTGTATTGGCAGATCTTAACTCAGGATCATATTGTGATATAGGCTTGTCAGTACCTATGAGTCACAACTTAGATAAAGGAAGAATTTAATATCTCCGAATTTTATCATGTGTATTGCATTCCATGCAATATTGTTATCACAAGAGTAGGTAATAAGTCATATTACAGGTATAGTAATATGACAAAGTATCATGTGTTCAATGATACCACACGCTTAGAAGATTCAGATAGATATAGAGTATCAATCTATGCTTAGTCATCATAATTGATGGGCTAGATATTTTATTTCTCAGTATGATTATCAAGTTAAGAGGGAGTGTTAATCCTTGAATAACTCTGATAATATACTTATCAATTTCTTCAGATCGAAAGATCTGATTAAGCGTGTTATATCCCAAAACTAAATTAGCCTTTAAATAAATTTATGACTTCATATGCATCGACATCTATTTGGGAACATTAAACTAATGTTCAACTGCCTAATTGTAGTTAGATAATTACTAACTATTAGTCATCAAATAGGGGTGTCAATTTTTGAATGGTAATCTATTTTGAGACTGACCTAGACATGGTCATGTCCCTTCTAAGGACATGCCCCTTAGACTATAAATAAGGGGTTTGAAAGTGGATAGAAGGCACACATTCAATATACAAGTCTACACTTCTAGCATATCTACCTTGGGCGATTTATAGCAAGGATATAAAACAATTTTCAAAACAATATACTATTCTCCAAAGCAATTAATATTCTGTCCTAAATATTCTAAGGACCATTAACAAAAATTGTACAAAACTTACATTATTTACCTCCATAATTTAGCACATCATTTTATAATTTGTCAAGTATATAATTATTAATTTAAACACAATTAATTTATATTTAATCAATTAGCTAAATTAAATTTTAAGAAATGTGTATACTTCAGCGGAAAGTACCAAGTCCATTGTGTGTGGACATGGTAATGATAGAAAGCTTCACCTTATTAAAACTTAGGACGATTGGAAACCATCCCAACGAAATATTATAAAAAATGGATTTCTTAAATCATTGACATTTCAAAAATCTAAAAATCTTTGCATGTACATCTTTCAATTGTTTATTTTGTTTGTTTCTACCACAAGTCTCCTCAAACCTTTTTGTTTTTTTTTCATGAAAAGTAATTTAAACATTTTGAAGCTAAAAATAGTATGGATATAATTTATTTTTAATTTTTCCATCTGTAAAAGGGAAAGAACCCTATATATTATATTCAAAATATTTTACCAATTATCCCTGTTGAAGGAAAAGAACAGGGAAGGAGATCCCTAGTGTAGCCTGGGACATTTATGTCCCAGTCACTTAACAGAGGTCTTTGGGAGGGCATACTATAACATCCCCCTCTTCACGGGCCTTATAACTAACAACTAGCATAACATCAAAAATACAAATATTACTTCACATTCATGAGAATGAAGTTATAGAAGCTATCTTACATGTTCATATGAAAGAGATTAATGGTTATAATTAGTTAAATTAAAATGTCATATCTAACAATTGAAGGTCATATCAAATAAAACTAAGTTAAGGATTTTAAGTTTTCAATACCCTAATTTCCAAAACTGGAATCTGCCCAAGACAACATTTGCAAAATTCAAGTTAGTCCACATATACCACTTAGGGCAAAAATAGTTAAACCAATGTATCATAATCACTATTACCATTTAGGGTATCAAATACCATTGTATCATTCATTTTCTTTCCTATTGCTAACTATGGAAATAACATATAGTTAAAAGATATGTTCATTTTCGTTATTCACATAAAGGACAGTTATAACATCCATCAAGTAGGCATATCTCAAGCATACAGATATATTTCATGTTCAATTGGAGAATTAACTAATCTAACTATTTACCAATTATATTAAAGAGGAAAAGCTTATTTCATTGAAGGGGGGTGTCTGATTCAACGATATTAATCAATCTAACATATCTTTAACTTGTAATTTCAAATATCATAAAAGTAAAATACATGTTACCATAAGATATTCAATGTAGATCGTATCTCTGTCTTGTGCAAGCCTTGACATCTGGTAGAGAGGAGAATCAATATTATCAAGGGCTTAACCTCCCAACCATAGACCATTAACGTATCCCTACACATTCTCAATTGAGAAAGGCCCTCCCTACCCAAAAATAGATATGGATCACCTTGTCAAGCCACCGAGCATCCTAGTACTAGAGTTTCAACCCATCGCTTGACTAGGCATCAAGATCTAAACATTGGACTACCATGAGATGACTTAGTTATTTATTGCCATTATAAGTTACTAGTTCATCTTGTTCTTGCTATTGTAGGGAAATTCTCTCCTTCCACCCTTCATCTCAACCATACTGGTCATTATGGGTGCTTTACTATGAAATCCCTTGACTAAAGTTCCAGTTTTGTTTCTAGTTACAGTTTTGATATCATTTTCATAAGTAGATTATCATGGTGACATATGTTGTACTTATCTCAAAGGCATGTTGTCAATGCCTCTATATAAGCCGACAAACATAGATGTGTGCAGTAAAGACACTTTGGTGCATCAAGTATCAAAACATACACAAAATTGTAAAGAATATATGCATGGTGGAACCGTAAATGCATTCACATTTAAAATGCTATCACAAGAAGGTCTTTTGATAAGATGGTGGTTCTTACATCATAATGAGATCTTAAAAGAAAGAAGAATGTCCAGGCTAGAAGCACCCCGATTCTAGATTTCAAGAAAGAAGGTAAATATTGAAGCATTCTAAACCAGCCCATGGCACTGTCTAAGATAGAGCACATTAACATTGAAGAACATTGCTAAAATATGCAATTATCACAATGGATCCTTACAATCATATGTACCTATGAAACAATAAGGTACAAATTGCAGGCAAATGCGACTATGGCTATAACTGAATTGATCTTCTTAACAATGTACAACTGTGCATTCAATATGCAAATGGATTTACAACATGCAACTATGCCTTTGATATGCAAATGTGAATAGTAGTGTACGACTACAATATGTTGGGCAAGGTGAATATAATATGTGACTGAGTCAAGGATTTAATTTGCAAAGCCATAAAGGATTGGAAAAAATATTGCTATCGAACTCCCATCATCGGCAATAAGAACCCCATATATAGAACTTGCTAAGATATGTAATACCAATGGTGTAAGTCTCATCATATCCATAAACTGCCTCAAGCTTCGATAAATTAAAACAAGAAAGATGGCGGTGAAGAAGTTATAAAAGAAAACAAAGACCAGTCGAACATGTGGCACATATATAAATATAATAAAGGTCACTGAATGACATAAAGTCCAAAGGAATAATTAGCAAGGTGGTCGCTCAAGGCAAAAAAAAAAAAAAACATAAGACTTTGGCTAAGGATGAAAGAAACAATAATATTGTCTTAATGTATAATATCATGGTATCTAAAATACCTGTGTGTATGTATATACATGTACATGTGTAAACCCCAACCATATATTTCTTACATAAATGCCAAATATCAGGTATGCGTATATGTCCTTGTATATAATTGGTTTACATATATACACATAGACACGTATGTACATGTGTAGATATTTAGGTATCATGGTGTCAATATGTTAGGACATGCTTTAAACTCCAGGACGTTCCAACTGAGATAACACAATTACAAAGGTACCAACTTGTTCATAGTTCAATTTATGCTCAATGATTTATTTATTATCAAGTGATATATATAATTTAACTAGTTAGCTCATGGTCGACCAATGTACACTCTTGCTTGTCTAGCCATTTTCCCTTACCTATAGTAGTTCACAACTCGTACCTATTTGGCCAATGATGGTGTTGCCCCATGTGCTTAATTCCTTTCTAGCAATGCTTTCGCACCTTCGACGTGCTCATGCAAGGAAATGAAATTCTCCGTGATTTTATCATATTCCTCAATATAATCACAATTCCCTTAACAATTTATTATTCGTAAACCAACACAACGACTAACCACCATATCACTTCCTATGAATATATAATGAATAAACAATTTCCAAGTTTTCAAGATAAGGATATAATAACACCATAACAGTTAACTAACATGTTATCTTCACATGAATCATAACTAATTTTACCTGTCAACTAAATTCACATGAAACCTCAATGACTATATGAACATTTTTTAACTAAGCCAAAAATTTGGGTGTAACACATATCATCCCTTACATTTAAATCAATTTACAAGTATCTTTACAAAGTTTTAGAAAATATACAATCACCCCTTAATTTTAGGGTCTAGGATAGGCAATCCTTTCTTGTTACATAATTGAAAATCATACAATTGGTGTTTCTCTCACATGGATATATAAATAGTAAATATTTATGGTATTTATCATATAAAAATATTGGGTATTATCATATTAGTAAATAGTAAAGATTTATCTAGAAAAGATGTTTGTAAATTTCATATAATTTTGTTTCAATTTGATCTAAAGAAAATGCATACAAACTATATCAAAGATATTTAAGATTGTTGAGTGTTGAGTGTTACACTGAGGTTTGGCTTTCCTCTATTCTTGATTTTCTATGACATTTCCTACAACTTTTTTGCAAAATCTCAACCTAATACTTTTTAAGGTGTCGCTTCTAAAACACAGACCTGAGCTTAACAAAGAAATAGATGGGTGTGGACGAACAATGTTACACATGCTTGCATTATCTTCTCCAGTTCCTTCTCATGGATAGATTGGACATATAATCTTGGCTTTTATAAGATCATCTGACAACTTTTAAAAAGGGATGATTCTTTGTGTTACAAACAAAATAATAGTAAACTATTTCACATGGTAGTAGTGGAGTGGGACAATCTATTAAAATACAATAGAGCTCAACCTAAGCTTTTTTATTGTCTTGAGGCATCTATGAATGAACTCTCGTTATCAGAGATTTGATCAATCTAGTCAAGGAAGAAAGCTACAACCAACAACCTTGCAACTACCCAAAATTACACCTTCCCCGTTTCTTGCAATATTTTTGCTACAACTTATCTAGTTCCTTCATCTCCCTATGAATATAACTACATTTACTGCCAACTCCTCCCAATTAATTAAGAAATAAAAAACAAAATAAGCAATTATCTTCTCTAATTTGAATATGCATATTGACAAATTCGAGGAATACATAGCCACTTTTGAAAAGGGAAAACCCATATTTATTTCGATGTATACTTGAGTGTATCAGAATATGTCTCTAAACTAGTGTTTCTTTGCAATGTCTTCTCTTGTGTTGGTTCCATTACAACCAGAACATCATTGAGTAAAATGACAAAAGAATTAATTTATTTATGTGATGCAACAAATTCAATGAAAACAAAAAGGGAAGAAGATAAAAATAATTTATTTCTATAATTTATGTGGTATAAGAATAGAAATAAATAAATGGAAATGTGAGAAACTACTGAAATAGTTAGAAAACAGTTCTAATGTAGCCAAAAATAAATTTTAACGATTAGGGCTAACAATTTCCCTACAAAAAATTGTAAAATCTAAGAACAAAGCTCCCACATATAAGCCTATCAACTTAATTAATAAACAACTCTTAAAATATACAGTCATCTTAATTATTAACATTTATTAGCTAACAATATTAATATGATTATTTATGTATTTATTGTTTAAATTATATGCTATATTAAGATATAATATTTCAATAGAATATTAGCATTATTAACATATTTTAATTTACTTATATAATTTTAATTTGTTTAGAATTCTCCTCATGGTTTTTTAAAAGTTTATACTTTTATAATTCAATTGATGTTTTGTGTTAAAATAAGGAGAGAAGAAAGAGGGAGAGGGAGAGAATATGTTTATGTCAGCCAAAGTAGTTAAGAATCAATGGTAGTGATTTGCATGTATTAAAATAATAATGTGTTGGCTATTATAGATTTTAAATTAATTGGGATTGGATAATGCATTTGTACAACACTCATTATATAATTAAGAGTTATTCCTATAGTATAGTAGATTAAACTCTATTTGTGGGATGTATTGAACATCAAAATATTGAAATATAAAATACAACTAGTCTACGCTTTGAAATCTAATATGCGTATATGTTCATATGTGTGTGATTAGTATTAACTGACTATTAAGTATTATTTTTAAAAATAGATTGATTTAGTTCAAATGAAATATCAACATTTCAAAACAAAAACTATTTTTCTATATATTCAAAAATAATAATAAAATAATAAAATACTAAAGAATATAAAATTACCTAAATAAAACAAGAAAATCCCCAAAAAGATTTGCATTTAAACACAATTCGCAATCAATGTTCTACACCAAATATCAATACTTACTTCAAACATAAAAAATAAACAAAATGAAACTAGCAAAACCACAAACAAGACAAGACATTGTACTAATCAAACTAAGAACTTAACTTTTCATGACAAGTTGATACATTGCAACTAGCTTTTGCACTTATACTATAAGTAGAGACTGGGCTTGCCAATTGAAGTCTGAGGAGATTTAAGACAAATCTTAACTCTTCCCATTGCTATTGTTCAAAATCAAGTTCAAAAGTTACTGAACGAGAGATTGCTCATATGGAAGTAATCCAAATTGTGAATATTATTGAAGTATTTGATCATAAAATTGTATGTTCAAAGGCTCTTTCAAAACAAGGAAAAACTAGCATCGTACTAGCAAAATTTACAAATTGACAATACATTCATTTGCATACCTTATTCACATAGAAAAGATAGTTTTCATTATTCACACCATAGCTTGATCAAAATTTTCCAAATGAATAGCAATGAGTTATATAATAATCCTATCAATAAGAACAATGTTATCATGTGATCCAATTCTAAGCCATATAATCCTTAATCTCTTGGTCTTTCTAAAATTTTCAACATTATCTTTCCTTTAAACTTTTGACATCCTCCATCAAACACAATAAAAAATAGCAAAGTTCAAAATTAAGATTCCTAACTATAACTATAAAACTAAGAATATATACTCTTAATCCTATATCGATTTTTGTCTTATAATACATAGGTTAAAGGAGTGAATCATTATTGTGCTTATTGAAATTTCAAATTTGTTTTAATTTGTTTATGTTTTATTTTGTCGTTTTAATTAATTCTTTTTTTTTTAAATCAAATATTTATATATTTAATAAAATAACGGTACCCAAGACAAACAATGCTTTCAAAAACCCAACATAAGAAGGAAGAATAAAGAAAATCCTTCTTCATTGTAATTTGATTCCAAAAGAAATCCACGATGATCAAAACATTATTCTATATCAAATCATCTCCATGCTAGCGTCACTCCATCTGTAAAAAAAAACTGGTAAAAACCCAACATACCAAGGTAGAACAAAGCATATCCCTATTTATTGTAATCTAATTCTTGATGAAATCCAAAATAATGAGAATTCCATATTGTTCTAGATCAAATATGATTGCAAACATCTGCACTAAACCTTAGCTTCAAATTAAATTTGGAGTCCACGAGCCATGGTTATTGTGTTTTTTGGAATTTATAGACAAAATATGCAAAAAGGTGTAACCTGAGCATTGAAACATTCATGTGGAAACCTTATCTTCAAACAGGGTTCCACGGGGATGTGTCCCCTGTGATTTTGGGCTCGTACCTGTCCTAGAAACGAAACATGGACGCAAAGACTATTGACCATCCCCTTTTTTCCAGTAAGTTGGGGAAAGGCAAAACACAATCCAAAAAGTTATTTTTTATTTGATAATTTTCCATGTATTGATCTTCTAAAATGTCTATGGTGAATGGTTTATCAATGCTATGATATGCATATTTGAATTTTGTCTCTATATAAAAAATATCCCCTATGTTTTTAATCGTCGTTCCCTAAGGTCCCATCCCCTAAATTTTGGCTTCAACCCATACCCATCTCAAAAACATGTCCCCATTCGCTAAAACATCCGTCCCAAAAACTCCAATGTTTTATAGAGTTGGGAAGAATGGTAAAAGCGTACATAGTCTGATCACTCGAATTATAGTTAAAATAGAATAGGCACAAAAGTCACACAGCATAAGTTTAGAAAGCTCTTCAGTTGGCTTCTCGGGTTCTAATTTTTTAGAATGTAATAATTCCAGAACATAAAATATATAAAAAGAGTAAACATTTTTTCTTCCTTTTATACTCTGCTGTACTTTTCTTCTCTGAAATTCCTAGCTATCTGTTAGTAGTGAATACAATTATTAACTGACATGTCTAACTTCATTGTTATTAACCAGTGTGCACATAATTAGGCATAGATATTAAACCATATTAGCTAGCAAAATTTTTATAAGTTGATTGTTTTCCTCTTAAGTAGATGCAGTTACATGGAAACATGGAGCTGAGCATAGTAAGGTTCCATAAACCTGATCAGCAGTAGACTTGAAACTTATCTTTAGATCAACAATTGTGTCACCAGTAGACTTGAAACTTACCTTTAGATCGACAATTGTGTGATTTCCTCCACCCACCTACGCATTTTCCTGTCAACTTCTGCAATCTATAACATCTTCTCTGCTTCCTTCATATTTTGGCAAATATACTGCCTCATTTGGAAGCAAGTACATGTCACCTTAAAGTGGAATGGACAGAAATAGAATGTAACATACGCACCAGTGAAGAGAACCCCGTAAGGGCTTTCCAATCCCAGTCAGCAACTAGAATCTCTGTTTCAAACAGCAAGCAAATTGAGCTTTAGCCTACATTATCTACTCATGATGAAATTTTCATTTGTTGTTTCTAGTTTTTTATGTATGTATATCGCATCATGAGTTTGCTCAAGAGCACATTATGTTAAGGCAGTATAAGTTACTTTCCGTAGTTTCAGCTATGATTTTTTAAATGAAAGAAGATCCGATTGTCAAAGTGTTTTCCATTCTAACCTTTTTAAAATATAAAATCTATAATAGTTCAGCATTTAAGCGGTTTAATATGCTTACCAAATTACATTTACGTATATGGGTTGGCTTCCTTCCAATTAACAAAAAAATGTGAACACATTGGCAATGCATATGAGGTATGCAATTTGTATTTCTAATAAAATCGAAAACAGTTTTAATAATTAACAAATCACGTTGATGAGATTTCTGTTCTTGTCACCAAACATGAGAAGAAACAAGCAAATTTCTGATAAGATATGAGAGAGAAGTATAAAGAAAGATAAGAATTGCCAGGAAATAGGTGACCATGGATGCATGGCAACCAAGAATCCACAATTCTGCAAACAAATCCTACTTTTAAATTTTAAATTATAAAATGCTCAGATGAAAAATTGAGGGCTGTCCAAAAATTACCTTTAAATGATGGCACAATCTGCCACATGAAAATGCCGAATTATTCACCGTATGGAAGTAGCATTAATTTCCACAAGAATAGAAATATGTGAAATGGGGTTAAATCACATCCATTTATTTTGTGAGGTAAGGATAAGAATTAAGGCTACACTTGTAATTTTCTATAAGTATCTCAGCTTCTTCCATAGACAAACAGCCTTTCCTAACAGCTTCTTCAGCTTCCCTCTGCAGATCTTCAATCATTTTGCTTCCACTGTGTTGGACAGAAAATAATATTTCTTGAGTTGTCTCGCCCTCCACTATTTGATTAAAAGTATATTGCCCTTTGCTTTTGCTATCATTAGCTTTGCCAATATTGTTTAATGCCTTTGACCTCACATGAATGACATTTATTCCTCCAAATAAATTATGAGTGCTTCCCATCACTTCCTGAACATGAATTATACTAAGATCAAATCAGCACCAAAAATAATCCTTCCATGTGAAAGAAATATGTTTCCAGAACAAAGAGTAGACTCGAGAAATGTGCTAGAAGAGAAGAATATGTAAGGGTTAAAGAAGACCTGATAAACACCAGCCAGAAATAACCCCATATAGTATTGTTGTCCTTCACTTAAATGATGCACAGAAAGCACATTTTCAACTTCCCCACTAGGTCCTATAAAGTGCTCTATCTTTCCATCACTGTCGCATGTCAAATCAGCCAAGGTTGCTTGTGCAGTTGGCTTCTCCTGCAGCCGATGTAAAGGCATGACAGGAAAAACGTGACTTATGGCCCATGAATCAGGTACAGATCGGAAAATGGATAAGTTGATATGATATGTTGCAGCCAGCGATTTTTTAAGCTTTTCTAATTCATCTGGCAAAACAGAGTCCCTATAATTGTACAACAACGTATATGAAATTGCATCATAGAGAGTTTCCATTTGTGCCCTGTCCTCAAGACTGAGGAAACCAAGTTTGAACAAGTTTTCCGCTTTTTGTTTTAACTGCTTTGCATCATTAAAAGCTTCCCAAAAGTTTTGATTGCACATACTTCGTGAGACTTCATGGAAATTTGACAGTAGATCATACACAGGGTTGCAGTCATCTTGACAATTGATACTTGCATGCATAACTGAACCTGTATAATTCTCATAAAAGTTGTCATTTCATTAGCATTTGAAGTTTGAACAACTAAATCAACCTTGATAAAATTAATCATAATGGATCCTCTCCAGTAAGTCATATCTCAATCAAAATATACAGATGCACAAGTTCAAATTTCTAGTCCAGAAGTTTTATATTAGCTGAAAGTAATCATACCTGAATAATCTGCTTTATCTGCACTTTGCACTTTACTTGTGTCCAAACTCTTTTTCTTACTAATAAGCTTTGGTTGCATCCGTTGGCTGACACTTAATACATCAAACACAATGACTGAATGATGCGATGCTAAAGCTCTCCCACTCTCAGTTACAATTATTGGCTGAGAAATCCCTTTGAGAAAACAGGCATCCCGTAAAGCAGCTATGATGTGGTTTGCATAGTCCTACAAATAAATTTGGTTCAATCACAATGTTACTTATATGGAAACATAATGATCTGTTAACTATATAGATTGGGACTGTGATTGTTTTTTAAAAGTTCCAGTCTTGCTTAACCAATTAGTAAACAAAATGTCTCTCACTTGCATGCTATAGTTGATTGAAATGTTAGATGGGCTCTTTGTACCGTCATAGTCAATCCCAAGCCCACCTCCGACATCAATGTAATGCTGCAAAAATCAGATAAACGCACTGTATAAGAAAAGAAAAGTCTATCACATTTTTTTTTTATGATACTACATATCTTCAGATGATATCATTTTTATATTTAACTAATTAAAGCCAGGGCCATACCATAGGGGCACCCATCAGAACTAATTCACAGTAAATTTGACTCCCTTCATCTATGGCATCTTTTATAGTTGAAATGGATTGTATCTGAGAACCAATGTGAAAATGAAGCAATTGCAAGCATTGCAACATGTTTTCCTGCAGGGCATGATAACAATCATGATTGTTCAAACATCTTATAAGTTTACCAGAACATACACTTACATTATGAAAACTGAAGCAGAAGAAAAGATGCGAAACCTACTTTTCTGAGCTTGTGCACAACTTGAACAAGTTTATTGATGCTAAGTCCAAATTTCCCACTATCACCAGAAGTTCCAGACCAGTGACCATTGTGCTTGGTGCTAAGCTTGGCTCTTAGTCCAATTACTGGTTGAACCTTCACTGCTCTGCTGGTTTTGATCACCAGATTCAGCTCCTCCATCTGATCAATACACAAATGAAAAAGAAGAATCCTTGAAAAAAGAACATCAATAAGACCTATCATACCAAATTAAAAATGTTTATGATAACTTATCAAAAAGTAAAAGAACAGATAAGCTAAGGACCTGTTCAAGAACTAGTACAACTTTAATACCCAATCGCATTGCTAATAGAGCAGTTTCAATATAACTCCTGTCCTGCAAAAGCACACATGATGCTCACAAATTAACAAAGTTGAAGACAAATAGATGTTTAATAAATTGAAATAATACCTATAGGTCAGAGTCGGGCCCAGACAATTTAACAGAATTACATAACAAATTTTGCATGCCTCCCAATAAACTAAAATGCATACATCAATATATTAGAACAAGCTTACGGGAAAAACTGAAGAAAAGGTGAACTAATTCAGGTTAATGCAAATTAGTAATGCTTGATGAGAATTCACTGAATCTAAAGAGCCAAAATTTAATTTTTTCTAAATGAATTACCTTCATAAGTACAGATAAATCATTTAATGAAGGTAATTCATTCAATAAGCATTGAGATCATTATCGAACATGTTATCAGGCATGATTAAACCGTTGTATGTTTATGGTTAACAAACATTAGTTTATGACCACGTAGGGTCATGACCCTACGTGGCCTTTGACCACATAGAGTCATGCCCCTACGGAGTCATAACTCTTCACACTTGTATATATAGTTATTCTCATTGGTGGACAAGGCAATATGAAAGACATAACATACTTGCAGTCCCAAAATCAACAAAGTAACATTGCAGATTACAAACTACATTCCTGTCAGCAATTGACATTCCAGTCACAGCATATTAGAAGCATTCTGAAGGCATCTACTGTCGCATTCAAGTCACCTAGAGTAAGTAATGTCTGATATAGATCTGTTATCATTTCTATCAGAGATCCTATAAAATTAACAAGCAGATCGGGCATTGTTCTCTCAATCTCTTTCTGTTTTCCATTGTATTTTCCCTTGCTACACATTTGGACAGATCTCTTTGAGGTCCCTCCATCTGCGATTGCACCAAGTGGTATCAAAGAGAGGTTGTGTTCCTTGTGGAGCTTATTATTGAACCTATTGTTACAAAGCCCTAAGCTGATTTGGTTGTAGAGTGGCAAAGTTGAGATCTGGCCTACAAGTGTAGAGAGTTGACAAAATGGTTCGAGGAAAGAGAGAAGCAGATCCAACTGTGGTGGACATGTTGAGATAGATAGAAGCGAGATTAGAAGTTGTGGAGACGGCTCAAAGAAGAGGAAGATTGATTGAAGATGTAAGTGATCAAGAAGCTGAAGAAGCAGTTGTAGGAAATGAAAACCATGTACTTGAATAAGGGGATGAAAGGTTCTTGAGAGCCTTAACTAGGGTTAATGCAAAACCAAATTTCAATATGCTTGATTATGATGGTAAACTAAATTCGGATGACTCGCTTGTTTGGATTACAGAGATGGAAAAGTATTTCAAGTGTGAGAGCACAAATGTACATAAGAAGGTGAAAATTGCTAGCACTAAGTTGAAAGGACGTGCATCTTTATTGTGGGAACACTCATAGTTAGAAAGGTAAAAGAGAGGAAAAGACAAAATCAAATCATGGGATAAGATGGTGAATAAATTGAAAGGAAAATTCTTCTCTAGTGATTAGCAAGTAAGCTTGTTAGGGAAAATCCAAAACATAAAGCAAAGAAAGTTTCTTGTAAAGGAATACGCTGAAGAATTAATGAAAGCATATCTGGCATTTTTCTCTCAATCTCTTGCTGTTTTCCATTGTATTTACCCTTGCTACACATTTGAACACATCTCTTTGAGGTCCCTCCATTTGTGATTGCACCAAGTGGTATCAGAGAAAGGTTGTGTTCCTTGTGGAGCTGATTATTGAACCTATTGTTACAAAGCCCTAAGTTGATTTGGTTGTAGAGTGGCAAAGTAGAGATCTGGCCTACAATTGTAGAGAGTTGACAAAATGGTTCGAGGAAGGAGAGAAGCAGATACAAGTGTGGTGGACATGTTGAGATAGATGGCAAGTAGATTAGAAGTTGCGGAGACTGCTCAAAGAAGAGGAAGCCTAATTGAAGATGTAAGTGATGAAGAAGCTGAAGAAACAATTACAAGAAACAAAGACCATGTACTTGACTAAGGGGATGAAAGATTCTTGTGAGCCTTAACTAGGGTTAACGCAAAACCACATTTCAATATGCTTGATTATGATGATAAGCTAAATTCGAATGACTTGCTTTATTGGATTACATAGATGGAAATGTATTTCAAGTATGAGAGTACAAACGTACATAAGAAGGTGAAAATTGCTAGCACTAAGTTGAAAGGACATGCAACTTTATTGTGGGAACACTTATAGTTAGAAAGGTAAAAGAGAGGAAAAGACAAAATCAAATCATGGAATAAGATGGTGAATAAATTGAAAGGAAAATTCTTGTCTGGTGATTATCAAGTAAGCTTTTAGGGAAAATGAAAAACATGAAGCAAAGAAATTTTATTGTAAAGGAATACACTAAAGAATTATATAGGTTGGATATTAGACCTAGACATATGGATGATGAGATTGAAAGAATTGCTAGATACCTAAATGGTTTGAGGACATCTATTCAAAATAAAATTAGTTTGGTCAAAATGGAAAGAATTAAGGAAGCATACCAATTTTCTTTGAAGGCAGAATAAAAGTTGAACAAGAGGCATGAACATAGATAGAGAGGAAGAGGTGGCGTGCTCCAGAGAGACAGAAGTAGATCCTTTGCAAAAGGAGCTAGATCTTATTCCGATTCAAACAAAGAAAACTTGGAATGGAAAGAAGAGATTTCATTCTAACGAAGAGGAGGTCAGTAATAGAGGTATTGGTTACAAAAGAGGGGGCATAAATTGGTTTAAAGGAACTTGCTTTAAATGTGTAGAAGGTCATAGAGCAATTGAGGGCACCTGTGGGAATTCAAGAAAGAAGATCAGTAGTAGTAGCAGAAATGCATTTGTGAGAGAGGAGTTACCTGAATCAATGAATAAACTGGAAGATGGAGAAGCCCTAATGGTTAGGAAAGCCCTATGTAATTAGAAACCTGATCAAGAATTGTTGATGAGAAAGAGTTTTTTCAAGACCAGATGTAAATTTGCAGGGAAGTGTTGCAAAGTTATAATTAAGAGTGGAAGTTCAAGTTACTTTAGCATCATAGGAGTAGGTTACCAAGTTGCAATTACCAAGAATGAAGCACCCGAAGCCATATCAAATAGCATGGATAAACGATGAGCATAAGGTTCTAGCAAGTGAGCAATGTCACATGAAATTGAAGATTAGGTCATATCATGATGAAGTTCTTTATGATATTATGTCAATGGATTCTTGTCATATCTTGCTGGGTAGAGCATGGAAGTATGATAGACAAGCAATGCATGATGGTGAATAGGTATACTAGTGTGGATAATGGGGTGAAGCAAGTATTGTTACCTTTTGTAGAAGATTAAGAGTGTGAATTGTACCACAATAAGAGTTTGTTTAGTTGAGGGAAGGACATTCATAGATGGCTTGAAAGAATGTGTGTTTTCTTTTGATTCCTAAGAAACCTAATTTGGGAATAGTGGATGAGCAACCACTGAGAATAAAAGAAATTACAGACAGACAGAATTTGAGGACATGATTCCGGATAATGTACTTGATGGATTACCCTTTGCTAGGACTATCAGTCATTGTATGGATGTAATTCCTTGAGCAAGTTTGCCAAATAACGCATTGCATAGGATGACACATGTAGAGAATGAAGTATTGAGTAGACAAGGGCAATAATTATTGCTAAAAGGATTGATGAAAGAGAGTTTGGGTTCTTGTGTAGTACATGCAGTATTGGCACCTAAGAATGGAGAATGGCGAATGTCTATTGATTCCAAAGTTATAAATCAAATCACAGTGAAATATAGATTTCCTTTACCTAGGATGGATGTCATAATGGATTATTTGAGTGGGACAAGGTATTTTACCAAAATTGGTTTGACGAGTGGTTATCATTAAATCAAAATCAGAGAAGATGATGAATGGAAGATTGCTTTCAAGAGTAATTAGGGTTTGTATGAGTGGTTGGTTATATCTTTTGGTTTGAACAATGCATCTAGTACTTTTATGGGGCTAATAATGAGGTATCGAAGAAATTGTTAGTTAAATTTGTGATTGTATACTTCAATGATATTATAATTTTCAGTAAGAGTAAGGAGCATTTGTTGGATCCGACACAAGTATTGTAGAGATTAAAGAAAGAGAAGTTGTTGATCAATATCAAGAAATGTACTTTCATGAAGGAGTTCGTGTATCTAGGATTTATGATTTCAGCTGAAGATTTGAAGATGGATTCTGAGAAGGTTAAAGCAATTGTTGAATGGCCTACAGCCAAGAGTGTTGGAGTAGTTAGATCATTTCATTGATTGGCTAGTTTACCTTTCAGGAGAATATAATTTACAATATTGTCCTACATTATGTATTAAGGGGTCTTGGTGCTGATGTGTCCCCTCTCTTTATATGATTTGGTTTGCATATCTTTTTTGGTCTTTTCCCATTCGTGGGTTTTCTTAATTCACTTGATGTATTTTTGTTTCCTCCTTATCGCTCTGTATTCCACAGAGTCTACAGAAATTCCATGGTGGCAGAGTATGGAATTATACTTGGTCATCATTTCAATAATGAGTTGAGCCAATGAGAAGGCCACCCTCTTTGCTTTTATTAAGATCCCCTTTATTTAAGTTTTTGTGCATCAATCAGTGGATAGTTAAATATCAGTCGCTCATTTAAGACTATTTTTATATGTTGTTTGGTGACTTATTTGTATTACCCATTGATGAGTGTCGTATTCAATATCCGGACATAATATTCTATACCATTCAGTTCACCATGCAAAAGGTTGTGACATGTAAGGTGTCAAATTGTATAGATTCCACATGTTAAATTGGAATCATATCTTCTAATTATTATTAGTCCCCCCCCTTATATATAAGGCATGGAACTAATATTCCCATTAGCCCCCCAAGCCACAAATATATTGTTCGAACCTAAGGTTTTGGACATAATATTTTTTTATTCATTTAAAACAGTCTAATTTCTTGATTTTGATTGGCCCCTGCGCAATTTCCTAGGCAAAAATCGTATTTGCTGGAATGAAAAAAGGAAAAAAAGCAGCAAACAGGGTAACAGAAGTAGGGATTGTTGAAAGACGCCATGGATTTGGAGCAGTCTCTGCAGATTTTGGCCAGGCTTCAAAATGTGTTAAGACCATGGAAAGGCGTCAATAGTCTAGTCCATCCTAGGCTGTCATTAGATGCCAAAGAGTTTGGGAAATTGTCGGATTCAGATCTCAGGGATGCCATTCAGACTAGCCTTTATAGGCATAAATTGATTGACTCTAACAACCATGGTAACATCAATTTTAGACCTTCTAATTGAAATTCTATTCTAAATTCTAGAATTTAATAAATTGTGACTAAGAGAATTTTGAATGTCATTGCTTGATGGATGGGCTTGGAGTTGAGCCTATTGGAGATCAATTAAGTGATTAAGCCGAGTGTTATCCCAAAAGGAGCGCCAAACATTTTTAGAAACATCTTAATTTCTCTGATTTTTTGGTTTGTGAAGCTGGAATATGATTTGTATGGCAAGCAAAAGGGCCCTTCATTCTTGTAAAAACAAGGTGCAAAGACAATATGACCTTGTTTGTTAGTCAGGCAGAAACAATCTTCCTTCTCCGAACATTGACATTTATAGCATGATCCACAGATTTAGGGAAAAAAAAGTTTACAGTGAAGGAAATGCTCAGTCTGTTGGGGGCTAAGCCATCGGAAGAGCCCAATGCAACTTTTTTAAGGAAACATTTGACAATTTAATGACACTAAGAGACCCGACCCCACTATGGAAGGTCATTTCCTCAGACATCTAAGCCACATCTGCAGCAAGCACACAGAGGAAAATCCAACTATGGCTTTGAACCATGGAAGCCCCTCATCATTCAATCCGCACTACTACAGGAACTTGGAAGCCGGAAAAGGTTTTCTCTGCGCTGACCAGGCCTTAATGGCGATGCTCTGCACTCGCAACATAGTCAAATTATTCACCTCAAATTAGGAGCTATTTTACAGTGATTTCTCCCTTGTCATGACAAAACTATTTAACCCAAACATTCTCTACCTCAAGTCATTATTGTCTATATAGAAAATGAAAAATTCCGGATCAATCTTTTCTGACTTATGCACGAATCAAAATTGTCCACGCACTTAATTTCCCCAACTCAAATCATACAGTGTTCTTCATTGAATTTAAAATTTGATATTTTTTATTATTTTCTGTTTGTATTCTTTATTTATTTAAGAGTTTGATTACAGGACTTTTGTTTGATTAGAGAATCTTTAATGTTTGTGATGACTTTATTATAATAACTTTATTTAATTTGTTTTGTTTAGTTATTTATTTTTAATATTTTTTATTTGAATGGAGTGTAGTGATCGAAAATGGTATTGCTGACAATTATTACATAGTTAAATTAAAAAATAATTTTATGCTTTTCTATTATAGATTGTTTAAATATTATTTTGGTTTTTATATATTTAATTTTCTAAAAATATATGAATACAAATTCTCAAATTATACACTTTTAACATCTAAAACCTTCTAAGATTTCAAATGCAACATCTAGAATCTTGTTTTTAAATATAACCCTAAGTCACTAATCATGTTTAGACAGTCTAGACTATTGAATCCACTTTATTATAACAATATAAAAAGTTGTTACAACATATATTGATAAGCACCATACTATAATAGTTTACCAACAAACATTTTGTCATTTTATCACCATATGTTTCAACATCAACAAATCATCAAAGAGAGCTAACCAGTTATCAAGAAAGGAGTAATTCCCTCTAAAAACTAGAGTCTCCCCAAGATCTTCCACATATATCCACACAATGCAGTCTTGATCCTTCTAACCCTTCCACGGGGCAGGGACTCAAGCTCTCTAGAGCTCTTTATTCACTAATAATATTTAGTTTATTAAGTTATGTTTTGATTTATATTAACGTTATAAATATTATAATTGAATGTTAATGGCATCGCTTAGCACTATAAATAGAAATAATTATTTCATTAATAAATTGATATTAATATCAATGATTAATTACAAATATTGATTTGATTGGTTCTTCTTTATCGGTAATAGTTAATTGTATTAATATTCGAAAAAATTTACGAGTAATATCAAGGATGCACCACAAAATCGGGCTATCCACAAAAGACTCCCAAGCCCAAACAAAACCCCTACCTATGCAACAACAACTAAACCCCCATATATTGGGTTACATTTTACATATCAATATCCAAAAATGCCCACAAACATATACCCAAGAAACTAGAATAGGCTCACTTGAATCAAGAAGCAACTTCCTCCCTTGAGAAGCTAGGGATTCCTTGATCTGGCAAAGAAATCGCGCGACTACGAGCCTTCCAGTTTGAGATGGAGTGTGTTGTGGAATCACAGATATATCCACCCCCACTATAGGAATCTGAACAGAATGAGCAAGAGAACTAGCCACCACACCACTCGTGTTTAGCAAACCAAAAGTACCCACCGCTTCCTCCACACCCAATCACCCACAAGAAACCCACCAAACGTGTTGGAGCCTTGCTTGCTTTGCTGAGGGGGAATTTTCCTTCAAATCAGCGGCCACCCATCCTCACCATTGGGTGCATTAAGTCACATAGGTATCTTCTTGCACTTCCTCACCACTCAGTCTCCCACCAATGCCCGCTCTAGGTTCAGGTAGTGGAGGAAAAGAAGCAATTTGTGACATCCCCAAAAAACAGAAGGAAGAAGAACTTCAGCAAGATCCGTGGATAACCAAACCAACAACGGTTCACTTGGCCCGCCCCCAATCAACCTCCACGGATGATTCTCCATGTGGATGCCAATGCCAATCTCAGACCTGCTGATCACACCCTCAAAACCACCCCCCACTTGGGCTTGACGCACTCCCTCATCACGTACACCGCCTCTGCGTTTGAGCACCCCACCATGAGAGCTAAGGCCAAGAATAGAGAAGACATGTCCAAATTGGACCTCGGTCTCCAGTCAACTTCCATGTAGTGCTCACTGAACATAAGCTTTAGTGCCTCCCAAAAAAGCTCCCCATCAAGCTTGAAAATGTGCCGCAATTAGGTAACTGAAATGGAACCCTTGAAGGAAGGGATTTGTCCATCCTTCGCGAGAGAGAATATGGCCTCCATAGGTTACAAATGACACTCTGTAAACAAAAGCTAGTGGCAGAAATGGGTGCCAAAGGCATGTGTGGGAGAGCTATTAAATAACCCATGGATGCCTCTAGAAGATGCAAGCACAAATCTTAGAGAGATTGAGACATACAATACTCTCAGTCGTCGTACCCCCCACTAGTCCACTCACATAATGCCAGTGAAATACATCGCCTCTATTCCCATAAAAGTAGATTTCCAAGGATTGGTACCGGATACCTAGGACGAGCTAGCATCACCAAACAATAATTGCCTCGGGTACAAACTTTTGCCACCATAGTTGAGGCTAACTCGCAGAAAGGGATGTCATTGAAAAACTCAATGATTGCCAGATTGTCAATCATGTGACATGCCACCCCAATATATGAAAGCTTGTCAGCTAGCTCATTTGCTTTCCTAGACACAAGAGATACATTAAATTCATCAACCTCCTCCAACAAGTCTCTGATTTGCCTGATGTACTTATCGAGATACCAAGCATCCAAGCTTCCTTTTGCTCTACCATTAATCACTATCTGGGAGTCTCACTAATCACTATCTAGGAGTCTCCCTCCAAATGGAATCTTTTGATGCAATGTCAATCATCATGATATTATGAGTTAAGAGTTGATGCATCAACTCTTAACATTGCATCACCTCCTTCAACATGTCTCTATTCTCAAATCAATTGTTATTCCAAAATTCCCATTAGAACTCTTGCATAGCAAGATTATCTTTCAAATTGGTAATACTCTCGAAAAATATGAAGGACTAGTGGAAAAAGATTTAGCAAAAAATAACCTTAGAATTTTGGTTAGGATTCCTTTACCTAAAAAGTTGAAACCTATTGGTGTAATTAAGTGTTTACTAGTTACACTTTACTTAAGTTTACTTAGGTTAATGCATTAGCATATTAGTTGTCATGTAGAGACCTAGGAGTTTACATATTCATATGAGTTGTCATGTAGACAACACAGTGGTTTGCACTCCAATTGAGCACATGTTGTCTACTACATCTCTTTATGAGATACACCTTTGCATCCTTATCCTCTCATTGTTGCATGTACATTCATGCAAAATGGAGGATAATTCACTCTTGGTGGACATATGCTTAGTTGTTATGCTTATCTCTTTGTTGACTTCTAGTCATATTAGTTGCCTTTATATACAAGGCACTTCTATAATGTATTTATCCAATTATCTGATATCCATTCTCATTTGATCATCATTTGTCTCTCTTGTGCTGTCTACTGAGCTTCTTGATCTTGACGTTGAATTATTGCCTTAGGCAAATTCTTACATAGTATCAGAGCTATACCAAATTATTACATGGTATCAGAGCCATAGAAGTTCCATTGCATAACCATTGGAGAGATTTTTTATTTATTTTTGCAGGTCAAGATTGAAGCTTGCTAGTGCAAATCAGATATTGGTATCACATTCAGAAGGTCAAAAAAACCCCAATTGACTTTTGTTTCATCAAAATCGAACATCTGATGTGAAATCTAGAGTCATTTGATTTTTGGAGGTGCGATGGCGGCGATTCAAGAAAAATAATTACAGAGGTGATTTTCAAACAACGATATCTCCTTCATACGGACTCCTTTTTTCGAGCAAATTTTTTTTGTTTTGGGGTAGAATTTCGTGATCTACACATTGTTGCAGGTTGTTTGTGATCTCTGATTCTGAATTTTTCTGGAAATTACCAATTCCAATTTTTACAACTTCAGAGGCTTCATTCGGGCTCATATGGACACATATTCAGGTGCTATTTTTTTTAAAGTGTATGATTTTTTGTCTACTTTCCAGATCTAGTATCAATTTAGAGTAATTTTGGGTAGACATAGTATTTTCAAAATTTGGTCATTTTTGGCCTATTTTTGCACTTGTAACTAATTTAGATCCTTGGGAGATCTGGTGTTTTATGTACTTGAGTCCACTATAGCTTCATCTTTTCAATTGTAAATATCAAAAATCAGAGTTCCACTTTGGCCCAAAATTGGCAAGTGGCTATTGTACCCGCACTAAATATAAAGTGCCAAATGATCTTTATGGGGGTGGGGATTCTTTGATTGAGTGATTGGGGGGGGGGGTGTCTTGTGTTCTTGTGTCTCTCTTTCTCTTTTGTGCTCTTTTTTGCATCATGGGTTCACCTAAAACTCCACTTTTAACTTCACACAATTATACTACATGGAAAGATATTGTATGGAGTAGACTAATGGAAAATGGTTTAAATATATATGTCGATTGTACAATTGTAAAACCCACTAATGTTGATGCACAAGTTGACTGGAAAATTAAAGACAACGACACTTTAGGAATTATTAGGAGTTGTGTTCATAGAGATCTTTTCTTCCACATTTCTAGCTTTAAGGATGCCAAGGGTGCTTGGGACAAACTTGAAGGGTTGTATGGTAAGGTGGATGAGGAAAAGGGATTCCAAATTGAGAATGATCTACTTCTCTTGGATCCTAAGAATTTTGACACAATTCAAGACTATGTCAACAAAGCCAATGAGTTGAGAGCACTACTTAAGGATTGTGGTAATCCCATGAAGGATGGTAGATTGATTCATCACATCTTGAAAAGGCTACCTTCAGAGTATGCATCTTTTGTTTCGAGTTACAACACTCACAAGTTGACCATGGGAAGTGCCTTCACTAAGTCTTCATTTGATGCATTTGCAGAAATGTTAATGTTGAAACAATCCAAGTTGATAGATATGGGAATCCTCAAGTCATCAAAGTCCAAGGAATTGGTGGCTAGTAATGAGAACCAACCAAATCAAGGCGGCAAAAGTTTCACCAACAACAAGAAAAAGCAGTGGAAGCCAAAATCATAATCAGAGACGCAACAACCTTCCTCCTCACAACAAGGCAATTCTTCTTCCAATAAGAAGGGAAACAAAAACAAGAAGGATAAACTATTCTGTACGTATTACAAGAAACCAAATCATGATGAGCATCATTGCAAGACTAAAGAGGATAAAAGAGTTGGAAAACTTACTTAGGAAGACCAAAATCAATGTGCCAAATGCTTCCAAGGATTCGAATCCATCCACTTCAAAGGGAAAAGGGCAAGCGCTTATGGCATGTTCAAGTTCTTCAAAGAAATGGATTCTTGACTCAGGTGCCTCGCATCATATGGGGTCTTCAAAAGGACACTTTTCTTCATTGGAGCAATCTAAGGTACCTCACATCTTTGTAGGGAATGATACACAAGTGGAAGTTGAATGGAACGGACAAGTTGAGATGGAAAATGGAGAGTTCAAAGATGTTCTCTATGTTCCACACCTTAGCACTAATCTCCTTTTAATTTACCAAATCATTCACTGCGGAGGTGGAAATAAAGTTGAGTTCCTTCCTGATTCAGTAATGGTGCGAAATATTAAGCATGATCATTGGTTGCAATGGGTAAAGTTAATCATGCCACAAGGCTTTATTCTTTCTCCCACTTTGTTCCTAAGTCTCCTTCACATGCCTTGTTGACACATTCACAATCACAAAGTAAATTATGGCATGAGCGGTATGGACATCTTGCCTTCCGCTATCTTCATCAACTTGGCTCAAAAAATATGGTCAAAGGTCTACCTACAATCAACTTTTATAAGGGTGAATGTTCGACTTGTTCAATGGATATGCATCTAATAGAGAAGTTTGACAAAGGGAAGTCTTGGAGAGCATCAGTTGTTCTTGAGTCAGTTCACACAGTTCTAGCAGGCCCTTTTCTAGTGACATCAGTTAGCAAGGGTCTCTATGTCCTCACTTTCATTGATGACTTTTCACACTACACATGGGTCTACTTTCTTGATCACAAGAATGAAGTGTTTGATAAGTTTCTAGCCTTCAAGAGTCATGTTGAGAAGCAATCAAGTAAAGCCATCAAGGTTCTTCATATGGACAATAAAAGTAGATATGTGAACTCAAGACTTAGAGACTTTTGTGAACTTGAGGGTATTGATCTTCAAAATCCTGTAGCATTTAGTCCACAAAAAACAAGTGTTGCAGCAATGAGGATTAGAACTCTTAAGTCAATGGCAAGTTGTATGATTCAAGCCAAGTCTCTTGATCCATCACTCGAGGTAGAAACTATAAGTAGTGTCAATCACATCCTTAATAGGTCTCCTCATAATGTCTTAGATGGAATGACTCCTTTTGAGGCATGGTGCGGAAGAAAACTAGTTGTGAAACACTTCAGAGTCATTGGTTGTCTAGCATGGGAATACATATCTTCAAGGGAATGCAAGGCACCACCGCTAAGGCCTAGTATTTTCATTGGATATGAAGAAAGTTCTATTATCCCCACTATTAGGGTGGGTTAGGGACAAGTAATACCTACAAAATAAATGTTAGAATCACAATTATAACAAAACTAACTATATTACTCTACCCTCTAATTTAACCCCAATCTCAAGGACATCTCCAAGTCAAGGTTCCTAGCTCATAGCTACCTTGTCGTCTTTTCGGGAGTGCACCCCTTAAGATTTTTCTTGGATAGGCATCCTCTGTCCAAGGCTACTCACATATGCATATGTTGACGACTTCAGAATATTCTAGTAGGTTGATTATCAGCCATGGCGAACTATGGAGATCTTAAATATCTCACATGCTCCATGCTACGATATCGACACTCGGCCATGGCAGACAATGGAGATCTTAAATATCTCGCATGCTCCATGCTACAAGTAACATTGTAACCATAGTATTGACCTCATAAGTTAACACTATATTATCCACAAGTACGATTCATTAACATAAAAAAATTCATAAATATAATTAAACAAATATAATTCATAAACAAACCTTTCTTATCTTCTTCTTTTCTTGGTCCATGTGGCTCTATCCTTAGTTGGAATTTTACTGAATTATTCCTTCTAGATTATCTCAACTCTATATTTGCTTTCCAAAATTCTTCATTTTTTAATTATAAGGAAAGGAAAAACTATATTATTTTATTTCTCTTTTTCCAAAAGTCACAACCTTTCATAATACAAGTCCTTTGAAGAGTCACAACTATTCATAATTATGACCCCATCAAAGACTCACATCCTTTCAATGTCATTGATACCTCTTTAGAAAGTCACTTCCTTATTTTCTTCATATTACTTTTCTTTTTCCATTTTCCTTTTTGAACTCCTCTTCTCTTCTCTTCCTTTTCTCCCCTCTCTAAAATAAACTCTCCTCCCTTTTATATCTTAATTTTAAGAAGTCGTGTCTATTTATTAAATCTCTCTTGACTTTTCATTAGATTTAGTTAATTTATATTACTCTATGTTATATTATTTATTTACTTACTTGTTTGTGTTTATTATTATTTATTATGAAATTCTATTTAGAAAATTAACATTCTTTCTATAATATTGTCTCCTGTATTTAATTTTATTTATTTATTTACTTTTTGAAAATTTATTATTTTTTAATTATTTAAAATATCATACTAAATATTATTTTATTAATAATATAAGTTAAATTATTATTATTTCCTAGTTTAATAAGTATAACTTTATTATCATTATTTATTTAATAACATTTTCTTATCTAATTATTATTAAAATTTTATCTTAAAATGGGGATATGACAAAAGTGTTAAGGCATATAGACTTATGGATCCTGAGACTCATGAGATTTCGTAGAGAGGAATGTTCACTTTGAGGAAAGTTCACCTAGCTTATCTTCTAATCCTCTCCATACTTCATACATTGTGGAAACTAATAGTGACAACAGTGATAGTGATTCAACAGGTTCACTTGTGGGGGATCCTTCTGACAGATGCAGGATGAGGTCACAACATCAGAAAATTCCACATGCATACATTGCTCCAATGATAGGTACATGTAATTCAGTACAATTGGGTACACCTTGTCTTCCAGTTGCAGCATCAGGGGATGACTACTTGACAGATATTTCAGGTTTGTTTGTGGAGTCCTACATAGCAGATTTGGGAGACATTATTGATGATATACATCTTCTCTTTGATGAAGAAGATCCTTTTTCAATTGTTGCGAGGGAACACTCTGACCCTCTTGTCCATTCTCTACATGATCAGTCTTACAAGGTTGATATGATTGTGGATCCTTATGTACAGCAGTTGCAAGAGGTCTCTTTATCATTTACGGAGACAATTGGTTCTTTGGGATATGTTCTACATCCATCCTTACTAGATCCGAACTTGTTCGTTTCAACAGTGTTGGAAAGAGTGACCGTTAGTATCGGCACAGGGACAATTGAGCAATTTTCAGAGAGACCATTCATCTTGAGGATTCTTTCTACACATTGGGGGAAGCATCTCATATGTACCTATGACAATGTTTCTTCCTAAGGGGAGGAACATTATTCAACAGTCATGGATCAGCTTCTACATTCATCTTGGAGCAGCTATCACTGATGGGCATTCTGTAGTGAGGGAGGACTACTTTCTCTTCTTTCTTCTTCTTCTTCTTCTTCTTCTTCTTCTCATACTTCTCTATTGTAGATACATGATGTATGTTGTAATGCGAGGGTCTTAATTGCTTCATCCATCCATGCATCTTGTTTTTTCATCTCTTTTTGGGGGAGGGTTTTTCCCATGAGGTTTTCTCTCTCTCTTCGCTTTATGAGAGCTTGCATTCTTTTTTAAATTTTTTACATGGGTACCTAACATGGCCTAGTAGCCGAGACCCATATTGCATTATCATCTAGTTTTTTCTGAGCTTAAGTGCATTCCCCTAAGTTGCACTTAAGGGGAGGGTGTTGGTGTAATTAAGTATTTACTAATTACACTTTACTTAAGTCTACTTAGGTTAATACATTAGCATATTAGTTGTCATGTAGACACCTAGGGGTTTGCATATTCATATGAGTTGTTATGTAGACAACACAATAGTTTGCACTCCAATTGAGCACATGTTGTCTACTACATCTCTTTATGAGATGCACCTTTGCATTCTTATCCTCTCATTGTTGCACGTACATTCATGCACAATGGAGGATACTCCACTCTTGGTGGACATGTGCTTAGTTATTATGCTTATCTCTTTGCTGACTCCTAGTCATATCAGTTGCCTTTATATACAAGACACTTCTATAACGTATTTATCCGATTATCTGATATCCAATTATCTGATATCCAATCATCTGATATCCATTCTCATTTGATCATCATTTGTCTCTCTTGTGTTGTCTACTGAGCTTCTTGATCTTGGCGTTGAATTATTGCCTTAGGCAAATTCTTACATGGTATCAGAGCTATACCAAATTCTTACAAAACCGTTAAAAATCATTACTAATAACTCTGTATATACATTGAAACCAAAATTTGGGAATGCAGTTAGTACAAATATTATTTTTTAAAATCATAAACTTGATAAAGATTTTTAGGATCACCCAACCCACATTAACAAAAAACCCCACACCAGCCCTTGGTCAGACACCTAGGGTTTCTCAAAACCTATAGACAGCTCAAGGAGAGATTCTCATGGAAGGGACTTAAAGATGATGTTTTGCACTACATACGGGAATGTGCAGTCTGCTAGCAAAACCAATGCGAACACACTTTACATGTCAGGTTGTTGCAACCCTTGTTGATACCAAAATAGAAGTGGGAAAGTATCTCTATGGACTTCATCACTGGACTTCCTAAGGTAAATCGAAAGGATTGTATCTTTGTGGTGGTTGACAGATTGATGAAGTATGCACACTTCTTCGCCATCTCCTCAAATTTTCAAGCCACACAGGTGGCCGACTTATTTTTTAAAGACGTTTTTCGTTTGCATGGGTTACCCTGAAACATTGTTAGTGATAGGGATGGTTGGTTTCTCTTTATTTTTTGGACAGAATTGTTTTCATTGGCAAGAACGGAATTGTCGCCAAGTACTAGCTACCACCCTCAGACAGACGGAGATTGTGAACAAGTGGCTAGAAGGCTACCTCTGTAACTACGTTTCAGCATAACAACGGGCATGGGTCAAATGGATGCATCAAGGGGAATACTGTTACAATGCAACTTATCACATGTTTATTGGGATGTAACCCTTCAAAGAACTGTACAGGTATGAACTCCTTTCATTTATCGACATGGTCTTGGGTGACAATTGCGCACCTAGGCGAGGTATTGGCTTCAGGAAGGGAGAGACATCCTAAGATTCTTGAAGGAAAACTTACAAAGGGCACAGAATCAACAAAAGATCTACGCCTATAGACACTGAATAGAGAGAAGTTTCAAAGTGGGAGATTTGGTTACCTCAGGCTCCATCCATACAGACAATCTTCCTTTAAGGCAAAAGGGAAAAAAAAAAATTGAAGCCACATTTTTTATGGTCCTTATCGTATAACTCGCCGCATCGATAAAGTTGCCTATAAACTAGAACTTCCAGAACGGAGCCCCATCCACAATGTCTTCCACGTCTCCTGCCTAAAGAAAGTCGTGGGACAGAACATCACAATAACCATAGATCTTCCACCACTCAATGAAGAAGGCAAGCTTGTGTTAGAACCAGTCAAGATCATTGAAGTACAGGAGAAGAGTCTGCGGAACCGTACCTTAGGGGAATACTTGGTACGTTGGAAACACTTGCCTATGGACGACGCGACTTAGGAAGGTGAACACATTCTTCAACATACGACATTGCATTGTCTTGAGGACAAGCAAATTTTGGGATGGGAGGACAGTAATGTTCCCGTCATAAAATAAATAAATAATCAAATCATTGTTTATGGGCCGATTGATTTAGTATATCTCAGACCCATTTTATTTAATTGTTGTTGTAAGTGTGGCCGTCAGTTATCTTTGTAAACCCTCGAGAGTTCCTCCGAAGGGTATTTAAGCACAGCATGTAGGTAGTAGTTGGTATGCATTTTGATTATATTTTCTCTATACTATGAATTCCAATTGGGATCCTTTGTTGTTCGCCATTTCGGAAGTGAAAGGTCTTCCCTACTTTACTACTTCGGTTTCGGTCGGATTCAACTCTCACCCTATGCCGTCTCTGTACTACATGCTCGAATCTGGAAAATCCGCGCACCATCTTTGTTTGCAAATACATATATCTATATATCTAGGATTGGATTGCAAATACTTGTACAGGCATTTATTGGTGTCTGGAGAATATATTGACATTGGTCTAGCATCTGAGATTGTAGCTCACTCAGTGGTGAAAAAACTCTCAATCATCCTCCTCCCTCCTACCAAGACGCAAATCACCCTAACGACACTCCTGGCAAACTGACTTCCATAACCATCATTCATACAACACCCAACTCTACTGTATGACCTGACTGCGACTCTCGGACTGCATGGCCCTGTAACTCTCAGACCATATGACCACAACAACCATCCAATCCATACGGCCAACTACACTGCACACAGACCGTATGGTCGAACTGTACATGCTCATGTCGTACGGTTACCTCCAACTCATCTCTACTCTACGAGCATCCCTCTCAGGCCTTACGACCAACTTGTTCTTCTTAATCCTACCGTACAGTCTATCTAAACATACCACATAGCCAATTTCGTGTTTTCTCAAACTTGCTTCTAGGTTTTTGTACTAAGCAAGTGAAGTCGAGAACGAAACATTATAGAAGATATAAAGGACATTCATATATTAGTGGAAGAAATATAGCAGATTCGGTGAAGAGACTTATAAAGATCCATCATCAATTGAGTAAGCAACATTGGCAAAGTGAAAAAGAAGTTTGTGTGCAGTGGGCCGGTGCTCACAAAGACAAACAATGGGAGTTGGCGCTTCCAGTAGGTCAGAGCCTACGAAGTGTGGGAGTTGGAGCTTCCAGTAGGTTGGAGCCTGTGAAGTGTGGGAGTTGGAGCTTCCAGTAGGTCAGAGCCTACAAAGTGTGAGAGTTGGAGCTTTCAGTGAGTCGTTGCTCATAAACATAGAGGTCATACCCTCTAATAGGTTGTGGCCTGCAAAACAATTGTAAAAGAACAGTTTATATAAGAAAGTAATTATTAGCTGTGGTTTTCTCCCACATTAGGTTTCCACATAAATCTTGTGTTATAGTGTTCATGTGCATAATTGTTCATTTCAGCATTTTGAAGTTAATTGTTTGGAATCTTGGATAAAAGTTTAAATTCGAAAATTTGTTATTATGTTGATTCACACCCCTCCTCAGTATAATCGTGTGCTCTTCACATCATTTTTTCATGCATTTAATTGTATAATGTGGGCATGCTTTGTGTACTCATATGTTTACCTTTGTATGCTTTGCATTTCCTCAAGTCATATTGTATATAAAAACACCCCATAAAAAGGTTTGCGTTAACTATAATTGGTTGAGAATAAGCAATCTCGAGAAGGTTGGACTGTCATGACCCACCTGAATCATATAAGATCAGAAATATTAAAATATATTAATATTATCTCATATAGATATATGAGATAATTTTTAAAAATTGATTATGATAAATATATATACCTAATAAAAATAGAAGTGAAGAACACTTATAATAAATAGGATAAACAAAGAATTGTTGTAATATTGATAATTGTAGACATTTAGTAATCACAATAAATATTATTAAAAAAGAAATAATATTATATTATAATAATACTTAATAATTGAACAGCATTATTATTAACAATAATAATAATTAGTAAATATTATTGTCTATTCAAAATAATAATAATAATACTCCATTACAATTCCATATATAGATATTAACAATAATAATATCTAAAAATAGTTATTAATCTAAAAAACTATCCTAAATATTAAAAGGAAGAAACCATATAACATAATGTAATTTATTAAATCACCATGTACTAAGGGTGTCGGTTGTGCATGAAAGTACCGTTTGGAGCCATATTTAAGAAAGCTCGATGGAATGAAAAAAGGGACATGAGAGTTGGTTTTTTTTTAAAAGAGAACAACCCCATAAAGGAGAAGGAACATATAAAACATTCAAATAAAGTGCAGCAATAACAAATAATCAGGTTGCAAGAGAATAAGAAGATTTAAGTTAGGAGATTAAAGTGAAGTAAGAGGTCTATGCACAATACAAATACATCTAAGACAAATAGAGGATAAAAGGACAATTCATCTATTTAAGTTCAACAACTATTATTATTATAGAGGGAGCATAATATTGAAAATGTTTGTTGTTGGAAAAGTTGTAATTGTTGGGGTTTTTTGGCTCTGCTAGGGTTTCATGCGATCTTTGAGTTTCCTTGCAAATGGTTCTCTGTCTAAGCTTTCCTTCTGTGTTTTCCACCTGTCAAACCACATTCACTGCGGGAGTTTTTAGGCTAGTTTATAGTTGTACCATCCAGTGGTGACCCATTTGTTAATACTAGTGTTCACGTTGCTACTTCGGAAAGCAATGGTGCCTCTATTGAACAAATGTCCTTGCAAATTCGTCCCGAAGGTCTTTCACGAGGTAATCCTAATATTATCCTTTCTTTGCAAGAATTTGATGTTGCCTGTGATTGGGTAGAACAACATACCTTAATAGGGTATTTTGTGTTTAGGACTCCTCCTGAAGCTATGCTCCGAGAATGGGTTAACAAGAGCTACACTCCTAGTGGAGTCCGCCTTGACGCTGTGCAAAACCTTACCAAAGGTTTTTTTATTTTGCTTTGCCAACCCGTCTCAGGCAAACATGGTTTTTAGCAATGGTCCTTGGTCAATGCGTTCATCCCTACTAGTTTTCCAAAGATGGTCAAGAGATTTCACTATCTCTGACGACAAAAAGCTTATGGTTCCTATGTGGATTGAGTTCTCGGGTTTACCCTTGCTGTGCTGGCCTTTTATTGAGTCCATTGCCAGTACTCTTGGCAAAGTTATTGCAAAGGAACATGAATATTTTTTCAATGCTCGTCCTCAGAAATGTGTATGCGTTGAGGTTGATCTCTCCAAGGATCTCAAGGGTTCTGTGAAGATACAGATTGGTTCTCAAACATTCTCTCAGAACAACACCTGTTATAGGTGCCAGTCAGCAGAACACAAGATTAGGAATTACCGTTTGGTTGTGCCCAAAGTTAAACCCCGGCCTAAAGAGGCCCCTATCAAACCAGCAGAAGGGAAGCAAAAAGAAGCATGGACCACTATTGGGCGCAAGGGTGAGGCCCCCTCTACTAGGCCCCCTCTGCTCCTAAACAGTCATATGCGGTTATCGGTTCGGTTCCTCCTATTTCAACAGGAGCGCAAACCCTAGCCATTGTAGGAATGCAAGCGGTTTTTTTGGAACCAAACCATGGTGTTTCATAGGTTTCAAACCTTGGTAGTTCCCAAGGGATCAAGGCAACCGCAAGGGCTAACACCTCGGTTGTGATTCACACTCCTCTTGTTGCTTCCTCCATTGCGACTCAGAATGTACGGCGTTCTAGTCCTCCCGGACGTGCTGAGAAACCAAAGGAGAAATGTCGGGCTATTTATCCAAAGGATTTTCCTTATGGCTTTAACCAAGTTTCAACTTTCTTGCAAAATAGTTACTCCTCTCTCGAGGACGAGGAAGACATGGAAGAATTTTCATGATTTTTTTATCATGGAATGTGCGAGGTCTTGCCGACCTCTCCAGAAAGTACTATGTCAAGGATACCCATCATAGAGTTGGTAATTTAGATTTTCTCTATATGCAAAAAGTTAAAATCTCTGGTTTCATGCTTTCTTCTGCATGTTGCATCATTTGGCCGGATGGCATTATGTTTTCCTCTCAGCACGAATCTGGTATGGGTGGTATAGTTACTCTTCTATCGCCTCGTCTTCATTTAGCTATTATTTCACATGGTTATGACCCCATGCACAGAATAATTTGGCTTTTGCTTTCTATCAACAAACATTCTTTTGGAGTAGTTAATGTTTATGCTTCCAATGATGCTATGGAAAGATCTCAATTGTGGGGCTGCCTGGCTAACAACTTGCCTCCAGCTACTTGGGTTATGTGTGGTGACTTCAATATGGTTGAGTTGGCCTCTGACAAAGACAGCATTTTGCCTTTTCACTGGACAGCTGGAGAAAGGGAAGCCTGGTACTACATGCATAATAAATTGGACCTTTTTAATCCCAATACTAACCGCCGCCATCATAGTGGGGTTTGGCACACTTGGTCCAACTTTCGAACTGACTTTGACCACATTTTAAAACATCTCAATCGTGCCATGATTACTGCATAATCTTTTTTCTTCTTTTTTGAGGATCAAGATTTACCTGTCATTCCTTTGCCAGATGTGACGTTATCAAACCACTATCCCATTTATTTTCCTATTTCGTGGCACACAGTTGTCCAGCAGGTTGTCGGGACTCAGTTTTTTCTCAATATGTCAGTGTTGATGCATGCTTCCACTATTGCTCATATCCTACGTGTCTGGAATTTGGAGCCACGTCCGCATCTCAGATAGGGTGGATTCAGTGGTGGAATGATGCCATTACCACAACCACTCAAAGTCTGCACATCTATGGGTGGCAGTTGGCAGTTTTCGGAAGGCAATCTTATGAGTCCACTACCATGGCTCTCAAGAAAGCTTCTGAGGCTCTCACCCTTAACCCTTTTGATGTTGATTTGCAAATTCAGCTTGCCAAACTTTGTCATGACAAACAAGTTGCGGATAGTTATGCTACTCGAGGGGCCAAAATCAAAGCTCACCTCCGTTGGTTGGAGATTGGCGATAAGGCTTCGAAGGAGTTCTTCCAAGCTCTTCGAGCTCGTCATACCAATTTTGGGATTAAAAAAATCAAACAATGTACTTCTGTTATCTCTAGTCTCCCTAACATCCTGCAAGCTTTTGTTCACCATTACGAAAATGTGTTTGCTTCGCAGGGAAATTCGGTTGCTCGAGAGAAGCCCTCAGAAAGTGTATTTTTGTTACTCCAAACCGCCTAGCGGTTGAGCAACGTGTTTTCTATGAGCAGCTTCTCACCATCCGAGACCTCAAGGAGGCAGTTTTTTCCATGGCTAATGACAAGTCCCCTGGGTGTGATGGGTTTCCTTGTGAATTTTACAAACACCTCTAGGAATCTATTGGTCCCAACCTGCACAAAGTTTAACTTGAAGCCTATCATTCTAAAAGCTTAGGAGCTATTATCAACAAAGGAAAGATCAAATTCATACCCAAAGGTAGCAATCCTGAGGATATTTGTAACTGGCGTCTCATCACCCTGCTTAATGTGTCCTATAAGATCATTGCTAAGGCAATTTCTCTTAAAATTCGCCATCTCCTTCCTTTAATTGTGCGGCCAGACCAAACTGGCTTTATCAAGTCCAGGTATATTCTTGACAATATCATTGTTGTCTGGGAAGGCATGGAGTGGGCTCGCAAGTCTAATCAGCCGTCTATTTTTTTGAAAATTGATTTTGCCAAAGCCTATGACCAGACTGAATGGCCTTTCATTTTGGCTATGTTCCAAGCTCTAGGTTTCGGTCCCAATTTTCTTCAATCTATGGAGATACTTTTTGTAGATGCTAATGCTTGTATTACTATCAATAGCTCCTGATCTGAAGCCATTGGGCTCTTTCATTCCACTAGGCAAGGTTGCCCTCTGGCTCCAGCGTTATATGTTCTTCTTGCTGAAGGGTTTGGTTGCTAGCCCACTCCGTTTCTTCAGGTTTGGTTCGTGGCATTTCCTTACCAGATTCCTCTTCCCATTTGGTCAATAGACATTTTGTTGATGATTCCTTTCTCACTCTTTTGGAGGATGAGGAAAACATCACCAATGCCTTGAAATGCCTGGACACTTTTTGTCAA
Source organism: Cupressus sempervirens (assembly GCA_028749045.1). Taxonomy (NCBI): domain Eukaryota; kingdom Viridiplantae; phylum Streptophyta; class Pinopsida; order Cupressales; family Cupressaceae; genus Cupressus; species Cupressus sempervirens. The sequence goes on along the minus strand of CM053790.1, from coordinate 546,599,481 downwards.
GCCTCTAACTCTACTATTCAATGGCACAAAACGCTCTGTTACCGTCAATTTTTTTTTGCCAACTCCGCCTTAGCTTGACCAGTTTGAATGGAAATGGGTCATGCACAGGGAGATTTTCCACTTTCTGGGCATTCCTTTTTCCTCTCAAGCTTCACCAGTTGATTTGTGGAACGATGTGCTTGTCAAGATTGCAAAGAAGCTGGACTATTGGCTTACTAAACCCCTTTCTCTTGCAGAAAAAATTCAGATTTGCTCTAAAGTTCTGGCGGCTACGCATGTCTATTATTCTTCCTAGTGGGCTCCTTCCAAAGCTTCCTATCTGAAATTAGAGCAATTGCTCTGTGATTTTCTGTGGGCTTCTGGTTTCGACCATCATGTCTTTCATAGAATTGCTTGGGATTTTTGTTGTCTCCCCAAAGAGTCTGGAGGCCTTGGCCTTCTCTCCACACAGAAGCAAAGCCTCACTCTTTGTGCAAAATGGCTTATATGTGCCATTACTGGAGATGAAGCTTGGAAGACTCTAGTTCGACGTTGCATTTCTTCTGGGTCCCTATTAACAAGCCTGCATGGAAGGGGATTGGCTTTCAAACCCATCTCATCATGTGAGAACCCATGCACATACAGGGCTCTTTTGTTATCAAGAGCATATGGAAAGCTTGGGAAGCTATCAAGCCTTGGGTTTGCTAGTCTGGTGATGGGTTCCGTTATGGGCTCTCTTTGAACCAGCAGAACATTTGGTGGTCTCCTCTATTTTCCATCCAGGATATTCCTCGAGCCAAGACTCAAGGTGCTAGTGCTCTGTGTTTTTCCAAATGTGGCGTCAAGACTCCTAAAGACCTTTTCTCCAGGGTCTCCATGAGTCTCAGATCCTGAGAAGATATGCAAGTCCAATTCCGTCTTGCCCATTCAGATCGGCAGACTTTCGATTTGTTGTTGTCTACAATTCCAAATCACTTAGTTCAAAAGGTGGGTATTCAGTCTGTTCGACCTTGGTGTACAGACTGGAAGTGGTATCCTGCCACTCCCTTTACCAACTGCAAGCCAAGTTTGGGGTATCGATGGCTTTCTCCCCATCTGTTGATGGTGGATACCCTCAACCAACGCTAGCACTTGCAGTCTTCCCTTTCTCAGTGGAGAAAGCGCTTTGATACTATTTGGAGTGCCATTACAGAACCCAGGATTGCACATTTTGCTTGGTCCCTGGCTTTTCAAGGTCTTCCCCTTGGGCCTCAGCTCAAGCATTTTGGGGTTCCGGATCCTTGGTGTCCATTTTGTGGGCAACCAAAGTCTTTTTTGCATATTTTTTGGTTCTTTAGACGTGCTCAAAACTATTGGCATTAGATTCATGATTTCTTTAAGCTGTTTCAACCTAGACCCTTTTCTTGGCATATGGTTATCTTGGGTGATTCTCCCAGGTTCCCTAGAAAATTTACCCAAATCTGGCATACTTTCAAGATGGAGATTTTATTCACTCTGTAGAAAGATAAAAATGTTGTTCTTTTCACTCACAGTTTTCTTGACATAAATGTTGCTATGTACACTAAAGCATGCATTTGTAACAATGTAATGATGCAGATTCAAGTGCAAGCCAACAAGGTGGCTCTGGAAGTGGCCCACCTTCGGGAGCTTCTCAATCATTGGGGTAATGCCCCTTGTACGGTTGCCAAAGTGCCTCTTGATGCTTCGGTTGATACTACGCCACCCAAGGGCCACTGTCGGGGGCACAGCTCTTTTGGCCGCCACTCGCATACGCCACGCTCACAAGCTTCCCGCCACTGCTCTCCCAACGATGGCGATGGTGGTCGATTTTGCCGCTTGGTTTCCCCGCCCCGTGGTGGCATAGGCTGGTCACAGGGCCTGATGGCTCCCCCTCCTAGTGCTCGGCGTGTTGTTTCTGGTAAATGGCCCTTTCGCTTGGATTTGGCTATCTCACCTCGACAGCCTGTTACCAAACATGTTGACCAGGCCCTCGACGATGCTACTAACGGCTGGACTATTCCCAGCCTGCTGCCAATCCCAAGGATGACTGGGGATTTCATGATCGGGATGAACCACCCCCCTTAGCTAGCACTGCTTTAGCTACCTGAGGGTTGCTTCTTATATGTTTTTTTTTGATGAATAGTTGTTGATTCCGACTTCAACCGGGTGAACTTTCACGGGGTGATCTTGTATCCCTCGGCCCTTTTTTGTGAATTGTAACTAAGTATATTATTTATTAAAAGAAAAGGACTATTCATCAAAAAAACGTTTGTTTTATATGTGAAGTGATTATCTTCTATTATATAGTTGAAGGAGAACATATTATGTCGGGAGATAAACTTTGTATATCTTATAATAAATAAATAAACTACTATAATTGCGATTTTTATTACAATCGGCAATATTTATAAATAACATCTATTCGAAGGTTTATTTTGGGAACCATAGCGAATTAAATAGTGAACCCAAGAGGGAACATTACACCAATTTTGGTATACTTATGGTAATGAATGTTTATGTTTATACTAGTAAAGTTGAATTCATGTTTTAATATTGTCTGGTATCCATTCTACAATGGGGTGAGTTGTCTTGTTTGTGCAATGGATAAATCTTTTCAGCAGTTCCGATGGTAGACCAATGTCAAATTTGATCGCATTGGGATGGTTGAATAGACTAAGTGATTTATCAATCTAGACTAATTCTCTGTATATTAAGCAATCAATAATTGAAGGAACTAATAACAATTATAATTGACCAATAATGATAACCACAGAAGGCTACAAAAGAAGAATGCAATAGAACACAAGTCAAATCCTTTAATCAAACTTTGCTTAGTGAAAACACAAGAGTACAGGGAAAGGTATTGTCACTGAAGTTGAATGGTCGCAGAGTATGGGAAACTCATGGATATGCAATATCCAAATCCATTATTTTGTAGCTCCTCTACTATCCATAGGAATAGACGGACCGCTCGAAGGGAAAATTAAATACACCCCCAATGATATATAAGGAATCCATCAACACCACTCTATGCAATAGCCTAGAGAGATATGTGATCTATGTCATAGAAGGTATATGATGATGATGCTTGAAGATGGGATCAACACCATTGTAAATTTCTCAGCTACAGAAGTGTCATAGATGGATGAATAACAATTTTTTTTCTTTGCAACTAATATTTCAATTGACATCTCGTATTTGAGTTAGAGGGAGATAGTCTTGCATAGCCTTGGAACAATTCTGTGCGATTTTCATTTTGTGGGCTGACCTTGTCAACTCTTCAATTGCCTATGGACTGTGTGATGAGGCAACATTTCCTTGGTCAGCAATGATTTGGAGCCATTCCAATACTATGAGATTACCGAGGATGAGTTGGTATCAAAAACGCAAATGTATTGAAAAAACAACAATTTTCATACACGAACTTCTTTCCATCCCACATACTACATAATGAAATAAACAAAGAGATGTCACTTGTATGAGGATGCTAACAATCGAGTAATGTTATTTATGGAGGGATTGTCTGAGCCACTCTGTGGATGGGTGAAGTCATTGGACCCATCTTCTCTACAGGTAGCAATGTGGAAGGCACGAGACTTGGAGTCCTCTTCTTGAAGCAAGTTTTCTTCGAAATCTTTTGCTCTTCTGCCTAAGGATGAGGAGCCTCCACCCATTGTTGAGAACAAGGGCAAGTTAGTGGAGAGATTAGATGTCACTTTGAGAGAGGATTTGAGGAGGCGTCAGCTTTGCTATTGGTGCAAGGGGCCTTTCTCTAAAGGTCATACTTGCACGTTGAGGCCAAAGGGAGCAGCAAATCATGGTATGTGGGTTTACACTAATGAGATTGAAGATCAGTCATCATAGCCACATGAGGATGTCGACGAAGATGATCATACTGATGATAAAGTTTATACTGTGATGAGTATTTATAGGTTGGTATTTGACTCACATGTTCAGGATTTGCATTGGGTATAGAGTTGGTCTGAGCCTAAGTTGGATTGTCTACAAGATGATTGTGTAGGCATAATGAAGGAAAGTGTGTTGATCTCCTAAGGATTTGTCTGTTAATGATGTTCTGACCTTTACATCACTAGCACAGGTACTTGGTGTTGTGTTGCAGGTCATGTTACTAGTTCTGTTGATGGTTTTGGCATTTTGTTTGTTCAGTGAGGGCAGGGACATCACTTGCTTCTTATGGGATCCCGGTGGAGGTTTTTGTATGATGCCGGATTGCTTGAGGACAAGCAATCTTGGGGAGGGAGGACTGCAATGTCCTCGTTTTTGGCAGGTCTACGCAACTGATGGAGTTAGCTCATCATAGTGACCCGCGCGAGCTAACAGGGTGTTTTGGGGGTCTCAGTTGTAAACTTACTATTTTTAGAAAGTCTATTATTGGCAATTGCTATTTTTGGCAGTACAGTGGGTGGCTTGGCAATTGGTTGTCACCTACAATAAATCAGGTTAATAATTGCATGAGCTCTTATTTATTCAATGATTATTAAGTTGCATTATTAATATTTATATTATTATAATAATGACATTAAGAGATATTTCTAAAAAGTATGTTGGAAAGTTTCTAGTGTTGAGTTCTTTTGGGAAACTTCCACAATCTCTAAAGTGGAGTTTTTTAGGAAACTTTGGCCAACAAAAGATTATAAATGAGAGCTCATTTCATTGGGAAAAGCACAGTTGAAAAAAAAAAAAAAAATTATCACTTTTGTGGTTTTTTCCTGAGTTCTAAATTGTGAGCCCTTGCTGAAGTATAAGGGTCTCTGAGTTTCTAATGTTTGAAGTCACTGCTGATGTATAGTGGTTTCACTGGTCAAATCTCCTATCTGTCACAATCTGTGTCTTGGAGATTGGCATTATAATTCTGAGATTCTCATTGGCAATTGTGCTTGAGTATACAGTTGTCGAATTCTCCAACTATAATCACTCTGGCTACGAAGATTAATATTCTGAAGGAAGTTGACTGAATTTTTGTTACAAACTTAGCAATTGAAATTAAGATTCAATTTGGGGCATATTTGTGACTCATTTCAAGTCTAGAGTAGCATGTGGGGTTGATTTCTGTATGAACGACATATCTTCGAATTGGCGGGTTGCTGAAAAGGACAATAGGTTGGGCAAGTATCTACCGCAGACCTGGCACACTAGAATTGACCTATGGCCAACTTGTGTAGTCTGCGATCTGCATTACACCTGGACATTATTGAATATATTGCTTGTGATTGGCATTCAAAGCAATACCAATCGTAGCAGACTGGTGCAATTGAGTCTTGGCTTGCGTTGATGGGATAGGGAGTAATGTAGTTGCCTCTAGTTTAATTATGGACTCTCCATTCAGCTAGCAACATCAAGGATTATGCTATGGAAGAAATCAGGTTCTAGTATTAAATTAAAATTGGAATTCAATACATGTAAATTGTATTTCCTTTTCCATTTAAAATTATAAGTAATGTTGGAGATGTGTTGTTAGTATATCTTCTGAAAATTTAATAAAAACAAAAAGACATAGTAACATTGTTCATTCACATAGATAATTCTATCAGAGCATACATAGAATTTTTACAGTGGTATCAGATGCTTGCTTGGAAAGTGTTGGATGTATTGTCAAACCACTCAATGTGAAAGAAATTTATGCTAGATTTAGCTTTAACTAGACAGAGTTTCTACACACATAAAAGAAATAGCCTGAACACAAGTAACACCAAGATTTAATGTGGGAACCCAATTTGGGAAAAACCATCAATTGCAACTAATTAGTAATTTTCACTCTTTTGAAGTGAGCCCTGTTAGGACCCAACCCTGTTAAAAGTTATTAACCACACTGTTAGGTGTGACTCGATTAGAGGGTTTAATCACCCTATTAGGAGTGGCCTTGTTAGAGGTCTTTAGACACTTCAATCTAGAAATGCCACCTTGTTAGAGGATTTGGCAAATACCTATTAAGCCAACTTGGTTAAGAGATTTGTTAAACTGCTACAATGGTTAGAGAGTAACAATGATATGACCTGATTGTTGATGCAACTATATTGCTGATTTCAGATCTCAATTCTAGCCCGAATACTTGATCCTTCCTGATCAGACTAATCTTTGCCGCTCAACAAGGATATGTTGTTTATCCTTCCAATTCACTTCCTTTAAGTATCTTCTTCTCTTCAGACTCACTCTCATTTAATCCTCAACTTGATCTTATACTTATACCATGGACATTGTTAAGTCGGCTTGAATATAACTTTGAATAATTAATATTCATCACCTCAGTCAGCTAGAACCAACAAACAAATCCATTAAACTCGATATGCCAAAACAAGAAAATCCTTTGTTAGCCAACCCTGCTCGGTAGACACTAACACTAGAATGATTTTCCTGTGTTAACCCAGTGAACTCGATTAACACTGCATCTTCGCAAACTTCCTTTGGTAACCGAGTGAGCTTGGCTAACACTAGTTCCATCCAACTTTCCTTTGTTACCCGAGTGTGCTCGATTAACACTCAACTTCCATGAACTTCTCTTTGACATCCGAGTGAACTCGATAGACACTGTCTTCTGAACTTGGCAAACATAGAAAACTGTCTTCATCACCCGAGTGAGCTTGGCATACACTGACTAGTAAAGATATGACATTTTGTGTAACATCAAAGACAATATAAAATTGATCAACATTCTCCATATTTGGCATTGATGGCAACAAATGTCATAATACAATGAAATTTTAGAGAAAAATAAAGGAAAATATCATTAGTTTCATTTTGATTCTCATCCATGAGAACTCCCTCTATCAGTGTGAACTCCCTCTGACTTCAGTTTCTTCCTCTGTCAGAAAACTCTATCTTCAACATCTTCTGATAGCAAACTTTCAGACCAAATTCTTCCACTTTGACATCTTCAAACAAAATTTCTGTGATATGACAGCCAAACTCTCCCTCTTTGACATCTTCAGTGAATATCAATGTACTTGTACAGATTCATATGCATTCTACCTTTTCATTACTACATCAACTTGACTAATCTTCAACATGCTCCGGTTGATGCATCACTAAACTTCATTTAGTGAGTTTTAGATAGGGGAATAACCCCTAACTTACCTCTTAGATACAAGAATGCATCCTTAGGTAATGGCTTTTGAATATGTCTACAAATTGTTCTTTAGTATTCACATATTCCAATCTTACCTCATTGTCTTGCACCAATTCTCTCGGAAAATGATATTTTATTGCAATGTGTTTGTTCTTGGTATGCATCATAGGATTCTTTGATATATTAAGTGCACTTGTGTTATCAGAGAAGATAACCACTGGATCCTTGATTTCTACCTCCATACCTGCCAACAGTTCCTTTAACCAAACAATATTGGAACAATTAAATGCTGCCGCAACATACTTTGCCTCTGCTATAGACTGAGAAATGCAATTTTGCTTCTTGTCCAAGACACTAGTCTCTTATCAAGAAAGAATGCTCCACCACTGGTGCTCTTCCTGTCATCAACACTTCCTGCCCAATCTGCATCAGTGAAGGCTTTCAAATCCAAATTGTCTCCTTTCTTGTACCATAATCCATAGTCTTCAGTACACTTCAGATACCTCATGATTCTCTTTATTGCCATTATATGATTTTCTTTAAGATTAGCTAAAAATCTTGCCACCACACCAACTGCAAGAGTAATATCAGGCCTAGTATGTACAACATATTGAAGTTTGTCAATCATTGATATGTATGTGGTCTGATCTACCTCCTCGAAGTCATCATTTTTGGAGAGATTATGTCCAGTAGACATAGGTGTTCCAACTGGTCTTGAATCCCCCATTCCAAACTTCTTTAGTATCTCCTTGATATAATTAGATTGAGTAACGTAGATACCATCTTTCTTCTGTTGAATCTGCAAGCCAACAAAGAATTTGGTTTCTCCAAACATTGACATCTCAAATTCTTTACTCATTTCTTCTGAAAAATCTTTGCATAAATCATCATTTCCAGTAAACAAAGTGTCATCCACAAAGATTTCTGCCAACACAATCTTCTTGTCTGGTCCTTTGATGTAAAGGCTATTGTTACCATTTGTTCTTTGAAAACCAATCTTCATCGAGTCATTATGAAGTCTTTCATACCAAGCTCTAGGAGCTTGCTTGAGACCATACAATGCTTTGTGCACTTTACAAACCATATCCATTTTGCTAGGATCTACAAAATCTTTAGGTTGATCTATGTAAACTTCTTCAAGAATTTCATTCAAGAATGTTGATTTAACACCCATCTGATATACTTTAAATCCTTTATATGCAGCATAAGCAAGTAAGGTCCTAACACCTTCTAATCTTGCAATAGGAGCAAAAGTTTCACCATAATCAATACATTTCTCTCGAGAATAACCCTTGCATACTAACCTTGCTTTGTTTCATGAAACTTCTCTATCTTCATTCAGCTTATTTTTGAAAACCCACTTTGTGCTGGAATTACATTCTTATCCTTGGGTCTAAGAACAAGAGTTCAGATCTTATTCCTTTCTATCTATTCTATCTCTTCATTCATTGCTTCAATCCAACTTTCATTATCCAAAGCATCTTTAGCTGTTCTAGGTTCAAATTCAATAAGCAAACATGTACCTTTCAATTTATTCTTTGTCATTGTACCATCTGACTTGTCTCCAATGATTTGCTCAGGTGCATGGTGCCTTCTAACATATCTTGCTAATACAGGTACTTTGGATTTAGAACTTGTTCCACTTGGCTCACCATGATCTTCTACATCATGCTCGGGTCCCACTGTTTGTAACTTGGGTCTTTCAGATTCAAACTCAGGTTGCACTGGTTGCTACTCGGTAACCTCTAACTGCAACTCGGGTCCTTCAGACTGTGACTCGGGTGCTTCTAGAGATTTTGGGGACTCGAGAGGTGAAGTCTGCTGACTTCCAATTGGATTAGGCAATTTATTGGGTTCAAAGTAAATAAACTTTATGTAATCTTCAGGTTCTTTATTGCTCTCTTCTTCACTACTTCCTACAAATTCATCAATCTTCACATATACACTTTCTATGATCATATGAGTGGTTAGATTCAAAAATTTGTATGCCTTGCTTTTGTTGGAGTATCCTAAGAATATGCCTTCATCACTGACATCAAATTTACGTTTCCTAGTCTCCTTCAAAATATAAGATTTGCTACCAAATACTTTCAAGTAACTTACACTAGGGGTGTAGCCATACCAAGGTTCATAATGAATCTGATTTGAATCTTTCTTCAACTGTACTCTGTTCAAGGTATGAACTGTTGTATTGATTGCTTCCTTCCGGTATTTGATTGCAACATTCTTTTCTATCATCAAAGTTCTTGCACAATCCATGATTATCTGTTCCTCCTTTCTGCTATATCATTCTGCTGAGGTGTACCAAAGGCTGATACTTGTCTTTTGATTCCCCTTTCAGTGCAGTTTCATTGAATTCATTAGAAATAAATTCACCTCCTCTATCTAATCTCAAACATTTCAGCTTCTTTCATGTCTCCTCTACTCTTGCCAAATACCACTTAAACTTTTGAAAAGCTTCAGATTTATCTTTTAGATACATTACTGTCATCATTCTAGAGTAATCATGAAAAAATAAAATAAAGTACTTATCTCCACTATAGCTCTCAATGCCAATAGGTCCACAAAAGTCTGTATGAACCAGCTCCAAGACTTCTTCAGAATGATAGTCCTTGCTCTTAAAACTTGTCTTGCCCATCTTACCAATTTGACAATTTTTTGCATAGGCCCATATCAGGTTTCCTCAAACTAGGAATACCTCTCACTCTTTTGTTTTTGTTTATCTTGATCAGGTTATCAAAGTTTACATGACATAACCTTTTATGCCATAACTAGCCTTCTTCTACTTAAGCAATGAAACATGAACTTTCACTAAGATCTAGGTAGAATAAGTTACCTTTTGTTTGCTTACCGAACCCAACTAGATTTCCTTTTCCATCTAGCAGCTTGGCCTTCCCATTCATGAACTCTACCTTGAATCCAATGTTATTCAACTATGGCACACTCAGTAGATTATGTTTCAATCGTTCAACCCAATAAGCATTATCACATTTGAGTTCATTGGTTAGAGAAATACAACCTTTTCCTTTTATGCAACATGGCTCATTGTTTCCAAATCTTACACTTCGACCATCATAGTGTTCCATATGTTCAAACTTTGTCTTATCACCAGTCATATGATGAGAACAACCACTATCAATAATCCATGTATCATTTTTGTTAACATGAGAGATAAGTGCCATTTTATCTTCTTCATTATCAAATTCATCTTTTACAGCAATATAGACCATTTCATCATCATCACTACTATTTGAATCTTTAGCCATAAAACAAGACTTCTTACCTTAGTCCTTGTAGTCTTTGTAACTTTTGAAATCCTTCTTTCTTTTATACTTGCTCTTCTTTTCATCTTTGTCTTCTCTGTTTGGACACCTTGCAGCAATGTGACCAACTTCTTCACAAGAAAAATAGATTATAGAGGACTTTTACCTTTGTGTTTTCCTTTGCCTTTGGGATACCACCTTGCAAGCAATGCTTCAATGGCTTCAAGATCACTGCCAGAAATGTCTTCCTCTTCACTTTCAAATTGTTTTCCTTTCGACTTTGCAACTTTCTTCTTGAGTGATAACTTGGCTTCAAATGCAGACTCAAGATTACTAGAACTAGGAACACAATTATCATAGTTATCTAGCTCAAATGTTGTCAATCTTCCCACTAGAGCATCCAAGGTTGTCTTATTATTTGGATCACATATCATCTCTTGAATAGCTGACACTCTGATTGCATAGATAGGAAGAAAGGTTTTGAGTACCTTATCACACTGTCACATCTTCAATTGTCCCTCCAGAGGCTTTGATTGCATTGGCACTAGCTTTGATTCTCTCAACATATTTTGCAATGTTTTCATCCTTTCTCATTATCATTTGATCAAACTAACCTCTCAAGCTTTCTGCCTTGGCTCTTCTCACATTATCATCACCTCCATAGATGTCCTTTAGCTTTGTCCACATCTCATGAGCAGTAGAACATCCTTTGACCTCATCAAATTCAGCATAGTTAAGAGTTGATGCAATGTCAATGATAATGATATTATGATTTTTCTTTTTAGCAATCTCCTCTACAGTCATTGTTCCAGTAGGCGCCTTATACTTAGCATTCAAATATTTTCGACATGAATCACTAATGGTTGCTAGATGTAGCTTCATAAGTTCTTGCCATGACTCCAAATTATCTTTATTCAACTTGGAAATCTCTCTCATGTAAGACATCCCGATCTTTAGCTTAGGTCCTTGAAACCTTCTCTGCAAGCAAAAAAAGCTCTGATACCAATTGTTGGAAATATAAGAGTAACTGAGAGGGGAGGGGTGAATCAATTACCACTAAAATAAATCTCAGATCCCTTAGATGTCAATACAAAACATCAAGTCTGATGAAACTGTTGTTACTTAGTTAACACATAGGCACTCGATTAACACTAACAATATGTGGCAACTCGACAAGCACTATGAACTATTACTCAGCAAATACTAAACATGTAGATGTTAAGATACTAACTGTGATTAACCTTAATTAACTTAGTTGCATACACATAAAAGAAACAACATGAACACAAGTAACACTAAGATTTAATGTGAAAACTCAATTTGGAAAAAATCACCAATTGCAATTAGTTACTGATTTTCACTCTTCTAAAGTGAGCGCTGTTAGGAGCCAACCCTGTTAAAGATTACAAAACACACTGTTAGGTGTGACCTTGTAAGAGGATTTAATCACCCTATCAAGAGTGGCCTTGCTAGAGGTCTTTAGACACTTCAATCTAGAAATGCCACCTTGTTAGAGGATTTGGCAAATACTTGTTAAGCCAACTTGGTTAAGATATTTGATACACTGCTACAATGGTTAGAGAGTAACAATGATATAACTTGATTGCTGATGCAACTATATTGTTGATTTCAGATCTCAATTCTAGCTTGAATACTTGATCATTTCTGATCAGATTAATCTTTGACACTCAACAAGGATATTTTGTGTTAGCCGACTGGATGGTTCCAGCGGTATTTTGTATCCTATAGCCGACGGTCCAGCGATGTTTCTATAGCTGACGGTCCGGCGGTGTTTCTATAGCCGACGGTCCGGCGATGTTTCTGTAGTCGACGGTCCGGCGGTGTTTCGGTATTCCGTAGCCGACAGTCCGGTGGTAAATAGTTTGTAACGGATAGAATAATTGTGGCCGACGGACTCCTTCAGGAAGGTTCGGCAATAGTATTTATATCCCGTCTGGGATCATTGTAAATCATTGACTTACTATTGTGAATATTATGCTACTATTCTGCTGTTATTTTCTGTATGCGTTCATTTACTTTACCTGTACGGTAAACATTTCGCGCCGTTGCCGGGGATCGAACCCGGGTCACCCGCGTGACAGGTGGGAATACTCACCACTATCAAAATCAAGTTTTCAGAATGAGTGACAGATGATGCCAAAGGGAAGGGGACGCATCCGTGGTTGCCAAAAAGAGTGCAGAATCGTCAAAGAATGACAAAAATGGTGTGATCCGTGCATTCCTGTGTGGGTTGCGAAGTGTTAATTTGGTCTTGGCGGCGAGGGGCGCTGCCCCTCGACCCTGCCGAGGGCATTGCCCCCTGGACCCCCAGTCGTGGTGGATATCAGTCGTGGGAGTCTGACCAGAGTTGAAGTTGCTACAGGCATGGACTTTCTGTGTACCAGAGGCAGTGGGAGCAGGTGTTGGCTGTGAGGTTGTCTTGGTGGATGCGTAGAGAGCTCAGGAGGAGCTGATCATCCGGTTGGAGGCAGTGCAGCGACACTTGGCTTAGGGTACCGAGGATTTGAAAACAGAGAAAGCAGCACAGGTGGCTATCAAGGTCAGCTTCAGGAGACAGTATTGTGTTAGCAAAGGCTACAGATGAAACGGGATGAATGTGGAAGTGATGTGACAGAAGCAGATTTCTCTTGTTGTAGTCACTATGTTAATGTATATTGTTTGTTAATTTGTCTCAGATATTTTGTCAGTCGTCAGGAGACAACCTTTCTTTTTGGGGGGGATGGTGTTAGCCGACTGGATGGTTCCGGCGGTATTTTGTATCCTATAGCCGACGGTCCGGCGATGTTTCTATAGCTGACGGTCCGGCGGTGTTTCTGTAGCCGATGGTCCGGCGATGTTTCTGTAGTCGACGGTCCGACGGTGTTTCAGTATTCCGTAGCCAACGGTCCGGCAGTAAATAGTTTGTAACGGATAGAATAATTGTGGCCGACGGACTCCTTCGGGAAGGTTCGGCAATAGTATTTATATCCCGTCTGGTATCATTGTAAATCATTGACTTACTATTGCGAATATTATGCTACTATTCTGCTGTTATTTTCTGTATGCGTTCATTTACTTTACCTGTACGGTAAACATTTTGCTTATCCTTTGAATTCACTTCCTCTAAGCATCTTCTTCTCTTCACACTCTCTCATTAAATCCTCAACTTGACCTTATACTTATACCATAGACATTGTCAAGTCGTCTTGAATACAACTTTGAATAATTAATATTCATCTCCTCAGTCGACTAGAACCAACAAACAAATCCATTAAACTCAATATGCCAAAACAAGAAAATCCTTTGTTAGCCGACCCTGCTCGATAGACACTAACACTAGAATGATTTTCCTGTGTTAACCAAGTGAACTCAGTTAACACTACATCTTCGTAGACCTCCTTTGGTAACCGAGTGAGCTCGGTTAACACTAGTTCCATCCAACTTTCCTTTGTTACCCGAGTGAGCTCAGTTAACACTCAACTTCCACGAACATCTCTTCGACACCCGAGTGAACTCGGTAGACACTATCCTCTGAACTTGGCAAACATAGGAAACTGTCTTCATTGCTCAAGTGAGCTCAGCATAACTGACTGGTAAAGATATGACATTTTGTGTAACATCAAAGACAATATACAATTGATCAACAGAGATGGCTTCTCTAACTTTCAGTTAAAGTACATGATCACTAAAAAAATAGATAACCGACATTCTCACCAAGCCTCATGTAAGAAGAGAAGTTGTGTGTACCTTTGGGACAAGCTTAATATATTGGAGAATGAAGCCTTAGAGAATGAAGCCTTAGCTGAAAAGGAACTCCAGCATTAGCGATCATCCTTTTATTAATATGATTCTATCATTATCAAACTGAGTATGAAAATCTAAGACATCAAATTATATTTCTCTTGGATCGAGCATTATATTATTGCTATAATATCGATCATGTATTGATCGAGCAAATAATCAATTACCTTATACAGATCAGAGATCATATTAGGATTTGTTTATTAACTAATCACTACTGATTAAACGATCAAGTCCTTTAGTGAATTGTTAATTATAAGACCGTGTCTCTTCATGGATGAATAGACATGTCCACCGATGTCTTGACTATTGGTGTGGATATATATATATCTACCTCAAGAGATCATAATCATCGAAATCAATAAATGATTATATCTCTTCAGATCAAGACTGCAATACATTGATCGAATAAACACTAGTTCAGATTCAGACCTGTAAATCTATATTCAGTATTTTTCAATATCGATTTAGCATCATCTTTAACACTTTATAATTAAAGGGGATTTTAATATTATAAAGTCAAACTATAAAATGACAGCATTTAATGACCTTATTATAAGAGGACATATAATGATTATAAAGTCAAATTATAAAGTGCATTGAATGAATATATTATAAAGTAGCTCATTAAAAGTTTTCCCGAAGTCAACACCCAAAGAAACAAACACAAATATGTTTTTAGTTATGTGAAAGGTGATTAAGAAGCTTCATGATCGACTTTGTAAAGGACTTACAAAAATCTAAGAGAAGGATCGATTCCATTATGCTTGTAAGAATTTGACTTTGTTTATGGTGAAGATTGCAGTTTGGAGCTTGAGATTCAGGTTTCGGTCATTATCTTCAATGTAGAACGAAAATTCTTCAATGGTTTGCAATTTTTGAGGTTGTAAAAGACCAACCAAATTATTGTTTGAGTTTTTCATTTGGCTACAATTCCTACAAAAGACTAGGCATTATTTGCAAGTCATTTGGCCATGATTCCTTGTCTTCAGAACATTGCAATATGAGCCTACTTTTGAGACCCTCCTTGGTTGGACTTCTAATTAGCCAACCGTTTTCTACAAAACTTCCTAATATGACCAAGAACAAAAACAAAATTAGTGTCTTCCAGCTTAATGTTGGGTAACGAAGCCATCCCCCTCGTTATCCAAAAACACGGAAACTGTGATCAGCTTCTCAAAAACCTTGTTTTTCATTGATAAAAAAATCAGCAAAACACTTGAAACCACAATTTTGCCAAAAATCATCAAAAGCTCTTACAAAACAGCATCATGATTTTGTGGAAAATAGTCAAATCCTAGATGCAATGCTGAGATCACACTTTATTTTGTGAGAAAATCGTTAAAAATAACTTTTAGATCAAAAAATCCACAATTTATGAGGAAAAACACATGCAAAACCCATTGAGATAAAAACAAACTAGCATCCCTCAGTCACAAGAACAAAGAATCCTTTCAAATCTTTAAAAAACTTCACTTTTCTGGTAAAAAAACAGTATAGAATTCTGCAAAAACCACAATTTTTCGTCAATCTTATTTAAAAGAGCAAGCAAAAAATCAACTGAAGATCTCACGAAATATTCAAGAAAAACCACAAATTGTATTCTGTAAAAAATTCCACCAAAAAAACCCCCACTAATTTTCTTTTAAAAAAATTAGGCAAAAGACTTCTAGAAATTTCCTCAAATTTTCTAGGAAATCAAACCACAAATGTTAATGAAAAATTTACCAAAAACCAATATCAGTTCTAAAACCAAGAAATTATGACTGACTGAGATATTCAATTATGACTGAGTGAGATATTAAATAAGCAATTACAAAATCTTTCCATAACAAAAACAATTGAGAACTAAGGACAAAATAGAAAGTCACTAAAATAACAACTTAAATAATAGAATGTTAAAAAAACTGGCTAAATTAGAAGAAAATTATTTACATGACCATTATACTGAATATTACAATATTACTTTAATACTTACATGTGTTTCACATCTTGTGTGTGCTTCATGTCTTCCATGTATTTATTTATGTATTTGTTTCATGTCTTATGTATTTAAGTGTCTTATGTGAATTTATGTGTATTGCATCATTCCTTACATGTTTTATGTGCCTTGTGTATTCATGTGTATTGCTTCATGCCTTAACTGTATTTATGCTCCATTTCTTACATGTATTTATGTGTATGTTGCATGCCTTACAAGCATGTGTCTTACATGTATTTATGTGTATCACTTCATGCCTTACATGTATTGATGTCTTACATGCATTTATGTGTATGTTTTGTGATGTCAAATGTCCATATATACTCCTTGTCATAGATGTATTCATGTCCATGCTTCATACTTATTTATATGTATGTGCTTGCTCCATGTCTATCATAATTTCAGCATATTTACTTCATGTGTGCCTTCCTAATGTATGCCTTGTGTCTTGAATATGCTTCATATGTAATGATCCTTCTAGACCATTTTTATTCTTACAAGATTTCGGACCACGTTAGAGTCCAATGAGACTTTTATGATGTGGTCACAGCTTCATGGGACGACGCAACACAAATAAGAGCATAGTACACTTACCTCTTTGATGAACTCCAGGAAGAGGTTCATCCCTAGGGGAGGAGGATGTGAAGCCTCACCCTGGCCCATCATAGCATAGCATAGCAGTTTATTTGCATTTCAGATACTTTATATTTTGAGAACTTGTTATATGTTGGACTATTTTGGATTGTTACTAAGACTATTTAATACTATGGGACACTTTATGGTAATTATTTAAGATGTTAGAACTTATTTATGCTGCTTGATGATTAGTTACATTCATGTAATTGGTTGGTTATTTTATTAATAAGTAGGAAATTATGTTTGAATGCAAAAGTTAGATGGATTATATATATTTGAGAATCATGAAATGTTGCAAAAGGGTCATATCATGTTTAGTTCGATAATGGTAATATTATATATGAACAATAGTTTAGAAATGGAAAAATGTTATTTGTAATTCAATTGAGAAATGTCTTATGTTTTGATTCAATTATGAATATAGAATTGATTGAGGATTTATATATGCATATGATTTATTTATCTTGGACTACTGATATGTGGTTTGAGTGTGCAGGAAATAACCATGGTAAAATGGAGAACCAAGACTATACCTTTGTATTAATTGAGAATGCCAAGGTTAGATCTAATGAAGAGATCTTAACCTCGTTGTTAAGTATTTTAACTTGTGAACGTAATGTGAATGGATGTTTTAGATTAGATTCTTTTTTGTGAAAATTGATTTGCCACTCGTAATGTTAAATGTATATTTTATAGTGTCACTTGACACTTGTTTTGTTATGTGTTTAAATGCCAAGTTAGGTTGAGATATTGGCAAAAGACACCCAACCTTATTCCTAACCAATGAGAAATATTTAAATTTTTATCCCCTTGCATAAAAATATTTAATGAAGGCTTTAATTAAATTAAATTCCGGATTTCAAGTTTAGGGTGACTTTAAAGGGCTTTATTTGAGTCTTAGGGTGTTCTTTTAGTGAAATTAAGTTACCTACATGTTAGTACTACATGTTAGGCCTTTAATTTTGACTTTACTGGAGTAAAATCTCTTTTCTAACACTTTTAAAATCCCATTTTTCGAGTATTGCGAAAATGGAAGAAGACTTATCCAAATTCCCCCCTTATCTTCAATGAGTTGATAATTCCAACCAAATAGGGAAACTTAGGTTGAGTTTAAGTGTCTGTTCTCTTTCATCATGGAGAAAAATTAGGAGTTGTTTTTCTTTTAGAGGGGAATTGGTAAATAGAGTTGTCATTCACCCACTCTCTAGTTTTGGAGATTGGATTAAGGACAGAGGGCTCTTCTCAAATTGGTTCATTTACCATAGCTTGGAGAAAAGTTGGAGCTTTTGCCATGTTTTGGAAACTATGTGTTGTATTGTTTTTTCTGAATAAAAGATGTGTAAATTTTGCTACAGATGCATGTGTGTTGTTCATTGTCCTTGTTGTATTGTTGGGTGTGGATGAATTTCTATTGCCTTATTTTCATTTTGATTTTGGAAGTATGATGTTACGGGTGTGGAAGGATATCACTCACCCTTGGGAGGGAAGAAGTGGCCTTAGGGTGAAGGGGTTGGTTGGGCTTATCCCCTGAGTGCAGAGTCTCTTCCCTGGAAGAAAGAGCGATAAGCATGTAGTATGGATTGCATGTGCCAATACATTGTTATGCACTTTGGGGTTGATAAGGGGAGAAATTTTGTTAGAGTTGGTATTTATTTTGTATGCCTTGTGAAGGCAGATTTGGTTTTCTGTATTTGGCTTCTCCTCGAGGTTTTTAGGCACAGCTTCACCCATTCTATTGATTGCTCTGGTAACCTACTGTGTAAGCTCAAAAAGGGGGTTAAATGTTGTATACTGTATTGTCGATTTATGTGTTTGTGCTTGATTGTTACCCAGTTGGTCTTGGTTCTCCAAGCTCGATGGGTGGTCTCTTAGAGACCTAGGCTGGAAGGTGAGCTCTCCATGGTTTTCAGGGTTATTTTGTACAAGTTTTATAAATGGATATGTGTTGAAGAAAAGCTTGGAAGATTTTCATTTTCTATTGGAGATTTGAAGATCATTTATTATGAACATTTGTAAAAGTTATGTATTGTAAAAGATCAGAAGTAGATCTTCATGTAATTTTTGAATTGTTGTAAGGATCCAATTATGATTATAATATTTGAAAGGAATTTTCAATACTATGAATATATTTTAGTTTAAATATTTCTTGAAAATGAGTAAAAGTATTTGAAAAATTGTAGCAAAATAATCTGTTAATAATTTGATATGATTTCTTAAATTGTTTTCAAGAATTAAAATTGAATATTATGTAAATGTGTATGCGTGTGTCTTGTTCAAAATTTTGGGCATGACAGTATTCATGTCTTACATGCATTTATTTGTGTGTTTCATGATGTTAGATGTCCATATATACTCCATGTCTTAGATGTATTCATGTCTATGCTTCATATTTATTTATATGTATGTGCTTGCAACATGTCTATCATAATTTCAGCATATCTACTTCATGTGTGCCTTCCTAATGTATGCCTTGTGTCTTGAATATGCTTCATATGTAATGATCCTTCTAGACCATTTTTATTTTTACAAGATTTCGGATATAAAAATGTTTATGAATGCCTTTTTTTTGTGATAGTATCTTTCTCTTTATAGTATTCCATAGAAAGGTTGTGTTTTTTCATTCGTTAATCTCTTTGTATTATTATGTTATATTATTAATATTAATACTATTATATTTGTAAAACTTATATATTGTAATATTATTATATTTAATTGTATTGATTGTTTTATATTTTCATATTTAATAAATTATTCCAAATATATCATTATAGATTATATTTTACTTTAATATTATTATTTATTAATTAATCATATTGTAATATATTATTAAATTATTATAATTATTTTATTTTATTTTGATAGGTAAACAGCCTTTGGGCCCAAGATACATCATAGAACTTAAGTAGTTTAATTCTTCTTTTTGTGATACTATAATTATTTTAATTAAAAATGTAATCGTAATATATTAATATTATTTTACGTGTAATAGTGGTAATCTTTAATGACCTTCTATGTTTTTTCTTTGTAATATTTGACAAGGTTGCATGGGTACTCATACCCACACCCCTGGTACTCATACCCACGTACCCAAGTACCAAATACACATATGTCAAGTACCAAGTACTCAATGGAGAGCATCTTAGCTAAAGACTTTGACTAAGATTTCTGATATTTTTACGGTTTTTTGCTTGTGTATCAGTTGTTTATCAAGCTTAATTCAATACATAATCAGTTTGAAACTTTGATAAAATATTGATTAACAATAATTCATTGTTCAAGTTAGAAGCTTATTGTTTGCAATATGTCATTACCATATGATTTATAATCTTCTTGTTCATGTTTAAAGTCTGTCTTCACTATTATGCATCTAAACATTTATCATATATTATTATTACAAACATATAGCAAATCTGAAACTGAAAACAATACATTACATTTGCAAACTTTATCACTATTCTTGTTTTGAAAACCATTGTCATGACTCATAATTTCAGATTTTCTATGAATATAAAAGTGTAATTAAAAATAAAGATTGACATAACCAAGTACCCCCGTCCCCTATTATGAAAAACAGCCGTACATATACCTGTATTGGTACCCTAAGTACCCAAGAACCCATGTCCCTATGCAACCTTGATATTTAATCATCATTATTATTTATTCATATTTTATATATTTATTATTGAATTTTATTTCAAAATGGGGACATGACAATCCGTCCTTCCCCAAATTGTTTGTCCTCAAGCAATCAATGTAAATGGATTCTCTTGCACAATCTTGACGATGATCAACAAATATCTACACATGGAACACTTGAAAATATAAAGTAATTGTTGATAAATGAGGATCGCTTCAAGATGTAATTGCATTTCCATATTGGTATATGTTTTTCAAATGCATTGATCTCCTTTTATATGTATTGCAAATGACACATGGAGAGACATGTCTCCTCATGAGACATGTCTATCCATTATAATTAATAAAATAACAAATATATATAATATCTCATATATTAAATATATATATATATATATATATATATATATATATATATATATATCACACTTATATATGTATATTTATACTAGTCTCATAGGTTTAATCCACTGAAGCTACCAAACATCAACACTCCCTCTTAGCTAGGGAGGATAAACAAGGATATTAACAACATATTACCTCAATGTAAAAATGGTTTCTAGAATGTCAACTCATTTGACCTTGAATATCAACTCATTTGATATTTTAATGCCAACTCTTTTGACATTCGTGAATGTCAACTCATTTGACGTTCACTAAGTGCTTATTGATACTCATGAATTGCAACATCCACGCGTCTAGAAGTTGTGGATTTTCATTTTACATGATTAAGTGTTTCTTGGTACAATGAATTGCAACTTGCAACTGTGAAATTCCAATTCCAAAAATGTCTCAAGGATCAATTCCTCAATCATTACATGTCATAGACCTTAGCATAAAGATCCTCTCCTAAATGTACATATAGTGATGCAAGAAAGGACTTGATGATAGATCTTGTCTTGTTTTCATACTTAGTGTACAAAACTAACCTCCACAAGACCAAGTCCATCAAGTTAGGTAGATTGAGCTAGAATCCCTTAATACCTGAAAGTCTTTAATTTTCAATAAACAAATGTTTAATGTTCTATGGCTCGAATCCTAGAAACAATAGCAAATGCTTCAAAGCAGTTCATCATTGATTTATGCTGTTGATACTTGCATCTCCAAAGACTCGGTAACTATTTTTATGGAGTAATGAAACATCAAGATATCTTGCACCATCGTCAAGCCTATCATGAGTCAAATAAAATGTCTTTAAAGACATTAATTCTCTCATGTACTTACTTCCCAAAAATAGAATTCTGCATTCACTTCTTCTGCATTTTAACTCCATCATTCTGCAAACAGCCAGTCACCTGCCCATTATTTCATGTTTGAATGTGAAGCCTTAGGAAACAAGATTTAACCTAAGCATTTCTAGGTATACTGTTCTCCAACTTGGAATTTCATTGTTGGCCAAAGAATAAATCAATCCTTAAGAAGATAAAATGGTCTTCAGCATGTTTAGGCCTTGGTATAATAAATAAGTAGTATGTTTCTGAGCTCTTAAATTATCGACTCCTACAAATACCTTGTCAGATCCCATTTTCGCTTATTTCTAGTGTCACTTGAAGTGGACAAAATTGAACTGAACAAGACTGACTCTCTCAGGTTAAGCAGATTAAACCGATTTGAATATCTACACAGATATTATAGTAAATAATGTAGTATAGGCATTTCTGAGAATGCTCCATAACATGGAATCAGAAAATGCTTCGCAATAGTTCTAAATTGTTATATCTATTGTTTTGGGGACATTTCTTGTTCAAGACATATGTATGTATGCATGTATGCATGTATGCATGTATGGTGCTCGTATTTTCATCTCCAAAGACGTGATTTAGGGAATCTACTATAAACAGCTAGTTACATCCCTCTAATTTCAATGAGCAACAAAACACCCCACACTAAACAAGTTGAGAAATTAGTTCCACTTTAGTAAATCAATAAAGTTTCCACTGATTTGAACCTTGATTAATCAGTAAATAGGATCCAAGAATATAGCAGCCATGTCAATGTCTAATAGTTGAGAGAGATGACCAAAATAAGACCACACAAAAGAAGCACTATCTACAGACAGTATTTTTTAAACTCCGTATCCTAAAAAAGTATGGGAAGAAAAAAATTCAAATTTTTAAATTCAAATTTTTTATAAACATATGCAAACATGAAATTATCCTTCATGATTGTAGTGAGGGAAGAAACAATACCTTGTATCCATTGCAGATGAGAAGCCCATCTCTGTTGCAGCATATTTTGGAAATAGCGATAAGAAGTTCTGGCTTTGACCCAACCTCCAACCCAAATTTGAATTGATCCCCAAACTCAACAATATTATCTAAAAGAAAGGGATCATGATTACACTTTATTGGAAAGATTCCTTGAAAAGATTGCTGCACAACAAAAGAAAAATATATCAAACCCACTCCCAGTCTGTTACAATTCAAGATGTATTATAATAATAACTATCAATTTCACTTAAAAACATATATTATCATGCATGGAAAGTAGACAGCTCGCATCAACAAAGCAGGTGGTACACACTTACCTCCACTGTCTTAATGTTTTTTTCTTAGGCAGCAGGTATGGTACTGGCAACTTGGTGATAGGTGTTGTGCTCCATTTTGTGATGCACAAAATGGAGATACAGTATGAAACTTTTCCAATTAAGTTTCACATTTCTCCAAGGTAATTCAGTATTTTATGCGTGAAAATTCATCAAACAATCATCACCAATTCATATAATAAAATGTTTTGATGAAGCTTCTCGTAAAGTCTTTGTCATTTTTCCAGTTTGTTAGCCTATATTTAATTTTTGAGGCCTTCAAAGTCCCTTTTTGCATTTCTAAGTGTTTGTTTGGATTGCTTTTATCTTTTTGTTTCCTTCAATCTCTTGCTTTCAGTTTTACCTTCGATTCGAGATATCTTGGGACTTAGTTGGAGTTGTCAGTCAAAAGATATTAAAGATTAAGTGCCCAAAAAGTGTGATTATCAAGTTCACTTGCATATTTAAAATATTGGCCTTGTATTCTAATCTTGAGTTGCACTTTTTGAAAGATGTAACTTAAAATTACTTTATGTTATGTTTTTAAGTTACTTTAGCACTTTAGATTTATCACTTACATGATTAAAGTTATAGTGCACTTTATGTTAGAATTTGATGTTGACTTGCTTTTTAATTTATAACTTAATTGACTTTATCACTTTATAATCTAACTTGATGTTGAGATTTACTTTAGTGTTTTAATTTAAAACATTTAAGTGAAATATCACTTTTTTAGCTTATTAACACATAATATGTCAAATATATAGTGTAGATGTGTATTTAACCCCTTTAAGTAATATTTGCTTAAGAAAATCAAATAGACCTGTGCTGAATAGAAAACTTAAGTGATGCAACACCTTTACATGTTATTTTTGAAATGAAATACATGTAATACATCCACTAGAACCCGATTTTCCTCTTTGACAGTAAATACATTACATGTAATGGCATCTTGTAACTATGATTTGCCAAAGGATTTCATTTACATGTAAATGCAAGTCATGAAAATATGCAATGATCCTTTCCAAGCCCAATTTTCGCTTGGGTGTCCAAATGCATGCAAGTGCATTGCTTATTTAAGACATGCAATCACTTCCTCTAAACCTGATTTTCCAAAGGAATGAAATTTTGGTCAAATGCAATACAAAACGTCACATGCAATGGGCTTTCCTAAACCCAATTTTGACTTACATGCATTTCCATTGCACATTTTAAACATGTAAAAGAGCTTGGAGAACCCAATTTGAGGTAAAGAGGAAAAACGTTAGGACTTATGCATTCACAACACATATTTCAAATATGCAATGGGCTCTAGAGAACCCGATTTTGGTCTATGGATGAGTTACATGTGTTTTCATTGCAGATTTTAAATATGTTATTTCACTTAGAGAACCCGATTTTGGACTTCAAGATTAAAACGCTGCATGTAATCTCCTCTTGAGAACCCGATTTTCATTTTCAAGTGATTTACATACATCTATATTGCATGTATAAATATGTGTTTCACTCTAGAGACCCCGATTTCACTCTTTCAATGAAAAATGCGGCATGCAAAGGCTCTTTCCAAACCCGATTTGCCTTGGACATTGGAAAGAGAAATTTTTAGGAATACATTTACATCAAAAGCACTGCATGTAATACACTCTTCTAAGCCCGATTTTGACATGGGTATGAGTTATATGCATCTTCATTGCATATTTAAAATATGCATTTGACTTTGGAGAACCTGATTTAGCTCTTCCAAGGCAAAAATGTCCATGCAAAAAGAGTTTCTAATCCGATTTTGGCCTTGTAGAAAAGGCATTTCATGCAATAAGGCTTTTTAAACCTGGTTTTGCCTAAAAATGTTAGAAGAAAAGGAAATTTCAAAGCATTTGCATCAAATACTTGCACATGTAATGTAAGTTGGAGAACCCGATTTGCTTTGAGATGTTTTCAAACATGGAAATCACTCCAAAAAGTGTGATCTGCACCTAGGAAGACATTTTCAACAACATTGGCAACATTTTGTATCTTCTAAACCCGATTTGAAGCTAAGGTTTGAATCTTTCAAAGGCATTTGATCATTACATGCAAATGCACTTGTAGAACCCGATTTTCAAGATAATAAGTTCATTCCAACTTCTTCGTTTTCCAAATTTTGGTATTTTCCCTCCAAGTACGTGCAAGAATCCGGTTTTATTTGCATTTCTTCATCACTTCGCTATTTTGTTGCATTCTTTGGCTCTTTATCATCCATTTGTTCAAATGCAGTCCTAGTTTTTTGCTTCAACTTATTAAACAAAGTTTGAAACTTAAATTCTTTGGATATGCAAAAGGTCTCTCATTGCAAAAATGAAACTGCATGCAAAGTGATGTTTTGAAGTTTATCAAGTTTAGTCAAAGCAAGAGGTATGTTTTTCTTTTTGTTTTTAAGTTCTTGTATATATTTTGCCGCTTGTTTTGGTTTATTTTTGGAGAGAAGTTAGAGATCTTCCCTCAAGAATACAAGTACATTTCCATGCTTTCATCTTCCATTTTCATCCATCACCCAAATACATCCAAAACTCCATATTCCTAAATATGTCAAATCATCTCCAAAATTCGATTACATGTTTTCACCAAGTAAAATGATGAGTTTTTACCACATGCAATTGCATCTCCTAAACCTAATTTTGGTTCACTTTTTTTAACATAAAAACTCTCTTCCTATAGACATCCATATGCTTCCAACTTGCATTCTAAACCATCCAAAGTAAAAGCCCTATTTTGCTCACATGCAATCCCCCATCTAAACCCCGATTTTGGCCAATTTGCTCAAAAAGAAAGTTGTTCCATTCATTTCCACCCTTCCAAATGATGTGCAATGTCGTTGCTTTCTCAAATTGCATCATTTAATTTAAACCAAATGTCAGCCAAGGTGTGTACAAGGCTACTATCTGCTATAAGGATCCTTGATAAGACTCAATGGTTTTGTGGGTGTTTGCACTGTAAAACAGTGACTAGCTTGGAATTTGAGGTTATCTGGAGTTATCTGAAACTCTACTAATCTGCCCTAACTCAATCGAAGACAACTAAATCTAATAATCCTAACTATCTCTAATTTTGACCCTAGAATGGATTGTGATTACATTCCCTTCTGTTACAACAATTTGAGATAAATGCAAGGAATCCCATTTATATATATTTGAGATACGTACATAATATGTGAATCCCTAATAATAAAAATTATCAATGTTTAAAAGTATTAATAATAATAATACAATTATAATGCACAATTAAATAATGAATTGAACCCATCCTTAGCACAAATAATTAAATCTCATTCCATAATATATAATTATCAAATATTATAAAATATGCAAATTAAATCCCCATATAAACAAATAGTTGCATATGCCATGTGACGTGACTGACCAACCTTGGAGCATCTATACGCTTACCTATATAGGGAGGTTGGAACCATGAGATAAGGAGGGAAGAAAAGGCACTTGCAATCAGAATACTACTATCGTCAGCGTCCATAACTCCCAATAAGCTTCCAATACTCATCATCAACACTACGGTTATCGAGGAAAATTATTCAGGAAAGGACAAATAATAAAAGTCGATATTGAACAAGGAAAAAAACGAAGTAAAACTTGGACCGCAAACTCCAACGAATAATATAAAATGACAAATGCCAACCATAGGAGTTCATTAAAACACCAAATCAATTCCCATTTATCGCATCACATCACAGGAGAGGAAGAGTCGATCATTGTTGAACAGACAACTATAAACCATCAACAACAGGAGATAGAGAACGTAGCTGGTCAACCAATAACCTCAACTAAATAGCCATCATAAGTAACAGAGAATAACGATATCCATTGCCCTTGAATCTGCAGTAACCTCATCTGAGTACAGAGGTAATATCAATGAAGTGTTAATAAAAAAGAGAATTGAAGAGCTCGTCAGTGTATAAACTCCAAAGGCACACAATCTCATCTACGGAGGTAAGGTATCTAATTAACTCATTGATAGAGATGAGAGTAGAATAACTCTCATAAGAGATCTATTAGAGAATAGAGGGTATTCATATAAGGAATATCAAGTTCTCATGAAGAGACCCAGAGAATTAGAGGACATTCAAATGAATGTCGGACCAAGGTCTCTGAGAGAGATTTATAGGAAATCTGGTTAAACATATGCATATGTCAAAGATAAGAGACTTGGTTAGAGGTGGGATCTCTACCAAGTAGTGTTATAAAAGAGATCCCAAGAGGCCTTAGGGAGATGCTCTTCACATGATGATTACCTAACTAAGAAGCAATTCTCACTAGAGGGTTAGATTATTTGAGAAGAGTTTCTTCTGAAGGATTAGGAGGTGTTAGCAAGGGTAGTATATAGACTTGTACTTAATTAGTTCAGCATTACTAACTTGTTCAATATATTTTCTTTCTTTATATTGTACTAACTATTTGTTACAGGTTCCAGCATCCATTTCTTGATCTTGAAGAGAGGACATTACAATATACATAAGACAAAAACAATTGTAGCAAAGTTAATAAAAACTGCAAAGATTGACTAGAATGCAATTTGAAAGGATGACTATGAAATACAACATCCCACAAAATGAATGAATGAAGAGCTGGAAATGCAAAAAGCTACAGGCCTAAAACCAAACTGATTGAACTAAGAGACTTCAACAAATATCTTACAAAATAGAACATCTCTTACATGCATCAAATAAATTGCAAACAAGCAACAAAATTTGCAAAGGCATTGTTTTCTCTATCTTATTTTTTAACAATATTGAGGTTTCATATGAGACATTACGAAATTGTGACTTGGATTAAATAGACTATCCAGTACATTAAAGAAAGACATAGTAGGTTGGTAAATCTGCATTTTAGATTCCACTAACATCATCTTGGCCACCTTCATGTAAATAACAAAACAATTACCATAGCTCACCCTCCATCTCAGTAAACAAAGGTCCATCATATATTGCGGTGCATTGTCTACAACAAAATATGATGCCTCCAATGCACAAATGAATTATGAGGAGACTTAATAGAAAAGCACTACAATGAATGTAAATACTAAGATAGTGTTGTGCTGATAGTTTTAAGCTTTTAGCAAATAGGCTATACTTCAATGGCATTTTATCAATGATGATTAGGTTTTGGGTTGATAAATTTGTAAAACAGTAGCAAACATAATGATATATGTAATTAAAATTGTTGTGGAGTAAGAAAGGAGATGAAACAGGCCTTGCCCATGTTGAAAGACGGGATCAATGCAAATGTAATAACACTTTTATATTTCTGTGTGTTACAAGTGCAGATCCAAATGCATATATATAGGAGTAGAAGAGACATGCCTCATGAATAGACATGCCTCTATGTAAATCAATATTGGTTATTGTAAGTTAATAACCATTAGACATTATTAACAACAATGTATATATATATGATTGATGATTAATCAAATGCTATAATGTTTAACCACTAACCATTGGAGATTAACTTCATATCAATACAATCTGACTTAAGCTACAACATCAATGTACCACCTCTTAGCTAGGGAGGATTGTTATAGAACACATTTAGAACACATTATACTCTCAAGCATATAGAGAGATATCATCTCAATATGATATTCTTGGAATGGCATATCTAAGGATATCAACATATATCCATCAAATCAGATATAATTCGACTGATGCTATTTCACCAACACTCCCTCTTAGCGAGGGAGGATTTAAACAACACAACAATCTGACAAAATGGTGATCTAATTCTGAACAATCTTATCAATCTCACATTCTTGTGATATGAGCACTAGCATCAACACCAAGATGTCTATCAACAAGAATATCATATCCTAGAAAGATATTAGTTATCTAATTCCCGACACACTCTGGGACAATACTGAATGTAGACTATCAGATAACAACCTTGATCTCAAGGACAACAAAGTAGTCTCCATTATGACAAGTATGACGATCTCCAACACCCTACAAGATATCAACTTAATGTATTCTATCATGATATGTTAGTTATCATGATCTCTGGCACATTCCAGGACAAGTTAATGAAGTCTATCATAATAATAGATCAAGAACTCAAGAACAAAAAATGTAGTATCATTATCTCTGGTGCATTCCATGACAACAACTTAATGTAGACTATCAAAATATGTTTGTTATCATGATCTCCACCACATTCTAGGAAAACAACTTAATGTAGTCTATCATGATAACAAGTCAAGCCATTGTTAAGATCGTCACCTTACAATAGCGACCTCACAAATACATCAATGAAAGATCGTCACCTTTCATGACAAAATCCACATATGCAAAACAATAACTCTCGTGATATCGACCATGAACCAAGTTAGAGGGTGGATATACCATAGCAATCCTAGAGCGTGGAACAAGGGCTTTCACCTCAAACTTATCTCCCACAAAGAAGAATGCATTACAAGGAATTTCATCTCAAACTTCTCGCTCTCAATTTGTTGATTTCTTCTGTCCAAGATTGTTTCTAATGGAATGTCAAACTCCCTCTGTATCTGATATCAACCTTCTGACCTCCTCCTATAAGGTTGTCTCCAATAAAGTGTCAGACTCCCTCTAAATCTGATATCATCCTTCTAATCTCCTGGCAGCAAGTCGTGTCATGCTTACCTAGTTCAACAAGTATCCTGATAGCATAAGGCCTTCCATCCTACATACATGATCACTAGAGAATCCATCTCGACATGGTCTACTTCATCTAAATCAATACGATCAAGATCATCAAAATTTTGACTAAAGCATATCTTCCATTTGCTCCCTCTCTTTGTTCAAGGTTGTCTTTAATGAACTATCATTCTCCCTCTTGATATAGAAGATTTCCTCAAGAGCCTCACTTAAGATGATCATCAAATGACTAATAAATTCTAGATGAAAACATCTTTGGAGCCACTGTCATAAGATTGAGTTTTGTGCAATATTCAATAGCATGTGTAAAGTACCAACCTCCTTTTCCTGGAAGAACATCTCCAAAGACAAAGGAAAAAGATCAAGGCAAGTAGATCTTATAGTATGTATAGAATTCCAAATAAGAGAGAGACAACAGTGGGTAGGTAAATGTAATACTCAAAGATAATGATTACTTATCTCTGTATCCTTGATACAAGTTGCTTCAATGAAGATCTATATGCATCAAATCAGAAAATGCCTCCAGATAAGTATTTATCAAATAATGGGAATGTAACATTAGTTATTATTCCCCCCAACAATGTTAAATTCTCACATATTCCATTGTTTATAGTATTTCCAGTTACTCACAATCATAAAGAATTTGTTGCGTTTTGATCTTTAAATAGGCTCTCTTAATAATCAATATTTCATGATCATCTTTCATATGAATCATCAATTAGTTTCTTATGATCATTGGTTTAATATGCCTTTTAATTATTTCAATCAATTAATTATAGAGTATGCATATATCGGACCCTTCAAATGATTAATCCTTTGACTAACTAATTTGATCCTCCAAACCTCCAACTCTCATGATTGCATTGATGTTGAATTTAGCACAAA
Organism: Cupressus sempervirens; assembly: GCA_028749045.1. Lineage (NCBI taxonomy): Eukaryota > Viridiplantae > Streptophyta > Pinopsida > Cupressales > Cupressaceae > Cupressus > Cupressus sempervirens. Next base: position 546,569,022 of record CM053790.1, on the reverse strand, counting down.
TAATCTCACAGAGATCACTGAAGTTGTGACTCCCTTGAAGTCCTAAGCAATATCCCTTCATATGGTCTCTTAGCTACGAACACAAGTTGCAGCATCCTAAGGATTCATCAGAATACAGTATATGAACTTCTGATCTTTGCATGAAAATGTTCTTATGGTTGTTGAATCATTATACTTTACTGTGTAAACCCAATGACATAGCTATTTCTGCAATATACCCTTAATATCTCTGCCTGATACCAGTAGCTTGAAGACTGTAACTTTTGATAAGGCATTGAAGGAACTATCATGTCAACTAATATTCAAATTGTTTAAGATATACCCCAGGTTACACCAAACATTACAGGGTATGCTCAATAAATGTCAATTGTGACTACCTAATGCATTTGGCCCTATTGAAATATAGATAACTTGTTCTAGATATGTTGGGTTAGTACTGAGTATTCATGGGAGAATCAAGGAATATGATTCTACCCAAACTTAAGCCAACATCATTTTGACTTATGAATCCCGCATACGGTTATGAAAGTTTTGGCCCTTTTATTTTTTTTTTTTTTTCTTTACTTAGAGTTCAATTGCTCGCTTGGCAATGTATAAATAGTCTTATATCTTTATCATATTGTTGCAGCTCCAAGTTAAAAGCATCTAATTAATCTTCAATACCCTACTTATTGTATGGATTTCAATATAATATCTCTTTTTAATGATTTAATGATTGTCTTGATAACGAGTTCTATGCTGTAAATCTTATAAATTCCATTTAATATGTCCCAATCTCTGATATTGGTATTCTTATTTGGATCCGAATGAAATTAGTTTGACTACACATTGAGTGAGTCTCAGAAGTATGACTCCAATCAGGGAATGTGAAGCATGTGATTATATATGATTATAGATCTAAGAAGAGGATTTTTAAGTTTGATGGTTTGGACCTGAGCTATAGTTGACAGTTAAAGATTCTCAGACATATTGGATCCTCTGAAATATTCATGGATATTTCAACGGAAAGCACAGAATCTTGTGGATCTTATATAAGTTGATGGGCCCGTCAGAGGTTGTCCATTAAATATTCCTCCATTTGCTGGTTTCCACCCAATACCATTCATCAATTCAGAACTTATCACATGTATTTAAAATGAAGCTAGTCATAACTGTTCCATCACCACAAAACGATGTCAACCCATATATGAAAGATGACTAGTAGTCATTCAATAATGACGAGTGTCTTTGTGTCCAGAGAACAATCTTGAACAGGTTTGCCGTCTTATATTTCTGAGTCATTTTGATATGTCTTCTAAATCACATATGCCTCTTCTCAAACAATGTGCCTTTTCACAATAAGAGTCTTCTCTGGACATGCAACTGCTGCTTTTAATGATTACACTCATTTAAAAGTTTACGTGACACTTATTATGTGATATGGATCATAATAGTTACATATACACTAAGTAACATTAGAGAATCTTCAGCAAACAATGTAATCCACAGAATCCAGGGCCTCCAACTTCCTGATTCATTAGATTCCAACACGTAATGTCACTTGATTGGAGAAAAATACAATACCCAGCTATAGAAGAGATTTTCATGCCATATATACACACACACACACACACAGAGACAACATGAACAAAGATGTGAGAAAAATACACAAACTGTGCAACAACTACAGCTCAATTGAAAAATAGATCCTCTTCTTCAAATTAGGCTTCGCATAGCTTTATATCTTTACATAGTTATTGGAGGATATTCAGCAGAGTACCATCTATTGAGGTGCACAGTCCCATCTTAGAAAGTTGTCCAAGATGTAGGCCTATGGATTTCTATGAATATGCCATTATGGACAGCCTATACAACTGAATTACAACTTTTCTATATGCTGCAAGTAAGAGATAGCAGTCCTAGAGCTGAAATCAACCTTGAATGTTAATTTTTTTGACATTAAAAAATTTAATAGGTTATGAAAAATTCAGAAATGTGATATTTATCTTAAGAGTACTCTATAGCTCGATCATTTGGGGGCCCTCTCTATTGGACTTAGATTAGGCATTGGTTGGGACAGCGCAATGCCTTCTTTTGAGGCACATAATCAAGTGCAAGCAGCACACGCCCCACAATATTGTCCTCGCTGAGTTTCGTGCCCACCCCTTCAGGCTTAACACTATCTTTGACCTGGTTTGGTTCCTACACCATCTTCAGTGCTTTGTGGATTCCTCAGCGGGGCGAGACAAGTACTCTTATCTTGCTTACCACTTCTCAAAAGCTACTATGGCATTTGACACTTCTAGTAGGGCTAGGTGTTGGTATGCTCAGATTGCGGCTCTCCTTGGCTTGATCAAGATCTAGCTTGACCGGCTCCTCTTGCTCAGTTACTCTTTGTATGCCCTTTCTCATCTTCTTCCCTCACGAAAGGAGCTCAACAGAAATATTAGATTGGACATTTATAGACAATATGCCCGCACTACCTAGGTTTGTTCCAGTAGAGGCCTCAGCACCTTCTATGCGGAGCACTTTCCTAAGGTCCAAGATAGGATCATTGTCCCTTCATCATATCTGTCCCATTGCTGATTGCATGCTCTCTGCACCTCTCTTGGCTCCTTCAGAGTGAGATCTCATCAGCTCTGCATCCAGACTGCCCACCAGATTGCTAGAGAGGTCAAGATTTGTCAGCATTGTACCTTGGGGGATGTTGGGACTGAGTTCCACTTCATCTTTTGTTGCCCTATTTACTATGAGATTAGAGAGAGATTCCATTGCTTGTTTAAAAGAGTTGAGTCCCTTTCCACCTTTTTCAAATACATTGATGAGTAATGACTTGCGCTTTATCTTCAAGAGGCTTTGAGACTTCAGGACAACTTCATTCAGCACCAGCTCCCCTTGAGACCACATGTCGCCCATCTCATTACTTCTTTCAACACAATTCAACTAGCCCATGGTGCTAAGCATTAGCTTGGTCCCCTCTTCTAGCAACTCTAGATCAGTGAGCCAGCATAGAAGGTCCTTTTATCAAAGATCTTCCTCTTCCTCTTCTCACAATGTTGTTCAAAAATACTACGGGGTGTCGTTATGTGGACCCTAATCAGACTATGAGGTTAATTTTTCCCCACTTCATTCGGCACAATTTCCCTCCATATTTTTCTACGGGGGTTTAGGAGTAGTGCCCCCCCAAAACCCAGAGCCCTAGCTGGGGTCAAGGGGCAAAGCCCCTTCCAAGGTTCTGGGGTCAGTGGCCCCAAGTGCACTCCCTGTCGCAATACAAAGTGTTACATCCCAGATTTTTTCCCAATTTAAATAATCATGTAGCCGTTACATAATTCATGTGAATGTCAGTTGGCTAGTGAATCAATTGAATATTATGATCATGTGAAATGGAAATATGGTTGTTTGTTTTAATTCATGTGAAGATGACATGTTAGTTATTGGTTACAATTTTAACAAAAAGTAAATATTTATTATCTTTTTAAAAGTTAGTTGCTTATTTGAAATGGTGGTTAGCCGTTATGATGATTATAAAAATGATTTTTGATTATAGTTACCTTGATTTATATTAAGTAATATGTTACTATCGTGGAAATTCTTCTTGGTTGCAAAACACAACAAAGGGGGGGAAGTATTGCCAAAACGGGAGCTAGGGTTGGGGCACTAAAGGTCCACAATAGGCCATCAGGTGTGGATTCTAAGCATCTTATAAGGATTTAACAACTAGGCAAGTAAGAGTATACCATGGACGACCATGAGCTAACATGTCAATTCATAACGCTTATCAAGAAAAACAATAAGCATTTAAATAATAATATAGATTTGTTATCTTTTCTATCTAAGATCATTGTCGAGCCTCTTGTTATACTTCCTATATTGACACCATGATATCCTGACATCTATACTTGCACACATGTATATGTGTGTGTGTGTGCGCGCGTAAATCAATATAATGATACAAAAGAAATAAATGAATAAATCTTTGCACATGTATGAATATGTGTACATACAAATAGAGGTGACAAAGATACCATGACGCCGATATATTTAAAAATCATTTGGAGGGAGAACCTTTATAATTATCATTATTATTGTTCCAATAGATTTGCACGATTTCCTAACTTTCCATCGGGCTTTATATCTTTCAAATGTTCTTTTCATATATTATAACCGATGGAGTTTATTTATACTTGATGAGTCAATGGAAATACAATTCTTTATGGAACCGATCCCTAGCTATGTGTCCACCACCTCAGCCTTTTCTTGTAACCAAGCATGCATATACGAATTCTTTAATATATATCTCTTGCCATAATCTTCGAACATTCTTCTTCCAATTTTTTTGAGCTTTGCAATTCATTTTCATTCTCACAGCATTAGACATAAGCCATATACAGCGAGTGCAGCAGTTAGCATTGTGCACAAGCTCCATATTCTTTAAAAGCCAAGCGTTGTGGTATCGGAGTCCTCGGGTCCTTTCTAGCATCCATTTTTGCAGACTTTCTTTTACATCTACCAGATGAGGATAGCAATCTCTATCCGCACAAGGCAGCACTCATCCTTCAAGCAAGTTATGCATTATATTATTCCAGCATTTATATTATTGCAGAAGGACTGAATGATGATATCATAGATGTGAACTTCTTATGTTGTCAAATAATTACTGCAAGTAATACGCCAAGCATATGCTACTTACAAAATTCTGTTTATGATATGATGTTTCAAGGCACCAAAGTACTTACTGTGCATATTGATAAAATACGCTAACTTATACAGAGGTGTTGGCAATATGCCTCTGAGATAAGTACAGCATTGGATGCATGATAAGAATTATGTACAATGATTTGGATTTAGAAATGCAAATTGATACCTGAACTGAACTTACTTAAGGGATCTCCTAGGAAGCACCCATAAGGACCGGAATGGTAAAGATAAAGGGGTGGGAGGACAGAACTGATAGAGATGTTGTCATTGATGTCAAAGGGGACAAGACACTTAGTCAATGTCATAGAATAGTGAAACCTACATATTGAAGATAATGAATGATACTAATTGAGCTAATAAGTATAGAAATAATAGGCATATATACTGATCTGGAAAATATACTCTCACACATTCAGATTTGGAAAATATACATTCAGACATTTAGATTTGATGACTGAGATAGTTACATAGAAGATACAACAGTAACAAATTCTGATGAAGACTTTGTTGCCAATGATCATCAAGTATGCAGAAATGGTCAGCGAGAAATACAAGTCCTGTCATTACATTAACAACGATGGATGGATATCATATGCATATCAACCATATGCATATCTTATGGAGAAATTAACTATTCAGGCAGGTTTAATAGTTATATACAACCAGTATGGATAAAGTCAAGATGGCGTTGGAAGAACAATGCCATCTATATATACAGATTTATTTATCTGTTATATTTATAAAACTGAAAATATGAGATATGAAGAATATAACATACAGAAGACAATTATCCCAGTCAACACATCATGAAATGATATTTGCCCAACACTGAATATGAACAGCAATGGAGGGTATGATGGTGGAAAGAAGAAACAACAACATGTGTATATGCAGTGACATCTTCAAACAAAGGTATTGAATGAAAGGATTTATTAGAGATGAAGGATAACAACACTCAGGAGATTTGAAGGAACGTACTCAGTAGCCATGGAGGAATACACAGTCATCATTAAGTTATAAATGAATATGTTATAACATCAACCAATCAATCTCAGGTCAATCTGATATCACAACTTGGACACAAAGAAACATACACCACAACAGCAATGGGAGTGTAGGAGCAATGCCAAGCAATGGATAGAATGGCTCGATAAAATATATATTACTAATTACAGTCATAGACCCTATTCACCTACGTGGAAAATTGAGGTAAGTAAAGATTAAATAAGGAACGACGGAGGTCTACAGGTGCACAGAAAAACGTTACCAAACTCCATAAATTAGTAAAAGTTTATACTGAGCAATAGAATCCATGAATCTTAAAACAATAAAATCCGTATCACAGGAGTATCGTGGTTATGCAATGATGAAACGACTAACTTCTGAATTTAATAAGAACCATGTGCTATCGGGAGACTTCATACGTCAAAAGCAAATCAACGATATAAAAAAATAAGACACCCAGTCAGCCACTAGAATACAGTTTGAAATCCTATACGTCATGTGCCATTTTATAAATACATATTCAATGGATACAACTTGCTAAGTCATCGCGGTTTCCTAGCGAGAGTCTTAACAGTAAAACACTAAACAGAGTATTGACGAAAGTCTTCAGCATCGGTTGGAATTCAAATCAAAGTAAAAATAATTATTGACAAATAACAGAAATCTCATTCTATGTTGGTCGATGACTAGCAAAATTTGCTAATGGTTTGGAAGGAATCAACATCTAGCAAACTGCAATGTTTAATATGAAGGACTGTATGGAAGATGTTGTGGGCCCCTTGTCATTGTCAGAGATGTTAGTCATAGCAGATCAAATAAAAGACAAAATCATAACCACGCAGTAGCATGTTGAGGAATATTGTGTTCATGACATGGTGTCTCTAAATGACGTGACTTATGAAAAATCAAGTAATGAAGATAAACAACTTAGGTTAGACTGAATTCATGTATCAGTTATTCCTTAAAGCAGTTCAATCAAATCAACTTTTAAAAAAAGGAGATTGAAATATATGGATTTAAAGGGGACTAGTGAGAAGTGATGAAGTAATACATAAGACTGAGTCCGTGATAAAGAAAAGGAAAGGATATATATATGAAAGTTAGAATAAGGAATATATATATATATATATATATGGCAATGCTTCTTCTCTCCACCAGACGTCGAGGCTTGCTCAACACAGTAACTGTCATCTACTTCATATCTGGTACATGATTCTTTTGTATTTTTCGTTTATCATTTGACATATTATTATGTAATCATGATACTTAAGTTTGTTATTCCTTATGTTATCATTGAAAATTTGTATTAGGAATGGAAGAGAAATAGATGTGGAAGACATAACTGTATTTCATGTGAATTAGATTAGTTCAATATTGATCTCTTTAATTATGAATTGCAAGTATCTAAATAAGTTCGTTAATTTTCTCTTTCATGTGAAGTAGTTGTTATAATTGTCACTTTGTCATTCGGTTATGAATATAAATATATCTTGAACTATAGTACTAAAAAAAAGGACTTCAAGAAAATAGTATGTTACACAAGGCGAGGTTAAGGGGTTGCATCCTAGAAGCCAAAAATGAATTCACTATTGTAAAACACATCGAGAGTTAAATTTCTATTGGTCACAATATTCAAGCCCTAATTTTGTAAGTTGCAAACGCTTGTATAAAATAGCTTAGGGTTAGGGATTTTATGAAGTATGACGATTTAGTAGCTTATTGCAGCAATATTGAGCTACAAGGTATAGCATATTGTAATCAAGTAGTAATCACTAGATAATAAGAATACTGGACTCGTTGTTGGTGGGCGTAGCCGAGGGATTTGGTGAACCACGTTAAATCATTGTTTCTTGTGTTCTCTTCTATGAGCTTTATTATTTTTTGATATTTGTTATATTTACATACAATTGTTATTTGTGTCTTTGTAATCCAAACAAATGGTATCAGAGCGAGGTTGTTTTGGTTATCCTTGATTGAGTGGAAGCAATGAGAGACAAGGGTAAGTTGAAGTTGAGAAGTTCAATGGGCAGAACTTTCAGTTATGGAAAATACAAATGGAGGACTATCTTTATTAGAAGGATTCATGACGGTCATTGGGAGGAAAGGCCAAGAAAGATGCAAATATGACAGATGAGGACTGGGATATTTTTGATAGAAAGGCACTTGTAAGTAATCGTTTATTTCTGGCATAATCGGTGGCATTTAATATCACGAAAGCAAAGAAGACTAAAGAGTTGACAAACCCTAGCAAAGTTGTATTAAAAGTCTTCCGCTTTAAACAAGGTATTTCTCATGAAGCGTTTATTTAATATGAAGATTGTAGAAGGTGGATCTATTGCTAATCATTTTAATGAGTTTAATAAAGTTATAAATCAATTATCTTCTATAAATGTTAATTTTGATGAAGAATGTAATGTTCCCATCATAAAATAATTAATTAATCAAAACCTTTGTCCACGGGCCAATTGATTTAGTATATCTCAGACCCATTTTTATTTTATTATTTCCCTAGGTTTGGCCATCAGCTATATTTGTAAACCCTCAGGAAGTTCCTTCGAAGGGTATTTAACCACAGCATGTTTGTAGTAGTTGGTATGCGATTTGGATTATTTCTTTGTACTATGAATTCCTATTGGAGTTTTGTATTGTTCACCATTTCGAAAATTAAAGATCTTCCCTAATTGGCTAGTCCGATTTCGATAGGATTCAACCATCACCCTATTCCGTCTATGTATTACTTTGCTTCGGGTGTGCAACATCTAGAGCACCATCTTTGTATGCAATTATTTTGTGATCAAGGCTGCAACTTCTAGTATATGCAAGTACTAATTTCTCATTTCGTGTTGAGTGCATAATATGATTTGCGTTATCATTATTGGCGAGTACATCTTATTGTTGATTCACTCTTCATCCCTCACGCCACGCTCTTCACCTATCAAGGTCACCCTACAACCGCTCCTATCTATTCCATCCCCATTGTACACCTCACCAACCCAATATTGTACGGCCTTGTGACTACCATACGACATCCTTTCGTACACTTCCACACACCCAATAGCTCACCGTAGAGTCTCTTGTCTACCCGTACAGCCTATTGTCCTAACTGTACAGCCTATTGTTCTAACCGTACGACATTTTGACCTACACACCTAACCATACAGTTCTCATTCAAATTGTACGGCCTCCACAATTCCTTCCATCATCTAGTTTCCTGAGAGGCATAATGGAACAAGATCATCACAAAGAAACTAGGGCTCTCTTGATTTTGTGTTCTTTGCTTGAAAGTTGGAATGGCTTGATCATGGTTGTGAGTAATTTTGTTTCTGGTTCTCATACCCTAAAAATCGATGATCTTATTGGTGTGATTTTAAGTGAGGAAACTCATAGAAAAAGCTCAGATGGATCTACATTAGGAAGTATCTTGAACATACAAAGAAAAAGCAAAACAAATGAGAGGAAATTATTATGCAAATCATGGGAAATCAAGAGGAAAATCAAAGTGAAGGAAGTCTCAGTCCGGAGGACCAAGATATTGGTTGTTGGTCTCAGAAGAACAATGAAGGAGACAAACAAGATGGAAACAAGGCGACAAACAAGATGGAAACAAAGAGACAAATGTGGTGAGTAATAAATCCGAAGAGGATGCTTTGCTTCTTTCTTAAAAAAATGTTGATGATTCATGGGTTTTAGATTCAGAAGCTTCATTTCATTCTACAACCCATATAGGTTATTTTGTTGATTATGTTCAAGCATATTTTTGGCTACTTTATTTGGGAGATAATAATCCCTATCAGATTGTTGGAAAGAGAAGAATTCGGATTAAGTTGTAGAATGGGAATCATTGGCTACTACAAGAGATAAGACGTGTTCCAAGGTTGGTTAGGAATTTGATTTCAGTAAGGCAATTGGGTGACGAGGGTTGCATAGTTACTTTTAATGATAAAAATTGGAAGGTTTCAAAACGTTCCTTAGTAATAGCAAAAGATGTGAAAGTAGGCACCTTATATCTATGTATAGGTAATATTGTTCCTTCTACTTTACTTGTTTCAAAGGAAAAACGGTGTTCGGGATCAATTGTTGCAATTGAGCAAGAACATCGAACAGTTGTTGTGGACTGAAAAAGCACCATCGCACAACAGACATGGGCACATGACTGAAAAGGGGATGAAATTACTTCATTCAAAGAAAGTTTTACAAGGGTCAAAAATGTGTCAATATGGATTTTTGTAAAAGTTGTGTATGGAAAACAAAAGAGAGTTACTTTTATGAAGAGTGGGAAGGAAAAGAAAAATGGGAAGTTAAAACTTGTGCATATAGCTATATAGGGACCAGCCGAGGTATCTGCCCTTGGTGGCTCTTTGTATCATGTTACATTCATTCATGATGTAACTAGGAAAATATGGATTTATTTCCTTAGACAAAAATCTAATATATTTCAAACTTTTAAAAAATGGAAAAACTTGGTTGAGAGTGAGACTGGTAAAAGATTAAAATGTATCAGATCTGATAAAGGTGGTGTGTATTGTAGCCAAGAGTTGAAGATTATTGTTCCGATAAAAGAATTCGTAGGTAGAAAATTGGTCCAACAAATCCACAAGAAAATGGAGTGGTTGAATACATCAACAAGACAATAATGTAAAGTGCAAGGAGTATGAGGTTGCATGTTGGGCTACCCATAAACATGCGGGCAGAGGCTGTCAAATACTGTTGCATATTTGATCAATAAAGGTCCCTCTACTCCTTTGGCTTGTGGTGTTCTAGAGGAAGCATGGACTAGTAAGAAGGTGAGTTATTCTTGTCTCAAAACCTTCGATTGTGAAGCGTTTGCACATATAGATTCTAAAAACAGAACCAAGCTGGAAGAAATGTGTACTTGTTGGATATAGCATATATGAATTTGGCTATAAACTTTGGGATTTTGAAAATTATAAAATTGTAAGAAGTGGGGATGTCATATTCAATAAGAAAGTGTTGTACAAAGATTTGTTGCAGTAGCATGAGAAGAAAGAAAATGATTATATAGTGTTGGATAATACTCAAACGACTAATGTTTCAACAGTCCCTAATACTCTGCAACAACTGAAACAACAAATACCACAAACCCCAGCGAATGTTAGATGGTTAACAAGGTTTAACAAACCTCAAGAAATATTTTCTCCTTCTTTGTTCTATATTTTTTTAACAGATGCTAGTGAACCTAAAGGATATGATGAAACTATGCATGTGGATTCAAAGATTTAGTGCGAATCTACAAAAATAGAAGAAATGGACTCCTTGCTAAAAAAAAGGCTTGGGATTTATGTAAGTTACCTACAAGTAAAAGGGTTTTACAAAGTAAATGGCTTTACAGGATGAAAGAAAAAGATGGAGGTAAGAAAAGATTTAAAGTCGAACTAGTTGTAAAAGGATTTTCACAGAAAAAGGGTATTGATTTTGATGAGATATTTTTTTCAGTTTTAAAATGACCTTTATTCGTACTATTTTAAGTATTGCTGAAGATTTGCATTTGGAACAGCTTGATGTTAAAATAGTTTTTCTTCATTGTGATTTGGATGAAAAAATATATATGGAACAGCCATGAGGATTTCAAGTCAAGGCTAAGGAGAATTTAGTGTGGACATTAAATAAAAGTTTATATGGCTTGAAGCAAGCACCTCGGCAATGGTATATTAAATTTGATAGTTTTATGATTGAGCATGGTTACAATCGGCGTCATTTAGACCATTGTGTTTATTTTAAGAGGTTGGATGATGACAGCTACATTATTTTATGTTTATATATTGAAAATATACTTGTATTTGGGTCTAACATGGATCACATGAAGGGCTTGAAACAACAATTAGCACATTCATGTGCTATGAAGGATTTGGGGGCAAGAAAACAAATCCTTGGTATAAAAATTCACAAAGATAGGAAAAAGAGAACATTGACATTATCTTAGGCTGATTATATTGAGAAGGTGTTGCAGCGTTTCTCTATTGAGAATGTCAAAGCTGTCAGCACACCTTTGCCTGGTCAATTGAAATTAACTAACGAGATGTGTCCAAAGACACAAGAAGAGGCAGGTAAATTGTCCAAAGTAGCTTATGCTTCAACTGTAGGGAGCTTAATGCATGATGGTATGTACCAGACCAGATGTTGCACATGTTGTAGGAATCGTTAGCAGGTATGTGAGTCATTGGGATTGAGCATTGGAATGCAATCAAATGGATTCTCAAATATTTTAGAGGAACATCCAGTAAATGTTTACATCTTGGGGGCTCTACTATTGATTTGTAGGGACATATTGACTCAAATTTGACAAGCAATCTAGATACCAGGTGGAGTACTACATGATATGTATTTAATGTTTGTGGGACAGCAATGAGTTGGATTTCTCAATTACAAAAGGTGAATACTTTATCCACTATAGAGACAGAGTATGTTGTTGCTACAAAGGCAGCCAAAGAGATGAGTGGCTTCAATTTTTCATGGAAGAGTTGGGGCACCCACAAATGGACAATTATTTGTTTACGGATAGCCAAAGTGTCATTCATCTTGCAAAGAATTTTTCTCTACATTCAAACACAAAAAACATATAATTTGGTACCATTTCATTAAGTCAGTTTTGGATGATGGACAGTTGAAGTTGGAAAAGATACATACAGAAAATAATCCAAGAGAAATGTTTATAAAGGCAGTGACAAGGGAGACGCTAAACTCCTCTTCACCTTTAGATGTCTTCTAGACTGAGCAAAATAAAAGAAAAGCAAAGTCCAGGGTGGTTTTACATTCTAGTGTGTAATGTCCCCTTCTACGCGCTACCCATAATGGCGCCTAGTTGGTCTATCTTTCCATCTAGTTAGGCTAACGGCATAAGTTTTAGGATGTCAGCCAGTCACAAGAGTTTTGGTTTCAATTGAAGAGATTTTAAAGCAGAAATTCTAAGCTTAAAGTCACATTGTTTTATTAAGTTGAAATATAAAGTACTTTATTATTTAAAGTCACTTTATGACAAAATGATTTAAGTGACTAAAAGATGAAATAGTCTTTTATCCCACATCGATAAGTTGTTCATACCTCTCCTCATTTTGAAGTTATAAAGGAAGGCATTTGCGTTGGGTTTGTTACCACGAATATATGATATTCCTACAAAATCCTAATGGTTTCTTAAATGTGACTGGATTTTTCCTAAGGACAAAACTTCTTAGGGAATGTAGTGAGACTAGATGCAAACCTAGTACTCACGTTGCATATTCAGAGATAAGAGTTGAGTTCATGCATTGATTTTCAAATTGTTGGAATTCCACGGCAAGTAGCAAGCTTTGGTATTGAATTCTATAGAGTACGAGACATTCTAGATGCTTGACAAAGCTGAGTATTAATGGCAGACAATGTTGGCCGGCATTTTCATATTGGAATACGAGTGATGGCGGAGTAACTTCATTCCAGTCGGGCAAGACAGGATACTAATAGGAACAAGTCGCAATGATAACGTGATTGCCATTTGTCCATATGGCTTCACATCCCTGCACTGTACAGACATCCAAAAGACCGTACGAACATCCTAAGCAGGCTCCACACCTTTGCACTGTGCGGCATCTGAAGCAATTTCCCACCCACCATATAGCCACCTGTTGCATTAATGATAAAATCGTAGCCAAGTAAGTCAAGAACATTGCAGTGGTATCAGAGCCAAAGATCATGCCAACCTATGGACAGTGAATAAAAGTATATAGCCGAAACAGAAGGTCCCACTCAATTGATAGAATGGCAAATCAAGAACCCACTCTTGCGGAAGTCATGGCACTATTGAGGGATCTTTCGAGGAATCAGGCACAGATCAATGACACTCAGCGACTTATGGAAGAAACTCTCTGAAAACTGGTAGACAATAAGATATCTGGGGAACAAAATGGTCATAGTTCTTACTCGGTTTTGGGAAATTTGAAACCTCATCCAGCATGCTCTCAACCTTCCATGTCGATTTTTCCGACATGGACGGAGGTACCACACATAGGAAGACAACCAACCTTTGAGGAAATTCAAGAACAATTGAAAATGACTGGAAGAATGCAAACTTGGAAGAGGATATATCATACAAAGACTACGCAAAATTGAGAATTCAATATTCCAGAAGCGGAAACCAAGGATATTTTAATGACAATCTCAAAAGAAAGTTGAGTAAAGTAAATTTGTCACCATTTGATGGATCCGGATCCATATCTACCCAAGCATGGATAATGAAGGTCAACACTTACTTCCAACTTAATCCAATGCCAAAAGAAGCAATTAAATTTGTAGCACTCCACTTGGAGGGAGTGGCGCATGAATGGTGGCATCATGGCACTATCACTTTGGGGCATGACCAAGTAAATACTTATGCAGAATTCACTGATAGATTTATAAATCGATTTGATGGTAAAGATCCAAAACTTAATTTCAAAGAGCTAGCACAATTGAGGCAAATTGGATTGGTCGACTAGTACATCACAGAATTTCAGAAACTCTATATTTTAGTTACAGACATTTCCAAAAGGAGACGAATAGTGTTGTTAATGGACAGACTGACAAAACCATTGAGGGGTTGGGTAAAAAGTTTCAATCCTGTCACCCTTTTGGAGGCTATAAAAAAGTCATGAAGCATGGCATCGTCATCGACATCATCCTCTTGAGGTTACACTACAAACTGCCAGTATTTCCAAGGGACAAAGATAACAAACCTCTGCCGAAGAAGCCTTCGTTGGACAAAGCTACTAGACAAGAGCTCTGAAGGAAGAAATTATGTTTCAATTGCAAGGGACCATGGGAACTTGGGCACAGATGCCTCGATAAAGGGAAAATACACTACATTGAAGTTGTATCCGATGATGAGGACGATCAGGAGGATCTACCCACACAAGACAACCACCCCACAAGGACTCCAAAATGGTTAATTTGAATCATACGGAGAGGATCGCCTCATTGGTACGGCGTGGGGAAACCATCACCCTAGCTGGAAGCCCGAGATGTACGATATTTTGTGTACAAGGAACTCTTCAAGGACAGAGGGTCATTGTGATGCTCGATAGCGGAGCCACACTAAACTTCATAAACTCATCTTTGGTGAAAAGAAGAGGTCTACCTACTAAGACACATGCAGGATTCTAGGTCGTCACCAAAGGAACACTTTTACCCTATATGCACCTTGTTCCCCAACTAAGTATCACCATGGCTAACCCCACAGTGACAAAGGATTTCTTTATAGTGGACCTAGATTATATGGAAGCTATTCTAGGCATACAGTGGATGGAGACACTTGATGAATACACACAAAGTTTCAAGTGGATGGCCTTCACTTTTGTTGTTGATGGAAAGAAAGTTGTTCTTCGTGGGATGGCCAATGAGGGACCGAAAGACATTGCATAGTTTGCACATTGTTTCGTTTCGACGGAACCTATAAAGGGACAACAGACACCCAACCAAGATGATAATCTTCAAAATATCTTACCCATGATAAAGTTTTTATAGACATCCCTCCGGACATACCCCCCCGTCGCGGGTTTGAGCATACCATCGAGTTAGAAGCTGGCACCAAACCAATTTTCACCATGCCATGCCGTCACCCCAATAAATTCAAAGATGAGATCGAGAAGACAATTGGAGAGTTGCTCGAGAAACGATGGATCCATCCCAACTCTAGCCCTTTTGCATCATCAGTGGTATTGGTAAAAAAGAAGGATGGGACGATGCACATGTGTGTGGACTACCGTGCACTGAATAAGAAGACAATTAAAAGTAGATACCCTATTCCCAGAATCAATGAATTGTTGGATGAGCTGCATGGTGTGGTTTATTTTTCTAAAATAGGTCTTCATTCTAGATACCATCAAATCCACATGTGGGAAGAAGACGTGGAGAAGACGGCTTTCTATTGTCACTGCGAGCATTATGAGTTCCTAGTCATGCCATTCGGATTAAAAAATGCACCAGCTACTTTCCGATCTTGCATGAACCACATCTTCAACAAACAATTGTGTAAGTACTTGTTGGTATTCTTTGATGATATTCTTACTTACAACAAAACTTGGGAAGAACACCTGAGACACCTCAATGAAGTCCTAGGGATCATGAAGACTTAGTCCTTGTTCACCAAGCAATCTAAATGTGAATTTGGAATGACAGAAATATTTTACCTAGGGCACGTTGTCAGTAAATATGGAGTGCAGGTCCACCAAGAGAAGATTCAAGCTATCCTGGATTAACCCCCACCAAAATCGCTCTCTAAGTTGCGAGAGTTCTTGGGACTGTGCAGTTATTACTGGAGGTTTGTAAATGGTTTCTCTCAGCTCAGTGCACCTTTAACAAAGCTGACTAAGAAAGGCTCCTTCCAATGGAATGAAAGAGCGCAACACACTTTTGATAAGTTAAAAGAAGCAATGAGCACTTGCCCAGTTCTCGCCTTACCCAATTTCACACAACCATTCATTCTAAAGTGTGACACATCCGGAGAAGGCATTGGCGCGATATTAGTATAAGATAGAGACCCTATAGCCTATGAGAGTCAGAAGCTTACACAAGCAGAGCGTCTATATTCCATTTATGACAGAAATGTTGGCCATTGTGCATGCACTAACAAAGTTCTAGCAATATTTGGTAGGTGTCAAGTTTGTCATTCGTACCTATCATAACAGTTTAACATATTTTCTAGAGCAATGGGATCTGGACGAGAGGCAACAAAAATAGGTAAGTAAGATTCAGGCTTTTGATTTCGACATTGAATATGTGAAGGGAAAGAACAATGTGGTTGCAGATGCCCTGTCAACAAAACCTGCCATCTGTTTACTATCTCAAATTTCAGCTAACTGGAAGGTACACTTATTGGTGGCATATTCCAAAAGCACATTTGCATGTAAGCTAATGGATGGTGACACTCAGAATGACCAATACAAGGTGGTGGATGACATCATTTACTATAAGGATCGGATATACTTGGTGCCTAAATCTAAACAAAAGCAAAAAATCCTAAAGGAAATACATGCCTCACCCTTGGTCGGACACCTGGGTTTTCTCAAAACCTATAGACAACTCAGAGAGAGGTTTCATGGAAAGGACTTAAAAGGGATGTGTTGCAGTACATACAAGAGTGTGCAGTCTGTCAACAAAACAAATCCGAACATACTTTACCTATTAGGTTACTACAACCCTTACCTTTACCAGAACAAAAGTGGGAAAGTATCTCTATGGGCTTTATCACCAGACTTCCAAAGGTAAACAGGAAGGATTGTATCTTTGTGGTGGTTGACAGACTGATGAAGTATGCACACTTCTTCGCCATCTCCTTCGATTTTTAGGCTACGCAGGTAGCCAATTTATTTTTTAGAGAAGGATTTCGTCTACATGGGTTACCCCAAAACATTGTTAGTGACAAGGATGGTCGGTTTATCAATATTTTCTGGACAGAATTGTTTCGGTTGGCAGGAACAGAATTGTTGCCAAGTACTAGCTACCACCCTCAAACAGACGAATGGACTGTGAACAAGTGGCTAGAAGGCTACCTCTGGAACTACGTTTCGGCACAGCAACAGGCATGAGTCAAATGGATGCATATGGGAGAATATTGTTACAATACCACTTATCACATGTCCATTTCAAAGCACTATACGGGTATAAACCCCTTTCATTTATCAACATGGTACTGAGTGACAGCCACGCACCAAAGGCGAGGGACAGGCTTCAGGAAGGGTAAGACATCCTGAGATCCTTGAAGGAGAACTTACAAAGGGCACAGAATCAACAAAAGATGTACGCCGACAAACACTGGATTGAAAGAAGTTTCGAAGTGGGAGACTTGGTCTATCTCAGACTCTAGTCATATAGGCAATCCTCATTGAAGGTAAAAGGGAAAGAAAAATTGAAGCCATGTTTTTATGGTCATTATCGTGTAGCCTACCGCATCGGTGAAGTTGCCTACGAACTGGAACTTCTGGAAGGAAATCGCATCCATAATGTCTTTCATGTCTCCTGCCTAAAGAAAGTTGTGGGACAAAACATCGCAGTAACCATAGATCTTCCACCGCTCAATGAAGAAGGGAAGCTCCTATTGGAACCGGCCGAGATCACCGATATATGTGAGAAGACTCTACGAAACCATACCATAAGGGAATACTTGGTATGTTAGAAACACTTGCCATTGGACGACGCAACTTGGGAAGGTGAACGCATTCTGCAGCATCTGGCATTGCATTTGCTTGACAACAAGCAAATTTTAGGACGGAAGGACTGTAATGTTCTCGTCATAAAATAAATAATTAACCAAAATTGTGTATGGGCCGATTGATTTAGTATATCTCGGGCCCATTTTTATTTAATTGTTTTTGTAGGTGTGGCCATCGACTATCTTTGCAAACCCTTGGAAAGTTCTTCCAAAAGGTATTTAAGCACGGCATGTAGGTAGTAGTTCGTATACGATTTGGATTATTTCTTTGTGCTGCGAATTCCTGTTTGAGTTCAATATTGTTCGCCATTTCGGAAGTGAAAGATCTTCCCTACTTGGCTTTCTCCGGTTTCGATGGGATTTAACCCTCACCCTATTCTGTCTGTATTGTTTGGCTCGGATTTGGCAAATCAGAGTGCTATCATTATTTGTAAGCATAATAGAGTCTTGGTTCCAAATTGATGTTTTGAGCGTATTCAATCTTATTGTGTATCTTACTTGGCAGAACTAAGGCTAATAACATCTCCGCATCCATTCGTACATGTTTTGTTCTTTTTTCTTGACTCCATTGTACACCATCGTACATCCCCCCTGATTGCACTCTATATGGTTACCTCCTGCACCATACGACCGTTCTCCCCAACCATACGGTCTTGCAACTGCTCAGTACAACCATCCTTCCCTGACCATACGATCTTCCAACTGCACCGTAAGGCCATCCTCCCCAACCGTACAGCCCTCACCATTATATCATATGGCCTTCCCCTTCCAGCCATATGGCTTCACATCCCTACACTGTATGGATATCCAAAGGACCGTATGGACATCTTGAGCAGGCCCAACACCTTTGCACTATACAACATCTGAAGCAGTTTCCCACCCACCGTACGACCACCTACTGCGTGGACAGTAAAATCGTAGCCAAGTAAGTCAAGAACATTAGACAATTAAGTGTATCAATGAAGCAATCTGCATGATCTCCATCTACATGATCTACATGAACCCTCTTATGAAAAGAAATTACTCCTTGGTAGAAGGAATCTCAGACACATCTAGTAATCGAACTTTGGTATCATCCTGAAATCTTTTTCACAGAGATTAATAAAAGTCCAAGAGAAATAGCAATGCTTGAATCATACATGATTCACTAAATAATATAACATGAATTAATAACAGCATGAAGGATAGAAGACCATTATTCAACCATAAGGAATACTTATCTCTTTAAACTTGTAGTACATCCCCAGTCAACGGATGTAACCATCTAGGAACATAGAAGTCAGACTTGATTATATGTGCCAATCATTTTGCTTTCCTTGGGGCAGGCATGTTCATTCCCACACAAATTCAGTTATGCAAATTCCAATCAGTCAATGACTTTGATCAAGATCAATCAAATAAATCTTCAGCCAAAATTAGAAGACCTAGTCAAAATACGAGAGCTGCAAACTTATAACATCATCTCCATTTAAATGCATTGTATAAGCTGTTGCCAATGAACAGAGTTTGCAAATAAGGATATCAACTATGAAGTCGACCCAAATTATCCAACATTTGCATGAACATGGGCTGCTAATGGTGAGTGCCCAGACCCAAATAAGAGAAAACCACTACTGCATCAAATCATAGTGGTGCAAACCCAAGATTTGCCAAAACAAAGCGATATTTTAGTCATCCGTGTAGCCCATATAAATAAGTGTGACTGTGATGAGATCTAAGACTTTGATCTGATAGATAAAATGTATGCCGGTCTGAGACTCTTCAAATTCCCTGACAAAATCCTGAGCCTTATTATCTTCCTTATTATCCATGGATGCTACCACCTTTTCACATTGCTGAAATGTTGGTTCATATCTTTCACTAATTGCCTCAAACATAAATTAAAGTGGGTCCTCCACCTACTCCCTCTAAAGCCCACATTCTGACCGCTTTGCTCTTCATCCAAGGATGTTTCTAATGGATTTCCAGACTCCCTTTGAATGTTAATTCCATGTCTTGAGAAAAATTATCACAATTTGTATAGGCTCTTCCTTTTCCATAGTGAATCATAACAACATATCTTTGTGTTCTCTTCTCTAATAGATATACAAACTAATACTAGCAATAACAATCTCATCCCAAATTGGCTTCTTGATGATGAGCATGTTTGGAAATCTACCATTAGCCTTCGAACTAGCTGGTAGTATCAGCAGAACAACAGTTCTCACACCTAGCAAAATAGTTTCCTGCAATAATCAAGCAAGGCATAGTGAGTATCATCGGAATCGCCTACAATATAGTCAAAGATAATGCTCCCATGTTCATTGACCAAGACATAATATCTGGGGTCCAAATAAATTTTGCTGTATGTACCAAGCAAAACACTTGTGCCCAGCAACTAAGTGCTCTGCACAGGCTCCTTCCCATATATCACTTTCCAAGGAATGTCTGCAAGTATTGATCATGAATTGCCACCGCATCAATTTACAGGCCTTAACACAATTCTTTTGGAAATCTCATAAAATCATTTCAATGATCATATGCATTTGATCTGATGTACCTACAATGTGGTCTGCACTGGTTAGAATTTCTAAACCAGTTCCTATACATGGTAACTCTGACCTCTCGATAGAGAACGTCTATATGTAAAGCAACAATGAGCATAGTGAATTAGTTAGAAACCATGACGACAGTAGAGTCCTTCATGACAGAAACTAGGCTCCATTTCTTATTGAAATGAACAATCCACACTTTGGTTGAGTTGTGTAAACTGTATTGAAGTCGTTGATGTCATTTTCTTCTAGTTAATACTCAAAAGCAAAATACACAACGTGGAAGAGATCAACAATGGTGCAAGTTGTCCTAGGAGTACATCCCTGTCAGTTCCATCATGGGAATATATCTGCATGGAAGTTGAGTTGTGGAGTTGCACCAGACATTTGTATATTTCAGATCATGAATAGAGATGATCGAAATCTTGAATGTATCAATAGGTCGTAATCAGCCATGTGATGAATCGATGATACCAGGTACGACATTGGAAGTCACTAATAATTTAGTCCTTGTCTTCAGCAATATCTTTCAACTTGGAAGGATCGTGAAAGTACCAACCTGCCAATATTCCTCACTTCCTCGACAGCAAGAGGACTTGCTATTTAGACGTCACTATGACTCGCACCAAACACATTGCAGACTATCCATCTTCCAGCATCATGGGAGATTCAATCTGCTCCCAAGAGGTTACTTGATTCGTTTTGAGTAATCTGAATTCTCAGATCTAATCAGATCTTCCTTAACGAAGCTCTGATACCATGTAAATGTAGATTAGATTTCTATTAGATTTAAAGTGATGAATACCTTTTGTATTTCAGAATAGAATGGTTACTAATCTCTGATTTGTTATATGCAGATTTATATCAGAAAATGTGGATCTTGATTTTTATACCAAATGTAGAACGGATACAATTTTAGTATTTAGTATTTACAAATACTGAATATCTCAAGTCTGGTATGATTCTGATAATGCTCAATCTGCTCTAGATGAATATTTATGAATTTCGATATTTCTACGCAGCTAGGCAGATCATTTCAAGGATATATATAATATTTGAATAGGAATGTCCTCGAATGGGCATGTCTCCACATGGTGGAGACAAGTCCATTCAGGACATGTCTCTAATATGCATCGGTTCATTACCAAGAAGAACCATGATTATTAATTGGGATTAGTTAAGACTTCATTATTAACTAAATACTATATAAATATGATTGCCGAACATGGAGAGATTAATCAGACTTAATCTGATTTAATATCATCTGCAATCAATAAAGATAGAACATGAAATATTCATATTTAATCTGTCTGAACAGATATATGTGTGTGTATGCATGTCAGTGTGTGTGTGTGTGTGTGTGTGTGTGTATCATCTACAATCAATAAATAAATAAATATAGAACATGAATATTCATATTTAATCTGTCCAAACACATATGTGTGTGTGTGTATGCCAGTATATACACTGATATATATATATATATATATGATGGTCAGATACATGAATTATACTTATATGCATACATACATACATACATATATATATATGATAGCTATGGTCAGATACATGAATGGTACTTATATATATATATATATATGGTCAGATACATGAATGGTACTTATATATATATATATATATATATATATATATATATATATATGTATACATATATATATGTATACATATATATATATATATATATATATATATATATATACATACATACATACATACATACATACATACATGTATGTATGTATGTATGTATGTATATGTATGTATGTATATATATATATATATATATATATATATATATATATATGTATGTATGTATGTATATATATATATATATATATACACTTTAACATAGGGCCTTGTCGGAAAAATAGAAAACATTAACTTTCTATTCTGAAACTTAGGAATCCTAATATACACATGGAATGTTTCGTTCCTAGCAGTGGAAGACGTAGATCCTCCTATGTACTCTTTATACCTTATTCCACCCTTGTCAAGTACGTGGAGGTGTTGTACAGAAGTGAGGGAGCAATAGAAGATGGTGTACAGTCTGAAGGGCGAGTAAATCTAGGCCGTACGGTAGTATATTTGGTCATATGGTGGGAGGCGTGGATAGTACAGTTGGCAAGGTGAGATATAGGAGTATTGAAGATGGAGGTTGACTTTGTCGTACGGTGTTGACTTGGTCGTGCGGTGTGAGGTAGTACACCTAACTAGGTGACTGTATGGCTATATGGGCTAAACTGAACTAAGGGTGTACGAAATTTATAAAAGCCCTACCATATGGGGAGGAAAGGAAAAAGTCAATGTCATGCGTCAAATAGTCATGCAGTACAAATAAACAAGTAAGTTTCAGAAATATGTAAAAAGTTGAACACAGTTATTATATTTGCAACAGTATCAATTCCAACCATTAATAATATACCCAATGCGGAGAATGTTTGCAACAATATACACCAAACTGGAATGGAATCTCTATAGATAGTGCTCGGACGTGCCAAATCCAAGCAAAATAATATAAGAATAGAATAGGGTGAGGGATGAATCCTGACGAAACCGGAATAGCCAAGCAAGGAAGATCTTTCACTTTCAAAATGGCGAACAACAGAGAACTCCAATTGGAATTCGTAGTACAAAGAAAATAATCCAAATCACATACCTACACCAACTAATCTGATGGACATATATACCCTATCGGAGGAAAACTCCCAAAGGAGAAACAACATGCTGACACAAAACACGACAAACAACTACACGTACAAAAAATTAAAGAGGGGCCTGAGATATACATAAATCAATCGAAACTCCAAATAAAGGTATTATTTTATTTTATTAAATGACAGGGATATTACAATTAAAGAGGGGCCCGAGATATACATAAATCAATCGGGACCAAAAATAAAGGTATTATTTTATTCTATTTGATTACGGAGCTATTATAATTAAAGAGGGGCCCAAGATATACATAAATCAATCGGGACCCCAAATAAAGGTATTATTTATTTTATTTAATGATGGGGTTATTACAATCCTCCTATCCCAAAAGTTGCTTGCCCTCAAGCAATTGTACATCTGATTCTGGAAAGCCTTCTACAACCAGCTTCTTCAATTTGGAATTAGGCACCAAATACATATTATCGCCGTAGAAAATATATCATCAATCACTTTATATCTTTCATCCTGTAAATAGCCATTCATCAACTGACATGCAAAAGTGTTCTTGGAGTACTCAACCAACAGATGGGCCTGCCAATCATCCAAGGAATGGGGTAAAGTGTTGGCTGTCACATTTTTATTTGCCACCGCAGTGTTGAAGTTACATCTTGGGATCATATTTTGTTTAAAAATGGCCTCCACCTTCTTGATTGTGACTTCCCTCAGTCCTTTATTTGACATTCCTCTTAGCAGCACCTTCTTGCCATCTGTCTTGAATGAAAAGTCCACCCTCTTGAAGCTTTGGGTATACTGATCAAGGGTCTCCATTCACTAGATGCACAATACAATATCATTGTCAACCAAATCTATGACAATGAAATCATTTGTCAAGGTATAGTTTCCCATGGCAATGCTGAGTTGTGGAATCACATGAATGCAGGGTAACAAGGTCCCTCCAACAACCTTAACCTCAAATCCTCCATGCTCTACTGCGTGCAAGGCCTTATTAGTGACCAGTGATGAATTGATGAAATTGAGTGTGGCGCAACTATCAATCATGACTATGACTCATTTTTCGTGAAGTGTGCTATGGACCCTAAAGATCTATTGTAGTGAGGGTAGTAATAGAACCACCTTTTCGTACAAGTGCATTTATGCTCTCTACCTAGTTAGTTTATTCACCAGTTATTCTAGATATTTGACCTTCCTCGTCATCGAAAACACCTCAATGTAATGAATACTCCCCTTCCCAACACAACAGTGACCTGGTTCCCGTGGCTCCTTGCAAGTGAAACAAAGCTTTCTCCTCTGGAACTCTTGTCGAGAGTCTTCATCCAACAGAGGTTTTTTTGAATTAGCTCCTTATATTTGTCTTCTTGTAGGGGAGGTGTTGGAGTAGCTATGTCGGTTTTGGAGGAAGATGCAGCCATGTCATGTACCTTCTTAATAGCTTCGTTGAGTGTAGACACATTGAACCCTTTGATCCAGCCTCACAAGGGTTCCCTCAGCCCATCCATGAATAACAAGATTCAACATCTCTCAAAGATCTCTATGACCAATACTAATAAACTTTGAAACTCTGTGATGTAATTGTCTACCATACTTGTTTGCCTTAGCTACGCCAAATCTTTGAAGTTTAGTTCAAGATCCTTACCATCGAAATGATCGATGAGTTTCCCAATGAACTCGACATAAGAGGTCACTTGGTCGTGAGCAAGAGCGACCAATCCATGGTGCCACCATTCTTGTGCCACTCCTTCCAAATGGAGTCCTACGAACTTGAGTGTTTCCTCTTTGAAAATTGTGTTGAGCTGAAAATAGGTGTCTACTTCAGAACCTATGCCTGTGTAGTGATGGCTCTAGATCGATCAAATGGTCATAAATTTATTTTTTCAATCATTCTCTTGAGATCATCATTAAAATAACCACGATTTCCCCTACTTGAATATCTCATTCTTAGATCAACGTAATCTTTGTAGGATATATCACCTTCCATATTGGCGTTCCTCCAATCTTCTCAAAATTGTTCTTGCATTTCCTGAAAAGTAGGATCTCTTTCATTGTGTGGTGCTTCTGTCCTTGGAAGGAAGATTGGCATCGAAGGTTGAGAGCGAGAGGGTTGAGGGTTTGTCCTTCTTGTAACAGAGTTGTTACTATGCCCATTTTGTTCTCTCATTGTTTTTGATGCAGGAGCATCTTGGGTTGACGTGTTATCCTGCTCATTTGTTTTCATTCTGCCAGTTGTTGCTGAATTTGAGTCATTATCGAGTTGCAGCAATTGTTGAGTGCCAGTAATTTTGCAATTTAAGCCAAGTTGAGGTTATCCTAATCATGTTAACACTCAGGTTCACGTGTTATCCCATCTCGCCACTACAGTGTGTGCTGAGTTCCACAGTGTGTTTCGAGCTATTCTTCATGTGCCGAGTTACCTAGTGTATACCGAGTGACTCTTCATGTGCTAAGTTGTCCTATTCATGCTGAGTGTCAGTATTTTGGACGTGATTTTTGCATTTTTGGTGCGAGCCGACTTGCAGGATTTATTTCGTTTGTGACATTTATGCTAAGATCTTGTCTTGGGATTTGTACTAACTGTTGTTGGGTCAACCTTGCTATTATGTAATGTTCTAGAATGATCTGTAAGCCATTTTGGCAAGTACAAATAGAGTGTTTAAGCTTAGAGTTAGGCAAGTTTTGAGCGATGATTTGAGAGCAGAACTAGAAAGTGCAAATTTGAAGTTGGATCTTTGATCTTGAGTATATTTCGTATCTGGTCGTAACCCAGAAGGCCTTACAGCTAGGCATGTATGCTGATCATTTCATGAATCAATAAAAGAATATTGTTCTCTCTCTATGGTGTTGTTCTCTTTGTGTGTTTTCTTTCGTTGTGTTAACTCTACAAGGTTGGTTTGGATTGCTGGGTGTGCCTTTGGCCCTAGTTATTCTATGCCCTCCTTGCGTCAAGTGGTACTAGAGTTTGAGGTTCATCCTTGTGGAGATTGGGTCATGTAGAACCCTGATTCGGATTTGGTTGTAGGTTACAGATCTGTGGATTTGACCTATAACTTGTAGAGGGTTATGATCTTATAGGAACCTGATCTATGAAGATGGTTTGTGGCAAAGGAAATGTCGATAATGTCGTGCTAGATCCATTGAGACAAATTGCAGCCAGATTAGATGTTGTCGAGACAGCCCAAAGGAGAGGAGCGCATCTTGAGGATGTGAGTGATGATGAAGCAGTAGTACCAAACCCTAATTTAGAACCTGAAGAAGATCAAGATGAGGAAAGATTGTTGAGAGTATTGTTTAGGGCACATTCAAAGCCTATTGTAGAAGTTGTTCCATATGATGAAAAGTTGGACACCAATGCTGTGTTGGATTGGATCTCTGATATGAAGAAGTTCTTTGAGTATGAAAACACTCATGATAATAGGAAGGTGAAGATTGCAGTTACCAGGCTAAAAGGTCATGCTTCACTATAGTGGGAGAATTTGCAAACTGATAGACAAAGGAGAGGAAAGGAGAAGATCAAAACTTGGCCAAAAATGGTGAACAAGGTAAAGAACAAATTCCTTCCTGTTGATTATCAAGTTAGCTTGTTGAAAAAGATGCAAAATTTGAGACAAAAAGACATGACTATGAAGGAGTATATTGAGGAATTCTATAGATTGGACATCAGATCTGGACATGTGGATGATGATGTTGAGAAGGCCGAAAATGGTGAACAAGGTAAAGAACAAATTCCTTCCTGCTGATTACCAAGTTAGCTTGTTGAGAAAGATGCAGAATTTGAGACAAAAACACATGACTATGAAGGAGTATACTGAGGAATTCTATAGATTGGACATCAGATCTGGACATGTAGATGATGATGTTGAGAATATTGTAAGGTACATAAATGGATTGAGATCTGGAATTCAAGATGAAATAAGTTTTGTGAAATTGGAAAGCGTGGAAAAAGCCTATCAATATGCCTTGAAAGCTGAGGAGATCTTGACAAAGAAGCATGAACAAAGACAAAGAGGTAGAGGTGGTAGATTCCACAGAGGCAGAGGAAGATCTTATGGTGAAGGTGGCAGATCTGACAATTTTGTGTAGGATAAAAGCAAATATGAATGGAAGAATGATGACAAAGACAAAACCGAGTGGAAAGGTTCATACCGAGGTGGTACTGGTTCTTACCGAGGAAGAGGAAATTCTTATTCTAGAGGTGGTTTTCATGGTAATTGTTTTAGATGTGGTAAAGAAGGGCATAGATCTTTTAAATGTAGATCTTCTGAAAGTGGGCAAGGTAATAGAAATATTGTGATACAAGAAGACATTGAGAGTTCACTAAGTGGACCTGAGGCTGGAGAAAATCTAATGGTGAAAACCTTACGTAATAAGGGAAGTGAATGAAGAACTTGTCCTTTCAAGAAGTCTTTCCAAAACCAGATGTAAGATGGCTGGAAAATGTTGCAAGGTGATCATTGATAGTGGAAGTTCAACAAATTTGGCATTAAAAGAGTTGGTTACAAAGTTGCAGTTGCAGAGGCTGAAACATCCCAAACCCTATCATGTTTCATGGATCAAAGATAAGCATAAGATATTGGTAAGTGAGCAATGTGTTGTGAAGTTCAAGATTGGAATTACTTTGATGAAGTATTGTGTGATATTATGCTTATGGATTGTTGTCATATTTTGTTGGGTAGACCTTGGCAATATGATAGATATGTTATACATGATGGAAAATTGAATCAATATACTCTTTGGGTGAATGGGAAGAAGCAAATATTGTTGCCTTTGATTGAAAGTCCAAATGAGGTTAATTGTAACGCAATAAAAGTTTGTATGGTTAATGGGAAACAATTTGAAAAAGAAGTAGAATCAAGTCTGTTTTGTTGTAGTTCCTAGAGGACCGAATGTTGGTAGTAATGACCGAGCAACAGAAGTTGGTAATGACCTAGTGACAGAAGCTAGTGGTAGCCGAGTACCAATAGAAATTACAAAATTGTTGAACGAGTATAAGGATATTGTTGCTGAGGATATTCCTGACAGTTTACCACCAGTGAGAAGCATAAGTCATTGTATTGATCTGACTCCTGGAGCTAGTTTGCCGAACAAAGCACCATATAGATTGACACCTACAAAGAATGAAGAACTTAACAAGAAAGTGCACGACTTGCTGCAAAAGGGATTAATCAGAGAAAGTTTGAGTCCATGTGTTATACCTATTGTATTAGCACCGAGGAAGAATGGAGAATGGAGAATGTGTATTGATTCCAGAGCTCTTATTAAGATCATAGTGAAATATAGGTTGCCTATGCCGAGGATGGATGACATAATGGATTGTTTGAGTGGAGCAAAGTATTTTACCAAGATTGATTTGAAAAATGGCTATCATCAGATCAAAATTAGAGAAGGTGATGAATGGAAGACTACTTTCAAGACAAAAGATGGTTTTATGAATGGTTGGTTATGCCTTTTGGTTTAACTAATGCACCAAGTACTTTCATTAGGTTGATGAATGAAGTTTTTAAAAGATTTTTGAGTAAATTTGTGATTATTTATTTGGACGATATTCTGATATTTAGCAAGACTAAGGAAGAACATCTTGAGCATGTTAGGCAAGTATTGCAACGATTGAAAGAGGAAAAGTTGATGATTAATCTGAAAAAGTGTTCTTTTATGCACGACGAGATTGTGTATTTGGGATTTGTGATTTCAGCTGATGGTTTGAGAATGGATCCAAAGAAGGTTAAAGCAATTTTGGAATGGCCTACACCTGAGAATGTGGGTGAGGTAAGATCATTTCATAGTTTGGCTAGTTTTTACAGAAAGTTTATAAAAAATTTCAGTGTTGTTTGTAATGCTATGACTGAGACAATGAGAGGAGATAAAAAGGAATTCAAGTGGACACATGGAGCTGATAAGAGTTTTGAGACTTTGAAACAAAAGGTTGTTGAATTACTTGTATTGGTTTTGCCTGATTTCAATAAGGTATTTCAAATTGAATGTGATGCAAGTGGTAGTGCAATAGGAGTTGTATTAAGTCAAGAACGTAGACCTGTTGCTTTCTTTAGTGAGAAACTGAATGATGCTAAAAGGAAGTATTCTATGTATGATCAAGAGTTTTATGCTGTTCCATCATCCATCAATCATACTACGTCCATAATATAGTGAGACTGCACGGGAAAAGAGAATAAGTTTTTCTCTGAAGGACTGCCTACTAGCAGCATTTGGAAGGATTTTCTCTATTCCAACCGAAGGCACTCGACCCTACAATCTTTGCTCTGGGACTTTAGACGTGATTTATGCATGCATGCAGAGTTTGCACCAATACTGCCTTCTCCTGCGGCTATAGCTGCCCATAGAATTTGAGGGCCTGTAGGGCGATATCTCTAGAAGGGCTATAGTTTATTTAGGCAACTCTGCATGCATGAAGACTACTTGTTAAGCATCGCAATAAACTGGAACAGCTATCGATCGTCAGCTCCTTGTTCAAGCTTTGAAGAAGTGGAGACATTATTTGATTCCTAAAGAGTTTGTGTTGTATACTAATCATAAAGTTTTACAGTACTTGGGAAGTCAACATAAATTGAATCAGAGACATATGAAGTGGGTTGAGTATTTGCAAAGTTTTACATTTGTGATTAAGCATAAGAGTGGAGTTACTAACAAAGTTGTTGATGCATTGAGTAGAAGACGTTCTTTATTGACTAAAATGAAGGTTGAAGTTCTTGGTTTTGATGAAATGAAAGAGTTGTATGATGCTGATCCTGATTTTTCTAAGGCACGGAGAGAGTGCAAAGCACCAAATCTGACAGATTACATTAGTAAGTATGATGAATACTTCATTCAAGAAGGTATGTTGTTCAAAGATATTCAGTTGTGTATTCCTAGAAGTTCTATGAAGTTGAATCTAATTAAGGAAAAGCATAGTAGTGGACTGGTTGAACATTTTGTAATTGATAAGACATTGAGTTTGCTGAAAGAGAAGTATTATTGGCCACAGATTTATAAAGATGTCCAAAAATTTGTAAAGAGTTGTGAAGTTTGTCAAGATGCAAAAGGAGTAAGTCAGAATATTGGATTGTATACACCTATTTTTATTCCTGAGAAACCTTGGAGTGACATTAGTATGGATTTTGTTCTTGGATTGTCTAAAACAGCAAAGGGCCATGATTCTATATTTGTTGTTGTGGATAGATTTTCTAAAATGGCTCATTTTATACCATGTAAGAATACATTAGATGTTGAGCATGTTGCTGAACTTTTCTTCAAAGAGATTATTAGATTGCATGGATTACCAAGAAGTATTATTTCTAATAGAGATAGCAAGTTTATTGGTTACTTTTGGAAGACTTTGTGGAAGAAAATGGGCACTGAGCTGAAATTTAGTTTTACATTCCATCTGCAGACTGATGGACATACAGAGGTTGTGAATAGAAGCTTGGTAATTTGTTGAGATGATTTGTTGGAAATGAAACACATAATTGGGAGATGGTATTAGCGCAAGCTGAGTTTGCATATAATAATTATGTGAATAGAAGTATAGGGAAGACACATTTTGAGATTGTTACCGAAATGAAGCCTAGAGGAGTGTATCAGATTTAAGAGATGTTGCTAGTAAAGAGAAAAGAAGTGTTGCAGGAGAAGAATTTGTTGATTTTATGGAGTTGTTGCATAAGGAAGTGAAGTTGAAATTGGAACAAAGTAATCAGAAATACAAAGAGAATGTTGATAAGTCTAGAAGACATCATATTTTTGAAGTTGGTGATGAGGTGATGGTTCATTTGAAGAAAGGACGATTTCCGATTGGAACATGCAGTAAGCTCAAGATGAAGAAGTTTGGACCTTGTAAGATCTTGAAGAAGTTTGACAATGGAAATGCTTATGAAGTTGAGTTACCTGATGACATGGATATATCTCCTACATTCAATGTTGTTAATTTGTATAAGTACCATGAGTTAGATGATGAAACTGTCGTACTTGATGATTATCCTAAGAAGCAGATTAAAGTGGTTGAACAGATATTGGATCAGAGAGTTGGTAAAAGCACAAGAGGAAAAGAATACTATGAATATTTGGTGAAGTGGAAAAACAGACTAGTTGAAGATGCTAAATGGATTTCTCAATCTAAGTTGGATTCAACTCAGGTTGTAACACTTACATGATTCAAGAGAATCATTTCTTTCTACCCTGGTTGTCTGATGCAAGAGCATCTTGGGTTGACGTGTTATCCTACTCATTTGTTTTCATTCTGCCAGTTATTGCCAAGTTTCAATCATTGTCGAGTTGCAGCAATTGCCAAGTGCCAGTAATTTTGCAGTTTAAGCCGAGTTGAGGTTATCCTACGTCATATTAACACTCGGGTTCACGTGTTATCCCATCTCACCATTGCAGTGTGTGTCGAGTTCCATAGTGTGTGTTGAGCTATTCTTCATGTGTCGAGTTCCATAGTGTGTGTTGAGCTATTCTTCATGTACCGAGTTGTCCTATTTATGCCGAGTGTCAACATTTTGGACGTGATTTCTGCGTTTTGGTGCAAGCCAACTTGCGGGATTTATTTTGTTCGTGACATTTATGCTAAGATCTTGTCTTGGGATTTTTCCTAACCGTTGTTGGGTTGGCCATGCTATTATATAATGTTCTAGAATGATCTATAAGCCATTTTGGCAAGTATAAATAGAGCGTTTAGGCTTAGAGTTAAGCAAGTTTTGAGAGATGATTTGAGAACAAAACTGGAATGTGCGAATTTGAAGCTGGATCTTTGATCTTGAATATATTTTGTATCTGGTCGTAACCCAGAAGGCCTTACAGCTAGGCATGTATGCTGATCATTTCAAGTTTCAATAAAAGAATATTGTTCTCTCTTTGTGGTGTTGTTCTCTTTGTGTGTTTGCTTCCGTTGTGTTAACTCTGCAAGGTTGGTTTGGATTGTTGGGTGGGCCTTTCGCCCTAGTTATTCTATGCCCTCCTTGCGTCAGTTTTTCCCTCAGCCAATTTTTGTAATGCTTTTTGCATAAGCCATTGGGTTTCATTGATCTACATTTGGTTTTTGTTGAGTGTTGTCCTGCATTTTGTCACTACAAAATGTAGATAACAATACGAAACTTTTTCAATAGAGTTTCACGTTTCTATGAGATAATTCACCATTTGATTGGCCAAGATTGATCAAATGATTATTCCCAATTCATGTAATGAATCCTTTTATTAAAGGCTTTCATCAAATCCTTTTTGTTTTTCATTTTATTATGCTTACGCTTGATTTTTGAAGCCTTCAAAGTCTTTTTTTGTGTTTTTGAATATGTTTAGTTGCTTTTAGTCTTTTTGTTCGTCCAATCTCTTGCTTTCGATTTTTCCTTCGATTTGGTATATCTTAGGGTTAATAGGATTTAGTAGTCAAAAGATATAACCATTTAAGTGCCCAAAAGTGGACTCTTAGACACAATTGCATATTTAAAATATAAATGTTATATTTTAATGGTGACATTCACTTTTTGAAAAATATAACTTATAATGACTTTATGTTATATTTTTAAGATACTTTGTCACTTAACTGAGTATAGTGCACTTTATGCTTTTAATTTTCACTTAAGTGACTTTATCACTATATAGTTCTAATTTAATGTTGAGTTTTACTTTATGTTTTATTTTAAAGCATCTAAGTGAAATATTACTTTTTTAATAATATTTGCACATGATACATAAACTATATAATGTAAGTATTATTTTTTACTCCTTTAAGTGATATTAACTCAAAAAAAAATTAGTGATGTGCTAAGTTAGTCATTTAAGTTGTGCAACTCAATAACATATCTTTTTTACATGTTTACATGCAAATGCACTTGTAGAGCCCGATTTTGGCTTCAAAGTACATGTGTTTGACATAGTAAAGCATATTTTTAAACATGAAATGGACTTCCAAGAGTTCGATTTACATGAAAACTCCCTTCTACATGCAACATCACATGTAATAGCACTTGGAGAGTGTGATTTTCTCTAGGAAGCCAAGTTGTGGACTTAGGCAAATAAAGAAGTATATTTTGAAACATGTAATGGACTTCTAAGAGTCTGATTTACATTTATAATGCATTTCCAGCCAAACATGTAACATGTAATGCGCCTTGGAGAGTGCAATTTTGCATTACATGCACATGTAATGACTCTCTCAGACCCTATTTTTGCAGTCCCAAGCCAAAAACGCCCAAGGCCTAACATCTATTACATATTTTAAATATGTAATGAGGCTGGGAGAGTGTGATTTACACCAAAGACATGCATTTCTCTCCAAACATTACATGCAATCGCCATCTAAGAGTCCGATTTGACTCAAACTTGCATTTCAAGTGCATTTGAAATAGAAATAACACATGCAATAGCACACTAAGAGTGTGATTTGGCAAAGATATGCATGTAAATAACATTGGAGACCATGTTTTTGCTGTTTTTCTCCAAAAACGACTCAAGCATTGGCATCTCAAGGGCACGCTTTTATCAAAACACCCATTAAATTGCATTTCCAGCATGCGTTTGCATTTGGAGGAGGCATTTTGGAGTTTTAATGCATCTATATGCATGTGAGTATCACATTTTTCACCAAGAACACCAAAACCAGCTCATGTATATGCATCTAAAGGGCACGTTTTTGTCAAAAACGCCCAGAAATTTACACTTCCAGCCCATACATTTGCAAATGGAGAAAGTGTTTTGGAGTTTTGTTGCAAGATTTGGCATGTGAAAATCACGTTTTTTTACCAAGGACATCAAAAACAACCCATACTTGTGCATTTGGAGGGCACATTTTTTCCAAAAAAATGTCCTACATGCATTACATCAAAACATTTTTGCAAAGATGGGTTCTCTAACTTGCATATTGCCTTATACATGCAAAAATGCCTATGTCTTTGACCTTGGAGATTACCATTTGTGTCATGTCCCCTTTTTTGGAGGTAACTTGATTTAATTAATTAAGTTAATTAAGTTGTCTAAAATAATGAATATTTTATGAGGATGACTAATTAATTATTTTAATTCTATGTTCCCCCGAGTTTCCGGGACGGGGACGGTAGGGGACAGCGGGACGGGTTTCCGGGACGGCAATTTTTTTTGCCGATTTTGGGGACAACAGGGGATGGCAAATGGGGACGGCAAAAGTGACATTTTTTTTAGTTTTTTAAATTTTTTGTGTGTTAAAAAATTGGGGACAAATGCAAGTCCCCAATGAAGTTTCCGGGACGGGGACGTCCCCGTCCTCAAAACGCTGGTTTTTTTGGGGGGGGACGCGTCCCCGGGGAACATAGTTTTAATTAAATAAATAAGTGGTATTAAGTTAATTATTTATAAAGTTATCAAATAAACAAATATTAAAAGGTAACTTTATATTTAATTAATTTAATAAAGTGACTTGAATTATAAAATATTTTATAAAGTCACTTAATAAATAAAATAATGTTCTAGAAGTTTCTGGAGAAAGTGGAGAAAAAAGAATAAATAGGCATCCAGAGCTTCATTCTCAATAGGCAGATTTGTTGTTGTTGATGTTGATGTTTGATGGT
Source organism: Cupressus sempervirens (assembly GCA_028749045.1). Taxonomy (NCBI): domain Eukaryota; kingdom Viridiplantae; phylum Streptophyta; class Pinopsida; order Cupressales; family Cupressaceae; genus Cupressus; species Cupressus sempervirens. Next base: position 546,534,421 of record CM053790.1, on the reverse strand, counting down.
TGTGGAGCCTAGGGTTTCTGGAATAGTCACAATTGGCCATTGAGAATGAAAACTCTCAATTGGTAGGCAATTTTGAGGGTGTGAAATATCACTTGAATTATTGCAGCTGGGGAGAAAGTTACTTCAAACTTTTATTTCTGCTTCATTGGTTAAAACTTTGGAGCCTTTGGCCAAGTTTTGTATAATATTGATTGGTGTTTGCTTTGGAGACTTTTTGGAGTTCATAGTCTTCAACGAATTTGCATTGAGGAGGTGATTTGCAGCATCTACAATTTATTTAGAAGTTTGATATACTACTGCCGAGGCATCATTGGAAACATATTTTTGTTCATATCTTCACTTAGAGGTATTTAATGGTTCTAGGTATTGTTGCATTCAATTTCTATCGTTGAGATAATCATTTCAAGGACAAATTCGAGGAGCTTAGAGGCTGTATTTATTTTTCTAAAGTATTGTCAGGCAAGAACGGGAGCGGCTAGGTGAAAGCGTCGATTGGGCTTAAGAGAAGTTCATTTTGCTTGAAACTTGATTCTTTCATCAGCTCTTTTCGAAGGCATCATCATTTCTCCAAGTTCCTTTGTTTATCATTCATGTTAACATTGCATTTTAGGTGTTATAAGTTTCAGCTGTAGGTGTGCATTATACCAACATTATCATATTTTGTAATCCATGTAAATGCCAAGAGTCTTGGCCATATTTCATTAGCATTGTATTAGAAATTTCATTGCAATTAAGGAGATAATAGTTGCTGGTGTCATTTGAGCAATTCAATATCATTTATTATCAGCTAGTTAGTTTGCATACCAACTGTTTGTAAAAATGTCAGTTGGCTGTAGGTGTTCATTTCTCATGCTTAGATCATATATATGCATTGAATATTGCCAAAACTAGTTGCACATTCATGTTAGGTCATGGTTTAGACAATCTGGAGTCTTCTTGCAAGCATTCTTATTGATGCAAATTGAAGAAAAGAGTCATTTTAGCAAACTGAAAAGTTATATCAGTCGTATGACCCTTGTATGCAAAGTGTTTGACAAATTTCTTGAGCATTCAATCAGAAGTTTTCAATCAGATTTGAGCAGGGTCATTACAATTTGCAACTTTGAATTGGTCAAAAGCTATTCAGTTGTTGCATGCATTTGCACTTAGAGGACCCGATTTTGGAGAAGACTTGTTCATTTCAACTTCTCTTTCCTCCATTTTTGACTCATTGAGCTCCAAGTAAAATATTTCAGCTTTGCTTGCATTTCTTGTTTGCTTTGTTATTATGTTGCATTATTTGGCTTGTTTTTGTCCATTTGTTCAAAAGCATGCCATATCTTTTGCATTTTTTCTTTATATAAGTTGAAATCTTCTCATTACAAATGCTTGAAAATCTTCCAAGCTCCAAAAACAAAATTGCATGTAGAAGAACATCTTAAAGTTTGTCATGTTTGAGTCAGTAGCAAGAGGTATGTTTCTATTTTGTTCTTAGTTTTGTTTGTTTGTTTGGTTGCTTGTTTGGTTACTTTTTTGAAAGAAAGTTGAAGAATGCTATCCAAGAATGCAAGTGCATCTACATGCCTTCACCATACATCCTTTGAACCCAATTACATATTTACCTCAAGCAAAAATGATCCATTATTACTACATGTAATTCCATCTAGAGAACCCGATTTTGGTGAAAGGTCACTCTTTTAAATACCAAAATCATCATTTTTCCCATATTCATATGCTTCCAACTTGCATTCTTGGTCATCCCAACAAAAGCCCTTTATTTGCCCACATGCAATCCACCCTCTTAAACCTGATTTTGGCCATTTTTTGCGCAAAATATAAGCTGCCTCATTCATTTCCATCCACCAAATGTGTTCAATAAGTATGTAATCCATATTATGAACACTCACCTTTCACAGACCCATCATCAACACTCAAATCACAAAGTTCTCAAGGACTTAATCTCCTTGGAAGATGTTCTCATCTTCATGTTGTGGCCCACTCTTCAAAGATATGTCAGAATACCCTCAAAGAACAAAGACATCTCGTCAAGAAGATATGCGTCAAATCCAAAGAAGCAGTAATCATTTGGTCTCAATTTTCCCAATGGTTGTCCAAGAACCTAAGTTTGTGTGGGCATGCATCAAGCACTATGCTTCAAAAAAAATGTTAAAGGTGTTGATGGAAAGTTGTTCTGAGTTTACACCCAAACTCCATCAAGAAGGTTTTCAAAGTGTTAGAGACTCCAGAATGTGTCAATCTACAGAGGAGAATTCACAACAACTCGAACGAGAAAAAGCTTGATCACATCAAATTTTCAAATGACAAATAGAAATTCATCAAGGAGAATGCGATGGCACGTACAGAAATCCCTGATCCTGAGATTATCACAAAAAATAAGGCTTTTGCTAATAGCCTACAGGATTAATTCATTCAAAATCAATAGCTTCAACATTTTCTTTAACTGTTTTTCAGCTTTGTAGTTGCAGAAGATGGATTGCATGTGATGCAATTACATATAATTTGATTGCATGTCCTCGTCACATGTAATCCAATAATTCTTCTCACCTAGTTTTGCCAGGACAAAGTGGTTGAGTTGCTCCCACTTTTTCCTCCTTTCTCTCACTTATTTTCCTACATAAGAAGTGCCACCCCCCATTGTAAAAATCATCTTTTATCGTATACAAAAAAAAGCTCTGCCAAACTTGTGCAAGCATAACTTTGATTGTGTGGTACCAATTTAGAAGAAAAGTGAATAAAATAAAAAAATTGGATTCAAAGCTTGGACTGGAAGCAATTGTGATAGCACAAACTGGAAGCTTTGACTATAATTTGTGTTTATTGTCTTTGATTCATGTTTTATTGTATGTTTAAATAATAGAGCATAGCGAGTTAAAAATCAATCGAAGTCGAAACTTTGACTGGGAGTGATTGTGGTAATACATAGACTAGAAACTCTAACAGTAGCTTGTATTACCATCTCAAATTCATGAAAAATAGTTAAGAATTTCCCTACTTCTGGAAGTCTTTGCACCCCAATGGTAGAGGTTTTTCTTATAGAATAGATTAAAACTAAAAATGAGTTATTGAATAGAAATCATCTATTTCTGGAAGTCTTTGCACCCCAATGGTAGTGATTTTTCTTATAAATTAGACAATCAGGACTTTGAGCCAAGTCGGTGTGCTTCCAATCAGCCTTTGAGTTGGTGTTGATTTATCAGTATCACCATTTCTAGATATTAGATAGAAGTGTAGTTTAGAGATTTAATCTTACCAATTACTCACTCTGCAGGTAAGTGGATTCTTTCCTAAAAGTTGAGAGGAAAGAATATTGGTAACACACCTTACAAAAATCTCTCAACTTCTTGCTTACCTTGAGTTGATCCAAGGAATGATGAGATGGGGGAGCCTCTCCTTAAGGTAGGAGACTTTGTCTCATACATTGTGGTTGGTCTACCTATTTTGTGACTAGATTTTAACAAAACTATCGGTTGCAAAATATCCACCCAACACTGAGCTCTCTTAAAAGATTCATGAGTTTTGTCATAGGATCATGAGAATCTACCATTCTACCAACGACGCGATCTCACCTTCTCCTTCAAGTATAAACTTGCATTCACTTCCACAAGCTGGCAGAATCACTGGCTCTAATATCACTGTAATGTTTTGTTCCTAGCAATGGAAGACATAGGTCCTCCTATGTAGTTTGTATACCTTATTCCACCCTTGTCAAGTTGTTGGTGTCATACAGAAGTGAGGGAGCAATAGAAAATGTTTTACAGTCTAAAGGGCAAGTGGATCTAGGTCGTACGATAGCAATATCAAATCTATACAGTAGTCTATTTGGTCGTATGGTGGGAGGCATGGGCAGTACGGTTGGCAAGGTATGGGGTACTAAAGGTGAGGTTGACTTTATCGTACAATATTGACTTTGTCGTGCAGTGTGAGGCAATACGAGTAACTAGGTGACCATACGGTTGTACAAGATAAACTAAAATTGAGGGTCTATTGAATGTATAGAAGTTGTACAATATGGGGAGGAAAGGAAAAAGTCAATGTTGTGTGTCAAATAGTCATGCAATACAGATAAACAAGTAGGTGTTGAAAATATGTAGAATGTTGAATGCAATTATTATATTCGCAACAGTATCAATTCCAACCATTCATAATATACCCAATGCACAGAATGTTTACAACGATATACACCAAACTGGAACAGAATCTCTATACATGGTGTTCAAACTTGCCAGATCCAAGCAAAGTAATACAAGAACAGAATAGGGTGAGGGATGAATCCCACCAAAACCAAAACAGCCAAGTAGGTAAGATCTTTCATTTCTAAAATGGAAAACAACAGAGAACTTCAACTCGAATTCGCAATACAAAGAAAATAATCTAGATCACATACCTACAACAACTAATCTAACGGACATATAGACCCCGTCAAAGGAAAACTACTGAGGGAGAAACAATGTGCCAACACATGACATGACAAACACTTACACCTATAAAAAATTAAAGAGGGGCTTGAGATATACATAAATCAATCGGGACCCCAAATAAAGATATTATTTTATGTTATTTAATGACAAGGATATTACAACACATCCCCTATTTGCTTCACCCCAAGAGCCATCGTATTCCCATGGTGATAAAGGAAGTTAGGGGGTCATCTTTGAGAAACCCTTATTTTGGAGAGGGTTTAGTGCAGCCTTCAGAAAACTTACAATATCTTCCTTATGTCTTCACTTCAGGGTATGAAACCAAATGCAATAGAAAGGTTAAATAGATCTCTATCTAACCATGCCAATTGATCACATGTGTCAATCCAGGGGTAACCGTATAGTACAGAAAAACAAAGAAGTGCATAGGAAATTCGTTGTTTTAATGCTTCAAAACTCCACCAACTTCATACAATACTTCAATCTCCCTTGGTTCAACCTTCTCAAGGCTATTTATACCTATCCCAACCATTACAACCAACTTTTGAATCCATATGGGCCATTAAAAAGGTTTGTGTTTTTGCATAAAAAGTTGCTATGCAACTTATGTACATTTTGTCAATATTTTGGCAACTTATCATTTATGACTTCACAAGGACTCAAACTAAACTTATTTCTACCCTAAACATCCTAGGATGCCTAGAAACCATAAAATTCATTCTTTGTGAGCCTTTTGACCAAACTTGACTCCAAGGTTTATAAGGATAACTTGTGCCGAGTGGCCTTACAAATAGGTTCTTGTATTACATCAAATGGATCAAATGACCCTTAAGAAATCCTAGGCTTAATCAAACCTATTCTATTACATCATGGGAGGGGTGCTCCTACACAAAAACCCTATGGGATTATGCTTGCTTGTCTCTTCTCACTTATTCCAATATGTTTCCTTGTCATCAATGTTTGAGTATGTTGCCTCAAGATCAGCAACTAGAGCAGTTTTGATACACTAGGTACACAGATTGCCTTTGAGAGGTCCAAGCAAGATCAAAAGGATAAGTTATTATTTATTTTAAGGAGATGGATAAGATTAATGAACCAATTAGTTCTTAAGATGAAGTTAATGATCCAAGTTCACGTCTCTATCCATGTAGCATGATGCATTCTTCAAAAACTCATGCATAAAATAGGAAAGACCTAAAAACAAAATGGTTTGAAAATGATAATCACAATTTTGTATTGGTATGTGAGAATTACAAAGTAAAAACACTTGAAATTCCAAGTTTATTCAGCCATTACTTATATCACGATGGAAAATGGCAATTTATCAACATCGACTTCATCATTTATTCCCTCAAGTGACCAGAATGAATTGCATTACCATGGTTGTTGACTGATTAGCTTATTTACATTGTCCCTATTGATATCATTAATGAAGCCAAAATTAATTGAAAGTTAAGCTATGTTGACTACCAAAACAATTGTGAGGGATGGGGATCCAAAGATCATTTGTATACTTTAAATGAACTTTTGAGTTGATTGATACTACTTTATCCATGGCCAACAATTACTAACCTTGGAATGATGGATAAACAAAAACTGCCAATAAGAACTTTGAAGGTCATCTACAGTGTTATATTATTCATTTTAAGTAGGATACAGAAGAAACTTGTTATTATAACACCCATTGTACGTTGAATAGTATAGATACATATATATTCCACTAAGGGGTTTGCTGAGATATATTCCAACATATTTCATAAATTAGGGCATCTAGAACGTTATATTACCGATGCTTCAAGAAATGTTTTCAGACAGTAAGAAGATTATAAGTATTGAAAGAAAATTTTGAAATAAATCAAAGATAGAATGAAGTCAAGAAAAAAATTCACACACAATTACAATTGGAGGTCACTCTAAGAGTCTAAAGGAGACACTAAAGGAGATTCCTTTATAGATAGAGATGCTAGAAAAACTCTCTCCCAATTAAATAGGTCACTTCAAAATAGACAACTATACTATACTATACACTTATGTGCCTTCTCCAAAGCACATAGGTCCAATTTAAAGAAATTTGACAGTTCTACCACTTTTGCAGCTTTGTCTCCCCATTGAGGTGGAAGGAGAATCAACACTACTACTATTTGGGCACATTATAACTATGAAAGATGGAATACTAAGAGGTTGGATTATTACAAAGCATTCGGAGCAATGGAACGGTTTACCAATGTAAGAGCTAATTTTAAGCCTTAAACATGAAAAATGCATTCAAACACGCACAAACTACAACAAACTCCAATTGAGTAGAAGTGACATAAACATAATGAAGAACAAACAAATATCTAAACTCCTCCCAAGCTCCTTGATTTATGTATATTCTCAAGAAGAGAGAGAGAAAGAGATTTGGCAGTATGTTGTTGCTCAAGTATAAGATATTAAGATTCCTCAATTTAACATGTACTTGGATTTCTACTTAAGGATTGCTGCCCTTGGAGAGATAGCTTTATATAGACTTTTGGCCATGGGCATGGATAGCTGGGATTTGATCATGAGAAAGACAGCTAGGATGAATTCACATGTGTGTGTGGGGGGCAATGTGTGTAGGAGTGGGTATGGGTGCGCATCTGTGCAAGTGTGTAGGTGGGTGCAGGTGTGTGTGTGTGTGTGCGTGTATTCTTTAATTAATTAACTATTTGTTGTGATGTGGAGCCTAATCAGACTCAGAGGTTAATTTTTCCCCACTTTATTCAACACAATTTTCCCCCAAATTTTACTACGGGGGTTTGGGGGCAGCGCCCCTTGCAAGGTCTTGGTGCAGAGCCCCAAGTGCAGGGTGGGGTCGAGGGGCAACACCACCACAATGGTTGAAAGCTTGACCGACTTTATTATTGTAAAAGGCATCGGCTTCTATTTTTTTATTGGATGACTTATTCTAGCCCTAATTTTGTAAGCGGCAAAAAATCTTGTATGAAATGGCTTAGGGTTAGGGATTTCATTATTTATGATGAGATTGTAGCTTCTTGTGGCATTATTGAGCTGTAAGGGATTACGTATTGTAATCAAGTTGTAATCACTGGATAATTAGAATATTGGACTCGTTGTTTGGTGGGCATAGCTTAAGGATTGGGTGAACCACGTTAAATCTTTGTCTTGTGTTTTCTTTTGTGCAATTTATTATTTTTTGATATTGGTTATATTTGCATGTAATTATTATTTGTCCTATTAATCCTAACACTATTTAAGGAAATATGACTGTTATTCAATTCATTAGTGAAGGAATGATGCAGGATAGAGGAAGTGTGATGATGTTAGGTTGAAATGAGAAAGAAAACTTTAAGTGCCTACAATCAAAAAAAGACACCTCTTGGGAAGGACACAATGTAACAAAGCATCCATCATTGTTTATGTTGATTTGTTGGAGACCAGTCAATCAGTGAAAGGGGAAAACATGGTGAACCCAATACATTTCATTAATTTGGTAATTCATATAGAGTCCCTTAAATATAATGCCCTTGTCCACAAAGTGCAAAATCTTCTGATACATAGCACCAACATTTAAATTTTTGAAAATGGAGTAATCATTGATTAAGAACAACACACTCACCTTACAGATTTAGCTGTATGGTAGGTATGTGGTCAATAGTTTTGGGTTGCCATACTTGCCTAAATCTTTGGTTCCATTTTTTTCTGTGTACACCTGAATCCATTTTGGTTCATGAATAAGTGCAGAGCAGAGTATAACCAATTTTACACCTGAACCCATCTTACTGATTATTCACATATCAATGTGGTGATTTCTCTTAGAATCTTTTTTTTTAATATGGCATTATTTTAAGCCTTGGGTATACACTGACATCTCGTAATTTGTCCATCTTATTTCTGACAATATTTATGTGCTGGTGGCTATTCTATTATGGAGCAGGGCTACAAGCTTTAGAAGAAAATTCAGAAGCCTGGAATGAAAGGTAATTACTGATGATGCATGCTCAAACGCTATTTGAGTAGTAGGAAACATACAATGATTGTATAAAAGGTATACTAATTAAAAACAAATGAGGAGACTCAAGAAAGTAGCTTACATGAAGAAAATAAGTTAGAAGACAATTGAAACTTACATATGAAGTACAGATAAATAAATGACAACTACACCCATGAGAAAGGGTAATCAGGCTAGGTCAAGGCTCAACTGCTGCTAAATTCCACAACTGGGGTTATGTACCAATCCCATTCAGAGCAATCACCTTAAGCCCAACAGTCTTAACTTTGCCATCCTAGGGAGAGGGCTTTTCCCATTGCAATTGGATGTTGACTCGAAGCTTAAACCTAATGAAAGGAGGATTCTTCTTGGCATTGCTAATGGTAAGCCAAATTGTTTAACCTTTATGTACCTTGCAGAAGGGTTTGAGAATGCTTGAAGCATCATCTTTTGTTTATTCAATTCCTTTTTTATAAATATTAATTAGCCATGATGAAATATTGAAGGAATTTAGTGCAATGTAATGGGAGGTACTCATAAAAGTATAAATCAACTTCCACCAGACATATAGCAAAGCTACAATGTAACATGTTTGTATCAATTTCAGTGTCAGTGACATCAAAAAGATGGCCCATAAATTCAACCAAAGTTTGCCTGGAAAACAAAAATTATTGAACAAGCATGCTTCACAAAGAAATTTATTTCACTTCCCAAAATAAATGAAAAATACAAGGTTTTCATCTTACTTGATAATCATATTTGGAAATGGCCTTCTTAAAGCATTCTTGCAATGTTCTCATTCGATGAAATAATATGTCAGGAAATCTGATAACCATGGGCGGCTTCACATCCAATCTTTGTAGGGAATCAATTAAATTCATAATGTCAATTTCATCTGAACCTGCTTAAGTCAGTTCAAATAATCTTTAAACAATTAATAACAACAAAATGGACTATAATCATATGTCTGAAAAGTTGTCATTCAACGCAAATGAAACAAGATTGCTTCAATTCTATCCATGGGAGCAAAATCAATCTGTAGGACCGCATGGTTACAAAAGGACCCTTGTATATATGTTCTTATACATGTTCAGGAAAACAGAAGGTAACAAGAGTAGCAAGAAAGTTAAAAACGCTCTACGAACCTTGAATAAGTCTTCTGTAAATAATTTTTAACATCAAATCTTGTCGTTTCTAATGTGACTCCTTTTAAATAGTTCCGATATAGAACCAAGCTCTGATCAATCACACTAGTAAAACATTACCTAAATTCAAATTCCTGCCAATAGAATAATATTGCTCATAAAACAGTAGAGATTCGTGAAATAATTGAGACACACAATTTTCCTTTAATAGTGAACGCTAGTAAAAGCATAAGCCAAATTCAAATCCTTCCCAGTGCAATTAATTGAGCTGCTCATAACCCAGTAAAGAATCTTTAAATATTTCAAAATAGAACCAACCTTTATTTGGGCACGCTAGTACAAGCTACATAACCCTGCAGAATCTCTTTAAACAGAAATTTTCTGAAAAATACTCGATAAAATTTTCAACAGCTGAACGTTGCTTAAAAACTTTAAAATGTTTTTCCAAAAAATATTCGTCATATTACGGAATACAGCTGCCTAAAAGGTTACAAATTTTTGAAATAGTTAAACGTTAAAGCGTCCTCTATTTCCGCACAGCAATAAGAAAATAACCCAAGTTCCAATTCTTACTGCAATAAAGATGTACATAACTAAACCTACAAATCGAAAGGTTTTGGTGTCCCTGGGCTAGGGCAGTTTCATTGCCATAAAGACCTGGGCATGAGTATAATGGCTACTAGAAAAACGGTATGTTCCAAAATGCTTATCCAAAACATGCCCCAAGAATACACAGGTTTAAAAAATAAGGCATACCATCTGTCTACAATTAAAAGAAAAGTAAAGGGAACAAATATCCTCCTACCATCTGAAGTGCCGGAAGGGCGGACACAGACATTTCCATGGAGATTAATAGCAAAATACGGAGCGCCCCATAATTCTATTCTATAATGCTCTGCGCTATCCTTCACATCCCAATTGTCTCTGTCCCTGTCTTTGTTGTTTTTATCCGTTCTTCCCACTTCCACATTTACAGCACTACTATCCTGGCTCTGAAATCTGCAGCTTCCTTTGCCTCTTCCTTTCAATTGGCATGAAATGTTTCTTGAAGGGATTTGAATTTGAAATGGTGACTGAAAACGAGAGACAGTCGCCATTGAAGCGGGGGAAGCTTCCCTCTGTTTTCAACATTTCCTAGTCATTTGATTTATCAGTTACAACCGCGACCGGGCAAATACGTGAATCTCTGTGGATATCCCCACTGGATGATGTTCAAATCGAAAGACTGATTCGAGAGTCTTTAAAAGAAATAAAAATCGTTTCAGTAATTTTTGAGATATCTCCTTGTGGTTTTTGATAATTTTGAATTATACAATTTTTTAGGACCATAATGGTTGGAAGCAATCATCTTTTTTAACCGCCTCTGCTGTACTGACGTCGCCTCTCGTCCACTGAGATTTTTTTGGCTTTTTTTCGAAGTTTTTTTACAATATTTGTTTTTGCTGAAAAATATGAAATATAGACCAAAATATATAGATGTGATGTGATGTGACAGATTTTAATGGGGTGCACGAGGCTAAAGTAGTCTATGGGGCTTTCTTTCTCCCTCCTTTGTCTCTATCTCCTTATCTCTTCTCACCCCCTTTCCCCTTTCCTACATATGTATCCTTTCTATCTCCCTCCCTTATCTCCAACTCATTACCCCCTCTCTTTACATATGTACCCAATCTCTATGTATATCTATCTATCCCCCTCTTCGTCTTTCTATTACTTGTCTCTTAACACCTTTTTAATCTCTCATTTTCGCCCTCTCTACCTCTATCTTTTTATCTCTCCCTCTCATTGTCCCTCTCCCTCTCCATCTATATGTTATTAATTTTACGTCACATATTCACTCTAATTATATCTCACTATCTATCGCCACCCTCCTCTTTATACATATTAACATTATATGTCCCATATTCATTTCTACTATATATAACACATTATTTCTCTATCTCTCTCTTTCTCTTCTCATACATATTTATCATGCATATTTATCCGGCTTTCCATATATCTCTATATCTCACTTTTTCTCTCTCCTCCCCTCTATATTTTGTATATCTCTACCTCCATCTCTAGATCTCCTCTTCTCATCATCTGTACTTGTTTGTCTCTATCTTCTTTCTATATGTTTGTCTCTTTATCTATTTCTATAACTATCCCTCTCTAGATTATGGAAAGTGAGGGGTCTTCAATAACTTTCTTTATCCTATTGTATTAATAAATGAATAATTCCAGAAATAGAAATTTATAATTGTAATTTTTTTTCCCAATATTCTCTCAAGTGAAGCTTCAATTGTTTCCAGCCTTTGTCCACTCCAACCTTTATCTTCTTCCTCATAAACAAATTGTCTTTGTCAACTTCTTTGTTGCCAAATTATAAGCACAATTTCACTTACACTTATTTGGAAGACCACTTGCGTATGAATGGAATTCGTAATGTGGTCTGAGTAATAGAGAATCATAAGTCTAAGATAATTATAGGAAACCGCGTGACAAAAAGAGAGTGGTGTCCTTCTAAAGGACTCTAAAACACCCTGAATGTCTATATTTTTAGATAAAATTTACTGATCAACTAAACAATCAAACTAGAACTTTAATTATTTGAAGTCCAAAATTTTGAAGTAAAAGATACAGTCGCTGATATAATTTGTCGAGGATCTATGTAACTCTCTCTGAGAAATGGGAGTTTTATACATTCTCTCTTGACAGGGCGTTGAAACCTAGCCGAAGTGTGAACATGCCTTTATTGTTGCCACTGCGTCTTCTTTCCAAACATTTCCAAATGCCCCCGATCTGTTGATTCCGCCATTACTCCAAATTTAAAGCTGCAAAAAACTTATCACAGCAAGCATATAAAGCAATAGAAAGACCCACAGATTTGTAAGTTAAAAAAGTTTAAGTGAAGTGAAAGAGTATGTTGGAATGAAAAATTTCACTTGCCACGTACCTCAAGTCAGTCAGACAAAATATCTATAGATATGGTATATTTCATGGTTTGATGAGGGTTTTTTTTCTATATTGGTCTTCCACAAAATACTAAATTCTATGAACTACGGTGGGCCTAATCTTCTGTAGCACGTCAGATATTTGCGGCTACGTACATGGAGCGGTGGGAAGACATCCACGAAGGAGGGAACATGGTTCAGGGGATAAGCATTGAGAACAGTGATGTGGATTCACTTTTTAAAAAGCATTGAAATCATCTATCCCATCTAACAGCACAAATGACTCTGATTGTCATCTACTGCTATGAAACGATTTCAACCGTTGATATATGAAATTAGCTCTGTGCAGTAGGGGTATTAGGTCCTCACCAGCTATGATGATGTTTATCAGGATGTAAAATGAGGTGCACGCTCTAGTGATTGAGTTAGTGTTTGAGCCATCTTTCTTCATGGCGATCTTGACGTTGCAAAGTACCTATCGCATCATAAACAGTCAAAAGATAAACTCATATTCAATACATCTAACATAAACTATTTCCAATAGGATTACATTATAATTCATTCAAGGAACTTTGAACAAATATAGAGAATTGATTTCCAATAAAAAAATCACTAAACCTACTTTACAAATCATCATATATTTTTCTTGTCCTCTTATTTTTAGTAATAATGATTTAAAGTGTTAACCAAAATGATTACCCAAACCAAATACACAATCAACATCCTAAAAATTAAAAATTATTAATATGGGTTTTGAAAATCTACTCACTTAACTTATGCCTTCACTAATTTGTAATATAGTTATGACAACAATAAAAATAATGATTGCTTCGATTGTCATAATCTAGAAGTTAACAGGATTATTTCTCTATCTCTCTCTTTCTTCTCTCATACATATTTATCATGCATATTTATCCGGCTCTCCATATATCTCTATATCTCACTCTTTCTCTCTCCTCCCCTCTATATTTTGTATATCTCTACCTCCATCTCTAGATCTCCTCTTCTCATCATCTATACGTGTTTGTCTCTATCTTCTTTCTATATGTTTGTCTCTTTATCTACTTCTATAACTATCCCTCTCTAGATTATGGAAAGTGAGGGGTCTTCAGTAACTTTCTTTATCCTATTGTATTAATAAATGAATAATGCCAGAAATGGAAATTTGTAACTGTAATTTTTTTTCCCAATATTCTCTCAAATGAAGCTTCAATTGTTTTCAACCTTCGTCCACTCCAATATTTATCTTCTTCCTCATAAATGAATTGTCTTTGTCAACTTCTTTGTTGCCAGATTATAAGCACAATTTCACTTACACATATTTGCAAGACCACTTGCGTATGAATGGAATTCGTAATGCATAGGTCTGAGTAATAGAGAATCGTAAGTCTAAGATAATTATAGGAAACTGCGTGACAAAAAGAGAGTAGCGTCCTTATAAAGGACTCTAAAGTACACTAAATGTCTATATTCTTAGATAAAATTTACTGATCAACTAAACAATCAAACCAGAACTTTAATTATTTGAAGTCCAAAATTTTGAAGTAAAATATACAGTCGCTGATATAATTTGTTGAGGATTTGTGTCACTCTCTCTAAGAAGTGGGAGTTTTATACATTCTCTCTTGACAGGGCGTTGAGACCCAGCCGAAGTGTGAACATGCCTTTATTGTTGCTACTACGTCTTCTTTCCAAACATTTCCAGATGCCCCTGATTTGTTGATTCTCTCATTACTCCAAATTTAAAGCTGCAAAAAACTTATCACAACAAGCGTATAAAGCAATAGAAAGACCCACAGATTTGTAAGTTAAAAAAGTTTAAGTGAAGTGAAAGAGTGTGTTGGAATGAAAAATTTCACTTGCCACGTACCTCAAGTCAGTCAGACAAAATATCTACAGATATGTTATATTTTCATGGTTTGATGAGGGTTTTTTTTCTGTATTGGTCTTCCACAAAATACTAAATTCTGTGAACTACGGTGGGCCTAATCTTCTGTAGCACATCAAATATTTGTGGCTGCGTACATGGAGCAACGAGAAGACATCCATGAAGGAGGGAACATGGTTCAGGGGATAAGCATTGAGAACAGTGATGTGGATTCACTTTTTAAAAAGCATTGAAATCGTCTATCCCATCTAACGACACAAATGACTCTGATTGTCATCTACCGCTATGAAATGATTTCAACCATTGATATATGAAATTAGCTCCGTGCAGTAGGGGTATTAGGTCCTCACCAGTTGCGATGATGTTTATCGGGATGTAAAATGAGGTGCACGCTCTAGTGGTGGAGTTAGTGTTTGAGCCATCTTTCTTCATGGCGATCTTGACGTTGCAAAGTACCTATCTCATCATAAACAGTCAAAATATAAACTCATATTCAATGCATCTGACATAAATTATTTCCAATAGGATCACATTATAATTCATTCAAGGAACTTTGAACAAATATAGAGAATTGATTTCCAATAAAAAATCACTAAACCTACTTTACAAATCATCGTATATTTTTCTTGTCCTCTCATTTTTAGTAATAATGATTTAAAGTGTTAACCAAAATGATTACCTAAACCAAATACACAATCAACATCCTAAAAATTTAAAAAAATTAATATGGGTTTTGAAAATCTACTCACTTAACTTATAACTTCACTAATTTGTAATATAGTTATGACAACAATAAAAATAATGATTTCTTCGATTGTCATAATCTAGAAGTTAACAGGCTTTAGTCCACTAACCAGTTGTAAATTAAGAAAAGATTCAACAATTAGTAATTTAACCTAAAATTTGTTGCATTCATGGTTAGCAGGGCAGTTGCAACTATGACATCTGACATCATTCTTTTTGCCTCTATGCTTCAATGAATCCTCATTTCCTGTTCCAAAGCTCCCATTTTGGAATAGGCATGGGATGCCAGAATAGATATTACATAATGTATCCTTATGCCTTCCAATTCCATTGTATTGACTGGTTTTAAAGACTTTCAACAAATCCATTTTGTATATATTTTGCAATCATAGAATTCCATGAGATGAAATATCATGAGGCATTTTGGCAAACTATTCATATGCTTCTCATCCTTCCACATTTCTCTTACATGCCTACCAAAGCAGACAAAACTTCTCTATTCGATGGATGTTCACTCCCCCTTTGAAATCTCCCATTTTAGCCCCCCCTTCGAAATCTCCCATTTTAGTATGGGCAACGAGGATAAATGACAAAGGATGTAGAGTCTGGCTTTACACATGGTAACTAAATTTTCTTGAAAGTTTCTAAATCTTTTTCATCAAATCCATTACTCTATGTATATCCTGCAATAATTTCAGTCCATGATTGGAAACTTCTTTCAGGCATTGTGTTAAACACATTGATGATAGGAAAAAGTCTGTGACAAATGCCCAATCAAAACCAATAAAATGTAAACGCAAGAGATGGTTTGGATAGTATTCTTTCTTTATCGATCACCGTCTCTTGTCAAATTTGCAAAAAGAAGTCTTCAACAGACATGCAATCGTCTTGTGGAGCTCGCGATAGAAAGCAAACGTTTAATAAAATCTGATCAGATATGAACGGACTAGATTATTTCTTTGTTTTGGAACAGTCATGTGTCAAATCACATCGATCAACGCTTAACAATACTTCAATGGTAGTCATTGTCTCTCCACGATTGTTGATTGTCAGATGGAAAATTTTGCTCCTCACATTCAAATAGGGAACGCCTACGGTGTAATTATTATTATTTATTTAATTGATAGGTTATTTGTGGGAGCTTGAGAATTTTTTCACATAAAAAAATTGTCATTTTTTTCTTCTTTTTATTTTTTTGTGACAGTAGGTTTACTTAAATTTTTAGGTTCATTACTTCTTTTATTTTCTACCAAATATTTACTACTACTAAAATCGTAATATTTAGTGTTGTTTGTGTGCTACATATAGTTATAACCAAATACTAAATATACAATGTGATGAAATGTGTCCATTCTAGTGGGAGAGTCAAGTTTTGTATTTTGAGAAAAGAAGAATCTTTGTTAATTTCATTCCAAGTCTTACATTACATATGCACATCATTTCTTGATCACTTCAACTCATGATGACAAACACTTGGAGATTGGACTAGAGCATTGAAAGGGTTTTCTCAGTGGTAATTAAAAGCTAGCTTTCTTCCTATAGGTTAATATGAAGTATTAAACCACATAAGAGGGATTTGTTGCCTCAACTCCCATGGAAAAAAAATAATAATAATGGTGTTGTGATCTGGCCTTTTCATTTACAATTGTTTAGGATAAATATTTGTATTTTCTATATAATAACACTATAAATTATTCTATATCATTATCTTTTGTAGTGTTTAATTCCTTATATCTCTTAGCAACTCAAATATAGGCAAGTTTTTCATGTTGGTATATGTATATTCATTTGCATAAACAAATTGCAAAATAGTTTCAAACAGTTTGTGCTTATAAGTCTTCCTATTAAATGTAAGTATGATATGTCTATATCTAGCTCATCAATTATCAACCGAACTGGAAATCATATGGTAAGGATTTAAATTAAAGCCTGCTTGAAGTTGTGTTCTGTTTCATACTACCCTCTATCTTGGTTGCCACTTAGTGAATTTACATGGAGGGATTACATATATGTTCCAAATTTAAGGGGGTGGTAGCCACTTTCCAGACCTTTGCTAGTTCCCATGGGAAAAAATTATACTTATTGAGATTGAAGAGATCTTTTGAAGGCTTTTTATTCTCTAAGTACATTTATTTTTGGTAAGTTGTAAGCATAAATCCTAAGTCCTAGAACCCCCATGGGTTGGGACATGCTAAATTACTATGTTCGCTAATGTTTGGGTCGTTTGGACATATTTTTGGCATTTATGGATAGGTAACTATCTTTGGTCAAGATCCCCAAGTTACTTTTATCATACGTTCAACTTCCTCAAGGAAGTCATTTCCATTTTGTCTAACATTGTCTCGAAGCATCATTTTTTGCTTTGCATTAGTATTGTCTTAGGGAACTAACTTGGAGTGCGATCGATTTACCATTTTGTAGAGGATCAGAAACAATATATATATATATATATATATGAATGATAATGCAATAACTATTGAAAATTTACAATAATTTGTTTATCAATTATTGATGATTGATTATAAATATTTTTAAATTACATTTAGAAACAAATCATGTCAATAACATAACTTATAGAAATATATCGTACCTATCCCACCCACCTTACATAATAGTTTCTAAAAGGTAAGGGATAACCATAGGGATAGGTCAATGAGTCTATTACCCTTTCAATTGCTAAATATGTTTTACTGCTTCAATAGTCAAGCATATTTTTAAAAATTGTTTGATGTTTTGTACTATAATTTAAAATCTAAATGGTAAACCCATAAAACCATAAAAAGGTATTTTGGGTTTCTTTCTTGATTATTAACAAGGTAAGATTGCAATTATGTAAGGTATAAGTAAGTTGTTCATAGTGTGCGAGTAGGACTGATAACAATGTGTTTGATTTAATATTACATAACTATAATAGAAACTTTTCAAATTGATTCATACTAATTTAGCAACTGCAATGAAATGAATTGCTTAGAGGGGCTAATTTAATCACACACTATATGTGTAAATGAGCTCCTCCTACTTAACAAAAGATGTATTTTCTCACAAGCATATTCACGGGCTACAGAAACATATAAACAAAAACAATATAAAATAAGGGTAATTCAATATATGCTTTTAGACTCGAGTTTAGTTATGATTTCTTTAATGTTGGTTTTGGCCTTAGATGTTGTTTTTTGTATATTCCCAAAGGTGGCATTTTCCTATGCTTAGTTACATTTTGTCCTTGCATTTGTTGTTCTTTTGGATTGAATTTTAAGTTGCATTTTTCTCTAAAGCCAATACTTGATAGATTTGTGGATTTATTTAATTAGTTGTGTGTTGACAACTACAAAAGGAACAACAACTTCTTTTTAAGGAACTGGGTTTTGTAATTTTTTCATTGCTTTATGGCTGAATATACCTCTTGGAAATCATGTTCACCTTGGTTTTTAGCTCTTAAATTATATATTTTATTTGACTTGGCATTTATTAGTTCCTACCAGTAGGCTAAGTATTGTTGTGACATATTTTGAATTCGTAACGTTAACACATTATTAAATGAACTTTGATATACCAATTATAATTTCTTTTTTATTGGTTCTTTTATATAAATATTACATTTTCTAAAAAATGTTGTACCAATTTTTAACTTTATAATTTTGTTACATCATTTTTATATGTTTTAATTAGTTTGTTCAATCAAACTCTTATACATCAATTTATGAATGTAGATTTTTTTTAAAAATTAATCCTCTTACCATAACTCTGTCATTATCGCCTTATACTTAGCAATTCACACATTATCATAATTATAAATATTCGAAGCTACTCTAGGCTTATGATTTTGAATGAGTTTTCCACAAAATTATAATGGTCTAATAAAAATTTAAAATAATATTTATTTAAAACCATATACATATATATATATATATATATATATATATATATATATATATATATATATATATATATATATATATATATATATATATATATATATATATATATATATATATATATATATATATATATATATATATATATATATATATATATATATATATATATATATATATATATAAGTGATATTAATATTTAATTTTGATTATCAATAATCTATTTTATGTATTTTTATTAATATTACATATATTAGCATAATACTACCTGTTAGCCTTAATTTGAGTTGCCATATTTTAAACTTTCTCCGATTTCTTTTGAAGCCCAAGGTCATACATTGAACAAGCCTTTCTCGGTCTCATATCTTATGAATCTCACCGATCCTTGCATATAGGGAATAATCCTGTGATGTCCATCGCAACTCTCGTATCTTGAACCTCTTTGAACTTTGGTTTGAAGTAGTTCAAAGTAATTCAACCAAAGGTTTTGATACTAACTATTTTTTGCAAGTGGGACCCGTTGAGCATAATGAAGATGTTTGTTTGAACCTCTTCGAACCTCGGTTCGAAGTGGTTCAAAGTAGTTCAATTGTTGAAGATTTTTTGAGCAAGCATTAATGATTCTCCAAGGATGACCGATTCCCAAGAAACTAATTGAGATGTCAGGAGTAATGATTGGTGATCGTGTCAGATTTAATTTTTGTTTGAGACATGAGATTGGTTGTCATCATGATTGAAAAAGGCAAATCTTTCGTCTGGGGGTTGGATTATTTGTCAAAAATTTGTAATTATTACCAGGACACTTGTGAAGGATGATCATTTAATGAAGGTGTCTTATCACATTTTTGAGTGTGCAAATCAAGCCGCAATGAAATTTCCATGAATGCCTCATAATGGAGTAGTACTTTCACTAGTATGTCCCCTTTCCTTTTAAAGTATGAGTTTCCTATTTCATTGTTTTATCATGCGAAAGTGCGAATTGAAGGAGGAGCAGCCATAAGTGAAGGAAAAAGGTCTAGTTTTCTCTTAGCAAATCATAGGTGAGAACACAAGAAACGCCTTGTTCTTTCCTCTCTGTGTGTGTATTTCGAAGAACAAGGGTAGTGTTGGGTTTTTATTTCCTTTGCTTAAAATGAAGTTTGTTCTACATTTCTTTGGAAACATTTCTAGTTTGGAGTGTAGGAGGCATGTCGTTTCTGATACTAATTTGGAGGGTGTCAAGGTTGAGAAATTGTAAGGAAATTTTCTTAAACAAGTCGACGAAGTTAATGATTGGTTAGAGATTTTAACAAGTGGTTTGGTTGAAGTTGTGACTTTTCCCCCTGCCCTTTTGAGTCCTGAGTTACTCTAGTTATGTATTGACCACTATGATGTGAGGACTAAGAGCATTTTGAACAAAGATGGAGAACTAGTGTTATCCAT
Organism: Cupressus sempervirens; assembly: GCA_028749045.1. Classification (NCBI taxonomy): domain Eukaryota; kingdom Viridiplantae; phylum Streptophyta; class Pinopsida; order Cupressales; family Cupressaceae; genus Cupressus; species Cupressus sempervirens. The sequence continues at coordinate 546,514,026 of CM053790.1, read as the reverse complement.
ATCTAGGGAGACTATTTCATCAGTCTTGTGTTTGTCTGAGTGTACTTTTGCTGCTTTTAATCCTACCCAGTCTTTAGTTGAGTATCAGGAAAGCCTAGACAAATACTATAACATGTTGGCTAGGAAGTGGACAGAAACAAATTCTAAAGGCAGTTCAAGACTCACCAAAATAATCACTAGGGATCATATAAAACCTCATGTTCATGACCTCATGGTCTTATTGCACCTGGTTAAGGGTCCTTTAGATGTTTTTCTCTTTGAAGATTGGATGTATCGTTATGTAGAAATCATTCTAAAGGGAGAATAGTTGTTCGATTGAGCATAATTGATAGCCAACTCAATGAGAAATTAGCTAAAACATGCTAAAGTGTCTAGAGAAGATTTTTACATATCTTCCTATTTGACCTATTGCATTGCTTGTGTTAGCAATATTACTTCCCTCCCTCATGAAACTTGGAGTTTAGACGTAATTGTCTACTAGTATTGTCCTTTGCTCCAAAGGGATAGAGTGTTGGAGGATTTTAAGAAAACACATGATGTGCTGATAGAAAGTGTGCACTTGAACCTCAAAAAGGCACCCATGCCCAAATTATCCCTAGAGGCCCAAAAGCTAGTTCAGATTTATGGGAGCTATTTTATCCAATTTCTTAAATTCACATACTTAAGAATAGGAGCATTTGAAGAAGAACCAGTAAAATTGCCTCGTTATGCTCTAGATTGTTTCGTCGTAGCTAAAATTTGTAAATAGTTGTTTTTAGTAATTAAAGATAATCTACCTCAGGAAAACTGGGAGTATGTTTTCCCTATTAAGCTTGGTCACTTAACTTGCAAGAACATGATTAATGCCTTAGTCGTTGGAAGCAACTTGCTCAGTTTTAATCTTGGATCCTACCAAGGAAGGAGAAATTTTGATAGCAAAGGTTTTGCGGCTAAATTACTTAGTTTGAAGGGTCAATCACCCACGATTCCACAGTTAGAAGATTTATGGCAAGATTTTAATGATGAAGAAGAAGTGATAAAGAAAGACCATTCAAGATTAACACTCCTACAAATAAATTCTCTCAAATTGAAGTTTCAGTTGGAAGGAGTAGTTGAGGATGGTTTGGATATTTTTGAATTGGGATGGGAAGAAGCAAGTGAGCTAAAACAGTTGGAGGTAGACTAGAACCGAGGGGAAGAAGATGATATAAATTTGAGAACCAGATCTATCCTTACTCACATACATAATTGGTTGAGAAGAAGAAACATGAAGGCTATCAATGAAAAACAAACTAGAAAATCTCCAAAGAAAGTTTTTTTCTCTGAAACATTGACCTTTGACATATCAATTTCATCTCATGTTGCTGGTAGTACTTCGGCTCCCTTTAAGTAGAAAAGAACACCATCCCCTAAACAAAGTACAACCCCTAGAACCAGATCAAAGACTAAGTCTAAGCCACTCATGCAACAGGAGATTCAAAAAGAGAAAATGATGTATCAAGGACAAGGCTTGGGAGAAGAACTCAGCTTCTTAGATACTGAGGATGGTGATGTACAATTAATAGAAGCTCCTAGGTTGGATTAGCCTAAGTTCATAACTCCTCCCAGGGGAATTTAGGGGATGACCACTACTCCTACTATTCCATCATGACTATCTAATTCTATTAGCAAGAAGCAAACCCTATAGCCTATGTCTACATCTGTTAAAGATATTGTCACCAAGTATGTGACTCATGGTTCTAAGAGTTAAAAGATGAAGAGTGATGCATAGTTGATCAAAGATCTAATGATTGGAAGGGTAATATAAAAAGTGGCCACATACAAATAGAAAGATGGATCTGGAGAAATTGATGTCAAAGACTTTAAGGTCACCACTGTAGAATTAGGGGCCATTACCAGAGACACTAGTAATCATTTCTTCAAATTCTCTACAAACCATATGCTAACTTAATCAGAAAGGGACAACAAGGAGAAGAAAGAGTTAAAGGCACTGGTAATCACCATGGCAACTTATATATATTCACTGATGAATTTAGGCACCCTTCCACTGGTCCAAACCCCACAATCTTTTGATCCCAATTCCTCAGATAGCCAACAGTTGGTTAAATAGATGCAAAGGGGTAAATTGCTCTCAGATGCAATACAGGAATGGGTGGCATCCACTGTAAAGGAAGGCAATAAATTCATTTTAGATTTTACCACCACATTCATTAAAGGAGAAGAGTTGTTGGGTGAAATTCAAACCCTCGTGCCAATTTGGGAAGCCAACCAAAATCGCTGCCAAGCCTTTCTATTCCAGGTTCATGAAGTTGAAAAATACAGGGTATTAGAGTTTCTAAATGAAACCCCCATGAAAACTATGGATTCATGGATGCTTTTTCATTCTTAAGAGCAATATGGGATGGAAGGAGTTAGTTTTCAAAGGAGCCACTGAAGAAATGTGAATAGTGGAAACTGAAATCGCAAGAATGCACAAAGAACTCCTAAAGGACATGCAGGTTGTCAATCCTATTGAAATCTTGCAATTCGAAGATGGTAACATGGACTTTGAGGTTTTGACCAAGAACTTCAATGATGTTGTGACATAGATCAAAGAAAATGACACACCTACCCCCAGAGACTTCACTACCTTAGCAAACATCAAATTGATGTTATATCTAAACAAGAATCTCATGCCAAGACAAAGCCAAAGAATTAAAGAACTAAAATGGAAAAAGGATGCTTGAAGATCAAAGTTACTCAGTCTAAATAATCCTCACTCCCATGCAATTTAGAAATTCACAAATGCCTTCAGGAGTTGGAAACTAGTGAAGCAGACTATGGCAAATGGAGGGAATGTTGGCGATGGCATTTAGTTAGGAGCAGTTATTTTTTATTCTGTTTTCCAAGCTATTTTTAAAATTGTTTCTTGTCCTTGCAACTATTTACAACCAAAAGGCTAGGCTTTAATGGAGGCCTTTTTGGGTTTGTAATGAATTATAAATGTTGGAGCATTTAGTTAGTTAGGGGTTAGATTTTTAGAAGCCAAAATATACTTTGATAAAGTTAGTATTGTTTTAAGTTAATTATTTGGAAGTAGCGATAGACAGATAGTCATATATTTTGAAATGCTTTCTTAAATGACTTAGTACTAAAGAAGTCTTTTTGAATATATATCTATCACATTTTGTCATGCCATAAAACTTGGTGTGTAACACTTTTCAATTATGGCTACTTTGTGAGTTGTGATGATTGGTTCTGTGTGACATCTACTGATATTTCTTTATTGTTCATTTTCATTTATCTTCTTCCAAATTAGTTTGAATTATTGTAAAGTTTAAATTCCTTAGTTAAATCTTTCTTGTTGGTAGAAAGACTATGAGCTTTTCATTCATTGAATCTTTGAGTATGTAAATCATTACCTTAGTACCCAAGAGTACATGAGCGTTCCTTATGCACTATTTGGCAAAAGTGTGCATTTAGTTAATTTTGATCCTTTGAGTTTATTGATAAATATTTTGTAAAGCGAGTTGTACTGTGAAATTTAGAGGGAAACGAATAACACAATGTTTACCCAACTGTTATGAACTTTATTGGATTTTTTGAGCCTTGGGGATATATTGAATTGTTGTTTTAGTAGGAAAAGACAATTTGTTCACTAACACTACCATAATAGGACACCACTATATAATGAAATATTATTATTAGAATTGTTAAGAAAAAAAATCTCATAATTTAAATATTTTAAGGGTTATTAATTTCTCATTAATTTAAATAAGTTATAAAGGGAATTAAATTTACCTAGTGGTTGACACATTGTGAAATTATGAAAGTCATTTGATTATAAGAAATATTATCAAATTTTTGTTATAGTGCACATATTTTTCTTTAGAAAGATATTATATGATTATTTACACAAAAATAATTTTACCCTAAATTGATAATAACACTAAAATTTAATTATCACAATATATATCAATATTAACATTAAAAATTCCTACTAACACAAAGTAAAAATATAATTATTACACAAATATTTAGAAATGAGAAAATGTCAATAGAGTGTGTTCTCACATGAATAGAAAAATCTATTTATGAAATTGTGAAAGATAAATTTACAATTACAATTTCACACAATGGATGGTAAGTTGTTAAATGTTTGAAGCAACATTAAAATTCCCCCTTTCATGATGCATGCATGTCATCAGCCTAGGTTGGATAGATCAAATATCAAATGGTTGCTTCCTTCATTTGATTGCATCGAGATGAACTTTGACGACTCTTCTCGGGGTAATCCTAGACAATTAGGCTATGGTGTATGTCTTACAAATCAGTGGGGTAAAATTCTTGCTTTCAAGTGTGTCTCTTTACCTATTGGTACGAACAATCTTACAGAGGCATATGGGTTGCATCATGGTTTGGTTGTTGCAAAGAAATTTTGTCTTACAAAACTCCATATGGAAGGAGATTCATTGATAATCATAAATGTATGCATCCACAAAAGAATTACAAATTGGAAATTAAAGTACATTATGATTAATGTTTGTAAATCATTGTATTTCTTTGAATCTTATTGTTTCTCACACACATTCAGAGAGGGTAACCAAGTGGTAGATCTTGTATCCAAATGGGGAAGTGATGGTCCTGACATTGATTCAACAAGTATGAATATTTTTGTGTCAAACTTTAATTAATTATGTAGCTTGGTGAAATCAGAGGCAACTTATACACATGACTACTAATCCATTGTTTGCCACAATGGTTATCATGCCATGTTGTGGGTTGTTTGTGGCTCACAACAATTCATCATCTCTTCGATGGAATTGCAACATGATTTGATATTCAAATTCACAAAGGTATGTCCAATTTGGGGGTTTTGGGTACTACGTTCATAACGTTATGTGACTAGGGTGCTACAAAGCTTGTGATTGTATTGTATTACCAAGGTTAGGTTTTACTTTAGAGATTTATATAACATTGTATCTGGGTGATGAATTAGGGTTTTCTTTATTGGTTCTTTCCCTAAGGATCCCTTGAACCAAGAATACACACACACACACACACACACACACATATTACATTAATATAACTATAATATAAACTTATTCATTACATTGGCTCAAATGATAAAATTAAGGATGAGATTAAACACCAAAGTGAAATCTTGATGTCCAATAAAGTATTTATGATTTGAAGGCATGAATGGGCGAGGTGAAAAATAATTTAAACATTCAATACATCTATCTAACACAAAGTAAATCTATAATTATTACATTGAGATAATTATAATATAAAATTATTCATTACATAAGCTCAAATGATAAAATAAAAGATGAGATTAAACACCAAATTGAAATGTTGACAACATTGCAAATTAACTATCACCATATATCAATGTTAGCATAAAAATTATTAACTAAATATAATAAAATATCGTTATTGCACATTTCATCAGTTCAAATGATATAACTATGCTTAATTAAATAACTAGAGGGAAGTACTTAGCCACTCAGTGGCACTTGTTAGTATTTGGCATAGGCTATATACTAATGCAATCACTTTTGCTTAACCAATTATTAATTATTATTTTATCTAGACCGATTAAAATTATGTATTTATATTTTAATTATTTTCCTGGATTTTTCCAAAGTATACACATGCAATAAATTTACATTATCATAAAAACTATTTTTTTGGAAGGTGATTGCCTATTAGATTTGTAGCCTTAAAGAGCTTTAAGGAAATTATGAGTTTTTTTCTAGATACATAATCTATTGTATATATTAATCTATTATATATAAAGATTGTATGTTATATTAAAATATAAAGGTTATATACATCGAATTTATAGAGGTGAAATGTGCTAATTAATGTTTAATTTAATTTCTATTAGATCTAAACATAAATATTCAATATGGAATCATTTTTAAAAATAAGATTTAACTTTGTAGTATTAAAGTGTGCTATATTTTTCACTTATATAAATAAAATATGTATTTATATTATTTATTATTTATTATTTATTATCTATTAAATTAAAAAATTATAAAAAAACATCCTCACGCTATTGATAAAAAAATGGCCCTGCCATCGAACATAATGAACTTCTCAGTGAACCTAAATAGTCAAGCATTCATTTTTGGCAAAATAAAATATTGCAGAAATAGTGAGCCACTTACAACTACAAATAAATGTGAAGCCCTAAGCTCTACTATCACAAAGCAGTGACAAATTGTACTACTAGATATCTTGTTATGGTTGCTTCATCTATTAGAATCCAAGATACATTTATTATTGATACAAAAGCCCAACAAATATCTCCAACCCCAAATCGAAGAATAAGCCCAACTAAATATTGGAAGAATAAGCATTATGGAATTTGGAAGGACAACTCTATTCTCATGGTCACAAATCAAAGTCTTCATCCTTTAGGGTCCATTTGGTTGCTGGCATAGGAATTGAAAATCAGAATAGAAAAATGGAATGGGAATGGGAATAGAAAATGACAATTCCAATCCTATTTGGTTCACTTGGAATTTGATTGGGAATATGTTAATCCATTGTTTGGTTGTACAAAAATGGAATAGGAATAAGGTTAAGTTTTGTAATTTTAAAAATATTTTCCATAAAGTTTTTTGTTTTAATTTATTATTTTTTGGTTAATTTTTTAATAATGGTACAAAGGTTAATTTATTTTCATTTTTATTTTATTCATTGAAGTTAATGAGAAATATAATTTATTTCATTTTTTAAAACAAATAGATATAATTTTTAAAAATGTTATATAAAAATTATTTTAAAATCGTTTTAAAAAAAATTGTTAATTTTTTTTTTGGCAAATCAGATTGGGAATAAAAATGGCCTATTCTAATTACAGATATTTGTTGGCATAGACATATGCTCATTTTAGGGGCAAATTTGGAATGTGTCTTCCTATTCCCAATTATGATTGAGTGCACCAAACAACGAATATAAAACATATTCTAATTTTCTCTTCTTATTCCAGTCCTATTCCAACAACCAAATGGACCCTTAGGGTGAGGTAAATTTTAAACTTAATTGTGAGCAAGGCTTCCAAGTAATAGTGGCAGATAATAAGCAAAATATTAGTGGTAGAAATGTCATATAAGGACACCCTAAGGGGAATAATAAAGAAAAATAACAAAATGATAATGGCAAAAAAGCACCACAAGTGGTACAAAGCAAAGGAAACCTCGATGGAAAGTCCAATATAGCTATTAAGGGTAACAATGAATCAAGTCTCTTATTTTTAATTAGTAACAATAGGAAAAAGAACGATGAAAACACAATAATTATTAGCAATCCCTTTAGTGAAGATTGTTGGTTTGATTGTAATGCATTAGGCCTCTTTGCTTACTAGAATATTCCCAGGGAAAAGAAATCAAATTTTACAATGGATTAAAAACAACATTTGGAAGCCATATAAGTATCTCCACCCTCTATGATTATTCATTTTACTTATATTGTAATAGCAAAGTAGTTAGGAATGAATTAATCAATGAACCCCTTTGTTTCTATAAAGGCTATAACATTAATTTTATAGAGCGAGCACCCAATTTTTATGTAGAAAGTGTAAATAAACTAATGGTTACTACATGGTTAATGCTACAGAGTGTTCTAGTAGAATTATTTCATAATCAAATAGTGAAACAAATAGAAAATTGCATATGAGAAATCCTAGGAATTGATCCCTACTATAAGGAATCCAATGAAATCAAAATTTTAGTCAATATTAGGGCTCATACTCAGGAGTTTGAACCCATCAAAATGATCACTAATAGATCAATATATAATCTTCAAGTCACATGCTTTCATGGTCACATCTGAAACATAGCCAAGTATAATTTAGAATCAAGAAAAGACTATGGGTATGATTTTATTTCTTACCTTCATAAAAAATCAAACCTCATAAGATGTCTCCTATAACAACAAAACAAAAAAATTAGAGGGAGGCCTACTACAATAAGAATTTGGTTCCTCAAAACTTAGTGTCAGATGGAGATTTAGGTAAGGTGAGCAATAGATCACCAAAACCATGGGTAGGTAGTAAAATTCGCATACCAACCAGGGGTGTGGAAGAAGGAGAAATTATAAAGGAATATTTGATCCAAAATATAGAAGGTGGTCATTCACATAATAAAGAAGGACAAAGGATAGAACACTCAATAGTTACATCAAAATACGAAGAAGATATGATTCAACGTACCTAATACATGAGAAGCCAGTAAAATCCACATGTCTAGTAGGGATTTTGAGGAAGGAGACATTTTAGAAGAGGATATAAACTAGTATCTAGAACAAGACCTTCAATCAAGTAGATTGAATTCAAAAGGATATAGTAAAAATGAAACACTAAACCCATAAACATGAGACCACTAACGAAAAAGAGATAGTTAAAATCTTAGCACAAGATGTTGAAAGCATAAAGAATGCATTTGCATGCATTCAAGGTATCAATTGACAAGAGCAAAGCTTAAATAGAGTAGAACAATGTAAAAAATATATACAACATCAAGGTTATATTGAAGAGTTCCAAGAAAGCACGAGGACATACAATTATTTGATCAATGATGTCACTTTAATTGGTGATGATAGTTGTGATCAACTCACATTATGGCATGATAATCACAATTCTCATATACAACCAAGGGATGAATATACTACTTTTAGTTCAAGCATTAAGCACATATCAACAAAAGAGATAGAGCCTGCAAACTTACTTGTAGATGTAGGCACAATAGTAAATATAGAATGTAATGAAATTCCTTTCTCACATATACATAAAGATAAATCCACTAAAGGTACCAATGAAAGGAGAATTATCTCATACATACAGGGAAAGGAAATAGAAGGAAGGTTCAAACCATTAGTAGCAAATTCTAGGAACAAAGAGGATACAACCTCATCTCCACAGCTAGATCCACAATAGGGGATGGAACGAGACAATAGGGGAGAAGAAGAACCAAACAAATCAATGGAAGACATAACACATTTTAATAGAGTAGTGGAAAAAACAATAAGGGAGGGGTTAGAAGAAATATAAATTTGTGGGAAAGATGAATTTGACATTATGTTGGAAAATGGTAGAGGATGTTTGCTTGGTCTACCAATAATAAAAGATGGATTGAAAACACCCAAAATCTCTCAAAAATAGGAAAAGAGAGGTAGGAAATAACTTATGGAGCTCAAATGTAAGTGTCATGCCCAATCTTATAGGGCAAAAACACAACTACAATTTTTTTTTTTTGACAACAATTAAATTATACCTTAGAGGTTTTCAACGGCAATGATAGTTAGCAAAGAAGTTCATACTGGTATTAGGTTAATGTTATCTTAAAGGTATGATTGTTATGACCAAGTGTGCATATCAAGTTTTTTGAAGACTCACCAGTCATTGATCTACCGTCTTCTAAGACCACAATTATTCTATATCTCAATCTAGGTGGTAAGGATCTTTACCAATTACTTCACCAAAGAATCAAATGCTTTCCTTAAATATGACTATGATAGCAAGGAAATTCTTGTATGGTACTTTTTGAATTTGTTCTAATGAGGATAAGTTCATTCATTTGTCAATAATGTCACTACTTACTAATTGCTACCATATCTATAACTTGGTAACGGATGGTTGATCCTTTGTTTTCGATTGTCCATCAAATGAAGTTCGAATCCTTATCCTATTATAATTATACATTATACTCCTAAATTTTGGAACAATGTAAATGACTTAGACTCGATGACTTAAGAAGGAGATGTACCTGGCTTACTCAAATTACAAGTATATGCATAATGTCCAACATACTTTTAAGGCTCTATTAGGAACATACCTAGGACTCTACTTGAATATATCTATGTACAATCTGATTACAATGTGAAATTTACATATAAGTATCATCATAACCATCTATTATTTGAACCTCCTAACTATTTATTGAACCCTCTAATCCCATCATATCTCATTACTTAAATTTCTATACTTGACATACTTCTTTTTAATTTTTTGTATTGATGTAGTAGCAAAAGTTCTAGGGTTTATGAGTGTGGAGATGATGCATTCAAAACAAATTGATCTACCTCATACATTTCTTCCCCTTCTATTTATCTTTCATATTCATTTTAATTGTATATTGGTATCCTCTTAATGAACTTCTTATGTATTATCCTTTTTCTTTTTCCACTTGACCATTTTAGAAATTTACTAAATAGTCGCTCCAACTGGGCCCCCAAATATTAATTATCCATTAGACTTGTTATTTTATTGTATTTTTTTTTATTATTAATTTCAGTACAGCCAGCATATCACATAGCTCTGAAGCCCATTTGTATTTTGGGTCGATGGGCCCTAACACTTCGAGGCAGGGAGCTGGACCAGGTTAGAGTCCAGTGGGATTGTTATGATGAGGTCACGGCTTCATGGGAGGACACAAAACAAATGAGAGAGATTAGTAACCATACCTCTTTGATGAACTCTAGGAGGAGGTTCATGACTAGGGGGGAGGATGTGAGGCCTCACCCTGGCCCGTCATAGCATATCATAGTAGTTTATTTGCATTTTATATACTTTATATTTTGTATTATAGATACTTTATATTTTTGAGACCTTGTTATATGTTGGACTATTTTGGACTGTTACTCGGACTATTGGATACTTTATTTTATGATAATCATTTAGGATGTTAGAACTTATTTATGATGCTTAATGATTAGTTACATTCATGTACTTGGTTGATTATTTTATTAATGAGTAGGAAGTTATATTTGAATATAAATGTTAGATGGATTATATATGTGTATGAAAATCATGAAATTTGCAAAACAGTTATGTCATGTTTAGTTCAATAATGGTAATATTATATATGCACAATGGTTAGAAATGGAAAAATGTTATTTAATTGAGAATGCCTTATGTTTTGATTCAATTATGACTATAGAATTGATTGGGGATTTATATATGCATATGTTTTATTTATCTTGGACTACTAATATGTGGTCTGAGTGTGCAAGAGATATCCATGCTAAAATAGAGAACCAAGACTATACCTTTGTACTAATTGAGATTGCCAAGGTTAGATCTAATGAAGCGATCTTAACCTCGTTGTTAAGTATTTTACTTTGTGAATGTAATGTGAATGGATCTCTTAGATTATATTTATTTTGTGAAAATTGATTTGCCACTCGTAATGTTAAATGTATATTTATAGTGTCACTTGACACTTGTGTTGTTATGTGTTTAGTGGCAAGTCAGAGTGAGTCATTGGCAAAAGACCCCTAACCTTATTTCTAAACAGTTAGAAATGTTTAAGTTTTCATACCCTTGGATACAAATATCTTATGAAGGTTTTAATTAAATTAAATTTCGGATTCCAAGTTTAGGGTGACTTTAGAGGGCTTTGTTTGAGTCTTAGAGTGTTCTTTTAGTGAAATTAAGTTACCTACATGTTAGTACTATATGTTAGGGCTTAAATTTTGGCTTTACTAGAGTTAAAATCTCTTTTCTAACACTTGTAAAATCCCATTTCTTAAGTATTGCGAAAATGGATGAAGTCTTACCCAAAATTCCTACCTTATCTCTAGTGAGTTGATAATTCCAACCAAATAGGGAAACTTAGGTGGAGTTGAAGTGTTTTTTCTCTTTTATGATGAAGAAAAATTAGGAATGTTCTCCTTTTAGAGGGAAATTGGAAAATAGAGGGGACATTCACCTACTCTCTAGTTTTAGAGATTTTTGGTTTTGGAGATTGGATGAAGGGAGGATAGAGGGCTCTTCTCAAATTGGGTCATTTACCATGGCTTGGAGAAAGGTTGGAGCTTTTGCCATGTTTTGGAAATTATGTGTTGTATTGTTTTTCTAAATAAAAGATGTGTAAATTTTGCTATAGATGCATGTGTGTGTTGTTCATTGTCCCTGCGGTATTGCTAGGTGTGGATGAATTTCTATTGCCTTATTTTCATTTAATTTTGAGAGTGTGATGTTATGGGTGTGGAAGGACATCACTCACCCTTGGGAGGGAAGAAGTGGCATTCAGGTGAAGGGGTTAGTTGGGCCTATCCCCTGAGTGCAGAGTCTCTTCCCTGGAAGGAAGAGGGATAAGCATTTAGTATGGGTTGCATGTGCCAGTACTTTATTATACACTTTGGGGGTGATAAGGGGAGAATGTTTGTGAGAGTTGGTATTTATTTTGTATGCCTTGTGAAGGCAAATTTGGTTTTCTGTATTTGGCTTCTCCTCGAGGTTTTAGGCACACCTTCACCCATTCTATTGGTTCCTCTGGTAACCTACTATGTAAGCTCAAAAAGGGTGTTAAATGTTGTATCTTGTATTGTTGATTTATATGTGTATGCTTAATTGTTACCCGATTGGTCTTGGTTCTCCAAGCTCGGTGGGTGGTCTCTTAGAGACCTAGGTTGGGAGGTGAGCTCTCCATGGTTTACAAGGTTGTTTTGTATAGGTTTTCTATATGGATTGTGTTGAAGAAAAACTTGGAAGTTTTTCATTTTTTGTTGAAGATTTGAAGATGATTTATTTATGCACATTTGTAAAAGTTATGTAATGTAAAATATCAGAAGTAGATCTTCATGTAATTTGTAAATTGATGAAAGGATCCAATTATGATTGTAATATTTGAAAAAAATTTTCAACATTATGAATATATATTTTAGTTTAATTATTTCTTAAATTGTTGCCAAGAAATAAAATTGAATATTATTATTGTATGTGTGTCTTGTTCAAGATAATTTGGGCATGACATTTTTACATGTACTAGTATCTATATATAAGTTAAGTCAAATCACAAAATCTATCTTATAAATCAATTGTCTAAACTCTATAACTTAACTACTTTATAATTTATTAAATAAATCTTAGTATTCCTATTTAGTAAAATACATTCCCACCTTACTTGACAATGACTTCATTCTAACTTTTTTTTTTTTTTTTTCTAAACCAATATATTTACTCTTTAGTTCACTATTATTTCTAAGAAGAACATAATTGCATACTACATTTATAATACTTACCACTTACTAACCTTGAAGTTTTTCTCTAACTTATTCACAAGCTAACTTGTAGTTAGACTAACTTACATTAATATATATCTAACTCATGCACCAACTAACCTTTATAATTGCATACTACATTTATAATACTTACCACTTACTAACCTTGAAGTTTTTCTCTAACTTATTCACAAGCTAACTTGTAATTAGACTAACTTACATTAATATATATCTAACTCATGCACCAACTAAGCTAAAAACTCTAATTCTAAAACAAAATGACATTCCCTTTTTGGTACAATTCTCTCAAAACAATTACTTTTCCCCTAAATCTACCTAACACCATACTAATTCTTCTCCCCCCCAAATCTGGCACCTAATTCCCATTTCCAAGGCTTCCCACCTCCTTCCTAGGTCCACGTGACATGGGCTAAAAATTCTCCTTGTTGCAATTTTGATAAATGAATTGGTTTAAAAAGGTAAAACTTTGTCTTTTTTTTAAAAAGGAAGTACCTTTTGTTGGAAACAAACCCCAAGGCAACCCTTGGACACCTTACTTCCCACATGAGTGGATGGGGGTGTGTGTTGGGGAGGCTTCCAAGGTGGTCAGCCTCGGGAAGTCTCCCTAGCCCTTTCACTATTTTTTTTTTTTGCTAAGTATTATGTGATACTATGCTATGCGAATTTTGAGATGTCAATTCTTTTTTTTTTTTTTATCATTTATATCTCATTCAAGTACCTCATCGACCTTGACTTGGGGATTGACTCCTTATTCTTTTCTAACTACCTATATTTTAAAATGATATTGATTTGTACATAAGATAATTACCTTGGATTTTTTTTTACTTGTTTTTTCATTCAGGATATACTTTGGCATATTCCCTTACTATTTTAATAGTCTGTATTAGCTGGGTAATATTTCCATTTCTCCATACAAATTCCAATGAATAAAATGTGCAGCTATGACCATTTTATATTTTACATCTTATACATTCTATATCATCTATTTGGTTTTCTTCTTCTATAGTCTAGGGTACTCATGATAGGTTATTGCAATGATAATTTGGAGTTACTGATTAGGCTAAGTATAGTCTAGATTAATGATTCATTTAGCATTTAAACATTAACTTAATGCATTAGATATACATTTCATGACAAGGTTATATATGACTAACTAAATTGTTTTGAGCTATGACTTATGAAGTTTAGAAACCATTTCTCAAGGACTAACATTGTATTCTCATGCAAGATTCAATTTGAATATATATACACAACTAGTATGCAATAGAACTAAGATGATAATAACATTCAACAAAGATAATTTTCCTATCAATACAAACTCTTCTATGATATCAAATTTCGTTTGGCAACCTTTTGCATACCACTCAAGAACATCAAGTATTTTAAATCCCTGATTGGTATTCCTATCCAAGACAATAAAACAACAATATTATTACAATGAATTTCTCTTCCATGGTATTTTTATGATACACAAAGGGTGGTAGAACCAACGTATCAAATATACACAATGGAAATACCTTTTACTACACATGAATACTCCTATCCCTCCCATTTGATAGTTGAACTAAGAAAATAACATCCTCTTACAATACAGTTATTCTCACATAACAAGATGGAGTTTGCTTTCCATCTCATCTCAATGCAATAATGTCTTCTCCTCCTATGCACATGGAAGACAACAAGAACTCCAAGTTTCCAAGATCTTTCAATAAGAACTTGCAAATGAGGAATAAAAATGATGAACCATGGAGGCTCACCTCCCAACCTAGGCCTCAAGGAGACTACCCACTGAGCTAGGGGAAACAAGGCTCAAACAGGAGACATTCAAACATCATCACAAGACAAGAACCAACATGAAACAACATTTTAACAACACCTTTACAACCCCAACCAAGGTTTGCACAATGATTCACTAATGGAATCATAAACATTGGGTGAAGGTGGGTTCTCCAAGGAGGAGAATGCCATATCCTTATGCATTAACAAATCTTACAATTGCAATATGCCCAACAAGGCTTCCATGAAAAATATGCTATCCAAGGCTATCAATATTTACATCTCTCAACAAGGCTATCAACACTTACTCCTCTTCACAAATCTTCACTTATACCTCCCATAGAACAATATATAGGCATATGGATTTTCAATGGAGCCCGTACTCCATGAAAACTATCCCCTCTCCAAGAGAAGGATTTCTCAACTTCAATGTTGAGCCCCAACTAACCCCTTCACCCTAAGGCTTCTCTTCCCTCCCAAGGTGAGTGAAGCCTTCACACCCAACACAACATTCACTCCACAACCACAATCCAAGAAAACATAACCAGATGCAAATAGATTCAACATGCTCACTCACATACACAAACATTTACAACATGCACCATATGCAAACACATAGATCCTACAAGAAACACTCTTGCAATTTCCATCTTCAACTTTCATGAGATGAGAGAAAACATGGCATGAAGCACTAACCTCCTTCCAAGGTAATGGTTAAGAATGGTGATGAAGAGCTTTCCTTCCTTGGCTTCCAAGATTCTTCCCTCAAGCCCTAGGTGTCTCTATAATTAGAGGGTGGGTGAACAACCACTAATTTTAGCACAAGCTCCCTAAAAAGACCTCCACTTCCATTCTCACCTACCCCTCTTACACCCTTCTACCTTTCTACCAATAAGAATTTATCCAAGTGGAGGAATGAGAACAGAAGTCATGTGACACTCTATTTTTCGAATTGGCTTGAAAATTACTAGTTTAGAGGGTCTCCTAAGTCCACTAGGCCAACTTATGGTTATATTTAGGCCCCCGACCTATACTACTACCATGTGAGTGACTTATTTTCACCAAAATAACACTTGGGAACCACTTTTAGGCTCTCTAAAGTTCCTATCAAATTTAATTTGAATTCCATCATGAAGGTGACTCATCCTAACACTGTCCAAGGTGGGTTAGCTTAATTTCATAATTAGATTAAGTTTAGGTTGAGTGACTTCATGCCCAAAAATCCTATATGACATGTCATTTACACATAGACAATGCAAGTGTCAAATGACACACACACATTAAATACTTTACACATCACGATGACATGCTGCTAATTAATCATGATCTTTAAACTTATAACACCCATGCACAATCACATTACGAAATAAACACAATACAATGAGGTTTTGAATCTTCCAAAGATTCACCTTGGCATTACCATATTCACATAGGTTTGAACCTTATTTCCTTGAATAATTTCCATGGTTCAAATTTCTTGCACACTTAACTTAACCATCAGTAGCCCAATGAAATATTATAGAATACATACAGATAAGTGCAGAATGATCCAATATCACATAATTTGCATATACAATTAACTTTAATCTAATCATTTCCATAAAATATTCAAAACATTGCAATATCAAACTATGTGTATCAACATTTATCTTTCTTAACATAATGAAATTACCGTTCTAACACTATTACATTACTTGTGTATCATAACCATGAAACACTAAGGTCATATCTATTACATCATTAAAACAAATAAATGAATCCTAGTATATGTTTTAAGTGGAGATCACTAATATGGGAACATGTAACTAGTATCTTTTAAGTCAAGTTAAACAAAACAAGATTCCTAGCAATACCCCTTTATTACATTACGAGGCTGTGTGTGCTCTAGGGCTAATCCCTCAAGCCAATAGAATGTTCCAAAATTATGTCGTCATGATTTAAAAACAATCTATGAATGCAACCATTTATGTTTTTTTGTTGTTATAATCTACATCCATTATTATTTCTTCGGAGATAAAATGTTAATTCATCTTTCCTAATTTGGCTAGAGAATCATTCTATAAATCCCTTGATCGAGTCCCTAGCTTGAACATATAGAGTTTCATTTTCATGTGATCTTAGCTATTCCACCTAATGTTATTGAATAAGTATTACACTTATAATAACCAAAGTCTTCTTTAGTCTTTAATAGGATCTCATAAATCATTATTAGTAACAAAAATGTATCTCATAACCTAATTAACTCCTAATCACATTCATTTCATCATATCTATAATAGGGTACTAGCATGGGCCTTACAATAAGGCTAGGCATGAAGATAACCAAGTTAAATTGACATGACTTTTTCATGTAGGGAAGGGGTGCTACATTCTCATGAGCCAATAAAAATCACAACATGGAATGTTAGGGGAATCAACACCCTAAGAAAAAATGACTAATTAAGAGATACTTAAAAAAACTTAATTCAAATATACTAATACTATAAGAAACTAAACTAAGTCTAGAAGAGGCAAAATAATTTAGCAAGAAGTTGGCTATCTGGAAAGTAGAATAGATGGAGTCTTTAGGAGTGAGCTTATCAAGGATCCTATGAAAATTACTTATGAATCACTTTCCAAGAATAATAATTGGATTGTGGGAACTATTAGAAGCACCAATTCTAATTTTATAAGTTTTATACTAATTAATGTCTATGGTCCAACAAGAATAGTCAGAAATTAACACTATGGTCAAAATTGAGCAACCACTTAAATACATATCATGGTGCAAATCACACAGTAGGAGGAGATTTTAATGTTATTGTTACTATTAATGAAAAAATTGGAGGCTCAAATTTTATATCGCAGTCGCAAAAAGATTGTAATCAATGGGTGAATAATAACAATTTGTTTGAGATTGAGAACAAAAATGGTAATTACACTTGGGATAACATGCAAGCTAGTTTTAGTCATATAACTAAAAAATTAGATCCATTTATTTTTAAAGGTGATCTAGAGGAATTCAACCACTCCCTTGAATCTAAAACACTTAAATTCTCCAGACCCAATCACTTTCCAGTTAGATTTGAAATTAGAGAACCTATTAAACCTAATAGATACCCTTTTAGATTTGAAAACATGTGTTTCCAGAATAAATAAGTAATGGGATTAATAGAAAAGTGGTGGAGAGAAGAAAAGTTTGAAGGGTCCCAGATGTTTTGTTTCATGGCAAAGCTAAAAACTATTAAAAAAAATAAAATTGCTAATATGGAACAAAGACAACTTCAATAACATATTTGAAGAAAAACTTAACATAGATTAGGCTCTTGATGATCTAAATAACAAAGTAATAAAAAGAGAAATGACTATATAAAGTTATGATGAAGAAAATGAATTACTAGCTAAATAGGAGGATATCCTAGCCAAGAAAGAAATATTCTAGAAGTAAAAATCTAGAGAAACGTGGTTGGCAGAAGGAATTAGAAATACAAAAAAAATCACAATAGTACTAAACAAAGGGGAAGCATCAATATAATTACTCAAATCAAAGGAGAAAACAAAAATCCGATACAAGAACTATAAGAAATTGCATCAAAATTTGTGAAGTACTTCAAAAACATATATAATGACAATGGTGAATCCAATCTTAAAGACCAACAAGAAATGATAGCAAGTATACCAAAAATTATATGAGAGCAAGATAAAAAATTGCTAAATAGTAAATTCTCCTTCAAAGAAATAGAAGAGGTGGTCTTTCAAATGCATCCAGATAGAGCACCAAGCTCTAATAGTTTTAATAGCAGTTTTCTCTAGAAATGTTGACACATAATAGGTATAGAGCTACA
The DNA here is from genome assembly GCA_028749045.1 of Cupressus sempervirens. Classification (NCBI taxonomy): domain Eukaryota; kingdom Viridiplantae; phylum Streptophyta; class Pinopsida; order Cupressales; family Cupressaceae; genus Cupressus; species Cupressus sempervirens. The sequence continues at coordinate 546,495,431 of CM053790.1, read as the reverse complement.
TGAGGCTATGGAAGCTACTCAAAACTCAAGTTTCCTATTAGCAAAAACTAATAACACTTTTATCACATTAATTCTTATAACATAAAACTACTCCAAAGTAGCAGACTTCAGACCTGTATCTCTTTGTAGCACTATATATAAAATTCTCTCTAAATCCTTAACCAATCCATTGAAAGTCTTGCTACCAAAAATCATTTCCAAAGAAAAAATTGGATTTGTACCTAACAGATCCATCCTAGAGGGAATTATTATAGCTTAATAAATTATCTACATAGCCTAAACAAACAAGGAATCATGCACGTTAATAAAATTGGACATTCAAAAGGCATACAATAAAGTAAACTAGAGGTTTTTATGCAATTGCATGGAAGACTTTGGCTTTTCTAAAAGATGGATCAACTTAATATTTAGCTACATTTCTACCCCCAAATTCTCCATCCCAATAAATGGAAACCCAGAGAGCTTTTTTCAAATCTCTAGGGGAATTGGGCAAGGTGGTCATGTTTCTCCTTTCCTATTTGTGATCATTAAAGAAGTGTTCGATAGATCAATCCATAAATCCCACCAAGATAGGAAAATCTAAGGTTTCAAAATATCAAAGAATACATAAAGTATCACTGAGCAATAATTTGCAAATGATACCATCTTACCAATTGGTAGTACCAAAGTAGAGGCACAACACTACAAAAAAGTTCTCAATAAATACTTGGTTGCATCTAGCCAAATGGCTAATGCAAATAAATTAGAAATATTTTTCATTAACACTAAACATGAAACAAAAGCATAAATATGTATAATAATGGGATTTCAAACTGGTAACTTTCCATGTAAATACTTAGGTATTCAAATTGATAAAAGGAAGAAAAGTAATAAATAATTGGAACCAAGATACATAATAAGTTAGATTGTTAAAAAATAAATGGTTATAGAATGTGGGCATAACTAAAATTATTAAATTAGCTTTGGCATTAATACCCATCTATCAAATGCCCATTTTTCCCATGCCCATGATTGTCTCGAAGGAAATCAAATTTGATTTAAGGAATTTCTTCTCGCAAAAAATCTCAAAAAATAAGAAAATATTGATGATTAAATGGAAAAATGAAGGATTTGAGAGATACAAATCCGCAAAGCCCAGAGAATACCTGTATGCAAGAACATGTCACAAAGAAGAAAAAACAAAGAACAGGCAAGGATTTTTCTCTGAGAATATGTAAATTGTATTATCAGACTGAAAAATGTGAGATAATTACAAAAGATCAATCCTTATAGAAGGAGACCAAAAACCTAAAAGGGAAACCTTAAGAGGTAAATGACATTTAATAATTACTAATTAATTATTAAATGGGAATGCAAAGTGCATAAAGTGAAATATTAAGAAGGGGGTAAAGGTAATTTAATAAATGAAATTAAACTAACACTTTACTCTAACACCCCCACCTTAAGATGAGCAACAATATAGCTACAAACAATGCACAAAAAGTAAACTACAATGCAATGTTGAAAGCAAACTTGGGTCTCGACAACAAGGCCTGATGAGGTACCCAATCACAACCAAATCTCTATGAAACAAAGAAATAGAGAAAACCCAATGGAAAAAATGCTACTCCAAAAATAGACAGAAAAGAATGCACAAATGAAGTATCTTAAGAGACTCTCTCAAGACCATAAGTACAATAAAAACCCCTATGCTAGAAGCTTGAGACTCCATAGAATTGCAGAACTCCCATGTCAATGAACATGCCAATGTGGCTCCAATCTAAAAGAAATAAAGGTAGTGGACAAGGAGGGTCAAACCCTTGAATGTAAGGTGAAGCTAGAAGTCCTAAGTTATGCTCAAAGGAGAATGCATAAGAATCATAAAATGGAATCTCCAATGGATGTGGGATAATAGGTGTGTTGAATCTATCATCTGATAGGAGATGTGTGTCCTCTTATACATCCTCAATGACTGTAGTAGGTGGCTTGATGACTAGAGCTACAATGGTCAGCAATTTTGAAGAGTAATCATGTGTGATAGATGGACTTTGAATAGGAGGTGGAGGTGTAGAAGTCACAACATTGGTGTTAGGATCTATATCTAGACTTGTGTCCTCGCATCCTTCAACTACTTATCACCGTGTGCATGTTACATCCTTGCAAGAGTAACTTCTAGTCTTGTTTCATCATCAATGACTCATCTTATATGATTCATGATCAACTAACTTATATGCATGTCTACCAATCATAGATTTGACTACACCATTCCTTTCGCCTTAATTGGTATGCCATTCTATCGATGGTTGCATTGCCTTGCAATGCTTTTTTCTCTTAGCAACCGATTTCCAATCAATGAAAACACTCCAAGTCCTAGACAATACGTAAGTGTTTGTGATGTTGCAACTTAGTCATCACCATTTTTTTGGTCCAAATTGTCATCATGAGTACTTAAGTGCAACAATCTCCCCCTTTGGCATTGATGGAAAAACCTCTTCATAAAAATTCTTTTGTTAACAAGACTTACTTATTTTCAAAGGTTGTACTCCCCCTTTGTTGGTGTTGTACTATTTTTCATGCCTTGTGCACATGTTTGTTGTTCATTGGGTTCTCCCCCTAGCTCCTTACTTGATTCTCACCTTTTTCTATCTTTTACTTTAAGACTTATTCTCCCCCTTGTGGGTTAGTAACTTTTGTTTCTACTTCTCTTCTATATTCCCCTCCTTTTTGTATTCTCCCCCTTATTCTCTATAGTCTCCTCCTTTCTTCTCAATATCACTCTCCCTATTTTTTTCATCCAATGAGAAAGAGTCTAGGGTTCTCACATCTTTTCAAAGATGTTATTGTACCTTTCTTGTGTTGTGTTAAAGTGAGTCTCCCGTGACTCCTTCAAATGGGTGAAAGAAAGTATTCTACTCTTTATTTCAACCAGTTGTCAATCAATACCATGCTCTGTATCTACTAGTGGCCTTTTAAGCTTGACTTCTCCTTCTTTTACATGTTTTGTTATGATCCCAACTAGCAGGGATAAGAAATATTGCAATTACATTAATCAAACTTCCCTCCTCTCTTCCTTTTCTTATAGGTGATTTACAAAATATATGGTATTTTGTGGTTCTCTCTGAGGTTGATCCTATCAGTGGATGATAAGCCTGAATGGCTTCATCAAGCTCCCATTGAGCTTTCTCTCTTCTTTGTTTTAGGTCATCGATTAGGGTGTGTGTTATGCATAACTTATGGAACACAAGGTGATACCAATTAGTGCTTCTAATATCTTATCCTTGAGTAATGTTAGCTACTCTTTCTTGTCTTGAACACAACCTATTTGCTTCTCCAAACTTTTCATTGGAATAGTTTGTTCAATGACCTTTGTTATCTCTTCTGCTTTCTTGTAGAGATGATCTACAAGATCTTTGATCCGAAAAATTAGAGCATCCTCCTCCTTATATGAGGCACTACGTGCCAGTTCCTTGATGACATCTCTAGCCTTTACCAATTTGTTCACCCTCTCATGTCTTTTTCTATATAGAAATAATTAATGGTATTTTTCCATGAGTTTTGTATACTTGTGCAACTCTCTATCAGGTAGGTGATCAAGTCATTTTTCCATTTTATTTGCTTTGTCAAAACTAGATTTCTTTGTCATTTATTCTTTTGCATTAGCATCATACAATTCTCCCTCATCCTTAGATATGGATGATGAAGTTAGTTTAGGGGAATCTTGTCTCCCTTTGTGCCTTTTCATACTATATGTATCCTCTTCCAAGTCCAATTTTCATTTGTCTTTGGTTAGCTTCTTCACACTTCTTTATCCTCTCGATAGACTACCAGACCACCTTGTCTTAGTTGGTATCTTGTCCTTCTATGATGATGAATGAAATTCTCTTTGCCTTGGTTATTAATCCATTTGGTTTCCCCATTCTCCCTTTGTATTTTCTTGGTCCATGGTATCTTTGAGAATCTCCATCACAATTAGTTTTTGATCCTTAGCTATGACTCCTTGTTCAAGGACATGTTCTTTCTTTGCTTCTATTTCCTTTTTCTCTTCATCAATATGGGTTTGACCTTGTGTATCTCCTTTGTCTTTCTTTGTATCCTTCTCTAGAATTGGATTCATCTTAGTGACATCAATTATTTCTATATGGGTCACTCCCATCTATATATCATCTTTCTTACCTTGAGTTTCTTTCTTTGGAGATTTATTTGCCTCTCCTACCTTTTTATCTTCTGTGGAGCTCAAGCGCTCCTTTTCCAAATCTTGATCCATAAGTGTCCTATGCTTGGTCTATCATGCAACTTGTATTCCCATGTTTTTTTGTGATCCCTATTGCTCTATTGATGTTTCTTCTTGTGAGATAAACACACTTGGTGCTTTTTTTGGATATCTCTAACTATTATTGTCTATTAGTTTTAAACACTTAGTCATTTACAAGGCAGATTCAGATGGTCATCACTGCAATCGAGCTACTCTATATAGGCCGAGTCATGTACATAAGTATATATGTTCTGAGCTCTATAGAATATGAGTAAGTGTATAGTCACTGAGTAGTTTCTATATAAGCTAAGATACACACCTACCGAGTAGTTCAAAGCATACAAGTGCCAAGTTACATAGTACGTGTCAAGCACAATACAAATCAAGCAACAATAATGTTTAGTATCAAAAAATAGTAAAGGCCGAGCAATGTAAAGTTTACATAAAAGTTAGAAATGATATAGATTTTAAGGTAAATTATTTTCAAGCTGACATGAAAGGAACATTTAATATATGTAGATGTTGTTACTAAGAGTTTTGCACATTTATGACATGGATCACTGATCCCTATGTTTTGTGATCAATGATTCAAATGGAGAGGCAAAATATGGAAGTATCTAGAAAAATCTTTACGAAACTCTTTAAATAGAGAATATTTTAATCTAGATCATAATGGGATGAGAGGAGAAGAGAGTGTATGTGAACAAGGTGAACTATGCAAATGGTGAAGTGAAAGATTGAGATCACATTAGAAGTCATCAAAAGTGTTTAGTTATCTCTTAATAGAGCAAGTGACCTATTCAGAGTAGTGAAGGGAAAGACAAGTTTTATTAGATCAGAAGAGAGGATCAATTTACAAGGAGAAGACTTGAAATCAACTTATAGAGCATACTGAGAGTCATGTACTAAATCATTTCTAACCAACTTGAATCAAGGTAAATCTCTTAGCAAATCTTTATAAATCTCCTAACGAAGTCCTTACTTTATTGTAAGTGTTAAATCCTCTAACAAGGTGCGACCTAGCAGTCTCAAATGATTTTAGCAGGGAAAACCCCTCATAGGGTATGTTGTAGTGGCAGATTAGACAAACACTACAGGAAGTTAATGAAATGGTTATGTGTGTTTTCAATTTTTAATGTTTGTAATAAAGTCCTATGTGTTGTGGCATAAATGGACTAGTAATTTGATGAACTCTCTAGGTATAGCCACTTAGGACAATGTGTGTTTGTCTTTCAGTTGAGTCAATTTTCTTTAAGTTAGAGTTTTTGAGTGTTTAATAATTAAGCCAACTAAGCATTGGACAACTACAATAAGTTGGTGGTAGTTTTGGAATCCTCATGATTTGTGAAACAACTCTCTGTTCTTGATTTTAGATGATGTTTCATCTTCCTACATCAGGGATGGGAAAGTATTTGAAAAGGTAGATTTTTGAATGTAATAGAAACTATCAAATGCAGAAAAGAGGAATAGAAAGTTCAAAGTTTCTATTTTTTGACAATTTTTGAGTTGAATGTGTGATTTTTGTTTTCTTTCCAAAATTTAGAAGTCTACATTTTGAGAATACACTGATGTTCTAGCTCTTGCATAATAGTACATAATTTGTTTTATTTTGAATCCCATCTAAGTTTTTGGGTTTTTTTTTTAATTTCATTACAGAGTAGTTGATTTTTAGTATTGGTGAATGTGATTGCATACTGTTTTGAGGGTTGTAATATTCTATGGGAGTCTTTTAGACTCTCTACAATCTATTTTCTGGGATCGCAGAGGAGTTATGTATAATATGGTTTGGTTTTTCTTTTGTTTCCTTGGTTTTTTAATTAATAAGAGAATTGGTTTCATAACAATCTAAGACAAGTTAGAACCGATCCTGGAAGGTGTATGTGCCCCTTGTAGAAACTTAGTCAAGTGATTAATTTCCTCCTAAGGTTTCCAAGGTGAGGCTCTGCATTAGGGTAGATCATATATTATGACCAAACATTGTAAACCTAATAGGTTAACTTTATTACTGTAGTAGTGAAGATTTGTGGGTGTCATCCCCACCCAAGTTTGACCTTCACCATGGAGGGTTTCAAGTTAAAAAATATTGTGTTATGTGTTTATTTTCATGTATGTGATATATTAGATTTACATGTTACAAAAAGTTTATTATTACAAGTTTTACATGCACAAGATAACTAGTGAATGTGTGAATGAATTGTTCAAAAATAAAAGTTCTTAAGATTCTAATTCACCCCCCTGTCTTAGTATCTTGTTATCATGTTTATACTTCCATCAATCAACAATTGGTATCAGAGCATTAGTTCTTTGAGAGAAGCTTAATTGCTTGGAGATGAGATCTTGGAGATGGAGGCTTTTAAACTAGATAAGGTTATTGACAATCAAGTGATTGACATCAAACTCATACTGTAAAAATTTGAGAAAGCAAGACAAGATCTGAAGAAACCCCTAAAAAGAATAAAGGAATTGGCTATCTAGGATAAGAAAATTTCCTATAAAGAAGTTGAGACTAAAGGACTATTTGAATCAATCAATCCAAATGACAAAGCATTTTTTGATCTACTTGAAAAGAACAAACTCCTGAATGAAGAAATACGAGGACTGAAAAGAGAACATGAAATCCAATTAGTAAGATTATGTGATGTGACTGAACAAAAGAAGAAAGTTGAAAAAGACATGACTATGACTCAGGAAGACAAAAGAGTAATGGCTACTAGACTTTAAGAAAGAATACCAGATGTAAAGAAGATCACAAACACTCAACTAGACATGATGAATCAACTGATGCTTGCAAATCAAGAATTGAATCAAAAGGTTGTGGATAAAATTTCTATAACAATTGCTAAGTAGAAAGTTCAATTGCAAGAGTGTGTACATGTTATGACAAAACTTATATAGAGAGTACAACATTTTGTTAGATGTGCCAAGATTCACAAATGATACTTAGGTACAAATACACTAGATTCATGCTAAGATGAAGAGATCCAACAATATTATTTCATAGTTAGCAACATCTAGTATTGACCACTACAATAAGTTACTAATTTCTCAAGGTACATTGGCCAAGCTTCAAATAGCTAACAACAACATGGGATCCAAATTGATCTCTACTTAGGCAATAGTGTTACCTCATTTAGAGGTCATGCAAAGGGCGATGCAATCACCCTAGAATCTTATCAAAGAAGACCACAAATTTTCAGTGGCTAATAGATTAATTAACTTAGCTGCAAGATTGCAGTTGCAAAATCACATTTTGAAAGTAGCAAGAACCACATTAGATGATGCACTATCCATGATTACCCAAGTTCATTAGACATTCATTGATAAATATGGTTTACTTCCACCCATTCAACCCCAACAACCGTGACATACTTCTTAAAAAAAGGGGGGAATGAATATGTTGTCATAGAGTAGAGTATGTGGATAAGTATTCATTTTATAGTGTTCATTCATTATTCATTTTTTTGGCATAATTCATAAGACTTAGGGGGAGAGTTCATATCAGATTGTATTTGTAACAATGTAAATATGACGAAGTGTTTTTTCTACTAATGTCAAAGAGGGAGATTATTGGTATCTCTAACTATTGTTGTCTATTAGTGTTAAACTTTTAGTCATTTACGAGGCAGAGTTAGATGGTCATCATTATGACCAAGCTACTCTATATAGGTTGAGTCATGTACATAAGTATATATGTACCAAGCTCTATAGGATTCAAGTAAGTGTATGGTCACCAAGTATTTTCTATACAAGTTGAGCTCAACACCTACTGATTAGTTCAAAGCATACAAATTCTGAGTTACATAGTATGTGTCAAGCACAATATAGATCAAACAACAAAAATGATGAGTATTAGAAAATAGTAAAGGCTAAGTAATGCATAGTTTACATAAAAGTTAGAAATGATACATATTTTGAGGTAAATCATTTTCAAGCCAACATGGAAGGAACATTTAATATATGTAGAGGTTGTTATAAAGATTTTTATGCTTTTATGACGTGGATCATAGATCCGTTTGTTTTATGATCAACAATTAAAGTATCTAGAAAACTCTTTATGTATCTCTTTAAATAGAGAAGTTTTTAACCTAGATCATAATGGCATGAGAGGAGAGGAGAGTGTGTGTGAATAAGGTGAAATATGCAAATGGTGAAGTAAAAGATCAAGATCAAATTAGAAGTTAGTGGAAGTGTTTAGTTATATCTTAAGAAAGCAAGCGACCTATTCAGAGCAGTGAAGGTAAAGAAAAGTTTTATCAGGTCAAAAGAGAGGATTAGTTTAGAAAGACAAGACTCAAAATTATTTTATAGAGCATACCGAGATTGAGGTACTAAATTAGTTCTAACTAACTTGAATCAGGGTAAATCCCTTAATAGAGTGGTGTTAACAAATCTTTTTAAATCTCTTAGTAGAGTCCTTACTTTATTGTAAGTGTTAAATCCTTTAACAAGGTGAGATCTAGCAATCTCAAATGCTTTTAGCAAGGCAGATCCCTCACAAGGTAGATCGTATATTATGATCAAACATTGTAACCCTAATAAATTGACTTTATTACTGTAGTACTAAATATTTTTGGGTGTTATCCCACCCCAATTTTACCTTCACCTTGGAGGGTTTCTGGGTAACAACTATTGTGTTATTGTTTATTTTCATGCATGTGATAGATCCGATTTACATGTTATGGAAAGTTTAGTATTACAAGTTTTACCTACATAAGATAACTGGTGAATGTGTGAATGAATTGTTGAAAAATAAAATTGCTTATGATTCTGATTCAATCCCCCCTCTCAGTATCTTGTTATCATGTTTATACTTCCATTAATCAAAAATTGGTATCAAAGCATTGGTTCTCTAAGAGAAGCTTAATCACTTGGAGATGGAGGATTTTAAACTAGATAAGGTTATTGAAAATCAGGTGATCAACATCCAGCTCATACTACATAAAATTGAGAAAGCAAGACAAGATCTGAAGAAATCCTTAAAAAGAAGAAAGGAATTAGCTATCCAAGATAAACAATTTTCATATGAAGAAGTTAAGACTGAAGGACTATTTGAATCAATCAATCCAAATGACAAAGCATTGACTAATCTACTTGAAAATAACAAACTCATGAATGAAGAAATAAGAGGATTGAAAATAGAACATGAAATCCAATCAATAAGATTATCTGAAGTGACTGAACAAAAGAAGAAAGTTGAAGAAGACAAGACTATGGTTGAGGAAGACAAAAGAGTAATGGCTACTAGACCTGAAGAAAGCATATCATATGTATAGAATCTCACAAAAATTTAAATGGACATGATGAATCAACTGATGCTTGCAAATCAGGAATTAAATCAAAAGGTTGTGGATAAAGTTTCCATAACAATTGCCGAGTAGAATGTTTAATTGCAAGAGCATGTATAGGTTATGACAGTTTTTATACAAAGAGTACAATATTTTTTTAGATGTACCAAGATTCACAAATGATATTCAAGCACAAATACAGTAGATTCATGTTGAGATGAAGAGATCTAGCAATATTATTTCACAGTCAACAACATCTAGTATTGACCAATATAATAAGCTACTAAATGCTCAAGACACATTAGCCAAGCTTCATACAACTAATAGTAACATGAGATCCAAATTCATCTCTATTCAGACAATATTGATACCTTATTTAGAGGTCATGCAAAGGGAGATGCAATCATCCTAGGATCTTATCAAAGAAGATCACAATCTTTCAGTAGTTGATAGCTTGATTGACTTAGCTGTAAGATTACAGTTTCATAATCACATTTTGGAAGAAACAAGAATCACATGGGATCATACATTATCCATGATTACCCAAGTTCATCATATGGGTAAAAGCATAAACCTATGTCACCTTTTATAAAGGAAAGTGCTAACATAATTTAAACTCTTCAACTTTAATGACATAAAAGTGGCATTTGTGTTTAGAATTTGAAGATGGTGTAAACTAATGAAATGTGTAAAATTGGATGAAGTTTATGTCTGCAACTCTTTAACAAAAATTTGAGTGAAAATTTTAATTATTTATTGAATTTTTAAAGTCTATATATATTTTTTTTTAAATGTTGAAAATATAGAGTTTTTTTCCCGTTAAACAAATATATGCAAATGATCATATTTTGGTCTAATTATGGAATATGTTAGATTTGACATGTATACCTAGTGCACCAAAAAAGAAAAATTCAAATTTCGCTAATATTTTTCAAGTTATAATTGGTCAAAGTCAAAGTTATTAGAAATTGACAGTTTTTTTTTCTTTTGTCAAACTTTTTCCATCAAATCTACATATTTTTTAAAACAAATTACATATTCTTGAAGAAGACTCTTTCCTCTAGTGCAGCATTAAAAATTAAAATTTTTTGAACATGATTTACTATTTTTTTCTATTTTTGAATAGACATCTTTTTAAATCTTAAAATACCTACTTGTAATATTTTCAAATTATAACATATTATCCATAATCAAAATAATTAAAAAGTTATATGATCATAATCTTGACTCTAAGACCTACAAAAGTATATTTTTAGTTTTTTTTAAAAACTTCATTTTAGTAGGTCAAATCGGCCTTCAAAGTGAGATGTTTGTAGAAGTTCTAATTTTGGTTATGTGGCTACCACTTAGGATGCCACATAGACAGTTATGACCGAAACCCTTCTAGCCAAAACTATTCCAGCTGAAAGCATTTTGGCCATAACCCCCGTTAGCATATCAAACCGCTAGTGGTTAATTTGGTTGTTTCATATAAAATAAAGTTTGTTTTTTCCTTCTTTTAGTAAATATAGAAAATAATGAAAAATAAAAGAGCATTTTAAAAAGACAATGACTTTTGAAACCATTTTCAACAACTATTTCATGGATTTAATCACAACTACAAAGGATCGAATATTTTTAAGGTGTTTTTTTTTCACGTCTACTTATTTTTATGTAAACTATATTGAAGCATTAGTTGGTATTTAGTGAAATCTAAATTAATTTTTTCTTCTTCTATAGATTAAAGTATTCAATGGGTATTCCAAAGAAAAGATCAATGAATTATGATAGAATAAGAGATGACAAATTGAAAGGTCATACAAAACATAACCAAAACCAACCTACTGAAATTCTTGAAGAGGATGAAAGTAATGAAGATGAAGAAATTATCAGTTCTAATAATAGAAACGAATTAAAAGGCATAGCAAATTTGATGGATTTGGACGAGGAACTACTTTTTAACCAAATTCCATCTAAACATATGATAAATGATAATACTATTAGAAAGTATTGTCAAAACATGTGGGATGAATATTTCAAAGATAAAAGTATATTTAGATAGGCACAATTATTTGTCAAGTTATTTAGGAGAAAATATATGAGACCTGTTTTGGAGTTTTTGGGTGTTGATAATAGGAAGAACCATGTGCATAATATTAATAAAATAATAGTTGAAAACTTGCAAAATTCTTATAAAAAAATTCACAACACAACTCGAGTGATTTGAGTAATGCACATAGAGCATTGATGACTACTATATCTAGTAGAAAATTGACACATAGAAAATAGGTACGTGCAATTTCTAATGTACTACATATACCTAGAAGAATTGTTCAAAGATACATCAAGAGGAGAAATATGCTAGACGATAACATTGAGAGTAACTGGGTGAATATTTGTAGAGTTCCTCGAAAAGACAAATTTTTTGAAGATGTAAAAAGACAAGTTATTGAATTTTGGACCACATATTCTCGTCTTTTTTTCCAATAGACATGATACTATACAAATTAAAGATCAAGAGACAAGTGCCAAAATTAAACATCCAAAACATTTCATAGATATAACTCAAAGTTAATTATTTCAAACATTCCAGCAAGAATTTTCAAATGTCAAAATATGTCAGAGAATGTTTGAGAGTTTGTGTCCTTTGTATGCATAAATAAGATATGTGAAACTTGTTGTCAAAACCATGTTGAATTTAGTCTACACTTGCAATCATATAAGAAAGTTATGGCAATACTTGATTCTAATTTGGTCATCCCTAGCGGTACAACAAAATTTGTGAAGTCCATATTATGTGATAAATTAGAAGATTTAGATGAGTTCAAAGTGCAATGCATCAAAAATCAGTGTGAAGATTGTGGAGATTTATGTAAATTTTCAATGCAAATTGAGAATATTAATGAATCAACACTAGTTTCATGAATGAGATATGAATATGAGACATACCGAAATAAGACAGGAGATGAATCCAAAAAAAATGTATTGAAGGAGAATGAATTATGTTATGATGAGTTTATGACCGAGTTTTGTCCATTGATATGTCCGCATATCCAACATTTTCATGGTGCACGATGGCAAGCTAAACAGTTTCATGATGCAAAAAATTATTTTCCACCTGGTCATATACTTTCAGTTGTAGATTTTTCTGAGCATTATACATTTGCACCTCAAACAGAGCTTCAAGGGCAATATTTTCATTCTGAACAAGTTGCAATATTTGTGCAAGTGACCTATAGACATGCACAATTTGAGGTGGATGAGATAGAAAGGTTGGATGAAAATGAACGCATCATCATCAAAGAGGTTCATTTCTATATTAGTGATGATAGCATTCATGATAGGAGTTATGTGGCTCATTGTTTTGCAATGTTCTCTGAAGATCTTAGAAATCGTGGAATAAATGTTTTAGAGCACTAGATTTGGTCTGATGGTTGTGCAGGTTAGTATACATGAACTTACACATTTATTTAACTTTATTTAAACTTATATTTATTTGTACATGCCTATTTTGATTTGATACATGTACACGGATAATTGTTTCTACTTATCATTTCATGTTCACAGGACCATTCAAATTTGCAAAAGCATTTAATTGGTTAGCAATGCAACATGCTAGAACCAATGTTAGGTTTTTATGGAATTTCTTTGAAAGTGGACATGGAAAAGGGGAGCATGATGGAGTAGGAGCATGTATAAAGTGTGCACTTCGACAACATGAACCTGTAGGAAAATATCCATTTAATGTGCATGTTTAATACTAGTAGCATATATATATATATATATATATATATATATATATATATATATATATATATATATATATATATATATATATATATATATATATATATATATATATTTTAAATAACATATATGCATGTTGTATATACATATAGGGAATAAGATAGAGATTGCAAATCAAATTGTTGAATGGTGCAAAGTTTATTTTGCTACTCGAGATACTGAATACAATAAGCGTTACTTTTGGGAAGTGAAAGGTGAACTTTATATTTATTTTTAATGTATTTTTCGAATTCAAGTTTGTTTATTAAATATTTATTTTGAAATATGACAATTACTTTTTCTATTTGTAACAGATATAGATCGATCTAATCCTTACAATTGTCAAACGACTCCTAGTATTAGAAGTTTACATCAAGTGATGACTACAAGAAACCATAAACCTCCAATAATTAAAGTAAAAGAGAAAACATGTTTTTGTGATGACTGCATTAAGGAAAATCCAGTGAGTGTATGTGAAAATATTACAAATGGATATGTTTCACATTGGAATTTGAAGGAGATAGTTAGAAAGCCTCCTTTTGAAGATGCTGACATTGACATTGACATTCATGATGCTATATATTCAACTGATTATGAGTGCATTTCTGATTTAGTTATGACAGGTTTGTGTGCATATATATATATATATATATATATATATATACATGTATATTCATTTTAAAATTAATTTATATTTATCTATTTTTATATACATGTAGGAGATATTTTTGCAGTTCAAGCCTTAGCAAATAATGTAGAAAATGTGGACTATTATCTTTTAAGATGCACAAAAGCGAAACACAAGTTGCTAGAAGGAACTATAGATGCTGATGAACAATCATATCCAATTGGATCAGTTGTTATTGAAGGAACATATTATCAACAAACAAGGGTAACTGATAGTGGTATTGAATTTATTAAATACAAGCCTGGAGGAAAATTTTTACATTACAGTAACCATGTTATAGCAACAAAGTTACAATTTAAAGCAATACAAAGAAGAGGACGTCATGGAAATCAAAAGTGGAAACTGTCTATCAAAGAACATGAAAAAATTCTAGAGATAATAAAAATCAGAGAGAATCATAACAATACAATGTTTGTGGAGCTCTAGTTTACCTATGTACTTATTGTGGAGCTCTAGTTCAGCTATGTCTATATAGTTCTTATACTTTCACATTTAATGTTGACAGGATATTTGTTTTATAAATTTGTATACATTAGATCATTTATCTTGGATATGCAAAATTAAACATATTTTGTTATTTTTATTTAAATTAGACATGGATATCTCATTTAAGACAACCTCTTAGGACCTCTCCTTAGGCCCACCTATTACCTAACCTCCCCTTAAAACCACCTATTACCTAACCTCCCCTTAAGATTACCTATTACTTGACCTCCCCTTAAGACCACCTATTAGGACATCCCCTTATTACCACCTTTTAGGACCTCTCCATAAGACAACCCCTTTAGTATTTGTATGTATTTATATACATAGTTTATGTTTTCTTATGATTGTTAATACTCTTATGTATTTAAGTATATAATCTTTATGTTCTTATATGATACATTCTTTATGTTTGTATATAATCTTTATGTTCTTATATGTATTAACTTTTATTAATTAAATGTTGTAACATGTATTCTTTAGGTCATACTCTTTATATGTTCTTATGTACATGTATATGTTATATTCTTACTTCTGCATTAATCTACATTCTTATATATTTATAATTTAGGATCTCCCCTTAAGACATGTCATTAAATATAGTTAATTACACTTAGATTAAGGCATTTAAAATAATAACATATACATAAACATGAATATTGAAAACATACACATCTACATTTAACATGAACATATTTACATACATCTATGAAATAAAATATACATTAATCTACATTCTTATGTATAATTTAGGATCTCCCCTTAAGAGATGTCATTAAATATAGTTAATTACACTTAGATAAAGACATTAAGATCAATAAAATATACATTAAAATGTGAATATTGAAAACATACGTGTCTACTTTTAACATGAACATATATACACACATCTATGAAATAAAAAATACATTTTAATCTATGTTCTTATGTATAATTTAGGATCTCCCCTTAAGACATGTCATTTAATTACACTTAGATTAAGGCATTAAGATGAATAACATATACATAAACATGAATATTGAAATCATACATGTCTACATTTAACACGAACATATATACATATATCAATGAAATAAAATATGTACATTTTAATCTACATTCTTATGTATGATTTAGGATCTCCCCTTAAGACATGTCATTAAATGTAGTTAATTACACTTAGATTAAGGCATTAAGATGAATAAAATATACATAAACATGAATATTGAAAACATGAATAAGGCATTAAGATGAATAACATATATAGAAACATGAATAACACATACATAAACATAAAAGATTAATCTTGACATTAAAAGACCAATAACATGTACATAAACATTAATAAAAATATGAATATTGAAAACATGCATGTACATTCAACATGAATATATGTACATATACATCTATGAAATAACATCTAAGACATGTACATATATATAATAAAATATATCTGGAGAATAATGTACCCATATCAAATGTATAAAAATTATCATGTATCAAATGGCTCAAAATATCATATCAAGAATGTATCCAGATAAACATGTATCCAAATAACATATAAAACATCAAAGTGTCCATATAAACACCAAAATACTATATCAAATGTCTCCAAAATAACATATAAAATAAAAGGCCATCTAATTAGCTACATACCCCTCTTGATCCATGTCCCCAAAAGGGTCTATCAGCTACGTCTGAACCCTATGTCAAATGATAGTGTCAAATTATGTATAGACAAATTATATCATACATATAAATCAAATATGTATTTAAATTATAACATACCTAAGACTCATAATGTGTAGGATTTGTCGATGTCTACATATCACCAAAATGTAACATACTATCACTCAGACCCTATAACACACATACACAAACACACATATATACATATATATGTACACACAAGTTAGATTGTATCAAGAATATATGTTTGTTCCTATATGTCTAAGTGTAAATTTTACCATAATTAAAATAAATTTAAACATATAGACATATTTACTGTAGCATCATGTAATGCTCTGCCAGTTTGACTGATATCTGAATCATACAATGATAAAAGCATTATCAGTGTCCAAGTCGATAATGTCATCTAAAAGCATAGAGGTAAATAGACCTAGTTGTCTAGTAGTGGAATCTTGAGTAGGGGGGGTGTTTTAGGGTCCTAAGTAGCTGGGGATGGTGCTACAGGGTCCTGGGTAGTTGGGGTTGGTGTTGTAGGGGCCTGTGTAGCAACAAGTGTAGTAGAAGGTGCAGGAATGTCCTCCTACCTCTATGAACCCTATGATCCTACTTTACATGATAGAATATGAATGATCTTAGTGCTGATGTCATGAAGTGGAATCCATGTGATTATAGATAATGCTCGATATGAATCCAAAAGATTAGATGCTAAATGGGATCCCAAATGATGTAATGTGTCCACATCTGAAACTACAAAAACCTCTAGTCGAGAAGGTATGTCTGCTACCCCATATGCATCATCAACACCTATGCTAGATGATGTAACTGTGTGAACTGTACCTCAAGACAGTAACATATATCTACCACACTGATCAAAAGAAATCTCCTGCAACTGTGTAGCGACAGTGACAATGCTTGAATAAATCTATGTCTTGATTGTATCATCAAGAATACTCAAGCTCGCATCAACCATCTCTGGACCTCTCAGCATAACCAAAAGGTTTGGACCCACCATTGCTCATTTATTAACAGGCATAGGAGTGTCCACGGGTCTGAATCTCTCTGAAAGTCTATCCAAACCCTACCCAACATGACCTGGATAATCTATGTAATCAACATCGTGCTGGAAATGAAGTTTGACAAATAATTGTTTGTAGAAATACAGAGGGAACTCATCCTTTTGTGGCCATCTATGATGAGTAGCCAACTAGCGAGGATATATAAATGGTGCGATGAGCTCATCAGTACACTTCATCACAGAGTAGCCTCTAACTCTAGCTCTATCTTTATAAAATGGAAAGATGGTCTTCACTATGGTAGTGGAGACCTCAGTGTCAACCTGTCTATACTTTACAGTACCAATGACACTACAAGATAGAGAAGAATAAAATGTCTCAATACTAATATAATCAAAAGGGTTGTATGATTCAATGATATGAATCATATGAAAAAACTCCTCTCGCATCGCTATAATCTTCTCCCTATTAGGGAGGGTGGTAGAAGAGGAAAGTGAGGAGTCTAGAACCTCTATAGCATGAGATAATATGGCAAGTGTATCTCTAAATAATTGTTGTCTATCCTCAGTGGAGGATGCAGATGTGCATGTTGTGTCAGACTCAGCACTTTGACCCCCTCTATGGACACTAGCATCCCCTGAGGATGCAGGAGAACAATCCCCTAAACCAAATGCCATAATGTATATATGTATATAATGTATAAGGATATGAGTGTGAAGCTACAAGAGACAAAATCTGATAAATATCTAGAGATCTGTACATGCATATATATACACATATAAACATACAAGTGTATAAATTAAAATAATTAAAAGTTAAATTTAATTTGAAACACATATATATAAATACACAACATTAAATGTATGGTGTTATTCAATCATGTACATGTATTTTAAAACAAATTATCTTAGAGACCATATCTAATGTATTTTAACGTGCTCATGCAAATGTGAAAAATAAATTGTTGTACATGTACATGTATATGCAATAAAATAAAATAAAATTCTTGATTAAATTATAACTAAGTGTATACATGTAGCTTAAGTTTTTTTATCAAATTAGATTTTGATTTAGCTATAGGGTTAAACAATTTTTCTAAGTTTCATATAAATGTACAAGTGTTGTATAATTTTTTAGAAATTAATGATAGGTTTTAATTTCAAATTTGAATATAACAAAGTTAATTTTAATTATTTTTACCTAATGTTTTTCTACATTTTTACCAAATGTTTGACTACATTCTTGCTTATATTTTAAATAATTTACTAAAAAATCTAAAAAATAATTTAAATATATTAAATTATTAACAAATCTAAATAATTCACTAATAAAACTCGTAAAAAACAATTAATTTGACTACCATTAGCATTTACTAATAAAAAAACACTTAAAAAATTTAAAAAATGAAAAAAAAAATTGCTAACCTATTATGGATGAAACACCTTAATCTCTCTCCAAGGATCTCATAACCAATGTAGTGAAAATGATAGCCAAAAAGTGATTTTCGACATTTATATAAAGCGGCAGGGTTATGGCCGAAACCCTTTCGACCGAAAGGGTTTTGGCTGTAATGGTACATGCCACGTCGATAGGGAAACTTGCCATGTATGTACGGCCAAAACATGTTGGGTCGTAACCCGTATGGCCGTAAGCCCTCTAGATATCAAAAAGGGTGACACAGGTTTGTGCTTTTACCCCTATATTCATTGATAAATATGGTTTTCTTTCACCCATTCAACCCCAATAGTTGTGACA
The DNA here is from genome assembly GCA_028749045.1 of Cupressus sempervirens. Classification (NCBI taxonomy): domain Eukaryota; kingdom Viridiplantae; phylum Streptophyta; class Pinopsida; order Cupressales; family Cupressaceae; genus Cupressus; species Cupressus sempervirens. Next base: position 546,476,543 of record CM053790.1, on the reverse strand, counting down.
TACGTGTTCCAAAAAAGATGGAATGAATTTTTTGTTATAGAGTAGAGTATTTGGATATGTATTCATTTTACATTGTTCATTCATTTTTTATTTTTTTTTGGCATAAGTCATAAGACTTAGGGGGAGAGCTCATATCGGATTATATTTGTAAGGATGTAAATATGACAAAGTGTTTTTTCCACTAATGTCAAAGGGGGAGATTGTTGGTATCTCTAACTATTGTTGTATATTAGTGTTAAACACTTAATCATTTACAAGGCAGAATCAAACATTCATCATTGTAGCTAAGCTACTCTATATAGGTCGAGTCATGTACATAAGTATATATGTACCAAGCTCTATAGGAGCCAAGTAAGTGTATGGTCACTGATTATTTTCTATACAAGTCAAGCTTAACACCTACCGAGTAGTTCAAAGTATACAAGTGTCGAGTTACATAGTTTGTGCCGAGCAAGTATAGACCGAGAAACAACAATGCCAAGTATCAAAAACTAGTAAAGGCTAAGCAATGCAGAGTTTACATAAAAGTAAGATTTGATATAGATTTTGAGGTAAATCATTTTCAAGCTAACATGGAAGAAAAATTTAATATATATAGAGGTTGTTACAGATAGTTTTACATGTTTATGATATAGATCATAGATCCCTATGTTTTGTGATCAACAATTTAGATGAAGAGGAAAAATATGGAAGTATATAGAATTTTTTTTACAAAACTCTTTAAATAGAAAATATTTTAACCTAGATCATAATGGGACAAGAGGAGAAGAAAGTGTATGCAAACAAGGTGAAATATGCAAATGGTGAAGTGAAAGATCAAGATAAGATCAGAAGTCAGTGGAAGTGTTCTATTATCTCTTAACAAAGCAAGTGACCGATTAAGAGTAGTGAAAGGAAATGATTTTTTTATCAGATCAAAAGAGAGGTTCAATTTACAAGGAGAAGACTCAAAATTAGCCTAGAGGGCATACCAAGAGTTAGATACTAAATCAATTCTAACCAACTTGAATCGGATAAATCTCTTAACGGAGTGGTCTTAACAGATCTTTGTAAATCTCCTAACAGAGTATTTTCTTTATTGTAAGTGTTAAATCTTCTAAAAAGGTAAGACATAGTAGTCTCAAATTCTTTTAACAGGGAAAACCCCTCATAAAGTAGATCATATATTATGATAAAACATTATAACCCTAACAGGTTAACTTTATTACTATAGTAGTGAAAATTTGTGGGTGTCATCCCCATCCCATTTTTACCTTCACCTTGGAGGGTTTCTATTGGAAAAATAGAACAACAGAAACAAATAGGAGAAAGAAAGAGAATCTAGCTTGTTTTTATTGAATAATAAATGCCAATTTATACAATAGCTTGACTCAACAACATTCCTAAATAACTGCTGATTAGATTGATAACACACACAAACTTGATAGCTAACTGAAATATATGGACACCTAACATAACACATCTACAATAAGAACTTGATTCAAACTAAAACTCTTTGACTCAATCCTAAACTAAACTTGTGTTGCCAACAACTCAACATGGCTTGCCACATGTGCAACAATTATTATTGACTACCGTTGGAACATTTACTCCAACAATTTTTGGGTAACAAATATTGTGTTATGTGCTTATTTTCATGCATGTGATAGATTAGATTTATATGTTTTATCAAGTTTATTATTACAAGTTTTACTTGCACAAGATAACTAGTGAATGTGTGAATGAATTGTTAAAAAACAAAAATGCTTAAGATTCTAATTCACCCCGCCTCTTACTATCTTGTTTTCTTGTTTATAATTCCATCAATCAATAGCTTTCTCATCTTTTCTTTTGAGACCTGTAACACTTTATTGATGGTGAACTCTTACGTTTGATTCCTCTTTAATTACAAGTTTTGTCCAGAACTATATTGTGCTTCCTTTCATTGCCCTATAGTCACAAGGAAAACATTTTTTTTTATGTTGAAATCCTTCTTACAAGTGTATAGCAGTGCTTTTACTTCTTTATCATTATGATCTCGTCTTAAATTGGTTAAAACCTTATCTAACATGCGCTTACATTTAATAATTCTTGCCTTTCATTAATCACAAATTATGTCTAGTTCACTAGGCACCGTAGGATTGATGTTTGGTATTGCTGTATTGAATGTCCTCATGATTAAAAAAATCATTTACTATGTTATCCTTATTATCTTTGTTAAAATTTGTAAATCTATTCTATGGTGCAATATAATTTCCATTGTGCATGACATCATTTATAATATTCTTGAAAGAAATCTGCTCACCTTCCTTTGGTGATTTGATGCTTTTAATCTTGATTTCCTCTTCTGACTCTTCTTCCTTTGGTGAGGTTGTAGGTTTCTTCTTGTCTTTTTATGTTTCCTTTCTCTTGCAACTTTCTACCATTGGGGGTTTAATAGTAGTGGGGATGGCTTTCTAGTAAAGGTTTGAAAGAAGACTCTACTCTGGTCTTCTCTTGTACTAAAGGTTGAGAGCTCTCCTCACCATCACGTCTTTGTTCTTCATATTCCTTTCTTATTTCTTCTTCATCAACTGGTCTTGAGGATTGAACTCTTCTCTTCTTCTTGTATTCTTTCTTGTTGCAAATTTCTCTTACTATTGCCTTAATTATTTTAATATATCTCTAGTTGGTTTGAAAATTTCCCCTTTAGAATCAATGAGCATAGCCAATAATCTCTCAATGTATTTTCTTGTTGAATTTGTTCAACTTCATATAACATATCTATTAGCCAATGGGTTCAGGGTTGAACCACTTGTACAATGCACATGTTTGTGCTTTCTACAAAATGTTGATATGTGGTGACTGATCTAGAAAGTACTGTACACTTTTCATAATCCTTTGGGGTTCAGGATATCAAGCCAATTTGTTTTTTGTCAACTTGTCAAGGATTTTTGAGTTAAATCATCAATCATTCCCTAAGGTTGACTCGTTAGGTATTTTTTAGGGTTAGACTGTTAACATGAATTTATCTAGCCCTGATTTTGAAAGTAGAAAAATGCTTGTATAAAATGACTTAGGGTTAGGGATTTTATGAGGCATGCCGATTTAGTATCTTCTTGCGGTAATATTGAGTTGCCAGAGATTACAAATTATAATTAGGTTGTAATCATTGGATAATAAGAATATTGGGTGAACCATGGTAAATATTTGCATCTTGTGTTCTTTTCTATGTGCTTTATTCTTTTTTGATATTAGTTATATTTACATGTAATTTTATTTTTTTTCTTTTTAATCCTATTAAGTGGTATCAAAATAAGGTTGTTTCAGTTATCCTCTATAGGAAAGTGTCACAATTGAGTGAGAGTCTCACGATTGAGTGGGAGTAATGGAAAATGAGGGAAAGTTGAAGGTTAAGAAGTTTAATGGAAAAAACTTTCAGCTATGGAAAATGAAAATGGAGGTCTATCTTTATTAGGAGGGTTTATGGCGGCCATTAAGGGGAAAGACCAAGAAAGACCCAAATATGTTAGATGAGGACTATGATATTTTGGACATGAAGGCAATTGGAAGTATTTTTTTATGTCTAGCACAATTGGTGGCATTTAATATCACAAAATAAAAGATGACTGAAGAGTTGATGTGAACCCTAGAAAATTTATATGAAAATCCTCTTGCTTTAAACAAGTTATTTCTCTTGAAGCATTAATTTAATATGAAGATGGTATAATGTGGATCTGTTGTTAATCATTTAGATGAGTTTAATATAGTAACCAATTATTTATCTTCAGTTAATGTCAATTTTGATGAAGAAATTAGGGCTCCCTTCATTTTGTGCTCTTTTCTTGAAAGTCAAAATGACTTGGTAAGGGTTGTGAATAACTCTATTTTTGGTTATAATACCCTAAAATTTGATGATGTTATTGTTGGAAATAGAAAGGATTAATTCAGAGGGGAGGGGTGAATTAGTTACCACATAAACAAATCCAAAAGTCCCTTTAAGATGTCAACACAATATAAAATCAATAACTTGTTGTAACTTAGTTAACATTGAATATTATGATGTAGCTCAATTAACACTAAATATATTATTGTTACTTGATTCGTACTGAACATGCATACCTTAAGATATTTAAATCTGATTGACCTTACTTAACTTAGTTGAAGAAATATAAAGCAAATGACATGAACACAAGAAACACCAAGATTTAACATGGAAACCCAATTTGGGAAAACCACCAATTGCAACTAGTTACTGCTTTTCACTCTTCTGAAATGAGCCATATTAGAATCCAACCTAATTGAAGGTTACAAAATACTTTTTTAGGTGTGACCTTGTTAAAGAATTTAATTTCACCCTGGCAAGAGTGGCCTTGTTAGAGGTCATTAGACACTTCAATCTAGAAATCCTACCTTGTTAAAAGATTTACCAAATAGTTTTTAGGCTAACTTTATAAGGAGATTTGATTCACTGCTACAATTGTTAGAGAGTAACAATGACTTGACCTCGTTGCTAATGCAATTGTCTTTTCTGATTTTAGATCTTTGTCTTGGCTTGAATACTTGATCCTCTTTGATCAGAATGTTCTTTGTAGCTCAGTTAACTCGGATACTCTGGCATCCTTCCAATTCACTTCATTAATTTATCTTCTTTAATTCCATGCTTCCTCAATTCAATCCTCAACTTCACCTTATACTTATATGAATAAACTTGTTAAGTCAACTTGAATATACTTTTAATCAAACTTTCATGATCCCTTAAGTTGGCTTGAATTAACCAATAAATCTATCCAACTCAATAATCTATTAGTCAACTAATATAGAATTTAGTACTCGGTCAACTTAGAGAAACTCTTTGTTAACCATCCCAACTTAGTGAATACTGATTTTGAATTGAATTTCCTTTGGTAACTGAGTGAACTAGGTCAACATAGGATCCATGCAAAATTTCCTTTGGTAACTGAATAAACTCGATTAACACAAGATCTACCTTCGATGCCTGAGTGAGCTCGGTAAGAACTGACTTTGAACTTGGTTATAATTGCAATGCTCAACATACACAGGAAATTGTCTTTAGTGCCCAAGTGAGCTTGAAAATCACTGACTTGCTCGATAAGGCTTGACATTTTTTGTAACATCAAAGACAATATACAATTGCATAATTATTTTCAACAATCTCCCTCTTTGGCATTGATGGCAACACATGCCATGGTATAATTAAATTTTAGAGAAAGATAGAAGTAAGGATAATATCCTTAGTTTCATTCTGATTCGCATCTATGAGAACTCCCTCTATTAATGAGAAATCCCTTTGACATAAATCTCTTCATTTGGAATGATTCTCTAATTACTCTAAATACAATTTCTCCCTCTGATAGCAAACACTCCTTTTTTACTGATACAAAATTTATCTAATATGACAGAAAAGTCTCCTTTGATATCTCATGCCAAAGACAAAAATCAATGTATTTTACATGTACTTGATGTACTGGTTCATATGCAATCTCTCTAACAATACTGCATCAACTTGTTTGATCTTCAAAATGCTTGGTTGATGTATCACTAAAATATAATTAGTGAGCTTTAGATAGGGGAATGACCCCTAGCTTACCTCTTAGATACAAAAGTTCATCCTTAGGTAATGACTTGGTGAATATATCTTCAATTTTTTCCTTTGTATTCACATATTCCAATCTCTCCTCCTTTTCTTGCACTAATTCTCTTAGAAAATGATACTTTATTGCAATGTGCTTTGTCTTGGTATGCATCACAAGATTCTTGGATATTTTAATTGCACTCGTGCTATCACAAAAGATAACTATTGGATCCTTGATTTCTTTGTTCATACCTACCAATAATTTTTTGAACCAAATGATGTTGGAACAATTAACTACTACTACAACATATTCTGCTTCTATTGTGGATTGAGAGATGCAATTATATTTCTTTCTTGTCCAAGACATTAGCCTCTTTCAAAGAAAGAATGCTCCACTTAGTGCTTTTCTTGTCACCAAGACTTCCTGCCCAATCAACATTAGTGAAGGATTTCAATTCAAAGTTGCCTCCTTTCTTATGCCACAAACCATAATCTTCAGCACCTTTTAGATACCTCACAATACTTTTTATTGCCATCATATGGTTTTCCTTTGTATTAGTAGAGAATATTTCCACCATACCAACTGCTAATGCAATATCAGGTCTTGTGTGTACCACATACTAAAGTTTTCCAATCATTGATCTATATGTAGTCTAATCTACCTCTTTGGAGTCATCATTTTTGGAAAGTTATGTCTATTAGACATAGGTGTTCCAACTAGTTTAGAATATTCCATTCTAAATCTCTTCAATATCTCCTTGATGTACTTTGATTGAGTAATGTAGATACCATCTTTCTTTTATTGAATTTGCAAGCCAAAAAAGAATTTAACCTCTCCAGACATTGACATTTCAAATTATTTACTCATACCCTTAGAAAAATATTTGCATAAATCATCATGTCCAGTGAATAATGTATCATCTAGAAATATTTATGCATACTTCTTATCTGATCCTTCTTTGATGTATAGACTATTATTATAATTTGTCCTTTGAAAGCCAATTTTTACCAGATGATAATGCAATCTTTCATACTAGGCTCTGGGGGCATGTTTGAGACCATATAAATCTTTGCGTAGTCTACAAATCATATCCCTTTTGTTAGGATCTATGAAACCTTTAGGTTTCTCAATGTAGACTTCTTCTTGTTCAGATTCCATTCAAGAAAGATGACTTTACATCCATCTGATATACTTTGAATCCTTTATGTGCAGCATAAGAAAGTAGTGTTCTAACACATTCTAGTCATGCAACAAGAGAAAAAGTCTCTCCATAATCAATACCTTCTTCTTTAGCATAACCTTTGCATACTAATCTTTCCTTATTTCTTGAAACTTCTCCATTTTCATTCAACTCCTTTCTAAATACTCATTTTGTGCCAATTATATTTTTGTCCTTGGGTCTAGGAACAAGAGTCCAAGTTTTGTTCCTTTCAATTTGATCAACCTCTTCATTCATTGCCTCAATCTAACTTTCATTTTCTAATGCATCTTTAATAGTTCTAGGTTCAAACTCAATAAGCAAACATGTACCTTTTAATTTATTCATTGTCATTGTGCCTTTTGACTAATCTCTAATGATTTTCTCAGGTGCATGATGCCTTTTGATGTATCTAGCAAGTACAGGTGCCTTCTTTCTAAATTCACTTGGTTCACCATGCTCAAAATGATCTTCTAAATCATGCCCGGGTCCTATTGACTATGACTCAGGTCCTTCAGACTGTGACTCAGTTTCCATTTTTTGAAACTTAAGTCCTTCAAACTATGACTTGGGTCCTTCAAACTATCACTCAAGTTGCACTAGCTACAACTTGGGTTGAATTGGAGATTTAGCAAATTCAGGTGATAAAGACTATTGATTTCCAATTGCGTTTGCTTGAACTTCAGATAAATTATCAAGTTCAAAGTAGAAAAAGTTTATGTAGTTTTTCGGTTCTTTTCTACTTTGTTCTTCACTCTTTTCTGCAAACTTGTCAATTTTGACATGTGAACTTTCTATGACTTTTTGAGTAGAAAGATTTAGACATTTATGTGCTTTTCTCTTGTTGGAGTATCTTGAGAATATTCCTTCATCACTTTTCATATCAAATTTTCCTTTCCTGGATCCTTTCAAGATATAACATTTGCTTCCAGAAACTTTGAAATAAAAAAGATTATGTTTATAGCCACACCATAATTCATAAGATATTTGATCTAAGTCCTTCTTCAACTAAACTCGGTTCAAGGAATGAACTGTTGTGCTAATTTCTTCCTTCTAATATTTGATTGCAATATTTTTCTCTATTATCAATGTTCTTGCACAATCCATAATGGATCAATTTATTCTCTCTACTATGCCATTCTACTGAGGTGTACTAGGTGTAGATACTTGTCCTTTTATTCCTCTTTCCTTGTAGAACTCATTGAATTCATTTGAGATGAATTCTCCTCCTCTATCTAACTTTAGACATTTTAGTTTCTTTTTCATTTCTTTCTCCACTCTAGCTAGATACCACTTGAATTTTTGAAATGATTTAGAGTTATCTTTTAGGTACATAATTGTCATCACCCTAGAATAATCATCAACAAATAAAATAAATTGCTTATCTCCATAGTGTCTTTCTATGTAAATGGGTCCACAAAGATCTTTATGAACCAGCTCTAGGACTTCTTAAGAATGATAATTCTTTCTTTTGAAACTTGTCTTTCCCATCTTTCCAATTTGACAATTTCCACACATGTCCGTATTAGGCTTCTTTAGACTTGGAATGCCTCTCACTCTTTTGTTCTTGCTTACATTGACCAGGTTATCAAAATTCACATGACACAACCTTTTATGGTGCCATAACTAATTTTCCTCTACTTGATCTAGAAAACATGAACTTTCAATTAGATCTAGATAGAATAGATTACCTTTTGTTCGATTGCCAGTCCCAACTAGATTTCCTTTCCCATCCAATAGCTTGGCCTTTCCATTCATAAATTTCACCTTGAAAATTCAATGTTTTTTAACTGTGCCACACTAAATAGATTGTGTTTTAGTCCTTCAACCCAGTAAGCATTGTCACATCTCAGTTCATTAGTCAATGTAATGCAACCTTTTCCTTTTACATAACAAGGTTCATCATTTCCAAATCTGACACTCCCACCATCATAGTGTTCCAAGTGCTCAAATTTAGATTTATCACCAGTCATATGGTGAGAACAACCACTATCAATTATCCATGTGTCATTATTTCTAATATGAGAAATGAGAGCCATCTTATCATTTTCATCATCTGATTCATCTTTTACATCAATGTAAACCATTTCATCTTCATCACTACTATTAGAGTCTTTAGTCACTACTATTAGAGTCTTTAGCCATGTAACAAGATTTCTTACCTTTATCCTTGTAGTCTTTGAAGCTTTTGAAATCTTTCTTGCCTTTGTACTTGTCATACTTCTTTTCTTCTTTGCCTTCTTTGTTTGGACACCTTGCAACAATGTGACCAACTTCTTCACAAGAAAAATAGATTAGAGGTACTTCATCTTTGTACTTTCTTTTGCTTTTAGGGAATATTCTTGCAAGTAGGGCTTCAATGACTTCAAGGTCATCATTAGAATTATCTTCATCTTCACTGTCAAAATTTTTTCTTTTGGATTTTCCACCTTTCTTCTTGAGTGATAGTTTAGCTTGAAATGTAGACTCAATGCTACCAGAGTTAGGAACATAATTATCAAAGTTATCCAACTCAAAGGATGTCAACCTTCCCACTAGTGCATCCAAAGTTGTATCATTTTTAAGATCACATCTCATCTCTTGAATAGCTAACATTGTAATTGCATAAACAAGAAGAAGAGTTCTGAGTACCTTGCTGACTACTATCACATCATCTATTTTCCCTTCCGAGGCTCTGATTGCACTTACACTTACTTTGATTCTTTTACTATATTGTGCAATATTTTCATCTTCTCTCATCTTCATCTAATCAAATTGACCTCTTATAATTTCTACCTTAGATCTCCTCACATTTTCATCTCCTCCATAGATATCTTTTAGTTTGTTCCACATTTCATGAGCAGTAGGACAATCTTTGACTTCATTAAATTCAACATAATTGAGAGTAGAGACAATGCCAATCCTAATTATCTTATGATTCTTCTTTTCCACAATTTGATCTAAAGATAAAGGTCCAATAGGTGCCACATATTTATTAACTAGATATCTCAAGTTATGTGTCCAATGGTTTCCAAATGTAGCTTCACGAGTTCCTACTATACTTGGAAATTATCTCTATTCAGTTTAGGAACCTCCCTTTTGTAAGATATCTTGATCTTTAACTTAGGTCCTTGAAACCTTATCTGCAAGCACCAAATGCTTTGATACCAATTGTTTGAAATGGAAAGGATTAACTAAGAGGGGAGGGGTGAATCAGTTACCACAAAAAGCTAATCCAAAAGTCCCTTTAAGATTTTAACACAATGTAAAACCAATAACTTGATGTAACTCAGTTAACACTAAATATATTATTGTTACTTGGTTAGCATTGAACATGCAGATCTTAAGACATTTAAATGCGATTAACCTTATTTAACTTAGCTATAGAAACATAAAGAAAATAACATGAACACAAGAGACACCAAGATTTAACATGGAAACCCAGTTTCAGAAAACCACCAATTGCAACTAGTTATTGTTTTTCACTCTTATGAAGTGAGCCCTATTAGGAGCCAACCTGGTTAAAGGTTACAAAAAAAACTATTAGGTGTGACCTTGTTAGATGATATAATTCACCCTATCAGGAGTTGCCTTGTTAGAGGTATTTAGAAACTTCAATCTAGAAATGCCACCTTGTTAGAGAATTTACCGAATAGTTGTTAGGATAACTCTATTAGGAGATTTGATTCATTGCTACAATTATTAAAGAGTAACAATGACTTAACTGGATTGCTGATGCAACTATCTTTTCTAATTTTAGATCTTTGTTCTTGCTTGAATACTAGATCCTCTTTGATCAGAATGTTCTTTGCAGCTTCGTGAACTCGGATCCTTTGATATCCTTCCAGTTTGCTTCCTTAATTCATATTCTTCAATTCCATGCTTCCTCAATTCAATCCCCAACTTGACCTTATATGAATAAAGTTGTCAAGTCGGCTTGAATATACTTTTAATCAAACAATTTTCATCCCTTAAGTTGGCTTGAATTAACCAATAAATCTATTAGACTCAATAATCTATCAGTTGACTAATATAGAATTGAGTACTCAGTCAACTCAAAGAAACTCTTTGTTAACCGACCCAACTCGGTCAATACTAATTCTAAATTGACTTTCCTTTGGTAATCAAGTGAATTCAGTCAACATAGTAATCATGCCAACTTTCCTTTGGTAACCGAGTGAACTCAATTAACATAAGATATGCCTTCAATGCCTGAGTGATCTCGGTAAGAACTAATTCTGAACTTGGTTATAACTGGAATGCTTAGCATACATAGGAAATTGTCTTCAATGCCCAAGTGAGTTTGACAATCACTATGACCGAGTTATCTAGTAAAGGTCAAGCATACAAAGCTTATACAGAGTAGGATAATTATTGCTGAGTATTTTGTAGTGACCGAGAAAATGTACACACCAAGAAATATAGTTGAGACTAAACAAATTGATGAGTTATTGATTGTTGAGCGACAGGTATATAGAAGTCAAGTTACAACATGAAGAAGTCTACATGACCGAGCATCAAAGCATTCAAGTGCTGAGCAGTTTAGTTTTGACATATAAGTTTGTAATGGCACAAACACACATATAAACCATTTTGGTCAACTTTTATATGACATTAAATATTTATAGAGCTAGATAAGAAGATGATCACACATCATTTTAGGAGGTAATGATCCCAAGGTGTGAAATTCAACCAATTAAAAAATGAGAAAGAAACAACAAAAGATGATGACGTGTAAACTATTGATCAAGATCTAGAACCTTCACAAGACATCTATTTAAGGAGGATTCTAACCCTAGAATCATGCCTATGAGAGAGAAGAAGTAAAGACTAAGTTTGAAAGAAGATCAAACAAAGAGAAATCATATCAATGAAGGACTAAAGAAAGTTATTAGATTAGGAGATCAGATCAGAGATATAGAAAAGAGGAGACCCAAAATCAACTTACAGAGAAAACTGAGGATCAAGTACTAAATCAATTATTGTTGATTGAGATAAGGTGAATCTCTTAACAGAGTGCTCTTAATAGACCTATGAAAACCTCCTAATAGAGTCCTTACTTCATTATAAGTGTAAAATCCTTTAACAAGGTGAGACCTAATAGTCTCTAAAGCTTTTAATAGGGCAGACCCCTCATAGGGTAGATCATATCTTATGATCAAATATTTTATCGCTAATAGATTAACTTTATTGTTGCAATAGTAAAGATTTTTGGGTTTCATCCCCACCCCAGTTTTACCTTCACCTTGAAGTGGTTTTGAGTAACCAAATCATTGTGTTATGTGTTGAAATATTTATGGATGTGATGTATTTCATTTATGTTTCAACATTATAGTTTTAATAGTAGATCTATTATATGAGATGAATTAGGTGTGAATTTATGAATTTGATTTTAAACTCAAAAGTTTAGTATCTTGATTCACTGCCCCTCTTAGTATCTTGTTTCCCATATACTCATTCCGACAATTGGTATCAGAGCTCAATTCTCTTATTAGGAATCCTAATAACTTGAGAGGATCAAATCATGGAGATGGAAGTGTATAAGATGAGAAAAGTCATTGAGAATTAGATGATTGAAATCCAAATTGTATTGCAACAATTGGAAGTAGCAAAAGAGGAGTTAAGGAAAACCCTAAAAATAAGAAAATAGATAGCTATTTAGAAAAATGAAATTTAATAGAAAGAAGTTGACACAAAAGGGTTGCTTGATAGTGGGAAGATTGGTAAAAATGATGAAGCATTGGCATAATTGCTAGAGAAGAATAGTGCCCTACCAAAAGAATCTCAAGATAGAACAAGAAATTCATTCAGTTACACTATGTGAAGCAATCAAAAAAAAGAAGAAAGCAATGGAAGACAAGATCATTGCTAAAGAAGACAAAAGACAAATGGCTAGAAGACTTGAAGAGAGATCATTTGAAGTAAAAAATCTTACAAATAATCAGATGGATATGATAAATCAATTAGTAATTACAAATCAGGAAGCAAATAGAAAGGATTTGGAGATTACAAATCTAAGGTTACAAATGAGCAATTGAAAAGTGAGTTAAGGAATGAAAAAGAACTTATGGAGAGATTGAATAAACCAAATGAAGCAATCAAACACTTTGAAGAAATGTTGAGGTCACCTAGAACAAAAGACACCTTTGGACTTGGATACAAAAAACACTTTTCATCTATTGAAGAAGGAGAATCATCCAAAAGTGAAGAACAAAGAAATGCAAAATCCAAATACATGTTGGAATTATTTAGAATAATTGGGGCGGGGGGGCGGGGGGGGGGGGGGGGGGGGGGGTGGTGAATTAGTTATCCAAGGTCCAATTGCACTAAAACTTTTCAATTCTTAGTAGACCCATATCCATAAAGCCTTATCATGCATGCATCCATTAGATCATATGACACTTAAACTTTGTAGGTTACTATCCTAGGTCAAAATAATTTTGTAGAAATACAAACATGAAACACCAATAAAGAACATTCATACAATTTGACACAAGGATTTTACATAGAAACCCAATTTGGGAAAAACCACCAGTAACATGCTACTAATTCTCACTCTTATGAAGTGATGCCCTATGAAAGGTCAACCCTGTTAAAGATTACAATACACACTGTTAAATGTGACCTAGTTAAAGAATTTGAAACACCCCATTAGGAGTGATCCTTGTTAGAGGACTTTAGACCATTCCATTAGAAAGCCACTAGATTAAAGGATTTACAAATGACTATTAGGTCAACCTTAATCTAAAGGATTTACCCTAAACTAATACAATAATTAGAAAGTAATAGTAAGGCTTGATCTGATAACAAATCACAACTCACTGGTAGATTATAAATCTCTATTTTAGTCCTCCATTCTACTTGGCTTTCACATTTTAGCTCTGATATCTAATTCACCCTTCAAGAATTCATACTCTTCAGTCTTCTTTCTATGTATGCCAACTATAGTCTCTTCTGTTCAGCCACTAGATGAAGCAATACCTTAGACTCCTTGTCTTTCTTAGGTTCTCGTACATGAAAACCTTTGTTTCTGACTAGCTATCTCTATAAATAGAGAATTTAGATTTTTTTTGGTTAACCACAATCATCCATTTTAGGGTTAGGTAGGATTCAATGAATCTACCCACTTATCCATTTGGTCCCTCTAGAAACTTCTTCTTCAATCTTAATTGAATTCACCCCAAAATGGTTTACCTTAAATTTTGTGCAACCAACTCATCATGGTTATCTTCCACATGGTTCATGTAGTTCAAGAAATCAAATTAGTCAGCTCAGATTCATCAAATCTTTAATTTAACATAGTTTTCTATCAGTTGACATCTATATAGTTCTGTCACTTGGCCAACACTAGTTCACTCGAAAAACACTAAATTTTACTGATGCTCGGCACCAACTAAACTTTACTCAACATATACTAACATTCACTCAGCTTGTACTATTATTCATCTTTGCTCGACACCTCTTGATTTTCACTTGACTTCTACTAATTTTTCTCGGCTTGCAGTGACTGCTCGGCAAGACTTGGTAGACACTTTTCTTATTTAATCTTCCTCCAATCTTAATTTGAGTAATCTTCCATTTCAAACTTTAAGTAGATAAATAATACACTATAGTATTAATGTCTTACTTGGTCTTAGTGCTTCTTTTATATACCAAATAACTCAAGCTTTCTCTAGGTGCTCTTGTTATCTCCTCTTTTCAAATCCTCTCCATTAATCAGCTAAATGACAGCTGTTAAACCAAAAATAAATTATCCCAAAAATAGGTAGTAGGTTTGACATCATTGACAAAATAATGATTGTTCCATTGTAGGTTCTTCACTTCAAAATAATCTCATATCAACAAGGCAAACCTACATGTCATTACTATGGGAAAATTGGTCACACAACCAACAATTGCAGAAGCAAAAATGGTAAGAAAACTTCTAAACCTAAACTACGTGGTAATTATTGTAATTGGAAGAAATAAGGACATCAAACACATGAATGCAAATCAAAGAACAATGACTCAACTAGAAATGTAACTAGATTCCAAGGTCATTATTACAACTGTCAAAAGTATGGGCATAGAGCTCATAAGTGTAAATTCAAGAAAAAGTCAAACTGGATACCTGAAAAACAAACTCATACATCAAGGAAAGGTAATTCCTACAATTGGGATTACAATACATGGTATAGTTTTCACGATTATGGAGAATATGGACACATTCTATAGAATTGCATCAAAACACATTTAAGAGGAAATCACGAGAAATGTATAAATTGAGAAATAATATGTTTTAGCTGTCTCAAAGTTAGACATATTAGTAGAAACTGCAAAACTAGAACACCAACACCAACACCAACACCAAGTAATGAGAGTGAAAAACTAGAAAGAAAGAAAACATGGATAGATATAGTAAGAGTTGGAAGCAATAAAGTAGATGAAACTGTGATCACCCAATTTGATGGATTAGGTCATCACACCACATCTCACTAAAGAAAAAAGGTATGTACAAACTATATACTCAATTTTATATTTTACCTCAGTTCGTAGCATAGAAGTGATAAAGGTTCATATCTACATAAGTAAAGATGCATTAATAATTTTAAGAAAAATAAAATCATAAAGTATCGAGCGTTAGTGGTATAGTCTATGTTTACCAAGCTTTGTAGTATAGACCGAGTGATTAATGAAGGTAATATATTGACCAAATGAATTAGTTATGGCGAAGTGAGTAACTTTGACCAAGCTGAAATTGAGATTGAGCTAGCTGTCATGTTGGAATAATTTTAGAATAACATAGAGGGGGGAGGGTGAATCAGTTATCCAAGGTCTAGATGTATAAATAAAAAATTTCATAGCTTAGTGAACCCATAAAACATTTATCATCATGCATGCATCCATTAGATTATGTAATCACTTAAAACTTGTAGGTTACTGTTAAATCAATTTGTATAAATGTAAATATGAAACCTAACAAATTCATCAAGACATTTCACACAATGATTTATGTGGAAACCCAATTTGGGAAAAACCACCAGTAACATGCTACCCTTTTTCACTTTTCTGAAGTGATGCCTTGTGAAAGACCAACCCTGTTAAAGGTTACAATACACACTGTCAAATGTGACCCTATTAAAGGATTTCAATCACCCTGTTAGGAGTGAGCCTGGTTAGAGGACTTTAGACCATTCACTTAGAATGTCACCCGGTTAAAGGATTTACAAATGACTGTTAGGTCAACCTTAATCCAGAGGATTTACCCTAAGCTGATACAATTATTAGAAAGTAACAGTAAGGCTTGATCTAATAACAATTTACAACTCCATTTATAGATTATAGATCTCTATTGTAGTCCTCCATTCTGCTTGGCCTTGACACATTTTAGCTTTGATAGCTTTTTCACCCTTTAATCATTCATACCCTTAAGCCTTCTTGCTTAACATGCCAATGCAGACTCTTTTCTTAGGTCACTTGATGAAGCAAAACCCTTGAATCCTTTTCTTCCTTAGGTTCTCGCACATGAAAACCCTTGCCTCTGATCAACCATTCCTATAAATAGGAAATTAAGATCTTTTGCCACTCATTCTCCATCATCCAATTTAGGGTTATAATAGATTATGTAGGATATAATGAATCTACCCCATATTTCATATCTCTTCTAGAAACTTCTCCTTCGATCCTCTTTGAATTCACCTCAAAATAGTTCACCTAGAATTTTGTGCCACTAGCTCATCGATCTTATCTTTCACTTGATTCACATAATCCAAGAAAATAAGCTTTTTGGCTCAGATCCATTGAATTCACAATCTTTCAAATTATGTAGCCACTCGACATTAACTTACTTCTGATGCTTAGAACATACTACATTGCTCGACATCTTTTGTAAAATCACTCAACACAAACTAAAGTTTACTGGTGCTCAACATCAACTAAAATTTACTTAGCATCCACTATTTTGCTCGACATAACTAGAATAGACTTTTACTTGGCTCCAACTAATTTTCTACTCGGCTTGCATTGACTTTTCTCGACACCTACTATCCACTCGTTTAAGCTTGGTAAACAAACTTTGTTTAACTTGTTCTTTTAAATTTGCTTAGTGTAACCATCCTTTGTAACCTTAAGTAGATTATCAATACATCATGTTATCACTATCTTAGCTGATTCTTATACTCCTTTACATAATCATAACACAACCTTTCCTCTAGGTTCTATTGTTACATCTTTTGATCAAATCCTCTTCATCAATCAAATAAGTGATAGTACTTAAATCTTGTAAGTAGTTGTCTTACCGACAAATAGCATGTTTGACATCAGTGACAAAACAATGATTGAAACACATTGATCATACTTGTATCAATCTGTTCTCCATAGTTTCCTTCTTCAAAAATCTTCCTCAATCTATTCTCAACATGTCATACACCAACCAAGTACGAAGACATTAATTGTAGACCTAAAATGAAATTTTGAAGGTATTTATCAAATTTGGACATTCATTTTCATTCACCAAGTGATCAAAAGAGTTTATGAGAATATTCCAAGGCGATTGAAGTAATTTCAATGACCAGTGCAAAAGAACCATAGAAGTATATCAACAAATTTGTGAAACAAAGTAAGTATTATTTTCTGTGCTGAGTTAAATATTCAATGGAGATATTTGCAAAAGGTTTTGTTTAAAATCTTAGTTCAGAATGATAGCTAGAAGTGAAATGTTGAAGGACAGTAGTGCACAAATCATAAGAAATGACCAAAGTACTCCACCTACTTTAGAAATTCAATAAACCTCAAAAACATTGTTATGATATTGGAGCTTTATCATCAATTTCGCCCAAAGTCTTGACTGTTCAAGATATATGATCATGTTATCTATGTAAAATATGAGGAATTGGAGATTTTGAGATTAAAGCAACTTATGATAAGCTATGTGTTGATGGAATCCTAAAGGAAGAACACAAGATCATTGTTGAGAAAGGGCTTACTCATTCCCTAGGCTTTCTAAAGGTTTTAAAAGTTGAATGGATGAAGATTGTGCTTAGCTGTATTCATGACATGAAAATATGGTTAGAAGATGAGATGATCAAGATAAACAAACCTATCATTCACAAGGTAACTAGGTATCCTACATTGGATCAACCAAAGAGTATAAGAATAGAAACAAAGAATGAAATTAAAAATATGACCAAGGCAAAGTGGAATGGTCATGGTATGTCAATTGATGGAATTGAAGACCCATTAGTTGAATGTGTTGTTCATGTGATTGCACATAAATTTTATCAATCTAATAGATTGAACAACATACTCTATGTAACAGTGGATTCGGGCTACAAATTTTGTAGAAGCATCATTCCTATGATCTTGCCGAGCTGCAACTTCACCAACTTATAGAGATTTTAGAGGTGGTGAGGAAAGAGAAAAATACCTCTTGTAAGTTTGGATCTTTATTAGTTTGTATACTTTTCTATGTAGAAAATTATTTTTCTACCATTGGAGCAATTGCTTAGGATAGAAATTGAATAGTTGTGGAGTAGATTAGTGATTTAAACAGTAGATTGGGAGAAAAATTTGAAGCAATAATGGACAACTACTTTGAAGAATTCAAGGTAAAGATGAGGAATAGAATGAGGATTCCTAACTCAGTTGTGGACAAGTACTATGATGAAGTATGTTTTATTGTAGAAACAAATTTTGTGTATGCTCAAGCAGTTTTCTCAAGGATAGTATGGCTAAGACCAATGCCCTATAAAGTAAATGTAGATGAGGTCACTACAACAGTTACTACACTTTTAGTTGAAGACATAGATGGGAGTGCCAAGAAATTTGACACGTACGAAACTATAATTTTTGAGTTAACTGTTGAATCTGGCACACCCAAAGTAGGAAAGAAAAGAAAGAGAAAGATTGTTGAGGGTGGGAATAAGGAATTAGGGGAAAGGTCTAGATAGTCTATAGAGGCCAAGGAATGCAAAGGAAAAGAGCTTGTTGTTGTGAAGCCAAAGGCTACTAAATAGAAAATGGATGTTGTTATTGAGCCTAAGGTAAAGGTCAACTTGAAGAAAGATATGCAAGAAATGGTGACACCTCAGAATCCAAAGGGAAAGGTGATCATCACAAGGAAAAGAACATCTTAGCCCCCTGTCGAGAAAGTCATAGAAAGTTCATCAAAGAAGAGGAAATTAATAAGTATGAGATAATTTCCACAGCAAGTCAAATTGTGATATTGCTATCAGGATTTAACTGTGTGATTTTTGAGTCAAACTCATTGACCCATATTTCATGAGTAGTGATTCAACATGAATCCATCTCTCATGAGAATAAATTGAACACTTAGCACTCATTGTATCTAGGTGATGCTCACAGGGGTGAAGCACCGGGACTTCCCAAGAGGTCACCCATCCCAGTACTACTCCAGCCTGAGAGCGCTTAACTACGGAGTTTCCTCCATGGTTAAACCCAAAGCTTGCAACCCCATTTGTAAAACCTTCACCAAGTGTTGTGCCTTATGAACCATTCATTAGAACGCCCCTTAAGCTCATCAATTGATAAGTAGGAGATAATTTCCACAGCAAGTCAAATTGTGATATTGTTATCAGGATTTAACTATGTGATTTTTGAGTCAAACTCATTGACCTATATTTCATGAGTAGTGATTCAACATGAATGCATCTCTCATGAGAATAAATAGAACACTTAGCACTCATTGGATCTAGGTGATGCTCATAGGGGTGAAGCACCAAGACTTCTCGGGAGGTCACCCATCCCAGTACTACTCCAGCTTGAGCGCACTTAACTACAAATTTTCCTCCATGGTTAAACCCAAAGCTTGCAACCCCATTTGCAAAACCTTCACCAAGTGTTGTGCCTTATGAACCATTCATTAGAAAGCCCCTTAAGCTCATCAATTGATAAGTAGGAGATAATTTCCACAACAAGTCAAATTGTGATATTGGTATCAGGATTTAACTATGTGATTTTGAGTCAAACTCATTGACCCATATTTCATGAGTAGTGATTCGACATGAATCCATCTCTCATGAGAATAAATGGAACACTTAGCACTCATTGGATCTAGGTGATGCTCATAGGGGTGAAGCACCGGGACTTCCCGGGAGGTCACCCATCCCAGTGCTACTCCAGCCTGAATGCGCTTAACTACGAAGTTTCCTCCATAGTTAAACCCAAAGCTTGCAACCCCATTTGTAAAACCTTCACCAAGTGTTGTGCCTTATGAACCATTCTGGAGAGCAAGTTTGAAAGGCTCCACGATGCTATGGGAGGCCCAGTGTAAGGGCGTAAAGAAAATTTTAAAGAGCTCCGACACTACAAAATGACATTCCAGCGTATGGTCATAAAGGAAAATTTAGAGGCTTACGATGCTACGCATTTCTCATTCTAGCATATGGTCGTAAAGGAAAATTTGGATGCTCACGTTGCTACGGTTGTAAAAATTAAGTTCTAAGGGAAATTTAAATATTTCAAATAAAAGATGGATGTGGGGCCGTGCGGTAATATGGAAAATGAAGAATGGACAAGTGGTGTGGGCAGAGATAAATATGAAATAAAATAAAAAATGATATCAACGCATAAGTTCAGATTTTGAAAAATTTAAATGAAATTAAATGTTTTATATAGTTAAGGTGGGGCACCCTGTTTCAAGTAGAGAGTTGCTGTGTGCAACGAACACCTCCCGCTCACTCTACTGTGAAAGGATTATGCGCCGCCTGCTCCTCTAACCGCTAATCCTCCCGACCTCCTCATCCTCAGACCACCTCCACATAGTGCTTGCCATCTATTTTGTGGAGACTATTTGTGCCAAAAACACTATTTTTGGTCTGCGACTATTTGAAGGTGAACAAAATGGTCATCGATCCTCCTAACCTCCTCATCCTCGGACCACCACCCCCACCTTTTGCTTGCCCCTCTAACCCATGATCCTCTCGACCTCCTCATCCTTGGACCACCACCCCCACCTTTTGCTTGCCACTAATTTTGTATTTTCTATTTTGTGGGGACTATTTTCTACAGGTAAGGTCAACGGCTGGTGAGGAAGGAGATGCAACTATTTGAAGGTGAACAAAATGGTCATTGATCAAATGCTCATAGGGGTGAAGCACCGGGACTTCCCGAGAGGTCACCCATCCTAGTACTACTCCAGCTTGAGAGCGCTTAACTACGGAGTTTCCTCCATGGTTAAACCCAAAGCTTGCAACCCCATTTGTAAAACCTTCACCAAGTGTTGTGCCTTATGAACCATTCATTAGAAAGCCCCTTAAGCTCATCAATTGATAAGTAGGAGATAATTTCCACAGCAAGTCAAATTGTGATATTGCTATCAGGATTTAACTATGTGATTTTTGAGTCAAACTCATTGACCCATATTTCATGAGTAGTGATTCAACATGAATGCATCTCTCATGAGAATAAATGGAACACTTAACACTCATTGGATCTAGGTGATGCTCACAGGGGTGAAGCACCAGGACTTCTCGGGAGGTCACCCATCCCAGTACTACTCCAGCCTGAGTGCACTTAACTACGAAGTTTCCTCCATGGTTAAACCCAAAGCTTGCAACCCCATTTGCAAAACCTTCACCAAGTGTTGTGCCTTATGAACCATTCATTAGAAAGCCCTTTAAGCTGATCAATTGATAAGTAGGAGATAATTTCCACAGCAAGTCAAATTGTGATATTGGTATCAGGATTTAACTGTGTGATTTTGAGTCAAACTCATTGACCCATATTTCATGAGTAGTGATTTGACATGAATCCATCTCTCATGAGAATAAATGGAACACTTAGCACTCATTGGATCTAGGTGATGCTCATAGGGGTGAAGCACCGAGACTTCCCGGGAGGTCACCCATCCCAGTGCTACTCCAGCCTGAATGCGCTTAACTACGAAGTTTCCTCCATAGTTAAACCCAAAGCTTGCAACCCCATTTGTAAAACCTTCACCAAGTGTTGTGCCTTATGAACCATTCGTTAGAAAGCCCCTTAAGCTCATCAATTGATAAGTAGGAGATAATTTCCACAACAAGTCAAATTGTGATATTGCTATCAAGATTTAACTGTGTGATTTTTGAGTCAAACTCATTGACCCATATTTCATGAGTAGTGATTCAACATGAATCCATCTCTCATGAGAATAAATGGAACACTTAGAACTCATTGGATCTAGGTGATGCTCACAGGGGTGAAGCACCGAGACTTCTCGGGAGGTCACCCATTCCAGTACTACTCCAGCCTGAGCGCACTTAACTACGGAGTTTCCTCCATGGTTAAACCCAAAGCTTGCAACCCCATTTGCAAAACCTTCAAAAAGTGTTGTGCCTTATGAACCATTCATTAGAAAGCCCTTTAAGCTGATCAATTGATAAGTAGGAGATAATTTCCATAGCAAGTCAAATTATGATATTGCTATCAGGATTTAACTGTGTGATTTTTGAGTCAAACTCATTGACCCATATTTCATGAGTAGTGATTCAACATGAATCCATCTCTCATGAGAATAAATGGAACACTTAGCACTCATTGGATCTAGGTGATGCTCACAGGGGTGAAGCACCGGGACTTCTCGGGAGGTCACCCATCCCAGTACTACTCCAGCCTGAGCACGCTTAACTACGAAGTTTCCTCCATGGTTAAATCCAAAGCTTGCAACCCCATTTGAAAAACCTTCACCAAGTGTTGTGCCTTATGAACCATTCATTAGAAAGCCCCTTAAGCTCATCAATTGATAAGTAGGAGATAATTTCCACAGCAAGTCAAATTGTGATATTGCTATCAAGATTTAACTGTGTGATTTTTGAGTCAAACTCATTGACCCATATTTCATGAGTAGTGATTCAACATGAATCCATCTCTCATGAGAATAAATGGAACACTTAGCACTCATTGGATCTAGGTGATGCTCACAGGGGTGAAGCACCGGGACTTCCCGGGAGGTCACCCATCCCAGTACTACTTCAGCTTGAGCGCGCTTAACTACGGAGTTTCATCCATGGTTAAACCCAAAGCTTGAAAATGAATGGTTCATAAGGCACAACACTTGGTGGAGGTTTTGCAAATGGGGTTGCAAGCTTTGGATTTAACCATGGAGGAAACTCCGTAGTTAAGCACGGTTAGGCTGGAGTAGTACTGGGATGGGTGACCTCCCGAGAAGTCTCGATGCTTCACCCCTATGAGCATCACCTAGATCTAATGAGTGCTAAGTGTTCCATTTATTCTCATGAGAGATGGATTCATGTTGAATCACTACTCATGAAATATGGGTCAATAAGTTTGACTTTAAAATCACATAGTTAAATCTTGATAGCAATATCACAAGAGGAAATTAACTGAAACACAAGAAAAGCTAAGGAGAAAATTGATCGTAGCACAAGAGGAGGAGAAAAATGATGAGAAGACCAAGTCTAATGAACCCAACAAACTCCAAATAGTGAAGAGACTCCCTCCAATGTATGTGGATGAGGTTTGTGAAAAATTAAGAAAATCTGAAAGTGTTATGTGATTCAAATATATTCTAGTATGATTCTTTGAATAATGTTGATCAAGATAAGCTTGAAGAAGCCATGATTGACATGGTGATCAAGTTTAAATGTACACCCTTGGAATTGGGAACTAGATTTCCAGTGGGATTGTACAAATGAGTGGATGCAAAGTGGAAGTGGGCACTATCCATTGAGAAACAAATAAGAGGGACAACACTGGCACAAGCTATGCCAAATTTGGGGAAGACTCATATGTCTATAACCCTTAAAGATTTTGTAAAGAAGTTTATACTAAGAGATAGGGCATATAAGATTTTAAAAAATAAAACTCATGAAGTTGAGAAAAATAGCATTCAAATATGGAAAGAAGTATTTAGTTTTCTTACTCCATCTATGGAAGTAATGGAAGGTTGAGACACAATAGAATTTGAAGATGAATACAAACAAGAAGTTGCCAAGCTAACCAAGGAGATTCAACAACTAGTCAATTAGTTTGAATAGAAAAAGACTATCACAATAGAAGATGACACTGGCAGCCCTCCACCAAATCCAAAAATAATGACATAAGAGGAAATTCAAGACTTAATGAAAGATTCAAGCAAACTCTGTACTAACCCAATTTTGTTATAGATTGTAGAATATACAAAGCTTGAAAATAAGAAGACTAGTGATATTTATGTGACATCAGTTATAGAGGATACAAGTGTTGAGAAACTTGGTAAGGCTTTAATTCCATAAACACCATTAACTTGTATGCCTATTTTGCAAAAAAAGATAAATTTTGAAAAAGACACATGTGCTAAATCAGCTAAAGAAGAAGTAAAATAAAAAGAGAAAGAGGCCACTCAAGCTCTTATTCAATTGTTGAGTGCAAAGGTTGTAGAACATACAACTGTGACACCTATGCAATAGGTGATTTCTACACAAGTGCAGTAGCCAAGATTGAGATCAAGTGAAAAGGGGAAACAACTACAATTATCACTACCAAGTGATACATCTTCATGATCTAAGGATGTGACTCATTTAGGTGAGGATGATGAGTCAGTGAGCCTTAATGAGATAATCACATTACCTATGTATGATTTGAACAATCTTACACTTGAGAAAATGCAAGAGCTACAAACCTTGTTGAGCTGTAAGGCAAAGAAAGAACAAGTGAGAAGAGAGCAGAAGAGAAGGCATGCATTACATACTATCAAAGATATTTTTGCAGATGCATTTGACATCAAAGATTTGAATGATCAACATACAATTTTAGACTAGCTAGTATAATTGGTAGAAAAGATTTAGATAGAAGACATAGATGCAAATGACAAATTTTTATAGTGGTCTAAAAGAAGAATGGAACATAAAGAGCTAGAGAAAGCCTCACAGAAGCTTGTACATAGATAACTTGAGCTTTCTACATCAGTCATACAGTTGGAAACAATTTTGTAAACCATTAATTCATTATATTTGAAATTGTGTGATATTGATTTTTTTACAGAAGATACTACACATTCATTAGAATTGTTACATGTAGACATAATAGAAAATGTAATTACATTGGGCAAGAATGCAAGTTCAAGCTCATCCTCTTACACTGACTAGACATTTAGTCAAAAGAGGTTAGTCGAGCTCACAAATAAAGATACATAGATCATGTATAAAATGATGTTGATTCAACTACAATTATTGCCACATATATAGATTATTTAGAAGCTTGTATATATTGCCAAAGACATTTTGAAGAAAGATACACAATTTTCACATATAGAAGGATTCATTAATCTAGTTGTCAAGATAAAAATTTAGTTTCAAATTTTGGATCAAGTTAAGGAAAGATGGAATAAAGGCTATGCCAATATTGTGGCAAGTCATTAGTGATTCTTTGATAAGTATCAATTAGCCCCAACAGGTCTGAGTTCCATTAGTGACAAAAAAAGGGGGATAAAATATGAAAAGAATAACAAAGAAAGGGTATCAAGGGAATAAGAGAAGGGGAAATAAGCATTGAGCATATCAAAGATTAGATATCAGATTTTACAAGATCAAACTATGGTCTCAAGGGGAGTACTCATTTTTGAAAGAAATGATTATTCATGACAAAGTGTTTTTACCACTAATGTCAAAGGGGGAGATTATTGATCTCTAAGCTTGTGTTGTCAATTAGTGTCCAAACATTTAGTCATTTACTAAGAAAGATTACAAGGCCATCACTGCAACCAAGTTGTCTAGTAAAGGACGAGCACACAAAGCTTATATCAAGTAGGATAGGGATTGTTGAGTATTCAGTAGCAATCGAGCACATGTACGCATTGAGCAATATAGTTGAGACCGAACACGTTGACATGTTATTGATTATCGAGAAATAGGTATATAGAAGCCAAGTGATAATATGAAGAAGTCTACATGACCAATCATCAGAGCACTCAAGTGCCAAGTAATTCAATTTTGACATATAAGTTTGTAATAGCACAAATACATATGTAAACCATTTTTCCTGACTTTTATATGACATTTAATATTTGTAGAGCCAACTAAGAAGATGATCATGCATCATTTCAGGAGGTAATGATCCCAAGGTGTGCAATTCAACCAATTAGAAAATGAGAAAGAAATGACAAAATATGATGAAGTGTAAACCGTCAATCAAGATCTAGAACCTTCATAAGACATCTATTTAAGGAGGATTCTAACCCTAGAGTTGTGTTTGTGGGAGAGAAGAAGTGAAGACTAAGTTTGAAAGCATACCAAATAGAGAGCAATCAAAGCAATGAAGGATTGAACAAAGTTATCAGATTAGGAGATCAGATCAAAGATATAGCAAAGAGGAGACCCAAGATCAACTTACACAACAAATAGAGGGTCAACTACTGTATCAATTATTGTTAATTGAGACAGGGTAAATCTCTTAACAGAGTTGTTTTAATAGGCCTATGTAAACCTCTTTAAAAAGTCCTTACTTCATTGTGAGTGTAAAATCCTTTAACAAGGTGAGACCTAATAATCTTTAAATATTTTAACAGAGTATACCACTCATAGGGTAGATCATATCTTATGATCAAACATTGTAACCCTAATAGGTTAACTTTATTGTTGCAACAATGAAGATTTGTGGGTTTCATCCCCACCCTAGTTTTACCTTCACCTTGAAGTGTTTTTGGGTAACCAAATCATTATGTTATGTGTTGAAATATTTATGGATGTGATGTTTTTCATTTATGTTTTAGCATTACAATTATAATGGTAGAATTATTATATGAGATGAATTAGGTTTGAATTCATGAAATTGATTTTGAAGTCAAAAGTTTAAGATCCTAATTCACCCCACCCCCCTGCCCCCCAGTATCTTGTTTCCCATATACTCATTCCAAAAATTCTTTCCTTAATAGTAGAAAAATGTGAGAAAGTAGGAATGTTCTATCTTTGTACGTGTCATATTATTCATTCTATTTTAATTATTTTAGAGAAAAGTTTGTGTTCAAGAATAGTTACTGCAATTGAGTAGGAAGAACATCAAATAGTTTTTGAAGATTCATAAATAACACCGTGACACAATAGACCTGGGCACATGAGTGGAAAATTTATGAAATTTCTTCATTCAAAGAAACTTTTACTAGGTCTAAAATGTGTCAATATGGATTTTTGGGAAAGTTTTGTTTATGGAAAATTTAAGAGAGTTAATTTTGTGAAGAGTCGGAAGGAAAAGAAAAATGAGAAATTAGAGCTTGTGCATATAAATGCACGGGGACTAGCTCAGGTATCTTCCCTTCGTGGCTCTCTATATTATGTTACATTCATTGATGATATAACTAGGAAAGTGTGGATTTATTTCCTTTTACACAAATATGATGTATTTAAAACTTTTAAGAAATGAAAAATCTTGGTTGAGAATGAGATTGGTCAAAGATTAAAATGTCTCAGATTTGATAATGGTGGTGATTATTGTAGCAAAGAGTTTGAAGAGTATTGTTCCCCTAATGATATTTTTGGGTAGAAAAATAATACAAGGACCACAAGAAATAAAGTGGCTGAATCCATGAACAAGATAATAATGGAGTGTAGAAGGAGTATGGGGTTGCATGTTGGGCTACCCTTAAAAATATGGGCAAAGGTTGTTAAAAATTATCTATATTTTATCAATAGAGGTCCACCTACTCCTTTGGATGGTGGTATTCCAAAGGTAGCATGCATAGGTAAGTAGGTGAGTTATTATTTTCTCATAACCCTTGGTAGTGAAGCATTTACACATATAGATTCTAAAAAGTAGGACCAAGATGGAAGATAAATTTAAGAAATGTGTATTTGTGGGATATGACATTGATGGATTTGGTCATAGAATTTTGGAATTTAAAAATCATAAAATTTTAAGAAGCAAGGAAGTCATATTCAATAAGAAGGTGTTGTACAAAGATCTGTTGGAGCAACATGAGAACAAATAAAATAATTATGTAGTATTGGATGATACTCCAAAATACAATGTTCTAGTAGTCCCTCATGCTATGCAACAATGACAACAAAAAATACCACACACCCTAGAAAATGTTAGACAATGAACAAGGCTAAGTAGACCTACAGAAAGAATTTCTCCCTCTTTGTACTTTGTTTTATTAATAGATGCTTGTGAACTAGAAGAATGTGATAAAGTTGTGTAGGTGGATAAAAAGGTTCACTAAGAGTCCGCAATGACAAAAGAAATGGATACCTTGCTAAAAACTTAGACTTAGGATTTATGTAAGTTACTTGCAGGTAAAGTGGATTTGTAAAATAAATGGGTTTATAGGTTGAAGGAAGAGGAAGGAGGTAAGAAAATATTTAAAGCCTGGCAAGTTTCAAAAGGACTTGCACATAAAAAATAGCATTATATTTGATGATATTTTTCCTCTAATTATTAAAACTACTTCTATTCATACTATTTTAAGTATCATGGCTTCTAAAGATTTGCATTTGGAATATCTTGATGTTAAATCAAATTTTCTTCATGGTAATTTGGATGAATTTTTTTTTGGAATAACCACAAGGATTTGAGGTCAAAGGTAAGGAGAATTTAGAGTGGCGATTGAAGAAAAGTTTATACTTCTGAAGCAAGAACCTCGATAATGGTATATTGAATTTGATAGTTTTATGAATGAGCATGGATACACTCAGTGTCATTTAGACCATTGTGTTTATTTTAAGAGAATGGATGATGATGACTACATTATTTTATGTTTGTATGGTAATGATATGCTTGTAGCTAGGTCTAACATGGATCACATCAAGGGATTGAAATAATAATTAGCACATTTATTTGGGAGAAACAAAACAAATCCTTGGTATGAAGATATGCATAGATAAGAAAACTAGAAAATTTATATTAGCATAGGTTGATTATATCGAGAGGGTGTTGCAACATTTCTATATGGATAATGTCAAATATTTCAACATGACTTTGCCTAGTCATTTGAAATTGACAAAGACATGTGTCCAAAGAAACAAGAAGAGGATGACAAAATGTCTAAGGTACCTTATTCTTTAATTGTAGGAAGTTTAATGTATGGTATGGTATGCACTAGGAAATATATAGTACAAGTAGTGGGAGTTCTTGGCAGGTATATGATTCATCTTGAAATTAAGCATTCAAATGTAGTTAAATAGATTCTCAAATATTTGAGAGATATGTCTAGTAAATTTTTACATTTTGGGGGTTCTACTACTGATTTACAAGGATATGTTGACTCAAATTTTGCAAGGAATCTAGATACCAAGTAGACTACTATAGGATATGTATTTATTGTTGGTAAGATAACAGTGAGTTGGGTTTCTCAATTACAAAAGGTGAATGCTTTATCCACTATAGAGGTAGATTATGTTTCTACTTTAGAGGCCACTAATGAGATTATATGGCTTCAATTATTCATGGAAGAATTGGGACACCTCCAAAGGGATATTTATTTTCTTATAGACAGCCATAGTGTCATTCGATCAAAGATAAAAAAACCATATACAGTTGTGGTACCACTTCATTTCGATCAGTTTTAGATGATGGAAAATTAAGCTAAAAAAGACACATACAAATGAAAATCTAGCAAAAATATTTACCAAGGCAGTGAAAAGGGAGAAGCTAAACTTCTCCTTAGCTTTGGTTGGTCTTCTAGACTAAGTATAATAAAGAAACAACTAAGCCTAGGGTGCATCATTCTAGTGGGTGCATCATTCCAGTGGGAGCTTCAAGGGTAGTGAGGTGGCTACAAGGTTAATCTCCAAGTTAGAGGTGGTTTAGTGTGGAGTCTGATCAATCCCCAATTGGGTGTTAGAAATATAATAGGAAAAGTAAGCTTTGAGAGGGCGGGGGGTGAATTAGTGTTTCAAAATTCAACCTTAAAATCATTCACCACATCCATCTCACAATTCATATATGTAAACTAAAATACCAGATCAAGCATATACATCTAAAGCATGAAAGTAAAAACATTCAACACATGTATGACACAAGATATTTGGTTACCTAGAAACCCTCCAAGGAGAAGGTAAAAATGGGGTGGGGATGACACCTACAAATCTCCACTATTGCAGTTCTAAAGTATATCCAATGAAAGTTACAATGTTTTGATCATGAAACATGGTCTACCATGTGAAAGGTTTTCCCTGTTAAAGGCTTACAAGATTGTTAGATCTTACCCTGTTAAAGGATTTCAACACCCTATTAGAAGTGTGTCTGGTAAAAGGACTTTAACTTATAATGAAGTAAGCACCTAGTTAAAGGATTTACAATAGCTTGTTAAGACTACTCTATTAAGAGATTTAACTGATTCACCTGTTAGAATGTCTTAGCAATGATCCTTCAGTTAGCACTCTATTGCTAGATAACAAATCACCTCTTTGCAAATTCTTGATCCTCCTCTGATCAAATGTATCTCTTTTGTCTTCTAATTCCTTTCATTGTTCTCCTCTAACTGATTCTGCAATGTATTAAAAATCACAACTCCTTAGTCACCATGAATGCTATGTTTGCGCATACAAAACTTCTCTCTTTTCTCCTCACACATTCATAAAAAGTTTAGGGTTTGTCCTCCTTAAGAAGACCTAGGTGACTTATGGTTAGGTATGAATTAATGATTGTGATTCATCCATATTGTTTCTTAATCCTTCCCTTTTTTTGATTTCTTGCATGTAATGCATTGGGATTCACAATAAAGATTAATTCTTATCATCTCAGATCACAAAATAATCCTTAAGTTAGTTCTAACATGGTTTACATAGTAGTTTGTGCCATTACAAACAACTATGTCAAAACTGTATAACTCAACATCTGAAGTGCCTGATGCTCAACATCAACTAAAACTTCAATGCTGTCACTCGACATCTAAATGGCTCAGCATGCACTGCTTACTCAACACTTGAATCACTCAGCACTTGGGTGACTCAGGATGCATTGCTTACTCGACACTTGAATCACTTGGCACATACTATTTCTCGGCACTTGAGTGACTCGGCATGCACAATTTAACATGTTATGCTTAACATGCATTACTTATTCAATATGAACAAGTACATAACTTATAAATGACTCAAGTGTATAGACACTCATTTCTTAAAACCAATCTAAGATCAACAATCTCCCCCTTTGACATGAGTGACAAAAACACTTGGTCATGCATGAATGATCTTCACTTACGAGCATAACTCAGATATTCAATATCTTTGTTCAACTTATATGCAAAATTTTAAATTTTTTCAAAACATGACTTATCAATCATACCTCAAAATCTCATAACTCCCCCTGAGTTAATTGTGTTGTTTTGTATCTGAACCAAAATCATTCCTCCTGCTGAGTAGATTTGCATAAGCTGATTTGTGTACTCTGTTTTTGTCATTGAATCCCCCTTCTCAAAAATAGTAGCTCCCCCCAAAATATTATCTGCTTCATTATCTCTCCCAAACTTCTTTTTCTCTTATTTCTCCAACTTTTTGATACTTATGTCAAAGGGTTATACAATTATAGTGTGTTTCTCCAACAATGTTTTATGGACCTCAAGCATAATTTTCAAAGTAGCATCCCAATTGTCATAAGCTACGTTTTTTATTTGGATGGCCATCTCAACAAAAAGGTGTACTAAGCCTTCATGAGTAGAAAGATGTAGATCTTTCTTCATGAGTGCTTCAGCAAAGGCTAGCTCCTTGTGTAATATCTCCATATGTGGAGTCTGTATATACTAGATGCTGATTAGTTTAGCCTTTATGTTTTCTTTATCTACATGTAGCACTGCTAATTGACTTTGGGAGTTCAAGAGATTCCTGAAATGTTTCACTTTGGGCTAGAGACCTTAGTAGAGTTATGTCAGTTGACTGCATATGACTCTCCAAATTTAATAAATGGCTCTTGACTTCCTATTTGAAATGTCTTAGATTGCACAATTTGGTGTATAAAGAGAATATTCTATAGTACATTCTTCACATTGTCAAATTTGGTTGCTAACTTAACCTATAATAGTGCAATAGCATTTGATATCTTTTCATTAACCTTATTTGGAAAATTTCTTTTAGACCATTCAAGTAATTCAACATTTGAATCCAAGTTTGTGTCATTAACCTTCTCAACTAAGTTGGTTAATTGCTTTATGATAGGCTTTGCTTCTTCTAGTGTTGGCAGGCTAAATGCATCAAGAAAATTTTCCTTGATATCTAGCAAAGCTTGCTTCTACCTATGCTCCCTTCTAAGTAGTTCTTAGTTTGTCTTCTTTGCAAGAGCATCCTGTAGTATGGTCATATGTTCAATAGTGATGGTTGTAAGATCAAACTTTGGCAATTCAATCACTTTATCCAAGTTCACATCACCAAATGATGTAACTTCATTTAGCTTGGATATGCTTGGACTTAGCCTTGATGATTGTAAAGGTATAACTTCTATACTTAGCCCATGAAGATCTTGACTTGGAGGAGAAGTAGTTTTTGGCAAAGTCACTAGTGTTTGTATTGCTAGTTTCTCCTTAGATTTTGTAGTCAAACCTAGCTCTTCAGTCCTATCCTTTGCTTGCTCTACATTCTCAGTTACACCTTGATCTTGTGTTGTAGGTGCAAGAGTAACATCCTGTCCTATTTGTGCTTATGTTCCTTCATTCTCTTCTTTTTCATCTTTTTGCTCTTCATTTGTCTCATCCTTTTCATTTTCTTTTTCCTTTTCACTGCATGAGACTGGAGCACTTTGTACCAATGTACTGATAGTAGAAGTTGTTGTATCCTTCCTTTGATATACTACAATAAGTAATGTAGCTTGTACCATGGTGGATTGAGGAGGGGTTGTAGATGTCTCTTGTGTTTGAATTTCCTCCCCTGTAGATGCCTTTTCTACCTTCTCAATCTCATCAACACTTACTAGTATAGGATTTTCACAAAGTTTTTCTTGGGTAGTGGATTCTATCAGTATCTTCTTCAAGTCTTCCTCCGTAAGGGGGTTGGTGTTCTGATTGATAGTATTAGAAACATCCTTAATCTTTATAGTATCAATTTTTGTATTCAAATCATGTTGAGGACTGACACTCAACACTAGTGTATCTAGTACATTCTATTTTGTTTGTTGCTCAACCTCAACTAGTACTTGTGTGTCTATGTTCATTTCAATGCCTTCCACAACTCTATCTTTTTTACTGTCTTCTTTGGTAACCTTAGTTACTTTTTTTTGTTCATCATTGTCCTCACCTACCTCAATAGGTGTCTGTCCTATTGCCTTGGGTGTTGTCAAACCATATAATGACTTCCACAACTGGGTGGTCTTTTGTACAAAATCCTCAATATTATTGTGAAATATGTTGAATGCTCTATATTTAGGTGCAAATTTTCCTGCATGCTTCTTTATTTCCTTTTTCATTGTTGCCCCATCCAATTCTGGCATCACTCGTGCAAGTGTAGTCTCTTTGATTTGTCTTTCTATATTGAGACTATATTGCCACTTTTGCTCAACTCTATCATATAGATTTTTTGGTAATGATTTGGCAATCTTAATCAGAGCCTATTTGAATGTTGCCATCATGGCATATATTGACTCCTCTACTTGGTTCATCTCAATTTTTCCAATTTTATCAAACTCAATATGTGTGAAACTAGATAAGTCAACATTATTCTTTATGTTTTCACATATATTGTCTAAATCTGAGGAAGGACTATGACTTACCACTTTGAATTGGTTGTTGTCATCATATTCTGTCCTCTTTTCACTAGATTCAGCTGGAGCTATATATATTTTCCTCAGTCTCTTCTCAGACTCTTCTTCTTTTGTAGCTTATCTAACCCTCTTCTCTTTTGGCTTTCCTACTTCTTGAGCCTTTTTAGCAACAACTCTTGTGCTTTCCCTAGTAGTAGGAACTATAAGCTTAGATTGTGTGGGCTTTTCAACCTTCTTTTGCTTCACTCCTCATGGTTTTAGGTCAGTCTAGGGTTGGATACCTTGTTACTCTATGTATAATCTTCTTTATGATCTTCATCAGTCGATTTTACAACCATATAGAATTATCATGAATTCTGCTCAAAACTATCTTTATCCATTTTGTTTTGAAGACGTTGGAGAAATCTACGGTACAGGTTAACCCTTTTGTCTCTACAATTTTGAATTCATCTTTCAATACTTCATTTTCACATAGTTTCCCATAGGTTTCTCTAATCTCCATGTCACCTATGCTACCCACCTTGCATGTATAGCAACATCTCACATTTTGAATTATTAAAACTTGTGGTGGTATCATCGATAATGTACCAGATGGATCTTGCTTGTAAGCAATATCATGAATAGCTCTAAAATTTGGTTTCTTAATCTCATTGGTTATCAATTGTACATTCAAAACTTCCTTACCCTCTTTAACCTTAGTAGATGAAGAACTAGATGCCATTACAAAAACCTAGGGTTTGCAAAAAATTTAAATTGCGTAGCTTGACACATTATAAATACCTTTGGAAATCGACTAAGATGGTGTCGAGCAATTGTTGTATCATGTTTGTAAACACTTGAATGATCTCTTTAATTCTCCTTTAGTTATTCGTGCTCTTCTTCAAATTCAAATGAGTAGAAAATTGATCATATAGACCTTAAAACCTTGCATATAATGCTAAATGCTTACACATCTGTAAGCTCAACTTCAATAGAAATTCTAGCTCACTCGACTTCCATTTGATTTTTCTCACACTTGAAAACTACTATGAGCTCAACCAACACTATCACTTTTGATAGCTCAACATCAACTAATATTTTACTCGAAAGCTAAAGTGAAACTCCTCATGCTTGACAGTAACATGAAAATTGACAAAATTTAAAGATTTTTTTCCATATTCTTAACAACACTTTGCAACTTTCTCCATGTAAATATAATCTTTTTAGAACTACATCCTTGGAACTGATGTATAGTATGTCTTTTAAATATCAGTCCCACACATACCTCTTGATTGCTTAATTGGAGATGATGCAATCATCCGATCCATTGGATGAAGTGACCTCATATGCATTTTCTGCACTACAATCTTCTCTTTTCTTCCATGTTTTGTTCATTTGACCTCTAACATCTTCAATATGTACCTTTCTTTTACCTTTTTTGAATTCACTGCTAGGTGCCTTTGACTTGGTTGGACAATAATTGCTTATGTGACTAGTTCTCAGACATCTAAAACATATAGTTTGACTTAACCATATTTTGTAGTCACTTCTAAAATGTGTTCTTATGCAATTTTCAACAACATGTCCATACTCTTGACAATAGTAACAACTATACCTAGTATTATACTCCCAATTATAAGAGCTCCCATTGTGCTTTTCCTTTGTCTGCTTGTTTGATAACCATTTAGGCTTGGATCTATACTCATATTCTCTATGTCCATAGTTCTAATAGTTATAGAAATATCCTTCAAATATTTGTGTGCTTATGGTCTTGGTTCTACATTCATGTGCCTAATGCCCTTGTTTTTTGCATTTGTGGCAATGACCCATGAACTTTTAGTTAGGATTTTGATTTTTCGTCTTGCTTCCACAAACATTGGCAGTATGACCTATCTTACAACAATTATAACAAGTAGGTTTGACATTCTTACCTTTGTTACTTCTTTCTTCACCACTTTTAGATGATTCTCCTTCTTCAATACTTGTGTAACCCAATCTAGTAGTATCACAATTGGATCTATGAGATCTCATCAGTTGCTCAAAATACTTGATAGCTTTATTAGATTTTTTGAAGCTTTCAACAAACTCTTTTTCTCTTTTTA
Source organism: Cupressus sempervirens (assembly GCA_028749045.1). Lineage (NCBI taxonomy): Eukaryota > Viridiplantae > Streptophyta > Pinopsida > Cupressales > Cupressaceae > Cupressus > Cupressus sempervirens. The sequence goes on along the minus strand of CM053790.1, from coordinate 546,441,135 downwards.
GATCATTTCTCAGTTGTTCATTCTACAACTTCAGTGTTGTGACCTTAATATCTTTTCCATTCAATTCATGATTTGCAATCATCATTTGATTCAATGTTTCCAATTGCATGTGAGGAATCCTATTTACCTCTGATGTTTTCTCTTCCAATCTATTGGTCAATATCCTTTTTTCATCTTAAATCATGACTTTTTCCTCTTCAACTTTCTTCTTTTGCTCGGTCACTTCAAATAGCAATACTGATTGGACTTCTTGTTCTCTCTTGAGATTTCTGACGTCTTCAGTTAGGGCTCCATTATTTTCCATAAGATCTGCAATTGCTGCATCAAATTCACTTGTGTTTCTATCTACAAACAATTTACTAGTGCCAATCTCTTGGTAATGTGTGTCATTCTCTTCAATAACTATTTCCTTCCTTCTCTTTAGTGATCACTTTAACTCATTTCTTGCTTCATTCAGTTGATGTAGGACAAGTTGTATTTCAATCTTCTAGTTCCCAATAGTCTTTCCCAACTTGTAGACTTCCATCTCCAAGATCTTTCCTCAAAGCTTTACTTTTAGAGAACCTTGCTCTGATACCAATTATTGGAAATACAATATGAAAATTAAACTCTAAGAGGGGGGGGGAGTGAATCAGTGTTTCAAACTTCAACCTTAAAATCATTGACCACACATTCATCTCACAATTCATATATGTAAACTGAAATACTAGATCAAGCATATACATCTAAAGCATGAAAGTAAAAAAATTGAACACATGTATGACACAAGATATTTGGTTATTGTAAAACCTCCAAGGAGAAGGTAAAAATAGGGTGGGGATGACACCCAAAAATCTCGACTAATACAATTGTAAAGTGTATCCAATGAAGGTTACAATTTTTTGATCATGAAACATGATCTACCCTGTGAAAGTTCTACCCTATTAAAGGCTTACAAGATTGTTAGATCTTATCCTGTTAAAGGATTTCAACACCCTATTAGAAGTGTGTCTGGTAAAAGGAATTTAACTTACAATGAAGTAAGCACCTTGTTAAAGGATTTACAATAGCCCGTTAAGACTACTTTGTTAAGAGATTTAACTGGTTCAACTATTAGAATGTCTCAACAATGATCCTTTGGTTAGCACTCTATTTCTAGATAGTAGATCACCCATATTGTTTATTAATCCTTCCATTTTCTAATTTTTTTTGTGTAATTCATAGGGATTCACAATAAAGATTCATTCTTATCATCTCAAATCACAAAACAATCCTTAAGTTGCCCTAAAAAGGTTTACATAGTAGTTTGTGCCCTTACAAATAACTATGTCAAAACTGTATAACTCAACATCTGAAGTGCCTGATGCTCAACATCAACTACAACTTCAATGCTGTCACTTGAATCACTCAACACATACTATTTCTTGACACTTTTCAGTGACTCGTCATGCACTTCTTACTCAACACTTGAATCACTCAGCACATTCTGTTGCTCAACACTTGAGTGACTCGACATGCACTAGCTAACATATTATGCTTGGCATGCATTACTTGTTCAACATGAACTAAGTACATAACTTATAAATGACTTAAGTGTATAGACACTCATTTGTCAAAACCAATTTGAGATCAACACTGGGATATTGTTGATATGTGGTGACTGATCATGAAAGTACTTTACACTTTTCATAATTCTTTGGGGTTCAAGGAATCATCTTGAAAATACTTTTTGGTTAACTCATCTAGGATTTTTGAGTTGACTCATCAACCATTTCCCAAGGTTGACTCATCAAGTATTTTTTGGGGTTAACTTCTTAAGACAAAACAATCTAGCCCTAATTTTATAAGAAACAAAAATCTTGTATAAGATGGCTTAAGGTTAGGGATTCTATGAGGTATGATGATTTAGTATCTTCTTGTAGTGGTATTGAGTTGCAAGGGACTGTAGATTGAAATCAGATTGCAATCACTTGATAATAAGAATATTGGACTCACTACTTGATGGACATAGCCAATGGATTGGGTGAACCATGTTAAATCTGTGTCTTGTGTTATCTTCTATGTGCTCTATCTCTTTCTAATAATTATTATTTTTCTTTCTCTAATCCTAATAGAAAAAATATTTCTCCCTAGTAGTCTTCTAAAATCCTTAAGGGTATCATTTCCCTTTGCTATATTTCTGACTAAAACTTCTTGAACTACATATCAAGTATCCCAAGACCATCATCTTCTAACTTATTGTACACATTGGTGATTTGTGAGATTATGTGAATTTTGGTCTTCCATTGAAATTTAAGAAATTTAGGGAATTCATTTATGATGAAAAAGAATATGCTTACCAATATAGTGTCATACTTGAAGATGTGTGCATTGTTATCCGTCTTTATTTTTTCACAGATTATATGATAGTTACATCTATAGCCACCCACTCAGATCAAGTGGAGTATGTTCCTTGATAACTTGGTGTTCCCCATACATTGTTCTACTTGGAACTCTATTTACCCTTGTTGTAGTTATAAGGTTGTTGTGCAACTATCATTGTTGCATACTTCACCTTTTGGTTAGTTATGTCCTTTATTGAGCACATGCATCCATCATGGTGGAATCCTGTTAGTTTGGCCACTTCTATTGGTCAATACTTCTTTATTTTCAACTCTTTTTTAGCTCTATTGGACCATGTGAATCTCTTAATCACCTCCTTTGTAATCTTGTAGGTTTTTTCGAGCCACATGTATTGATCATGCACCGTTTTGAACATGAGTCAAACCCAATTTTCCCAAAATAAATTGGGGATATCCACATCATGGTGCAGGCTAGTTGTTTCTAGATCTTCAAATCTTGGCTTCCATGCCTCATTGTGACACAATGTTTGATGCAATACTTGAATTTCCTTTCCACTGAGCTCACATACCTTCACCTTCAAATATGCACTCACATTCTCAATAAGGAGAACATTTCCCAAGAGTGTGGAAGGGGACCCATCATATCCTTTTCATTACCACTTAGTGGAATTAGTGTGAAAATTGGTGGTTCACTTTCCTTTCCATTGACCAACTAAACTTCATATAGTTCCTCTATTAGATTTATAAATTGGTTTTCTTCTTCTCTCACTATTCTTCTAGGATCTAGCTCTTAGGTTATCTTTCGCTTCTTACTCATATTTCACAAAAGTTTCACTATAATATCACACTTTGGTAGCTAGTGTTTCATGAATATTAAAGCTTGAGAGATTTTAGGTTTGCAAAGATATTCATCTTGTGATGTGCATATTTATAGTGTTGGAAATCTGATTGAAAAGCTCATTGTTGAAGATTGAAGAGTGAGATTGTTGCAAAGAAGGAAGTTTGGTGTTAAAAGAATGTTTTCAATCATCATTTTGTCATTGATGTCAAACTTGCTATTTGTAGGAATGACATTTTCTTATAAGATCCAAGTACTATCAATTAGTTGATTGATGAAGAGGATTTGATCAACAAGATGTAACAAGAGTACCTAAGGGAAAGGCTGAGTTATGATGTTGTAATGAAGTGCAAGGATCAGTTAAGACAATGGTTAAATGATGTATTGGTAACATACTCAAAGATACAGAGGTTGGTCACACTTAGAAACATTGGAGAAATAAGTTGTAACAAGGTTGACTATAAAGCTTAAACTAAGTTCATTAGTGGGTGCCGAACAAGCTAGTTGAAGCCAAGCAAATTCTCAATTGGAGTTGAGTAACAGGAAATTCTAGTGTGTGCTAAGTGATCTTCAATTGTGGAGCATCAAAAAATCTTAGTGTGTGTCGAGCATTAGGAAAAACATAGTTGATGCTGAGTAACACAGTATGTGCCAAGCACCAGTATTTCAATAGTGCCGAGCTATTGCATTATTTTAAATGACGAAGATTTGCCAAATATGAGCTAACAAAGTTGTTGCCTTGAATTTTGTGAACCAGATGAAGGATAAGGATGATGAGTTGGTGGCACAGAATTCTATGTAAACCATTTTTGGGTGAATTCAAAAGGATTATTCAAGAAGTTTCTAGAGGGAACAAAATATGGGTTAGATAAAATGAATCCTACCTAATCCACATGAATTGAAATTAAAGAATGGAAGAATCGAGCAAGAAAAGGAACTCCAAGACTTCTATTTAAGGAGTCATAGACCAAGAAGAAAATGCTGCTAATGTTGTTGCTGCTAAAGAGCCAAATTATGAAGTGGTTAGAAGGGTGTCAAGAAGAAGGCATCTAGGATAAGGAAGAGCACAGAGGCTCTGCTTCTATAAGTGGTCATGAAGAGATGATTGCACTGGTACATTGAGCATGGAGACTCAAGGAGACTAAGCTTGAAAGGAGGGTAAGCTATCAGAGTTGCAGAGATTGAAGGCCAAGCAATGATATGAGTTGAGAAGTGATCTGAGATTTGCAAGTTAAGTTGTATTCTGCAATTAGGTCAAAATCCCTAATTGTTACTCTCTAGCAATTGTATCAGTTAGGATAGAGGGAAAATCCTATGGAATTAGGTTGGCCTAATAGCCATTTGTAAATCCTTTAACATGGTGACATTCCAAGTGAATGTTCTAAAGTCCTCTAACAAGGCTCACTTCTAATAGGGTGGTTAAATCCTCTAACAAGGTCACATTTAACAGTGTGTTGTAAGCCTTTAATAGGGCATCACTTTAGAAGAGTGAGAATTTAGTAGCATGTTACTGGTGGTTTTTTCCAAATTAGGTTTCCACATAAATCACTGTGTTATGTGTTGATTTCTTATGTGTTATGCTTGTATGTTGATTTACAATAACTTGTTGATTAGAAAAGTTAATGCTTGGATGAATGAATGGTCGAATGGGATCACTACACTTAGTGAAAAAAAGTTTGAATAGGACATTTGGACCTTGAATAACTAATTCACCCCCCCTCTTAGTTATTCTAAAATATTTCTAACAATTGGTATCAGAGCCATCTACTGATTTAGTTTCAAGGTACTAGAAGCAGGAAGATCAAGATGTCCAAGAGAGAAGTTCCCAAGCTCAACAAAGACAAATTTTTTGTATGGAAGAGTATGATGAAATTTCACCTTGGATCAATAGGAGACTATGCACAAACCTCAATTGGAATAGAACATGTAAATCCAGCTGGACCTCTTACTGCAGATGATTTGAGCAAAAGGAAGGAGCACAATCAAGCAATGCTGGAGATTGCCTCTGTACTCAACTACGCAGAATATGATGATATCAAAGATTGTGACACTGTATTTAAGATGTGAAAAGCCTTATTAAATATCTATGGAGGAGATTAGAATGTTCAGAGAGAAAAGAGAGAAAGCCTTAGAGGAAAGTTTGATGACATGAAAATGGAGGAAGGAGAAAATGCTACCTAATATGCTGCTAGAATAAAAGAAGTGGTAAGTGCAATAAGAAGTCTAGGTGGTCAATTGGAAGAGGAAACTGTCATCAACAAATACTTAAGAACTCTGCTCCCTATCTATGCTATTAGAATTTCAGCCATCCAAGAGCTAAGGTGTGTACAAGGAAACACACTAACCTTTGAAGGAATAGTGGGAAGACTTATTGCATTTGAGCTATCCAATTTTGATAACTATAGACCTAAGAACCTTGAATCTACTTTCAAATCCAAGATGACAATAAAAGAAGTTGAAGAATAGACATCAAAAAAGAAGAGAAGAAATGGAAAACATGCATCTAGTGATAGGAGCACAAATGAGAAAGATGTGGAACAATTAGAAGCACGATTGACTAGGAGATTCCACAGAGGCAAAGGTAAATTCAAAGGTAAGCTCCCTATCATATGTTTCAATTGCAATGAAGTAGGTCATATTGCAGCAAGGTGTACACAAAAGAAGAATTACAAATAAGGAAACAAGTACAAGAATAAGAGAGAAGATGATAGCAAAGACTACAAAGAAAAAGGCAAAAGATGCTATATTGTTGAAGAAGACTCTGATGAGAATGATGATGAAGTAGTCTATGTGGCCATGAAGGACGAATTAGATAAAGATGAAGATCAAGAAATAGCATTGGTTACCTATGTGAACAAGAATGACAAATGGATCATAAATAATGGATGCTCACATCACATGATAGGAGATAAGAGTAAGTTCATTACCTTTACTCAATATGATGGAAATAGTGTTAGATTTGGTAATGATGCTCCATGTCAAATCAAAGGAAAAGGTTCCATTAAACTCACAAAGAAAATTTCATGTGATAATGCATACTATGTTGAAGGATTGAACTACAACTTGTTCAATGTGTCACAGTTAGGCAATGTAGGTTGCAAAGTTGAATTTGGAAACAAAAATTCCAAGATCTATGAAACTGATTGTAATCTAATAGGAAAAGGTGAAGAAACTAGGAGTAATTTTTTTTACCTAGATATGGATGAAACAACTTGTCTTGTTGTTAGACTTGATGATGTGTGGTTGTGGCATAAAAGGTTATGTCATGTTGACTTTGATAATCGTATTAGCATCAGCAAAAAGAAGAAGGTCAAAGGGTTGCCTAAGTTGAAGAAACCTAAAAACACAATATGCAAACAATGTCAACTAGGGAAGATGACTAAGTCTAGTTTCAAAAGCAAAACATACATTTCCAAAGAAGTACTAGAGTTAGTCCATATAGACTTATGTGGTCATATAGAAGTGCAAAGCTACTTAGGAGACAGATACATAATGCTATTTGTAGATGACTATTCAAGGATGATGACTGCTATGTTTTTAAAGTAAACATCTGATGCATTTCAAATGTTTAAGTGGTATTTGGCCAGAGTTGAGAAGGAAATAGGAAGGAGTCTAAAGTGCCTAAGGTCAGATAGAGGAGATGAGTTTAAATCAAAAGAATTTGACATATTCTGCAATGACAAAGGAATCAAAAGGCAAACATCAGCATCAAGGACCCCACCTCAGAATGGTATTGCTAATAGACTGTGCTAGAACCTTGATGATGGAGAAAAGTGTTGCTCTAAAGTACTAGAGAGAAGCTATAAGTACTGCTATTTACACCCTGAATAGAGTCCAAGTCAAGAAAGGTACAAATGCAACACCTTTTGAACTATGGTACAGTCACTCACCTAATGTTAAAAAATTTCAAAGTATTTAGTTGTACATGCTATATTCTTAGAGACACTAGAAATGGAAAGTTTGTTTCAAAGAGTAATGAAGGCATATTCCTTGGATACTCCACTAGAAGTAAGGCATATAAGTGTTTGAACACTAACACTAACGAACTTGTGGAGAGTGCAAATGTAAATTTGATGAGCATGTAGAAGTTCAAGTTGATGAGTCCAAGCAATCAGAAGATTATAGATCCTTTGTATACTTCTATGAAGGAATGACTGTTAAAGAAAATGCTGCAAATCAAGTTGGGAATCAACAAAAAAATTTAGTATCAGCCGAGTCATAGCCAGTGAATGTTGAGCTACATTCAGAAGTCGAGCTGCAGAATGTAGAAAATGCACATTCTGATTCTAAAAATAGTATACATGAGAAAAATGATGAAGTTCTAGATGGAGAAGATCAAAATGACTTTGAAGCTGAAGGATCAAACATGGAGAGGAGGACAGAACCGAGGTTAGCCAAATATGTAAGAAGACATCACCCTACTGATCAAATCATTGGTGACAAGGATGCTAGATCAATAACAAGGAATAGACTCAAGAATGAGTCATGTTTGCTCAGCAAGGTTGAACCCAAAATAGTGAGGGATGCACTACAAGATGATGACTGGTATAAAGCTATGGAAGAGGAGATAGATCAGATTGAGAAGAACAAAACTTGGACCCTAGTTCCTAGACCAGCTGACAAGAATGTAATTGGTACAAAATGGGTATTTAGAAACAAACTTGATGAGAATGGTGAGATAACAAGAAATAAAGCCAGATTAGTCTGCAAAGGCTATGCATAAGAAGAAGGATTGGATTATGGGGAAACATTTGCCCCTATTGCCAGAATGGAAGGAGTAAGAACACTGCTTGCATATGCTGCATACACAGGTTTCAAAGTCTACCAAATGGATGTCAAGTCTACTTTTCTAAATGGTATACTAGAATAGGAAGTCTACATAGAACAACTTGAGGGATTTGTAGATGATAAGAACAAGGATATGGTCTGCAAACTACACAAAGCACTTTATGGATTAAAGCAAGCACCTAGAGCATGGTATGAGAGACTGCACAAATATCTTGTGAAGATAGGATTTAAGAAAATAGATGACAACAAAAACTTGTACATCAAAGCTAAAAAAGGTAAAGACATTTTGATATCAGAAATCTTTGTTGATGATATAATATTTGGAGGAAAAGATTTTCTTTGCAAAGATTTTGCTGATCAAATGAAGCATGAGTTTGAGATGTCAATGTTTGGAGAAATCAAATTCTTTTTTGGGTTGCAAGTACATCAATTGAAGAATGGCATATTTGTGACCCAACCAAAATACATCAAGGAGATACTTAAGACATTTGGATTAGAACATTCAAAACCAATCAGCACACCAATGGCAACAGGACATAAGCTATCAAAGAATGATGAGTCTACTGAAGTGAACCAAACATTGTATAGATCAAGGATTGGAAAGTTGCAATATGTTGTGCATAGTAGACTAGACATTGCATTAGCTGTTGGAATAGTGGCAAGATTTTCTACAAATCCAAGAGAAAATCATTTAATGGTAGTGAAGAGAATATTGAGGTATTTAAAATGAATTGATGACTTTGGTCTGTATTACAAGAGGAGTGAAAATTTTGAACTAAAAGCCTATACTAATGCATATTGGGGAGGTAACATTGATGACACAAAAAGTACTAGTGGCAGAGCACTTTTCTTGGGAAAAAGATTGATTACATGGATCAGCAAAAAGGAAAGTTGTACCTCACAGTCCACTACTGAAGCTGAATATGTTGCAGTTGCTATAAATTGCACCAATATTGTATGGATAAAACATTTGCTAAAAGGTATGAAGGAAGAGGTAAATGAGCTTGTGATACTTTATTGTGATAATACAAGTGCTATCAACATATCAAAGAACCTTGTAATGCATGCTAAAATCAAGCATATTGCAATCAAGTATCACTATATAAGAGAGTTGGTGGAAGATAAACAAGTGAAGATGGAATATGTCAGCTCAAAGGTACATATTTTTGACATCTTCACAAAAGCACTACCTAAAGATGTTTTTGAGTATCTTAGAGGTAAGTTAGGGGTGATACCCCTAGCCAAGGCTACTTGAAGCAAAAGCAAGACTGCCTTGCATCAAATGAGCTAATTGTTTAAGATTTTACACATTGATGTAGATGATGTTTACTCTAGGATTCATGCCTAAAGTTATTGAAGTGCTAAAGTTCCAAATCAGTCACAAGCAAGGTGACAGAGGGAGAAATTGAATGAATTTGCAAAAGCTACACTTGCATGGTAAGATGCTGATATGTCTTTGGCATTGTTGTCAAAGAGGGAGAAGTAGTGAGAAACTGATCAACAACATGTGATCAAAAATATGAGGGAGAAATGACAAGAAAATGTAGAAACTGATAAAATGAAGATAGAAGGAGAAGTAGATAGAAATAATCAAAAGTTGATCAGAACAGCAGAAGATGAGCAATAGAGAAACAAAGAACAAGGATACAATAGCTAAGAGGGAGACACATAAATGAAGCAATCAAGATAGTAGAGGGAGATGTGAAAATTGATGGTGATGATAATACAATTACTTTTTGGCATTTGACCTAGTTAGCATTTGGTTAAGTAGTTTAGTTTGATGGTTGATCAGTTTGGTTTGCCATCAATGCCAAAGAGGGAAATTGTTAGAAATTTGATTCAAAAGCTCATTATTGAAGATCAAAGAGGGAGATTGTTGCAAAGAAGGAAGTTTTTTGTTAAAAGAACATTTTCAATCATTGTTTTGTCATTGATGTCAAACTTGCTATTTATATGAATGAAATTTTCTTATGAGATCCAAGTATTATCACTTAGTTGATTAATGAAGAGGATTTGATCAACAAGATGAAACAAGAGTACCTAAGGGAAAGGTTGAGTTATGATGTTATAATGAAGTGCAAGGATCAGTTAAGACAATGGTTAATGATGTATTGGTAACATACTCAAAGATACAGAGGTTGGTCACTCTTAGAAATATTAGAGGAATAAGTTGTAACAAGGTCAACTGCAAAGCTTAAACTAAGTTCATTAGTTGAAGCCAAGAAAATTCTCAGTTGGAGTCGAGTAATAGGAAATTCTAGTGTGTGCCGAGTGATCTTTAGGTGCCAAGCATTAGCAAATCTTAGTGTGTGCCAAGTGATTTTTGGGTGCGGAGCATAAGGAAAAACACAGTTGATGCCGAGTAACACGATATGTGCCAAGCACTAGTATTTCAATAGTGTCATGCTGCTGCATTATTTTAAATAATGAAGATTTGCAAAATTTGAGTTGACAAAGTTGTTGCCTTGAATTTTGTGAACTAGATGAAGGATAAGGATGATGAGTTGGTGGCACAGAATTCTATGTAAACCATTTTTGGGCAAATTCAAAAGGATTATTCAAGAAGTTTCTAGAGGAAAAAAATATGGGTTAGATACAATGAAACCTACCTAATCCATATGAATTGAAATTAAAGAATGGAAGAATCGAGCAGGAAAAGGAACTCCAAGAATTCTATTTAAGGAGTCATAGACCAAGAAGAAAATGCTGCTGATGTTGCTGCTACTAAAGAGCCAAATTGTGAAGTGGTTAGAAGGGTGTCAAGAAGAAGGCATCTAGGAGAAGGAAGAGCACAGAGGCTCTGCTTCTATAAGTGGTCATGAAGAGATGATTGCACTGGTACATTGAGCATGGAGACTCAAGGAGACTAAACTTGAAAGGAGGGCAAGCTGTCAGAGTTGCAGAGATTGAAGGCTAGGCAATGGTATGAGCTGAGAAGTGATATGAGATCTACAAGTTAAGTTGTATTCTATAATCAGGTCAAAATCCCTAATTGTTACTCTCTAGCAATTGTATCAGTTAGAATAGAGGGAAAATCCTATGGACTTAGGTTGGCTTAACAACCATTTGTAAATCCTTTAATAGGGTGGCATTCCAAGTGAATGTTCTAAAGTCCTCTAACAAGGCCCACTTCTAATAGGGTGGTTAAATCCTCTAATAAGGTCACATTTAATAGTGTGTTATAAGCCTTTAACAGGGTAGGCCTTTTATAGGGCATCACTTCAGAAGAGTGAGAATTGAGTAGTATGTTACTGGTGGTTTTTTCCAAATTGGGTTTCCACATAAAGCATTGTGTTATGTGTTGATTTCTTATGTATTATGCTTACATGTTGATTTACAATAACTTGTTGATTAGAAAAGTTAATTCTTGGATGAATGAATGATTGAATGGGCTCACTACAATTAGTGAAAAAAGTTTGAATAGGACATTTGGACCTTGAATAACTAATTCACCCCCCCTCTCAGTTATTTTAAAACATTTCTAACATATAGATCTAAAAAGTAATGTTGAGGCTCCAACAGTAAATACATCTCTTACCTACCTCTTACTTCATGCAATTAATGATTTATAATGCATCATCCAACTGTTAAGGTTTTGGAGACAACCTGTCTTGTCTTCATAGGTAAATCATATTAAGTTGGTGACCACTTTCCAGTTTCCCAAGGCATCATTCTTTGTGACTTCCTAGTTTGAATACGAGGACTGGTGCAAGATTTTCCTTGCTTGCATCACCCCCTAAGCTTTTCTAGCTTAGTTTGATTGAAAAGTCTCACCATTAGATGGCGAGCTCACAATCTCTACAAGTTTGACTATAAATTATTTTGATTTCTTCTTGGTTCATACCTTGGTAAAGTCATTGCTAACTTGGTTAATATCAATGATCTTCTCCTTTACTTTCCTTCCATGGTGGCATTGTTTAGATTTGTGTTTGGTCCAATAATTTTTGGTACTATGACCAATTTTATGACATCTGTAGCATGTCATACCTATACCATTCCATGGTCCAATTTTGTTCTTATGATAAGTCCTTAGCTTGTAGTAGAATGCAAGATGACCTTCATTCCCACGGGTAGAGAAAACCTATGCAACACACTTGTTGTTTCCAATGTGTCTTTTTGTATTTGGAGATGATTAATTTTATCAAGTCTTTGATCTAAAATCTTTGGCTTTGTGGCCATGACTATTACAATGGTAATATTAACTTTCTACTCTTGCCTCATTTTCATGATCCCTGCACTCTTGTGCACTATGTCCATACATGTGACAGATGTTGCAGTAGCCTTTGTAGGAATGTTAAGTACCAAGCACTAATTTCCTATGCCAACAAATATTTGATGTATGAACCAGTTTACTAAAATAGTAAAAGGTAGGGTTGTTGGATATCTTACCTCTTTTTTGGTGTTTCCTTGTTCCTCCCAAGGTTCAAGTATTTCATTCCCAAAGACTCCCCTTTATCCATTTTGATGATTCCTTTGAATCCTAGACTGATTTATCTTTTGATCCTACTTTGAGCATAGAGTTTCTCTTCTAGCTTCGTAGTGGCTAGAGCATCATCAAGTTTTCTCTAAAGTCTAGTGGTTTCCATTTGATCTTCCCTCAAGTTGTCAGGCTTATCACTAATAGGGTCTGAGATCTAATACTAATTTTTGGTCCCAACCAATACTAAGAGGGGGGTGCATTAGTATGAACTTTCCTACTGGTTATAATAACAATCTTACTTTCTAAACTTGTCACCAATTCTTTAACAAGTAAGAAGATAATGAATGAAGTAAAATAAAATCATATAAGATTACTCAAGAAGGCATACATCAATGACACAAGTATTTATACATGGAAACCCTTGATGTGAGGGTGAAAATTGTGATAAGAGTAATATACCCACTAGCCTTTCCTTATAAGTAAAAGGGTGCCATGTTAAAGAATTACAACTATTCCTTTTGAGAACTCATCCTGTTAGGAATGAATATAATCTGTTACGATTACAAAGACTACTAAGGCTACCTTGTGAGAAAATTTAAGATCCCTTTCTAAGAGATACCTTGTTAGAGGATTTTGAAGACTTACATACAAGTCTTCCCTATTAAAAGCTTACAATAGTTGTAATGGTAAGAAAGAAAACTAAATATTTTGATCTAAGAATATGGCACACCTTGCCTTGTATATCCTTTGTGAATATCTAAAAATATTTTGTGATCTTATCCTTATATTCTAGCTTGTTTATGTGAATGCTCCTTTTCACTTCTCCCTTTGTGTGGTTGTGCACTAGTGTTTCTTTTTGAACTATACCCTCTCTTGCAGATCATCTCTAAGAAACAATATCTTCAATAACAACTTCAGCAATGAAGTTCAAGTGTCCTTATAAGGAATCATATTCCCTTGGTATCAAAAACCTAAAATTATCCCACTCAAAATATATATTCAAAATTTGGAATCCATAAGCAAGTTGGTTACAAAGTACCCATGACTACCTATACATAGGTGTCTATTCATGTAGGCTTTCCTATCCTTGTATGAGTCTACATATATACTTTTTTCCTTATGTCCTTTAGCTACTTCTTACTATGTTTATATAACATCCTTATTAGACTTTTTTAGGGAGAAAATGGAAACACTTTAATATGATTTTAGGTCTCTGCTTATTCGAGCCACTAAGCCATTCAAATATGTATGTGAGGAAAAGAGGGAAATTTCCAAATATGATTCCACTTATAATCTAAATTAGATTAGCTAGAACCCAAGGGAAGAGGGGTGGAAATACAAAATCCAAATTATAAAAGGGAAATGCAATAGAAGGAAATATACTCTTTGGCCCTTGTAGGATAATGTGTCTATAAAATTGAACAAATTGCTTAAATAATATAAATCTAAATGCTATGTGTATACAATCAACCCAATTAAGATAAAGACCTCAGGTAAAGATTAAAGATATATAAATAAATAAAATATAGAAGACTCACATTGAAATATGTAGAGGAAGATGTATTTTAGCTTTGAAAGTCTCAAATCTAAACCTTTTTCTAAATATTTGACTATGGATCTTAGAATTCTTGAAAATGCTAGATAGAAATCTCCTTGCTTGAATGCTTGGAAATGCTTGATTGTCTACAAATTCTTGAACTCCTTGAATGAAAGAGGAAAAAATCTTGAATGGAGAGAAAGATCTTGAGAGTATGATCTTATGTTATGAAAATGAAGCCTCCAAGTCTCCATATATATGAGTTTTCAGATGGAAAAATAATACAAGCCGATCAGAGAGAGTAATGAGACTAATTAGACCCTTGAGACCTTTCAAGCCCTGAGCCCTAAAATCACCTGGGACTAGGTCAACTTGAGGTTGAACTAATCTATAAAAAGTTTACCTAAGTCAAACGAGGTCTAGAGATGAGTTTTAGGATGCTGCAAAAAGAAGAGGTAGATACCAGAAGAAATAGGGTGGAAAGTGGAAGAAGATAAGAGAAAAGGGTGTTGATCATGGGTACATCCATGGTCTGAAGAAGACATGATGGAAAAGGTGGTTAAATGACTTAAAATGAAAGTGTGTCCATTTTAAGATAATACATTTAGCCTTGAATTTACCGGGAGTATGAGTTTACTTAAACTCACAGTAAAGTAGATCAAGAGCAAAGAGCTAATCTTATCATAACCTAGGAGGGAAAAAATCATCAAGCCCCCATGAGATTTGAGTCTTTGTCACATCTAAAATCATAATAAGAGAGATAAGAATTACAAAGGGGTGTAATTACTCACCCAATAAGGTTTGTGTGCCTTAATGTGAACTACATGAGGAAAGGAAGAGGGGAAAAGGTCACTGCAGAAGAGGATGACATTGAACGGTCTAGCAAGTGTGTATGGGATGCTAGTTAGTTCATCAAAGGATTTAACTTTAAGGGAAATCCATGTCCCAAAAAGAAGAATCAAAAGAAACCTAGGCATAAGGATGCGTATTTCCTTAAGGGATCAAAATAAGATTGGGCCTTCTAGACTATTAGTAGTCAAAAGAAGGGTCACAAGGATCAGGCATTTCAAACTTTCAATAACTCAGAGAGAGATAAAAAAACAAACCAAGCCCCTAGGAACTATCAATAGTTCTAGGTAACTAGAAGAAGAGAAAGAGAGAGGTAAACATGAAATAGAGATGCATATATTTGGGAATAACTTAGAAATCATACCAAGCACTAAAGGTTGAAGTACTCCAAGCTATACAAAGAATCTATATTTGTACTTCATTGTCAAAGGATGAGCATAGTGTATGTCCCCACTTTAAAGCAATTGCAAAATACCTTGATGGGAGCAATCACTTTAATGAAAGTGTACATACATCCACTAAAGAAAATTTCCACTATGAGATGCCTCCAAGAAGAGAAACATATAAACGAAAATGAGGACATAAGAAAAAGAGAGCATGGAGGGATCTACTAGATTTTGGGTTAGTAAGATCATATGATAATATGTACTATTATATCAAGTAAAAAATATCATCATTCCTAAAAGGAAGTAGAACTACAACACAATGGAGGAAAGAATATGTAAGAGTTATGAAGAAGAATCATTTTGGTCCAATAACATGGAGACCAAAAAGAATTGGTGCTACCATATCATAAGCAACCAAGAAGACTATACAAGATCATGGGTACAAACAATAGAAAAAAATATGATATAACAAATAACAATATATAGAAGAAAGAAATAAAAATAGAAGAATGTATATGGTAGGGCAACCACTTTATCCTCTTGTGCTCAATGAAGCAACCAGGATCATCTAAAGCAATCAAATCAAAACATAAAATAGAAACACAACACGTGAGAAAGAACAACAAAATAACACAAAGACTACCATGATAGATGAGGACATAAAGTGTTTTGCATGCCCCACTTCCCCCCCCCCAAAACATCTTGGTCCAAAATGCTAGGGGAAGGATGATGATTTGTAGGAGGAATGCATCCATCATAGTAGAAATTATAAGTTCTAAGAAAAAAATTTGCGAGTCACTATGATGATTACTAGAAGTGATTGTAAGCTATGTAGAAATAATGTTAGGCAAAAAACATTATCCATATCAATTAATTCTTCATCACTAATAACATTATCATCATCTAAAGTAGCTTCCATATCAAGATTAATAGAATCTAAAATATGAAAAAAATCATCATGTTTATCCAGATGCATAATATTACCTTGTTTAGCTTCCTCCAAAGACTCATGCATGGTTTGATCAAAGGTAAAGGTTGAGATGAAGATGTAGGTTTAAAAATAAGATAATTTTCTTTAGTTTAGCTTTAGCTTGATGGTTTTTGTGATGTTGACAGGCATGTTGATTACAAATAGCCTTATGAGATAAAGTAGAAGGATTAGGATCAACTATCATAGATTCCAAAGAAGGAGCGATAATAGGTTTGATAATTGAAGGACTAGATATAGAAGGTAAAGTAGGTTCAAAAGTAAAAGGAGTAGGCAAGATGTGCGCAAGTGAATAACCCTTAGGAAGACTAAGTTCCATGATCTTGACTACTTTATGTTGTTGATAGTTTCTATAAAGATTATAAGGATAAGTAGGTAATTTTTTAGGATGAGATGGCCAATAAAAATCAATCTCAACACAATCTCCAAGATGCGATGGCCTATATAGTGAATGATTGATAGTAATAATGTCTCCATAATGGAGAAAAAAGAATTCATAAATAGGAGAAGTTACAACTTGCATGGAAGAGAGCCACAGAATACCAAGCTTAACCTAAAATTAATCAGAAGTAGGAACAAAAACAAAGGTAGTAAAAACAACTTTCCTTGAAAGAGTAATAGGTAAAGTGATAGAACCTTGAGGATGATAAAGAAAACCATAAAAATTTTGAATCCATACAAGATTTGTATCATAGTTATCTCTATACAACCCTTTATTGAAAAGGTGTTCATCAATGATAACATTCATAGCGGAAGAAGGATCAACCCAAGTACCATAAGAAGGAATATGAGCAACTCTAGAAATGATGTAAAGATGACCATTAGGTGGGTTAAACATATTAGACTAACTAAAGCTAATAAGAGGTTTCTATTTAGGTTCAGGTGGAGAAGAAATCAAAGCTTGAGGTTCCAACTCAATATGATTAACCACATGATTGGCTTCTTGTAGTTTTTCATCATAATTAATATGGTGATTGGAAGAAGAAGGTTGATTAATAACTTTTTTGAGTGTGAAGGTAAAGGATTAGTGTAAATTTTCAAATCAATTTAGGTGGTGCAAAATATTTATTTATATTATTAACTTGAGCATCAATAGATATAGCCTTAGAGTCAAAAAGGTCAGGAATAACATTCTCCAAAGCATAACACCTTTGAGTGTCATGACCAGGTTGATGGTGGTATTGATAGAAATCATTTGAATCAAAATATTTAGGCAATGTTTTACTAGTATCAAAATGATTAATAAGAAGAAAATGAAGGATTCCAACATGAATTGAAGTAGTCATCACCTCAGATAAAGGTTATGATAATTGAGTGTACTTATGATTAGGATGATATATAGAGGAAAAGTAGTTGTACCAGATGTAGTAGCCACTTAATCAACAACTATATTATTTGACTTGATTTTGATGAAATTTTTAGGTTTAGAGAACTTGTTTGAATTTTTAGCGGCATCACTCTTATCACTAGAAATGAGAGCCATCAGAGTAGAGCTCTCGAGTTGACTCACTTGTAACTAGTAATCGTGAAGCAGTGCACATAAATGTGAAAAAGAGGTGTATTCAATAAGGAGAATCTTATCTCTAATATATTTCTATAATTTAGAAATAAAGATGCATTGAATATCATGATTACACACAAGAAAAGAAATATAAGCATACAAATGTTTAAATCTACCAATAAAATTAGAATTTTCTCTTTAATATTTTGCATACAATGCATTAAATTGGTAAAAGAAATTTGTGGATCAATATTATTCTAAATTTTTTGAATAAAAGCATTAGAAAGAGTTTTAAAGGAATCAATAGAATAAGGGGGCATATAGCATTATTGTAAAGCTCTATCCCTAAAAGTATAGGAAAACAACTTAGCCATAAGCCTATAGTCATGAGAAAAATCACTACATATAGTCTGGAAAGTTTTAACGTAAATTATGGGATCTCCCTTACCATTATAAGTCTCAAGACAAGGTACCTCAACATGTTGTGGATAAAACCATGAAGGATATAGAAGGAAATGGGATCAACAATGTCACATGTAGGAATGTTGTACTTAGATTGAGTTGAATGAGCTAGTTGTTATTGTGATGTAGTGACAGTTTGAACCAAGGTACTAATGGTAGGATCATAAGATGAGTTAGTAGGAATAGGTATGCTAGATGGATTAATAATGTTATAAGAAGGGGAAGGAATATGTAAGGATTTTGGTGAAGGATTAGAAGGAATGGGTAAAGGGTTCAAATAAGTAAAAGAAACCACAATATATGAAGGTATTAATGAATGAATGGAAGTAGGAGGAACACTCAAAGGAGTTTTAAGGCTAGGAATATCAAAGCTAAAGGAGTGGATACTTGTATATAAGTAGTCATAAGAGGTGGAGCATATTTAGGTATGCAAGAAAGAGTGGTATAAATCAGGATAGAAGGTTTGATAGTTGTGGAAGGAGGAGGATATCCTAACTCTTGAGCACATTCCATCAAAAATTTAACATGAGTATAAATAAGGTGAGATATACCATGCAAGATGGAAATATTATTATCATAGTTGTTAACAATATTCTTAAGAACTTAAATAGAAACAACACTATCGAGAATTTTATTTTCTTGCACAAGCCAAGTTTCTAATTTATCAAATTGATGAGAAATATTATCAACTTGTGAAGGAGGAACTTTAAAAGTCTCATCTTCATCATGGGATGAGTAAGAATAATTATGCTCCATTATAGGATTAAGGTCATGAGAAAAGATCTCAGTATCATCATGGATCATATGAAGGAAAGAGGAATCATGATCAAAGGATCCCATGAGTCTACAACTTTGCTTAATGAGAAAGCTATAGGTTGGAATTCATGTAATTAAGCTCATAAAAGGGGGGATCACAAAATAAAAATCTAATGAGATCTAACCATGTAAATGTAATAAAGAATATAAAAGAGAGATCTAGCCACACACAAGATAAACAAATCTAACTCCATGAGAAGAAAAAGAAAGGGGTTCATCAAAAAGAGGAGAAGAAGGTCAGGTTTACCAAAAATAAAGGTAAACAAATAATGTAACTCCATAAAGAAAGGGGCAAAATTTAGGTTCACCAAAAAATTTAGGGGGAAAAGGGAAACACTTTAATAGGATTGTAGGTCTCTGCTTATCTAGGCCACTAATCCATTCAAATATGTATGTGGGGGAAAGAGGAGAGTTTCCAAATATAGTGCCACTTACAGTCCAAATTAGATTATCTAGAACCCAAGGGAAGAAGGGCACCAATACCAAATGCAAATTATAAAGTGCAATGCAATAGAAGGAAATATACTCTTTGGCACTTGTAGGATAACGTGTCCATAAAATTGAACTAATTTCTTAAATAACATAAATCTAGATGTTATGTGTATACAATCAGCTCAATTAAAATAAAGACCCTGGGTAAAGATATAAAAATAAATAAAATATAGAGGACTCACCTTGAAATGCATAGAGGAAGATGTATTTTAGCTCTGAAAGTCATAGATCTAAACCTTTTTCTGAATATTTGACTGTGGATCTCAGAATGAAATGATGAAAGGAGAAAAACCTAGAAATTATTTGACAACAAGGCAAAAATGACTAGGTTAACTTGTTGGAAGGATGTATTACAAAATGGTTGACGTAGTTCGATGACACTACAAAAAACTTCTCTAGATAGCTCCCATAGAGTTATTTCTAGATCTTAATGCAAATCTCGATATCCTATTTCTACACACATAAAAATAAGGGTTTTTGTGGTTGGGTTGGATGAGGGCTTGCCTTGGTCAAGCCCTAGGTTTAGAAATTAACTATAAATGAGAAATGTAAATGTAAATGACTAAAAAATAAGATAAATTTTAGGATTCATCTTGCTCAAAACCCTTGTCAAAGAAGGATTTTATATCTAACGTGTTGTAGATTTTGAATAAGTTATAGGAATGTAGGGTATATGTACAATTTGCAATGGATCTATTGTAATCCTATCATGGTACCATGGATGAAAGTGTGCATCAATGAAGAAGATGATCAATGCTTCAATGTAGATCTCCTCCCAATGGCCAAAAATAAGCTAGATCTTGAAGAGGAAAAGACCACAAAGGATCCTTAAATACTAGATAGGAATATCCTTGCTTGAATTCTTCATTGTCCTGAATAAATAAAATCCTTGAATGCAAGAGGCAAAAATCTTGACTTGAGAGCAAGAGTTTGAGAGTATGATTCTACGTTCTGAAAATGAAGCCTCCAAGTCTCCTTATATATGATTTTTTAGGTGGGAAAACAATACAAGCTAAGTGAAGAGAGTAATAAAACTAATCAAGTCTTTGAGCCCTTTTAGGCCTCGAGCCCCAAAATCACTTGGGACTAGGCTGACTAAGTTGACTACTCCTAGACTAGGTCAACTTGAGGTCAACCTAGTCTAGAACAAGTTGACCTAAGTCAACCTGGTCCTAGAGATGAGGTCTAGGATGCCACAACAAGAAGAGGGAAATACCAGAAGAAAAAGAGTGGAAAGTTGAAGAAGATAGGAGAAAAGGGTGTCAAGCACGGGTACATCCATGGTGCAAAGAAGACATTATAGAAAGGGTGCTAAAAGGTCTTAAAAGGAAAGTGTGTCCATTTTAAGATGGTACAAGAGTAACCTCTAGTTTTTTCACATTATTGATGACTCACCTTAGATTCAATCTATGGTGAACTAACCTCTATGTCTATCTATTAGTCACAACTTTGACACTAAGTCATAGATCTCAACCTTTTTCTGAATATTTGACAGTGGATCTAAGAATGAAATGATGAAAGGAACAAAACCTAGAAATTATTTGGAAACAAGGAAAAAATGACTAGGTCAACTTGTTGGAAGGATGTATTATAAAACGGTTGACGTAGTTTGATGACACTGCAACAAACTTCTCCAGATAGCTCCAATAGAGTTATTTTTAGATCTGCATGCAATTCCTTATATCTTATTTCTACACATAAACAAAAGGGTTTTTGTGGATGTGTTGGATGAGGGCTTGCCTTGGTCAAGCCCTAGGTTAAGGAAATAACTATAAATGAGAAATGTAAATGTAAACAACTAAAAAATAAGATAAATGTTAGGTCTCACCTTGCTCAAAACATTTGTCAAATAAGGATTTAATATGTAATGTATTATAAATCTTGAATAAGTTATAGGAATGTAGGGTATCTCCACAATTTGCAATGGATCTACTATAATCCCATCATGGTGCCATGGATGAAAGTGTGCATCAATGAAGAAGATGATGAATGCTTCAATGTAGATCTCCTCCTAATGGCCAAAAATAAGCTAGATCTTGAAAAGGAAAAGACCACAAAGGATCCTTAAATGCTAGATAGAAATCTCCTTGCTTGAATGCTTAAAAATGCTTAATTGTTTTGAAATAAACAAACTCTTTAAATGCAAGAGGAAAAAATATTGACTTGAGAGAAAGAGTTTGAGAGTATAATTTTATGTTCTAAAAATGAAGCCTCCAAGTCTCCTTATATATGAGTTTTTAGGTGGAAAACAAAACAAGCTGACTAGAGAGAGTAATGAAACTATTTAGACCTTTGAGGCCTTTCAAGGCATTTCAGGCCTCAAGCCCCAAAATCACTCGAGACTAGGTTGAATAGGTCGACCTAGTCCTGGACTAGATCAACTTGAGGCCAACCTAGTCTGACGAGTTGACCTAAGTCAACCTAGTCCTAGAGATGACATCTAGGATGCCACAAAAAGAAGAGGTGAATACCAGAATAAATAGGGTGGAAAGTGGAAAAAGATAGGAGAAAAAGGTGTCAAGCATGGGTACATCCATGGTTCAAAGAAGGCATTATGGAAAGGGTTCTAAAAGGTCTTAAAAGGAAAGTACATCCATTTTAAGATTGTACAAGACTAAAGTCTAGTCTTGTCACATAATCAATGACTCACCTTAGATTTAGTCTGTGATCAACTAATCTCTACATCTATCTATTAGTCATAACTTTGACTATACCATTCCTTTGGTCTTAATTGATATGCCAGTCTACCAGTGGTTGTATTACCTTGCAATGCTTCTTTCTCTTATTAACCAATTTCCAATCAATGACAAAACTCCAAGTCTTGGACAATACTTAAGTCTTGTGATGCTATAACTTAGTCATCACCATTTTGTCAGTCCAATGTGCCATTGTGACTACTTAAGTATAACAACAAATAATTATAATTTTTTTGAATTTAAAAATAAATATAATCTTTCTTTATTTAAAATTTTTTTTTTGGGCATATTTTAAATAAATTCATTATATTTTAAAGAGAGCGTTGATCTTTTTAACAATAGATAAATTACCTATGTATGGGTATTTTGGATTCATCCCTCTCCTCCCTTAGATCTTGTGGTGATCCAATGGGAAAGATCCCAAGGAGAGCGGTGAATGTGTAACATCGATTATGTCTCTAAAGGTAATCTTGGCCCTTCTAACATAGGATTCATAATCAAAGATGAAAAGGTGGATCACATTGCATATGGAGGAAAACATTTTCAAGATGGAATAAATAATGTGGTTGAATTTGAAGTGGATCTTCTGACCATTAGAGCCTCAAAAACATTAGCAGTAACAAAGTTACATGTTGAAGTTGATTCACAAATAATTATCAATGTCATTATTAAAGGTGACATGGAGGCCCGACACCTTAAAAATTACATCTTCATAATCAATGCTGAGTTTTTATCCTTAGAAAAATATTAGATTTCACACATTAAAAGACTTGGGAATAAAGAAGATGACACAATGTCAAATTGGACATTAAAACTTGACACCTCTGAAATTTTCATGGAGAATTATTCTAATGTCACATAGGAGGAATGAAGTAACCTAAAAATTAGTGTCATACTCCTGCATCTAGCTATCTTTATTTATGCATTAATGTGACATGCAACCGATGATGGTGAGAACATTCCACAACTCATAAGTACTAAGATAGATGTGATAAGCTTTAAATGTACTCCATCACTAACCACCTTAAAAAATTGAAGCGCGTGCCCTCAAACTTACAAACCTCGTAAGTTGTAGAGGATTTGTAGAAAATTGGAAACCTCTTTCACTCTCTAGTATAGGAAGCAAAAAAATCCCTTTCATGGTCATAGTAGAAGGATTCAGGTGAACACAATGTTTAAGTTCACTCACCAAAGACTTGTGATTCTAGTTAATTGGTTTCTTAAAAAAATGTTTTACCAACTAGAAAACTGATAACACCAACATAAACAATAAATCCATGACTATGGAATGGGCTTTGTAACTAGGTGAAGGTAAGGAGATTGTTAGGTTCATGATGATCCAGTTGGTTCTTGAGGATGCCCTAATAGGTTTGGATGAGATTTTAGATGCCTCAAATCTTGGCATTGGCATAAATTTGGGTGAGAAACAAACTAGCATTTGAAAAATTTTAGTCTTCAAAGTATGCTCCATTTGTTTGGAGATTTGATAAGAGCCAAAGGTACAAACATTTAAAGGAGGTGAGAAAATCCTAGTATGCCCTAAAACTACTGGGTATGTAATACATAATTGATATGGACATTGCTAGTATGAAATCTCAAGTAGGGTGGATTGTAGAAGATGAGAAAATCCAAGGAAGATGAAAATAATGGTGAAAAAGACTACTCGAAAGCCAAAATTAATATTATGCTTAGAGAAAGGATCTAGGGGTTTGTACTGCATGCCCTCCAATGAAGCAAGGTTGTGCTTCCCCTTTCTACTATTTCTCTAGCAATTTTTTCTATGGGATTTTAAATTTTTTTTCCAATATCTCTATTGCTTTTTGTTATCTTTTACATAAATTGTCAAATTCTTTACTGTTTGGGAGGTAAAAGATTGCTCAAGTTATTTTTTGAGTTCACTCTTCAAGGGAGTGTGTTAAATGATAAAAAAAATCTGCAAATGGATAAAGGGGTAGTCAAATATCGCAATGAATCATCTAGAAGTAGCCAGGGTTCCCCTTCATTTTGGCAATGCTTAATGGAAAAGTAAATTTTAGAAAGAAAAGGAATGATTTTAATCAATGGTTACTAGTTTTGGTTATGTTTCTACTACAAAATAGTTTTTGGAAAGATTCTTTAATGTTTGTTACTCTTGTTTGTGTCTTGAAGTGTTAAGGCTTTATTGAAAACTTCTTTCAGATCATGTACTATAAATTTTATAATCTTTAAATTTTGGTAAACCTTTGTAATGACAATGCCAAATCTCTATAATTGAGACTGCAATGATGATTAGAAGTTAGAACATTTCTTGGATGGAGTATTCAATGCAATGACCCTATCGTATAATTTTTAATATATTTTAATGTGTTCTATTTATGTAACACTCTTTCTTTATCAATAAAATCAATCTTATTATAAAAAAATAGATAAAAATAGAAATTGTTAGTGAACATATTTGTTTTCCAAGAATAAATCTATCAAATGAGTGAAGATGGCTGAAAAGAAAGAAAAATGACATTAATCATTGGAGAAATTATCATTGAATTTATATATTTCCTTTGAATCAAAAGGTTCAACTCCCTCTTAACAAGATTTACAATGAATATAACATTGCATATGCTTTTCACCAGAAAACAACAAAGGAAAGTTAACATCTACCCATAGCCATGAAGATAGATGCAATAGTTGATTTAAATACAAAATTAAGATGAATTCAATAAAAATGATAAAAACCCACTTCCCGTACACTCATGGATGATGACCAAAGGAATAAAGAGTATATATCTTCCTTAACAAATGAGTTAATCTAAATTGAAAACTTTAAATTGGGTATATACATAGCCTAGTATAATCAAAATGACACTAAACATAATTACCTTGGAACACACATGACCATTATAATATAAAGGAAGCATTCTCATATTGAAAACATCTCCCTTGCTCCTCCTATGTTAAAAGTATAGGTTCACATACTATATTCCTATACCATAAATTGCATGGAAAAGAAAAATCCCTCTGCATAGACCCTGTTACTTGCAATAAATAGTTATCTACAAAATTTTTAAGTCGACAGGCTTACTCTCCATAAAAGACTCTGTTTGAATTGGTTAGACACTCCAACAATGTTTGTTGGAATAATTTAGAATAAATGAGAGGGGGGGTGAATCTATTATCCAAGGTCTAGATGTATAAATAAAACTTTTCATAGCTTAGTGAACCCATAAAACATTCATACCCATGCATGCATCCATTAAGATTATGCAATCCCTAAAACTTGTATGTTACTATAAAATCAACTTGCAAAAATGTAAAGCATGAAACATAACACATTAATCAAGACACTTGACACAATGATTTACATGGAAACCCAATTTGGGAAAAACTACTAGTAACATGCTACTCCTTTTCACTCTTTTGAAGTGATGCCCTGTGAAAAGTGAACCTTGTTAAAGGTTATAATACACACTGCTAAATGTGACCTAGTTAATGGATTTCAATCACCCTGTTAGAAGTGAGCCTTGTTAGAGGACTTTAGGCCATTCACTTGGAATTCCACCCGGTTAAAGGATTTTCAAGTAACTGTTAGGTTAACCTTAATCCAAAGGATTTACCCTAGACTAATACAATTGTTAGAAAGTAACAGCAGAGCTTTGATCTGATATAACTTATAACTTCTCTTGCAAATTAAAGATCTTTGTTCAATTCTTAATTTTGCTTGGCCTTCATACTTTGTAGCTCTGATAGCTTGTTCACCCTTCAAGCATTCATCTCCTTAAGCCTTCTTGCTTAACATGCCATTGTAGATTCTTCTCTTAAGTCACTTGATGAAGAAAAATCCTTAACTCCTTCTCTTCCTTAGATTCTCACACATCACAACTTTGCTTCATGACCAGACAATCCTATAAATAGAAAATTAGGATATTTCCCACTCATTTTCCATCGACCAATTTAAGGTTTGGATGGATTAGGTAGGATATAATGTATCTACCCCATATCTTGTATCTCTTCTAGAAACTTCTCCTAGAATCCACTTTGAATTCACCTAAAAATGGTTTACATCAAATTCTGTACCACCAACTCATCAACCTTATCTTCCTCCTGGTTCACAAGTTTCAAGAAAACAAATTTGTCAGCTTAGATTTGAGAATCTTTGATCTTTAACATAATGCAACAGCTCGATATTATCAACCTTCTGATGCTCGGCACATACTGTGTTGCTCGACATCAACTACAAAATCACTCGGCATCAACTACAGTTTAATGATGCTTGACATCAACTAAACTTTACTCGAAATCAACTATCTTGCTTGGCATCCACTAGAATTTTCTTTCACTTAGCTCCAATTGACTTTCTACTTGGCTTGTATTGACTTTGCTCGACACCTACTATTCGCTTAGTCAAGCTTGGTAGACAATCTTTGTGTAACTTGTTCTTCTAAACTTTCTTAGTGTAGCCAACATTTGTAACCTTAAGTAGATTCTCAATTCATCATGTCATCATTGTCTTAACTGATCCTTGTACTTCATTACATAATCATATTCAACCTTTCCTCTAGGTGCTTTTGTTACATCTTATTGATCAAATCCTCTTCATCAATCAACTAAGTGATAGTACTTGAATCTTATAAGCAGTTGTCTTACCAACAAATAGCAAGTTTGACATCAATGACAAAACAATGATTGAAACACACAGTCTTCTTCAACAATCTCCCTCTTCCAATAATCTCTCTTAGTAATGATCTTTTCAATCATATCTCAACAATGTTATGTCAAAAAAAAGATAATAGTGACAAAAAATGATGTTTCAAAGTGAACAAAAAACATGGGTAGAATCATATCTTCATGCCATACTGGATGCATAGGTGGCTCACTCTCTATGCATATTTTTCGTAAGCATGTTTGAAAATGGGGAGGATAGGAAACTATTTTTGAGAGCTGAGACAAAGTTCAAAGTTTCTAAAGTTGCATTCAATGATGAGAGTGGGTGATTTAAGCAAAAAAATGATTGCATATTGGTGTTCATATTTTAATATTCTCAAGGAGAATATTTGTAGAGAATTTGGAGATACCATGAAAAGATTTGACATCGCCTTTACAAAGCTTGAAATAGATTTGACATCATACCAAAGGCCATGCAAATAAAGAGGAAGAGGAGTTGTGTAGCTCCAAGAATTTGCATCAATAGGGTAAAATCATAGATCTCTATCACCTTTTAGGACGTCTAAACCTGTTTTGGTCAAATCTCATTTCTCTATCAAAACTCAACTTTTCTCAAAAACTAAAAATACCTTTTTATAGATCTCAGAGTCAATATCATCAATATTTAAATTTCATAGTGTTTTTATTAGTTATAATATGTTATGATTTCAAAATATTATAAGTAGGTGTTTTAACATTTGAGAATATGCTTCCTCAAAAAAGAAAAAGAAAATAGTAAATCATATAAAAATAATTTAAAATTTATACGTAGCCTTAGAAGAGTGAGTCCTCTTCAAGAATATGTTATTTTTTTCAAAAAGATGTAGATTTGGTAGGGAAGCTTTGATGGGAGGAAACAATAATTGATTTTTTATAACGTTAGCCTCGACTACGTATAATGAAGAGAATATACATCAAAATCCTTTTTTTTGGTGCCCTAGCTATACATGTCATCTATAACATATTTTCAAATTAGAGAAAAACAAGATGATATGCATATACTTGTTCAACGAGAACTCAACCCTATATTTTTTGTAGTTAAAAATGACTTCAAAATTTAAAAATAAAATAAATTATTACTCAAAATAAAAATAAAAATCTAGAGGCATAAAACTCATCTGATTTCACTCATTTCATTAGTTTACATCATCTTCAAATTCTAAACACAAATACCATTATTATGTCATAAAAGTTGAATCGTTTGCATTCTCGAATCCTTTGTCTTTATAAAAGGTGACACAGGTTTGTGCTTTTAACCAACAACATTAAGCCCCAAAGAATTCATAAGGGAAACAATTAATGAAGAATATAAATATTTTATGCCTTCAAAAAGATTGTCCATATTCATATCATTAAACTCCATTTTCTTCCCAAAGAAGAAATAAGTCTATTTTATGATGCCTAGATGTATTTGTAAAGTTAGACCCCAAATGACCATAGGAGTCTTGCATATTTTTCTACATTGCTGAATCATTGTGAGATATAAAACATTATATTTTGGGTGTTGCATCAGTCATATTATCATTTTTTGTGATTGGCATGGCCAATCATTTTTGTAGCATTTATTATACAACCATTAAATGTACAATGAAAGTGGGCTTGGCATTAATATAAAAAATTATCTTCAAAGATGCGAGAATTGTGTCAATTCTTACTTATGAATTATAATCCATTTAGTATTTGTGAAGGAAAGTTGAAATTGGAAATATATTTAATATGTTATGTGGAAGCTTACTATTAAGTATAGGATTTTTTAGAATCGTAGCATAACATGTGATCCCCCTTTCCTCGGAGATAGAAAGAGTTAGTTTATGAAATTTGTATATAGATATAAGAACTACTTATACTAATATAAAAATACTTGCAAGAGACAATCATAAGTGCATATCTTATCCCTAAAAATTACATACTAAAACTCAACTTTGAATTAAAACATATATTTCTAAGGTTTCCTTAGCCACTTAACCATAAGTACATATCTTACCCCTATATATTACATACATAAATGTGCCACATGCTCAAACATTAAAAACTCAGCTCTAAATGTTTCTTAAAATCTCCACTTCTCTCATGGAAGGCCTTTCCTTTGCCATATCATTTGTACATTTTAGGAAAAATTCTAATCATTCCCACCATGTCTCCTTTGATGGATGATTCCATCACTTCATCTCAACACCCTTTATTAACTAGCACTTGCACCTATGAAGAGTGCAAGGATTACACCGATAAAATTATATATATTAAAAATTATTAATGTTCTATCATTGTGGAAAACTTGTACATGTGAAGTAGGAAAACCCTCACTCAAACCTTAAGTCAATTCAAACATAACACCCTCCTCTTATTCACAGTATTTATTTGGAGACATGGATTGTTCAACAAATGCCACATAGCTGAAATACATTTAAAAAAAAATCCCCAAAGAAATGATAACACGTGTACTAATAAGGGATCACACATGCATTAATAATTTTTCATTTTTTAGCTTTCTTGGTTGTTGATTTGTCCATTTGTGAAAAAAGTACATTTTTTTCGGTGAGTGGTATTAGGTGTGAACAAAACACGTTCTCAACAAATATTTTAAAATGAGACTTTTAGACCACCTTGCACACTATCAGTTCTACATAAAGCTCCATAAATGCAAAAAGGTCAAAAGGTTAACTTTAAGCTTTTCACTCAGTAATAGAAGTTTTCCTAAAAAATGGGCAAATTTTGAAGTATAAATTAGGATATCTAGGTGCCCTAAGTTGACCTAAATGGTTACTAGGACATCTCCCCTATATTAAATGAAGCATAATATTCCAAATACACAATTGCTTTTTAACTCTTAAATTACCATTTTCTAAGGTAGAAATAAATAGCTCTCAGTGACCCGACATTTTGTGGAGCAATGCCAAATGTTTCACACATATCAATACTTTCTTCATTGACCAAAGAAATGGACTAACTAAAATCTCTTCACATTGTTTATCCATGAACAAGGCTAAAAAAATTAGATCAAATACTTCGTTTCCATCTCATAGTGCAATTATTTGTACACAAAATGAAAAAGATTAAAGTAACAAAATTACAAAAATCAAAGTATGCTATTAATTGCAGTCATAGGGCACACAAATTCAACTTATAACAGTCCAAATACATTGGGAAAATGAGAAATAATAAATTTTCATGATGTTGAAACAATGATGTAAAGGGTTTAATTCAAGTTAGCGCATAAACAATGCATCATATAGCTCTAAACGACAACACCTGGGCAAAAAAGTATACGAAAATGTGGCCAGCTAGTTTCTCTTTCTTTTATTAATGTTTGAATGAGAATTTGGAAGGTATTCTACTACTCTATAGAAAGAGGGATAGTGCCAATATTTATCATTATATGGTGGTGATATTTATGGAGTGATATAATGAGACTAATGGGATATATAAGATAAAAGGTCTTGAGAGATGAGCTAATTTTGAAGAGATAATGCATAATGAAAAATTGAGTTTGATACTAACACATAAGAGCAAATACATGTAAGAAACCATAAGGTTAGAAGAGCATTATACATGTTTAACAATGTATTTAGCAAAAATCAAAGCCAAAGAGGATGTCTGGGAAGCCCTTGTTCAACACATTTTTCATAGGGATTACATAGAGAACTTTTGTCATTTCCTTCTTCACAGAAAACCATGAATTTTCTAGGGTTTTTACTTAATTTGGATTTGAGCTGAATATTTCTCTTATGTAAATTTCGCTGGTGCTGCTCAACATCCATGTTTTTCAGTCTCTACATGACTTTTTTTACACGCTATCAAACTCATCTACACATATTTGGTTGCTCCTCTAGTATTTCCTTACAATCTTGTTGTGACAGAGAAATATTAGCATTTATCATAGTGATAGCCCTATCCAAAATAATCTCATCATTTCTACATTTCTTCGCAAAATCTAGAAAAGATGTGCACAAATTTTAAGGCCTCAATCTTAGATCTAATTTTTTATCATGATTCTCAAACATCTACTGTGAGGTTATATATATTTGATCAATTGCAATGATAGAACCGCTAAGAATGCCACATCTTATTTCGATGCCTGAGATCATATTGTATACAACCAAAAAGATAGGTCTTCTCACTGGTGACTATATTTTTTAAAATGCTGACTAGTCAAATAATTTCCAATTTTTATGAAATGCTTTGAAGACATTCTCTGACATAAGACCGCCAAGAAATCCAAACAAATCAGTTAATGTTTCCCAAGGAGTGAAGCCTATCAGGTTAATTATTGTATCTTCCCTCCCACTGTATAATTCACGCATCTCTTAACATCAACCCCCTACAAAAATCCACTTTGTAAACAATTCCTTTGCCCCCATTTACCATTTACATAATTCTCACTTGGATTCTTTGTTAATTGAAAAATTCCTTGCATTTTGTCTGAAACTTCTTTACTATCTTTGGGGGATAAAAGTCTCCATAAAATCACTACTCTTCATGAAACCACAACTATTAGGGAACAACAGAGCATATGACTACTCCAATTATAATGAGGACTGTATAAACATTGCCAAGAAATATCATTTCCTTATTGAAAAGAGAATAATCACCCTTGCATTTACAAAGACTCCCCTATTTCTTTGTTGCATACAAATTTGGATTGTGTGAATGATATTGATGGTGAATTCCATAACTTCAACCATGACTTGACTATGCAAATATTAGCAAGGGAAATAATTTCTTTGCATAAATTTTATTTCTTGCTAGATAGCACTATTAATTTTTTTAAAGATAATTTCTTCTTTTATTATTTTAATAATATAATCATACAAGTCAAGATTGTTTGAAGGATAAATATATCAATCGAAGACTTATTAGAGATATTCACTAAAATTATAGAAATAAATACTATAATCTATTTTTTTTTGGAACATAAAATTCAATTAGCAAAATTAGTAGAGGATGAAGTGTATGGTAATATTTTACAATGTTTATGTTTGAATATTTATATATAAAGAATATTTTATTAATATTATTAAATATTTGTAAAAATAAAAGTAAAAAAAAAAAAAAAAAAAAAAAAAAAAAATTAAAATAAAATAAATCATAACTTTATTTTATTATAAATATAAGAAGTATTTAATATGATTTTTTAAAGTTTAACTAAGCACTTGCATCGACGAGAATTTGAGCCTTTCCTTTCTCAAAAAGAAGAAATAATTTTTGAGGAATATTATGAAAAAATGGCGGATGATGGAACTTGGGAAGAGCATTGTGAGATTTATGCATCCTCTATTGTGACTCAAACAAACCTTCATGTGCACCACTTGAACGACCAAGTATCCCATATCTATAATTTTGATAGTACAAATACTCCCACACACCATGTCTTATATCATGACAAAAACCACTGTAATAGTTCATGCTTCATTAATAACAATGTCAATATTGTTTTTACATCCATCCTTTGGAGGAGGAAAATAAAAGCATGAGCTATTTTGACCAAGAGTATGTAAAGTTCATTATGGATAAAAAAGGGTGTAGAGATACTAGTAAAATTTGCGAAGAAGATAAATTCTTGGAAAGATAGGATGAACCTTGACAAAAGAAAAGTTTAATAGGGTGTATTCCATGGGTTGAAAGGAGGAGAAAATAATAAAGAAATAAATTATCTTGCCAATGTTTACAGTGCACACAAGATGTTATGAGAAAATTTTCTACATCAACTCTACAATGACATCATTTCATATATAAAACACTATCAACATCACCCTTGCACACCTTGTAAGTGCAAGTACTAGTTAGTTTCTCCAAAATTGATTATTTTTTAATTGAAGAATTCCACTTTTCTCCCATATGATGGACTTTTAGTTATCATTACCACTTCTTGTAAAATTATATAATCCTATTACATTCCCATATGCATCATGAATAATTTGACAAGTGGCACTCTTTGTCTCCAAAATCAATATTGTTGCTTGAATTCCTTTCATTTTTCCTATATTACTATCCAAAACTATTAATTTCATCAGATGTGGTTTTGTAATAGTTATTAAGTACCTAATGTCATCCTTGTTTAGAAAATTATGATACAAAAATGTATGTGGATATCATGATGGAAACATACAAATTTGATATTATCATTGTCGATTCACAAAGGAGATTCTTGAGGCATCCTCACACTTATTTCTTTGAATTTTAATTACCTAGTTCGATATGTGACAAGGAAATTGATATAGATGAACTAGTCTCTTGAGTTGTTTGCAACTTCAAATTCTTTGAAATGAGACTCAAAGGAGCTAGAAGTCACTCATTAACACCCAATTTTTTTTGAAAATGATGGCTTTCTCATTACATTCTTGGAATCCTCCATGTATGTCGTTACCCACTTCTTTGCATATGATATGTGGTCAGGATATCTAGGTACTGAGACTCATGAAGAAAGAAAAAGTAATTCTAAGCATCATCTAACTTATTCATGCAATATTATTTATTTGGAAAGTGGCGGCTCTCAAAAATGTGCCCAATAATATATAATATTAGTGAGTATTTTTTATGTCAACTTCTACGCCCACATATGATTTGTAAGAACCATGAGATATCAGGTTCACTTAACTTTCATAACACCTGACCAATATTACTTGAAGATTGAAAGGAATATGTACATGGACTAACTTGCCCAATTGAAATATTGATCCCTTTATAAGTGGTCATTTCCCATTTTGCAAGCCTTCATCTAAGTTTGGGAATCAAACACACTAACCAATGTGTCATTGACAAGTTGGCTTTGATGAACTAGGACAATTGGTAATCTCTTGGTAAATTGGGAGAAATGAGAACTATAGTACATATTTGGGATTTCTCAACTGTCCTAATTCATCACATATTCACATATTCCAAATTGTTTAAATTTCTAGTGGGATGATTATAATTTGTAAATAATATGGAAAATATATAATACAAATTGATCTTAACTTCCTTTCTTTATTATTGGATATACCTTAGTTTAACAATGATTCTATATAAAACCTACTTGTAATTGTTGGTATAGGAATAAAAATTTGATTTCCAAAATATATTAACCAATTTCTTTTGTAAATGATTGCTCTCCCCCCATATATTGTATGATGATTTATTTTCTTGTGATGTTTGATATGCTGCAAAAGGGATAATTTGGCACCTCCAACAATGCAAATGACGTTGAGAAAAGATCTACTTTCTTGGCCCTTGGATCTTAGATATGGTTCATCCCATAAGTCTTTCTCAATAATATACTAACACATATATTCTCACACTCTCTCATAACCATGTCAAGGTTGGGGAATTAGATTCAAAACTTGGTTGTGTATTTGATATGTTGGTGGAGCAAGGTGTATACATATAAATTGAGTCAAGAAAAAATAGATCAATTCATTTTGAGAAAAAATAAATAAATCAAAATTAAAGTCAATTAGATTATTAAACAATTGTGCAATTGATTAAATTAGTTGTGTAGTTTCACCAAATAATTTATTCAAGATCCAAACTATTCAAGGGGTACAAATGGATACAATAAATCAATTAATTTAATTATTAATTATTAATTTCTTCACCCACTATATGGGACAAATTAAATTCAACCAACAATAACTAAGAATGGAGCTCATATGGATTAACAAAAACTTTTCTATCTCCACCATCCAATTCATCTTTTCAATCTTCACTATTGATCTTGTCTCTTTATCTCATAATTTGAAGCCATTTACAGTACTCTCATTTAGCCTCAGATGATCTAACACTACCTCCACCTATTGGAAAAATCTATAAATAATAAGACATTTTAAAGAAAATCCTCTATTTTCATTTATTGTCAATTTTTCATTTTAAGCATTTATTTGTAATTTGTATTATTCATCACAACTTAAATATAGTTTCTTATCAATTGCAATAATAAATTAGCTCAATCTTGCATTCTTATCCTAGAAATTATCACTTAAGAATGCTTGTGAATATGGTAACTATTAGAATGTTTAGAATAACTGAGGGGTGGGGGGTGGGGTGAATTAGTTATCCAAGGTCTAGATGTACCAATTGAATAATTAAACACTTCAACTACTACATATCTAAGCATCCATTAGCTCGATCTCTATAGTAGGTTATAAATAACATCAATTAGTAGTCCATTGTCCTAATTACAACAAACTTGTAGAATGTAAAACATTAACAATAAAAATTCACAAACAACATCCACACAAGTTGACACTAGGATTTAACATGGAAACCCAATTTGGAAAATACCACTAGTAACATGTCACCAATCTTTCACTCTTTTGAAGTGAGCCTTGTTAGGAGCCAATCATGTTAAAGGTTACAAAACACACTATTAAATGTGACCTTGTTAAAGGATTTAATCACCTTGTTAAAAGTGGTCTTGTTAGAGGACTTTAGAACATTCTATCAAAATTCCATGTTGATTAAAGTATTTATACATGTCTGTTAGGTCAACTTTGATTAAAGAATTTCAATACTGATATAATGGTTAGAAAGTAACAAGTTTGATCTAACAAATATAACTCACTTTGCAAATACTAATCACGGTTTGGTTCACATGTTGATCCATTGATTTTCCTCCATTGTCATCTCTCTTCACCACTTCACTTATACTTCTCAACCTCCTGCTTAAGTTCACCAACCAATAGCATCAACAATTGCTCCAATCTTATTAGGTCTTCATCATTTTTGCTAACCTCAACCATTCATTAGATTAGCCCTTGTGCCTCCTTAAATAGGTAATTTTGATCTTTTTTTTCTTAAACACCATCATAAATCTTATGGTTCTAATCGAATTCAACACATACAATGAATATTTCCACCTTTTTCATCCTCTTTTCTCTTCAAGAAAATTCTCCAAAATTCTCCTTGAATCCTTACATAGAAACACACAAACACACTTTCCCTTGATTTAAATGCTCTAGGTCATCCATCCTTATCTTCCACACACTTTACATTTTCCAAGAAATCAACTATGTGGGTAGGAAATCATGATTTCCTCATGAAGTGTTAAATTATGTCCCTCGGCCAACACTATGCTTTGACACTTAGTCATCAATGGGTTACTCAATTGCTACTAACATTTCTATTAGGCACATATACTGATGCTCGGTTAACACTAGCGTCGCTCGACATAAACTTCAAGTTCCTTAATCTTCTTCTCTTTGTCTCAGTCAAGCTTATGCATTACTCTTTCTTTGATCACTTATTCAAGGCTTCAATGCAACTATCTTCTTTCCTTGTAGCATGATTAAACAATCACTTTATCTTGCCAAAGTCTAACGAATCAAGTTCCCATTGTAGTTTCTTCATAACTCAACCTTTCCTCTAGGTACTTTGGTTATGTCTCTTCTCAAATCCTCTTCATCAATCATCTAGATATGACACTCTAATCAAATAGAAAACTATCTTAACAATTAGGTTTGACATCAATGACAACATAACAATTGTTCCAATTGTAGTTTACAACAATCTCCCTCTTTGGTATTGATGGAAGTACCTCTAGTTACCATGCAATCAAAAATATTTATTTCTTTGAGCAATCTCCCTTTGTGTTTTGTATTTTATCTTCATCAATATCGTTAGTTTCATTCTGATTCCTATCTTTGTTTCCAACAATCTCTTTCAGTTTCATTCTGATTCCTATCTTTTTTCCCAACAATCTCTCTCTTTTATTTTCATTATAATTCTTATCCATGTAGCTCACATGAGATCATTTTAAAGCATGAAATATGAACTCTATCTTTGATATACATCTTCCTTGTTGTAGCAACACCTCACATAAGTTCTTCTTCTTTGCAACACCTCTTGTTGAATACTATTGCTCCCTCTTTTATGTATGACTTCTCTTCATTGTTCACTTGATATACTCTCCCTTTATATGGTAACTCAATCTATCCCTCTTTAACAACAATGCCAAAGACACTTTATCTATCTCATACATCTTAATTATGTAGATATCCTTATGTCAATATTGAATTCATCATCTATCCTTTATGCTTGTGACTGATACAACATTCTATTCTCCTTCCTTCACTACTTTAGGAAACTCCTAAAGTGGGATTGTTTGCAGCATATTATAAGATATTTTGATCAACACATTTGATGCAGAGCTCCATGTCAACTTAAGTAGCCTTGTCTAGGGTAATCATCCCTAATTTACCTTTTTGATACTCATGCGCATCCTTAGGTAATGCCTTAGTGAAAATATCAACTATTTTATCCTTAGTGTTTACATAGTCCAATCCCACTTCTTTGTCTTGAACTAACTCTTTCAAGTAATGAAACTTGATAGAAATATTCTTTGTGTTTGTGTGCATCACATGATTATTTGATATGTTTATAACACTAGTGTTGTCACAATAGATAACAATTGGATCGATGATCTCTTCCTTCATCCTTTTCAACAATTACTTGATCCACACGATGTTTAAATAATTTACTGCTACTGCCACATATTTAGCTTCAACAATTGATTTCAAAATGTAGTTCTACTTCTTGCTTGTCCATGAAACTAGTCTCTTGCCTATAAAGAAAGCACCTCCACTTGTACTCTTTCGGTTATCAACATTTCTTGCCTAATTAGCATTTGTGTACACTTTCAATTCAAACTTGTCATTCTTCTTGTAATACAAGTGATAATCTTTTGTTCCTTTTAGATATCTTAGTATCCTTTTCATTTCCATCATGTGATTCTCCTTAGGACTTGTAGAAAATCTTGCAACAATCTTGACTGCTAATGCAATATTAGGTCTGTTGTGAACAACATATTATAACTTTCTAGTCATTGATCTATACAATGTCTAGTTCACATCAATAGAATCACCATTCTTAGATAGCTTATGTCCTATAGCCATGGCTGTACTAACTAGTCTTGAATCTTCCATTCTAAAAGTTTTTAATATCTCCTTGATGTATTTTGATCGAGTATGTAGATACCTTGCTTCATTAGGTATACTTGTAAACCAACAAATAATTTGATCTCACCAAACATAGACATTTCAAATTCTTTCTTCATCTCATTCGTAATTGATTTGCACAATGCATCTTTTCCTTTAAATATGATATCATCAACAAAGATTTTAGATAGCAATATCTCATTGTTACTACTAGTCTTCAAGTGTAGATTGTTATATTGTTGGTTCTAATGCTTCCTTGGTTCAATGGTTCGTTGGAGTGAGCTATGTATTCAGTATTTGATCCTATATACTAGGTGATTGCAGTGGCTGGCTACCTATGCATTTCAATGAGATGGATCACCTACCATATAGACACTCTTGGTTCATGCCTTCTATTTTCGTGGAGGATCTTCAGATCAACAATTTCTTTCTGACAGACTTTGCGGCTTCTTCTGCTTCAGTGGTTTTCTTCATGATCTTCTCTTTGTTCCTATCTTTTGAAACATTCTTTGCTATCTCTTTTTAGAGAGGGGTTTTTCCCACTAAGTTTTCTCCTTTGTCTCCGGTTTACAGAGATTTCCTTGTTGTGATTGGGTACCTGATCAGGCCTTGTTGCCGGGACCCAATTTTCCTACTTTCTTAGTTGTGCTAGGTTAGCTTACCTGCCAAGCTTTGCTTAAGGGGGGGGGTGTTAGAGTAATTAGTTATTCTCACTTATTAATTAAATCACTTTGATTTAATTAATTAAGTTTCCTATTACTCTAGTTTTCTTAAGCTATCTTGTAGGTGCATATAATTAATATTTTATTAATTATATTGTGCAACCTAGCTTTTTTAGGCTTTAGGGCTTTCGTTCACCTTTAAGGTTGAACTCTTGTAATTCTTTTTTCAAGCATTCATTCAATCAATCTGGGAATATAGTTTCTCTCATCTTGTTGAGTTTTTCCAGGCTCCGCTTTTTCCTCCATTTTTTGGTTTCTCTTCAGCAGGTGATCTTGGCAATTTGTGAAGTTGGTTTTCACAACTTCTACATAGATTGTTGTTATCATTGGTTCTAGTAAATCCAATCTTTACCAAATAATTATGCATTCTTTCATACCATGCTCTAGGAGCTTGTTTCAAACCATATAGAGCCTTGTGCAGTTTACATACCATATTATTCTTGCCGGGGTTAACAAATCCTTCTGGATGTTCAATGTAGACTTCTTCTAGTATTCCATCTAGGAATGTAGATTTGACATCCATTTGGTACATTTTGAATCCTTTATGAGTAGAATAGCCAAGTAGTGTTCTAACTTGTTCTAATCTAGCAACTGGGGTAAATAGTTTCCCATAATCAATTCCTTCTTCTTATGCATATCCTTTGCATGCCAGTCTAGCCTTGTTCCTTGTGACTTCACCTTTTTCATTTACCTTGTTTATGAATACCCATTTTGTTCCAATAATATTTTTGTCATTAGGTCTAGGAATCAGTGTCCATATTTTGTTCTTCTCTATTTACTCAATTTCTTCATTCATTGCATGAATCTTATCCTCATTCTCCAAAACATCTTTTACTAATTTAGGTTCAAACTCACAAAGTAAACATGTATCCCTTATGAGTATTTTCCTTGTCATAAATCCAGATTCTTTGTTACCAATAATTCTCTCAGGTACATGGTGTATTCTCACATATTTTGCTAGTAAAAATTATCTTCTTCTTTCTTCTTGAACAAGTTCATCTTGAAAAATGATTTCAAGGTCATTTTGTCTCTCTATTTTAGCTTCTTCTTGCTTGACAATGTCATCCTAATGTTCGACATCTTTTGCATGTCCCTCGACTCCTGTAGTCTACTGTTCAACAACTTGTTGCAACTCGACATTCACATTTTTTTCTATTTGATAGTTTTTTTCTCTTGCTCAGGTAGGGTGTAGGGAGAACCTTTATTTAAATTTATGAATGTGATGTAATCTTCAAGTTTTGTCTTGCATTCCACTTCATTCTTTTCTACATATTCATCAACTTTGACATTTTCACTTTCCACAACTTTGTTATTGTTAGAATTTAAACACTTATAAGCTTTTCTCTTAGTGGAATGTCTAGGAATATGCCTTCATCACTTTTAGCATCAAGTTTTTCATTACTATTATCCTTTAGTATATATCATTTACTTCCAAAAACTTTAAAATACTTCACATTAGGTGTATATCCATACCATAATTTAAATGGTGTAACATTTGTACCTCTCTTTACTTGCACTTTATTCAAAGTATAAATTGTTGTACTTACAACTTCTCTCGAGTATTTCTATTATACATTCTTCTCCATCATCAGTATTATATGGTTAGGAATAAGGTCTCTCAACCTTGGATAATCCCTATTCTTATTTTTTTTTTGTAATATGTATTTCTTGCAAATAATGTTGATGTGTCGGCATCTTGAATTGTGTATAAGGAGATCATTGCTAAAATGGTTATGACAGATTCCTATGACACGTAAGAGCTATGTCAAGAAGATTCAATGACAGGTGAAGACATGTGGCAACTAATAAATTCAAGTACTATACACTCTACCCCAATAGTGGGGTTCGGGACATCACCCCGAAATTTTTTTTAGGGTTCATATTTTCTCGGAGAATGGTAAAACCCTAATACGGTTACCTTTGGGAGTAACCCTAAAGTGAAGTGCATGTTATAAGCATTTTTAGGGTTACGAAGAGGATGTATGTGAGAAAGTGTATTGTTGGTACTGTGAGTTGCTACTGGAGTCTTCTGTTGTCTCTGTTGAACTTGCATTGCAAGTGTATTGTAACCTTGTGTTGAAGATAATGCATTGTACAGGTTCTAGAGGGGTGAGGTTGTTTTACTGAAAGGTTTTTCCCCACCAGAAAATCTTTGTGTTATGTGTTTCTTTCTCTATCTATTTTCTTTATGCTTGGTTTTCTGAAATATTGTTGTTTACATGATATTGAATCTGTAAGTGTAAAAGATTTTAATAGGATTTGCACTATACTTCTCTTAAGAGATTAGTGTAGGAAGCTATTTCCGCACCTGAGTTTCCTTACATATAGCACAGTCCATGATTAATTTATTTCTCCTTTTAGCTATTCCATTTTGGGGAGGGGTCCTAGGTTCTGACATCTGCCTTTTGATACCTCTATCATTGCAGAATACATTGAAATCATTAGAGATAAACTCTCCACCTCTATCAAATCTCAAGCACTTCTGATTCATACCTTTTTTTCCCAACTCCGTCCAAATATAACTTAAACAATTGAAAAGAGTCACATTTTTCTTTAAGAAACATCACAATCATTATCCTAGAATAGCTATCAACAAATAGAATGAAATATTTGTCTCCACAATAACTTTGCACTCAAATAGGTCCACAAAGGTTAGAACAAACCAATTCCAAAATATAATTGGATGAGTATGGCTTGCTCTTGAAACTAGACTTTGCCATTTTTTCCAATTGACATTGTTTACACATAGCATTATCAGGTTTCTTCAGTTTTGGGAAACCACTTACTCTTTTCATCTTACCAATGCTTGCCAAATTATCAAATTTCACATGACATAACCTCTTATTCCATAACCATATATCTTCATATTATGCAAACAAGCATGTATCATTAGATAAATCTAGATAGAATAAGTTACCTTTTGTTTGATCACCACTTTGAATTAGTTCAATAGTAGCATCAAATATATTTGCCTTCTTGTGATGGAATTCAACCCCGTATCCTGATTTGTTCAACTGTGAAACACTCAACAAGTTATAGTTAATTCCTTCAACCCAATAAACATTGTCACACTTTCTCTTATTAGTTAATTATATTGATCCTTAATCTTTCACAAGACATGGTGCATCATTACCAAACTTAACACAACTATCCTTGTATGGTTCCATAGTTTCAAATTTTCTTTTATCACCAGTCATGTGATGTGAACAACCACTATCAATTATCCACCTATCACCTTTACTCACATATGAGATCAATGCAGTTTCTTTTCTTCATTAGAATCTTCTTTCATGGCAACATAGATAACTTCTTCATCATTACTTTTAGATTCATGATCGGTTTCTTCTTCAATAATGCAGCAAGATTTATTGCCATTGTCTTTGTAGTCCTTTTTTCTCATGTAGTCTCTATCATCTCTTTTGTTGTTGTATCTATTTTCCCTTCTTTCACCCTTGTCTTCTTTGTCAGGAAACCTTGCAACAATATGACCAACTTTATTACATAGAAAATAGATTATAGTAAGTTTACCTTTGTATTTTCCTTTACCTCTTGGAAGTCTTCTAGCCATCAATGCTCCAAGCTTATCAAGTTCATCATCAAAAAAATCACTATCACTTTTCACACATTTTCCTTTTCCTCTCTCATTAAGAACCAATTGTGATTTAAAAATAGATTCAATAGTGTTAGGGGTGAAATTATCAAAATTTGACATTTCAAAAGTAGTAAACCTATCAACTATTCCTTCTAGAGTTACATTATTACCAGGAGTACATCTTAATTATTGTATTGTAGATACCCTAATAGCATAAATAAGAAGTAGAGTTCTCAATACCTTGTTGATCACAATCTCATCACCGATCTTTCTATTTTCTCCTAGTATGGAATTAACAACCTCTTTGATTCTTCCATGATATTGGACAATATTCTCACCTTCCATCATTCTCATTTCATCAAACTTACTCTCAAGCTTTCTAATTTCACCCTCAAGACACTTGTGTCTCTTCCATAGATGGTGTACAATGTATCCCACATTTCCTTGGCAATGTTGTAGTATTTTATATCATCACATTCGACATAGCTTAGTGCTAAAAAAATCTCCAACATAGCTTGGTTGCGTTCTTACTTCTCTTTCAGCTATTGTGTTGCCAGAGGAAGAATTTATATTTACTCATATGAATTATCCACAAAGTGTATTGCATCATCTCCAATTCCTACCAAATACAAACTCATCAAACTTTTCCATGTAGGTAAGTTCTCTCTCTCTAAAAGCACCAATTGTCTGATACCAATTGTTAGAATGTTTATAATAATTGAGAGGGTGGGTGAATCAATTATCCAAGGTATAGATGTACTAATTGAGCAATTAAACACTTAAAATACTACAAATGTAAGCATCCATTACCTCAGCCTCTATAACATGTTATCAATAACATCAACTAGTATTCCACTATCCTAATTATAACAAACTTGCATAATGTAAAAGATTAATAGTAACACTTCACAAACAACATCCACACGAGTTGACACTAGGATTAATGTGAAAATCCAATGTGGGAAAAACTACTAGTAACATGTCACCAATCTTTCACTATTATGAAGTGATCTTTGTTAGGAGCCAACCCTGTCAATGGTTACAAAACACATTATTAAATGTGACCTTGTTAAAGGATTTAATCACCTTGTTAAAAGTGGCCTTGTTAGAGGACTTTAGAACATTCCATTAGAATGCCACCTTGATTAAAGGATTTATATATGATTATTAGGTCAACCTTGATTTAAATATTTCAATACTAATACAATGGTTAGAAAGTAACAATGAGTTTGATCTAAAAAATACAACTGACTTTGCAAATACAAATCATAGTTCACTTCATATGTTGATCCATTGATTGGTCTTCATTGTCATTTCTATCTCTGATTCTCTTGGCAACCCTTCAAGAAATCACTCTTCACCACTTCACTTATACTTCTTAGCCTACTACAAAAGTTCTCCAACCAATATCATCAACAAATGCTCCAACCTTATTAGGCCTTCATCAACTCTACTAATGTCAACCATTCATTAGATTAGCCCTTATGCCTCCTTAAATAGGTGATTTTCATCTTTTTTCTACTTAAACACCACCATAGATCTTAGGGTTTTGATCATATTCAACACATACAATGAATATTTCCACCTTCTTGTTCATCCTCTTTTCTCTTCTAGAAACTTTTCCAAACTTCTCCTTGAATCCTTACATAGAAACACACAAAGATGATTTTCCTTGATTTAAATGCTCTACGTCATCTATCCTTATCTTTCACATGCTTTACATTTTCCAAGGAATCAACTATGTCAACTAGAAATCACAATTTCCTCACAAACTGTTAAATGTTATCCCTCAGCCAACACTGTGCTCTGACACTTCATTATCACTGGATTACTTGATTGCTACTAATATTTCTGTTAGGCACATATACCGATGCTCGGTCAACACTAGCATCACTTAGTATAAACTTTAAGTTTCTTAATCTTCTTCTCTTTTTCTCAATCAAGCCTATGCATCTAGCCATTCTTTGGTCACTTCTTCAAGGCTTCAATGCAATTGTCTTCTTTACTTGTAGCATGATTAAATAATCACTTTATCTTGTCAAATTCTAGCTAATCAAGTGCCCATTGTAGTTTCCTCATAGCTCAACCTTTACTCTAGGTGCTATTTTTATGTCTCTTCTCAAATCCTCTTCATCAATAATCTAGGTATGACACTCTAATTAGATAGTGAATTGTCTTACCAATTAAGTTTGACATCAATGGAAACATAACAATTGTTCCAATTGTAATTTCCAATAATTTGTAACAACCTTAGTCTTCTTAGTTAAAGAGATATGAGATATTTTTGAGAGCTTAATTTGAGAGTTTCTTTCATATTTTATCATTAAGTTTTATCCAAATTAAGTAATTAGCAAGCTAAAATTTCATGAATATACAAAATAATGTCAATTGTGATGCAAAAGAACTAGATAAACCCCTTAATAGAATCCATTTAAAGAGGTTTAACACCTAATTAGATGAGAGAACAAATGAAAGAATATTATATGAAAGTGTATCTGATGGGATAGCATCAAAATTTGTATGACATATATTGATTCTTAAAAAATCTTAAAAACATCAAAAAACATTAAAAAAAGTTAAAAAAATTCCAAAAACATTGAGAAAATTCAACATGAAAAAAATCTAAAAATAGCGAAA
Source organism: Cupressus sempervirens (assembly GCA_028749045.1). NCBI lineage: Eukaryota > Viridiplantae > Streptophyta > Pinopsida > Cupressales > Cupressaceae > Cupressus > Cupressus sempervirens. The sequence goes on along the minus strand of CM053790.1, from coordinate 546,396,506 downwards.
AAAGATCCTTAAGAAATGAGATAGCTGGGACACGGGGTGGGTCTAGTGCCCCAAGTTGATATAGATTAATTATTCCATTAGATTTTTTTATTATGCCATGGTGTACTTGTATTATAAGGACTTTTGATAAGTCATTGTATTTGATGTACACTCTTGATTAGACATTTGATTATTAACTCTCATATTTTGATTGATTGTTTCCCTCTGATATTATGATATATTGGAATTTACACTTTTTATGATACAGAGAACTATATGATTGGTTCCTATCTATTTGTATTACTTAGATGCTTACATGATGTCATTCTACTTGGATTCTTATAATGGACACAATTATGTTACATATATAAGTGCATGTTTCCTTTAATGACATGTAAATGAAATGCATGCATATAATAGATGGGACCAATCTATCCAATTTGTACTAGTGTAGGGAGTAATAAAATAGAGGTGAGGTGGGCCAACATAGGTTCCATAGTTTATATTTAGGCTCCATAATTCATGTTCCTCTAGTTTAGATAGCTCAAGTTTGGGTACCACAAGACCAACCTGTTTGATTGCACATATGCAGGTATAATGTAGTTCTTAGACAATAATCTCACGTAGATTAACATCAGTTAAGGTCCCATCCATCCCATTTGTACCACATATCCTAGGAAATCTATCCCATTTGTACAAGCATTAGTTCCAAACATCACTTAATCCTCATGAGTATAGTGGTAGATTGGATTCAGATGAGTTGATGCACTGGATCTCTATGATGGATTTTTTTTTACTATGAAAACATACCAACAAACAAGAAAATGAATATCACAAGCATGAAATTGAAGGGACAAGTATCCTTGCGGTGGGAACATTTGTAGACTAGTCAAAAAATGTGAGGTAAAGAGAAGATCAAGGTATGGGAAAAGATGTTTAACAAGTTGAAAGGTGCATTTTTCCTTGGTGATTATCAAGTTAACCTATTAAGGAGAATGCAATATTTGAAACAAAAGGATAGTTCTATGAAGGTTCATATACTAGGGAGTTTTATAGGTTAGATATCAGATCTAGACATGTGGATGATGAAGTTGAAAGTATTGCTAGGTATTTAAATGGCTTGAGTACTTCTATCCAAGATGAAATCAGTCTAGTCAAGATGGAAAACATTAAAAAAAAATCACAAATTGTGTTGAAGGCATAGGAGAATTTGAACAAAAGACACGATCAAAGGAAAAGAGGAATAGGTGGAAGATTTTCAAGAGGTAGAGGTAGATCCTAAGAAGAAAGTAGCATATCTAATTAGGGAAAGGCAATTCCGAAATAAGAGACAATTAGAATGGAAAGGAAATGATTCATACAAAAGTAGAGGAAGTTATCCAAGAGGTAGTTATCCTAGGGATAATGGTTAGAGGAGAGAAGACAAGAATTGGTACAAGGTCACTTGTTTCAAGTTCGATGAAGAAGGACATATGCTATTTGAATGTATAAATGGAGGCAAGAAGAATGATAGAAGTAGTAGAAATGCACTTGTGAAGGAGGATTCACCTCATTCAATGAACACACTTGAGGATAGAGGAAATCTGATGGTCATAAGAACATTATGGAATGAAGGTATTGATGAAGATCCCTTGAGGAAGGGCATATATAAAACTAGTTGTAAGGTTGGAGGAAAATGTTGCAAAGTGATCATTGATAGTGGAAGTTCAAAGAATTTGGCATTGGAGGCGTGGGTTACCAAGTTGTAGTTACAAAGGATGAAGTACCTTAAACCTTATTAGATCTCATGGATCAAAGATGAGCATAAACTTTTGGTAAGTGAACAATGTTGAGTGAAACATAAATTTGGGAATTGTATATAATGAAGCTCTCTATGATATTATGCCTATGGATTGTTGTCATATTGATGCAGGAGCATCTTGGGTCAATGAGAAATCTTGCATCAACCAAAAAGCTTACTTTGTTTTCTGCACCAATTTTTAATTCATGGAGTAGTTGTTTTTGCTCGTGGTTTCAATTTGTGCACAGTTGGAATCTTAATTTGAACCCATTATTGATTGTGATGACCTCTTTTTTCAAATTTTTAACTTGATATTCAATTTTAGGCATAAATTAGGAAATCATCAAATTTAAACAACCTATGATCCTTACTGCTATTAAGTTATGTGAGGAGTTGAGCATTAACATTAATTTATTGGTTTTTGTGGAAGATTTCTCCTCATAGTGTCAGGTCATCTTCTCTTATCCTGGTTATGATCATTTCGAGACGGTAGAATGACAGTGCAGAGGGCACGTGAAACAAGCTCTAAGCAAATTTGACAAGTGTTCAAAATTACTCCACCTTTCCCTTCACCAACTCCCTATCTCAAAATTTCATAACTCAGGTGAAGATACAACCTTCTACACTATAATTTGAAATGCATCTTGATGTTATTTAAGTCTCTAGATCATATATAAGTATATTGTACTAATATCCTTTGATTGCAATATTTATTAATATATTACATGTTAATATCCAATTGAAACCTATGTCATCAATCACACACACACACACACACACACACACACACACACACACACACACATATATATATATGTATATATGTATATATATATATATATATATATATATACACACACACAGACACACACATATATATATATATACATATATATATGTATATTTATATATATACATGTATATATATATATACACACACACAGACACACACACATATATATATATACATATATATATGTATATTTATATATATACATGTATATATATATATACATGTATATATGTATATATATATATATACATGTATATATGTATATATATATATATATACTTATATACTTATATATACATATATATATGTGTATATATATACATATATACATGTATATATATATACACATGTATATATATACATGTATATACACATGTATACATGTATATGTATGTATATATATGTATATATATACATATATACATGTATATATGTATATATATATATGTATATATATACATATATACATGTATATATGTATATATACATGTATACATGTATACATGTGTATATACATGTATATATGTACATGTATAAATGTATATATACATGTATATATGTATATATATATATACATGTATATGTATGTATATATGTATATATATATATACATATATATATTATATGTATATATATAGATATATATGTACATACATATACATGTATATACATACATATACACGTATATACATACATATACATATATACACAAATATATATATGTATATATATATACATATATGTGTATGTATATATATATATGTATATGTATATATGTATTTATAATATATATAAATATATGTATATGTATATATATATATATATGATATAGATATAGATATACATATATATATATATATATATATATATATATATATATACATACATATATATACATATATACATACATATATACATATATATATACATATATACATATATATATATATATATCTACATATATATAGATATATACATATACATATATATATATATATACATATATACATATATACATATATATATACATAGATATATACATATATATATATACAGATATATATATATATATATATATACATATATACGTACATATATACATACACACACACACACACATAATGTAATCATAGTAATCTATATATATATATTGCAAACGTTTTAATAATCATATAATACTTTCTTATTGATTGCAATGTTTATCTTTAATGTCCATGTGATAATGTTTATAAATCCACAAATGAAAATAGTATTAAGAAACATATGTTAATCTTCTCATGCGAAATACTTAACAATTCCAATCTATATTCATAATGGCATTAGACGTGTTAGGGATTACGTATTTTGCAATCCTAAACTTTGTACCATACATATCCATTTAATGTGATTGTCTTAAGCCACGACTCATGATTATTAGACAACCTTTAAATATGATGCCTTCGCTGTTGAAGCATATAAGAGGGAAAAATGAGTGTACTTGTATTCCCACTGCGGGATAATATCTTGGCAGTGCCCATACTGTGGATGGTGATCCTCGTACCATGATACAACATCTTAAAGAGATGGTTAAGCGTCCTGCGGAGTATCATTATTCCCGTATTCAAACTTTGATTTAATTATGATCTTTTTCCTTCTTCCTCCTCTTTTGTGACCTAACCCTAATACTTATTTATATATTATTCAGCAGTCACAAATGTAAAATCGTGCCTCTTACATATGACTTTGTTATAGTTTTAATTTTCTTATTCGCATAGTTCAATGTTTATACTATATTTATTTAGTAAGCTTTATTATATTTATGTAGTAAGCACTTGTAATCATATGTAAGCATCAATATAATAATAATTAGTAGATTAGGGTTTTCTTGGATTAAAAGGTTGTTTTTTAATAATCAAATTAGGTTTAGGTTTATTGAACATTGATAATATTTATAATAGCAAGATTTATATATTAATGTATTTTGAAATAATAATATATTTATAATTATGAATGTTCACGAGGGACTTGGAGATTATGAATTTAACATTAATAATATTTGTTATAACTTGTATGCTATTTGATTGAATCAATTTAAAGTAGTGCCATCATAGTAGTATATTGAATATAACAATCTTGAATATTTGAACTTAATACATTACATTTCTAATAAAGGAAAAATATATATTATTCCAAGCTCATTACATTGATCCTTACCCTAAGTGTGCATAATCTAATGTTCTTTATGCTTGGAACTTTGTGCCTCTTTCTCCACTCACTTTTCATTGCTTGTTTCATCGAGTGTATCATGGAGCTTCTTTCTGTGTAGTTCCCTATAATGACATGGCATCTTGCGTGGTTGAGGAACATATCTTGGATCACGTGTGGACCTATCCTTAAGAGCTTATATTCTCTTTTGGTTAGTTATTGGTTCTTGTGTTTTCTCCTCCAAGGCAAGACCTATTTTGTAGTTAATTGCCTGACACATTGACTTGTGGTATTGTAGGGCATATAAGGACTTGGATTAGATTTAGGGAAGTAACTTGGTAGAGAGAGAAGTAGAAGAAAGTATCAAGATAGTGAGCTTTGGGCTTTGATGTTGTAATTCATTATATTGGCCGCAACCAGGAAGGCCTTAAATCCTATCATATAATTTTTTTCATGCGAGTTGTCTAATCAATCCATATCTCTTCATGGATAAAGTTTGTTCTTTGTTGCTTCATATGTGTATGCTTATGGGCATACTCTTTGTGAGGTGTTAGGAGACTGGAATTGGTTCCTTTCCTCCTACCTACCTTGTGTCACATATCTTGTTGGGTAGACTATGGCAATACGATAGGCAACTAGCATTACATGATGGAAGGTTGAATGGGTATACTATTATGGTTAATAGAATGAAACAATTTTTGTTTCCATTTATTGGAGCATCTAATGGTGAAAATTATACCACTATTAGAGTTTTTTTGAGTGAAGGAAGACAATTCATAAGAGATTTAAAAAAGGAAGATGTCTATTATGTTTTAGTCCCTAATAGTCTTGTTTAGAATTTAGAAGATGAAACACCTATGGAAGTCAATAAATTTTTGACAAAGTATCAAGTGATTATCTCTAACAATGTACCAGAGGGTTTACCACTAGTTTGAAGTTTTGGTAATTGTATGGATTTGGTTCTAGGAGATAGTTTTCCTAACGAATCACCTCACTGGTTGACACCTATAGAGAATGAGGAATTCAATAGACAAGTTCAAGAGTTATAGTAGAAAGGTTTAATCAAAGTCAATTTGAGTGAGTCCTTGTGCAATTCTAGTTGTGTTAACACCTAAGAAAAATGGAGAATGGGGGATGTGCACTAATTCCAAGACTATAAACAAGATCACAATGAAGTACCAATTTTGTTTTTGTTTTTGATGGTTATGAAGTACCAATTTTCATTGCCTAGGATGGATGAAATCATGGATTGTTTGAGTGGAGAAAAATACTTTGCCAAGATTGATTTCAAGAGTGGCTATCACCATATTAGAATTAGAGAAGGAGATAAGTGGAAGACTATTTTCAAGAAAAAAAGGTTTGTGTGAATGGTTAGTTATGCATTTTGGTTTGAATAACACACCTAGTACTTTTATGAGGATGACAAATGAAGTATTGAATAAATACTTGGGAAAATTTGTGATTGTATATTTGGATGACATTCAAATATTCAATAAGAACAAGGAAGATCATTATTTACATTTGAGATAGATATTTTAGAGGTTGAAAGAGGAAAAATTACTTATTAACTTGAAGAAATGTTCTTTCATGAAAGAGGAGATAGTGTATTTGGGAATTTTCAATCTCAATTAATGGTTTGAACATGGGTCCTGAAAAGGTTCAATAAATATTGGAGTGGACTACACCTAAGAGTGTTGGAGAGGTAATATTTTTTCAAGGCTTTTCTAGTTTTTATAGGAAGTTCATTAGGGATTTTATTTCAATTTGTAATGGTATAACTAAAACAAAGAGAGGAGACCAAAAGGATTTCAAGTGGACACATGGAGTTGATAATAGTTTTGAGACATTGAAGAATTTTTTTGCATAGTTACCCTAGAAAGGATATTAACCTATAAAGAAACACACAAGTAAAGGGAGAAAATAGATCCCCACAAAAAAGAGATACAAAAGGTGAACCTTTCCCCTTGGTTAAGAGAAACAAGTAAAATGGCCTATTGGGCTTATCTCAAATGAATTATGTATCACAATAGAGAGGATCACAATATGACTTAGTAATGCTAAGAATACTCATGAAGGAGAAATAAAATGTCCTTTGTATAAGAAGTTTACCTTATTCAACATTATCATAAATGTATAAGCGAAAATCATCATAATTACAAAGTAAATATGTATCATTATAATCGAAATGGCATGAAAATTGATTATATAATCTTTGGAAAAGGGTTGAAATATTACTTTAGGGTCATTTATAAAATGGCTATATACTATCTTGGTTCAATCTTAATGAGAATTGATGGGGGATATATATTGGGTTGGTAAAATAAGATGAAGGGAGGGTCATGGTGAAGTGAATGTAAGAGAAAGACTGTGAAGGGGGAAAAAAACTAACCATGTTTGTGTGTTTCTTGTCAAATATCAATGAGAATGTTCATGCCATGTTCATTAATACTGAGTCCCAAACATTTGTACCCTTGTTGAGTTATAAGATTATAACTCATCGTATAAGTACTTTGAAAGGTAGATGGAGAAAGTGATTTATCTTGGGATGAATGAGAAAATGTAGTATACAAAGGAATAGGAGGAAATACATTTTCTTTGGGAGGATTACGCTTTTTCATTGTGGATGTTGGAGGGAAGGTTCATTTAACAAATTTATGACATCCGAATCATGAACCATGGTTTGAAGATGTAAAGAGTTTTGAGGATGATAAGAGAATTGATCTTGAGCATTAAGTATAGGATTAAGATGATTAACATTATATTTAGTAACAACATCTTGTATATGATCTAAGATATGAATAAAGGAACCAAACAAAATGCTAATAATATGCATAGATGCCTCATTCAAAAACCTTATATTAGTGAATCTCATTATACCACATGCAAAAACACCATGTAAAGACATGAACATCATGAAATGAAATAAACTCTTGCATACCTCATAAGTGTGACGAAGAGAAGTAATAAGAAAGGTGACCATATAAATTATTATACACCAAACCATTTTAGAAAGCTCCATGTTGATAAACACAAAATTAAATCTCCAAAATGTGTATATGTCAATGCTCAAAGAGTGCACTATGAAGAAGATATAACTAACAAATTGAAAGAGTGTAAGAAAATCTAACACCATAAAAAGAATAAAATTCTATGAGTCAAGTTCACCAAAATTTAATTCACAAAATTAGATCCGTCATTACAAATATAGGAGGAATACCAAGATCCCTTGAGAAGAGAAACGCGATTGGCACAATTAGGAAGTGCTCACTGCTCATACATGATTTCTTTAGGAGTAAGGAATGACTTGGGTTTTGTCCCTCCTTTCCATAAGAGAATGAAACATAATGCTATGAAATCTAATCTATGAAAGAAATATATATGAAACTGATTATGCAATCAAATTCATGAGAGGAAACAATATGAAATGATAAAGGGGGAAATATGCTTACCAAAATATAAACTTATGAATGATTTGTCAAACTAAGCCAGAAACTAAAACAATCAGAGATTTCTACTATACTATCCTAAATCTAAAAATCCAAAAAAAATGGAGGTCTCAAAAAATGGACAACTTCTTAGGCCACAAACAACTTGGGGTCAAGGTGAAGGTCAACCTTGACCTACTTTGCATAGAAATTGGAAACCCAAAAGCCTTGTGAGAAGTTAAAACCCTAGATCCACAAATTTGATTTATGCTCATATAAATCTACACCTAAACATAATAGAGAGGGATTTTTTGTTGACGGAGAGGGGCTTGGATAGGTTAAGCCCTGATTAAGGAATCAATCTTAAATTTAAGTAAAAATGATAAAATAATGCTAGCATGTTGTAGAAGCAAATATAACAATGAAGAATACCATAACAATTTTGATGTCATTATGTAAATGATATGTGATCAAGTATATTAATGTAACAACCTTGACTCAACACAAAAATAAAATGAACTCATGTAAGAAAAAACTTCATGTATGCATATGCTTGAAATGTGCATCAATGATGTATTGAAGAACTTGAATGCATGAAGATGGATCTCCTTTTTGATGCAAAAACCTAGGCAAGAGATGACCCTGTTGGAAATATTCAAGATATGATAGGTTACTGAGAGGGGAGGGGTGAATCAGTAACTTCAAAACTTTAAAAAAATTCAACACTTTAATCATATATACTATTCACCATTCATTCATCTAATCTACTGCATATATGAGAGATCAAACATCCATAACACATGTACACAGTGATTTGGTAACCCAGAAACCTTCCAAATAGAAAGTAAAATTGGGGTGGGGATGATACCCACAAAACTTCAATACTGCAATATAAAGTTGGCCTGTTAAGGCTTACATTGACCACTTCTGGTGATCTGCCCTGTTAGGAGCACAAAGGACTGCTAGGTCCATCTTGTTAGAGGATTTACAAACATACACTGAAGTATGCACTCTGTTAGGAGATTTATACAAAGACTGTTAAGTCTACCTTGTTAAAGGATTTACAAAATTGATTCACCTGTTAGGATGAAACATTGGATCTACTTAAAAACTTGATTTCTGATTAGATCCTTGAAGTATAGATCACCTCTTGTGACTGATGAATCTTTACTACTCCTTGTAGACCTTGCTAAATATTCTGTTCTGTTGTTGATTCACATTTATTCTTCTCAAAGCATTACATGTCCATTACTTGATACTCTCATGTATACATTGTAAATGATATAATACACTACATATATATCATTCCAATAATTATAATTGCAAGGTCGGCTAAAACACAAGTGAACAAAACATTATTGAGTCGGCCCAATTGTAAATAACTTGGGTTCACTGAACTGACTCAGTGACCTTCTGATACTCGGTGTCCATTGCATTACTCGGGATCGTCATGCACTCGGTAGAAGTGAAGGCTTGGTCCATACTAATCACTCGATGTAGTTCTCAACTCGGTAACCACTGGTTACTCGGTAAGAACTGAATCCTTGGTTTACCTTGATCTCACTTGGTAGACACTACACTTTCATCACTCGGTAAACATTACACTTCCATCACTCGGTAAACATTACACTTTCATTACTTGGTAAACATTAGACTTTCATCACTCGGTAAACATTGCAACTTCCAATGCTTGGTTTACACTGGATTCCCATGACACAGTTTGACTGCTCGGTAGATACTGAGATGCTTGGTGTAAACTACGAAGCTCGGTGAGTGTAGGAAATTGAGTGCTGAGCTCGGTAGCTATACTGATATAGATAAGTGTTGTCACTAATGGCAATAATAATTTAATGCCAATAGACCCCACCCCTTATTATAATAAAAAAAATATTACAAAATCTTCCTATTAGAAGACATAATTTTTTGTTTTTGGATTCCCTCCACGACTTCCTACATTCTCTCAAACTAAAAAAGAGTTAACTTCGATGAAACCATAGGAAGAAAACATTAGTTTCCATGTTATGCCTTGAAATGCCTTTTTCTAGTAAGTGCATGGCTTGTGATAGTTCTTGGTTTTTGTTCATTGCCTCAATGCATACCACTTCTCCTATAAATTTAACTTGAACATTTATTCAAGCTGTGCAAAGAAGTGACAATTGTTTTTTGATATGAATCATGTAATATTCTTTTTACAACATTAATTATCCATTCAAGATTTCTGATGACCCTTACTGCACAGCTAGAATCATTAAGAATTTATTTGAGATGATTTGATACTTATTCAATGTTGTAATTAGAGAAAAAAATAGCCATAAAAACAACCATAAAAATATCAGTATGAAGCCAACTAGTGTATCATCTCACATGGTTACAAACTTAAAGTAGTCCTTCCTCATTTTGACAATTTTTGTTTACTATGTAATGAAGTCCTATCCATATCTCAACATCATATGAGATGGTGCTTTGATTAAGATTGATTAAATCCTTTTATAGAAATTTTGTTGTAGAGATAGCCTCATAGAGAGCATGCTTTATTGAGTAGACCGTAAACTCCTTTAACAAAATTTATATAATTTTTATCCACATTTAAAATTTACAACAAGGAGCATGATTAGAAGCGATAACATTTATTACCAGAAGTAAGTCACCTTAGATATCAACTTGGTATAAGTTGTGTTCTCTTAATTTATTAATTATTCTTGCAATACATATAATATTGTGCCAAGCATTGTCTCATATGGTATTTTAATTTCCTTATCCCAAACTAGCTATCATTCTTGTTCTAAATAATATAGTTGGCTCTCAAGATTCTAGGATTTTTCCTTGATAATCAATTCAATATTAATTCATCCTTTTAGATGGGGGTAGTTATCAACTTACCTTTACTTTCTCATCCTTGATTCTCAAAAAATCTTCTTTGAATCTAATGAGGTAGGGCCAAGATAAATCATCTAGTCATCCTAGATCAAGTAAAGTTTTCGTTTCTTGTGGTTAACCACCATATTTTGGTGCTTGCATATGCCAACTTCTATTTTGATTAGTATTAAATCCCCAGGAATTTTTGTACCATTAAATATTGTGGTGTTTTTCTCTTTCCATAGGTACCATAAATTCATGGCTAGAATGACACAACAACTCTTGATTTGACAACTCACAAAAAAATACTCTACATTAAATATGGTAACTTCCCCTAACATTTTAGTAACACTTGAAATTTTTTCCATCATTTATGTGCAAGTTCACATTGGACAAAGAGGTGATACATGATCTCTTTACTAGCATGAAAAAATGGGAATTGGAAAGGGCCAAAAAAACCCCAACTTTGTGAGTCAATAACCAATTAGTGTAAATTTGTGTAATATGGTCCAATGCAATTGATAGTTCTATTAATAAGCACAAGACACATCTTGTGTCTATGTATTTCTCATAGGTTGAGGGTATTGACTATTATGAGACCTTAGCATTTGTAACCAAGATGAACTTAGTTTGCCTTGTCTTATCCAGGTTGCTAATTCACATAGATGGTCAATATATCAAATGGATGTGAAGAGTGCCTTCTTACATGGTGATCTTTGTGAGGATATCTATATGGACTAACCTACAGATTTTGTGTAGGACACTTCATTTGTTTTTAAAATTTGAAATTCATTTTACATTCTCAAACAACCCCCTGGGCTTGGTATCAAAAGATGGATAATTTATTTTCTTGTATATTGTCATTCGTATCATATAATTTTCACTTATCATCATAAAGATGATACTATGACACTTGTATTTTATATGTACTATGTTCTACTCACATGCAACTCATTATCCATGCTTCAATCTCTTTAATTTTGATGGAGCAATGTGATATAACATAGATAGGTCTTATGCACTATTTTCTTGGTCTTTTTATTCATTAGTCTATTAAGGGGGTCTTCATATACTAACAACAATATGCCATTGGTAGACTTTATCAATTTGGGATGGTTGATCATATCCCATGTCCCACACCACTTTAATCAAGTGTACATTGAATTCTACTTGCACATCCTCCAATGTTAATATTGTTTTGTATCAGATGTTGGTTGTGAGCCTTTTGCTTAACATTAATTTTATAGTTTTCCTTATTTCATGATTTTAAAATGGTCCTCACAATAGTCAATGGTAGACAAAAAAGTAGTTTTTGAGATGTTTTAAGGGTACCATGTAATTTTCCATTCAATACACATTAGGACCTATAATAATAATGAGTTTTACATATTTAGGCTAGGTTGTGATATTGCTTCATGCAAGTCCACTTCATGATTTTTCCTATGTATGGGATTAGGTCCTACAACTTGGGCTTGTAAGAAGCAAACAATTGTATTTCTTCTACTGAGGTAGAGTATAGATCCACATTCAACAACTCAACTATGATGACATTTTTTCCTTAGAGTATTTCACTAGATTTCTCTAGGTCATAGAATCTTCACTAAACCTTTGGCATCTCCTCACTTTTTTGAGTTGAGAGATATGTTAGGGGTGAAGGAAGTTGTTCATGGAGAACCTTGATATCTCCTTCATTGTCTATACATATTTGAATTTCTTTGTCCCATTGGGTTCTCTTTGTTACTCCACTTTATAGAGTCTTATATTATACATGGGTATCTTATTAAGCTTGTATTTGGGACCCACCTTTTACCATTTACTTGTTAAATCCCCAAGTATAACTCTAGGGAGAGTGTTAAAGTATAGGGTTTACTCAATCCACACCTAGGCCTAAGTTACGCTTGCCATTATAATTAGTTTCAATAGAAATGAAAACTTCTTGTTACTAAAATAAAGATCTTTTATTGATTTTATTTTGGTCTCTATGCATTTTTATTCATTTAAATGTATAGATGACATGTTAAAAAGCAAAAAAATTAAAAAATTCTTGTCATATAATGACAATAAATTACAAACAAGGTGACTTAATTATGATATATTGAAAAAAAAAGGGAAAATGAGAAATTATCTTACCACACTATTAAAATCTAAATAATATTTGACTTTATAAATGAGAGATATTTGTAAAATATGGAAGTTGTCTTTTTTCTATACTCTTTAAAAAATTGCAAGAGAGATTATTGTAGGCTCTTGGTACAAAATTAAATCGATGGTGCTTTTGGATCTTATGTAATTTACAAATCATATTAAAGGCTCTATTAAAAATTTTCATTTAAATGTTATCAAATTAATTAATGAGATTTTGACAATCAAATAGTTTGATAGATTTTATTTCAATTTTTAGTTCAAAGTTCTTATAAGGATAATAATCTAAAGATATATGATTGTTATAATATTTTTGAATTTTAATTTTAAACCTGTGTTATCAATTTTTATTCATTAAACAAGCTTAAAGTTGCATGAACATTTTAAAAAGTCATTGTACATAGTACTATGTTTACTATAGACATAAAAAATTCTACACTTAAAATCTCCACATGCATCATTTTACACCATTGTTTAATTTATGACCACCAAAAACTGATTTAAATTAAACTTTACTAAATCTTAGAAATTCAATCTCTTTGAACATATTTTATTTATTTTTCTCCCAAAATATAAATATATTGATTTTTAATATACATTCAAATATAACACAAATGTAAATAAGTTTTAAATTGACTACCAAATACATAATAATAATAATAATAATAAGACCATTCCATGCCTAGTCTAGGGTACTAATGTTTTTGGTTGTGGTCACCAATTAAATTTTATGAGCAAAGTCTACATATTGCTAAAGTTTACAATAGTTTATTTTTAAATGAATTTTTAAACATTAATTCTTTATTTGTGTTTGGCTAATCTCTATTTTTGTAGGGGTAATATTCAATTTTCTCCAACAAAAATTCAAATATTTTTCTAACAGTAATTAATGAATGCATTAATTACAACTTTATCTTTTCAACATTTGTCAAAAGTGGATTAATTTTAAAAAAGATAATCATTTTATCATCCATCTCACAAATAAATATCTAATCAATATTAATTATCAACATTAATTCCAAATCAATTGCACTTGTCACCAATTTATATTTTTAAATTTATTTTTTCTTTCAATTGATTTTTTTCTTTTTAATATTTTAAAAGTTTATAATAAATTAATCAATACAAAACTTAAGATATGCAATATAACATATTAATGATTAATAATTTATTTTTATTTATAAAATGATTATTATATCATATCACATGTAATATATAAATAAATGATTTTATTGTATATAATATAAATATGATTTGTAATGATATTTTAAAAGCATTGAATAATTTAATAATATTTTTTAATACAATAAGAGAATATAAAGAAGATCAAATATTTAAAATTGATTAATTGTGATTTTTAATGTATTTTACAAATAAAATCTCCATATTTTTTGAAGGTAATTTTTATATTTTATTAAGTAGAAGTAAAGATTTACAATTTTTAAGAAATTCATGCATGCCAAAGATCTGAACATCTTGACACTAAGCCACTGAAACTATTCAGCGACACCCATTATACATTTGACAAAATGGTCATTAGCACCGAAGAACCTCCATCTATTTTATCTACTTTCTAACCATCACATAAAGCAGGGCTGTTGTTATATTACAGAATTTAATCCAACGGAGAACTTGGCACAATCATCACCTCAGGTGTGAGATGGAAGAAGCCCAAAGAAACTGGGGGCAGAGAATTTGCATATTTTACAGTCTGGAGCCGTTGGAACGGGATGCTATTTTTTCAATTCGAAAATTATCAGTGCGGTTCTTCTTCTTCTTCGATCCCTTAGACTGCTCTGGTCCTACAAAGCAATCATTCATTCATTCACACAACTCCTGGGCCTGAATGTTGCTCGATAGGTGTTGTTAAGTTTGAAATTGATTTCAAAACCTTTTTTTCTTTTTCGCGAAATGAAGTTTTGCAGTCTGGAATATAAACTAGTAAAGAAGAAAGATCGTTAGTCCCTGGGTACGAAGGACGTTCAAATGGGGTTATTGCCTGAACTTGCGTAAAGCATTAGCACGACTTAAATAACTTGTCCAGTGATTCAGTTCGATAAGAATTGAAGTCGACCTACCTTCTGATTCACCACTCAGTCACACTCTCTTATTTGCTAAAGAAACTGTCTAGCTCACTTATATTCCCCGGGAAGTCAAAGGTTGCTGGACGGCCTCACCATGTCTTGGTTTAGCCCATGTTTTTTTTGCACATTTGGCTTAGCCTAGGTTTTGTAAGAAAAGCTCGAAATGAAATATATTCTGCTCTCTACTGCCACAGTTTTATAAGTTTAATTCAATGTAAAACAAAAATTTACATTACAGTGAGTAGGGCAGATAGTACCCTGTATTCAACTGGGTAAGGGCAGATATGGAACGCTTCATTTCTTCACGGATGGCATACTCAACTCTTCTCGGCACTTCAACCCATCTCTACAGACGCATTTCTCGTGTTGGGGGTAATCCGAGCGTAATTCCAGAGTTACAGAAGTGGTTGGGAGAAGGCAGACGGATCAGGAAAGTCGACCTGCAGCTCATCATCAAAGAACTCCGAAAGTATGGCCGGCATGCTCATGCACTTCAGGTCAGCAAGGACTAAATTAATGAATTAATGTCACATCCACTCAATTCCTAAATAGTAAATACAATAGTTTAATATGCTATAATTTTGCTCGCATTGGAATTAGTTCCTTCACAGTTTAAGTTATAAACATGCTCGCAATGTGAAAATACACCCCTATATATTTGTTGCTGCCAAGAGCATCGGCCATTCCCATAAGTTACAACGTTGTATATATTTGCCTCCTCTCTGGAACTTTATCATGAGGTTGGAATCAGGGACATAAAATTTAAAGAATTTGTTAGCGGGAATAATAGATTCCTTTGTGGTTTTCCCAAGATAAACAGAGGATGCATTATCTGTTATTTGGGTGTACCATAGAGAAAGCATTGGGATTTAAAAGTAGCTTTAGAACACAATCCTTTGCCTTTACCTCCTCTTGCCAGAAAGGATGTTTACCGTATATATATTTGCATTGAGACTTCCACTTGGCCCGGACTTTACAGCACCATAATAGGCTCGGACTCTGACTCGGCAAGAGATCACCTGTAGATCTGTTCATGATTAGGGGAATTGGACAAACAATAATAGATCAAACTCCTCCCAAATTCAACAAAAGCTGCCTTAAAATATACTACATGCTCTAATGCAGGTTTTCCTCTTCTTGGAGGTGGAAAATGATAGTTGAGATATTAAAAGGGAATCGGTCTGTTTTGCATCTTTTTGGTTTTTTTTTTGGTTTATCATTATTTTTTTGTTTGAGTTCTTTTGAGAATTTAAGTGACTTGCAGAATTTTCAAAAGGATGCGTGAGTGTTTTCCTGACTTTGTAGTCTTGTTTGTGGCAGCTTGGCTTGAGAATGACTGTTTTTCCCGAATTACTGTCACACACAAATTGGCTCTAAACCCACAAAGTTTTGAGCCGAAGGCTTATGTGTGACAAGGCCTTGTTTCAACCACAAAACAGTAAACCATATTATGTCGATGGTCACTTTCTTGAGCAGAAGGAGTATGTGTGACAATGCCTTGTATCAACCACAAAACAGTAAACCATATTATGTCGATGCTCACTTTCTAGGCTCTTTATGTTTATATCATTTGAAATGAGAGATTTTTCAAATGATAACACCAACTCATTAACATTTGTAGCTGAACTTAATGTAGACAAGCCTAGGGATAAGCTCAAACGAGCAGCCAATTCAAACTCACATTGAATCTACCAAGACATAATCCATGAGACAATATGCAGGCTCATAACAATAAACCGAATTCATACTTCATTCAATTGAAAGCAAGATTTCATGCATAAAACTCAGATTTATTCCTCTGCAAAAATATTACAATCCATGATCTTTCATGGTTTCACACACACTTTTATATCTGTACTCTTCCTCTCTCTTTATTTACACTCTTTCTCTGGCTTAGACAGCAGGAAACTCTTCCATTTTATGCTCTCAATGCTTGCCTTCTGCTGCCTAATTTTAGTCACCCATTAACAAAATTGGCTTACAGAACCTTTAGTTAAAAAAAGGAGTCTTCATTTTGGCTAAGTCTTTACATTGTTGGGCTTTTGGGATTCAGGCATTTATTGGGATTTCGGGAAATAGGTACTCCTGGGTTCTTTGGGTTTTACCTCGGAATCAGTCCCTCTCTTCCAGAAGTTCCAGTTCTATGTATTTCCCCCAAGTTGTATCATTTGTTGTGAATATTCTTTAGCCTTGTTGGAATCTGATAAATAAAGGGGCGTTAGGGCTTAAAGTTTTCTCCAATTCCTTGTTCGAAAAATGGCAAACGAGGTGCTATATCAGCTGGTTCCTGAATAAGGTAAGTGAAGTTCTTGGGTTCAAAAAAAAGGCTCTTGCGAAGGAAGGTTCCTGTATATGAGAAGCTGCTAAAGGAAGGCCACCAGAAGTCAAAGGAATATTGTAGCATGAATCAGCCAAAGTTGTAGCAAGGAGGTAACAAATGTTGTGGTTGTATTTTTGTTGAAGTTTGTACATTTTTAGACTAAAATGGTAACATAGGGACTGTTATTCTTCCACAATCTAGGAATTCCTATCAATGCATGGATATGCCATATTAGAGGTTTATTTTTATCATTAGGAAATATGTAATAAAGGAGTGTTACCGGACAAACATGTATGTAGAATGTGCAGAGGAACATGACAGAAGGGAGATATCATGTAGTGTGGTTGTATTTTCATTGAAGTTTGCACTTTTTTCAAACTAAAGATGGTGCCATATTGTCAGTGTGTTTCTTCTGCAATCTAGTAATTCTAATCAATGCAGGGAGGTGCCATATTGGAGGTATATTTTTATCACAGCAGGTGTTACTAGGCAACCATGCATGTAGAATTTGAAAGCACAAATTTGGAGCACATGAATTCTTTGGTAAAATGTCTTATAGAATGCATTGGTTGTGGATTGGGAATAGACAAAAAAAAACGAGGAAGATAGAAGTATGTTGCAAGAAATCATAAGGTGTTTAAAATTCTTGCAAGTTATTTGTTGGTTCTGCAACAATGTGATAAAAAGTAGCCTAGCCTACATTGTGGTGCATATAACAAAAACTCAGCAATAATACATACACAAGGAGAAGGCAAGAACAATGCATATGAATTATTTGACAAAATGCCTCTTATGATTGTAGGATATTACAAGAGGGTGATTTTTGGGTCCAAAACATTTCATGGGAAAACAAGTTTCACTCTGAGGCGAATTTTATATTATGAGAGGATTATTTTACTACAGGGTAATATTATTTACAGAAAATCTTTGGGAATTTCTTTTACGCTAGAGTATGAAAGAATGAGGAGCTCAAAATCAATTTTAGCATATGCTACATGCCATGTGCAGTTGCGTGTGAAGGATTCTAATTGGTGCTACTGTCAGATTTATGTCTAATCTGGATCATCTTTCAGAGCATTATGTTGGTTGGTCTGATGTTGTTGTTGGAGCTTTAGGGTCATTCTAGGTCAAATTTTTAAACTAGGTGCATAAACAATTCTGGGAGAAGTATTAATGGAGTTGAATCTTTGTATTTGTCAGCATATTTATTCTTTGAGGAGTCCATGTTAACACCAATTAGTAGTTATATGATTATGTTTGTCTCCATGTTTCTATTTGACATTTCAGTGAATTTGGCAAATGTTTGCATGCACACTTGTTGTATCTCAAGCTAGTTTGCATTCAATTACTGTTGTAAATCTTTCTACTATGAACATCTTAATAGGAATTCTTTCTAGTTAGTACGTGGGATGTTTGAAAAGGGTATCAATCTTGTTCTCTAACATCACCCAGCAAAAAGACAATTTTTCTTTGTAAGTTTGTAAACACTTGTTGGCTTGGGTTGACCCAACAATTCACAGAAAATACGTAATCGGATAAAGGTGCATCTAATAGAGATACAATAATTTTGAAAGAGATAACTGGCAATTACTCTTATCCTAGGTGCATGTTGCAGGTACATTTCCCATAGTCATCGTGCCAAATTTGTGTTTCATGTTTAGGACTGCATGAAAGTGTTCAGGTTGATCACACAAATTCTTTTGCCATCAAAAAATTCATGATGATATGAAATACCTTTCAGATTGCCACATGCTAATGAATTTAATGTATAAAGTGCAATATAACGCAATGTACTTAGTAGAAAACTTGGGCAAAAGAAGAAAAATGACTAAAAGAAGTCTGTATTTTATTTTCAGAAGCAAATGTGCTGGTTTACAATGCTTTTATGGTCATGATTTCACATATACATACATTTATTTTGATAGGGGACTATGAAAAGTCTTTACTTTCAATAAATAATATAGGATGAAATATAGGAAGATGAAGAGTTGTTTTTTCATTTTGAAATTATGAGGTCTTATCACAAAAAAAGAATGAATTTACTTCAACTAGCTTATTTGATCAAAATCATGTGAATTTGAACACAATACTCCCATGAATTGTCAACACTTCATAGGAATCCTTTCCCATAGCATTACATAACTTATGTTAAACTCCCAAAATTTCTAGAAATCTGTCTATGAGCTCTCGTTGCCCCAACACTCTTTGGAGTCCCTGCTACTTACGTTTTCACTCTCTGTACAGATGGAACTCCAAAGTTTTGCAACACATTGATTACAACCCATGGAAAAAAGGAATTGAATTCTCGCAAGCAAAACCAAAATATGGTGCATTTACATCCCAAAATACTCATGCCAACCTTTTTACAAAGTCATGAAATCAAATTAAATTTCCTGTTAATTGAGAAATTGGCCTAGAGGAATGGCAGATTTTCATTGAGGCTTGCAAGTTTGCAACCACATGAGAGTTTCAAACTTTTCTTTGTAGTTAATGCTTAATAGTACTTAAAGAAGTGTGTGTAAAGTCTGAAAGTCTGGAAGGAATAGATCAGTGGGGTTCTGGAGTAAAGATGCAACAATTACAAGTACAAAGCTACAGAAGAGGTCTGGATTTCTGGTGCATGGGAGCAATATGGACTTTTGGGTCTTGTTTGCATGTTTACTGTGATTATGAAAATGTATAGAAAATCCAGAACTCCAGCACAAGAAAGTCTAGATTTTTGGTTAGTATGAATGAGGTGGACTTTTGAGGCAGAGGTGCAAGGTGGTAATGCCGTTACATTATTACAAGGAGAGCTAAAAATTCAGGCCTTTCTATTGATGCAGACTTTTGAGGTTTGACTTTTGATATGTAGCAATTACAAAATTACAACAAAAGCCCAAATTTCCAATTGAGTTAAGCATGTGAACTCTTGAGTTTTCTTTATAGGATTTCAAAAAAAGTCTGATTTTCTGACTGGCATACATCTTTCTGGGGTTCTGGGGCTTCCGTGCAAACAGGTAAGAACTACACCCATGCAGTGTGTGACTTTGGCCTTGGTTAACTTGCAAGGTTTCAGATTGAGTATAATACAGCTTAATTATAATGCAACACAAAAAGTTTGACATTCCCATTAGAAAAAAGGCCTTGTGTTTTCATAGTTTGGGTATAAGATTGTGAAGATTGTGAAAATTACAGTGTCATGAAACCTTGAAACACTCTGCCCAGGCAAAGTTGCTTTGGTGTAGACTTTTCCATTTTTCTCAAGACCCACCTAATCCTTTCTCAAGGCCCTCTAGATACCTGAACTTTTTGGCTTGACAACTGTGTATCACAAATTGTCCAAATTGAAGACATGAACTATTTGGACTTGACGTTGAAAATCTTCAATTACGATGTAGAGTAAAAATGGATGTCCTACCCACATAACAATGCATTCATTCTCTTCTGAATGAAATCTAGGCAAGTTTAAACAAAAGGTCCTTGATTCTGTAAGAACAGGGTTGTTGTGGAGTCTACGGGAGTTAGGATTAAGTTTCACACATCTTAATCTTGCAATTACTTTCACTTCTTGTGTTGAAACTGTTCAAATGCTTTTCAATCTAGTAATGGTGAACAATCAGGATGCTGCTTGTTTTGTATGTTATTCAATCCATCCATTTCTTCCTTCTTATGTTATCTGTTCATATGTAAAACACAACCTTCTTCCACCTAGAGTTTCTTGCCCCCTTGCTTCAGATCGAGCAAGTTTGGCTTTGTTGTTATGGATGCAATTCATTACATGCCAGTTAATGGGGAAGTCAGATATAACTGTCACAATATTGTTTGAATGATTTACTTACTTAGGGACTATATTTGGGCCACACACATTGAAGTTGAATAGTTTCAACACCCTGTCACCCTGTTACCATTCCATTATGCTATCGACATGGTTTTATAGCTTGGAAATTTAAACTTTTGACCTCAGCACTTCAGCAATGACGAACAGTCAGCATGCTGGTCCTTATGTTGTCGTTCACTCTATCCATACCATCCTCCATACATTCTCTGTTCATATATAAAACACATCTGTCTTCCACCTGGAAATTTTTGTCCACTTTCTTCAGGTTGGGCAAGTTGGTTTGCTGATGTGGGTTCAATTCGTTACATGCCAATCACTGGGGAAAGGTCTTTGGGAGGCATGATAATGTTAGCATGGTGTGCTTCTCATTTGGTAGATACTGGGTCCTGCACATCCAGGGTCAATGGGTCCAACATCCTATCATCACTATTACCAATTTACCATTCCGTGTACCCTAGCTTGGAAATTTAAAAGTTTTACCTCAACACTAAAGACACTTTAAAAAACTATTGTTTTCTTTTAATTGTCTCCTCATTATGGCGCCTGCAAAACTATGTGGAATGATGTCTACAGAAACTATGACTGCTTTAGAATGATTTTCTACAGAAATTATGTATTTTCTGTGACTGACTCTCTGTAGCAACTATGTAATCTCTTGCAGAATGACTTTCTGCTGTAACTTTGTGTATCTCTGTGGAACTATGTTCTGCAGCAACTGTGACTGCCGTGGAATAACCTTTTTAGCAACTGTGTATTTTTTTGCAATGACCTTATTTGCTGCAAAGCACCTTCTGTAGCAATGCATGACTGCTAGGAACAGCTTGAAGCTTCGGTCTTTGTTACCTATGTAGTCTATCGTTGTCTGGACTCTGAATTGAGTCTTTATCCTTCTTGTAAATCACCAAATTTTATTCACTCTGCCCAATAAGTAGCCATTTAAACTTTTTTACTTGTCCTTTCTTGCCCATGTCAAGCTCATAATTTACATTTTATTTCCATTTCATGAAGCAAACATGGGACACAGGAATCCTAGGTAACTTTGTGGAATTTGATTGCCTTATTTTCTATCACCTGGATCGTCACATATTCTCTTTCATCATTGTGATGCACAAGATCAATGATTTGTTCTTCCCATGTTGGTATGGTGTGTGTCTACTTTTTTAGTCGTTCTGTTTTGCATGTCTAATATAGTCGTGGTTTCCTAGCTTTAGGTGTGGATTGGATGTAGATCATCCAATGTCCTCAGTTCTCTGTAAGGATAATTTTCAAGTCATAAATAATTTCAAGTTTCCAGTGCTTGAGATGTTTTTTGGCTTTCTCATGGGTTTACTAGCTATCTGCACCACTTCTCTGAAAATGGTAATAATTTGAGTTGTGTTCCATATTAAAGTTATGGAGAAATATTGGATTTTGAATTCTGGCATATTATAATATTTATGTGGTCCCTAGTTCATTACAAGAACAATTCTAAGGCTTAAGTAATTTTAAGTTCAGAACACTTAAAAGTTATTTTATGGCCTTCTCATAATTTTACTAGCTATCTACATCACTGCTGTAAAGATGGCAATAATTCGAGGTTATATTTCATATTAAAACTATGGAGGAATATTGTCTTGAATTCTGGCATGTTATGACATTTATGGTTGACCATGCTTAGGCTTTATTTGATGAATGATGTATAGAATTATTTTTTAAGATTCTATTTTTCTACCTCAGATAATGTTCCCTGACCTGTGAATTTTCTTTTTGAAAAGATCTCCGAGTGGATGGCAGGCCGTAGTGAATTTACAAAGGGTTTGTCTGATCATGCTATTCGACTGGACTTGATAGCTAAAGTTCGTGGTGTAGCCAGTGCTGAAAGTTATTTTCACAGTCTTCCTGAGAAAGTAAAGGTTGAACCCACTTATGGTGCACTACTGAACTCTTATGTTAAGGCAAACTTAACTGAAAAAGCAGAGGCACTAATGGAAAAGATAGAGGAGTTGGGCTATGCTAGAACATCACTTTTCTATAATCAGTTATTGACTCTTTACAAAGAAATAGGTAAATTTGAGAAGGTACCCTCAGTCCTCGAACAAATGAAGAGAAAAAACATCTCACAAGATAAGTTCACTTATAATATTCGGATGAGCATTTGTGGTGCTATGTCTGACATTGATGGAATGGAGAAAGTTTTGCTAGAAATGAAATACAATACTATGGTTAGTACAGATTGGACTACATATGGAAACCTGGCAAATATTTATATCAAAGCTGGACTTTCTGATAAGGCACAGGCCGTGTTGCAGGGGATGGAAATGAAGACAAATCAACATGATCGAGAGTTTTTCAACTATCTCATTACTCTATATGCAGGTGTTGGTAATAAAGATGGAGTAAATAGGATGTGGCAGTCATTAAAGTTAGCCTTCCCTAAACCGACAAACATGAGCTTTATATGCATGCTAGATTCTTTGGTGAAGCTTGATGATCTTGGGGGAGCTGAGAAACTTATTGAAGAATGGGAATGTTCTGTTGTTGATTATGATTTCAGACTTCCTAATATACTTCTCAAAGCTTATGTCAAGAATGGGATGGTAAAAAAGGCCGAGTCGTTTGTTGAGCTTGCTTTAGAGAAGCAAAGAAAACCCATTTGTAATACATGGGAAATACTTGCAGAGGGATATCTAAAGACCATGCAACTTGACAAGGCCACACATGCTATGGATAAAGCCCTGTCAATTATGAAACAAGGTGAGTGGAAGCCAAAACCTGCAAATGTACAAGCCCTTCTAAGGCATTTCCAAGAGTGTAGTGATACGGGACATGAAGAGCAGTATCTCAAACTCCTCAGGTATACAAATTTTGCAAATAAAGAGTCTTGTGATACACAATGAAGTTTTTGAGCATGATTCCCTAGTTGAACATTTGACAATTGGCTAGTCTGAATGGAAAAAAATTAGAAGCATCCTGGGACAAGTTAGTGAATCTTAAGATGTTTGAGGAAGTGATGGCTACTCAGATTGTCTTGCAGCCTTTGACATAATGTCTTGACAGGGGCTGTAACATTGTGGAGGTGGTTGCTGAGGCTCCGAATTCTTCATATTTAAGCTTTAAGAAAGTAATTTGCAAGAAAAATTACGACAGAGTATCATCCTTTTCTATTTGATGTTTCAAATAGGCGCCGGTTTTGGAAGGTTTTGCTTCAAATTTCAATATGTTCCTTGAATTTCATTTCAGAGTTTCACCAGAATATCTTCCTTGCCAACTGATGTTTTAAAATTTAAATAGTTTTTTTTTACAGAAGGCTTTGCCACACATTTCAATATGTTTCGTAAATTTCATTGTTAGGTAAAATCTTGTCTGATATTACTTTATATTTGAGTTCCATTCCATGCATCCACATTCCTGTGGAGCATGTATCATGGATGCTATTCCAATCCTATGATTGTAGGCTCTTGTTCACAAGGGATAAGTGCCTTTTTGTATATCGTATGATTCATTATTGAATTTTTATGAGTAAATTATCTTCTTGTGGATCATCTGTCTGACTCGGTTTGTGGTATATGCATTTCATCCTCTCATAACCTAAGGATTGCACTTTATTGCTTGTCTATAAGGTCTGAAGTAAAACATTCATAATTAGTCAATAGTTTTTGCCTTCAGAGTCAGACATTAGATTCTAAACTAGACATTTTAGAAATATATTGAACATTTGGAAGCAAAGCTCAATGAAAAGCAAATTACTATCGACAGTTTTCTGTTGTTGGACAGAGCAATTTCATAATACGACCTTGGCAGTACAATTTAAAAATCTATTTATTTTTAACTCTCTATGGTTCTAAACTTCTACCTCAGGAGGACATTATAATCAGTTTCTATTGGTCATACCATTTATTTGGCACCATTTTGATAAAAAGACTTTCATAGCTTGCCTACAAGATCCAAAAATATAAAAGAACAGTTCACAAATTGTCATCATTTATCTTAAAGATTCCATTTTTAATGGAACACAGTTTTACCACACCGTGAAGACAATTTTGGAAACCAATATTATGAAGCATTAATTATATTTAAATCTAACTAGAACCACCATTTGTTTTCCAACCAATGAATGCTAGGAGACAATTATCTAATAATATTGCTGTGGCATTGATAAGAGAAAAAGGTGAGTTCAGGATGATAGTCTTTAGGATCACACATGTTTTTAACCCCTTGAAAGTGCATATTAACAAAAACATTGGTTTATTATGTATATAAATGATTGTCATGACATTATTAGAATATATTTTTTCTATTAAGATAGAATGATAACGAGAAGTACATAATCTCTGAGATGAGTCAACACTGAAAAACAAAAGAAACTAGGACAGTATCTGCAGCTAATCAACCCAAGCCAGTGACTTGCTCTGGGTCACTGGAGACTAATAAAATATACAGAGATACATCATAAACAACACAGACCAGTTCAACTGAAACGAATCCTGAAAGGACAAAAACCAGACACAAGAAGTATCCATCCAGAACACTGAGGCTTCAGGTGTCCCAAGCACCCATGATATTGGTGCTGCAGTCAGTCTTATCACCATCAAAAGCACCTAGAGGAGGATCAACTGCTTGAGGAATCTTGGCTGTATCTTCCCAGCTTGGACCAGCTTGCTCCCACCCTTCTTTGATGGTCTCATTCTCTTTTTTAATGTCTATGCATTTCTCTTTAGTAAACTGATGCAGGGCCTCCAGCTCCTTTTGGTTAAGCATATCTTTGTAAGTATCAAAGTAATGGGCAGATTGGATGTCTTCTTTATAAATGACCATCGCTCCCACTCTAACAAGGATCCATATCTTTGTAAGTATCAAAGTAATGGGCAGATTGGATGTCTTCTTTATAAATGACCGTCGCTCCCACTCTAACAAGGATCATAAATGTACCTTTTGGAATCTCCATCACCACTGAAACCTGAGACATGATATAAAAATGTACCGAGTTTAAAATTAATAAGATCCCTCATGTTGTTTTGAAATATCTCCTCATTTCTCCTTTTCCAAAGGTTCCAAAGCACTTCAGCAGATAAAACAAACTAAAATTTATTCATCCTACTTGATCAAAATCATTGGCAAAGCCAGCAAGGACTTCAGGCCAAGATAAACCAACACGACCATCCCAAATTATTGGTTGCCCAAAGAATAGAGACCAGACTTTGACAGCAAAGTTAAATATGAAGTAAATATGTTCAGAAGTTTCAAGGACAATTACACGGAGAACATTTGCCCATGGCTTTAGCAATCAAACTGTAAGTTTTCTTTTGAGAAGAGGGGAAGCCAAATTCGAGACTAACCTCCTCCCAAGATCCTAACAGGTTGTCAACAATAATATCTCTAATGGGGGAAAGATCTGTAACATTCTAGTGCAAGTGGTTTGGAATTCAAGGACACACCTCACCAAATAGATCTATCAAGAACAATAAATATCGGAGATCTACCAAGGGCACATTTGGAATAGAGAAGCTTCCTCACTTGACACCATACCTTCCATAGTGACTGAAAAACATAAGAATCAAATATATTCATATCAAAGTCCCCTAGGACAATATCACATATAGGGACATTCTTCCACTATCCGCCTTTCTTAATAACATATCTAATATGATGAGTACCTTCCAAGGTTCATTGCCAATAAAGGCTTTGAAAACCCATTTGGAGGCAAGTGCAATACCACCATGATACTTGAAATCTTTTGGACCCAGACCTCCAAGCTTCTTTGGTCTACCACACCAATCCTAGTTAACACAATGCTCTTCTTGTTCCCCATACCATTAGTTCATAGAAAATCTCTTAAAATCTTTTACAACTTATTGAATTGATAATTAGCAAAAAATCATGCAGAAGAATAATAAATAGCATGGGAGGCCAAAACCTTTTGCACCACCTACACTCTACCAGTAAGAGACACCATGTGGCTGTGCCACTTTTGATGTTTGTGCTCTATATTTGAGAAAATACACAATTGAATCTCCTTAATAGAGGGTTCAATAGAAGGAGGGGTACCTGGATATCTATTAATAGTGGGTGGCCCAACCCACAACCAATTCTTTTGTGAGAGCCATTGAGGAGCATTTTCCATCCAACCCAATATTGTAGACTTATGAGGAGCAATCTTTGCACTAGAAGCAAGGGAAAAAATTGTAATTTGTTTATCAAATTATCAAAGTTCATCTCAGAAATTTGAAATTTCTAGGATCAGGGTCGTATGATCTACAAGCTACTCATTTATTTATTCATCGTTGTTGGGAAGAGAGATTCCCTCTATCAAGAGACCAATCTCTGTGTTTTTTAGAATGTAGAACAAGACATCAACCAGTACTAATAGAGAAGGGGCAATTGGGCACCCTTGATGAATGGATCTTCTTAAAGGGATGGGATTAGGAAGCTCATCATTTACATCAATGACTATAGAGGAGTCCTTAAAAAGAATAGAAATTCAGTTGTAGAAGAAAGGAGGGAATTCAAAAGCTCAAAGCATGACATTGACAAAGGGCCATTCCACCCTATCATAGGCTTTCTCAAAATCTAGTAAAACAATTGCAACATTTTGCCACTAACAGTTGCTCAGTGCATGGCTTCCTAGTTGGTAATCAAGTTTTCCAAAATATACCTCCCTTTAATGAAACTTGTTTGAGTAACAAAGATGGTTCTATTCAAGATACATGCAATCGTTTTAGCCAGAATTTTTGGTATAGTTAATATGATATGTTAAGAAGAGTGATTGACCTCCAATTGCTAACTAGTGTTTTGTCACCACTTTTAGGTAACAGTTTGATAACACCTCTAATAACATTTTCTCTCAAGGATCCTTGTTCAAAAGAATCCACATAAAAATCTAGAAGCTTCCCACTAATTCATTCAATATTCACTTTGTAGAATTCAACAGGTAATACATCCATGCCTGGCGACTTCCATTAGCCCATGACCTAATAGCATCCTCAATTTCTTCTATATTAATATCTTTATTTAAATTTCTGTACCTCCTTGGAGATCTTCTTGGGGATCATTTTAAAGCACTTATCCAATGCCTCGACATTGTTTTTATCATGTTTTGAGGAGGACAAATCTTTGTAAAAATTATAGAATGCCTCCTTAATTGGCCTACTATAATTGGTCAGAGCATTGTCAATTTATATTTCTTCATTTAACTCCCTTTTTTGTTGAGCTCTAATCAGGTTAATGTACTTCAATCCCTTATCCCCTTAATAGATTCAATTTAGCTTAGGTCTAACCTTTTAACATTGAATTTTATGGTTCTATTTTTTTCAAGTTTTGCCTTTGTTCAATCAACCGAATCAATTTCAAGCTGATAATCACCTTCCAACCCTTGGAGTCTCAATGTCAACAAGTTGAGCTTGGCTATATTTCTCTTATTTATATCTTTAGCTTTCTTTTTCCCAATGGTCTAAAACAATCTTCTCTACACCTCAGTGAGATGCAACCGTTGTTTAACATGCTTGTGACCCTTATCGCAAAATTTAGCAAGATAAATAACCATTAACCTCCAAGGTGTCCTCATCTTTAAGAAGAGAAACTTTAAGCTTAAATGAGTTTTTCCCTTTATAGTTTCATTTAGGATTACACAAGTCACGAGGTTTAATGCAAGTAGATATAGGGTAATGAATTGAAATGCTAGAGGATGGATTGAAATAGGTTACTAGCCTGTAGAAGAAACCAAGGAAAAGAGAGAAAAATCAACATAGAGTCTGTCAAGCCTGCAATGCACTCTATGATCACCACTCTAAATATTACACCAAGTTTACCATATATTTTTAGACTCCACATTCCTTTTAATTGGATCAAATAGTTTAAATTTCCTTTTGAATTTGGCCCAAAAGCAATGTTCATTTCCCTTCCAAGCATGCTTACCACCTCCACATTTATCTTCAAAATATGCAGCCATATTAAAATCTCTAGAGAATATCCAATTAATATTAGGGAGATTACATGATAACCAATCCCAAATACGGTCCTCTCTTGTAATCATTGGAAACATAAATATTGTAAATACCAAATATCATATCTTTGACTTTAAGAGATATCCGAAGGGCTTTATTGCAAGGGAAGTCTTACTGTTCCAATGAGGAATACCAAAATGTTCACACTGCTCTTACCTCTATCATGTCTAGAGTAAAAGCAAGAGGCGAGATCCAAAAGAAACTTCAAGGTATTTGATGTGTGATAACCCACCACCTTGATTTCTTGTAAATGGACAATGTCTTTAATTTTTAAATCATTGCACCATTTCTTAACTCCCTGTCAGGCATCTCAAGGCCACACACATTCCAATCATGGATGTTAAGCATCATGATTTAGTTAGATGGATATTTTTGGTTCTTATAGAGCCTATTGAAACATTTAAGCATTTCAATATTTTTCTACTTATTATCAACTAGGATTGAGGAGGGATCAATTCCACTACTTGATGCAGGGATGCCATCAAAATCATTTTTAAATAAAAGGTTATCCAATATAACAAACTTATCTAGTATTATCAAAAATTGGATTTTCATCATTGTTAGAGCAAGAATTATTCAAACTAACAAGTTCTTCTATAGTCCCATCCTTAGAAGGAGTAATTCCATCTCCATTATTATTATTGACTATGTTGCTTGAATTGGGGTTTTCCCCAATATTACTATTAGGACCCTTTTTCAAAAGTAAAATTATTAAAAAAAAGTTTAGAATATATTTGCATGTAATAAATTACAATTTTTAATTTCTTTCCTAGAGACCACATGCAACAAGAGGCAGAGGTAGAGCTGTAGTACTTGAGGAGAAATAGCTTAAAATAAAAACCTATTAGAAAATGAACAACACAGAATAGTCAGTACCTAAGATATCAAAGAAACAAAAGGCTATGAATAATGAGGATAGTTAGAGGACCGAATCAGATGAAAATAATCAATTCAGAGTTGTAATAACTTCGTACCTAAAACATTAGATGAACATGTTGAAGCAATAAGAAATACTAGAAGTTTTTGATCTATGGATGTATTAAAATATCATTAGAGAGATATGTTCAAGACTTCAAACAAATGTAGCTGGAGTTTATGGTTGAAGGTAAGAAAATAATTCTGAAAGCTATGGAAAAAAATGGTCCTCTTCGCATGGCTTCTGGACCCAATTACTAGACTACGAAGGTATCCCCTTCCGCTGCAGGAGGTGTCATTTGACTGGTCACTTGGCTTCTCGTTGCTTTTCTGTGAAGAACAAGCTAAGGTGTCCTCCTTCCTAGTGGCATGGAGCCTCCTTCGAGCACTATACGGTGCACAAGTCTGATCCTGAGGATGGCTCTTCCCCTGTGGCTGGTTCTCCTTTGGCTAACGCTTCTTCGGGGACAATGGATGCTGTGGATGTTTGACCTTCAGGTCTAGATCCTGCCCCTTCTCCTGGCCCTGATTTGGTTGCTTCACCTGGTCCTGGTGGGGGCCTAGCTTCTTCGGTTCCTCCCAAGGAGTTTGATCTGTTAGGTGCTGCTGCTTCCCCTAGCCTCCTCCCTTCTTCTTCTGGGGTTTGGCTTGGTGAGGCAACAAGGGTGGAAGATGGATGGATTGCAGTAAAAAGAAAGAAACCTAAGCTCTCTCTTCCTCCACTAGAAATGTTTCTCAGGTCGGGCAAGGGAGTCTCTAAATCAAAGGGCAAATCGTGAGCTCCCTTGCTGTGCAGAACAAGATGATGTGTCCTCCTTCCTAGTGGCATGGGGCCTCCTCCGAGCACTATACGGTGCACAAGTCTGATCTTGAGGATGGCTCTTCCCTTGTGGCTAGTTCTCCTTTGGCTAACGCTTCTTCGGGGACAATGGATGTTGTGGATGTCCGGCCTTCAGGTCTAGATCCTGCCCCTTCTCCTGGCCCTGATTTGGCTGCTTCACTTGGTCCTGGTGGGGGCCTGGCTTCTTCAGTTCCTCCCAAGGAGTTTGATCTATTGGGTGCTGTTGCTTCCCTTGGCCTTCTTCTTCTGGGGTTTGTCTTGGTGAGGCAGCAAGGGTGGAAGATGGATGGATTGCAGTAAAAAGAAAGAAACCTAAGCCCTCTCTTCCTCCACTAGATATGTTTCTCAGGTTAGGCAAGGGAGTCTCTAAATCAAAGGAGAAATCGTGAGCTCCCTTGCTGTGCCTGGGTTTAGGAGATGGAGCCCATTGTTGGATTCTTTGGCTCCTTTTTGTTGGTGATAGGTCTTGTCACCTTGGTTACCTCTTTTCTTGGAGGGTAACTGAATCCATCTTTGGTTATGTGCTTATTGAAAGTTCTAGGCTTTGTACAACATTTTAGGCACCCTTCAAAACCTATTTTCCTTAATAAAAAACAATGGTCCAAGGGTAGTTTCAGCTAGAAGAATGGAGGCTTTCTTCTAACATGATGACATAAAATGGGCAGCCCATTGCTTTGTTTCTAACCAATCTACCATGGGAAAGGAAGCTTCTCATCATATTGTCTCCTTTTTCTCCTATCTTCTTCCTCTAACCACCTTATAAGGTAGCTTTATTGGAGTTTTTCTTTAGGACAAGACACTCTCTCCTAGTGTGTCCACTAAGTTTGCAGTGAAAGAACACACTCATATTGCCAATAAGAACAAGCTCCCAGACAAAAGATTCTTATTCAATTTCTAGTGACACTCTTTCAGGAAAATCAACTTCTAGTCCGAGAGAAATCAAAATATGAACATTTAGGTGGGGAAGAGTGACTCTTGAGTGCTCAATTTGAAGAACATTCCCTAATGGTTTCAAAATCTGTGGGATGAAAGGCCTAAATTCTGGTTGTAACCCCCTTAACTCAACCCAATTTGGAGAAGATTGGGTGACAACTTGGTCCAAATTTCCTTTTAGTGACCAAGTGAAAGCCTTAAATAAAGATTGGCCAA
Organism: Cupressus sempervirens; assembly: GCA_028749045.1. Taxonomy (NCBI): domain Eukaryota; kingdom Viridiplantae; phylum Streptophyta; class Pinopsida; order Cupressales; family Cupressaceae; genus Cupressus; species Cupressus sempervirens. Next base: position 546,364,239 of record CM053790.1, on the reverse strand, counting down.
CATTCCAATTTTTTTTCTTAATAACCCTTTCCTACATATTTGTGTTTTAAAGAACACAATAAATAAACCTTTTTGAATCACATAAATACCACGATTTTACCCCATATGTTAGAAATCTAGTCATAAAAAAAATATTGGATGGAAGGGCTTTATTATTCATACAAACAAAAAAATGGCAATATATCTAAGTTGAGACTACTAATTCCTAATTGCTTTCACCATATCCTCATTAGGAGAGAGTGAAAGGGTTTTCAAACCAACAAAGAAGGCCTTACAATTTTCTCCCCTTCAGATCACCGTCTTTGATGATGCTATCATTTCCCATTCCACATCCATTGGTTTTGGTCCTTAATAGTCTGTTTTGCTCCATTTCAGGCAATTTGAAGACTTTTCCTTTAAAACTTGTGGAAGATGAATTGTCTGAGAGGGAATCCTCAACAAGAACAACTTTGTAAGAGGGTTTAATTTGTAAATTATTAACCTTGGGAGTGAAATCAATTTCACAACATTCATTCTTATCCTCACTATATTCAACTTCCATATCACCATTGTTAGGACCATTAATCACTGCGGCCATTCAATGAGTAGGAAATATCTAGACGATGGGAATTGACAAGATGAGCCCTAAAGGCACAAAAATGACTTAGACAAAGTAGGAGCCTCGTGTAGCAGACTCCAAGAAAACATGAACAAAATGAAAGGAAAAAAAGAAAACAAGAACTAATAACCACAAAAACCAACCAAGCAAAAGGAATGACAACAACAAAGCACAGAGAATCCCATAGAAGCACTAGCAAGATGATACCACCCCCAAGGAGATGAAGTGTCTCTTACAATGATTACCACTTGCAGAGTGCTTTCTCTTTTTAGTCTACATTGTTAGAATATTATAAAATCTTTTACATCTATTATAAGTTTTATTAGGTATATCTTCTTACAAACATTTGGAGGAACAATGTTAATGATTCTAATGCAAGGGAAGATTTCATAGGGGTTGACAATATTGTAGCATAGGGGCAGTTTCAAGGTTTGGTCAGGAGTATTTCCTGGTTTTAGGACCAATTCAATTCAAAACAAGGGCAGATTTCAAAGTTTTAGTCTGTAGTATTGCAATTGATGGGACTAGATAATCAACACTTAAGGATTTGTTATTTCTCATAGGTCCATGTATGTGAGCTTCCAAGCTCTCCTACTAGTGACTTTATCTTTGTTTTCTATTGTAGACAAGATTGTATACCTCTTATAGGCTGACATCTAGATCCACAGTGTGCCATTTTCCTCTTCTTACATTTGGTCTTGCATCTGTTCATGTTTGTTTTGGTACATTTCCTAGCATTGGTAAATACACAATGGTAAAATAGACAATGGAAAAACAAACAGTACCACTTATCAAGAATAGTGACAAGATACCCATGCACATTGAAACTAACCATATGGGACGAGTAAAACTTGCCTCACTAGGAAACACAAGCAAATATACTTGGGTCAATGTCAGGCAGTTTAAAGGTATTCTAAAACAGAGACTTGCCTCCATGAAATAGTCACATGAAAAGAAAAAAACAGTGCCAAAAGGTTCCCAAGAAGGAAATAAGGAAAAGGAGTGGCTTTAAGAAATGTGCTACTTCCCACATAGGCGATTACAATCTTGTATGTAGTAATAGTAGCTTAGTAGACCCAATTATGTACAACCCTACTTCTACTTCTCTAACTTGGTATTCAAATCTATATGTGCACAAGCTTTTAATGGCCAAGGAGAGGCTTGAACACTTATAGAGGTTAAAAGAAAGAGAGAGACCTCAAAATGCATGTTCTGCCTACAACAAATAGACCTTTGACATACAATAACAAAACTCTAAAAGCACAAGTCTTACTATTGCAAGAAACACTCTTGGCTAAAAATGAAGGAGGAATGGAGAAATTAAAAAGTTTCTTTGGAAGAAAACAAAATGACAACAAATATTGAGACATCTCACATTAAGGAGAAACTAATATATCACGATGGTCTGTGGGGCAATAGAGAGGTTGAAGAGGGAAAAAAGAGTTTCTCTGATGTTACTAAAATGTGGGATAAAAATAATAGATATATGGATAGGGAAGGTATGGAAGAAAATAATCACATGAATAATATGAATGATAGAGAAGTCAAGAAAAGAAAAATCAGGGCACCCAATATGGTCATCAAAGGAGTAAAAGACTATGGTGAAGGGGAACACATGTTGGAGTTAACGAGGGGCTTCTTGCAAGTTGATTGGTGGGGCTTGATCGGTCAAATGATGAGGGAGTGATGGGGAAGGGGGAGGCATAAAAAAATATTATATTACTAGCTCCATTAGAATAGCAGAGGCCATTATTCCAACTAATAAAGTTTTGGGGCCCACCTAGGAAGGGTTTTGGGGGAGGTCAAAAATGAACTCTTGCTTTGGTTAGGCCAAATCTACCAAGCTTGGAGGATTGACAAGTTATCAGATGAGAGAAATAGGCCCATTAGAGTGGTTATGCGTAATATTCATGACAAGAAATATCTTTTGAGCAAAAAATAACTCTTAAGGGGTTCTCACTTCTTTTTAGAGGAGGATCTAACTATGAGAACGTGAATAGAGAATGGTGAAAGTAGAAAAAATCGAAACAACTAGAGATGAAGGCAAAAGAGCCTAGTTGTACAAGGGAAAGGTAGTTATTGCCCACTTTGGTCACTTTTCATTTGATGAGCAACAAAAAACTAAATAGAAAATCCCTCACTAGGCAACTATACAACAAGACCAACTTTCATTTCTAGGGATAAAAACCCAATTTTGAATCTTCCATATCAAAAAAAATAGCAATCATGTTCAAACCCAGGCCTCTCTAAGTGTAGTTTGTTGGAATTGGATATACTTGGAGGCATAGGTCTGGGATGTAACCTATTATGAAGGGTAATGACATTATTTGTCTGATAGAGACACATGAACTCAAGGGATGTAATAATTCATTGTTTGAAGGCTACTGGAAGGTAGTAATGTGGAATGAGGCAGTGAGTACTGGTAAGGGTCATGGAGGCATAATGGTTCTAGTAAAAGAAAAGGAAGACATTAACAAATAATTTTTATGGTACAAAATAATGGAAAATAATAGTCTTCTTTGGATCACAACCTATTACTTTGATCCATAGGTTTCCAAAATATATAAGAAGTGTAGTTTAGATCGTAAAGAGCCCTATGTTGCTCTAAAGAAGGATGTTGTTGTGTTCTTGCAGTGGTGCAATGCTCTTCTTGTTGGAGATTTCAATGCTAGAACAACAAATGACTAAGCTAGCATTTTCAGCTATAATGTAAACAACAATCCTATTTGGCTCACATAAAAGAGTAAACACTAGTGTAAAAAATTATCAGAAAATGCTAAAGGCTTCAATTATTTTGGGGATGAATTGATTACCTAATGTGGTACTTTTAATTTAATAATTTGTAATGGCGTGTCTAGATGGAAAGAATCAGGTAGTTTCACTTGCAATACTTGCAACAATATAAGCATTGTGGTTTGTGCAATATATTCACATAATTTGTATGAGAGAATCAAGGTAGTTATGATTGGGGAACCCATATGGTATCTTAAATTAGACCATAGACCGCTACACACAAAATTGATGTGGGAAAATGATAGCTAGCTCAAGACAAAAGGCCAATGCTCTAAACAACCACCTTTAGAAGGCAATTTTTTTTTGACTTCAGAAAAAAATGACATCTTCAGTAGTACACTTGAGAGATTAAATAAGGAGGGTATGCACATGCACGATGTCAATAAGAATGTGTTATAAAATCTCAAAGATAAGGCACTTTCCAAGTGCAAAAGACCAAAGCAAAGATAGTTTGAAACAAATTGTTTTCTAGAAAATGCATGGTTTGATAAGGAGTGCAAAGTTGCCAAGAGAAAGCTAAGAGATTTTAATAATATAGGCCTTGACATTAAAATGTACTAGCAGATCCTAAAGAAGAAAAAAATTGATTTTGTGATCATCGGGAGAGAAAAACTTATCTTTCTTGGTAAAAGAAACCCAAACTATTTTGGAGAGAATTACAACCAAGGAAGAAATAGACTGAAAATATTATTACAACCACTAAATGGTTGGAGTATGCTAACAAACTTTATGAAAAAGAGGATGAGATGGACCCGCTACCTTTGGTCAACAATATGAAAGACCTTTTCACCATGTAGGAGGTTGAGATAGGTAAAGAAGTTGGGAACCGATAAGGCAAAAGACTTGGTGGAACTTCAAGAAGAGTATCTCAAGAAGGGCATGAAAGTCCTTGCACCACAGATTACATAAATATTCAATAATATCAACCAACATGAGTTCTCTAGAGATTGGAAGATTAGTCTTGCTAAACCCCTTTATAAGAATGGTGATGTTAATAATCCCTACAACTACAAGAATATAATGAACAACTCTTAGTTTGAATTTTTTTTTAGCAATATGATAGAAAATAGAATTAAGAAATGGGTTGATGAAAATCATAATGTGCAAACGGACAAGCTAGTTTCAGGTCAAAGCACTCGACTGTTGACCATTGTATCACCCTAAGGAACATTATCAAAAAAGCATGGGAGAGTAAGGATGAGCTTTTTGTTGACTTTAAAAAGGCTTACGATACTATCCCTATAGATCATCTTTGGCTCAGGATGGAAGAATTAGGGATCCCTGCAAATCTTAGAGTTGTTGTTCATAGGATGTATGAATAGGTGAAAGTCAAAATCAAAACTTCAAATGGCATTTTAGAGTGTTTTAGGAGTGATATAGGGGTCAAACAAGGCAGTCCTCTTTTGTCTACTTTGTTTTATATATCGACAAACTTGAAGAATGGTTAGACATGCAAAATGGTGACAATATCTAGTTAGCTAAATTTCTAATAAGGGTACTCTTGTATGGAGACAATCTCATTTTGGTTGCCAAATCTTCTCATGGTTTGCAAGACCGTTTACTCTAACTTTAGCACTTTTGCAAAATGGTCAGGATGTAGGTCAATATTAGTAAGACTAAAGTCATTATTTTTTCTAAAGGCAAAAAACAACATAAAAATGAGTTCTATTCTGAGGGCAACATTCTTGAGGAATTTATGGAGTGCAAATATCTAGGGATTGATTTTAACAAAAATCAAAGCTTGAAAGGTTGTAGAAAGAAAAAAGTTCTAGGAGAGAAGGCACTTAATGCACTTCAAAATAGATGTCGTGATGTTGAGGTTTGGGGTTGGAAAACTACTCAAACTTTGTTTGGGCTTCTTGTGTTATCAGTTGTTTTTTATGGATCTGAAATATGGGCTAGGAACACTTCAACCTTACAATGGAAATAAATTGAGAGGATTCAAAAACGTTGGATCGCAAGAAATTTTAAAATCAAAAGCACCGTTTCATATGATACCATGCTTAGTGAAGTGGAAGCTTCTACTATTGAGGCTCTTGCTATCGTTTCCCTCATTAGCTATCTCAAAAGAACTGAAAAAAAATGTGCGCAAGTAGGTGACCTAAAGTGGTCTTTGATGATATTTTGTGCAAATATAAAAGGGCATGAATGCAACAAAACATCAAGTGCATGAACAAATGGAATATCCATTTTGCCCCCACAAACAATAAAGCCATAAAGGTATTTGTTATGGAGAAATTATATAACAGGAATTGGGGAAATGAGCTTTGAAGGAAAAATGCTTATTACATCAATGAGTTCAACCCTACTTGTGGCCAACTCCAAAAGGTGTGCATAGAGACCAACATTTCTTAGAGAGCTAAAAGTCTTATTGCTCATCTTAGAATCAACTCCCACTAGCTCTTATGTGAGACTAGATGATGGAAGAGGCCAAAAGAGCCTTGGGAAGAGAGAGTTTGCACATTTTGCAAATTTGGGAAGGTGGAAACCTAACACCACTCTATTTTAGAATGTGAAACATTTAGAGACAATAGAGCCAAATTCATGGATCTTATATCTCACAGCTCTTGGTATGATCTATTCAACAACGAGAATATTCAACAGTTAGGTGTCATCATTAGCTTGCATAAAGAGAGAACCAGATTACTAAAGTCGGTTTACTGAGTAGGATATCCAATAGACTACTTTCAGCTCTATGCATGTCAAAAAATCATCTATCTACCATTTAAAATAGCTATAGTATGATAAATATTAGATTGTTGATTATTTGTAAATTAGTTTTGAATATGTATCATTAGTATCTTTAAATACATTTTATCACCATATTTCTTACATTTAAGAAATTTCTTTATTATTGTGAATATTGTTGGTTGTGGAAATGAGTAGCATTTTTCTAAATTGAATCAACATTATAATTAGACTACTTTGTAAATGTTGTATAACACAATGATATTTTATGATTTATTTATTTTCACTAAAATGAGTTTTTACACATATATATAACATAATGCATTTAATGGGTATATCTAGTAAATTTCATTTTCCTTATTTGTAATGATTAGTAATTCAAGATTTCTTAGGCTATGTTAATCATTCCAAAATCCATTCACTCTATATTTCATGTAAATACTCTTCTATGAAATAACATACTTAACTAGCTTATATGTATGTATGTATGTATACACAAAAATATCTATCTATCTATCCACGCATGCACGCACGATCTTTTCTGTGGGTTGGAGTTGATGAAAATAAGTGCCTCAAGAAGGATTAATCTTGATATATGGTGGCATGATGTGCAAGACACTTTATGATTTTTAATATTTAAATATATGGAAGTAAGGATTACTACTCTGGTTAGTGGTGTGGTTATGGATAATGTTAGTGGTAGGATTACGACTAAGGTTAATGTTAAGGTTAAAGGGAATGTTAGGAAATTATGTGAATTTAAATTTCTAATTATATAAGGGTAAGGGTTAGTGTTACAAATAGTGTTAGTATTATGATTAGTGCTACTTTAGAGTTAGAGTTATGGTTAAGGTTAGCCTTAGGATAACAATTAAGGTCAATGATGTAATTATGATGAGAGACATAAACAATGGGAAGAACAAATCCGAGCATGAGAATATGACAAAGGAATATGTCCTATAAAGAAAAAAGATTTGATTATAGTTACCAATAAAAAATATTTTGAAAAGCTAATTTAAAAATAGAAAATGTCATTTGACATACATAAAAATTTAAAAGCCAAATTAAAATTCATAATTTCTTTTGACATTTACAATTATTAACAAATAGAAATCAAAAATAAATTTACAAATGTCATTCCAAAATATAATAGATTAACCCCATGTCCCACTGTAGCAAGCCAATGAATTATGTGATTAAATCATTTTTCCTAATTTAATAATCAATTTAAAAATTATTATACAACTATTTTCTATTTTTTATTTAATAAAAAAATTATTATAAAAACAATTGGGTCTGGCATCCTGTGCATAAAGGCATGCAAATATTTAATTGGGGAGAAAGAGTATATTGAAATCTTTTCATATTTTTTTGGAGCAACTACTGCTTAAAAATGAAAAATAAGCTGGACAAAAAGAGGGGGCTTAAATAAGCAACACTTGCTTATAGAGAAAAAATAGCACACAAAATCATACCTGACAACGAAAATTGATTTGCATCTTATTTTTTCTCTTTAATTTTATTTTTAAAGTTTATTATGACTAATTTAATTCAAACATTCTATTTATGATGGGTGCTAAAAAATAAGAGCAAAATATAATGACCATGGGATCATTAGCTCTACAATTAGTTGTTTCTAAAATAAGTGAGATATATTTTATTCTTATTTAAAAATTCACTCATGGTTGAAAGTATTTTAGACACATTAGATTGATATATAAATTTGTTTAGAAAAATCAACTCTATATAATTCTTATGTTCATTATTGTTTTCTATTTTATTTGTCTAAAATTCAAATTTTAAATTCATTTATTACTTAGAATGCTTGAGTGCTAAAATTATGGTTTTGATTTATGATTTTTAAAAGATGAAGATTAATAAAATGAGTAGGAATGAAATGACTATTATTAATTCACCAAATTTATATCTTATTAAATCAAATACTTTCCAATTTATAATTTATACCAAATTATATGTCTTTAACATTCAAAATATAGTACTAAAATAATAAAACATTTAGTCTATATAATGTCGGGCTACCCAATCTTCTATAATGACACCATAATTTTTTATTTATTTTTAACAAACCAATGACACATTCTAATGAAACAAGAGCTCTATGGAGCTTGAGTCCCTATCTTTACTAAAAAAAAGGAAAGATAAATTTATTCAGCAATTCAATGATAGTTATTAAAGATATAGAAAATACTAAATGCATAAATAAAATAGAAACCGAATTTAAAGAAATGAAAAATGTTAAAATAAATAGATCATTGATATTTTTTAAAGAAAGGAGGCAACAACTTAGAAAGTAAAGTAAAAATAATTTAAAAAAGTAATAAAATCTAATTTACGTCACTAATTATATTTTTTTACTTAATAGTTCTTTGAATGTGATTTTAACTTTTATTTTTATTTTTTAAATCTTAAAATTTGAGAAATTGAGTTTTCTAAAGTGAATAAAATAATAAATGTGAAAAGTCCAAACAATAAATGAATATAAAAATTCAATTAAAAATAAATTTAATTGTATTTTTAAAAAGTTACTATTATATTTAAAAAAAACATTACAAATCGTTGAAAGTTGATTTGCAAGCATTTTATTGTCTCATTTAGTGACATGTACAGATAAATGGTTTAATTACAATAGCCACCTATAAATATCATTGTACTTTATTAAATTTTTTACATATATTAAATTATATTGAATGTTAGTAATATATATTAACAATTAAAAATAAGAAAAGTAAAAAGGTTATTCCCAAATTTGAAGTCATACTTCTTTTTAAATGGTTCTACCACAAAAACTAACTATAATTATCACATTAATTTGTATTCTTTCTAGCATAGATTTTACTTTTATTTTAAATATTACATTATTTACACACATTAAACTATATATTAAAACATTTCTATGGTAGGAGTGTAATATATGAAATTGTATATTTTATGTAAAAAGAGACAAAACTTTTAAGTGGCACCATATAGATATTTCAGAATCATTGCAGACGATGAAATAGAGTAGTGTTTCAAACAAGTTCTCTACCAAACATTTATTACATTCTAATCACCATACTCTTTTTTTTTGGTTTTTTCAATTCTCAAAAACTCCATTTTTGCATAGGAAGTTGGTCTTAGGCCAATCAAAATTTAGATATCACAATGATGTAAATGAATTCAGAAATATTTTGTTCAAAACCTTAGCTTCGAACATTATATATACAACATATATACAACATATGTAATGATTAGTGTAGTTTGGGTTGTCTTTGGGATTTTCAAGGGTGACTTAAGATGGCAACTAAACTAACTTCTGTCAGTAATCATGTTTAATGCTGGTGGACATCTTGCTTGCATGTTCTTTGTGATGCTCAAAGATTTTCTTGAACTTCCAAATGTACAAACAAGGAAGGAGACATCTGCTCAGATTAATAATCAATTGGCGCCATACATGGTGGAGGTCCCTGATCTGAACCATGTTCAGTCTGATGTTGGTGGCTGGCCTCAATCTTCTATACAACATGTTAACATGGCCACAAGGGGTGAGTTGGGTACACGTGGATGGGCTGCAATTGCTTTTGTGGGTCATCATGTACATAGTTGGGTGGCAAAGACATCTTCTTGGTCCCCTCATTCTCAGCCTGATTTTGAGGTGTAGGGTTTTCATGTAATGGAGGAGTAAGAGATTTTGAATTGTATAAATTTTTGTTACATTACACATTATACATGTTGTAATTGTTGTTTAGGTATACTTGAAAGTAACATATTACTTTAGTTTTTCACATATATTATTTTGTACAAAACAATGATATCGGGTTTTCTTTCAGGTTCTTTCTCGATCAAGTTTTTGAACCATTTCATTATATAGTAATATATATAGTAGCACATCCACTTTTGATTAAAAAAAATATAAATAAAAGATTTAATAGATTTTAAATTTATGAATAGAATAAATAAAAAATTATCCTAAAATCAACGAGACCATCATTCTCAATATAAGGTAAGGCCCGCGGTGGAATGGACTATGTTATGTCATACAGAGGCACCAGGTAAGGCCTCCAGTGGAATGGGTACTAGGTAATATCATACAAAAGCATTATCTTGGAAATGATGATCGAAGAGAGGTAACAACAATAAGGAGAAATGATGAGGCCGATTATTGGGTAACATGGCACCCTATTGTAGTTTCTCATCCTACACTAAAGTAATGATAATTCTAGAAATAATATGTTAGTTGACATTATATTAATGACACACACACACACACACACACACGTAAATACATGTATATATATGTATACATATACATATATATACATGTACATATACACACACACATATGTGTGTGTGTGTTGTATACATACATAACATACATACATACATATATACATTCATAAATACACACATACATACACAAGTTCTTTCTGTACTATATTGATTTACTAGATCAAGTCAAATCTATTTTGTTTCTCTAAATCTAGATTGTAAACACCTTGTAGGAAGCTAATATAAGAAAATCTCAAAAGGGGACATTAAAAGTGGTATCAGAGCATCTTTTTTGCTAGCCTATGGAAAGTAGTTAATGAAAAATAACCAGAGAGATCAAAAAGAGCGCTACAAAGGGAAGGGAGGAAAGGTACCACCACCATGAACAATCAAATGAGTAATGAATGGAGAGCATTGATGGAAAAAATGAATAGAACTACTCAGGCTCTCATGGAACAAAATGAAAGAAATGCCCAATCTATCATTCAGCAAAGTGAGACAAATTGACTTGTCCTTGAAGCAATTTGTAATTGAAGGAAAAACGGGAAAGATACAAATTGATAAAGGCTGCTCCCCTTAAAATCATAAACTCATAATAGAAACAATAGCCAATGCGAGAACAAAATATGGATTTCTTATTTGTGTCGCAAATGCTGAATTACAGAATTCTCAAGTACAATATGCTAACCCACATGAGTGCCTTCATTACAATAATTTGCAAGACAAGTTGTGAACTATCACCTAGTGCTCCCCTAGACAATGTGTTTTCCTTTCTTAAATAGGCAATTTTATGTTGCCTAGGAAGGTTCTAGACATTGAAACTTAATACCTAGGGCCAACAGACCCTAACAATACATATAGAGTTAGCCAAATACATCTTTGACAATTATTTTAGATATTTCAGGTAGCCCAACTTTGAAAGGTCATAACTCATGAACTGTTGGTTTGATTGGCTATTATAACCAATTTTCAAAAATGCCAGCTCCTAATCAACAAGCTTAGAACTGCGCTGGCGCCCTTTTGTCGAGTTTTTGGACCACATCCGAGCACTCTAAGGCCTCCAATAGTGAGCCTGAAGATTTTTCTACAAAATTTTCCACTGAAAATCTGCAATAACTTCTCCGATACTTATGCTTGAGCAATGAGATTTTTATGGTAGGCTTACAACTCTAAAATAAACCATCCTGTAAAGAACGAGAACATTCTAAACTCATATGAAAAACTTACTAAAAATAGCAAGTTCCCATAAATAGTAACCACCCTATCTACTAGTCCTTATTAAAATAGAAAAGACTGAAATACAAATATTTTTGGGTTGATGCAAGAATGATCTTACACCCAGGATGCTCCTACATCAAACACCCAGGGTAATTTGAGAAGTGACTCTGTCAAGTCTCAGATGTTCAAAGGAAAACCAAGACAATTAACCTCCTTTTCTAGCCATGATGAATCCTCTACTGACCTCCCTTTACATTTGACTAGTTATTCCTCTTACGTTATGTTCCTTGTACTTTTGCCAACACGACTGCCAAGTATCTCTTCAATCTCCTTTGTAGCCGAACTAGTTGTTGGAAAACTCCACTGCATGTCTGACCCTTCATCTCCATCACCTCCTTCATAGTACTCCATCAAATCTAAAATATTAAATACTGGTGAAATATTCAATTCAGCAGGAAACTCCACTTCATAAGCATTTATGGAATCATGCCTTTTCACTATCTTGCACGAACCAAACTTCTTCATCTTCAACTTATTATATGTACCCATTGGAAAATGCTCCTTCCTCAAATGAACAATGATGTCATCTCCAAATTGAAATTCCTTATATCTCTTTTTCACATCTACCTAAGCCTTATACTGTGTATTCATTTTTATGATGTGCTTCCTCACCTCCTCATGGATGTTCTTCAAATGTTCAGCAAAATCTTCTGCTTCAACACTACTTATCTCTCCTTTATCCAACTGCCTCAATTTAGAAGCTTTTCTGGTACTACTCCAATATACAATCTGGAATGGTGATTTACCAGTACTCATGTTGACATATTATTATATGCAAATTTTGCCTATGGTAAAATCAGATCCCATCCTTTTGGCTTGTCGCCAACCAAACATCTCCTCAAGTTTCCCAAACTGTGATTCACAACTTTTCTCTATCCACCAGTCTGTGGATGATGTGATGAACTAAACTTCAAATCTATCTTCAACTTCTTCCACAATGTACTCCAAAAATATCCAACAAATTTGGTATCTCGATTTGAAACTATACTCTTTGGTAGGCCATGTAGTCACACCACTTCTCTAAAAAACCATTCTGCTACATGAATAGCATCACTAGTCTTCTTGCAAGGAATAAAATGTGTCATCATTGAAAACCTGTCAACCACCACAAAAATAGAATCATGCCCATGTTGAGTCCTCGGTAATCCAAGAATAAAATCCATGCTGACATCCTCCCACAACTTCTCTAGTACAGGTAATGACTGATACAATCCTGTATTATGCTTCACTCCTTTCACCATCTGACATACTTTGCAACTCTATACAGACTTCTTCACATCTTCCTGCAGCTGTGGCCAATAATAATTTTCAGCAACCAAAGCTATGGTTTTATCCCTACCAAAATGTCTAGCCAATCCTCCACTATGCTTCTCCTTATTGAGATTCTCTCTCAATGAACTTATAGGAATGCACAATTGGCTTCCTTTAAACAACATACTATCTTGGATCATGAAATCCAAACACCTTGTCCTGTCAAGTGTAAAAAGTTCTGTACAAGCCTTCCACGCTTCACTAAAGTCAGGATAATCTGGATACAAAGTACTGAGTTCCTTGAACCCAACCACCTCTATATGCATTTCTGTTAGCAAAAGTTGTCTTCTACTAAAAGCATCTGCAACTTTGTTAGACTTCCCACTCTTGTGTTTCAAATTAAATATAAAACTTTGCAAAAACTCATGCCACTTTAAATGCCTTTGGTTCAATTTTCCTTGACTAGTCAAATATTGCAAAGCTTGATTATCAGTATACAAAACAAACTCCTTAGAAAGAAGATAATGTCTCCACTTCTTCAATGCTTGAACTATAACATAAAATTCCTAATCATAAAAATAATATTTTCTTTTTGCATCATTCAACTTCCCATTAAAATAAGCAATAGGTCTACGTTCTTGGCTCAAAACAACTCCTATTGCAGTACCACTAGCATCATAATCTACTTGAAACACCTTGTTAAAATTAGGAAGTGCTAAGATAGGCTGCTTAGTAACTTTCTGTTTCAACAGATTAAAACTCTTATCTGCTCTTACAGTCCACTTAAACTCTTTCCTATCCCCTCTCATTGTTTCGGTCAAGGGTCCACAAATACTGCTAAAACTTCTTATGAACTTTCTGTAAAATGTAGCCAGTCCATGAAAGGATCTTACCTCTGTCACACTCCTTGGAGTAGGCCATTCAAGGATAGCCTTCACTTTCTCTAGATCCATTTTCAGACCTTCTGCTGAGACAACAAATCCCAGGTACACAAACTCCTTTACAAAACTGCACTTCTTCAGGTTTATCAACAACTTTTCTTCCCTCATCCTATCAAACACCTTGTGAATATGGATCAAATGTTCCTCCATTGTCTTACTAAAGATCAATATATCATCTAGGTAAACAATGACAAACTTACCCAGAAATTCCTCAAGTATCTCATTCATGAGCTTGATGAAAGTGCTTGGTGAATTGGTTAACCCACAAGGCATGACTAACCACTCATACAGTCCTTCCCCTATCTTGAAAATACACTCATCACCTTCTTTGATATGAATCTAATGGTATCCACTCTTCAGATCTATCTTCGTGAAATACTCAACTCCACTCAAACAATCCATAATATCATCCATCCTTGGCAATGGAAATCTATACTTGATTGTGATCTTTTTGATACCATGAGAATCTATGCACATCCTCCATTCTCCATTTTTCTTTGGTGCTAATACTACTGGTACAACACATGGACTTAGACTCTCTCAAATCAACCCCTTCTGCAACAACTCATGAACTTGTCTGTTCAACTCTTCACTTTCTGTTGGTGTCATTCTGTGCACTGCTTTGTTCAACAAATTGGCTCTTGGAACCAAATCCATCCAGTGATTGATCTTCCTCATTGGGGGCAATCCATCAGGTACATTATCTTATGCAATATCAAAAAATTCTCCCAACATATCTGCAACTTCTGCATGTATTTCCTCTATTTCTTTACTATCTTTTGGAATTATAGAAAAACAAAAATGCTCATGCTTCATACCTTTGAGAATCTCTTTTCCATCAATAAAAAATATTTTGGCAGCACAACATACCTTTTGTTCTTTATCCTTCAATGGTTTCAACTTATGTTTCACTCCATCCTTTGTTAAGGTGTAGGTATTTGCTCGCCCATCATGTACAACATGTCTGTCAAACTGCCATGACCTACCTTGCAACATATGACATATGTCCATAGGTATGATATCACATAGTACCTCATCTTGGTAGATTCCAATCTTGAACTTCACTAAGCACTGCTCATTGACCATAACCTTGTGGTCATCTTGCACTCAAGCAATACGGTATGGACACAGGTGTTTTTTGTCTCTTTAGCTTCAACTTAGCGACCATCATTTCTGACACCAGATAGTTAGTACTTCCACCATCAATGATCACATCACAACACTTATCTTCACATCTACACCTTGTGCGAAACAAACTCCTTCTTTTATCAGGTTCATTCTCGCCACTTAGAAGGACTCTTTTGTTAACTAGAACTTCTCCTCTATTAGCATCTTCAAAATGTGAGGATTTGGCATCTTCATCAACATGTAAAACTCTAGCTGGGCCTTTAGTTCTTTGATCTGTCCTTCCTTAGCACTGGGTTCATTCAAATGCTCTATGCCTTTCTTTTCCGCAGTGAAAACATTTTCCACAGAAGCCTCCTCTTCTAGATTCTTGTCCTCTGGCTCTTCCTCTCTGATCTTTATTGTTCTGATCATGGAAAGGATTGGAATTGATTCCCCTTTGATTCTGATTGCTAATTCTAGCCTCATCCTTGTTCTTTTGATCATCATTATGGCCTCCATAAGATCGTCTGCCATATCTTCCACCATGACCTCTTCCACTATTCTTATTGTCAAACTTCTTGCTTAGTTTCTCCTCGACTCTTAAGGAAAATTGGTATGCGTCCTCAATACTGTTCATTTGAACTAGACTCAAGTCGTCCTAAATGCTTGACCTTACCCATTAAGATAACAAGCAACTTTCTCCTTATCAACTTCTACATGGCCAGTTCTAATGAAAACTCAGTAGAACTCTTTAATATACTCTTGAATAGATTTTTCCGCTTGCTTCATTATGTTGGTGTTTTTAAACTATTAAGAAAAATAATACTTAATACCAAGATAATAAAGATTTCAATAACCTAAGGATTAGCTATTTCCCATAAAAAGTTATTTGTTCTTCAACTTTGGACCTAACTTCAACAAAATCATAAAAGATTTTCTACTCTTTTGGCTCTATAAAACCAAGGTGGGTACACCTGAGGAATAAAAGATTTTTTTAATCTGATACTACATACATGTTTCACTCATTCTATGACATTTGACAACTATACCCATCCCTTATAGCAAATTGGTCACAATTCTTCTTAGATTTACAAGTAACCTTGGGTAATAGCAGCTAACTAAGACTCAGAAATTAAAATGTAAATAAGTGTTGACCAACTTTGAAATTCTTCCAACTTTAAAGTAAAATTGATTTTATTTGATTTTAAGCTTGATGCTTATTCATGATTTCTTCACCTGTAAACTGAACTAATAGATCAGTGCTTTATCCTTTGGGGTTCAAAGTCTATCCAATTTCCAGACCTAATTGATTGCATTGCAATCAATGTTATTAGAAATTCATACTAAAAAATCATTCTTATACACATCCTTCCTACTACCTTGGAAATCCTATCAATTTCACTAAAGCATTTACTTAATTCAATGAATTAAAAGCAATAGTGAAAAGACATACAATTCAAGTTGAGTGCATTCAATTGAACAAGCTTTGCTTATACAATCTCGAGACATCCAGGCAATAACAATGGAGACAAGATCCAGGAAGAAAAGATATGGAGAAAGTTCATCTTTATATTAATTTCCTTTGAAAATTGTATAACACTTGTAATAGAACTCAAAAATGACTCAAGATAAGACATAAAGATCCTATAATATCGAGGCATTCTTAGACATTTTTAGAGAGAATATATCATAAAGTCTGCATTAATAAAATTGGACTGAATAATACTTAGTAGTGCTAAATTTGTAAATGATTTGGACCCTTTCTCTAGCCTTGAAATCTCACTTATAAAGGGTAAGATGCAACAAGCTTCAGGCGTAGAGAAACTAACAGTTTTCCTAAGACAAATGATATTTACATTTGCTGTTGTCATAAAAAGACAATTTGTGCAATAGAAAAGCTTTACATCATAATATTCTTTTGTGGGACCACTTTTTGTTACACTTTCAAATGCTACAAATTTCATGATTTCCCTTTTTTCTATTTTGCCTCTTCAGAATATATAGCCATTAGGTTTGTTAGTGATGTGTCTAGCTTTGATTGCTGCATATTTACTTCAGCTTGAGGATCTCCATTGGTATCATCATGATCTGATAAGACAATAGTTATATTTATTTCCTCTTCTTCCAAGTCATCAGCTTGGATTTCTGTGCTAGCAACTGTTGGAGTTGATAAAATCCAACTCCGAAGACACCCAAAATCACCTGCATGTGAAAACCTGTCAAAGGGAAACCAAGGAGAGAAGAGTGTGGAGCTAGGGAAAAACCCTAAATAGACATGAAAGAGAAGAAGACATTGCAACACAAGAAAATAAGTATTTACAATATGCAAGAAGTGTTATGTTGAAAATACAATGAGGAAGAGACCACTTATAAAGGCCTCAAGGAATCTCCTAGAACAAGCTAGAAGACGCTAGGAGATAAGTGTGATAACTAAGCATACATCCACATGAGGTGGAAAGTCCTCAAACAATGTGAGAGGATAAGTATGACTTAGGAGAGAACAAACTCTTGTATTGTCAACAACTTATAATAAAATCCTAGACTATAACTAATTAATGAAATGCATTTACCTAAGTAAGCTTAAGTAAATAGAATAAATAATTAGTAAATTAATTATTTACTCTAACAACAACTACAATTGGTTGCTCACTTTTTTCCTCTTCTTCCTTTTGATCTCTTGATGATGTGTCAATAATCTGTACCTCATCTTGTTCTATCTCATCATCATTAGTTTTAGCTTCTTCCAATTGCTCACCATGAGCGATATTTTCCATCCACTTGTCAAAAAGTGTGTCATTTGGCCAATTAAATTTTAGAATATCTTGATGTTTCTTAATCACATATCAACAATTTTATTAATTTCAACAAAATCTTGTTTTAAAGAATCAAAGAATAATTGAACTTTTACAATTTCTTCAATATAAGCTGCCTAGCATGCATTTCCTCTTTCATTTATGACTCTATTCATCCTTAGAAAAAATAGGTCAACTAATTCTTGGGCCCATTCCTCCTTACTTTTTAATTTAGTCTTTTTACCTAAAGCATGTGGGAAAAAATCAAATTTAACACTCTTGTACTTGTCCAAATAACTAACAATCATCCTTTGTAGCTCAACTCTTTTATCATTAAATTCTAAAAGATCATTGGCAACTTCATAAGTCTTTTCTATATGATCATGTGACAAATTGATGATAGAAAAATATAAAAAGGTGACCTATTTTCTCCTCGTACTTCACTTGCTGACAATTGGTTTCAAGGCTTCATCATTTGCCTTTATTTTATCCCATATGTTTACTGTCTTTGCTAGTTGCTCATAAAATGAGGGCCAATCAATTTTATCAAGTAAATACATGAGGTCCTTTCTTAGCTTATCTTCATATTGTACATTTAGTTCCACATGTAATGCCCATAATTTTCTCTTTTCTTCTTCAAAATCTTCTACAATATAATATTGTGGCCTTTGTGGTGTGTCTGGGATTTCAATGAGAGGAGTGGATTTAAAAGGTTCCACTGGTGGGCGAAGGTAGGTGATTCTTGGCCTAGTGGATCATCCCATCACTTTATTCTCAAGTTCAATTATTTTTTGAACTTCTTTATTATATGCATCTAGAACCTTTTAATAACTGTCTTGTAACTCCAACTTTTCCTTTTCATCTCTTAGAGTTGTGGCTAAGGTAAAGTGGGCTGATCCAACACCCAAATGTGCAACTTTTACACTAGTAGTAACTTCAACTCTTTTCACAATTAGGTTCCCTATCAACCCAGTATCATTGTGTTGGGAGGAGCCAATCCTAGATCCTTTCCTTACTAACTAAATGACCAATGCAGCCTGGTCCTCACTAAATTTGGCACCTTTCATTTCTTTCTTCCCTTGGTCCTCTATACTCATTTTATTTGCAATAGAGTTGAAAACCAAAGCATCTGCAATATCCCAGTTGGGTAGTAGCAAAATATCAGATGATTTTACCATTTGTCTCCCCTCTTCAAGGGCTAAGCTCTTGAATTCTTGCATCATCTCTTCATTTATCTGATTATGCACATTTGCCTCCTCTATTTATGGATGCACTGTTTTCAACTTATTGCATCTTTCTTCAAATTTCCCATGTTTCTCCTCCAAGAAAATTGGAAGAAGGCTCTAGTTTCGACAAGATTGTCATCAGAGATGAATTCATGACTGGCCTATTCAATCACAGGGTCCAGCTCCTCTCCTTTGTAATCTACCACTGTTAACTCAAGGCTCGGCATGGGAGGTTCCTAAGGATTTCCCTCTTCTAACTTTTCTTAAGTGATGAATACTCCCCCTTGGGATTCCAATTGCTCCATCTGCTCCAAGTGTATCACTTGTTCATCTCCCAGTTGTAGTGCAGACTGAGTAAGTGAATATTCCTCAATTTGAAGATCTTGTTCCCTTAATATTTTTTGCCTTTTGGGCGAGGGCTCATCAAGTCTTTCCTCAAGAACAACCCTGGTTGAGCCACTGTTTGTTTCCCTTTATCTATAATGGCTCTTTTATTTTGAATTATACTATAGCCAGGTCCATTTGAACAATTAATTTTCCCAATCCTTCTGCAGGGGTAAATGACAATTTCCTCATGACCTCTTTGGCCATTTCTGGAAATGAATTAATAAAGAATAGTTTCTTTTCATTCACAACTTTCATGATTTTAGAAAAGGTAGTCATGTGTTTATTTAGCTTGTCTACCTCTGTCTTGGCACCAGCTAGAGGCTTGTAGTTGTCATCAAAATAATGAATGAATTCCAAAACCCTAGAATACACTCTCCACTTTTCATTTTTTATCTTCTGCTCTTGTAGAGAGAACTCATTCCTTATTATGTCCTTAGGGAAATAGAATTGGTGATCTTTTGCACCAACGTTAGCCCTTTTCCTGAATATCTCAAAAAATCCCTCAGTATCACAAAAACGCGGATGAGAAACAACAATCTTGTAATGGTCTAGGAATTTATACAAAAATAACCAACCACCTTTGATTATTATGAAATGGTGGGCCACAATACAAGTGGGGAAAATAGAGCCTCTGTTTCTTCTAGCCAACTGTGCTTCCTCCATTCCTTCTATCTACCACAACACCTTTGCAGTTCCTACCTTCAAAGGCACCTGGTAGGGTAGTACATGGGGAGTCCGTTGGAAACCATAAACCCTAAATAGTATTGAAAAAGGGTATCATATGATATCGGCCCAATTATGGGACACTTTTAAATCAAATGGATTATCCATAGGTCTGATAAAATTCGTTAGTGACTTGGAGATTCTAGGATTGTCCGTCAATAGGAGGCATCTTAACCTAGATGCAAAATATCTATCAAACCTAATAAAACTCACATCCTCCACATCCCAGGTCATGTCTGCACTCCACAACTGGACTGGTAGATTTTCTTCTTCATATTTTCAATTCAGGACCATTTCCTTTGCAAAATATGTAACTCCTTTAAAAAAAAGAAAGTGCATCAATAGTGAATAATGGCCAAAAATACCTTTCCCTTTGTAATTCCAACTAATCCTATGTGGATCTCTTCAACTACATAAGATGCAAAGTCAAAAATAATATCCACACCAAAAGAAGAGATTTAAGCCATCATATACGTTAATTTTATAGGCATGAAATTATTTTCATCCTTATAAAAAACCCTACACAGAGTCATATATATTTCCATGGTCCTGGAAGTGAAAAGTTCCTACTTAAAAGGTACTTTTATAGATGCTATAACCATTGGCAGATTTCCAATTGAACCCAAGTGTGCCCTTAATGTGCCCTGCCTGACCCTATCCCTCTTAGATAAATATTCCTTCTCTAGCCCTTGCAAGTCAATGGGTACATGATAATTTGAAAAAGGTTCTAAACCAAAAACCTCCCACAATTCTTCAACATTTATTCATACCAGGCATTCCCCATCTACTCTTCTTACTATCCTAGCTGTTGGGTCATAATTTTGGGCAATGACCATGAGTAGGTCAGAATCCATAAAAAACACTAGGGACCACTAGTTTTCCCAAATCAAAATTCCAAATGTTTCCATGGGGAGCAAAAAATTTTCTTTCTAAGAACCACTTCTTAAATGGATGGAGCCCTGTTTTGGTTGTAATTGAATCCCTAACTCAATTCTCTCTATCATACAGGCCATCAACAATCTTAAGCCTAGGGTTTATAGGAATTAACTTTTTCACCTGGGTAGACTCATTTGTAGATTTGGGCAATAGTTCAAGAAAATCATCATGTATATTTTTGCTCACATAATCTACCATTCCCAAGAATATTTTCTTTGGAGGCATATTGGATAAAATTTGCAAAGTACTAGAAAACTTCTATGTATATGATGAATTGAGAAACTTACTTGGCTCCTTGTTATTCTTTCAGCGCAATTTTGCACACACTGCTGATACAAGAAGTTCTTTCACACCTTAATCACATTGGGAACAATTCTTCAACTGATTCTTAGCTCTTTGGAATTTTGAAATTTGTTTGTGTTGAGAAAAAGTGGAGAATTTTGCAATATATCCCTAGTTCTGGTTCACACGGGGAGCTTTCAATTTTCATAAATGAATTGTAAGGAGAACAAAGTGGCACCAAATTCTAATTTTGAAAGCATACCATTGATTCTAAAAAAATTGACGATCCAGGAATAAATTTGTGCATGAGTCACTTTCAATCTATCAAGTTGGCAATCAATCCAATCAAATTTCTCCACATAAGCTCCTCCTTCCATTGCTAGCAACTCATTCTAGACCCACTGGCACTCGAAGGCACGTGTTGCACTCTCCCTATTTTGCTATGCATAAATATCGAGCAACTCCTGTGCACAACATAGTGATAGTCGTTGATGTTTCCTTGATCTGACGATGCATATTCTACAAGTGTTTTAATGCAACCATGGTGGGTCCTTTTCATTTCCCTTTGGTCACCATGTCGCATGTATTAAACATCGAGCAAGTCCCTATAGCGATATGATGATCACCGTAGATTTTAAAATGATCTAACGGTGTCAATCAACATGATTCATTTTCCAAGAGTGAATCCATGCAACATTTGACATTAGACAACCTTTATACGTTGGCACAATTATTTAAAACAACAAACCTTGTTGGTGTTGCTTTTTGAAATCATGTCCTATTGTGTCTTCTTTTTCTGGGAGGTCACCATGTCATTACTAGTGAAGAGCCTACAAATTCGAGTGGTGACATAGTGACCACCGTTGTTCTTGAAAAAACCTGGTACCATCAAAATAACACACACTTTTGATATGATACTTTATTTACTACAGTTCTGACACATTTGACAGTCTGTCGTGGTGACACTGTTCATTAATGACAAGCATAACTTGTGGTGTTGTAAAATACTTTTTGCCCACCATGTTTTCATTTTATGGGAGGTCACCATGTCACTACCGGCAAAAGTCTTGCAACTTTTGGTGGCGACATAGCGACCACCGTTGATTTGGAAAAAGATCGGACAACGTGGGATATTCATATTCAAACCATTCATATGTCAAGTGGGTCCTAGGTTTGATAACTGCTTTGTCACCATGTCGTATGAGATAAAGTGATTGATAATTGCTTGGTCACCATGTCACATGAGATAAAGTGACTGCAAGTTCCTATAGCAACATGACGACCACCGTAGATCTTAAAAAAATTTCACGCCAAAGAAACTTTCAGGGAAAAATGAAACAAGTTGAAAACCTTTTAAAAGGCACCCAAAATAATATATAATATTTCGATATGATTTTCCCACTCAACCTTAAAATATAGGCATACAACCTAAAAGGGGATTACTTAGGGCATAAATTTGGTTTAATTGGGGTTTCAGTTAGGGCTAAACATTTGAAAGGAACCAAACCCTAATTTGCTCATAAAAACTAGGAAAATTCATAGAAAGACACAATTATAAAACATGAGATAAAACCATGACCAACACATTCCTTGCATCTTCTTCAATAGAGAAAGCTCATAATACATAGGAATGAATTTTCGCTTGATTTTAGCTATCATCCAATCCCATCTGGCAATTTTTTCCTTTCCCTTTCTAGTTTGCTCTAACCAAACCTCCTGCCACTAGATCTTTGCATGTCCCTCTAGTTTTGCCTTCACAAACTTGACCTTATTTGGCTCTCAACATCTTCATACTCAAATTACTCCTCTAATTCATTGATCCAATTGATTAGCTCTTCTGGGTTAAGATTTCTTGAAAACATAGGAACCTCAAACTTTGGTCTTTTTTCAATCTTGGAGATGGCCCTAAAAAGCCTCTCTGCCTCTGGGTTTAGAACTGCCTCTACTCCGACATTTTCTTCTACTTCATCCTCATCCTTTCTTTCATCTCTCACAGGAAGATTTATTCCTCTTCGCATTTTTTCTTCCAATGCTTGCATTTGCCTTTGGATGGCTAAAAAACCCTCAGGTGTAACACCTACAACTATTTCGCTACACTCTCTTTGTGGAGGAATTTTTGCGCTCCTGCTGAAATCCTAGTGCAAACTGCCTCACAATTGGTGATCTGTCTACACACTTAGCCCAAACCATGGTCCTTGTGGGAACTGCCTCACAATCGGCGATCTGTCCACACACTCAAGAACTCTAGCCCTGATACCACTTGAAGGGTGCTCACCTTAAAACCACAAAACTCATAATAGAAACAAAGAAACAATAGCCAATGCAAGAACAAAATATGGACTTCTTATTTGTGTCGCAAAATCAAAATTATAGAATTCTAAAGTACAATATGCTAACCCACATGGGTGCCTTCATTACAATAATCTACAAGACAAGCTGCAAACTATCACCTAGCGCTCCTCTAGACAATGTTCAGGCCTTTCCTAAATAGGCAATTTTGTGTTTCCAGGGAAGGTTCTAGAAATTGAAACTTAATACCTAGGGCCGATAGATCCTAACAATACATATAGAGTTAGTCAAATACATCTTTGACAATTATTTTAGATATTTCGGGTAGCCCAACTTTGAAAGGCCATAACTCACAAATCATTGCTCCAATTGGCTATTACAACCACTTTTTGAAAATGACAACTTGTGATCTATAGGCTTGAAAGCACATTAGTGCCCTTCCTTCAAGTTTTCAGACCTCATCCAGGCACTCTAAGGCCTCCAACGATGAGCCTAAAGATTTTTCTACAAAGTTTTCCACTAAAAATCCACAATAACTTCTCTTATACTTATGCTTGAGCAATGAAATTTTTATGGTAGGCTTACAACTCTAACATGAACCTTTCTGCAGAAAACGAGAGCATTCTAAGCTCATATGACAAACTTACTAAAAATAGCAAGTTCTCATAAATAGTAACCACCCGGTCTACTAATCCTTATTAAAATAAAAAAGACTGAAATAAAAATATTTTTGGGGTGATGCAAGATTGCTCTTATACCTAGGATGCTCTTGCATCACAAACTCTAATCAATCTGAGAATAATTATAACAATAGCCAATTGCATACACTAAAATCAAATGCTAGACCAACAAGATCCTCCTTCCTACTTGAGGAGGGACAAGAAGACGAGGAAATAAATGATATAAACAATATAAATGTCATTATAAATGAGCATTTGAAAATTAACCCTGAGCTTAGGAGGGAAATAACCTTTAAAGGCTACTGTGATGCCCAGATGAAAGCATTATTAAATAAAAAGAGGAAAACACACCAAGAGAAGGAGCTAAAAGAAGAGACAAATAAAGTAAGTCTCCCCAAATTTGATAGGTCAAAGAAGATTACAACACGTTCATGGGTGCAAATGTTAGACACATATCTTTCGTTAAATCCCATTAAAGAAAAGAGTGCCATCAAATTCATAGTACTTCATTAAATAGGGGGCATCACAAGAACAGTGGAAACATGGTCTTAACAACCAAGATTATAAACAAATAAAAAATTATGATGAATTCACACGAAAAAATCATAAAGTGATTTGATCAAATAGACCCAAAATGATACTTCAAAACATTAAATCAAATTAGGAAAGAAGGATTAGTGGTGTTGTTTGCTACAAATTCTGAAAGATTATCAAGCCTGTAATTAAAATATCACAAAAGAGACACCTTTTTGTTTATAACTGAGTTAAAGGATTTAATCAAGAGCACAATGAGAGTCCTAAAGATAACAAACCTAGAAGAAGCAATTCAAAATGCTTTGAAATTTGACCCCTCCCCAGCTAGAGACACATCAAAAAATAACAATTCATCAAAATAACAACCTAAACTTTTTTTTAAAGGGCATAAAGGTGGGAAGAAAATAAATTACATCATTGAATGGGAGAGAGGAATTAAGAAGGAAAAAATTATGTTTTGATTGTAAAGAAAAATGGGAACATGGACATGTTTACAATCAAGGGAAAGACCTAGACATAACTAAATGTTATAAATGAAAGGATCATTGGACACTAGACCATATATGTAATAGAAAAGACCGTAGGTAGAAGAGGCTATTCTTTGAATGTAAGGAAGCATGGGAACTAGGTCATAGATATGAAAAAAAAAGCCAAGTCAAATATATCGAAGAATTGCTCCAAGAATCAAAAGAAGAGGAAAGCCCTAGCAAAAAGAAAAAGCTTGATGAAAATGATGAAGACAATGGAACATTGGCCTACATCTCAAAAATAAAAAACCATCACCCTTTTAGGATCAGAGGAGTAATAAAAGGGAAAAAATTAACAACACTAATCGATAGTGGAGTTTATCATAATTTCATTGATCAAAATTTAGATTCAAGATTGAATTTAGAGATAGAGGATTTTCAAGGATTTAACATAAATTTGGCAGATGGATCCATTACTCCTAATAGGAAGAAGATCCCCCAACTTGATATCACCCTAGGTAGACATCTAGTTAAAGACAAGTTCTACATTGTAGACATGAGATTAGCCGACATCATCCTGGGTAGACCATGGATACACTCCTTGGGTCGCTTTATGTTTGATCTCCCAAGATTAAAAATATGTTTTCTTCATAAAGGCAAGAAGGTTACCTTACATGGGATATATGATGGGTCTCATAGAATCATATCATCAAAGAAAATGGAAAATGCATTTAGATATGAACAAGTGGCTCAATGTTTGATTTGGATAAATCAACTCTAGAATAAAATTCAATTCATATAGATGTGCAACCCATATTAAAAAGGCATAAAGAGGTTTTGAGCATTCTATTGAGCTAGAAGAGGGGATAAAACCTATTGTTACTACCCTTTATCACCACCCACACAAATATAAAGTGGAAATTGAGAAAACCATAAAAGAATCATTAGAATGGGTAATACTCAACCAAGGTCTAGTCCTTTCTCTTCATCATTTGTTCTCTCAAAAATAAAAGATGACACAATGAGAATGTACATCAATTATAATTAAGAACATACCTACCCAATTCCTAGGATCAATGAGCTTATTGATGAGATCTATGGAGCTATTTAATTTTGAAAGATTGATCTAAGATAAGGATATCATCAAATCTAGCTTAGGGAAGAAGATATCCCAAAAACAACACTTAGATGCCACTATGCACACTTTAAATTCCTCGTCCTAAATTTTGGATTAAGTAATGTACCAGCTACTTTCCAATCATGCATGAACCACATCTTTAGAGGAAAATTAAGGAAGTTCTTTTTTTTGACGATATCTCAATTCATTGTAAAACATGGGAGGACCACTTGAGACATCTTGACGAAGTCCTAAGTATCTCAGAGAAACATTCATATATGCTAAACTATCAAAATGTGAACATGGAATAAATTCTATACTTAGGACACAAGATTAGTGTACATGGAGTTAAGGTAGATGAAGATAAAATTGAAGCAATTCATAGTTGGTCAAGACAAAAAACCTTAACACAACTCAAAGGGTTTTTGGGACTATGCAATTATTATAGAAGATTTTTGAAGGGATTCTCAAAACTAATAGCACCTCTCATAGACCTCACCAAGAAAGGGGGTTTCGTTTGGAATGAAGGAGCACATAAAACCTTTGAAAAACTTGAGGAAGTTATGAGCTCTTGCCCAATTCTTGATATACCTAATTTTTCTTCACCATTTGAATTATATTATGATGCCTCAGTTGAAGGTATTGGAGAAATAATTATGTAGCATAAGGATCATATAGAATTTCAAAGAAAGAAGGAAGCTAAAAGAAATAGAAATAACATATTCAGTATATGACAAAAAAATGCTAGCCATTACAAACACCCTTGAGAAATTCAGATAATACTTGATTTTTGGAAGATTCATTGTAACGATAAATCACACTAGTCTAATGTTATTTCTAAGCTAGAAATACTTAAATGATAGACAAAAAAAGTAGGTAAGAAAATTACAAGTATATGATTTCAACATTAAATACATGAAAGGTAAAAATAATGTTGTAGCTAATGCCTTATAATCAAAACCACACCCGAACACCATGACCACGATAACTAAAAAATATAAAACATTATTAATTGTTGATTATGCGAAGGATTAGTTTTCTAGAAATATATTAGAAGGTAGGGTGCAAGACAAAAGGTACCAAATTTGAGATGACATCATTCTCTACAAAAATGTAAATACATCCCTCCAAATTTAAGACTTAAGAAGAAAATTTAAAGACCTATCACGATGATCCACTTTCTAAGCACCAAGGATACTTAAAAACATATAAGAAAATAAGAGAAAGATTCACATGGAAAGGAATCAAGTGAAGAATTCTCAAATATTCAAATGAATATATGAATTTCCAATGTAATAAAGACAAACATAGATTTACAACTAGACTTCTTCAATCTCTACTAATACCTAAAAAAAAGTGGGAGAGTATTTTTATGGATTTCATCATAGGCCTACCCAAGGTACAAGGTACAAGGGAAGTACCATATTATGTGGTGGTACATCTCTGACTAAATATACACACTTCCTGGACATATTGACATATTTTAAAGCCCCTCAACTAACAGAGGTATTCTTTAAAAAGTTTTCAAACTCCATGGACTTCCCCAAAACATTTTTAATGAATAAGATCCCAAGTTAGTTTATTTTGGAAGGAAGTATTGAAGTTATCTAGTATAGAGTTAACCCCCAACACAAGTTACCATTCCCAAACAAATGATCAGATAGATGTTGTTAAAAAATGGTTCGAAGGGTATTTAAGAAACTATATTATAGGACAACAAGAAGGATGAGTAAAATGGTTGCATTTGGGAGAATATTGCTATAATATGACACCATATTTCAATCAAGATAACCCATTTTTGAGCACTTTATGGATACAAAGAAATACCTTTTGGAGATTTGATCTTAATAGAACATCAAGTACAAGAAGCTAAAGATTTCATGCAATAGAATATAGTCATCATGAATTCACTCAAGGAAAATTTGCATCAAGCACAAAATAAACAAAAAAAAATCGTTGATAAGAAGAGGATTGAACAAACATTTGAGATGGAAAATATGGTCTTTTTGAGACTGGAACCATATAAACAAACATCCATCAAGGTTAATGGAGCTAAGATACTCAAGGCCTGATTTGATGAACCTCATAAAGTGATAAGGAAGCTAGGGGAAGTGTCCCATGAATTTGAACTTTCCTCTGATAGTCGAATCCATAACATGTTCCATGTATCATGATTGAAAAAGTTTTTGGGACCACATGTCACTCCATGGCTTGAATTGCCACCATTAGAAGATGAAGGAAAATTAATCCTAGAATCAAAAACCACCCTTAGAGTACAAGAGAAGAGGCTAAGGAATATAGCTATCAAAGAATATCTAATTAAATGAAAATGTTTACAAATGGATTTTCAACTTGGGAAGGACTTGAAATCTTGGATGACCCAAATTTGGAATTGCTTGAGGACAAGTAATATCAGGATGAGAGTACTATCATATTTCCATATTAACCCTAGATAGAGTTCAATATATGTGTATTCATGATCATTGTAAGTTAACTCAAGTTGTATAGTTTCAAAACAATTCTAACATTTTATAATTTATATCAAATTATATATTATTAAATCAAATAATTTCCAATTTATTATTTATACAAAATTATATCTCTTTACCATTCAAAATATATTACTAAAATAATAAAGCATTTAATCCAAATAACACCAGGTTACCTAATCTTTTATAATGACATCACAATTAAATAAATATTTTACAAACCAATGACATAGGTTAACAAAATAAGGAGGCTACATGATTGTTTGAAATGATAGTCAGAGTGGGTATTTAATAGGGTCCTTGATGGGACAAGTGCGACCATCGTTAAAGTACAAAAGCCATTCAAAGTTAGCAATTTAAAAAAGACACAACTATCCTCCCCACAAATCATCCCCCTATACTATAATCGTACAGAGAAAACCACCATAGATACATAAAAAAGGATAGTAATCGTACAGTTAAAACTACCATACATACATAAAAAAAGCCATGGTCATCTATCAATCAAAGTACATGTCTTATGTCCTTGTGTTTTTTTTGTGTTTGGGTTTGGTGAATCTTTCAGTGAATAGACAGATGATTTGATAGTTTTTGATTAATTAGGTAGTAGTATTGATGTGAAGGAATGGATTGACAATGAAATTGTCATCGTAGACCCTTTTCGTATAAATTGTTACTCAAAATATTTTGTCATTCAATACAATTTCATGGGCACGATGTTACATGAAATTTGATAACTGCAAAACCTTTGTCACATTATCCATTACTGTTACTTCATCAAAGAGTTAACCATTTGAAGTGATTTAATTGTATCATTTGTGAGTTTTCACCATATTATTTGATCATTGATGTGTGAAGGCACATACCCCAATTCAAACGATTGTCACATCGTAAGCCTACATCGTTGGAAGTGTTATTTTGTCATTCAACTTATATGCCCCATATACTATGAGATTAGAGGGAGATTCTACTATTTTTTTAGAGAGTGTAGATCCCTCTCGAACTTCTTCAGGTACACAGATTAGCCTTGCCTTGCACTTTATCTTTGTGAATCCATGCAGCTTCACAAACACACTTTGCAACTATCTTTTCCCATGAGTTGGACCCAAGTACAACTTATCACATCCTTCTTCTCGCTCTTATCTCCTACCATGGGTATGAAGTGCCTATATAGTTTCTCAGACACTAGCCACTCCAGATCAATGAAACCCTATAGTGTTCCTCTCTGCCAATGACACTCCTCCTGCAACACTCATCGATAGAAAAGAGCCCTTGGTTCCCCCCATCCTTCTCATTCATTATTGTCTTTCTTCCCTTTGAGGAAGGATCCCTAAACCCTAATCTTGTTCAGGGTGACTCTTGATCTCTTCCTCATCTTCTATTTTAGGTTTTGTGCTTGCTCTTTTTTCGACACCGTTTAGTGTTCCATTTGGTGCTATCTTCTTGGTTGTAAGCTCCTAGTCCCTTAGACCTATGTTTTGGTCTCTTATTGGACATTAATATTATCTTATCTTATCTTATAGCCATAGTGATTAGGCTTCATGAGTCAATATACACTATAACGATCACAATATGGTCAAAAGAGATTTTGGGTATTATATCGCTATAGAATGAAGAAAACACTTCTATCGCTATACGAAGAAGGCCTAATCTTGGCATAGCAATGAGTAATGAGGAAAGTATATCACTATGTCATATAGTGATCCCTTTTATCACTATGCAAAGAAATTGCAAAAATAATATAGTGATGAGCGATAAAGGAGGCTTATTGCTATAACATAAAAAGATCATCAGCAAATGAAAAATAAATATAATCATTATAGAAATGAGTGATAGAGATGTTGTATTGCTATAAGTCATGAAAATGAGTATTTTTGGTGATCGAAAAGGAGATATAAAAAGCACATAACATTTTTATCCATATTTTCATGATGTAGTCTGATACATTTATACAATGTGTGTTGAATGTTTTTTGGCAGCTTTAGTTTTATAAAAAATGCATTACAATTTTGTCCATAATTGGATATTGTTATCAAGCAATTGGACCTGTTAGGGTTAGTATCTTGATGAGTGTTTTTGGTCATTATGATTATTACCAAAACCGCATTATAGTTTCATCCATATTTCAATATTGTTAACGAGTCATAATATCAAAAACGCATAACAATTTCATCGATATTTTCATTATGTAATCCAATACATTTATATGCATGACAATTTCATCCAAACCTTGTCTTGACTTCTCTGTATATTTCTTCAATGTCCTGCCTCACTTGAATTATCAAATAAGCATTGGAATTTGTCATTCGACAATTTTGTTTAACCTTTAGTGAGATTTA
Source organism: Cupressus sempervirens (assembly GCA_028749045.1). Taxonomy (NCBI): domain Eukaryota; kingdom Viridiplantae; phylum Streptophyta; class Pinopsida; order Cupressales; family Cupressaceae; genus Cupressus; species Cupressus sempervirens. Next base: position 546,333,056 of record CM053790.1, on the reverse strand, counting down.
TTTTGCATAGGCACACAGGAAACCTCAATCAATAGAAATGTTGTTTCTTCGTTCAATGTTTCGTATACTGCTATAGTTACAATAATTAGACTTCACGAGTCAGGATACACTATAGTGATCGTAGTATGGTCCAAAGAGATTTTGGGTACTATATCACTATAGAATATAGTGAACTCTTCTATCACTATATGAAAAAGGCCTAATATTGACATAGCGATGAGCGATGAGGAAAGTATATCGCTATGACATATAGCGATCCCTTTTATCGATATGCGAAGAAACTTCAAAAATAATATAGCGATGAGCAATAAAGGAGGCTTATTGCTATAACACATAGCAATCATCCAAGAAATTTTGTTTCTTTGTTCGATGTTTCATATACTGCTATAGTTACAATGATTAGGCTTCATGAGATAGGATACACTATAGCAATCATAGTATGCTCAAAAGAGATTTTGGGTACTATATCACTATGGAATATTGAAAACTCTTCTATCGCTATATGGAGAAGGCCTAATCTTGACATAGTGATGAGCAATGAGGAAAGTATATCGTTATGCAAAGAAACTACAAAAATAATATAGCGATGAGAAATAAAGGAGGCTTATCGCTATAACATATAGTGATCATCAAAGAAATGTTGTTTCTTCGTTTGATGTTTCATATATCGCTATAGTTACAACAATTAGGCTTCATGAGTCAAGATACACTATAGCGATCGTAGTATGGTCAAAAGAGATTTTGGGTGCTATATCGCTATAAAATATAACAAACTCTTCTATTTCTATATAGAGAAGGCCTAATCTTGACATAGCGATGATCAATGAGGAAAGTATATAACTATGACATATAATGATCCCTTTTATTTCTATGCGAAGAAACAACATAAATAATATAGTGATGAGTGATAAAGGAGGCTTATCGTTATAACATATACTGACATTAGAGAATGGAAAACAAATATAATCATGATAGTGATGAGCGATAGAGATATTGTATCACTATAAGTCATGGTGATGAGTGTTTTTAGTGATCGAAAAGGAGGAGATATTGAAAATGCATAACAGTTTCATCCATATTTTCATTATGTAATCTGATACATTTATACGATATGTGTTAATTTTTTTGGGCAGCTTCATTTTTCTTAAAAACACATTACGGTTTCATCCATAATTGAATATTGTTATCAGGTAGTTAGGTTAGGGTTAGTATTGTTATCATACATATTTTACAAACTTTTTGATATGCTTTTCTCTGTTCGATCTAAGTCTAAGGGATGGAGCAGATGAACATTGGGAATAATGGTGGAGTATGCATTTTAATTAACCATGCACGTAGTATAAGTTTCTCCATGCAACACCTCTAGATCTGGATTAAAAATGTTATTATACAATTGCATTTGAGGAATGTTGGCAGTTTGAGGTTGATGTAGATGATGTTATCAAAAGTGTTGATTATAGTGAGGTATATAAAAATGGCTCCGATTATAGTGTTGATGGTAGGGGGCATGCAAGGATGTTAGTAAATTTGCTCTGTTTGTCAGGATTTTGCCTTAATTTTGTCCTTGTATTTTGAATGAATTTTTTTGTAAAAATATTTATAAATTCAAATATTTCTCTTGATCTTAGATACAAGTCAAAGTTTTTAGATCACATTTTATTACACCAGGATTGGATTGATGATCAATTAGTATAAATTTCTTGAACAAAAATTATAATTAATTATCTAAGGTTCTTAAAAATACAATGATTTCAATAGGATTGTTCTAAAAAATAAAATGTTTGCAACACCCATTTTGCATCAAGATTAGTCTAGTCAAAAGCTATTCATATAAATGATACAAAATATTCAATTAATACAAGCTATTGGGTACACAATGTTGGTAATGAATAATATCAATAATTATCATTGATAGTTTTTGGTCATTTTTCACAAATATATATTTCTATTCTTATTTAGTAATTTAAATTTAGAAAGACAAAATATTTCTAAAACATTTTAAAAAGGTTCTATTCAAGTCTATTTTTGATGGGGACACAACCCAAGACAAAATGAACACAACAGGAAAGGGGAAATATTTTTATCAGAAATGATATGCTATTAGATTCAGTACAATGAAAATAGACTCATGACATGCCCTATGGGCTTACAATGGTATCAAATTTTGGAGAAAACCCTTCTCACAGTACCCTCTCCCAAACTCCACCAAAAACTACCTTTACAATGCCAATAATCTCCTTAAGTACCCCAAATTAGGTTTAGGGTTAGGAATAAATTTTAGAATATGCCATTTGGCATCCACTGCTAAAATAGAAGGTTCTAGAAAATATGTCAAAATTCAGTGTAAAATTAGAAGAATCTAAAAATGATAGTCCAATTTCTGGGAGGCATTACTTTTGATCTGGGACTCCAATTGATGAATCGTTTACATTTTGGGAAAGCTCTCCAAGCGCTCTATAGCTCTATGGACTAGTTTTTCTTGTCCCCATATTTTGGGCCTGTACGAGGCCATTTAGTGCCTCAAATTTGACTTTGCAGTGCTCTTACGAGGTCTCCAGGCAACTTAAAAGTGCAATAACTTTCTAACCATAAAGACTTTTGACCAGATTCTTTTTTTGGAGTGCTTTAAATTACAAGTATAATCTTACCTCCAACTTACACACTCTAACTCATTATAATTATGGCTCAATTACAAAATACCATATTTTCTACATTGGCACATATCCCAAGGTGCTCAAAAACTCTAACCTAGAAAACCAATAGTGGAACTATGAGAGTTTTAATCTTAATTTAACCCAAATGGGTATCCAAAAATGAAAACACATTAAATAGAAACTAATACTAAGAATATTTTTGGGTGATACGGGAATGCCCTTATACCACTGGATGCTCCTACATCAAACACCCAGAGTAGATTGAAAAGTGACCCTATCACTTTATAGTTGGTAGAGGAAAACCCAAATGGGCAACCTCTATTGTGGATATCCAAGTTGAGTCTTCTATTGGTCGTCCTTTCCACTTCACCAGGTATTCTTCGTACTGCCTGTTTCTGGTACTCTAGCCCACACGACTATCCAAAATTTATTCAATCACTTCCTTCGCAGAAGTAGGAATTGGATGTGGATCCAACATCAATTCCTCATCTGCACCATCATCATGATATTCTTTTAAGTCTACAATATTGAAAGTAGGAGAAATGTGAATCCCATCTAGCAACTCCACCTCATATGCATTTCCTGAGTCATGTTTCTTCAAATTTTTGCAAGGGCCAAATTTCTTCATCTTTAGCTTGTTGTAGGTACCCACTAGAAATCATTCCTTCCTCAAATATACCATAACCTGATCTCTAACTTGGAACTCCTTATGTCTACTCTTTTGATCCGCCCTAGCCTTATACTACAGGTTCATCTTGGTAATATGTGCTCGCACCTCCTCATGTAGGTTCTTGACATGTTCAGCAAAGTCTTCTTCCTCAACACTTGTCCTCTCTCCTTTTTTCCATTTTCTCCAGCTCTGGTGCAGTCCTTGGACTACTCCCATACACAATTTGGAATGGTGATCTACTAGTACTCCTATTTACAGAATTATTGTAAGAAAACTTTGCTTGTGGTAGAATCAAATCCCATCCCTTGGGTTTATCTTCTACTAAACACCTTAGCAAATTGTCCAGACTTCTATTCGCTACTTTTGTTTGTCCATCAGTCTATGAATGATGTTTAGAACTAAAGCTCAATTCTGTCTTCAATTTCTTCCACAAAGTCCTCTAGAAATACCCAACAAATTTAGTATCTCTATTAGAAACAATAATTTTTGGGAGACCATGTAGCCTCACCACCTCTCTAAAAAATAAATCTGCAATATGCACTACATCATGAGTCTTGTGACATGGAATGAAATGTGCCATCTTGGAGAACCTATCAACCACCACAATTATTGAGTCAATACCCCTTTGTATCCTTGGAAATCCAAGAACAAAATCCATACTTATGTCCTCCCAAGGTTTCGATGGAATAGGCAATGGCTGATAGAGTCTAGTATTGTCACTAAATCCTTTGGTTGTTAAACATACTTGACAACTCTGCACAAACTTCTTTACATCCTGTGATAATTGAGGCCAAAAATAATGCTGTCTAATAATGGCAATAGTCTTATATTGACAAAAGTTTCTTGCCATCCCTCCACTGTGCTTATCCTTGATCATGTTCTCTCTCATGAAACTTCTTGGGACACACAATTGACTTCCCTTGAACAACATATCATCCTAAATCATGTAATCTAGCCCCCTGATCCTATCTAGAGTAACGGGTTCTTTACAAGCCTTCCAAGCCTCTGCAAAGTCAGGATCCTTAGGGTACATATTCTTGAGTTCATCAAATCCAACCACTTCAACCTACATTACTGTCAGCAACAACTATCTCCTACTTAATGCATCTACAACCCTATTAGACCTTTCACTTCTATGTTTTAATACAAATGTATAGCTTTGCATGAACTCTACCCATTTTAAATGTCTCTAATTCAATTTATCTTGGCTATTTAGGCACTACAATGTCTGTGATCAATATACAAGGAAAATTATTTTGGCAACAAATAATGCCTCCATTTCTTTAATGCCTAAACTATTGCATAGAACTCTTGATCATAAATGGAATACTTCTTCTTTGCATCATTCAATTTTTCACTAAAATAGGCAATAGGTTTACCTTCTTGGCTCAATACAACCCCAATAGCACTACCACTAGCATCACAATCCACTTGGAACACTTTGTTGAAATCAAGAAGTGCCAACACAGGTTGCTCTATCACCTTCTTCTTCAACAATTCAAAACTCCTTGCAGCTCTTGTAGTCCACTTGAACTCTTTTCTATTCCCCTCATTGTTTTAGTTAGGGGTGCATATATACTATTGAAATTCGTAATGAACTTCCTATAAAAACTAGCCAGACCATGGAATGAACTCACCTCAATCATAGACCTTGGAGTAGGTCATTCAAAGATGACCTTCACCTTCCTTCAGTCCATTTTGAGACCCTCATTTAATACAACAATACCCTAAATAGACTAACTACCTTTTGACAAAGCTACACTTCAAATTAATCAACAATTTCTCTTCCCTCAACCTCTGAAGGACACTATGAATGTGCAATAAATATTCATCCAAAGACTTACTAAAAATCAAAATATCATCAAAATAGACAATAACAATTTTTCCCAAAAATTTCTTTAGTACCTCATTCATGAGCCGCATGAAGGTGTTTGGTGCATTGGTCAGTCCAAGGGGCATGACTAACCACTCATATAGACCCTCTTTGGTCTTGAATGTAGTCTTCCACTCATCTCCCTATCATATCCGTATATGGTGATAGCCACTCTTGAGATCTATCTTTGTGAAGTATTGAGCTCCACTCAAACAGTCCATAAGATCATCCATTCTTGGAAAAGGAAATTGATACTTGATGGTTATTATATTTATATCCTGAGAGTCTTGACACATTCTCCATTCTCCATCCTTCTTTGGTGCTAGCACTACAAGTACTGCACATGGACTCAGGCTCTCTCGAATTAGACCTTTCCTCAATAGTTCCTGAACTTGTCTATATAGCTCATCAGTCTCAGTAGGAGTCATCCTATGAGTAGGCTTGTTAGGCAAACTAGCTCCAGGGACTAAATCTATTTGATGATTGATTTGACTTATTGATGGCAAGCCTTCTGGAACATTATCAGAGATGACATCTCCATACTCACTTAATACACCTGAAACTTCAAGTTGAACTTCACTACTACCTTCCTTATCCTTTCTAGGAATTAAAGCATAATACATATGCTAATGTTTCATGCCATCCAAAAATTTTCTTCCATCAACTAGACATACCCTAGCCATACCTTTTCACCCTTCTTTATCAAGGGATTCAATTTGTGGCAAATTCCATCCTTTGTCAGAGAGTATGTATTTCCATGACCATGATGTAGAGCATGCCTATCAAACTGCCATTGCCTTCCCAACAATAAATGGTAGACATCCATTGGAATGATGTCACAGAGAGCCTCATCATGGTAACTTGCAATCTTGAACTTTACCAAGCATTGCTCACTAACTAGGACCTTATGATCATCCTGCACCCAAGCAATTTGATTAGGTTGGGGGTGTTTCTCCCTCTTGAGCTTTAGCTCTGAGACCATCTCCTCTGACACCAAGTTGTCAATGCTCCCACCGTCAACAATCACGTCACAACATTTACCCTCACACTTGCACTTGGTACGAAACAAATTCCTCCTTTGTCTAGGTTCAATCTCACCGCTTGGTAAGACCTTTTCATTAACTAAAACTTCTTCTCTTTCTACATCCTTTGAATGTGATGATTGTGCATCATCATTCATATGAGAAACCCTTGCTTGACCATCGACTCTCCTATCTGCCCTTCCTTGGTGTTGAGGGCATTTGAAGGCATGATGACCTTCTTCATTGAAATGAAAATAGGTACCATGGATGCCTCCTCTTCCTAAACCTTCTCCGTGTCCTCTACCTCTTCCTCTCTGAACTCCAAAGTTTTGATCATGACAATAGTTGAAACCCTTGTTCCTTTGATTTCGGCTAGTACCCACATCTTCATTTTTCTTCTGGTTCTCATTTTGGCCTCTTAATGACCTGCACCTGCCCCTTCCTCCTTGATTGCACCCTCTTTGCCTTCCATCAAATTTTTTGTATAGTTTCTACTCAACTCACAAGGCAAACTGGTATGTCTCTTCAATGCTAGTCATTCTAACCAGACTTAGCTTCTCCTAAATGATACATTAAGGTAATAGGCAACCTTCTTCTTGTTTGCTTCTACATGCGCTGCCTTAATAAGGGCTCGATAAAATCCCTCTGTGTATTCCTGGGCATATTTTCTCGCTTGCTTTAACCCTTGCATCTTTTTTAACAAATCAAGCCTGTAATCAACGGGAATGAATGGCTTCTTTGGTTTGTCCACCATGCGATCCCATCTTGTGATTTTCTCCTTTCCTCTTCTATTTCTTTCCAAATGAATCTCTTGCCACCAGATTTTGGCATGGCCTTTCATTTTGGCCTTCGCAAACCAAACCCTATTAGGGTCCCCGATATCCGAATACTCAAAATATTCCTCCACCTCATTGATCTATTTGATCAAATCATCTGGGTTTAGATTTCTCGGAAACATGCTGACGTCAATTTTAGGTCTTTTTTCCAAGCTTGGCAATGGCCCTAAAAAGCTTCTCCTCCGCCTAGTTTAGGACTTATCCATCTCCTTCCCCTTCCTATCCAATATTTCCTTGTTCTTCATTTTCTTCCTCACTTTCATCACCTATGACAACATTCATCCCTCTACGGATCTCCTCCGACAATGCTTGGACTTGTCTCTGGAGGGCTCTAACCTTAGGAGTAATAACTCTGACCCTTCCACCACGCTCCCTTCGTGGAGGCATCTTCTTGTATCAAAACCCACAACCACACCGTCCTTATGCAAACTGTCTCACAATCGTGCTCTATCTACAAACTTAAGAAAACCAGGCCTGATACAACTTTATGGAGACACAACCCAAGACAAAATGAACAGAACAGGAAAGGGGAAATATTATTAGAAAAAATGATATTCTATTACATTCAATACAATGAAAATAGACTCCACAACATGCTAGAAATGTCCCTAAGTACCCCAAATCAGGTTTAGGGTTAGGAATAAATTTTAGAATATACCATTTGGCATCCACCACCAAAACATAAGGTTCTAGAAAACACGCCAGAAGTCAGTGTAAAATTAGACGAATTTAGAAATGCTAGTCCAACTTCTGGGAGGCATAACTTTTGATTTGAGACTCCATTTGACGAACCATTTACATTTTTGGCAAGCTCTCCAAGCGATCTATAGCCCTACAGACCAACTTCCCTCACACCCCATTTTTCGGTCCCATACGAGACCGTTTAGTGCCTCAAATCTAACTTTGAAGTGTGCTTAGGAGGTCTCCAAGCAACTCAAAACCTGAAAAAATTTCAAACCATAAAGAGTTTTGACCTGATTCTTTTTTTGGAGTGCTTTAAATTACAAGTATAATAACCGCTCCAAATTACACCCTCTAACTCATTATAATTATGGCTCAATTAAAAAATAACCTATTTTTTGCATTGGCACATATCCCAAGTGCTCAAAAATTCTAACCCAAAAAACCAACAATGGAATAAGAGATTTGGACTCTCAATTTGACCCAAATGGGTATCCAAAAATGAAAACACATTAAACAAAAACTAACACTAAGCATATTTTTGGGTGATTCAAGATTGCCCTTGTACCACTGGATGCTCCTACATCAATTTGAGGCACTAAACGACCTCTTACGGGCTGGTCCATAGGGCTGTAGAGTGTTTGAAAAGATTTTTGAAAATGTAAACGATTCGTCAATTGGAATCCTAGATCAAAAGTTATGCCTCCCAGAAGTTGGACTACCATTTCTGGATTCTTCTAATTTTACATCAACTTCTGACATGTTTTCTAGAACCTTATGTTTTGTCGATGGATGCCAAATGGCATATTCTAAAATATATTCCTAACCCTAAACCTAATTTGGATTACTTAAGGTCACTTCTGACATTGTAAAGGCAATTTTTGATGGAGTTTGGGAGAAGGTACCTTGAGAAGGGTTTTCTCCAAAATTTGATAACATTGTAAGCCCATAGGGCATGTCGTGGAGTCTATATTTGTTGTATTGAATGCAATAGCATATGATTTCTAATAATAATATTCCCCCTTTCCTGTTGTGTTCATTATTTGTCTTGGAATGTGCCCTAATCAGACACAGAGAGAGTTCAGTGGATTTAGAGAGTTCAGAGAAGATGTTTCTGGAAATGCGAATTTGAAACTGGATCATGGATCTTGAAGTTGTATTTTGTATTAGGTCATAACCTAGAAGGCCTTATAGCTGGGCATGTATGCCGATAATTTGATGAATAATGAAATTGTTTTGTTCTCACTCTCCTTGGTGTTATTCTCCATGTTTTCTCCTATTGTGTTTACTCAGCAAGGTGGTTGGATAGCTAGGTGTGCCTTTGACCATAGCTGTTGATTCCCTCCTTACACCACCCAAACAAGGTGAGTAGTTGTTGGCCTATGATATACAACTTAATGAGATTGAGAAGCAAAACTAACTAAAATAATAGAAGAAAGAGATGCAATAACAAGCCTATCTTCAAGAAGAGGAATAGAGGGAGAGACAACATTATTTTGAGGGTATACTTGCAAGGAAATTTGCTATAGAAAAAGAAGAGAAAATGAGGCTCTAGCTAGCTCATGTTCAAAATAGAGAAGAAGGCGCAACCCATCCCAAAAATTTGTCATTCCAATTTTTAAGAGCCCCCCCGCATTACAAGAGCTTGCTATTATAATTTCTCTATTCCCTATGCAATTTTTTTTACCCTCTCATCCTTCTATGCCTATTTTGATTTCACTCTTTAAGGGTGGACCAGTTGTATGGACTTTGGATGGTCCTAATATGTCATTTTGGGAAAGTGAAACAAACTAAAAAAGGATACTATGAGAGGAGTTGTAGCCTATTAGTTGTGAGTCTTAACTTGGTCTTGAGGAGGACATAGAGGTGGAGGTTGAGCATAATGAAGAGGACACTGTTGAGACTTCAATTTTTTACAAACTTTAGAGCCCTATATTCTAATTGAAGAAGAAAAATTTCTCCATTCAAAAATTGTAATATCCCCCATCTTCTAGACCCTCAATGGAGTTCTTAGCTTTTCATTCCCCGAAGGCCAAGTTTAGAAATAAGGAAAAATAAATTAAACTAAAGTCAATAAATAAATATGTCTAAAGGTGACTTTATATTTAATTAATTTAATTTTCTAGAAGCACAACTAATTATTGTATTGGCAAGGGGAAGTTTCTACAGAGTGCATTTTCTAAGACAACTAATTATTGTATAGGAAAGAGGGAAGCTTCTAGAGAGTGCAATTAAATAATATTTTATTTCCTTCTAGAAGGGTGAAGGAAAATAATAAATAGAGGTGAGAGATTCATTGTTAGTCATTTGCTTATTGTCAATTGCATTTGATATAAACTTGAGAGAAGAAACTAAAGGTTTCTAATTTCAGTTAGCCATTGGAGAGAGTCAATTCCTTAGTATTTCAACCATTTGAGGTGGTGAAATATCTACTAAATTTGGCATTCAAGAGAGCTTCATTCTGGAATTCTATTTGTGCTTAAAGTTAAGGAATGACCGAAGGGTTTGAAGAATATTAAAGGACTATCAAGTGCAGACCTAAAGATTCTTCTTTGGTAGTCATTACTAATCATTTTTTTCTTACTGCTACAATATGCATGAACAATGTCATGCTACAGTACTCGCACTACAGTATTTATGCTTGATTCCGATCGCAACTTTCATCTCCATCCTTGGGCATCACTATTGTTAGGTTCCTCTTGCAACTATTAGTACTTAACATTGTAATCTTAGGCATCTAATTTTGATGCTGTAAGTGATAACTCAGAATCAAATTTTGCATTGTTGTAGTCATTATTGTAAGCCCATTTGTCTTGGCAAATTTATAGAAACATTGTACATGTGAATGACTTCAATAAAGGAGATATATTTTGCATACCATTTGTTTGACAAAATATCCATCTATTAACATATATGATCAGCATATTAGTATGCATGCCAAGTGTTTGACAAAATAGCAATTGGTTGTAAGTGCACATTTTTCATTTAGAATTCATCTATATGCATTTGAAAAGCCAAAAGAAAATTGCATATGCATTTAGTTCTTTTATTACATATAGTAGTAATCAATTACAGGCTTTTAGATTCCCTTTGATATCATTTCAAGCAAGCATAATAAGTCTGAAACTTAGAAACAACAAGCATAGAGATTGTATTGGAAGTGTTGACAATTTTCCTTGACCTACAAATCAACAAGTTGAGGTTCGAATTGACAAGGGATATTACAGTGGTATCAGAGCTTGCAAAGTGTTTGATGAAATGTCAAACAACTGAATTAGAGGAGAATTTGGTGTCTGACAAAGTTATAACCAGTTGGGGTCATTACATTGGTATCAGAGCTTGTTTGCAAAGTGTTTGACAAAATGTCAAACAATTGAATTAGTAAAGAATTTGGTATTTGTTGAAGTTATAACCAATTGGGGTTATTAGAAACATATACTAGTATGTTACCATGCCTTCAAATTTAGTGGCCAATTTTGATGCATATGTCAGGTGATTAAAATCGAGGTATGTATTCATAGATAAAAAATTATCCCAGGTATGCATGCTTGAACCCTAATTTCTTTACACTTCAGAACCTTTTTGTCAATTAATCTATTTTATCATATTCTACATCTATTTAAAATGTCTTCATCCTAAATTAGACATTCTTGTAATGTCATTTATTACATTCCATATTCAATTTTGGACAATTTAATATAAAAAAAGCCAACTTTGATGATTAAAAGCTTGGTGCTTGTAAAATATCTCTACAAATCATTTGGTAGAATATTTCTCAGATTAGACTTGGTACCTATGCAATTTCATGGAAATTTGAGAAGTCTTGGTTTGTCTTTTATTTATTTTTTGATTGGTAAAAGGAATAAAAATGCATCAAAAAAGTCTCAAACTTACAAATTTCGAAGGAGAAGCAATTAATATTTTGATGTCAAATACTTTCAATTTCATTGTCACAATAATCAGAGTTTGTTTCATTTATCAATTTAAAGGTAAAATTGTTAGCGACTAGCTCTGACAAGCTAGTTTACAAAGAGGTACCTGAATTTGGTGGCCTACTTGTAATCTTAAATAAAAACCATGTTTTATTCTAATTATCATAAACTTTTGCAAAGTTTCATGGCTTTAGGCTTTTCAGTTTGTTCGTAGTGATATTATCCTGAAATGACGAAATCACAAATTAAAATTTCTTCATTTCTCTCTAGTTTTTGCAAAAAATTCAAAGGAGAAATTGGATATAATATAAAATTGATTCTTCTATATGCATGATAATCAGTTTTATCCACTCATGAATACATAAATATAGTAGAATCATTCAACATTTAGAAAGCAAATAAGATAACATTTTTACAATTTGATATTAGAATGCTAAATCACGTTTTTCCATTTTTGGGCAAAAATTGAAGATGATTTTCCACTATAAATAAAGGTTTATAGCTCTCAAATTGATGTTTTTGTGCACATTTGTGAAGCTGGAAAGCTCTAAAATACCTAGAAATTTCTAAAACTATCCAACAATATTTGGATTTTGAAAAATTACTTTGCAAGAGCTGAAAGTTACTATATGATGACATTTGGATTCGATAAATAAAGTGCAACACTATTATAACAACATAAATACATCAAATTAACCCTTCACCTAGAAAGATAGAAAAAATCTTGTTGTAGAAGATGTCACAATATGGCATGAAGACCTATTTTCATAGTTTTGTAGAGCCTCTAACATTTAGCAAATTTTGGAATGGCAAGTTAGCACAATCAATGCCAAAGACCATCATGTTTGTACACAAAATAATGGTGGATAGTAAATCTCAATTTTCCAAGGCTAGTTTGAAGCAGCTAAGAAATGGAGAAGTATCTCTTTTTCTCAAGGTGAGTTTGAAGCGGTTGAGAAATAAATAAATGTCTCTATTTCTCAAGGTGATTTTGAAGTGGCTCTAAAATGAAGAAATATCTTTATTTCTCAAGTGAGTTTGAAGGGGTTAAGAAATGACGGAATACAGAAATAGAGAAATATCTCTATTTCTTAGGGCTAGTTTGAAAGGGGTTGAGAAATGGAGAAATATCTCCATTTATCAAGGCAAATTTTCTTGTTTTATGTAATTGTGAAAAGGTAATGTTAAGGTAAGTAATGTTTTAATTTGATATTTATAGCTTACCTTCTGAATAGAAAATATTTAAATTTTAATGATACATTAAAAAAATTAATAGATATTTTATATCTTTTAAATCATTTATATATTCCCAATGGTATATTGCCTAACCAAGAGGTTTGTGTCAGAAGGGTTTATAAAATGAAAAATTCATTACTTCACATTGGTAAATGCATTTGGCTCCTGAGATTGTGAAAAGGTAAAAGAAAACAATAAAGTATTGTTGCAAATATCAATTTGAATACTATTACCAAATATATATTGCAATTTTTTACTTCATATTTGAATATAAAATTTAAAGACATATTTTTGAAGATATTTTAATTAATGCAATATATTTATGTATCTTTATAAAAGGGGTAGGTATTTTATTTATTTACTTCTATCCTAAGTTTGTAAAAGATAAATCTTTGTTGAATTATTGAGAGATTTGTAGGGAAACATATATTTGAAAGCATGTTTTATAAAGACAAAACACTGTGAAATATAATTGGTATGTGTCTTAGTTATTTATATATCTTCCTTAAAATTTAATTGAAGTGCTTTCAAATTTTATTAAGAATAAATTGTTTTTCAATGTAATATTTCAAGATTATATATTTCTAATGTGACATTTTGACAAAGCATTTTGTTTTCAAGAAATAGAAATTATAGAAAAACCTAATTAAAAGGTAAGGCTTTAATTTAATTTGAAACTATAATATCTTACTAGATAATTTCCTATGCAGATTCAATTTATCAATAAAAAGCAATCTGGATCATGGAGACATTTCTTGAATATAAACAACGAGATCAAAGAAACATTATAGAATAGAGATGATTATTAAAGTTTAATTAACCCAAAGAGAGTGATCTTTCAAGAAGTGACAAAGATGGCTTTTGGATTTTAATTATTTTGTTAAACTTTGCATTGTAATAATGAGTGTTTAGTTGTATTTAGCTTTTACTTATGAATAATTGCGATGATTTGAAGCTTGTACACATCCTTTGATTTTCTATAAAGGATACCAGGATTATTCATAATCGAATATAACGATAATATAAGACATTTAAAGATCATGAGTTATTGGTTGGATGAGTATTGCAATATGATTAGCTAATGAAATTGAGCACAACTCAATCATACTCCCTTTTTTTAATCAATACAAGATATTGTTTTTTTCTCAATTTGGATAATTGGTTTTTCAATATTTGCATACTATATTGTCCTCTTGGATCAAAAACTTCCATTTGATAGATCGTACTTGATATGTACTCTTTACTATCAAATATTACAAGCAATCTAATGTGTTTATAATTACTCCCTTTTAGTTGCAATATAATTCATCTAGACTAGGGTTCATATTTTAAATTCTTTGTTTGGCGGTTGATGGTTGGTGCACGCCATCTCCATAAAAGTTTGATGATATGTTTTTGTGAGGATGATTCTATTTGCCCAATTGGATTAAGGATTGGTCTCACTTGGTTCATTTGAGTCAATATACAATTGGAGTTTGTGTGGTTCTATGCCCAGTTCATTTGCATATCATTTATTCGTTATCTTCCATACTTCTAATTGCCCTTTTAATCATTCCACAACCATTTGGTTCTATTGTTATGATTTATCCATGAGAACTACTTGCCATCTCAAGAGCATCGTTCAAAAAGTATGCATTCAGAAGTTTTGAATCATTGTAAAGAATTATTGTGAAGGTGTACTCACCTAGGTATTGCAAGGCCTTAAGAGTAGGGTTATTTGATTCTAAAAGGGTCAAACTTGTCCATTGGCCAAATTGTGTTATATTTCCTAGCATTGAGTGGGCGAGACTCATAGGAATGTGACAAACAATTTGAGGAACCAACATATTAACGACTTTGCTACGAAGAGTTGCTCAAAACTAATACTATGCAGTCACTGAGAGATTTCAGTTTCACATAACAAAGAAGAAGTAAGAGAATTTTGTTCAAAGTGTGACTCTGTTGGAGGGAAAAGTCCAGATAGATAAGATAATTTTATTAATTTCCAAGAAAGGACCACAATGTGGGTCTATGGGACTAGAAGTATACACCATGAAGAAAGCAAGTAAACAGAGCACCAAACGGTGTCCAAAAAAAGAACAATTACAACAAAAGAAGAAGAAAGCAAGAGACATCACAGAAAAGATTAGGTATCTATCCTCACAGGAAAAAAGTCCAACAACGATTGATCTGTGCGGTTACTAGAGGCCTAATAATGAAGCTGAGTGCTATGAGAGGAGTGGTATTGGTGAAGAGGGGTCTCACAGATTTGGAATGGCCTATGTTAGGGAAACTATATGGTCGCTTCACACCTTGAGCCACAACAAAGGATGAGAGGAAGACCCAACAACTAATTTCCTCAAAATAGATGTCGACTCTATTCAAATGATGACCAATGACTTTGTTCAGGGAGAAAAACCAAAAGGAAATGAAAGTTTCATTTCTAAAAGAGGCATGAAGGAGAAAAGTATGTGTTATGTACATGAAGAAGAGCAATGTTTTATTATGGAAGATGACTCACATCTATTGGATACACTCTACAATTTGGAAAGATATGGAGGGGAATCTACAACACATTAGTTCATGATAATGTTAAACATTTATCATGAAATTTCTTAAGACTAAAATCCTCCACACAATGAATGGTTGAGTTAAATTTAAAAATCTTAAGTTATCCTAATTTAATGATTTTATTTGATTTTTTTATGGAATGCAATAGTGGAGGAAGATAGTGAATTTCATGAAAATAATTTAGAAGAGAAACAAATTTGTGACAAAATTCTAGATTCACATAGTCAAGAAAAAATTGAAGATGAATTCACATTAGATAAGACTGAATTAGAAATGAGTATCAATGAAGAAAGTCTTCCCACTTTAAGGATAAAATTAAGATGTATTAGATATTGAATATCAAAAGAATGTATAAGCAATTTTAGAAATTATTCTCAATATATCAGAATAATAAGGATAAAAAGCCACTGCACAGTCATGAGGAATTTGATGAAAATGAAGATAATTTTTCATAGAATAAGACTTTTGGCTATAACTCGAGCGAATACTTAAATATTTTCAATGATGAAGTTTCAAAAGAAACAATAAAAGGAATGATCAATTATTATTTTGATGAGATGGAATTGCAACCAAAATATGTGAACGAAAAAATAGATCCATGTACAATTCATCTACATAAACAAACTCAAGTGTGCAATATAAACATCAAATTGAGGTAAGTATTTCCAAAAGCCTTTAAAGTCCTTTGAACAAAACATTACAAGATAATTTCTATAATGTTTTCAACATTAATACTCCTATTTTTTCAAGTTTAAGAAAACCAATGCCATATCAAATTTTTTTTGAAAAGAAAAGATTATTCTCAGATTTTTAGAAGATAGGAATAGACAAGATAAAAATTGGACCTAATACAAGCAAGAACCTACAACACAACAATAAAGTGTGAGCCTCTCATGTGGGAAGTCTTGCGTTCGAATTCACTTAACACATAAAAATAAATAATTACAATAAATAACAATAATTAATGTAGGCTTCAGTCATTTACTATTTTTTTAAAAAAAAAGTGGAGCTAATAAGATTAATGATTTTTACTATAATCTTGAGAAAACATCTCCTTGGAACATTAGAATTCATGATATAATTTTTCCGAAGGGATTGATTTATTAAGAAAGATTGAGATTTCTAGATAAATTATTTTTCAAACATTAATATGAATTTTTTTATTTTACAAAAGCTTCAAGAGAAGTTATTGGGAAACTCTAAAAGAAAATTACTCAACAAATATTATAAAAATTTAGAATTTCCAAATCTAAGACAATATTTGATGACTAATGTTGGAATAAGTGGCTTGAATGTTTTTAAATTTCTACTCCAATTACATGTTCAAGACACAAAATTTTATAGAGGAAAAGTGAAATGTTCACTTTTGAGTGGCTCGAGGCCATCAAATTCCACTCTGTGTCAAATTAAGTATAGATACTTGGTCTTCTATCCTGGAGCTAACTGGGATCTCGATGTGCTTGCATGGAGCATACATCCCCAAAAAAACCATTATTGGGAAATTAATTTTTTACAAAATTTAGAGTCCCATATTCTAACCTAAGAATTAAAGTTTCTCCATTCAAACATATACCATTATGCTATCATATATTTCAGTTTAGTGGTTGATTTTGATGCATGTATAGGTGATTAAACTCTAGGTATGCATTCATAGATACAAAATTATCCAATGTACACATGCTTGGACCCTAATCACTTTACACTTTAGAACCTTTATGTAAATTTATCCATTCTATTATATTCTACCTATATTTAAATCTCTTCATCCTAAATTAGAGTTTCTTATAATATCATTTGTTACTTTCCAAATTCAATTTTGAATAATTTAACAAAGCATTTTTTAGAAACATATAATTGTCAACTTTGGTGATAAATATCTTTGCAAATAAATTTGTAGAATTTTTCTTGGTATATGAGACTTGGTACTTATGTGATTTCATGGAAATTTGAGAAGTTTTGGTTTGTCTTTTAATTATTTTTTGACTAATCTCTAGCACAAAATGGCATCAGAAAAAAAGTTTCAAATTTACAAAATCTGAAGGAAAACCACTTAATATTTTGATGTCTAATGCTTGCAGTTTTATTTTCACAATGCTCAGAGTTAATTCGATATAACAATTTAATGTTTACAATGTCAGCAACTAGCTTCGACAAGCCAATTTACAAAGGAGGTACTTAAATTTGGTGGGCTACTTGTAATTTGAAATAAAAGCCATGTTTTATTCTAATTATCATAAACTTTTGTAAAGTTTCATAGGTTAAGGCTCTCCAGTCTATTTGTCGTGAAATTACTCCAAAATTAAGAAATAAGAAATTAATTTTTTATTATTTCTCTATAGTTTCTACAAAAAAATCAAAGAAGAAATTGGATATTATATAAGATCGATTATTTTATATGCGCAAGATATGTTTTATCAACTCATGAATAAATATAGAGAGATAAATGATGTAACAGTTGGAAAGCAAATAACATAACATTTTTTATAATTTGTTGTTGGAATGTTAAATCATGGTTTTCCATTTTTGGGCAAAATTTGAAGATTATTTTTAGTTGTAAACAAAGCTTTTGTTAGAGTATCGAATAAGAATGTTCCACATATGGCAACCCAAGTTTGATTTGTTGACAACAAGATTTTAGTTTAATAGTAATGGTGTTATAGAGTTACAATTAGAACAAATGACTAACTATGGATCTCATTCTTAGATCCAATGAGCTGTCAAGAGTAGTCCACTTGTCCATTTTTATGCATGTTTTGTCTATCATGAAGTAATTTTTTGTCAATCTATGATCTATTGTATAATTAGGCTTCTATTGTTCAATCAAATTTGTAAAGTTCTATAGACCTTGTTTGGTGCAAACTAAATAATATATTTTTGATTAATTTCCTTTCTATGACAGACTTATTTTAGAATTGTGGCTTGAATTCTGAGTCAAAGATTATATAAAGTTTTTCTTAGAATTTTCAGTTTGATATCGATATGCCAATGTTATCAATATGATCTGCATATGAGAAATGAATTTGGTAATATATATATATATATATATATATATGAGCAAGTAGGGGCATCACCCTACGTGGTCATGCCTCAATGTATACAATACTAATTTGCATATGTTCATAACTAATCCTTAACAAATACTAATCACACCCGATATAACTTTAATAATAATAACATTTGATTAAGGAAACTCCTAATTATCCAATTGGTGGAAGTAATATAAAGCAATTCATCTTTATAAAAGCGGGGAGAGTATACACCCGATAATAATAAGTGTGAACAGAATATGGAATGACCCGATGCAATTGAGATTACATGTAGCATCCGAACATGAAGTTAGACATGTTATTCGATCTAAATATGGACTAACATAAACAATCATATATATATATATATATATACAACGATAGGTGTGATATATATATGATTGTATACTATCAACACTTATTGAAATAACAAGTGTTTCAACACTCAGAATCCTAACATTTTTAACAAAATTAAGTTGCAAGTATATTTGTTCTCTATTTTGTTTTTAAAATGTTTTCAGCCGTATAATTTATTTATTTTAATATGTTATTAGATCAAAGTTTGAGATTAAGATGCAATATGTTTGCAAAAATAAGGATATGCTACTACTAATATCAACTAGTGTGCTGATCTAATTAGTGTTATTGGGAAGAGTACTCATTGTGAAAGTACTCTATCTAGCTAAATCAAATGATTTAGATGGCACCAATTATGTTAATTGAAAGTTCAAGAAGCAAACTCTAATGGAAGGGCATAATATCTGGGCCATTGTAAATGGCAAAGAGACCAAGCCTACATCACCTACAACACTACCATTTTTTGTCCAAGATTGGGAGAAAAGACAATTCAAAGCTAAGATTACAAACTCAAATTGAATTTTATTTTTTTTAAGAGAAAAAATCTAGTTATCAAAATGGAACAAAATGAAAGTGTTAGTGAATATCTATCAAGAGTTAAGGAATTGAAGGCTAAGGTAGCTGATGTTGGTGAACAACTATCTAGCAATAGTTACTTTAAATAGAGTGGTTAAAGATTACCAAGTTTTCATTTGTGGTTCCATTACAAGAGAAAATACACCTTTTGAAAATTTAGCAAGTATCCTTCTACAAGAAGAGGAGAGAAAGAAGCATGTGGATAATAGATCTCAAAGTGTAGAGTCAACTTTGATGGTGAAAGACAAGAAGCCATATAAAGGAAAACAATGGCCAAAGAACAAAGGATGGGGTAAATTTGACAACCAAAGGAACAAAGAAGAAAAAAGGTATCATAATGGGGCAACATCAAAATCAAATGAAGAGAAAAATAAAAATTATAATTGTTGTGGCAAACCTGATCATTATGCATGTGTATGTTTGAAAGAATGGGTCCAAAATTAACAAATATGGGGGAAATTTTGTGAATGATGAGTATACAATAAGTGGTAACTTTCATGATTCAAAGTTGTTTGTTTCTCACTATGCTCTTTTACCTGACTAAAGTGATTGTAATGATTGGTTTGTAGAGTCATGGGCATCAATACACATATCATGCCATAGAATTTGTTTCAAAAAAATTCAAGAGAAAGATGTTGATAGAAAGATCTGTTTAGAAGATAATATGTCACATGATGTAAAAGGATGTGGTGATATAAGTGTACAACTACCTAATGGTCATGTAAATAAACTTTCTAATGTTGTGTATATTTGAGGAATTAAGAAGAATTTGATTTTAGTTTCACTAATTGTTGATCAATTTCTAAGAGTTGAATTCCTGAAGACAAGTTGTCAAGTTAAAGATGTGGAAAATCAAAATAATGTGATTGTTGAAGGAATTAGGATGGAAATCTTGTATAGACTTGATGTCAAAATAGAAAGTCATAATGCAATGACTGCTACATTTTTTTCTACTAAAGACCTATGGCATAAGAGGTAGGGTCATTAAATTTAAAAGATCTGATTTCTCTGAAAAGAGATGGTGCAAGGTCTTCAAATATTAAATGGTGAAAAAATTAGTTGTGATGGATGTGCATTAGGAAAACAACATAAAAATGAACTTTCAATAAGAACTAATGTAAGGCAAAGATCTATTCTTGAATTAGTGCATTCATATGTGTGTGGTCCTACACAAGCTCAATCACTTGGGGGAGCATCTTACTTTCTCATATTTGTTGATGATTGAACTACATATACTTTGGTGTATTTCTTAAGGAATAAGAGAGAAGTTTTGTATTATTTCAAAGAATTCAAAACAATGGTACACAAAAAAAATCTCATAATATTAGGATTCTTAGATCAAATCCAGCGGGGGCAAAGATATTGCATTCTTTGTAAAATATTGCAAAGATAATGGCATTCTTAAGCAATATGCAGTTGCCCATAGCCCTAAACAAAATGGTGTAGCTCAAAGAAAAAATCGAATAATTGTTGAATGTGTTAGAAGTGCGCTAAAATAAAACAATCTTCCTAATAATGTGTAGGCTAAAGTAGTTAATATTGTTGTCTAGTAATTAAATAGAAGACAAAGTATCTTGCAAATATATATTCCTTATGAATCTCTTCTTGCAATTAAGCTAGTTGTTAGACATTTGAGAATTTTTTGAAGTAAGGCATATTGTTATATTCCAAAATAGAATAGAATGAAACTTGATTTAGAGTCATTCAAATGTAGATTTGGTTGTTATTGTATTGATCACGAGGCCCACAAGATGTACAATCCTGGTACTCATAAGGTATTTTCTAGTAGAGATGTTATATTTCATGAATTTGCAAATGATGTTCAAGATGAAGAAAAGGTGGTAAAAAAACATTTCATTGAAACTACTTGAAGAAGACAATGAAAGTTCATATTTTTTCAATCAACAAACTCATGATCAAAGTGGGCATGACAAGTCAAATTGAGGCCACTCCATCCAATAATGAAGCGGTAAGAAGATCTACAAGGAAAATTGAGGCATTGATAAGGCATAATGATAATGGTTTAATAGCCCAAGTAATGAACCTTAAATTTTTTAAGAAGCTAATAATCATGAAGAATGAATGAATGCAATACAGGTAGAATATATTTCAATTATGAATAATGACACTTGGGCATTAACTGAACTAGAAACAAGTAAAATTCCTATTGCCAATAAATGATTCTTCAAAACAAAGTTTAATGCTTATGGCATTGTTTATAAATTCAAAGCTAGATTATTTGGAAAAGGCTACTCACAAAAGGAAGGAATTGATTATGAAGATACTTTTTCACTTGTTGCTAAAATGAATATTAGTAGACTAATGATTACACGTGTTGCTAAATTTTATTGGGTTCTTGACTAAATAAATGTTAAATCAACATTTTCAAATGGTGATTTAAAGGAAGAAATTTACCTTATTTAACCTGAAGGTTTTGTAAAATAGGGAAAAGATCATTTGGTATTCAAGTTAAAAAGTCATAATATGGTCTCAAACAAGCACCAAGGTCATGGTATGAGAAAATTGATAAATTCTTCTTTCAACAATGATATATCAAGAATAAAAATGATCCAAATTTGTACATAAAGAATGATGAACATGAGAATTTTGTTTTGATTTATTTGTATGTGGATGACTTAATCATCACAAGGATTTCTATATAGATTCAATTCATTCAATCAAGGCAGCTCTATCAAAGGCTATTGAAATGAAGGATCTTGGAAACATGCATAATTGAAACAAAATGGTAGAACTTTGATTACTCAAAGTAAATACCCAAAGAACTTAATCCAAAATTTTAATATGCAATATTGTAAAGCAACATGTACTCCATTGGAATAAAATTTCAAGTTATCTTGTGATATTGACACTTCAAAAGTCAATAAGACATTGTATAGGTAGATAGTGGGAAATTTAAACTACTTGACTACTACAAGACCTAATATTTCACATACTTAGCCAATTCATGGATGATCCTCTCAAGGTCCACTAGAATGTAAAAATAAAAAGATTTTTTCAATACCTACAAAGAACCATATCTTTTGGCATTGAATATACTAACCATTTGAATGTTGAGTTGACAAGTTACTCTAATTTTGATTGGGCAAGAGATCTAGATAATCATAAATCAACAACTAGTTATGTATTCAACATTGGATTATGTGTTGTTTCTTAGAGCAACAAGAAGAAACCTATTATTTCTCTCTCATCTACTGAAGCTAAGCACAAAGCATTATGCACACAACCTGTGAAGCAATTTAGCTAAGGAGAATTCTAGAAGATATGGAAAAAAAGCAAGGACTTTCTTCAGTCAAGTGTGATAGTCAAGGTACAATCAACTTCGCAAAAAATCTTATTTTTCATGCAAGATCAAAGTATATAGAAACTCAACATCATTTTGTAAGAGAGAAAATTCAGTCTGAAGAGATAGAGTTGAACTATTGTAATACCAATGACAATATAGCTGATATATTCACCAAGTCATTGGGAAAAATAATGTTTGCAAGATTTAGAGTGACGTTAGGGATTAGACAAAATTTAGATTTTCATTAAGGGGGAGTGTTGCAATAATGAATAACAATATTGTACATGTAGAAACTCAAGTTTGAGTTGTTGGAAACAAGAGTTCAATTTGATTCTAGTTGTGTCATAGAGTTCTAGTTAGAACAAATGACTAACTATGAATCAAACTCGTACATCAAGTTTGCTTTCAAGAGTAGTCCACTTGTCCATTTTCATGCGTGTGTTGTCAATCATGAAGTAGTTTGTTGTCAATCTATTTTCCAGTCATTTAGTAATGTTGATGGGTCAATCTATTGTATAAATAGGCTTCTGCTACTCAATAAAATCAAGATGTAAATTTCTTCATTCTCTGTTTTCTTTTTAATATGTTTTCAACTATATAATTTCTTTATTTTAATAGTTTTATAGCTCTCAAATGAAGTTTCTTCATTCTCTGTTTTCTTTTTAATATGTTTTCAACTATATAATTTCTTTATTTTAATAGTTTTATAGCGCTCAAATGGCTCCCAAACCTTTTATTGTCCTTGGACAAAAAAAAATTGATGTTTTTGTGCATTTTTGTTAAGCTAGCAAGCTCTAGGACACCTAGAAATTACTAAAATGAACCAACAATAATTGAAGTTAAAAAATTATTTTGCAAGAGTTGGAATTTAATATATGATGAAATTTGGACCCAACGAATAAAGTGCAACATTTCATAACAAAAAAATTAATCAAATTATTCCATCTTTTACAAAGATAGAAAAAATTATGTTGTAGAAGATGTCACAAGATGGCATGGAGCACTATTTTTGTAGTTTTGTAGAACCTATATCATTTAGCAAATTTTGGAATGTGATGTGAGCACAATCAAATGTCAAAGATTATCATGTTTGTATAAAGAATCATGGTGGACACAAATCTCTATTTCTCAAGTCTAGTTTGAAGTGGCTGAGAAATGGAGAAATATCTCCATTTCTCAAGGTGAGTTTTAAGCGGGTGAGAAATGGAGAGACATTCCTATTTCTCAAGGTGAGTTTGTAGGGGTTAAGAAATGGAAAAATAGAGAAACATATTTATTTCTCAAGGCCAATTTGAAGGGGGTTGAGAAACATATATATTCCCAATGGTCTATTGCCAATTTGGGAGGCCTGTGTTGGAAGGGTTTTGAGAATGCAAAATTTGTTACTTCCCATAGGTAAATGCATTTGGCTGTCAAGATTGCAAAGAAGTAAAAGGAAATGGCAAAGTATTGTTTCTAATTTCAATTTGAACATTATTACCAAATATCTTTTTCCATATTTTATTTCACATTTGAATATAAATTTTAAAGGCAAACATTTTTTAAGATATATTTTCTT
Organism: Cupressus sempervirens; assembly: GCA_028749045.1. NCBI lineage: Eukaryota > Viridiplantae > Streptophyta > Pinopsida > Cupressales > Cupressaceae > Cupressus > Cupressus sempervirens. The sequence goes on along the minus strand of CM053790.1, from coordinate 546,308,781 downwards.
AATGTAATATATTTTTATATTTTTATAAAAAGGATGAGTTTTTATTTATTTACTTCTATCCTAGGTTTGTGAAAGATAAATATTTGTTGAAATATTGAGAGATTTACAGGGCAACATGTATTTGAAAGCATGTTTTCTAAAGACGAACCATAGTGGAATGTAATTGGTATGAGTCTTAATTATTTATATATCTTCCTCAATATTTAATGAAGTGATTTCAAGTTTCATTAAGAATAAATTATTTTCCAACGTAATATTTGAAGATTATATATTTCTAATGTGATATTTTGACAAAGCAGTTTGTGTGCAAGAATGGGAAATTGTGGACAAACCTAATTAAAATATAAGGTTATAATTTATTTTAAAATTATAATATCTGACTAGATTATTTCCTATGCAGATCGTGTTTATCAAATAAATATCAATCTAGAACATGGACACATTCTATGAATGGAATCAAGCAAATACAAGAAACATTATGGAATAGAAATAATTACCAAACTTTAATTAAACCAAAAGGGGGTGATCTTTCAAGAAGTGACGAAGATGGCTTTTGGATTAATTATTTTGTTAAACTTTGCATTGAAATAATAAGTGATAAGGTGGACCCACAATAGTGGGTTACACTTTTTTGCCTAAATGGACACTTAACTAGGATTTTTTTTTAAAGTTCACTTTTAGATGCAAATTGTTGTTTAATGGTTACAATTTTGAAGATGAAGTAAATTAGAGTCTTTTGGAAATTTTTGTGTAGATTCTCAATGTAAACTTTTTCTTTATTTTGAATTGATTTGATTTAATTATGTTTTCTCCCAAGAAAATTGTTATGTTGTCAAAAACCTAATTTTTAAAGAGTGACATTATTTTTGACATGCATAACTTGTTTTCTACAATACACATCAATGCAGTTCTTTTGAATTTAGTTTGTTAATATGTACACAGAGCTCATGGATGTGGTTTTATGTCTTTATCTTTGGTATTTCATATTTTATCAATGTTCAAAGTTGACCTAATGCTAATTTTGATATATGTTGTTTTTAATGCATGTAATGTATTTTGAATTTGTCAAGTTCCCACATTTCTTTTTCAAGTAGAAAAGGGACTCAAATACAGAGCTTTTCATTATTTGTTGGAAATTTTATCCTCTTATTTTTATTTTTTCCATGATCATTCAATACAAAGGTTGTTTATAATAAAAAACCTATTTTTAGGGGCCCCCATCCCACCTAATTTTAGTTGATGAGCAAAAAAGTATACCTAAAAAACTCAAAACTTATCAAATCCATAGTCATTAGAAAGCTCATTTATGTTAGAATGATTTTAGAATAACTGAGAGGAGGGGGTGACATGAATCAATTATCCTCAGGTCTAGATGTATCAATTGAACTTTTTAATACTTCAACAACTTAGATCTTTTCTTTAAATAACCTAGTGTCTATAGAAACTTAATATTCAGTAACATGTAGCTTATTGTCCCAATAGTAACCAAATAATTGTAGAATGTAAAGCATTAAACAATAAAACATCTCAAACAACATACACACAAGTATGACACTAGGATTTTAAGTGGAAGCCCAATTTTGGAAAAATCTCCAATAACATGCTACCAAATTTTCACCCTTTTGAAGTGAGTTTGTTTAGGAGACAACCTTGTTAAAAGTTATAATGCACACTGTTAGGTATGATGATGTTAAAGGATTTAATCACCCTATTAGGAGGGGCTTTGTTAGAGGACTTAAGTACATTCCATTAGAATGTCACCTTGATTAAAGGATTTACAAATGATTGTTAGATCAACCTTGATTAAAGAATTTTGACTGATACAATGGTTAGAAAGTAACAACAGGTTGATCTGATAAATACAACTTACTTTGCAAATATAGATTACAATGTAACTCATCTGCTAATCCATTGACTAGACTCCATTCATGTCTCCATCACCAATCTCTGATCTTCTCAGAAAAATCCTTCAAGAAATCACTCTACACCTCTACTCTGCTCCTTTACAACCTTCTGTTGTAGTTTGCTAATCAACAAAATCAACAACTACTAACCTCTCTAGGTTAATCCTTATGCCTCCTTAAATATGTAGCTTTGATATTTTTTTTCGCTTAAACATCGTCGTTGATCTTAGGTTTAGGTCAGTATCATCAAATTCTTCCATCATTTTGTATCTTCCTTCTCCTTCTAGATACTTCTCTTTGAATCCATGTCTAGGAATGCTCAAACACAATTATCTTCCATTCAATGATCCATCTCATCAATACTTCATGCACTTTGACCAATTTGAAAATTCAACTATGTTGGTTAGGAATCTCAATTCCTTTACAAACTATCATATGTTGTCACTTGGTCAATGCTATGTCCCTCAGCCTTGGTCATTACCAAACAACTTGGTCATTAGTGAGATTTGTTGATTGGAGTACAATGTCTTCACTCAGACTTGTGTTGATGCTCGGTTGACATCATAGTGTGTTCGTCCATAATTGTTACTTGATTGACACAAGCATAACTCACCTTCTACTATAAGTTCCTTAATCTTCTGCTATGTAGCTTGGTTTATCCTATGAATTTTTCTCTTCCATTGATTATCTTTTTTAGGCTTCAATTCAACTATCTTCTCCGCTTAGTGTAATGATTAAACAACAGATTATCTTGTCAAGCTCCAACTGATCAAGTACCCATTGTAATTCCATATAACTCAACCTTTCCACTGGGTCTTCTTGTTATCTTTCCTTCTCAAATCTTCTTCATCAGTCATCTTGATATGACACTCTTCTCAGGAAGAAAATGTCTCAAATAAGGTTTGACATCAACGAAAATATTACAATTGTTCCAATTGTAGTTTCCAACAATCTCCCTACTTGGCATTGATGGTGACACCTCTAGTTACCATGCAGTCTAAAACACTTGACTTGCTTCAATCAACTCTCTTTTTGTTCAATAACATATCTTCATTAATATCCTTTGTTTCATTCTAATTCTCACTTCAATCTCATCTTTTTAGTTTCATTATGTTTCTCATGTATGCAACACCTCTACAAATTGATTGTAACATCTCACAACTTTGCCTATCATATCATATTATGAACTCCCTCTTTTATAGATATCTTCTTCTATGGTAACTAATTCACAATATCTCCCATGTTGTATGGAAACTATATAGGTAATTGCATACATAGATGCTTCATAATCTCTCTTTGAAAATAATGCCAGAAACACTTCAGTCTATCTCATACACCTTCAACATGTAGATAACTTCATAATTGCTTTGCAGCTCAAACTCCTCACAAACCTTAGGCCGATCCTAAATTGTGACCTTCTGCATCAATTTGTAAGATATTCTAATCAAAACATTTGATAAAGAGCTCCATCTTAGTTTAAGTGTCTTCAGTTAAGGGAATAAATCCCAATTCACCTCTTAGATATTCATGTGCATCCTTAGGTAAAGCTTTTGTGAATATATCAGTTATTTGTTCCTTTGTATTCACATACTCCAATTTGACTTCTTTGTCTTGTACCAACTCTCTCAAGTAATGATACCTGATAGGAATATGCTTGGTCTTGGTGTGCATCACATGATTTTTAGATATGTTTATAACATTGGTATTATCACATAATATAACAACTGGTTTAGTGATTTCTTCCTTCATTCCTTTCAATCATTTCTTGATCCACACTATGTTAGAACAATTAACTATTGCAACTACATATTGAGTTTCTGTTGTAGATTGAGAGATACATTTTTTCTTCATGCTTGTCTAGGGAAACTAGTCTCTTTCCTAGAAAGAAAGCCCCACCACTTGTACTCTTTCTATCATCAACATTTCTAGCCCAATCTATATCAGTATATACTCTCAATTCAAACTTGTCATTCTTCTTGTAATACAATCCATAATCCTATATTCCTTTTAGATATCTCAGAATTCTTTTTACAGCAATCATGCAATTTTTCTTAGGATTTGCAAAAAATATAGCAACTATCCCAACTGCTATTGCAATATCTAGTTTATTATGAACAACATATTGTAGTTTTCCAATTATTGATCTATACAAGGTTTGATTCAACTCAACAAAATCGTCATTCTTTGTAAATATGTCTAGTAGCCATGGGTGTTCCAACTGGTCTTGAGTCTTCCATACCAAAAGTTTCAATATCTCCTTAATATATTTTGAATGTGTAATATAGATACCTTTCTTCATTTGATACACTTGTAGGCCAAAAAAGAATTTAATCTCTCCAAATATAGACATCTCAAACTCTGTCTTCATTTCATCTACAAATGACTTATGCAATGCATTATTTCCTCCAAATATCATATCATCCACAAATATCTCACCTAATAATATCCCTTTTCAAATTTAGTCTTCAATATTTTACTTGTTTCCTTTTCAACTTTCGCCAAATACCACTTCACCATTTGAAATGCATCTGATTTTACTTTAAGAAACATCACAGTCATTATTCTAGATTAATCATCAACAAATAGATTAAAGTATTTGTCAACATGCTAGCTTTGCACTTTAATAGGTCTACAAATGTTAGTATGAACCAACTTTAAAATAACATCAAAAGTATAGGTGTTTCTCTTGAAACTAGACTTTGTCATTTTTCCCAATTGACATTGTTTACATATCACATTATCAGGTTTCTTCAATCTTGGTAATCCTCTCACTCTTTTCATCTTAGTATTGCTTACCAAATTGTCAAAGTTGACATGAAATAGCCTCTTATGCCATTACCAAATGTCTTCACATTGTGCAAACAAGCATGCATCATCAAATATGTCCAGATAGAACAAGTTGCCTCTTGTTTGGTCTCTACTTCCAATACATTTACCAGAACCATAAGCCACAAGTTGGCTTATAACAAAACTTAAATACAACCAAATTAATTGTCAAGGTTGTCTCACACTAGAAACCAAACATAGACAACTTGGGCAAAGCTAGAACCAAGACATGACCAAGCATTAGAAAACCACTCCTTAGTATCAGCAACTATCAAGTTCACTTGGCACATGAAGGAACACTCGATTAAGACTGAAAACTCGATTAACATGATAGGTTAATACTCAGTTAACACTGCAACTCAGGTTACATTAGAGGTTAATACTCAGTTAACACTACAACTCGATTAACACGACAGGTTAATACTCATTTAACACTGCAACTTGGTTAACACTACCATAATGAAAATAAAAAGAGCAGAATTACAAGGCAACCCAAGATGCTCCTGCATCATCATTCACTTTATTGCTCCCTTCATTACTTCATCCAATTAGCCTGTGGATCGTGTCATTATCAATCATGATAGGGATGTCTCCTACCCAAAACATTCCTTCATGGATTATGCTCCAGATTATTCTTCTCCAATCTTCTATAAAGGATAGATGATGTAAAAAGGAGGAATGATTCATTATCTGTAATTATAATCCATACCAAATCCATGTAGACACTTAGAAGACTTATGTCAAACTATTGCAAGAAACAAATTATCAAACTCAACATTGTTAGAGAAAATGCACCTCACCTATATTGATCAAGCATAAAATGAAGGGGAGACGAAAATATATATGATAGATTGCCCAATCACGAGTCATGGGCAATGAAGTATTAAAGCAACAGGGATGACTGCATATTATTGCAAGTGTTGAAACAATGAAACAATTAGAGTTTTATGGAAAATCAAGGATAAGTGTCATCAACAATAACAAGAACATACAAGGTTGGAGGTGTCCGATGAAGACTTCAACAATTAGAACATTGACAATATTTATCATATAATTCAATTAAAATAGTATGAAATTATCATAAAAATTAAAAATTCAAAAGGTGCGATTAAGGGTACTTAATAAAAATAAATTTAATATGTTCATAAGTGATGTCTGTTCACCAAGAGTCATAATATTTATTTGAGATAAAAACATATAAATAAGAAAAGAATTGGACAAAGATGAATAGGGGTGAGAGAGCAGATCATGATTAGGAAGTAAAAAGTATGAGAAGTATTAGAACATAGAAGTCAGATATTGAGAAGTAAGAATGCAAGAAAAGAAATATATATGTAATCAAATATATATCATAAGTATATATCAAAAGATTTATTTATCGAATATATATCAAAAGTATGAGAATGTAGAAGTCAGATATTGAGAAGAGTGCAAGAAAAGGAATATATATAATCAAAATTTTCAATCGAACATATATCTACCAGAATATAAAGGTAGTGATAGAACCAATAAGTATACTATAAAAGAATATTATTAATATTACAATTCAATTAAAAATCATCTATAATAATGGGCTTAGAATGGGAACATTACATTCCTTCTCCTCCTGCTTGAGCTCATTAATTGAATCCACATTCTCATTTACCACAACTCTTTTATCATTAGCCTTTTGGCTACATTCAAAAGATCTCTAACCTTCTCCACATTTGAAACAAGTACCCTTACATGCACCTTTATCTGCTCGACTCCTCTGGTCAATAGGTTTTGGTTCATCCTCAACAATCTATTTATAGTTCACCTGCTTCTCCTTCCCTTGAGAATTACCTTGAGTCTTCCCTTCAACATATCTTCTACATTCAAAGCATATCGATAAGCATTCTCAACTAAAGTAATATTCAACATACCAATCTCATCCTAGATATTGAATCTTGGGCCATTAATATATCTAGCCACCTTTCCTTATAAAGTTATCTATGCCTAGGCCAAATAATCAACTTATATAACTCCTCAGTATAGTCCTTCACAGTCATATCCTTATGCTTCAAATTTTGTAATCTTTTAAACAATTCAAGTTTATAATCAGAAAAAATGAACTTAGCCTTCAATTTTGTCACCATCTATCTCCACCTAGTGATCTTTATTTCACCTTATTCTTCTTTATCTCTTTGCAATTCTTTCCACCAGAAAGTAGCATGGCCTTTCAACTTAGTATGTGCTAACCTCACTTTGAGCGAAGCTCCAGTATCCTCTAACTCAAAGTAATTTTCCAACTCTCCAATCGAATTAATTAGGTCTTCACAATTCAAAGTACCTGAGAAATTAGAAACATCCATCTTATGCTTCAATTTCAACTAAGCTTCAAGTCTATCCAACTAACCAGTTTTGTATTCCATGGGTCTCTTAATATGATCAACTTCATCTTTACCACTAGATCGAGCAGCTTCAAAGTCTTTGGCAGCTTCCTTGTAATCATCCGTTATACCCACATTCCTCGATACACCAGCGATAGCTCTCATAATCTCAACAACCATATCAATCTTCATCAACTCATTTAGATATGAAATTTGATCTAATAATTTTTTAAATATTAGTCTCCATAGCATCACAACTATCAAAAATTACCCTAGGGTCCAATCTTCTCAAAGGCATTTTCCAAGATCTTTGAAAACCCAAGGCAAAAAATCCACAAAATCAACCAGTTCCACAAGATCAACTAGGCTCTGATACCACTTGATGCATTAGAGGGTAGGAGGATCCATAAAGGAGATGTCTTAGCCCCACACAAAGAAAGATAAACAATAACATTGAGATCTTCATCTAACATAATGCCAATTCTCATAATAGAATCAAAAGATTAACATTCAACATGCTGATTGTAAGGCCTTCCAGGTTATCGCCAAATAAATTAACAATTATGCAAGACCTCGCAAGATGCAAACTCCTAGCTAGCCAAGACAACAATGTGGTAGAAAACCTCAAGAAGAATCTCAACTTGTACTCACAAGCCACCATGCAACCTTCTTCTTTCCCAAGCCCATACTTAGCTACTAGCTTGTCTAAATGTTGCACCTCTAAACTACTCCATCCTGAACTAAATGGCTCTAGACATCACAAGACCCTCTACTTATACTAAACCAAGCAATAGGTTGGCATAGCAAGTTACATTAATAGACAGTCACATTAAACACACACTCAAGCAACAAGTCAGACGAGCTTCCCCAATATGTCTCAAACACATCCCTAACCCCGCAAACCATAAGTCCACAAAATTTGAGCTTGTTGCTCCTACATACAGGATTGTTGACTACCCTATGATGCTCTTGCATCATGACAAGAGATGATCGAATAGATGGATTAAACTATTGTTGTACTTTCTCTCTTTTGACATCCTCTACTGGATCATACTAAGCTGAAATGGAAGCTAGCTAGTTAGCATGTTTATTCTAACTTCTCAGGATCAAAATAATATTGAAGGCATTGAAATATTCAATAAAATCTCTCTATTGCTATAGCACTTCAAAGCATTGTTCTTTTCAACATTTAGACCTCTAACCTGGTTCACTACCAACTCATTAGCCCTACAAACATTCACGCTGCTAATTACCCACTTTATTACCCATTCAAGGCATAATATCAACCCTTCATAATCTAAGATAACGCAAAATGGAAAGATGAAAAATACTTCTCCATGATGTAATACAAGCATGGACCCTCCAGCAGCACCATTTTAACTACGAGACCCATCAAAGTACATTTCCCACAACTCATTTTGCTGACAAGAAAGTTCTTCTTTATTTTTTCCCAAGTTTGAAATCATTGCATCAGCCTCATAAATAACATAATTTCCTATGTTGGTTTCAAAAATCATATTAGCAGAGTTGTCAACATTTTCATCTACCCATTTACGTAATAGAATATTTGAGATATCAACATCCTCTTGGTTGTCACTTATAACAATAGCTAAACTATCTATACCAGCTTGGCTAATTATTTTTAATTAAGGAAAATAGGTTTTGAAGGGTGCCTAAAACCTTGTACAAAGCTTAGGATTTTCAATAAGCATAGAACCAAAGATGGATCTAGTTACCCTCCAAGAAAAGAGGTAACCATGGTGATAAAACCTATCACCAACAAAACAAAACATCTAATTAGAAACCAAAGAATCCAACAATGGGCTCCATCTCCTAAAACCAGGCACAACAAGGGAGCTCACAATTTTCCCTTTGATTTAGAGACTCCCTTGCCTGACTTGAGAATCATATCTAGTGGATGAAGAGAGGGCTTATATTTCTTTCTTTTTACTGCAATCCATCCATCCTCCACCCTTGCTGCCTCACCAAGCCAATCCTTGGAAGAAGAAGAGAGGAGGCCAAGGGAAGCAGAAGCACCCAACAGGTCAATCTCCCTAGGAGGAACCAAAGGAGATAGGCCCCCACCAAGACTAGGAAAAGTAGCCAAATCAGGGATAGGAGAAGGGAAAGGGTCCAAACTCGAGGCCCAGACATCCACAACATCCATTATCCCCAAAGAAGCATCAACCAGAGGAGAACTAGCTATAGGGGAAGAGCCATCCTCAAGATTAGACTTGTGCACCGTATAGTGCTCGAAGGAGGCCCCAAGCAACTGGGAAGGAGGATGCCTCAGCTTGTTCTTCACAGAAAAGCAACGAGTAGCCAAGTGACCTGTCATATGACACTTCCTGCAGTGGAAGGGTATACCTTCATAATCAAATATTTGGGTCCAAGAGCCTCGTGAAGAGGCCAAGCAGATATGCTCAGGGAGGCCCTTTGAGACATCCAACTCAACAAGAATTTTTGCACATGTCAAATGGAGAATATCAGAAGTAGCCGAGTCCACAAACAAAAAATTCCAATAGCATTCCCCACAGATTCCAAAACAGAGTCAAGCTAGAGATGCATAGGGAGATTCAGAAGCCTAACCCAAATAGGAACCTTGTTGAAGGACTCTGTCAACGGGTCAAAGTCCATATGCCACAGTTTGGCCATGAGAGGGAAATGACCTTGCCATGAGAAAGAATCAGACAAAATAGACGTCATGTCCTCAGCAGATGCAAACTTGACAATGAAGAAACCTTTAGCAATTGGGAAGATCTGAACGCCATTGTCTAAGATTGGTTCCCAATGCTTGGAAATCCATGCATGAAGAACAAAAAGAGAGGGCCAAAAACCTTGGAATCAAAAAATAGTAGCTAGGGCAAAGAACTTCTTTGTCGTAGTAAAAATTTCATTATCAATATGTTGGTCTAAAACAACCCTTGTTGGGCTAGAGACACTCACCGAAGAGGCCTCTCGAGAACGAGAAGGCCCGAAAGAGAGACCCACAAGAGGAGCAGCGTTGTGCAATTTGGCCTCAAAAGCAGCCACATTAGCATATGAAGAAACCCAACCCCGTGGACCAGCAGATGAGGCCAAAATAGGGGTACCCACAATGGCACTAGGCGGGGCCGAAGCAACATTAACCAAAAGGGGAGGAAGATGAATGCCATCAGGAGAAGGCACCAGGGTATCCCTCCCCCAACGACACTATCCACCATAGAAAACCCTAAAGGTAGTGAAGGGAAATCATCGACGATGAACACAGATGCAAAAGCAAGAGCCAACAATGGATCGACAGATGCGCGCGCAGGAGATTTTGAAATTCTGTAAGAGCGGGAAGCCATCATGCAATATTCTATATTGGTAACAGGGTTGAAAATTTTTTGCATGAGAAAAAGTTGTGCATAATATAAAAACTAAATTTGGAGATGTTAAAATCAACTTCTTCTCTATCTTTAACACCTTTTTTAGAATTTACATCTCTTTGGTAGTGGTTTTTCACTCCTTGTAGGTATCTTGTTCATTGGTCTTGTTTGTTTCGTCATACTCATGCATGGTCCAGCTTGGCTAATTGTTGCTGCCCCTAAAACTATATTAATTGCACTAGGATAATAAGGCTCTATCCTTGGCTAACCTTTCTTATTTGATACTGATCTTTGACTCATGTCTAGTTCTAAACAACAGGTGTAACCAATCAGAAGACAAAGAACCATCTATTTTAGTTGTGAAGTTCCTTTAGAGGCACATGGTGAAGTACAAGAGCAAGTCAATAACACAAATGACTTGAGGCAAAAAACATTTGGGCATGCATAAAGTGCAAGGTTTAAACCCCTAATGATACCTAAGGTGTTAACTGTCATCCCATTCAATTGAACAACTCCCTTTTCTAATGGCTGATATTTGAGACCTAACTTATCAACTATTTCCTTGGACATAACAAAACTATTGGCACCACGATCTACCAAGCAATTATGAATTCACCTACAACAATTTTATATTCAAAGGGCTTAGGGTGTTCAAATACCTCATTGCTTGGCATAGTGTTGTTGTCTTGTGGATGAATTGTAAGCACACTACCACTTACTCTTGTTGTAGACTCATTTGCGACTTTCAATTCATCCAAAGAAACTTGTAGCATATCTTTCTGCCCCAGATTTGACAAGGTGTCTGATACCAACATGTTTACATTCAACTTTTTAATGTTATCCACAATTTTGAATGTCACAGCAAGATTCATCTTTTGATGAGCCTTCCCCATGTCACAACCAACTTGTACATGGGGTTGTTCTTTAGATGCAATAAGAGAAATTCTCAATTGTACATGTATTTTTGGAGTGGGTGGCATGGATACTTGTGCAATTTCTTTGTGTGTATTAGCTACATGTATTTTATCTATCGTTTGCATTTTATTAGCTGAATTATCAAACTAATTGAAATTGCTCTTTTTTGTTCTACTATAAACAACAGTTATAGGATTATCCATGTTTACACCACAAAATTCCTTCCCTTGCCAATTAAGAAGACTAGTCTCATTTGGAAATTGGTACAGTTGTTGAGTAGCCTCATCATTAGGTGGATCTTGTTGTGTTGTTTTCATATATTGAACCTTAACCACTTGGCTAATCACTCCATTCGAACATGTATTCTAGTTATGTAGTTAATTTCACACAAAACACCATTCATAGTCAACAACAAGGTTATTCTGAACAAGTACTATATCTTTAGTACTACTAACTATGGTAGGATTGTATGCTTGTAATAGTCTTGAATTCACATTCTGCTTGCTATCTTGGTAACCAACTCAATAGTTTTGTCTATTACCTTGGTATCTACCTTGATTTTTTTGTTGAAATTTGTTATTTGGCTAGTAGGACCTTGCACTTTGAAATTGTTGTTTCTTAATATTTGTCAACTAATTACCAAATGTTTGTAAAATGCCTTTTATTTCTTGTAAATCATTTGGCTGGGTTGACACACTACTTGTAGCTACTATTTGTTGTGAATTTGGAGTTGGTAGTAATGGTGTTGGTGGTATCACTACCAATGGAACCTCCTATAATGGTACAACAGGTGGTATAAATGGCGTGATAGGAAAAATGGGCATTTGTGGTCGTGAAGCTATTTCATCAGTCTATATCAAGTTAATTTCCGCTCTAATAACTATATGGTAAGTTGCAGGCAATGTGTTAACTCCCAACATTTGAATCATAACAACAATACTACTATTAAAGGCCCTCAAACAATATAATAATGCATGTTTAGTTGTAGGTAAGTTGTTGAAGGAATTCAATCCCAAGTTTTTAAAATCTAAAAAATGAAATCAGAAGCTTGTTTATACGGTGCTCTTTGAATAGTGGCCAGTTGCTGAACTAGCAACAACTAATTAGAGTTATCTTTAAAAAAGTGAAACAAAGATACACCAAGCTGATCATAGTTTGTAATCGATCTTGCATCTACTCTTCTATACCGTTTTAGGGTCTTTCCTTTGAAAGATGTCACTAATAGCCTCACAATGACTTTATCTTGTGTAACATAGCTAATAACCTATGCAATGACTGCTTACTGATACATGCAAGAATGTGAGACAGAGGTTGAATTAAGGGTCTTTCCAAAACACTTACAATATTTAACCTTATCAATAACTGAACCATATTAAACTGTATGAAAAGTAGGAGAAAATTGAATTTTCAAAAAAATGGTACACCTACAATATATTCACTTCCCCAAAAATAAATTGAGTTACAAAATAAAATATGCAAATAGACAAGGGATAGCGAAAATTCACTAAGTCTCCTCTCTCCAATAATCAAAACTCCTACAATAGTGAGTTCAAAACTCACTAAGTACCATCCCCAACCACCTGGGTCGAATCCATGAAAACAGGCTATGCAAAAGTGTCTAGAACCTCCAATTATCAACTCTAAATACCTTACAAGCTCTTCTAAGCCATTAATACCCTTATGACTCATCGAAAATTGCCTATAATAAGCTCCAACTAACAACAAAGAGCCTTCAACTGCCACTGACAAGTCAAATTTGACCCCTTTAATGCTATATTATCTCCAAATGTTGCCTAACTGATTCAAACTACCAAGTCAATCATAATTATAAATTAATTCCATATCTCAAACACATGGCATTAACTATCACAAGAATATAGTCACAACACCTCCTATTATTTTGCATTGTGGGATAGCAAACATAATAAATGATTAAATTACAATACTTAATATCCTTCTTTACAAATTAGACTTTATGGAAAATAAGGTGTTAGAAATAACCCTTAAACTCTTAAACATTAATCATACCCCACCCACGACATACTTAGATAAAAATATACAAACCCACAAAAAGTCTTAGGACTACAAAAAAATTTACAAACTAGTTTAGAAGAATATAATGTGTATGGTTCAACCCTAGACATATATTTTCACCATTTCATATTTTAGAATCTAGAGACTTAAGAGGAAGCCTGAGCAATTATTACTAGGGTTTATTGAGAATTTTCTTGGAGGCAGCTATGTATGTTTTATTTCCTTTGTCAACTCTTCTCTTTTGGTGGTTGCTGCTTTGACAAACATTACCTGGTAATTTATGACTCTTTGCAAGTTACTTGACATTTTTTTCCTTTAATTTTTCATGCAGCCATTGATGAATTATTTACTCTTGTGTAGATTACAAATTTTCCTATATGTTTCCTTTGTGCTAATCAAACCTAATGATATTGGTGATGGCTTTTACATATTTCTTTTACAAACCTATGGTTTTTTAGCAGCTCAAAACCCATTTCTTTCCTACAGATTTGCATATGAAACTCCAACATGGGATTTCGCTTGCTTATCCTTCAATACCTTAAACCCTCTCCTTGTGGGTTTTTATGTTCTAAACAATACTTACCTTTTTGGCATTTCTCCCCAACTCATGCTAATGAAAACCCCTTTCGCAATCTTTTTGGAATGTGGATGAGCCACCATAGAGAAATTTAGTTTCTTCCATGGTACACATAAAAAAATGATTTGTGCAAAAAGCTTGTGAGGTTTTCAGTCTCTTTATACTCCAGTTTATGTACCATATGGAATTTATTTTTCTTGGTAATACTCTATGATAGACAAATACCTTAGAAAAAAAAGCATGTCCTATATTTTTTTCTTTCCTATATATCTCAACATGGAGGTTCTGAGAAAAATTTATTGTATTGCAAAAAGCTTCTCCTTCCATGATTATATGCCATTTTGATGATAAGATTTGAATATCTTCACTTCTTTCATCTAGGTATTCCATTCGATTATTTGTTGGTCTTACCTCTTTCTGAAACTCCACTATGTTTCTCATAGCCCTAACTGTTTTTTGAATCAAACACGGTTATGAGTTTTTCCTAGTTCTTATTTCTCTGTTGTTTACATACAATATGGGTATTATACACTTCCAACAATAGATTGAATGCTGACCACCTTTCACAGGATTACATATTATACCTGCAGCTATTGGTTTATTTCCTCCATTATCTATAGATGGTGATTGTTATTGTTGAACTTCACCTGATGATAGATTTAACTAAATTTCACAAAAGTGTTCTCTTCTAGTTAAGGGTATATATAGAGAGATTTTCTAAAATTTTCATCAACATAGATTCTTACAAAACAAATTTGGGTTTCTTTGTTATTTAAGTGAACATCTTATGATAAGCATACATCATGTTGCATGTCCATTTTGTCTACCTGTAAGCTATCAATATGCATTCATATTATATCGCAATTTCTTTTTGACATAAATTTCATTCTTAAATCTTCTTTCCACATTATTTGGACTCTTTTTGATAATGATGTCTTGATTTTACATAGCAAGCATGTAGGAGACTTAGATTGTGGTTATGATATAGTGTTGTAGTAGTTTATATCAAACATGTTGTATGCTTGTGAGCCTGTGAAACCCTAGCTACATTGTTTAGGTGAGCTATTGCACTTATTGTGTAATTAAATTCTGGAATTCCCTTCCAAGCAATCCCAAACACACATTAAGACAAAAATGCACATCAACAACCTGGGAAGGAACACACTTATCTTTGATAACCTCTACATCTTTGAAGTTATTTCACTAATACTCCACAACTACTGATCATAATAATGTGTTTTAGAAAACACCTGTTGGTATTATCGTGAGTTCAATCATTCGTTGACCTATTTTATATGACATACTCTTTCATAAAGCTTTTATTGTAATTTGTTGCCGATTGTAGCTTCATTATCAAAATGCCTATCCTAATGTATATTTCATTGTTTGAAAATCCATTTTCTCTCATGCTAAAAACTTTGTAGATATCATGCACATAGAACATTTTGTGTAGTCTCTCATGCATTCTTAATTTTATTCTAGTAACTTTTATCTTTTTTCATTCTAGCTAGAAATAGCCTCATGCACCTTAGTGCTTTTAGAAGAGGATACCCTAAATTATCCTTATTAAGGATTGAAAGTTGCAATGCATTCTTTCCTTTTATATGTTATGCTGATATGAAAATGAATATACATTGTACTGTTGTTATTGTTTCATAGAAACAAGGTACAATTGCATTAATGCTTGCTCATTTGGTATCTGTTGACTAATGTTAAATCTTTTAGTGCTGAAAAATTATTGCTCTCCTAACCTCTCCTATAGCATTCTCTCACTCTGGCTATTAATCACTTCTACATTGTTGAATCTTTTATTATTGTTAAACTATAAGATTTCAAATCAATAATAATTTGTTGCTTAAACAATTATGTGATTTATTTTCTTCACAATCTGCAATATGAATAATAAAAGGTTTCATGCATAATAACAGATGTCCCCTTGAACTTTTAAGCTCCAGCTCCTGCGCCTAGCTTTGTCTCTCACTTTGACTCCTGCACCTGGCTTTCGCTTCAGCTCCTGCATTTAGCTTTGGATTCCACGTTCGACTTTAGCTCTTGTAGCCACTTTAGCTTCAGCTCTTGCGTCTGACTTTATGGCGGTAGCTTTGGCTTTTGCTTTTCGGGCTAGGGCTTCTCTTGATTCTGGTGTTGCTTCCCCTCAAGGTAAGGCAGCCTCCTATGCTGATGTTTCCGCCTTTGAGGCTGGTTTACATGGTGTTGCCCTTTCTGCTGATCTCTCTTCTGGGTCTTTTCGTCCCCCTGAGGCTTCACCTATGAGTGTTTCTAATCCTATAAGGGTTGTTTTAGATCAAGAAATTGCTGATGAAATTTGCAATAATGGCAAAGAATTTCTCTTCCTTAGCTGCTATCTTTCATTTTTGAAGGTTTTGGCCCTCCCACTCTGACCTTCATGCTTGGATCTCCAAGCATTGGAAACCAATTTTAGATTATGGTGTTCAAATTTTCTTAGTTGATAAAGGGTTCTTCATTGTCAAGTTTGCAAGTGCTGAAGATAGGAAGCCTATCTTATGTGATAACAACTGCTCTTAGCATGATTGTTATCCTCTTATGGCCATACCATGGCATATGGATTTTGATCTATTTACAGAGTCCTTCAATAAAATCCCTATTTAGGTTCGGCTTCTGTATCTCCCTATGCATCTTTGGCTGGATTCTGTATTGGAATCTGTGGGGAAAGCTATTGGAGATTTTTTTTTTGTGGACTCTACTACTTCTGATATTCTCCATTCAACTTATGCACAGATCCTTGTGGAGTTGGATGTCTCAAAGCGTCTTTCTGAGAGGATTTGCTTGTCTTCTTCGTAGGGATCTTGGACACAAATTTTGGATTATGAAGGAATCCCCTTCTGCTGCAAAAAATGTCACATGTCAGGTCACTTGGTAGCTTGATGCTTTCTATCCTTTCAACTACTTTGTTGCTTGAGGCTGCTGTGGATGTTCAGACTACTGGTATGGATCCTATCCTCATTGTCGGTCAGGACCCTGTCCTCATTGTCGATCAAGATCTTGTCCTTTCTCCTGTCCCTGACTCTGATGTTCCTTCTACTCTTGTTGTGGTTTCTCCAAATGAGAAAGATGTGATGGTTTCTTTTGCTCCTCTTGTCTCTTTAGTGTCTTCGAGGTTTTGGCAACTACAAGCTACAATGGTGGAGGATGGATGGACTGTTGTAAAAAGAAAGAAATCTAAGTCCCATGTTCCTCCTCTAGATATGAATCTCAGGTCCTACAAGGTAGGCTCTAAATCAAAGAGTAAATCATATGTTCCCTTGTTGCGATAGGCCTTTTTAAGTTTTGAGTTGGTTGGTGATTGTCTTTTCTTTCACCAGGGTTGCCCCTCTGTTGGGTTGGTAACCTATTTCACCTAGGTCCATTGTTTCTTTTAAGATAGTGCTTATTAAATATCTTTAGCATTGTACAGGGTTTTAGGCACCCTTCAAAACCTTATTTTCTTAATAAAAAACACATCTCCCCTTGATATTATATGCTTCTGTATTGTTTCCTCTTATATCTGTTGATCAATGACACGTTGGGTTGAAACCCTTGCGAGAGCCGCATATTATGTCCACGTGTCATTTATCAATTTATTGCACATGAGACAAACCAATTAGAAATTAAATTAGGGTTTAAGATTTGGATATGAATGCATAGATACAAACATAGCCACTATCATGGGGACGGTATGTACTATACACCATTAATACCAAGCTCCAATAAATGACTTGAACAGAGCATTAAATTATTAAGTATATTTGATGTAAACTATTAGCACATATTTTTTAATAAATATTTGATTTTGTTTCTAAGCTCATATTTTGGTATTAAATAGTAAACTGAACTTGTACATGACATTAAATCTCGTATATTTAACATAACTAAGAATAACAAAACATGTTTTAACACATCTTTATGAAACTTTTTTGAAAGAAAGGGCTACAATATGGAGCAGCCACATAGAAGTGACGACGATGATCCCTTAGGCACTTCTTCACAGTAGGTAAACCACCTTGTTATTGTACAAAGAAGATATAAGCAAAATGTTAAATTGCATTTTCTATCATGTTTTTGTCTTCATTACTGTTTTGGAGTAACTTTAATAGTGCTAATAATATTGTTGTCACAAATGAGTGTTGATTAGAGAAAGGGAAAAGAACCTACAATCCCTAGTCACGAGAGGTCTTGTGAGGAGGATCCATTCTCTATTGATTTCACATTAGCACTCAATCCTAAGCCTGAAATTCAAAAGGTCATCTATAACATTGGAAAAGAATTGAATCAATTGACATCTATATACCCTCTAAATCTTGAGTCATGCTTGAGGGCAAATGAATTGATGCATCCTTCTAAAAATTGTAGAATAAGTATTTATGTAATTTTTAATATAACAAAAGTTCAATAATGGTTTTTATGTTATACTCTTTTCTATTTCTAACTAAAATACAGACGTGTTGTTTTGACAATCTTTTATACGTGATTGTGAACGTGATGGCCATGATGAGGGTACTACAGGTTTAGGTAGATCGCTTGTTCTATCCCCCACTTGTGTACATGACCACAGACACTATTACACCACTTATTGGTATGTAGACCCCTCTCTTTTTCTCTCATTTTTTATGTATTAAGATCCCTTGGAGTATTCTTTCTCGGGGTCATTTTGTAATGGATTCATTTTATGTAACACATGATTTAGAATTTCCTAGATGTACACGTATTCTTTCCACAGGAACGATGAATAACTGTGTATTGTTTGTGAGTGATGAAGATGGACTTCCTTTGAATGTATCCAAGCTTCCAAGTACTTTAAAGATTGGTCCATTCTTTTAATATACAATCTTATACTCATAATCTAATGTAATAACCCCCTAAGGTGGACCCTCGCAATGACAAATGATCCCATGATCATCTTGTAGGGAATAATGTTTTTTATCATAAACTTGGTGAGGAGTGCTTGCGATTATTCAGATCCATTCAAAAGGAATCTCTTAGAAGAGGACAAGAGATTTGGCTTCAAAAAAGTGATGAAGGGTGAACACCACCCTTACCAACTCACAACCAACAACACAACATCATGGAGACAAAGAGAAGATAAAATGCTCCAAAAAGCATGCTTTTATTATACTTAAAAATCCTTACAATATTCTCCAAATGAGAGAACTCCAAACTCTTACAATATAAGAGAGCTTCCACACTAAGAACTTCCAACTAGCTTGCACACCAAGAGCTTCTACAAGAAGAGCTTACACTTGAAGAGCTTCCACCAAGACACTATACCTTGAGAGCTTGCTTACAAATGCTCATATGCCTTGCTTAAATAGGCACTTACCATCAAAGATATTACAAACACAACCAAAGTGGGATAAATGGTAAATACAACTACCTTACAACAAATATTAAATTCCCACCCAAATACAACTAAGCACCACCATGTGGCCCAATTAGAAAATTGCATCTACATTGTGGATAACAACAAACATTAAATGCATGATTTAAGGAACTTTCCACAAACTTCTAAGATGCCACCTATACACTTCAATAAATGGAATGGCAACTATGTTCTTGTTTTTCAATTTACGCCACCTATGCACCTTGAAAATAGAAATTCCTCTTTTTCTCCTTTTTTCTATTTTTTAATTTTTATTTAATTTTCCCCTAATTTTCATCCTCCAAATTTTTTTTATAATTATAAATTTTGATCTCATCGCTTTTTCATAATGCAAGATGCTCTTGCATCAAACACTCGTGGTAGGAAAAATTTTGTGGATATGAATTCACAAAATGAAGTAGCCACTATCGATATTTTTTTTCTTCTTCCAACACATAGCTAGAATAACTATCTGCTGGTGCAAATGCTCTTCTACAATGAATTCTGTCCAACTATAACTTTCATCCTCCTCCAATCTTGTTTAATTAAATACACCTATAATAAACTCAACAATGCCATACCAATATTTCTTTCCATACCACACATCCCTAACAAGATTGACTATGAAGGAATTCCTTTCCGTTGTAGGATCTACTTCAAGACTGGTCATGTTGTTGTGCATTGCCCTACGAAAGTTAGGAAATCAAAGAAAAGACCCTCTTGGTGGTCTGGGGCTTTGGTTCAGCATTACTCAGTCCTTAAAGATGAAGCTCTTAAGGATGTCCCCCAGTCTATGGGTGTTGAGGGCGACAATTACCCTACTTCGGCTGGTCTAGATATTGATTCATCGGAGGATATGGCGACAGTGGGCAACAACAACCCTGCTTTGATTGGTCCAAATCTTGATCCGTTGGAGGATAAGATGGCAACAAGCTTCCCTTCGTCTGCAGTTCGAGTTCTGTTGGTCAATGGTTCGAAAGAGATCTTACCTACTTCTCCAGTTGGGTCAGTACTTCTAAGATGCCACCTACACACCTCAATAAATGGAATGACAACTATGTTCTTATTTTTCTATTTACGCCACTTATGCACCTTGAAAATAGAAATTCCTCTATTTCTCCATTTTTTCTATTTTTTTATGTTTTATTTTACTTTTCCTCTAATTTTTGTCACTTTCTCTCTCCTCCACAATTTTTTTTTTTAAATTATAAATTTTGATTACACCCCTTTTTCATGATGCAAGATGCTCCTGCATCAAACACTCATGGTAGGAAAAATTTTGTGGATATGAATTCACAAAATGAAGTAGCCACTATCGATATTTTTTTCCTTATTCTTCCAACACATAGCTAGAATAAGTATCCGCTACTGAAAGTACTCTTCCACAGTGAACTCTGTCCAACTATAACTTTCATCCTCCTCCAATCTTGTTGAATTAAATACACCTATAATAAACTCAACAATGCCATACCAATATTTCTTTCCATACAACACATCACTAACAAGATCCTGTGGTTGGATTCAGTTCTTGAAGCTGTGGGAGATGTCATTGGTGACTTCCAAATGGACTCCAAGTGTTCTAATATCCTACATTCTATTATGCTTGCAACCTTATGGTGGTGGATACGTTGTAGGGACTACTTGAGAAGATTAAACTTGAGGCCCCTAATGGTTCCTGGATATATACTCTTGATTATGAAGGAATTCCTCTCTATTGTAAGATCTACTCCAGTATTGGTCATGTTGTTGCGTGCTGCCCTACGAAAGTTAGGAAATCATAGAAAAGACCCTCTTGGTGGTCTGGAGCTTTGGTTCAACATTACTCAGTCCTTAAAGATGAAACTCTTAAGGATGTCCCATGGTCTGTGGGTGCTGAGGGCGATAGTTGCCCTGCTTCGGCTAGTCTAGATATTGATTTGTTGGAGGATATGGTGGCAATAGGTGATAGTTGCCTTGCTTTGGCTGGTCCAGATCTTGATTCGTTGGAGGATAAAGAAACAACAAGCTCCCCTTCCTTTGCGGTTCAGGTTCCATTGGTCAATGGTTCAGAAGAGATCTTACCTGCTTCTACAGTTGGGTCAGTTGGCAAGGCTTTGGTTTGGGAGGAGGCTTTTCGAGTGGAGGAAGGTTGGACAAAGGTCAAAGACAAAAAATACAAACATTCCCAACATTCCTCATAGTGCCTTCTTCGATCTCACTCTTTTGGGGGTAGAAGGTCTTAATTATTTTGAGTTGTAATTGGTGGTAGAAACGTACTGTGTTATCTGCAGGGCCACCCTGGTCTCCCTTTTTTGGTTGGGGACTTGTTTCTTCTTTTGTCGGTAGTCTCTTTGTTAGGGCTCCATTGAAAATCTTTTGTATAAAGGGTTTCATGCACCCTTCAAAACCTCTTTTCCTTAATAAAAAACAAGATCCTCATATAAAGCATCATCATTATCTTTCAAATTCATCTCAAATTCAGCATTCCATAATTCATATAAATTTACCTCTTTCACATCTTCATCTTTGATTTCTTCTTCCATGTCTTCAACAATGCATGAAATTGTTGCACTTGTTTGACTTCCAACCAAGGAATTGTATGCATCCTCTACTGTTGCAGTCTTCAAATCATCTTCATCTACTTCTAGCTCACAAATCTTTTCATCTTCATGCTCCTCCTCTCTTTCATCTTCTTCAATTTTAGATTGACAAATATTTTCATCTTCATCCTCTTGTTCTTGCTTTGTATCGCATGTGTGATACTCCACTGGATCTTCTTTCCTTTCCGCATCCAAAGAGTTGTCAATATCTCTTTTCTAGTGACATGCTCTTCTCTTTTGCAACTCTGCTTCTAATTCATTCACTTGCTTCTGCAAATCAAAGAATGCAACTCGTCATGTCTCTTGATTTCTTGCTCTAATTTTCTCAAGTCTAGGAATCCTCAGAATCCATCCAGTCAAAAAAATTGTCTTCTTCTCCATAATCAAGTCTTCATAAGACAAATCTCATGCAACACAAGCACCTTGTGCAAACTGCTTCACAACTAGCGATCTATGTACACAATCAAGATATCCTTCTTGACAAACCCAACTCAAGGTCCTAGTGCAAACTGCCTCATGTTCGACGATCTGTCCACACTTAGGAACTCTAGCTCTGATACCATTTGACGAAAAGTGAACACCACTCTTACCAACTCATAATAAAAAACACAACAATATGGAGATAGAGAAGATAAAATGCTCCACAAATCATGCTTTTGTTATACTTGAAAATCCTTACAATATTCTCCAAATGAAAGAACTCCAAACTCTTACAATATAAGAGAGCTTCCACACTAAGAGTTTCCAACTAGCTTGCACACCAAGAGCTTCTACAAGAAGAGCTTACACTTGAGAGCTTCCACCAAGAGACTATACCTTGAGAGCATGCTTACAAATGCTCATATGCCTTGCTCAAATAGGCAGTTACCATCAAAGATATTACAAACTCAACCAATGTGGAATAAAAGGTAAATACAACTACCTTACAACAAATATTAAATTCTCACCCAAATACAAGTAAGCACCACCATGTGCCCAATTAGAAAATTACATTTCCTCTGTGGATCACAACAAATATTAAATGCATGATTTAAAGAACTTTCCACAAACTTCTAAGATACCACCTACACACCTCGATAAATGAAATGAAAACTATGTTCTTGTTTTTCTATTTACACCACCTATGCACCTTGAAAATAGAAATTCCTCTTTTTCTCCTTTTTTTTTCTTTTTTAAAATTATTTTATTTTATTTTTCCTCTAATTTTGGTCACTTTCTCTCTCATCCACAATTTTTTTTAAAAAAAATTATAAATTGTTATCACACCCCTTTTTCATGATGCAAGATGCTCCTGCATCAACAAGGCTATAGAGTTGTGGTTGAATAGATATGAGAAATGAGTGTGGAAGGTTTTACTCATGGATCCGTCACAGTAAATAAGCTAAATGATTTTTATTTCAAATTGAATAAATAAATCCAATTAGTATAAATAACGATAAGTTCCAACATAAAGTGAGTAAATTTGTTTTAAGTAAGCAAGCAACGATAACAAATTGAATGACATTAGAAAGTAACCTACCAATACTGTAACACCACCTGCACATGATGAAGTTGGTGGTTCAGGCGTACATCACAGTGATTGAGGTATACATTTGCTATTCAAATTTTTATATGTAATTATTAATACAAGTAAACATCTTCAATTGAAATTAGTGTAGTAATACAACTTTAATTGCAATAGCTATTTCGATTAATATAACAGTTTGTGTTGTGGCTTCAGAGGATGTAGAGGTCAGTGTTCATGGGCATGTTGACGTTGATGCTATTGACAAAATGATCTTGAAGATGATGTAGCTAGTTCAGGTAAAGTACTGAAATACTTGTAACAATTATAATAAAATGTTTTTAATTTAACCCTTTTATTTGTTATTGCGACTCCTTTGGATCATGAGCAGATGACTACAAGGCATGCATTGAGAAGAAGAATTGATGAGAGGGGAAATGATCATGATGATGTCATTATTCATCTTAAATATTTCATAAATTCAAAAAATCAAAGAAAAAAACAAATGATTGTCATCTATTGAACTTATTTGATATTGACTAATTTTTGTGTCAAATAATTTAATTATGTGCTAATGAATGTTTATGAATAACATAATGCGTTGATGAATATTCATGAATCTTATGTGTTAATGATTGTTATCACGTGATAATTAAAGAATGTTACATTTTATTAATGGATGAAAGAATGAATGAATGTTAGATGTTAGTGGGGAATTTAGAGTGATGTTACGAGGGGGTGGGGCCAAATGACATTCCACCTTCATGTGATTGGCCTTGTTTAATATTGAATATTAAACTATAGTCGAAACAAAGTGAGGCTCAATAAGGTTGTTCCTTATCTAGGGCCTCAAATGTGCCTAAACACTTGCCTTTGATTTATTCCTCCAATCCAATGGTTTTCTTTATATAAATGTGGGTATTTTACCGCAAGTTGAAACATTCCCCTGCCATCTAGAGCACAAGCTAAATGCCAAAAATTGATGGAAATTTTCATTGAAGAAATTCTAAGGTGGTCTTATAGACTTTTTTTATTCCTTGACTTGTTGCATAGCATTGATGTTTTTTCCTTTGGGTTTCGAGGGACCTAAAGCCTTACAATTTGCTTCTGGATAGAGAAAAGGGTTTAGTCAAACTTGCAGATCTTGCATTGGGAAGGGCATTCACCATTGCAATAAAGAAGTACACACATGACATAAAAATTTGATCTCATTTCATAAAAATATAATTAGTTATGTTCTAATCGACAACTAATTAAATTTATAGAATTATTTTTCCTAGAACATGAATTTATTACACAATGTTATTTTTCAATTTATGTTTCACTGTGAAGCTTAGTAAAATGCCATTGGTGGCTAATAACATTGAATCAAATAATTTTTATGATTCTTGATGTAGATTGTAACTCTCCGGTATAGAGTGCCTAAAGTGCTTTTGGGATCCACTCACCATTCCACACCTATTGATATGTGGTTTGTTGGTTGTATATTTGGTAATTTTCCTCGATACTCATTTGTTTCAACTTTAAGTTACCTCATGTACTGAATTAATAGAAGATGTTTCACAATGAAGTCCATGTCTTCCTCCATTTGAGTTTCTTTTGCTGTCAGGATGCTAATAAGTTTTGGATCAACTTACATTATCATATTTTATCTACAGGGATTGAGTAAGGAGGTTGCAATCATAGAGTTTGGGGAAGAGATTGTGAAGATGTGGAGGAGGATCTATGACACAAGACCTCCACATGGAGAAAGTCTAAAGGTTTGTTACTTGGGCTGCAAATACATCCAAGATCTGTTAAAAAAAATCCATCAAATATTTGTTATACAGAGAGTCTATATATGCTTCTTCAATTGATAGGAAATATTTAAATTTTGTTTAACCTAGGATACTGCATCAAGATCTATCAGATTTTTCAAGTCAACAGTGATCCCAAAGTTAGAGGAGCATCAAAATGTGCTTGTTGTGGCCCATGGAAATATTTTACGCTGTATCATTGCTCATCTTGTTGGGCTTACAGAAATTGAGATGTTGCAACTTTAGGTTTATTTCTCCTATCATTAGATAACCATTTCCTTTTCCCTGATACTGCCTAGGGATAGATTTCTTTCTGGCTATAAATTTAGTTGACAAATTCAATTGTAAGTATAATATATAGAAAGTTCTTGTACTAGAAGATACTCCTATGCTATGTTTTTCCTAGATTCCCCGAGCACAAATCTAGGTAGTGGAGAAGGTATACAAGAGGGTCAGCCCCTCGCAATGAGCTATCCACTATGAAATAAAATCTCTACCTCTCAACTTTGAGATCTTAGAGAAATTAATTTCTAGAGTAAGCTATCTACCTTGTAGGAAAAAATAATATAACTCTGTTCTGAAACTTCTGATCACTATGATCGCAGTTGTGAAGATAGCCATCTTAATAGAATAAAGTATAGGGTCAAATTATACATCCAGCTTCCATAAAACACTCAACTTGATTCAGTTATGGGAGGAGAAGGAGATAAATGTGAATCAAGAAACAAAAAAACCCTTGTTGGGTGTATTTTGATGACTCTAAAACCTTTCAGACCCATGTGAATGGTGACAACAAGAATAGGATCTACCGTTCCTGTTAAGAAAAAGTTGATGAATTTATCCTTATGTTTATCTGAAAGCCCTGCTCATGCAATCTGTAGTCTAAATCAGATGCTGGAACTATTCATCCATAACCAGTTTTATGGCCTTTCCTTGTTTTTAAGTTCTTTCTAGATTTTCTATTATTATATTATAGCTTCACAAACTGTTTGAATCACAATGCTAATATAAAGTGCTCTCATAATATGGAAATGATCCCTCATAGCTATTTTTTGCATCATAATCTAGTGCCAATATAGCATATTATATAGGAGATTCAAATCAAAGTAATCTATGTGGCTTGCACAAATCTTTAGGGTCATGGATAGTGGAAATCAGAAAATGATATTTCCCTCAACCAAAACTTGGTTATCCATTTCTTATTAATTGAAATTTGAAGTGAATGCTCCCTCTACCACTCAAACATGAAATCATAAGTGGTCCAAACCATCTTGAAAAGTTTTGCATGTAAATAGAGGGAGAGTCTAGCAAAACTTTGAAGAATGGCTAACAAAAATGTATGGAATAGCTCTGTTCAGGGGAGACACAGGGAATGTGAACAACTAGGCTAAAATCTTGCCTTTGTATCATATTCCATACATATATTGGAGAGGTTATGCATTGGTAGAGGGACTAGTTTGTGTTGAGTTATAGTTCACATGGATCAATTTTATGTCAAACTTAAGACCGTCCATTTTCTTGCTTCACTGTTCTATCAACTGAACTATTGGTCCTCTTTAGCCAGTATTTCAATTTGGGTGTGGCTTATTTTGAACACCTCACCTTAAACTACACTACACAAGTATCATATGTTGAGCTACAACTTAAATTAATCAATTAGGACTTAACCTAAGACCATCCATTTTGTTGTTGCAGTCCTTTACCAAATAACTATTTGACCCTTTTTGATGAATCCATTGTTGATCTAGATATGACTTATTTCCATGTCTCCAATACTTGATTTTTTGACCACATCCATTGTAAAAATGACAAAAAAAACATCCTTCAAAGTAGAAACACTCTTGGTGTCAGACAATGGCAAGATTTTCAGTCAAGCTATTCCCCACAAGTCTTATGACTCCTATAATCAGAGCTACCCTTTGCCTATTGAATCTTATAGTTTAGTCTTAAATGTGTAGTTTGCTGCTGGAGTACTGTCCAATAGTCAATTTGTTGAGCACATCCAATATAAAAATGAAACAAAAAAAAAAACACCATCCTTCAAAGTAGAAACATTCTCTAAAATATCTCCTATATTAATCACATCAAATTGGACAAAAATTTATAATCAACTTGAGTATTTGTAGACCACCAAAGTCTACTACAAGTGTCAGACAATGGCAAGATTTTTAGTCAAGCTACTCCCCACAAGTCCTTTGGCTCCTATGATAAGAGCTACTCTTTGCCTATTGAATCTTATAGTTTAGTCTTAAACGTAATGTTGGATCCTTTCCATATAAATTAAAAAACGCTTGAAAAACTTTACTAGATATTTGGATTAATTTTTATTGGACTTCAATTTAGTGGTCGACCCTTTTTGTCAAGCATTCTTTTTATGATTTTAAGAAATCTCTTATTTCAAGAAATATATAGAAATGAAATATATACTAAAATAATATGATACAAATGATATCAATTTATCCAAAATAACCTTATCATGCAATGCAATCTTCTTATGATTGTATTTGTATCTAAGAGCAATAATGCCTCATGTATAATCTAGCTAAGTTTTGCATGTCACTATTTATTTTCATGTAGGGGAGAGTTTAGAAAAATGTTGAAGAATTCAACAATAAAATTAAAGTAGAACGCTACATACTATGCAATTAGCTAAAATTTCTTTTAATTTTTCAGATATTACTGGAGTTCAAAGAAGGTGCAACTAAATTAGATATCAATTTCATTAGAAACTTTAAATGTGTCATTAGATGTTGTGCCTTCAAATTGGAAAGGGCTGCAGGATGCTACATAAGTATATTGCTTGAATTGACAAAGATCAAAGTTAACTATATTGTGCAAGGATATTTTAGACTTTATATTAGTACGTGAGTGAAGCAAGCATAAATGCCTTTCATGTTTTAGCACGTAAGATCTCAGTAGTACTTCTCTCCAATTCTTGAAGAAACATGCCATATGGCTTTTTTGTATTAATATAGTTGTTAAGTTTCTTTGGCTGTTGTGTTTTTTCCAAAAGAATTTCCAAAGTTAAATCATTGTGTTTCATATTTTTATAAATTTTGTATAATCTTATGTTCTTCAATCATGTTTTGTTAAATGAATTGAAACAAAAACATAACTATAATACACATCACTTAATCTTTAGGATCTTAGCAATCAATTCCTAGATGTGTTTGTTGAATTCTCAACCATAACAATCAATGGCCAACTATATTGTTCGTGTTCATAGTTGGGGAAGAACTTGTATAGAGAAGGATTTCTCACTTAGATGCCTTCAGCAGTTCTTCCATACTGACTTGGCTTCTTGGCACTGCATTCTAGATACAACTGGTACACCATAGGTTCGCCCAACCTAGTCCTCTTGTACTAGGGTTAGCTCCTCGCAGTTCTCCTTTCAACACAAGCGGTAGATAGGAACCGAACTGTCTCACAACATTCTAAACCCAAATCACGTACCACTTTCATCGGTGAACAACAGAACCCTTGGGACCTTCTTCAACCCTAGGATGTGATGAGTAAACATCAAGGTGCCAAATGACTTTGTCGATAAGATCTCTTGGGAGTCATCAACCTGTTATCCTTGGCATACCTTTGATCCATTGACCAAGAGCCCTTCCACATTGGACTCTCAGATCACTATGGCCGACTTTCGTCTCTGTTCGACCGGTCAGTCACACAGTCAGGCAAGTTTATACCATTACGCTCATGAGTTGACTGATGTTAGCTTGAGCTTACCTTTGCACACCTCCATTACTCTTTAGGAGGCATCCACCCCAGATAAACTACCCACCTTGCAGTGTCCCAAAAGCCCACCCTTGAACTATAGTGTCATGTTGTGTCAAAGCCCATAAAATAGGAGGCCAGAAGCATCAGCGCCTATCATTTCTTCTATAGCCTATGGTCGGCCTAGTTTAGGCATCCTTAGATGAAAGAGTGGTATTCCAGGATTGGTGTCACCACCTCCCACCTATCTGACACATCTGACCAAGGATGTCACTGCGAAGCTATAGTAAAGGTGCACGAGGTCTTACCATCTAGCTGTTGGTACTCCACATCTGTACGGAGAATTCAATTTCACTGGGTCCATGTTGGAGATAACAGGGTAGTCGTTACACCATTCGTGAAGGTCACTACTTATGCAACAAGGAATTTCACTACCTTAGGATAGTTATTGTTGTTGTTTACTGGGGCTTCCATTCAAAGCTACACTTCTCCTTCCAACCTTCCAGCATCGGGCAGGTGTTAGACTCTATACATCATGTTACCACTTGGCAGAGTCCTATGTTTTTAAGAAATAGTCGCTACCCCCTGGTATGTGTTGCTTTCCCATGGATGGGAAAGCACCCCTTCTCCTGAAGTTACGAGGTCATTTTGCCGAGTTCCTTCAACATGGTTCTCTCAAGCACCCTAGTATACTCTACTCATTCACCCGTGTCGATTTGGGGTATGGTTAGTTCACCAGGAGGATCGCCCTCCCAATTCAAAGTTTTTTCTTGGAAGTTTCAACCCAAACAAAAATGTGCAACCCCCAGATATAGATGTGGGGCCTACCACAATGCCCCCACTATAGTGTCAGGTCTGCTATAGTAGCGATGGGGCCCCCAACTCTATACCTAGGGTTGCCACCCCTTTCATGCTCTTGTTCACATGCATACCCCCTACCATAGCTACTATAGTGGTAGTCGAGTATGCATGTGAATGCAAATGCAAGTGCAAGTTGTTCTAAGGCACTCTATGCATGCAGATGCAACCCATGAACACTCGAGATTTCTTTATTTATGTCTCTCACCCCCCCACCTTGCAAGATCTCAGGCCACACTTCACGCACATTGATGCAGCAATAGAACCTTGTTAGGGCAAAGATAGATTAGTTGTGAGGGCCCGCCCTAACCCTACAGGGTGAATAATCTAATAATAAGATCATGCAAAGGACCCTAGCCCTAGCCCTAGAATTTGTATGTTACGTATGGGATTAGATGGTCTGTTTAGGGCGAGCCCATCTTTAGATAGTAGGGGGCTAATGCCATTGGGACCACCAACCCTACTATCTATAAGGTCAGTTCAAGATTTTTACTATACCATAGTGGCCCTCGCTGGGGGGGCTATAGCAATCATGGGACAAAGATCTAGACAGTGGAGTGCAAGCCATCGGCATGAAGATAGCCCTTTTGGGGGTTCCTTAGGTATCGATTCACTCTGTGTAGATTGATTGAATGCAAAAAACCTTAGAATTGGCAAGCGATCATATTTTTCACATGTTTCTCGTTACTCATGTCAACATTCTCACTTCTGATATCTCCAGGAGCACAAGCATAGTGAGCGCCAGTGAACTACATTGTTGCCCCTTCTCCAATTCACAAAATGTCCTGCTACTGACCCGTCCTACTATTCTAAAGCGAACGAATCTTGTCACTTTGACGAATCACTTGAGCCTCGATACATTTTTGGTGCTATGGATCTAGACCAGTGAGCTATTATTCTTTCTTCGAATGATGGTTGCTTCCAAGCCCACCTCCTAGTTGTCATCGCTCGATTACTTCCTTTTCCATTAAGTGACTGCTTAATCTGAGTTGTTTCCCTCTTGACTCTAGATCTTAGCACCCAAAGTTTGTATGCTTATTGAAATGGCCTGTACTCCAAGTTTCCTTGGGGTTGGTCAAGCGTTGGGCCACCCTAGCCCATTAAGTGCTCTACCTTGGGGCATAAGCATGCACGCTCTACTGAAATGGATTTCGTGGAAAAATAACTATATCCGATCTTTGCTGGCCTTTCACCCCTAGCCACAAGTCATCCCAGTATTTTTCCACATACGTGGGTTTGGTCCTCCAAGGTCTGTTGGAGCTCTCTTCAATCTTCTCCTGGCTAGATCGATCGGTTTCGAGTCAAATAGGAACAACTGGGAGATTCTACCAGCCGCCCCCCACCCCTCTACAAACCCCAACTAGAGTTGGTTCTATAGCCCCTACAATAATCTAGAAGGGGCAATAATATGAAAGGGGCCCCTACTATATAGAGGGAGGTAAATGCTCCCTAAGAGCCCAATAATCAATGCCCAGGGGGCACCCATATGCACTGGTGAGCGAGAAAACCCCCTACTATTTTATGGTTCTATGGAGATAGCCCTACCCCCCACCATAAAATTATAGGGCCTATTATTTTATTGCGCCCACCTAGACAAAAGTAGGCAGATTATTGCGAGGCCCACTGGCCATAGAATTTGAGGGTAGGGCACCCCATAGAATTGGGCCATTTTTTTCTTTTATTTGTCACGCCTACACCTAATGGCTTAAGCTATTGTTCCCATTTACTCACTGATCCATTATGCAAAAGATACGTCATTCAGTGTTACACTGACCCCCCAATGCCCAACCACCCACCAGGGTTCCTACAAGTGCACGAGGAATCTGCCCATAAAATTCTAGGCACGGGCCCTACCCCTATGAGCCCTATCCTATAAAGTGGGGGAGTTCATGGGGGCATTGGGACTGACTATCATTAGTTGTTCAAGTAATGCTACGCCGCAGACGATTGATTGTTTATAGACATTGGATTCCATGTCTATTGTAGTCCCTTTCCTAGGTTCTTTTCACCTTTCCCTCACAGTACTTGTACGCTATCGATCATTGAGTAATACTTGGCCTTAGAGGATGGTCCCCTTGATTCAGACACATCACGTTTTACTCAACTAGGAAGAATCGAACTCGGCTAGATAGAAGGGTTCATCAGTATGCAGGGCCCTTGCATGTAGGGGTTCTAGGGCGCCCTATCCATGAAAACTATCCCCTCTCCTCATGCCTAGAGAATAGTGAATCAATCTACAGGGTGTGGGGAACCAATCTACAGGGCTATCGCCTTCTTTGGCCAAATCTTCCAACCTTTTTATAGTTCCCCTCAGTTCTTCAATCATCCACCTTGGGTTTAATTCATACCTACGGGGCAACCAGGCCTATAGATAGTTAGGGCCTCATCCTGCATGCCTACCCCTCCCCTTACCTTACCTTTACCTTATAATAGTAGGGGTAGGGGTAGGGATAGGGAGTAGGGGGCATTCAATGAAGATGAGCCTAAAAAATGATAGGCCCACTTCATGATAATGAAGATAAGGCCCTTACTATCTATAGGCCTGGGTATTCAGACGAGCCTAAAAAATGATAGGCCCTTACAATAATCTATTTAGGGGGCCCATAAAATGATAGGCCCCTCAATAATATGTGGGGCCCCTCCCCTAAAATATGATATATTGCCCTAGCCCGAGCCCTAGCCCTATAATTTTGAGGTATGGTTAGGTATGGGCCATACCATAAAATTATAGGCTAGGGGTAGGGCATGAAGATTAGTTGAATGAATTGCACAGAGAAGAAGAGCCCCACTGATTAACCCTACCTCTGTAGGTAGGTAGGCCCCCTATATTTAAAATGGCCTAGCTCCTAGATTCTATAGCTACCATAGAATTGTAGGGGCCCCTTGCTGGCACGCACCACCCTGCATGTATGCAGGGCCATCTATTCCCTAACAGCAAAAGGTATGGTGCCCTACTAATTTTTCAACAACAGGGGGTAGGGCTCCGCTAATGGATATTTTCCCAATCTGCTTTTTCTCACCACTACTAATGGGGTCTCAGTTGTTTTTCTTTCCTCTAGCTACTTAGATATTTCAGTTCAATAACTCGCTTCAACCCCACCCCCCACTATAGAGGTAGGGAGTGGGACATGGTTTCCTGATTGGAGATCCATGGATCACAGACATTATCTCCCTATGGCCTTTCACCTTTGGAAGCATCCTTCCCTCCCAATACCTGGGCATCCATCTGATGCATTTTGATACAGTAGGCCTTGAACCGATTGAACAACCTAATGTTTAGCATCTACCTGCCACTATGTAGAATCTCTCAACCTGCCAGCCCCTACTATGTAAAAGGGCCCTCCCTAAAAGGCTTTTATGGGTGCCCTACTCTTCTATGGCAAGCAGGAGGTATGTTATTGTAGGGGCCCAATGGCAAGTACTATAGAAAGAAGGAAAGAAACATGTTGCAGAAAGTAACATGCAGAACACCTAGCCCTATAATTTTATGACCATACCCATGCCATAAAATTGTAGGGCTAGGCTAGGGATTTGCCCCAATTGTTTCCATAGGCTACAATAATATGCACCCATAAAATTATAGGGGTGGGCCCTTAGAATAGTAGAGGTAGCGGCCCTACCCAACAATAATATACCTTTGCACACACCCTACAAGGGGGGTCATGGATAGAATAGTAGGGGCCTCCCCCCACTGCACCATGTTACCCCACCCCCTACCTTATATTTAAGTGGGCCTTAAATAGATTATTCCCCCTAGACTAGCCCTATAATTTTTAGGTATGGTTTGTCCCCCACTATTTTGATGGGCTTTTTAGGGGGGCCTAAATTTTTTAGGTATGGCCTAGCCTATCGCCTAGCCTATGGACCTTTAGAAAGAATAGTAGGGGAGGGATTGTATAGATCTATTTATAGTCTGTTTACTGCATAGATTAATTGATTAATGCACACAGACAATGAAATAAGAACAACAACACTCCTTATTCGCATATGCCAACAGATTACATAACTCATGATAAGATGCTTTACAATGACCCAAGAGGGTGTATAAATACTTTCCAACGAACCTTCCAGAAGAGGTCTGTCGGCTACAAAATCTTTACCGACGACAACACCTTGTCAGCTACAGAATACAAAATCTACCGACTACATCATCCCCCCCAAAAAGAAAAGTCACCTCCTGACGACTAACAAAATAGGAGACAACCACATACAGTAAAACAAAGAAACACTAAAGAGAAGGTGGGGCCCCTAAAGAATGTTGCTGCCAACGCAACTCATAGACCTACTCCATCTAGATGCTCAAATCCTTCTGTATCTATGAATTAACCTTGACAGCCTCCTTCAGGAGAAGTGCCGCATCCATAGCGTACTTCCTTGC
Source organism: Cupressus sempervirens (assembly GCA_028749045.1). NCBI lineage: Eukaryota > Viridiplantae > Streptophyta > Pinopsida > Cupressales > Cupressaceae > Cupressus > Cupressus sempervirens. Next base: position 546,274,612 of record CM053790.1, on the reverse strand, counting down.
TACCTGCAACTCCTATTCTGTTGCATCCTTATCCTGCACAACCGAGTCCTTATCCTCCAGTAACTCTACCCTTTCAGCCACCCAAGCTGCCTACTGAGTGGCCAAATCTGCTGCTAACTTCTTGCAAGCCTCCCTCTCAACCACCAGAGATCTCTCGGCTCCAATCCTATCGGCTGCGTTGTGAGCATAATAAATCTCCTTATATAGTCCCACGATCTCATGTGTTAGCTTCATTAGTGAAGTGTCGCTCGGTCTAATCTCTGGCTTAGTGGCCCAGTCTGCCAACATCTTTGGTGTCTCAACTGCTGGCCAACCTCTCTCCTCAAAACATGAACTGAACCACTGCGGACAAATCCCCCTGATGTAAGCTTGAACCAAATGCCACTCCCTCTGCCGAGTCATACCCTGCAAGGCGAAATTGTGTCCCTTCTTTAGCACAGCCTTCATAGCCCTGAGGTAGTCTCTACACCTATCCTCATCCGACCCATAATCCTCCTTTGCAAAGCCCTCCAATGACCATTCGGCATCACTATTTTGTTCCTCATCTGTGGGGACCATGCTTACATCTAGTGCGATGTCCTCTGCTCTTGGCACAATGTCAGCCTGTGGCACTCCCACCTCCTGAGGCTTTGGTATGGTAGCTGATACTCCTAGATGCATGGTGGACTGGATGGATGGACCAACCTTGACAGGGATAAGTCAGAACTGCTATCTCAAGAAGGCGCCGGCTCTATCCATCACCTCTGACTGCTCTAACTGTGCAGACTCCGTGCCCTCCTCCTGTTGTGCTGATTGGGTTAACTATTCTGGCTCAACAGATGCTAACAAGGAAGACGAAATGGTGATGACTACATCACAATCAATCACCTCCAAGCGAACCTGGGGCTTAGGCTCTGGTGTTGGTAATTTGACACTCTGTGAGGTTGGTTCCACTGGAACAACATCTACTACAGCTGCAAAAAAAGTCTCTCCTGGAGGGGTTGCTAGTGTAACAATAGTTGTCACTGGTGGGACACGCTCCGCTACTACTCGAGGGACATTTGCTACGGTCGACGGGGTCATCACAACCGGTGCATGACATTGACCAAAAGGGGGAATGTGTAACGTGGGAGCGGACAAGTGCGCCAAAGTTGACAATTGCGGTAGGGTGATAAATGTGTGCTCACTATTTTTTGGTTTGCTGCAAACCTCTGCTGAAGTACTTTCTTCCTCATACCCAACCCAGCTGCTTTCCAAAGTCTCCTCCCATCCGCTATCAGTGTCCCTGTACGCTGCCTGCAATCCCTGAAGTACCTTTTCTGTCCTGCGACTATCCCACTTGTGTCCAAATGTCTCCAATAAAATATTAGAGGCTCTCCTTGTGCCAACTTCCCCTGAGGTGGCACTTCAAAATCATCCATGGGTATCTGATTAACCGCTGCCTCCAGAAACAAGCCAATTGCATGATATGGCATAAAGAAAGTGCGATGTTGAAGCATCATGAATTCCTCCATCCTGTCAGCAAGGACTGAAGCCTAATCATACATCATACCCTGCATGATGCCATTCATGAATACAACCTGTGGCAATGCAATATCTGAAGCTCGAGTCGTGCCCGTCAACCTACTCTTGATCACATCCATAATGCACCTCCAGTGACCCTCCCGAATGAAATCTATGTGGAGCCCTCTATATTTTGACCCCTTAACCATTGAATCCATCTCCTCAAATATAAGATCAAGGCCCACTAGCCATATCCAATGTTCCTTCCATTCCTAAGAGAGCTTGTGATTCTTAATTTCCACTTTCTTACCACCAGGGCCAAGGATGCCAAAAACCCTAGTGAAGTCCCTTGGTTTAAAAGACACTGACATCTAATGCTTTTTATACATAAATGTACTTATTCTATTGTGCCGACTATATGTCTTTATCATAGTTCACAAAATTGATTCAAATAACCGAAGGGAGAAGATTGGAAGCTGGATGGCCCAATGTACCTGTGTCCGTATCAAAATCTGCTTAATCTGGTCTGCCTTCGAGGTCTCTTGCCACCATTTTTAACATTCGCTGCCATTAAGGCCTTCAAACTAGATGGTGAGATGAGTGAGTTCCTCCCTTACTTTCTGTTTCTTGCTTCTAGAACTCGACGGCCCTGCAAACCAAATCCCAGATGCCAAAACCCTTGCATTCTTTTCCATATTTGTCGTCAGCTAACTCTTCCATTGCTTTTGTTTGCTTGTCGATTCCATGCAATAACAGGTCCTTCCTTTCCTTTATAGATATTGGGTTGTTTCTATGCCTTTCCTTGCACTCAATTCTAGTAATCTTCCCGTGTACGACAAAAAAATTTGTACCCCCGGGGAGAAAAGTGAATGCATGGGAAAAGGCCTACGAAAAGCATTTTAAGATGTGGAAACACCCGAGGGAACAACTGAACTGTCTTCAAAAGGATTACTCTCCCCATTGAATTTGATTTAAAAAAATGCATTGAATAGCCAAATGACCCGCAGATCTGGCATTCATGTAGGAAGCCTTGCCATAATAGCAAACACCAATAGAATTGAGTGTTGAGCTACCAAGGGAAATTTCATCCATAGAAAAATCCATGTTTTGGGAGCCTGTAGCTGCATTTCATCCTTGCTCATGGAAAGTTGGGAGGTGAGAAAGAATCCGCAAAAACCTCCTTCAGAAGCCTACCATTCAACAAGCTCGCCCCGTTGAGCATCCGTGACTTGCAACTTAACCCTGGCATGCTCTGGCAAATATCTTTTAGTAACTGCATTTATACGTGACTCCCCCTTTAGCGTCTTCTCCCCTCTGCACTCTGTGTCTCTGAACACACAAACACCAAAGACAATGGCACAAAATATGCAACCCACTTGTGAAAAGGTAAACTCAATCTAGCTTGCGTGAAGCGTGAGCTAAATCTCACGGGAGTCATGTTCTTGTGTTTTGCTTATATCATTTGTTCATCATTTGGTGATAATATCCTTCAGTGAAGAGTTTTAGGTTTTGTGATATTGCCCTCGATTGAGAAATGGCTCGTACCAAGAAAACTGTGCGTAAGTCTACAAAAGGAAAGACTCCATGGCTAGATGAAAAATAAACATTCCATGAGAAGATAGGAGAGCCTCCATTGGAAGATAAAGCTTTGAGAAAGAAAGAAAGGCTCCATGGAAAAAGTCTCCACGGGAAGGCAAGACCCCACGGAAAGAGAAGACCGTGCAGAGAAAAGCCTTCCACGGATAGTCTGCCCATGGGACACGTGTCCGTGGGACAGTCTGGCCGTGAGCCACAGCCCACAGACAAGCTATTCGCGGGTCTTTTCAAAAAAAAAAATCTTTTTTTTTTTTGAAATAGGAAATATACAGTGTTTCACTTTTGGCTCGGGGCGTCACCATTCTAGAAAGTCATCTGGGCCTTCTACGATGATGACGAGGTCTTTCTCGCATGTAGATTTTTAATTTGGACCTGTTGACTGCCTGAGGCACCTCTTGTCTGTCCAAGGTTGACAATTTGATCATTCCATTGTCACTGACCTCCCGTATCTGGTAGGGTCCAACCCATCTAATCTTGAACTTCCTCGATTTGATTTCATTGCGACCATCATACTTCAACACCAACTATCCCAGCCTGGAACTGGTTGAGTTTCAGATGCTTATCATGCCAAACCTTGCATCTATTTAGTATCACTTCTGTTGCCCACTATGCCAACAGTCACTTCTCCTTGAGCTTATTCAAATTATGCAGCCATTCTGCTAAGGTTTCGACATCACTTAGCTTGTTTTCCAGTGCTATTCGCAAGCTTAGAATCATGAATTCCACTGGTACCACTGCCTCCTGTCTGAACATTAACTGGAATAGTGTGTGCCCTGTCATCACCTTATACGCTGTGTGATAAGGCCAAAGGGTAGTGGGTAAGTTGTCCTCCCAATCTACACCTTCAACCGTGCAGGACTTGTAGATGATTGGCACCAAAATTTTATTTGTAGCCTCGGCCTGTCCATTTGCTCTCAGGTAGTATGGACTCGACAGTGAATGACAAATATTGAATTGAGTGGTGAGCAGTCAAATGACATGATTAACAAAATGTCCTCCCCTATCACTCATTAACTGTAATGGAATTCCATACCTGGTAATGATCTGTTCATAAATAAACTTTGCTGTGCTCATGGCCGAGTTATTTGGTAATGCGCGTGCCTCCGCCCACTTGGTTAGGTACTCTGTTGCGACAATGATGTACCGGCACCGCCTAACCTTGCTCACCTTCAGGGGTCCAATGAAATGCAATCCCCACCATTCAAAGAGTTCTTGTGCATGGGAGGGGTTAAGTGGCATGAAGTCTCGCTTGAGCGGCTTCTCGACCAGTTGGCAAGTGTCACATCCGGTGACCCATTCCTGCGCGTCATTGTACATCCTCGGCCACCAGAGTCCTGGGAGTAATATCTTTCGCATAGTGGTGTTGGGTCCCATGTGTCCTCCCACGGGACCCTCATGTGCTTCTTTTAACACCCGTGGTATCTCCTCTTCTAACACGCAGCACTGAAGAATATGATCCGGTCCCATTTTGTAGAGCAATCCATTGATCAATTGAAAAGTATGGCTCCTGATTATCAACTTGCACCTTTCATTTGCTGGCATCTCACTAGGAAACTGTCCTGTTGACAGGTATTCTCCAATACTCTTGTACCAGTCCAGCAGTACTGCAATCTGAAATAGCTATGCATCAGGAAAGTCATCATTCACCCCCTTTGTCGATTCCCCTATTTTGATCCGCGACAAGTGGTTGGCACTCACATGTTTCTTCCCGACTGGACAATGATTTTGAAAGTAAACTCCTGCAACAGAAGTAGCCATCTGTTGATTCTCCCTTGAATCACAGGTTTATTGATCATGTACAGTAGAGCCTGGTGATCAACATAGAATATGAACAGTGCCCTCTAATTTTATGGGCATTTTCCTTTCAAACTTTCCACGCACGGTGCGTGAGATAGCATTTTTGCACACATCGCCATGCTTGGTATAAGTGTTTCGCAGGTTGAGGGAAAAAAAGTGAGTGTACTAAAAGGTGGTAGCAAGGGCATTAAAGGATCGGCATAGCATAGTACCCCCTTGGTAGGTAGTTCAAAAGAGAAGGCAGTAGGACTGCATATAGAGTGAGTGGGATTGTGCATGCATTATTACATGAATGATAAAGCCAACTCATTCTAGGCGGGCCATTATAATAGTAGGGGATGGGGACTGCAAACGAAGCAAAGCCACGACATGTGCTGGCCGAACCAACAACATCCACCCACTTGCTAGCTATAGTTCCCACCCACTACACTGCACCCCAGATCAATTTTGAAATGTTGCAAATGAAAGAGGACCAAGGCAACATGGACCCGACCTATGCAATTCACCGATTGAAGCTCTTAGTGTGTGCCCAACATTACCAATAGAATTCTTTTTCCCTATTATTGTAAGGCCATCCCATGCATAGTTTGCCCCCGTATTTTAAGGCCTAATGGCTGCCTCACTTGTCCTAATATAGGTAGGCTCTTGATTCCAAGGGGTCGTGCAGTACCCGCCGTAGGGAAAGGATAATCAAATATAGTGGGAATGAAGGTGCCCGCTATATCAGAATTAGATTTGTGGGTAATCAATAGAGCGTCGATAATAGCATTCAACAATTTCATATCTTATAGTAGCCCATTATAATAGTAGGGTCACTGGAAGCAAAGGAGGGCTAGGCAATATTGGGATAATGAGAGCCGGCCCACTATTTTGTAGGCCAATGCACAACTTTTCTACCATAAGATGCCCTTACTATTCTATGGGTAGCACCTCATAGAATTTTAGGGAACCCCATTGCTTTGTTTGCTCCAGAGCAAGCACTGCTTTGCTTCAGTAGTGTAGTGCCCCTATGATGATGGTATTGTTGTTTGACCCTATAGATAGTAGGGGCCCAAGAAGACATATCTAAATGAGGAGTTTATGAGTGGGCTTTTCTACTCTTTCAATGGAGGGGAATGGGGGGATTTAGAGTAGCATGCATGGGAGATACTATAGTGGATAGTGGATCAAACTTGTCATTTGCGGCCTATATCTATATGTGTGTAGAACATAGAATTGTAGGGCCACAAGAATAGAAGGAGAAGAACCAGAAAGAGTTTTTTGCAGGAATGGAACAATGCGGTGCTAGCAGATCCCAACTATCAGTCGGCCGTGCCCTTGCCCTTAGAATAGTAGGGCACCTATCAAAATAATGTGCCCTATTATTATAAGGACTACCTACTACGTTACTATTATTATTCTATAGGATTAGGTGCATAATGATTAAGCTGATTTGGGTTTGGCTCGATAGACAGAGCAAGCTGATTTTAGAAGCAACCTTAGAATAGTAGGGCCATCTTCCATTAGAGAACTATCCTATAATCTATCAATCTATGGTGAGTAGGAAGTAAAGAGTGTCGTAGATTAATTGTGGGCATGCCTATTCATCTCTGACAAGGGAAGCCCTTTGGTTGCGGTGGTCTCTACATGCATAAAGAATCTAGTTATTTTACCACAGGGTGAGCAGAGGCATACCTCTTGATTTATATAGGCAGCTTTAACAGCTTAGGGTAGGTGGGATTTCATTGATCAGTGCCTATATCACTCTCCTCTCTGGTACAAACCTTTGCATCAAAGCTAGACTTCCATCAAGCCTGCATGCAAAATCATAGGGGATTGAGCTAGGTTGGGTGGTAATAATATAGTAGGGGCTACACCTGCCACCTACTATTATAAGGGTTGAAGGGTCCACCTAAAAAAAATGGGCAGATTCTTGCAGTCTTTATTTCAATGCGCCTAGGCCAACAAGTCACATTCTTCTACCTCGTCAATTGGCTCCATTCTGACCGATGTAGGAACTAAACCAGGAGGGTGTGAGATGAAGATTTTGCTTGGTCATAGTATGATAGAATTGGCCAGTGGTTTTCTGCATGCATAAGAAGCTATCTCTGCATCGGCGAGCAATCCAAATTGTTTCAGCAAAAGGTAGTGTCGAGGGATATACTAGTATATTATATACATAATATGATGAATTGGATGTGATCTCAAAGCACTGACTACTCACTACAAATCCTTATGCCTTCAATCTATTTTTGGGTTGCCTCCATGCCTTATAGGGGGTATGATCGCTTGCCTTGAAACATCATGTGCCCTACTATTCTAAAGGCGTCACTCTGCTCCAAAGATGTCGGTTAGCAATCCTCTGGTTCCATAAAATTCTATGGCCTGCCTGGGATATAGGGAAAACCACCTTCCAATCTTACCCGGCACACTACAGAATGATATGAATTTGATTCTATCATTTATGCCGAAATTCTAATAAAGGTGTGCACTGTGGTGGTTGAGTATGGACAAAGCCACCTCTTACTTGAATTTATTCATAAAATTCTAGGTTGATCGCAGGGTGGCACTGAAGCTAAACATATTTGGCAACAAGCTCACGTTGATTACTATGGTTGCACCTAGCATGGGGAGCTAGGGGCTCCCATAGGCTGAATTGCACTTGATAGGGTCATATGGTACAACGATGCTATGGGATCCATACTAGTGGGGAAGAGCATCGTTAGCAACGGAGCTGACATTTTTGTTTGTCCATTAAGGTCGACATGGATGCTTCTTTGTATCACCGATACAGTAAGGCCCATTATTATGACTATTCTATCTCTTATTCCATCCTATTTCTATCTGGCCATCAAGATATGTTACATAGTTGTGTGCGAAACCTATAACTACAGGGCTTATAAAGTGCATCTGTGCAATAGTGCAACTTGGATATTCACTTTGGAAGCTAACACCATGGATAGAGATTCAACAATGTCCTGATGCTTATAGAATGGTAGGGCCCTTTCCAATTCTATGGGAAGTGCCATTGAACCTCACTAATCAAGGAGCTCCTCCCTCTACATCACTTACAATTCTACGGGCACCCTACAATTCTATGGGCAAAAATTCGAAGATGGGGGTGAGCATATTTTTGTATCTATGACCATGCCTTATTGTCCCCCTTCAGATTATTGTAGGGCCACAATTTCAATCTTGGGAAATAAGGAGTCGTGCATGCCTAAGCACGATTGTGCACGAATATGAACTATTCACTTGTTAAACCTATGATAGATGCAAGGTTACGGGGCAAAGCGGGTGGCTCATGAGTGAGAAGGCTCTCCTATGCATAATGACTGAGCAATACAATACATAAGGTGCCCACTTATTATTCTATTGAAAGAGGAAAGGAAGTGCATATTTGGCAAGTGGTAAGGGTGGATCTAGGGGTCAGTATGGGATAGATGAAACAGCTTCGGGCGGAGTCGACGTCCGAACATTCCCAATGTTCGAACACTCCAAGCACATTGACAACAACATCCATCATCCTAGCGTGCCTTTGAAAATTCTAAGGCGGGGGGCCAGGGGAAGAGAGGGAAAATTTTAATTGATAGCTCAACTGCCCCTATTATTAATTCGAGTGAAATACCAAACTCCCCCTGATTATAGGACCCCAATCGATCATTTGTATGGCTCCATATGCAGACTGGTGAAGTCACATGCCAATGGTGCACCAAATTCTATATGTAACATGCCAATGGAGAGATGGTGCTGCCCCCCCCCCCCCCCCCCCCCCCAAGTATATTTGAATGCAGTTTTTTGAGTCAGGCCTCTGCACTGGAATTGTTTTATCTATCTCCCACCCTACACTATAGAATAATGGCCCAATATACTATATAGAAGTGCCAACTTTCACCCTTACGAGAATCTACCCAACCATTACACGTTGGCATAGGGGTAGGGTAGGGCATGCCAAATAGTAGGGCATTATAATAATATTCTATTATCTATCATTTGTTAGGGTAGGTTAGGGCTAGGGGTAGGGTAGGGTGGGCATGTTACCCCACCATTCTATAGGGAATCTGGCAAGCCCTCTACAATTCAGCCAGGTAATCATCACTACCAATCGGCACCAACCGCCCAGTTCTGCAAGGTAGGGGAATAATAAAATAATAAATGCACTCCCGCCTACTTGCCTTTTAGAATAGTAAGGGAGAGCTATTAGAGAGAAAGCGTGAGCAAAGAGATCATGATGCAGGGAGCTGAAGAGTGAAGAAGGAAACTCCCACACCTATAGAATTGTAAGCAGTTATATGAGCGATCAAAATGATCCAACTAGACATCGGGGAATGGGGTGGGGTCACCCCTATAGAATTGTAGGTCGTCATGTCTACAAGCCCTTTACAATAGTAGATTCTCAATGGTTATCCCTTGGAGAATGAATGAAAATAGGGTGGTTAGAACAGTAATTGCAAGATGTGCACAAAATAATGACCCTATTATTAGATTCAGAATGTTACATATAGAATCGACAAATCCTATAAAACGGTGGGGCCTGTGGCTTAATAGTTGTTGGGTGCCTTCTAAAATTGGTGGGTGGGAGGAGGAGGTAAGCACCCTACTATTCTAATGGGCATGTCGGCCCCATTAAATAGGGGCCTTACCTTAAAATAGTAGGGTAGGAGAAGCCCCTATTATTCTATTATTCACCACAGGCCCCACCATTTTATTGGCATGGCAAATGCGGGAATTCTAGTTTGTGTTAAGAATGGTATTTAGTAGATAGATAGATTGGCTGATATCTACTTGAAATCACTCTATTCTCCAGCCAACAATAGTAGGAAGGGCCGATCAACCCATTGGTTCAGCTTCATCCGATGGGACCCTAAAATTCTATGGTCTTCGACCTTGATTCTTTCTATAAACCCTACAACTCTATGGCCAACGCCTACCCCCAACGACCCCTTCCCTTTAATAGTAAGGGGTAGGGGGGTGGGTGGGAATCAACTATAGCCTCCCACCCCCAGGCTTTGCTCATTGGGTCAGCGAAAGAAACTATAGGCAACCATAGAAGGCCCATGGCTTCTAAGGGTATGCCAGATTCTATACGTAACATGAGTTGAGTGATGCATAGTTGCCCCTGTGGTCTTTGACAGGTAATCAACTTACGGGTAAGCAGGCTTCGAATCTCACTTTGGGGAACATTGCCATGAAACTAATGCCCTACCCCCACCCCACCCTTGCTAGCCCACCCCACCCCACTATTTTAAGGGTAAGGGTAAGGGTAAAGGCCCCCAAACAAATTATTGTAAGCATAAGGGCCCCACTATTCTAAGGGGCCAGGGGCCCTACAATTCTATGGGTAACTATAAAGAATAAGGGCGGGCACTAGAAAGTTAGGCCTATTTTCTTGCATGGCTTGGAAGGAAACTCCCAAACTATCTTTCAACCCCCAGACTATCAGCTGGCCAATCAACCCAATAAAGGGTAGGAACCACTACCAGACTACCAACCACCAATTTTATAGCCTCCATAGTTCAGTTTGGGAGCAGCATTCTGCTAGAATAGCCAAGCACAAAAGGAAAAGACCAGAAGAAATGCCGAGGGATCACTCCCAACTGGATTCATTCTCAGGGTGCAAGATCTTCGAGGTTTAAAGATTCCGGCTGGAAAAATCAAGTTTATAGATAGATGCCTAGACCATGCTAGAACTATAGTTCGTGGATCTTTTATGTTGAGGATCGACCAAGGCTCTACATAGAAGAGCTCCTTTCAAATCATTCATTGAGACCAAGAGAATAATATAATAATAGGCTACCCCCTACCCCACTATTATAAGGGAAATGCCCCATTCTATTATCGCCATTTAAGATTATGCCCAAGTGCAAACCTACCCACAATTTCTATAGAGGGGGTAGTTGCAATCTACCTCCAACTGGAACTAATGGAAAGGGGGGTACGAGGGGAGTATTTGGCAAGTCCCTGCTTCCACCGAGCCCAATCTGCAACTATTTTGACAAAGCTGCCTATTCTTCTCAACTGCGAATGACGGAGAGCCTACTATTTAAAGGGGGCTGAAACAACAATAGGGAACAAGGGCAGCAATCTTGAATAAGTGCTTAATCTGCCTTGTCTGCTCTTATTCTATTCTAGGATTTATAACTGGTAATTGGTAACTAGTTAGGGAAAATAGTAGGGGCCTAATGAATGCAAATCAGGGTTCAAGATTGAAAAAAACCTTTGCCCTTTAGAATAGTAGGGTATTGCATTTCTGCTTCAAAAGTGTTGGCCTGGCCTACAATTCTATAGGGCTACTAGCCTAGAATCAATAAGGGTTTTGTTGATCAGCAACACTTTCTCCTGCCTACATTCTAGAGGGGGTTGTTGAGGTTTCTGAGGTAGAATAGAACTAATCGCATGTTGGCCCCCTACACCACAATGCCATCTACCTCTACACTTGAAGGCCCCTGCTGAGTTATTTTTCATATTGTGCATGGGCCCCCTACCCTACAATTGAATAGGGATAAGACCCCCACATTATATAGGGAATATGGCTCTACCCTCAAGAAAGAACAAGTTGGGGTAGGGAGTGGGCAGGCTAATGCGATTAAGTGAGTGGGAAACTCACTAGAGTTGTTCCAATAGCCCACCCAATAATCTACCTCTACATGTGGGCTATAGATAGTAGGGCATATTATTGATTGATTCTATACTACACATGCCCACCCACCACTAGCCAGGTAGGGCCGTTGTCCACTTAATTAATAAGTGCCTAAATCTATGAATTAATTAACCACTCCCTACAACTCTATGGCAGTTCTAGTGTCAAGGTAGGGAGGGGAATTATGCTACTATCACCACTCAATCCTATGTGAAAAATGAACACTCGACAGCCGAGGGCTTGGATGCGAAGGGCATACATACACGAGGCTAAAAACACTACTTAGTGGAAGGCTCAGGGGCCTACTCCCGTACATTCATCCTGCAAGTTGGTGAACAAGAGCTGGCCCAATGACTCCTGAGCTGTGCACCTCCCCTTAGAATAGTAGGGCTGCATGCAAGCCTCTTTAGGTCTAACCCACAAACAATGCCTTGGAAGGCCTAGCGTATTCGAACCTTCCATGTGTACATATAGGTCCAGATAGAGTTGTTGCACCAGTACCATATATCCTCCCACCCACCCCAAGAGTCCCTGGTTCCACATTTGGGTCCAGATCCAATCCTGGTTCACTTCACACCAATGGAATCGAATTGGGTCTAGTGGCATTGGATGCACATGGATTAATTAGTGGGTTGGCTTTCAAGTAAGCAAGTGGTTGAATGGGATAAATGGTGGATCAATCCTCCTCCCTACATAGGAAGATAGGAGTCATAGGTGATCCACTATCAATTCTGATAGAGATGGGCAAGGTAGAAGTGGTGGTTGGTCAACGAGACGAGTGTTCCAAGGTAATTCTCTCTCTATATAGGCATTAAGGTTGAGTGACTAGCCATTCAAAATCACTTGATCCATCTATAGGTCGAAGGGAATCGGATACTAAAACAACCATAGAATTGTAGGGCTCGTTGACTACATCTTGAATGGGCACTTTCTCAATACAGGGCTCTCGGGCTGGCCCTACTATTTATAAGGGCGAAAATGAAAGCATGGGCGGAAAAGGGAAAGATGGTTGAGTTGCTTGAGAGTCATTGAGGCCATGGGACGTGGAATGGGTGGAATAGAGTTACACAGATGGAATAACTAGCAGGTGGGTGAGATGTGGAATGGATGGCCAGATGGAATAGTTAGGAGGTTCCCTACTATAGCAACTGACTTGCTACTAAAGCACAATGAGGATGAGTGCCCTATTATTTTATGGAGGGCCCAAGAGATCAACCAATCAGGAATCCTTCGAAGCCAACTCACCCCCCCCCCCCCCCCCCACATTATATAGGGAATCTGATTCTACGATAGCAGTTCGAGTTTCATGGCTGCCCCTCATCGCCTCCCATTATCCACCAACCACCTACCCACTTAATTCATCCCATATCCCCCCCACCCTTGCAAGGCTATAGTTTTTGTTGGGTGGGAACTATAGTGTGTTGGGATGCAATGAATGTGGGAAGCTATAGTTCCTTCCCCTTGTTGCCAGCAAAAGTGTTGCCCTTGCCTGGGTGCTGTTGATGTTGCCTACAATAAATAGGGGGTGCTATTACCCACTGCCTAGGGGCTGATGCCTAAATTCTAGAGGGGAAGCTTCCAGTGATGCTACCCAATTGCTATGCCCTACCCCTATTATTGAAAGGAAAAGGGCCCTACTATCTCATAGGTTATCTCAAGATGTTACCGAGAATTCTGTGACTGATATCAAATTGGGTCAACTCTTATAGGTGGTTCTAGGTAAACTGCATCTGGATCCACTTTGGAACTTGGTCTCAACTAGGAAGATATGCTTATACCTAACTGGCTCCACTAGATCCACTGCCCTCAATTCCTCTCCTCATCAATAGGCACAATAATCTGCGATGCGAAAAATGTAGGGGGCTACTTCCTATCGATAAATGTAGTCTAAATAATATCCCTTTGTCACTTCCTTGATTAATGTCCTCTATTGCTTCTAGGATTCTGTGTTTCACTAGATGGGGATGGTCAGGTGCGCATAAATGCCTCTTTTCGTTGAAATGAATTCTAAATAAACTAGAATTCAAACTTACGCTTCATTGCTAAAGATTCTGGGATAACTTTTCTATAATTGGTTGGCTTTGCCCTCTATTCTATTTTGAAGATTTCTTTTATAGTGTGGGATAACATGCCAATGGCACTAATCATAATACCTCATTAGCATGTTCCGTATAGAATCCATTCCCATAGGGGCAGCAGAAATGCTGCACCCATAGAATTGTAGGGGATGGGCATTATAATTGCAACTAGAATATAACAAAAAAGGTCAGTTTTCCAGTCATATGAACCAAACTTTTGATCAATGTTGGGTTTATTAGGGGAATGGACGTTGGCTCCCCATAGAATAGTAGGCACAGTCATAGGAGCCAAAAAAATGTGTGATAATGGGTGGGCCCCTTTATTAGGGGAATGGACGTTGGGTCCCCATAGAATAGTAGGCACAGTCATATGAACTAGACGAGTGATGGATGGATGAGGCCAACCAATAATACATCTAGTGAATGGCCTACCTAAAATTCTATAAGCTATTTCAATAGCCCTACATAATAATGGGACTATACCACCCACGACATGTTACATATATAATCTGGCAAGCACAACCTACTATTCCCAACTATTCTAAAGGGTCGGATGGCCTTACTATCTATAGGCCACTATAGGGCCCTACTATAATGTGGGGTGGGGTCCCCTAGAAAATTGTAGGGGACTGCACCCCACCCCACCCCACCCCACATTATATAGGGAGGGAATCTGGTGCATGCAAAAGTTTTTTGGTGCACCAATCCTCGATGTGCGTGCACCTACAATTTTACAGGCTAGTGCATGCATACATGCAAAGGGCCCGTAGAGTGCCTGCCATAATAGTAGGCCCTTAGAAAGAATAGTAGGCCCCTACAATAATATACCTCGTAGGGTGAGGCAGGCCAGTTAGCCTTTCTTCATGTGAATGCATGTAGAGTTATGGAAAACACTAGTGTGCCATATCTCCCGCTTTTGTAATACTTATGGCATGCTACACTTTGCCTATAGTGTAGTGCCCTACTATTCTAAAGGCCCCTACTATTCCTTTCGGGTTCCCCCTTCCAAACAACCATTTGACACAAAAAAAAAAATGAGTAAAGAAGCCCAATAAAATAGTAGGGGCTTTAGAATAGCCTATTATTCTATTATTGCCCAGTTCCCAACGGTTTAGAATAGTAGGGTCATCCATAGCCCATAGAATGATAAGGTAGGTGCTAATGCAAATAATAGAGGAAGCAAGTGCCTTAGAAAAATATAGGGACCTTTAGAATAGTAAGGGTAGTTCCCAAAAATTACTCGATAGTTCCAAGCAACAATTTAGCACCGCACTAAGCCCTCAAATTATACTATATGGCTAACGAAACAAATAATCAATTATATGGTAGTTTCCTATACTCTAAAGGTTGTGATTTATTCTCCCGACTCAATAGAAGTGCCCTCCATCATTGATATCGTAAGCGATACCTTTTAAAGAGGCAATCAATCTCCTTGCCACCGAGAAAGGCCCCTCGGCCATACCCTTTTTTCAATCTTTTGATGGGTATGGGTATACTTGCTTCCCTTATGATCTTGTTGAAGCAATGATTCAACCCTATAGAATTGTAAGTGATTTGAACAGTTCTCGCAACTGTGCCCCATTCTGACACATGCAATAAGATGCTACATATGCAATCACTTTTGCACCCTCATCTATAATGGAAGCCCAATAATGAATGGTCAATTTGGAAATATAGGACATAGGTCAAACAGGTGTTGGTGGAAGCACATTCGAAAGTTTAGACTGAATGAAGTCTTTTTTGAATTCTTCTTAATGGGGCATTTAGGTGTACACAACCTCATACATCTATTGAAATGCAGACTCCCAAGACAGAGAGGGGATGGTCGCCCCTTTTGGCCATGCGAATATCAAGATTCAAACTCAATTCATCCCTCATGAGCTTTCGAACTATAGAGACAATGGGAAGGGCGTCAGAGGATTCTGTGATGAGATTGATGAGCCTACACTTCTAATGGGCATCGACATAACGTGCATATTGAATAAGGGGATAGGTGGTGTTTTCTCCCCATTCTAAGATGATCTTATCAAATGGGTTGATAAATCTATTCATAAGGATGGGGGAGAGTGAACTACCTTGGGGAATTCCTCTCCATGATACTCGATTAACACAATTGTTTCTCTCCCAGCCATATGGGTCGATAGTTCCTAGAATTCTATGGCTATGCATCAGTAGTTCCTAAAATTCTATGGCTATGGGTCAGTAGTGAGAAAACTCATTCAGTAGTTGGTCCCTAAGCTCTGGGCACTTTACTGAACTTGAGTGCTCCATGCATGCGCTGCTTCAAGGGGCATAACTACACCTGAATAGGCCTAAAAAGAAGACATAGCTATACAAGTGGCCCTAGCCCCCTATAATTGATGTTGACGCTTTTTTATTTTTGGAGAAGTGGGTGAATGATGGACAAAGATGTTGAAAAACACTTCCCCTCCTAGATAGCAATAATCTGAGACTGCTTGTCGAGTTTGGGATTGGAATGGAAAACTAGGTCTTCCCCAATAGGACCTTGGAAGGGTAAATCTCTCTTGAGCTCCTAAAGGTGATTGATCCGGATTCAGCAGCCCCCTCCTGCTCTCTTCCTACCTGGCCCACCCCGCCCAAAGAATAGTAGGGCCCACTCACTCAATCATTGATCATTTAAGTATTTTTTGTTATTTCTCCATTCCACATCGGGCTAGCTCTCCCAATTAGAAAGAAAGGCATAAAAATTCCACTTCTTCTTTGAGAGGAAGGAGCCCTACCCATAGCCCTACGATTCCTTGGGTAGGGCTATGGTTCTAGTTACCCTTCCTTGGGTTTCAATCTTACGTCCAGGTGTAGACTATTGAGTGTATTCCTAAGTCCTATACTCCCTCTCAATTTCGAGCATTTGTTCAAGTATAGGTACTGTTATCTCCAAAATTTGCACCCTAATTGTTTTAAGTCCTAAAACCCTCAGAGATCTTGGAGAAACATTGGATCAGCTAGAGGTTGTAAGTAACCTATGACTTGATTGAACCTCTAGCTTTTAGGCCATTTCCTATCTAATATATTTGATATCTCACCTATGCTAATGAAGACGTAAAATTTGTATGGAAAAGGGTAAGGAGGTAAACTTTGAAAATGGAAAACCTAAATGGTATAAATTAAGGTGATACACCAGAATTGATAATGTGAATTACTATTATACTCAAAACACAATGAAAGATTTCAACAGATAATCACAAAAACACAACTCAAAAGCATTGTTAATCCACATAAATATTTTAAGAGAAGGTTTAAATATGTACATACAAAAGGAACTAAATCACAATAAAAAATATCAAGGAAACACAACTCAAAACCTATAAATAATAGATATCAAACATAAAAGATGCAAAACGAGACATTACCCAAAATGTTTATCAATAAAAACAACTAGATAACATCAATCACCTCACTGCATACAACCAAATCTTTTACTCCAAAAGTTGAATCCAATGAAAATTGTATTACGATTAAAGGCCCAAATAATAATATCTGCATAATAACTCAGGGAAAAAAGATGCCAAGGATGAAAATGACATGCACACATTTTTCCTCTCAAAATCTGAACCCCATCTCTATAAACAAGAGGGGTATATAATAATATCGAAACAACACCACCTTCCCACAAAACCAGGAAGTGACGATCGAAATCTAGGGAGAACTGTTTATAAAAATAGCCTAACGGTTCCAAAAAAATGCCACATGCACTCCAAACTATGCCTTGACCAAACACGCATGTAGACAACTCCCAAAATACTCTATAAATGCCAAAAAATGCTCCATAAATGACTCCAAAGTCATGAGTCTGATCTACGAATCTAAAAATAGCAATTGAATGTCTCCCTCAATGACTTAAGTTCTTTTTTTATTATTATTGCACTTAACATTAACAAATTGATTTATTATTATAAACTTATTAATATTAATTACATATTTCTGATGCAAATAATAATAAATCAATTATTTTGTTCAAATAAAAATAATTATTAATTAATTGATAAAAATAAATCAATTATTATAATAACAATTTCATATTCTAAATTTAAAACAAAATGAAAAACTATTTATTAACATAATATATAACTCTCAACAAGTAAAATTATATAACTTATGTTAATCAACATTATATTCTCCTCCAAATTCAAATGGGCGGATCCGAAATATCATGCAATTATATTGAGGATGAAATAAAACCCAAAAACAATGGTTGCCTTTGACATGCGATGGACTTGGAAGTAGAAGGGAGATTTGAACTGGGAAAACCCTAGCCGCACCATTCTGAATTCTGCAAAATTCTTTGCATCTTTCTTGATTCTAGTTCATTTTCTACTAGGTCTCTTACTCAAACACCATGCTTGGCTGGCTACGGATTTGTAGGTCTTCTTTCACACATTTTCATGGCTTTTTGTGCTCTTGTGGCTCATTTTCTAATGGGCTGGTTGAGGTGAGTGTTGTGCTAGATGTTTGAACTTGATTTTGTGGCTCCTTCTCTCTATTTTGTGGCTTCTTCTCTACTATTGTGGTTCAACTTGTAGCCGCGAGCTTCTTTTTTGTAGTATTTGTTGGAGTTGCTCCATTTTTGGGTCTTTGTTGTCTCTTGCTATTTTTCATGAGTTGTTTTACTCACGGGTCTCTGGTTAGTTCTTCTTCTTGCCAGAAAATTCCATGCAGCCTTGACAGATATTCTTGCTGCTTGACTGGGTCTTATTTTTTATGTCATGAGTGCTTTGGTTGTTTGTGTTCTTCGCCCTATGGCTGCATTTTGTCTTTTTTGTCGTAACCGCTTGGAGTTTCCTGAACTCTCCTCTTTAGGTTGATGTCGTGAGTGTTGGTTAGGTGTATTACCAGCAACCAAGAGTGTTTACTTCTCCCACTGTTGAAGTTGGTAACCATGCGTGTTGGTTCATACCTATGCTGGATATTTCATGGCTTCATTCTTGGTTATGGAAGTCATTCCAAAATCTTAATGGATAAGAACATCTTTTGTATATTCATACAGCAAATACTTTGATTTTGTCACTCACTTATTCCACTAAAGCAGTAAAGATAATATGAAAAATTGTTTATGAAATTCAGATAGTTCTAAATTGCATGAGGGTTTATAGCTTCATTTGATACATACCTTCAAATTTCTTACATATTTGAGTACACCTTTCTATTTACCTGTATATTTATTTATTCTGTAAAAAAAACACAATCTCTTGGTCACTAAACAACAAAATAATCTTTCTTGCTGGTGCTTCTTGCAATTGATGTCTTTCAGCTCTATTTTCTGTATTTGAAACAAAAGGTTTCAAACCTATTCGAATTGTCCCTTTAATACTTGACTTTTTCTTATATTAAAACAAAAGGTTTCAAATCAAAATGACTTGTCCCTTTAATACTTTTGTTTTTCTGTTATGAATCAGCCATACACAATTAATTCAATCTATTATGATCACACTGTATGGAAACAAACATATTAATAATGAAGCATTTATCGTGATTGTCTTCTTTCTCTATTGATGTATGTTTTTATTTTACAGAGATGAGTAGCATGTTAGGACTGTGAATATGAGGAAAAGTAAGGTACTAGCATAGCATAGATTCATTGGATCTAACAACCCTCCTATATGAATGCAGGGATCAGATGCACGGAAGAGACACGGTTCGGAGTAGCGAACAAATGAAAGCAGATGGATACAACTCAACCAGTCATTATAGGCAATGACCAGTGCCCATGACCTTACCTCTCTTTATACTCCTTTCATGTTATTCATTTTAGTAGAGTAGGAATATATATTAGTAGATAGAGACTACTCTCAGTGTAACAACCAATTTTCTCGGGCCTAATTTTAACATCTATCATAAGCATAGAATACAGTTTTAACTTCGACTTCATAAGAAGGCAGTTACATCATTCATGTTCATGTGAAGAGGATTACCGTTAAAGTTAGTTAAACAAAATTGCTTAACTAAATACTTGAAATACTTTTTAATGAAATTACTTCAGAAATTGAAATCACATACCTCAGAAAAACTGAGACTGAAATTCATCTAAGTATGCTTTTGCAACCACCTGGGTTAGTCCACAAATATACTATAACAATTTCTCAAAATGACTTCTATCTCAAAAATCATTTGATGAATACCACTAAATACCATTATAACTTAAATTAGGGCATCAAATATCATCTTACCAATTAGGGCATCAGTTACCATCGGTTTAACAGTAACAGATTTCCACAATCCATTTGTAAAGTACTAAGTTTTCTGGATTTGATTGTGTTTGTTTATTTCATCAAGTCCAGAAAACTTAGTACTTTACCATCGGTTTATTTAGGGCTTTTGGCTCTACTTTACCACTTAGGGCTTCCGCGACCACAGATTCAATTTAGGGCTTCCACAACAACGAATTTATCTAGGGTTTTCATGACGAAGGATTCAATTTAGGGCTTCCGCAACCATGAATTCAACTAGGGTTTCTGATACTGCAGATTCAATTAGGGCTTCCAATACCACCATATCAATTAATGTTCCAGCTATCACACAATCAATTAGAGCTTTAGATTTCTTTTCCTTTCGATTGCTTTTCTGTGACAATTTCTCAAAATTAGATAATTACTTATATTCAATATTCATTTATATGAAGTAAAATGATGATAACAATGAAATACCTCAATTTAGTCTTACCTTCTCATAAACAAAAATGATAATACCTATTTTCGATAGACAATTGATTTCATGGCTTATCTCTATTTGACGCATATTTGATATCTTGAGAGAGGTGAAACATTGCCAGGGGCTTTACCACCCAACCTTGGACCACAATATATATCCCCACACAATCTCTTAATGAGAAAGGCCCTCCCTACCCAGAATGGACAGGGAACATCTTACCATTCACTGGGCATCATAATATATAACATGCCATATGACTTGGCCGCAGGAGATCATCATAATAGGAATATGCATGAGCTATTTTTAATGATATGTATTAAAATGCCATAACTGATATTACTGATTCTTATTGTTGATGAATCTTTCCTCACGCCCCCTCAACCTCATCAGGCCTCCAAGCCCGTGATTTCCAGGTGCTTGTTTAATATTAATAAATTCACTCTTGCAGGGTATGAATGTTTGTAATACATTCTGAACTAAATTAGTTAATCACATTTTTTCATTGCATATCCTTATCTTTTATACATGTTTAATACTCTCAATACACACAGATACAGTAGATGAACTCATATTATATTCAACTTGCAAACTAGAAAAGAACAACTCATTGCACTTACTAACCATCAACAAGTCTTTAGATCGGTGTCTCCTCGGTGCCTTAATTGTTACATCTTATACCTATTCATAAAAATTAAGACTCTACATTCTCAGAATTTCCTTGGTATTCAGAGTTGATCATTATTACTGTTTGTTTGTTTGAGAACATAGCTTTTCATGAAAAAATCTATAGATTTAAGACATACGTGATTTGATAAAGACATAGTTTGTATTCAAAAGTATTTTTTAATTAAGTGATGGCAATCGGTAATATCAAACAATGAATAAGATGAGAACATAAAGTTTTATTGCCTCCTTTATCGGCTTCTATCATAAGCATCAACTCCTTTATTAGTAATCATGTAAACAAGCTTTGTTGCCATTTCTAATATTCTTAGCACAAGGTAAACATTAGGACTCTATTCTATGCACACAAGTCTTACATCTTGTATCAACCTGACCCAGAAAAGACAAAAAAATGTGAGTGAAAGAAGTACTATGAAATACAACCGCAAATAATGCATTCAGATAGATTTATTAAATCATGGTTATCATTGTATTTCCATCCTATATCTATATGGGTGATACACAATTATAATTTAAGAACATCAGTGATAAAATAAAGAGAGACTTTGTGAACTAAAAATCTATTTTAAGTCTACTTGATTCGGTCTGTATTAGACTGGCATCAGTATTGATTCTCATGCAATCAAGACTTCTTGAATCTTGACAATAGTGTGTAATGGCATTAGTAGTGTTGGAGTGCATTCTTCTAAGGGCCATGGTTGGTAAGTGAAGACTACATGATGCATGAATTCCATATTTAAATAGTCTCCTGCATTACCTCCTGGAATGACTTCAGATAACAATGAGCCCCCAAGCTCTAACTTGAAAAAGGGCAGTGGCAATGTTCTACAATGAACCTGCGTTCTCTGCATATCCTAGTATTTGAACCGAGCTCAACAGACGTTTCTCCCCAAAAGGATTGTTTCAGATGATGTTAAATTGTCTCTCCTAATTCTTTGTAACCAACCTCTCTCTCCCTGATGACTTCTGCCAGTTTAACCAGGTATAGCAAACTAATTACAGGATATCGATTAGGTATAAATCCGCCAAAATGCAAGGAATGTTTTTAAGGAAAATCGAATATGAGAGTTCTTGTTTTTCCCCTAACCCGACTCACAGGGTAATTAGAAGATGAGAAATTGGAAAGAAAAAGAAAAACGTAGTCCAAAAAAATAATAATCAGGTGCTTGAAAATATATCTCATGACTTCCATATAAGGGACCAATTGTGGCTATCCGGCTCCCCATCAGTTACAAGAATCTTTTCGACTGCCCAAACAAATTATAAGGAAAAAAAAGAAGAAGTTGAAAAGAATAATTGTAACATTACAATTTTAAAATAATAATTCAATTATTATAATTCCAACATTATTATTATAATGTACAACTAAACATCATTCTATTAATTTATTTAGGTATAATGATGCCAAATCATTATAATATTTAAATGCACAAATTTAAATATTTACAATTATAATTATGATGAAAGATAAATTAAAATCCTCTAAAATAATTTAATTATTTATTAAATAACTCAATTATTTTAATTTAAACTATTTATTAAAATAACTCATGCGGTTCCACAGATGTATTTTGTTCCAAGTTGCTAGGTCCTCTATCTGTCTGCTCAGTGATGGTGACGCCTTGCCTAATTCTTTTATGACAATGCTTCCACCCCTTCAACATGCTTCCTACAAGGAATTTCTCGATAATTAAATTATTTATTCATAAATAACTATAACAGTTAACCTCTCATCTTAATTCCATGAATTCGTGATTAACGATCAACTAACATGTCATCTTCACTTGAAATCATAATGACTAAATATCAAATTAAATTGACAACTGACCTCATGTGAACCTCAATGACTATATTTCAAGCTAGGTCAAAAATTGGGATGTAACATTCCATTCCCCTTGTGGTTCATCGTCCTCGATGAACTTGAAATTTCAACGAGTATTTTTTTTTAAAAACAAATTGGAATGTAACGTACCATTCCCCTTGTGGTTCATTGTCCTCGATGACCTCTGCAATTTAAACACTACAAGAATATTCCACATATAAGATATATATAACATTGTGATATCATTTTTTTGCCCTCAATTGGGTCAGAATGAAAATCATAACCAGAACTCAAGATTCATGTTTACTTTCAAGTTTCCAGAAAGATACTTGCATGGTAACATAAAATTAAGCACGTACTCACCTGAGTTCTCTTTACCTTACTTGTGGATTTCTTAGCATCATTTGAGTTGATTCTATTTCATGTTCCATCTGGCATATGGCCCTCATTAATGGATAATCATCCTTGCAAATTTATAGATTACCTGTAATAGGTCAGTGAATCCATGTTTTTTTTTTCCATTGTAACCGTGGCCTTCAAGCCCAATATTTCATTAGAATAATCATTTCATGATTGGATATCTCCAAATCAGTATACAATAGCTCAATATGTAAAGTCAACATCGCATGTGTATTATACATGTATAACAATGTGTCAAGGGGGTAAAAACATGATATACTATGCAAGAACATCATAAATCTAATCAAGATCATAGGCATCTAAAATAATTCATAAGATTCTCATCATTCATCTGTAAAAATACTTGGAAATTCATCTTTCCCATTTCTATGATTCAGGCTTCCATGCCTGTTTCATCAAAAGTTCACAACATTGATAGTTCCAACTCCTTACTGGAGCACATAATGATCTTTTCGTTTAACCAACATCAGAAAGAATCATGGTTCATAGTTTTGTTTCCATTCAATTCAAGTTCAAATTGGTAACAATTTATTTCTTTCATTAATTTGGGTCGACAAACTCGCTCATGATGGATTTAGATATCATTTTATCAAAATTTAAATTGTGTTTTGGATTGCGCAAGTATAGGCATCGGGACCCTTTTAATCTTCTCATTCTCGACAAAGAATGACCCTCCCACCAGGGATAATACATATGTAACATTCTGGTCCTGCCACTAAGTAATCAGGTGGGTTGAAGTCCCAACAGTTATTCAACAAAATAACTAAAGCATCAGGACAATCAACAAGATCAATTGTTCCGACAAATCTGCCTAATTCAACCCTAGCCAAGGATTTCAAAATTTGGGTCGTCAAACCCGATCTCCACCACTCAGATTGCCAATCCTTTTTATCTTTTTTTAATTGTTTATACATTTGTTCACTTTATATCATTTCAGCCTTCCCATCTATTCTAAATGATTTTCCAGTGTGTTTTCCCAGTTTTGATTGCAATATCCGGATATCCAAAAATAAATCTTTTTCAACATTTACATTTTTAGTTTCTTAGAAACAGTGCTGGACCTAAGGTTTCAGGGTCGAACCTAGCGCTCTGATACCATATGTAACAACTGGTTTTCCCAGGTCTAATTTTAACATCTATCATAAGCATAGAATACAGTTTTAACTTCGACTTCATAAGAAGGCAGTTACATCATTCATGTTCATGTGAAGAGGATTGCCGTTAAAGTCAGTTAAACAAAATTGCTTAACTAAATACTTGAAATAATTTTTAATGAAATTACTTCAGAAATTGAAATCACATACCTCGAAAAAAATGAGACTGAAATTCATCTAAGTATGCTTTTGCAACCACCCGGGTTAGTCCACAAATATAATATAACAATTTCTCAAATCAACTGCTATCTCAAAAATCATTTGATGAATACCACTAAATACCATTATAACTTAAATTAGGGCATCAAATATCATCTTACCAATTAGGGCATCAATTACCATCGATTTATTTAGGGCTTTTGGTCCTGCTTTACCACTTAGGGCTTCCGCGACCATGGATTCAATTTAGGGCTTCCACAACCATGGATTCAACTAGAGTTTTCGATACCACGGATTCAATTAGGGCTTCCAATACCACCATATCAATTAAGGTTCCAGCTGTCACACAATCAATTAGGGCTTCATATTTTTTTTCCTTACGATTGCTTTTCTGTGACAATTTCTCAAAATTTGATAATTACTTATATTCAATATTCATTTATATGAAGTAAAATGATGATAACAATGAAATACCTCAATTTAATCTTACCTTCTCATAAACAAAAATGATAATACCTATTTCTGATAGACAATTGATTTCATGGCTTATCTCTGTTTGACGCATATCTGATATCTTGAGAGAGGTGAAACATTGCCAGGGGCTTTACCACCCAACCTCGGACCACAATATATATCCCCACACGATCTCTTAACGAGAAAGGCCCTCCCTACTTGGAATGGACAGGGAACATCTTACCATTCACTGGGCATCATGATATATAACATGCCATACGACTTGGCCACAAGAGATCATCATAAGAGGAATATGCATGAGCTATTTTTAATGATATGTATTAAAATGTCATAACTGATATTACTGATTCTTATTGTTGATGAATCTTTCCTCACACCCCCTCAACCTCATCAGGCCTCCAAGCCCATGATTTCCAGGTGCTTGTTTAATATTAATAAATTCACTCTTGCAGGGTATGAATGTTTGTAATACATTCTGAACTGAATTAGTTAATCACAATTTTTCATTGCATATCCTTATCTTTTATACATGTTTAATACTCTCAATACACACATATACAGTAGATGAACTCATATTATATTCAACTTGCAAACTAGAAAAGAACAACCCATTGCACTCACTAACCATCAAAAGGTCTTTAGATTGGTGTCTCCTCGGCACCTTAACTGTTACATCTTATACCTATTCGTAAAAATTAAGACTCTACATTCTCAAAATTTTCTTGGTATTCAGAGTTGATCATTATTACTGTTTGTTTGTTTGAGAACATAGCTTTTCATGACAAAATCTACAGATTTAAGACATACGTGGTTTGATAAAGATATAGTCTATATTCAAAAGTATTTTTTAATTAAGTGATGGCAATCGGTAATATCAAACAATGAATAAGATGAGAACATAAAGTTTTATTGCCTCCTTTATCGGCTTCTATCATAAGCATCAACTACTTTATTAGTAATCATGTAAACAAGCTCTATTTTGCATTTCTAATATTCTTAGCACAAGGTAAACATTAGGACTCTATTCTGTGCACACAACTCTTACATCTCGTATCAACCCGACCCAGAAAAGACAAGAAAATGTGAGTGAAAGAAGAACTATGAAATACAACCGCAAATAATGCATTCAGATAGATTTATTGAATCATGGTTATCATTGTATTTCCATCCTATATCTATATGGGTGATACACGATTATAATTTAAGAACATCAATGATAAAAGAAAGAGAGACTTTGTGAACTAAAAATCTATTTTAAGTCTACTTGATTCGGTCTGTATTAGACTGGCATCAATATTGATTCTCATGCAATCAAGACTTCTTGAATCTTGACAACAGTGTGTAATGGCATTAGTAGTGTTGGAGTGCACTCTTCTAAGGGCCATGGTTGGTAAGTGAAGACTACATGATGCATGAATTCCATATTTAAATAGTCTCCAGCATTACCTCCTGGAATGACTTCAAATAACAATGAGCCCCCAAGCTCTAACTTGAAAAAGGGCAGTGGCAATGTTCCACAATGATCCTGCGTTCTCTGCATATCCTGTTATCTGAACCGAGCTCAGCAGACGTTTCTCCCCAAAAGGATTGTTTCAGATGACGTTAGATTGTCTCTCCTAATTCTTTGTAACTAACCTCTCTCTCCCTCATGAATTTTGCCAATTTAACCAGGTACAACAAACTAATTACAGGATATCGATTAGGTATAAATCCGCCAAAATGCATGGAATGTTTTTAAGGAAAATCGAATATGAGAGAATTGTTTTTCCCCTAACTTGACTCACAAGGTAATTAGAAGATGAGAAATTGGAAAGAAAAAGAAAAACGTAGTCCAGAAAATAATAATCGGGTGCCTGAAAATATATCCCATGACTTCCATATAAGGGACCAATTGTGGCTATCCGGCTCCCCATCAGTTACAAGAATCTTTTCGACTGCCCAAACAAATTATAAGGAAAAAAAATAAGAAGTTGAAAAGAATAATTGTAACATTACAATTTGAAAATAATAATTCAATTATTATAATTCCAACATTATTATTATAATTTACAACTAAACATCATTCTATTAATTTATTTAGGTATAATGATGCCAAATCATTATAATATTTGAATGTACAAATTTAAATATTTACAATAATAATTATGATGAAAGATAAATTAAAATCCTCTAAAATAATTTAATTATTTATTAAATAACTCAATTATTTTAATTTAAACCATTTATTAAAATAACTCATGCGATTCCACAGATGTATTCTGTTCCAAGTCGCTAGGTCCTCTATCTGTCTACTCAGTGATGGTGATGCCCTGCCTAATTCTTTTCTGACAATGCTTCCACCCCTTCAACATGCTTCCTGGAAGGAATTTCTCAATAATTAAATTATTTATTCATAAATAACTATAACAATTAACCTCTCATCTTAATTCCATGAATTCACGATTAACGATCAACTAACATGTCATCTTCACTTGAAATCATAACGACTAAATATCAAATTAAATTGACAACTGACCTCATGTGAACCTCAATGACTATATTTCAAGCTAGGTGAAAAATTGGGATGTAACACTCAGGGTCAAATTTGTGAGAGAAATTCACTTTCAAAATCTTTATTTAATGTTTGTAAATATCAATTGTACCACCATGTTGATTAATACAAAAACATTAGCTATTATTTTAGTATGAATAAAAAAGTACTACTTTTTTGCAATTCTAAGTATAACTTAAAAGTGATAAACATGTATACTTTACTCCATTTGAACAAGTTTGAAAATTGAGTAACTGATACCTATTAAGAATTTTTTTTTTTATGATTAGAAATTTAATAATTGAGATTGAGTATGCATGAATAAATACAACATAACTATGTCCAACGTGCCTACGCTCTAGACGTATCCTTCACCTACCAGGCTGCCTACATACCCATATCCATGGGATCAAGGCCCATGAACCGCTTACACTATCATTATGTAGTTCTAGTTTCTATTGTGTTTGATGTAACTATTGCAAGAACCAAACCCTTTCAGAGTATGATTCATTCCTGAATAGTTCTTCACCATATTACTCCCACTCGACCAAATCAGGTGCATCCTAAGCTATCCAATCTAACATCAGAAATGTTTATCATCAAGTTATAATTCTCAACATCTATGAAGGTAACTATGCGCAAATGTACTTTCTCCAACCTGCCCTTGATTGTTGTACTGTCAGTTTTCCCACTAGATTGATGTGTTGACTAATTTAGTTAAAAGATACTAATTTAAATTTTGGGACAACAACATACAGATAGAACTATTCAAAATTTTGAAAAAATGTTATAAGGACAAGCTACATGGATTTACATATGAATTGCTAATCCACTTTGTAGACAACTTATAAAAATGAAGACTTGGAGTTCAAAGTAATAACACTGAGACAATTCTCTTCCATATCTGAGAACAACAATATGAGCACTCCCTAAGCATAATAAGGTCAGATTATTTGGTAACACAATATAAGAAAAAAAATTCAAGAAAAACTAATCTATTATGTTCTACCATTTAGAGGAAACCATGTCTAGTATTACCACAACAACTATGTTATAAAAGTCATTTTTACAAAAGCACGAGGTAATTAAGTTGTTTCTTGACCCAAAAGTGGTGGCCCTTAGCACTTATATCAAGTGACTAGGAAGTTAGAAGTAGATGTACTTAGGCAAGAATTAGTAGAATGACAAGATATTTAGAAATGCATGAGGTCTTGCCTAGTTACCTAAACATGAATAAGGATTAGTCCAAGAAGGTATTCACTTTTCCAAGGACGACAGTGAGCAATACAATTTTAATGTAGAGCTAAATGGATTGATCAGGCATCTTATCATGTCCATGAAAGACAGTAGAAAGATTGCGAAGAAGTTAGAATCGATCAACTAACTTCATGAAGCCAAGTATAAAAAATGGACCATACTCAATCAAGGATTATACAAGATTCCATTCAATTAATAGAGGTAATAGGTTAGGCATTCTATCTCAATCATAAAGATTCAGTCAATAAAAATTGCATTGCTAAAATATAATTAGTAATTAGGCTAAAATAACTTATGTCAGAGAATCGAAAAGGGTCTATTATGTCAATAGTCAAGATAATGAAAACAATTCAAGAAGTTATAGTTGTCCAACATCAATAAGAAGGATATAATTCTAAAGCTCCATGTAAATGTATATCAAGGGTTCACATTTGTAGAGGACAGTCAATGTGGCATCATAGAGATGGAAACCAAATACTGCAGATCATCAAAGGTTTATCCATGACAACATTTACAAAAGTCACTACTGAATGCCAATGCAGATAGGAGACCAGAATGTCCAAGACACTTAATTTTTCAACTCAAAGTGCAAGTGTATGTTTTAAAATGTTCATCATCACAAGAAGTGGTACCAAGTATATTATCACATGGGCACAACATGATACATAATGATGAGGGAACTTTTTATTTTGCCAAAAAATATCTAATACCAATAGTCTCGTGAGTATTGCATCTTGATATCCTCAATTATACTAAACATTAATGCTAAAAAGAATGTTTTCTATGCAGATCAACAATTACCCCGATAAAATGATTAACAATTTAATTTCAATAAATAAAATCAGCATATCGAAAGAGTGTCCTTTGGGTGTGTGTCAAATGCTTTTGTTAGGTTTTTAGAGTCCCTTGGCTCATAAAATAATCTAAGAATTATGTTTTTTTATGTAATGGTGACTTATTTCCTCATGTTGACTATTGTGGCCTCATGTTTTCATATGTCAGAAACTGATTTTTTACTGTCAATGCAAACCAGCAATGTCGTCTAAATTTGACGTGTTTACCAAATAAACACTTCTTGATTTCGTGGTTTTGTGATGAATTCCAAGTGTCCATGTCTTTGGTTTTTCTTGGGTTGTGTCCTTTTCAGACACTTTCGTTATAAGAGTGGCCAAATTACACCTTGCAGCAGCAATGCCAATAAATCTTGCGCAGCTTGTTCCAAAGTAACCCTACCAGTGCGTTATATATGTTCTAAAATTTTGAAAAGGCTATCCTCAAATTCTCTTAGTTTCATTCTATGATCAATGTGAGAAATGTTATGCCCAAAATATAACTCGTTGGCTGCTCACTTTTACTAGTTGAGAATGCAAATATGGTCAAATTTGTTATGAAGCTTATAGGAAATCAGCACTCACCATTGACGTACCAAAGGACAACAACAGGACTAGAAGCTCTATAAAGCTCACTTCAATCTAAACATAATTCATCCTTCAACACCTCCCAACACATGTCGACATTGCTACTCCAAGGTGACTTATTGTTCTTAATCATACAAAACTTGTATATCTTAAGATAAGACCTTGTGGGTATTTCCATCCAAAAATATATTGTGTTTTGTCATATTTTTCTTGTTGCTACATACTTGGGATGTTTCAATCATTGGCATACTGTAATGACCACTAGATGTTGCATAATTATCTTGATCATCCAAAACTTTTGGGGGTCATAGGTACAATATTCACAATATTAAACAACTTTCATTCGGTGCCTAAACCCAATACCTTAAAATTTATTGCTTGAAAACGTCTAGGATAGGGAAAATTACATGGATTTACATATGAATACCTAATCCAATTTGTAGATACCTTATAAAAATGATCACTTAGAGTTCAGAGTAATAACATTGAGACAATTCTCTTCCAAATCTGAAAACAACAATATGAGAACTCCATAAGCATAATAATATCAAATTATTTGGTAACACAGTATAAAAACAAATTTTCAACAAATACTAATCTATTATGTTCCACTATTAAGAGGGAAACATGTCTAGCATTACCGTAGTAGCTATGTTATAAAAGTCATTTTTACATAAGCACAAGGTAATTATGTTCTTTCTTAACCCAAGAGTGCCAGCCCTTAGCACTCATACCTAGTGAATAGGAAATTAGAAGCAGATGTACTTAGCCAAAAATTAGTAGAATGACAAGATATTCAGAATATCATAAGGTCTTACTTAGTTACCTCAAGATGAATAAGGATTAGTCAAGGAAGGTATTTTCTTTTCCAAGGATGACGGTGGGCAATACAACAATCACATAGAGCTAAACGGATCGATCACACATCTTATCACATCCACAAAAGACAGTAAAAGGATTGCGACAAAATTAGAATCGATCAGCTATCTTCTTGAAGCCGAGTATAAAAAATGGACAATACTCAATCAAGGATTGTCAAAGAGTCCATTTGCACTAAAAGAGGGAATAGGTTAGGCACTCTATCTGGATCATAAGAACTCAGTCAATATAAATTGCATCGCTAAAATTTAATTAGTAATTAGGCTAATATGACTTATGTCAGAGAATTGAAAAGCGTCTATTATGTCAATCGTCAAAATAATGAAAACAATTCAGAAAGGTATAGTCGTGCAACATCAATAAGAAGAATACAATTATAAATCTGCATGTAAATATATATCAAGGGTTCATATTTGTAAAGGACAGTCAACATGGCATCATAGAGATGGACAAAAAATACTGCAGATCAATCAAGGTGTATCCATGAAAATAGTTATAAAAGTCACTAATAAATGTTAGTGCAAATAAGTAACTAAGAATGTCCAAGGCATTTTATTTTTCAAATCGAAGTGCAAGTGTGTTTTAAAGTGGTACCAAGTATTATCACATATGCACAACATGATACATTATGATGAGGGCAGTTTGTGTTTTGCCAAAATAAATCTAATTCCATAATATTCTAGTGAGTATTGCCTCTAGATATCCTCAATTATACTAAACATTAATGCCAAAAGAATGTTTTCTATGCAGATCAATAATTACCCCTATAAAACAATTAAGAATTTAATTTAAATAAAAGTTTTAAGTAAAGTCAGCATATCGAAAGAATTGTCCTAGAAAGTTGTTTTGGGTACGTGCCAAATGTTTTTGTTGGGTGTTTCGAGTCCCTTGGTTCATAAAACATTCTAACATTAATGTTTCTCAAGTAATGGTGACATATTTCCTCATCTTGCCAATTCAAGCCTCGTATTTTGATATGTGATAAGTTGATTTTGTAGAGCCTACCCCTAGGTCATATTTTTGCTGTCATTGTCGAGCTCTTTTGGGGCTAGTCTCATGTTGATGGTTAGCAGCATTGTTTTGAGACTACCAGATATTGTGCTATGGATTTAGTTTATTATGTGATGAGATCACTTAGACTTCATATTTCATGTATGCATGATGACCATTACATTTCTTTTAGTTATTGATGATGATTAATTAGATGGTTTATTATCACATGTGTTTTCTTATGGATACTTACCCCATACTTGCATGTGTATGGTGTGTGTGTTTGTTTTCTTATGTATGGCATGTCTGATGTGGTTAAGGATGGGAATCGTAGTCACCTGCTAGTCAGGATCTACACAATGCACCACTTCCTACCATTGCCTGTTTAGCTTAGTATATATTGTGCTTGTACATGCATGGTTTTTATGCAGGTTGCAGGTACTGGGTATCGACTTTTTTGAATTGCCAGGATGAGCGTGCCCTATCATATTATCTCAATGATAAGAGAGGAGAGATAAATTCTCAAGTCCAAATCCCAACCCTTTAAGCCATTTGTCCTAATTGAAAATTAGGACAAGTATCTGAGTTGAGTACCCTCTGAATACGTCGGATGACATAATTCATGATATTAACCTTTGGTTTGATTTTGTATGTATTTTGGCTATGATGAATTTTCGTATTTTACCTTTGTGAGTCTTTGATGTATTTTCTATTAATTAAGCCTAATTAAAAGATTTAATTAAATGTTTAATTTAATAAAAAATTAATATGGTATTTTAATATTTATTTTATTTAATTAATTGAAAAATTAATTAAATAAAATAATTAAATTTGAAAATAAAAGTTATAAGTTTAAATTTGGAATGTGACAATATTTATTTTAATAATAATATATTTGGAGTTCATTTTTAAATAAATGACTAAAAAATATTATTATTAAAGCTAATAAATATTTTAGCAATTAAGTTTCGAAAATGAAATTTAAAAGTGGAAAGTATATTAAAATTATTAAAAGATTAAAGGTTGCATGATGTGTGCACATGATTAAAATATAAATATATTAAGATAAGAATAAGTGGAATTATTAAAATTAGTGCATAAGATATAATAATAAATAAATTAAATTGAAAAGAGTAAATTAAATATTATATTAATTAATGTGCATTATTTTAATGTTTGCTCAAATAGGAGTTTGCGAATTCTTGAGAGTTGTCATGTAGACAACATAGGAGTTTGCACTCTAATTAAGTATGCACTAGTTGTCTACACTTAGGAGTTAGCATTTTATTTGAGCACATGGTGTCTACAACTTTATGACTCATCTAAAAGGTTGGAGAAGACTCATGCTTAGTTGGCATGCTTATCTTCTAGTTGTTTCTAGACACATTCTAGATGCATCTTAGAGGCCTTTAAATAGAGGCTCTCCTAGTGTGTTTGGACAAGCTTAAATGAAAGCTTCAAAGCTTACATGCATTTGAGAAGCTCATATGCTTCTACATGCTCATATGTTTCTACATGCTTCTATGCTTCTTCAAGCACTTTTAGTCATGTGGGAATTCCTGTTGGCTTGGATCTTGGAGGAATTGCGTATGAGAAGAAGGAAGGGACTTTCTATGGACTTATGAGGCATGGCAAATTAGCATCAGTGTTTAGGTGCACTCGTGATAATCACATATTCTATTTGCACTCTTTCTTTTCCTGTCTTCATCGTGTCTGTTATATGTGTCTGAAACTTCTCTATGATTGAATCTGTAATTTGAAATTGGAATCTAGATATGTATTTATTTAGTTACAAAATAAATCAGTAGAGAACTCATTAGAAAACCCTAGCTTCAATTTAAGAAAGAAATTAGATCTGAATCGGGTTTGAGTTTGAATTTATATTGTGAAATTAGATAGACAAGATTTGAAATTAAAATAGAAATTCTAAATTGAAAATTTGAATGGTTAGATGTAATCTTTCTATCAAATTATATTTTTAGATGCGTACGGACAAACCTATTAGATGGATGAATAGGTAAATTTAGAGAACAATTACCTTTTAGGAGAAATTCTTAATTCATCACAAACTGCCGTGTCGCTGCCCCTTGGATAGATCCGAACTCAGTCATTCATAACTTTTTATCGTGATCGAATTTATTCGATTGCTCTAGTCGAAATTGGAGTAACTTGGCCCTCTCCAACATATTTCAATTTCAGCCCGATCCAACGGTTCATTAGGGAGATATGGCCTTCATACTGAGACTGTTTTATTCAAGGACAAATATTTCTCCATTTTTCATAAACCAAGAGTTCTTTATGCTTAAACTTCACAAAAATAATATATCAAAGCATGGAATGAATTAAAGATATTATTGCAATCTTCCCTTAGTAGAATCTTATTTTTATGCATTAGTTTTATATGATTTATTAACTAATCTAATTTAATTAAGATTAGTTAATAGTAGAAGAAGTATAATTAATCTATTTATCAACCAACATAGGAGGCATTTAGTTGAGATATTAATATTGGGGATTTATTATAATTTTTTATTAGTAAAGTAATAATTTGAAAATTGATGGAATGATACATAGTTGACTCTTAATAAATGAAATTATTATCAGCTGATAATCATGTAGTTATTGACATAGCTACTAGTTAATTTAATCGTAGAATTAATTAGATTTAATTGATAATAATTTTTTAATTGTTTTATCAAGGAAATATTAGTATTCATTGAAAGAATGATGAATGTGGTCATTATAGATTTATTAATAAGATTCTCAATATAGCTTGTTATTAAATATTAACAAATTATTATTGAACTATGAATATGAATATTTGTGTACTAGATTATAGTTGACTTTTAACTTACAAAATTATAATTAGTTATTAGTTAACTGATATTAATTGGAATGTTACCATGGATATGTAATTATTAATTAAATTAATTAGATTTAATTAGATTTAATTAATAATTAAGTTATGTAATAAAGTTTTAATTGATATGCTAATATCGATTCCTCTAGCAAAGTTGTGAAGTATGTATATCGAAGTTGACAAGTCGTACTCTCATGACTTAAATAATGACCTTAGATATTTTAATAGTGAGACTTAGTAATATTTAATTGAGAACTATTAGAATGTTAATAGGTCATGGATGGTGTACCTATGTTAATTGATTGATTAAATTGATCATTTTAATAAAGTTATAATCTTCTTATTCGAAGACTAGTAATTGGCTCTCTTATAATTTAGATGAATAATGATCCTTGATTTATGTTAAAAGTTGAAGTAAAATTAAGAAGAGTCATTCAATTTGTAACATTGATCTTAGCAAAATAAAGTGAATGATTTTATTAAGTGTCAAATGATTTAATGAGTAAATATTTATCCTTAAGTTATTCTTAGAATATTATTTTAATGATGGAAAGAGTAATGCTATCAGGGAACAAACGGGTTGACTTGTAGGTCAAATGATTAAACTTAGACACTTGAAATGAAAATTGAAGCTCTACACTTAATTCAAGTATGTGATTTTAGTAAACCAAAACATGTGTTTGCATTGTGTTTTCTCTATGCTTCTTGTTTTGAGTTTTTAGGTTGACTAGTGTTGAGCAGTCTTAGGTTGTTACCAGAGGTTCGAGGGTTATGAGATGTGATGGCATGTTGATCTTATTTGGTCTCGATCTTTATAAACCTAACCATAGTATGTGATGGAATGCTCTATGAAATGTTTGTAATTACTGATTGTTATAGTTAAGATTCTTATGTATGAGACACTTAACCATTTTTGAGTCATCGATCAGTTATCGTTGGGTTACTTTCTAGTTGCCATGATGGGACTGAAACGTTGATTTATTTCTTGATGATGTCATGTTGTGACATGTTTTGACTCAACCATTTTGGAGTCTTCGATCAGTATGATTTTGAGATATTCTTGGTTGCTTGTTGAGAACCAATGGATATTGTGATTTATTTTGAGATATATTTTGGTTATTGAGAACCAATGATTATTATGATTATCAATGATGCCTTCAGTTGCCAATAGAGAACTGTTGTGGTCATAATTTTTTATGGATGCTTTTCAGATGCTCATGGAGACTTGATGATTCTTATTGTAGATATTTGATGCTTTTATTATGGATATTTGATGATTCTTTTTGTGAATTATCTTTTGGTATTTCTTTTCAGTCGCTCGTATAGGACTGGGGTGATTTATGATTCTATGAGTTTAGGGTAGGTTATCTACTTGTAGTGTCGGGAAGTGGCTTGCAATGGGGGTCGGGGCCCTAAGTGGCTGCCAGGGTAACTCATTGTAAGTTTGGTTAATAAGTGATAACATTTACACACTAAATGGGGATTAAATGAACCTAAAAAGATAATTGTTTTGGTTCTCGCCCATGCCTCAAGTGCTTGTACAGACTAGGATGGGAGTAGAAAGAACGCATGGTTGCAACCTTGCATTCCATAGTATGCCTCATCAGTATGAGAGGATACTAGTGGCCGCACGAGGATCAATATGGACCTGTGGAGTTTAGCTAACTGTCAAGTAACTTGTACATGATATATGCGATGACACTTTCCCGCTTGTAGAGTAGGTTTCCTACATGTCATTGTGTGCCTCTGGAAATTAGATGTTAGTTTTGTGATTGGAACCTCTGAGTTAGTATACTTTTAGGATTTTTGGACTTAGAGAGTATCTTTGCTATGTGATTTGGTAGCCTTTTTGGGACTTGAGATTATCTCCTCAGCACGGTGGGAGTGGACCACTTAGGTACCACGTGGTCGGGTGGTAGTGTTTTTCCACTCTTATCATTTGAGATCCGTCTGAGACATTGTGGCTGGAGTATTCTTGGTTGGTATTTATCTTCATTATGTTCTTGGATCATTATGATTGATGATATACCTTATGATGGATGTATTTACTGGTATGTTTTTTTATATTGATGATTTGCATATGTTAGATGATGTTATCTTATGCTTTACTTTGCATATGATGTAGTATGATTTAGGTGTGACATTCTTACTATGTTAATACCGATGATCTCTTTGGTGATTTGGAATGTTATGCACAGAGGGATGGCTAGGATCCACGATGGTCTAATGATGCTATTAACGGTTGGGAGGAACCGTGCGCTTAGTTATTTATGTTTGTGATATATGGTTATCTTTTATGACAGATGTTATATCTTTTGTGATGATTTATCATGTATGATTTGTGGTTTCATTTATGCTATTGCATCATGGATTAATATTGGATGATGATGTACTTTATTTAAATGGATGTTTACTCTTTCAAGTTTTTCATACCCTGTGACATGTATAATGGATGATTGAGCAATCTGAAATGTAATTACTTAAAGAACACTTGTAATATTGTTTAAGAACTTTGAATGTATCATTGCTAAGGATGTGATGTTAGATGAATAGTTAAATTAGATGTGTACAACGTTAAGGGATTCATAAAGAATGTAATCTATTAAGTATGTTATGTTTACTTTCATTTGAATTGTTGCTATTGCTTCCGTTACCATGTATAAGTTGTGAATGGTTTATATTTCATGTTTAAAATATTAAAAAAATTGTTTGGCAAACTTAGTGAAATATTAGGTTAATTCTTTGGATCCCTTGGCGGGGCATTACAGATTTTTTACTGTCAATGCAAATCAGAAATGCCATGTAAATTTGAGGTGTTTACCCACTAAACACTTCTTGAATTTTTGGTTTTGTGATGAATTCCAAGTGTCCATGCCCTTGCTTTGCTTGAGTTGTGTTTTTTTTAGGCACTTTCTTTATAAGAGTGGCCAAATTAGGCCTTACAACAGCAATACCAATAAAGTTTAGAGTTGCTTGTTCCAAAGTAACCCTACCCAAGCATTCTATATGCTCTAAAATTTTGAAAAAAAATACTCAAATTAATTTACTTTTGTTCTATGACCTATGTGGGAAATGTTATGCCCAAAATATACCTTGTTTTCTGCTCACTTCTAGTAATTGAGAATGCAAATATTTCCAAATTTATCTCGTGCTTTCTGAAGTACACCCTATTCATTTAGAGGTCAGTTGTACTAAGTCCCACAATGGTATCTCGAACAAATTCCATCTTGTGCCTAAACTCAATAGCTTAAAATTTATTGCTTGGAAACAACTTGGATAGGGCTAGTAGCCATAAATCATAAAAAACTATCATAGAAAGTTGTTTTGTGTGTGTGCCAAATATTTTTGTTGGGTATTTGGAGTCCCTTGGTTCGTAAATTATTCTGAGATTAATGTTTTTCAACTAGTGGTTAGTTATTTGCACATGTTGCCTACTGTGCATGAGGTTGAAGCATTTTCATCCAATGAAGCATTAATATTCAATGTCCCATACAAGCATCCAAAGCATAATAATATTTTTCTCAAATAAACATTAGGAAGATAATAATGTGTTGCTATATTTCACTATCCACCTAACACCCACACTACATCATAGAGATGGACACCAAATACTGCAAATCAATCAAGGTGTATCCATGAAAACAATTATAAAAGTCACTAGTAAACACCAATGGAAATAGGGGACCAGAATGTCCAAGACATTTTTTTTTTCAAATCAAAGTGCAAGTGTTTGTTTTAAAGTGGTCATCATCACGAAAAGTGGTACACCGTACATTATCACACAGACACAATATGATACATAATGATGAGGGCACTTTGTATTTTCCCAAAATATTGAGTATTGCATCTAGATATCTTCAATTATACTAAACATTAATGCTAAAATGAATGTTTTCTATGCAGATCAATAATTACCTCGATAAAATGATTAACAATTTAATTTCAATAAAAGTTTTAAATAAGCATATCGAAAGAAGTGTCCTAGAAAGTTGTTTTGGGTGTGTGCCAAATGTTTTTGTTCAGTGTTTCGAGTCCCTTGGTTTGTAAAACATTTTGAGATAAATGTTTTACAAGTAATGGTGACTTATTTCCTCATGTTGCCTATTGCAGCCTTGTAGTTTGATATGTGACAAGCTGATTTTTTACTATCTATGCAAATCAGCAACACCGTGTAAATTTGAGGTGTTTACCCACTAAAAAATTCTTGAATTTGTGGTTTCGTGATGAATTCCAAGTGTCCGTCCCTTGGTTTGCTCGGGTTGTGTACTTTTCAGGCACTTTCTTCGTAAGAGTGGCCAAATTAGGTGTCATGTCCCCATTTTAAAGAGATTTTAATAAATATTATAAGAAATATTAATAAGTAATATCAATAACAAAAATAAATATTAAACTATAATATTAAAT
Organism: Cupressus sempervirens; assembly: GCA_028749045.1. Taxonomy (NCBI): domain Eukaryota; kingdom Viridiplantae; phylum Streptophyta; class Pinopsida; order Cupressales; family Cupressaceae; genus Cupressus; species Cupressus sempervirens. The sequence goes on along the minus strand of CM053790.1, from coordinate 546,235,323 downwards.
ATAATTATAATTATAATCGATTATAGACAATTAATATAAACTATTCTATATAAGTCCGATAATACATATGATAGTAAATATAATAATAAATAATAAATAAATAGTATTCAAATATACTTATAACATATATAAATAATATGATTAACAATATAGTATTACATGCTATAATAATTAGCAAAATGAATAAAATATAACTAACAATATCAATATAATGATATGATCCACCAAAATATGATAATGATAAGTTAAGAAGTAATCATAATATGATAATGCTAAGTTAAGAAGTAATCATAATTCACATAAATATATTAATAAATAATCTATTATTATGATTAGTATAATCAATACTAAGCATAATAATATAATATAAGTATTTTATTATACTTGTATTTATTTTAAGTATTTTAAATTATATTTTAACCAAACTATAAATATATATTAGATCAAATAAATTACCAAAAGTGACTAAATGAATAGCCATGAACCTTAATCCACACACATATATTAGAGGGAAACAATTTTTCCAAGAAGGCATCGAAATTTTTTTGTTCTTCATTTGGAATAACAAGAATTGAGTCATCACGTTAGGCCTTACAGTAGCAATACCAGTAAATTTTGGAGCATCTTGTTCCGAAGTAAACCTAACCAAGCTTTATACATGTTTAATTTTTTTGAAAAGAGTATCCTCAAATCCTCTTAGTTTCATCATATGACCTATGTGGGAAAACTTATGCCCAAAATATACCTTGTTTGCTGCTCACTTTTAGTAATTGTGAATGCAAATATGTCCAAATTGGTCTTGTGCCTTCTGAAGTACACCCTATTCATTTTGAGGTCATTTGTAGAAGTCCCAAAATGGTATCTTGAACAAATTTCATATTGTGCCTAAACACAATAACTTAAAATTTATTGCTTGGAAACAACTAGGATAGGGCTAGTACGCCTAAATCATAAAGAAGTGACATAGAAAGTTGTTTTGTGTGTGCCAAATGTTTTTGTTGGGTATTTGGAGTCCCTTGGTTTGTAAATCATTCTGAGATATAATGTTTTTTAAGTAATGGTTAATTATTTCCACATGTTGCCTATTGTGCATGAGGTTGAAGCATTTTCATCCAATGGAGCATTAATATTCAGTGTGCCATACAAGCATCCAAAAGATAATAATATTTGGCTCAAATAAGCATCAGGAAGATAATAATGTGTTGCTAATTTTCACTGTCCACCTAACACCCATCCATAAAACATCAAAGATAGAGAAGCAATGTCGGTGCATTGTGCACTACACCTTGGGCCCCATTACTTACCCTCTAATCTGCACCAATGAAAATGGGAATAGGAGTCAATGAATGCCACGAGCAACACATTTTTCCAAGCAAGAAGAATTAGCTTCTCACTTTTAAAACTTTCGATGACTTTCGTGATATTGTCAATCAAATTATCACAACTTCAAATAACTCTTTGCATTGATCACACCCACTCTATAAAACAACTACTTTGGTTACTTTTACTGAATACTAAGGTAACTAAATGTCAAGCCATTATTGTATCAAAGAAAGAATAGCCTTCAAAGATCTTTTACCTTCATGAACAAGAGAAACATTGGATAGTACAAAAGACACAATATTAGATCTAGGCATTCACCATGGGAACAATTTGAAGACAAATTAACGACTATTACTATACCATATCAAGGGTAGCCATTGGCAACTTCACCTCCGAGAACTAGATGGCCATTAACCAGACATTGATCGTTATCATGTCTCCTCTCCTATCAAATCCAATTAGCTATCTTTCACATGCGATAATGTTGATCTTTTTGGATCATTGATCTCACATTGAAAATGGAACTATATTTGGACAAGTTAATCTTAGTCATTATCATGAGACACCAACATTGGGCCATTCTTTTCTAATTTATGGGTCGCTGAATCACATCATCTACATGTGAGAAATCTCATATACATATTGACCTTTTGATCATCATATTGACCTCTTGGTCATCTTCCTAATCATCTATCATATATCATCTTATATCTTATTTGCAATTACACATCAAAATTCCACTTGGAGATTGCAAGATCAAACCTAGAATATCCACCCCAGTCTATTATTGTTCTTAATGTGGTAGACTCTCTTGATAGAGAACATATTAGTGAAGGCAGAGACATTAATATTTTTCTTGTTCAAGTATGTTTTGATAACCATCAACACCTCCACAATACATAACAATTTGCTTATATCAGAGATGCGACGACCCTCATTGTACCTTATTAGCATATATACAAAGGTTGTATTTCCCTTCAGCAACACATACCTAGGTTTAAATTGTGTAGCTACATAATTTAGCCATATATGACTGATTGTGTTCAGCAATGTCATCTACTGAATTTATACATATTTGTCTAGCTATCTATAGTAGACAAACTAAGGGATACAGATTTCTATAGTGAATGTCATATCCCTTTGTACATGTGGTTGTGGGCTACATCATAATTTGATACATGTGACACTATTGCAATTAACATAAAAGCTAATATTTTCCATCGACAATTGCACCACATGGTTATCGAACTGCTAGATTACTAATTGTTATGAAGCTTACAGGAAATCAGCATTCACCATTGACGTACCAAAGGACAATGACAGGACTAGAAGGTGTATAAAGCTCCCTTCAATCTAAACATAATTTATCCTTGAGCACTTCCCAACACATATCAACATTGCTACTCCAACGTGACTTATTGTTCTCAATCTTACAAAACTTGTTTATCTTAAGATAAGACTAGGGGGTATTTCCATCCAAGCATATATTGTGTTTGGCCATATTTTTCTTGTTGCTATATTCTTGGGATGTTTCAATCATTGACATGCTCTAATGACCATCAGACACTGCATAACTATCTTGACCATCCAAAACTGCAGTCATAGGTACAAGATTCACAATACTAAACAACTTTCATTTGGTGCCTAAACCCATTACCTCAAAATTTATTGCTTGACAATGTCTAGGATAGGGTTGGTGTGAGAAGCATCTTCTCTTTAGATTTAAAATAATGGGTAGCCAAAGAAACTCAATCATATCTATAAGGTCAAAATGCAAAGGTAATTTGTTTTGTTTTCTCTTTCAAATATAATCATTGTTTCTTAGGGAATATATTAAAGATAGTCCATCTAGGACACTGTTGTCTTTTAGCTATCCAGGCTCTTCTTTCCTAGGAAAATTTAAGGGGTCATCTTAACCCAACCTCTATCCATATTGGATAGGGAATAATATGGCATCTTGTCAATCCATCTGCAATGGGTTTTCATCGCATAGGAAATAAATAACACTCTGATCAAAGAAGTACACGCTTAGGGACCATCTCGATCTAGAGTGACTTGGCAAAATTTTCACAGTCTGCCCAAAACTATGCCAAGGATTCCTAGCAAGTTAAGAGTAAACTCTACACCCTTCCTTGGCTTTCAATCTTACGTCCAAGTATAGACTACCAAGTGTATTCCTAAATCCTGTACTCTCTCTCTCAATTTTTGGGCATCTAGCCGGGTATAGGTACCTCTTGAAAATTGTTTTTTTTTCTTACTTGAGTACACATTAATAAATACAACATAACTATGTCCAACACATTTGTGCTCTAGTGACATCTTTCACCACTAGGTTGCCTACATACCCATATCCACGAGATCAAGGCCCTTGAACCACTCACACTATCGTTTTGTAGTTCTAATTTCTATTGCATTTTTATGTAACTACTGCATGAACCAAACACTTTTGGAGTATGACTCATTCCTCAATAGTTCTTCACCATATTACACCCACTCAGGAAAATAAGGCAGATCCTAAGCTATCTAATCTAACATAAGTAAATGTTTAGGATAAAGTTATAATTGCCAACATCTATGAAGTTTACCTATACGCAAATGTACTTTGTCCAGCTTGCCCTTAATTGTTGTAGTGTCAATTTTCACTCTAGGTTGATGTGTTAACTAACTTAGTTAAAAGATACTAATTCAGATTTTGGGACAACAGCTATGTTATAAAAGTCATTTTTTACAAAAGCACGAGGTAATTAAATTCTCTCTTGACCTAGAAGTGGTAGGCCTTAGCACTTATATCTAGTGAGTAGGAAGTTAGAAGTAGATGTACTTAGCCAACAAACAGTAAAATGACAAGATATTCAGAAAATCATGAGGTCTTGCCTAGTTACCTCAAGACAAATAAGGATTAGTCCAAGAAGATATTCACTTTTCCAAGGATGACGATGAGCAATACAACTTTTAAGTAGAGCTAAATGGATCAATCAGGTATCTTATCAAGTCCACGAATGACAGTAGAAACATTGCGAAGAAATTAGAATCGATCAGCTATCTTCATGAAGCCAAGTAAAAAAATTGGACCATAATCAAGGATTTTCAAAGATTCCATTTCCACTAATAGGGGGAATAGGTTAGGTACTCTATCTTGATCATAAGGACTCAGTCAATAAAAATTGTATCGTTAAAATTTAATTAGTAATTAGGCTAATATGACTTATGTCAGAGAATCGAAAAGGGTCTATTATGTCAATAGTAAAGATCATGAAAACAATCCAAGATGGTATAGTCATCAAACATTAATAAGAAGAATATAATTCTAAAGTTGCATCTAAATATATATTAAGGGATTAATGTTTTTCAAGTGATGGTCACTTATTTCCTCATGTTGCCTATTGTGGCCTCATATTTTGATAAGTGACAAGCTGAATTATTACTGTCTATGCAAATCAGCAACGCCATGCAAATTTGAGGTGTTTACCCACTAAACACTTCCTGAATTCGTGGTTTAGTGATGAATGCCAAGTGTCAATGCCCTTTAGTCGCTTGGGTTGTGTCCTTTTTAGGCACTTTCTTTATAAGAGTGGCCAAATTAGGTGTCATGTCCCCATTTTAAAGAAATTTTAATAAATATTATAAGAAATATTACTAAGTAATATCAATAACAAAAATAGATATTAAACTATAATATAAAATATAATTATAATTATAATCAATTATAGACAATTAATATAAACTATTCTATTTAAGTGTGCTAATACATATGATAGTAAATATAATAATAAATAATAAATAAATAGTTTTCAAATATACTTATAACTTATATATGAATAATATGATTAACAATATAGTATTACATGCTATAATAATCAGGAAAATGAATAAAATATAACTACCAATATCAATATAATGATATGAGTCACCTAAATATGATAATCATAAGTTAATAAGTAATCAAAATTCAAATAAATATATTAGTAAATAATCTATTATTATCATTAGTGTAATCAATATTATGCATAATAATATAAGTATTTGATTATAATTGTATTTATTTTAATTATTTTATATTATGTTTTAACTAAACTATAAATATATTTTAGATCAAATAAACTACCAAAAGTAACTAAATGAATAGTCATGAACCTTAATCCACACACATACATTAGAGGGAAACAATATTTCCAAAAAGGCATTGGAAATTTTTTGTTCTTTATCTGGAATGACCGGAATTGGGTCATCACATCAAGCCTTGCAGTAACAATACCAGTAAATTTAGGAGCCTCTTGTTCCAAAGTAACCCTACCCAAGCTTTGTATATGTTCTAAAATGTTGAAAAGGGTATACTCAAATACTCTTAGTTTTTTTCTATGACCTATATGGGAAATCTTATGCCCACAATATACCTTGTTTGCTGCTCACTTTTAGTAGTTGTGAATGCAGATATGTCAAAATTTATCTCATGCCTTCTGAAGTACACCCTATTCATTTTGAGGTCAGTTGTATAAGTCCCAAAATGGTATCTTGAGCATATTTCATCTTGTGCCTAAACTCAATCACTTAAAATATATTGCTTGGAAACAACTTGAATAGGGCTAGTAGCCCTAAACCATAAAGAAGTTTCATAGAAAGTTGTTTTGTGTATGTGCCAAATGTTTTTGTTATGTATTTGGAGTCCATTGGTTCGTAAATCATTATGAGATTAATGTTTTTTAGGTAATGGTTAGTTATTTCCACTTGTTGCCTATTGTGCATGAGGTTGAAGCATTTTCATCCAATGGAGCATTAGTATTCAATGTCCCATACAAGCATCCAAAAGATAATAATATTTGGCTCAAATAAGTATCAAGAAGATAATAATGTGTTGCTAATTTTCATTATCCACCTAACACCCATCCATAGCACATCAAAGATAGAGAAGCAATGTCGGTGCATTGCGCACTACACCATGGGCCCCATTACTTCCCCTCTCATCTACACCAATGAAAATGGGAATAGGAGTCAATGAATGCCACTAGAAAAAGGTTATTCCAAGCAAGAAGAAATAGCTTCCCACTTTTAATCCTTCTGATGGCTTTCGTGATATTGTCAATCAAATTATCACAATTTCAAATAACACTTTTCATCGATCACAGGGAGATTGCAGGTTTAAACTTGGAATATCCACCCCGGTCTATTATTGTTCTTAATGTGGTAGACTCTCTTGATAGAGATCATATTTGTGAAGAAAGAGACAAATTGATATTTTTCCTGTTCATGTATGTTTTGATAACCATCAACACCTCCATAATACATAATGATCTACTCATATCGGAGATGCGCCAACCCTCATTGTATCTTATTGGCATATATACAAAGGTTGTATTTCCTTACAAAAACACATACCTGGGTTCAAATATTGTGGCTACATAATTTAGCCATATATGTCAAATTGTGTAGGGTAATGTCTCTGCAGCAATTATACATATTTGTCTAGCTATCTGTAGTAGAAAAACTAAGTGATATAGATTTCAATAGTGAATGTCATATCCCTTTGTGCATGAGGTTGTGGGCTACATCATACTTTGATACAAGAGACACTATTGCAATTAATATAAAAGCTAAGATTTTTCATCAACAATTGTACCAAATGGTTATCGAACTGCTAAATTACTAATTGTTATGAAGCTTACAAGAAATCAATATTCACCATTCATGTACCAAAGGAAAACAACAGGACTAGAAGTTCTATAAAGCTCCCTTCAATCTAAACATAATTTATCCTTGAGCACTTCCCAACACATATCGACATTGCAACTCCAAGGTGACTTATTGTTCTCAATATTACAAAACTTGTTTATCTTAAGATAAGACTCGTGGGTATTTCCATCCAAGCATATACTATGTTTTTCCATATTTTTCTTGTTGCTACATACTTGGGATGTTTTAGTCATTGACATGCTCTAATGACTACCGAACACTACATAATTATCTTGACCATCCAAAACTTTTGGGGGTCATAGGTACAAGATTCACAATACTAAACAACTTTCATTTAGTGCCTAAACCTAATAACTTAAAATTTATTGCTTGAAAATGTCTACAATATGGCTAGTGTGAGGAGCATCCTATCTTTGAATTAAAAATAACAGATAGCCAAAGAAACTCAACCATATCAATAAGCTCAAAATGAAAAGGTAATTTGTTTTGTTTTGTCTTTCAAAGATAGCCATTGTTTACTCAGGGAATATATTTAAGATTGTCCATCTAGGACATTATTGTCTTTTAGCTATCCAGGCTCTTCTTTCCTACGCAAATTTAAGGGATCGTCTTGACCCAACCTCAATCCATATTGGATAGGGAATAATATGTCATCTTGTCCATTCATCTACAATTGATTTTCAACGGATAGGAAATAAATAACATTCTGATCTGAGAAGTACACTTTCCAACTTGGTAGAATTTTAACAGTATGCCCATAACTATGCCAAGGATTCTTAGCAAGTTAGAAGTAAGCTCTACACCCTTCCTTGGGTTTCAATCTTATGTCAAGGTATAGACTACAGAGTGTATTCCTGAGTCCTATAGTCCCTCTCAATTTTCAGGCATCTACCCTAGTATAGGTACATCTTGAAAATTGTTGTTTTATTGATTAGAAATTAATTAATTGCGTACGCATGAATAAATACAACAAAACTATGTCCAACGCGCCTGTGCTCTCGAGGCATCCTTCACCTACCAGCCTGCCTACATACCCATATCCATGGGATCAAGGCCCTTGAAGCGCTCACACTATCATTATGTATTTCTAGTTTCTATTGTATTTTAATGTAACTATTGCAGGAACCAAACCCTTTCGGAGCATGACTTATTCCTCAATAGTTTTTTGCCACATTACACTTAATCAAATCTAGCGGATCCTAAGATATCCAATATAATATCAGTAGTGTTTTGCATGAAGTTATAATTTTAAACATCTATCAAGTTAACCTATGTGTAAATGTACTTTGTCCAGCCTACACCTGATTGTTGTAGCATCAATTATCCCTCTAGATTGATGTGCTAAATAATTTAGTTAAAAGATACTAATTTAGATTTTGAGACAACAACGTACAAATAGAACTATTCGACATTTTGAGCAATGTTATAAGGACAAACTACATTGATTTATATATGAATAGCTAATCCAATTTGTAGACAACCTATAAAAATGAACAATTCAAGTTCAAAGTGATAACATTCAGACAAATCTCTTCCAAATCTAAAAACAACAATATGAGCACTCCGTAAGCATAATAAGGTCAGATTATTTATTAACAAGATATAAGAATGACTTTTCAAAAAATAATAATCTATTATGTTCTACTATTAAGAGGGAAACATGTCTAGTATTACCATAGCAATAATGTTACAAAACTTATTTTTTCAAAAGCACGAGGTGATTAAGGTCTTTATTGACCTAGAAGTGACAGCTCTTAGCACTTATATCTAGTGACAAGGAAGTTAGAAGTAGATGTACTTAGCCAACAATTAGTAGAATGACAAGATATTCAGAAAATCATGAGGTCTTGCCTATTTACCTCAAGACGAATTAGTCCAAGAAGGTATTCTCTTTTCCAAGGACGACGGTGAGCAATACAACTTTCAAGTAGAGCTAAATGGATCAATCAGGCATCCTATCAAGTCCACAAAAGATAGTAGAAAGATTGCGAAGAAGTTAGAATCGATCAGCTATGTTCATGAAGCCAAGTATCAAAAATTGACCATACTCAATCAAGGATTGTCAAGGATTCCATTTGCACTAATAGAGACAATAGGTTAGGCAATCTATGTCAATCATAAGGACTTAATCAATGAAAATTGCATCACTAAAATTTAATTAGTAAGTAGGCTAATATGACTTATGTCAAAGAATCAAATAGGGTCTATTATGACAATAGTCAAGATAATGAAAATAATTTGAGAAGGTATAGTCGTCTAACATCAATAAGAAGAATATAATTCTAAAGGAGCATGAAAATATATATCAAGGGTTCACATTTGTAAAGGACACTCAATGTGGCAGCATAGAGATGAACACCAAATACTACAGATCAATCAAGGTGTATCCATGAAAATAGTTATAAAAGTCACTAGTAAATGCCAATGCAAATAGGGGACCAGAACGTCCAAGACATTTTATTTTTCAAATCAAAGTGAAAGTGTATGTTTTAAAGTGGTCATCATCATGAGAAGTGGTACCAAGTATATTATCACATGGGCACAACATGATACATAATGATGAGGGCACTTAGTATTTTGCCAAAATAATTCTAATACCAAAATAGTCTACTGAGTATTGCATCTAGATATCCTCAATTACAATAAAAATTAATGCCAAAAAGAATGTTTTCTATTCAATAATTACCCTAATAAAACTATTAACAATATAATTTCAATAAAAGTTTTAAGTAAAATCAGCATATTGAAAGAAGTGTCCAAGAAAGTTGGTGCATGGAAAATGTTTTTTTAGGGTGTTTTGAGTCCCTTGGTTCGTAAAACATTCTGAGATTTATGTTTTTCAAGTACAGGTGACTTATTTATTCATGTTGCTTATTGAAGCCTCATATTTTGATATGCGACAAGCTGATTTTTTTACTATCAATGCAAATCAGCAACGCCATGTAAATTTGAGATGCTTACCCACTAAACACTTCTGGAATTCATGGTTTCATGATTAATTCCAAGTGTCCATCCCCTTGGTTTTCTTGGTTTGTCTCCTTTTCATGCACTTTCTGTATACATGTGGCCAAATTAGGCCTTGCAGCAGCAATACCAGTAAAGTTTAGCATTGCTTGTGCCAAAGTAACCCTACCTAGCTTTATATATGTTCTAAGATTCTGAAAAGGCTATCCTCAAATTTTGTTAGTCTCATTCTATGACCTATGTGGGATATGTTATGCCCAAAATATACCTTGTTTACTGCTCACTTTTAGTAATTGAGAATGCAAATATGTCCAAATTTGTCTCGTGCCTTCCGAAGTGCACACTATTCATTTTGAGGTCAGTTGTAAAAGTCCCAAAATGGTATCTTGAACAAATTTCATCTTGTGCCTAAACTCAATAACTTAAAATTTATTGCTTGTAAACAACTTGGATAGGGCTAGTAGGCCTAAATCATAAAGAAGTGTCATACAAAGTTGCTGTGTGTGTGTACCAAATTTTTTTGTTGGGTATTTGGAGTCCCTTGGTTCGTAATTCATTCTAAGATTAATGGTTTTCAAGTAATGGTTAGTAATTTCCACATGTTGCCTACTGTGTATGAAGTTCAAGCATTTTCATACAATGGAGCATTAATATTCAATGTCCCAAACAAGCATCCAAAAGATAATAATATTTGGCTCAAATAAGCATCGGGAAGATAATAATGTGTTGATAATTTTCATTATCCACCTAACATCCATCCATAGCACATCAAAGATAGAGAAACAAGAAGTATTTTCCAAGCAAGAAGTAGCTTCTAGTGTTTAATCCTTTTGGTGGCATTCGTGATATTGTCAATCAAATTATAACAATTTCAAATAACACTTTGCAACAATCACACCCAGTCTATATGTTACTGTCATACATCCATCCTAATAAAACAACTGCTCTGGTTACATTTAATGAATGCTAAGTTAACTAAACTTCAAGTCATTATTACATCAAAGAAAGAATAGCCTTCAGCAATCTTTTACCTTAATGAACATGGGAAACATAGACAAGTACAAAAGATGAAATATTAGATATAGACATTCACCATGAGAACAATCTAAATGAAAACTAATGACTATTAGTGTATCATATCAAGGGTAGACATTGGCAACTTCATCTCCAAGAACCAGTTGAACATTGACCAAACATTGATCATTATCGTGTCCTGTCTACTATCAAGTACTATTAGCTATCTCTTGCTCGCAATAATTTTGATCTTTGTGGACCATTAATCTCACATTGAAAAGGGATTGATATTTGGACAAGTTAATCTTACACAGTATCATGAGACACCAACATTGCGCTATTCTTTTCTAATTTATGGTTCACCAAATCGCATCATTTGCATGTGAGAAACCTTGTATACATATTGACCTCTTGATCATCATATTGACCTCTTGGTCATCTTCCTGATCATCTATCGTATATTATATTATATCTTATTTGCAATTACAAGTTGAAATTCAACTGGAAGACTGTAGAATCAAACCTGGAATATCCACCCCTAGTCTATTATTGTTCTTAATGTGGTAGACTCTCTTGATAGAGACTATATTGGTGAAAGAAGAAACAAATCGATATTTTTCTTATTCAGGTGTGTTCTGATAACCATCAACACCTCCATAATACCTATCGATCTACACATATCGGAGATGCAATGACCCTTATTGTACCTTATTAGCATATATACAAAGGTTGTATTTCCCTTCAGCAACACATACCTATGCTTAAATTTTGTTGCTACATAATTTAGCCATATATGTCTCATTGAGTTGGGCAATGTCATCCGCTGAATTTATACATATTTGTCTAGCTATCTATAGTAGACAAACTAGGCTATACAAATCTTGATAGTGAATGCCATATCCCTTTGTGCATGAGGTTGTAGACTATATCATACTTTGATAAATGTGACACGATTGCAATTCACATAAAAGCTATGTTTTTGGATCAGCACTTGCACCACATGGTTATCAAACTACTAGATTACTAATTATTATGAAGCTTATATGAAATCAGCACTCACCATTGACATACCAAAGGACAACAACAGGACTAGTAGCTCTATAAAGCTCACTTCAATCTAAAAATAATTTATTCTTCAGCACCTCCCAACACATATCGACATTGCTACTCTAAGGTGACTTATTGTTCTCAATCTTACAAAACTTTTATATCTTAAAATAAGACTTGTGGGTATTTGCTTCCGAAAATATATTGCATTTTGTCATATTTTTCTTGTTGCTACATACCTGGGATGTTTCAATCATTGACAAGCTATAATGACCACCGGACACCACATAATTATCTTGATCATCCAAAACTTTTGGGGGTCATAGGTACAATATTCACAATATTAAACAACTTTCATTCAGTGCCTAAACCCAATACCTTAAAATTTATTGCTTGAAAATGTCTAGGATAGGGCTAAAGTGAGGAGTATCCTGTCCTAAAATTGAAAATAAAAAATAGCCAAAGAAACTCAACAATATCTGTAAGCTCAAAATGCAAAGGTATTTTGTTTTGTTTACTCAGGTAATATATTTAAGATTGTCCATCTGGGACACTATTGTCTTTTAGCTATCCAGGCTCTTCTTTCCTAGGCAAATTTAAGTGGTTGTCTTAACCCAATCTCTACCCATATTGGATAGGGAATAATATGTCATCTTCTCCATCCATCTACAATTGCTTTTCATTGAATACGAAATAGATAATGTTGTGATCAAAGAAGTACACTCTTTAGGACCATCTCGATCTAGAGTGACTTGGTAGAAGTTTCACGGTCTGCCCATGACTGTGCCAAGGATTCTTAGTAAGTTAGAAGTAAAATCTACACCCTTCCTTGGGTTTCTATCTTATGTCCAGGCATAGACTACCAAGTGTATTCCTGAGTCCTATGTTCTCTTTCAATTTTTGGGAATCTAGCCGGGTATACATACCTCTTGAGCATTGTTTTTTTTATTGATTAGAAATTTATTAATTGAGTGCGAATGAATAAATACAACATAACTATGTCCTACGCACCTGCGCTCTAGAGCTATCCTACACCTACTAGGCTGCCTACATACCCATATCCTCGAGATCAAGGCCCTTGAACTAATCACACTACTGTTATGTAGTTTTGGTTTCTATTGTGTTTTGATGTAACTACTATACAAACTAAACCCTTTCAGAGTATGATTCATTCCTCAATAGTTCTTCACCATATTACACCCACTCAAGAAAATCCAGCAGATCCTAAGCTATGCAATCTAACATTAGTAATATTTAGCATAAAGTTATAATTGTCAACATCTATGAAGTTTAACTATGTGCAAATGTACTTTGCCCAACCTGCCCATGATTGTTGTAGTGTCATTTTTTCCTCTAGATTGATATGTTAATCAATTTAGTTAAAAGATACTAATTTAGATTTTCAGGTAGAAATGTACAGATAGAACTATTCAAAGTTTTGAACAATGTTATACGGGAAAATTAAATGGATTTACATATGAATACCTAATCCAATTTGTAGATAACTTATAAAAATGAACACTTAGAGTTCAGATTAATAACATTGAGACAATTCTCTTCCAAATCTGAAAACAACAATATCAGAACTCCATAAGCATAATAATGTCAGATTATTTGGTAACATAGTATAAAAACAAATTTTCAACAAATACTAATATATTATGTTCCACTATTAAGAGGGAAACATGTCTAGTATTACCGCAGTAGCTATGTTATAAAAGTCATTTTTACAAAAGCATGAGGTAATTATGTTCTTTCTTCACCCAAGAGTGTCAACCCTTAGCACTAATACCTAGTGAGTAGTAAATTTGAAGTAGATGTACTTAGCCAACAATTAGTAGAATGACAAGATATTCAGAATATCATAAGGTCTTGCTTAGTTACCTCAAGATGAATAAGGATTAGTCAAGGAAGGTATTCGCTTTTCCAAGGATGACAGTGGGAAATACAACAATCACATAGAGCTAAACGGATCGATCATGCATCTTATCACATCCACAAAAGACAGTAAAAAGATTGCGAAAAAGTTAGAATTGATCAGCTATCTTCTTGAAGCCAAGTATAAAAAATGGACAATACTCAATCAAGGATTGTCCAAGAGTCCATTTGCACTAAAAGAGGGAATAGGTTAGGCACTCTATCTAGATCATAAGAACTCAGTCAATAAAAATTGCATCGCTAATATTTAATTAGTAAATAGGCTAATATGACTTATGTCAGAGAATCGAAAAGGGTCTATTATATCAATCGTCAAAATAATGAAAACAATTCAAAAAAGGTATAGTCGTGCAACATCAATAAGAAGAATATAATTATAAATCTGCATGTAAATATATATCAAGGGTTCACATTTGTAAAGGACAGTCAACATGGCATCATAGAGATGGAAAAAAAAAATTGTAGATCAATCAAGGTGTATCCATGAAAACAGTTATAAAAGACTAATAAATGCTAGTGCAAATAAGCAATGAGAATGTCCAAGACATTTTATTTTTCAAATCGAAGTGCAAGTGTGTGTTTTAAAGTGGTAATGTTATAAGAGGGAAACATGTCTAGTATTACAACAACAGTAATGTTATAAAACTCATTTTTCCAAAAGCACAAGGTAATTAAGTTCTTTATTGACCTAGAAGTGGCAACCATTAGCACTTATATCTAGTGACAAGGAAGTTAGAAGTAGATGTACTTAGCCAATAATTAGTAGAATGACAAGATATTCAAAAAATCATGAAGTCTTGCCTACTTACCTCAAGATGAATTAGTTCAAGAAGGTATTCACTTTTCCAAGGATGACGGTGAGCAATACAACTTTCATGTAGAGCTAAATGGATCAATTAGGCATCCTATCACATCCACAAAAGACAATACAAAGATTGCCAAGATGTTAGAATCGATCAGGTATGTTCGTGAAGCCAAGTATCAAAAATTGACCGTACGCAATTGTGAGGCCTCGCCCCGACCCATCGTAGCATAGTGATGCATTACTATTTTTTTTTTTTGACATTCACGACTCGAGATGTCGAGACATTATTTGATGCTTAGAACATACTTTATTATTTCATGTTGTGTGATGTAACTTCAGATATATTTGATCATTGTCATTTAATGTTCATGAATATGTATGTTGATGAAATCAGTAAATGTAGGATTGAGATTTTGATTTAAGATATTTTAAATGGTTAAGAATTAAGTAGGATAAAGAAACCCTTATTGATGTATGTTTTAATTTATGAGAATTTCTGAATACGTATACATTTATGTACATGTGATTTTACGGGACTACTGATGTGTGCAATGAGTGTGCAGATATTTTAGCTGAGAAACCCTACGGAGGAACAAAACTGATCTCTATGTGCTAAATTTGAAAACCTTATTGTTTGTAATTCACATATTTGTATTGTGAGATGTATGTATGCATCTTCCTTGTTCAGTGAATGTTAATGTTCGTAATTATGTTCTTTCAGTGTCGCTTGACACTCATAAAATGTTTATGTGCTTTGGTGTGCTGTTAGGGTTAATTGTTTAACCTTTGGACCAAGTTGGTTTAAGTTAGTGTTAGTTTTCTATTGGGTTCTTAATCAAGGTTAGTCATCCCTTAATCCGGATTTGTGCCTTTTTGCATGATAGAGTAGTTAGATGGTCCTATTTTATTCCTAGATTTTATTTGACTCTAAACCTCTTTCCTAAGGCTTGTAAACATGTTTTTATTCTAACTAAAGGGTATGGGTATGGGTTAGGGGTCTTTTCCAACCCCTAAGCCCCTTTTTTGACTTTTGAGGTCACTCAAAAAGTCCCTTTTTGCCTTTGTGCGAAAATTGATCATGGTTATCTTGAGTTACCTCACCTCATCTCCACTTAGGGTTTAACCATAATGTAGGTTGAGTTAGGAGTTTCTAGAGTGGCTAGTGGGTGGAAATAGTTATTGCTCCTTTTGGGTGGTTGAGTTGGAGGTTTATTTAGAGGCCTTCCTTGGACTTGTTGGTTGTTACCCAATCTCTACATTTAGAGAGGAGGAAGAAAAGGGATACTCTACTCAAACTTGTCCATTGCCATTACCTCTTTGTGAAGGTAGAAAATTCTCATCTCCCCTATTCAGTTTTTATGGTTTGTTTCATGTTCATGCTACCTTGTTGTTGTTTCACTGTTTGTATGGATGTGGGTATGTTGGGAAGATTTGATAACCATGTTATTTTGGTTGTTTTTCCTTTCTTGTTTATGTTTGCAATTTTGAGTTTTCCTTGCATGGGTGTTTTGGTATTACTCACCCTTGGAAAGGGCAGAAGTGACCAATTTTGGGAAAGGTCTGTTTAGTTGGACTCCAACCAGTGTAGAGTCTCTTCTCAAGATGAGAAGAGGGATAAAGGGTAGGGTTTTATGGGCCCCTACCCGTCAGCACAAACCTGGTATGAATATGGCATGTTTAAATGGAAGAACGGAGGTTCTTGGTTATTAGCCCCGATTGGGCATCTAAATTGGTGTTGTGCTTGACTTCTCCTGTTGGAAGAATCCACCTTTCCCTAGTCTTGATTTATTGTGAATCCTATTGTGTAAACCATGTATGATTATGCATGTTTGATTTTCTTTTGGTTCTGCTTGGTTGTCACCCGATCAGATATTGGTTTCCTCCATGGTTCTGGAAATGAGATTCAGAAAACATTACAAATTCCTTGATTTTGATCATGACGAAAAAATTTGATTTAATTGTTGAAATTTGGGATGGAGATCCTATTGTAAATTGTATTTTAAACCTTATTGTAAATGGCAACGAAGCCGGGTTTTCTTCCTGATTCTTTCCCAGCTGAGCCTTTGAATCAGGTTTACCAATAAAATTGGTGTTGAGCATATTTGGTTATCATGTGATTTAAATTGTGTATTAAATTTAATATGGTTGCACATTAAAAATAAATAAATAAGAATAATGGATAATGTTATGAATTATGATATTTCAAGTTTTTAAATTGTTAGGGAAGAACAATTTGATAGAATGAATTTCCAAGTTGATGTATAAGTATCAGATGAATCAGGATTCCTACCTTGAGAACTCAATTATCTCTTCCTTGTTAAATTTCCTTATGAACGAATCAATTGGACTAAGAGATCTTCTATCTCCTTAAATTTTTTTAAAAAAAAGCATAAATCAATGAGTTATCTTTAACCTTGCCATGGATTTCTTATCAGCTGCATTAAGTTTTATGTTGATTGTATATGAATTATCATCCTAAACCATACGTAGTCCAATGAGTAACTCACACTACCATTGTAATATCTTATCATGAGTAACTTAGACTATTGGGGTAGGAAACCAAGTAGGAAGGAATTGATGATGTTAAATTTGACAAAATTCCAAGCTTTCATATATGTTGAAAACGAAAACTATGATCATGCATGCAGTTTCACTTTTTATGATTGTTAGATCCTAATGATAAAGCATTGCATTGTTGAATGAAATGAATAATTCAAACTCTTGATAGGTTATGGTTGTATCAAGTCATTATAGATTTGTCTATAAAGGAAATTAATGACGTATTTAATCCTTGAATCAATCTATTTAGAGGTGATAGAAATTGTATTGAATCCTACCTTAATCATCTAATAGATTTTAGAGATGCTCTATTAGTTTTGTAATCCATAAGAAATTTTAGAAATTAACTTGGGATAATGTTGCAACATGTAGCTCTTCAAATTTTGATCCAACTTAAAAAGGATTAAATCTACTTTTCATACCATCCTTAAGAAAAATTTCCAAAACACCCACCTACAGGATGCTGGAAAATGTATGGAGGAATAATTTATTCCCTTGTTGAACAGAGAATATTCCATTCTGATTCTTTCTTTCAAATTTAATGAATAATCAATAAAGTAATTATGAATAACTAAATTAACTTATAATGGTCCTTAAAATATAATCTAAATATCTTTTATTTCACCTATAAAACTTTATCCCATAAATGCCTTACCTCCCTTCTCTTGTTGGGCGTCAGATTTCAAGAGATGAACTTGATGGGTTTTGTTTTAAAACAAAAAAAAAATAGATTGGTCAATGCTTTGTTTGGGGTGACATCACCCACCACCTTTTTCCCTCTGTTTTAAGTGAGGATGGGATGGCAGTATCCAAACTTGTTTCAATTTATTATTATTTTTGGCTGAGCCTTCACCCTAGGTCGCTGCCTTAGGGGATTCGCCTGTACCCTTTTTGCCAGGCGGGCTGGCTCATGGAGCGCCCAGTCAGTGCGCCAGTCCTTGCCTAAGGACCAAGTGGGATCTTAGGGTAGGTGTAGGGAGGAAGGGTTAGAGTAGTAAAGGTTAGCATAGGAAGTTAGTAATAGGTGTTAGGGGTTAGTTAGGTTAGTGTTAGGTTAATTTAATTTTTTGTAGTTAGTTTATCTTAAGTTAGTGATTAAAATATTTAATTTAGAATTGTGTTATTTTTTTAGTTTTTAAGATTAGTTATTGTAATTAGTTTAGTTTAATAGATTGTTGCATGTAGTTACTTTATTAGTTGATAATACTTGTAATTAGTTAGTATTTAATGTAATTAAGTTGTTAGTATTGTTTTAAGTTTATTTAGTTGTTAGTTAAATTTATTAATTATAAATTAGATTATAGTTCCAAATAGTTGTTATTAAAATGAAGTGCATTTAATTGAATGTTAGCCATTATTTTAATATGTTGTTAAGTTGAGTAGTTAGCATACTTAAATTGCCTTAAAATTGCTTGAGAATGATTATAAGTAGTTATATTGTTCTTAAATCAAAAGTTTGTATTATTTTACCTCGAAATGCTTTAGGCTAGTAAAGGTTGTAAAATTAAGTGAGATTGTTAGATTAAACTTTAATGTTAATTATTCTTGTAGAGAATCATTTTTTTTTTTGAGATTATAAAATTTGTTCTAATCATTCTGAGTTATAATAGATTGCTCTTAAATTAAACTAACAAGGTAGCTTTTGTCGATATCAGATTTGTATCGAGAGTTCACTTTTAGCGATTCAATTCCTCCTCAAGACTATAAACTTAAGACGTTATGTAGAGAACCTGTACTTAAAATGTTATCTCAATCTTTCCAAACTTAGAGCATGTTTAATTATTAATTATTATTCAAAAAAAATAAAAAAATTGTGTGTGTGTTTTGCCCTCGTAGTTTGGGCATGATAGCAATTAAGGATTGTCAAAGATTCCATTTGCACTAATATAGGGACTAGGTTAGGCACTCCATGTCAATCATAAGGACTCAGTCAATAAAAATTGCATCACTAAAATTTAATTAGTAATTAGGCTAATATGACTTATGTTAGAGAATCGAATAGGGTATATTATGTCAATAGTCAGGATAATGAAAATAATTTGAGAAGGTATAGTCGTCTAACATCAATAAGAAGAATATAGTTCTAAAGGAGCATGTAAATATATATCAAGGGTTCACATTTGTAAAGGACACTCAACGTGGCATCATAGAGATGAACACCAAATACTACAGATCAATCAAGGTGTATCCATGAAAACAGTTATAAAAGTCACTAGTAAATGCCAATGCAAATAGGGGACCAAAATGTCCAAGACATTTTATTTTTCAAATCAAAGTGAAAGTGTATGTTTTAAACTGGTCATCATCATGAGAAGTGGTACCAAGTATATTATCACATGGGCACAACATGATACGTAATGATGAGGGCACTTAGTATTTTGCCAAAATAATTCTAATACCAAAATAGTCTAGTGAGTATTGCATCTAGATATCCTCAATTACAATAAACATTAATGCCAAAAAGAATGTTTTTTATTCAATAATTACCCCAATAAAACTATTAACAACATTATTTCAATAAAAGTTTTAAGTAAAATCAGCATATCGAAAGAAGCGTTCGAGAAAGTTGTTTTCGGTGCATGGCAAATGTTTTTTTAGGGTGTTTTGAGTCCCTTGGTTCGTAAAACATTATGAGATTTATGTTTTTCAAGTACAGGTGACTTATTTTCTCATGTTTCTTATTGAAGCCTTGTATTTTGATATGCGGCAAGCTGATTTTTTACTATCAATGCAAATTAGCAATGCCATGTAAATTTGAGATGCTTACCCACTAAACACTTTTGGAATTCATGGTTTCGTGATTAATTCCAAGTGTCCATGCCCTTGGTTTTCTTGGGTTGTATCCTTTTTATGCACTTTCTTTATACATGTAGCTAAATTAGGCCTTGCAGCAGCAATACCAGTAAAGTTTAGAGTTGCTTGTGCCAAAGTAACCCTACCCAGCTTTATATATGTTCTAAAATTCTGAAAAGGCTATCCTCAAATTCTCTTAGTTTCGTTCTATGACCTATGTGGGATATGTTATGCCCAAAATATACCTCGTTTACTACTCACTTTTAGTAGTTGAGAATGCAAATATGTCCAAATTTGTCTCGTGTCTTCCAAAGTGCACCCTATTCATCTTGAGGTCAGTTGTAAAAGTCCCAAAATGGTACCTTGAACAAATTTCATCTTGTGCCTAAACTCCATAACTTAAAATTTATTGCTTTGAAACAACTTGGATAGGGCTAACTTAGGCCTAAATCATAAAGAAGTGCCATATAAAGTTGTTTTGAGTGTGCGCCAAATATTTTTGTTGGGTATTTGGAGTCCCTTGGTTCATAAATTATTTTGAGATTAGTGTTTTTCAAGTAATGGTTAGTTATTTCCAGTGTTCCACCACTCTGCAAGTCCGAGGCAGAGGCAGCCTTTCCAAGGCAAATGGCCTTTGGACTCGGACTTTGCTGAGTCTTGGCATAGTCCACATGGACTCGCCAAGTCCTGAGCCCAGGACTCTGCCAATATTTTATTTTTAAATTTTTATTTTTTTTTAAAGTTTTTATTAAAAAAATTATTGATAGAGATCTTTGGAAGGTGTTTTTTTTTTCCAGTGTATATTAATTCTAAAAGTGATGTTGTAGTATGTCAAGAATTTATTAAGCATTGAATCTTAAATCTTCAATCTTCAAAATTATGTCTGAAAATCTTGAACATTATAGGAAATTTAATGTTTAAATCTTCAAATTTTGTTAACCAAGTTATAGCAAATTACACAGATGAAAAGCACTACATCTCAAAATGAAGGATAGTTACCCAAATTGAAGGCTCACTGCCAATATTGGTTAATATCTGGGTTTCATTATGAAGAAGTCGCTTTCAATATTGTAGAGTTCAATAATGTTGTACAAATATTTTCAGATTTACATATATTTGTATTAGAATTCTATAATTGAGTTTTCTATTTTTTTGGACTTACGTGTTCATGAATGTTAGAACTCTCTAGTGTATTTGTAGGAGTGCATAGGCTACTATGAAACTTAGTCTTCTACACTCTAGCTGATATTTTGACATATGTTTTCAACTTTTGATTACATGGATTTCATATATTGTAGACATTTGACAGTGACACTATGTTTCACTTTATATCACGTTATTCAATTTTTTTCCTTCAAAAAATTGTTGTTATACTTATGTGATCTATGCAAAATTGTGTATGAGTGTTAAGTAGCTTCTATTTATCTCAATTATTGTGTTTTGATGTTAATTGACTAAATGATATATGACAAAATCTTCAAATCCTTAAAAATCTTTGAATTTTATGGGTTTTTCAATTTTCCAAGTCCTTGCCAAGTCCTGACCGAGCCTGGTCGTCGAGTTTGAGTCCAAGTCAGATTTTGACTTTCCAAGTCAAAGGCGAGTCCAAGTCCCGTAACTATAGATATTTTCACATGCTACCTATTGTGCACGAGGTTGAAGCATTTTCATCCAAAGGATCATTAATATTCAATGTCCCATACAAGCATCCAAAAGATAATAATATTTGGCTCAAATAAGCATCCAGAAGATAATAATGTGTTGCTAATTTTAGCCCATCCATAGCACATCAAAGATGGAGAAGCGATGTCTGTGCATTGCGCACTACATCGTGGGCCCCATTACTTCCCCTCTCATCTACACCAATGAACATGGGAATAGGAGTTAATGAATGCCACTAGCGATAGGTGTTTCCAAGCAACAAGAATTGGCTTCTCACTTTTAATCCTTTCGATGGCTTTCATGATATTGTCAATCAAATTATCACAATTTCAAGTAACACTTTCCATCAATCACACCCAATCTATATGTTATTGTCATACATCCATCCTAATAAAACAACTACTCTAGTTACATTTACTGAATTCTAAGGTAGATAAACATCAAGCCATTATTGTATCAAAGAAAGAATAGCCTTCAACAATCTTTTACCTTCATGACCAATGGAAACATGGGAAAGTACAAAAGACTCAATATTAGCTGTAGGCATTCAACATTAGAACAATCTAAATGAAATAAAATAACTATTACTATATCATATCAAGGGTAGCCATTGGCAACTTCACTTCCGAGAACCATTTGAACAATAACCAAACATTGATCATTATCGTTTCCCCTCTCCTATCAAGTACGATTAGCTATCTCTTTCTTGTGATCATTTTGATCTTTGTGGACCATTGATCTCACATTGAAAAGGGATTAAAATTTGGACGAGTTAACCTTACACATTATCATGAGACACCAACATTGGGATATTTCTTTCTAATTTATGGTTCGCCAAATCACATCATCTACATGTGAGAAACCTCATATACATATTGACCTCTTGGTCATCTTCCCGATCATCTATCATATATCATCTTATATCTTATTTACAATTACAAGTCAAAATTTCACTGGGAGATTGCAGGTTCAAACCTGGAATATCCACCCCTAGTCTATTATAATTCATAATGTGGTAGACTCTCTTGATAGAGACCATATTGGTGAACGAAGAGACAAATTGATATTTTTCTTGTTCATGTATGTTTTGATAGCCATCAACACCTCCATTATACATAACGATCTACTCATATCGGAGATAAAAAGACCCCTACTATAACTTATTGGCATCAACAAAAATGTTGTATTTCCCTTCAGCAACACATACATGGGATTCAATTTTGTGGCAACATAATTTAGCCATTTATGTATGATTGTGTTGGGAAATGTTATCTGTAGCAATTATACATTTTTGTCTAGTTATCTATAGTAGAAAAACTAACTGATACAGATTTCGATAGTGAAAGCTATATCTGTTAGTGCATAAGGTTGTGGGCTACATCATACTTTAATACATGTGGCATTAGTGCAATTAAGATAATAGCTATGATTTTTCATCGGCAATTGCACCACATGGTTATCGAACTGCTAGATTACTAATTGTTAGGAAGCTTACACGAAATCAGCATTCACCGTTGACATACCAAAGGACAAAAACAAGACTAGAAGGTTGATAAAAAAGCTCCCTTCAATCTAAACATAATTTATCCTTCAGCACTTCCCAACACATATCAACATTGCTCCTCCCAGGTGAGCTATTGTTCTCAATCTTACAAAACTTGCTTATCTTAAGATAACACTCGTGGGTATTTACATCCAGGCATATATTGTGTTTTGCCATATTTTTCTTGATGCTACATACTTGGGATGTTTAAGTCATTGACATGCTCTAATGACCGTCGGACACTACATAAATATCTTGATCATCCAAAACTTGTGGGGGTCATAGGTGCATGATTCACAATACTAAGCAACTTTCATTCAATCCCTCAACCCAATAGCTTAAAATTTATTGCTTGAAAACATCTAGAATAGGGCTACTGTGAGGAGCATCCTCTCTTTAAATTTAAAATAACAGATAACCATAAAACTCAACCATATCTATAAGCTCAAAATGAAAAGGTAATTTGTTTTGTTTTCTCTTTCAAAGTTAGTCATTGTTTACTCAGGGAATATATTTAAGATTGTCCATCTAGGATACTGTTGTTTTTTAGCCATCCAGGCTCTTCTTGCCTAGGAAAATTTAAGGGGTCGTCTTCAACCAATCTCTATCCATATTGGATAGGGAAGAATATGTCATCTTGTACATCCATCTCCAATGGGTTTTCATTGGATAGCCAATAAATAACACTTTGATCAAAATAGTACACTCTTAACGACCATCTCAATATAGAGTAACTTGGCAAATGTTTCACAGTCTGCCTACGACTATGCCAAGGATTCTTAGCAAATTAGAAGTAAGGTCTACACCCTTCCTCAGGTTTCAATCTTACGTCGAGGTGTAGATTATCGAGTATATTCCTGAGTACTATACTCCCTCTCAATTTTTGAGCATCTAGCCGGGTATAGGTACCTCTTGAAAAAAATAATTATTGATTACAAATTTATATATGAGTACGAATTAATAAATGTAACATAACAATGTCCAATGCACCTATGCTCTGGAGGCATCCTTCCCCTATAAGGCTGCCTACATACCCATATCCATGGGATCAAGGCGCTTGAACCACTCACACTATCGTTAGAAAGTTTTGGTTTCTATGGGGTTTTGATGTACCTACTACAAGAACCAAACCCTTTCAGAGTATGATTCATTCCTCAATAGTTCTTTGCCATATTACACCCACTCAGGCAAATCAAGCAGATCCTAAGCTACCCAATCTAACATCAGTAATGTTTAGCATTAAGTTATAATTGTCAACAACTATGAAGTTTACCTCTGCGCAAATGTACTTTGTTCAACCTTCCCCTTATTGTTGTAGTGTCAATTTTCCCTCTAGATTGATGTGTTAACTAATTTAGTTAATAGATAATAATTTAGATTTTGGGACAGCAATGTACAAATAGAACTATTTGAGGTTTTGAACAATGTTATAAGGCCAAACTACATGGATTTACATATGAATATTTAATCCAATTTGTAGACAACTTATAAAAATGAACACTTACGAGTTCAGAGTAATAACATTAAGACAATTGTCTTCCAAATCTGAAAACAACAATATGAGCACTCCCTAAGCATAATAAGGTCAGATGATTTGGTAACACGCTATGAGAACAAATTTTCAACAAATGCTAATCTATTATGCTCTACTATTAAGAGGGAAATATGTCTAGTATTACCACAACAACTATGTTATAAAAGACATTTTTACAAAAGCACAAGGTAGTTCAATTCTTTCTTGACCCAGAAGTGGCAGCCCTTAACACTTATATCTATTGAGTAGGAAATTAGAAGTAGATGTACTTATCAAACAATTACTAGAATGACAAGATAATACGAAAATCATGAGGTCTTGCGTAGTTACGTCAAGACGAATAAGGATTAGTCCAACAAGGTATTTGCTTTTCCAAGGACGACGATGAGCAATACAACTTTCATGTAGAGCTAAACAAATCAATCAAGCATCTTATCACATTCATGAAAGACAATAGAAAGATTGCGAAGAAGTTAGAGTCAATCAGCTATCTTCAAGAACCCAAATATAAAAAATGGACCATACTCAATCAAGGATTGTCAAAGATTCCATTTGCAGTAATAGAAGTAATAGGTTAGGCACTCTATCTCGATCAAAAGGATTTAGTCAATAAAAATTACATCACTAAAATCTAATTAGTAATTAGGTTAATATGACTTAGGTCAAAGAATCGAAAAGGGTCTATTATGTCAATAGACAAGATAATGAAAACAATTCAAGAAGGTATAGTGCTCCAACATCAATAAAAAGAATATAATTCTAAAGTTGCATGTAAATGTATATCAAGGGTTCACATTTGTAGAGGATAGTCAACATGGCATCATAGAGATGGATAACAAATACTGCATATCAATCAAGGTGTATCCATGAAAACAATTATAAATGTCACTAATAAATGCCAATGCAAATAGGGGACCAGAATGTCGAAGACATTTTATTTTTCAAATCAAAGAGAAAGTGTATGTTTTAAAGTGGTCATCATCACGAGAAGTGGTACCAAATATATTGTCACATGAGCACATGATACATAATGATGAGGGCACTTTGTAGTTTGCCGAAATATATTTAATACCAAAATATCTCGTGAGTATTGCATCTAGATATCATCAAGTATACTAAACATTAATGATAAAAAGAATGTTTTCTATGAAGATCAATAATTACCCTGGTAAAATGATTAACAATTTAATTTCAATAAAAGTTTTAAGTAAAATCAACATATTAAAAAAGTGTCCTAGAAAATTGTTTTCAGTGTGTGCCAACTATTTTTGTTGGGTGTTTCGAGTCGCTTGGTTCGTAAAACATTCAAACATTAATGTTTTTCAAGTAATGGTGACTTATTTCGTCATGTTGTCTATTGTGGCCTCGTATTTTGATATGTGACAAGATGATTTTTTATTGTCAATGCAACTCAACAACGCCATGTAAATTTGAGGTGTTTACCCACTAAACACTTCTTGAATTCCTCGTATGGTGATGAATTCCAAGTGTCCATGCCCTTGGTTTGCTTGGGTTGTGTCCTTTTCAGGCACTTTCTTTATATGACTGGCCAAATTCGGCCTTGCAGCAGCAGTAGCAGTAAATTTTATAGTTGCTTGTTCCTAGGTAACCCTATCCAAGCTTTATATATTTTCTAAAATGCTAAAAAGGGTATTCTCAAATTCTCTTAGTTTTGTTCTATGACCTAGGTGGGAAATGTTATGCCCAAAATATAACTCGTTTGTTGGTCACGTTTAGTAGTTGGGAATACAAATATGTCCAAATTTGTCTTGTGCCTACCAAAGTACACCCTATTCATTTTAAGGTCAGTTGTATAAGTCCCAAAATGGTATCTTGAACAAATTTCATCTTGTGATTAAACTCAATATCTTAAATTTTTTTTCTTGTAAACAACTTGGATAGGGCTAGTAGGCCTAAATCATAACGAAGTGTCACGGAAAGTTGTTTTCTATGTGTGCCAAATGATTTTGTTGGGTATTTGGAGTCCCTTGGTTCGTAAATCATTCTAAGATTAATGTTTTTCAAGTAATGGTTGGTTATTTCCACATGTTTCCTACTGTGCATAAGGTTGAAGCATTTTCATAATAAGCATCAGGAAGATAGTAATGTGTTGCTAATTTTCACTGTCCACCTAAAAAACCCATCCATAGCACATCAAAGACAAAGAAGCAATGTCGGTGCATTGCACACTACACCGTGGGCCCCTTTACTTCCCCTCTCATCTGCACCAATGAGCATGGGTACAGGAGTCAATGAATACCACTAGCGACACATTTTTCCAAGCAAGAAGTAGCTTCTCACTTTTAATCCTTCTGATGGCTTTCGTGACATTGTCAATCAAATTATAACAATTTCAAATAACACTTTGCATCGATCACACCCACTCTAAATGTTGCTATCATACATCCATCCTAATAAGCCAACTGCTCTGGTTACATTTATTGAATGCTACAATAACTTAGTGTCAAGCCATTATTGTATCAAAGAAAGAATAGCCTTCAGAAATATTTTACCTTAATGAACAAGGGAAACATGGGCTAGTACAAAAGATGCAATATTAGATGTAGGCATTCACCATGAGAACAATATAAATGAAAACTAACAATTATTATTGTTTCATATCAAGGGTAGCCATTTGCAACTTCACCTCTAGGAACCATTTGAACAATTTCCAGAAATTGATCATTATCATTTCCCCTCTCCTATCAAGTCCTATTACCTATCTCTTGCTCACGATTATTTTAATCTTTGTGTACCATTGATCTCACATTGAAACAGGAAGGATATTTGGACAAGTGAATCTTACACATTATCATGAGACACCAACATTGTGCCACTCATTTCTAACTTATGGTTAGCTGAATTGCATCATCTGTATGTGAGAAACCTCATATACATATTGGCTTCTTCGTCATTTTCCTCATCATCTATTGTATATCATCTTATATCCTATTTCCAATTACAAGTCGAAATTCCACTGGGAGACTGCAGGTTCAAACCTAGAATATCCACCCCAGTCTATTATTGTTCTTAATGTGGTAGACTCTCTTGGTAGAGATCATATTGGTGAAGGAAGAGACAAATTGATATTTTTCTTGTTCAATTATGTTTTGATAACCATCAACACCTCCATAATACATAACGATCTACTCATATCAAAGATGCACCGACCCTCATTGTACCTTATTAGCATATATGCAAAGGTTGTATTTCCCTTCAGCAACACATACCTGGGTTTCAGTTATTGTAATTTAGCCATATATGTTTGATTGTGTTGGGAAATGTCACCTGCCGCAATTATCCATATTTGTCTAGCTATCGGTAGTAGAAAAACTATGTGATACAGATTTCAATAGTGAATGCCATATCCCTTTGTGCATGAGGATGTGACCTGCATCATACTTTAATACATATGACACTATTGCAATTAACATAAAAGCTATGATTTTTCATTGGCAATTGCACCACATGGTTATCGAATTGCTAGATTACAATTTGTTATGAAGCTTATAGGAAATCAACATTCACCATTGACGTAACAAAGGGCAACGACAGGACTAGAGGGTCGATCAAAAAGCTCTCTTCAATCTAAACATAATTTATCCTTGATCACTTCCCAATAGATGTCAACGTTGCTACTCCAAGGTGACTTATTGTTCTCAATCTTACAAAACTTGTTTATCTTAAGATAATACGCGTCAGTATTTCTATCCAAGCATATATTGTGTTTTGCCATATTTTTCTTATTGCTACATACTTGGGATGTTTCAATCATTAACATAATTATCTTGACACTACATAATTATCTTGACCACCAGACACTACATAATTATCTTGATCATCCAAAACTTTTGGGGGTCATATGTACAACATTCACAATACTAAACAACTTTCATTCGGTGCCTAAACCCAATACCTTAAAATTTATTGCTTGAAAACATCTACAGTACGGCTAGTGTGAGGAGCATCTTGTTTTTTAATTAAAAATAGTAGATAGCCAAAGAAACTCAACCATATCTATAAGCTCAAAATGCAAAGGTAATTTGTTTTGTTTCCTCTTTCAAATATAGTCATTGTTTACTCAGTGAATATATATAAGATTGTCCATCTAGGACACTATTGTCTTTTAGCTATCCAGGCTCTTCTTTCCTGGGAAAATTTAAGGGGTCATCTTGACCCAACCTCTATGCATATTGGATGGGGAATAATATGTCATCTTGTCCATCCATTTGCAATGGGTTTTCATCAGATAGGAAATAAATAACACTCTGATCAGACAAGTACACTCTTTAGGACCATCTCGATCTAGAGTGACTTGGCAAAAGTTTCACAATCTGCCCACGACTATGCCAAGGATTCTTAGCAAGTTAGAAGTAAGCTCTACACCCTTGGGTTTCAATCTTATGTCCAAGTGTAGATTACCGAGTGTATTCCTGAGTCTTATAGTCCCTCTCAATTTTCAGGCATCTGGCCGACTATAGGTACCTCTTGAGAATTGTTTTTTTTTATTGATTAGAAATTTACTAATTTGGTATGCATGAATAAATACAACATAACTATGTTCAACGCGCCTGCACTTTGGAGGCATCCTTCACCTACCAGGCTACCTACATGCCCATATTCATGATATCAAGGCCCTTGAATCGCTCACATTATTGTTTACCATACAAGGTAAACCATTTATTAATGCATTAAGACAATAGACAAGAACATGTAAAACAAAAGTATTCCTTTAATTATTTGAATATATACAGAAGATACTATAATATTCGATATGATTGATTAGAATGATGCTTCCAAAGTTCATTCTGGATGGTGTACATATACCTTTCTGAATGGGTGACTCAACTGTCACGCGCCCATTCAGATACTATTTTACTCGTCAGCTACAATATAGATTTTACCGACAACATCATCCCCCCCAAAAGAAAAGTCATCTCCGAATGACAATACAACAAAAATTAATCAACTAATTACATTAATTCATAGATACTAATCTGAAGGATGTGTCCCTGAATGCATAGACCGGCTTCATCGCAACTAATACACTTGTTTCGTACGGACCTCTAAATCAGCTCTAATCTGGGAGTTCTCTTCCACTACCTCCTTCAGCATCATTGTGACCTCTTGGCATTCAGCTTCTTTCTGGTCATGTGCTGTCTTTGCTGATTCCTTCTCCTATAGCGCTGCTGTAAGCTACTGTTCTGCCTCCAGCTTTCCTCGTACCGCCTCCTTGAGTTGTGCTAATAATGTTGTCTACTCTGTTTCCCATGCAATCTGCTAGGTGGCAAGTCGGTTGGCCATCTCCTCCCAAGCCTTTTCTATATCCTCCCAAGCTTCCTGCCCAGCCTCTGCCCAATGTCTTTTTGTGAGCACCAACTCTGTCAGGAGCTTGCTTTTCTCTATGATGTCAATGAGGCACGAATGAATATCCTTATCCTTTTCCTCTACTACTGGTGTAGGACCCTCCGTCCGTATCCTCCTTTCTTCTTTCTTCAATGCTGCTATACTCTGATCTCCTACTTCTGGCACTGAAGGGATCTCGACGACCTCATTGTTCAACCATATGGCCTCTAACTGTAGGTCCTCTCTCATGTGAGACTAGATGGAAGGGCCTCTGGCAATAGGGGGAAGTAGTCATCGTCTCATATACTCACTCGCCCAACTTGATGAGCTAATCTGTGCAGTTGTTGGTGCCTGGTGGACTGCTTCCAGCATGCTCAAATCAGCACCCTGATCCACTGCATCATCCAATAGTGTCTCGACTATCGTGACTACTACATCTGTCCCAATCACCTCTAATCGAACCTACTCTTATGCACTTTCCTGACTATCTCCTCCCTCTGTGGCTGTTACCTTTGCTACTAGATGTGATTGAGGCATACTCAATGTTGTTGACTAGGGTAATCCGTGCTCCTATGGTATGGGGGTCAGCTCTTCCCTCCCCTCTCTCTGGCTGAACCGCTAGCTGTGACTATATCTCCATGTGTGTATCCGTCGATGATGCTGTCCCTCGGCTTCCTAAGGGTTGGGAGGCCATTGGCTGTGAAGATACTCCTATTTTTGGCTGTGGTCTAGGGTTTAGGGTGACTGGGGTCATCACCACTAGTTGCCTGAACTGCCCAAACCCTGGAATGTGAACATCTGCCATAGTGTATACATGTGGTGCTATAAGAGATGGCGTAGTTGTCAATAGTGTGACTCTCAACTGACACAGAAAGTGGTGTGGGGTTGTTGTGATCACCTTGACCTCCTCCTTGTCTTCCTCATCATCTTGCTCCACTTCCTCTATTTCCTCTGATTCGTCCTCCTTAGATGTTTCCTGTTGGCCACTATCCGTGTTTCTGGATTCATCTATCTCTTGCCGCATCCTCTTCTGACCAACGCCTTTCTACCCTCCAGGTGTGTTTAAATGTCTCCACTGCATTATTCGAGGCTCGTCGAGTACTGTCAAGCTCGACTTGATTTCAAGCCTTTCGTTTGGTATCATCCTCATAGTTGCCTCCAAAAAGAATCTGATGGCATAGTGCGGCATGTAAAATGTTTTATGCTGCAATGTCATGAACTCATCCATGCGTGCGTCCATTAGAGAAGCCAAGTCATAAACCCTCCTGTTCATGAGTCCGTTCATCATACTAACTTGCAGAATGGAGATGTCTAATGCCCTACTTGGCCCTGTAAGTCGACTCTTTATTCGTCCATGAGGCACCTCCAATGGCCTTCTCTGATGTCTAATTTTCACAACCCCCTTCCCCTCAAGGTGTCAGTAAGGGCATCTTTCTTCTGTTGTACCTATTCCCTGCACACTAATTCCACTAGCTGCAATTTCCTCTCTTTGTCCATCTTTTTTGGCTTGCTGTCAATTTTTTTTCCTTCTTGTGTCGTCCCTAATATGCCAAATACCCTGGTGAAGTCAGTTAGCCGGAATGATATCACTACGTCATATCCCAAGTATGGAACTACACTTTTACAGGAATGCCTGTTATATGCCTCAATCATGATACACAAGACACCTTCGAAATCCCAAATACAAAAAACTGGCATCCGAATTGCCCACTCTACCTGTGCCTTTCGTATGCTTGCTTTGACGAGGTGGTCATCCGAACTTCCATTCCACCACTTTCTGCATTCCAGCCCATTCAATCCTTTAAATGCTACCTTTTGCGGTGTTATTTGTACATCTAGCTAATTCTATATTTCGGCCCTTTGTTTCCCCTTTTTTTTTCTGCTTGGCCGCACTCCTCAAGGCACTGTCTACATATTTTGACTCATGGTTGAATCTTGGTCCAGGTTCTTTCTCCAAGCCTTTTTCTAACTAACTGCATACTTATCCCTTCTTTTTCATTTTGTTGGATAACTTACAAACTGTTAGGTCAATTAAATTCTCCATACAAACCTGTCTCAAAAACCCCTGTCCTGTCCGTATTGATCCGTACGGCTCTTGCCTCCTCCTATGACTATACGACTATGAAAAGAGTGGCTCTTCCTTGGTACGGTTGCTTTTTTTAGGGGGTGTATAGCTTGTGTTACCTAAAGCTCTGGTATGACCTCCAGAGGATTCCTTTCCATACTATTGTAGTGCTCTCTAGCATATTTTTTCTCTTCTTGTTCGTACAGCCTAATCCCTTTCTGGCAAATACTGATTTACAATGCAAGGTATCTTTTATGCTAGCTTTTGTTGCTCTAAAGTCCTTAATGCATTCGTACAACCTTCTTGATGGACTCTAAGTGCATTCATACAACTGTACGTCCATGCTTGAGTGTCTTCTCTTTCTATGTCCGTACGAACAGTGCAACGTACGGTGTCACTTAAGACTCTTCCAAGCCGTACGGTGTTTGCTAGTAGCCACATAGTATCCTTCTCATGTCGTGCAATCTCCCAAGCCATACAATACCTTTTTCAGCCTCTCCTGTCGTCTGTAAAGCATCTTCCTATGTTCAATTACTTTCTTTCTTTCTCCCTTTCCTGAGGCTGTATAGTCTTCACTACTACTTCTTCTCATGGTCGTACGATTGGATATGCTTCCTTATAAGGTCATACGATCAGATATGCTACTTATGGTCATACAGACCCTTAAATAATTGTTTCCATGCTACTTTATTTCCAACTTTATATATTATTATTATTATTAATTTTTTTCTACATTTATTTACTTTATAAAAAAAATTAAATTTTTTTTTAAAAATTTACATTACACTCAGTTGTCTGTCAACGAAGGAGCATTTCTCTCATGATAGATTTTTAATTTCAACCCATTTACTACTTTTGGTACTTCTTTCACATCCAGCATCCATAGCTTCATTGCCCCATTGTCGCCCACTTCCTGTATCTTGTAGGGTTCAAGCCATTTAAATTTGAACTTTTCGGGTTTGATCTCGTTCCACCCATTGTATTTCAACACTAACTAGCCTAATTGAAACTTATTTAGTTTCAAGTGTTTATCATGCCATGCTTTGCACTTGTTTTGTGGCCCATTGTGCCAATAGTCGCTTTTCCTCGAGTTTATTTAGATTATGCAATCTTTCCCTCAGCCTTTCCATGTCACCTAACTTATTCTCCATCACAATTCTCAACCTTGGTATCATAAATTTTTCCGGTACCACCGCCTCTTGCCCAAACATCAATTGGAACAGTGTGTGTCCCATTGTCACTTTGTATGCCATTCGGTATGCCCACAATGTAGACGGTAGTTTTTCTTCCCAATCTTTACTTTCTACCACACATGACTTGTAAATTACTACTACTAAGATTTTGTTCATAGGCTCTGCCTGTCCATTCACTCTTGGGTAGTACGGGCTTGATAAAGATTGATATATTTTGAATTATATTGTTAATAGCTTGATGACATGATTAACAAAATGCCCTCCATGGTCACTTGTTATTTGAAGCAGAATCCCATATCAGGTGATTATCTGTTCATATATGAATTTCGTCGTACTAACTGTCAAGTTGTCTAGTAGGGCTCGTGCCTCTACCCATTTTGTCATGTACTCCGTGGCTACAACTATGTATCAACATTGGTGTACTCGGCTTACTCTGAGGGGTCCCACAAAATCCAATCCCCATCGCTCAAATAGTTCTTGTGCGTGTGAGGGGTTAAGTGGCATAAAATCTCTCTTTAATGGCTTTCTCGCCCTTTGGCAAGTATCACAACTGGAAAAAAAATTCTCGTGCGTCATTGTACACCATCGGCCACCACAGTCCTGCCATTAGTATCTTTTGTATTGTTGTATCAGGTCCCATATGTCCTCCTGTTCGACCCTCATGTGCTTCTTTCAGTACTTTTGGTATTTCCTCTTCTAATACACACCATCGCAGAATGTGATCAGGCCCCATTTTGTATAGTAATCCATTAATCAATTGGAATGTATGACTTCTTAGTATCAATTTTCATCTTTCATTTTGTGACATCTCTCTTGGTGGTTGTCCAGTGGAGAGGTATTCCTCGATACTCTTGTACCATTCCAACAGTACTGCAATTTGAAATAATTGTGCATCTAGAAAATCATCATTCACTGAAATGTCCCTTTTCTGATTTTATATGATATTCCCAACCTCTAATCATATTTTCAAGATCAAATAACTAATATCACAAAGATCCACCAAATTTCTCAAGAAACCCCAAATCGGGTATGCCAGAAATTGTGCCAAAAGCTTCACAGCTTCACAAATTATTAATAAATCTGAAAGTGGACATTTTTACAGAAATTTCAGCAGCATAAAAGCCTACAAAATGACATTTCCAGATCCATATAGCCTTTACACAACAGTTCTCAAATGTAGGACAAAAACTATGCTCATCGGGCTCCCGAAATTAACACAAAAATGCCCGAAAACACCACAAAAACACTAATAATCTATCTCAGAAGTTTAATCACGTTCCAATACATATATTCAGCTCCATTTTAATACCTTAAAGTCTGAAATACAGCAGCAACCCAAACTGATATGAAATACTCAACTGAAAACACCAAACTCATACAAAAAACAGACCCGAAAACTCACAAATCTGCACTGTTCAACACAAAGGAAAACTTTGTATGAGCATGCACATGGAATGGCTTCAAACTCCCATCCTTAGCCTTCCTAGAAATCTGCAAACTCCCATTCTTGGGTCTCCTTGGAAACCTGTAAACTCCCGTTCTTGGGTCTCCTTCTCCACAGGTTTGGCAGCCTCTGAAGAATAACAAAGAAAATGAGCAAAATCAAGTTCTGGAATGAGTCCAAAATGCTTCCAAAACCCCTTAAAAGAGGGCATAACCATAACTCACGTCCAAGAGAGGTTAATGAAACATATTTTAATAATAATTTTCATTTATTAGTCCAATGATTTCCAAAGATTAACCCCTTTTTCCGAAACTTCACTTTCTTGGGCCTGCCTGCCTTAGCAAAGATTTTCTTTTTTAATTATTTGAAAAGGGGACATGACAAGTCCTCCCCTCCCAAACATTGCTTGTCCTCAAGCAATGGCTGAACAATAAACCAATCAATCCACCTGGATCCCAAATGTAGTCATGAACTATACTACTACCAATTAACACAGGCTCCTGCAATATCCTCTGCAATATGACCAAGAGGAATCCATAATCAAACTGACAATTATAGCTCAACCAAACTCCAAAATCACCACTACCACAGTCAAAAACCCATGAGACACAAACTCTTAGAACATCAAAACCCAAGTAAAGTGGACAAATCAAACTACCAACATAGTAAATACCATCAACGCATCCCACTGGCCTATACGGAATGTACAATCCAACTCTGCAACAATGGTGAACGCTCTCGAATGAAATTATACCAAGTATGGAGAATCCACACACTGTACAACTCCTGCAGTCAACACAACTCTGCAAATCATCGGCCACTATCTCATAACCATAACTCTCATGCACTGCTGATGGTGAAAAGACATTACAAGATAAAGAGTAAGAAATGGAATCCAAACCAAATTTGTCTGCCATCAACTCCTTAGCACAAGGATCAAATGCTAACTGATGTACATACCCTGCAATATAATGTTGATAAAAAAACCAACCTCAGTCAACAGCTCACCATGAAGAAGTGATACAACCCACTGTGACTGATCACCAGCTAAGTCAGGAGATGTCATAGCCAAAGGAGTAGAATCAATAACAACACCTGCTGAAGCATCACTCCAAAACTCCTGCTCTAAGTCATGTATTATCAACCTGTCAACTATAGGACCTATCACCATGTCATGCCCATCACAACTCTCATCTCGAGGCATCAAACTATCCCATAACTGATGATAAGCACTAGGAACCAAAGTACATCTCTGTATCATCATCTCATCAACATGGTCATCAAAGGTAGATTGATGAGCATACCTCATAGTGTAATGCCGATAGAATGCACCAATCTCAGTCAATGGCTCAGACTGCAATCCAGATGTAACTAACTGCAATTGATCATTAACCAAGTTGGAACTGACTACTACCTCTGAAGACATTGCCAAGGGAGTAGTATTACTAGCAGGAACCATGCCAACTATCAGCTCACCAACATCACACATGGTCTTTGATACAACATCTCTAGTCTTCGTGCCATTAGTACTAGAGGTCACCACCATGTCAGGCACACCACAAAAATCTGCTACAACACCCAACTCAATTGAACATGACTCTAGTGGGAATGAACCTGATATGCCAATGTTAGTATCAAGGATGGATGCATCCCCATCTCCACTGTCTCTAACAATCTCGGCCATGGACATCCTCAGATCACCAAACACCACAGCTTGTGACTGTATAGAATTAGGTAAAGACTGTAGTCGCTCTAACTCCATGGTCACCTTAGCCAAATGAAACTGTGACTCCTTGAAAGCCAACTGTGTACTCTCAAGAATCTCAGAAGTCACCTCAAGCTACTCAGTAAGCTCACTCACCTCATCTTCCTTGGCCAACAATGCATCATATGCTGTACTGCCCCACTCCATAAGATAATCTCTGTCAGCTACCAACTGCATATAATTCTGTCTCAAAATCTAAATAGCCTCCCATAAAGAGTGGAACTCTGTCAAGGAAAGATAATTGCCTCCCTGCTCATCACTAGTAGGAGAACCCCATCCATAAATTGCTAACAACTGACGAGCAGCATCGAAATTCTAGCAAGTGATAGCAATGTCTCGATCACTAACTCTCAACTGATTAGACACATGATGGCACTGGCTTGACTGTCTCCTACAAACCTCCTCTGATGCACTGTCTAAAGGAGTATCCTCAATGTTACTAGTCTCTAGAGTATTACCATCCATATCCTATGAATCAAATCTAAAGCTCATATCAACATACGGAGTATCAAAAACATTAGCATTACTGTCCAACTCCTCTATACCCAAGGAAACTAAGTCTTCAAAATTGCCCACTGCATCCTCCTGGATGTCATCAATGCCAATATGATCCTGGGACTCATCTATACACACTGCCAAATATGAAATATCATCAACACATTCCAGCAAGTATGGTCGACTGGATATATGAACAAAGCCCAACATTGGTGTATAAAAACTAATACCAACATCAGACAAGATACTGGCACAAGAAAAGACAACACCGCGTAATCTGCTAATCAAATCCATGATAGCACCCAAACAAACGCTGCTACCAAAAAGTGTTAAAGATCTCCAGTCAACTGAATCCCAAATGCCAATATAACAATCTCGAGTCCATATCCGTAAACTAGAATCAACTGGTAACTCAAGCAAACTCCTCACCTGAGTAATATGACCAATACCAACTAACTCCACATACCTGTCATGATGAGATAATGAAGTCACAATACTATCTTTGTTCACCTTCAGCTGGCTGGAAAAATCATGTGAAGTACTACCAGCCTCAACCTCATGTGATGAAGCATCTAATTGTGCCTGGTACTCTTTCTCAACAAAGTCATGAATGCTCAATGTCTGCTCATCTCTATTAGGTATCTCACCATCCTGCACAACAACATCCTCATAATCATCATCTGAACCCACTACACTGTAGTCACTGCCTGTTGTAACTATACCATCCTGAATACCTGTGGCATCACCCTTTGATGACCTGTAAACAATTGTCTCAATTTGAGTATCAAGTTGACCGTTACTATCAATCTGTGTAATATCCTTTCCCACCACCTTCTGTGGCAGAGTAGAATCTAAGACCTCTACCTGGCTATCAGCTAGTTTCTCAAACTCCTCATGCAAGTTCTTGGGAATTGTGTCATCTGTCTTGTGAGAAAATCTGCCAAATAGAAATCTAATCAACTTATCCACCTTAGCTGGGTCGAACAACATGTCATTCATTATACGGTGGTGCTCAACCAACTGTTTAGACATGTCATGGCTTATTTTCAT
This sequence comes from Cupressus sempervirens, assembly GCA_028749045.1. NCBI lineage: Eukaryota > Viridiplantae > Streptophyta > Pinopsida > Cupressales > Cupressaceae > Cupressus > Cupressus sempervirens. The sequence continues at coordinate 546,197,095 of CM053790.1, read as the reverse complement.
AAGTTTATCTTGAATGTCTAAATAACCATGCTTTCTACTGTTTTGACTCTGGATATCAATTGTCCAAGATCGTGTCCTCTGAGACTCTGTACTATACCTGTCCATTCTGGATAAAGTAGAGTGTAACCCCAATAGGATATAACTTCTTCAAACACAAACAACTAACATGAAAATGATTAGAAGTAGCATGCAACCATAGATTTTGACATGCAACTAATTAGAAGCAACATGCAACCACCAAATTATGACATGCAAGATCTGGGTAGTTGTCAAAACTGACATGCAAGATCTGGGTAGTTGTCAAAACTGACATGCAAACTTCTACAACCACCAAATTCACCAGGAACTAACATGAAAATGATTATAAGTAGCATGCAACCATAGATTTTGACATGCAACTAATTAGAAGCAACATGCAACCACCAAATTATGACATGTAAGATCTGGGTAGTTGTCAAAACTGACATGCAAGATCTGGGTAGTTGTCAAAACTGACATGCAAACTTCTACAACCACCAAATTCACCAAGAACTAACATGCAAATGATTAGAAGTAGCATGAAACCATAAATTTTGACATGCAACTGATTTGAAGAAACATGCAACCATAAATTATGACATGCAAGATTTGGGTAGTAAATTGACATGTAAACTTCTACAAACCCTCAGGCTAGCAAGATCATGGCTTTGATACCACTGAAATGTCCCTTTTCTGATTTTATATGATATTCCCAACCTCTAATCAGATTTTCAAGATCAAATAACTAATATCACAAAGATCCACCAAATTTCTCAAGAAACCCCAAATCGGGTATGCTAGAAATTGTGCCAAAAGCTTCACAGCTTCACAAATTATTAATAAATCTAAAAGTGGACATTTTTACAGAAATTTCAGTAGCATAATAGCCTACAAAATGACATTTTCAGATCTGTATAGCCTTTACACAACAGTTCTCAAATGTAGGACAAAAACTATGCTCATCGAGCTCCCGAAATTAACACAAAAATGCCCGGAAACACCACAAAAACACTAATAATCTATCTCAGAAGTTTAATCATGTCCCAATACATATATTTAGCTCTATTTTAATACCTTAAAGTCTGAAATACAGCAGCAACCCAAACTGATATGAAATACTCAACTGAAAACACAAAACTCATACAAAAAACACACCCAAAAACCCACAAATCTGCACTGTTCAGCACAAAGGCAAACTCTGTATGAGCATGCACATGGAATGGCTTCAAACTCCCATCCTTAGCCTTCCTAGAAACCTAAAAACTCCCGTTCTTGGGTCTCCCTGGAAACCTGTAAATTCCCGTTCTTAGGTCTCCTTCTCCACAGGTTTGGCAGCCTCTGAAGAATAACAAAGAAAATGAGCAAAATCAAGTTCTGGAATGAGCCCAAAATGCCTCCAAAACCCCTTAAAAGAGGGCATAACCGTAACTCACGTCCAAGAGAGGTTAATGAAACATATTTTAATAATAATTTTCATTTATTAGTCCAATGGTTTTCAAAGATTAACCCCCTTTTTTCGAAACTTCACTTTCTTGGGCCTGTCTGCCTTAGCAAAGATTTTCTTTTTTAATTATTTGAAATGGGGACATGACATTCACCCCTTCAGTTGATTCTCCTTTTTTAATCCACGAGAGATGGTCTGCACTGACATGACTCTTTTTGGGCCGTACTATAATTTTAAATGTGAATTCCTGCAACAAAAGCAACCACCTGCTGATTCTTCCTTGAATGATGGGTTTATTTACAAGATAAAGCAAAGTCTGATGGTCTACATAAAACACGAATGGTGTCACTAGCAAGTAGTGTTGGATCTTTTTTACTGCGTACACCATTCCTAAGGCCTCCCGTTCCGTTGTGCTATAATTCTTTTCTGCTTTCGACAATAGTCGACTGGCAAAATATACTGGATGATCTAAGCCATGGTTACCCGTCTGTACCAATGTTGCTCCTATTGCATAGTTAGATGCATCTATGTGAACATGGAATTCTTTACCCCAGTTTGGGTATGCTAGTATAGGTGTTGTAGCCAATCGTACCTTCAGACCTTCAAATGATTCATTGTGTTCTTTCTCCCATTTGAATGGTTCCCTTTTGCATGTCAGTTTGTCAAGCGGGTATGATACCTTTGCGAAGTTCTTGATGAACCTTCTATAATACCCTATGTGTCCTAGGAAGGACTTTACTTCTATTACATTTGTAGATGGTTGCATTTCCATTATTACTCTAACTTTATCTAGGTCTATTTTTAGTCCTTCCTTACAGACTATATGTCCCAGTAATTTTCCCTGCGGAACCATAAATCTACACTTCTTTGGATTTAGAGCTAGTCTTGCCCTTCAGCATCTCTCCATACATCCTCCCAATGTCATCAGATACTTGTCTTCAGTGCTGAATACCGACAAGTCATCCAAGAATGCTTTGAAGTTTCCAACAGACATCTTGTCAAATGTGTAATATGATTCTTTGGAATGTGGCGGATGCATTACATAGCCCAAACGACATTCGGTTGTATGCGTATACCCCATCCTCTACTACGAATGTTGTTTTGAGTTTGTCCTCTTTCGCTATGCAAATTTGATTATATCTTGAGATCCCGTCCATAAATGAATAAATCTCGTGTCCAACAACCTCCTCCAATATACCATCCGTGAATGGTATCGGGAAGGGGTCCTTGATTGTTACTGCATTCAGACATCTGAAGTCCACGCATATCCTAATTTGAGTGGTGTCCTTTTTCAGGGATATCACTATGGGCGACACCCATTTGCTTGTCTGAACCTTAAAAATAATACTAGCCTCCAGCATTCGATTAATTCATCTTGTAGGGTCACTTTTATATGGGTAGTGCACCTTCTACCAGTGGAATGCGGTGAACACACAACTCCTGTGGAACTCCTTTCGGATTTTTTTATGTCCATGTGAATACATCTTTGTATTCCAAAAATATTTTAAATGCAGCCGCTTTTAATACTAGATTCCAATTATCTCCCACCAATATGTTCTTTGGCTTGGTATCATCCCCCAAATTCATGGTTTGGATTGTGGCCTCCTCGTATTTTATTGGTTTTTCCTCACTGAATACATGTGTAGGTGTTTCGTCCAACTATGCGTTCCCTTCCTTTACTTCCCTAAATTCTTTTGGAAATCTGTCTCCGTTCTATTCTTCCTCTATCATTAGTATGTTGCAGCTTTGGAAGAGTTCATAATCCTCGATCTGCCAATAAAATAGTTCGTTCACCGAATCCAGATCATTATCCTTCAATCCACCTTCCAACCGTAGGACTCCTTCCTTATCCTGTTCCATCTGCTTCTTCCCTTCGTCCTCTCCTTTTGAATCGAACGATCCAACTTCTTCACCCACCATTTGTGCATGTAAATCAATAATGAATCTGCATCCTCTGCTCTCCATTGATAATGTATTCTTCTTCCAATTGTGTTTAAATTTTGCTTGTACGAGCCATCCTCTTCCCAGAATGGTGTCATATCCCCTTCTTTTTAGCGGTATGACTACAAAGTCGAGCAGGAACAACTGTGTTCCAATAGTTACTGGTTGTGCCATTAGGATCCCAAGAGGCTTAATGCCATGTTGGTTTGCAGTTAGCAATTGGAACGTGGGTGGCCACAACATCGGCTGTCCCAACTTCTTCCAGGTATCCTCTGGTAGGACATTTACCCTGAACATCCGTCCACAATTGTGTCTGAGAGGATCATTCCTAATATACCCATTTCTACGACTGTCGGATGCCTTTTTGATGTGAGAGCTAACAGCATTGTGTTTGTTGCACTTGTTCTGCTTTCCTTCTCCTTCCTAGTTTCTTCTGGTAGTATAGTAATCAGAGCCATGCTTGTGAGTGTCATTTGTAGTTGGGGCATTGTGAGGATCAGATCATTTAATTTTACTGACACTTTAGTTTGTAATATTCACCTTATGATGTTCTGTTCCACGTAGTTCCTCATTGAGGTACCCATAGTGTCCCCCTTCTCCGTTTGTGATTTCTCTGACTGCAACCCATTCTCAATTTTTTCCCGTGCTTCTTCCAGTCTCTTCTTTTCTTTCGTCGAGTCAAGGTATAGCTTTGCCTGTTTATGCGTCATTGCAAGGACTTCCTCTTCGTTCATTTCTGCTTCGATGCTCATCAAATTCACTCCTAATTTCGGGCACTTGGCATCTTCATGGTCTCTAGGACCACACTGCCTACATAACAATTTTGGTGTATTCTTCGTTGTACAGTTTCATGCAAAGTGGCCCCATAAGTTGCATGCCCAACACTGAACCATCATTCAGTCATTTGCATCATACTAAATCCGACTGCGGCCTTCGTTATTATTGTTATTATTGTTGTTGTTGGTGTTGTTGTTCTATCCCCTTCTATTGTTTTTGTACCCACCTGAGGTGGCACCGTCATTGTTTGTGTTTTTGTTTCCTCTCGACGTGAAAGCTTCTTGTGTTAGGAGCACTTGTTTTTCATATTGAACGAACATTCCTTTGTGGAATGTCCCGCGATTTGGCATATGTCACAAAATTGATTCTTCAGACAGGATCCCTTAGTGTGACCTTTCATCTTGCATTTTGTGCACCATAGCTCATTTTCTTTAGTCTGGCTATTTCTTTTTTGCATATTCTTAAATTCTTTCATCATCGTGATCATATCCTTCTGGAGAGAACGGACCTTCTTACTATCCTTTTCATCACCACTAATATCTTCAGAAGAGGATTCATCTGAGTCGAATGATCTATCTGTTTTTATTCTTTTCTTTTATTTTTTGTTCACTTTCTAAGTCCATCGCTCAATTGTATGCTTCAATGTACGATGATGGCAGTACAATCTTCATTTTCCTTTTTAACTCCGAGTGTAGTCCTTCTATGAACCATCTCTTTTTCAGCCCATCTGCTAGCTTACTTTCCAACTTATTTACTAATTCTTTTAACTTTCTAGCATATACACAGACAGTTTCATTTTTCCCTTGTTTTGTGGTGTAGATTTCTTCTACTATCTCATTGTCATCTCGTAGCAGTTGAACTCTATAATAAATTCCTTCTTTATGTTTTCCCATTTCGTTAGCTTTGCCGGATCGATGTTAGAAAACCAATCAATTGCTACACCTCGTAAGGTGACTGGAAATTTCCTTGCCCATTCGTCCTGGTCATTTTCTCCATTCGCTATCCAAATCGTCTTGCATTTTTTGCAGTGTCTGATCGAGTCAGCCGTGCCATCCAAGTCAAACTTTGGTAACTTTTCCATTGGATCGACCATTGGTACCCTTTCTTTCTTTTGTTGTGCACTGTTGTCTATACCCGCGTTGTTCTGTACTTTTGCATTGTCTTGTACTTTCATGTCGCTCTAAACACATGAGTTATGGACACCTATGTTCTCAAGTGGTGTGAAGGCTTCCTCAAGGACTTGGTTGTTTCAACCAAACTATATTTGCTTATCAGGTGTATCAAGGATGAAGAGTTCACCCCACGCTTGAATTCCTTCGACACTCCGAGCCGCGCTAGTCCTTTCCCTTCCGTTCGGATTCCCCCTGGACATATACCAGTTTGCCAATTCTTCCTTTGTTCCTTCAACCACCCTTCGCCTTTCTTGGGCTTCTTCTATCAACCTTTCCCTTGATCGACTTGGTGACTGCACTCCATTCATTAGTGCTCCCGTGGTACCGTGGTCACCCCCTATGCCACCAATGTCATACCCTTCGGTGAGTAGTTGGAGTTTGTGCCTCCGGCCGCTTTGTTGTGTGTGGTTTAATACTTCCCATGCCACCCTTATGCCACCATCTTTTGGATTCTTATTTCTATCTTTATTCAATGTGTTTGGCATTCATAGCACCTGGTCCTTATAGGAAACAGTGCCAAATGTTTACTATACAGGGTAAACGGTTTATTAATGCATTTAAACAATAGACAAGAACATGTAACACAGAAGTATTCTTTTAATTATTCGCATATATACAAAAGATACTACAATATTCGATATGATTGATTACAATGATGCTTCCAAAGTCCATTCTGAATGGTGTACATATACCTTTATGAAGGGGTGACTCAACCGTCACGCACCCATTCGGATACTATTCTACCCGTCAGCTACAATATAGATTTTATCGACAACAATTATCGTTACATAGTTCTTGTTTCAATTGTATTTTAATGTAACTACTACGAGAACCAAACCCTTTCAAAGTATGACTCAATCCTCAATAGTTTTTCGCCATATTACACCCACTCAACCAAATCATGTGGATCCTAAGTTATCTAGTCTAATATCAATAATGTTTAGCATGAAGTTATAATTGTCAACATCTATGAAGTTTACCTATGCGCAAATGTACTTTTTCCAGCTTGCCCCTGATTGTTGTAGTGTCAGTTTTCCCTCTAGATTGATGTGTTAACTAATTTAGTTAGATACTATTTTAGATTTTGGGACAGCAACGTATAGATAGAACTATTCAAGGTTTTGAACAATGTTATAAGGACAAACTACATGGATTTACATATGAATGACTAATCCAATTTGTAGACAACTTATAAAAATGAACACTTGGTGTTCAATGTAATAACATTGAGACAATTCTCTTCCAAATCTGAAAACAACAATATGAGCACTCCCTAAGCATAATAAGGTCAGATAATTTGGTAACACGGTATGAAAAGACATTTGCAACAAATACTAATCTATTACGTTCTATTAAGAGGGAAACATGTCTAGTATTACCACAACAACTATGTTATAAAAGTCACTTTTACAAAAGCACAAGGTAATTAAGTTCTTTCTTGACCCAGAAGTGGCAGCCCTTAGCACTTATATTTAGTGATTAGGAAGTTAGAAGTAGATGTACTTAGCCAACAATTAGTAGAATGACAAGATATTCAAAAAATCATGAGGTCTTGCCTAGTTACCTCAAGACGAATAGGGATCAGTCCAAGAAGGTATTCGCTTTTCCAAGGACGATGGTGAGCAATACAACTTTCATGTAGAGCTAAACAGATCAATCAGACATCTTGTCACGTCCACGAAAGATAGTAGAAAGATTGCGAAGAAGGTAGAATCGATCAGCTATCTTCATGAAGCCAAGTATCAAAAAATGGACCATACTCAATCAAGGATTGTCAAAGATTCCATTTGCACTAATAGAGGGAATAGGTTAGGCACTCTATCTTTATCATAAGGACTCAGTCAATAAAAATTGCATCACTAAAATCTAATTAGTAATTAGGCTTATATGACTTATGTCAAAGAATCGAAAAGAGTCTATTATGTCAATAGTCAAGATAATGATAACGATTCAAGAAGGTATACTCATCCAACATCAATAAGAAGAATATAATTCTAAAGTTGCATGTAAATATATATCAAGGGTTCACACTGGTGGAGGACAGTCAACATGGCATCATATAGATGGACACCAAATATTGCAGATCAATCAAGGTTATCCACGAAAACAGTTATAGAAGTCACTAATAAATACCAATGCAAATAGGGGACCAAAATGTCCAAGACATTTTATTTTTCAAATCAAAGTGCAAGTGTATGTTTTAAAGTGGTCATCATCACGACAAGTGGTACCAAGTATATTACCACCGAACACTGCATAAATATCTTGACCATCCAAAACTTGTGGGGGTCATAGGTACAAGATTCACAATACTAAACAACTTTCATTTTGTGCCTAAACCCAATACCTTGAAACTTTATTGCTTGAAAACGTCTAGGATTAAGGTAGTATGAGGAGCATCCTGTCTTTAAATTTAAAATAATAGATAGCGAAAGAAACTCAACCATATCTATAAGCTCAATATGCAAAGGTTACACATTCTATAAAAGAATGGTGAGAAAAATGGTGATTCGAGAAACTGAAAAATATAATCCCATCAATGAAAACATTGGTTAGTGCAAGGACATCCTCTCATGTTAAAAATGACATTCATGCCTAAGAAATTAGTGGACAGTCTAAAGTCAAAAAATTAAGGCTGTGTGAAAATAGTTTATAAAACTTACAAGCAAGACAAGGACAGCTTTTGAAAAGGTTGATACGAATAAAAGAATATAGAACAGTCAATCCTATGAAGAATCTAAAATGGAAAATTAGAAAAAAATCTAAATGGTTGTGTGACAATCACAAATGTTAAAATTGAACAAAGCAAATTAGTCCAAGTATCTAATGAACTAAAATGTAGAACAGTCAGGGCTAAAAAAGTTGATCTTAAACGGTATATAGTCCATCATGAAAGTAGAATTTTGAAAACTACCTATTGTCTAACTAGAGCCATGAGAAATATCACAATTAAGACACATGACACACATGCCAAATGACTGTACAGCTGTAAGTAATGGTAGACCAAAGTATAGTAGACAAGGAATCAAGGATTTGCAAAAAGATACATGATATCATTTTGAAGCTCAGTAGCATGACTCGCTAATAATTCAGAGGACAAGACGACAGTCCAGTGAAGGACATTCATCCAGGGCAACACCATGTAGAGGACAGTGCTAGAAAAGGACAAGTTAAGTAATGATGGATGGTGGTAAGTTTAATGAGCAATTAAACAATGGCAAGAAAATGACTAGAATGCAATGATTGTGACGTCCCCTCTCAAAAATTATATTTAATAATTATTTCTTAATATTAGTAATATAATAAATATAAAGATACACTTATCAATAAATAATATTATATCATTTCTTAATGTAATATAAACAAAGATATTAATTAAATCTTAATATCCTACATTGTATTCTAACTGATTACTGTCAACCATAGTTTGCAAACTCTGCGAGTACTCTCTGAGTTGCCAAGTACTACTTTTTATTGGGCAAGTTTTGATAGGTTTAATGTTGCTCCAAATTTCTCTTCGCTCTCAAAGCATGCCCATTTCTGTTTCAAGATGTTTAATCTAATACATTTTGTAATTGAATTCTGCAAGAAAAAATATTTCTTTAAGAGATTTTGATTTCTAGTATTTTCTAAGTCGCTGAGTTTCCATTGAGTATTCACCAAGTTAAAAAAAATTAGGTTTGCCAAATACTCTCCAAGTCCGAGTCTATGAACTATGGTATGAACTGAAAAAACCTACATATTGCTAAGAGAAACAATGTTTAGCAAAAGGAAAATTAAATAATCAAAGAATAGAAGGGATGCAACATATTAAATCAGTAATGGATTGTCCAGGAAAAAGGGACAATAAAAAAAAAACATATGTGAATCACCAGCAGAGAAAGAATAATAAGTAAGAAAATAATCAGATCAATCTAAGAAAAACATACATATAGGGTTGAGGTAGAAAGAGGAAATGTATCAACAAGGAGAATAAGAGTGAGAAGACAATCAGGTCAAAATCAGCCAACGCAGATAAAGGATCAGAATAGAAGCGGAAAAGAGGTACTAACCACAATCATCTAAGAGAATAAATGTCAATTCATATATTCCTGTGGTATCTAGTGTGAGTACCTGAGGTAAATTCATGGTATGATAGCTATTATTGCTCATCAATGCATAGTAAATACATATAGATTATTACCTGTGACTGCTTATAAAGCATCAGATCAATATTTACATAATTGTTTATTCAGTTGACATATGGACATATGGATTTAGGCAGATCAATATGGTAATTACATTCTTGACTAATAAGACTAACACCAAACTGCATATATATGAACTGCACTTAAATTAAACTTTGTAGATTTTATATGCAATAAATATGATGAAATCCTTATTCAGGCTATGTATATTTTGTTTGAAATAAATGATGTAATCATATTCATGTGTTTGTAATAATTAGACATCAAATTTGTAACTTGAGTAATATGTGAATTTATATTTCCAGCTACATTTGATTCATATCTCGCAAGATAGGTAAGTCCTACATTGGAATGAACCCTCCTACATCATAAAGAGACAAAGAATAAGGTCTGTGGTGGAATGGATCATGCTACATCACAAAGGCAAGGAGTGAAGCTTGCAGCAGAATGGGTGTGGGTTACATCATACAACAGGAAGGGATAAGGCCTGTGGCGGAATGGGCATGAGTTACATCATACAAAGACACTATTGGTGAAGGAGAATCCATTGAACATAAGAAGACACGAGTGAATTTCTTTCATATGCATTAGATATTGTCACATTATCTCTAGATTAAGATCGTATATCTTTTGTCATACCAATTTAAATTGTTTGAGACAGATTATATTACACTAAAAATATAGTTAGTTGTACATATTAAGTAGTTCCCTATTTGGGTATTGCAGGACCTAAATCAGGATTTACCTTGTTAAAGACATTTTTATTGATACATTTATATCTCTAATAGTCTTACTTGATTCTTATTTTAAAGAAAATTGTGGTTCTAGGGCAAAAATTAGGGGAATCCCAAAATGGGGACATTGCAGTGATAGATATTAATCCTTGCAATAGCAGAGACTGAAGAACAAACACAAGATTTGTCAAATTAAGGTGACAGTCAAGCACGATGAAATTGTCTCCAAATCTATGGACAAGATGTTTTTAACAATTTAATGGATATTTTGACCCGATACATATATGTGAGAGGCATATAACTTATAAACAAAGTATAGATTAATAAGCTAATACTTTTTTAATCTGATATATGTATTATGGACTACCAAATGATTTTTGGCAGGTCATTATTTTTCACAACAGTCGCACCATAATGGTTTCTAACATCTAAATGAAAAAACTCGTGCTAATATATCATGAACAGTAAATGCACTAACAGTTTTAAGCAAGAAGTAAAAACACAAAAACTAACAAAAAGCATAAGCATGTTATAATTAAATTCCAAATGTACACAAGATATTCACAATCTGCATCACTTGATTTGTTCTTCCTTGAGAACAAATCTATTCATTTTTCCTCCAAATTTAATTTTGTTATAATTTCAATAGTGCATGAATTTGACAAAATCAACTTGTGCTAAAACCAACCTCAGGCAGTGTTGTTGCAATGCCCTGTGCAGTGGGGCGCCTAGGTATATTTGCACACATTAGAAGGTGGTGTTCAGTTTAGTAAGAGCACCTTTGTTCACTCCCTCCATGTAATCTCCTCTTCCTCAACTCAAATCTGAATCAGTTTCAACAATGTGATTCAGAAGCAAACAAGAGCCAATGAGAGAAGCCTCACTCTAAATGAATTCACAATTCAATCCAAAATTACCTTGCAAGGATGTAAAGGAAAACAACTATTTACCTTCGAAATTTAGATTCCATCTTATCTCTTGGAAAGCACAAAGTTGAATTCAATAATATTAATTTTAAATATAATAAAAACAAATAAATCTTAAAATATAAATTAAAGTGTCAAAGGACGTGGCAATTCAGGTCAGCAATATAGAAAAGAGTTGAAAACAATTTCCAGAGGACGCATAGGAGGCAGAGAATATAATTAGTGCAAAGGATAATATATCACAGACGGCCAAAGAGGATCGGGAGGAAAAAGGATACATACAAAAACAGAGAATATCATTTTTGCAGAGGATAATACATACAGTAGAAAATAACATACAAATTGCAGAATATATCTGTATCATCAATAGATAATGGAGAATAATCTATATCCTTACAACAGTATATATAGATATAAATTAGCAAATATATAAATAAGATTACAACTCACGGAATGGGTATCTACTCAGAATCCAGGACAGCGATACTGGGAAGTATTTTAGTTTTTAGGACAAGAACTTAACCAGCGATAGAGGGATAAGAAGGAAATTAAAACTTAAATTACACTCGAAAAATTATATAAAGGGAGGATTCAAGCAGCGTAGGAATCAATAACTGAAAAGAGATTAACAAAGGTAATATGGAAGTATAATGCCACACGTCAGAAGGTTGCATGGATATAGAGGATATTCAGCAATGACTCAGCCATCCTAGTCATCAAGGAGCAGAGCAAGCACAGTCAGAGATTGTTTTATAGAAACACATCAAATGTTGGGCCCATGCAATCATATTATAGGCATCTAATTGAGATTAACAATAAGGAAACATCATTATTCAATTGCAGACTTATACAGTAAATCTGAAATCACAATAACTTAGTCTCTATGAACATTATTGAGAAGACTTGCTCCATCTCTGTATTATGACAACCACAAGTGACCCAAGGGATCTTACAGAACACACTACATTAGGAATAGTGGGATTGACTCCATAGTTACAGATCAGAACAGAATATATTTGAGAAAAAACATTGCATAATTCCAATCAACGTATCAGAGACAATAATATATTGTCAAGTACCTCCTCAATGAGAATTCAGAGATACCCATTGCATCTTATACACTTATTTAATTATACTATGATTTGAATTATACAAATGATGTGGAATGAACCTTCGAAATAAAACCAATGGTAAAGCCTAAGCTATATCCACTATCATCTGTAAATGTGTGAGCTATAAGTAGAGTCATTGACTTAGAAAGAATTCTTTTACAATTAAAATAAAAGAAATCAGCTCTGAATTTTAAAGGCTCACATAAAAGACATTACAAACTCAAATTTAAATCAGTTTCAAGAATGTGATTCAAAAACAAAGAAAAGCCAATGAAAAAGGTCTCACTCTAAATGAATGCACATTTGAGTCCAAAATTACCTTGCAAGGATGTAAAGGCAAAGAACTATTTACCTTCCAAATTTCTATTCCATCTTATCTCTTGAACAGCACCAATAGGCTTGTCCGTAGTCTTCTGAACTGCATTCTTCTCCAGTGGAAAAAATATCTGCAGATCTAGCAACAAAATAAAAGTTCTAATGATTACTTGCCCTAAATAAAAACCCAAAAAATGCATACAAAACAGTCGTTACCTGCAGCTTCAAGACACCCAGAATATCACGGAAACCTAATAAGACGTGACAGAACAGAATAAGCATGCTTACAAAACGCTATGACTTCTTATCTTCACTCCATAACAAAATATCTCAACCTCTGTTCTCGAAAAATCCTGTCAATTCGAAAATCCTACCAATTTGAAAATCCTGCCAATTTGTCAATCTTGCCAATTATTAACAAGAGGGGTTGCTGAAAATTCTTTCATCCTGTCAATCCGTCAACATATCCAAAACAAAAATCTTCAATTCGGCCAATCCTCCTAATACCCTAACTTCAATGCATTGAAGATTTCCTCCTGCCATATCGAAAGCTGAAAACTACCTCACAACCTCCATTGATGAAGTATTCATGTGTTTATAGGGGAGTCGACCCTACGTGATTATTAAGAGGCAGAGGCAGAGGCAGAATAAAATCATTAGGCCTGGGTTCTCGTGCTTTATAAAAACTATAATTCAAGCTTTTTCAAACGGTAATATAAGAATAACAGAAGCAAAAGTTGAATTCATGCTTTTTTTGAAGGGCAATATACAGCTGAATTCATGCAAATATACAGCATACAAGAAACAATAGTTAAATTCATGCTCTTTTTAAACGGTAATGTACAAACTAACAATATCTTCTCGTGGTTTAGGAGCCGTTGGGCGCGCTCTTCCCTGTTTTGTGGTAAAATTTTGAAAAATAAACTACAGGCCGCCGGCAGTGGCGCCACTCCTTAGGCCGCCACTCGCACACTCCGCGTTCGTAGGCCTCCCGCCACCGCTCTCCCAGTGGTGGGGCTGGTAGCTGGAGGCACCGCTCTGCCTCCCCACCCCGTGGTGGCTCTGGCTGGTCCCCGCCTCCTCCTCCTGGCGCTTGTCGAGATAATGTTGGCAAGTGGCCCCACCTAGCTCTGGCGATTTCTCCTCCGCGGCCTGAGGTCAAAGATGCGGAGACTGCCATTGATCCCCCTGCTGCTGTTGCTCCTGATGACGGCTGGTTTATGCCCAGCCCGCCCCCCAATCCCAGAAATGATTGGAGTTTTAATGACAAAGATGATCCTCCCCCCTCGGCTGCCATTGCTCGGTTGCTATATATGTTTTTTTTTAATGATAGTTGCTTTTTCCCGCTGGTGCCATTTGTTTAGTTCTAGCTTAGGCCGCTTGAACTCTCTCACGAAGTGATTTTGTATCCCCAGCCCCTTTTTTGTGAATTGCATTCTAAGTATATTTTTTTATAGAATAGGACTATTCATCAAAAATTCCGAAAAACGATAATGCACATTATTTGAAAAGCTTATTCTCAAATTACATATTTACTCAAATTTATTCATCCACTAATTGAGATTTTAATATAAATGTCTTATTAGTTCGGCTGAGACTAAGTTTTGGATGTATCGAATCGAATTAATTTGTCCTTCAAAAATCATGTTACTTATATTTATATCTTATGGTAGCAATTTCTTTTATTAAAGTGAAATTTTGAAATTTTATTTCTATATTTGTGTTGGCTGTCCCCATTTTTCTGGGTGGTCTTTTCCATTTCTTAATTAAAAATTCAGCCAAAAATCTAAGACTGATGTTTTGAGCTTGAATAAGTGGCATCTTTCTAGCAGTTCATGTGCCTCCATTGTTGGAGGTCATTTTACATGTGGTGGCAATCTTTCCACAACAACATCGATTTGTCTGCTTTACTTCTCATCAATATATTTCTTATTTGAATATAGACTCCATATGACAGACCATATTTCTCATGTCAAGCAACTGGTTGGTGTACAAATTTGGAAATCTATACTACAAATTGAAGGAACAGCCGCAACTATATGCCTTGTTCTTTGAGATAGTGGATTCTTCTTAGAAAATTCTATTTACGGAAAGGTACTATAGGGTTGTCAAAATTCTATATCGTTGAGTCCCTTTTCAATTCTTTGTTCCTTCCAAAACAAATTTGCAAAAACCCAATTCAGTCATGTGTTTTTTGTTTTTTCTTGATTGTGGGTGTATCAGCAGTGAGGCGACTATCATTAATATAAAGAACTGATCAAATTTTATCTATTAATTATTAAAAATTATTTCTCGAGTTACTTTATTGTATGAATGTTCTCATTTCTCATTACAATAGAATTCCCTATAGTTGAGGACAATTACCCAGGAGATGTATTAGACATTTGTTTCTTGGATTTGGGATTTGTGTTATTTACTGAAGGTAAATAAACTCATTGGATCGTAGGTAACATAGACAATTGGCAATAAGTATTATATTTTTTTGCGTCTAGACAGAAGTGGGTGGCATTATAATTTTATTATCTCACATTATGTGCTCATGTGATAGCAAGGAAACTCTAGACCATCTCCCTAAAATTGACAAGGCCGCAAGAATAATGTCCCAGATTGGAAAATTCTTTGGGCATGTCCAAAAAGGTATTTTACGTTTCTTGTAGTGAATTATAATAGAAGTCTCATGTTCATTTAATTAATTATTTCTCTTTTTTCTTTTCTTTTCTACTCACTACATGCAATACAGGCCTGACACGACTCAGCAGTAGCAAGGAAATTACAACATACATTTATTGGCAAATGATCTCGTATATATTATTTGAATTATGTTTCTCTTGCCACCTTCCTTTGCATTTATACCATTGGTATATCTCCTTCTCAACCTAGCGACATTGCAGCTAGACATCTTAAATTTCAATTTAATTTACATACATTGAAATAACATGTAGTCTTACAAGACTTTCAAAATAATAAATTTTCATTGCACACATTCAATGATTTTATTACAAATCTTTATGAGATATTTCATTGAAAGCTCGCAATGATCTTATTACAAATATTTATTAGAGATTTCATTGTAAACTTTGCATAATTTTATTGCAAAATTAATCCCATCTTTTATTGTTCTCATCTTAATTTTTGCCACTCATCTATATTCTCACCTACCCATCTTGGTGAAATAATGTTGCCCAAATTAACTCAAATTCAAACACAAAATTCTCACACACACTTTCAAATAGTACACATGACCATTTCCAACTCCTACTTATCATTACAATCATGTGACTCTATCAATAATCATATTGTCTAATTCTAACCAACAACACCAAATTTCATGTGTGCATTTGTGGATAAGCCAGTTAACTATGTTGTAGAACTCTGTAGTATTCCCAAGCAAACTTTTGCTACTACAATTCAATTCATTGCATATTATTTATTGTTTTCCAGTAATAATATATTAATCCACTTCCTTCACCTCTTTCATTGATCGCATCTTTAGGCGAATGGCAGTGTTAGAGAAAAAGGTTAATTTAATTTCATTAATTAAATTACCTTTTTTCCCTTCTTAAGATTTCGCTTTATGGACTTTTTGCATTCTCTACTTAATAATTAATTAGTAATTATTAAATAGATTTTACTTTTTAGGTTTCCCTTTGTAACTTATTAGGTTACCCTTTTTGGGTTTCAATCTCCTTTTATAAAGATTGATCTCTTTGTAATTCTTTATCTTTTCTTTATCTGAGAATACAATTTGCATGTTTTCAAAGCAAACCATTGCCTCTTCTTGTCTTTTTCTTCTCTGTGATAGGCTTTCTACATGCAGGTATTTGAGGGCTTCGTGGATTTGATTTGCATATTTGCTCAAATCCTTCACCCTTGAATACATGCATGTAAAAAACTTGTCATAGAAAAGAAAAAGACAAAAAGAGGCAAGGGTTTGCTCATAAAACATGCAAATTGTATTCTTAGATAAAGAAAAGATAAAGAATTACAAAGAGATCAATTCTTATAAAAGAAGATTGAAACTCGAAAAGGGTAACCTAATAAGTTACAAAGGGTAACCTGAAAGGTAAAAGCTATTTAACAATTACTAATTAATTATTAAATAGAGAATGCAAAAAGTGCATAAAGAAAGATTTTAAGAAGGGATAAAAGGTAATTTAATTAATAAAATAAAATCAACCTTTTTCTCTAACACTCGCCCTGAAGATGAGCAACACTGCAAAGAGAGCAAGGAAACTACAATGCAATGCTAAAAGCAAACTTGGGTCCTAATAATAAGGCCTAATGAGATACCCAATCACAACAAAATCTCTATGAAACAGAGAAATAGAGAAAACCTAGTGAGAAAAACTCTACTCCAAAAAGAGATAGATGAAAATGTAGTGAAGGACTACAGAAGCCTCCAACTAGAGGAATTGTTCCAGAATATAAGAACAAGAGGAATCATGAAGAAAACCATTGAAGCATGTAGAAGCTACAAACTATGTCAAAAAGAAACTGTTGATTTGTAGAACTTCCTCTAAAATAGAACCTAACCAGGTAGAGAAGACTATAATCTGCATCAAATCAGGAGGCAAACAAAGGCAAACAACTGAACTCAAAAATATAAATGGCATGAACACCAAAGCCTAAAAAGGCTGATCAATCAAACCAAGGAAGCATGAGAAACAATAGAAACCACCTCCCCCCCCCCCCCCCCCAATGAAGACAAGGGTAAGGTGACAGGCAACTGAAAAAGTGAGTCAAAAAAACTGCAAGTCAAGGAACCAAAATCAAGATGCATGAAAGAGTACATAAGTATGTACTATGGTGATCAATCTCAGACATGTCACAAAGCTAATGTCATGGAAGAGACATTCACTAGACAAAGGAAGATGGCAAACAAAGGCAAACATCAACCCCCCATGGCACTTTATCAAAGTAGTGCATGTACAATAGGGCACAAGACATAATGAATCCCAAGAATACAATAATCTGTACGAGTGTCCTCAAATGACACTACTTGAATCAGAAGGAAAAACAAGGCAAACAATTGAAACAAAAATATAGATGCAATATGGCACTTTATCTCAGTGCATTTGCAAAAATGCATACAAATGATATCAAGAATGATCCGAAAGGGCACAGAGCTAATACAATAGATAGTACAACCCAAAAGAAGAGATCCCATGCTAAAAAAATGATCCCCAAACTTGAAACATCCAAGATATCCACCATAGAGCAATAAAAAAAAAATGATAGAAAGAGCATGGACTACAATATAGAAGAGAGGACTGAACTAGCTTTCCAAAAATATAATATTTTTAAAAAATGGAGATGGAACGCTCAAGATATGCCCTCTAGAGTGAAAAAATGAACATCTAGCTTTGATTGCCCAAAAAATGAAGCCAAACTACATCAAAACAAAAAACTCTTACACCACTATCTTTGTCTCGAAACTAGATTTCTGACACTTTTTTCAGATCAAAAAAAGACCTCCATATGCTCAAGTTACGACCAAACAACCAACAGTAGCTCCAAAAAGGACCTGAAGGGCATGCAGGAGTGTTGACGCAGTGTTGATGTAGTGTTGATGTCAACATTTCACTTCTTTAAATTCGAGGCCTGCTTGCCAAGCTTGGAATTTGATGGCCATATTGGTCGTTTACAGGCTGAAAAATTGTATGACCATATGAATTGACATGCTAAAATTTTAGAGTTGTCAATATGAGAAATAAATTTATTAGTAAACTATCAGTACTTGTTATAGGAAACTTAGTATTTTATTTAATAATATACAAAAATGTGATTTTATAATATGTATAATGTATATGCATGATAAATATGTATTATTTTATTTTATATATATTTCTATCATTTGTTTGTTTCTATTTAGATATGTTTCTATTTTAAAATGATATTTAAATTTATTATTCTCATTTATAAAATATTTAAATTTAAAATAATCTTTAAAATAATCTTAAAACTAAAAATTTGACAATCAATTTTTTTCTTAAAACGTAAAATAAAAGGCAAGAAACAAATGTAACCATCATTGAAAAATCATGACAGGCAAGGGCGACCATCAAATTTCAAGCTTGCTGTCAGTCGTTGTAGCAAAAAATGACTACCACGTGACATCTACATGGAAGTGGGCCCAAAAAGAATGATGTGGCACCTGACATGTGGCAGGTGCAAACATGGCACCAGTGTCACATGGCAAGGGCATGGGTAGCCACGTGGGTAGGGAGGAGGCCAGGCAGGTGCAGAGGTGGCAGTTGTTGACAGAGTGGTGGTGGAGGTCCTTGCAACGTCGAAGCAATGGTCACAGGTGACAATGGTGGCCGGAGT
This sequence comes from Cupressus sempervirens, assembly GCA_028749045.1. Classification (NCBI taxonomy): domain Eukaryota; kingdom Viridiplantae; phylum Streptophyta; class Pinopsida; order Cupressales; family Cupressaceae; genus Cupressus; species Cupressus sempervirens. The sequence goes on along the minus strand of CM053790.1, from coordinate 546,178,142 downwards.
GGCAGTGACTAGAGCGACGTCGAAGGAAGATCGCTAGAAAGAACCTTCAGCAGGCTAGAAACTAGCTGGAAATGGTGTTGGAAATGGAAGTGGTGTCAGGTTAAGGTGGTTGTGGGCTGGAAAAGGGCCTGCAGCCCCTTTTTCAATTTTTTTTTGAAAAAATCACATCGAGATGCATCCAAGAGGTTGTACGGCCTTCTGGGCAAAAAAAATTGTCTCCCAGATCAACATTGCCCATTGTAGACAAACTTTATATGGAAACAGGGGTTTTGATGCCATCTGGATCCATTTGTGAAGTCCATTTGGCCTCAAACTATTTTGAAAATTAGTGACCCCCCTATTTTCTCAGGAAATACTTGAAAAACTCTAGATTTGATCCATCAAACCCTCATTCTCTCTTTTTCTCCAAATATCAAATAAGTTATAACAGATCTGGCTCTGATACCATGAACGACTTGAGCAAATATGCAAATCAAATCCATGAAGCTCTTAAATACCTGCATGTAGAAAACTTGTCACAGAGAAGAAAAAGACAAGAAGAGGCAAGGGTTTGCTCTAAAAACATGAAAATTGTATTCTCAGATAAAGAAAAGATAAAGAATTACAAAGAGGTCAATCCTTATAAAAGGAAATCAAAACTCGAAAAGGGTAACCTAATAAGTTACAAAGGGTAACCTTAAAAGGTAAAAGCTATTTGATAATTACTAATTAATTATTAAATAGAGAATGCAAAAAGTGCATAAAGTGAAATCTTAAGAAGGGAGAAAAGAGAAATCAATTAATGAAATTAAATTAACCTTTTTCTCTAATAGGCGGGGCTCCTGTTGCATGTAGATCTTGTTGAATAAAAAAATATGAGAAATACTAATGGAGGTATAATCTTTACAGAGTAAAATTATTTAAAGATTTTATTCTTCAAATTGATTTAACAATTGTACTCATTAATGTGATGAGAGAATGTTTCTTCAAAAAGAAAAAAGAAAAAAGAAAAAATGTCAATAGTTAACCATGGAGATAGTGATAAAATTTTGATTTAAAATAAATAACTCTCTATGACTTCTAGAATGGAAAATCCTAGTTGCTAAATAAATTAGAACTTTTTAAACCATGATTGTTCTTCACACTTGTCTATGCAAAAACGAAGAATGCCCAACCCTTTTGGAATCTCACAATCTAGCATTTATGGTTTTCGATTTCGGAACCTATTTCTCGATGAAAATATTAGGAGAAAGATTAATTTGTGGATGTAGCATGTAATATTGATTCTATCTCATGGAATTTACAAAATGATTAGGAAATGCCTAGAACATGGAGATAACAAGGTTTTAGTGACATTAGTAAATAGAATTTATCGTAGCATAGTTGCCTATTCTAGTTGAGCAACATTTCTTGGTCCTTTACAATATGAAATCGTGGTGTAAATGATCTTTGTATTCATGAGGCATGGTATGAAACCTCAAATACATATAATAATTCATTAATAATGTCTTCTCTAGGTTTTTTTATATGAGTAGATGGAAAATAAAAGAAAACCCTTTAGGAGACATATGTCACTATACCTTGTAGTAAGTAATGCCTTGCTCGAGAACCCAAGAGAAATAACCTAACATAATTCAATGTTTATTGAAGTATTTTTTTAAATTAATTTTCTACACTAGGAAAATAAATTAGACCTTTTAATTTAACCAAATATTTCAATAATTTCAATAAAATATGTACCGTCTTATCTTAGTATTTTTCTCTTTTTAATCAAACAACATTTAATACTTCAAATATGAAAGATTAATCCAAAAATCATAAATAAGCATTCAACCAAGCGAATCACAAAGTCAAAACACATGAAATGAATATGAAAATCAACCAAAGCAAAAGTCAAACAACTCATGCATAGAAAAACTCACGGGTTTGAAAAAAGGTAGACAGTCAATTATGAGTCCTCCTTACAAGACAAATATTCAGGTTATGTTTGGGATTGGACATGATCATTATCTTCCCATTCTTACTATTGAGTTATTGTGATACGACACATACATCTTGGCAAATTAGGGAAGTCGATGTCTGGTACTTGTATCTATTAGAAACTACAATTAGAACAATTGTTATGTTATCATTGATGTCAAACCTTATTGGTGAGACAATTTACTATTTGATTTGAGTATCATATCTATATGATTGATGAAGAGGATTTGAGAAGTTGGTCACAACAAAAGAACCTAGAAAGAAATATTGAGTTATAAGAAGATACTACAAATGGATATTTGATTAGCTAGACTTTAACAAGATAAAGTGATTGCTTAAATCATGTTACAAATAAATGAATTTACTGAAGCCTTGAGGAAGTGATCAAAGATTGACCAAATGCACAAGCTTGACCAAACAACAAAGAAGAAGATTAAGGAGCTTAAAGTAGATGTCGAGTGATGCTAGTGTCAGCCAAGCCACAGTATAAGCCAAGTAAAAATAGTGTTGACCGAGCATTAGTATTAACCAAGTGACAATATTGTTGGAAACTTACAATTGTTGTTTTTTTATTGATGTCAAATCTATTGGTAAAACAAATTGGTACCCAATCTAAATGTCATAACTATTTGATTGATGAAGAGGATTTCAGAATTTTTTCATAACAATAACACTTGGAGCAAAAGTTGAGTTATGAAAAGGAAGCTAAAATGGACATTCAATTAGATAAACTTTGATAAAGCAAAGTGATTGTTTATATCAAGAAAGTTAAGCCAAGCTAAGCAATGGAGTAAAAGGCTAAGGAATGTCGAGTGATGCTAGTGTCAACCAAGCCACAATAAGTGTCGAACAAATATAGTATTAATCGAGCATTAGTATCAATCGTGCAAGATAGTTGATGTCAAGCTAGAAGTTTTACAGTGATCGAGTGTTAAGTGGTGACTAAGTGTCAAAACTTAGTGATTGTCGAGTAACAATGTTGAGAATGAATTTCAGAAAATCATGATTCCCAGTTGACTCAGTTGATTTCTTAAGAGATGTAAACCACCTTGAAGATAAGATTGATGAGTTGGATCATTAAATTCAAGGTGAGGATCAGGTAAAGACCTAATAGATAGATTCTAGAGAAGTTTCTAGAGGAAGATCAAGAAAATGGACAGATACAATGAATTGTGTTGAACCTAGTCGTAAACCCTAAGATCTAGGATGACCATGGAAAATGGTAAAGCAAGGATTGCCTGTATAAATAGGTATGGAGTCTAACTTATGATGAATGAGAGTGAAGCACACAAAGAAAGGTGGATCAAAGATGCACAAGGGTGAGTACAAGAGTGCATGAGGGAATGCGAAGCTAAAGGAGATTCCTTATGCAAATACTGCTGATATTGATAAGTGAATCTAAGCATAAGGATAAAGATTTGTTGAAGGGGAAGATTGATTTCTTGAAGGGTTTCCAAGATAATCAAGATCATAGATGAAAATGGAGAGTTATCAGTGACTCAACACATGAACCAAACAATGATCTGAACTTGCAAAGTGAGTTGTAATCATACATATCAAAACCTACTATTTTTTTTTCTAATCATTGTAAACAAATTGTATTGAAATCCTTTCAAGAAAGGTTGACCTAACACTCATTTGGAAGACTTAACAGTCTATGTAAATCCTTTAGCAAGGTGACATTATAAATGGAATGACCGAATTCCTATGACAAAGAAACTCCTAATAGGGTGATTAAATCCTCTAACAAGGTCACATTTAACATTGTGTATTGTAAACCTTTAATAGGGTTGGCTCCTAACATAGCTCACTTCAAAAGAGTGAAAAAGTGGTGACATGTTGTTGATGGTTTTTCCCAAATTGGGTTTCCATGTAAAATCCTAGTGTCAAACCTATGTTGAATGCTTTATATGTTTTTATATTTGATGATATTTTCATTAAGAAAACAACATTCTGTTAGAGAATAATTTTATCATTATAGTAGAGACCGAGCAACAACAAAATAAGTAGAACAATGAGTGTTTATGTTTAATTGTTCAAATGGTACTTATAGACCTTGAGTAACTAATTCACCCCACACACCCCAACCATGCCCGCCCCCCTTCCCCCCCCCCCCCCTCCCCCCCCCCCCCCTTCTTAGTTATTCTAAAACATTTCTAACAAGTATATGCATCGAACAAAAAATTTAGTGACAACCAAGTAACCCAGTGATGATCGAATGTCAAAATACAGTGTTGGTCAAGGGACAATATTTTGATAGTTTATAAGAAAACATAATTTCTAGCTGATAGAGTTGATTTCTTGAAATATGTAAAGCATGTTGAAGACAAGTATTGATGTCCTCAAACATTTAAATCAAGGGAAGTCGGGTTTGTATGTTTCTATGCAAGGATTCAAGTAGAACTTTGGAGAAGTTTTTAGAAGAAAAATGAAGAAATGAAATGTTGGAAGAATTTGACGAATTTGATCTAACCTAAGATTTACAGTGGTGTTTAAGTGGCAAAAGATCAGAATTACCTATTTAAGGAGGTATACGGGCTAAAATTTAGTTGGTTGAAGGTTAGAGCAGTTTTTTATGCTATTGATTGACAAGTTTAAGTACAAGGCTAAGAAGGATTGATAAGAGGTGAAGAATGATTGATAATTTTCTTGAAGGGTTGCCAAGTGAATCAGAGACTGAGATGACAATGAAGGCTAGTCAGTGGATCAACTTTTGAACTGAACTGAGATTTTTATTTGCAAAATGAGTTGTATTTTCCAAATCAAACTTGTTATTACTTTCTAACTATTGTATCAGTTTGAAATCATTTAATCAAGGTTGACTTAATAGTCATTTTCAAATCCTTGAATCAAGGTGGCATTCTAATGGAATGTTCTAAAGTCCTCTAACAAGGCTACTCCTAATAGGGTGATTAAATCCTTTAACAAGGTCACATTTAATAGTGTATTTTGTAACCTTTAACAAGGTTGGCTCTTAACAAAGCTCACTTCAGAAGAGTGAAAGATTGGTGACATGTTGCCAGTGGTTTTTTCCAGATTTGATTTCTACATTAAATCCTAGTGTCAAACTTGTGTGGATGTTATTTTTTGTGGTTTAATGTTAATGTTTACATCCAACAAGTATGTTATATTTAGGACAGTGGACTGCTAGTTGATGTTACTAAAAGCTTACTATAGAGGGCAAGTTATTTAATGTTAAGATATGAAGTTGTTTAAGTGCTTGTTTATTTAATTAGTACATCTGGACCTTGGATAATATATATAAAATATTAATGAAATTTTAATATTTAAGTTTTTAAATAAATAATATAGTTTTAAAATTAATCAATTTTCTTAATTAGAATTTGATCTAATTAAGGTTAATTGAAAGTTATGATATTTAAGTTATTTAATATTCTAATTCTTCTCAAAATTGTAAATTGAGTTTTTGAAAAAAATGATAATTCATTATCAAAATAAGAATAACGCATAATTCCTAGAACATTTAGGAAATTGAATTTTAAGAGTTGGAGGGAAAAGTTTTAAACCATCAAAACAATACATGGGTTAGGAAAAACGTGCAAAACATTCCTCCACTCAATATCTGAATTTGAAAATGAAAATTGAGACCTCCACACGCTTAATTCAACTATGTAATAAACCAAAACATGTGCTTGCATTGTGTTTTCTCTATGCTATCTATTTTGGGTTTCTGGGTTGACTAGTGTTGACCAATTATAGGACGTCTACCAGAGGCTCAGGGGTTATGATTGTGATGTCATGATGATGTCTTCATTTCGGTCTTTATAAACCCAACCATGGTTATGTGATGGTATGCTCTATGAGATGTTTGTATTTACTGATTGTTATTGCTTTCCAGTCTTCTTGTGTGAAGCTGAGATTCATATGTATGAGACATTTGACTTAACCATTTTGAGTCATCGATCAATTATACTTGGGTTACTTTCCAATCATTTGATGGAATTGAAATTGTTATCTGATCTTGATGATGTCATGTTGTGACATATTTTGACTCAACCATTTTGGAGTCTTCGATCAGTATTATTTTGAGATACTTTTGGTTGCTTATTAAGAACCAATGATTATTGTGATTATCAGGGATACCTTAAGTTGCCAATAGAGAATTGTTGTGGTCATGATTATCTATGATGCTTTTCAGTTGACTCATGGAGATTTGATGTTTATATTATGGATTATCTTTTGTGATTTTGAGATTTATGATTCCATGAGCTTAGGGTAGGTTATCTACTTGTAGTGTCAGAAAGTGTCTTGCAATGGGGGCCGGGGCCCTAAGAGGCTACCAGGGTAACTCATTGTAAGTTTCCTTAATAAGTGAAAATATTCACACCTAATACTAACTAAATGAACCTAAAAAGATAATTGTTTTGTTCTCGCCCATGCCTCGAGTGCTAGTACGGACTAGGCTAGGAGTAGAGAGAACGCTTGGTTGCGACCTTGCATTCTGTAGTATGCCTTGTTTGTATGAAAGGATACCAGTGGCCGCACATGGATCACTAGGGGGTTGAGGTCTATTCGGAGACTACCAGGGTAACTCTAGCGTGATCCGTGCGATGACACATTTCCACTTGCACAGTAGGTTTTCTACATGTCTTTGTGTGCCTCTGGGAATTAGATGTCGGATTTGTGTTGGAACCTTTGAGTTAGTACACTTTTAGGATTCCTTGACTTAGAGAGTATTTATTCTATGTGATTTGAAAACCTATTTGGGACTTGAGATTATCTCCTCAGCGCGGTGGGAGTGGACCATTTAGGTTCCATGTGGTTGGGTGGTAGTGCTTATCACTCTTATCATTTGAGATCTTTTCAGAAAACTGTAGCTGATGCATTTATGATTATGATGGTGGACATGTATCCTTATATTGATGATTTGCATATGTTAGATGATGATATCTTATGCTTTACTTTGTATGTTAGATTAATTTCTGCATATGATGTAGTATGATTTAGGAGTGACATTCCTAATATGTTAATACGATGATCTCTTTGGTGATTTGGAATGTTACACATGGAGGGATGGCTAGGACCCATGATGGTCTAATGATTCTATTTACGGTTGGGAGGAACCGTGTACTTAGATATTTATGTTGATTACTTATGGTTATCTCTTATGATGATGTATGGTTTCATTTATGTTATTGCATCATGGATTAGAATTAGGATGATGATGTACTTTATTTACACGGATGTATATTCTTTTAAACCTTTCATACCCTGTGACATGTACAGTGGATGATTGAGCAATCTGAAATGTAATCACTTAAAGGAAACTTGTATATTGTTTAAGTACGTTGGATGTATCATTATTATTTCATGAGGATGTGATGTTAGATGATTAGTTAATTTAGATGTAATTCAATGTTAAGGGATCCATAAAGAATGTAACTTGTTATGTATGTTATGTTTACTTTCACTTGTACTTTTACTATTGCTTTCATTATCATATGTATAAAGTAAATGGTTTTACTTTCATGATTATAAAAATTTAAATTTTTTTTAAAAAAATTCTACCAAACTTAGTGAAATTCTAGGTTAATTCTTTGGATCCCTTGGCGAGGTGTTACACAAGGTACCTCCAAATTCCTTAGTTGATACCTTGACACCTAGAGGCTACTACCAGAGGCGCAACTCTTCAGGCCGTCACTTGCATACTCCGCATTCCTAGGCCTCTCGCCATCGCTTTCCTAGTGGTGGTGATGATGGATGGAGGTGCCACTTGGTTTCCCCACCCTGTGGTGGCATTGGTTGGTCCCTAACTCCTCCTAGTGCTCGGTGAGTGGTTTCTAGGAAATGGCCTTTTTGCCTAGAACTAGCCATTTCACCTCCCCGGCCTGAAATGAAGGATGTTGACCAGGCCACTGATGTTGCTAATGTTGTTGCTGATGGCTAGACTGTTCCCAGTCCACCTCCCAATCCCAAGGATGATTAGGGTTTTCATGATAGAGATGAGCCACCTCCCTTAGCAAGCACTACTTTAGCTACTTGAGGGTTGCTTTATATATATTTTTTAATGAATAGTTAATGTTTCTGGCTTCAGCCGTGTGAAATCTCACAGGGTGATCTTGTATCCCTCAACTCTTTTTTTGTGAATTGTAATATTTTTATATTATTTATTAATAGAAAAGGACTACTCATAAGAAGAAAAATCTCTCAAACTAAAAATGCATGAATTAGGCCCAAAAGAGTTTGGCAATTATAATAGAAAAGAAACATATGGGTGGGCATTACATCCACACCCCCCACCCCCCCCAAATTAGGCTTCATCCTAGAATCCTACTATGAAGACACAAAACTCCATCTAAAACTCAACACTCAAAGTGTGGGTCCTCTTGAGCCCTTCCCCATTGTGTGAGGATAAGAACCCGCTGCAATTACCCTTTAAGATCTACTTGCATCCCCAACTGTAGGCTCTAAAGCTACATGCCTCTGACTCACAAACTAAGGTGCACACTCAAGATAGTTGGTCACTTTATAACCATAGTGTCCACAAGAGTAGAAATCTCCACTAAATCCTTCCTGAGCTCCAAGTGCATGAGACTGGTGAAAACTACCCACACTAGCATTATGAATATGATCCTGATAAGCTCGATCTAATCTACTGTGCATAGTATGCTGCTAGTTATGGTAGCTCCCTAAGTGTGAATTGCCACTACTACCATGGAAGAACTTTCTACCCTATTGCTCTTGATTACCTTTAGAGCTTCCATCTTCATGAGACCAATTGCCCTTAGGCAGTTCTGAATAAGAAGATCCTCTAACCTAAACACCTAGTAGACCACCTTGACCCAAAGTCACACTTGCCTCAACCAAAGTAGCTCAGAAAATTACATCTTTAAGGGTTTTTACTTAGAAAACCTTAACACCCCCAATGATACTATCATTAATTTCTCTAATGAAATTTTAGACCATAAAAGGTGGGCTATCACTAATTCTTGCATAAGGCATAAGCTCGAAGAACTTTTTGTCATACTCCACCACAATCATGGTACCTTGTATCAAGTCATGAAACTCATCTTCCCTCTATTTTTGTCACTCCTTTGATAAGAATTACTCATGGAAGTGTTTGAGGAAAAACTCCCATGTGATAGTCTGCATATTTACCCCAAGATTCTTCTTCTCTATCTTCCACCAAATGGCTACACAGACCTAAGTGGGTGATGCCATATCTTTCTTTGACATTAGATTCAAAGTATTGTGGAAAAGAACCTATCTAGTGTGATCAACCAGTTCTCAACACCATATTTGGTACCTTTTCCATTGAATGGTTTAAGTTTGACCCATAGTAGGTCCTTCATTTGGTTGGACTCAATGAACTCTCTTCTACTCCCTAGGTCCCCTCTTCTAGGACTCCTAGACCTATCTCTTTCCCCATGCTCTGAATAGTGTGATACCTCATGATGATTTGTATCTTGTAAAGGTAAGTTTGTAATGCCCCGCTCAGAGATCCTTGGAACAAGGATTCAATACAAGACAATATATTTTTTTTTACAAGTATGAATGCACATGACAACATCATATTGGGATCACAATGATTGCAACGGAAGACTTCACCATAATCCCGACAATCAATGAATCTCTAAATGCCACTACCAAACTAACACACACAAACAAAGCCAACAATGACAACACACATGATGAGGGCTCAAGGAACGACCACTCATCAACAAAACACCAAGTTGGGGTAGAATGTAGAAACCTGAAATCTGTCTAAGCTTGAAATCTTGAAGCCCTAAAAATTGGCTAAGTCTGGATTTTCGAAGCCCTAAAATTTCCTAGAATCCTTAACTTGTCTCCAAGAGGTTTGAAACCTATCTCAAAAGATTCATCGCATATATTAAAATATATCTTAAGTATAAACTTATACTTAAATGATGTATTTTAAACCCCAAAGAACGAACTACGAAAAAGACACAACTGAAAATCAAATTGCACCACCAAGGGATTGAAGAACACCTAAGAGGGTACCCCGAACCATCCCTAAAAAGTTTGGAATGGATCGAAAAGTGCCTACTACCCACCTGCGCAAGTTTCATGAAAACCATGTGACACTATATCAACACTGTGTGATACTTTACCATTGTCGTGCGACATTTCTCTAGAAGGAGGGCAACACAATCAGGGGTTGGGCGATACATCTCCAAAGGGCATGTGATACTGGAAGTGTATCGTACAATATTTCTCAAATGGGTGTGCGACACTATATTGTATCATACCATGTTGACACATGGTCGCCCAGGGAAAAAGCAAGAAAACTCCAAGGACAAACAACAAGCTAAAACATAAAAAAAACCTCCACACCGAGGAGTACCGTATCCATGTAAATCGATGAATGAACACTCGAGATCATAATCAACAAGATGCCAAGATCAAGAAGGAGATACATCTATCCATCTAAAACTCCAGCAGAAAAGAACGTACTGAAAGCAACATCACAGTGAACATAAGCAACATTGCAATGAACTGAACAAACAAACTAAGTATGCGATTCCTCCCAACCGTCAATAGCATCATAAGACCATCGTGGGTCCTAGCCATCTCCTGCGTGTAACATCCCAAGTCACCGACCAAATCATCAATACTGTCGTAATAGGGACATCACTACTAAAACATGCAATAATATAAGCATAAGGAAATCTAACATGCTAGTAGAAAAGCATAAGATAATCCTACAGTAGATAACATCACCTATCACATGCTAAACATCAATAAGTAATAGATATGCTACTACAACAATTCACATAATTTAATCATATGCTAAACATCATAATATGGGAATGTGTCAAATAAACTAACATTATCTAAACATGATAGCCAAGCATTCCAATGAAAGCATACTTCGAAACCCGAAGTACCAAGTGAAAACATCTAGAAATGGTCACACTAGGACAAAAGATCATCTTTGTACACTGGTCCCTAGCAGTGGTGAAGGTAGCTATGCCTCCAAACCACGTGGCACCCGTAGGTCCACACCCACTGTGCTGATGGAGATAAAGATCCAACCACAAACACACAAAAATGACATCTATGGCTAACACTCACACCAAATAGTATGATGGCTGTAACCAAGAGCCCAAGACAATGCAAGGAGTACATGTCCTAGTCAGACACTAAAAAAGCTACTAAGTAGGGGCTGACATCATGGAGAGTCGCTTGGCATCGACAAGCCCAAGCTCAGATCGTGCATTTAAACTCCTCAATGGAGGGCCCCGCACACACATTTTATTATCTTAAATTTTATTACTAGTCACACATTTTCTTTAATTATCACTTATTTAAAACTTCCTCTGCCAACCCTATGGGACTGAGGTCACTAGGCTGTGAGATAGAAGCCCCCTCCATATGCTACCTACCCTACCCATGCTCATCCCAGCCCCAATGATCATAACTTTCGAAAGTACCATGCAAGATCGAGCCTCGCAAGTCACCCGACAAATGTACACGCACGTACTCATGTGTGGTGTGCCACCATCACAAAGATCAAAACACAAGAATAGGAATGAGAACATAATGCAAAAAAAACACCCAACTAAAAAAAACACAAGAAGGATGGATTCTACACGAATCCCAAAGCCAATAAAACCATACATCATGAAATCACTCAATTGGCCTCAATCCGAGAGTATGGATTCTACACGAATCTCAATGATGCAATAAGATCAAACATCATGAACTTACTCAACCGGCCTCAATCCGAGAGTATGGATTCTACACGAATTCTAGTGCTCATGAAACAAAAGCAAATGTCTAAAAGAAACAATAACACCAGGAATGAAAAACACTCAATCGAACACAAAGTCGGGAGTACAAATGTGACACGCATCCCAATGCAACAAAAAGTGCAATAGTGGTCTGACTGATATCCAAATGGATCATCCAAGTCCACGACCCACATTGTGCCAAGAAAACTCAAAAGAATAGGGTGGCACGCAAAACAAGGTAAAAATTCCAAATTTAGAAAAAATTTAAAATTAAAACCCATTTGGCCTTTGGGTTCAAAAACCCCAAAAAACCAAAAATAAAAGGAATCAGATACCGTATGCAAAAATGGCCAGCATAACGGCCCAAAAATCCAAACCCTCATCTCAAAAAATAGGGAAATGTTCGTACCTGCCCAACTAGGTAGAACTAACATACAGAAACAGAGGGGAACACTAGTTCTTAGCCTCCAAACAAATGACTCCCAAAAATAGAAGCAGAAACGGAGCAGAAATAGTAAAACAAGGAAGCCCTACCTCATAGCCAAAAGGGAAAAACGAGAATCTGAACCATAAAATAAATATCTCGTATAAGTAGCTGAAAATCGCGACAATCCAAGGTTTCTCCGAGCTGGATCCAACGAGCCCAACCTCGCAACGATCCCACGCCCGTAGCTCCCACAATGAACAAAACAATAAATCCTCATGAAGAGGATTTTGTGTTTTACTCTCCAACTTTCTAATTCAAAAGTGAGAAGTGAGGAGTTAAATTTCTCTTTGGATATTTATTCACTTTTCAAGTGAATAATCGATTAGGGCAAATAACTAGCCAACCTAGTTAAACCTTGAATTGATCTAAACAAAAACAGACTATTCTTATAAATAGGAATTCATCTATGGCAAAGCTGCCAGAAATTAAAACAAATCAATTAAAAAGCCCAAAAACTCAAAAACACATAAATCTCCTTAACAACTTTCGTGACAATGTGTCATGCCCAAACTACAAGGGTAAGAACACAATTTTTTTTTTTTTTTTTTATAAATATAATTAAAATGCTCTAAGATGATAAGGTTGTGATCACAATTTAAGAAAAAGGTTCTCTACAATACATCTTAAGTTTAAAAACTCTGGAGGAAGAATACATCGCTAAGATTTTGAAGCTTTCGTTATTAGATTGATATCGACATTTATTTTGTTTCAAATTAATCTTAAAACAATAGATTTAAATTTCCTCTATAACAATATAATTAAAGATAGATTTAACATTTATTACATAGCATCTTTCATCTCATACAAGGTTAACATTAAAAAAAATAATTTTTATAATCTCTTTGCTATATATAAAAAAAAACATCTATCAATAATAATTTAAGCAATTTAAGAAAACTCTATGATTACAATAAAGAAATAATAATTAAATTATATCTAAATTGAGAATCTAACTTCATTAAGATATTTCTATAAAAGACAATGATTAACATAATCAAACCAAATAATAATTAAATAATTCTTATATATACTTGAAATTAAATAATGCTAACTACTAAACAAAATTAACTAACTAATTCTTAAACTATCTAGCTACCCTTTAGATTTAAACTAAATAATATTAAAAACAAACTAAATTAACCTAAATATAAACTTATTAAAATTTTAACTAACTAACTAAATCATACTAATCAACTAATACCACTAATATATATATATATATATATATATATATTTAAAACAAGAACTTTTACCAAATAACAATAAAACAACAAAATTAAAACTAACTAAAAGTTAAACTACCATACTAACCTAATACAACAACTTAACATATTAAACTAACATATTTACTAACACAAAAACCTGACATGCTAAAATAAATTAACACAACACTAATCCCTAACACCTATACTAACATTAAACCCTACCCTACTAACTTTCCCATCTGACACTAACCTCCCCCTGCCACATGTCCCATCAGGCCCCCCCTCAACCCTTGCACTTTCCCAAGCGCTTGCTCAGTGCCCAAGACGTGGGGAAGTAGATTCATAACCCACCCCCCCCCCCCCAACATGCGCAAGTCAATCTCCAAAAAGGGGGTGATGACCTAAGCCTAGCAAGGTGGGGGTAAAAAACATTTAACCCATTCAAATCTATTTTTACAAGGACCAAGCCTGTGAAAATTAATGGAGGGAACAGGTGATGTCATCCCCCAATGATGACAGTTTGACAATGATAAAAAAAAATTTAATAAACTTTTTTTTAAAAGCATTCCAAGACTGACGTGCAAGGGGGGAAAATTAATGCAAAAGTTTCTTAGGTAAACAAAGATATTTAGGATATTTGTTATATTTTCTTTTCCTTTCTTTTGATAGTTATTTTATTATTATTATTTTTTCATTTTAAATATAAATTTTTCAATAAAGCAAAAGGGATTTTTAGAGAATCTTTTGATTCTCTATTACCAAAGGCCATTTAATTTGCTCCTCCCATACAAAAGGTAGAGAGTTTTTACTCTCTTGAAACACATTTTTGTTTTGTCTTAAAATTTTCTAAGTATAAAATTTTCAGTTGATTAATAACCAAGAGAGGGATTTTTTTTGTAAAGTACATTGAATAGATCTTCTTGCAAATAGATAAACCAAGAATTTGAATTATCCGTTTTATTCAACAATGCAAGAATTGTTTGATTCTAATAATCATGAAAACTGAATCTACATGCATGATCATAATTTTCATTTTCAACATATAAGAAAATTTAAAATTTTGCCAAATTGAACATCATCATTATTTCCATCCTATTTTTTTGATGTGCATCCATCTAATTTGAAATTACGATTAAATCACATGATAAACAATTATACTAAATCACCAATTTTATTGGCAAACCTGATTCAAAGGCTCAACCGGGAAAGAACTAGGAAGAAAACTCAGCTTCGTTGCCATTACAACAAAGTTTGAAATACAAATTACATAGGATTTCAATCCTGAATTACAACAATTTAATTGAATTTTCTTCATGACCCTCATCAAGGGATTCATAACAATTTCTGCAACACATTTCTAAGAACCGTGGAGAGAACATAATCTGATCGAGTGACAACAAGCATGTCCAAGAAACAATTCAAACATGCATATTCATACAAGGTTTTCACAATAGGATTCACAATGAATCAAAACTAGGGAAAGGTGGATTTTTCCAATAGGAGATGTCAGACACAACACCAAACCAGGTGCCCAATCGGGGCTATAAATCAAGAACTTCCGTTCTTCCATTCTTACATGCCAAAACTCATATGTGGTTTGTACTGACAAGTAGGGGCCCATAACACCCTACCCTCTCTCCCTCTTCTCATCCTGAGAAGAGACTCTACATTGTTGGAGTCCAACTAAAAGGACCTTTCCCAAAATTGGCCACTTCTGCCCTCTCCAAGGGTGAGTAATGCCAAAAGACCCCTACAAGAAAACTTGGAAATTCAAATAGAAACATGGAAGAAAAGCATTCAAGAACATGGTTTTCAATCCTTCCCAACATACCCACATACATACAAGCATTCAAACAACAATAAGGTAGCATAAGCATGAAACAAACATGAAAATCCAAACAAGGAAGATGAGAATTCCTACCTACACAAAGAGGTAATGGCAAATGAACAAGTTTGAGTAGAGCTTTTCCCTTCCTTGCTCCAATCTTCTAAGACTACTCTCTAAATGTAGAGATTGGGTAACCACTTAAACTACTCCAAGAAGGGCCTCTAAATAAGCCTCAAACTCAACCACCAAAAGGATCAATAACTTCTCCCACCCACTTACAATTCTAGAAACTCCTAACTCAACCCACACTATGGTTAATCACTAAGTGGAGGTGAGATGATGAAACTCATGGTAGCCATAGTCAATTTTTGTACAAAGGCAAAAAGAGACTTTTTGAGTGATCTCAAAAGTCAATAAAGGGGCTTAAGGGTTGGAAAAGACCCCCAACCCATGCCCATACCCCTTGGGTATAAATATTTCAAGTTTTAAAGCCTTAGGAATAGGTTTAGAGCCAAACAAAAGCTAGGAAATAATAAAGACCAACTAACAATTCTAAAATGCAGATTATGCATTAATTCGGATTAAGGGTGACTAAACTTGATTAAGAACCAAGTTAGTAAAGAGACATTAACTTAGTTCAACTTAGGTCCAAAGGTTACACAACTAACCCTAGCTAGCACGATGAAGAACTTAAACAATTCACGAGTGTCAAGCGACACTAAAAAAATAGTTACGAACATTAACATTTACTGATCACATAAGGATACATACATACATCTCAATTTAATTATGAACAACAAGGTTTCCAAAATTAGCACATAGGGATCAGTTCTGTTCCTCTGTCAGTTGTCTCGGCTAAAATATCTGCACACTCATTGCACACATCAGTAGTCCCATAAAATCACATGCACATATGTATATACGTATCAGAAATTCACATAAATTGAAACATACATCAATTAGGGTTTCTCTCATTTCTTAACCATTAAAATCTCTTAAATAAAAGTATCAATCCTACATTTACTGATTTCATCAACATACATATACATAAAACATTAGATGACAAACATCAAATATATGAAAGTAACATCACACAGCATGAAATAATATAATATGTTCTAAGCATCAGATAATGTCTTGACATCTCAAGTCGTGAGTATCAAAATAATAGTAATGTAACAACTAAAGCTACGAAGGGTCGGGGCGAGGCCTCACATAATGCGAACCTCTAAATGTACAAACACGCTTACGAGTCTAATCACATAATGCAAATGAGTTCGAGTTTAATAATCATCGAAAGGTTTAAATTAAACATTTAATTAAGGATACGTCGACCATATAAGGACGACATTGGTAAAATATGAATGGTTGAATCACTAACTCCATGTGCCACTGCTAGGGATATAAATCCTGCACACTACAAATCATGATCAAGTGCAATTGCATATAATAACATAGTTGAAGCAATAAATGCATTAAATCACCTAATTTAACCATTTATTTAATCATATTAAAATAATCTATTTACATCACTCATGTTTGCAATAAGCATAACAACGTAGGAATGAAGTAAATAACCATAGCATTAAATCCATCACCTAACATAATCAGAGGTATGTCCAAATACCAGATAACCATATATCATCATAAAACACATTGTCATCTCAAAATGGCATCATCATGCAATATGATTAACTGAACAACATAGTAGTCTAATATCTATGATACTAGAATCAAAGTGTAACATCTGACCCTCAAGTCCTCTCAAATATAAAGCATCACATAAGAACAGATATCTCTCATATCAAAATATAACAAGGTAAATGTCCATAGCACATAACTAAAGAATCTAACATGGACAATCCATCTCTAATTACTTAAGCATTTATAATGATTGTTTAAACAACATTAAAAAGGCACTTAAAACACATAAGCAAACATAGTCATAAACATGACTACCCACTGCTACAAGAACCTAGTCTAGTGTAGCATGGTGATAGTACACAGTGCAATCTCTGCACACATATCAGGGTAATCATGGAACAACCTCATGATACCACATCAATCCTGGTAACCACTGGCACAATCCTTAGAACCATAAATCACATCATAATCTCATAGATCAGTCAAAAGCATAATCAAAGTATCTGATACAGAAACATAAATCCAAACATCTCAACAGTGTAGACCACTCAGGGTCACAATCATGATCCCATCATAACAAAAGATCAGCAAGGTTGCATCCATCAGGACGACTTACAAAAGTCAAATGGGAGAGGCACTACAAAGTTCTCTAGGATCTGTTTAACCAACTCTCTAGTGAGTGGTCCTTCTGACTCAATGTGATTCTCAACACTGCTGGCCCCTCTAGCCTCTTCTTGAATAAGGTCCTCTGAATGAACCAAGAGAGGGATATGGTGGCTACCTCTCCCATGACCTCTACCACGTCCTGAGCTATGACCCATAGCAACAAATCTAGAACCAAAATCCATTTCTCCTACAACATCCAAACACAAGAACGATATCTAGGAATCCATCAGAAGACATAAGGGCATAACACACATACACAAAGAAAGACTATAGAAAATGTCATAAGTCTTC
Organism: Cupressus sempervirens; assembly: GCA_028749045.1. Classification (NCBI taxonomy): domain Eukaryota; kingdom Viridiplantae; phylum Streptophyta; class Pinopsida; order Cupressales; family Cupressaceae; genus Cupressus; species Cupressus sempervirens. Next base: position 546,160,346 of record CM053790.1, on the reverse strand, counting down.
TAGTTTCATGATCATAAATTTTATCATTTCAAAGTTTGTTTTAAAACTGTTTGGTTTGAAATTTGATGTCAATATATGTTTTTTGTTTAATCTTTTTGAAATTTTACTAATTACTCAAGTGATGATGTAGAATATGCCCAAAATTCCCAATGTTGAAACGCAGGCTCTAATATTAGATGAAACACCTCACTCAGGTACCCAAGAGAAATAACCTAACATGATTCTATATTTACTGAACTATTTTTAAAAATACTTTTAATTTAATTTTCTAAATTAAGACTTTAAATTAGATCTTTAAATTTAGCCAAATATTCCAATAATTCTAATAAATGAAATCATCTTATTTTATTATTTTCTCTTTTTAATTAAATAAAATTTAATACTTCAAATATCAATGATTAATCCAAAAAAATAAAGAAGCATTAAACCAAGCAAATCACAATGCCATAACACATGAAATCCATATGAAAATCAACCAAAGTGAAAGTTAAACAACACACACAGAGAAAAACTCACGGGTTTGAAAAATGGTTGGTTAGTTACAAATCCTCCTTGTAGGACAATTATTTAGGCTATGATTGGGATTGGACTTGATCATTATCTTCTTGTTCTTACCATTGATTTATTGCGATAGGGCACACTCATCCTAGCATATCAAGAAAATCGATGCTTGGTACATGTATCCTACATAAAAGATGAGCACACACACACACACACATACACACACACACACACACACACACACACACACACACATATAAACTAAGAAGGCAATGGTAGGGAGTGGTACATCATGTAGATCCTAACTGGTAAGTAACTATGACTCCCTCCCTTAACCACATCCGACATGTCAAACAAAAAAGTAACACAATCATGCAAGCCATACACATGCAAGTATGGCGTAAGTGACATAATAGACTACAAGTCAAATCATTGAATACTTAGATATAACAATGCATCACTAAAAATATAAAATAACCATCATTAAAGACACATCATCTAATATCGTTATGAAATAAATCACATTCATTAACTATGAATCATTTGAAACATCATTAATATGCAAGTAATCATAATATTTAAACAACACAAATATACTCAACCAAGTAATCATCACTGATACATATGTAATCCAAGTCATGAAAGAATATGATATAATTTTAAATTAGATATCTCTCAAACTAGCAATGCATGAGTTATGCCAAAAAGAGTTTGGAAATCATAACAAAAAAGCAACCTATAGGTGGGCATTACATAGTAAGACATCTTATATTATAGAGAATAAGTCAAATATACTCAATGATTAGGGTTTCCTAGCCACTTGAAGAATGTAGTAGGTTTTCACATCCCAAATAAATGAAAATCATGATATGAAGGATCAATCCAACTAACAAAGGAATGTAGAGAAGGGAACACATGGGAAAACTAGAGTTTGGGAATTAAAAGATATAAGGAATGGGGGCTTATAAAGAATCATAGTGTGAGAACTAGGTTGAGTGAAGGGAAATTCAAGGGGGGTGTAAAACAAGAAAGTTGAAGAAATGTGAATAAGAGAATAGGAATATGGTGATAGGTTCCCTTCAGAACTTAGGGTCTAAATATAATATGGAACTAGGCCTTAAGGGTGGAGAGGGAATTGAGGAGAAAACCCAAGATAAAGGGTGAAGGAAGGATACATCCTTAGAGGATACATAATATCAAGGATAAGATTGAGAGAAATGAGGTTATAAAGATTAAAGCATCGAGAGGAATGTAGAAATTGAAACTAGGTTGCAAGGTCCCAATTCCATTAATAGGTACACCCCCAAAGAGAAGGGGAATCAAAGAATAGGGGAGAGGAATCATACTAGGTCAAGAAGTTCACAAGGATAAGGATCTTATAACTTAGTTATAATATCTTGGATAACTTATGACCTAAGAAAAGACTAAGGAAGAGGTTGAAGAAGGGGATATATATTAGGGATCTAGAGATTTGGTGTTAAGTTCCAATTAGGGTGCATAGCCCAAGGAAGAGAAAGATCCCAAAATAACCACTCATGAAAATAAAAAGCTCAATAATAATAATTAATATAATTGAATGGGGATGTATCACAGAAACAAAGTGAGATCTAGGTGAATTTAGAGATTAAATTTTTAATTTAGAGTACTAGCAATAGCTAGGGATACACATGTCTTGAAGATACAATGATATTTCAAATATTTGGAAGCAAACCATAAAGAGACACAAAGAGAGGAATATGAATGTGCGTGTATTCATGATGAAATAGAGATCATAACCACACAAAGATGTGATCAATATGATATTTTCAAGATGTGATAGAACATGAAACAAAAGATAATGTTGTACATAGTATATTACCATTACTCACATGAATTAATGATTTGGATTTCAATGCTAGGAAGAAGTGGGTAGCTTTATCAAATTTCCTACAAAGTATTTTAGATGGTATATATTGTGAATACACCCCTTCACAACTTTATGTGGCCCATGCAATAATTAATTACATTTCTAATATGGGTATGTGCAGGATCATGGTGTACCAAACTATGGCCTTAAGTGGTAGTGAAAAACTAGCAAATCAGGGTTATGTCAACTTGACACATAATTTTAAAGTGGTTCTAGACTTTATATCAAAAAGTTGCAATAAAATAATCTGTAGGAAATTGAATTTAGTTTCTAAACTACAAGGCCTTATCTAGAGAAAAAATTATTTGATTGGTCAAAAGTTTGGATTTTAATGCAGTACTACAAAAATTTCAGGGCAAAAATAAAAAGTAGGTGTATTTCTGACCACCTTAATCATTATCAAATGATAATATTTTTAAATATAATTTTAGATATAAAAAGTATACTCATGCCTGGATGTGATGCATATTTTTGGGAAATTTTATTCCAAATAAATAATTAATTATGAATTTTCTACTATATTGTTTTCAAAATTAAAAAACTCTCGTATCTGACCACCTTAGCTAGTTTAAAAAAAATCAAAATTAAGTTTTTCTTATTTTTTTATTATACTATTCGAAGCATAGAATGTGACACATCTTTTGGATTTCACAAATCTTATATGGTTTGAAAGTTATGGCTATTTTTCAACTAGTATGTCAATCAGCACTTTGTAGCTAACTCCATTAGAAAATAAGTAATATTTACTTACTAAACTCGTAATTTGACAAGCCTTACATTTATGAAAAGCTAAGAACATTCTTAAGAAACTCTTTTCATTACATCAAATCTTGGTTTAAAAAAAGTCATCAGCTACATGCTTGAAGTAAAAAACACATAAGAACATGCCAAAAACACATTTTTGGGATGTTTTAAAGATGACCATATAAGGTTGGTATCGAAAGATATAGTAGGAATTATAAAGGTATTAATTGTTTTCATTTAGTATCAAGATGGGTGGGGAAAAAGTTGGACTAAATTTTGAAATTCTTTGAGGCATTTCAGAACTACATATTTTTTAGATCACCACTTTTTGGCACACCATGATCTTGCACATACCCATATTCTCATTTAACCTTCAATCTAGCATGCACACGAGGACCAAATATTCAAATAGTTTTAAGCTTCTAATTGCAATGATCTATTATCGAATGTGTGTTTGTTTGCATGATAAAATATTTTCATGTTCAAACGTTCTTTCATCTAATTCAATTAGTTTCATCACTTTTCTATTATCGTCCCCATCCATTAATGTCATGAAATAGTTAATATGTGGGTACTATAAACTTATTAACACCTTGACATCCAATAGGCATTAAAACATATATATGGACTATGGTGAATGGTAATCCTATAGATTTCCTTTCCAACAATCATTGTATCTTCATTCCACCTTCTTTCACTCATATATAATATTATTTCAATTGTCTTCATGAGGCTTTTATTATTGGACTTGGGCTTGTCTATGTCATTGAGGATGATAGAGAGATGAATGATGTAGATCAAATTATATATTTGGTGTATGAATTTTAACTATCATGTTTATTTGTTGTTTTTTTGTATTGATCGGGTTGTATGTGCATACAATTTTCTTATATTGTTATTTTTAGGATACTTACCACTACTATTGATGTAGTATTCTAACTTGGGATTTCCTTGAGCCACTTAGTGAAGTAGCCAATGGCTAGAAGAATCCACTTGTATCTATTTTAATTTTTGTAAAATTATCATGTAAAGTTAATTCACTTGTGTTGGAAGAAAGGCTCTTCTATTAATGTGAGATGAAAAACATTTAAAATGTTCATCTTATTTAAAAATATATGGTAGGAATCACATTTTCTCATTGTTTTAAACACTTCTCTAAATAGAATAGGTTTCTAGTATCCTTTTATAAGTATCTTGTGCATTGATTGTAGCCTCAAATTATCTTCCATAATTACATCAACAATACTCGTGCACCATGCTATTGAGAAAATTTTAATCAAGCCAATTAATAAGTAGCCCATTATGATATATTTAGATCAATTATCATGCACTAGAACATACTTTTGATACTATACCTTGAAATTTATTTGATAGCACTCATTCATCCAAAATGAAAAAATTCATGTTCCAAACTTAAAAGATAATATCCATGTACCAAGAGTCATTCACCAATGGATAACAAGTATATGCATAATTAAAATCATCTATATTGAACTCATTTTTTTTCTAAAATTTTATCTTTGATTAGTTTGGCAAAGCCTTGGGATCCAACCAATTTTATCTTATACACCTCAATTTTGTATTCTTATATCTTATTGGTCCATTTACATACTTGATAAATCAAAATATCTTATTAAAATTTGTGTGAGACATGTAAATAATGTTTCTCCTATTGAATATGTATCATAATTTTGATAGCTTTAATTTGGGCATAAACATGTTTTTCAATACTAAGTAATTTAATTATGCATTTTTTTTAAAAGAGGGGTAAACGCTTTGACCTGGAGCTATGAACCATTGAGGTCACAAACGGGGGACCTCATCCCCATTAGATTTGAACCTTGATGGAAAAGATAACAACTCAACAACTTAACCATCACAACATGCCACTATTGGCTTAATTATGCAATTTTTAATAACTTATGAAAACATTAAATGTATTAAAATTTTGATCAAATTTTAATTATATTTCAAGTTGAGTTCACTGAATTATTAGATTGATAGATTCAAAAGTTCTATATGTGTGTGTATGAGATTGACCTAAATAATAATACTTTGAATTTGATATATTAAATTAGTATATATATGTTGCAAAGTGGAAATTGTACTATGCTCACAAGTGACAATTTAAACACATTGAAGACTGGAGCTTTGACTGTGTGTTCATTGGTTATGATTGTATTCATAATTGTCTTATCTACTTTTGTAGAATGAAGCACCCAACATATAATGGCATTGACTATGGTGCAACATATTTGCATTGCGTTGCTACCCATCTACACGCTCTAGGCTACCCTCACTGTGATGTCCTTTACTACCATCACAGTCAGTGAAATAACTCTTTCTATGCAAAAAAATGATGTCAGTGAAATAACTTTTGGCATACAAAATATTTTTCTTCGCTTCAAGATAAAATTTCACTTGGAAATTAAAGTAATGAATTAAAACTCATAGTTTTTTTTTTTAACCATATCTTTCCATATATTATAAGGTATAGTTTAATGTGTAAAATTATAGATAATATTTTATTGAAAACTTATTTATAACTAAATAAGTATTATTTCATAATTCTTTAGTTAATTAAAATAGGTAACATGTATAATTAGTACTTAAATGTTGCTTTATAAGGTTGTGAATTAAATTATTGTTGAATAAAAATTAAATAAAGTATAAAGTTAAAAAATTAATTTAGTTTTAAGGTTATGTCTATACTAATTTTTTAATTATGAGTTAAATAAAATTTTCTATTCTAATATTTACATTTAATGATTTAAATTTTATTCAAGTTTTTATATATTAAAATAATTATATAATTGATATTACATATTTTTTGGTGAAAATGATTTTTTTATTGATTATTATTAAAGCATAGATACAACAAATTCAACAACAATAAGGAGGATCACACCAACAAAATACATGAGACCAGTATTTGGCAAGAACCAATTGAATATAAGGCAAGAGCCTACAACACAACGGTAAATTGTGAGCCTCTTATTGAAGAGGTCTTGGGTTCGGATATTCTTAAATAATAATAACAATCAATCACAACACATAATCTTGGCTTCAACCTCTTACCGATAAAAAAGAAAAGAATCAGTTGAATATTATAATAATGATTCTTCATAACTAAATCCCCTCAGTCTAGTATGAAAATTTATATTGCATAATGTGTAATATATCTAACTGATTAAAAATAGTATAAAATATTAATTTTTTAATATTATATAATAATAAGGTTAAGTATTATCTAGGAACTTATTATTCAATAAATTATTTAAAACTAAATAATATATTTTTTATCTCTTTTTTTATATCGGTAAATGGTCAAAGCCTTATAGATTAAATAACAACACAAATAAAATTACAAATGTCTCCGTTCAAGCGAACACTAATAAGAAAGAATGAAGAGCAAAACTTCCAATCTTGCCCAGGACCAAGGTCATGCATAGATACAATCTTAAAAGGGGAATACCCCAGTTCCTATTTTTTATGAAGGCCATCCTTCATAATACTTTATCCTTAGCTTTTATCAATTCACTTATTTTGTTCAAACTTTTGTACAATTGCCAAATCTTCTTTAGGAATTTAGGAAGGCATACCCTCCTTTACATCTTGTTTCAATAGTAAAGGGTGGAAAACATGAGTTACAAAAAGTCTCTGGATAAACAAAGGAGAGATTTAAGGGTGAAAACTCTACCAATCAATCACTAGTTTCACTTATGAAGTGAGACTCCTTCCTATCTCTATGCAGTTAAGACAACTTCTTATACACATTAGTCATTAGTACTTCTTTACTTAACTATACTTATGTTACATAATCTTATCCCTTTTGGTTGATGCCATTGTTGTTTTCATAAATTTAATTTTAATTTTATCAAAATTGTATGAAACTTGAAATTAATAGGGTGTAGATTCCTTTAAGAAGTTTAAATGTTTTTAAAAAATATAAGGGGGATGAAAAAAGTTTTAGATTTAAAAAGACTCCTTACTGAGTCTAAGCAATGTATCGATTGATCTTAACCTGAAGTTAGTAAGAGTTTCCAACATATATAGGCACTATAAAAAGAATTGGACAAAAAGAGACTAAATATTATAATTGAATTGATTACAATAATCCTAAACATAACAATGAGAAAAAATACTATCCTGCTACCCGATTCTCACCTACAAAAACTCAATATTTTAAATTCTCCTCAATTTATCTCTTTTCTACAATAAAATCCACTTTTGATTTTTAAATAGTGAGAAGAAAATAGAGTTGAATAAATTAGAGAGTAGAGACATGATAATTAAAATCAACTTCTTGTGCCAAAAGGGTATCTTATATTGATATTCATGATTTGTACATATATACTATACTCATTATGGGTCATGACTAAACTAGAAGCATACAAATACAAAAACTAGTGACAATGGAAGGAAAATAGACCAAGACAGAAAAAAACAAAATCTGCTTACTAGACTAAGGCCAACGCAAAGATAATCTAGCTAAGGAAAAACCAAAATAATGAAGTCTACATATACAAAGTAAGGAACCAAAATCCACAACAAAAACCTGGGCAAAGGGACCTAGATAACCCCCTACCAAATAAGATCAATGATTAGGAGCCCACACCAATTTTTCAAGACACCATGATGATGTTGGCCACTTCATCCAAATATTTTGACCTAGAGCTTGGTGGAAAGATGAAAGTTGTTCTCTTTGCTATATTTAAACAAATTTGGCAAATAGAAATCCATATTCTTGATATCATCAAAATCTACCCCTAGTTAGATATAGGCATCAAATGTCAAAAGATAATGCATGAGCCAATTCTTGTTTTGGTCTTTCATAATTCCTCTCCACTAAAGCATAAAGTCGATGCTTGCTTCCATCTTTTGCCATTCTTGGTAAAACTGGATATTATCTTGAATAACAAGGATATTCCACCTACATACTTTTTCTAGCTTCAAACTCCCGAAAGGATGGGACATATAGATTTTAGGTAAGAGGACCCTTAATTTTTGATCAATATTAAGGACCACATGTTCTAAACTCTCAAGCCATATACGATCAAAACTATTCTGGCATAGTTGAATTATCTCCCACTTCCTTGCATTGCCCCTCACCAAAAAACTAATGAAGGAACCTAAGACATTACTATTTGTTCTCCAACTAAAATCATAATTAAAAAGCCTCTCATCTAGCACCTAGCTAACAACTACCCTAGTTATGTCATCTATAGGATTCAATATCCTATTCCATCTCTTAGGTTTGATGCTACCTCTAAAAGCTATCATGCATACCTCAAGAGAATGATGCATATAAATGGTTGACTCCATGCTAAGTGGAGGAACCCAAGATATGGACACCTATCAAACACCTATTGAAAGTAATAGATAATAACCCAAAGACGAGTATAAAATACCCACCTTGAGAGCCCTAGAAAGACTAGAAGAGAAAGAGAAAATGATGATATATGTAGCCTTCTAATCATTATTATTCATGAATTTTTCTATGTGTATAAATAAATATTTCTAATACTTGCCTACTTTCTTAATTTTGCTAGCAATCTTATTTAAGTAGTATCAAAAGGTCTAATAAATCACTTAATTTTTTATATATGATTTTTAAATATTCACGGTTAGACTTAAATTTAATGAAGGGTTAAAATATTGACTAAGAAAGCTATGGGCTATGAAGTTTTAACTAAGAATGGTCTCAGTTTCTTGGAGAAATATCTCCTCTCCTTCCACTCCTCTATTAGCCAATTGGTCAAGCACTGTGTTTCCTTCTTGATATATATATCTTTAATCCTAATTTCTTTGAACTTATCAACAAGATTTAGTACACTCTCAAGTTTTGAACTTATGATCCAATTTGGAGTTTTCTATTTTCTTAAGATTTTTAAAATTATTTAGGAATCCCCTTCAATAATTATTCTCTTGATCCTCAATTTTAGACTATGTAATTACCCCTCATGGAGAGCTTCTATTTTTGTGATGTTGTTTGTTTCTATACCCAAGGGTTTAGCTCTTTTGATGATCTAATTTATAGAATAAGATTTGATTATATAGCCTATACCCTCCTTTCTAGGATTTCCTTTTGATGCTCTATCCAAATTTTGTTTCTTCCATCCTTTTGGTGGTGGTTCCCATTTACATTAGTTTCTTGTATTTTGGTCTTTTCATTGTAGACTAATGGTGGGTTAATTAAATGGTACCAAATTTTTTTCACTTCTTCATCCCATTTTGTAAAGGTCCCTTCTTCTTAGGTTGTCTTCCTTAAGTAATTGTTCATAACTTCTCTTATACTTTCTTCAACTTTATTGAGGAAAGAGGATTAAATTAGCTCTATATTGCTAAATATCCATCTTTTCTTTCTTTCCAAATTTCCCACATTAGAATGGCATGAGCTATGTTCCAGAGTTTTCCATAGATTTTGTAATTACTTTCATTAGGCCACCCAATTAGATGACTATTCAAATCCTCAGGAAGGGGGGCAGTCCAACTTAGTTTCTATTGAAGCCAATCCCAACATTCCTTATCATAGGAGCATTGAAAAATTAAGTGCTCTATTATTTCAACATTTTCTTTGTACATATTACATATTAAGGGGCCTTCGAACCCCATCTTCCTAAACCTATCAGTTGTTAAAATCCTATTTTGAACTGTTGCCCATAAGAAGATTCCTGCCTTTGGTAAGCTGACTGGATCCCACCAAATCTTTAAAGGCATGCTTATATTCTCCTACCTTTGAGAGTTGATAATTAGATTGTATCCTTTCTTTACGCTATACAATCCATCTTTTGAAGCTCCCTAGATCAACTTGTCTTTCCTATCTTTATGATTAACCTAACTCTCCAAATAATTTCTCTATTATCTCCTTTTCTTTAAGTGATAAGCCTGTATTATCTAGAGATTTCCACATCCAGATATTCTATATGTTTACTCTTTTGCTTTATATACAATCTACTAACTTTATTCCCCATTAATTCACAAGCATATTTTTAATATTAACTGATATATTGAGTCTATCTAAAGGTGGGTATTTGTTCCATGAATCTTTCCAATATAATGCTTTGTCTCCTCTTCCTAAGTCCCAAGTAGCATATTTACTAATCATTGAGTGTCATTTTTGCATGAAATTCCAAGCCTTACATCCTCTAGGTGGGTTCCTTGTTCTTAGAAGTGATAACAGATAATCAACATTCAAATATTTATTATACAAGATTTTGACCCATTTACTATCTCTTTCTTGATACATTCACCAAACTAGTTTGGCTCCTAGAGATTCATTTTGCCAACTGAGGTTCTTGATTCCTAATCCACCAAATTCTTTTGGCCTGCAAATATTTTCCCATTTAATCAAAGCTGATTTATTTTTGTCTTATGTTCCCTTCCAAAAGAATTTTATGACTTTCTCTACTACTTTTTTGTTAATGTATCTAGGTAGTAGAAGACACAACATTTGATAAGTGGGTATAGCTAAGAGAATTGCTTTTATTTTTGTTGCTCTACCAGCTTTGGTCAACCATTTCCCTTTCTAGGCCTTTGTATGTTTTTCTATTCTATCTAAGATATTTTCCCATACTTTGTTCTTCATTTCTCTTTTTTCTAGATGAATTCCTAGATACTCACATGGGAATGGTCCTTTCTTATATCACATCTTATTGAAGATAAAATCTTCCATTACTAATGATGTATTGAGAAAGAATATTTTTGATTTTTTAGTATTTACTTTTTGTCCTAATGCTTTTGTATATTCATATATAATTTGTTTAAGATTTTTAGCTTCTTCCTTTGAGCTAACCCCTAGCAGAATTGTGTCATCATAAAATTGTTGGTGTGTGATATTTGGAATGTTTTCTATTACCATAATTCCTCTAATAATTCCCTCTACTTGGGATTTATTTATTGTTCTCCAAAATGCTTTAACCATAATTATGAATAGGAAAGGTGAGATTAGGTCCCTTTGTCATATACCTCTAGATATACTAAAGAAACCTTTTGGTGTGCCACTGATAAGAAATGAGATTTTAGGTGTTGATATACATTTAAAAATGATGTTGATCCATTGGTGTAGAAATCCAAAGGCTTCTAGTGTTTTACATAAAAAATCTCCAATCCACTATATTGTATGCTTTCTGGATATCTAATTTCTTAAGCATACATGCTTCCTTATTCCTTGACGTAGAATGAATGGTTTCTTGGATGATTGATATTCCATCCAGAATGGATCTACCTGGCACAAAACCTATTTGTTCTTCCAAAATGAGTTTAGGAAGGAATAATTTTAACTAGCTTGCTAAAGATTTTCATAAAATTTTGTAAATTGTATTAATTATTCTATTGGTCTAAAATCTGTAGGTTCCTCTATGACAGATTTTTTTGGTATTAGAGTTAAGAAGGTATGATTGATTTTTGTTAATAGTGAACCTCAATTTCTAGATGCCTCTATGCCTTCCATAAGTCCTCTCCTAAGAGTTCCCAACATTTCTGAAAAAAGAATGCTTGGAACCCATTTGGTCTTGGAGATTTATCTAGATTAATGTTAAAGAGTGTTGATTTAATTTCTTCTAATGTGAAGGGTTTATTAATAGTCATGTTGTCTTCTTCTATGATTATTCTAGGGATAACTTTTAAAATATTTTCTTGAGCTGATCGGTTTGAAAATTCAAAGTTGTTAAGGATATTCTCAAAACAATCTACAAACACCTCTACTATCTTAGTAGGATTTTCTTTCATATTGCCTTCTTTGTTTTTTTTATTTTTGTTATCTATTGATAGATCTATTATATATAGTATTGTTGTGAAAAAAAATTGTGTTTCAATCTCCTTGCGTTATTCATTTCTCCCTTGACATGTGTTTCCAAAATATTTCCTCCTTGGATATCTTCTTGTTTTGCTAGTAGTTCTTTTTCTTTAATGAATATTTTGTTGTCCATACATTTTTTAATAACTTCTTGGTTTAATTTCTTAAGATCTTCTTCATTTTCTAGTTTTTCTTTGAATATATTATTGAATTGAGATTTGTTCCATTTTAGGATTTTTATTTGAGCATTTTTAGTTTAGTTATGGAAAAATACATTTTTTATCCTTGGAACTGTCCTTCTTACCACCAATTCTTAATGTTTTCTATGAAGTTTTTATCTAAGAACCACATTTTCTCATATTTTAATGGGTTTCTTCATGGTTTATTTGGTTCTACTATTTCTAATATAATTGAATAGTGATTTGAGCCAGCAAATGGTAGGATAGGTGCCTTTATCTCCATATCTATATTACTCAATTCTCCTTTAAAGAAGAACCTATCAAGTTTTTTAGTTATGGAGCTAAAGTCTTTTCTCCTATTATTCTAGGTAAACATTCTATTGTTGGTTGGAATATCTATTATTTTATTCATCACCTATTCTCTAAACTCCAATGTTGCTTGTGAAACCATCTGTGATTCTCCATATTTTTCTTCTCCTTTGAATATTGAATTGAAATCTCCTCCAATGATGAATTTTTCATTCAGATGATTTTCCACAAATGAACTTATTGTTAGAGTAAAGAGTTAATTTAATTTAATTTATTAAATTACCTTTACTACCTTCTTAAGATTTCACTTTATGTACTTTGCATTCCCTTTTAGGCTTTTGATCTCCTTATGTAAGGATTGATCTTTTGTAATTATCTCACATTCTTTTAAGTCTGATAATACAATTTTCATATTCTTAGAGAAAAATCCTTGCCTCTTTATGCTTTTTCTTCTATGTGATAGGTTCTTGCATACATGTATCCTTCAAGCTTTGTGGATTTGTATTGCTCAAATCCTTCATGGTATCAGAGCTAGATCTGTTGTAACTTGTTCAATATTTGGAGAAAAAGAAGAACAATGGTTTGACAGAACAAATCTAGCATTTTTCAGGTATTTTTTTATGAAAATAGGGTGGATCTCTGATTTTCAAAGCACTTTGAGGCTAAACAGGCCTCATGGTTGGATTCAAAAGGTGTCAAGACCCCCCATTTTCATATAAAATTTATCCAATTTGGACAAAGTTGGAATTTTAGAGAAAATAGTATTACTTCCAGATTGTGCACACTTCTCGAGGTGGTGAGTTTCTAATTTTTATGTAATGTCCCCATTTTAGCAGTTGACCAAGTGTGTGTGCGTTAGCCTTGTTCTACATGGTCCCGAGGGCTAACGAAGGGTTTAATGGGATCTTGGAGTGTTTTGGCCTAGTCATTTCCAGTTTGGGCCAAAACGAAGTTGATTTACTTAGTTTCAGGCATACTTACTATTTTTAGTAAGTCGGTAGGACATAGTGCAGGTCAATTTTGGTGATTGGATTAGATACTCCTTGGTGAGAGCTTTCCGATGAGCTATCACTCACATTATTCGGAGTCCGATTGCTAATACATTTTAATGCCTGAAGTTTTATTAAAGTAACGTCTAATTTAATTGTAAAATATTAAAGTGTTACTTTAATATTTATTTTATGGTGATGTGTACCCAAGGGAGACATAAGGGGTATTTTAATATATGTTTTATATTACACATCTTTTATCCCACATTGCCCATATGAGTTGAGGGGACCCATGGGAATAGAATAAAAGGAAGCATTTGTGGCTTCATTAGACAGGTTGAATATGAGAAGAAATTGGTGTGTGAGTTGCAGCTTTGTTTTTGGCATTTGAGGACGTCTATCCTCTCTTGTAACATTCTAGACGTCATTCCCTTGGGGTTTGGCCTTTGGAATTCTTTCTTATTGGCTTCATTATCAGGCAGTTTAGTTGCATTTTCGGCTACAAGCAAATTTGATATTTTGCTCATATCTTCTTCACTACTTGTCCGACGCTTATGCCGCTTGGAGGGAATGGTATTATGAAGGTAGTGGACTGATTGGAGGACAAAGTATTGTAGCAGCAAGTTCGTAAGCATGGGCTGGAGTATTATGACAATATTGCTGAAGTAATTAGTGAGTTGATAAATCTGCTATGTATTTGATTTTATGAATTCTAAAAATAACATTTTATTAGCAGCAGTTCATTTCCACTTTGCATATCATTGTAGTTGCTTTCTTGTTTATGTTGTATGATACCAATTCCATGCACGAAACACAACAAACAATAAATGTTTGATTTCCAGAATTATAAGGGGTTTAAAACATTAAATGGAGAAATAAGAAGTTGAATGCAAACTGTTTGACATAATTCCTTTCAGCAATTTGATTTAGTTTTTTGGAACATCCAGGGGTGCCCATTATAATGGTATCAGAGCTATAAGTCCTGCCATCCTGTGGAGGTCTTATAGGGAATTTGGAACAGCCGAATAGAGGGAAAAAGTAAGTAAAAAAAACACAGGCTAAGAATTTATGTTTGAGCATGCGACAGGGGTCTTATAATTTCCGCGATACCAGAGCAAGACAAAATAGGATTTCAGACTTGCAAAGAAAACAGTCTAGTACATCCGTGTAGGGGGACATTGAATTCAACCATACAGACACAGAGGAGATATTCTGTGATCAGGACAATAATATGGGTGATCGAGATGACAGGAATATAGGATTAGGCAGAGGCAGAAATGCTGGTCCAGATCAAGGGGAGGTACTGTTCTGACAATTACTGGATACATTAGAGCAGGGGCAGCGTATGCAGCAGGAGCAGAATAGGCGAATGGACATGATGTTGCAGCTCATGGCTAGACAGATGGGTGTCAATATTAATCCAGGTGATGCCAACAACAGAAACAATAACAACGAGGGAAACAATAACAACGGGGGAAACAATAACCATGAAGGCCAAGGCAACAACAATGGTCCTGAGAATAACATTAATGGTAATAATGGACACGGCAACAATGGGAATGAGGCTGATAACTTTAGACACGTTGCACGCCCAGCACGGACTGTGAGCTCGAGACCTCTTCTACCCACTTTTCCACCCAGAGATCCGATTCATCCAGTAAATGAACCGCAGATTACTGAGTTACAGGATCAGTTCAGGAGGGACTGGGAGGCTAGTGGACCAGAGTTTTAGGCGGATATTTCTCTTAGAGATTATATGGACTTGAGGATGAGACACATGCCTAAAGCAGGAGGGAGGAATCAAAACTTTGAGTTGAGGAAGAAAGTTGGAAAACTTTCTTTACCTTATTATGATGCTTCAGGGAAGATGACTACACGAGCTTGGGTGCAGAAGGTAGATACATACTTGCAGCTTAATCCTATGCCTGAGGAGGAGGCTATCAAGTATGAGGCTATGCACTTGGATGGCGTTGCACATGAATGGTGGCATCATGGCATGGTGACTTTGGTGCATAATCAGATTACATCCTATGAGGAATTCACCGAAACATTGATTGGGAGATTTGACACTAAGGATCCCGAGTTACATTTCAAGGAGCTAGCACAGTTAAAATAGTCAGGTTCTGTGGATTCTTACATTGCTGAGTTTTAGCGCTTGTCTGTACTTGTTACTGATATCTCTCCTAGGAGATTGGTGGTGTTATTTTGTGATGGTCTTGCTGATCCATTACGAGGTTGGGTGAAGGGACATGATCCACTCACGTTAGCTGAAGCAACTAAAAAGGCACGAGATTTAGCCCCTTCGGTATACAAAGGAAAAAACCATTCAACAGATTCTTCCTACCGCAAGGACAAAGACCAAAAATCATTTCAGAAAGAGTATAGCAAACCCAAAGAAGGATCAAAAGGACTAGACAATGAAACCTTGAATGAACTTCGAAAGAAGAAGCTGTGCTTCCATTGTAGAGAGCCTTGGGACTTATCTCATAAATGTTCTCTTAAGGCTAAGGCAAATCAAATGGAGTATTTTTCAGCAGAAGAGTCAGAGTCAGAAGGGGAGGATCAGCACTCCGATTCAGATGAGGGTAACACTATAGAGGAGAGTGACATTCATAAGGATGATAGATCGTTGGCATGCTTGACAGGGGCCCAAAAGGCAATCACATTTAAGGTCAAGGGTACTATCCAGGGGTAGAAAGTGATATCTCTTATTGACACCGGGGCTATACATAACTTCATAGATGCACAGTTGGTAGCCAGGAGAGGGTTACAGACAGAGGAGCATGATGGGTTTAGAGTCATGGTGGCTAACGGTGATAAGTTATTATGCACTTGGAAGATATCTAATCTTCGCATCAGGTTTGGAGATGGCTACGAGTTGGAAGATGAGTTCTATGTTGTGGACATGGGAGATTATGATGTCATCCTCGGCATGACATGGATGGCTTCACTAGTTGAGTTCACACTCAATCTAGCGAAATTGGAGATGAGATTCCAGCATGAGGGGAGAATTGTGGTACTTAGAGGGCTTTCAGATGGAGGTTGCAGAATAGTGTCCTTGAGGAGAATGCAGAGACTTTTTCGTCATGATGACATAGAGTGGGCGATAGAGTGCCACATTATGCCAACTTCACCAGAGCCACAAGAAAAGAGTCATCCACTAGATGTCCAGAAGATACTTGATAGACACGCTAAAGTATTTAGCGATATTCCTCATGGGGTTCCTCCTGACAGAGGGATGGAACATGTTATTGAGCTCAAGGAGGGAGCCAAACCAGTTATGATTACTCCCTATCGTCATCCTAAGAAACACAAGGATGAGATAGAGAAGGCGATTAAGGATTTGTTGGAGATGGGGCATATCAGGCCCAGTAAGAGCCCTTTTGCTTCAGCAGTAGTATTGGTAAAGAAGAAGGATGGGACAACGCGCATGTGCATCAATTACAGGGCACTGAATAAGAAAACAATTAAAAATAGGTATCCCATTCCTAGGATTGATGAGCTGATTGATGAGTTGCATGGGGCATGCTTCTTCACCAAAATTGATTTGCGATCCGGATACCATCAGATTAGGATGAGAGAAAAGGACATTGAGAAAACAGCCTTCCGATGTCACTATGGCCACTTTGAGTTCATGGTTATGCCATTTGGTCTAACCAATGCACCTGCTACATTTCAAAGTTGTATGAACCAGGTATTTAGGAAGCAGCTGAGGAGATTTGTCTTGATCTTCTTTGATGACATCTTGGTCTTCAGTAAGACCTGGGAGGAGCACTTACATCATCTGGAGGAGGTGTTATCTATTCTAGAGAGAGACTCATTATATGCCAAGGAATCTAAATGTGAGTTTGGCATGACTGAGCTCCTTTACCTGGGGCATATCATTAGTGCAGATGGCGTTCGGGTTGATCCCAAAAAGATTAGAGCTATTGTAGAGTGGCCTACTCCCACAAACCTTACACAGCTTAAGGGATTCTTTGGTTTATGTGGTTTTTATAGAAGGTTTGTTAAGGGATTCTCACAGATTGCTACACCCTTGACAGATCTTACCAGGAAAGGAGCCTTCGTGTGGACAGGGGCAGCACAGAGGTGTTTTGAGCATTTCAAGCAGGTAATGTCTTCATGTCCAGTTCTAGCTCTACCAGATTTCACAAAGCCTTTTGAGCTTCATTGTGATGCATCAGGTGATGGGATTGGAGCAGTATTGATGCAGGAGAAGCATCCCATTGCATTCGAGAGTAGGAAGCTCTGAGGAGTTGAGAAAAGTTATTCTTTCTATGACCGGGAGATGTTGGCCATAATGCATGCATTGGCCAAATTTCGATCATATTTGGTAGGTGGACGTTTTGTGATCAAGACTGATCACAACAGTATTAAATACTTCATGAGCCAGCGTGATCTTAATGACCGGCAACAAAAATGGGTGACTAAATTGCAGGCTTATGACTTTGACATAGAGTTTGTCAAAGGTAAGAAAAATGTGGTGGCTGATGCCTTATCTCGGAGACCTCACTTATGTGCTCTGGCAGAGATTTTAGGAGATTGGAGAGATCGGATTATAGCAGAGTATGTCAGAGATGCTTGGGCTTCTGGATTGATTTCAGGTACCATACAGGATGATCGCTATGAGGTGATAGATGGATTGATCAAAGTTCAGGACAGGGTTTATTTGATTCCGTCATCACATTTGAGAGAAGCGATATTGAAGGCATTTCATGATGCACCCACAGCAGGAAATCCGGGGGTCTTCAAGACCTATAGGCAGATCCGAGAGTGGTTTTCATGGAAAGGGCTCAAGGATGATGTTCAGAGGTATGTCAGGGAGTGTATGGTTTGTTAACAGAATAAGGGAGAACACACATTTCCTGCAGGTTTATTACAGCCCTTGCCCATTCCTGATAGGAAATGGGAAAGTATTTCGATGGACTTCATCACTGGTTTACCACGAGTGCAGGGAAGGGATTGCATCTATGTGGTGGTGGACCGCTTGACGAAGTTTGCTCACTTCTTTGCTATTCCGTCCACTTACACAGCAGCACAGGTGGCAAATCTTTTCTTTAAAGAGATATTTAGGTTACATGGGTTGCCCAGATTCATTGTCAGCGACCGGGATAGTAAGTTTATGAGTGTTTTTTGGCAAGAGTTGTTTAGGTTGTGTGGTACAGATCTTACACCTAGCACTAGTTTTCATCCGCAAACAGATGGGCAAACAAAGATTGTGAATAAATGGGTGGAAGGATATTTGAGGAACTATGTAACTACACAACAAAAGGCTTGGATCAGATGGTTGCATATGGGAGAGTATTGTTATAACACCACTTATCATATGTCCATCAAGATGACTCCTTTCATGGCACTCTATGGTTATGAAGCACCTAGCTTCATGGATTTAGTTTTGGGGGACATTAGAGTGCCCAAAGCCAAAAACTTATTGCAGGATAGTCAGGACATCCTGAAAGTGCTCAAAGAGAATATACAACATGCCCAGAATCAACAAAAATTGTATGCTGATCAGCACCGAATAGAGCGTAGCTTCGAGGTAGGGGATATGGTTTACTTGAGGCTACAACCATATAGACAATCATCGCTCAAGAAGAGCAGAGCTGAAAAGTTGAAACCTAGATTTTATGGTCCCTACAGGGTGATTCGCAAAGTGGGCAAAGTCGCCTATGAGCTTGAGCTTCCAGAGGGCAATCGAGTGCACAATGTGTTTCATGTGTCTAGGCTTAAGAAAGCCATTGGTCAGAGTGTAGTGCCTTCTGCAGATTTACCCCCTTTGGATGAGGAGGGGAAGCTTGTATTAGTACCTGAGGCTATTGTGGATACCAGAGAGAGGAAGCTTAGAAATAGGATAGTGAAGGAGTATTTGGTCAAATGGAAAGACTTGCCGGAGGAAGATTCTACATGGGAGAGTGAGTAGGTTATTCAGCAGGCTGGACTGAGATTGCTTGAGGACAAGCAATTTCAAGGGGGGCAGACTGTAATGTCCCCATTTTAGCAGTTGACCAAGTGTGTGCGCGTTAGCCTTGTTCTACGTGGTCCCGAGGGCTAACGAAGGGTTTAATGGGATCTTGGAGTGTTTTGGCCTAGTCATTTCCAGTTTGGGCCAAAACGAAGTTGATTTACTTAGTTTCAGGCATACTTACTATTTTTAGTAAGTCGGCAGGACACAGTGCAGGTCAATTTTGGTGATTGGATTCAATACTCCTCGGTGAGAGCTTTCCGATGAGCTATCACTCGCATTATTCGGAGTCCGATTGCTAATACATTTTAATGCCTGAAGTTTTATTAAAGTAACGTCTAATTTAATTGTAAAATATTAAAGTGTTACTTTAATATTTACTTTATGGTGATGTGTACCCAAGGGAGACATAAGGGGTATTTTAATATATGTTTTATATTACACATCTTTTATCCCACATTGCCCATATGAGTTGAGGGGACCCGTGGGAATAGAATAAAAGGAAGCATTTGTGGCTTCATTAGACAGGTTGAATATGAGAAGAAATTGGTGTGTGAGTTGCAGCTTTGTTTTTGGCATTTGAGGACGTCTATCCTCTCTTGTAACATTCTAGACGTCTTTCCCTTGGGGTTTGGCCTTTGGAATTCTTTCTTATTGGCTTCATTATCAGGCAGTTTAGTTGCATTTTCGGCTACAGGCAGATTTGATATTTTGCTCATATCTTCTTCACTACTTGTCCGACGCTTATGCCGCTTGGAGGGAATGGTATTATGAAGGTAGTGGACTGATTGGAGAACAAAGTATTGTAGCAGCAAGTTCGTAAGCATGGGCTGGAGTATTATGACAATATTGCTGAAGTAATTAGTGAGTTGATAAATCTGCTATGTGTTTGATTTTATGAATTCTGAAAATAACATTTTATTAGCAGCAGTTCATTTCCACTTTGCATATCATTGTAGTTGCTTTCTTGTTTATGTTGTATGATACCAATTCCATGCACGAAACACAACAAACAATAAATGTTTGATTTTCGGAATTATAAGGGGTTTAAAACATTAAACGGAGAAATAAGAAGTTGAATGCAAACTGTTTGACATAATTCCTTTCAGCAATTTGGTTTAGTTTTTTGGGACATCCAGGGGTGCCCATTACATTTTAGTGCACAAATCAAGATTTTTTGGCTTTAAAAATGAGATTTTTGGCACATAAATTGATATTTTTGGCTTTAAAACAAGATTTTTTGACGCGCAAATTGAGATTTTTTGGTATAGAAATTGAGATATTTTGGCAAGCAAATTGAGATTTTTGTTACATAGATCAAGATTTTTTTAGCACACAAATTGAGTTTTTTGGCATGCAAATCAATATTTTTGGCACATAGATCAAGATTTTTGGTTCATGGACCAAGATTTTTTTGGCATGCAAATTGAGAAATTTTTGGCCAAAAATCAATGCATTTGGGCATGAATCTTGAGGTATTTGGTACTTTTTCTTTGCTCGAAGTTAGATGATTTTTTAAAATCTTCCCAAGGGTGTAACTTTCTCATTGTAGCTTTTTTTTCAATTCGAAAGAAGCATCAAAAAGCTCTTCTTGAGCACTTTCCATATTCTCTGTCTTTTCACTAGTATTTTATACAAGGTATTTTTGATACACAATTGAATTTTTTTCTCTATTCTTGTATATGCATTCCTTCTACAAACTATGGTTCAAGTTTTTGTATTTTGGGGGTTTTCTTTTTCCATTATAATATCAACATATTAGAAAAATTCAAAACACTTTCTTAAAACAATGTCCAAGACCTCTTCTTGTCTAGTACTTCTAAACCAACATAATTGTCACACATGGAAATATCATATGCAACGAATTGTCCATTCAAAGGGTTGGTGGTCTTATTTAGATATATTGAAACCAATATTTAAAACTCAATATTAGACTTTGCAACACAAGAATAAGATAAATGAAGCCATGGGTATGATTTTTTGAGCATTTTAGACAACTTACAGTTTCATCTTGATGAGTGTTCCACTCCTTAAGAAATGTGGGCCAAGTTCAATGACTTGTTTGGTACCATCAACAAGTTCAGAGCACTTTAGATTGAGGTAGAGCTTACTTCTCTTGTACCTGAGTCTTTCCCCTCTATTAAGGACTTTCTTATGAGATTCAAATAGAAGAGAACTTTCTTGCAGGGATGCATGAAAGAGAAGACAGATAAGGAGTGCATCTATCTGAATCTATCAAAGCTTAGAGGAAACTTCCAAATTTTCTCTTCAGAAACCTTCCATTCCACTATGGATGCCTTGGTCCCAAGTTTATCATCCCCACTTTTGAGGCCTTTTATGATTAATTGACTAGAGAGCATTCCAAGCTTATATAGTTGGATACTATCACCAGTTCAAAGACACGAGCATTGGTTGCTTAGACATCTACAAGGAAGCCAAAGTAGAAAGAAAAGCCCAAGATAGATTCAATAGACAGTGAGAGTTCCTCCAAACCTACTCCTAAATTAGATGCTCAGAAACCCTCTCAAAAGGGTAAATCTTCTAAGCTTGGTGAGTCTTCCTCCAAGACTAAGAATTACATAGGTGATCCCTTCAATTTTTGTGGCAAGGAAGAACATCCAATTTTGAAGTGTTGAAAATATCTTGAGGCTTTAGAGGGCAACAACACAATATTACTTCTCCAAAGCCACCACCACCTCCTTTAGGAAAAGGACATGCTCTTTTTGCATGAGCATTATCTTCTACAACTATTTGGATTCTTGATTTAGTGGCTTCACACCATATGACACACTCACCTAATTTGGTTACCTCACTTTCTCAAAGTATTACTACATAGATTGGAGTTGATGATTCTGCATAGCTTTTAGTCACAGGTTTAGGAACTACCTCTTTATAAGGTGGTTCACTACAAGATGTTCTCTTAGTTCTTGCCATTTCTACAAACCTCCTATTCATCTTTCAAATTTTTCATTCTAGTCTTAGAAAGATAGTTGAGTTCTCACCACATGATGTGGTTATTTGATACCTCCATGATCCTAAATTGGTTGTTGCTACTGAGAGTGTTGATCTTTAGTCTCACTTATATCAATTTGATAGCTTTGATAGCTTTGATTCTATAGGTGTTTCTCTCATTGTTCATGTAGACACAGTGAGAGAGCTTTGGCATGAGCATTTTGGCTATGTCAACTATAGATATATACTGGAGATGAGTATGTAGGAGCTAGTGATTGGGCTACCTTAGATCTCTTGTACTGATGGTGTTTGTTAAGGTTGTGCACTTGGAAAACATCACAGAGATCCATTTCCAACAGGTAGATCCACACATGCTAAGGCACCATTGGAGTTGATACATAATAATTTTATGTCAGTTCCCACTCCATCATTTTTAGGTACTCAATATGTGCTCATCTTCATAGATGACTTCTCTAGACGCACATGGGTGTACTTTTTGAAGTACAAGTCTGATGTATTTGATTCATTTTGAATCTTTAAGATATTTGTGGAGAAGCAGTCTAGTCTTTCTATTAGGTGTATACACATTGATAGTGGGGGGAATATCTGAATCATTATTTTAGAAATTTTTGCACTAAGCATGGTTTACAACATAATTTCATATTTCCCCATACCCCTCAACAGAATGGGGTTGCAAAGAGAAAAAATAGGACATTATGGGAGATAGCTAATTGTATGATATAGTCTCAAGCTAGGATTTCTTCATTTTGGGTTGAGGCTATCAATTGTGCCAATTATATTCAAAATTATATGCCTCACAAGGTATTTTGATACATGACTCCTGAGGAGGCTTGGACTCATGTCAAGCCATATGTTTCTACTTTCCACATTTTTGGTAGTGAGGCTTGGGCATTTATTCCATATGATCAACAAAAATCCATGGAGAAGAATATATGACCACTCATCTTTGTTGTATAATATGAGGATATGAAGGAATACATGTTATTTGATCCTAATTCTAGAGATGTCTTGTTTCAGTGAGATTTTCAGTTTGACAAGTGTTATCCTTAGATGGAGCCACCATCACCATCTTCTCCCTCACTATCTAGTACCTCCTCTACTCCTCTAAAAGATTATGCATCCTCTGAGGAAGATCTTGATATTGATCCCCTTTCACCACCTCCACCAATTATTTAGTAAGTGCCCAAGTGGGCTTGTGCTACTGTTGATGCAACAAGACCTATGGTAGGTGATCCCATAGATTCTTGTCACACTCGTGCTTAGACTTCTGGTACTAAAATCTTGAGTCATGCAATTTGAGATGATCCACATAGTTTTTCATAGGAAAAATGAAACTTAGAGTGGAATAGGACTATTGATGATGAGTACTCTTCTTTGATGAAGAACTACACATGGGATCTTTGTCCTCTTCCAAAAGGAAGAAAGTTGGTTCAGTGCCTGTGGGTGTATTATACCAAGTATGCTCCAAATGATTCTATTGATAGGCACAAGACACATCTTGTTGCAAAGGGCTTTTCACAAGTTAAGGGTATTGATTACTCTAAGATATTTTCTCATGTTTCCAAGATGAATTCTATTCACCTTGTACTCTCTCTTGTAGCTTCATAGGGATGGACAATTTTTTAGATGGATGTGAAGAGTACCTTTTTACATGGAGACCTTCATGAGGAGATCTATATGGAGAAGCCCCATGGTTTTATGCAAGAATCTTCATTGGTATGCAAGCTTCAAAGGTCTTTATATGGTCTCAAATAGGGCCCTCGGGCTTGGTATGAGAAGATAGATTCCTTCTTGATTGCTTCACAGTTCACTCGGTCTCATTCTGATCCTAAAATTTACATTCAACATCATGGGGATGACTTATTAATACTTGTGATTTATGTAGATGGTCTCATCATTACAAGTAGCTCATCCTCCATGATACAAAGTATTCAGTGAGCCTTGCGAGAACAGTTTGAGATAATAGACCTTAGACTTCTACACTATTTTTTGGGCCTATAGGTTATTCAGTCTTCAGATGGGATAACCATACTCTAGCATAAGTATACTCTTGATATGCTCATAGATTCAATATGCTTGATTGCAAGCCTACTCCCACACCTTTTTAGTCAGGCATTGTTTTATCTACCACTTGCACTACTCCTAGTATGGATTCTATTTTATACATATAGCTTGTGGGTAGTTTGTTGTACCTGACACACACACACATCCTGATATTTCCTTTGTGGTTGGACTTGTCTCTTTATTGTCACACGATCCACATGAGATTCATTAACAAGCTTCTAAATCTATCTTGAGGTATATTAGGGGTACTACATGTTATGGAATTCACTGTACATTAGGTGATCATCACCTTGTTGGTTACATATACTCATATTGGGCTGGTGATATTGATGATCACAAGTCTACATCAAAATTTGTCTTTTGTCTTAGTTCTAGTCCTATCACATGGTCTTGCAAGAAGCAACATGCTCCTGCATTATCATCTACTAAGGTAGAGTACAAGGCAGTTGTGCTAGCTAGTCAGGAGATTTTGTGGCTTTGACAGTTGATGACATAGTTTGGATTTCCTCTTGATAGTCCCACCTTTTTGTGGTGTGACAATCTAAGTGATATACACATTTCCCACAACCTAGTTGAGCATCAAAAAATCAAGTACATTGAGCTTCACATGCACTTCATCAGGCATACAATTCAAGATGACACTCTGAGCTTGGAGTACATTCCCACTTCTAAGCAGATTACTAACATATTCACTAAGATTTTTGCATCCCCGACATATTCAACTATGTTCTATGCTTGGGGTGAAGGAAGTAGTCCTTGAGGGGTCTCAATGATGAGTCATTCCTTCCTTCTCTTCTCGCTCTCTCTTTTTGGAGTAGATTTTTCCCCACTGGGTTTTCTCTATTCCTCCATTTCATAGAGATTTGGTTGTGATTGGGTACCTCATTAGGCCTTGTTGTTGGGACCCAAGTTTGCTTTCAACATTGCATTGTAGTTTCCTTTCTCTTTTTACATTGTTTGTAGCTACATTGTTGCTCATCTTAAGGGTAGGTATTAGAGTAAAGAGTTAATTTAATTTGTTAAACTACCTTTAATCTCTTAAGATTTTAATTTATGCACCTTGCATTCTAATTTAATAATTAATTAGTAATTATTGAATTTCATTTACCTCTTAGGGTTTCCCTTTTAGGTTTTTAATCTTCTTCTATAAGGATTGATCTTTTGTGATGATTTCAAATTATTTTTAATCTGATAATATAATTTGCATATTCTTAGAGCAAAACTCTTGCCTCTTCTTTGCATTTTCTTCTCCGTGACAGGTTATTGCATACAGGTATTATTCAAGCTTTGTGGATTTGTATTGCTCAAATCGTTCACTTATTTCATTCCATAATTTTTTCTTGTCTAATGTTTGAGTGGGTCCATAGATATTTATCAAGATTATTTGGAGATTATGTCTAAAACTTGTGACTCTACATACCATCAAGTTGTTATTTGTAATTATTATATTCATATCTATCTTCTGAGGGTTCCATATTATACCTATTTCTCCTGATGCCCCATTTGATTCCTTATGTGTTCTTTTCCAGTGTCTCATTTTTTGTTCTATCTTATTTCCTTCGTCTTTATTCATTTTAGTCTCTTGAATTAATATAACTTTTGATTCAAATAAGGTAAGGTTATGCTTTAACAAGCCTTTCTTATGAAGGCCATTTAATCCTCTAGTATTCCAAGTTGTGATTCTCATTGGTCAATGGGAAGGATCTTCCCCTTCCTTGCATTTATAATTTTGTTGATCTTTGTTTTTTCCTTCGCTTATCCTGCAACCTCTCTTAATTATTTAAGTTATTTCCTTCCTCTTTTCATTTTCTATTTTCCACATTTTGGAGTTTTGAATCCTTCTCGATTAATGGATATGCCTAGATTATCCAAGGATAGATGCTCATTATTTTTACTAATTGGGTTTTTATCTTCTTCCTTGTTTTGTTCTCCTTCTATTAATTCTTTGACAATCTATTATTATAATGTCCTTTCATCTATATATTTTTTATTACTTTCTTCATAATATTGTTTCTTTTCTCTAACCTCTTCTTCATCATTGTTTTGAACTATATTCCTCCATTACCATAAATTTTTTCCATATCTAGCTATTTTATGTCTGATTATAATTTTCTTTCCTTTGATCTTTGAAGATTTATTGATCTTCTAGATTAATTTTTTTAATATATGTTTCTATTTCCATAGGTATTAAGGGCTCCTTTGTGTTAACCTTTTTCTTGTATGTATGTTGATCCTCTTTCCCTCTCTCTTCAAATAGATCTTTTCCATTAGCTAATGTTTGCCAAAATTTATTGCTCCTTTTCTTTGGCTTTGTTTTGAATTGTGACATTAAACCAAAATGATGATGATGTTATAGGCATAATAGTTTCCTATACTTAACTTTCTCCACACATTATTGTTTATGTGGCTTCTTTACTCATTTTCTTTGCTTCGAAAGATTTTGATTGTATCTTGTTGTTCTTGTTTGTTCCAATATCATGTCTCTATTTTGATGTGTCCTACTTTCCTGTGGTGATATTCTCTATAATAATTTTATATTATTTTTGATTGTTTCTATCTTTAAATAAGCTTCCTTCTGCTTCTTCAATTGTTGATTCTTAAATCTTTTCTATTGTCTGATTCTACAATACTTTTTTCTCATGCTCCTTATGTTTTTGCTCTTCTAGTATTATTTTATCTTCAATGTCATTTTGTAGAAGTAGGATATCATGTATCAATCTATTTATATTCTACATTTGGTTTTCCATTTCCTCTAGAGTGTCCTTCCCTCTGTGACATACTTTGCATTCTTTGAATTTTATGAGTTTGGACTGATTTTCCTAAATTTTCTAAAATCCATTTGTTGGATCTTCCAATATCTTCCTTTTTCGTAGTTGGTCCTCTTGTGTTACTAAATTTACTACTTTTGTGTTTATTTCCTATTTTTTCCTCCTTCCTTCTATTATTGTTTCTAGGTTTTTCTTTCTATTTTTACTTGATAGTTGGGTCACTCCCTTATTCTTGACTTTTCATCTACTCATTTCCCCTATGTACTAATTTTCTTGATAACCTCTTCGATATTTGTGCTATTACTTTACAATCTTATTTTGGATCCAATAATTCCTTGTATCTCTCCTTCAAAATTTTTGAAGCTCAATCTATAGATTGATTTATTTGTTATTATTTTCTTAGGTTTGATCTCCTTTTGTCCAACTCTGTGTTTACTAAAAAATGATCCAGCTTGATGTTTTGAAATTTGATTCAATTCCTATTAAGTCTCCTAAAGATTTACCTATCTTGTTGAGGATTTCAATGTGATTTAATTTAGGTGGATAATTTTCACATTCAAACCACTTTGGAGCTTGCAATTTCCTAGTGTATAGTTCATAGAAATTTGGTTCCCATGCCATAAATTTGACTAGATAACCTTTATAAAAAAATTGATAGTGAAACCAATTTATTCCTAATTTTATTGTTCACTCGATGAAGATAAAATAAATGCTTAGAATAACTAGTAATACTTACCTAGGTCTTGTAGATCTTTGTTAGACTTCTTAACAATTTTGATTTGCAATCTTCTAGCCCATTCCAGTAACATATACTCCTAAAATTAAACAATCCTACCATCTATTTTCACTGAATCTATTACTTATGATCAAAGTGGCTTATTGTTGTTTTTGGTTTTCAATTAGGGTGTCTACTTTTGGGTATTTTTTCCCTCTATCTCCATCTTTGTTGTTATTTTTAGGCCATTTTCTATGTGGAGGGATATAGGCTTTGCAACATTTGGATAGAGTGGGTAAATTACTTATCCCTTTGATTTGATATGTTTCTAAGAGTAAGGTAGGTTTCCAATGACCTACAAGGATGCTATTGCCAATTGAAATAATTTTAGGGCGAGGTTTATCAATAACAAACAAAGTTTGATCTGGGGCGATCTCTTGTATGTGCATAGATTTGGTGCAATCCCCATTCTTTGCATGCTTTGTCTTACTAAAATGTACTTTTTTATTCTTTAGCCACATATTTTCTATTTTTTCATTTTTTCTTGTTTTCATATTTTCTTGATGGATCATTTTTCCTTTGGTTTTTTTGACTAACTACCTATTGCCATTTGTTTACGTCTTGGTTACAAATTTCCTTCTAGGTTTTGAAGATTTCTTTATTTCTTACTTCATAGAGTTGAACCAGGGAATCAAATGTGTTCTTCCTCTTTTACAATTTTGATATTATGTTTTACATCCTTGAAGTTATTTCTTGTGCTTAAGGGAGGATGCATCGGTAGAGTCTGAACCCTAGGTTTTGATGATAGTGAAGAAGTATGATTTTTACTAAAGTTTTTTCATTGGGTAATAAACACATTCTTTTTTCACATATTCTAGTCTTTTTTTTATGATCACCATTTTTTAATTCTTGATATATTATTATTAATGAATCATGAACCTCATATATATATTTATCTTAATTCTAAATAAAAAAATTAATCTATAATTTTTACTTAAATTATTTAAAATAACATATAAAAATCTTAACTTACAATTTAAATCTCACTATGCATCCAACTAAACCATATAATATAAAAAAAATTGTGTAGGAAGAAAATATTTAAAGTTTCCAATGTATAGTAAATATTCTTATGTGTTTTAATTTGTTTTCATCATAAAAAAAAATTGCATGTTTCCATGTCAGAGAAAGACAACATGTCATGGGCAGACAAGAAATGAATCGGTGCAAATATGTTACACAATAGCTAGTGTCACATATAATGGGTGATGGGGAGTCACGTCCCCAAAGGTAGTGACTCTATTGTGGAGTCACATTCCATGGGAGATGTGGCTTCCACATCACCCCTTCTTAAGACTATTTCATGTTCCTTTTACCACAACTATCACTCAGTCAGTTATTAGACCAATCAATAATTGATTTTATCACTATTATGCAATAACTAATATTTTGATTTTATGAATTTCAATAGTATATATATATATAATTTATTATAGAATAATAATATTATTTATATATAAGGGTATATTCAGATGTCATATATATGCACATGTATAGTTTCAGTGACAAATTGTTTGATTGAACTATAACATCAACACCCCATCTTAGTTTTGAAGGATAAAGATAAGACTAGATATTACCTCAATGTAATATCGGGTATGGATTTTTTTAATAATATGTTTGATCATAAGATATCTAAAATTTTGATATAATTTGTCATGATCTATTTCAAACATCATAAGATGTTCATCCCGATAGAAGATCATTGTCTATTTAACAAACTTAATCCACCATGTAATTCATCATCTATTATGATCTATTTAGATACCATAAGATTTCCATCGCAATAGAAGGTCATGGTCTAATTAAGGAACTTAATGCACCATGCAAGTTATCATCTACCATGATCTCCTTAGACATCATGAGATGTCCATGACAATAAAAGGGGTTGGTTTGTTTAAGGAACTTAATCCACCATGCAAGTTATCATCTATCATGATCTCCTTAGACATCATGAGATGTCCATGACAATAGAAGGTCATGGTTTGTTTAAGGAACTTAATCCACCATTCAAGTTAAGTTATTGAAATATTAGATATTAGATATCTTAAGACATTGGTGGCATAGTAGATGTCAGGCTTAGTATTGAAATAACCTCAAGGCAACTTGATCCCATCTTGGTCAATCCTCAAAACATCTTATAGGGATGTTGATCCTTACCCATTTCAAAAAATTGATTTGTTGGACTAGCCTAAATACACCTTTATTCTCTCTTCTAAGCCCACTTTTATAGGTAAGTAATAAACTATATGTGAATTAAAAAGGTCATGTTATTTTGATTATAATTATTGTCTAAAGAGAATGCTGACATGCAATAGGTTTCTTTGATACTAAAACTCAATAGTCTCCCTCAAGGTTTCTGTGGATCCAAGCCCTTATCCCATGTTGGAATAACCTCAAGGCAACTTGATCCCATCTTGATTGATCCTCAAGGGACCTTATAGGGATTGTGATCCTTACCCATCTCAGAATGATCTATTGATTGAATTTATATAGGCTTTTCCCATATTGTATACCTATTTCTGTATGTAGGTAAAATTTTTTTTGGGCAAATATTGGAGAGAAATTGACTTCTTGGAAAAATATCGATAATTTTTAAAATGACTTAAATTTAATTAAAAATACATTTTGTCTTCTTCATAAAAGTGAATAAGTAGATGCATATAATGAGTCAGTAAATGAGTAAACAAACCAAACAAGGTGATCTTGATATATTTAAATGCAATAAGTAACAAAATCACATCCTCATGTGGAATGTCAATGTAGTCAAAGACTCTAAACTCTGAAGCAAACTAAAAATATTGAAATATCTTTGTAAAAATATAAGCAAATACAAATATCAAGTTCAATATGAAACTAGTCTACATCTTCCTCTTCCCTTTCCTGGTAGTTCTAGTAAAAACTATGGGAGAGGGAGGGGGTCTAGCGGCTCTATCCATAGCATTTGTCTGTGGTGGTGTTGCTACTAGCCCTAACAATGACTCCTCATCCATACTATCATTGTACTCACTATCAGTGTCCTCACTCTCATTGCCCTACTCTTGAATGCCATTTAATTCCTCTAAAAAACCCTCCTCCTCCATATCCTATCTCTCCAACTCACATATTCCATCCTTGGTGGATGAAGATTGCTCTTGTGTTGTCCAATCACCAAATAGATCTATGTTATCTACATCTAATGGCTTAGCTAATGATGACTATACCTTTCTTATGTGCAACTTGAGGTTATAATGCTTGAAGACAAGGTCATTTAGGCATTTCTATGCCAACGTGTTCCTCTTTTTTGTGTGAATGGATGAGCTACATGGCTGACATAAGATGCAAGTAGGAATTTTTTGCATATTTGGGATATTTCTACCCCAATTTTGCTAGTAAGCATTTGGAAGATAAATATTAAAGAGTTAGAAAGAAAGGTGAGGACAAGTTTTTGTAATTTACTATTTATCTACTTATCATGCATGTGAAAGACTCCAAATTTTAAATATTGTACCTAGGATTTGAGTGCGTCTACCTCTCTTTGCCAAGGCTGAGGAGAATAGTTTTCTCGTTGTATTTTGATACACTTCCATCTTGACCACCATGAGGTCTCTCACCATAATGTCAGGTACCATACTTTGCATGCATTCATTGAAGCCCTCCATGACCTCTCCATTGGGATCCACTTATGATGGAGAGAAGCAGTAACAAAGGTTGAGGAAATACCCTGCTGCATAAATGGGTTGGTAAAGTTGATATCTCCACCTCTTATCAATAATATCCCATATGAGCTGAAATTTTAGGCTCTCCCCTCTTGTACTTATTTTTTATAGCCTCTTTAGCCCTATCCATGGCCTCATAAAGAACAAAAGACTTGATTAGTACGTACAAAAAAATTAAATATTCAACTTTTGAAGTTTCCAAGTTACCCCCACAATTTTTGTAGCTCGATCAAAAAGATGGATGTCAAAGAGAATGTGTGAAACACTCTATCTATTAGCCTTCTTTGAATAACTTGACTCTAGCCATTTTGGACACACAAACATGTTGAGAATATTAGCTTCAAGGAAATTGAAGCAAAATTATATATATATATATATATATATATATATATATAAATCTGATGATGTATCTTCTATTAGTTTGATTATACATACATACATACATACATACATACATACATACATACATACATACATACATACATACATACATACATACATATATATATATATATATATATATATATATATATATATATATATATATATATATATTTATATATTTATATATGTACATAGATATATATATGTATGTACATATATATAGATACATATATTTATCTATGTACATACATACATATATGTATGTATGTATATATGTACATATATACTTATTTATATATTATTATTACTAATGCATTCTTATTCAAACATATATATATTATAATGTTTTAATCCTAAATGCCAAACATGCTATATCTATCACATCCAACTCTAGTATCGTGCTCCAAACATGAACCGATACCTTGATCAGATGCAAGCCTCAGTTAAGGCTGAGGATTATATAATATGAATCAGTGGCATTGAATTAGTGTTTTATTAAGGATATTAGTTACGTATTGAGTTATGGTTACATAGGGTCATACCCCTATGTAAACATATCTCAATGCGTGTGTGCATGCACACACACACACACACACACACATTATATGCATTTGTGAATTCTAAAAAAAAAATAACAAGGCATTACAATCTCAATCATATTCAGATCTGCATATTCTATATGTATATATATACTTGAATCAAATTAGAACGAAAACATTAAGAGGGAGAGTTGTACTTATCATATAAAAATCATTATTTTTAGTTCAAGTCATATATATGCATTTTTAAGAATTCATAATTGAATGGAAGATTGCTCAAGATATCATTACATATAAAATTATAAGGTTTTCTAATCTCCACCAATAAACAATCATATTAATTTACATGGTATTAGAGCCTAATTGGTCGAGAGACTTCTAAATTTAATTTTTGAAACAAAAGTGACAATATGACAAACAATGTTAGAGTAGAGGATAGGCTTGAAGGAGCATCAAATTTCTTCTCATGGAAAAATTGAATTATAACGATTCTTGAAGAATTAGAACTAGAATCATTCATTGAATCATATATTTCAATGCCTGAACATGAGGTAAAAAAGGCCACTTGGAAAAGACAAAATAATAAAACTAGGAAAATCATTATTGATTCAGTAAAAGATCATATTCTTCCATCCATCTAAAATCTCAAAAAGGCACTTGAGGTATTCAAGACAATTAAGGATAAATTTGAAATGAACAACTCAAGTAGATTGGTTACATTAAAAAATCAACTGATGAATACAAAAATGAATAAAGGAGAGTCAATTTCATCCTACTTTGGAAAAATTTCCAAAATAAGGTATCATCTATCTTCAATTGGAAGTAACATAGAAGACCAAGAACTATCCATAATATAACTTAGAGGATTACCTATATCTTGGGAAGAATTCATCTAGGTTGTCAGTAGACCTTCAATACTAGCTTTTGATCAACTAAAAAATGATTGCACATTAGAAGAATGAAGACTAATTTCTAGAGGGATCATTTCAAATCAAGAGGGACAAAATCAAACTCTTTTCTTACTCTACAATAACAAAGGGAAGAAGAGGAAATTCAAAGGAAAGAAATATGATACAAGGAAAGAAAATATTAATTACAAAAGAAATGATTTCTCCAAAGTTCAGTGTTATAAGTTAGAGAAATTTAGGCATACCTTCAAAAATTATCCAGAAAGAAAGGGAAAAAATCCTAGCTTCTTTAGCCGAAAAAAAAGGGATGAAAATTTGTCGTTCTACTTAGCCCTATCAAGTGAGATGAAATCCAACAAAAAATGTGTGGATAATAGATAATGGTGCTTCTTGACATATAATAGGATTCAGAGATAAGTTTGAAACTTTTAGAAATTATCTCACTGAAGGAGTCACCATTGGAGATAACTCCACCTATCCAATAAAAAGAATCGCGACCCATTCTATACAAGTAAGAACTACATAATTAAATTTTTGGATTATTCAAAATGCATGGATATTAAGAATTGATGATATGGCATATTTAATGTGCAAAGAGAATTTGTTATGCCATCAAAGGAAATGATTTAACCAAAAACTTCTAGAAGTTTCAAGAAAGGAGAAGGAGAACAAAATGATGGAAGGATTAGATGAATCTGACCTAACCCTAAGATCTACGGTGATTTATAAGTGGAAAAATATAGAAGTTACCTATTTAAGGAGGCATAAGAGATGTTTTCTAAGGTTGGTTCATTTTTTATTGGAAATCTTAAGGAGAACCCATGAAGAACAAAGTAGCAGAGGAGAAGTGAGGAGATTAGTGAAGTGTGATTGCTTGAGGAAATGCCAAGTTGATTAGTGATGAATATGATAATGTAGGCCAACCAATGAACCAGAAGATGAGTGAATGGAGATCTCAATTTGTAAAGTGAGTTGTATTTTATAGATCAGACCTAGTTGTTACATTCTAACCATTATGGCAGTAAAATCCTTTGATCAAGGTTGACCTAATAGTCAATTTGTAAATCCTTTA
This sequence comes from Cupressus sempervirens, assembly GCA_028749045.1. Lineage (NCBI taxonomy): Eukaryota > Viridiplantae > Streptophyta > Pinopsida > Cupressales > Cupressaceae > Cupressus > Cupressus sempervirens. The sequence goes on along the minus strand of CM053790.1, from coordinate 546,125,778 downwards.
ATCAAGGTGACAATATAGTAGAATGATAAAAAGTCCTCTAACTAGGTCACTCCTAACAAAGTGATTAAATCCTTTAACAGGGTCACATTTAATGGTGTGTTTTGTAACGTTTAGCAGGGTTGGTTCTTAACCAAGATTACTTTAGAAGAGTGAAAAAGTGGTAGCATGTTACTTGGTGGTTTTTACCAAATTGGGTTCCCAAGTTAAATCCTGGTGCCATTTACTTTTTTGAATGCTACTTTATGCATGATATTTTTATTGTTGCTTATTTTACTATTAGTTGGTACATACACAAAACATAGAGTTAAAGAATGTTAAATTGCTAATGATATGCTATATAGATTGAGTTGTTTAATGAGATTGATTGAGTTGTCCAAAGTTGTTAAAAGTAAAAATTGGTAAATCTAGACCTGAGGATAACTAATTCACCCCCTCTCAATTATTTTAATCATTCTAATAATTGTTATTAGAACTCTAGTGCTTATAAGGAAAGCTTAAAGGGACTTATAGTTAAATATCAAGATATACAAGAGAGAGATAACCAAGTTGAACAAGGAGAACTTCCCAACATGGAAAAGCTTAATGAGATTGCACTTATTTGGTATTGGATATTCTACATCATACTACCTAGACAATGGATACATTAAGATATAAAGATCTATGACAGTTGAACAAATGAAAACAAAGCAAGAACACAACGAAATGATGTTTGAACTAGCAGTAGCCTTAAGTTAAGCTGAATTTGATGATGTGAAGGATTGCATTACAACAAGGTAAATGTGGGACAAGTTGGCATAGATCCATGGAGGAGACAAAAATGTGTTGGGAACTAAGGTAGAAATCTTAAGAGGCAAGTTTGATGAAATGAGAATAAAAGAAGGTGAGACCATTGCACAATATTGTGGTTGAATCAAAGAGGTGGTGAATTCTATCAGAGGAGCTAAAGGAGACATATCTGATGAGGTTGTGATAAGTAAGGTATAGAGGAATTTACTCCTCATCTATGCAATTAGAGTATCTATAATTCAAGAATTGAGAAGTACACCTGGTAATGATCTGACATTGGATAGTCTAGTTGGTAGACTCATTGCATTTGAACTATCAAATGTCGATAATTATTCCCCTGCTAATGTTGAATTTTATTTTAAGGCTCAACTAACCCTTGATGGATCTAGAAGAAAGAAGAAGAGTAAACATGTGGAAAGTGGAAAAGGAAAATACAAAGGTACATATAAAAAAGTTGGTCATATTGTTCCAAGATGTCCTGAAAGAGATGACAAGGATGAAACGAAAGACTTCAAGTAGTGAGGAAGGAGAGACAATAGAGATAGTCGAGGTAATAAAGACTACAAGGATAAAGGTAAGAAATCTTGCTACATTGCTAAAGAAGATGGTTTTGGTAGTGATTTTGATTATCATGATGAAGAATTTGTTTTTGTTTCAATGAAAGATCATTATGATGAAGATGAAAAATTGCATTGATTTCACATGAGTAAGAATGATAAATGGCTAATTGATAGTGGTTTCTCACATCATATGGCTAGTGATACAGGTTTGAGAAGTTAGAACATTATAATGAAATTAGTGTTAAGTTTGGAAATGATGCACCATTTTATGTGAAAAGTAAATGATCAATTATACTGAATGATAAGATCGTATGTGGAAATGCCTATTGGGTAGCTAGTTTGAAATATAACTTGTTGAGTGTGGAAAAATATATAAGTTCAAGCTACAAATTTGAATTTCAAAAGAAGAAGGAAAAGATCTATGATGTTATTAGTGACCTAATTGGAAGTGGAGAGCAAACAAGAGGTGACTTATTCTATCTAAACCTATCTAAAGATACATGTTTTTTACACACATTGAGGATGTTCGGTTATGGCATAAGAGGCTATGTCATGTGAATTTTGATAATTTGGTAAGCATGAGTAATATGAAAAGAGTCAGAGGGCTACCAAGATTAAGTAAATCTGATAAGGTGATGTGCAAACAATGTCAAATGGGTAAAATGACAAAGTCTAGTTTCAGAGAAATACCTATTGTTATGATGATATTTTGGAGTTGGTTCATACTGATTTATGTGTTCCTATTGGAGTGCAAAGCTATTATGGTGACAAATATTTCATTCTATTTGTTGGTGACTTTTCTAGAATCATGATTGTGATGTTTCTTAAGGAAAAATATGATCCACTTCAAATGTTGAAGTGGTATTTGGAAAGAGTTGAGAAGGAAACAAGAAAGAGTCTAAAGTGTTTGGGATCACATAGAGGGGGTGAATCCATATTAGATGAGTTCAACATATTCTGCAATGATAGAGGAATCAAGAGATAAATGAGTACACCTGAGACTCCACCACATAATGGTATAGTTGAGAAAATAAATAGATCAATCATGGATTGTTCAAGGACATTGATGATGGAGAAGGGTGTTTCACAAAAGTATTGGAGAGAAGTTGTAAGTATTGCAGTCTATACTTTGAACCGAGCTCAGGTGAAGAAAGGTACATACAAAACACCTTTTGAACTTTAGTATGGCTATGCACCTAATGTGAATTACTTTAAAAAATTGGAAGAAATTATTACATATTGAAAGATGTGAGAAAAGGAAAACTTGATGCAAAAAGTGATGACGACATTTCATAGGATATTCCACTAAAAGAAAATCTTACAAGTGCTTGAATTCTAAGACTTTTTTTTTTGGAAAGTGAAAATATTAGAGTTGATATTTTTTGTAGAAAAGAATGAAGAAGAATACAAGAAAGAACCTAAAGACTACAAGAATTTTATCTATATATATTAATGTAAACCTAGCACTTTACAATAACTAGAAAAGATGGCTACTAAGTATCAACAGCCAAACACTATTGAGGTTTTTGTAGAAGAGTTCTATTAAGAATCAACATATTACCAAGCATTGGGGTATAGGAGTTGAGTCATAGACAGATACTATCGACCATTAGATAGAGGAAGTTCAATTGTAGAAAAGTACATCAGATGCAAATGAACTAGCAGAACCTAGTAAACCACAACAAGAAGAAATAAGACCTAAATCTATCTTGGAATACTATGTGAGAAGACGTCATACACTAGATCAAATCATTGAAGAAAAATATTCATAAGTCATGACAATAAGAAGATTGAATAATGATAAATGATTATTATGTGAGTTTGATCCCAAGTCAATCAAAGAAGCTTTGGAGAATGAATATTCAATAGGAGAAATGAATAAGAAATCGAGCAAATAGAGAAAATCAAGACACGAACATTAGTTCCAAGGAAAAGGATAAGAATGTGATTTGAACCAAGTGGATTTTAGAAATAAGCTGAATGAGAAAGGTGAAGTTACAAGGAACAAGGAAAGATTAGTTTAGAAGGAATATGCACAAGATGAAGGAATTTACTATGGTGAGAATTTTTATCTAGTTGCAAGGTTGGAAGGAGTGAGAACTTTGCTTGCATATGCTACTTATAAAAGATTTAAGGTATATCAAAAGGATGTCAAATCTAAATTTCTAAGTGGAATCTTAGGGGAAAAAATCTACATTGAACAAACTAAAGGTTTTGTTGATCCAAGAAAGAGAAAAATGATATATAAGTTACACAGAGAATTATATGGTTTGAAATAAGCCCCTAAAGCATGGTATGAAAGGTTACATAGTTATTTGGTGAAAATTGGTTTTGCAAGAATTAATGACTAAAGAAATCTATACTTGAAAAGTGAATATGAAAGTAAGATATCGTTAGCTAGTTTTTTTTTTATGATATCATATTTGGAGGAAAAATTCAATGTGTAAGTCATTTGCTAATGAAATAAAGAAGGAATTTGAGATGTCAATGTTTGGTGAAATAAAATAATTTTTTGGATTGCAAGTCTATCAAATGAAAGGTGACATATACATTACTCAATCAAAGTATATCAAGGAGATATTGAAGACCTTTGGAATAGAATACTCGAGACCAATTGGAACACCTATGGTGACTAGACATAAATTATCAATGAATGATGATTCTACTGAGGTGAATCAAACATTATACAGGTCAATGATTGGAAAACTGCAATATGTTGTACATAGTAGACTTGACATTATACTACCAGTTGGTTTTTTGTTGTTGTCTACTAATCCTAGAGAGAATAATATGATGGAAGTAAAATTTGAAAGGAATGTAAGACTATGGACTATGGTACAAGAAAAATGATAATTTTGAACTGAAGTTCTTCACTAATGCATATTGGGATGGAAATATTGATGATAAAAAGAGTACAGGTGGAGGCACTTTCTTTATACAAAAGAGATTGATTTCATGGATAAACAAGAAGAAGAACTATATTTCACAATCTACAACGAAGGTTAAGAATGTTTCTACAACATCCAATTGTTCTAACATTATGTGGATCAAGCAATTATTGAAAGGTATGAAGGAATAAATTATAAACCTTTTTTTATTTATTGTGATAAAAAAAGTGCTATACACATATCAAAGAACCCTGTGATGCACACAAAGACTAAACATATTGAGATCAAGTATCATTACTTGAGAGAACAGATACAAGAAAAATAAGTGAGGTTGGAATATGTAAACACAAAATAATGCATAGTTGGCATATTCACAAAGGCACTACCTAAGGATACTTTTGAGTATCTAAGAGGTAAGTTAGGGGTCATTCCCTTTCTCGAAGAAAATTGAGAATAGATGCACTATTGCATCAATTGTTATAATAAGAACATCTTACAAATTAATGCAAGAGGTCACACTTTAGGAACTACCTAAAGATTGTGAAAAGATTGAACTAAAGCATGGAGCAGATGAGGATGTAAGGGTTAAAGATAAACAAGTGGAAGTGATATTTCTATATCAGTCAGAATAATGACATGAAGATGTTATGTATCCTAGAGCAAAGAAAAGAGATGTATGTGAATGATTGATGTCTTTGGCATTGTTGTCAAAGAGGGAGAATATGTTCAAGTTACCATACAAGATACATATAAAGAGGGAGAAAATATGTAGTTACTATGAGTTGATATCATGAGTAGAGTGATAATATATTGTTAAATTACCATCTAGAGAAAGGGGGAGATAACACAAAGAAAGAGTATGTCTTCAAATGAAAGAGGGGGCAATATACTAGTGATACTACTATAGTTTATGTCAGAGGAAGCATCCAAATATTTTATTGGATAAGAATTAGAATGAAACTAAGAAAGAAAGAAAACACATAGAGAGAGAGCTAACAGTACAAGTTTAGAAGAAGCCATAATGAATATTTTCAAATTACATGGTAACTAGAGGTGTTGCCATCAATGCCAAAGAGGGAGATTGTTGGAAACTAAAATTGGAATAATTTTTATGTTATCATTGATGTCAAACCTACTAAAGAAAAAATTGCTAACATTTTAGAAGTACCATGTCATTTGATTGATGAAGAGGATTTGAAAAGAAGAGATAACAAGGTGAGCTAGTCAAATTGTTGAGAATAGAGAAGTATCACCAATGGGCACTTGATAAGTTAGTGTCATACCCAAAATATTGGGGAAAAAACACACGGATTTTTTAAAAAAAAGTTAATTTAATCCACTATGTTAATACATGTTTGACTAAGACATGCAAGATATGTTAGGTTTTCTAAGGTTCTATATTTTATTTCATCTATTAGTTCAATCTCCTAGTTGAACCAAGTTTCATCATTTCAGAACGTTTGTCAAATTACCTTAATAATTGTTACCATTATTTAATTGACTTTTATATTATTTAAAATCATTAAGTATTGAATATTAAATTAATCAAGACATTCAAATCATAAGTTAATTCAATGTGTTTAAACAATTGATCCCTGAGACACAAACACCTAGCAAAACTCCCAAGTTATATCAGTACCCCGATTTAACTCTAATATTAACCCTAAGAACTAAAGTTCATAATCCCTTAACCAATATAAATAAATCTATCATAATTAAGAATGTACATTTCATTCCCAACTCATTAAAAATATTTTGAATTGAATAATAAAAACAACTTACAACATTTGACTTCCTAGCCATTCACCTTTCAATATTAATCCAACCCTTTAAAAGGACAAGATATAAATACAAATTAACTAAAACCATAATAATTAAAATACTAACTAAATGATAAAATTAATTAACATAACTTAATCCTAACAAATAACATTAATCGGCTTGTCCCTTTGGTGAAATGGTGGGGCTTCTTGCCTATAGGGCCTACAACCAAGGTTCACGTCCCTACAGGGCCATTCTCTACTGTGGATCTTAATTGAGAATGTTTTTCCATTGACCCTTGTTGAAATAGTGGGGCTTCTTGCCTATAGTTCTTACAACCAAGGGTTAATAATTTTTTTTTCAAGTCCCCATAGGGCCATTCTCTACTGTGGATCTTAATTGAGAATGTTTTTCCATTGACCCTTGGTGAAATAGTGGGGTTACAACCAAGGATTAATAAATTTAGATGAACAAGCTGGAAAAGAAAGAGTCTTTCTATGTGACAGAGACTATAAAGAAGTTATGGAGGTATGTTTTATATGCCCTCATTGATTATGTTACCCTGGACCCTAGGTTTGATCAGGTCAGAACTCACCATTTTGTGATTTTAAATCATTTTCGCCATAAGAAAAGAATTTCCATACCCTTTTACCTTCTCACTTCTATGAACAAGGAAATCTCTAGTTTCAAGAAGAAAGCCACTGTTAACCCTTCTTTGCATGAGGGATTATTGCTCCTCATCCATGAGCATTTCAAAGCTCAGTCTATATGCAAGAACCCTCCTCATGTTGAGGATGTTGACAAAGGTAGCTCCAGCTTTTCTTCTGACTCTGATGACATTGAGAGCATTAGGTCGGAGGAGGAGAATGTTTCCTCCAAAAAGAAGAAAAAAGGTCAAGCCAAGAAATTGTCCACTGCTACAACTCCCAGGAGGAAAAGCCCTAGGAATCATGGCCAAGCTCATACAAAAGAGGGTTATGCTGAGGAGGAGGAGGAAATGGATACAGAAGATTCTGACAAAGTGCCGGAGGAGGAGGAGGAAGAGGAGAAACCTGGGAAAAAATGGAAGAGGGAGGTTGTGAGAGTTGAGGAGACTAGAAATCAGAGGACAGATGCTATTTCTCTTCCCCTCTCCCCTATCCAGTCTCAGCCTCCTTCGGAGGAAAAAGTGAATGTCATCACTAGTGAGAACAAGGGGGAAGTGCCGGTCAAAAATAGGATAAAGGCTTGGAAAAATTTCAATGCGAGGACTGCTACTATGGGGATTTTTTGGGAAGCTATGAACCCTCAGATCCTAGTGGACAATATGGAGCAGCCTAGGCTCAATGAGCTCATAGACCTAGCTATCCTGGCCATCTTGAACAACGCAAGGGAGACTGGAATGAACCTTCTGAATAATGCCCACAGTAGTATGATTGACAACTTTAGATCAATCAAATGGCTCTTCCATGAGCTGGAGGAAGTTAGAGAAAGGGTATCCCAGATGGAAATTATTAAGAATAAGATAGGTAATGATAGCCAGCAGGACCAGGAAAATAGAGAAAGCTTAAATGAAAGGAGATTAAGAAATCTTGAAAACTACAACCACAACCTGGCAAGTCAGATGATTTCTCTCCTGAGTTCGATGAATGACAACATCCAATCCCTTGTTGGTAAACTTAAGGACAGGGGCTTGCTGGTGGAGGAGGGAGGATAGAACAGGGATAAGGCCAAGTCGGATGATGATAAGGCCACAATCAGTACTCTCACCAATATGGATCAGGGCATTGAGAACGTCCAGGATCAAATGGCAAAGGAGTAGCAAAAGATAACTGAGGCAGCTCAGACTATGCAGGAAATGGAGAAGATAATTGAAGACTAGTTTTCTTGTCTTTTGTCTTTTTGTCTTCCTAGCTTTTGGCTTTTCGACAGGTTTTCTATAGTTTGTTTTAGCTTGTTTTTTTTCTGGCCTTTTTGTGGGCCTTTGTTTTGGGCTGGGCCTTCAGGTCTTTTTTCAGCTGTTGGACCTCTGTTTTGGTTGGGCTTCTTTGTCCTATTATCAGCCTTGTTTATGTAAAACTTATGGGTTTCAGGATCCCTTAAAACCTATTTTTCTTATCAAAAACAAATAACATTAACCAACCCATTTTTCTTTATCCTAAACACCTAACCAATTTAATTTTATTACTTACTAACTTTACCATATCCTAACTTAACTAACCATAGCCTTACTAATTTAATACTTTCATAACATAATGTTAATATGTGTCAAAATAAAAATAATTTAATTTAATGCAAATCTAACATTCTAATCCTAAACTAATCATTATCACCTTTGCTTACATTACATTCTAACTTAACTAACCTAATTGCCAATCCCTAACACCTATCCACTTGTCCTAATACCTAAGGCTGCTTGGCCACCACCTCGCACTCCTCCCAAGGGATTGGGTGGTCCCCAAGAATCTTAGTGCATTTTCCTAAATCTTCCTACACTACCCAAGAGGACTACTACCTCCAAGGCACATGCACATTGGGGTGAGTAAAAACCAAGGAGGGGGGACTAATAAGGTAAAGTGGGAGCAAGATATATATTTTTAAAGGTGTTAAGTTAAATGCTTACCTTCCTTGCCCATGTCAAAGACCCGCTCCTATCTTGGGTGAGGGAAATGTGACATCATCACCTCATGTGGGGTTTGAGGGAGCATAAAGTACAAAGCCCTACACATGCTAGGGAAGGAAAGAGTGGTTGGAGGGAAGTCTCATTAATGATGTTGTTTGTTTGACTTTGTGCCATGACCATGTATCCACTCCACACTATGCCTTGCATCCAAAATCATGTGGGGAGGTACTAGGCCATTATAAATGAATAGGATGATGGAAATAGTACATTGGAGGGTGGGGATTCCAAATGTACAAATCAAGAACAATAGGTGATTATGTTGAGGAAAGAAGAAGGCATAAGGGTTGGTGTGACATGTCGTATGATCCCCCTTCTTTTCAATTTAAACTCAACCAAGTTTGGAGATGAAGACTTTCAAGGGATGAGCATAAAGTGACATTAGCATAGGGGGGGTGTAGTAGTGTTTAAAAGTTAGAGAATAAAGTTTACTGGGTGAACTTAGAATAAGATAGAATAGGTCTTGTTTTATTTGATATTTATTTTTATTGCATTTTATATTTATTTTTCCCTTATTTAAAAAAAGGTGCTCAAATATTTAGAAGGGAATCTTTGAAGAATATTCTTTGTCTAAAGGAGAATTAAAACTATTGCAATACAATTTCCAGAGAGCATTTTTCTCTAAAAGATGTTTTTTTTCCAAGGTTTATTTTCTCATCAAAAACTAGTTTTTCTTATAGAATTTTAACATGGCATATATTACTAATGTTTTGTTCATTTTCTAGGGTGAATTATAGCATAGATTTTTTATGTTATACTATGCATTCAAATAGGAGTATTTTTTTTGAATAGTTATTAATAATGTGAAATAAAGTACCATTCACTTGAATCAATTTTCCTCTAACACCTAATCTAAATTAAATTGCTTAACTTTGTGTAACATCATTGTATCTATTTACCATTTATCATATGCATATGAAATGAATTATAAAGATTTTTATAAGAAAGGAATTACTCTTTTTTTTTCAACATACATGGGCTAAGCCACTTCATATATATTTTATTAAAAAACCTAATTCAAGGGCTCCATCGGGAAAAAATCAGGGAAGAAAACCCATTATCATTGTCATTACAAATATAAGGTTAACAATGAATTTTAAATCAAGATCATTATCTCGAGAAGAAGTCTCCGTAACATTTGACTCAAGAACACCAAAATTTTGAATCCAATTTGGCTCCATATTAAGGTATTAACTACACAATCTACAAATTTACATCAAGATAACCATGGAGAATTGAAACTGACTGGGTGACAACCAGATTCACACACATAGACACATTCAACCAACTAATCCCATCCCAGGTATATACAATAGGTTCCTTATCGAACCAATACTAGGGAGAAGGTGGATTTTTTCCAAGGTAGGAGATGTCAATCACAACACCAAACATATGACTCTTCTAAGGCTAATAATCACAAAGAACTTTCGTTCTTTCACTCCTTATCTCCCCAAACACAAAATGGTTTGTATTGACAATTAGGGGCCCATAACACCCTACTTTCTCCCTCTTTTCATCATGAGGAGAGACTTTGCACTAACCTGGAGTCCAACTAAGGCCCTCCTCCTGTATATGGCCACTTCTGCCCTATTTGAGGGTGAGGAATGCCAACACAACCCTTACAATTTTACAAAATAAAAAGTAAAACATGAAAGGAAAATAATTAAGAAACCCACAATAACCCATCCCTCACATGTTTTGTCACACATATGAATTACACACACATGCAATAGGTCTACTTAAGCAAATAAAAACAAAGCATGAAGAACAAGGTCATGAAGGATCCTACCTTCACAAATGGTTATGGAAAATGGATTTTTTAAGAAGATCTAATCCTTCTTCCTCTTCTAATCCAAGCTTGACTCTCTCGAAAAGTAGAGATTAGGTGAACACCCTTCAACCCTCAAAATGAAAACTAAATAAGCTTCTAAACTTAGCCACCTAAAAATGAAAATAACTTCAGACATGACCGAAGCCTTCTAGGGTCTTCCAACTTTATTCTACCTTAAAGATAACCTTTTTGGTGAAGTGTAATGTTGGTAAACTCAAAGAGATGTTCAATTTTAGCACTAAAGAGAAAATGAGATATTTAGGAGGTCATAAAAGTCAACAAAAGGATCTAGATGGGTGGAAAATATCCCCAACCCATACACATACCCCCTAGGTAGTTGGATTCATTAATTTTGGCCTCAAGGATTATTTTAGGACCTATTAATTTGGCTTAAAATATTTGAACTTTTTAAAATCCTAGGAATGAAAACTTACCACTAAACCCTAATGAGGGTAATTAATCTAGGTTTCCAACTAATTAGTCTTAGGTTACTAATTTAGTCAACCTTAGATTATCAGGTTACTCTGCTAACCCTAGTTATCATGCTGATACACATAAAAATTACAAGTGTCAAGTGATACCATAAGATTCATTATTACGTAATATTAAAGATTTTATGATAACAAAATGATACACACATTCAAATTATGATACAAATAAAAAATGAAACAATGAGGTCTGTGTCTCTTCATTAGACTTAACCTTAGTTTCATAGATTAAACATAGGGTCAATTATCGATTATCTATTAGATCCCATGGTTAATAATCTTGCACACTCAATTCACACATCAATAGCTTGAGAAAAATCACATAAATAAAAATATCAAACTTTCATTTAATTAACCTTTATCTCATTTCTATACACATATTTAATCATTACAAATTTGCATAATTAAAGTATTCAACATCTGTAAAAAGTATGAGATGTGCTATGATTGATCGGGGCAAGGCCTCACAGTTAGTCACTGACAAGATGATCTATTTTTTAACCATTACATGAAGTAAAGAAGACTAGTGAAGTAATGAATCAGTGAAATAGCAAGAGTTAAGTAAAACTCTAATCTTGACCAAGTACCAGGGTTGGCCGGTTAATAAAGGAGTTGAATCAAAAAATTAAGGAACTTAAGAAGAAGTTGAACAAAAAAATAGTTATGACCGATAAATTCATTAAAGAAAGTTAAACTATTGACTGAGCATCAATAATGATCAAGTAGGATAGTGAATGTTGATTGAGACAGAATAGTGTATGCCAAGCTACATAGTGATGACCGAGTAGAAAAATTTAGTGATTGTCGAGTGACAACAAAAGTTACAATTTGTGAAATAATCAAGTTTGAGGCTAACATAGTTGAATTTTTGGATTAGTAAAAATGAGTGGATGATAATGTCATGCCCAAAATTCGGGGCAAAAACACACCAACAATTTTTTATTATAAAGATAATAAATTCACTATATAAATATATGCTACACTAATTAGGTTATGGAAATATGACAAAGGATTAAAGTGAGTTTCAAATACACATCACTAAGATGCAAAGTTGACATCTTCACATACTGTATGGGTTCGAACCCCTGAAATCCTAACACTACGGGAATACTTAGTTCCAGTTAAATGAGTCTATTGATTTAAACATTAGGTTCAAGTTGCAAAAGTAAAACATCAAGCTCAAAGTGTAATTAGGGTTTTCAAGTTCTCAGATTGACTATGATGCTATCCCCCCCTTTTTTAACACTAAACTAGATCAGTCCTTAAGAGAATCTAATTCTACCTTTTCCACAAGTTTATCTAATAACTTAATACTTGATACCAATTATTATAATAACTATTAAAATAATTAAAATCATATATTAATTATTATTAAAACATTTACAACATTCATTTCATCTTCAAACATAATCCAATTTACCAACTCAAGATGTTTAGTCAATTTCATCTTACAACCCCTTTTAAACATTACATGCACATTAACATGTCCTGATAACACCTTAAAATTGAAATATTAATAACAATAAAATCATATTTAATTAATAATTTAATAAAATAATATAACGCTTAAGTTCATTCATTATTTTAAATCTAATTATACATATATTCATACATCGAAGGACATGGGTTACCTCCTATTACTATCACAATTTAAACTCCAATACTAATTCTATAGACTAATGTTCATAATACATTTTACCAACTTTATTAAATTTAATATTTTCAATCATAAAAATGAAAATCAAATTTCAAGTGCCTATTGAATTTAAAACTAAATCCTAACATATAACTTCTAACCATAAAATAATTACTAGTTAACACTTATATTTAAATATGAAACTTATAGAGCATAACTTATAATCAAACACTTACTATATATATATATATATATATATATATATATATATATATATATATATATATATATATATATATATCCAAATTTTTTTGAAGAAATATCTTACATGTTAATTAATTCCTACTTTAACTTTATTACTCACATTTTTAAACACTTAACATCTAGCTTATTCTAATACTAAACTTTAACAACTCACTTCCACCTATTAACTAAAAACTAATTATAATCTAATACTAATACTAACATTAAAACTTAAAAACATATCCTAACCCTTGACTAACCTTTACTAACACCTCACAACCACTAACTTTTAACTAATAAAAAAAAATTCCTAACTTGACTGACTATTCTAACCCCCTACCTTCTAACTAACTCCACTAACCTTCTAATACTTTTAATTTTTCCATAACCCCAAGGACATGGGTGTTTCCCCATGCCTCCACACTCTTGCCAAGGGTTGAAAAACACAACAACATGTTCTCCTAAGAGTTTTGAGCACCCAAGTCAAGTGGAGGTAAAGAGAGTTTCAAAAAGGTGCTTTTCATTGCTCTTAAATACTTGTCATGTCAAGTCATACTTCAATGATTCCCATTTCTCCTAGTTTGGCATACTTGTCATGTTAAGTTTGACATAGGTCCATGTGAGAGGTACTTTTTCAGACCTTGGAGGCTTTGTTAACTCCTAGCATGGGAGGGAAGAGAATTAGGAGTTAAGATTTAAAGTTTTCTAGGTGTGGGTCAAGGTAAGAGTCATAGGATATTTTAGATATTTTTCTTTTATTGTATTTATTTCTTTTAATATTGATTAAATTTAAATAAAGGTTTTACAACAGATATTTTATTGAGAATATGCTCTGTTGTAAAAAAAAGAGATTAAACTTTTCCTCATACAAAAGGCAAAGAGCCTTTTGGGTGTAAGAATGAACAATTTTCTCAAGACCCATTTTTTTCAATGTCTCTTTTTTTTTTTTCTCTAAGTGATGGGATTTTCAAATTTATCTATATAGCTAAGGGGGATATATTTTTATAAAAATTTTAATTATAACATAGAGTTTAAATGTCTTGTTAATACAATAACGTAGGATTATTTCCCCTTCCAAATCAAATACAAAAATACGAGAGGAGATTAAATTCATGTAGTTTTAAATTTACTTGATGCAATTCGAATTCAAATTGCATAACTTATATCTATCATCATTTTATCTAATTAATACTAATCAAATGAATGCAATTTTGAACCATAAGAATGCCACAGAAAGGGTAACACATCATTGAATCCATTTTCTGATAAACACATGCATATAAACTGAATTGCAAGAAATATCATATGAAAGAATCATACTTTTATTATTATTATTCAATCATCTAATTCAAGGACTCCCTCAAGAAAGAATCAGGGAAGAAAACTTGAGATCATAGTTGTATCCACAATAAGTTTAACAGTCACATTTTTACAATGGAATCATTATCTCGAGGAGAAATCTCCCAACATTTGAATTTAAATACAACTCTAAATTTTCCACTTGGTTCCACTATAGGGAAACTATTACAAAGTCTGCAACACATCAAGGTAATCATGGAGAGAATAAAAACTAATCAAGAGACAACCGATCTTAACATGAAGACAATTTCAAACATTCACTCCCATCCAAGTTTGCATAATAGGTTCATCATTGAACTAGACTAGGGAGAAGGTGAATTTTTCCAATAGGAGACATCAGCCACAACACCATAACAGGTGCTTTTTCGAGGCTATAATCTCAAGAACTTTTGTTCTTCCAATTCTTAAATTCCAAAACTCAAAGCATGGCTTGTGCTAATGAGTAGGGGACCATAACACCCTACTCTCTCTCCCTCTTCTCATCCTAAGAAGAGACTCTGCACTGTTGGAGTCCAACTAAAGACCTCCTCTCGTACATGGCCAATTCTACCCTATCCAAGGGTGAATAATGCCAATACAACCCATACAATCCCTTCAAAAATCAAAAGTAAAATACCAAGAAAAATATTTAAGGAAAACCCATTTCAATCCCTCCCAAACATATTCAACAAACACATGAACATACATATGCAAAAAAAATGATTTAAGCATGAACACAACATGAACCAAAAGAGCTTGAAGGGTTCCTATCTTCACAATAAGGTTATGGCAATTGGAAAATTTGAGATGAGATTCCCTTCCTTCTCCTTCTCTTTCAATCCTGAATTGGTCTCTAAACTAGAGGTTGGGTGAACACTCATTCTCTCTCAAATTTGCATCTAAATAAGATACTAACTCAACCACCTTCAAAATGTAATAACTCCCCCACTTGCCTAAGGTTTTAGAGAATTCTAACTCAACTTTTCATAAGGCTAACCTCAAGGTGGAGTTAAACTTATCCAACTCATGATGAAAATATTCAATTTTCGCAATAAAGCAAAAATGGGGTTTTGGGTGACCATAAAAGTCAACAAAAGGGGTTAAGGGGGCAAAAAATACCCCCAACCCATACCCATACCCCTTAGGTACTTAATTTTCATGATTTGTGGCTTCTAAGACTAATAAGAGACCTAACAAAAAGCTTGGAAATTTTAGGACTCTCTAACAACCTTCAAAAATGCAGATTACTCACTAATCCTAATTAGGGTAATTAATCTCGATTACTAACTAATTAGCAAAAAGGTCACTAACCTAGTCCAACTTAGATCTTTAGGTTACTCGGTTAATCTTAACTGTCGTGCTAAAATACATATACAAATCACGAGTGTCAAGCGACACTATAAAATCATTGTTACAAAACATTAACACTTGTTGATTATAGAATGATACATTCATTCAACTCATGATACAAATAAAATATGAACAATGAGGTTTGCATCTTTTGTTAGACTCAACCCTGGTTTCCACAAATGGTACATAGGGTTTAGTTCTGATTCTTCATTAGATTTTTTGGCTAAAATATCCTGCACACTCATTATACACATCAGTAGCTCAAGAAAATCACACACATATATTCAAAATTTATCTGGATAGTTACATAAATTAAAACATGAATCTTTCATATAATTAACTATTTAATTCATTTCTACTCACATTTAATCATCAATAATCACATAATCAATATAACATAACCTATTCATTAATTTAGATTAAAATATTAGAATAATCATCATTAGGCATGCATATACCTAACATCATAAACATCACCAATTAAGAAATACTGAACTATCTGAAAGCACAAAACCTAATCATCAAGGTACCAAAATCAACACTCTTATCATCAAGTGAAAATTTCTCGTATCATTGTTAGTGAAATTTTAATGTTTAAATAGTCGAGATAATGTAGTAGTTCTCGAATCACTGATTATTAAAACATGGATGTATCAACTACTCTCAATTTCATTAGGACATTCACAACATAAAACATTACTTCATATCTGTCCTAATCTCCTACAATAGATTTAATAGAGAAATTTATATTTAATAAGTACATTGGAGGAGGGACCTTACAGATAAGGATTGATGAGCTGGTGTATTTAATGCACGAAGAGAGTTTGTTATGTGATCAAAGACAATGATTTAATCATAAGTTTCTAGAAGTTTGAAGAAAGGAGAAAGATCACAAAATGATGAAAGGATTTGATGAATCTGACATAAACCTAAGATCTACAATGATTTTTAAGTGGAAATATATTGAAATTACTAATTTAAGGAGGTATAACAGATATTTTCTAAGGTTGGTTCATTATTAATTAGTGATCTTACAAAGAACCTATGAAGAAAAAAGTAGCAGAGGAAAGTGAGGAGATTTACTAAATTATGATTGCTTGAGGGGATGCCAAGAAGATCAGTAATGGAGATGATAATGGAGTCCACTCAATGAACTAGTAGATGAGTGAATGGAGATCTGAAGTTTCAAAGTGAGTTGTATTTTATAGATCAAACATAGTTATTACATTCTAACCATTGTGGTAGTAAAATCCTTTAATATTGACCTAATAGTCATTTTGCAAATCCTTTAATCAAGGTAAAATTCTAATGGAATGATCCAAATTCCTTTAACTAGGACTCTCCTAACAAGGTGATTAAATTATTTAACAAGGTCGCATTTAATAGCGTGTTTTGTAACCTTTAACAAGGTTGGTTCTTAACTGAGCTTACTTCATAAGAGTAAAAAAGTGGTAGCATGTTACTTGGTGGTTTTCCTCATATTGGGTTTCCACATTAAATCTTGTTATCATTTACTTAGGTGAATATTACTTTATGTATATTATTTTCACAGTTGTTTATTTAATTGTTAGTTGGCACACACACATAAGATATAGTTAAAGAATGTTAAATTATTTATGATATGCTATATAAACCAAGCTATTTAATGAGATTGATTGAGTTGTTTAAAGTTGTTAAAATTTAATATTGGTGCATCTGGACTTGAAGATAAAAGATTCACCACCCCCCGTTATTCTAATTATTCTAATAGATATTACATTTGATAGTTATTTATAAAATGGTGGAGGCAACAGAAATAAGTTAAATAGTTTAACTATGCAAAATCACCTCTCTAATTGTTTTCCCTAAACTATGTAATACATTTATTAAAAATATAAGACATTATACTAACACTCATGTAGTGTAGCCAATATAATTTATTAGGATTTTGTCATGAACATGTGTGTGAGAAATTACCAAATCACTATGAGAAAGTTACAGTCAAATAGAAAACTATTATTTTGCCAATTGCTATCAAATGTGTGAAGATCTTGAAAAAAAAGAAAGAATGGGAATATTTTACATATAAAATAGACAAATTAGAATTTGGTGTTGTTTCCATCTTAGAAGTAGCTAAAATTGAGGCCAATAATGGTGATGATCATAAACCATGCAATAGTGATGTACATAGTGATTTTCTTTTTACAATAGTTCTTAAGGATATGAAACTTAAATATGTGTGCCAGGAGTTGTATGTGGTAGATCTAAATGATGAGTAAGGGATGCACATTGAGTAGGAAGTGAAGCTTCTGGCCCTCAAGGTCTATAGGGAATCTCTTAATGAATCTATTTGTGATCTCATTCGAATAAGTTATGTTTGTACCATCTTAAAATGGATGCACATGCATTTTAAGACCTTTTAGCACCCTTTTCCATTATTCCTCTCTTGGACCATGGATGGACTTGTGCTCAATGTCTCTTTTTCTCATCTCCTCTTCCATTTCACTCTTCCTTTTCATCTCTCTATCTCCCATATGATCTTCTAGGTGTCATTTTCATACCCTTTTGATAATATCTCATGCTCAATTCAATATCTTCTAGTTTCACTTGTATCAACTTTTGGAGTTTTTTGTGGTCTTTTTGACATGTCCACTAGGACTAGGTCAAACTAGACTAGGTTGACCCAATTTGATCTAGTCCCTAGTGATTGTGAGGTTCGAGGCTTGAAAGTTCTCAAGTTTGCAAATTAATTAATTTTACTCCCTTATCAGCCTGAGTTGTTTTCCTGCCCAAAAAATAGTATATAAGGAGGCTTGGGGGATTCATTTTTGTATTTCATCTGGAACTCATATCATTCATCAAATCTCATTCTCAAGACATTCAAGCACTCAAGGCAAGGATTTCAAGCATTCAAGCAAGCAAACAAATCTTCTTCAAGCATTCAAGGATCTTTTGTGGGCATTTCCTCTTCAAGATCTAGCTTATTTTTGTTCATCAAGAGAGGATATCTACATAGAGGAATTCATTATCTTCTTCATTGATTCACATTTACATACATGGCTCCATGATTTGATTATGGTAGATCTATTGCAATTGTGGAGATATCCTAGATCCTTCATACTGATTTCAAGATCTACAATATACATCATGAAAAATCCTTATTGACAAGGGTTTCTACAAGTAAGGTGAATATTTACATTTATCTTGTTTCCTTTACATTTATATTTATCATTTATAGTTAATTCCTTAACCTAGGGCTTGACCAAGGCAAGCCTTCCCCCCAACAAAACTCACAAAACCCTTATTTTCTGGGTTGATTTATAGGATATTAAATGAAAGTTTTGCAGATCTAGACCCTACTTTTTGGGAGCTTTCTAGAGAATTCAGTTTCAAGTCATTAGACTACGCCAACCTAGTTGTAGGATGTCTTCCCAAGTTGACCTAGTCCTTTAGTCTCTATTTTCAGGGAGATTTTTAGGTTTTGTTCTTTTCATCATTTTATTCCAAGATTCATGATCAAAATTTTATAAACAATTCAGATCTACTAGTTTTGGAGCTAAAATACATCTTCCTCTATGCATTTCAAGGTGAGTCTTTCATATTTTATTTCCTTTCATATATTTACCCTAGATCTATATCTTAATCAGTATAATTGTACTCACATAACATTTAGATTTACATTATTTAAGTAATTGGTTTGAATTAACATTCACATTATCTTATTAAGGCCAAAGAGAGTACATTTCCTTGTATTGCATTCCCCTTTATAATTTAAAATTATTATTAGCACCCTTCTTCCTTTGGGTTCTAGATAATTTAATTTGGATCATAAGTGGAATCATATTTAGAAATTCCACTCTTTCCCTCACATACATATTTGAATGGCTTGGTGCACAATGAATGTGCCAGTTAGGCTTCAAGTGGAGGTTGTTGGGAATGTGAAACCCAATGATCACACAGGTGTTTCAACTTCTTGTGGCTCTTTTTTTAAGCTTGTATGCAAGTGTATAAATAGATGTGTGCAGTAATTTATTACAGTGTATTGGTCAAACCATTAAATATTAATAAAGTGATTCCCCTACTTGTAGAGTAGATGTAGGCAATTGGTGAACCACTGTAAATTGTGTCTCTTATTTTATTCATATTCTATTTTTTATTCAATTTCTCTACTTTGTTTAAATCCACAATTAAACTAACTTTTAAGAAACAAGAATATAATTAAAGTGCCCTACCACATTCAGAAGTGCCTAATTAATTCAACTAAAATTCTTGAACATTAAATTTTCAATTTGAAAATCTTATATTCAAATCTAAAATTTGGAGAAATCTGAGTAGCAACTTGCATATGACTATAAATTGTGTCTCTTATTTTGTTCATTTTCTATTTTTATTCAATTTCTTTACTCTATTTAAATTCATAGACAACAAGAAGATAATTAAAGTGCCCTACCACATTCAGAAGTGCATATTTAATTCAACCACAAGGCTTGAACATTACATTTTCAATTTGAAAATCTTATATTCAAATCTAAAATTTGGAAAAATTTGAGTAGTGACTTGCATATGTTTAATAAATTTATACCACTGCCAATAGGTTGAGCGGACTTGAAAAAAATTCTTGTAAGAATTCAAGGAACTCATTCAATTTGATAAACATTATATGCATTGACATTAGATTTGGTTTTATTTTATATTTTGTTGAAGGTTTTATAACTATAAATCAGATTTCTCAAGGATGAGCAAGAACTTCATCAATGTACTTTATTACTCAAAACCTATTGTATTGAGTCGAAAACATAGCAAAAGTAGAGGAAACTTACCAAAATCTAGAAAAGAAATACTATATCATTTTTCATAGCCACCCCACATGATTTTCGAATTTCTATAACATTTTAAAAAACTATTCCATTCTAATTGCAAACTTTCTGGTATCAAACGTGATGAGAATGTAAAACTATGAGATGTACATATAAATCACTATTAAAATATTGTATTTGATAAGGCATTTAAGAAACATTTTTTGTGTAGTCTTAATAGCTTGAACTACTCATTTATGGTGTAGACAAAGACTTTTAATAAGCGCCTCAATTGTGCTTGGTTAAAAAATCCATTATAATAATTGTACTAAATTTTGTCCATCTAATAATGCTATTCCAAAATGATGATGGAGAATGGTGTAATTTGAACTAATCTAAACATTCTGACAGGTGGGAACACAAAGAAAAATAAAAAATTGAAATTTCTTTTTTATTCAATGCAAAAAAATTGCCAATAAGAACTATCTTATGTTGTTATTTTTGTAGTATTTTTTATGTTTACAAAACAGTAGGGTGGAATTTTTTTGGGATTGCAGACACCACTATCAACAAGGAGTGCCCAATACTAAAACTTTTCATGAGAACCCTTCAAAAATATAAATCCTAGTCTTACCTTGTATTCTAATCCTCTTTGTATTTCTCTCCCAATTATATTTTATTCTGGTTATATTTTAATTTCATCAATTTTCATATTTGTTGCTTCTTCATTTTTTAATAATAATAAAAGTCAAATTTTATTTTATTTATATTTTCTAAAATTCTTATGTTTCATGTTTTTTAACCAATAACAAAAATGTTGAAATTGATTTTTTATTATTATATTCAAATATACAAACCATAGTAGTAAAATATTTTGGGAAAAATGAGAAGTTTTTAAAACAAATCTAGATTTAAATGATGAAAATTCACTTAAAAAGTTAAGAAATATTGAGAAAAATAAGACTTCGTGAGGTGCCACCAATTAACATGTATACAGAAGCAAAGGAAAAAGAAAATAAGAAAGATGAAAATGTGTCACTACTATGAAGAAATAATTGTTATATATTTTATAATATATAAAGAAGGAGTTCATAATCCATCTACAATTTCACATATAGGTCAAATATAGAATTAGTATATCAAGTAGTTGACCCTTTAACTAAAGGTAATACAAAATAGATTAATCCTACAGGATATCTTCAATAAATCTTTGTAAAATTGCTTTGACTATTTACAATAAGACACCATCAATATAAGTTTGGCATATTCGTGAAGCATAAGGTTAGTGAGCTCTTTTTTGTATGAAATAAAGGAAGATAATAAATCTTATCTTATCTTCTAGTTTTAAAGGGGTATGAGCTTAATTTCTCTTACTTGCATGTCATTAGAGCAGCTCATTTCTCAATAAAAAATATTGTAACAAGATTGATTAATCAAATAAAATGATATGACGAGATTGCCTAATTGATCAAACAATTAATAATATCTCCTTAACATATTAACTAACATATATTATCCTATTAGTATAATCCTTCTACCCCCTTCTGGTGTAATTACTCAAGCATAAAATTTCTATATAAGATTTATTATATCGAGTAAGGCCTTGGGTGTGCAAGGGATTGATCAATATATTGGTTCTAAATGTAATGAATCAAAATACCTACTTCAGGAGGGTAAGACTTAATTAACATTTTAAATATGACAAGAATTGAACTACGTATTATAAGTTTTGATTTGTTTAGGTTATTCATCTTCAATAACACTAACTTTTTCAAAAAGAACTATCTATTAGTGTATTTTTAGACAAACCATCTAAAAAAATCAAAGTTTAGAGTGTGTTGTTCAAATGAAACCTTTCAATACAATCAACCGTATATTTTATCAAGATATGGTAAAATGAAAGAAATATTTATATATAAATCTGCAATCATTACTATTCATATGAATCTATGTCTTGATGGACATTGTCAAACAATTCTTATATCTTGTTTATACTTCCACATTTTGCATACATGTCTATCACAGGTAGGTACCAATGTAAAATCTTAAAACATTTTCTATAAGACTTAGTTCAATCATGATCCTAATAATTGAAACCATTGAATCTTACATAGGGGCAAACTAATGAGTATTCTTCTTGACCTCATAATAATTCACATGCTTATATATCTCAAATATAATCAAATAATTTTTGTGTTCCACATAACGTTTTGGCCACTTAGTATTAAATTAATATTTTGTACAATGTCAAATCATGGGTACATATACTACATAATACAAAATGTATCGTTAGGAAGAATAAAGGGTAGAAGCTTCAAGAATCTATGTGCAAATTATCTTTGAAACCATTCTATGGATTTCATAATATTTAACTATTTATTAGCAAGCTTTGTAATTATTAATATTGAATTTAACTATTATATATCTTTTTTTTTTAGGCAAGGAACCTAAATATGTTTTCAATATCATTCATTGAAAGAATAAGTGTATTATTGAAATCATGATTTTTATAATAATAACAAAATCTTGGTTCTAATTAAATCAAGCTAGAGAGAGCTTAAACCTAATAACTCAAAGTAACATGAAGTCTTTAAATTCT
Organism: Cupressus sempervirens; assembly: GCA_028749045.1. Lineage (NCBI taxonomy): Eukaryota > Viridiplantae > Streptophyta > Pinopsida > Cupressales > Cupressaceae > Cupressus > Cupressus sempervirens. Next base: position 546,102,864 of record CM053790.1, on the reverse strand, counting down.
TCACTAATAATATTTATTTAATTATTTACAATTATTTTGTAGTATATTGATTTTTTCATATGATGGTTTAAATACATTGATTTTTTTTTTGTTAAATACAAGTTTAAACTTGACATAATACTTTTTTGGTTACAATGAAGGTTGAGGACTAAATTTATTGATTATCATCTAGCATCTCATGTGAATAAAAAGTAAATAAGTCATTTCAAGTTCAAATATACAAACATGGTCTAGAAGATCATTTTTTAAATTAAATAATTGAAACATAAGATTTACTTTATATCCACTAATGAATTTCATTATAAAAACTCAATGGTAATTAGGACTTTTCCTAGAACTGAAACACTTACTTCATGAAGTTACCCTCGAAACCATATAATGAAGTCTATATTTTTGTAAGTCTGAACTTATTTTTAATTAAACCATGTATTTTTCATGGCATCATCTTCTCCATACAATTAAAGAATTTAATCCAAAAATTTTTGTTCATCCACGTTTTAAAAACATTATTATAATTAGTTGTACATATATTTCTAACAATTAAGTGCAATTGATATTTCTAACACCTCCGACAATATTAAATCTTCTTCGATTACTACTCTTGATCTACTTCACCCTGTGGTTGCTAGGACTCAACATTGTTAACACTCCTATCTTATTAACGATGTTGATTCCCTCTCTTTGGGGGTCCCACCTTCTTGTGTTGGGTATCTTTCTGATAGTATCGCTTGAATAGTTGTTCACCAACAAGGGAATAATCAATTTGTAGTCTCTCAAGATTTCCCCATTATTATAGCTGATTTTCCTACTCATACTTGATGTGGGTCACTGGCTGTGATGTTAGCCTATTATTAATGGCTTGCTCTTGACCTTGTAATTTCCTTTTGTTTTTATGTCTTTGGGTTGTGGTTTGTAGGGGACAAAACCCTTTCTATGTTATTTTAATAATAATAAAAATTAGGTACAATTTAATAAAATGGATAACATTTGCCTAAGACCATATCACATCATCTATTTGTAACAAAAGGTTATTGTCCTAATAAGTTGTTTCATAAGAAAGCCTAAAAAGGATATCTCACTTATTTTCTTTAATAAGTTTTTAGCTCTTTTAAAATAAGGAAGGATTAACCATCATATTTTTTGATATTATTTAATCAATATTTTTGCCATAAGTTTTGTGTACGTCATAGACATATGACTTACACATTATAAGTGAATCATGGAAATCACTAAATTTTTTTTTTTTTTATCATTTGGATTAGTACTGGTCCTTTAGGAGCAATTACATGTATAGCAAATTATTGTATACACTTAAGTATGATCAAACTAGCTACTATTAAAACTAATATATGTCTATCGTATATGTAGAGAAATTTTATTATATACTAAATTTAGTTTAGCTTATGATTTATAGACTACATATCACTAATACACTAAGTATTAGATCTATATGTATATAATATTCTACTATTAGTGGAAAGTAAAAAATGTGTGTCAAGAGTATATTAAATCAATAATTAATTATAGCTTTTATTATTCATGCATCAAGAATAAAACATTCAATTATTATGTTATTGAACATGTTGGTGATTTTATTCAAATGAAATCTACCTTTAGCTATTGGAGGTGGTATCTCATTGATGGGGAAATACTCAAATTAGCTAGTTTCAATTGGTCTTTAATAAATAAATCACATGCAAAAGTATCCTTTAAGAATTGATATGACTTGAAAGAATAATAAAAGAGCTTCATTTGTGTATGGTAAAAGTACCACTTTATAATATTAAACTCAAATACATTTCTTACTAAAGACTCTTATTTCAAAAAAAAACTAGAATAATATATTGAAGATCATTATAACTTCATTCAAGGGAAAGTGATCCATCATAAATTTTGTGTAGTTCTATTTGTCTAATTCTTAGCGAAGGATATACTTTGATCAAGAAGAGTTGGACTAAACTCACAATAATCTCATGTCACATCTTTTTTTGTACTACTAAATCCTCCAAATAAATATTAGTGGTTGACTTTAGTTGATGAAATTGAAGGGGGGTGTTTATGAAATAAATTCCTATTAGTGGTTAAATCTTGGAGTTAAGAACTAGTAGTATAGCATAAGACCTTTACGCATTATATTTATATATTTTCTTGACATATTGTGATTCTTCTCCCTATGTCTTGCACTTGTAATAGAATTGTATTATACAAGACCTATAGGATCTATGTAATAATCTTGAGGGAAGCTAGTTTGAGGAGTCCTGAGCTCTAATAGAAACTTTATAAGACTTTACTTATAAAGAATCATTTTTAAAATACTAGGATTTCATATTATAATAATATAACTTTCATGTGGTTCAGAATACACATTCTTTATTCTTTCATATATTTGTTGCCTTGGTTAATTCTGTCAAAGAAAATGCTTTCTATAATTTGATTTACAATATCATTATTCTTTTGGTAATCACCTTAATACAATAAGGATTCAATCCATGCATCATGATCTGTACAATTATCAAGCTTCTTACAATTGTACTAGTTAAATTTTTTTCTCTAACAGTAGACTTTTTTTTATCATATGGGATAATATTGTATGCAAAAACATACTTTAAATATAAATGTAGGTAAAACTATAGTCTCAAAGAGAAGCCTTAATAAAATATATGACTTGAAAAGCTTGTGAGCATAACAAATTTAGAGTATTAAGGTGTTGCATTAGAAAAGACAAGTGAAAATTGAACAATTTGTGTTAGGAGTTTTGACAAGACAAGTATATAAAGAACATTAGCATTAAGGGATGAAAGAAGGTGATGGGGGTAGAAATATTGGATAATTAAGAGGGAGTGGGGTGAATTAGTTATGTCTAGTTATCCTATAGGCCTTCCAAACACTTTAGTACCATTTCAAACTTCATAAAATTCAATAGCAATAACTTGGTGATCTCATTCAACTTCACAATTCAATCTTGCAAGAAATTTACTTCAAATGGTTATCTCATAATTTCTATTATTACCAAGTATAAGAAATATAACTTAGCTTTTACCTACCTTTTACCAAGTTGCAATTTTAAGTAAATACCATGAAAAATAAGCATACAACATAAAATCAATCACACATTTGACACCATAATTTAACATGGAAACCTTGTAAAGGAAAAACCACCCAGGACTGGAAACTCAAATAATTTCACTCTTCTGAAGTGAGCTCTACTAGAAACCAACCTTGTTAAAGGTTACATGAAAATCATCTAGACCTTATCACTCCTTAATCCTTTTTAAAGAGTAGTCTTCTTTAAAGGACTTATAAACATCACTAATCGATATTACCATATAGGATTCTACATGCTTTTTAGGTCCACCTGTTGAAAAAATTGATTAATTGTGTATTGTCTTTGATGTTACATAAAATGTCATATCATTACCAATCAGTGTATGCCAAGCTCACTTGGGCATTGAAGATAGTTTTCTGTGTCTATCAAGCGATCTAAAGTTTACCTAGTTCAGAAGACAGTATCTACCGAGTTCACTCAGGTGCCAAAGAAAGTTTGTGGAAGATGAGTGTTAACCGAGCTCACTCAATTAATAAAGAAAATGTTGGAAGGAACCAGTGTTAACTGAGCTCACTCGGTTACCAAAGGAACTTAGCAAGTATGTAGTGTTAACTAAGTTCACTTGGTTAACATAGGAAAATCATTTGTGAATTAGAGTCTATCGAGCAGGGTCAGCTAATGAAGGATTTTCTTGTTTTGGCATATTGAGTTCAATTAATTCATATGTTGGTTCTAGCCAAATGAGAAGCTGAATATTAATTATTCTAAGTTGTATTTGAGCTGACTTGACAATATGAAAGATAAATATAAAAGGTCAAGTTGAGGATTAGAAAGTGTGGAAGTGCATGGAAGACATTTCAAAGATATAATGATGCTAAGAGGAAGCAAATTAGAAGAATAAACAACATATCCTTGTGAAGCTAAAAACATATATTTGATCAAGAAGGATCAGGTATACAAGCTAGAATTGAGATCTGTAATCAACAATTCAGTTGCATCCAAATCAAGTCATGTCATTATTACTCTCTGACCAATCTAGCAGTGATCTAAATCTCTTAACAAAGTTGGCTTAACAACTATTTACAAATCCTCTAACAAGGTGGCAATTCTATTGAATTATCTAAAGACCTCTAACAAGGCCACTCTTAAAAGGGTGATTAAATATTCTAACAAGGTCACACCTAACAGTGTATTTTGTAACCTTTAGCAAGGTTGGCTCCTAATAGGGGCTCATTTCAAAATAATAAAAATTAGTAACTAGTTGCAATTGGTGGTTTTTCCCAAATTGGGTTTCTACATTAAATCTTGGTGTCAAATGTGTTCATGCTATTTCTTTTATGTGTTTGCAACTAAGTTAAAGTAATAAGTAATAACATATAACATCTTAATATTTTCATGATAAGTGTTTGCCGAGCATATTCAATATTACCGAGTTACAACATTTTTGTGTATTTGTCGAGCATCATTAGTGTTCATTTTTTAGGGATTATTTTGTACTGACATCTAAGGGATCATGGATTTATTTTTATAGTAATTGATTTACCCCTCCCCTCTTAGATACTCCTCTTATATTTTCAACAATTGGTATCAGAGCTTTTGGTGCTTGCAAAGAAGGTTTCAAGGACCTAAGCTAAAGATTAGGATGTCTTATAGAAGAGAGATTCCCAAGTTGAACCAAGACAACTTTACAACATGACAAGGACTTATGAGGTTACATCTAGCAACCATCAGTGATTTAGGTTGTAATTATCTTGATACTAAATAAAAAAGTCCTACTAGAACATTATCAGTTGAAGATATTGCTGAAAAGAAAAATCACAACATCATGATGATTGACATTGCATCTACTCTTAGTTATGTTGAATTTGATGAAGTAAAAGACTACAAAATAGCTCATGCAATGTGGACCAAATTGAAAGACATTGATGGAGGAGATGACAATGCAAGAAGAGCTAAAGCAGAAAGTCTTAGAGGACAATTTGATCAAATGAAAATGACAGAAGATGAAAACATTGCAAAATTTGTGGAAAGAATCAAAACAAGTGTGATCGCAATCAAAGCATCTGGAGGAGACATTGATGACAAAAAAATTGTAAGCAAGGTACTCACAACTCTTCTTCCTATTTATGCAATTAGAGTGTCAACTATTCAAGAAATGAGATATGATCCAAATAGCAAAATAACTTTGGATGCTTTAGTTGGAAGATTGATAGCTTTTGAGTTGGATAACTATGATAACTATGTTCCTAGTTCCAAAAATGTTGAGTCTACATTTGAAGCCAAACTCTCACTCAAGGAAAAGAGCAAGAAATCAAAGTCCATTCAATCAGGAAGTGAAGGAGAAACTGAAGAAAGTTCTAATAGTGATCTTGAAATTGTTGAAGCCCTACTTGCAAATAAATATTCCAAAGGCAGAGGAAAGTACAAAGGCAAGATTTCTCTAATCTATTTTTCTTGTGAAGAAGTTGGTCATATTGTTGCTAGGTGTCCAAATATAGAAAACAAAAATGAAAAGAAAAGTATAAAGTATAAAGGCAAGAAGGAATTCATGAACTACAAGGACAAAGGTAAGAAATCTTGTTTTATGGCTAAAGATTATGATAAATGTGAAGATGAAATGGTAGATATTGTTATAAAAGATGAATCTAATGATGAAGGAGATAAGATGGAACTTATCTCTCATGTTAGAAAAAATGGTACATGGATTATTGACAATGGTTTCTCACATCATATGATTGGAGACAAAACAAAGTTTGAAAATATGGAATACTATGATGGTGGTAGTGTGAGATTTGAAAACAATGAACCTTGTTGCATAAAAGGAAAAGGTCATATCTCATTAACCAATGAACTTATATGTGATAATGCTTATTGGGTTGAAGGACTAAAGTACAATCTATTGAGTGTGGTATAGTTGAATAACATTGGATTCAAGGTAGGAATTATGAATGAGAAGGCCAAACTACTAGATGGAAAAGGAAATCTTGTTGGATTTGGCAAACAAACAAAAGGTAATCTATTTTATCTTGATCTCAATGAAAGTTCATGTCTTATTGCTCAAGTAGAAGAAATTCGGTTATGGCAAAAAAAATTATGTCATGTAAACTTTGATAATCTGGTTAAGATAAGAAAACAAAAAAGAGTAAGAGGTATTCCTAGCTTGAGGAAACTTGATATGGGTCTATGCAAGAATTGCTAGATTGGTAAGATGGGAAAGACTAGTTTCAAAAGAAAAAAACTATCATTCAAAAGAAATCTTAGAGCCTATGCATACTGACTTATGTGGACCTATTCGAATAGAGAGTTATAGTGGAGAAAATTTTTCATTCTCTTTGTTGATGATTATTCTAGAATGATGATTGTAATGTATCTAAAAGAAAAATTAGAAGCTTTTCAAAAATTCAAGTGGTATCTAGCAAGAGAGAAAAAGAAACTAGAAAGAAGTTAAAATGTTTGAGATCAAACAGAGGTGGTGAATTCATCTCCAATGAATTCAATGAATTCTATATTGAAAAAGGAATTAAAAGAAGGGTATCAGCTCCTGGTACACCTCAGCAGAATGGTATAGCTGAAAGAAGAAATAGATCCATTATGGATTATGCAAGAACATTGATTATAGAAAAGAATGTTGCAATCAAATACTAGAAGGAAGCTATCAACACTATAGTTCATATCTTAAATAGAGTATAGCTGAAGAAAGACTCAAATCAAACTCCTTATGAACTATGGTATGGTTACAAACCTAATGTAAGTTACTTGAAAGTATTTGGCAACAAATGTTATATCTTGAAAGAACCTAAGAAAGGTAAATTTGATGTCAAAGGTGATGAAGGCATATTCTTATGACACTCCTATAGAAGTAAAGCATACAAATGTTTGAATTTTTCTACTCATAAAATCATAAAAAGTGCACATGTGAGAATTGATGAGTTTATAGAAAAGAGTGAAGAAGAAAGCAACAAAGAGCCTGAGGATTATAGAAGATTTGTTTACTATGAACCTAATACCCTACCAAATCTATCTAAAATAAAGGAGGCTTCACTTCCAAGTCCCCAAAATCTCCAATAGCTATCAAGTTTTAGATAGTACAACCCGAGTCACAGTTTGAAGGACTTGAGTCATAGTCAGAAGCTACTAAGCTACTTCGAGAGAAAACAGAGTTTGATGGACTTGAGTCATAAATAGTGAGACCCAAGCTTGATAATGAAGTTCTTTATGAAATTAGTGAAACTCATTCCAAATCCAAATAACCTATGTTAGCAAGATATGTTAGAAGGCATCATGCACTTGATTAGATCATTAGAGACAAATCAGATGGAACAATGACAAGAAGAAAATTAAAAGGTACATGTCTACTTGTTAAATTTGAACCTAGAAATGTCAAAGATGCTTTGGATAATGAAAGTTGGATTGAAGAAATGAATGAAGAAATAGAATAGATAGAGAAGAAAAAAACTTGGACTCTTGTTCTTGGACCCAAGGATAAAAGTGTAATTGACACAAAGTGGATATTCAGAAACAAGCTAAATGAAGATGGAACAGTTTTTAGAAATAAAGAAAGGTTAGTATGTAAAGGCTATTCTCAAGAAGAAGGTATTGATTATGGTGAAAATTTTTCTCTCGTTGTAAGATTAGAAGGTGTTAGAAATTTACTAGTATATGCAACCCATAGAGGTTTTAAAGTTTATCAAATGGATGTAAAATTTGCATTCTTGAATGGAATTCTTGATGAGGAAGTCTACATTGAACAACCTGAAGTGTTTGTCGATCCTAGCAAAAGAGACATGGTCTGCAAATTACACAAGGCATTATATGGTTTTAAGCAAGCTCTCAGAGCTTGGTATGAAAGACTTCATTACTTCTTGGTATAGATTGGTTTTCAAAGAACAAATGCAAACAATAGTCTATATATCAAAGAAGGACCAGAAAAGAAGATTGTCTTGGCAGAAATATTCATTGATGATACTTTATTCACAGGAAATGATGACTTATGCAAGGCATTTTCAAAAGAAATGAGTAAAGAGTTTGAGATGTCTATGTTTGGAGAAATAAAATTCTTTGTTGGATTGCAGATCCAATAGAAGAAAGATGTTATCTACATTAATCAATCTAAATATATCAAGGAGATACTAAAGATATTTGGAATGGAAGATTCAAGACTAGTTGGAACCCCTATGTCTACTGGACATAAGCTTTCCAAAAAATGATTATTCCAAAGAGGTAGATCAGACCACATGTAGATCAATGATTGGAAAATTGGAATATGTAGTGCATGCAAGGCTTGCTATTGTATTAGTAGTTGGTATGGTGGAAGTATTCTCAGCAAATCCAAAAGAAAATCACATGATGGTAGTTAAAAAGAAGCATGAGATATCTGAAAGGTACTGAAGAATATGGCTTATGGTACAGAATAGGAGGCAGTTTGGACTTAAAAGTATTTACAGATGTTGATTGGGCAGGAAGCATTGATGATAGAAAAAACACTAGTGGTGAAGCATCCTTTCTTGGTAAAAGACTAGTGTCTTGGAAAAGCAAGAAACATAATTGTATCTCTCAGTCCATAGCATAAGAAAAATATGTGGTAGTAGCAGTCAATTGCTCTAATATTGTTTGGCTCAAATAACTAATGGCAAGTATGAAGATAGAAATCAAGGATCCAATAGTTATATATTGTGATAACACCAATGCAACTAATATATCAAAGAATCTTGTGATGCATACCAAAATAAAGCACATTGCCATAAAATATCATTTCTTGAGAAAATTGGTGCAAGATAAAGAAGTCGGATTGGAATATGTAAATACAAAAGAACAAATTATAGAAATATTCACCAAGCTATTACCTAAGGATGCATTTCTATATCTAAGAGGTAGGCTAGGGGTTATTCCCCTATTTGAAGCTCACTAAATGAAGTTTAGTGATGCATCAACTAGAGCATGTTGAAGATCAATTAGTTGATCTAGAATTGGCAAGGCATATTGCAAATGAATAAGTACTTGAGGTACATTGATATTAACTGAATATTGTCTTTGGCATAATATTTCAGAGAGGGAGAAGTTACTATCATATAAATTTTGTAAAGAGAAGAGATGTCAAAGAGGGAGAATAAACTTGGCAGAAGTTCTAGCAGATAGAAGTTTTCTGACAGAGGGAGTAACTGAAGGCAAGAAGAGTTGACATTGATAGAGGGAGTTCTCATGGAAGAGAATCAGAATGAAACTAAGGATATGTTCCTTACTTTATTCTTACTCTAAAATTTCATTATGCTATGACATGTTGTGTTGCCATCGATGCCAAAGAGGGAGATTGTTGGAACAATTGAGTAATTGTGTATTGTCTTTGATGTTACAAAAAATGTCATATCATTACCAGTCAATGTATGCTAAGCTCACTTGGGCATTAAAGAGAATTTTCTATATCTATCGAGCGATCTAGAGTTTTCCTAGTTCAGAAGACAATATCTACCAAGTTCACTTAGGTGCCAAAAGAAGTTTTTAGAAGATGAGTGTTAACTGAGCTCACACAATTAATAAAGAAAATGTTGGATAAAACTAGTGTTAACCAAGCCCACTCAGTTACCAAAGGAACTTAGCAAGTATGTAGTGTTAATTGAGCTCACTTAGTTAACATAAGAAAATTGTTTCTGAGTTAGTGTCTATTGAGTAGGGTTGGTTAGTGAAGGATTATCTTATTTTGGCATATTGAGTTCAATTAATTTATCTGTTGGTTCTAGCTAACTGAGAAGATGAATATTAATTCTTCTGAGTTGTTTATGAGCTGACTTGATAATATGAAAGATATATACAAAAGTTAAAATTGAGGATTAGAAAGTTTGGAAGTGCATGGAAGACATTTTAAAGATCTAATGATGCTAAGAGGAAGTGGGTTAGAAGGATAAAAAATATATCCTTGTGAAGCTAAAAAGATTTATTTAATCAAGAAGGATCAAGTATACAAGCCAAAATTGAGATCTATAATGAGCAATTCAGTTGCATCTAAATTAGTTCATATCATTGTTACTCTCTAATTATTATAGTAGTGATCTAAATCTCTTAACAGAGTTGGCTTAACAACTATTTGTAAATCCTCTAACAAGGTGGTAGTTCTTTTTTATTGTCTAAAGACCTCTAACAAGGCCACTCCTAATAGGCTGATTAAATCCTCTAATAGGGTCACACCTAACAGTGTGTGTTGTAACCTTTAACATGGTTGGCTCCTATAAGGGCTCACTTTAGAAGAGTGAAAATTAGTAACTAGTTGCAATTGGTGGTTTTTCCCAAATTGGGTTTCCACACTAAATCTTGGTGTCAAATGTGTTCATGTTATTTCTTTTATGTGTTTGCAACTAAGTTAAAGTAATAAGTAATCATAGATAACATCTTAATATTTTCATGATAAGTGTTTGCTAAGCATATTCAATATTTATCAGTTACAACATTTTTGTGTATTTGTCAAGGATCAATAGTGTTCAATTTTTAGAGATTATTTTGTACTGACATCTAAGGGATCTAGGATTTATTTTTGTAGTAATTGATTCACCCCTCCCCTCTTAGTTACTCCTCTTATATTTCTAACACCACTCGGTTAAGAGATTTTCCTACTACAATGGTAAGAAAGTAATAGTCAAATCATATGTTAGGTTTAACAATACCTTTCTTTTTATAATCTTTTTTTTCTTTGTCTTCTTCTTTCTGATATCCTTCTTATCTCTATTTGGTTGATTCACTTCTTCACACTTTCACTTTGTTCTAGCTCTACTTGATCTTCCTTCTACTATGCTTAGTTCACATTACTTCTTTGCTTTGAAAAAATCCCTAATTTAGTAAAATGATCAATAACTAATCAACAACCAAAAGCTTGCTTGAATTTCTCTTTGAATAGTAAACTCTCTACTTCCATATTCTTCTATGTTTTGTTGCTTGACCACCTCTATAGATCTTTGATTCAATGTTTTTAGTCACTTAGAAAATAATACTTTCATTGAAATTTGTGCTCATCATTATCTTCATTTAATCTCCATCATTAGATCTTCATTGGATTTTTAGAGTCATAGATCTTATAACTAACTTTGACTTTCACCTTCAAACTTCTCAAACATTCTATATTTTCATAAAAAGTCAACCTCAAATCTCATCTATCTTAAATTTTTATCCTAGTGTATACTCATTGAAAATTACATTTCACTTAGGTAATACATCACCTAGTTAACATATAAGTTACTTAGGTTAACACATAAGTTTAACTTCTCTTTGAAAATTGCTTAGTGACAACTATAGTCACTCGATGAACACTATATTGCTTCTTTTACCTTTTTATTTGTTGTAGCTTGTTTAGCTCAATGAATACATAGACTTCATTATTAGATTACAAAATTATATGATTGTAAAACAATCAAACTAGCATTACATTATCATAGTCCAACTCATTCAAGTGCCTATTGAATACCATACTTATCAACTTTGTCATCATCATACTTTATTTAAATCCTCTTCATCAATAAAATGATATGGTACTCTACTAAATTAAATTAATGTCTAGCCAACTAAGACTTGACATCAATGATAACATAAAATTGATATGACTCTTTCACACATATTCATAGCATTCTCAGTTATATCATTAGTTGGGGTTTACAATCTCCCCCCTTGGCATTGATGGAAACAAATTAACATATAATTTTACATTAAAAAACATTACACATAAGATAATCAAATGTATGCATTGACAACAATACAACTTTTCAGCTCTTGGACTTTATTCTTGCAATGAATTTCATCATCAAGTTTACTTGGTTTATCTCTTCAACATTATCAATTTTTAATATTCCCCCCCCTTAGGATATATTATCTTTTTGTTCAGTGGTATCTTTATTCTTCTCCATAATGTATCAACATGTATTAGCTCCCCCTTTGATATTTCATCCTCATTTTTTTATTCTCTTTACCTTCATCACATTCTTTCCATAGATTCTCCCACCCTTTGACAATAATGCCAAAGGTAACTATGAGTTCCAATGTGAGACTTATAAAACATTGTAGTTATACCTTGTACCTTTCATTTATTATTTACATAAGTTTCATTACAATTAATTTCACAACTTCAAGAAACAATCCTTAGAGTAAACTCTTGCATCAACTCCACAAAAATATTTCTATTCATCCATGAATTTATGCAACTTGAATCTTCACTTAATGAGTTTTGGATAGGGGAAGGATCCCCAACTTACCTCTTAGATATTCAAAAGCATCCTTACACAATGTCTTATTAAATATGTCTACAATTTTCTCCTTAGGCTTCACATATTCAAGCGTTACTTATTTGTCTTCTACATGATCCCTCAAGTAGTGATACTTAATTGATATATTCTTTGTCTTTGCATGAATCACCAATTTTTTTGATATATTAATTGCACTAGTGTTATCATATTAAATAGTAATAGGCTTGGTTATCTCCTCTTACATTCCTTCCAATAGTTTCTTAATCCAAACAATATTAGAAAAACTAATTGCATTAGCAACATACTCAACTTCAATGCTAGATTGTGAAATGCAGCTTTGTTTCTTGCTCAACCATGTAATTAATCTTTTTCCTAAAAAGAAAGCTCCAACACTTGTGTTTTTTTCTACTATCAACATTACCAACCCAATCTACATCAATATAGACTTTAAGATCAAATTCACCATTTTGTTTATACCATAATCCAAAATTTTCAGCCCCTTTAATAAATCTAAATATCCTCTTTATAATAGTTATGTATGTTTCCTTAGGATAAGAATAAAACCTTGCAACAATTCCAACTACATGTGCAATATCTAGTCTACTATGCATAATATATTTAAGTTTACCAATCATTTATCTGTAGTTGTTTCATTTACCTCAATAGTAGTATCTTATTTTGATAATTCCACTTGAGTCACCATAGGTGTACCCATTGGTCTTGACTTATCCATTCTAAATATTTTTAATATTACCTTTACATACTTGGAGTGAGTCATATATATACCATTCTTTGTTTGATGAACTTGTAAGCCAATAAAAAAATTGAACTCACCAAACATTGACATCTTAAATTCTTTACTCATTTGATCAGAAAATGATTTACATAGAAAATCATTTCCACCAAATATTATGTCATCCAGAAAAAATTCAGCAATCCACAACATATTTTTAGATTCACTCTTCAAATACAGATTATTGTTCTCACTTGTTCTAGCAAATGCAATATTAATCAAATAAGAATGTAACCTTTCATACCATGTTATTGGTTCTTTCTTTAGTCCTTATAGTTCCTTCTTCAACTTGCAAACTAGGTTCTTCTAATCAGGTTCAACAAATCCTTCTAGTTGTTCTATGTAGACTTCTTCTTCAAGTATTTCATTCATAAATGAAGATTTGAAATCCATTTGATATACTTTGAATTTATTGTAAGTATCATAGGAAAAGAAGTTTCTCACTCTTTCCAATCTTGCTATAGGTGTAAAAGTTTCACCATAATCTATTCCTTCTTCTTTGGCATAACCTCTGCAAACTAGTATTTTTTAATTTCTTACCACTTTTCCATTTTCATTCAGGTTGTTTCTAAATGTCCAATTTATTCCTATCACATTCTTCTTTGCATGTCTCGGTACTAGTGTCCATGTGTTGTTCTTCTCTATTTGATCAATCTTTTTATTCATATCATTTATTCAATCCTCATTATTAATGTCAGCCTTAATAGTTATAGGTTCAAATTCAACTATTAGATAGGTATTGTATTTCAACTTAATTATTTTCATTACTCCATAACTTCTGTCTCCAATGATTTATTCAGGTGAATGATTTTTTCTCACATATTTTTCTAACACAATGTTAATGAACAATTTTTCCCCTAAAAAATATTAGTCAATTCTTGACTCTATTCCCAATTTTAGGAACTATACACACTTTAACAAATAAGTCTCTTTGATTGTGAACTCTTTGTATTTAATAGATACAACTTCCCAACTTGATAGATTTTGTGAATTAAATCTTATTTTAAAAGAATGACTCCCACAATTACTTTTGACCATAAATGATAAGGCTAGAAACTTGGTTCATAATAATGAAATGAATGTGTAGATTGAAAAGAAATTCAAATTTCACAAAAATGATTAGCCACAAGACCAATTTGTTGGAAATGTAATACAAACTAGGTGACTTAGAGGGGGAATGGGGGGTGAATCATGAACCACTTAAATTTTTTCACTTCAACCACTTTGTTATATTTGTCTAATCTACTTAAATGCATGAAACATTAATGCATTAAAGTAACAACACCATAACACAATATTTGGTAACTCAAAAACCCTCCAAGTAGAAGGTAAAACTTGGGTCAAGATGACATCCACAATGCTTCACTAATACAGTAATAAAGTTGGTCAGTTAAGGCTTACAAATGATCACTTCTGATGATCTTACCATGTTAGGAATAACAATGACTATTAAGTCTACTTTGTGAAAGGATTTATACAATACAATTAATTATGTACTTTGTTAGGAGTTTTTGCAAAGGACTGTTTGGTCCACCCAATTAAAGTATTTGGGACTAATGCACCTTTAGGATGAATCAGTAGATTGATTTATGAAATGTAACTGTGATTGTTGATGAAGATCATTTGAAGTAAATTGGTGACCTGACTGTGATAGATGAGTCTCTTCCTTTCCTTGTAATGCTTGTAGCCTTCTAGACAATCTGCTCTTCCATATTCGCTAATGCTTGAATGATGATACAATGAATATTGCTACACTTTCGATAAATAAAATATCCCATACTTATATCCATCCAAATATTTTTTACATAGGTCAGCTACTATATGAATAGTTTTTTAAAAAAATCACCAAGTTATCTTAGTGCAATAATTCAGGTCAATGTCATACTGGGGTGATACTAGAAACACTCAATCACCACTATCTCCTTGGCTAGCTTTGGCACTTGGTAGATTTTGGGTGCTCAATTCACACTGATCACTCAGTAGATGCTTCAAACTAGGCTTGCACTATTCTACAATCTTGATTATTACCTTGGAACAAGGCTACTCTGATAACTTAGTTCACATTGGAGCTCAGTAGACACAATCAACTCGGTTGACACTAGAGCTTAGTGTGAACTATCAACTTGATTGGCACTGCAACTTAGTTAATAGTGCAACTTTGTGCAAGATTAACTTGATTGCCTAGATCTGTTATGAGCTTGGTTAACACTACATACTAATAACTCAATTGCAACTATCTTTTTATTATGACTAAGTGTTTTGACACTAACTAGAGATATATCTTGTATGAAATTAACAATCTCCCCCTTTAGCATTAATGACAAAACACTCATACACAAGATTTGAAAAAAATTCTTCAGTCAAACCCCCCTTTGGAATATGCTTGATCTGATAGCTTGGTTTGTTCTAAAGATTCTACAACTTAGTTAGAACTAAAACTCTATTTTTGGTTTTTCAAAATTGTTTTTTTTTTTCTGCTTTATACATATCTTTTATGTTGTTTTACATATTTTCTCCTTATAAGTATACAAATATGTACATATACTTTCTCTATATGCTTTCCCCCATTTTTTTGTTACAAATTCCAAAATACTTACAAGGTTATGTTAAAATGAGAAAGAAAATCATGGTGTACCTTCAAAATTATGGGCAAAGTCTTATCCTAGTTATCTTATAGAGCCTTCAAAATATGTAGATCAATCTGAATTTGTGCTAATAACTCATACATTTTATCTGAAACTATTAGATAAATAACTCATAAATAAATAATGTCCTTGCACAATCCATCCTTTTCTGCATAATATCCATATGGGGAAGTATCATACCTTGAATATCAATCAATGTTTCCCTTATTATGGCCTCTTCCCTTAGAAATTATGCCTATAGATCTGTCAAGAATCTGGATTTTGTAAAATGATCGAAACTGGAGCTTGGATTAAGTGCCAACTGATTTGTACTATCCTGCATGTGCTTATCAATCTTAGCCATTTTTTCCTTTATTTCCTTGGTAAAGTTATTGGGATTAGTCAACTTTACAAATAAGGAAACAACATTATTTATAGCAATTTCTAATGAAGATATCAAAGTAGATAGTTCTAATTGATCAATTGCTATCTTTTGTGCTATATTATCTAGCACTTTATTCTCAAACTTTCTCTCAACTTTCATGAGAAGTTTGTCATACCCATTAGTATCCTCATTGAACTTGTGTACAATATCAATTAATTGATCAATGATGGGATTTTTTTCATTTACCTCTATAGATAGAGAATCTATAAATATTTCTTTGATGTCTCCCAAGACTTGGCTCTTATCTGTTTTAGCTCTTAGCATTCTTTGATTTTCCCTTTTCTTCCATAGCTCTCCCAAAATGTCCATTTCATTAGATGATATATTTTATTGGTCCTAATTTAGGATTACAATCTTGTCATCAAGATCAATGCCATCAACTATGTTCTTTTTACCCTTGCTTTTGGCTGCTAAAGAAGGAATGGTAGCTTTTCCCTTGTGAATTGAATCCTTATGGTGTTCTTGATGCTAGTGGTCGATTGAGATGGAGAGGGCCTAATGCTCCATCGAGAATGATGGAGCCTAATTTTCTATTTCCTTTATGATATAATTTGGTGAAAGTGTGATAATATTCACTTCACTACTAAATTGAGCTAGGTTCAACTCAATTGATTGTTGCACAATTATTGCCTTATGTGGAGTGGAGGGAAGTGATATCATGAGTTCTATTGCAATATTCTCAGCATCAAAGTCCTCAATTTGCTTAAATCTCTAGAAGATCTCCTTCTTCCTTGATGTCAAAAATGTTCTTCCATGTCTTTGTTGTCGACTGCACAACATCTTCTATTTTATTTGAAAAAAATTTGGAAAGCTTTAAATCTAGGAGTATGTTTTTCTACATGTTTAGACATTGCCTCCTTGATTTATTTGTCAGAGAGATTAGGCATGAGATTTCTAAAAGTATGCTCTCTAATATCCTTCTCTATGTTTTTTGCATTATCTCAATGGTGTGAAATAACCTTCAATAGATTTTCAAGAGCATACCTCCTAATCTTAGAAGGGTCATATTTCCACTTTTCCATTTTCACAACTAAAGCATCTTCAATCTATTTCTTTTCCTCTTTGCTTCTAGAGTCTTACTTGAAGTATTTAAAACCTGCCATACCCCTTCCCCCCCTTATACTTTCCAACATTTTTTCAAAGGTAGGGGGTGCCTTCTTCAAAGATATGATTGGGGTATTATCTTCGTACTCATCATCTTGATCCTTATCTTAAGTTTTAGTTGTTTTATTGCCTTCCTCAGCTTGGTAGCTATAATTACAGGTGTTGATCTTGTTTCTCTCTTGAGTGGCTTGGATGGGGTCTTTGCTTTCTTTTTGGGAGGTTCCTCTTCTTCCTCTTCTTCATCACTTTCCTCTACCTCTTCATCATCTTCTTCCTCTTCTACATCATTACCCTTGCCTTCAGTGATCATAAGAGATGTGTTTGACTTGGAATTTTTCTTTCCAATGGTTTTCAACCTCTTCTTCCCTCTCTTTAGAATTTGAGGGATTTGAATCTCAAGAGAAATTCTTATTTTTGCTTCTTCATATTTTCCAAAATAAGTGGCTTTGGGGTCCAATGGATCATTTATGAGAGCCTCAATAATATCCTTTGTTTCATCAATATTCACCTCATATGCCAGAGTTTTAACCCATGTTATCCTATGTTGACATATCAGTCAAGTTTGTTATTAGTGACACACACTTATTCAGATTGTATATAGCTACCAAGCTCTTTGTACAACTATCAGTGTTTGCCAAGTATTTTAGTTGTCACCAACTTCTACAGTTGCTACCGAGTCCTTTGGAAAAATCTTAGTGGTTATCAAGCAATCACAGTTATAGTGAAGATCAGTAGTGTAAACCGTGCATCTCAATTTATGCTGAGTTTACTAGTGCAAGCCAAGCTATGCAGTTTTCATCGAATTCGCAATGTATGTTATGCAAGTCCAATGTTAATTGAGCTACTAAGTGTTAACTAAGTGACTTAGTTTATACCAATCTCAAAGTGATAGTGTTTACTATTGGAATTTACAAGTGGAAAGATTTACTTCTGAGAGGCAGGGATGAATCAGATGTAATAAACTTTAACCTTTAATTTTTTTAAACTAAAATCAATCACATTCATGTAACACATCTAATTTACATGAAAGTAAAGACATGCATGAAAATAGATAACACAAGATTTGATCACCCAGAAACCCTCCAAAATGAGAAGGTAAAACTAGGGTGGGGATGACACCCACAACTTATCACTGCAACAATATGTAACTTGTCAAGGTTATAAAGTTTTGACCATCATCAATGGTCTAAAGGCCTGCCCCGTTAAAGGCTCTAACACATTGTTAAAAGTGACCTATCTAAATTATTTACAAACATTCACTTGCAATGTCACCCTATTAAAGGATTTAACACCATGTTAAAGGATTTACAATATGGTTGTTAAACCAACCTATCTCCATAGGATTTTCATTCTCCTAATATAATGGCTAGAAAGTATAGTAGAATGTGTTGACCTGATGACTTACAATCTTTAATTTCTTATTTTAGTTCCTTGTTCTGTCCAATATGATCTTATCGTTCTTGATTTGATATAACTTTTTTCAAAGTGTTGATGCTCTATTTTGATGTTCACTGATCTGTTGATTGATACTGCAATGTTGTCCTTCTTGTAAATCTTTGTCACCCCTTTCACTTCCTTCAAAATTCACTAGTATTCACTCCTTGCATGCATTCCCTTCACGCATACTTTCTCTCACACTCTACTGAATTATGTAGTTTTGACCTCCTTAAAAAGGTTTCATGACTTAGGGTTAGGTATGAATCTACGATTGAGATTCATCAATTTTTCTCGCTCAAATCTTTCCATTTTTCTGATTGGTTGCATGTTCTTTCCATTTTTTGATTGGTTACATGTTGATTGCATAGGGAATGTAATAGATTTGATCTTATCTTTTAATCCTTCGATATTCATCATATATCAGCTCAAAAGTAGTTTACATCTGAGTTTGTGACGGTGCAAACTCTTATGTTGATTCTATGTTACTCGACACTTACTAATTACTGATGCTTGACACACATATAGGAATTTTGTGTTTCTTGAAATCTATAAGAATTCTATCTTGCTCGGAACCTATGCTTTACTTGGCACATATATTGGCTTGACATCAATTGTCACTCGGCACTTGAAACTTGCTTGGCACTGTCTATCTGCTTGACATCTGAATAACTCAACACTTGTTGAATTTCAAGCTTAGCACATATTGTAGCTCGACATTAGCTTAGAAATTTCTTAAGTGTGTTGACACTCAATTGTCAAAACCAATCTAAGACCAACAATCTCCCTCTTTGACATGAGTGTCAAAAACACTTAACTAAGCATTATGAATATGATGCCTATGAGTATAATATACATCTTGTTCAACATATGTACAAAACTTCAAAACTGTTCAAAATTTTGTGAAGATACCTCAAAATTTGCATCTCCCCCTGAGCTAATGTGCCTTTATTGTATCCAAAACTTCTCATGATGGATTTGTTTCATGTTGATTATGATTTGTGTTATCATTCTGCCTTATCTGTCCTATTCTATCTACTCTATTTTTGCTCCCCCTTTCACACATCTTTCCTTGTAGTTATTATATCCTTTTGGCTTTATTATTTCTCAAAATTTATCTCCTTATCTCCCCCTTAGTTTTATCTCCTCCAAAATTTTATCTCCCCCTTTGTTTTATAATCTCCCCCTTTTTTTATACTTATGTCAAAGGGTTCTATACATTAACTGAATACTTAGCCAAAAAGGATTTATTTACCTCCATAACTATCTTGAGAGCAAAATTCCAACTGTCTAGTGTAATTTTCAGTTCTTTAAGTTGGATGGCTATCTCAATTGCAAGGTGAACTAGGCCTTCTAGTGTAGAAAGATTGGGGTCTTTCTTTAAAAAATTCTTAGTATAGGCCAGTTCCTTCTACAAAACATCCATGTGAGGGGTGATAGCAGATTGTATTCATATCAATTTGGCTTTTATGTTTGCCTCATCTACTGTTAACACAACTAATTCCTTCTGTGTGTGAAGTGTAGTAGCAAAATGCTTCTCACTCTGAGCTAGATCCTTAGGTAGTTGCATGCTTGATATTTCTAGGTTCCTCTCCGAGCTAATTATCCTTTGGCTGGTCTCTTATGTGAAAATTGATGGATCACATAGCTTTGAGTATAATGAGAATATGTTCTCAAGTACTGCTTTTACCTTTTCTATCTTTTTGGCCAGCTCCACCTAAGATATTGCTATTTCACTTGATATTTTTTCATTCACCTTCATTTGGAACTTCCTTTTAGACCATTCTAATAATTTTGCATTAGTGTCTAGGTCTTCATTTTGTACCTGGTCCACTATATTGGATAATTGTTCCATAATTGGCTTGGTTTTATCAGGTACTTGCAAACTGAATGCATCTAAAATGATGTATTTTATGTCTATCAATGCTTGCCTCTACTTGTACTCATTTCTGAGTATCTCTTGTTTCTTCTTCTTCTCTAGTGTCTTTTGCACTTCATTTATCTAATCTATGTTTGTGGTTTTATAGTCATACCTAGGAATGACTATCTCTTCATCAAGAGTAGGGTCTCCATAGTGAAGTACCCTTGCAACTTTGGTAGAGCTTGAGCCTGGTGCTAAAACTTGAAGTGGTATTGCTTCAGTGCTTGATTGTTGTGTTGTTCCTATAGGGGTCCCTGTTGTAGGCAATTTTATTAGTGTTTGTATTGCCTCTTGTTCTTTCTCCTTAGGGTTCTCCCCCTCTTCTAGTCTATCTTGATTAGTTATTGTGATCCAAGCTGGTGCACCTTGTCCTTGTGCAGTAGGAACATAGGTATCCTTTTGTCATGTTTGATCCTTTGCTTGCTCCTCAACAATTGTTATGTTTGGTATTATGGAATCAACCCTAGCTAGTGTGTCTTGGGCAACTTTCTATTGGGGTTGTCCACTTGTAGTTGTTTGGATATGTGAAGGTGGTTCTTGTGGATTTATCTTCTCCTTTGTGATATTAGCCACAAATTTCTACAATTCTTCCACACTCACTAAAACTAGGTTAGTACATAACTATGATTGTAGAGTACTCTAGTGAAGGATCTTTTCAAGGTCCTCTGAAGTTAGTGGGTTAATGTTTTGACCTAAAGTGTCAGGAACATCCTATATAATTACTATATTTGCAAGTGTGGGAATCAGATGTGGAGGACTTAATGGTGGCAATTGTGTCTTGCACACTCTATTCTTGTTGTTGCTCTTCAGTAGTTTCCATATCAACCTTTTATGTCTCCTTCTCCACTGTATCATCTTTCTTTTCCTTTTCACCTTCTTCTTCCTTATCATCGTCCTCTTCCTATTCATTGTTTCTTCCTTCAAAAGGATTTTCCTCTCCTTCTTTGATAGTTGTGAGGCCATAAATCAATTTCCACATTTGAGTGAACTTTTTGACAACATCTTCAATTTTATTCTGCAATGTACTAAAGGCTCTATACTTGGGTACAAATTTTCTCCCATGCTTCTTACTTGCCTTGCTAACTTTCCCTTTGGTGAGTTTAGGCATTACTCAAGCCAATTTTGACTCTCTTATTTCTTTTTCCATATTGAGGAAATAATGCCATTTATTTTCTAATTGAATATAACTCCTTAGGCATTGTATTATCAAGTTCAAGTGGAGTGTTCTTGAACTTGGCCATCATAGTGTAGATTGATTCTTCCACTATGTTTTGTTTTTCTCTACTTAACTTACTAAAGTCAATGCCTTTTAAGCTTGATAAATTTGCATTATCTCTAATGTTATCACAAATATTTTGTAAATTAGATTTAGTGGTGTGACTTACCACTCTAAATTGGCTAGTGTTCTCTAGCTTTGTTCTCTCTTCATCTGATTCAGGAGGTGCCACATATTTTCTTCTCTGCTTCTTCTGGGCTAGAGCTTCCTAGTTAGTGGCCTTTTCCTTTTCTTTCTCCTTAGCCTCCTTCATTGTGGCCCCTATATTTTCCCTTGTAGTAGGTTTATCTAGGCTAGGTTTTGCTATTTTCTTGCCTTTGGG
Organism: Cupressus sempervirens; assembly: GCA_028749045.1. Lineage (NCBI taxonomy): Eukaryota > Viridiplantae > Streptophyta > Pinopsida > Cupressales > Cupressaceae > Cupressus > Cupressus sempervirens. The sequence goes on along the minus strand of CM053790.1, from coordinate 546,080,681 downwards.
TTGAGTTGTAGGCTATTTTTGAGCTTTCCTCTTCTTAGGCTTAGGCTTGGTAGGTGCTTCTTTGGCTTGTTCTTCCTCCTTGACACCTTCTACCTCTTTTGCATCTTCTCCCTTGCCTTGGGTTAATGTAAGTGACTCTTGGCCCTGTTCTTCTTCTTCTTGTTCCTCTACTTCTGTTGTGCCTTCACCAACTTTAGCCTTAAGCTTCTTGACCGATTTGTCCTTTTTCTTCAAGGTTGAAGCAATTTTCAATTTCATGTCCACCTTGGATCTCACAACATCATAAGTGCCAAAGGGTTGATCACTTTTATTTACTTCCTCTGCAAGCAGAGCAATGATTGCTATAGATGCCTCATCAATCTTGATTTCATATCCAAGCGGCCTCTACCATCTTACCCTTGGTACTGATGCTTGGATGTATGTGAAATCAATGTCCACTAGAAAACATATGTCATTAGTGTACTACTCAACTAATGAAACAAGTATCCTAAGTCTTTGTTTCATCGACTTCTTGGTGTCTTCAAATTAGCTGGTCATTATGGTCTTAAAATTTGCCCCCATCTATTCTATGTATTCATTGACCTGTACTACTATTGACCTGTTTATTTTCCAACTTATCTTTCCAAAAGAGGGGAATTCATTCTGAACATAGAAAAATGTGCATCAAAATTGCTCCAAATTTACATTGAGCACCCTTGGACCTTCTTATGGCTCCCAAATTTTCTATAATTTGTTGTAGTTGTAGTTCAACTAGATCATAAGTATGATCCTTTTTGACAATTTTGTAACCAACGTCTACTGAAATTCAAGGAACACTATTGAGTCAACTTGATTGGTAAAATTTGTGGGATATGAATCTAACTGCAAATTCAACAAGAGGGTCTTTGATTGTTTCTATCATCATCCCTCTCTTGTTCCATTTTGCCCCAGTGTTCTTCTCTATGGCTTCTTTAGAATCACTCCTTATGGTTTTTTGCCATTCTAGGGTTGGATACCTAGTCACCCTATGTATAATTCTCTTGGATATTTTAATGGGCCCATCCCCCAACCAAAGGCTTCCATCATGGATTTGACTCAACACAATTCTAATCCATTCTATCTTAAACACAATTGGAAAATCTAGGGCATAGGTTAAGCCCTTCCTCTTAATAATTTGAAATTCTTCCTTCAAAAATCCATTCTCACACAATTTTTCATATGCCTCCCTAATTTCCATATCAACTATTGCACCAATCTTGCAATTGTAACATCTTCGCACATCTTGCACCATCACCACTTTAGGTGGAATCACGGATAAAGCTCTGATAGGTTCATTTTTGTAAGCAACTTTGGGAATAGGTCTAAAATTTGGTTTCTTAACTTTATTACTAATCAATTAGACTTCAAACGACTCCTTTTCCTGGGGTTTTCTAGAGCTAGAGGCCATTTCTACAATCTAGGGTTTTAACACGTAGAAATAGCTTAACTGCGTAGCTCAGAACAAGCGTAAATACCTTAAAATCAATGAAATGATGTTGATTCTTAGTTGGAATCTTAAAAAATGCTTCAATCTCTACTTGGAAACCATTTTTGCACTCTTCTTACTCTTTCTCTATATTCATGATGATGAAAAATAATCAAAAACTCAACCATATACCCTTCATTTCATAGCATTTAATGCTTAGTGCTTGTACAACTATCCACTTGGCTCCTTAAGAAATTCTATTTCACTTAGTTTCCATTGATTTCTAATTGCTTGGCATACACTAGAGTTTCCCTTACTCAGCTTCAATAACAATTTCCCTTCACTCGACATCCACTGCTAACTCAACTTCTACTAACTTTGACAGACAACTCGACATGTACTAGGTCTTTACTCAACAACACTTGTGAAAACTTCAAGTTTTAACTTTGAATCTTTATTCATGCTAATCTATCCTTTTCAATACTTACTTGTCTTGGAACTGATGTATGATAAAGCATTGTATATCATTTCCACACACCTTCTTTTGCTTAGTTGGATGAAGTGTGACCACTTGACCTTTTGGGTGAAGTGATCCCTCCATTGGATGTGTTGTTTCCATCTTTCTTCTTCCATGTTTTATTCATCTCTCCTCATATGTGTTCAACATCTAGCTTCCCTTTTCCTTTGTTGAACTCAAAGTTAGGTACCTTTGACCTTGTTGGGAAATTCTTGCTGATGTGACCAGTCTTCAAACAACTAAAGCATGTAGTTTGGCTCAACCATCTGTTGTAGCTTCCACTAAAATGTGTTATGCAATTTTTAGGGATGTGTCCATACTCTTAACAATAGTGATAGATCTGCCTAGTGTTGTAGTCCCAATTATAGTGATGTCCATGATTATTTGACCTTGCTGGTTGGGTAGGTGTCCATATAGACTTTGATCTACATTCAAAAGCTTTGTGTCCATAATTTTTGCAATTGTAGCAGTTACCTTCAAATCTTGGTGTTTTGAGGGTTCTAGTCCTATAATCATGTGCCTGATGACCTTACTTATTGCACTTGTGACAGTGACCCATATTCTTAGGTTTGTCATGCTAATTGGCTTTCTTGCTCCTACAAACATTAGAGGTATGTCCTTTTTTACCAGAAAAATGACAAGTGGGTTTAGTATTCTTACTGTTGTCACTTCTTTCTTCTACAGTCTTGGATGACTGTCCTTTTTTAGTGCTAGTGTATCCTAGTCCTGAAGTGTCATTGCTGGATCTTGGTGATTTAAAAACTTGTTCAAAGTACTTGATAGCTTCATTAGGTTTGTTGACACTTTCTGCATTCTCCTTCTCTCTTCTCAAGTCATTTTGCATCTTCAATGTGGAGATCTCAATGTCCTTAACATTTAGCTAATGATGTACATTCATTATCTGGCTTAGGGTGTTTAGTTGCATGTTGAAACTTCTTGCAAGCTCAATTGACTTATCCTCCAATCTATTGGCTAGGTTTCTCTTGTCATCTTCTATCATAGCTTTTTCTTCAATAGCTCTCTTCTTCTATTCAATCACTTCACAAAGCATCATGGCTTGTGATTCTTGTTCAATATTGAGAGTTTCAATCTCTTCTGCTTGAGCTCTATTTTTCTCCATTAGGTCTACAATTGTTGCGTCAAACTCCTTGGAATCTCCATTGTCAAACACTTTTGAGATGTCAATCTCCTTGTATTATGTATCATTCTCAGCTATGGCAATTTCTTTTCTTCTCTTTAGGGATTTCCTCAATTCTTCCCTAGCTTCTTCCAGAGAATGTAGAATGAGATGCATCTTGATCTTCTGATTCTCTATAATATTCCCAAGCTTGTAGACCTCCATTGCTAGATCTTTTCTTCAAGCTGTGAGGCTTCTCCTTGTAAGAACTTGAGCTTTGATACCAATTGTTTGAATTCACAAGTGGGAAGATTTACTTCTAAGAGGTGGGGGAGGGGGGGGTTGAATCAGAAGTAATAAAATTTAACCTCTAAACCTTTTTAACTAAAATCAATCACATGCACGTAACACATCTAAATTACATGAAAGTAAAGACATTCATGAAAATAGATCATACAAGATTTGATCACCCAGAAACCATCCAAAATGAGAGGGTAAAATTGGGGTGGGGATGACACCCACAACTTATCACTACAACAATATGTAACTTGTCAAGGTTATAAAGTTTTGACCATCATCAATGGTTTGCCCTGTTGAAGGCTTTAACACCCTGTTAAAAGTGACCTATCTAAACAATTTATAAACATTCACTTAGAATGTCACCCTCTTAAAAGATTTAACACCCTATTAAAGGATTTACAATATAGTTGTTAAACCAACCTATCTTCATAAGATTTTCATTCTCCTAATACAATGGCTAGAAAGTATAGTAGAATGTGTTGACCTGATGACTTACAATCTTCAATTTCTAATTTTAGATCCTAGTTCTATCCAATCTGATCTAATCCTTCTTGATCTGATATAACTCTGTTTGAAGTGTTGCTGCTTTGTTCTGATGTTCACTGATCTACTAACTGATATTGCAATGTTGTCATTCTTCTAAGTCTTTTTCACCCCTTTCACTTCCTTCAAACTTCGCTAGTATTCACTCCTTGCATGCATTCCCTTCACACATACTTTCTCTCACACTCTACTAAATTATGGGGTTTCGACCTCCATAAAAAGGTTTCATGACTTAGGGTTAGGTATGAATCTATGATTGAGATTCATCCAGTTTATCTGCTCAAATATTTCCATTTTTCTGATTGGTTGCATGTTGATTGTATAGGGAATGTAATAAATTCGATCTTATCTTTTAATCTTTCAAGATTCATCATATGTCATCTCAAAAATGGTTTTCATCTGAGTTTGTGAGGACACAAACTCTTATGCTAATTCTATGTTACTCGACACTTACTAATTACTGATGCTCAGTGCATATAGGAATTCTATCTTGCTCAAAATCTATAGGAATTCTACCTTTCTTAGCACCTATACCTTACTCGGCACATATACTGGCTCAGCATCAATTGTCATTCGACACTTGAAACTTGCTCGAGACTGTCTATCTACTCGGCATCTGAATAACTCAGCACCTATTGAATTTCTAGCTCAACACATATTATAGCTCAACATTAGCTTAGAAATTTCTTAAGTGTGTTGAAACTCAATTATCGAAACCAATCTTAGACCAACATTTACTGAGTCATATAGTGTAAATCAAGATACTTAGTTTATATGATGAGTCTCACAGTATCTACCGAGTCACTAGTATAGAAGGAGTTCAAGACTACTTGGAAGTGATTAGTATGAACTAGGCTTCTACATATACCAAGTGCTATGATGATGTTGAGCGTTGACAATGGATGTCGAGTATCAGAATCTCACCGAGTCAGTCTTTAGAACCTGAATGTCTTTATGTGGGCTGACTTTGTAATATTTGTGGTAACTTGTAATGTGGCTAACTTTGTAATTTGTATAATTGGATTGATATATATGTAATTCATTATTTCATATCCAAGTGTGAATAGGAGAGTGGAATTAATGTAATTATTAGAAAAGAGCAGAAAAAGAAAATTGAAAAGGCTACAACAGTATAAGGAGCAAAAAAGACATATCTATCACAACAAGGTGATTAGTACATAAAATAATCTCATTCAGCAAAGCAAGTTTTAGATTAGAGATCATCTACTATTTCATCCTAATAGATGGACCAGTCAAATCCTTTCACAAGGTAGACCTAACAATCTTTTGTAAATCTCTTTATTGAGTGCATAATTAATTGTCTATTTGTAAATCCCTTCACAAGGTGGACCTAGTAGTCCTTATTGCTCCTAACAAGGTAGATCATCAGAAGTGATCAATGTAAGCTTTAACAAGCTAACTTTATATTGCAATACTAAAGTTTGTGGGTATCATCCCAACCCCAGTTTTACTTTCTATTTGGAAGGTTTATGGGTCACCAAATCTTTGTGTCACAATGTTACGAATGCTTTCATATTTTCAGTCTCTTATGCATGCAATTAGATCAGATTATATGTAATGGATTAAATGCTAATTGAATTGTTGGATTAAGAGTTAAAATTGCTAAAGTTTTAGAAGTTACTAATTCACCCCTTCCCTCTTAGTTGTTAGAGTAAATAATTAATTATTAATTAATTATTCTATTTACTTAAGCTTACTTAAGTAAATGTATTTCATTAATTAGTTGTAGCCTAGGAGTTTGTTATAAGTTGTTGACAATATGAGAGTTTGTTCTCTCCTAAGTCATACTTATCCTCTCAGATTGTTCGAGGACTTTTTACCTCATGTGGATGTATGCTTAGTTGTCACACTTATTGCTTAGCATGTTCTAGCTTATTTTAGGAGATTCCTTGAGGCTTTTATAAGTGGTCTCTCCCTCATTATATTTCACAACAACAACATCACTTCTTGCATATTGTAAATACATATTTTCTTGTGTTTTCATATTCTCTCTCTCTCTCTCTCATGTCCATTTAGGGTTTTATTCCTTTGCTCCATGCTCTTCCTTCCTTGGCTTCCCTTTGACAGGTTATTGCATGTAGGTGATCTTGGGCATCTTTGGAGTTGGATTTCATCAACTCCAACATGGTATCAGAGCCTTCCTGTTGCTGCTTCATTGAAGGATTTTTGAAGTTGTGATTTGAAGTCACAAATTTTAGTTTGTTTGTGCATTTTTCTTCAAATCAGGGGAACAATGAATTTTTGGAGCACATTGGGCCCAAATGGATGTTGCCATTGGATTTGGAAGGCCATTTGTAGTGATCCATATTAAATTCGTCAATTTTGGAGACAGGGCTCTGGGAGGCAAATTTTTTTTTGTTCTTGGGCTTTTTCGTACGAACTGTACAGACGATTTCATCAAAAAAATTTAAAAATAAAATAAAATTTTAGGTGTGCCACCCAATGACCTCTTTTTGGGGGAGGGTTTTTCCCATGTGGTTTTCTCTCTTTCCCTGTTTTCAGAGGTTGCATCTTTTGCATTGTACATGGGTACCTAACATGGCCTTGTTGTCGGGACCCATTCTACATTTTTTCATTTCTTAATTTTTTGAGCTTAAGGCATTTCCCTAAGTTGCACTTAAGGGGGGGTGTTAGAGTAAATAATTAATAATTATTTATTTATTCTATTCATTTAAGCTTACTTAGGTAAATGCATTTCATTAATTAGTTGTAGCCTAGGAGTTTGTTATAAGTTGTTGACAATATGGGAGTTTGTTCTCTCCTAAGTCATACTTATCCTCTCACATTTTTTGAGGAATTTCCACCTCATGTGGATGTATACTTAGTTGTCACACTTATCTCCTAGCATCTTCTAGCTTGTTCTAGGAGATTTCTTGAGGCCTTTATAAGTGGTCTCTCTCTTATTGTATTTCACAACAACAACATCACTTCTTGCATATTGTAAATACATATTTTCTTGTGTTTGCATATTCTCTCTCTCTCATTTCCATTTAGGGTTTTATTCCCTTGCTCCACGCTCATCCTTCCTTGGCTTCCCTTTGAAAAATTATTGCATGTAGGTGATATTGGGCATCTTCGAAGTTGGATTTCATCAACTCCAACATCAGTAACTTAGCATAGTCTTGAATATTTTCAACAATTGGTATCAGAGCATTGTGGTTCTTAGGAGAAATCTTAACAACTTGAGCAAAGATCAAAGCCATGGAGATATTCAGACTTGACAAAGCTATTGACAATGAGAAGCTAGATTTGGAAATAGCCATTGTCCAACTCAAGAAAGCAAAGGAGCAACTCTCTCAATCCCTAAAAAGAAGAAAAGAACTTGCAATTCAAATGAATGATCATCTCTACATTGAAGAAAGAATTAAAGACCTTCATTCAAGCAATTCAAATGAAGCCAATGAAGCAATCAAAGAACTCTGAGAAAAGAATGGTTCCCTATAAGAAGAGGTAAGAAAAATTAAAAGAGAGCAAGAAATTCAGGCAAAAAGGTTATGTGAAGTCACGGAATAGAAAAAAAAAGATAAAAGAAGAGATAGATGGAAGTAACAATGAAATTCAAAACCAATCCCTTCAGCAAGCATACCTTATTGATTAGCTCTCCAATGAAAATGAGAAAATCATGAACCTAAGATTTGAAAATGAATGAATGAGAAATGTTCTAAATTCTAAAAGAAAAATTAATGAAAGAATGAGAAATGATCTAAATTCTGAAAGGTAAATCAATGAAAGATTACAGAATGATCTAAACTCTAAGAGGGAAACCAATGAAAGAATGATGAAATTACAAGAAGACATGAATCAATTATATGAGAAAAATCTTTATAGACAAAAAGGAAAAGTAGGAATTAGATATACAGAAGAAGGAGAATCGTCCAAGCAAGGAGCTCAAAAGAACCAAAGACCTACTTGCAATCACTGTGGTAAGATAGGTCATACATCAAACAAATGTTGGAGCAATGGAAAAGCAAAATTTAATGAAAAATGCTACAATTGCAATCAACATGGTCACAAGGCTAATGAATGCAAAGAGAAACCAAAATTTGAAGGCAAATGTCACATATGTAAGAAACATGGATGCAAGTCATCAGAATGCAAAACCAAGGTATTGAATCTAGCAGAGAAAATTGTGAAAGCAATATTTGGTTAGGACTACAACACCTAGTGCAAATGTCATTATTGTGGAGAATTTGGAAATATTGGAATAAATTGTGTAAAGCATCATTTGAGGAAAATAGACACTATTAAAAGATGTTTCATTTGTATAGAACTTGGTCATCTTTCCAAGCTCTACATGAATATTGGTAGAATTGAATAGGAGAAAAAGGCAAAATTTGATAACATCCGAAAATAGGTGAGACAACAATGGATTCGTAAGTCTACCAAGGAAAAAAGTCCAAGTAATGATGATCAAATCACTCAAGAATTGGGTGACTCTATCATTTTTGCTTAAGTTCTCAAAGGAGAAACTGGAACTATGTTATCAAAGAAGACATACAAAACAGTTCTAGATTGAAAAAGCAAAATGATCCAAATTAGTATTCAGGAAACAAAGGGATCACCAAGTACAAGTGTTTACTAAGTGAGGTTGGGTCACAGACTATACCAAGCAAGGTTGGGAGTGATAAAGATGTTTATGGTTACCAAGTCATGAAGACTTATCTGAGTGTTCAATATAAGCATAGTGGATGACAGTCTATCAACATAATGTTAGTCGATCTACCTTTTTTACTGAGCATTTATGGCAAAATTTTAACAAAAATCATGAAATCAAAGTCATTTCTTACCATATAATTTTAAGTGCTATTGCGAAAGTGCGATATTTAGAACTTCTAAGTGATTTGAGCAAATTTCTAGTGAAAGTTTTCTAATTCCCTCAAACTCTACCAAGTAAATATGACATCCAATAGTAGCAAGGTTAAGCGAGGATTTGACATGTTGGTTCATGGAGTGGAAAGGAAAGCGCAAGATTTCAAGCTCACTCCTATAATCACTAAAACCCTATATCTAAGTGGAGCATAGTCTCAAATCCCTCCAAAGGTACTTCTAATCAATGATATTCACACTCATTTCAAATGTGTTATTCAAGAGACTAGTATGTTAGAAATGGATGATGCCCTATGCCAACTATGTGTAAATGTAATTTTGAATCTCGAGCACCAACATTTGGAAATCGAAGGGTTAACTCACATCCCTCACATGCCCTATGAATTTCATTTATCCTTACTTAGGTGCTTAATGGTTAGTTGTGGTTGGAACAACTAGTGTTGATAAAAAAGAAGATAATTCATCAAATCACTGGCCTCACAATGCTAGCCAAAGCCAAAATAACAAAAACCCTAGGTCAGGATGAACTTGAAAAGAAAACCCTAGCAGAATGGGACAATAGAGGAATGAAAACTAGCAGTTTTTTAGATATGGAATTGAAGTTTGGTATTCATTTCATTGTGCACAAAATATACGGCTCTAGCAGGTTGAACAATGTGTCATGTGAAGCTATGGACTTGGCATACAAGGTGGTAAAGAACAACTTGTCATTTGACCTTGCCGAGCTATTGTTGAAATAGTTCAACAAAAATATGGAAAGCATAAGAACTTCAAAGAATAACCCATTTAAGTTTGGTTCCTTGTTAACTTGTCTATTCTTTTATGTTCAAAAATTCTTCCCTTCAAAAGGCACTTTTGTTTGGAGAAAAGATGTACCTGTGTTATATCAAATAAATGAGTTTATTTTTGAAATGGGTGAAAATTACAATAGTATAATGGATAATTATTTTGATGCATTCAAAGAGAAAATGAACAATAGGTTCTGATTCCTTAAGAAACTAGTTGAAGATTATAAGGATGTATGTTTCATGGTGGATTGTGACAAAGTTTACATTAAGGTAGTTAAGCCTAGAATTGTGTGGGTAAAACCTCTTGGTTATGAGGTTAATATTGATGAAACTAAAGACATCATTGAAGCTCTTGTCAATGAGTCATTGATCCTATGGATACACATTTTGGAACATATGATGAAGCAAAGGCCAAGATTGAACTTGAAATAAAGTTCCTTCAGGTGGTGAACAAAGGAAAGAAGAGGATTGCGAAATTGAAAACCAGTTCTACCCTTTTGTTAACTGAGGGAAAAGGTGAAGATGAGGAAGCAGAGGATGTGGAAGTAGAGGATGAGGCAAAATTTGAGGAAGAAGAACCACTAAGGAAGAAAGAAAAATTGATAAATCATCAAGCCCCAAAATCCATCCACTATAGTATTCACAAGGAGATCTTCAAGGAAGAAATCTGACAAGGAAGGAGGAGACATTGTATTGAGAAAACCTCCACCCACCTTCTAAGATAGATTAAAAGATCTAGAATTAGGAGCTGGAATAATAAATTTTAAATCATTAAAATATGAAATCAAGACTGCAGAGGAGCAGAAGTAGATTGAAGACCTAGTGATAGATAAGATGGGAAAATTGAAATACTCACCACACCAGCTTGCTTCTCAAATTCCTAATGATTTTTTGGAAAAGATAAAGCCAAGATGGTATTTTTCCATGCAAACTATCAAAGACATCTATGGGCAAACCTTGAGGTAGGTATTATCGAGCATATCAGATGTTGAGGTAAAAGAGTCATTAAAGAATAATAATAAAAAATTGACTCTAAAGTTTAATACTTGTCTAGTTTTGATTACAGACATTGAGCATGTTGTAAGGAATGCAATAAACACTTGGAAGAATATTTATCTATTATGTAAACCAAGTGCTTTTCTATTTGATGTTAAAGATGATGATGAAGAAGATAAGGAGAAAGATGAAGAAGAGAATGTTGAAGAAGCAACTCATTTTGACAATGAATAAGATGAAGAGGATCAAGAACAAGAGGCTACCGAGGAAGCAAAGAAAGACGATGAGGAGATTGATCTAGTTAAGATAGCTACAGCAGTCATTGCCTCACTTCCTCACTCTCCAAGAAAATTGATGACAATATCAAGCACAGAGATAGCCCCAAAAATTTTGATTGTGACCACCAGTGCCAATCCAAATTTCCAATCACTCTTTTCTCTTACTTAGCTTAGCACATCATTGACAGAAGTGACCTCCACTTCATCTACCAAGCTCCAGACTCTTCCTTCATCAACCGAGTTTACTACTTTAGTTTTGAGCACATCAATTTTGGATTCTTCAAGTATTTCTATAAATATTCCTTCAATAAGCACAATATCAATTTTTAGAGCTAATCCTAGCATGTTTACAATTTTTTTTGTTTTGGGTACAAAAGAAATAAGTGTAAGGACAGTTGAGCCCAAGGTTCAACTGAGCACAAAAAATTTGAGTAAAGGTAAAGAGCTGGAGGAAGAAATTGTAATCCCAAATTGGAACATTTCCAAGCTTACTTTAGACCAAATGTAGTTATTTGGTGAACTCCTCTAGAAGAAGGCTAAACAACAAAAACTAAGAGATGAGAGAGATAAGGAATTTAAAATAATTGAAGATACAAAGAACATTTTGGCAGAGGCCATAGGTATTGAGGTTGACTCTTCTTAGCCAATTTTGTATCAACTAGTAGAGGCAATACAAAAATTAAATGAATATATTGAGGGACAAGATAATTTAGTACAATAAGTAGAGAAGAAGTTTGATAATAAAGTGCTAGAGCACATTGCTCAACAGATAGCCATCTATCAAGTAGAACTCTCTACAATTTTGGGCAATTTAGAAGCATCTTGTACAAATGTGTCATCACTTTTTGGAAAGCTATGTGATATTTCTAAGTTCACTAAAGAAATAAAGGACAAATTGTCCAAAATAGATGAAGATTTGAAGGCTAGTGCTTAGTAGCTACAACTTGATCCTAGTTCAAGCTCTGCACATTGTCAAAATATAAGATTTTTGATAGATATGCAAGTAGAATTGCTTAGAAAAGAAGCAAGGATAAGATCCACATTGGTAGATATACAAAATATGATTCTTCCCATCATGGATACACTACAGAAACATATTGTACATTCAAAAACTCTCATCCATGACAATAATTTCTCCATTGCAGATCATATGATAGAATTGTCAACAAAGGTCCAAATTGAACTTCACACATGCAAGGTCCTACAAGATAATTGGGATAACACTTGGCGATTATTCTCAAGGTACATTTAGATTTTTTATCTCATTTTGATGTTACTATGTAAATAAATAGAATACATCTTTGGCATTAATGTCAAAAAGGAGGAGAAAGATATATGTATGAGAAAGACATATGTTATGGGGGAGAACATGCAAAACCAATGGGGGAGTAAGATATGTATAGAGAGATATGGAGTAAGATATGCACAGAGAGATATGTTGTATATAGTAAGAAGATGTATAGTATACTATATAAAAGAACCTTACCATGTACAGATATATCCCTTACAAAATCAATTTTGAAAAATCTCAAAAATAGTATACTCTATCAAGCTAGTATCACAAAAGTGATGGATAAAAGGTATTCAAGAATTTTTTTTTGCATCAATTTTGGTTGATAAGTGTTTTTATCACTAGTGCCAAAGGGGGAGATTATTGACATATCAATCAAGTTTTTTATTAGTGACACACACTTATTTAGATTGTATAGAGCTATTGAGCTCTTTGTACAACTATCAGTGTTTGCCAATTATTTTAGTTGTCACCGAGTTCTACAATTGCTACCAAGTCCTTTGGACAAATCTTAGTGGTTACCAATAAGTCACAGTTTTAGTGAAGATCAGCAATGTAAACTGTGCATCTCAGTTTATGCAAATTTTACCAATGCAAGCTGAGTTGTATAGTGTTCACCAAGTTTGTAGTGTATGTGATGCGAGTCTAATGTTAATTGAGCTACTTAGTTTTAACCAAGTGACTCAGTTTATATCAAGCTCAAAGTAATAGTGTTTACCAAGTCATACAATGTAAATCAAGAGACTCAATTTATATGATGAGTTTTACAGTATCTACCGAGTCACTAGTGTAGACCAAGTTCAAGACTACTTGGAAGTGATCAGCATTAACTAAGCTTCTATGTCTACCAAGTGCATGACGATGTCGAGCTTTGGCAGTGGATGCCAAGTATCAGAACCTCACCAAGTTAGTCTTCAAAACTAAAATGTCTTCATGTGGGCCAACTTTGTAATTTGTATAATTGGATTGATATATATGTAATTCATTATTTCATATCCAAGTGTGAATATGAGCATGGAATTAATGTAATCATCAGAGAAGAGTAGAAAGAGAAAATTGAAAAGGCTACAATAATATAAGGAGCAGCAAAGACATATCTATCAGAGCAAGTTGATTACTACATAAAGGAATCTCATTCAATAAACCAAGTTGTAGATCATAGATCATCTACTATTTCACCCTAACAGGTGGACTAGTCAAATCCTTTCATAAGGTAGACCTAGTAGTCTTTTGTAAATCTCTTTATCAAGTGCATATTTAATTGTATGTTTGTAAATCCTTTCACAAGGTGGACCTAGCAGTCTTTCTTGCTCCTAACAGGGTAGATCATCAGAAGTGATCAATGTAAGCTTTAATAGGCTAACTTTATACTGCAGTACTAAAGTTTGTGGGTATCATCCCCACCCCAGTTTTACTTTCTATTTGGAAGGTTTCTGGGTCACCAAATCTTTGTGTCACAATGTTATGAATGCTTTCATATTTTTAGTCTCTTATGCATGCAATTAGATTAGATTATATGCAATGGATTAAATGCTACTTGAATTGTTGGATTAAGAGTTAAAATTTTTGAAGTTTTAGAAGTTATTGATTTACCCCTCCCCTCTTAGTAACTTAGCATAGTCTTGAATATTTCCAACAATCCTAAGCCTGACTGCCTAAATGTGGACTCTATCATAGTCAAATAGGAAGCATATATCATGTTTGTTAGGCTCAACCTCATATAGAAATAATAGTTATATGCAAATATAACCAATATCGAAAAATAATAGATCAAATAGAAGAGAGCACAAGACACTAAGATTTAATGTAGTTCACCCAATCCCTGGGCTACATCCACCAATAGCAAGTCCAATACTATTATTATCCATTGATTATAATTTGTAATCCCTTACAGCTCAATACCACTGCAAGAAGCTACAATATCACTATTCATTATGAAATGTCTAACTCTAAGACATTTTATACAAGCTTTTTTCGCTTACAAAATTAGGGCTAGAATAAGTTGTCCAATAGAAAAAATAGTAGTTGATGCCTTTTACAATATAAGGTCATTTTTGGCTTAAGGGGTGCTACCCCTAAAAACCCTTGTGGGGGCATTTCTCCTTGATCCTATCTTCAAGGTGCTGCACCCAAACCCTCATAGAAAAAATTTGGGAAGAAACCACACTGAATAAGCCTCCAAGTCTAATTTGGTTCCGCATCACATCAAGCTCCCACTTGGAGACTAATAAAACTCCACACCAATAACCTCCAACTTGGATATTGATCATAGCACTACTAAACCTATAGCTCCCATTGGAATATCAAACCACCCTAGACTCAGTTGTTCTTTTATTCTATTCAGTCTAGAAGACCAATCAAAGCTGAAGAGGAGTTGAGATTCTCCCTTGTTATTGCCTTGGTAAATATATATGTTGGATTATCATCTATATGTATCTTCTCCATCTTTAATTTTTCATCATCCAAAACTAATCAAATGAAATGGTATTGCAATTGTATGTGTTTTGTCTTTGAATGTAGAGCAAAATTCATTGCAAGATGAATGATACTTTGGCTATCTATGAACAAATAATTATCCCTTTGTGGGTGTCTCAATTCTTCCATGAAGAATTGAAGCCATATCATCTCCTTGGTTACCTCTATAGCAGTAGCATACTCTACCTCTATACTGGATAAAGCATTAACCTTCTATAACTAAGAAACCTAGCTCACTATTGCCTCACCAACAATATATACATAACCTATAGTACTCCACCTGGTATCAATATCCCCTTCCAAATTTGATTCAACATATCCTTGTAAATTAGTATTTGAGCCCCCAAAATGTAAACACTTACTAGATGTTTCTCTCAAATATCTAATAATCCATTTAACTACATTCTAATGCTCAATTCCTAGATTAATCATATACCTACTAACAACTCCCCCTACATGTGCAATATTTGGCCTAGTACATACCAAAGCATACATCAAGCTTCCTATAGCTAAAGTATAAGGTGTCTTGGACATCTTAGCCTCCTCTTCTTGTGTCTTGGACACATCTCCTTATCAATTTCAAATGACTAGGTAAAGGTGTGTTGATAGCCTTAACATTCTCCATAGAGAAATGTTGCAACACTTTCACAATATAATCAACTTGAGATAATGTAAATTTTTTTTTTTTCCTATCTCTCCAAATCTTCATACCAAGGTTTTTTTTTTTTTATTAACCCCCAAATCTCTCATAGAAAATGAATGTGCTAATTGTTCCTTTGACCCTTAATGTGATCCATGTTAGACCTAGCTACAAGCATATCATGAACATATAAACATAAAATAATGTAGCTATCATCATCCAACATCTTAAAATAAACACAATGATCTGAATGAAACCTACTATATCTATGCTCATGCATAAAATTGTCAAATTTCAAATACCATTGCTGAGGTGCTTGCTTCAAGCCATCTAGACTTTTTTGCAATTTGCAAGTTAAATTCTCCTTACCTTTGACCTCAAATCCTTGTGGTTGTGCTATGTATATCTCTTCATCCAAATCACCATTACGAAAGGTTTTTTTAACATCAAGCTGCTCCAACTGTAAATCTTCAGTAGCCACAATACTTAAAACAATACAAATAGAAGTTATTTTAACACTAACCTGGCTTTAAATCAAAATTAATGCCCTTAATCTATGAAAATCCTCTTGCCACTAACCTGGCTTTAAATTATTTATTATCTCCATAATATTCTTTCAACCTATAAATCCATTTATTTAGTAAAGCCCTTTTACCTGCAGGCAACTTGCATAAATCCCATGACTTATTTTTTAGTGAAGAGTCCAATTCTTCTTTCATTGTAGACTCCTATTGAATCTTTGTATCCACCTGTATAGATTCATCATAACACTCAGGTTCACCAACATCAGTAAGTAAAATAGAATAAAAATACAAAGAAAATCTTTCTAGAGGTCTTCTTAGCCTTGTTGATCATCTAACATTCACTGGGGTGTGTGGTATTTGTTGTTGCAGTTATTGCAGATCACGAGGAACTACTATAACATCATCCCTACTTCTTATAATTTTACAATTTTTAAATCCCAAATCCTATAACCAAATTCATCAATGCCATATCAAAAAAATACATATTTTTTTGACTTAGCTTCCAAGTTGGTTCAATTTTCAGAATCTATATGTGCAAATGCTTCACAACCAAAGGTTTTGAGAAATGAATAACTCACCTTCTTACCAGTCCATGCTTCTTTTGGAATACCATAGCCAAAAGGAGTAGAGGGATCTCTATTAATCAAATACATAGTAGTATTGACAGCCTCCTCCTACATGTTTAAGGGCAGCCCAACATGCAACCTCATGCTCATTGCACACTCCATTATTGTCCTAGTCATGCATTCAACCACTCTATTTTTCTGTAGTGTCTTTGTAATAGTTTTTTGTCTATGTATACCATTAGTGGAGCAATAATTTTCAAATTCATGACTGTAATACTCACCACCATTATCAGATCTGAGACATTTTAGCTTTTTACAAGTCTAATTCTCAACCAAGCATTTCTATTTCTTAAAAGTTTGAAATACATCAAATTTCTATCTAAGTAAATAAACCTATAATTTTCTAGTTGCATCATTAATAAATGTAACATAATAATGAGAGCCACCAAGGGAAGATACCTAAGCTAGTCCCCATACATATGTATGCATAAGCTCTAATTTTTCATTTTTCTTTTCCTTTCAACTCTTCACAAAGCTCATTCTCTTTTGTTTTCCATACACACAAATTTCACATAAATCCATATTAACACATTTTAGACCTGGTAAAACTTTCTTTAGATGAAGTAATTTCTTACCTTTCTCACTCATGTACCTAATTCTGTGGTGCCATAGTGTTGTATCAGAACTTACAACATTTGTTTGCTCTCCCTGCTCAACTGCAGCAATTGTTCTTGAACATTCATTTTTCTCTAAAATAACCAAAGTAGAAGGAATAGTGTGACATGTACAAAGATATAAGGTGCCTACTTTCACACCTTTTTCTAATACAAGGGAACCTTTTGAAACCTTCCAATCTTTATCATTAAAAGTAATTACAATACCCTCATCACCAAGTTGCCCTACTAAAATTAAATTACTACCCAACCTTGGAACATGTCTTACCTCATTTAGTAGCCAATGATTCCCATTCTACAACTTAATCTTAACTTTTCCCTTTCCAACAATCTAACAGGGTTCATTGTCCCCCAAATAAACAAGCCCAAAATCCCCTTGGACATAATCAATAAAATAAGCTCTATGAGGTGTAGCATGAAATGAAGCTTCACAATCTAAAACCCATGAATCATCAACACTTTCTAAAGAAAGAATTACAGTATCCTCTTTGGATTTATTATCATATTTTTCTACTTGTTCCCTTTTGGTTTATCTCCTTCATTGTTCTTTCAAGTCCAACAATCTTTCTTCTTATTCCTTAATTTTTCTCAATACCATCAATCTCTCAGTCCTCTAGATTGAGATCTCTTTCCTTTTGACTTTTCTCTTGATTTCCCATGATTTCCAAAATTATTTCCCATCTCAATCATTTTGCCTCTTCTTTGTGCATTCAAAGAACTTTCTGATGTAGATCCACCTAAGGTTTTTCTATGAGTTTCCTCACTCAGAATAACACCAATTACATCATCAAATTTTAGGGTATTAGATCTAGAAATATAAATAGTTATAGCCATTACCAATCCATTCCAACTTTCAGGCAAAGAACACAAAATCAAGAGAGCCCTAATTTATTCATCAAAATTGACATTCACAGAAGATTATTGACTAGTAATAGTATTAAACTCATTTAAGTGATCTGTAATAGATCCACTCTCTATCATCTTCATATTAAATAAATGCTTCATGAGAAATACCTTGTTTGATGTAGAGGGCTTTTCATACTATTTCATTAGGGTTTGCATCAACTCTTCTATTGTCTTCACTTTTGTAATTTTAAATGCCACTAATAGTGCCAAGCATAATCAAATACTTCCAAGTGCCTTTTTATCTAAAATCTCTTAGTCCTAATCTATCGTAGTTCCATCTTTCTTGGTTTTTCCTTCCAATGGCTTCCATAAATCCTTCTGATAAAGATAGTCCTCCATTTGCATCTTCCATAACTTAAAGTTTTGCCCATTAAACTTCTCAACCTTCATCTTACCCTCATCTTTCATCGCTTCTACTCAACTGTGAGACCTTCCTATAGAGGATAGCTAAAAAAATTGATGACCAACCTCTCTCTGATACCACTTGTTAGGATTAACCTTAGACCTAAATAATAGTTATATGCAAATATAATCAATATTAGAAAATAATAGATCACATTGAAGAGAACACAAGACACAAAGATTTAACGTGGTTCACCCAATCCCTAGGCTATGTCCACCAACAAGAAGTCCATTATTATTATTATTCAGTGATTACAATCCACAATCCCTTATAGCTCAATATCACCGCAAGAAGCTACAATATTACCATTCATTATGAAATCCTTAACCCTAACCATTTTATACAAGCTTTTTTCCACTTACAAAATTAGGGTTAGAATAAGTGTCCAATAAAAAAAATAGTAGTTAACATTTTTTACAATATAAGATCATTTTTGGCTTCAAGGGCATTGCCCCAAAAAACCCTCATAGGGGCATTGCCCCTTGACCCCACCCTATAGTGTGACATGGAGCACACTTGGGGCACTGCCTCCAAACCCCCATAGAAATAATCTAGGGAGAAAATGTGCCAAATAAACCTTTGAGTTTGATTAGGCTCCACATCACAACATTTTTCAAAGTCTTTGACAAGCTGCTCAGGGATCTTAAGCCTACTTTGCATCCTTTCTTTGAAACTTTCAAAGTAAGCATCCATGATGCTATCAAAGTTCTCACCCATTTCACTTATGAATTCATTGATTTGATATAGAATAGGGGTGTCTTTATTCTAAACAACATTTCCTTTGGAAGGAAATAATTTTTGAACATAAATGAATAAATATGTACTGAGTGAACCAAAATTACATGGATTATTCTTTGAGGCCCAAATGCTCTCCATGTTTTTTCTTAGCTGGGAGTTTTGAAGCTTGGTAAGGTTGAACGGTAGATTCTTCTTCACAATCGTGTATGCCAGGTTCACTACCTCACATGGCATGTTGTTGGAATGAGTTGAGCTATAGATTTTATGAGAAATGACATGGATGCCAAACTTGATTTCCATGTCTGTTACATTGATCAGCTTCATGCCTCTATCGTCCCATTTAGCTAGGGTTAGCTTTGTCAATTCTACCCAACCTAGGGTTTTAGTCATTTTGGATTCCTCTATCATAGGATACCATGTTATCCTATGAATCATCTTCTTAATGATAGGGTAGGTCTGTTCCAACCAAAATGAAATATCATGAACTTGGATTAATATAAGCCTGGTCCACTTTATCTGAAAGTTCCCAGGCATTTGGATGATGTGGGTCAACCCTTGACCTCCAGATGTTTGTGATCTAGCTTAAGCACATCATTTTCACACAAATCTTCATAGGCCTAATCTAGCTTGAGATCTCCTAGCTCTTGGATAGAAAAATGATAAAATGATCTAATATCATGGATGAGTAATACCTTTGGAGGAATGGAGGAGTGATCACCTTGATGATCCATTTCGTCTGCAATTGTTGGATATAGCTAGAATTTTTGAGGAATGCCATCTGAACTCTTTACTAACATCTCTGAACCTTTCTTAACCTTGGAACTCGAAGACTCTACCATACTGCTTGGTGAAGGAAGAATTTCACAATGATGACATTGCCTAATAACATCCTTCAACAATTTGCACTAAAATTTCTTTGGGGGGCTTAAGAAATGCTAAGCTTGAAGAGAATTTTGAAAACATGGTGAAAACAAAGCTTTGATCTTTACCTTTTATTATATTTCCAAACTTAGGGATTCATTTAATGCTCTTTACCTGGGTAGGTAAAAGATACTCAGTTTGGTCTTGAAGCTCAGCTAGTACAATCTTTCCATGCTTAGTTGAGTCAGTGATTCGATCGATTCTACCCATGCTCGGTTAGGTCTAATAGCTCAGTTAGAACTAACAAATTGATCTAATCTTAGTCTATAATTTGTCTAAGTACATCTGATATGTTGATCTAGACTATTCTTCTTGGATGATTGAAGCTGATGTGGAATATGAATTTTATCATAACTCTAGTTATCTCCTTGCATATTTATGCAGAGATGATTGAATCACCCAATCCATTGTCTTGTGTGTTAATAACCTCACTAATTTTACTTGAATCCTTTGGAGACTTCTTTACCAATTTTTGCTTCATTTTTTTTATCATTGTGTTGACCTTTTCTTTCTTTTCATCTTCAACTTTTCCTCTATTCATGCTATTCTTCACTAGATGACCAAGTTCTTTGCATACATAGCATCTTCTGGCAAGATCTCTTGTTTTGAGGTGAGTCTTCATGCAATTTAGTCCAATAAGCCCAAACTCTTCACATAAATGACATCTCCACCAAGTGTTGTAATTCCAACCAAAGATGGCTTGAGCAATTTGTTCAGTAGGATTCCTATTCTTGGTTCTACACTCTAAAGATTCATGACCCTATTTGTTGCATGAGATATATTTTCCTTCAAATCTGGTCTTCTCTGTAAATTCACTTGCTCTATGCCCATGCTTATTACAATTGTAACATTTTCCATTAAACTTTTTGTTTCCATTGCTCCAACACTTTTTTGAAGTATGCGTTATTTTTCCATAATGATTGCATATAGCTCTTTTATTGTTTTGAGCTCCTTGATGTGATGACTCTTCTTGTTTAGTATAGCCCAATCCTACTTTACCTTTCTATCTTTTTTGGGATATGTAGTGCCTCTCCCATTTGACTTTTTTAAGTCATCCTGATGGATGCAACCTTTCTGATCTTTTTTTGTGATGGATCATGATTATGACCCTGAGTGGTCTACACCATTGAGGTGTTTGGGTTTATGTTTCTTTATCAGTTGCTTTGATTATGCTTTTGTCTGATCTTTGAGATTATGATGTGATTTTTGGTTCATTGAGTTTTGTGCCAGTGGTTACCAGGATCGATGTGGTATCATGAGGTTGTTTCGTGATTACCTTGAGATGTGTGCAGAGATTGCACTGTGTACTTTTTACCATGCTACACTAGACTAGGTTCCTGTAGCAATGGTTAGTCATGTTTATGACTGTGTTTGCTTATGTATTTTAAATGCCTTTTTAATGCAGAGTAATCAATCATTATTAAATGCTTAAGTAATTAGAATGGATTATTCTTGTTGGATTATTTGGTTATGTGCTGCGGACATTTACCTTGTTTTATTTTGATCTGAGAGACATCTGTTCTTATGTGATGTTTTACATTTGAGATGACTCGAGGGTCAAATGTTACTCTTTGATTCCAGTATCATAGATATTAGACTACTATGTTGTTCAGTAAATCATATTGCATTATGATGCCATTTTGAGATGACAGTGTGTTTTATGATGATATCTGGTTATCTGGTATTTGGACATACCTTTGATTTTGTTATGTGATGGATTTAATGCTATGGTTATTTACTTCATTCCTGTGTTGTTATGCTTTATTCAAACGTGAGTGATGTAAATAGATTATTTTAATATAATTAAATAAATGGTTAAATTAGGTGATTTAATGCATTTATTGCTTTGGCTATGTTATTATATGCAATTGCACTTGATCGTGTTGTTTAGTGTGTAGGATTATATCCCTGGCAGTGGCACATGGAGTTAGTGATTCAGCCTTTCATATTTTACCAATGTCGTCCTTGTATGGTCAACGTATCCTTTATTAAAATGTTTAATTTAAACCTTTTGGTGATTATTAAATCTGAACTCATTGCATTACGTGATTAGACTAGTAAGTGTGTCTGTGCATTTAGAGGTTCGCATTGTCACAAAAGTTGTTAAGGTGATTTTTGTGTTTTTGGGTTTTCGGACTTTTTATTTGATTTATTTCAATTTCTGGCAGCTTTTCCATAGATGAATTCTTATTTATAGGAATAGCCTATTTTCGTTTGGGTCGATTCGGGGTTTAACTAGATTGGCTGGTTAAATGCCCTAATCGATTATTCACCCGAAAAGTGAATAAGCATCCAAAGAGGAATTTAATTCCTCACTTCTCACTTTCAAATTAAAAATTTGGAGAGTAAAACCCAAAATCCTCTTCATGAGGATTTACTATTTTGTTCATTGTGGGAGCTACGGGCGTGGGATCATCGCGAGGTTGGGCTCGTTGGATCCAGCTCGGGGAAACCTTGAATTGCCATAATTTTTAGCTACTTTTGCGAGATATTTATTTTATGGTTCAGATTCCTGTTTTGCCCTTTTGGCTGTGAGGTAGGGCTTTCCTGTTTTATTGTTTCTGCTCTGTTTCTGCTTCTATTTTTGGTAGTCATTTGTTTGGAGGCTGAGAACTAGTGTTCCCCTCCATTTCTATATGCTAGTTCTACCCGGTTGGGCAGGTATGAAGATTTCCCTATTTTTTGGGATGAGGGTTTGGAATTTTATGCCGTTATGCTGGCCATTTTTGTATACGGTGTTCGATTCCATTTATTTTTGGATTTTTGAGGTTTTTGAACCCAAAGGCCAAATGGGTTTTAATTTTGAAGTTTTCCAAATTTTTGGGATTTTTACCTCGTTTTGCATGTCGCCCTATTTTCTCAAGTTTTCTTTGCACAATGTGGGTCGTGGACCTTGATGATCCATTTGGATATCAGTCAGACCACTTTTGCACTTTTATGTTGCATTGGGATGCGTGTTACATCTGTACTCCTGACGTTGTGTTCGGTTGAGTGATTTTATACTTGTTATGATTTTTGTTGGACCTTTGCTTTTGTTTCATGAACGCTAAGATTCGTGTAGAATCCATACTCTTGGATTGAGGCTGGTTGAGTGAGTTCACGATGTTTGGTCTTGTTACATCATTGGGATTCATGTAGAATCCATACTCTTGGATTGAGGCCGGTTGAGTGATTTCATGATGTATGATTTTATTGGCTTTGGGATTCGTGTAGAATCTATCCTTCCCGTGTTGCTTTTAGTTGGGTGTTTTCTTTGCATTGTGTTCTCATTCTTTTCCTTGTGTTATGATCTTTGTGATGATGGTACGCCACACACAAGTACGTGCACGTACATTTGTTGGGTGACTTGCGAGGCTCGATCTTCCGTGGATTTGCCAAAAGTTATGATCATTGGGGTTGGGATGGGAGTATGCATGCCCACGGGCACTTGTCATAGGATGAGCATGGGTAGGGTAGGGTAGCATATGGAGGAGGCTTCTATCTCGTAGCCTAGTGACCTTAGTCCCATAGGGTTGGCGGAGGATAAAAAGTTTTAAATAAGTGATAACTAAACAAAATGTGTGACTGGTAATAAAACTTAAGATAATAAAATGGTACTTTTGTGTATTGGCCTTCCGTTGAGGGAGTTGAGCTACATAGATCCGAGCTTGGGCTTTTCGATGCCAAGCGACTCTCCATAATGTTAGTCCCTACTTAGTAGCCTTTTGAGTGTCTGACCAGGACCTGTACTCCTTGCATTGTCTTAGGTTCTTGGTTGCAGCCATCATACTGTCTGGTGTGAGTGTTAGCCATGGATGTTGTGTTTTATGTGTGTTTGTGGTTGGATCATTATCTTCATCAGCACAGCGGGTGTGGACCTATGGGTGCCATGTGGTCGGGAGGCGTAGCTACCTTCACCACTACTAGGGATCGGTGTACAGAGATGATCTTTTGTCCTAGTGTGACCATTGTTGGATGTTTTCACTTGGTACTTCAAGTTCCAGAGTATTCTTTCTTGTGATTTATGCTTTCATTGGAATGCTTGGATATCATGTTTAGATGATGTTAGTTTACTTGATGCATTCTCTTATCATGATGTTTAGCATATGATTAGATGATGTTATTTGCTTTAGTAGTATATCTATTGCTTATTGTTGTTTAGCATGTGATAGGTGATGTTATCTACTGTAGGATTATCTTATGCATTATCACTAGCATGTTAGATTTCCTTATGCTTATATTGTTGCATGTTTTTAGTAGTGACGTCCCTATTACGATAGTACCGATGATCTGGTTGGTGGCTTGGGATGTTATGCGCGGGGGATGGCTAGGACCCACGATGGTCTTATGATGCTATTGACGGTTGGGAGGAACCACATGCTTAGTTTGGTTGTTCAGCTCTTTACGATGTTTATTTCAGTGTGTTCTTTGCTACTGCAGTTTAGATGGATAGATGTTCTTCTTTCTGTGTTGTTCTTGCACTCGAGTGTTCATTCCTTGATTCGCGTGGATTTGGTACTCCCTAGTGTGGAGGTTCTTTGCTCTATTTTTGTTCCTTTTTGCTTCTGAGAGTGTTTTCGTGTTTCTATGGGCGACATTTGTTCAGCATGGTGCGACACTTTAAAAAGTATTACATGCCCATGCAAACTATATCGTATGACACTGTAAAGTATTGCATGCCTTCTTGAGAAATGTCGTACGACACTGGAAAAGTGTTGCATACCTTCTTGAGAAATGTCACACGAGACTGTGAAGTGTCGCACGCCTTCTTGAGAAATGTCGTACGACACTGGAAGAGTGTCGCACGCCTTAAGGAGAAGTGTCACCCTCCCTTAGTAAAAAGTGTCGCACAGTTTTTGTGAAAAACCTACGCGTGCCATCAGCAGGCACTTTTCTTCATGATCTGGTCTTTTTGAGAGTGGTTTTGGATACCCTTTTGGGCATTCTTTGACCCTATGCTATTGCATTTTGAATTCTATCAGTTTCTCTTGAAATCGAGTTTTTGTGTTTCTGTTTTAGTCTCTTGGGGTTTAAAATATATCATTTTTCTATTTTAGTCTCTTGGGGTTTAAAATATATCATTTAGTTTCTTATACTTAAGATATATTTTAATATATGCAACAAATCATTTGAGATAGGTTTCAGACCTCTTGAAGATAAGTTATGGATTCTAGAAAAATTTAGGGCTTCAGAAATCCAGACTTAGCCAATTTTTAGGACTTCAGGATTTCAGGCTTGGCCAAATTTTGGGATTTTTCATTTTACCCCAGCTTGGTGTTTTGTTGATGAGTGGTCATTTCTTGTGCCCTCATCTTGTTATGGTGGTTTTTGGCTTTTGTTTGGGTGTCAGGTGGGTAGTGGCATTCGAAGATTCGTTGGTTGTTGAGATTGTGTTGAAGTCTTCCGTTGCGATCTTTGAGATCCCTATATGATGTTGTCTTATGCATTCATACTTGTAAAAAAAACCATATCTTGGCTTGATTTGAATCCTTGTTTCCAAGGATCTTCGGGCAGGGCATTACAGGATATCTCAGCTAACTGATTCATGATTCCTTGTGAATTCATCATTCTTTTGTTGGTTAATTTTTCTACTCTAAGATCATCCATGAGTCTTTCATTTTCTTTCCTTAGATGGATGACTTCTTGATTTGAATTGTTCAACTAATTTAGCAAGTCTTCTTGATGTAGTGAAATCTGGTGGATTTCATTATCTTTTTATTCTATCCTGGTGTTTAGTAGTCTTCTATCTTCTTCTACCATATTTTTGTCATTTTTAGCTTGGTTCTATTGTTCCATGACTTCACATGTCCAGACTGAGTGGATCTCTTATTCCCTTTTCAATTTTATGAATTCTTCTTGAAGAATAAGGTTCCTTCCAAGTAGATATTCTATAGTTGCATCTACTTCATCTTAATTTCTTTCTTGGAAAATATCTTTAATTTTCTCTTCTATGTAGAGATTGTCATTCATATGTGCTACCAATTGTTTTCTTCTTCTTAGGTATTGAGAGAGTTGCTCCTTTAGTTTCTTTATTTTTTCCATGGCCACATGTAGATCCAACTTTTCATTCTCAATGGGCTTCTCTAGCTTGTACACCTCCATTACATCTAATCTTTGCTCTCAAGCTACTAAACATTTTGATAAGACAACCTTGCTCTAATACCAATTGTTGGAAATGCAATACAAACTAGGTGACTAAGAGGGGGGTGAATTAGGAACCATTTAAACTTTTTCACTTGAACCATTGTGTTATATTTCTCTAATATACTTAAATGCATGAAAAATTAAAGCATTAAAGTAACAACACCATAACACAATATTTGGTAACCTAGAAACCCTCCAAGTAGAAGGTAAAACTGGGGTGGGGATGACACTTGCAATGCTTTACTACTGTAGTAATAAATTTGGTTGGTTAAGGCTTACAAATGATCATTTATGGTGATCTTACCCTATTAGGAGTAATAAGGACTGTTAGGTCCACCTTATGAAAGGATTTATATAATACAGTTAAGTATGTACTCTATTAGGAGTTTCTGAAAAGGACTATTAGGTCCATCCACTTAAAGGATTTGGGACTGGTGCACCTATTAGGATGAATCAATATATTGATCTCTGACATGCAATAGTGATTGTTGATGAAGATCCTTTGAAGTAAACTGATCACCTGACTATGATAGATGAGTCTCTTCCTTTCCTTGTAATGCTTGTAGCCTTCTAGACAATTTGCTCTTCCATAATCACTAATTCTTGAATGATGATACAATGAATACTGCTACAATTTTGATAAAAAACATATCTCATACTTATATCCATCTAAATAATTGTTGCATATGTTAGTTACAATATTAATAGTTCCAAAAAAAAATCACCAAGTCAGCTTAGTGCATTAACTCAGGTCAATGTCATACTTGGGTGATATTGGAAACGCTTAGTCACCATTGTCTCCTTCGCTAGCTCTAGTAATTTGTAGATGTTGGGTTCTTGGTTCACATTAATCACTCGGTAGATGGTTCTGGCTTAGCTTATACTATTATTCCATATTGATTATTACCTTGGAACAAGATTTCTTTTTAACCCAGCTCACATTGGAGCTCAGTAGACCCAGTCAACTCAGTTAACACTAGAGCTTGGTTTGAATTTTCAACTCAATTGTCACTGCAACATTCTACAAGGTTAACTTGTTTGTTTGGATCTACTGTGAGCTCAGTTAACACTGCATACTAGTAACTTAGTTACAACTATCTTTTCATTATGACTAAGTGTTTTGACACTAACTGACAATATATCTTGTATGAGATTAACACAATTATCACTATGAAACAATCTTAAATAGAAAGGATTAAATGGAGGCTAATTATTTATTCTGGATTCAAGATAAACAAATTAATGCAAAGAAAGAATTGGCTTCACATACATCCCCTCCCAGATGAGAATAAGAAGTATTCTTTGATAAACCATATGATTTAACATGAAAGATTCATTTATAAAACCATACAATCCCATTTATTATTGCATATAATATCAAGTATCATAAAAAAAAAGATAGTTAAAACCATGTTTCAATATTTAGAGGGTCAAACCTCTCAAAACCTCAAAATCATGCTGATATAGCCATGAGGGGCTTTAAGATTCAATTTTAAAAAGTAACTCCCCCAAAGAGTTATAAAATAACATACTTTAAAAAAGTCTATTAAAAAAACTAATTTAAAAGAAAACATATTAAGGTAAGCAACCCCTAGATCCCATCTAATCAACTTCTACTTGTGATAGTAGGAATGGCTTGCTCCTTCATATTTTTAGGAAGTTTGCCACCTGCATCCTTCCACTTTTTATAAGCTGAAGTGAATTCGACCAACACCTTTTATACAGGCACTTTGATCTGCTCTAGCCTTAGTTTCCACACACACTTAGTCCTGTAAAATGGTACATCTTCTTTTTTGTGTTCTTTTGAATGAATCTTGCATAAAATCATCATGGAGTCTAAGCAGGTGGTGTTGGCAAAATCCTTGACTACCATCTCTTTGATCTCTTTCATTATCTTCATTTTGTCCTGAAAGGATGCAAATACCTCTTTGGTTCCCTTGTCAGGCTTATCTTCATTTTCTTTGATCCTAACATCAATACACTTGATGTCATTGTCCAAGATCTATTTGAGACATTACATTTCCCTCGATGACTCTAATGTTTCCTCTAGGCAATGCTCGATAGTTATGTTTCTTCACTCTAAATTAGCTCTTGCAATGAACAAAAAATTGACTCATTATCTTCATTTAGTCCTAAAAGGCTGTAAATACCTCTTGGGTTCCCCTGTTAGGTTTATCTTCATTTTCCATGATCGTAACATCGATACACTTGATGTCATTGTCTAGGATCTATTTGAGACATTACATCTCCCTCGGTGAATCTGATGTTTCCTCTAGGTCCCACTCAAAGGTTATGTTTTTGCACTCTAAATTAGCTCTTGCAATGAACAAAAAATCAACATCCACAACTACATCAAAAAAAAATGCTAAGAACTTAGTAGTACCATAAGTTTGAACCTCTATAATCTGGATGATGTAATTATCCCACTTCACTTTCTCAACTTCCTACATGTTTAGTTCAAACTTCAATTCAGCTACCATCTTAGCTTCCCATGGTTTAGTTTTAATAAATATAAAGATGTAACTTGCCCCACTATCCATTACAATATCCACCCAATCATTAAAGACTCTGGATATTGACCTATCTCTTCTAACTTGATCAATGATTTTTTGATTAGTAGTGGAAGTAACATCTATTACAGAAGTACTAATTGGGACAACCAATGTATCAATATTCTAGAAGGTCTGGTATACTTTTCCATTAACTATATGGTTTGCTTCATTTCCTTGTTGTCTTTCTAGTCCTTCCAAATCCTATGTTCAATCTTCTTATTATTGGAATTGAAAATTTTCATGTCAATGACACTAGCTATCAATTTAAGGTTGGTTCTTTCCACCATGAATTCTTGTGGCTGAAATTCTTCTTGGTTTTTTTCACTGGTGGACTTGTAGATATCTACTATCCAATACCCTATTTTATCATCCACTAGCATAACTTCAATTTTTTATTTCTTTCCCTTAGGAGTCCTCCCAAGGTATTTACCCACCATGTCTTGTACTAAAAGGGTGACATGCAATATGCTTCTCTTCTTACTAACTAGGAGGTCAAACCAATTGGGAGTTGAAATATTACCCTAGGTTTGAGGGGCTTGAGATCCTATCAGGTTCCCAATAGCCAGTGCATTTCTACTTACAATATTAACTTTGGCATTCACTTTCTTATTCTAATCCATCTAGTCCATCACTTTCACAGGACTCTTGGTAGTGGATTCTATATTTAGTTCTCTTTCACTAGGTACCTTATCCAAGTTTATGATGACCTCTTTATCCTTTTTTCCTTTTTGACTCTGGGAGAGAGTGATCCTTCATGGTGCCTAAATTTGAACTTGAGATAATTCTTTTTTATGGGGTTCAACATCTTGTTTTGAAACATGTTCACCTGCAGGGGAACATGGCACAATCTTATCAAAATCAGGAGTTGGTATTGTTGAACTAGAACTAGTTGAGGTCATCTGTGGGGGATGCTTTATTTCTTTTAGCCTCTACCACTTTTTCATTTTAATCCATTCTTTAGTCCTATTAATTACAAGGATGGTTCTTACATGAAGATCTTGCTCTTATGGTTTATTCTAGTCAAAATATGGGTGTGGAGAGGACATCAACTTGCTCTGTGTACATAGGGTCCAAGACCTATTCATTCTCTGCTTATTCAATTCTAGAGACTTTCATTGGAATCTTGAAATCCAAAATATTCTTTATTGTAAACTGAAACCATAAACTCTTCCTCACCTCTAGATCATCTTTATATTCTTCCCAATAGTCTTCTACATGAGGCTCGTGGACACATGAAGGGTTTGGTTCAAATTGGGAACTGATGAAGTTATTGCTATCAAACTTAGGTCTTGAAGGCTATGGTTGAAAATTCATAGTTTTTAGTTCCTCCTTGAGACAAAAAGAATTTTGGATAATTTTTCAATGGTAATGGCCTAGTTCAATAGGGAAAATGTACCCTAAAACTTTGGTATCATATGTTCTCTATTAAGGGGTCTCGAAAAGAGAGAACTACCTTTCTCAAGTTTCAACAACCAATTCTTAGTGATAACACTTTCATAATCCTTGAAATTAGTTGTGAATTGGGAATAAGAGAAGCTAATAAACCAATATTGTTTCACTTCTTTGGGTGGAATCTGTAGAGCTTGCATGATGGTAACATACCAGGACTTCACCATTAGAATTGTAGATGCATCTCGGTCACATTTTATTTTTCTACACACTCTAATACCAGCTTAGGGTAGGGTATGGCTTCAAGAAAACTAGAAGCTTGGATAAGACCACTTTTAGACACACATTCACCCATGGAACCTAGGTGTGCATTCTTGAACCTACTCACTACCTTCTCAATTTCATCATCCACAAGGGTTGTGTATCCAAATTCTTGTAAAAATCTCCTCAAAGGGCCATGATTATTTTCTTTGGCTGATTTAGGATGTGGGGTAGCCATGGGAATACATAGGTTTCCACTCAAAACACTAGAAAATATGTAGCAAGAAACTAGACAATCTTTTAAAATTACCTACAGAATTAAAGTAGAGGTTTTAGGTGGAGAATACAGACTTTTCATGTATGAATTTCAAAAAAAAAAATTTCTCACATAGACACAACTTTTTATTCACCTCCAACTCCAAGCAGACATACCATATTTTCTTATTTTAGGAAATTATGGCATTTACTAGAAAAAGGGTTTTTCTGGTGATAAAGACCTAGAGGACATGCACACTAAATGATTGGGAAATTATTGATATGTCAAGATCTCTTACTCATTAATGAGTGCCTTCACTTTTGCATGTACCTAACCTTTGATCACACCATCACCGTAACTAGTTGGCATTAATTGCATGTCTTTTCATCATTTTTAGAAACATTGAATATCTTTGTATTTCTACATATCTATACTAATGTAGGAGCATCCTAGGCTTTCTTGCAATCCTACATGTTGAGGGATTTTGGTTTGTCATTGTAGACTCAGTCACAAAAGCAGTGGTGCTCGATCGTTGTTGGTCATAGTTAATGCATGGGAGCTCAACATACTCTGAGAGCTTGGCACACACTATGGAGCTTGGTATTCTTTGGGAGCTTGGCATGAATTATGGTGCTCAACAAAGTGTTGGAGCTCAATAATGTTTGTAGAGCTCAAAAAGGTCCTAGAGCTCCATGATGCTTGGGAATTCATTAGTGCTCAGCTTTGTTTTGCTGACACTCAGTTTGATCTTGGTTCCTATTAGTGTCAAATTATCCGTGAGCCAACTTTTGGCATTTGATTTATGTATGGATATTTAATTTATGTTGTAGCTGACTTGTGGCTCAACATATATTTAATGTAAGAGATTTAATTTAGTTTATAATGAACTGGGCCGACTTGTGGCTTAGTTGGGTATAACGGGTTTTGTGGAGTCTTTAGGAATGATTAGAAGGTGTGATTATCCAGCTTGACAAAGAGGATGAAGGCTAGATGTGACTTTGAAGAGCTAGTAGTTGTGGCTTGAGAACTAGAGGATTGCTTAGTGGACCTGAGGGTACAAGTATGGATTCTTCTTGGTGTTCTTATCTAGATGTGGATCTAGACTAGTTGGGATTAGGTTTGTAAGTTAGATCTTGTTAGGTCTTGCAGAATTGATATTGTAATTTTTGTTTGTATTTGGCCCTAACCTAGAAGGCCTTACAGTCGAGCATATTGCATCTAATCAATTATTTTATGAATAAAGAGTTATGGTTTTGTATTAGATATTGCATTGTTGTTGCATTATTCTTGTATTTCTTCTATGTAGTTATTTGTTGGGGGCTAGGTCATATCCTTTGGGGATTGCCTTACCTTGTCACACGTTAGGTGGTATTAGAGTGAAGGTTTTCCTAAGTGTGTGGACAAATTGTCGAAGTTGAGGCAATTTACACTAGGACTTGTAGAGAAGGTTGATCTTGTAGCTAATTGATCTTCTAGATTAGTGGATCTATTACTTAAGGTTTGTAAAAAAATTGGAAGATTCCTCCAAGAAGATTAGACCCTAGGGAAATTGATAATCTTAGTGATGTTATGGAAGAAAGGATCTTAGAAAAGATTGTAGTAGAATTCAAGTCTGAGATTGCAATGATAGTCACATGATTGTTGAAATTGTAAGTGCTTTAGGTGGTGTACCTAGGCATGTGGGTATTGAAGATGGTTATGAGGAAGTTTTTAAAGACTTTGAAGTTATTGGATCTAGTGGCGAGGACAAAACTAATCATGTGGAGAGATCTATTGGAACTAGGGCTGGTCATTTTGCTAGACTTGGATCTCAGTTGAGATTGAAGCATAAGACGAAGGTTTCTAATTTCTTAAGTACTTTTACTCCTGAAGACCTGACTGATTGGATTGGTGAACTGGAAGACTACTTTGAGCTTAAGGATATCGACAATCCACTCAAAGTGAGGTTGGCATGAACTAAGTTGAAAAGATATGTTTTTGTTTGGTGGAAAGAACTACAAAGAGATAGAGAAGAAGAAGGTGAAATGAAGATCACTAGATGGAGATTGATGGTAACTAAGTTGAAGGCTAAGTTCATTCTTGTTGATTATAAGCTTGATTTTTTAAAGAGGTTGTAGAATGTGAACAGAAAGGTATGACTGTGAAAGATTACACTAAGGAATTCTACAAGTTTCCTATTTGGTTTGGTCATAGAGAATTGTTGAAGGAGAAGGTAGCTTGGTACATTCATGGTTTGAGATTCAATATTTAGGATAAAGTTGGTATGCTAAATATTTCTTCAGTTGAGGATGCTTATCAGTATGCTCTAAAGGTAGAAGATAAGTTGCAAAGGAAAAGTCAAGGTAATGGTAGAGGAAAGGAAAAGCAGGATAGCTTGGTACAAGCTAAAGCAAGTGCAGAAGGTGAACCAAAACCTATTGATCTAAAAAGAAGGATAGCTGGAGGTGTGTTCAGAGGTAATTATTACAAATGGGTTCAAGAAGGGCATAGATCTTTTGAATGCCTACATGGTAGGAAAGCTTTTGTTGTGAATGAGGTTGTAGTCTAGGATAGTCATCCTAAGGAAGGAGAGATTTTACTAGCTCGATGAGTATTGGTTGGTCAAAGAACACTAGATTCTTGTCAGAGGACTAGTTTGTTGAGGACTTGTCATAAGTCTAGTGATAAAGTCTGTAAGGTGATTATGGATGGTGGTAGTACTGATAACCTTGTTGCTGAGGAGATGTTTTAAAAACTTGGTTTGAAGATAGTGAGATGCCCTTATCCTTATAGGATTGGCTGGTTGCATGGTAAGTATGCTTTGGAAGTGAGGGAGAAATACTTTGTTTATTTCAAGATTGGATAGTATAAGGATCGAGTGTTGTGTGATATTATGGACATGAATAGTTGTCATGTGTTACTTAGTAGACCTTGGTAGTATGATTGTAGGGTTGTGCATGATAGTGTCAAGAATGTGTTTACTCTTGAGAAAGATGATAGGCAGTTTTGCCTAATTCCTTTGTAGAATGAAGAGCTCAATAGGAGGAACTTGAGTATTAGTAGCCAAGTTGAGTTGGAAAATTTTGGGAAGGTTGGAGATCAACATGGAAAGTAGGCCTATAGCATACCAAGGATGAATGTGAAGTAGTAGAAGAAGAAAAAGGGAAAGAGTGTACAAGTTGAAGACTTGGAGGATATGTATGTGAAGAACCAATTTGGGATTTATGTGTTAAATCCCAAAAGATGTTCTTCTAGCTACTAAAACATCTTTTTGAACTTGGGGTGTCTAATGTAGGAGCATCCTATGCTTTCTTGCAATCCTGCATGTTAGAGGGATTTTGGTTTGTAGTTGTAGACTTGATCACCAAAGGAGTGGTGCTTGGTTGTTGTTGGGCATAGTTTATGCCTAGGAGCTTAGCATATTCTAGGAGCTTGGTATACACTATGGAGCTTGACATGCTCTCGGAGCTTAGCATGTGTTGTGGTTCTCAGCAAGGACTTGGTGTTCAACAAGGTTTTGGAGTTCAAAAATGTCTATGGATCTCGGCAAGGTCCTGGAGTTCAGATATGCTTGGGAATTTACTGGTGTTCGGCTTGGTTTTTCTGACACTTAGTTTGATCTTGGATCTTGTTGGTGTCGAGTTGTTTGTAAGCTAAATTTTTTAATTTCATTTATGTATGGGTATTTAGTTCATGTTGTAACTGACTTGTGGCTAAACATATATTTAATATAAGGGATTTAATTTAGTTTGTAATGAATTGGGCCAAAATGTGGCTTAATTAGGTATAAGTATGGGCTTTTGTGGAGTCTTTAGGTATGATTAAAAGGTATGATCATGTAGCTTGAAGAATAGGATGAAGGCTAGATGCAATTTTGAAGAGCTAGTAGTTGTCGCTTGAGAACCAGAGGATTTCTTGGTGGGCCTAAGGATACAAGTTTGGATTATTCTTGGTGTTCTTATCCAGTTGTGGATCTAGACTAGCTAGGATTGGGATTGTAAGTTGGATCTTATTGGATCTTGCAAAACTAATATTGTAATTATTGTATGTATTTGGCCCTAACCTAGAAGGCCTTACAATCAGGCATATCACATGTAATCAGTTATTTTATGATTAAAGAGTTGTGGTTTAGTATCAGATCTTGCATTGTTATTGCATTGATGTTTTCTTTTTGTTGTATAGTTATTTGTTGGGGGCTAGTAAATTTCCTTTGGGGATTCTCCTTCATTGTACTACATCATATAGGCAGGTGACTCTTAAGATTAGGAAATTTGAATCTTTGAACCATAAAATAATCAATTCAAGTTCATCCCACCAAGAAAAAATTGGAACCAAGTGCTCATCAAAACTAGCCCAAAATTACTCAGA
Organism: Cupressus sempervirens; assembly: GCA_028749045.1. Taxonomy (NCBI): domain Eukaryota; kingdom Viridiplantae; phylum Streptophyta; class Pinopsida; order Cupressales; family Cupressaceae; genus Cupressus; species Cupressus sempervirens. The sequence goes on along the minus strand of CM053790.1, from coordinate 546,045,784 downwards.
TTGACTTTGTTTGCATAGAACTATAAAATTGAACTGACTACAATGAGTTCAAATTTCAACTTTGAGTAGAGAACTAGAATCCACTATGAAACATAATAATTCATGTTTGTTCTATGAGATCAAAGAAAATAAAATTTTGAACCTTGAATATTTTAAACCAAATGATTCACAAGTTCAAGTTCAACATTTAGGCTCAATGCAAATGTAGGACTCAAGAAGATTCTTGATAGAAGAACAAGAGACTGCACACCTTTGAACCTTCAAACCTTGAATTAATTGGTTGAAGGACTCTATTTCAAGGACCATAAAAACTGAGACAACCAAGTTTAAAACATGGTTAATAGCTAGCTCTAACTAGGGATTGGGACTATGAGGGACAAAAAAAGGGACTCATAATCTCTAGTTTTATAACAACTAAACTAAAAAGAGAGCAAAAAAAAAAACTCAAAAACCATAAGCTTATGATACAAAAAAATGCTATGTACATTATGTATTGGGTTGAAGAAAATATCTAACATTTGATACATCTTCAAGTCTTTCATGTTGTAGTATAATGACATCTCTATTCCATCTTGGTACCTTAGTTTGAAAGAGTTTGGACCAAGTTGATGCAAGATCATCCTAGGCTTGCTTACAATCCTACATGTTGGAGGAATTCTTGTTTTTAGTTGTGGACTTGGTCACCAAAGGAGCGGTGCTTGATCCCTATTGAACATAGTTTATGCCTAGGAGCCTGGCATATTCTGGGAGCTCGACATACTATGTGCAGCTCAACAATGTCTATGGAGCTTGACATGGTCTGTGATGCTCAATTTTCATTAGGAGCTCGACGATGCTTGGGAATTTACTGGTGCTCAACTTGGTTTTGGTGACACTCAGTTTAGTCTTGGTTCTTGTTGGTATCAAGTTGTTTGTGAGCTAACTTTTAGAAATTAATTTATGTATGAGTGTTTAATTTGTATTGCATCTAACTTGTGGCTTGACATATATTTAATGTAAGGGATTTAATTTAGTTTGTAATGAACTGGGTCAACTTGTGGTTTAGTTGGGTATAAGTAAGGGGTTTTGTGGAGTCTTTAGGCATGATTAGGAGAAGGTGTGATAATCCAGCTTGGAGAAGAGGATGAAGGATAGATGCAACTTTGAAGAGCTAATAGTTGTGACTTGAGAACTAGAGGATATCTTGGTGGACCTAAGGGTACAAGTGTGGTTTCTTCTTGGTGTTCTTATCCAGTTGTGGATTTGGACTAGCTGGGATTGGGATTTTAAGTTGGATCTTGTTAGATCTTGTAGAACTGATATTGTAATTGTTGTTTGTATTTGGCCCTAACTTGAAAGGCCTTCCAATTGAGCATATTACATGTAATCAATTATTTTATGAATAAAGAGTTGTGATTTGGTATCATATCTTGCATTGTTGTTCCATTATTGTTGTGTTTCCATTGTGTAGTTATTTGTTGGGGGCTAGGAAATATCCTTTGTGGATTCTCCTACCTTGCACTGTGTTAGGTGGTATCAAAGCCAAGTTTTCCTAAGTGTGTGGATAGATCACTGAAGCTGAGGTAGTTTGCACTAGGACTTGCAAAAAATGTTGATTTGGTGAAGCTAATTAATCTTCTAGATCGGTGGATCTATTGCTTAGGGTTTGCAAAATTTTTGGAAGAGGCCTCTGAGAATATTAGAACTTAGGGAAATTAATGATCTTAGTGATGAAATGGAAGAAAGGATCTTAGAAAATATTAGAGCATAAATCAGATCCGAAATTGCAATAATGAAGTGACATGATTGCTGAAATTGTAAATGCTTTAGGTGGTGTACCTAGGAATGTAGGTATTGAATATGGTTATGATGAATTTTTTGAAAACTTTGAAGTTAGTAGATCTAATGGTGAGGACATAACTAATCATGTGGAGAGACCTATTGGAACTGGGGCTGGTCAGTTTGCTAGACTTGGATGTTAGTTGAGACTGAAGCATAAGATGGAGGTTTCTAATTTCTCAAGTACTTTGATTCCTGAAGACCTAATTGATTGGATTGGTGAATTGGAAGAATACTTTGAGCTTGAGGATATTGAGGATCCACTCAAAGTGATGTTGGAAAAAACTAAGTTGAAAGGACATGTTGCTCTTTGGTGGAAAGAACTGCAAAGAGACAAAGAGGAAGAAGGTGAAATGAAGATCACTAGATGGAGATTGATGGTGACTAAATTGAAAGCTAAGTTCATTCATGTTGATTATAAACTTGAGTTTTTTAAAAGGTTATAGAATCTGAAGCAGAAAGATATGACTATGAAATATTATACTGAGGAGTTTTACAAGTTGACTATTCACCCTGGTCATAGAGAATTATCAAAGGAAAAGGTAGCTCAGTATATTAATGGATTGAGATTTGATATTCAGGATGAGGTTAGTATGTTAAATATTTCTTTAGTTAAGGATTCTTATGAGTATGTTATGAAGGCTAAAGATAAGTTGAAAAGGAAAATTCAAGGCAATGCTAGAGGTAAGGAGGAGTAGGATAGCTCGACACAAGCTAAACCATGTGCAAAAGGTGAACCAAAACCTATTGATCTAAAAAGGAGGATGTGTGGATGTGTGTTCAGAGGTAATTGTTACATATGTGGTCAAGAAGGGCATATATCTTTTGAATTTCTGCATGGTAGAACAACTATTGTTGTGAATGAGGTTTCATTTCAAGACAGTTAGCCTGAGCAAGGTGAGAGTTTATTGGCTTAGTGAGTATTGGTTGGTCAGAGGACACTAGATTCTTGTCAAAGGACTAGTTTTTTTAGGACTTATTGTAAGTCTGGTGGTAAAATCTACAAGGTTATTGTGGATGGTGGTAGTACTGATAACATTGTTGCTGAGGAGATGGTTCAAAAACTTGGTTTGAAGAGAGTGAGACACCCTTATCCTTATAGGATTGGCTAGTTGCAAGGTGAGTATGCTCTAGAAGTAAAGGAGCAATGCCTTATTAATTTCTAGATTGGGAAGTATAAGGATCAAGAATTGTGTGATATTATGGACATAAATAGTTTTCATGTGTTTCTTGTTGGACCTTAAAAGTATGATTATAGGGTTGTGCATGATTGTGTCAAGAATGTGTTTACTATTGAGAAAGGTGGCAGGAAGTTTTCCTTGATTCCTTTTCAGAATGAAGAGCTTGGTAGGAGGAACTTGAGTATTGGTATCTAAGTTGAGTTGGTAGATTTTGAGAAGGTTGGAGAACAACATGGAAATCATACTTGTAGTATACCGAGGATGGATGTGAAGAAGCAGAAGAAGAATAAGGGAAAGAGTGAACAAGTTGAATTTTTGGAGGATATGTATGTGATGAACTAGTTTGGAGTTTATGTGTTGAAGAAGATATTCTTCTAGCTACTAGAACATCTTTTCAAACCTGGAGTGTCTGATGCAGGAGCATCCTAGGCTTGCTTGCAATTTTGCATGTTGGAGGAATCGTGGTTTGTAGTTGTGGACTCAATCACCAAAGAAGTAGTGCTCAGTTGCTATTGAGCATAGTTTATTCTTGGGAGCTTAACATACTTTGGGAGCTCAACATACTTTGGGAGTTTAGCATACTTTAGGAGCTTGGAATGATTTATGTTTCTCAAAAATGTATATAGAGCTCACCATGGCTGGGTGTATGGTGGGGCAGAGGTATTGTTGAGGTTGTATGGTATTATGTCCATACAATGGAAGTAGAGGAAGGTCGTATAGCCAAATGGACATGGTCGTACATTGGGCTGGAAAGTTGCATGGTGAGAGAAGAGGCTGATTAGCTATATGGTGGTAGGTAGAGTTGAATGTCATACAGTAGTAGAGGATGAGGATAGGGATGTGATGTCATACAGAAAGAAGTTCAAGTTGATCGGCAAGTAGTGTATGAATGGAGGAGAAGTGTCTAGTAATGCCACTATAAACTTCAAGCTCAAAATTTATCAGATATAGCCAAATAAAAAATGGAGATTAGAACACACATAACCTTCAATTAGATTGCCAAAAGATGGTTCTTTGATTTGCCAAATCTGAGTGAAGTATTATAGGTGATGGAATAGGTTGAGAGTTGAATCCCACCAAAACCAAAAATAGCCAAGTAGGGAAGGTCTTCCACTTTTGAAATGGCAAACAATAGAGAATCCCAACAATAATTTGTAGTATAAAGATATAATCCAAATTTCTTAGTCAAAGACTACCTACAAGCCATGCTTAAATACCCATCGGAGAAAAATTTCCAAGGGTGTACAAAGATAGCTGATGGTGACATAAACTATAGAAACAAACAAAAAATGGGTCTGAGATATATTAAATCAATCGCCCCATTAACAATAGTTTGATTAATGATTTATTTTAGAATGGGAACATTAAAGCCCTCTCGTCCCAAATTTTTCTTGTCCTTAAGAAAATGCAATGTTGGGTGTTGAAGGATGTGCTCGCCCTCCCAAGTCACGTCGTACAATGAAAAGTGTTTCCAATGCACCAAATATTCCTTCACATGTAGTTTTTTAGAGTCTTCTCCTAAACTTTGATGATCTTAACTAGTTCTAGAGTGAGCTTTCCTTCTTCATTGAGTGGTGGAAGTTCTATGGCTACCATAACATTCTACATTAAAACCTTCTGTAGACATGGAACATGAAAAACATTATGGATATGACTCCCCTCCAGAAGTTCCATCTTGTAGGCAACTTCACCAATGCGATGAGCTACATGATACGGGCAATAAAATTGTAGCTTCAATTTTTCTTTTCCCTTTTCCTTTAATGATGATTGTCAATATGGTTGGAGCCAGAGATAAACCAAGTCTCCTACTTTAGAACTTCTCTCCATTCTGTGTTTGTTGGTGTACATCTTCTGTTGATTTTGTGCTTGTTGTAAATTTTCCTTTAGGCATTTGAGAATGTCTTATCCCTCTTGAAGCCAATCCCTTACCCTTGGTGTGCGACGATCACCAAGAACTATGTCAATAAAAGAAAGGGGTTTGTACTTGTAAGAGCTTTGAATGGTGCCATTCCAATGGACATGTGGTATGTGGTATTGTAACAATATTCTCCTAGGTGTATCCATTTGACCCAGGCCCATTGTTATGCTGAAACATAGTTCTAAAGGTAACCTTTGAGCCACTTGTTCACAATATCCATTTGTCCATATGTCTAAGGGTGGTAACTAGTACTTGGTGACAATTCTATCCCTGCCAATCAAAATAATTATGTCTAGAAAACACTAATGAATCACCCATCCTGATCACCTACAATGTTTTGAGGTAACTCGTACAGATGAGAGACTTCTCTAAAGGATAGATTGATAACTTGTGTAGCCTAAAAATCTGAGGAGATGGCAAAGAAATGTGTATGCTTTGTCAATCTATCAACCACCACAAAGATACAATCTTTTTTTTTCACCTTGGGAAGTCCAATTATGAAATCCATTGAGATACTTTCCCACTTATGTTCTGGAATTTGCAGAGGTTACAGTAACCTGATAGGTAGAGTATGTTTGGATTTGTTCTACTAGTAAACTACACACTATCTTACATACTACAATACATCTCCTTTAATTCCTTTCCAAGAAAACCTCTCCCAAAGACTTTTGTAAGTTTTGAGGAAGCCCGTGTGTCCTACCAAGGGTGAGTCATGTACTTCCTTCAAGATTTTCTTCTTTAATTTGTATTCTGGCTATAAAAATATCTAATTCTTATAGTAGATGATGTTATCCACCACTTTTTATTGATCATCCTAGGTTTTTCCATTCATTAGCTCACAAGCCAATGTATTTTTAGATTATTCTACCAACAAATGTGCCTTCTAGTTAGCTAAAATCTGTTTTAGTGAGTAGATGGCGAGTTTCCTAGACAAGGCATTTGCAACCACATTATTCTTTCCTTTCACATATTCAATGTCAAAATCAAAAGCCTGAACCTTTCTTACCCATTTTTGTTGCCTCTTGTTCAAATCTTATTGCTCTAGAACATAGCTCAAACTATTGTAATTTGTATGAATGACAAACTTGGCACCCACCAAATACTGTCAAAACTTGGTCAGTGCACGTATGATGTCCAAAATTTAATTGTCATAGATGGAATATAAGAATTTCATTTGTGTAAGCTTCTTGATCTCATAAGCTATGGGGTATTTATCTTGCATTAGTACCACACCGATGCCTTCTCTAGATGCATCACATTCTAGAATGAATAGTCAAGTGAAATCAGGTAATGCAAGTATAGGACAAGTGCTCATTGCCTCTTTTAGCTTATCAAAAGTGAGTTGTGCCTTTTCATTGCACTGGAAAGATGTATTCCTTGTTAGATCCATTAAGGGTGCACTGAGCTGAGAGAATCCTATAACGAACCTTCGGTAATAACTACATAGTCCAGAAAACCCTCACAAATCTATAAGTGATTTTGAGGTAGGCCAATCAAGGATAGCCTGAATCTCCTCCTGATGAACTTGAACTCCATATTTACTGACAACATGCCCGATGTAGAATATTTTTGTCATACCAAATTCGTACTTGGATTTCTTGGTGAACAAAGATTGCTCCTCCATGATCCTTAGCAATTTATCTAGATACATCAGGTGCTCCTCCCATGTCTAGCTATAAATAAGAAGATCATCAAAAAATACTAATAAGTACTTAGCAATTATTTTTTGAAGATGTGATTCATGCACAATTGGAATGTAGCAGGTGCATTTGTCAATCCAAACAGCATAACCATAAACTCATAATGCCTATAGTGATAATGAAAGGCCATATTTTCCACATCTTCCTCCCTCATGCGGATCTGATGACATCTAGAATAGAGACCTATTTTTGAAAAATAGACTGCGCCATGTAATTCATCTAACAACTCATCTATCCTTGGAATGGGATATCTATTCTTTATTGTTTTTTTAATTCAAAACACGGTAATCCACACACATGTGCATCGTCTCGTCCTTCTTTTTGACCAAAACCACTAATGATGTAAAGGGGTTGAAACTAGGATGGATCCATCCTTTCTCTAGTAGTTCTTGAATCATCTTTTCAATCTCATCTTTGAATTTCTTAGGATGGCGGTAAGGTGTGGTTATGATCAGCTTGGCTCCTACTTCCAACTCAATAGCATCTTCAAATCCTTGATGAGGCAGTATGCCAAGAGGAATGTCTATAAAAACTTTATCATGTTTACTTAAAATACTCTGGAGATCATAATACTAGGGAGGTGTTTGTTGCCCTTTTATAGGTTCTACTGAAACAAAATAATGTGTAGCCCAAGCAATGTCATCACATTGAAAAATTGCCTCCATCCAACGTGCAAGAACTTCCTTTGGACCCTCATTTTTAATTTCCATAGAGAACAACCTTCTTTCCATTGATAACAAAAGTAAAATCCATCTATTTGAAGCTCTAAGTGTATTCATCAAGTGTCTCCATCCACTATATGCCCAAAATAACCTCCATGTCATCAAGGTTCACTATTAAGAAATCCTCGGTCACCGTGTGAATCGCCATTGTGATACTCAGCTAAGGAACAAGGTGTGTGTAGGGCAAAAGAATCCCTTTGGCAACCTTGACCTAAAATTCTACATGTGTCTCTATAGGTAGACCTCTTCACTTCACTAGAGATGAATTTATGAAGTTTAGAGTGGCTCCACTATTGAGCATCACCATAACCTTTTGTCCTTTAAGGGTTCCCCATACACAAAAAAATGTGCATTTCAGGCTACTAGCTAGAGCGATAGTTCCCCCACGATGTGCCAATGCTATAATTCTTTCTGTGTGGTTCAAACTAACCATGTTGGTGTTGTCGTAATGTTGGTTATCTTCGGTGGGTATTTCTTCCTATTCATCTCATCATCAGACATGACCTCAATGTAATGGAACTTCCCTTTTTTGAGGCATCTGTAGCCTAGATCCCAAGGTCCCTTGTAATTGAAACATAGTTTCTTCCTTCGGAGCTCCTATCTAGTGGCTTCATCCAACAATAGCTTCTTGGGTGGAGGTTTATTATCCTTGTCCCTTGGAAATATTGGCAATTTTGAATGTGAGTAACTTCGCAAGGATGATGCTGATGATGATGCCATACTCCATGCCTTCTTAATGGCCTCTAACGGGGTGGTAGGATTGAACCCCTTTACCCAACCTTTTAGTGGTTCTCTTAGTCCATCCATGAAGAGTGTTGGGTGGATATTTTGCAATTGACAATTTTGGATAAAAATCCAATCGCAAAATAGGATGACTAGCCATTGTGTGTGAGACAGAGTCTCTCCTACCTTAAAGGGAAGGCTGCCTCTTCTCACCGTTCCCTGGATCAACTCAAGGTAAGCAAGAAGTTGAGAGATTTTTATAAAATGGGTGTTACCAATATCCTTTCTTCTTATCTTTCAAGAAAGAATCCACTTACTCATGGAGTGAGTAATGGGCAGGGTGAATCTCTAACTACACTTCTATTAAGAGCTGGAAACATTGATACCGATAAACCTTCATTAACTCAAAGGCTAGCTAAAAATGTACCAGTTTGTCTCTAAGTCTGATCATACTTTTATATGGAAAATATTTACAATTAGGGTATAAAGACCCCTAAAAGTAAAAATAACTTAACTATTTTGTGAATTAAGAAAGAAGTATAGGGTATAGACAAAGCTTCTAGCTATACACTTTCACAATTGCTCCTGGGCAAAGCTCTAGCTTCAATTGCTTCTTAACTCTTCTCTATTCAATTCATGAGATACAATTACCAATAACACAATATAACATGAAGCAATGACAATTTGTATGAATTATAGACATAGTTTACAACCCACACAAATAACAATCTCACTTAATCAAAGTTAAGTCTCAAATGCTCCTTTCTATTCACTTTCTCTCAAAATAGTGCTTACACAAACAAAGTTCTTCTGGCACAATTTCTCCAAAGCTCTCTTACATAAAGATAATGATGATTTTACAATGAGGGGGCACTTCTTTATATAGGCACGGGAGCTGAGAAAAAGGTGGAGAAAAAAGTGGGAGCAACTCAACCAACTTTGACCTAGTCTAACTATAGAAGAAAATAAAGGGTTACATGCAACTCACATTACATCCTTTTACATACATGTATCTTTAATTACATGTAATTATGTTTTTTCATGTAATACATTATTTACAACTACTAACAAGAAATAAAAACAAAACAACAATCTTAGAGATAGTTTCTCAGTGCCTTTAATTTGACAATGATGTCACGCACTGTGGGAAGATTAGCAATTTCCATAGTCTTTGATATGGCTTCAAATCTCATTACATTTTCATATGCTGATTACACAACTTTGGAACTTGTTGTCATAGTATCTAACAAGTGTTTTGTCAAGGATTTATACAAGACACACTTGTTTATCTTATGTGAACCAAAATCTTCAGAATCTACATCAACATTGATCCTGATTGTATCTTCTAAATTTACTATCTCTCCTATAATAAGATTACTAGATTCATCAGTAACATGACATCCCATTTGTTCCAGATCACAATTAATACTTGTTTCAACTACTTGACAATCTCCAAAGGCTGTCGGCAACTCTGTGATCAACTTACTTAATGTCTCCTCTTTATAACCAATGAGCCCTTGAAATCTGAAGAACATTTCACATGATGTAAGAATGTTACATGAGACCAAGGCATCCAAATCAAATTTCACCATTTCACCCCAATCATCAAGGATTTACTTCAAGTTATCTACTTCCTAAGTCAAAGAAGAAATTAAGTTTCACTCTATTTCATTCATCTCGTCGACACGCCTAAGAATGACAAATATCTTTGTGATGGCTCAAACTCATTCATAAATGATTTCTTGCATCCAAGACTTGGTAGCTTCAATCAACCTTCTCTCTTTAGATGTTTGAGACATACCAACAACACTCTAAGAAGATTGTTTTTGGATAACCTCATTCAAATGAGAGACCTCTTGTTTTAGCTAATTCTTCTTTTCCCAAAGCTCGTGATTGCTCTTTGATACATTAGCCAATGCATCTTGAGCATCTTGCAAGCAATTCGAACATGATTTTTTTCCAATTTCAACCTTATTAAACTTGTAGTCAGAAGAAATAAACTCCTTAATAGGTTTATCTACCAAGGGCTCGGCAACCTCAATAAATTTGGTTTTATCAGAATCAACCAAAATTATGGAAACAATTTTATCTTTCAAAGATTTGGATTTAGTCTTCTTAACAAGAACATTGTCAGGAGGAACAACCACTTTCCTTATTTGTTGTTATTTTACTCAACCATGCAGGTAGGCTGAAACTTTCATCCAAAGAAGTAGGCACAGTGGAGACCATTGGCATTGATCCAAATTATATATCTGTAGTGATTGAGCAAGATTTAGTATGTATTACTGAAGGCATAGGAATATGTTGAGAAGACGCTATCATGAAAAGCTCAAATCCTATCATGAAAAGCTCAAATCCTATCATGAAAAGCTTAAATCCTATCAAATATGTATAAAGTTTGGAAACTTGACCACTGGTAAGAGTCATAAAATCTTCAAATACATCTGCTAAGTGATCATATATTTTTTCCCTTCAAAAATACCAATTTATTCTTGACTCTATCCCCAAATTAGTAAAAACACACACACTAACAAATGAGTCCCTTTGATATAGAACTCTTTGTATTTAATAGGTACAAACAATTACTTTTCACTAGAACTCTTTGTATTTCCCCATCACTTTATTCCTCCTAACCCTTCACTTGGCATTGTCCTTGGGTGGTGACTTGTCCAACGCATGAGAAGGAAGAGAGTCACGTGCCTTGGTAAGGATTTTCAATGATATATATATATATATATATATATATATATATATATATATATATATATATATATATATATATATATATATATATATATATATATATATATATATATATATATATATATATATATATATATATATATATATATATATATATATATATATATATATATATTAGTTTTCCCTTCCAAAAGGTACCTTGAAGGATGGGATCGATAGTACCTAGGGAGATGTTTGAGTTAGTTTATATATATATATATATATATAAACTAACTCAAACATCTCCCTAGGTACTATTGATCCCATATATATATTATGGGATCTTAACATGACCCCCACTACATGCAACTTGTGTTTTTTTTTAATTGAAATTGTGAACTTGTGACACAGTGTCACATGACTCCCATGAGTTTTCTACATGTGTAGATCTATAATTTTAATAGGATGGTTATGAATTTAATATCCCTAAGCCTCCTATTATTTTATGGATTTAGTTCTCTTTATAGGTCAAGATACTAGGAATATACTTCTGATTATTTTATTGGTCTATATTAGCTGTGACTAATTTTTCTCATCCCCCATACAAAGACCATAGAGTTAAACATACATCTACAGTTTGTTTCCTCATATGAAGTTTTTAGTATGTTATCTATTTATTCATCTTCCTCCATAAAACTATGGTATTGTGGATCTTGGTAAGGTAGTACTATGATGCTTCTTTAATATTTCAATGTAGATATTGTAATCACCTAAAATTGGTCATCTAGACTATTAGCCCCCTTCTCAATATTTTGGCTAAATTAATTAATCATTTACCTAGGCCAAATTGCTAAAAAAGCATTTAATTTGATTATAACCTATAATTTGACTATACTATCCTAAGTTCATTATTTGATTAAAAGAACATGTCCCCTTTTAATTAAATAAAAGACCCCATTCTTCTAAACCACTCAATGTGCACACATAAAGTCTTATTTCTATTTTACAAATTAAAAGAAAATGCTCTTTTTGTCTCACATGCAAAGTCAACTCTTTGTTTATTGGTTGACTTGTGTGTGCACATGGATCAATCCCATTTTCAAACTCCACCATTGATCATTCACCATTTGATCTTGATCTCCACCATCCATACATCTTTGAAAGAAAGAGCTCTCCCCTTCTCAAAGGATCCACACTTTTGAGTATTGTTATGTTGCAAATTTACCATTCAAATCCTTGAGAGCTTTTTGTGAGAACTTCTACTTCTTGTTTACTTTTTAGCACCCATGGCATTTTAGCTTAGAAACATGTTTCATGATAGCTTATTTTCCTTTACTATAATCTAGCTGACGTAGCATAACTTGGTTGGTTTGTAATTCTTTCATTTGCTTAATCTAAATGCATTTGTTCATTTCATTCTAGTGTGGATTCATGCTTTCATTGCATATTTGAGGAATCCCTTTATCGACACTTTCATTCTTGCATCTTGTCTCAAAGAAACCTCTCATTGCATGGTTTACTAGAAATAAAAGTATCTCTAAGGCTCAGCTGAGAGCCCTCATATACTTGAAACATACTTTGTTGCACTCTGTGGATAGGGAGCTCTAAGCCGGCATCCAAGAATTTTGATCTCATGGAATCACTTGGATAGAAGGGTTTAGAGCATGACACCTTTTGAGTGTACAGATATCTAGTTTAATGAAGCTATTTTAAACCATTTGAAGCAATACACTTAACTCAAGCAAGATAATGAAACAAGATCAATAAAACTAATGGATTCCTTTCATACCTAACTATGAAACAATAATCTTTCCTTTTAATTACATCTAAATGCATATTATAGAAGTTTACAATGTAATTACATATGATCATATCCCAAATTTCTTCATCCCTTTCATGGAACCATTCTTCACAATGATTTACATAAGATGAATTTTTACTTTTACAATGCAATACATAAAAGATATAACTGAAGGGTTCAACTTTTACAATGCAACATACAAGAACATGGAGAAGGATTTCATCCTTTAAAATACATTATAAAATGACATATCCCATTTCCTTTCTTCATCCACACATGAGGGTATCAATAAGACTTCTTCCTTGGATCCATTAAGCACAAAAACCTTCAAAAATGTTTACATGAGAACCATGGAGGTTCACCTCCCATCCTAGGCCTCTATGAGGCCTCCCACTAAGCTTGGGGAAAAAAGGCTCAAATGGTATACAAACAATCAACCTTAGTAATGCATGAATAATACTACATAACATTTCACAACCTCATCCAAGGCTTTGCACAATGATTTTCAAATGGAATCGTGAACATTGGGTGAAGGTGGGATTTTCAAAGACGAGACTTGCCATATCAAACAACCATGCCCTTTCGGGGCTTTCACAATCATCATCCTTTTCAAAATAAATTTCCCAGTACACTACCATCAACTATAGCTTTCTTGGAGCCCATACTTCCTCTCTCCACTAACTTCCCTTATCACTCCTAAAGCAAGATATGAATGATTATGGCTACAATGGAGCCCATACTCCAAGGCACTCAACTACATTTCCAAGCCCAACTAACCTCTTCACCCAAGGCTTTTCTTCCCTCCCAAGGGTGAGTGAAGCCTTCACACCCAACAATGCTCATTGCAAAAACTAGAAAAAATCAAGGAAACCAATGCGATAGATTAACATCACAACATTTACAACACAACACACAATGCACAATTACATGTCTACATGAACATAGATTCAACACCATTAAGAAACTTCCATGAGAAACAATGGCATGGGCACCAACCTTGAATCCAAGCAAATGGAAAATGATAGTTGTTGAAGAGCTCCATTCCTTAGATTTTTTTTCTTCCAAATCCCTAATTGTCTCTAAAATTAGAGAATGGGTGAACACTCCACTAGTTTCTCCCAAGCCCTCTAAAAATGCTCATCCACTATCACACTTTTGGAAAAAACATCAAGCCCGCTATCTCTTACACTCTTGTCCCTACCAAAAATGTAACTTTGACTAAGTGGAAAAGTGAGGGTAAGATCATGGGGCATTTCTATTTTTGAAGTGGTTGAATAATGCATTATTTAAAGGGTTTTGTAAGTTAGTTAGGCACTTAAATGGTTAAATTTATACCCTTAACATGCTATATTATCATGTGGGTGACTTATTTGCACAAAAATAACACTTTGGGACCACTTTTAGGCCTCAAAAATTGTTATCAAGTTTGAATTCGAAATTCACATGGTGGTGACCCATCCTAACACTCTCCCAAGTGAGTTTACTTAAGTATAAAATGAGGACTAGATTTAGGCTAAGTGACCTCGTGCCCAAAACCTTAAGTGACATGTCATCTACACATGGACGATTACAACTGTCAAGTGACACATTAAAACACATTACACATCACAATGACATGTCCCTAATTATTCACGAATTAAAATTTATCACACACACATGCAAACTCACATTTACAAAATAAGTACATAACAACAAGGCTTTGAATCTTCCAAAGATTCACCTTGGCTATACCATGTTCACATAAGTTTGAACCTTGTTTCCCTGATAATTTTCCATGGTTTAGTTTCCTACACACTAAAATTGAGCATTAATAGTCCAATGAAAATAATATAGAAATGCATGACAAATTTGATATTGAAGAATCCACATTGGCTAACATTTCCACTTATAATTAACTTTCCATTCTTATCATTTTCATATAAAATATTCAAAATATTGAAATATTAAAAATCTAGATTTCAACATTAGTCTCTATTTACCTAACCAAATTAACATTCTAATCATCAGCATAATCCATTTCTATCATAGCAATGAAATACTAAATCCATAACCATTAAATCATCAAGCATGTGAATTAGGTCTTAGTACATATCATGGGCGAGAATCATCAAATGTAAATGTCACAATTAGAAGAGTAATATAAATCACTAGTATCTTTTCAATTCGATGAAACTACTAACGATGTCTCATTATATTATGAGATAACACATCATAAGGTGGATGTCCTTAAGATCAATTATATTTGTAATCATGATACTTGCATAATTGTTTCAACATGGGTCCAAAATCCATCATCAGATAAAACTATCATATTCTATTAATCAATATCATATATCCTAATGGAACATCAACATAGTGGTTAATCTTCCCACTACTCGCATAATAATTGACTTATTACATTTACATCATACCAAGTTCTATCGTGTAGACCCTTATCTAATTTGATATAAATTTCCATCTATAACTATTGGTAATTCTCACAAGGGTGGTGTTGATTCATCTTTGCTTAATAATACATTATCCTAATAGATCATAAAATACCATGAATTCATTGGCCTAGTTTTTAAGTTATGACATTTCAAACCTTTATTACATGTGGTCTTAACTCATCAACCTAATGTAATTGAATAGGATATTTAACCTAGCAATAACCAAAATCTATATTCATCTCAAGAAAGATCTTGTAATTCATTATTGATAAGTAAAATATCAATCAAGATGTGCATAAATCCTATAACCTTCTTACCTTTGTTCTATCATAAGATGTATGGGTAACAATATATAATTCACATCCTATTCATAAGAGACTAAAATATATCATCTAATCTCCTTACTCTTCCTAGCTCCTAATCATATCCATAACATTTAGGGTTTATAATAAAGTACTAGGGAAGGGACCTTACATTATCCTTGTCAAGTACATCCTTGATGATGAAATACATCTAGTTCTCCCACAAGAAGCTGTGTGGATTTCCTTCAACTTGAATTATCACATCTTTAACCTATAGTATCATATGCTCTCTGATAAGGGGCCTTAACAAGCGAGAACCAACTTTCTCTGGTTTTAATAACTATTTTTTAGTGATAATGTTATTATAATCCTTGTAATTAATTTTGAATTGGGAATACAACAAGTTGATAGTCTAGTCTTGATACACTTCTATGGGAAGAATCCGCAAGGCTCCCATGACGGTAACACGGTTCACATATACCAAAAATTCACCATTAAAATTGGGTGGAAGCACAAACCTGTGTCACCCTTTGTGATATCCACAGGGGTTTCGGCAGAAATGGTTTCGGTTGGAACATTTACAGACACAGCGCTTTTCGACATCGATGTGGCAGTGATGTTTCTGACCAAAAACCTTTCAGCCAGAAGAGTTTTGGTCATAACTTGTATGATTTTATAAATAGCCAAAAATTTCTCTCGGCGGTCATTTTCACTGTTGATTTCACTGTAGCAATTACCAGGTAGTCAGAGTGTTTTTGCCATAACAGATAGGTGAATTTTTTATTTTTTATTTTTAAATTTTTAAAAAATGTTTTTTAGTTATTACATCATGATATTAATTAAATGAATTGTTTTTAAGTGTTTTATTAATTAAATTAATTATATTTTGATTTTTTTTTAGTAGTTGATATTAAAGCATTAGTTACATTTTACAAAACATTAACATAGTAAACATTTTACAAAACATTAGCATAGAGTTTAGTAGTTGATAATAAAACATTAGTTACATTTTACAAAATATTAACATAGTAAATATTAACAACAAATTTGTTAGTTACATTTTACAAAACATTAACGTAGTAAACATTAATGTTCAACAAACCTATTAGTTACATTTTAGAGAACATTAACATAGTAAACATTAATGTTTAACAAACCTATTAGTTACATTTTATAAAACATTAACATAGTAAACATTAATGTTCAACAAACCTATTAGTTACATTTTAGAAAACATTAACATAGTAAACATTAATGTTCAACAAAGCTATTAGTTACATTTTAGAAAACATTAACATAGTACAGATTAACAGTACACCTATTGGTTACATTTTACAAAATATTAACATAGTAAACATTAGTTCAACAAACCTATTAGTTACATTTTACAAAATATTAACATAGTAAACCTATATGTCCTAAATAAAATTACATTTTACAAACCTATTAGTTACATTTTAGAAAACATTAACATAGTAAACCTAGATGTACTAAATAACATACATGCATATTTTTTATTCACATACATGAGCTAGATGTACTAAATAACATGTGCATATTTTTAGTTACATTCAACTTTGTACATATTTATATACATACATGTTTTAAATTAAATTTAACTTTCAATTTTATATGTACTTATATATGTATATCTTAACTCTGCATTTATAGATATCTAGATCTTTGCATATATCATTATGGCATGTAGTACTGGTGGAGCACCTACGTCCTTAGGGGAGGCTAGTGTTCATGGAGGGTGTCCTAGTGCTGAGTCAGGCAAAACACATAGATGGACATCATCTACTATGGAGAGACAACGTTTATTTACAAATACTATTGCTAGATTATCTCATGCTCTCGAGTATCTTTATTCTACATTGTTAGCTCCTACCACTCTCCCTAATAGGGAGAAGGTTATTTCTATTAGAGATGAGTTGTGCCTGATGATCAAGATGATCTTTGGGTACAACCCATTTGATGATATTAGTATTAAGACATTTTTCTCTTCCCTTTCTCACAGCGTCACTGGCGCTGTGAAGTATTCACAAATTGATGGTCAAGTCTCCACTGCTATGGTGAAGACAATATTTCCCTTTTATATAGATAGGGCTAGGGTTAGAGGTTATTTAGTGATGAAGTGTACAGATCAGCTCATTGCTCCATTTATATATCCTTGGTGGTTAGCTGTGCATCATAGGTGGCCATAGAAGGATGAGTTTCCCCTTTATTTATGCAAACAATTGTTTGCAGAATTTTATTTACATCAAGATGTCAACTATGCAGATTTTCTAGGTCATGTTGGACAGGGCCAAGGCTGACTGTCAAAGAGATTTAGACCTGCAGACACCCCTGCACCCGTTAATAAGTGGGCAATGGTCAGTCCAAACCTTTTGGTCATGTCGAGAGGTCCATAGATGACTACTGCAAGTTTGAGTGTTCCTGATGATATAGTCAGAACTCAGATATATTCTAGCATTGCCACAGTTCTCACACATTTACATGAGATATCTTCAAATAGATGTGGTAGATACATGTTATGATCTCATGGCCCGGCTTCAACAGGTGCATCCTCTAGCATAGGAATTGATTATCTATATGAGATGGAAAATCTACCATCACCACTAGAGGTTTTGACCATATCAGATATGGATGCATTGCACTGTATGACATCTTATTTAGTATATGATCTTCTTGGAGCATATCATACATTATCGACAGTCACGAGGATTCCTCTTCATGACATTGGTGGACACATTAGCCATATTTTGTCATGCATAGTACGACCACAACCCTCATAGGGACATGAGGATATCCTTGCACATTCTACAACACTTGCTCCTATAGAGGGCCATACAACTCTTGTCCCCACAACATCTATCCCCACACCTACTTGGGATCCTAGAGCACCTGCTCCTGCTCTTGCTCCTACTCCTGCTCCTACATAGCCTGGCCTTAGAGCACCTAGATTCCATGATTCAGAGATCACTCTATCACTACATGACTCAGATATCAGTGAAATTGGTAGAGCATTACTTGATGCTATGGTAAATATTGTAAATTTGCATATGTTTATATTTTTTTTTACTATAATTTACACATACATATTCTTGAGTGATTCAATTTAACTTGTGTACATGTACATGTGTGTTCTATAGGGTCTTAGTGATAGTCTGTTGCATTTTGGAGATCTTTAGACCCTGACAGATCCTCCACAACATGAGTCACATGTATGTTATGTATTTTTTATTATATATTTGATGGATATATATTGTACACATATGATATTTAATACATGCACATATACACATGAATATGTATAATTTTATAATTTTACAAATTTCTTTCATTTGACATAGGGTGTAGATCTAGATCATAGAGCCTTTTGGGGTCAAGGATTAGGAGGGGGATGTGATTGATGTTAGTTTACACATGTTTCTATTTCATTGATGTTGCTAGGATATTTTATATATATGTACATGTCATTTCAGATACTTTTATATCTAGAGATGTATGTTATCTCAGATACATGTGTTATTTTATAGATGCTTTTATATGGATATATGTATGTTATTTCAAATACATGTCTTATTTCAGATACTTTTATATGGATGTACATGTTATTTCAGATACATTTGATGCATGCACTATTTTAGAGATATTTGATGTTGTATTTTGGAGACACTTTATATGGTATTTTGGATACATTTTACATGGGTATGTATAGATTATTTCATAGATGTGTTATTTTACATAGATGTACATATTATGTTCATGTTGAATGTATGTATGTTTAATATATTTAATACATAAATTCAATAAATTTAATACATAAATTCAATAAATTTAATACATGAATTCAATAAATTCAATACATAAATTCAATAAATTCATGTATATTTTATTTCATAGATGTATGTAACTATGTTCATGTGTTAAATGTAGACATGTATGTTTTCAATATTTATGTAAATATGTATATGTTATTGTTTTTAATGCCTTAATCTAAGTATAATTAACTATATTTAATGACATGTCTTAAGGGCAACATATACATGTACATGTAACATATAAAGAGTATAACATAGAATATAACATATACATGTAAGTACATATAAAGAATATAACATGTAGAATATAACATAAATACATAAAAACATTAACAATCATATGTAAGAAAACATAAACAATGTATATAAATACATACAAATACTAAAGGAGTTGTCTTAAGGAGAGGTCCTAAAAGGTGGTAGTAAGGGGATGTCCTAATAGGTGGTTTTAAGAGGAGGTCCTAACAAGTTGTCTTAAGGGGAGGTCCTATGAGGTTGTCTTAAATGAGATATCCATGTCTAATTTAAATAAAAATAACAAAACATTTCTAATTTTGCATATCCAAGATAAATGATCCAATATATACAAATTTATAAAACAAATATCTTGTCAATGTTAAATGTGAAAGTATAAGAGCTATATAGACATAGCTGAACTAAAGCTCCACAATAAGTACATAGGTAAACTAGAGCTCCACAAACAATGTATTGTTAGGATCCTCTCTAGTTTTTATTATCTCTAGAAGTTTTTCATGTTCTTCAATAGACACTTTCCACTTTTGATTTCCATGATGTCCTCTTCTTTGTATTGCTTCAAATTGTAACTTGGTTTCTATAACATGGTTATTGTAATGTAAAACCTTTCCTCCAAGCTTGTATTCAATAAATTCAATACCACTATCAGTTACCCTTGTTTGTTGATAATATGTTCCTTCAATAACAACTGATCCAATTGGATATGATTGTTGATCAACATCTATAGTTCCTTCCAGCAACTTGTGTTTTGCTTTTGTGCATCTTAAAAGATAATAGTCCACATTTTTCGCATTATCTGGTAAGGTTTGAACTGCAAAAATATCTCATACATGTATATAAAAATATAGATAAATATAAATTAATTTTAAAATGAATATGCATGTATATTAATTTATATATATGTATATATGCACACAAACCTACCATAACTAAATCAAAAATTTGCTCATAATCAGCTGAATATACAGGATCATGAATGTCAATGTCAACATCTTCAAAAGGAGGCTTTCTAACTATCTCCTTCAAATCCCAATGTGAAACATATCCATTCACAATATTTTCACATGCACTCACTGGATTTTCCTTAATGCAGTCATCACTAAAACATGTTTTCTCTCTTACATTAATTACTAGAGGTTTATGGTTTCCTGTAGTCATCACTTGATGCAAACTTCTAATACTAGGGATTGTTTGACAATTGTAAGGATTAGATCGATCTATATCTGTTACAAATACATTAAAAATAATTGTCATATTTCAAAATATTTATATTTAATATAAAACTGAACAATTTAAAAAATTCATTAAAAATAAATATAACTTAGTTCACCTTTCACTTCCCAAAAGTAACACTTATTGTATTCAATATCTCAAGTAGAAAAATGAACTTTGCACCATTCAACAATTTGATTTACACTCTCTATCCTATTCCTTGTATGTACATACAATATCCATATATATAAAATTAAAAAGAATATATGTTACTAATATTAAACATGCACATTAAATGCATATATTTACCTGCAAGTTCATGTTTTCGAAGCACACACTTTATACATTCTCTTGCTCCATCATGCTCCCATTTTCTATGTCCACTTTCAAAGAAATTCCATAAAAACTTGACATTGGTTCTAGCATGTTGCATTGCTAACCAATTAAATGCTTTTGCAAATTTGAATTGTCCTGTGAACATGAAACATGATAAGTATCAACAATTATATGTGTACATGTATCAAATTGAAAAAGGCATGTACAAATAAATATAAGTTAAAATAAAGTTAAATAAATGTGTAAGTTCATGTATACTAACCTGCATATCCATCAAACCAAATCCAGTGCTCTAAAACATTTATTCCATTATTTTTGAGATCTTCAGAGAACATTGCAAAACAATGAGCAACATAACTCCTATCATGAACTCTATCATCACTAATATAGAAATGAACCTCTTTGATGATGATGCATTCATTTTCATCCAACCTTTCTATCTGACCCACCTCAAATTGTGCATGTCTATAGGTCACTTGCACAAATATTGCAACTTGTTCAGAATGATAATATTGCCCTTGAAGCTCTGTTTGAGGTGAAAAGTATAATTCTTAGAAAAATCTACAACTAAAAGTATACAACAAGGTGGAAAACAATTTTTGGAATCACAAAACTGTTTAGATTGCCATCATGCACCATGACAATGTTGGATATGTGGATATATCAATGGATGAAACTTGGTCATAAACTCATCATTATGCAATTCACTCTCCTTCAATACAATTTTTTTGGATTCATCTCCTGTCTTATTTTGGTATGTCTCATATTCATATCTCATCCATGAAACTGGTGTGGATTCATTAATATTCTCATTTTTCATTTCAAAAAATTTGCATAAATCTCCACAATCTTCACACTGATTTTTGATGCACTGCACTTTGAACTCATTTGAATCTTCTAATTTATCACATAATATAGACTTCACAAATTGTGTTGTACTGCTAGGGATGACCAAATTAGGATCAAGTGCTACCATAACTTTTTTATATGATTTCAAGTGTAGACCAAATTCAACATGATTTCGACAACAACAAGTTTCATGCATCTTATTTATGCGTGCAAAGGAAGGACGCAAACTCTCAAACATTCTCTAACATATTTTGACATTTGAAGATTCTTGCTTGAATGTTTGAAATAATTCACTTTGAGTTATATCTATGAAATGTTTTGGATGTTCAATTTTGGCCTCGATCTCTTGATCTTTAATTTGTATAATATTACACTTGTTGGAAGAAACACGAGAATGTGTGGTCCAAAATTCAATAACTTGTCTTTTCACATCTTCAGAAATTCTATCTTTTCAAGGAACTCTACAAATATTCACCTAGTTATTCTCAATGTTATCATCTACCATATTTCTCCTCTTGATGTATCTCTCAACAATTCTTTTTGATATATGTAGTACATCAAAAATTGCACGTACCTATTTTCTATGTGTCAATTTTCTACTAGATATAAGAGTCATCAATGTTTTATGTGCATTACTCAAATCACGTACTCGAGTTGTGTTGTCAATTTTGTTATAAACATTTTGCAAGTTTTCAACTATTGTTTTATTAATATTATGCACATGGTTTTTCCTGTTATCAACACCCAACAACTCTAAAACAAGTCTCATATCTTTTATCCTAAATAACTTGACAAATAATTGTGCCTATCCAAATATACTTTTATCTTTAAAATATTCATCCCACATGTTCTGACAATGCTTTCTAATAATGTTATCATTTATCATATCTTTAGATGCAATTTGGTTAAAAAGTAGTTCCTTATCCAAACCCATCAAATTAGTTTTGCCTTCTAATTTGTTTCTATCAATAGAACTACCAATTTCTTCCTCTTCATTACTTTCATTCTCTTCATGAATCTCATCCTATTCAGGAATTTTATTAGGTTGGTTTTGGTTACATTTAGTATGACCTTTCATTTTGTCATCTCTTTTCCTATCATATTTCCTTGATCTTTTCCTTTTACTACGCATTGAATACTTTTATCTATAGAAAAAAAAAGATTTTAAACATTAAATACTAGCTAATGCTTCAATTTAGAATACATAAAAATAAAAATAAGTAGATGGGAAAAAACACCTTACAAATATTTGATCCTTTGCAATTCTGAGGATTTCTGCGAAATAGTTGCTAAAAATAGCTTCAAAAATCATTGTCTTCCAAAAATGCTCTTCTACTTTTCGTTGTTTTCTATATTTTTTAAAATAAAGAAAACATAAATCTTATTTGTTACATGAAACAACTTGGAAACTAACTTATTTTATACATGAAACTACCAAACCAATTGCTTGCGATTAGTTGGGCTGACAAGAGTTTCGACCAAAATGCTTTCAACTGAAACTGTTTTGATTGGAACTACCTATGTGGCATCTTAGGTGGTAGCCACACAAGCAAAAATAAGAACTTCTGCAAACTTCTCACTTTGAAGGCCAATTTGACCTACTAATTGAAGTTTTTTTTAAAACTAAAAATATAGTTTTGTAGGTCTTGGAGTCAAGATTATGATCATATAATTTTATTATTATTTTAATTATGGATAATATATTATAATTTGAAAATATTACCAGTAGGTATTTTAAGATTCAAGAAGATGTCTATTCAAAAATAAGAAAAAAATAGTAAATCATGTTCAAAAATTATTATTTTTTAATTCTGCACCAGAGGATAGAGTCTTCTTCAAGAATATGTAATTTTTTTTTAAAAATATGTAGATTTGATAGAAAAAGTTTGATGGGAGAAAAAAACTGCCAATTTCTGATAACTTTGACTTTGACGAGTTATAACTTAAAAAATATTAACCAAATTTCAATTTTTCTTTTTTGACGCACTAGGTATACATGTCAACTCTAACATATTCAAAATTTAGACCAAAATATGAATATTTGCATATATTTGTTTGATAGGAAAAAAATTGTATATTTTTAGCATTTAAAAAAAATTAAAAAATAGACTTTAAAAATTAAAAAATAGATAAAATTTTGACTCAATTTTTTTAAAAAAAATTACAGACATAAACTTCATCTAATTTTACACATTTCATTAATTTACATCTTCAAATTCTAAGCACAAATGCCACTTTTATGTCGTTAAAGTTGAAGACTTTAAATTCTGATATCACTTCTCCTGTATAAAAGGTGACACAGGTTTGTGCTTTTACCCAATTTTGGATACATCTCTTGGTTGTATAATATTTGTCTCTACACTCTAATACCATCTAATTAGGGTAGGGTATAGCTTTAGGAAAACTAATGACCTGGATAAGACCACTTTCAAACACACATTCTGCCATGAAACATGTGCGTGTGTTCTTGAATCTACCCACTACCTTCTCAATTTATTC
The DNA here is from genome assembly GCA_028749045.1 of Cupressus sempervirens. Taxonomy (NCBI): domain Eukaryota; kingdom Viridiplantae; phylum Streptophyta; class Pinopsida; order Cupressales; family Cupressaceae; genus Cupressus; species Cupressus sempervirens. The sequence continues at coordinate 546,021,530 of CM053790.1, read as the reverse complement.
ATCCATAAGGGTTGTGTCTACTAATTTTGGTAGATATATCATCAAAGGGCTATGATTGGGTGATTTATGACATGGGTAGCCCCAAGAATACATAGGTTTCCACTCACAACACTAGACAAGATGTAGAGAGAAACTAGATAATCTTTTAAGATTACTGAAATAAACAAAGTAGAGAATTTAGGTGGAGAATGCAGACTCGTCGTGTTTGGATTTCAAAAATATATTTTTAAATAGACACAACTTTCTATTCACCTTCAACTCCAAGCAAACACACCATATTTGATTCATTCAGTAAATTATGGCATTACCAGAAAAAGGGTTTTTTTTGTAATACATATCCAGAGGACATGCACACTAAATGTTTGGGAAAGTAGTGATATGTCAAGATCTCTTATTCATAAATGAGTGCCTTCACTTTTGCATTTATTGAACCTTTTATCCCTTTGTCACCTTAACCAATTGGCATTAATTGTATGTATTTTCATCATTTTCAGAAAGATTGAATATCTTCATACTGTCATGTATCTATAGGCAAGTGGCTCTTAAGCTTACAAACTTTGAATCTTTGAGCCATAAAATAATTGATTCAAGATTCAAGTTCATCCTTCTAAGAAAATATTGGAACCAAGTGCTCATCAAAACTAACCTAGCTTACTTAGACTACCTTTCTTTACACCAACTATGAACTTGAACTAACTACAAGGAGTTTAAATTTTAACTTTGAGCAAAGCACAAGAATCAGCAATGAAACACAACACTTCATCTTGGATGTATGATATCAAAGACAATGAATTTTTGAACCTTGAACATTTGAACCAATTGGCTCATGGGTTCAAGTTCAACATCTAGGCTCAATACAAAAGTAAGACTTGAGAAGCTTTCTAATAGAAAAATGAGAGACTACACATATTTGAACCTTTAAACCTTGAACCAATTGGTTCAAGTTCAAGGTTAAAAATTCTTTGCAAGAATCTATTTCAAGGACCATAAAAATGGAGACAACCAATTAAAAATGTAGGTAATACACAAGCTTAGTTCTTTGATTATTAGCATTATTCTCACTCAGTTGAAGCTCAGCTTCCTGGTTAGGTTGTACTATTTGTTGCTCAGGTAAAGTAGTTTTTTATTCTATAGCTCTCTATTGTAACTCAAGTAGTATGTCAGGTATATCTTCATACACATATACATAATTTTTTTAATCTTCAAGTTCCTTCTATCTTTCCACATTTTTCTTGTCTGCAAGCACATAAATTCTTACATTTGCACTTTCAATCATTATGTTAGTAGCTTTGTTAAAACATTCATATGTTTTTCTATTTTATAAATAGCCAAGGATAATACCTTCCCCTTCTTTTCAATTAAATTTACCATTCCTTTCATCCTTATGAATGTAACATCTACTTCCAAATATCTTGAGATAACTCACATTAGGTGTATGACCATACCAGAGTTCATAGGGTGTCTTGTTTGTTCCTTTCTTCAATAGTACTCGGTTGAGAGTATAGACTATAGTGTAGATGGCTTCTCTCTAGAACATTTGTGCAACATCTTTCTCAATTAGAATTGTCCTTTCACATTCCATAATTGATCTATTTCTTCTCTCACCAATTATATTTTGTTGTGTTGTTCTTGGTGCAGATAATTGTCTTTTAATACCATGCTCAACACAAAAGTTAGTGAATTAAATAGACTTAAATTCACCACCTCTATTAGATCAAATACATTTCATTTTTTTACTAGTTTCTTTCTCAACTCTAGCCTTATATGATTTGAACATATCAGAAGCATATGATTTTACCTTCATTAACATGTCAATCATCATCCTAGTCTAATCATCAAGAAATAATATGAAGTATTTGTCACCATGATATATCTTTACACTCTAATTGGTATGCAAACTAGTATGAACTAATTCCAAAATATAATTATAAGTGTGTAACTTGCTTGAAAAACTTGACTTTTTCATTTACTTAAGATGACATTCTTTGCACATATCATTCTTAGGTTTATGCAGATTCAGTGAGCCTTTAACTCCTTTCTTTCTACTAACCTTTTCCATATTATCAAAATTTACATGATACAACCTCTTATTCCACAAGAATACATCCTAAACCTTATTAAAAAACATGTATCAATAGTAGGATCAAGATAAAATAGATTACCTTTTGTTTTCACATTAGTTCCAATAAGATTTCCTTCATCATCACAGATCTTGATTTTTCTATTATAAAATTCTAGTTTGTGATCTTCAACTAAGAAACACTCAAAAGATTATACTTTAGTCCTTGTGCCTAGTATGCATCATAACATCTAATTTTATCATTCAATATTAATGATCCTCTACCTTTTACCAAATATGGAACATCATTAGCTAGCTTAATAGTTCCACCATCATCAATTTTTGCAAGTTTGTCAAACTTAGTTATCTCACCAAGCATATGATGTGAGCATCCACTATCTGTAATCCATGTATCATTATTTCTAACACGTGAAATAAGAACTTTTTCATTCTCATGCCTCTCTTCATTGTGATCCTTCGTCACTGCAACGTAGACCATCTTAACTACATCTTTCTCATCATTAGTACTATACTCGATGTGATCTTCTTCAAAAATGAAGCATGATTTATTTCCTTTTTCTTTGTAGTCCTTGTTCTTCCTAGACTTGTGATGTTTCTTGTCATTTTTTTCACTCTTACTTCTATTAGGATTCTTAGCTGCAAAATGACAAATTTCATTGCACTTAAAATAGACCAGGAGTAGTTTACCTTTGAATTTACCTTTTACTCTTGATAATCCCCTTGCAAGCAATGCTTCAATATCATCCATACCATCTTCAGATTCAGATTCAATTTTATCTTTACTACTCTTCTCTTTCTTTGAACTACCAATGGTTAGTGAAGACCTAAAAGAGTTTCCAAGTGTAACCAAACTATTATCATAATTGCTCATTTCAAATGTAGTCAACTGACCAACTAAACCATCAAGTGTTAGATCATTACTAGGCATAGCTCTAACTTATTAAATTGCAAAAAATTGTATTGCTTAGATGGGTAGAATAGTTCTAAGAACTTTACTTAAAATATCATAATCACACATAACTCCTCTAACATCTTTGATTGTACTTACTACTTCCTTGATTAGGTTCACATAATATGCAACATACTCACCTTCTTTCATTCTTGTGTCATTGTAATTGTCTCTTAAACTTTTTCCCTTAGCTCTCAACACATTTGGATCTTTTCCATGTACAAGTTCCATCTTTTCCCACATTTTTTTAGCATTAGCACAATTCTTGACATCATTAAACTTGAGATCATTTAGTTGATTTAAATCATCATAATATTATGATCTTTCTTCTTAGCCATTTGTTCCAAGGTCATAGGAAGGGGTGGTGTAGTGTATTCATGATCCAACCAATATGTACAAGTGTCACCAATTCTAGATAGATATAGCCTTATTCTATTTTTTCATGAGGATAAAGTTTGCTTGTTTAGATTTGATACCTCTCTCTTAAGCATCTTTGAAACTTTAGCTCAAGTTCCTTTAAAGTTGTTCCTCCAAGCATTTTTCTCGAGTACCAATTGTTAGATAACTAAGGTGGGGGGCGAATCAATTATGTTCAATTATCCTACAAGAAATAACTTGGTGATCTCATTCAACTTCATTATTCAATCTTATAATTAATTTACTTTAAATTATTATCTCCTTGTTTCTATTATTACCAAGTATCAAAAATATAACTTAGCTTTTACCTATCCTTTATCAAGTTGCATTACTAAGTAAATTCCATGAAAGATAAACTTCAAACATAAAATAAATCACATATTTGAAACCATGATTGAATGCGAAAATCCTGTAAAGGGGAAAACCACATGAGACTAACAACCAAAATAATTTCACTCTTCTGAAGTGATCTCTACTAGGAGCCAACCTTGTTAAAGTTTACATGTACATTTTAGAGTGACTTGTTTAGAGGGTTTTAACATAAAGATCATTTAGAGCTTATCACTTCTTGATCCTATTTAAAAAATGTTCTACTCTAAAGGACTTATAAGAATTTCTAATCGATGTTACCATATAGGATTTCATAGACTTCTTAGGTCCACTTGGTTAAGATATTTTTATGCTACAATGGTAAGATAGTAATAATAAAATGATCTGTTAGGTTTAGCACTACCTTGCTTGTTTAGATCTCTATTATGCTCTATCTTCTTCTTTATAATATCCCACTTATCTCTGTTTGGCTTGTTCACTTCTTCACACTTTCACATTTCTCTAACTCTTCTTGATCTTCCTTCTGCTCTACTTGGTTCACCATGCTTCTTTCCTTCTCTTTTCTTTGCACAAATCACAAATTTAACAACAATGACCAAAAACTAATCAATAACCAAAAACTTTCTTGAACATCTCCGTAAATAGTAAAAATCTCTACTTCCATATTCTTCTAGGTTTTTTTTTCTTAACCACATCTATAGATCTTTGATTCAATGTATTTAGTCACTTAGAAAATGGAACTTTCATTGAACTTTGTGCTCGTCCTTATCTTGCTTCAATCTCCATCATCAGATATTCATTATATTTTTCCAATTTTAGATCATGTGACTAACTTTGACTTTCACCTTCAAACTTCTCAACCATTCTTTATTTTCATCATAAGTTAGTCTCAGATCTCATCTATCTTAACTTGTTCTGCCAACTCATACTTAGTGAATGTTACATTTTACTTGATAAATACATCACTCAATTAACATATGAATTACTTAGTGAACACTAAACTTTAACTTCTCTTTTCCAACTACTCAATGACAATAGTAGTCATTATTAAAGTAATTAGATATTTCCTAACTAACTCTAGTTTTCTTAAGCTAAACTTTAGGCATCTAGTAACTAATTCTTTTATTAATTATTATGATTCAACCTAGGAGACCTTTTTAGGGTTTTGATCTCCTTTATAAGGATAATCTCTCATTGTAAACAATAATTCACTTTTGATTATAGAAATTTATCTTTTTACTCATCAAGAATGTTTCATCTATGGATCTAGGAATTCTAGCCTCCATAGTTTTTGCTTCTCTCTTTTTATGACAAGTGTTTGCATGTAGGTGATTCTTGGAAGCTATGGGTTTGATCTTTCATCAACTTCAACCTGGTATCAAGGTACTAGATCTTCATGCCCCTGTTCTATTCTTGAGAGATTTGGCATTGGTTTTCAAATATGTGGCTTTCACAGGATTTTATATTGCATTTGGGGGGGACCTAATTTTCAAAGAACTTTGAGCCCAAACAAACATCACCAATGAGCTCAAAGAGCCCAAAAACCCCTATTTCCATATAAAATTTGTCCAATTTGGACATTGTTGAAATTTGAGGCAATTTTTTTTTTTGCACCTAGATTGTTTTAGCCTGGGCATACAAATCAATGTGACAATTTTTTATTCAAAGAAAAGAGTTTTACTTTTTTGGGTAAAAAACATTTTTTTTAAAATGCAGTGGGACAATCTTTATTTTTGGAAGAGGTTATGTGATTTCTTGGAGGTCGTGCATGTTGTTGTGAAAAAACCTTTTTTGGATGTGTTACAAGCCCCATTGGCTCCTCCCTCCATGTGTGGCATGAAATAAACCCTCATCCTCTTCGTTGGCAATTTTAATTGATTAGGAAGTTTTTTTGCTTTATTAGGATGATGATTTTGGTAGAGGAGGGTAATTTTTCAAGCATATATCAGCGATGTTATTGGACGTTGAATCCCACATCAACTCTTTGTGCTTTGTAGCACACCTCCATGTGGCCTCTTTCCTTTATCTACCTAGTGCAAATTTTGGTGGAGTTTGGCCTCTCTTTTTTTTGGAGGTGTGAAGTTTTTTATGAAGTGAGAGAAGTTCCACCTCAACAACCCTTCAATGTGCTTGTAGTCCAAGTCACCACCCTTTCTTGGTGGCCTTGATAGGTCTTATGTAGATCCCTTCTACATTTTTGGATCCCAAACCCTTAAAGCCCCCCATATGTGTGCTTGTGACAAATTTCCCATGTGACTGCCATTGTTTCCATGATTTTTTCTGAAGTTGTGTCTTTTGGCATCAATATTGGCATTTTTCTACCTTAAGGTAACAACCTGCACATGCTTTGGAGGCATGTTTTCCTTCCTACATTCATCATGTCGATAATATATATTACACCTTAGGCTCCTCATGGCCTCCAGTTTGACATTGTTTTGTGGGATTTCCCCATGCATCATGTGTCATCAATGGATCCTCCTTGGGCTACGCCTCCATGTTAGTGCACCATCAATTTCATCAAGCCTTCTCTGAGTCTCATAACTAGTTTTTGGTGTCTTGATCAATTTCATTGGAAACTTGACATTTATTGGTGGTATCGGTTGGTCCCTGCATAGGTGAACATGCATGCAAAGATTTCTCCTATAATTAGAGAGTAGTGAAGGGTCTTGGTTATCCCACCAAGACAAAAGCATGCATATTTGATTGGACAATGTGGCTTTTTTTTAGATGATGGCACTGGTAGTTGTGCTTATGATATTTCAAACTATAGGAGGTTTAGTTAAGTGCCCCTTGATCAATGGTTATGTAGACTTATTTTTCCTTTTTATGGCAATCATTACTAGCACATGTGAAAATTTGCTTATTGGCCATCAAATTATTTTTTCCTGACACCAGTCTTTTGCCTGACACATGTTTTTAATGACCAAATTTTTTTCGTTAGTGGTCATTTTTCAAGCATTTCTTTTATCTTGACAACCATTTTCCCATCAAATTTGGGCTCAGCACTTGCTGACATCAGTGTCATGTTAGCATTGCATTAGTATTTATGTCATTCCTTCAGGCTCTGTTTGGACCTACCTTCACATTTTTGCTCATATCTCGGGCATATAGATTTTGTTTTCCAAAAATGAGATATTGTCGAAAAGATGGTTCCAAGCCTATCACAATGGTATAGGCAATTTTCAGTTTTGATGCTTTTTTGATGGCTTTTTCTACTATCAAAGTCAGGAATTCCTTTTTGCACTTTGGGAGACATATCTTGAGTATCCAATCTCTAATTTGGGAATTCTTTATATCGTTGGAAAGTTCTTTCCAAGCCCTTTCTAGTGATGCTAGTTATTGTTCAAGATGTTCCTCTAGGAACATTCTATTTAGTCTTTTGCATTTTTTCATTCTAGTGGATATCTTCGATCATTCAAGTCCAAGGATCGATTTTGTTGCTTCAAATGATTTGTCATGACTTGTGCTATCTATAGTATTAGTCTTATGTCTCTTGTGGTTTATTTAGACATCATTTGTATACATTCTTGCAAATGCACTATGATACAATGTCATATTGCATATATATTTTCATTTTAGTAGTTTTGACTTGTTTTGCCTTCTGATTTGAGTAGTGTCATCTAAGGACACACATGCATATTATTGTATTCTTGGGATTCATTATATCTTGTGCCTTATTGTATAGTCACTACTTATGATTAAAGTTCCATGAGGGGTTGATGTTTTGCCTTTGTTTGTCATCTTCCTTTGTCCAGTGATTTTCCCTTATATGACATTAGCCACATGACATGTTTGAGATTGATCACCTCAGCACATACATATGTATTCTTTTGTGCATCTTGATCATGGTTCCTTGGCATGCAGTTCTTTTGGCCCACTTTTTAGTTTCTATCACCTCACCCTTATCTGCATTAGAGGGGTTTCTTCTATTTTTTCTCATGCTTCCTTGGTTCAATGGAGTGAGCTATGTATTCAACATTTATTCCTATGTACTAGGTCGATGTTGTGGCTGGGTACCTATGCATTTCAGTGAGATGGATCATCTACCATATAGACACACTTCATTTTGTTCCTACTTTGGATGCAACCTTCCATGTTTGATTGATTAGCTCTTCAAACTTTGGTATTTTATGTCATCTGTATCTTTGAGTTTATTTTTTTGCCTTTGTGTGCCTCCTAATTTGATGTAGATTATAGTCTTCTCTACCTGGTTAGGTTCTATTTTAGTGGAGGTTCTTTAGAATCAATAGTTACTTTTGACAGAGCTTTGCATCTTCTACATGCTATAGTAGTGTTCTCCATGGTCATCTTTTATTCCTATCTTTTGGGACATTCCCTAGTTTGGAGGCTTCTTCAATCCTTCACTAGTTTCTTTCAACATGTTTTCCATCTCTTTTTGGAGTATGGTTTTTCCCATGTGATTTTCTCTATTTCTCCTCTTTTCATAGATTTGATTGTGCTTGGGTACCTCATTGGGCCTTGTTTCTGGGGCCTAAATTTCCATTCAGTAGTAGTTTCTAGGTTTTTAGCTACTCCCTAAGTTTATCTTAAGGGGGGTGTTAGAATAATTAGATATTTCCTAATTAACTCTACTTTTCTTAAGCTAAACTTTAGGCATCTAATAATTAATTATTCTATCAATTATTATGATGCAACCTAGGTTAGACCTTTTTGGGGTTTCAATCTCCTTTATAAGGATAATCTCTCATTGTAAACAATAATACACTTTTGATTATAGCAATTTATCTTTTTGCTCATCAAGAATGTCTCATCTGTGGATTTGGGAATTCCAACCTCCATAGCTTTTGCTTCTCTCTTTAACCTGGGTTAGACCTTTTTGGGGTTTTTATTTCCTTTGTAAGGATAATCTCACATTGTAAACAACAATACACTTTTGATTATAGAAATTTGTTTTTTTGCTCAACAAGAATGTCTCATTTTTGGATCTAGGAATTCTAGCCTCCATAGCTTTTGCCTCTCTCTTTCTATGAAATGTGTTTGCATGCAGGTGATTCTTGAGAGTTGTGGGGTTGATCTTTCATCAACTTCAATAGGCACTCGGTGGACATTATATTCCTTCTTTCACCTTTTTACTTAGTATATCTTGTATAGCTCAATAAATACATAGACTTCGTTATTACATTAAAGAATTACATGATTGTAAAATAATCAAACCAACATCATTATTATTGTAGTCCATCTCATTCAAGTTCCCATTGAATACCATAATTTCTTCAAATCCTCTTCATAAATCAAATGATATGGCACTCTGTTGAATTAGCATAATGTCTAGGGAACTAAGACTTGACATCAATGATAACATAACAATTGATATGACTCTTTCACATACTTTAGTAGAATTCTCAGTTACGTCATCAGTTGGGGCTAACAAGAAAACCTTGGATATAAAAGGAAACAAAAATAAAATAAAATAAACCTTATCTATTATTTTCTTAACATGAATTTGATTTCAAATAGATCATCAAAGTACACGCTAACTGACTATATCAATTTATAGTTTACAATGAGTTTTGGAAAACAACCTTCTCCTACAATCTCACCACCTTCTCCTAAATTGCCTTCTAACCCTAAAAATGGACCCAAAATAAATTATTTTTTGACAAAGATCTAAAATCTAAAATTTGAATATTGAAAATTGTCATTTGGGCACCAAAACAAAGAATTTTAGGTTCATATTTGAACTTCATTTGAAAAAAGGGCAATTTTTGAAAATAGGTCAAACTTCTAAGAGGTATAACTTTGATCGAGGTGTCTAATTGACAAACTGTTAATGCCATAAATTTTTTCTCTAAATTAATTAAAACCTTTATTTTGCATGTCTCCACATTTTCAAGGGCCTATGGGACTGTTTAGTGCCTCAAACCTAAATCTAAAGTTTTATTTAGCAATTTTTCAAACAGTTAAAACCTTAATAAATTTCAAACACTGAATAATTTTCACCTAGTTCTTTCTCCAAAGTTCTTAATGTTAAATTTTCAATCTTCTCCTAAATTTTTTCCTTTGAAAACACCTAAAAAAATTAATTCTTATTACAAATAGTAGGTTTATCCAAAAATGCAATAGTGGGATTCTGAGAGTTGGAATCTCTAACTCACTGAAATTCATATCCATAAATATAAAAACTTCAAAAAGAAATTTTTTTTTTTTTTTGAGTGATGTAGTATATCCCTAACATTTTTGGATGCTTCTCCATCAAACACCTAGGGTAAATTGAGAAGTTATTTTGTCATGTCTTAGATGGTTGAGAATAACCCAAAAGAGAAACCTCTACTTTGGATAGCCAAGTTAAGTCTTCTATAGGTCTTCCTTTCCACTTCACCAAATATTCTTCATATTTCATATTTCTAGTACTCCTTTCCACATGACTATATAATATTGCTTCAATATTCATCTTCGCTAAAGTAGGTGTTAGAATGATACATTTCTCTAGTATAGGTTCCACCTCCAATCCACCTTCTCAATATTTTGTTAAATTTGATTGGAAATATAGATTCCATCTATCAACTCTACCTCCTATGCATTTCATGAATCATGCTTCTTTATAATATTAAAGGGACCAAACTTCATCTTCATCTTATTGTGGATTCATAATAGAAACCTCTCTTTCCTCTAGTATACCTTAACCTTGTATCCAACTAAAAACTTTTAATGCATCCTCTTTTGATCTATCTTATCCTTATACTGCATTTTCAGCTTGTTAATGTTCTCTCACACCTCCTCATGTAGATTCTTGATTACTCCAAAAATTCTTCTACTTCAACACTTGTCCTACTTCCTTGATCCATCTTCCTCAATAATGGTTCTATCATTGGACTACCTTCATACATAATTTGCAATAGTCACACACTAATAATATTTTTTGGATAATTATTTTAAGAAATCATGTCTATGGTAGTGATGAAAAAGCATCTTGGGTTCATTGGCAATCTTGCATCAACCAAAAAATAGGTTGCTTTATTTTTAATTTCCATTTTTTTGATCATGTGAAAAATCTTGTTGTTATTGCTTTATTTTATCTACAAGAACAAGATCATGGAGTGGACCTATCATGGATATTATCTCTTGGATCATAGTTCTTAATAGTTTGCCACTGACACATTTTGATTTGTTCTTTCTTGTAAAAACCTCTTCGTTGGCACTTCAAGTAGCATGTAAGAAATTTCTTATGTGAATTTATTTCATGTATGCTATCTTTCATTGATTCTCATATTGGTTCTTGGATCTCATGTGGATCTATCTTCAACCTCACACATTCTCTTATGCTTATTTGCGGACACTCATTTATCCTTGACGGATGTGACCTATATATTAAAATACATTTCCTTTTTAGGATTTATGATCTTCCAACCAACTTGTGTTTCTTGATGGCTATATTATGTAAAAAATTGTGTATCTAGAAAGAAAAAAGAAAAGTGATATAACTAAAGGAAGAAGATCTATAGGTGAATCTCTTGATAAATCAAGTTCATACATCAAAGTTTCTATTGTAATAGAAGGCTACAACCATGTAGGTCTATTTAGAAACTACAATTGGAACAATTGTTATGTTGTCATTGATGTCAAACCTTACTAGTGAGGTCGTTGCTACCTAAGTAGAGTACCATATCATGATGATTGATGAAGAGGATTTGAAAAAAAGAGATAACAAAAAGACCTAGTGGAAAAGTTGAGTTATGTGGAACTATAATGGACACTTGATCAGTTGACTTTAACAAGATAATGTGTTTTTTAATCATGACACTAAGTGGAGATGATAGTTGTGTAGAATTCTAGAAGAGATTATCAATGAAGGAAAAAATACATAGGCTAAACCAAGCTTCAAAGTGAAAGATTAAGGAACTTATAGTTGAAGTCAAGTAGTGCTAGTATCGACCGAGTGAATAGTAGAAGGCGAGCAAATATAGTGTCGACCGAGCACTAGCAAAGATAGAGTATCAAAAAATTTGGACCCAACAAAGTCACTGTAATTCAAGAAAGACATCTTAGTATTGATTTAGTTATCTAGTGATGGCTAAGATCAATGAACATGGTTTTGGCCAAGTGATAACATTTGTTATTTTGTGAAGAATTTGAGATTCCTAGCTGACATTCCCTATTATTTGGAATATGTAAAGCATGTTGAAGATAAGGATTGATGAATTGGAGCATTTAACAAAAAAGAAACAATGTTTGAGCATTTCTAGGTATGGATTCAAAGAGAAGTTTTGAGAAGTTTCTACAAGGAAAAGGAGGAAATGAAAAGATGGAAGGATTCAATTGTTGGAAAAATGAGGTAGACAAGGTTACTGAGAGGTGGGGTGAATCAGGAACCAATAAAATTTAACTTATTTTAGAATTAGTCCTTCGTATGATATTCTGATCTAATTGCATACATGAAAGAATGAAAGCAATAAAACATTCATAACACTTTGACACAAGATATGGTGAACCAGAAACCTTCCAAATAGAAAGTAAAATTAGGGTGGGGATGATACCCAAAAGCTTAGTACTATAGTATAAAGTTGGCTTGTTAAGGCTTATAATTGATCACTATAGATGATCTAACCTATTTGGAGCAATAAGGACTGCTACATCCACCTTGTGAAAGGATTTACAAAACATACAATGAAGTATGTACTTGGTAAGGAGATTTATCAAAGACAGTTAAGTCTACCCTATTAGAGGATTTGACTGTTGCACCTATTAGGATGAACCAGTGGCTGATTTTGAAATGGAATGATCACCTTATTGTGATAGATAATGCTTTGTCATCCCTTATACCTCTTGTAGCCTTCTTTAATTCACACTTCTTCTCTTCATCAATTCATTTGGATATGATACAATACATTACATATATATATATATATATATATATATATATATATATATATATATATATATATATATATATATATATATCAATCCAAATCACAACTCATAGGAGTCAGCTATAACATAAGTTTCCATCAAAATCCACGAAATTGACTCAATTGTTGCCACTCAGGTTCAGAAGAAAAACTCGGTGATGTCTTGATACTCAACAACCATTGTCAACACTCAGCATCACATGCACTTAATAGGTGTAGAGGCTCAGTTCATACTAATCACTTCCAAGTAGCTTGAACTTCGTCAACACTGTGTGACTTAGTGAACACTATGAAACTCAGTATATAAACTCAATCACTTGGTTGACACTCGATGACTCAATCAAAACTAACACTATGAATTTATTATAAATTGAATCACTTATTTGACACTCCTTGGCTTAGTCTACACTAGATTCACATCATTGATACTGTGAGCTCGAGAGACACAAGAGAACATAGTTGACATTGTGCAACTCAATTAATATTGTGAAGCTCAGTTAGCACTATCATTAATCAACTTAGTAGAAAATTCTTGGCATGAATTGAATGTAGATTTTGGAACTCAATAGCAACTATAGAACTTGGTAGAAACTATGCAACTCGGTAGCAACTATAGATAGACTACTTGGCTCGATAGTAACTGTAGAGCTCAGTACCAGCTTAATCAATTGACTAAGTGTGAGTCACTAATAAAAAAATTTGACCTTAATGTCAACAATATCCCCCTTTGGCATTAATGACAAAAACACTTATCAATCCAAAATTGAATACTCAAAATTTTTGGGTCAAAACATTCTTTTTATCTCCATCATGTGTCTTTAACTTGGTAAAATACTCTATTTTTCCAATTTTTCAAAATTGCTTTTGTAAAAGATGTTTTCTGATTATTTTGTACATATATTTGTATAATACTATACTTCTCCCCCATACATATATCACATATATACACATATGTCTCATATTATACTTCTCTCCAATACTCTACATATATCATATTATACTTCTCTCACTTTTTGGCATAAATGCCAAAGGTGTATACTATATGTTAATACCAAAATGTGACAAGAATTTAGAGTGTACCTTTATAATCAATGCTAGTGTCTTGTCCCTATTTTCTTGTAACACCTTGCTTGCATGTAGTGCAACTTGTACTTCTCCTAGTAACTCCATCATGTGATCAACTATGGAGAAGTTATTATCATGGATGAGTGTTTTAGCATGTGCAATATATTTTTGTAATGCATCCATATTTGGAAGAATCATGCCTTGGATGTCTACAAGTGCGGCCCTAATCTTGGCTTCTTCCCTTAATAATTTTGTTTGCAAATTTTTTAGGTATTTGATCTTTGAATAGTGAGTAGAACTATAGCTCGGGTCAAGTGACAACTGGTGTGCACTCGCCTTCAAGTCTTCATCTATCTTTGACAATTTGTCCTTGATTTCTTGAGTGAAGATAGATGTATTACATAATGAATAATGCAGTGACATTATTTGTAGATGTTTCTAATGAAACAAGAATAGTGGACAAGTCTACTTGATAAATTACAATTTTATGCATTACTTGTTCCAACACCTTGTTTTGAAATTTTCTTTTTTCTCTTTGTAGCAACTTTTCTTGTCCAATTAAGTCTTCATTGAATTTATGGACAATATCTGCTAGCTGATCCAAAATATGTTATGTAATATCAACCTCAATACTCAGTGCATTAACAAATATGTCCTTTATATCTTCAAGCACTTGTGATTTCTTTTTCCTCTCTTCTTTAAGCTTTTGTTTCTTCGCTCTCTTTTGCAACAATTCTCCTAGGGTGTTCATTTGATCAGGAGTGAGAGTAGAGATATCCCAATTTAGAATAACTATATCCTCATCTAGATCAATTTCTTATCAATACCCTTTTCTTTCAAAATGGTGACAGCAATTTGTTTGTCCTTATTTGAAATCTTAGTACTCAATTGAGACTTTTTCTCAACTATCATTGTACATGTTGAAGATACATGTAGAATAGAGACAATAGTAGAAACTAAGGGAGTAGCAAAAAATGTAGATAGAGCACTAATAGTAGAAATACCTTATTTTTGTACTATTAGATATGATGATGGAGGCACTTGCTACTTAATAGATGAAGTGTTGATCACTTCAATCAATGCAACACTCAGCTAAATAGGTGTAGAGATTGGTTGGGTGCTTGGTGTTGTAGTTATTACCACAACCAACACAACAAAAGCTTTCTTAGAGCATGATAGCATTAAAGCTTTTCTCAGAGAGTGAGGAAACGAGGCCATTATTATTACTACAATCTTTTCTGGATTAGTTTCCTCAATACTCTAAATCTCAGGAAGACTTTTCATAGTAGCTTCATGTCCTTCCTCCTTATCATCTAGATTTACATAATCTATTTCCACATCTTCTTCATCATCATTGTCATCATCTTCCTTGTCATCTTCATCATCTTTGTCATCGACATGAACAATAAATTCATGCAATTGATGTAGTTGGTAGATGTTCTTCCATGTAGTTGTAGCTACTTTAACTACATATTTAATGTCTTTGATAAGAATCATGCATGTGTTCATCTTGAGAGTGAACTTTTGTTCATTTTTTGTCATTAATTCTTTCACTTTCTTATTGCTTAGACTTGGCATGAGTTGCCTCAAAGTTTTCTCAAAAATGTCTTTTGTTGTCTTCTTTGCTTATTCCCATCTAGGCTTGATTGATTGCATAAGCTCATTAGGTATCTATTGTGCAAGTTCATCAGAAGAGTACTTCCATCTATCGAGCTTATTCATAACTACATCCTCAATCTTCCTTTTCTCGTTTGCATTCTTGATTCATATTTTAGGAATTTAAAACATGTCATACCAAATCCTTCTTCTAGTTTCTTCAATTTTTCTTGAAGTGTAGGAGGTGGCTTCTACAAGATAATTTGTTCATCTTCTTCTCCTCACTTCAATTTCCTTTTAGTCTTAACTGACCTTCTTGTAAATATAGCTGGGGATGATTTGGTCGATCTAGTTATGATAACCTTACCTTTCTTCCTTATAGGCTCTCCTTCCTCTGATTTGGTTGCCTCATCTTCATCCTTTGCAATATCTTCTTCCACATCATCTCCTTTTCCTTTTGTCAATAGGAGAGCAGAACTTGCTTTCCTTAGTTTTGCTATTCTCTTCTTTCCTTTGTTAACTTCTTAAGGAAGCCTGATTTCAACTTCTACCCTAGCCTTGGCTTCTTCATAAGTACCAAAATGTGTGGCCTTAGGATCCATAGGCTCATTCAGTAGTGCCTCAATAATATCCTTGGTGTCATCAATGTTAACCCTATAGTCAAGAGGCTTAACCCACACCACTCTAGGTTTGAGTGCTTGAATGTATACCTTATCACACTCTACCATGAAACAAACATCATCCTTGTAGTATTCTACAAGTTTCATTGGTATTCTATATCTTTTATTCATTTTTTCCTTGAATGAATCAAAATAGTTGTCCATGATACTAATAAAATTTTCACCCATCTCTGCTATGTATTCATTAATCTAATATAGAATTAGTACATCTATTCTCCATATGACTAAGCCTTTAGAAGGGAAGAATTTTTGAACATAGAAGAATAAACAAGTTAAAAGAGAAAGAAACTTACAAGGATTTTTCTTAGAGCTCTTGATGCTCTCCATGTTCTTGTTGAACTAATTCAACATTATCTTGGCATGGTCGAAGGATATTTTCTTCACTACCTTGAGAGCCAGATCCACTGCCTCACACAACATGTTCTTGAGATGACTGGAGTTGTAGATCTTATGATCAATCACATGAATTCCAAACTTTAGCTCCGTGTCAGTGATTCCATTAATCTTCATTCCTCTTCTGTCCCACTCGACAAGAGTCTTGTTTTCCAGTTCTACCCGACTTAGGGTTTTGGTAGTCTTGGCATTGATCAACATAGGGAGCCATGTGATTCTATGAATTATTTTCTTTATGATTTAAATAGGTTTCTCCAACCATAACTACCCATTGTGTACATGGTTGAGGATAAACCTTATCCATTTTACTTGAAAATCTTGCAGAATATGTGGAATGCATGTTAAACCCTTGGTCTCCAAATGTTGATGCTTAGGTTTCAACACACCATTCACACACAAATTCTATAGTGTCTCATCCATTTCTAGCATTCCAAGTTCTTGTATCAAACAGTCAAAATATGAACAGATATCATGAATGAGTAATACCTTGGGTAGAATCTATGATTGCACTATAGTTGGGTCAAGCGCTTCTACAATTGTCAAACTCAACTTGAAGATTGATGCCTTGCAATCTACTTCTCAAACCAACATCTTAGACCCTTTCCTATTTTTGCTACTTAAAGATGCCATGCTTGGTAGGGTTTATGAAAACATGAAAATCTTCAACAACAAACACATAGATTTCTTAGAAGCATAGAAATCACTCTTCGCAAATAGCTCTCAAAAATTCATAGTGAAAAATGAATTCGATTTCCTTCCTTTTAATAAATTTCACTTTTCATTCACCATAAATTCCCAGTATGTTTGCTTGCTTGGTGATAGACTATCTTCCACTCAATTCAACCTTAATGCTTGGTAGAGTCATTCATAGCTCAACAAAGTCTTCAACAACTTGGTGTCCACATAATGCTTCAATGTATCTTGACCTAGCTTGGTAAGGTCTTAAATTTCTACAACCACTTAGTGATCCCTTTGCATCTTGAATGTTGATATAGATTTCTTCTTTTTGCTAGCTAGAACTGATTAGGGATGTCTGCTTCAAAATCTCAGTTCTAATTATTCCTATGTGAATTCAAGTTGAAATGTTTGAGTCACCCAACTCTCGAGTGACATTTTCTTCATGACTTAGACTTACATTCTCAGAAGATTTTGGTATCCATTGCTACTTCATTTGCTTTTTGATATTGTTTGCTTTGGCTTTCTTTTCATCTTCAATTCTCCCAGTATTCATACAGATCTTGGAAAGATGCCCAAGTTTTGTACAAATAAAACATCTTTTGGTGGTATCTCTTTTTCTCATGTGATGCTTTACATAGTTTTCTCCAATGTGCCCAAATTCACCACACCAGTGGCATCTACACCATGTATTGTAATCTCATCTAAATATTGCTTTCACAATCTAGTCTATTAGATTTAATATCTTGGTCCTACATTCAAAAGATCTGTGCCCTTCTTTCTTGTACTTGTGATGTTTACCTTTAAACTTAGGTTTCTCCTTGCACTCATTTTCTCTATGCCCATGCTTATTGCAATTGTAGCACTTTCCATTGAATTTTGCTTTACCATTACTCCAACATTTGTTTAATTTATGACCTATCTTACCACAATGATTGCAAGTAGGCCTTTGATTCTTTTGAGCTCCTTGCTTGGATGATTCACCATCTTCTATATAACCTATTCCTGCTTTGCCTTTCTACATGAACTTACTTTTCTCATTTAATTGATTCAAGATTCCTTGAGATTTCATTATCCTTTCATTAGTTTTCTTTTCATTGTTTAGATAATTCTGTATGCTCAATAGTAATGGTAGATTGTGCATGATCTCCAAGACCTCCTAGCTGGTGTTTCATCAGATTTTTCCATGTAGGAAAATTATCTCTATTAAGCTTTGGTACTTCTCTTTTTTGACATCTTGATCTTTGTACATCTAGTACCTTCAAACTAGTCCTCTTAAGTAGATGGCTCTGATACCAATTGTTGGAATTCTTTAGAATAACTTAGAGGTGGGGGGGTGAGTTAGTTATCCAAGGTCTAGATGTACAATTAAAATTTTCATAGCTTAATGAACCATATCCATAAAACATTTTCATCATGCATGCATCCATTAGATTATACAATCACTTAAACTTATAGGTTACTATCAAATCAATTTGTAGAAATGTAAAAATGAAACATAATAGATTTAATAACATATTTGACACAATAATTTAACATGGAAACCCAATTTGGGAAAAACCACCAGTAACATGCTACTCATTCTCACTCTTCTAAAGTGATGCCCTGTGAAAGGCCAACCTTGTTAAAGGTTACAATACATATTGTTAAATGTGACCCAGTTAAAGGATTTCAATCAGCCTGTTAGGAGTGAGCCTTGTTAGAGGACTTTAGATCATTCACTTGGAATGTCACCCAGTTAAAGGATTTACAAATAACTATTAGGTCAACCTTAATCCAAAGGATTTACCTTAGACTGATACAATGATTAGAGAGTAATAATAAGGCTCGATCTGATAACAACTTACAACTTCAATTGTAGATTACAAATCTCTATTTCAGTCCTCCTTTTGACTTGGCTTTCACACTCTTTAACTTTGATAGCTTGTTTAGCCTTCAAGCATCCATACCCTTAAGCCTTCTTGCTTTGTTTGCCAATGTAGTCTCTTTTTTTAGGTCACTAAATGAAGCAAATACCCTAGACTCCTTGTCTTCCTTAGGTTCTCACACATCAACACTTGCTTTTGACTAGCCATCTCTATAAATAGAGAATTAAGATATTTTGTCATTCATTCTCCATCATCCATTTTAGGGTTAGGTTAAATTAGATAGGATTAAGTGAATCTACCCCTCATTTCATTTCATTCCCTTCTAGAAACTTCTCCTTTAATCCTCTTTGAATTCACCTTAAAATAGTTTATCTTGAATTTTGTGCCAATAGCTCATCAATCTTATCTTCCACACGGTTCACAAAATCCAAGAAATCAAACTTGTCAGCTCAAATTCATTGAATTATCGATCTTTCTCATAATGCTGGCACTCGACATTAACTAGCTTCTGATGCTTGACACATATTATGTTGCTTGGCATCCACTGTCAAAACACTCGGCACAAACTAAAGTTTATTGGTGCTCGGCATCAACTAAAGTTTACTGGGCTTACACTAAAATTGACTTTTCTCGGCTCCAACTGATTTTCTGTTCAACTTGCACTAACTTTTCTTGCCACCTACTATCCACTCAATCAAGCTTGGTAAACAAACTTCATTTAACTTGTTATTCTAAACTTACTTAGTGTAACTAACCAACCTTTACAACCTTAAGTAGATTATCAATGCACTATAATATCACTATCTTAATTGAACCTTGTACTCTTTTTCATAAAATAACTCAACCTTTCCTCTAGGTGTTATTATTACCTCATTTGATCAAATCCTATTCATCAATCACACAAATGATAGTACTTAAATCATATAAGCAATTGTCTTATCAACAAGTAGCAGGTCTGATATCAATGAAAAAATAATGATTGAGACATATTTATCATACTTGTATCAATCATTTTTCAACAATCTCCCACTTTGGCATTGATGGTAAACCAAACTAACCAAACTTAATCAGTATGACTAATTAGAATACTAAAAATAAAATAATTTCTTGTATTGAAATCTCTCCCTCTATCAACAACTTTCATCTTCTAAATAGGTTACAAAAATCTCATTCTGATCAACAGATAATCAACTCATCCTTATGATTCCCTCTTGATCACTACTTATATCTCCCTCAAAAATATCTCCCTCTTAGTAGGTAGATGTAAACAATAGGTACACTTGTACACTTTCTCCTTCTAAATAGATATTCCATAGTTTTGTATCTTCTATATCTGGATTTCTCCCTCTGTGATTTCCTAAACTCAGTACACTTTTCTTGTCAACAATTTCTCCCTCTTTGACAAAAATGCCAAAGATATATCATCTACATAAGAAGATATGAATATTTTTAGTTTCTCCCTCTATCACCTTGCTTGTGACTGATTTATAGCTCTAGCTCTTTGATTACTTTAGGCGGTTCCTAAAGTAAGATCCACTGCATCAATGTGTAACATATGTCAATCAACTTGTTTGATGTAGGGCACTCCTCATGCTTCTTAGATAGCCTTTGCTAGGGGTATCACCCCTATTTTACCTCTTAGATACTCATGAGCATCCTTAGGTAATGCTTTTGTGAAGATATCAACAATTTGTTCTTTGGTGTTGACATATTCCATCTTCACCTCTTTATCTTGAACTAATTCTCTCAAGTAATGATACTTGATTACAATGTGCTTAGTCTTTGTATACATCACATGATTCTTTGATATATTTATAGTACTTTTATTATTTAGCTTCAACAGTAGATTGACAAATGCAATTTTGTTTCTTGCTAGTCCATATAACTAGCCCTTTTCCTAAGAACAATGCTCCTCCATTGGTGCTCTTTTTGTCATCAATATTTCCAACTAAATCAACATCAATATAGGCTCTCAATTCAAATTTTTCATTTTTCTTGTAGTATAGACCATACTTCTCTGCTCCTTTCAGATATCTAATTATTCTCTTTACTACCATCAAGTGATTCTCTCTAGGATTAGTAGAGAATCTTGCAACTATCCGTATAGATAATGCAATGTTAGGTCTACTATGTACTACATATTATAATTTACCAATCATAGACCTATACAATGTTTGATTCACCTTAGCCAAATCATCATTCTTTGATAGTTTATGTCCTATCACCATGGGTGTGCTTATTAGCTTGGAATCTTCCAATGCAAAAGTTTTTAATATTTCTTTAACATATTTTGACTAAGTGATGTATATACCATATTTCATCTAATGTACTTGCAAACCCACAAAGAACTTGATCTCTCCAAACATAGGCATCTCAAAATTTTATTTCATTTCATTTGCAAAAGCATTACATAAAGTATCTTAACAAAAATGATATCATCAACAAAAATTTTAGATAACAAAATACCTTTGCCTTTATCTGTCTTCAAGTACAGATTGTTGTTATCATCAATCCTCTCAAATCTAATCTTTACAAGATAATAATGAAGTCTCTCATACCATGATCTTGGTGCTTGCTTCAAACCATAAAGAGCTTTGTGTAGTCTACATACCATATTTTTGTTTTTAGCATCAACAAATCCTTCTAGCTATTCTATGTAAACCTCTTCCTCGAATATAACATTTAGAAATGCAGACTTAACATCCATTTGATAAAATTTTAAACCTTTGTATGCAAAGTAAGTAAGTAGAGCTCTTACTCCTTCCAATCTTGCAAGAGGAGAGAATGTTTCTCCATAGTCTATCCCTTCTTCTTGTGCATATCGTTTACAGACTAATCTTGTCTTGTTCCTTGTGACTTCACCATTTTCATCTAAGTTGTTTCTGTATACCCACTTGGTACCAATCATAGTTTTGTCTTCTAGTCTAGGAATTAGAGTCCATGTCTTATTTTTCTCAATCTATTCAATATCTTCTTCCATGGCTTTACTCCAATCCACATCTTCTAAGGCATCTTTCACTAACTTGGGTTCTTCCATGCTCAAAAAACATGTATCATTTCTCAACTTGTTCCTTGTCATTGGTCCAACATCTTTATCACCAATGGTTTGTGTAGCAAGATGATGCCTCTTGACATATTTAGACAATCTTGGTTCAGCTCCAATGACTACATTTGATCTCTCAACTTTTGAATCACTATGTACCTCTCTATCAGATAGTTCAACATTTCTTTCATGTACACTAATTTCAAAATCAGAATGTGCCTCATCTTCATTATGTAACTCGACACCTGAATTTAACTTAGTTCTTGAATGCAACTCGACATTCATAGTATGTGACTCGATAGTCACTAAAACTTGCTAGTGGTTTGGAATATGATTTACAACATCTTCATTAGTAGGCATACCTTCATAAAAGTATACAAATGATTTGTATTCTTTTGGTTCCTTCATAGGTTCATCCTCATATACTTTTGTATATTCATCAAGAATCACATTTGCACTTTCTACAACTTTTTTAGTGTTAGTATTTAAACACTTATAAGCTTTACTTCTTGTGGAATAACCAACAAATATACCTTCTTCACTTTTTGCATCTAGTTTACCATTCTTGAAATCTTTAAGAATATAACACTTGCTTCCAAATACCTTGAAATATTTTACATTAGGTGAGTATCCATACCATAGTTCAAAAGGTGTTGAATGAGTACCTTTCTTAACTTGTACATGGTTTAAGTTATAGATAGTTGTACTTATAGGTTTTCTCCAGTATTTCAAGGGAACATTTTTCTCCATCATGAGTGTCTTAGCACAATCCATTACAAATTTGTTCCTCCTTTCAACAATTCCATTTTGTGGAGGGGTTCTAGGAGCATATGTCTGTCTTTTGATTCCTCTGTCATTACAGAACATCTCAAACTCATTTGATGTAAATTCTCCTCCCTTGTCAGATCTCAAAAATTTCAGACTTTTACCTATTTCATTCTCAACTCTTGCCTATTTCATTCTCAACTCTTGCTAAGTAACAATCAAACATTTGGAAAGCATTTGATTTATGTTTCAAAAATATAACTATCATCATTCTAGAATAATCATCAACAAGTAGCATAATATACTTATCTCCTTTGTAGCTTTGCACTTCAATTGGTCCACACAAGTTAGTATGAACAATCTCTAATATTCCTTTAGAGGTATGAGTCTTACTCTTAAAACATGCCTTTGTCATTTTTCCTAACTGACATTGTTTGCAAATTATATTGTCAGGCTTTTTCAACTTAGGCAAACCTCTGACTCTTCTCATGTTACTGATAGTAACTAAGTTATCAAAATTAACATGACATAACCTCTTGTGCCTTAACCATACATCATCAAATTCTACAACTAAACAAGTTGCATCCTCTATATCAAGGTAGAATAGATTACCTCTAGTTTGATCACTTTTTTCAATTAGTTTTCCATTAGTATCATATATCTTAGAAATTTTGTTCTAAAACTCAACTCAAATTATTTAGTTGTGACACACTCAAAAATTTATAGTTAAGTCCTTCAACACAGTAAGCATTGTCACATAAAATCTTTTCTATGAGCTTGATAGAACCTTTTCCTTTTATCAAACTTGGTGCATCATTACTGAACCTTACACTATTTCCGTCATAATAATTCAAGGTAATGAACTTATCTCCAGTCATGTGATGTAAACACCCACTATCAATGGTCCATCTGCCATTCTTTTTCACATAAGACACTAGTTTAGTTGCCACATCTTCATATGGTTTATCCTTCATTGCAACATACACCACTTCATCATCATGATCTTCATATCCATCTTTTGTTTTCTCTTCAGCAATATAGCAAGACTTCTTACCTTTGTCTTTGTATTCTTTGTTGTCTTCATCTCTTCTACTTTTGTACTTGTCACCACCTCTATAATTCTTCTTCTCTAGACATCTAGCAGCAATATGACCAACCTCATTACAATTGAAACACATGATAGGTAACTTACCTTTAAACTTGCTTTTACCTCTGTGAAATCTCCTTGCTAACAGTGCTTCAAGTTGATCTACATCTTCCTCATCTATATCACTATCACTGGACACATATTTTGTCTTTTTATTCTTCTTCTTCTCATTAGATTTCTTCAATGACAACTTATCTTTGAAAATAGATTCCATATATTTAGGTTTATAATTATCAAAGTTAGATAGCTCAAAAGTAGTGAGCCTACCTACCAGACTTTCAAGAGTTAGATCGTTCCCTGGCATACATGTTAACTCTAATAACATATATGGGCAACAATTTTCTCAAAACTTTTCTTGGTATAGTATCATCATCTATTTTACTAGTAGCTCCTCTTATTGCATTAAGAACATCTTTTATCCTAGAGCAATGTTGAGCAATATTCTCATCTTCTTGCATTCTCATGTCATCAAACTTACCTCTAAGACTTTCAGATTTGGCTCTTAGAACATTTTTTTCACCTCCATATATAGTGTGTAGAGCATCCCACATTTTCTTTGCACTATCACAATCCTTGATATCATCAAGCTCGACATAGCTTAGGGCAGAGGCAATCTCCAACATTGTCTAGTTGTGTTCTTTCTTCTTTTTTAGATCTTCAGTAGTTAAAGCTCTAGTAGGATCAGTATGCTCAATAGTAATGGTAGATTGTGCATGATCTCCAAGACCTCCTAGGTGTAGCTTCATTAGACTTTTCATGTAGGAAAATTATCTCTATTAAGCTTGGGCACTTATATTTTTGATATCTTGATCTTTGTGCTTCTAGTACCTTCAAACTAGTCCTCTTAAGCAGATGGCTATGATACCAATTTTTGGAATTCTTTAGAATAACTGAGGGGAGGGTGAATCAATTATCCAAGGTCCAGATGTACAATTAAAACTTTTCATAGCTTAGTGAACCCATATCCATAAAACATTTTCATCATGCATGAATCCATTAGATTATGAAATCACTTGAACTTGTAGGTTACTGTCAAATCAATTTGTAGAAATGTAAACATGAAACATAATAGATTCAATAACACCTTTGACACAATGATTTAATGTACAAAGCCAATTTGGGAAAAACTACCAATAACATGCTACTCATTCTCACTCTTATGAAGTGATGCCCTGTGAAAGGCCAACCTTGTTAAAGGATACAATACACACTGTTAAATGTGACCTAGTTAAAGGATTTCAATCACCCTGTTAGGAGTGAGCCTTGTTAGAGGACTTTAGATCATTCACTTGGAATGTCACCTAATTAAAGGATTTACAAATGGTTGTTAGGTCAACCTTAATCCAAAGGATTTACCCTAGACTGTTACAATGATTAGAGAGTAATAATAAGGCTTGATCTGATAACAACTTACAACTTTATTTGCAAATTAAAAATCTTTGTTTTAGTCCTCCATTCTACTTGGATTTCACACTCTTCAGCACTGATAGCTTGTTCACCCTTGAAGCATCCATACCCTTAAACCTTTGTTCTTTGTTTGCCAATGTAGTCACTTCTCTTAGGTCACTGAATAAAGAAAATACCCTAGACTCCTTGTCTTCCTTAGGTTCTCACACAACAACGCTTGCTTCTGACCAACCATCTCTATAAATAGATAATTAAGATACTTTTTTGTTCATCCTCCATAATCCATTTTAGGGTTAGGTTAGATTAGATAGGATTCAGTGAATCTACCCCTCATTTCATTTTATTCCCTTCTAGAAACTTCTCCTTCAATCCTCTTTGAATTCACCTCAAAATGGTTTATCTTGAATTTTGTGCCACCAACTCATCAATCTTATCTTTGACATGGTTCACACAATCTAAGAGATTAAACTTATCAGCTCGAATTCATCGAATTCTTGATCTTTCTCATAATGCTAACACTTGAGATTAATTGGCTTCTGATGGTCAACACATATTGCGTTGCTCAACATCCATTGTCAAAACACTTAGCATGAACTAAAGTTTACTAGTGCTTGACATCAACTAAACTTTACTCGGGTTACACTATTTTGCTCGACTTACAATGAAATTGACTTTGCTCAGCTCCAACTGATTTTCTACTTGACTTGCACTAACTTTGCTCAGCACCTACTATCCAGTTGGTCAAGCTTGACAAAAAAACTTCATTTAACTTGTTCTTCTAAACTTACTCAATGTAACCAACCTTTGCAACCTTAAGTAGATTATCAATGCACTATAATATCATTGTCTTAACTTATCCTTGTATGCTTTTTCATATCATAACTCAAACTTTTCTCTAGGTGCTATTGTTACCTCATTTGATGAAATCCTTATTATCAATCAAACAAATGATAGTACTTAAATCATATAAGAAATTGTCTTACCAACAAGTAAGAGGTTTGACATCAGTGACAAAACAATGATTAAAACATATTTATCATACTTGTATCAATCTATTTTCAATACATACCTACAAGCTTTAGTACTATAGTATAAAGTTGGCCTGTTAAGACTTACAATTGATCACTTTTGATGATCTGCCCAGTTAGGAGCAATACGGACTGCTGGATCCACCTTGTGAAAGGCTTTACAAAACATACAATGAAGTATGCACTTGATAAAGAGATTTATCAAAGATGGTTAAGTCTACCCTATTAGAGGATCTAACTGATGCACCTGTTAGGATGAACCAATGGCTAATCTTTGATCTGTAAGTCCAATTTGTTGGTAGAGATTACTTTGAAATGTAATGATCACCTTGTTGTGATAGATAATGCTTTTTTGTTCCTTATACCTCTTGTAGCCTTCTTTAATTCACACTTCTACTCTTCATCAATTTATTTATATTCATTTGGATATGATACAATACATTACATATATATCAATCCAAATCACAACTCATAGGAGTCAACTACAACATAAGTTTCCATCAAAATCCACAAAATCGACTCAACTATTGTCACTTAGGTTCAAAAGAAAAACTCGGTGATGTTCTGATACTTGGCAACCATTGTCAATGCTCACTATCATCAGGCACTTGGTAGACATAGAGGCTCGGTTCATAATAATCACTTCTAAGTAGCTTGAACTCAATCAGCACTGTGTGACTTAGTGAACATTGTGAAACTTGACATATAAACTGAATCACTTGGTTTATACTCGATGACTCGATCAACAATAACACTATAAACTTGATATAAACTGAATCATTTGGTTTATACTCCTTGGCTCAATCAAA
Source organism: Cupressus sempervirens (assembly GCA_028749045.1). Lineage (NCBI taxonomy): Eukaryota > Viridiplantae > Streptophyta > Pinopsida > Cupressales > Cupressaceae > Cupressus > Cupressus sempervirens. The sequence continues at coordinate 545,994,411 of CM053790.1, read as the reverse complement.
ACTAGATTCACATCACTTATACTACGAGCTTGGTAGACATCAGAGAACATAGTTGACGCTATGCAACTTGGTTAATATTGTGAAGATCGGTTAGCATTGTCACTGATCAACTTAGTAGATACTGCTCGACGTGAACTGAATGTAGACTCTAGAACTCAGTAGCAACTATACATAGATTCCATTCAATAAAATTGACCTTAATGTCAACATTGATGAATCAGATATGATCCTAAGATCAATCTTGGTGTTTAAGAAAAAAAGATGAAAGTTACCTATTTAAGGAGGCATAAGGATTAATCTAAAGGGGTAAGAAGTTGCTAATTTTATTGACTAGAAAAATAGAGTAGAAGGTTGTGAAGAAGGAGAAGAGTTGAGGTGAAGAGTGATTGCATGAAGGATTTTCTAAGAAGATCAGAGAGAGTGATGGAGACATGGATGGAGTTCAGTTAGTGAGTTAGCATATGAGCTACATCATGATCTATATTTGCAAAGTGAGTTGTATTTATCACATCAACATGTTGTTACTTTCTAACCATTGTATCACTTAAAATCCTTTAATCAAGGTTGACCTAATTGTCATATGTGAATCCTTTCATCAAGGTGACATTTTAATGGAATATTCTAAAGTCCTCTAACAATGCCACTCCTAAAAGGGTGATTAAATTCTTTAATAGGGTCACACCTAACAATGTATATTGTAACCTTTATGAGGTTGGCTCCTAACAGAGCTCAGTTTAGAAGAGTGAAAATTTGGTGACATGTTATTGGTGATTTTTCTCAAATTGGATTTCCATGTTAAATCCTAGTGTCTTACTTGTGTTGATGTTATTTGAGGTGTTTTATTGTTTAATGTTTTACATTCTACAAGTTAGTTATTATTGGGATAGTGGACTACAAGTTTATGTTACCAATAAGTTGTTATAGAGACTAGTGGGATTAAATATTAGATCTAATTTGTTTGAAGAATTGAAAAGTTTAATTGGTACATCTAGACTTGAGAATAACTTATTCAATCCACCCTCCCCCTCTCAATTATTCTAAATCATTCTAACAATTGGTATAGGAGCTCTTGGTAATTGTAAGGAAAACTTTAAAGGGGATGAAAGTTAAAGATGAAGATGAAGATTTAATGGCTAAGAGACTACTAAGAGGCAAAGGAAAATTCAATGGTAAACTTCCTATAATCTATTTTTCAAGCAATAAAGTTGGTCATATTGTTGGAAGATGTCTTGATGGGGATGACAAGGATGAACAGAAAGACAACAAGTTTATAGGAAGAAGAGATGGAAAAGAAAAAAAAGGATACAAAGACTACAAAGGAAAAGATAAGAGGTCTTGTTACATTGCTGAAGAGGAGACTAATGATAATTTTGTTAGTCATGATGAATAAGTTGTTGATGTTTCTATAAAAGATTATTCTAATTGTGATGAGAAAATTGCACTTATTTCATATGTTAGTAAAGGTGATAGATGGATAATTTATTGGGGTTGCTCATATCACATGACTAGTGATACAAGTAAGTTTGAAGCTTTAGAACATTATAAAGTAGGTAGTGTTGAGTTTGGTAATGATGCACCATGTCTTATGAAGGGTAAAGAATCAATAAGATTGACTAATAAGATCAGACGTGATAATGCTTATTAGGTTGAAGGACTTAATTATAATTTGTTGAGTGTGGCACAGTTGAACAGTCCAGGCTACAAAGTTGAATTTCAACATAAGAAGGCTTAGATCTATAATGGTTATGGTGAATTGATTGGAAGTGGAGACCAAACCAGAGGTAACTTATTCTATCTAAACCTATTTGATTATGCATGCTTGTTTGCACAATTTGATGATATATGGTTATGAAATAAGAGGTTATTTCATGTGAACTTTGACAATTTTGTAAGGATTAGTAAGAGGATTACCAAGATCAAAGAAACCTAATAATGTGATTGGCAAACAATGTCAATTGGGAAAAATGACAAAGTCTAGTTTCAAGAAAAAGGCCTATAGTTATAATGTTATTTTAGAATTGGTTCATACTAACCTTTGTGGACCTATTGGTGTACAAAGATATTGTGGTAACATGTACTTTATTCTATTTTTTGATGATTACTCTAGAATGATGACTATGATGTTTCTTTAAAAAAAATATGATGCATTTCAAATGTTTAAGTGGTATTTGGCTAGAGTTGAAAAGGAAATAGATAAAAGCTTGAAGTTTCTAAGATCTAATAGAGGAGGTGAATTCGTATCTAGGGAATTCAACAAATTCTAAAATGATACAAGAATCAAGAGACATATGTCTGCACTGAGGACTCTTCCATAGAATGGTATAGCTAAAAGGAGGAATAGATCAATCATGGATTGCGCCAGGACATTGATGATGGAGAAGAATATTGTTCCTAAGTATTGGAGAGAAGTTGAAAGTACAATAGTTTATACCTTTAACAAAGTACAAGTCAAGAAAGGTATAAATATTATATGTTTTGATTTATGGTATGGTTTTGCACCTAATGTGAAATATTTCAAAGTTTTTGGAAGAAAATGTTATATATTGAAAGATAACAGACATGGAAAAATTGATGCAAAGAGTGATGAAGGTATATTCTTAGGTTATTCCACTAAGAACAAAGCATATAAGCGTTTGAATTCTAACACTAACAAAGTTGTTGAAAGTGCGAATGTGAAAGTTGATGAATATGCAGAAAAGAATGAAGTTGAATGTAAGAAGGAACCTAAAGAATAAAAAAGTTTCACATACAATGATGAAGGTGAGCTCATCAATTTATATGAACTTGAGAAGAAAGCTACTGAGCAGTAGCAGCTAGTACATATTGAGTTACAACACTAGAGTGTCAAGCATCAAGAAATTGGTGTCGAGTGTTAGGAAGAGCATGTTGAGCATCATGAATGCCGAATAACTAGAAGAACAAGATGAGATACAAGAAGTTCTACCTAAAGATAATCTACAAGATGAACCTAAAGAAGAAGAAAGAAGATGTGTGTCTACATTAGAAAAATATGTAAGAAGACATCATGCACCTGATCAAATTGTTGGAGACAAAGACATTGGATTTATGACAAGGAAAAGGTTGAGGATTGATACATGCCTACTGTGTGAATTTAAGCCTAAATCAATAAAGGATGCTTTGGATAATGAACATTGGATTCAAGAAATGAATGAAGAGATTGAGCAAATAGAGAAGAACAAAACTTGGACACAGGTGCCCAGACCAAAGGACAAGAATGTTATTGGTACAAAGTGGGTATTAAGAAACAAGCTGAATGAGAACTCTACTTGAATTTTCCCCTATTGCAAGATTAGGAGTGAGAACTCTACTTGCATTTTTGCTTACAAAGAATTCAAAGTATACTAGATAGATGTCAAGTCTACATTTTCGAATAGAATCTTGGAAGAAGAAGTTTATATTGAACAACTTTAAGGTTTTGTTGACCCAAAAAAAAGTGATATGATATGTAAGGTGAAAAAATCATTTTATGGATTGAAACAAGCCCCTATAACATGGTATAAAAGGTTGCACACTTATTTGGTAAAATATAGTTTGCAAGAAAAAATGATAATGAAAATATTTACTTGAAGATTGAATATGAGAAAGGGATACTATTACCTGAGATATTTGTTGATGATATCATATTTGGAGGAAAATATGCAATGTTTGAGATGTCTATGTTTGGAGAGATCAATTTTTTTGTTGGCTTGCAAGTGTATCAAATGAAGAAAGGGATCTACATTACATAAGCAAAGTATATTAAGGAGACACTAAATTTTTTTGGTATGGAATAATCAAGACCAATAGGAACACCCATGGCTATTGGACATAAAGTTTCAAAGCATGATGATTCTATTGATGTGAATCAAACCTTGTATTGATCAATGATTGGAAAGTTGCAATATGTTGTTCATAAAAGACTAGATATTGCACTATTAGTTGGGATTGTTGCTAGATTTTATGCAAATCCTAAAGAGAATCACATGATGGTTGTGAAAATAATACTAAGATATTTGAAAGGCACAGAGGATTATGGATTTTATTACAAGAAGAATGACAAGTTTGAATTAAAAGTCTATACTGATGTAGATTGGGTTAGAAATGTTGATGACATAAAGAGTATAAGAAGTGGAGCTTTATTTATAGGAAAAAGACTAGTTTTATGGACAAGCAAGAAATAGAATTGCATTTTCCAATCTACAATAGAAGCTGAATATGTAGCAACAAAATTTAATTGTTCTAACATAGTGTGGATCAAACAATTGTTGAAACGAATGAAGGAAGAGATCATTGAACTCGTTCTTGTATTATGTGATAACATAAGTGCTATAAACATATCTAAAAATCTTGTAATAGAAACCAAGACCAAGCATATTGCCATCAAGTATCATTACTTGAGAGAGTTAGTACAAGACAAAGAAGTGAAATCAGAGTATGTGAATACAAAGGAACATATAGTTGATATATTCGCAAATTTTTTACTTAAGGATGCACATGAATATCTAAGAGGTAAATTGGGGTTGATTACCCTAATTAAGGCTACTTAAGCTAAGATGGAGCTCTCCATCAAATGTTTTAATCATAATATCTTACAAATTGATGTAAAAAGTCACATTTTAGGATCTACCTAAAGCTATTAAGAGAGAAGCACAAGTTGTTGAATTAGTCATAAGCAAGATGACATAAGAAGAACCTAGTTTTAGAAAATTGATAAAGAGATATCTACATGTTGAATATGTATGAGATAGAGTTTACTATAGATATTGAAGTGTATTTGGAATTGTTATCAAAGAGGGAGAAGTTCAGAATTACCATCAAGTTATGATAAATAATGCAAAAAAATGGACAGATTATGAAGCAATTATGAATGCAATAATAAGGGAGAAGTCATATAGCTACCATGAGAGGAAAGAGTAAAGAAAGAGACCAGTGAAGGTGTTACCATCAAAGAAGACAAGTTCAGGCAATATCTATCCAAGAGGGAGAGTGTATGCAAAGAAAAAGAGTGAGGTATTGCATATCAAAGTTGCATGAATGAGAATCAGATTGAAACTAAGGATATTAATGAATATTTATTACTAAACACAAAGAGATTTTATTGAAGAGAATCAAGTGGATACATGAATCAATTTTTGAATTATATGGTCACGTGAAGTAAGGTGTTTCCATCGATCCCAAAGAGGGAGATTGTTAGAAACTACAATTGGAACAATTGTAATGTTTTCATTAATGCCAAACCTTATTGATGAGATCATTGCTACCTAATTAGATTACCATATCATGATGATTGATGAAAAGGACTTGAAAAGAAGAGATAACAAGAACACCTAGTGGAAAAGTTGAGTTATGTGGAACTATAATGGGCACTTGATCAATTGGAGTTTGACAAGATAATGTGTTGTTTAATCATAACATTAAGTGGATAAGATAGTTGCATTGAAGTCTAGAAGAGTTGATCATAGAAAGAACAAATAAATAGGTTAAACTGAGCTTCAAAGTAGAAGATTAAGGAACTTATAATTGAAGTTGAGTTATTCTAGTGTCAACCGAGTGAACAGTAGAAGTCTCTAGCAGATATAATGTCAACCAAGAACCAAGAAAGACAAAGTATCAAAAAATTTGGACTGAGAAAAGTAGTGTAAGTCTAGCATTGACTAGGTTATCTAGTAATGAATGAGGTCGAGGAACACAATTTTGGTCGAGTAAAAACATTTTCTATTTTGTGAAGCAATTGAGATTCCCATCTAACATAGTTGAATTTTTGGAAAATGTAAAGCGTGTTGAAGATAAGCATTGATGAGATGGAGCATTTAATGTAAGAGAAACCATGTTTGAGAATTTCTAGGCATGGATTCAAAGAGAAGTTTTCAGAAGTTCCTAGAAGGAAAAGGAGGAAACAAAAAGATGAAAGGATTTGATGAATCTGACCTAATCCTAAGATCAATGGTGGTGTTTAAGAGAAAAAAGAGCAGAGTTAACTACAATCCATCTCATAGCTTAACATATAAGTTGAAATATGAAACATGCATCACATCCAAAGAAGAAAGTAAATCAACACATAACACAAGTATTTTTAACCCAGAAATCCTCCAAAGAGAAGGTAAAACTGGGGTGGGGATGACACCGAAAAATCTTCACTACTGCAGTTGTATAGTGTGGCCAATTATGGCTATAATATTTTGATCATAAACAATGATCTACCCTGTGAAAGGTCTACCTTGTTAAAGGCTTATAAAGATTGTCGGGTCTTACCTTGCTAGAGGATTTCAAACTCACAATTAAGTAAGCATTCAGTTAAGAAACCTACAAAGTTTTATTAGGCCTACAATGTTAAGAGATTTAGTTTGTATTGCCTAACAGAATAATTTAGCACCATGACCCTTTAGTTAGCAGCTTATTGCTTAATTTTAGATCTTCTCTTTACTCATTATCTCTTGATCCTCCTGATCAGATCATCCTTTCTGACCTTTAACTTCTATACGGATTAACCTAAAAGGGTAAGCAGTTGCTAATTTTTTTGAGTGGTGAACTAGAGCTAAAGGTTGTGAAGAAGGAGAAGAGCTAAAGTTAAGAGTGATTGCTTGAAGGATTTTCCAAGCATATCAAAGATAGTGATGAAGACATGAATGAAGTTTAGTCAGTGAGTTAGCAAATGATCTACATTGTGCACTATATTTGCAGAGAGAGTTGTATTTTTCAAATCAACCTATTGTTACTTTCTAACCATTGTATAAGTTAAAATCTTTTAATCAAGGTGACATTCCAATGGAATTTTCTAAATTTCTCTAACAAGGCCACTCCTAATAGGGTGATTTAATCCTCTAATAGGGTCACACCTAACATTGTGTATTGTAATCTTTAACAAGGTTTGCTCCTAATACAACTCACTTTAGAAGAGTGAAAAATTGGTGACATGTTACTGGTGGTTTTTCCCAAATTGGGTTCCCACATTAAAACTTGATGTCTTACTTGTGTGGATGTTATTTGATACATTTTGTTGTTTAATATTTTACATTCTACAAGTTATTTATTATTGGGGCAATGGACTACAAGTTTATGTCACTAATAAGTTTCTATAGAGATGGACTAGATTAAAGATTAGATCTAAGTTGTTTGAAGAGTTCAAAAGTTTAATTAGTACGTCTAGACCTAAGAATAATTGATTCACCCCCACTCTCTATTACTCTAAATCATTCTAACAAGCCTTATGTCTAACATGTTGTAAACAATTTGCATTGATATGCATTGAATACACAATTTTTTTTGTCTCCTCTCTATCATGTGTTGTGCTTCTATGTGTTTTACTCTTGCTACATGGTTTGGACATCTCCTTGGGGATTCTCCTTACCTAGCCTATGTTGGGTAGTTTTAGACTGAGTTTTTGTTCCTTATGGGAGCCTTGGATTGTATAGAACCTTATTTTGTTTTAGTTGTAGGGTGGCCAACCTAGAATATGACCTATAACTTACATATGGTTATGATCTTGTTGAAATTATTGTAAAGATGGTTTGTAGAAGAGGAAATAGAGATCTTTCCATCATAGATATTTTGAGATAGATCATAGCTAGGCCTTAAGCTAGTTCTTGAGACACCAATAAGAAGAGGAAAATCTATTGAAGATGTTAGTGAAGATGAAGTTAATGAGATTGAGGAACAATTCCTTGATTTAGAATAGGGTGATGAAATATTCCCGATAGATTTGAAAAGAGTAAATGCTAAGCCATTTTTAAACCGTCATAGTTACCATGGCAAGATTGATGATGATGAATTATTAGATTGGAGGTCTAAAATGGAAAAATATTTTTAGTATGAAAGTACACTAGTTGATATGAAGGTAAAGTTAGAAACTAAAAAGTTGAAAGGACATGCATCTCTTTGGTGGGAACATTTGCAAATTGATAGACAAAGAGGGGGAAAATAAAATATCAAATCTTGGGATAAGATGATTAGTAATTTGAAGGGAAAATTCATGCCTGGTGATTATCAAGATAATTTGTTAAAGAAAATGAAAAACTTGAAGCAAAATGACATGACTATGAAAGAATATATAGAAGAATTATACAAGTTAGATATTAGATATTGGTATATTGATGATGAAGTAGAAAAGATAGTGAGATACCTAAAAGGTTTGATAGGTTCTATTCAAGGTGATATTAGTTTGGTCAAGATGGATAGTATAGAAGAAGCATGCCAATTTGCACTAAAGGAAAAAAAAAAAGTTGAACACAAGGGATGAACAAAGGCAGAGATGAAGAGGTTATAGATTCCAAAGATGTGGAGGTATATCCTATGATGAAAGTAGCAAAACTCAGTCAGATGATACTAATCAAGACAAGGGAATAATGAGAATAGAAGCATGAAGGCCTCATACAAAGGTAGAGGTAACTACTCAAGAGGTATTATATTGGTTACTCTAGAAATAATAACAATAAGAGGGAAGATAGAAATTGGTTTAAATACACTTATTTTAAATGTGGAGAAGAAGGTCATAGAGCATTTGAATGTCCTAATTCCAACATGAAGGCAAGTAGCAATAAAAGAAATACAATGGTATAGGAAGATGCATCAAATTCATCTAATGGGTTTGAAGGAGAGAATATGATGGTTAGAAGAACCTTGTGGAATAAAGAAATGGTTGAATATTTAGTAATGAGAAAAATCCTTTTCAAGACTATATTTAAGGTCATAGGAAAAAGTTGCAAAGTAATCATTAAGAAGAAGTTCTAATAATTTGGCATCAGAAGAATTGGTTACATACTTAAAGGTACCCAGATTGAAACACCCTAAGCCCTATTACATTTCTTAGATCAATGATGAACAAAAATTATCGAAAAGTGAACAATGTCTTATGAAACTTAAGATTGGTTCATATTATGACAAGTTCTTGTGTGATACTATGCCTATGGATTGTTTTCACATCCTATTGAGTATTCCATGTCAGTGTGATAGACAAGCTTTACATGATGGTAGGTTGAATCTTTTTACTATTTGGGCTAATGGTAAAGTACAAGTTTTGTTTCCTTGGAAAGAAGAACCTAAAGATGATCATTTTACTACTATTAGAGTATGTTTGGTTGAAAGAAATCTGTTCATTAGGGATTTTAAGAAGGAAAGTATGTATTTTCCCCTGATTCCTAAAAAGTCAAAAAATAAAATTGAGAATGACAAAGCACCTGAAATTGAAACATTGTTATTATATTTCCAAGATATTATCTCAAAAAAATGAACTTGACATATTACACTAGTTATGAGTATCAATCATTGCATGGATCTTATACCCAGAGCTAGTTTCCCTAACAAAGAACTATATAGATTAATACCTGCAAAAATAAGGAATTGAATAGAGAAGTTCAAGAATTATTCTAGAAAGGTCTAATAAGAGAAATTTTGAGTCTTTGTACAACACCTACCATATTGGCACCTAAGAAGAATGGAGAATGTGTACTAATTCTAGAGCTATAAATAGGATTACAATAAAATATAGGTTTGCATTTCCTAGGATGGATTACATCATGGATTGTTTGAGTAGAGACAAATATTTTAGTAAGATTGATTTGAAGAGTGTTTATCACTAGGTTAGAATCAAAGGAGATAAGTGGGAGACTTTTTTAAGACAAATGAAGGTTTGTATGAATTGTTGGGTATGCCATTTGGTTTAAGTAATGCACCTAGTACTTTCATGAGGATAATGAATGAATTTTTGAAGGAATTCTTTGGTAAGATTGTGATCATTTACCTTGATGATATTTTAATATTTAGTAAAACTAAAGAGGATCACTTGATGCACATAAGACAAGTATTACAAAGGATAAAGGAAGAGAAGTTGTTATGCTCTTTCCAAAGAAACCATAGAATATGAAGAGGAATAAAAATGCAATAATAGATAATCACACTTATTAAAGCTCAAGAATTTCCTTGAAATAATGTCAACAATAGTGAAGTTCACATTGAGAGCCATCCCAAAAAGTAACTATATTTATTTGGCAAAAAAACAATCAAAGAATAGATGATGGAAGGACCCATCACACCTACATATAGAGCAGGAATTCAACTCCCTATTAGGCTTCTTGAGAGGAAGTCTTTCCAATAAGAATAACTACATGAATCATTTGATTTAAGTTTTAACAAGGGAGTGTCATACATGGGAAAAGGCTTTAGACCAGGAAGAGGGCTCCAAATTTATATTCCAAGCATGATGGTATGCAAAAAAGGAGGGGGGTCATCAGTTAGGAGATAGTAAATCATCTTGGACATGATCCGGGTGAATCCTAATCCATCCTTCCATATCATATCAACAACTTTGTTATCATAAATTAAAATCCAATAAGGCAGATTCATGTAACACATGCTCTGACCATATTATAGATTCTCCATTGAGAGGAGTGTTTATCAATTATCTCTCTAAGTTCTTGCTGTGATAATAATCTAACCATTATAAAATATATTAGAGAAACTAAAACTGTCTAATCCACCCAACTTCCTAGATAAGCATTCTTGAATAAGAGCCAAAGGTCCATTCCCATGCAAACGGTTCCCAGCAAATAGATTTTTCATTGTAGAATCTATTCTGCTATCCACCACTCTGTTATTACAAATCAAAAACCTAACTCTACTCCAAAATTTCAAATGGCCTTGAATATATTATATCTATCAGTCTTTAGGTCTCAATTCAAAATCAAATCATTCTAGTGCAAGTTTTTTCATGAAGGGGAAACAAAAGGGTAGGCTCTCAAAATATTATTTCTTATCAAGATTCTATGTGGTTCACCTCCTTCTAAGTCTTAAGAAATCCATTAGGTTACAAAAGATAAACCTTTAGTTCTGAGAGCCACCTTGCTCTTTTCTTAAGGAGCACTAGTTCTATCTGACTGCATGACTTTCTTGTTCCCTTTCCTATTTGACTAAAGGAAATATTTGATTATTTTCTAAATATAATTGAACTAAGCTTAGTTAAACAACCAAGAAGGTGTATAATAAATATTATATGAAGATTATAATTTTAAAAAAAAATTGGAATCTACTAGCAAGTGAACGATATTGATTATTCCAATTTTCAAGTTTCTTCTCAAATTTTGTTTTGATCTAGTTCTACATTGCTTTCAAATTAAGGTCCACTAAAAACGGACTCACAAAATATCTAAAAATATGGGAACCTATCCTATCCCCCCCCTACCCTAGGAAAAGGAAAATGTATTCTAGTATTGAGGCTGTAACTTAGTCCATCCCAACATGATAGACTTTGAAAGGGGAACTTTGTTTCTAGAAGCTAAGCAAAAAAATGTTCATTTTCCTCATTAGGAAATCAATATTTTTTCCTTCAATTTTGATGATGATGGTAGTATCATTATAAAACCATACATTAGATAAATCCTACCCATTAGGTAAGATAATTCCTTGAAATTTGGGGGAAAGGCAATCATTGAGAAAGTAGAAGAGGGCATCAACTACAATGAAAAATAGAATAGGGGACAAATAGAACCCTTATTTGATGGATCTTGTGATTTCAAAGGGAGGAGTGCTTAATCCATTCACTTCATTACTACCAAAGAACCCCTCATCAAAGTAGGCACCAAGTGATAGATTATTTTTGGAAAATCTACACATTATAGTATCGTGAATATGAATTTCCATTTGATTTTGTCATACGCATTTTCATAGTCTAGCAATAAAATGCAAACCTCCTAACTGGATTGGTAGCCCCAATGAAGAGATTCCCAATAAGTAATCAAGTTATCTAGAATGTACCTCCCCTTAACAAATCTAGTTTCGATAGGGATGATGATTTTTGGGAGAATATTTTCCAATCTAATAGCTGTAATTTTGGGTAAGATTTTGTAAATACACTTAGGAGAGTTATTGGCCTCCATTTTTTATGAGAGCATATACCAATTCTTAGGGATGAGGTTTAAATAAGCTCTAAGTTAATTTTTGCACCAAGCATACCTTTATCAAGGGGTTCCATATGAAATTGTCTTAAATTCCTAGCAATCCAATCAACATTCTTCTTGTAATACTACATAGGAATACCATCAGGTTTGTGGGCTTTATCATTCTACATCTTATTGATGGCATTGGCAATCTCTTGCTCAGACAAGGTCTTACTAAGTAGAGATGCCTTCGCACTAGTGATCTTCTTAGGGATGATTGAGATGGTATTGTTCCTAGTAGCTTCCATCTCACACCCATTATCTTCTAATTGGAAGTGATTTTTATAAAACTTCACAAATACTTGTAAAATATCTTCCTAAGATTTAATGATGTTACCTCCATTACATAGGGAATCAATAATCTCTTTTGTCTCATTCTGTTTAAGGATTTGGATAAAATACTCGAAGCCCCTATCACCATGGTTTACCCATTGGATCCTTGCTCTATTTTTAGCACCTTGTATATTGTATTCTAAATCTTCCTTAACTTGTCTTTAGCCTAATTCACCTTTGTCAAGGCACTTAAATTATTAGGGTGTTCCTACAATTATTTCTCTACCTCAAATAGTTTATCACGGAGATAAATGTCCTTCCTCCTACTTCTAAAGGACTTCTTTTTTCCAATGATTTGAAAAGGAATCCTCCAAATCTTGATGCATTGGTCCAACATGCAATAATAGAGGGTTTATTGTATTGATTACAATTAAACATCCTAACAATTCTTAAAAAATAGAGAAATATTCATCAATAAGGAGACTAGTGTTCTAAGAAAATCCTTTAGTTTTTATACACTTCTATGCCCATCCAAGGGAGAGAATATGGAAGTAACAATGGGATGATAATTCAATCAAGTATAAGGGATCACCTTCACACTAGGGGAGTTATCATTTTGCACAAATCCAAAAAAAACCTTACTGGCATAGAACCTATCAAGTCTAGAATAGATCCTTTTATTTTCTTTCTAGTAGTTAGACTCCTTTTATTTTCTTTCTAGTAGTTAGACTAAGTGAACCAAATATCTCCATTTGCATGTTTATTTCTATCAAGGGAATCACACAGTTTATGTTTGTTAGTTATTTTTGACCCAGTAGAACTTCTCATCCCTCTTCCAATAAAAATTGATCCCTCTTGATTTATCCTAGCTATTTTTTAATCATGTTAAAATCACCCCCCATGATCTAGAGAATGTTCTTGAGTTGGAAAATCCATTTCCATAATCCAATTTGTTCTCTCAGGTTACTGAGAGCATATATGTCATAAATGCCCACCTGCACTCTCTCCAATTTGCAAACAATCCAAAAGGCCCTATTACAAGATGATAACACCCCCTTTTCCTTTGGTGTGATTAGTATAGAATGTCTTAGCATACTTCCAAATACATTTGAGGGAAACATCCAACATATCCCTTATATTTTTTACTTCCTAAAGGAGTAATATGTCAACATGTTTATGCATCAAATCCACCAAGATAACTTAGAGGGTTGGGGGGGTGATGTGTGAATCAATTATGCAATTTAAAAAACTCTCAATATCCTCTTTAATTATGAAACATGTAAAGAGTAGATGCAAGTGTTAGCATGAATGTTGATGGTATTCATTTGGGGGAGTATCCTAAGCATTGAAGAGTATCGACATGTTGCATTCATGACTGTGTTTGTCATTGATGTCAACATAGCAGTAAGTCTATGAAGATTGGCAGAGTATCAGATAGAGATCATAGTTGTATGAACAAAGTTTTTATTTTTTGATGATGTGAAGTCAAGGACATATTGTACCTTGTGTCTTGATGAGGTTAAATGTGCAAAGTCTAAGTTGAAGACGTACAGAAGCTATAAGTGATTTACAGAGACTAGTATATAGATAGAGTACATGGAAAGCAATTTTTGATGATCTTATTATATCTTAAAGTAGAGATATAATTTGGTGATACACGATCAGCCAGTGATAGAGGATAGTCTAATGGTGATGTCAACAAGTACGTAGGTCCTAAAGTGGCATGTGTGAAGTTTTGTATATACTGTGAGCTGAAAGTGCTATTGTAATTGTTAATTAATTAATTATCTTATTATAATTAATTGGGAAAGCCTCAAGGCCAACTCAAGGAATTATTTTGAAGATAGGGTATAAAGGAAAGATGTTTTTCTTGTTTGTAAGAGTGTGATCAATGATTGAATGTAAAGTAATCAAGGAAGTGTGAAAAGGATCTTAGTATTGTGGCAAATGCAATTAAGTGATCTACTAGATTATTGGATGCAGAGTTTGTGATCTACTATTAAGATTAGAAGGAGTAGAGGTCTGATTGATAGGAAAAAGAAAGTGGAATGAAGTACAATTCAATTATATTATTCTACAAAGAATAATGCAAAGATGATTTGGATAGTGGATTTATTGGTCTTTCCCTTGAAGATTTTTTGATAGTGGCTCCATCTATCTTCCATAACTCCTAACAAGGATTCAAAGTCTCCTAACAAGGACTGATATGTATTGAATGTTGTTACGAACCTCCTAAAGGGTCTATCCTCTAACAAGGGATATTTATAATAGTACATCATCTTGTGGATAGCATCCCCACTAGGGTTTTCCCTCTGATCAAGGGTTGCCCTAGTTAACATATTTGGTGTTATTGTACATAAGTATCTTTTTGTCGTTTCTGATTATATTGTTTACATGGTTAAGTTTGATTAGGGTTGATAATTTTGATAATAGTTGGATAACTGATTGGCCCCCTCTTAATTATATTGGTGGACTATATATTCTAACACCAACAACCATAGAAAGATAACTATACATAATAACATCATATTTGTTAACTCGGGAAACCCTTGATCAAAGGGAAAACCCTAGTGGAGATGGTACCCACAAAATGATATAGTGATATAAAATATCCGTGTGGAATGATGAAACTATTAGGAGTCAATAAATACAATCAGTACATGAGAGTCCCTGTTAGCAGGCTTTAAATCCCTTGTAGGAGATTCCAACCCTATTAGAAGTTGAAAGAAAGATAGATGGACCCACTGTCCAAATAGCTTCACTACTATCGTCACTGAATGAAACAAGTGTACATCAACAACTATCCAACAATAACTTATCTTGCCAAGTATAGTTCCTTGTAAGCTCATCATGTCTCAACTTCACCAATCTCTACTCTAATCCAAAAGACATTTGCATTCAAGCTCGTACAATACCTCAAATAGATATAACTGCATATCACACTCTACCACAAAGAAATGACCTTTCCTTTATACCAAGTCCTAGACTAGATTATTGAGTCAGCTTTGAGGCTTTCCCAATTTACATTAATAATATAGGACAAACTTAAGATATTACATTGCACATTACATTACAATATTAAATTATTTTCATGATTACAAGTAATCTGTCAGCTCACAGTCTTCATAATTTTCCATACGATGAACATTTGATCATGTGTGATTAACCAAGCCATCTTCAAAATGTCTTCAACCTTTTTCTTAGCTCGCTTGACCAAATTCCATCTTTGTCAGGAGATACACTCCAAACAATAGTACCCACTTTTTAGAAATGTTGTCTAAAAGTTTCCTTCACCAAATCCTTCATAAATGTGTCTAGTCTTTATATTTTCATATGTGCTCTTAGTTGTAGCATGTAGATGTACTCTAGAACATTATCTCACATGCTCATAAGTTGATCTTCAATCCTCAAACTACACAAAGCCAAACTTTATCAGTTGCATTGCTAGTCTTCACAAAATAACCATTATGCTGACATCAATGAAAAACTCTAGGAAAAATGCAACAAACAACCATTGAATCATATCTCTAACACTACTAGGATACTCCCCCATAGGAATACCGTAAGAATTCATGATAAAACCCTCCCCCCTAGTCATTGATGGAAACATAGATGGAAAATCTCTAAATTCCATGAATAAAAAAATTGCTATTGCTCCCCCATTCACGATGTCCATGAATGCAACCATGCACAAGGAAGTTGTTAATCTCCCCCTTATATAATTGTATTTTTAAATCCTCTTCAACAATCATATGAATATCTCCCTTAAGCATATCTCTCTGTCATAGAATGTATTAGGTATAATGTACTCATCTCTCTCCAAAACATTCATACCAAAGGATGTTTTTCATGTACATTAATCTCCCTCATTGACATCAACGAAAAAGTTATCATTATGTCAATTCTCTAAGTATGATTTGTAATAAGCTCAAGTGTCCAAATTCATTGTTAAATATCAATTACCAAGAGTCATTCATAACTCAACTCAAACACATATACTCCTCCATAAAAGAAGCACCAAGGATCCAATCTAGATAAAAGAAATAGTGCTCTACTACCACTAGACTGATGCAATCTCTACATCAATTACTCAAAAATAGGTCAGGGAAAAACCCTAATCATACCTCTCAAGTACTCAAATTTTTCTTTTGCCAAAGATTTTGTAAACATGTCTTCTATTTTCTCCTTTGTGCTACCATACTCCAATATGATCTCTTTTCTCTACAAATTTCTCTCTCAAAAAGTGATACTTAATAGATATGTTTTTTCTTTGAATGTAAAACTAGATTCTTTGACATACTCATTATACTTATGTTATCATAATGTATGATAACAGGTTCTGTAAACTCAATCCCAATGTCTTTCAATATTTGCTTCATCCAAGTAATTTGATTACAATTGTTTGCTACTACTACATACTCAGCTTCTACCATACTCTATGAAATACAACCTTGTTTCTTTCTTAGCCAAGATACCAATCTTCCTCCTAAGAAGAATGCTCCACCACTAGTACTCTTTATATCATCTAAACTTCTTGCCCAATCCACACTAGTATATGTGCATAAAGTAAAATCATGTGATCTATTATACCATAGTCCATAATTAGGCATGCCTTTGAAATATTTGAAAACTATTTTTACTATTACATAACGTGTCTTTATGATCTGCTTGGAATATTGTCAAAATTCCAATTGTATTATCTATATTAGGTCTAGTATGTGTCAAATATTGCAATCCACCAATAATAGATCTATACTTTTTCTATTCAATAGTAGGGCATTCATCTTTACTAAACAATTTACATCCAGGTCTTGTAGGTTTTCCAATAGGTTGACAAATTTCCAAACCAAATCTCTTCAAAAAGTCTTTAAGATACGTATCTTTTATCTAATAATCATCTTTACAAGCTTCATCAGCATTCTTAGGTTCGACTTGAGAAATTAAACATAGTTCTTCTTGTACCTTGTTCTTATCATCACTCCTTTGTCTCAACTTCCAATGATCTATTCAGAAAGGTGATTCTTTATCAAATTTCTATTAGGTGTCACTACCTCAACTTTGATTTCTGCTCTTAGTTTAGATCTAGGTTCTTCTCTCTAAATTTCAGTTTGCAAGTTAGTGTCAGTCTCATTAAATAATCCCTACTCAACAATCTCCTTGTTAGTTCTTGTATTAGTCTCTTCATCAAAATTATAATCAAGTATCGTTTCCTAAATTCTAAACTTTTCATCAACTCTCACATTAGCGCTTTCAACAATAGTCTTAGATCTTTGATTAAAAAAATTATAAGTTTTTCTTTTCAATGAATATCCAAGGAACATGTCATCATCACTTCTTGAATCAAACTTTCCAATATTATCATCTCTTTTAATGTATCATTTTCTTCCAAATATTTTAAAATACTTTAGAGAAGGTGTATGTCCAAACCAAAGTTTGTAATTTGTCCTACCAGTGCCTTGTTTGATATGTACTTAGATCATAGTGTATACTATTGTATTTATTGTTTCTCTCTAAAATATTTTTAATACATTATTTTCAAGCATCATTGCTCTTGATGCCTTCATTACTGTTCTATTTCTCTTGTTTGATTTCCCATTTTGTTCAGGTGTCTTAGGGGCTAAAACTTATCCCTTTATACCATTATCTTCACAAAAATTGTTAAATTCATTTGAAGTAAACTCTCCTCCTCTATCATATCTCAGGCATCTAATCTTTAAACCAGATTCATTCTCAACTCTACTCTTGAATATCTTGAATTTCTAAAAAGATTTAGATTTTTCTCTAAGAAATGCTACCCACATCATTCTAGTGAAATCATCAACAAGAATTATAAAATACCTTTCACCATAGAATGCTCTCGTCTTTGTAGGACCGCTCAAATCTGTGTGCACAAACTCCAATTTTGTTGAAGTGGTAAATTTATTGCTTGGAAATGAACTTTTATTGTGTTTAGCCATGGCACATTCTTTACACACCATGTAAAGAGGTTTCACAAACTTAGGAAAATCTCTAACTAAAAATATAGTATTGACCTTAACAATGTTATCAACATTGATATGATAAAATATCTTATGCCATCACCAACTATCATCCACTTTAGAAACTAAGCATGTCATCCTAATAGGATTCAACTAAAATACATTACTTCTTGTCCTTGTACTAGTCCCAATCAATGTGCCATTTTCATCTTTGATATTGCAAGTCTTCTCTGTAAACTACAATGGATATCCCTTGTCAACTAGTTGTCCAACACTCAAAAGATTATGTTTCAAACCATCCACAAAGTAAACATCATCAATGTTAGTCTTTCCATCAAGTGTAATAGATCATTTTCCTTTTATGTGATAAGATGCATTATTTCCAACTCTAACTACTCCTCCATCATAGCTATTAAATCCAACAAATTTATTTATATCTCCCGTCATGTGATGGGAAAACCTACTATCTATAATTCAATTAGATTTCTTCTTTTCAACTTGTGACACTAATGTTTTTTCTTCTCGAACTTATTTTTTCAAGGATTTCTTCCTTAATAGAAACAAATCCTATTTCATCATCACTTTCACTCAGGAATCCTATTTTAATTGATTATAATCTCCCAAGAAGAGTTTCTCTTGTAAAATTAGTCATGTAGGGAATAACTTATTTAATCATTTCTATCATTTGTTTGTATGTAGGTGTCAAAGTCTTCAATATCTTCCACAACTTCATCTTCTAATCTATCTCCTCCACAAGTCTTAATTCCTATAACAATCTCTGATATTCTACCAAAATAACTTTTTACATATTCATCTTCCATCATCTTAGCATCTTGAAATAAATATATCCAACTTTGTAGTCTAGCTTTCTTGGCATGCTTGTTACCTTCAAATATACTTTGAAAAGTATTCCAAATATCATGAGCAAGTCTTAAAGATTTTACCTGACCAAATTCAATTTTAGGAAGAGATGATAATAGTGCTTCTCTTGCAAGCATGTTGAACATGAACGTATCTTTCTCTTTTTATTCACAACCCTCGAGATCTTTTTATTCAATCACATCCTTTTTCTTCATAATAATCAACTAGTAATCTAGAACCATACATGCAGATGTGTCTTCATCTTTTCTTTCTACATTGTTGGAAATAATTCTTCAAATTGCATGTTGTCATTGATGTTACACAAATTTTAGTATTAATCAAGCACAATTTGGCAATGAAGGAAATTTAATGTTAGCTAAATCAAGTCAAGCACTAAAGGAACATCAATGTTAGCTGAGTCCAGTTAGGCAATAAAGGAACTTCAGTGTTAGCTGAGTCTAGTTGGGAAATAAAGGAACTATAGTTTTAGCTGAGTCTAGTCAGGCAATGAAAAAATCATAGTGTTAATCGAGTGGTCGAGCATCTAAGGGATCTTACATTGATAGTGTTAACCAAGTGGTTAATCCCAGTGTGAATTGAGTATCAACATATTACACTTGCTAATTAATTAACTAATTAAGGTTGACAGTTGGATGTTTAATGATTATTTGAAAACGTATTCAAGCTAACTTGGCAAAGCTTATGATATATAAGTAAGGTCAAGAAGTGAAATGAAAAAAAAGTGTGGAACAAGATGGATATGTGATAAAAGAAAAAGGGAAGAGCATGCAAGTGTGGAAGATAAGTAGCAAGGAATATTATGATCATCAAGGATCCAAAAGTCAAGACAAATAGAGATCTGAATCTACAAAATAAGTTGCTTCATAAATCAGGTCAAATTACTATTACCTCCTAACATTGTAGTAGTGAAAAAATCTCCTAAAAGAGTTGGCTTAATAGTCAAATTGTAAATCCTCTAACAAGGTGACATTTCAAGATTGAAGTGTTTGAAGACCTCTAACTAGGCCACTCCTAATAGGGTGAACTAAATCCTCTAACAAGGTCATACTTAACAATATGTATTGTAACCTTTAACAAGGTTGGCTCCTAATAGAGGTCAGTTCAGAAGAGCGAAAAATATTGTAATTAGTTGCATGGTGGTTTTCCTAAATTGGGTTTCCACAATAAATCTTGATATCATCTATGTTCATGTTATTTTCTTTACTCTTTATGTTTCTGCAACTAAGTTACTAAAGGTTAACATAGGTTAACAATCATAATATTGTTTTGTTAATCAAGTTACAACAAGAACTTACTTTTAATCGAGCTGAATAAATAATTGCATTATAATTGAAAAGTTTGATTTGACATATAGGGACTAGGAATTATTTTGTGGTAATTGATTCACCTCCCCCCTCTCAGCTAGTCTCTTCATTTCCGACATACATATCATAGTTAACTCCATCAAACTTTGGACTTTCTTTCCTAAAATGTGCCATAGATATCCTTAAATAGTTAAGCATCTCCTTCAAGGACCAAACTCTTTAATACTAATTGTTAAAAATTAAAGTCAACCAAGATAACTTAGAGTGGGGGTGGGGGGGGAATCATTTATATAATTAAAATAACTCTTAATATCTTCTTTTATTCTAAAACATATAAACATTAGATGCAACGACCATAGAAAGCAACCATACACAATAACACTAGATTTGTTAACTAGGGAAACTCTTGATCAAAGTGAAAGCCCTAATGGGGATGGTACCTACAAAATGATGTACTAATATCAAGTTTCCTTGTGAAAGGATGGAGCCAGTTAAGAGTTAATAAATACACAATTAATACATGAGATTCCTTATTAGGAGACTTTGAATCCTTGTTAGGAGATTCCAACCTTGTTAGGAGTTGTTCCAACCTTGTTAGGAGTTGAAAGGAAGACAGATGGACTCACTATCCAAATGACTTCAATAGAAAATAATACAAGTGTACATCAATGACTATCCAACAAAAACTTATCTTTCTAAATATAGTTCCTTGTAAGCTCAACATGCCTCAACTGCACCAATATTTGCTCTGATCCAAAATATATTTTCATTCAAGCTCACATAATAAATCAAATAAATATGAATAAATATCACTCTACCACAAGGAAATGACCTTTCCTTTATACCAAGTCCTAGAAAAAATTATTGAATTAGCCTTGCTCAACCATATTCCATCTCTATTAGGAGATAAAATCCAAATAAAAATACTTACTTTCTAATTTTTTTTGTAAAAGCTACCTTCACAAAATCCTTCAAATTTTTGCATGTTGTCTTAGCTATAACATCGAGACATACTATAGAACACAATCCCAAGTGCACATAATCTGATCTTCAATCTTGAAACCATGTGAAGCCAAACTCTATTTGTTACATTGCCAATTTTCACAAAATAACCAATATGTTAACATCAATGAAAAAAATATCATGACTGCAACACATAACCACAAAATCATATCTCCAATACTTCTAGGATACTCCCCATAAAAATACTATCAACATTCATGCTAACAGTATTTTTTGTCAAGGGATTTTAATCCCCTAACATTCCAAGAGGTACACTTGAACATCATCATGAGGCACTATGAATGGGATTTGTGTTTATGGGAGTCTTTAAACTCTTATAGAAATCTAGGAGCTACTACTTAGACTTCTTGGAAGGATGTTTGGAATTGGAGGGCATAGGGAGTCTACCTCTCTTCCTCTTGCCACACTCATTACCCTCTTTACTCTACTGGTCATCACCATCCAAACCATTAGGCTTAATAGACCTATGCTTCCTCCCATTTTCTTGGGAATTAAGGAAAAAAGGGGATTGGTACCATTAGTCTCTTGGGAGATATCAACATGAGATCTCTTATCCTTAGTAAGAGTCAAATATTTAGAGACGAGGGGGTTCTTTTAAGGTTTTAGTTTTAAGGGGGAGATGGGTAGTTTGGGGATTGAGATCAATCCTATTGGTGATGGAGCATACCATCTTAGGGGTAGGAGGGGGAGGAGGACTACTATGTATAACTACAAGTGGGTAATTACTTCATTTTTCCTCATCAACAAAAGCTTTTGGAGTGCATCAAGCCCATCAGAATAATCATTTTCAATAAGTTCACCATATTCCTTAATAGAAGTAGGGTCATAGCCTCCACCAACAATAGGAGGCTCAACACTCATGACCCAACCACACTCCCCTTTAGGTGTTTTGGAAGGGTAGATATGCCTCAGATCTTTATTGATTCATCCCCTCCAAACAAGAGTCTATATGATCCTATTTTCTATTATTTTTTATTTTTTCCAATACCAATTATCAAACATTTAATTTTTTGCATCTATTTCTAAATTTCTTGGGGCCCAAGCTAAAGTCAAGGGCATTAGTAGAGGGCAATTCCTTCAAAGCACCATGTACATCAACCATTGGAGGAGGCACAAATGGGGTGTTTCCTTTGAATTTTTTTTTCAATTCATTGAGGGAATTAAAAAAAAGCCTCAAAAGTGACGAGGGGTTAATGAAAAAAAGGGTTTCCCCTAGGGTTCAAGGTTAGTATCTTGTGAGGAAGTATTATGAGAAGAGTCAGGTCTTTATGGTTTCTTAAGAAAGGAGAAGCTCTTCCTTACATGGTTATTCTTATTGAAAATAAAACACATATTCATGTTCCCAATGAAGGTATGGAGGCAGTCAAACTTTTGGTCATCTAAATTAAATGTGATCAATTTTAGAGTTTAAGGCCAACATCCAATGAGGAAGTGTATGAGAAGATTTTGGTTTTTATGGTTTCTTAAGAAAGGATAATTTATTCCTTACATTACCATTCTTCTTGCAAAGAAAACATATATTCATGCCCCCAATGAAGGTAACATGGAAGTCAAAAATTTGGTCATCTATATCAAATGTGATCGATTTTAGAAGATCCATGCCTAGATTAATACATACCAACACTTAAGCATTAGTGTGAGGCAAGAGGTTGTTGGTTTTATCAACCCTAATGACATTTTGAAGGGGTTGGAAGGCCTGCGATAGAAGATTCCACAATATAGGAGGTTGGTTTCCCATCATAAGCCATCTAGGGCTAGAAAAGGCTAGGATGTCATCATGGATAGCATTTGGTATCCAAGGGAAAACCTTGAACATGTCAAACCCAATTTCTCAAAATTGTCATTTGACAATTTCTTTCTAAGAATCAAGGTTTTCTTGAAAATTAGGAAGAGCCCTTTCTCAATTATACAACATAAGGTAAAATGGAAACTTAACTTTTTTGACCACATAATGTGTAGTCACTCATTTAGAAAGAAATGAGATGGAATATGAGTTGAGGCTTGAGCACCCAAAAAAATTGTTGTCTTTTAATTTGCACTTCTCCACCTCAATAGCATGGCCATCTTTGAATTGAGCTTAAAAAAAAAAGCATCAAAAATAAGGGAAGGTGCCTTACCAATTTTTTTTATCATTAGAGTCAAATGATTGGAAATGGTGGATGAGGAACTTGGCTTACTTAAATAATTTAGCTGTTGCACCACCAATTCTGCCAAGAAGAGATGAGGTTGAAACCATCCTATTGGAAACCATTTTTGAAGAGGATTTGACTCTTTTCATAACTACTTATGTATAAAAAAATCAATTAGTCAAATCATGCAATTGATCATCAAAATTATTCAATCAATTTATCATATCATCTACTTGCTCACCTTGAACAGATTAAGTTTTATCTCTCTAGACCGAGAGCAAAAAATCAACCTATCTTATCACATTGACATCAATACAACATCAACCAAATAGGTTTCATTAACATCAAAAAATATCAAAATATTATCAACCTATTATTAACATTAACAACATTTTATCAATCAAACCTTTTATCATCAAAATGATCTTTACTCGGGAATCATTTTTCAAATCAAATTTTACCAGGAAATAAATAAAAAATTAAAAAAATCACTTTATTTCCTGAGGGGGTACACATATTATCATCACAAAATCAATTCAATTGGAGCAATTTTTCAAAACATGGACATCAAACATGAATTAGTCAAAATCATTATTGGGGCATCATAACTGAATAAATCAGTCAATCATGTATTATGTCACAATCAAAGTATCAAACCATTGAGAATCGTACAATCAAACATCAAATCAAATTAGAGAGAAATAAATTAGACAATCAATACATTCTTCGAACCAATGCACTTCACACTTAGTGCAAAGAGGGGCATTTGTAGACTTCCCTAAAAATAGCATAATGATTAATTAGGACATTATCAATTCATTAAGGATCAAATCAAGGAAAATTGAATCGATGTGATAAAAAATAATTAATTATTCAATCATTATGAGAAAATGCAAAATTATCGATTATTAAAGAAAGAGGGAATTAAATCAAATCAAAGTTATTATGTAATTAATTATATTGTTTACTTAAGTCATTATATAATTAATCCCAACTCATTTCATGGGCACACTTGGTTAAAATAAATCAGTTAAATGAATTAATAAGTCCTAATTTCCCTCACCAACCACATGGGATAAGAATGTGATCATCTAATGGGACTTAAGTACGTTGCTCACATGAATTGCTCAAAACTTTACAATCTTGGCCACTCAAGTGAATTTGCAATCCTAAACACTCAATTAAAATGGTTATCCCCTCATTTGAAACCATTTAAATGAAAGCTACTCAACCACGATTAATTGAATTAACCTTGATCTACCCCTAATCCATGTGAAAATCTATAAATAGCAAGTCATTTACATCATAATCATCTATTAGCTTTTGCATCATTACAATAGTCAAATTCATTTGCATTCTAGTTTTTAAATTGTGTACTATAATAGCTTGATTAGATCATTTTACCTTTAATTTTCATATATAATCATGTTAAATCTTAAATTTATATTCTAGAATTTGTCACTAAGTGTGTATATCTGAGAGCATATTTAGTCCTTTTAGTTAGGCGTCCATGAATTGATTTTAGTCTTTCAATTTGATATTTGCTTTGTATTGTTTATCATTTTTCATGTAAAAAATGAGTGTTTAAAGTAATGATTCATGAAGGTACAATTCTTAGTACACATTCACCTATTTGGAAGTCTTGATAATCATATGATGCAACAAGCGATAAGTGGATCATTCAGGTTGATGAGAGATGGTTTTGAATCAAAATAAAATTAAATCTTGATAAAACATCACATAATTTAACACTCTATGAAAAACATCACTTATTTGATATGAATGATTTGAGAAGCTATATAATGAATAGTTCATAAGGAACAACAATATCGAAGGTTTTACAAATAGAGTAGAAAGCTACATTGTCTTGATATTGCAAAAAAGCCTATGATTAATCATACTTGAGTTAGAGTAGTTTAGGAATTGGTGACCTCTCAAAAACCTAAATGTATCACCCTTGGTACCATTACTCAACTATAATGAATGCTAAGTAGATCATTCATGCTCATAAGAGATGATTTCTTATGAGCGACTTCTCAGGAAATGCAAGTCAACTAGCTTGACGTAAAAAAGGTGTAGTTAAATCTTGTTAAAGTACCACATGTTTAACACCTTTCAAAGGAAACAACATAATTGGTGAAAATGGACTAAGGAGCCCTAATGAATAGTTCATAAGGCACAATACTTGTTTAAGGTTTTAAAAATGGGAAGACAAGGTAAGTGGGCTTGATCTTGGGTGAAACTCCATGATAAGCATACTTGATTTTGAATAAATTTGGGACGATTAATCTCCTTAAATGCCTTGATGCTCCATGCTATGAACATAACCTAAATGATTTGAATCTATTTGAACCAATTAAACATGACATTATTTGACACACTAAAAAAAGCCCACCTACTTGATACTAATTGACAAGAACTCAATTGTTAATATTTATAATTCCTAATAATCATTACTCATTTTTGCAATTCATTGGTGTTGAGAACACGTGTAAGTTGGACAAAAAATTGTTAGGATAAACCACAGACAGAAATAAAAACTACATGCAAATATAACCAATAACAAAAAATAATAGAACACATAGAAATGAATACAAGGCACCAAGATTTAATGTGGTTCACCCAATCCCTGGGCTACGTCCACCAAACAGCAAGTCCGATCTTATTACAATCCAGTGATTACAACCTGATTACAATCTGTAATCCCTTACAGCTCAATACCACCGCAAGAACCAATTTCGTATCACAACATTATGAAAAATACCCAACCCTAAGCCCTTTTATACAAGTATTAAACCGCTTTAGGGTTATAACATGTCGGCCATATGTCGGCCATTGCCCAAAATTTTTTTATGTACAGTACTTTCCTGATCAGTCACCACAATCTAACAAAAATGTGTTATGTTGGTGTACACATTCCAGAGATAGAGAAATATTATTTTATCTCAACAAAAAAACAAGCTCTAAAGGTTATCCATTCAACTTCACTCAATGTGTGATCCTCCAACCTCATCCCTCTTTTATTATGTACCTCCAAAAGATTTGAACCATCCATTAAAAAGTGGAGTTATTATTAAAAAATATATCATCCCTCTTATCAATTGTACACAACTATTTAAATTAAAACATTTTAAATGAAAACTTGCTTTTAAATATAATGTAACAACAAAATAATATTTTTACACAATTTATAATAGATTGTTTGAAAAAAGTCTATTTGAAGTAGAGCACAAGAAATCTCCAACTAACAAAAACTCTAGGTCAATGCGGTCCACCCATTTTATATATATTAACCAAGAATCCAAATCATAAGTATCTATGTTTTTAAAATCTATAATCTAACAAGAATCCAAATTAGAATTCTCCATATATATATATATATATATATATATATACTCTATCAAATCCAAATTAGAATTCTCCATATATATATATTCTTTATCAAACTTAAGAAAACATATAAGCTCCACCCATTTTGTGTATTGACCAAGAATCCAATTCATAATTGTCAATGTCAAATTTCAGTTTCCCTATTCAAATTTCTTGTTCAAAAAACTTATACACCACTTGTCATATTAAAAAACTCTTTTGGAGTAGAAATCCCCAAGAGAGGAAACAAAATTGATAGGTCTGGGAGGGCCACCCGTTTTTTTTGTATTGAAGAAGAATCCACGTAATTCTTGTTAACATTTAAAAAATCAATGGTCTAACAATTTTTGGGTTTTTCATATAAAATTTGAACAAATTTGGTAGAAAGAAAGGCCGCCTTTAACGTGACCAATCAGTTCGGTATACGTATGTAGAATTAGATTACGGGGGATGAATTAAATGTATGAACAGCAAGGAGATTCGGAATGGGCGGTAGGGTGCATTCATTGTTCGGCAACCTTACAAATAAATAAGCTCTCTTTGCTTTGCATTATCACATCAACATAAAAGCTGCTCTTCTTTACCAAGAATAGCTAGGCATCTCCAAAAGCCTTATTTCTTCAAACTGCTTAGCCAGGTAAGGAGAATATATCTAATCATTGTTTGGATTGATATGGGTTGGTTGCTTCATTGCCTTGTGTACTTGTTCATCATGCTATAAGGAATCTTTTTGGAATACTCTGCATGTTCTTAAAGCACTGATGGCCGTTGAGGATGATAGGGTGATCGTGATTTAAAAATGCAGTAGATATCTGTATGTGCAATGGGTTTTTGTTATCTCTGTGACATTTTGTCTTGTGTTTGTTTTAGAAAGATTACTTAATCATGTTTAGTTTCTTAGATTTTGGTTGTTTTCTTTGATATATGTTTTTTTTTGTGTATGCATGCTGCATGGACCAGTTTTTAAAATCTTGGAATCCATGTTTTGCTTGATGGGTTTCTGGGATTTGGCATTTTGGTTTGGGATTAAAGGCTTTGAAGTGTTTTAAATTTAGTCTTTTGTTGGTTTGGGGATCTATGTTTCTGTTGATGGGTTTTGCAGGGTTTTAGCCTTTCCTTTAGATTGAAATCATTTTAGGATTTTGGAATTGTTTTCAAGTCTGGAGTACACCACAGAATGTCGATTTGCTTTCGGGATTGTATAATCACTTAGCTACAAGCAATTTCAAGCAATTTTGTGCTTAAGAGTATCAAGGGTATAGGTTTCTTAGCCCTGCACAGTTAGCATGCACACTGTAAGAGATTGGGTAGAAGGGCATTATTAGTATATGTGTTAAACAAATTTTAGTTATCTCCCTTATAAATCGTAATGATTTTTATTATAGAAAGAGAAACGTGCCAGATTAACTGATAAAATTATCCAATAAAAATGTCAGATTATTGGAAATGGCAGTAAGTTCCGGATTGGGCTGTGGTGTGAATTCCTTGAATGTTAACCTCATAAAAGGATATTAAAGCCTACCAATAAAATATAGAATGGACTTCGTCTTTCCACATTAGGATAGACATCTGCAAAAGCCTGATTTTTATCGACCCCTTATCCTGTTAAGAATAAAACTGTAATCGTTGTCAATTCTTATCTAGGGCTACCAGGTCTGTCTAGCATATATCCTTTCACGAATCTATAAGTGTAAGACTCAACTTTGGAAAACGCTGCATGATATTTCAAGCCAGTTGTAGAGAAGCTTGTCATAGATTTTCTAGCGGTTGTTGAGCGGTGTGTTAATTTTTTATAAACGTAAGTAGAGTAGCCAGTTTTCTGTTTGCATGTCATCCGTTGTGGGTTTGAAAGCTTTGAAATCCATGTTTTTCTTGGTGGAATTGCATAGATTTAACATTTGGGATTTGCATGGTTCTAAAGTCTTCCTTTGCTACGGTATAATTTTTAAAATTTGGGGCCCTTGTTTTATGGAGGGTTTTGCAGAATTTTAGCCTTGTAGCCTGTTTTGAGATTGATTTTTATAGGCCTGGACACATTATGGCATTGTAGCTTTCATGGTTATATGGCATATGCTTTGAAATCCATGTTTTTCTTGATGGAATTGCATAGATTTAGCATTTGGGAATTGCATGGTTCTAAAGTCTTCCTTTGCTACGATATAGTTTTTAAAATTTGTGGCCCTTGTTTTATGGAGGGTTTTGCAGGATTTTAGCCTTGTAGCCTGTTTTGAGATTGACTTTTATAGGCCTGGACACATTATGACATTGTAGCTTTCATGGTTATATGGCATATGCTTCTCAATAGGTTTCCTCCATATGATTTTTAACCACATGGCTTATAAATTATGTTCGGATATGAGCCAGGTTTACATAGGGAGCAGGCTCCTGTGTAAGTGTTGTTGATATGCACTAACGGGAAATAGGTGATATACAATGCTTTTGATATGATATTAAGGTTTTAAGACATGTCCATTTCTGTACTATCATACTTTGTACAAGCGTTTCTTATTCTGTAGGAAAGCTGACTGACACATGTATCTTGCTGGCCTTACAGTACTCATTTTCACACATATGCACGCTTTTAGTTATTCTTTATAAACATTTTGGCATGAAAATGCATTTTTGGATATGGGTTTAGGGTATCTTAGGTTTGTCTTTGTAGTATAATACAATATGTTTTCTATATTTGTTTTGGGTTCTAGATAAGCATATGTTACTAATGGAGACACTTGTTTGCACATTGCAGGTTTACTAGCTCCAGTAACATTTTTTGTCCAAGGAAAGTGATGGCAAGTGACGGAGTTGTCACTGTTTATAGCAATGGCACAATTTCTGATACTAACTCAAAGAAATCTTCATATGCCTGCAAGGTTGGTCTGGCTCAAATGCTTAGAGGGGGTGTTATCATGGATGTTGTTAATGCTGAACAAGCTAGAATAGCTGAAGAGGCAGGGGCTGTAGCTGTGATGGCATTGGAACGTGTCCCTGCTGACATCAGAGCTCAAGGAGGAGTTGCCAGGATGAGTGATCCAGGTCTCATCAAGGAGATTAAGAATGCAGTAACTATACCTGTCATGGCCAAAGCTAGAATAGGCCATTTTGTTGAATCCCAAATTCTTGAGGCAATTGGTATTGATTATGTTGATGAGAGTGAAGTGCTCACTGTTGCGGATGATGCTCACCACATCAATAAACATAACTTTCACATACCATTTGTGTGTGGATGCCGGAACCTTGGTGAGGCACTGAGAAGGATTGCTGAAGGAGCTGCTATGATCAGGACTAAAGGAGAAGCTGGCACAGGGAATGTTATTGAGGCTGTAAGACACGTGAGATCTCTCTTGGGTGATATACGAAGACTTCAGAGCTTAGATGATGATGAGGTTTTTTCCTTTGCCAAGCAGATTGCTGCTCCCTATGAGCTTGTGAGGCAAACCAAACAGCTGGGAAGGCTTCCTGTTGTCAACTTTGCAGCAGGAGGTGTGGCTACACCAGCTGATGCTGCCTTGATGATGCAGCTGGGTTGTGATGGAGTTTTTGTGGGTTCTGGTGTGTTCAAAAGTGGCGATCCAGCTCGCAGGGCTCGAGCTATCGTTCAGGCTGTGACTCATTACAATGACCCCCATATACTGGCTGAGGTTAGCTGTGGTTTAGGAGAAGCAATGGTTGGTATTAATCTCAATGACACAAAAGTGGAGCGATATGCAGAGAGGTCTGAGTAGACTAGATTGGCCAAAGAAGGGAGCTGGATTAGGTGCCCATCAGATTGATTGAATTATTATTGTATTAAGGCATAAATTAAAAGCCATAGCTGTATTTCAATCACTCGGTGAGTGAACTAAATATATAAAAACATTTATTATTGCTGTAGTGAACTTACTGTTCTCCTTTTGAGGAATTCACATTCAATGAAACTACTTGTAACCAATAGCAAGTTTTCTTTGACTTTATGGATTATGTCTGCATTGGTTTTGTATTTAGATTTTTGAGATTATTTCCACAGGTATTCATTTTCAAAGCATATATTCTGGACAAGTTTTATTTTTGCATTCCAAATTAGTCTAGAACATTGTTCTTCTCTATCTTTCCAATTCATAGTCTCTTTTTTGTGTTGAAATTATTGGAATTGAGTTTCTTGTGACTTCATATGATATGCAAGAATTTTGTAATCTTTACAGTTACATTCCATGATTCACTGCGATTTTTAGCCTGTCATATTTCTTAAAATTGATTTACATTGTGGCAAGGGTTTTGGAATAAATAATGGGTAATACCTAATAAAACATCTTTGCCAAAATGTAAATTTCCCTGTAATGTTCTTAGGAGTCTAGATTCTACATTCAACAACATAAGGTTCTTCATTTAGAATAGGAGTAACAGGATGATCCAACATAATACAGCATCATAGAACAATGCTATCTCTAACAAAATTTGAGCCTTCGTTTTAAAGCTTTTCATCTCTCTTAGGTCTGTCTCTAGCATTATTTGTATTTTAACCAATTAAACATCTTAGCCAGAATTTAAACTATACTGAAGCATTCTCAAGAGGCCAGACTCCAAATCGAACAATACAAGGTTGTTCATTTGGACAAGGAATGACAGATGTTGCAATACAGAATAGTGTCATAGAGCAACAGTAATCTCTAACATGAGAGTTTGTTCGCCAGAGGCAAGGCTCTGAATCCACAATGCCAGGTGGGTTCATGTGAAGAAGGAATAACAGATGTTGCAATATATAACAGCATCGTAAAGCAATGATATCTCTAACATGAGAGTTTGTTCCATAGCTTCTCAACATTTATTTAAACTTTTTCCTTAGTTTTATGCTCTGGAAATTTCATTTTCTTTTCTGCAGCAATAGATGTTATAGCCACATTATCACGTAAAGCTACTTCAGATCCAGCAAGTTTTAAGAGTTGTTAATATCCACAGCTACGGAATAATGCCTGCTAGTATCCGATGCATCTTTAATCACTCTAGCGAAATGCTTATTCATCAAATCTGAAATAAGATTACTGCAAGAACATTCTCTGATCTACTTTACAATGTTGGCAAACACTTAATTAATGCAACCTTGGGTTTTAAGATCTCCTACGCACTCTGCACTTTCCAGTTGAGTTTTTAATCATCTGTTACCTTTGACTTGTTGATGCAAGACTGTGCTGCTTGAAGCATCAGATTAGCCAGCATTCAATCTGGCAGAAACATAACTTATGCATTTGTTTCTGTATCAACTACCTATTACTATGATCAAATTTACAATATTTCCATCAGTTTGATCTTAATGGAAAGCAAGCTGATGTGTCTCTCACAAGACATGGTAGAAATGCGGCCTGCTCGTATTGAGCAATAGTTTTGAGTCTTTGAGGAGATGCCCAAGCAAGAAATTGAATGAATAAATCCCACAGACAAGAACCTTTATGTTGAATTTCTTCCTGTCTCAGCAACTTATGTAACTAAAACAACGAGATTTAGTATGAATGAGCTAGGACAAGGATCAAACCTTGTTTATCAACTGCTCCAGATGTCTAAGTGGTTGGTTTTTTAAAAGTTGCTTATGAGCCTTATACCTATATATACAGTAAATTGCAGTAGATTGCTTCATATCTTGCTTCTTGTACAATTACTGTAGCCTACATATTTTGTATAATTAGTGCCTGAAGAACCCGGTAAATGGACAAGTTCTCTAAGCAGAACTGAAAGTCTCACTACCATTAGGTCCTGTCTGAAATGTATAGATTCGCATTACTATGGACACCATACTACATCTGTATTTACCTGTGTTGCTGATTAAATTGAAGTAAATGTATTTGGAAGTGTTAGAGAGACCATCTGTTGTGCAAGTTGTAGACCCTGGATGATTAAAACGGTCAGTGTGACAAGTTTAGCATTGGCGTATAACTAATTTATAAATAATTCCCGATCCTTAAAAATCTGAAAGAACTGTTCTCATTCTTTTTCTCCTCCCTGAAAATCTGAAAAAAAATCTTATTCTTTCTATTACCAGTTTATTCTTAGCATAGCTGTTTTACTGTCACCCAGATATTTGTATTTTTCAAACAGATTAATCTAACAGCACAAATGCAACAAAATAAATAACAGTGGAGATAGAATACTTTCATAAGCACTGCAGCTCTTCCTAATACAATTTCCCAAAACCCTTCTAGATCCTTGGTAGCTGTCATAGTGTGTAAGTGTCAATTAATTCTGTTCTTTTGTTATCACATTTGTCATCATCTTCAGATAAAACTGTTAAGTGCCATAGATTTCTGAGCAAATTTCTTCCTTCACAGCTTCCTCCCCATAATGGGATGAAATCAAGACATCTAATGTACAATTTTTTTGTTTTGTTTTGAACACCAACCTGTACATGCATATACCTTAAAGGGGAACATAAGCTATCAAAACAGGCAATTATTATAAAAGCTGTAACGACTCACCCGAAAGAAGTTTAGGATAATTATTGGTAAAGATTGAAAGCAAGACTACAATTATTGTTTTATTTGGGAGCATGTAACAACAGCACCTGGAATAATCTTGTGTGGTACAATTGCTGTAAAATTGCATATATTCTCATCGGAATATCCAATATCGCAAGCTATTGTTTCAGGATCTTGATCACATTTGTCTTGTCCCTGGGACATTCCTGTATAAACCTACAATCATGTCACAACTGTAATTGAATGCATGATTTGGCAGAGTTGTTACAAAATTAGGTCACGTTTCTTCCACTCTGGTTGTGGAAGAGCAAAACCTCAAGAATGCTCCAATATCTTGCTTTTATCTCTTTTATAGATAGTGGTACAGGGATAGCTTTGCATTTTTCTCTTCTGCCTGGCATGGGATTGATCGTTTGTAGACAAAAAAACCCCACGCATATTGTCCAGACTGCTCCTGCATTCATCAAGTCACATCTTATCCCTTTCCCAGAAATTATTCTCGTAGTAACAATCTTCTGACCACTGTATCAATAAAATATTACGATGTTCTCTTGACCCCCTCTGAAAACCCATATCATTCATACCATATTGGGATATACGCACTATAATTTAACAATGCTCAGAAAAGTTAAGGCAGTATCGTGCATAGAATGAGAGTAAACTGCATGTGTGTAAGTAGTAAATGCAATTTTGAAAACAAAACACATATCTTTTTGTCCCTGATCATTTGTAGCATACTTATGTTTAATATTTTTGTTTATCAGCTTTTCTTAATTCTCTAAGATGATTCAATTATGTTGATCCCTACCTAATTTGATTTATAGAGAGACTCTTCCAAATCATTATAAGTTGTAATATTAAATTCACATGTGCATAGTTTGATTTGGAAGGTCACCCCAAGAAGTGGTCTGATCTTTTGTTGGGTTTTATCTATATTTTCCAAGAAATAATATTAGAGCAGAGATTTGTTACAAAAACTTGTTTTTGTTGTAAGTTAGTAACTATTGTGAAGTCGGCTTTTGATTATTCCAAATGATGTATTTGAGGAAGTTAAGTACATGTTTTATTTGATCATTTTGAGTGATTAATTGCAATTCTTATGCCAAGAGGCATTTAGTTTGGACTTCTTTGCTGGGAGAGTGACAGCCTTCGGGTGACATCTGCTGGCCGGTGGTTTGGAAGGGCCTGTGGCCTGTTGACATCAATGGTATTATGCGGCCTCTAGACATACCTTTCTTATGCCAATTGTTGTGGGGAATTAAGTGGTGATTAATGCATTTGTGGGCTTTGGTGGGATGTATCTTGGGTTTTGTCATCAACATCTTAAGCATTTTGTAATGCTACACTAAACATAAGTAATAAATTTGAAACAAAGAACAAGTACGCAATTTTTTTATTATTATTATTCAACATAATTCAAGTACAAGAAAAATGATTGAGCCACTCTCAATTCGTAAACCTCAAAATAAAAGAAGATATCAAAATACATTTTCATTATAATGCTAATACATATTGAGTTCAATACAATAATGAAGTACGATATCATTCTTAAACGCCTATGTCCAACATATGGACCCTCCTACAAGTATCAAATTCTGTTTCTAGATGTAACTTCAACAGTCATCCTTAGCTACTTGTTAATCAACTTGAAGCACTTGAAAACACAGAAAAATGCAACACAACACAAAGAGGGCTCAGTACACACTGAGTTGAAAAGCGTAATCCACCTGCATACATGTTAGAATAAACATATACATAACCATAATGCAGATATCTGATCCACTTAACATAGTGCAATTCCAAAATTAATATGCAAGAAGTAAACATCTACTTAACAATGCAAAATTAAACTCGCACTAAGAATAACCAGTAAATGAATCATATATATACTGAGGTGTCATCACTATGGTGCTAAGATACTGCATCCGTGTATGGTATGCTCATAGTCAACACATAGTGGGATTCTCTATTGTACTCGTGAAATGACGTAATAGAGATTTGCCTTGTTCTCCTTACTTAACCTTATTGGCTTAAGTCATAGGTAAGGCCAGTTATCTTTTATATGTAATTAACCCACCCAATTCATTTTAAAGTTATCACTGAATTAATTAACTGAATAGGATAAACCAAATTCAGCCACCCCGATATATGTTCATCACAGCTATTCTTAAAATACACATCAAACAGATATACTAAGAATGTACATGCAATGGATATCAAATTAGTATACAACATGATACTACATTCTTCATCTATTTGTAACTTATCTTTTTTTGCCAATTTTGAAAGTAACTTAAGTTACTATAGAAATAGGAACAAAAACTATAATATTAAGATCACGTAAATATAATTAAACTAACAAAACAATTTAACGATGTTTACCAGTCTTAATACTATACAATTGAACCCTGCTGTCATAATAAACTAAGTTAATCCTTCGAAATGACTAAGGTAATAAAATCAAAGTACATATGATATTCTTGTTTTAAAAACAAAATTTCATCGACATGTATCATAAATCTACCCTTTTATTTGAAAACAACTTTCCAATTCAATCATAAACTGCAAACAATTCTGAATTCAAATAAATAACAAATTGCATCTTTAGAATAAAAGAATTCTATTTCGAAGCATTTTATTTTAAAAACATCATGTAAATGCTAATGAATTACTTCATATTAACTGACAAATTTCAAAATGTCCAAATTTAGTCAATTTAACAGCAGATCAATAACCATGATACTGATTAGTCAACTACACATTTGGATATCCAATAGCAAGTTCTTTTTAAGGACAACTCATAAGCTAAACCTTTTAAATTTACACAAATTGTTTTACAATATTCAAAAACCCAGTTCGAATTACAACAGGATAAAAAAATTACAAATATGAAATCAAATCATAATGTCATTCTCATAGATGTTTACTTTACAAAAATATAATTGACATAATAAAAATTATGCTGTCATAAAGTAAATTTCACTATGTTTACATTTCAAGATAATTGTTTGACAAAATGTCGATGCTTATCAATACAACTATCTGCTACAATATCAATGTTCTCACTTTCTATTGTAGTATATATTAGCTGTATCATAGGTTTCGACAAATCAAACTACCATATAAGGTTTTCTTAAAACTGCTATAATAAACTTCAAATCGTAGAATGGTCTTTACAACACACCTGTGTGTGTGTATTACTTTTCGTAAGACAGACCCTTTGTTAAACACATTGAATGCCTGCCGTGTATAATGAAATTGGCTGCTCTATGATAAACATATTTTGAAACCTCCATTACTTGCTATGTTCGACACAATTCATCTACTCATGGTTTCAAATAAACTGTACGACAAGTTAACTATGTCTCATTTAACAACAACAGATCAATAACTACTGTTTACTATATAGTAACTATTTTAATACTCTAACTCTCTTTCGATTTTCTACAACCCTATAATGATCGAGTCTGAGTGTTAATCAACTGTTTGATAAAATGTTGTACTCTAGTTCGTATGCCTTATTAGGGTAAATAATAGTGCCCACATAATACATGCAAACCATATGTTAAAATGCCCAAACCTAGACTTATAAACACAACATGGTATTAAGATTGTGCTATATATATATATATATTGCATGCAAACTGTTTAACAAAATATCAAATAATAATATACACCGAAACTTAAAGCACACATAACTTGGCTCTATGGAAGCCAAAAACATCATAATGTTACTCATTTCCATAACATATAGCAAAACTCTACTGCAAGCTACGATACCAAGGTGATTACACCATACCCACATCCGAGTTTGGGGATATGCAAAACTCAGCAATTTCATTGCTGAACCCTGCATTCACCCACACTTGGGTGTCGATATGTGACATCTTCAACAAAACAACTTTTAACATTCATAGTTTACAATTTCAAAGTGTAACATACACAACAGAAAGAGGATAGGGATAAAGAAAGCCCCCTACGTGAGATACAATAGATGGAAAATGCTCAACACAATGCTCTGCAATAAAGCTCGTTGCCAAAGCCCCAAATGCCAAGTCAAAACCACACTTCCCAATTGTGAACACCGACCAACTAGCATGCAAATGTGGTAATGAAGTATAGCAAAAGAAACTTAAAAGAAAAGCAATAGAAAATCTTGTTGTGAGCAGCTTAACCATGCTCATCTTAATAAGAAAGTATCTCCTTCCAACCAAAACCCTTCATGTTGCCGACTCTTCAGCAACAGAACACAAGTGTTATGCTTACACAGAGCAATTAGGCCAAATTATCGGCATTGCTTCCACAGAAGCCAAACTTGCAATGGTATGGGCGACCAAGGCCTTCAGTGCTATTAAGGCCTCATTAAAATTGCATTCAATGAACTTAAACTCTGCACAGAGTCGTGTATACAGCTACCTCATAGCCACTAGCATATTTTGGCCAAGTTTTTAAACAATGCAAAATCCGTTAAGCATATTGTATGCAAAACCCATTAGGGTTTTAGGATGATAAAACCTTTTGCAAATATAATATATGCTTAACATAACAATTACATATATTATAACAACCGTGGGTTTTTAAACCCCATTTTAATAGCAATTGATTTAAGAAAATAAACTCAGGGTATATATAGACCCTTTAAAAATAAACACACACACACACACACACACACACACACACACACACACACACACACACACACACACACACATATGACATGCCAACGTAGGGTTAGGAAAATACCAAGTACATGAACTCATAACCTTAAGCAACATTGCTAAATTAAATTCAACACAGGCCAATGGATTAATCACAATTAAATCATACCAAAGCTCTGCAAATGTCCAATATACAACGTATTAACATTAATACTGTTACACTGAATATAAATCATGATAATCATAAACAATATGCTGACATGCAATAAAATATGAAAGCTACAACCATAAAACCTAAGCTTAATTTAAAAACTTTTCAATAGTTTTACTAGTCATATTTTACCTTAAGTCTATACACAACAATATCGTTTAAACTAGAAACATCAAACATTAATTCTAAATACATTAGAAAGTTTGTCAGATTCATAAGTGCCTCTACCAAAGCTCAAAATAAAGTATTTCTGAAACAGAAAAGTTTGTCCACCAATAATCACATGTCCAAAGGACATTAATAAAACGAAGTTCTACAAAAATAAAAACATAACATCTGAAAGGAACTTATAACAACGAAGTCCTAATATGCAGAAAAACTGAAGTAGTGGTCAGGCATGACACATTTGCTATGGGTTTTGTTGTCTGCTGAACGCTGTTTGTAGAGTTTTCTTTGACTGTTTCTCTCTGTTTTCCTTTAATGATGCCTGCAGAGTTTGTTCCTCACAATAGGTGTTGAAGAAAGTGGTGATTGAAGTTGCAAAACATTTTTTTGTTTGTTGGCTCTAGGCTGTGTATTTCTTGCTCTTACTATTTGCTCGTTTGTTATGTGGTTTTGATTTTTTCTTGCAGAGAAGAACTTTATTGGGCATAGGTTTGCATAGTGATGTTGTGGAGGAAAGGATCTCCAAGAAGATTAGAGCAGAATACAAATCTGAGATTGCATTGATGAAGAGTGACATGATTGCTGAAATTGTGAGTGCTTTAGGAGTACCTTGGCATGCCGGTACTAAAAATGGTTACGAGGAAGTTGTTGGATCGAATGGTGAGGACAAAATTGATCATGTGGAGAGACCTATGGGAAATAGGGTTGGTCAGTTTGCTAGACTTGGATCTCAGTTGAAGTTGAAGCATAAGATGGAGGTTTCTAATTTCTCAGGTGCTTTGAATCTTGAAGACCTGATTGATTGGATTGGTGAATTGGAAGACTACTTTGAGCTTGAGGATATTGAGGATCCACTCAAAGTAAGATTGACACAAACTAAGCTAAAGGGACATGCTGCTCTTTGGTGGAAGGAACTGCAAAGAGACAGAGAGGAGGAAGGTGAAATGAAGATCACTAGATGGAGGTTGATGGTAACTAAATTGAAGGCTAGGTTCATTCTTGCTGATTATGAACTTGAGTTGTTTAAGAGATTGCAAAATCTAAAATAGAAAGATATGTTTGTGAAAAATTATACTGAGGAGTTCTACAAGTTGACTATTCGGTCTGGGCATAAAGAATTGGCAAAAGAGAAGGTAGCTTAGTACATTAATGGTTTGAGTTTCAATATTCAGGATGAGTTTGGTATGCTGAATATTTCAGTTGAAGATGCTTATCAATATGCTTTTAAAGCAGAAGAGAAGCTGAAGAGGAAGAATCAAGGTAGTTCTTGAGGGAAGGAGAAACAAGACTACTCAACAAAGGCTAAACTAATTGCAAAAGATGAACCAAAACTTGGTGAACAAAAGAAAAGGACAGGTAGAGGTGAATTTGAGGGTACTTGTTTCAGATGTCATGAAGAAGGACATAGATCTTATGAGTGTTCACAGAAGGTTGGCGACAAAAGAGTTGTTGTTGTGAATGAGATTGAAGACCATGAACTTGAGCAAGGAGAGAGTTTATTGGCTCAACGAGTAATAGTTGGTCAGAGGACACTGGAATCTTGTCAGAGGAGTAATTTGTTCAGGATTTGTTGTAAGTTTGGTGGTAAAGTTTGCAATGTGATTATGGATGGTGGTAGTACTGATAACCTTGTTGCTGAGGAGATGGTTTAGAAACTTGGTTTGAAGAGAATGAGACATCCTTATCCTTATAGGATTAGATGGTTGTGAGGTGAGTATGCTTTGAAAGTGAGGGAGCAGTGCCTTGTTGATTTCCAGATTGGGTAGTATAAGGATCAAGTGTTGTGTGATATTATGGAGATGAACAATTGTCATGTGTTACTTGGTAGACCTTGGCAATATGATTGCAAGGCTGTGCATGATTGTGTCAAGAATGTGTTTACAATTGTTAAAGGTGGTAGGAAGCATTCCCTGATTCCTTTGCAGAATGAAGAGGTCAGTAGAAGGAACCTGAGTATTGATAGTGAGTTGAGTTGGAAAATTTTGAAAGGGTCAACGATCAGTGATGACAGAAAACTTGTGGAACACCGAGGATGGAGGTGAAGAAGCAAAAGAATGGCAAGGGAAAGAGTGTACACGTTGAAGACTTGGAGGACATGTATGTGAAGAACTAGTTTGAGATTTGTGTGTTGAATCCTGGAAGATGTTCTTCCATTTATTGAGAACATCTTTTTGCACCTAGGGAGTTTGATGTAGGAGCATCCTAAGGTAGTTGGCCATCTTGCATGTTGGAGGGATTTTGGTGGAGTTGAGTAGACCTATTTGGGTCTTGGTTAATTTTTTTTTATGTATTTAATAAGTGTTGTAAGCCTTTAAAGGAATTTGGTATTTAATTTCTATTGGAGGCCAACTTGTGGCTCTTCATGTAGTTAATGTAAGGGATATTTAATTTGTAGCATACTGGGCCGAACTGTGGCTTAGTTGGGTATAATTAGGGGGTGCAGTGAAGTCTTTAGTCATTATTCATCCATCTTGGAGAAGAGGATGTGGTAGAGGAGCAAAATTTAGAGAAGGGCTAGTAGCTGAGGCTTGGGAAACAAGGAGATTGCTTGGAGGCCTTGTGAGCACATGTTTAGATCTTCCTTGGAGGTTGCTACTAGAGTGTGGATTTGGGTTTGGATGGTATCTTGAAGGATCTTGTAGAACTATTACTTGCTTTGTATTTGGTCGTAACCAGGAAGACCTTACAACTCATCACATTGCATGTAATCAATTATTTTATGAATAAAGAGTTGTGATTTGGTATAAGATCTTCCATTGTTGTTGTGTTTCTGTTGTGTGTTTATTTGATGGGGGCTAGGAAATCTCCTTTGGGGATTCTCGTGCCTTGCACTGCACCAATGTGGCTTGCAAAGAATACACCTTTTTTTGGTAGCACGACTCTTCGAGAGGCTTTAGGTTCTATATTTCTTTCTCTTTTTGTTTGGTCATTTGATTTGCAGAGAAAAACTTGTATGCATTGTGCGTAGGGTTGGAAAGGGTATTATGTGTGTTGTTGTAGCATTATGCTTTACATGAGATATTTTTTCTTTAGTACATTTTGTTTGTTTTGTATTTCTCTGTAAATGGTAGCCACCACTACAAATGTGAAATGCTACAAGAATTGGGTTTTCAATTGTTTTGTTGCTAGGATTTACAAATAAAATTGCAATATTGTTTGTTTGAAGGTTCTTTTTAAACCCTAGCCACCATAATAAAAATAAACCCTAGCCATCATAAATATACTAGAAAACTCTTAGGGAATGCAAACATTATTATGCATACTATGGACTTCTAAAATGGGAAATACACAAACCATATTTACACTTGAAAATAGTTATTTGATGTTTAGTTCCCATACATTCTAACAATTGCGGTTTACACAAAATAGTATTTGTTTATTGTGGCTGTTTGATCCCTATTGAACTTATAAGTTTAAGTTAAATAAAATGATATATACAATAATATTCTACTTATATTATGTAGTATATGATCAAACATTTGAAATTTCTTTATTATTCAGCTTTAGGCTAGTAAGGGGTTGCGCTTGCTTGCTATGTTGGAGAGGCAGTGCTTCAATCATCACTTTTAGGATACTACTTTCAAATTGTCCCTCCGAGACTCTTTGGTTAGACTAACAATGTTATATGATTCGATGGTGTGGGGGCCCTCTCTCTTGGCTTCCGACTGGGACTCGATAGAGAGAGTTCAAACACTTTTCCTTAGGCATATCACCAGATGCCACCAATCCACTCCGCATAGTGTTATTTTGGTTGAGTGTAGGGCTCAACTCTTCAAACATGGTGCCATCTTCAACCTTATTTTGTTTCTTCATTATCTCCAAGGCTTTTTTTGTTATGCCAACTATTGTTACAGATACTCCTACCTAGCTTATTGTTCTTCTCACTATTGCTAGCTCCAACCCGATGACCTAGGCCCATTGTTGGTGTGCTTAGGCCACTGCTTTATTGGGCTCAATCAAGATTGAGATTAACCATCTCCCTCTTTTTTAGTTCTCTTTGGATGCCCCCGGCCATCTCCTTCCCTCACAAGAGATGTTGAATGAACATGTTAGACTTGATATTTACATGTACTACATTATCACGACTTGGAGTAACCCTCTTGGGGGATTGCATGCACGAATGGCCTTTTATGCTGAGCATTTCTTGAATATTCAGGATGAGATTGTTGTGCACCCTGCCTACTTGGTATGGCATTGATGTCATGCCCTTCGTATCTCCCTTGGTTCCTTCAGAGTTGGTTTCGACTGGCGTCATTTTTAGATTGACCACTACATTGACAGAGTGGACTAGATATGTCGCTTATGTACCTTATCTGAGATAGCAACGAAAACCCATTTCATTTTTTGTTGTCCCATCTACTATAAGATCATACAAAGGTTTCACTCTCTTTTTAAAGACTATAGGTCCCTGTCTACCTTTTACAAATACATTGATCAATGTTGCTAGACACTATATCTCCAAGAGACCACACAACTTCATGACCACACTTTGCAACTCCTTTTTCCTAAGAGCCATGCCTTGAATCAACATATCACCAACTTCTACTCACCCATGTCCCTCACTAGGGGCATGAAGCAGCTGCTTGGTTCTCTTGTTCCCGATCACACTAGTTTCATGAGACCCCAACAGGTTCACTAGGCATCAATACTCCACCTCCAGTGGTACTCAAAGACGATCTGGGGTCCCTTGTCACCCTGAACCATACCCTTTGGTTCTAGATTTCTTTTGGCCAATGAAGGATGTATAGTCTTCCCTTGACATTCTCCTTTGTTCTTTTGCTTTCCTGTCTTGCTCTTTTGTAGGAAACTGTTTAGTATTCTGTTGTTTGTAGTTTCCTAGTTTGTAAGCTTTCAATCCCTTAGACCATTTGGTGGTCTCTTGTTGGACATTGATAAATTTATCTTATCTTTATCTATATATTCATATTATACTTTGTATAGAATTTAATAGAGTGGGTTGCCAACTTACATGGAAACATATTAATTGCAATGCTATAATAACACATCGCTTGGGAACCTCGATGAAAGGTCGACTCTTCCTTGGTCTACAAACCCACACTTATCTCTTATATAGGAATGTCATCGGAGGCTGACACCTTCTTGGTGTATAAGTGTGCCCACTCTCAACTTCTATTTCAGAATTAACATTAGTAGAAGGCTGACACTTTCCTAGTGTATAAACTCAACTCCTACTACACACACACACATATACATGTACATATATATCTATACATACATATACATATATAGGCATATAATTGTATTTGTGTGTATGTGTGTGTGTGTGTGTGTGTGTGTGTGTGTGTGTGTGTGTGTGTGTGTGTGTGTGTGTAGCCACACTCACACAGATATATACCCCCCACCCCACCAACACACACACACACACACACATGTCTATATATGTATCCATATATATACAAACACATACATATATATGAATGTATATGTATATATATATAGGTACATATATAGACATATATGTATACATATATATATAGACAAATATCTATCTATATATGTATATGTACACACACACACACAGACACACACACACACACACACACATGACATACATATATGTACACACACACACACATATATGTATACATATATCTACATACATGTACATAGATGTATATGTACATCTATGTACATCTACATAGATGTACATATACATACACACACATATATACATACATATATGTAAATATATGTATATATACATACATACATACATACATATATACGCACACACACACACATCCCAAAAAAAAATTCGTTGTGAACCCATGTGACACTGCTTCTTTCATTGTCAAAAGACAAATATTGAAATATACTTAGGATTTCTAGTTCAAATGGATTCCAAGTTTGTTGGAGAATGCATGTCTTTGAAATCACAAGTACTTGTTGGCCAAAATATTGTTTGAAAATAGTTATTGATGGACTTGTCAAAGCTATTGTTAGAAAAGTGGAATCCATAGACAATGAGCTTGTGTTGGCCATTGTGTCTACCATCCTCTTCTTTGAATTTGTAACAATCTTCACAAATTTTCTTCTTCAGAATAATATAATCTTATTCTAGCTTGGTTTTATAATAATACATGGTATCTGCAATTTTGTTTTTTGACCACTCACACAAAAATGCTTTTATAATTTTTATTGTCTATAAAATACTTTTCAGAAAACCATTCCATTCTTCAAATTGTTGTATTAACAAAAATGTACTACTCTATTTAAGGTTGTTAAAAAAAAAAGATTTGCAAGGACAATGTTAAATGATGGTCAAACAAGGAGGTTTTTGGAGATATCTCTACCTTGAAAGTTTCTATTCAAGTTGAGCTTAAGGAGATCCAAGGTAGAATTCAATTTAGGGGTATGTGGAAATAATATTGCTAATAAAATTTAGATCCTTATTAGATATCATGATGTCATACCTAA
This sequence comes from Cupressus sempervirens, assembly GCA_028749045.1. NCBI lineage: Eukaryota > Viridiplantae > Streptophyta > Pinopsida > Cupressales > Cupressaceae > Cupressus > Cupressus sempervirens. The sequence goes on along the minus strand of CM053790.1, from coordinate 545,949,614 downwards.
AGAGGGAGAATTCCATAAATAAATATGCTGAAATTTATGGCTCTCAACTGGGATAATAATACTAAATTCTTCCATATAACAACCCATAAACACAAAGTTGTCAACATTATTTCTTAGATATCCAAAAATGGTATCATTTTGGATAAGAAAGATGATATTAAGGGGAATCTACTAGGCTCTTTTGCAATCTATTATCTGTTGATAATAACTTGTATTGAGAGGTTCAAAATTGCTTCTTGGTGTCATCCCTAAGATTTTGAATCAAGATGAGAATATAGATCTTTTCACTATTCCCTTGTTTAAGGAGGTCAAGAAATCTATGTTCACTTTTGAAGGTAACAAAGCTTCAAGACTAGATGATTTTCCAATGTTCTTTTTTCAAGTTTTTTGGGATATTGTGGCTACGAATGTGGTGAATAGAGTTAAAGAATTCTTTGGGCACAAGAAATTTCTCAATGAATTGAGTTACACCTTTCTTGTTTTTTTTCCCAAAAACCCTAGTGTTGACACTATGGATGGCTTATAGCCCATAAGCTTGTGTAATTCAATTTATAAAATTATTTCAAATATAGTGATTTCGAGGATTTTAGTTATGTTGTCAAGTCTCATTTATCTTGAACATAATGATTTTTTACTTGGAAGACAAATTTTAGATTCTGTAATTACTATGCATGAAAATATTCACTCATTGGAAATTCACACAAAGCAAGGTTTCTTGATGAAGCTTGACTTATCCAAGGCCTCAGATTGTGTGGATTGGGATTCTTTAACCAAAATTTTGAAAGCCTTTGGATTTTGGGAAATAATCTTCAACTCATTTGGCAGCTTATATCTGTTAGAGTAATAAAGTATTTTCTTATTAATTAAATCATATTGATTTAATTATTGAGTCACTTATTATCTCTAGTTTACTGAAGCTAAACTTTAGACATATAATAATTAATTCTTTTATTAATTATTACCATGCAACCTAGGTTAGTTACCTGTTAGGGTTTTGATCTCCTTTAAAAGGATGATCTCTTTCTAACATTCATTCACTTTTGATTATTACAATTTCTCTTTTTGCTCATCAAGAATGTCTCATCTATGGATCTGGAAATTCCAGCCTCCATAGTTTTTGCTTGTCTCTTTCTGTGATAGGTGTTTGCATGCAAGTGATTCTTGGGAACTCTGGAGTTGGTCTTTCATGAACTTCAACATGGTATCAGAGCTCTAGATCTTCATGCCTCTATTTTGTTTATGAGAGGTTTGACATGGCTTTTAGATCTATGTTTTTCTTTTCAAAAGGTTTCATTTTTTAGAGTCTTTTTTGTATTGAATATGGGGATCACCATTTTTTGGTGCACTTTGAGCTCAAACGGACCTCACCGTTGAGCTCAGAGTGCCCAAAAACCCCTTTTTTCATATAAAATTTGTCCAATTTGGACATTGTTGGAATTTGAGACAAAAAAATATTGCTCCCAGATTTTGCACGTTTCCCAAGATGATGATTTTGTGACTTTCAAGAATTCTTGGCTCAAAAATTGAGTTTTTCAACACAAAAGTCAACTTTTAGAATGAAAATTGAGATTTTTGGGTATGCAAATTGAGATTTTTGGCACAAAAATCGAAGCAATTTTGTGGAAGTTGGTATGCTTCTTGAGGTCATTTTTGGTATTGTGGACACGCTTCTCGAGACATTTGGCATGGATCCTGAGGTGGTAAATATTTTTATTTTGCCCTTCCAACTCTGTTTTGACCTACATGTGGTTTTTTGGCTGTAATTTGCTCATCTGGACTTCGATTTTTGCAAACGAGATATTGTAGGAAAGTTGATTCTGAGCCCGTTGTGATGGTTTAGTTTATTTGGAATTTTGATACTATTTGGTTATTATTTTTTGCAGTCAAAGTCAAAGGTTCTAATTTGCATTCCGAGAGACATGTCTTGAGACATTCTATTTTCCAAATTCTGCTCCAAGCACATTCCATTCAATTTTTTTATTTTTTGCACTCTAGTGGATAACTTGGTTGTTTCAAGTCTGGGGATCGATTTCATTTCTTCACATGATTTTTCATAGGTTTTACAATCTCTTGAATCAGCCTTATGTCTCTTTTGATCTTTGTTGACATCTTTTTGTAGTATTTTTGCAAACACACTGAGATAAAGTGCCACTCTATTGTATTTTAGGATTTTACACATCTTTGTGTTTTTTTGTACTCACACTACATAATAAAATTCCTTGGCGGGTTTCATGTTGGCCATATTTGCCATCTTCCTTTGTCAAGTGAGTGTTCTTTCCATGACATTAGCCTCATGATGTGTCAATGACATGTACCATTACAGGTGTTTGTACTTTTTTTGCACTCTTGATGTTCCTAGTTCTTCTTTCTACAGGAGATATTACATTCAATTTCAGTGTTCATGTCTTACCTCTCAGCATTATAGGGGGTTATGTTGGTTCTATTGCTTTCTTGGTTTGATGGAGTGAACTATGTATTCAATATTTGATCCTATGTACTGGGCGATTGTAGTGGCTGGATACCTATTCATTTCAGTGAGATGGACCATGTACCATATAGACATTATTTCATTTCTATTTTTGAATGCTTTGAAGATACCTTCCACATTCAATTGATAAACTCTTTAAACTTAGTCTTCTCTACATAGTCATGTTCTATACAATGGAGGTTTTTCAGATCATCAATTTGGCAATGTTTGTAGCTTCATGCTTCAGTGGTGTTCTTCATGATAATCTTTTGTTCCTATCTTCTGGGATATTCTCTAGTTTGGAGGCTTCTTTAGTCCTTCACTAGTTCTTTCAACATTGTTTCCATCTCTTTTTCGAGTAGGGTTTTTCCCATGTGGTTTTCTCTATTTCTCATCTTTTCAAAGATTTGGTTGTGCTTGGGTACCTCATCAAGCTTTGTTCTCGGGACCCAAATTTACTTTCAATAGTAGTCTCTAGGTTTTTAGCTATTCCCTAAGTTTATCTTAAGAGGGGGTGTTAGAGCAATAAAATATTTTCTTATTAATTAAATCATATTGATCATATAAATCATATTAAGTCACTTATTATCTCTAGTTTACTTAAGCTAAACTTTAGGCATATAATAATTAATTATTTTATTAATTATTACCATGCAACCTAGGTTAGTTACCTATTAGGGTTTTGATCTCCTTTATAAGGATGATCTCTCTTTGTAACATTCATTCACTTTTAATTATATCAATTTCTCTTTTTTCTCATCAAGAATGTCTCATCTGTGGATCTAGGAATTCCAACCTCCATATCTTTTTCTTGCCTTTTTCTATGATAGGTGATTCTTGGGAGTTGTGGGGTTGATCTTTCATCAACTTCAACAATATTTACCTTTTATGTGGTTTTTATTGTCAATGGTTTCATATCTCATTTTTTGAATGCTGCAAGAGGCCTTTGACAAGATGATGAGGTATTTCTCCTATTCTCTTCACTTTAATGGTTGAGAGTTTGGGAAGAAACTTTAAAAAAAATGGTTAGGGAGGGAAATCTTAAAGCTATGAGATCTTCTTCATTTTATCTAGTTGTTCCTATCAACAATTTATTGATGACATAGTTGTGATGGGTAGCTATACTCTTGGGCAAGCTAGAAAGTAAAAAATATTTTACACATTTATGGTAATGCTTTAGGATAGATGACCAATTGGACAAAGACCTCTCTATTATTTTTTAATACTCCAAAGGATAAACAAAGGAAGATTACAAATATCCTTGGGTGTGAGGTAGGTAAGAATCCTTCCTCCTACCTCATCCTCCCCACCCACACCCCTCATGCTCTAAGCCTACATATCTATTTAAGAATTCTCTAATTGACATATTAGTAATAAACTCATGGGATAGAAAAAAAATTCTCTTCTAAGCCAAGCTAGGAAAATCCATCTTCTAAAATATTCTCTTCAAAACTTGCCTATTTATGCTCTTAGACTTTCAAAATTCCCTCAAAGTTTCCAAGTATTATAGAAAAAATTCATAAATGATTCCTTTAGACAAAGGTTGAGGAGAGAAAGTGATTTCCATTTATTTCTTGGTATAAAGTCTATAAACCTAAAAAATGGGGGTATTGGGTATCAAAAGTATCAAAACTTTGAATTATGTCATTTTGGCCATATAATTTGGAGAACTTATGATGAGAAAAGAGAGTGAAATTCAATATGACATAGTTAATACTTGTTCAATGTTACTTCCTTCAATGATTTTCTCCACTCTAATGTTATAAGCTTTTTAAATCTAGAATAATATCATGAAAGCCAAAACGATTGCAATAATGGGAGCTAAATGGAGACTTGGGAATGGAAAGAAGATCTTGTTCTCAGAAGAGTTTTGGCTCATTCAAGAATCTCATTCCCATGTTCACCCCACATATTGAAGAGTGAAGGTCAAATTTGATCATTTTGTGGTTGACTATTGGAGGGATCGAGCTTGGATAAATTTGGCTCAAGTTAATGTTGTCCTCATTCTTATTTAATTATCCTTTTTCTCCTCTACTGTTCATCTGGGGGTTGAAGACTTGCTAGTTCGACATGGGGCTTCTTTTAGGCACTATTATATGACTTATACTATCTCTTTGATGCATTTTTCCCCTATGCCTCCTTTTTGGGCCAAGGATAGGGTCAAACTTCTTTTCCCAAAAATCTCTATATATTTGTGGCTCCTTCTACAAGATAAGGTGCTCACCATTGATAATATATAAGAAAGAGGATTCATGGTTCCTAATAGGTTCTCTCTACACTTAATTGATGTTAAATTTGTCTCACGTATATTCTTACATCACAACTTTACTATTGATATTTGGGACATGACACTACAATATTTGGGGTCAAATTGCGATGACAATTTGTGACAACGGTGTAATTTGTGGTGATTTTCATATTTTTTTTACAATTATCCCCAACATCGTCAGAATATCGATGTTGGCGTTGTAATTGCAATGCCCTCGTGAGTATAAACAAAAAAAAAGAAAACACAATATAAGTCATTCCCCATTTGTTTTGATCAGTGCATTTTGTTGCTATGATCTCTATATTTTGTTGTTGTTCCCTTGCTTTGCAATTTCATTGTGTGATCTTTGCATTTTGTGGTTGTGCCCTTGCTCTGCGATTTCGTTGTCATGCCCTTGTGATCTTTGCATTTTGTTGTCGCGCCCTTGCTTAATGATTTTGTAGATGTGCCCTTGCTCTATGATTTTATTACCATATTGTGCCCTTGTGATCTCTGTGCCCTTGCTCTACAATTTCATTGTTGTGTCATGCCCTAGCTTTGCGATTTCATTTTCTTCCTGTACTATTTTATACAAGGGCCATGTAAATGTTTATTTCTTTTCCTTCTAAACATGAATCTATTTGTATTTCCTTCTAAACATGTATATCTTAGAGATCTTTTTAAAGGTGCATATTAAATCTTAACACAATAGATAAATTGATCCAACTGCATACATATTCCAAAATCCAAATAATAAAACAATAAATTTCACTCAACCCAAAAATAATGCAGACCAGGAAAAATGGCAGAGTTTGCAAGAAATTTTACAAAAACATATCATAGTAGATATTTTAAAAAAGAAAATAGCTATAACCTAGTTAAATGGGTCTAGTAGCTAATTAGATGGGTTGATTACAAATTCTTGTAGAATTGTCATCATATTAGGCACAATAAAATGAACAATCAATTGTTCCCAGCGAGTAGGATCAAATACAGTTTTCCAAGGTGATAAAATTGCATATGTAAGGAATGCAAGTTTTGCTTATGTGTAAATGCCATAATCACGAGGGTCATTCCCTTGCAGAAGCCTCTTCCATAGTGACATTACCTCTAAACCATGCAAAGGATGTTGAAGTGGTTGCCAACCTTGAAACACTCTTATAAGCATTTAATACTTGGGATCATCGCAGGGAGACTGTGCCAATACTTGAAACACTCTTATAAGTAAATGCAAATGCATCACATGACAAATTGCACAACTTGTAGTTCTCTCGATATTTGGACTGTAAATTTTTAAAGACACATCCAAGTGATTCCAATGTCATAGTACCTACCGCAAATACACTTTCTTGGATTCTATCCAGTGGCTCCCATAATATCCTCTATGTTGTCTAGCTGTTGTTTCTACTATGTAGTCTCTTTCTAAAGCTACTCCTTCTCCTTCACTCTCGTGCCTTAAATTTTGATTATCAAACTTCTGAATATTTTCCTCTACCATATCTAATATCAACTTCACATTGTCTTGTAACTTTGGCATAGGTGTTTGATCATCAATAGATTTAATTTTAGCATTCAAGTTTAGATTGGTCAACACCCTCACTTGCAGACCTCTCGTATCAAGAACTTTTTGTACTATTTCAACACCATGTTCTTGCTTCTAAGCTAATAGGTCTTTAGGTGCATTTTCTTGTAAAACATTAATTTTGTTGAACAATTGTAAACTTTAGAAAGTGCATTATTTTTTTCATATTTGTATGTATATATCTATGTATGTATATATATGTATGAATGTATGTATGTATGTATGTATGCATGTATATATGTATGTATGTATAATATGTATATGTGTATATATACATACATACACACATATCTGTGTCTCTATGCATGTATATATATATATATATATATATATATATATATATATATATATATATATATATATATATATATATATATATATATATATATATATATATATATATATATATATATATATATATATATATATATATATATATATATATATATATATATATATATATATATATATATATATATATATATATATATATATATAAAGAGAGAGAGAGAGAGAGAGAGAGAGAGAGAGATCGATCTTGTGAATTGTGGATTATGGATTATAAAGAAAAAAGAAAAAAAAACATGACATTAATCATTCCCCATTTGTTTTTATTGATTGTGGAGAGTTGTGCATGAAAGAGGGTGGAGAGCTCTAAACGTTGGTGGAGATTAGTGGAGATCTAGGATTTTGTTATCGTTCACTTGTGATTGCTGCATTTCATTGCCGTGTCATGCCCTTGTGATCTTTGTGCCTTTCTCTATGATTTTATACAAGGGGAGAAGATGTACTTATGTAAATGTTCTTTTTTTGTTCCTTCTAAACATGTATCTCTTGTTCATATATAATAGCTTTGGTCAGATTCAAGGATAACTCACTAGTAAATTTGGACCTATTTTTTGATGTGAGTTGGTTGAAAGTTCAATGCTCAAAGGTCAACAAATATTGTCACTATAATTTTGTCAAAATTTTGAAGTAGTCCACAACTATCGATTTATTGAAGGACCACTTCGTCGGAAATCATCCCAATCTATGCCACATGGCAATGTCAGATAATTAGTATGAAATGCTGAAAGTTCAAAAATTACGCAATGGCTACTAATGACTATTCTAGTTGAAAGATCAATGTTTACAAAAAATTTCTCAACAAGTATGCCATGCCCTTAACGACAGGCCACACTGAAATATCAACAAAAATGAGATATGTTTAGACGAGTTTGTCATACCATCAATGACAAGCCTCATCAAAATATCAACGAAAATGATATTTTCTTAGATGAGTTTTTCATACCATTGACGGATGTTGTGATCAAAATTTTGATGACAACTAGAGTTAAAAAAATAAAAATAAAATAGTCTCACTATATCAGGCTAATAATAGTAATATGAAGTCAATTGATAGGCTTAGTTTGAGCTTCACTTGGTTTCGAAAATCCTTGCATATTATCTACTTAAGAAGGCCAACCATGTGAAGGTGGAAGCTCATTTGGCCTCTCTCCTCCCTATAATAACTCTAAATTCCCCATTAACAACTAAGTAGATATTTCATTCATTCATTTTAGAAGTATATCATTGAATAATTATAATCACATAACATTGTTAGATTGTGGTGACTGATCAAGGAAGTATTGTACATACTCCATAATTCCTTGGTGGGGTTTGGGGCTGGGTAAGGCCTTGAGTGAGGGTTTGGGGGTGGCAACCCCCAATACAGCCAGGGCCATTAGGCCATGACTATTGAGGGTTTAGAGGCCGAGCCCCTGAGAACTTTTTTTGGGGCTATTTTATCGACATTTTATGGCCAACATGTTGTAACTAACTTTCACCCTAAAGAAACAAAAATACTTATGTAATAGGGCTTAGGGCTAGGGATTGTTTCATAAGATGTGGTGCGAAAATTGCTTCTTACGGTGGTATTGAGCTGTAAGGGATTACATATTGTAATCAAATTTCACTGGATCATAATAATATTGGACTTGTTGTTTGGTGGACATAGCCCAGGGTTTGGGTGAACCACATTAAATCTTGGTGTCTTGTGTTATCTTCTGTGCGATTTATTATTTTTCTTATATTATTTATATTTGCATGTAATTGTTATTTTTGTCTAAGGTTAATCCTAACAAACATTCATTAACACAACATACAATTAATTAATACGTATAATCATTCATCAATAATTTGTGAACACATCAATCATTATATTCACATAACATTCATTAACATGACATATAATTCATTAATACTTATAAGCATTCATCAATAATTCATGAACACATCAATCATTATAATCACATAACAATATTCAATAACATGACATAAAATTCATTAATGAGCAACACTGATAAAAATTCATCAACACATTCATCATCAAACAAGGTTTTTAACATTCATTCCTTCTTTTGCTTTTTCTTTTGTTGAAGATAAAGGCTAATAGGAACATCATGACTATCTTTGGCATTCTCTTGTGGCTCTTGTGGTTCTGACCTTATGACATGAGGCTTCCTCTTCCTTTTTCGAGGACAAGGTTGATGCGACCTTGCAACAAGAAATAAATGGGTTTAATTCTAAATATTTTTTTAATTTTATAAGTATTTCATTAATATAAAGAACATAACATGGATTTTTTTTTACTTGATAGTGCCACATCATTTACTCTCACATTTTGTTCAGCCCCAACCTCAACATGCTCAACACTAACATCACACTCTACATACTAAAACATTATCACATAAAGGTTACACCAATTGCAATTTAAAATGTTAAATTTTACTAATAATTACATAATTAGTTTTTAATAGAAATTAAATATGTACCTGTATAATTGTGATGCACATCAAGGCCTTCGTCATGTGTAGTGCCTTTGTCATCATGAGTAAGATCTAGGCTGCATTGAAATGTCAAGCACACATTGTTATCATTGTTCGAAATTAACATCAAATAGATTATTTCTCATGAAGTTCTCAATTTCTATTATTATTCATTAGGCCTATTTACCTATATGTAAACCAGTGCACCAAAATCTTCTACATCTCTTTGGGAACTAGAATTTGTGTGGTGGCAAGCAACCACTACTTTATAGCCATGCTTGAAGCTAATTTGTTTGTCCTCTTCTGTGGGTGCTAGATTAAATTCAGTGCCCTCCATTTTTCGCATAATATCATCAATATTGGATGTATTGCTTATTTTTAATTATATATAAAAAAATTGATATAAAATTTCATTTACTGCTACTTACAAGGCGTGAGTGAATTTTCATATATCCACCAAAGCCAAGATGGTGTTGACCAACCTTCTCTTTCCTAGCTTATATAGCCTTTGATGTGTCATGCAGCCTGTATATGTAAACTTTGAAATATGTTAGAAATATGTTAGATTATATAATTTCACAATCACACTTCTAAAAATATCTACCTAAATCCACAATTCAAATAAACACGTCATTGTTTCCATACTATGTTGATATTAGGGTACTACAAATATGGTGCAAATTGCATGTTGCAGTTTGTGCTTAATGCTTCAAGAATTTTGTTAGTGTCATAAGGATATTTGATGATTGATAGCATTATAGAACTTTCTAGGTATGCAATCTACTATAAGTTTTAATGTTTGAACAAATGATGTACTTCCAAACAATTTTGTTAACATCTCATAGTTGCCATCATATTTTAATCAATTCAAATTATGACATATTTTTTGTATTCCAAATGAATAATATTATTTTTGTTATTTTACAATCATGTGAGCATTTATTTGTCTCAATACTGGTAGAGGGCATTCTTGTAATTTTTGGTCACCAAATTAGGGCTATAACACTGAATCTAGGCACTCCAATCATTACTTGGACACAAAATTAGGACATAAACACATGAAAAGTGTGGCCTTCTTCTCTGATGATCAAATAGAACACTAGTGTTGATGATAGACACTGTGATATGTCAGACACTATGATATGCATGAAAAACACTCTTGTAGGTGATCTCTTAATCAGATTCAAATTCCTAAGAAGATAATCCACATGCTGTGCATTCAAATCTTGTATAGGGACATGACTAACACAAGGAAATAGGGTAGTTGTATGGGGATCCACTTCAGTCAGACCCTAATATGTTTATTTAGCTCTTGAAATTTAGATGTTATCAAATATGTAATTATTAGTTAGTATGGCGAGGTTGTGAAATGCGATAATTAATAAAATGATTTGAAGCAACACAAACATACTTTTTTCTACTTAAAGTTATGTTAGAAGGTTTCATTGGCTCATGATTGGGTGTTGGGGTGTTATGAAATTTATTTTACAAAATCAAGTAGAGTTGGAGTTCTAATGGAGGTTATGGGACTAATGCTTGGTGAATTTGTTGATGAGTACATTATTTTTGTTTTAGATGTAGTTATCATGGTCCAAAGTGCTTCTAGAGTCACTGTAGTAGATGTCATCATGTTTTTTAGACCACATGCTTGACAAAAATAAACATACATATTCCATGACTATATATATATATATATATATATATATATATATATATATATATATATATATATATATATATATATATATATATATATATATATATATATATATATATATATATATATATATATATATATATATATATATATATATATATTTGATGGAGTTTCAACAACCTCATATAGGTGTATGATATGATCTTTATGGGAACCTTATGCCTGTCAAAGTGTGTTTTGCAATCTTCACTTTCTCAAAAGAGCCAATTCCGAGCATCTTTCCAAGCTTGTAATTTGGTAAATACATCTCCATATTGTTTCTACCTCGAGATAATACTAACATTTTTATTCACCACAAACAGATCCAATTAAAACTTTAATATCAATTTCAAAATAGTATGCCTAATTTATTGTTGGAATGAACAAAATGTTGATACTAATGCATTGATATCCCTATAATTATTATGCATAGAGAGCACCCTAGCATGAATCCATCATTATGAAAATATGACATGCCTAATAGTCAAGATTTACTCTTGACTCAACAAAAATTCAGGGGAAACTCTCCCGTAAGTGCATCAAACACAAATCTATATAACCAAATCCATTATTTTGAGGGGATAGGAGCTCCAATTTAATTGCCAATACAAAATTGTGGTTTAAAAAGTAGATTCACATTTTAGCTCCTACTTGATATTTATATTAACACAAATCCACAACTTTAAATCCTGAAAGGGAACACCAAGGCATTTATACAATGTTGAGGAGCAGAGGAAAACCATTTCTACTTATACATGTGGAGAATTAAGATTATGGTGTGTCATCATTGTGGCTGCCATTAACAATCCCCTCTTATAGAATTGAGCTTCTTGTATACACCAAAAGTGAAATTACTAGCACCCTTACCAGTTGTAACCCCATCAATCATTATTACAAAAGAAAAATAAAAGTATGACAATTAGAGATATAGATTTCTTTTCTAGATAAGTTTAGTTTGCAAGATTCTTAGCTATTTTTGTATCTCTAACTGAATACTTGATGACATGGCTTTGTCTAGTATGTACAGGGTGGAATACATTCAAATTTATGTGATCAACCAAGGGGATTCTCATTCTTTCTATCATTTTTTTATTTAGAATAAAGGAATTGGTAAGGAGTAGTTGTAAAATAAGCAAGTTTTTCACCCAGTGGCATTTACTCTTCGAAAGCAAAGATTTAGAAGAGTCAAGGCTTTAAAGACACTCCAAGATAGTCTATTACATTTGTTCAAAATGTCTATATATTGAGTTATTTTAAGAAACTCAAGCAAATATTGTAATCAAGTCAAGCATTTTAATAAATAACTAGAGATAACTAATTTGTGCATAATTACATTAACACTACCACATACCTATTTTTGCTAGGTGGTTGGGTTAATTCCTTTATCTCTTAGTCTTATCTCTTTTGCATCTTCAATGATTTCATTCCACTCCAGCTCTGAAACCATAGGAGGATGCTCATATGTTGGGTTGAGCTTTAGAGCACTTCTGTATTGGTCTCTCACAATCTTTAGATGCTTGTAAGCTTTTTTAAGAATTTGAACTCTATTCAAAATATTTTGACCAAAGAGCTCCTCCATAGTTTTTATGAGTTGATCTTTTAATTCATGAGGGCCTTTCTCATTCCACCTTTTAACAAAAAATAAATTGTTAGATAAAAAATTAGTTCAAGCTATGTACCCTGAATATATTACAAAAAATGGATGAATAGAAAAATGTAGCAACCAATTATATCAAGCTATGTACCTTTATGTAATTTGGGACCAAATATCTTCAATGTTAAATCATAAAAAGTTTCATAAAAAAAAAATTTCCTGCAAAATCATCATGGGATCATTAGTCGAAAATGAGTTGTGAGTAAGTAAACTACTATTACACTCTAAATAATTACAATTTTAAAGTACCCGAAAGCTTAGGAAATTTTAAGGGATTCATATCTTTCTCGACCATCAATAATGATGTCTCCAATGATCTAGCAGAAGTAACATGGGCTGCTCTAGGAAAGGTTGGTAAATTATCATTAGTACTGGTATCCGTTCTATAATCATGAGAAGGTGTACCTGTACCTGCACAAAGTTAGCCAATGTCATACTATACTCAAATGAACAAGAAAGTAAAAATCAAATCATATTTAACACATAATGAAATATAGCAAAACAAGGATTTACCAGCTCTAGTTACAACAGGTGTGGATGTTTGCATGCTCCTTGTTGTCGATCCTGTAGTCAACAATCTTGGTGTGTTGGCCGACCTTGTGGAAGGAGGCGTATGCACATCATCAACACCTAAAAAATAATCATATATAAATATATATACAATGTATTGTCTTTTTAAAATAAGATTGCAAAAACATGATGACAATAATATAAAACTGTCAATAATAATCATATACATGTAGGAGCTACATTGGTACCCTTGTCATGTGAAACAAATCAGAAAGGTCTCAAAAATTGCTATAACAAAACATACATATTGTGGTTCATGATCCATAAATTAGTATAAAACATAAAGCTTTATTGAACTATTATCCTAGCAAAACATTCTTTTCTTACTTCAAAATAGTGTGCTCTATGACACAATTCATTTCTTGTGGCCTCTTTCTCTTCTATTGGATTTGGATCCATCACAAGCCCAAGAATTTGTAGATTGATGCTCTTGAGGCTCTTTTTACACATGGTTATAGGGTCACTACTATATGTAATGTCATCATCACATAATACTATGGTTGCCATATGAACAAGTATTTTCTCTTGTGTAATATGTTCTTTTCCCTTTCCCTAAGCATCAAATTGTGACAAAAACACCAGTAAAACAATAAAAAAAAGGTCCAAAACCTTAATGAAAATAACATAATAATATGACATTTTGTAAAATTACAATTGCATAAATTTTTATATAGAAGGTTTACCTATGCTGGAGAAGGGGTGAGAGCAACATCCTTGCCTCTGTCATCTAATGGATCGGCTATGTCGCCTTGTGACAAAGAATATATATAAAAGCATCAACATAATGAAATGAATACTCGACTTAGCAAAAAAAGTTATTAATAAAATGGTATATTATTTATTGGAGTTCTAATTGGAAGTAATTAGTTTAAGTATTACATATATAGTACTTACAAGTCCCATGATAGTAACTTTCTTTGTATCTATGCAATTCAAATTGTAATCTATTAGAAGCTCTTCCCCTGAACTTATTGATTTTATCTCACATACAACAACATGATTTTCCTCACACACCTTGAAAATGTAATTGGGTCACTTATTAGTTGATCCAAGATGCATACTATTTATAAAACTTACAATGTTCCCTGTTGCTTTTGGCCTTCCATCAATGTACATAGCAAGTCTTTTACTTTGATTATTTTCTTTCCGTTGTAGATAATTTGCTGACAATACATACCTACGCATACCTTTTTTATATTGAATTATCCACATCCAATTATTATAATTGTAACAAGATCCTACATACTCCAATTCAACAAATTTTTCATAACTGAACTTTATGCCATCTCCCAAACCATGTAATGATGATGGAGCTATGCGATATATCCTCTCGTTAACACAAAAATCAATGTTAGTTAGAGGTAATTCCTTGGGTACCAATTCTTTGTCAAGATGTGTGTACCTCAAGGGAACTTTGATGTCACCCTTTGCCTCATCATCAAAAGAACATGACTTCCCTTGAGAAAGGAAAAATTGCATGTGTTTATTGATTTTTCTTCTAATCTTTTGACCTCTAGTTTGTCTCTCTTTCATAGACCTACTACATGTCTCACTATCCTCTTATATTCTTGTATTTCCCTCACTCAAGGAAGAAAAATTTGATAGATACATATTTGGTGATACTTCTTGTTGGAATTCTTTTGAAATAACTGAGAGGGGGGGTGAATCAATTATCCAAGGTCTAGATGTACAAATAAAAATATTCAAAACTTAGTGAACCCATATCCATAAAACATTTTCACCATGCCTACATCCATTAGATTATGCAACCACTTAAACTTGTAGGTTACTGCCAAATTAATTTGCAGAAATGTAAACATGAAACATAACATATTCAATAACATATTTAACACAATGATTTAACATGGAAACCCAATTTGGGAAAAACCACTAGTAACATGCTACTCAATCTCACTCTTCTGAAGTGATGCCCTATGAAAAGTCAACCTTGTTAAAGGTTACAATGCACACTATTAAATGTGACCCAGTTAAAGGATTTCAATCACCTTATTAGGAGTGAGTCTTGTTAGAGGACTTTAGATCATTCCCTTGGAATGCCACCTAGTTAAAGGATTTAATAATGATTGTAAAGTCAACCTTAATCAAAAGGATTTATCCTAGACTAATACAATGATTAGAGAGTAACACTGAGCCTTGATCTGATAACAACTTACAACTCCATTTGCATATTATAGATCTTTTTTTCAATCCTTCATTCTACTTGGCTTTCACATTCTTAAGCTCTGATAGCTTGTTCACCCTCAATCATCCATACTCTTAAGCCTTCTTTCTTTGTTTTCCAATGCAATCTCTTTACTTAGGTCACTCAATGAAGAAATACCCTAGACTCATTTTCTTCCTTAGGTTCTTGCACATGACAACCCTTGCTTCTGACCAGCCATCTCTATAAATAGAGAATTAAGATATTTTGTTGTTCAACCTCAATCGTCCATTTTAGGGTTAGGTTGGATTAGGTAGGATTCAATTAATCTACTCCTCATTTCATTTCATTTCCTTCTAGAAACTTCTCCTTCAATCCTCTTTGAATTTGCCTCAAAATAGTTTACCATGAATTTTGTGCCGCCAACTTATCAACCTTATCTTCCACATAGTTCACAAAATCCAAGAAATCAAACTTGTTAGCTCATATTCATTGAATTCATGATCTTTCTCATAATGCTGATACTCAACATTAACTGGCTTCTGATGCTTGGCACATATTGCGTTGCTCAACATCCACTGTCAAAACACTCGACATGAACTAAAGTTTACTGGAGCTCGACATCAACTAAACTTTACTCGGCTTACACTAATTGAATTTTCTCAGCTCCAACTAATTTTCTGCTCAGCTTGCACTCACTTTTCTCAACACCTACTATCCACTCGGTCATGCTTGGTAAACAAACTTCATTTAACTTTTTCTTCTGAACTTATTTAGTGTAACCAATCTTTACAACTTAAGTAGATTATCAATGCACTATAATATCACTATCTTAACTCATCATTGTACTCTTTTTCATATCATAACTCAACCTTTCCTCTAGGTTCTATTATTACCTCATTTGATCAAATCCTCTTCATCAATCAAATAAATTATAGTACTTAAATCATACAAGCAATTGTCTTACCAACAACTAGAAGGTTTGACATTGGTGACAAAACAATGATTGAAACACATTTATTACACTTGTATCAATTTGTTTTCAACACTTGTAGCCCATCAAATGAGAGATATAGTTGAAGGAGCAAAATATTTTTCTATAAAATGAGGCTAATATTGATGAAGTTTGCCTAAAGTTAATGTTGAAGGTAAAGAGAAAGCAAGCATGTAATAAACTTATACCTCTCGAGCCATATCACTGTGTACAATCCTCATTAAAGGGGTATAGTTTCCTGCATATGTAAATCATTTGTCTTAAGTTAGTTACAAATTACATGATCCTTATGCTACAAATTACATATAACACAACATGAACAATATGCATACATTGTAATCATTGTATAATTTTTAGTTGGTTACCTCTACAACAAATAAATTATAAGTAATCATCACCAAGAATTGAGCATAGTAATCAACACCAAGAATTGAGCATCGTAACAAATATTTCAACCTAATAAACACCTAATACATTTCCATTGATCATCTTTTTCATCCATCTCATTATCATGAACATCATCATTATCGTCACCATCATCCAAATCATCAGAATGACCATCGTCAACATCATGATCATCACTATGACCATTGTCATCATCACCATCACCATCACCACCATCATTGTCTTCGCCACCACCACCACCACCACCATCATCATCAATGCCATCATCATCATCATGTACATATTTTCCATCATCATCTCCTTCTTCATTTTTGCCATCATCATCTACTTTGTCTTCCACTTCTTCGATATCTTCTTCTTCAATCACATTATACTTTACTAGTCTTCCCCTTGGATCATGTGTAACAGAAAATGACCAAACTGATTTATGTCGAATGCCAAAGTAAAACACTTGTTCACATTGGCTTAGAAGAACATAAGGCTCATTTCCAACTGGCTCAAATAACCTTGTATTAATCATTGTAAATCCATTATCATGTTCAATAACAATTCTATCAAGATCATTTTGATTCAGTCGTAGCCTGATAATGAATAGAACTAGTTTGAATGAATTAAAGTTGCACTGAATTATATCGCCCAAAATGCCATAGTATCTATTTTCAAATTGTTTAGGATGCATGTTGTTTCTAGATAACATATTGGTGACCTCAAAGACTATAGTTATCCCAGAATCACAAGTTCTCTTAGTGTCGTCCACATTTTTAATGCAAAATTTACGACCATTTTAGTACATAGATTTGTGGTGCTTGACCTATTATTTTTCAAACATGTCAAAATTCTGCATCCATCTATGAGTTGATATTAAAAAAATGGTCATGATAGATTAACTTATACGTACCTTTCCACCTTTTAAACCATTTTCTAGATCAGGTACCATTGGTGTAAGATTGAGATCTCGATTATGATGAGCTTCTTTAACCCATCAAGCAACACCTTCCCATGTTAATGAGTGACCATGTTGTTGATATCGTTCAATCCATACCATCATCCAATCAAAGATTATTTGCAATATACAAATGAACTGCATGCCACTCAAGAGAAATTGTATAAAATAAATAGACTAGTTGGAAACAACTTATATTGATGATGGATAAGACTTAATTAACTACAATAACATCTTATAATTACCTCTCACTTTTCTCAATCTACCTTTCCTTGTCAAGTACTCCCCTTTGAATCTGTTAATGGAGTTGGGATTCCAAATGCAATCTACATGGATCTTTGATGCAAACTAGGGAAGACATTTACTAATGTACACCATGGTCTGATAGACCATATATCCATCGACTATGGAACCTTCAAGACATTCTCTCTATTGAACCAAGCCCTTCAAAAATTTCAAGTTCCTCTCAACCATCCACATTGACATCGTTGGTATAGGTCCACACAATTCAATCTCCTCAACTAGATGTATGAGGTAGTGTTCTTGTGCATTTAAAAAAGCTGAAGGTAGACACTTTTGCATCTCACACAAAAGCTGAGGAATTTTTCTCTTCCAATGCTTTATGTATTTTTTTAAAATTAATTTCTTTAGATGACAACCATCTAGAAGATATTCATCACGTAAAAGCATATTAATGAGACTAATAACACTTCTATACCACAAATCTAACAAGTAACACTTCTAACCTTATGTATTTCCCAAGATCATATATAACATGTTTGACACTTGTGTTGTTCAGTTGTGTGAGACAGATAGAGGTAGAATGTACTGTAGTAATAATAAAATGATCTTTTCAATATATTATAAAATAAAACAATCAAAAGTACATGATGCAAAACATACATATTGTAAATAGAGAAGAATGTGACTTACCTTGATGAAGGTATGCCAATCACATTTTCAACCTTGACCCAAAATCACCTTTCTTTGATATAAGACTGCTTATGTTTGCAGCAAATCCTGTAGTTTTTTATTTTTTATAGCTTCATATATGGCATTAGTTTGTTGCTGCATTAATAACCAAGAAATAAAACTCATATTAATTTGGTTTCCAATGCTATTTGATTCAAGGAAAAACTTTAATGCATGATTGGATTCATCAATGTCATTGCAAATTTTGACCCAATTTTTCTTTGTCACGCCTTCCATCCAATATTTTCCATAGTGTCTTTGTTAAATTCTTTCCAATATGCATAACATCAAATAAATGCATGATTCATACATGTAAATTATTAATATTTCAAATATGTTTGTGTTCCCCAGTTTTTTCTCCCTTAATTTCACATATGAAGACCTCACCTTTATAAACTTCGAGCGAACAACACGTGATGAAATGCAATTGGTGGAAACATTTAAATTACCATTTAAAGGTAATATAATAATAAATAAATTTGAAATCCTAAAATACAAATGTTTTAAACCGCCCTAAAACTTGTTGGTGTGCAACATTTATAGATTTAATAATATTGCTCCAAAATCATAACAGGCCAACAAACTTGAGCAATCTGCCAAACCACAATTGATGGTGAATAACACCCACTTGAATAATGATCTTGATTTTTCAAAAAACCTACATCCATCTATATGTCCCATAATGTCTTCCATTATTATTAAATGTCACTATGCTTTGGTAAATAAGAAGACCAATTGCTACCACTACAGACGGGAAAAATACACATTAATAGGTATCAGCTATTATAAAACTCCTCATACTCTCTTAAAATAGTCTCATTACCAAATTTTAAAAAAAAATCTTTTTGCTTCATCCAATGATATTATTGAGTGGGTTTTCAAGATTCTCCCAACAATGGCTATCTTTTGCTTTTACTTATGGCTATCTTCTACTTTTACTTTTGATTAGGTTGGGTAAAGAAAATTAATCACTATTTAATGATTGCAACAATGCCATTTACTTAGCCAAACACTACTACATTTGAGGTCAAATTTTGACCTTTAATTTCAATGAAGGCCTTTTTTTGACTTGTTCAATTTCAATTTTAATTTTGTTTATAAGCCCACTTTGGTCAAAATTTTGACTAAATTGAGCTCATAAACAAAGAAAAGGAAAAGGAGCACATGAGATTTATTTCATAATTTGAGCATTTTGGGTGGGAGCTAATTTGGAGGTCAGTGCGCTTTCAAGGTCTACGTTCAAGGGAACTGAACTTGGAGATAGAGGAGGGCTTTTGATTCTAGTGGGGGGGGGGGGGGGGAGTTTCTGGATCTAGATTATTGTTCATATATCAAAGAGTGTGAGATTTAGCTATGTTAATTGATCCTGAAAAAGAAGATGTGAATGTGTGCTTTGGAGGTCTATGAGTGTGAGATTCAAATGTGTTAATCCTAGTTGGAGAAGACATAAATGTGTGCTTTGTAGCTTGGTGTGTGAGTGACATAAGTTTGAAGATATTTTCCTTCACACATTTGCTGCACATTTCTTCAGTATTATTGTCTATTCACACAAGTAGAGTTTTATTCTTTTTATTTCTATAACATTAGAAATCTCATTAAATGGATTCAATTTTTTTTCAAGTACTTCACATGATTGATAACTTTCTCTAGTCAAGACTTTATTTCTCTCCCCACATTGTTACAAGTTTATACCTAGAATACCATGTTTTTATGTATGTTTTATCATCATCACAAAATGTCAATTTATGGGCATATAAGGTCACATGAAGTTTTCATAAAAGTAACAAGTAGGTGTCACTTTTGGCTAGTGGGCAAGGGTATGAGATTCCTAGACCCTAGCTAAGAAGGTTCAGTGACAAAGTGAACCTAGATTATGAAGACAATAAGGAAGACCTTCATCATGGTAAACCAATATGACTAAAGGAAAAGTGTGTAGATCTGATTAGCTTCCTCTTAAGTGTTATGTCACTTCAATATTGTAAAGTCATGTTCAAATTTTGGTTTCACTCTAAACATACAAACAGGTACACAAATATGCATGATAAAATTGGATTTCTATGAAACCATTTCTCTAGTACATTCTGGAAGATGAAAATAAATATATATCCAATGGAAGTTGATATACATGTAAGGTTCAATTTGAAAGCATAACTTATATTCTAGTCATATTTGGCCACTTGGTCATTTGGTTGTGTTTTGTGCTTGGAGAAGATACTTACACTACATCTAATAAAAAATATAACTAGAATTTATAACAATGAGTAAAAGAGAAAGCAAAAAGTTGTATGATTGTTCAACTCAAAAGGGTTGAACAGAGACTCTATGACATTGCTAGAGGATATTTCCTAAAGGGGAAAGTTTCAAACCACAATTCCATCTGTTTCTTTAGAATAATCTTCTCATGTTATCTTCTTTCACTATGATGTAGAGTGCACACAACAAAAACTTGGGTGACCTTGGTAAATCTTCCAACATGCACTGATATGTTGTTCAATGTTGATTCAATCTTTCACTCTTCCTTTCCTAGGTTTAGTCCTTACTCCTAGGGTATACCTTCCCTTGAAGACACAACAACTCAAAAGGTGATGATTCAAGTCCTCAAGCACTGTAGAATTTTTCAAATGATGGATTTATCCTAAATATAAACAATCAAAATACCTTATTAAGTTTGAAAAAGCAAACTACAATTTTGTGGCTTTTAGCCTTCTTACAAACTAGGTTTGTCCTAGCAATTTTCCTCTAAACCAAAGGTAAGGCTGTGGACTTAGGAAATTTTGAGATGGATTTAGTACAACACACACACACACACACACATACATACACACACACACACACACACACACACACACACACACACACACAAACACACACACACACACACACACACACACACACACACACACACACACACACACACACACACACACACACACACACACACACACACACACACACACACACACACACACACACATCATGTAATTTTTGGCTAACGTAAGATATATGATTTACATATTTAACACCTTTGACCATCAAAATCAACTTTAGTCCTAGTATGTCTCTCACTTTATGGATTGCAAGTATCACCAAATAGATAAGTATAACATTTAAATCAATTGCCTCCAATTAATATTGACTCCAATATACAATCTACCATTTTATTAATAAATTTTTGGTAAGTCTATTACTTTCATTTCATTGCTAATTGCTAAGAATTACTAATATTTTTCACAGGACATCATGGATACACCATAAGTTATAGGCGGGGATGTATTAGCTCACACACCTTCTTCAAAAAAGGTAAACCTTAGTTAGTGTAATTGTGAAAATTATATAGAAACAAATGTCATATTATTATGTTGTTTTATTTATGGCTTTGGAGTAATTTTGATGGATTTTTACTGATATTGATGTCACAACTTGATACTTATTGATAGGGGAAAGTGAAAATGACAATAGATCAAATGTGATCCAAAATACAAATGTCATTTATAGATGACATCCCATGTAGTGCTAACCATGTATTCATGGCCCATAAACTCATAAAAAAATACAGTGATGAAATCCTTAACCTTCTCCTCGAGAGAAACATAACTGAGGAGATAGAGGCACTGAAAGAAAAATTGATACTTAGAGTCAATTTTTTGAAGGTAAGCAATAATTAATCTTAAGTAATAATAAAAGTTCAATAGATGTTTATATTTTATAGTATCTTATGGATCATGATCTAAAATATTGTGTGTTTTTCTTACAAGATTTTGTGACACCTATGAGATCACATGGTCAATATGGTGAGGGTTGTAGCACACAACCTTCATGTAACACTTTCTCTTTATAGTATTATAACACTTAACTTAGATCATTATCCATTGCAAATGAAAACAAACAATGTTTCAAATGTCTTTCCTAACAATGTGGCTTTCTCTTTTGGACGTCCTTAAAAATCACAGTTCGATTTATGCTCTGAAGTCCATAAAACAACTCCTATTAGAAGAAAGAATGCAATAGTTGTACACCACATTCCTACATCAAATTTCTACACTACTACAGTTATACAAACATAACCCTAGCATGCATATACAAATTAACTCTAGTGCACCAACAAATGCAATGTGAGAATTATATCTTTCCAGCCATAGAAACCAATCACAACAACAATTGCCATCATTCCATACATATCATCTATCTATGAAACCACAATAAGAAGCTATCCATTTCTCTCATAGAAACCAATCATTCCATATTGATATGATGAGATAGTTTGATCTGTTGCTCCAAATGAAATAATTGGTACATGAAGTTCACTAGCTACATGTGAAACAATATGAGCAATAACAGAAGATTGTGGCCCTACTAGTGCAACATTGTTTGTTTTCATCAATATTATAACACTTTAACTTTTATTTTTGGATTCTTCTAGCTATTATCACATTTGGTCTTTACCCATTGCAAATGTCTTCACTAACAATGTATTCTTTAGCTCATGATGAAGTGTAGACGCTACCTTCGATCATCACTCTAATATTGCCGAGTGCATTGTCGACAACAAGGAGCTTGCAAACATCTTTGACTATCCCAAGTACAACCATTAAAACCTTATTTTTCTATATTTTGTAATGTGCTAATCATGCATTATTTTTTGTTGGGTGGATTTTATACTCATGGACCTATTTTGTGCACTAATAGATAGACCTTTAGTTGATAGAAGAATAGAAACTAGTAGTACTAAAGCTAAACCATTTCTTGGAGTGGCTTGTGTGACTAGTACTAGTTCATTTGCAAGGACATTGTTGCTGAACAAGAAAACTATGTTCATGTTAAAATTACAAAAACTTCTAGGTGCTTTAAAATTATTATTATTTACAGTGTAATTATAGTTTACTTATACATAACTCATTTTGGACTGATAATCACATGATGTTTTTTTAGGAAATGATATTTTCTTTGATCATCTTTTTGAAATGGCATTGAAGCTATTTGGACCCACCATACATAAAAGGTACGTAGTTTCATACCATTGCTACAATATTTTTCTTTTCTTCCATTTATTGTACTATATTAAAGTTATTGATCTAACAATTTTTTTTTAAGGTGGAATGAACAGGGTCCTAAATTAAAAAATTAGCTCATTACATCTTTTGAGGACCTTTTTGGAAAAATTTATTTTTAACACTACCCTACTTCTCAAAAGAGCATCCAAACATATAAAGACTATGAGGGGCCAATATAGAAGGGGTCTAAAGGATAACCCAAAGTATGATCGTCCTCCTATGATTCCACCAATGGAGTGGAATGAAATAATAGAAGATGTAAAAGAGAAAAGGCTATATGGTAAAGGAAATGAACCAGAAAAGGGAAAAAGAAGGTATGTCATGATAGAATTAAGTAGAATGTAATCATGCACTAACTAATGATCTTTGTAAATATATAATCTAACATGTTTCAAATTTTTCATAGACTACATGACACATCAAAAGCTACAAAAGCAAGACTACAAAAGGTTGGCCAACACAAACTTGGCTCTGGTGGCTATATGAATCTTCAATCTTGACTTGTGACTAGCAACAATGGAATTTCAAATTATTATTTATATAATGTTGTAAAAAAATTTGTTTAATCAAATCATACATGCAAAACTGACAATATTAAACGAAAAAAACAAGGCAGAAAATTCAATGTAGAGCCCATAGATTAAGATAAAAAAAATTTCTTAAAGGAAGGCTATAAAGTCATGGTTGCATGCCTATGCCAAGAATCTAAAAGCCATACCCAAGAATTAGGTTCACCAAATGAGACACGGGTAAATTGGTCAAATGAAAAGTAAATCAAATTGAATAGTTGAGAAATTTCTTTTTTGATGTTAGTTTCCAACATAAATTGACTACATAACAATGCACATAATATTTCACTGCAACCTTCAAATCCTATCATAGAACTTGCATGTGATGAAGTCCATGATGTGCATCATAGTGGTGGAAGTATTACTTTTCTCTTGGAAATTAATTAAGAAATTATTAATAAAATTTAACATCTTCAATTGCAATTTGACATGTAACATTTTTTGAATATTTTAGAGCATGTTGAACATCATGCTGAAAGAGTGGAGCATGTTCCAAGTGTTCAACATGTTGAGGTGACGACGGATCAAAATGTTACTGTACATGATGTGGCATTGTTAGGTAATAAAAATGCATGTTATGTTCTACTAGTTAATGAAATACTTGTAACAGTTAAAAAAAGAAAAAGAGTATGTCAATTTAATCTATTTACTTGTTATTGCAACAGTGCCCCTTTTAGTGTAGCAACCTCATGCTCCTCAAAATAGGAGGAGGCATAATAATTTGACATTACATGTGCCACAAGAGGAGGAGAATGAGGAATATGTTGATGCTCCTATTAGCCTTTACCTTAAGAAAGCTAAGAAAAACAAAAAGAAGAAATGATTTTTAAAAAATGTTCTTTGATAAACCTTGTTTATAAACTTTTTTGGATAATGAAAAAACATTGTTTTAAGTAATTAGATGATAATGGAGAATTTAGATTGATGTTAGGGGGAAGGGGGTAAGGCTAGATGAGCTTCCACTTTCACGTGGTTGGCCTCCTTAAGTATAGAATACTAAAGTATTCTCAAAACCAAGTGAAGCTCAAACTAAGATACCTTCATTAACTCGTCAAATTCATTCAACAACTTTATCACTTGCCTCATTTTAGGTCTTGAAATTGGATCTAGGATGACACTAAAACAATAATTTTACATGCAGGATGTGGTTGTTGGTAGTAATCAAATAAAAATAACAGTGAGTAGATCAATATGAATTTTACTTTGTTTGATTGTTTTGATTAGGGTTTCATTTTATTTGTAGTTGGTGCAAATACAAGATCCACATAAAAAAGTACAAATATAGTTCTATTCAACCACTACATTAAATTTTGATCAGTAGATTAGTATGAATTTTACTCTGTTTGATTGTTTCATTTTATTTATAGTTGGTGCAAATACAAAATCCACATAAAATAAGTACAAATATAGTAGTATTGTTCTTTCTTTGCAATAGTTTTGATTGTTAACAAAGCTCATCATAATATTTTCTCAGAGGTGATACCTCTTTTCTAATCTTTCATGATTAATCATAGCTGAAAGGCTACATGTGCATTCATTTTGTTGGTTTATTCTATAACCAAAGTACAAACCCCATATTTTGATGGTTGTAATTTTCCTTATTTTGATTGTTTTGGGTTTAACTTCTATTTTTTCATGCAAATTTTGAAAATGGTTAATGTTGTGGTTGCCAAGGTTGAAGGAGATGTTGATTCACCAATATCTATATTGGAAGATAAGGTGAAGATTTTGCCTTTTTAATTTTATTTTTCTTATTTTAGAAGAATTGCCATACTTTTTGCATACTAGTCTTCTAATTCTATCATTGAAAAGTAGGACTCAAATGAGAACGGTTATGCAAAAGTTTCCTAGCTTGAGGTAAGAGGTGTTTGTAGGGTTTGTAAGAGAAGAGCGAGTGCTAATGAGAAGAATGATGCAAAAGATTGCAAGCTAGCGAATGGTGGTAGAGTCTGAAAGGAGGAAACAATGTCCAATGCAGTAAGTTCCTATATGTTATCTGTTTATTTAAAGTTTAAAGTAGTATGTACATGATGCTTGATGAAGGCATACATGGTCTTGTAGAGAAACTAGGCAGGTAACTTGACACGCCATTAATAAAATTCACTTGTATAATAGCAAGTTGTCTTGTCTCCATAGAATTTACAATATCATCTTCCTCAGTTGTGGAAGTTATCTAAGGGTAGTGATACAACATATTGGTCATTTTATTTCTCAATAACCATGGAGGAGCCATTTGGGGCCAATTATTATAACACCATATTTTTTGATTATGGAGTAGAATCATTTTGCATACACGTCTTGAAGACAATTAACACACTTGAAGCCAATTAGTTATTTCTCGTAACAAAACTTTAAAAGTTAAAATTAAAATAAGCATGTGTGTGTGTGTGTGTGTGTAAACACACGAGTCTCCCTTCAACACAAAAACACGGTGTAGTTTCATTCCCAAATAGGCTTGCCAGCTAGTTTTGCAAAACGAGCAAGAAATTGGCCTATCACTATAGGCTACAGTGATCTTGGTTATTGCTATCCGCAAAAGTAAGAAAATGATATAGAAATGGGAAATGCTAGGGATTATTACTATAGGGTATAGCGATCATTAGCAGGAAATAATCACAAAAATGGATACAATGATGGACGATGAGCTTATCGCTTTTTTTTTATAGCAATAAGTAGTTTCAGGCATCAGATGAGTTTAATCAAGTGAGGCGGCATCGAATGAAAAATGTTTTGCTCATTTGATACCATAATTTTGGGTCTATACTGTAGTGCGTTCTCATGTTGTGATGGTGCATTGGGCTGAAATTGTGGTGTGTTTTCATGCTAAAGCGAGGAAGTGACAAAATGACACGTGTCCTATGAAGCATCTAGTCAAATTTTAAACTATCGCATGATTGCAAATGGTTAGTTAAGCTCTAGGTTTCAAGTTGCAAAGTTGTGAAAGGTAGCAAAAATAGTCAAGTTTAAGCTTTTCACATCATCACACATGATTAAGGTTAACTTGAGGTTAAGGCTATGAAGTGGAAAATGCTTTGGTCACATCTTCACTGGGTTAATGTTGTGGTTAAGAGTTAGAGCTAGGAGACTATGAACAAAGAGAATGTTAAGTTATTGGTTAGCACAACATCGCAAGGTTTCATATGTAGTTAAGGTTTTCAGTTGCGATGTCGCAAAATAATGATAGTAGCCATCCAGGGTAGCAATTGTAGCATTGCATGACTAAAAAAATGTTTGGTCCTAGCAGTTGCGAGAAGGTCAGTTTGGTGGTCATTGCAAGGTCACAACGATTAGTGAGCTAAGGAGATTTCAAGCTAAGAAGTAGCGATAAGGCATGAATTAAAAGGTCGTGGTTTTGCAAGGCCATGTAGTTAACAAAGATTTAATTTGTGAAGCCACAAATAGGAGAAAGCACTTGAAATGTCGCTATAACATATAGTGATATCTTGTAGCTCATTATTAATCGCTATATCTCCATAACACAAAATGTGATCAACTATCACATTCAACTTAACACCACAACTCATAGCGATGCCCTTTTAATAATACAACCATCCATCACTATAAGTTACAATGATCTCCAAGTTTCATGGCTAATTGCTATATCTTTTTTGTGCTCTCACCACTCTGCTATAGGGTATAGCGATCATCAAGGGATGAACAAGGTGGACAATGATATAGTAATAGGGAATGTGTTTATCACTATACGATATAACAATCATTGATGGATGGAAAAGGAAAAAAATGATATAGAAATGGGCAATGTGCTTATTGCTGTAGGATATAGCAATCATCGATAGATGACAAAGGTGGAAAATGATATAGCGATGGGCAATGTGCTTATCGCTATAGGGTACAACAATCATCAATGGACAACGAAGGTAGAAAATGATATAGTGATGGGTGATGCCAGGGCTTATCGCTACAGGGTACAACAATCATCGATAGATGGCGAAGGTAGAAAATGATATAGCAATGGGCGATATGTTGTTTGATGTTTGAATGATTTATACTCTTGTCCCATTTGATGTTTGAATGATCTATACAATCTAATTTAACTAATAGAAGAGTTGATTGCAGTCTGTTTACTCGATTCCCAATTGAATTGACATAATGCTTTCATCATCATTGTTAAGAACATAAGAATTAGGTAAATGAGTTTCTTTCTCATGTTTCATGTTAAATTGAATAGTTGTTTCTATTAGAGCCCAACAATTTTTCCTATAATTATATTTGAAGGTATGTTTCCCACTTGGCACCCTTGCACTTGGGGCAACTAGAGGCCTGACAAAATAGAGGGAAATGGAAGAAGGTTTAATGACTATCGAGGACATAAAAACTTGAAGCTTGCAGAGGATATCATGAAGAATTGTTATGAGATGTATTATGTAACAACTATGAAGACTACATGTTACAACATCTAATTTTTGTAGCTTTTTTGAATCATTATTTTTCAATTCCTTAGTAGATTTAACCTTTCTCTACCTCTTGATTTTTTTATAATGGCAAGAGTTTTTTGAAATATGATATCCTATATTACTATTCTAAATAATGGGTGTACTCATTTTATTTTACTTCGCAACCTTATTTCTTCATTGATTGCATGGGCTTGCAAAACTATGATTACTTCATTTTATGCTTTATCGCTCCTTCGCAACTATTCAACATTCCAATTTACTAACTGATGCGACCCAACGATGACCATGAAACTTACTACTTCACATCTTTACCATGGTTCATGACTCAATATTTCTTTTACTTGCAATGTAGTGATGACTTTATCTTTACCTTTTTCACCCCTTCGCAACTACCAAACACAGGGCTTTCTTTAACTATGCGATGTTGCGATGAATTGTTTTAATTGACTGCCACCTTGTTCTGCAACTTTGCAACTATAAATCTTAACTACTATTGTAACCATGTGATGATGCGGTAGCCACTTCAAATTTAACCTTTTTTTTTTTTTGCAATCTCACATCTTTAAATTTTAACCACAACTTTGACCTTGCGAAGATGTGATTTTAAGCATTTCGCTTCCTTGCCACTTTAACTCGAGGTTAGCCTTAACCCCTTGTGATGTTGTGATTTGTTGAATTTTCCTACTTTGGATCTTTATTGTTGCTTTGCAACTCAAAAAGTCTTTAATTTTTTCTAACCTGTAACATTGTGATAACTGTTTGAAGTTAACTATTTCTTTCCATCGCAACCTCACAACTTGAAATGTTAACTCATCGTTTAACCCTGTGAAGCCACAATTACAGGATTTCACTACTTCTTAGCCATAACCTGGGTTACTCCTAACCATTTTTGATGATGTGATATCCTTAAAACTTATTTTTTGTGATCTTTCACACCTTTGTGACTTAGATTTTAGGGTTTACCTAATTGCTTTCGATGGAATGATAGCTATTTAAACTTATCTACTATTATCAAAAAGATAAATCCTTCAAAAATTTGAACATTCACTTTCCTCTTAAACTTGACTGCTTGCAATCATGCGATGGTTCAAATTTTGACTACTAGGTTCTTAATCACTTCTTTGCAACTTATATTGCCTTAAGCTTGATACTACCCATGACCTTGCAATTAACTGCTTATTGCTATAGGGTATAACGATCATCGGTGGACAGTAAAGGCAACAATTGATATAGTGATGGGTGAGTGCTTATCACTATAGGTTATAATGATCATCGGTGGACAATGAAGAAAATAAATGATATAGTGATGGGAGATGCCAGGGCATATCGCTATAGGGTATAGTGATCATTGGTAGATGGTGAAGGCAGAAAATGATATAGCAATGGACAATATGCTTATCACTATTGCTATAGCGATAAGTAGTTTTGGGCGTCGGATGAGTTTCATCGAGTGAGATATATCCTTCGCTCACCCATGAGATATATCACTATAATTTATAGCAATAATTCAATTCCATCACTCATTGCCATATCGATAATGAGTCTTCTCCATATAGAAATGGATCCAATTACTATATGTTATTGCGATATTTAATGTTTTTGAAATAAAACATGTTGGTCAAAATTTCCACCAATATTTACCAACATTGGTGGAAATTTTGACTAATCTTGGTCAAATTTTCTACCAAATATTTCTTGACATTTCGATCAATGCATCAATCCTAGTCGATGATTTGGTTTACATGTCAACCAAACTTGGTTGAAATTTTGACCAATGGTCTTACTATCAACAATGACCAATTTTGACCAAATCCATCATCACAATTCTGACACCTACATGATTTGGTCAAAATTTTGTCGACAAAAATAGTGACAAAGCAATTGGTTGACAATTCGACCAACAAAAATTTGACCAATTTTCATTGGAAAAGGGTCAAAATGTACTAGTGAAAGAATGAAGTATTAGACTTGTATCACTATTTTTTAGATCCTAATTTATAAGAATATGAAACCATTCTTTAAAATCTTTCCTAAATATTATGCCCAAAAAACATGAGAAATTGATGGGTTTCTCTGTAGTATTTTTTCTTAATTTTTTAAACATTGATTTGCATATTAGAAACCTATAATAATTCATTTGAGTATGAAAAGGAATTGTAGCATATCATCCACTTAAAAATGGAACTGATTTTATCATGAAATGCACTTACTTGAGTAGAAAACACTATAAGGGATTTACTATAGGAAGGACACCTAGTGTTGTCTGTAGGCATGCAGGAGATGAGACCCTACTCGGAGAAAGTGTGGATGGAAATGTAAATGGTGTTGTGATAAGTAGCAGCATGAGGCTATCCCATTGCCATGAATTTCTATAAATAAAGTGTGTTTCTATAATAATCAAGTGGGGCGTGGCAATAGGGTGGGCCAATGAACAAAAAACAAGTAAGAAATGGCAGAGGCATGAATAAAACACAATTATTTTGAGCATTCGATAGGTGGGAGGAGGGTATGCATCAACCATAATTTAAATGGGAGAGGCAAGAAATGTGACAATCAATCAAAATTTAATGACTTTTAGTTTCCCTAGCATTCTCCATTCCAATAAAATGACAAAGTTACCTTAAACAATGTTGAACCCTCCCCCTAAAGATTGTCGTTCCCGCTGAACCCACCTACACACTTTTTCGTGTGAATATAAAATGAAGTTTTACTTTTATTTTTATTCTTTATATCTTGACAATGTTAAAATTTTGACGATAAACTTAAGTGTCATCGAAATTAGACTATATAAAGACTATTAAGACTTAAGTTTTTAGTACTCTTGTTTATTTTATTTAATCATATACATTTAAGACTATTATTGTTCTTAAAATTAAACTATATATTATTTTATTTAATCATGGTATGAGATTTTTGTATGAGTGTAATTTATTATTTGGATAAATCTCTAGAACTGCTATGTAGTTTGATAAAATGATTATGATGGACAGAGTGTGGTAATTGAAAGGTCAGATTTGGATTACTTAATTGCTCAATTTCTCGAGTTCATCTCTGACACAATTTTGATTATGCATAAGAGGAATATATGTTTCTTCATTTTTGCCAATATCTATGTTCATTCTAAACATGTACTCTTGCTTGTTTTTAGCAAATTCTTTGACAATAATTTACCTTTCGACTGTTGTTAGGGCCTAAGCTTTAGAATCAATGTAAGTTAATTTGCATGGTAGTAGAATTTCTTGAATTTATCGACACAATGCTAAGTGGAATCTGAAAAAAATGCATTTCAATTCTCCATTAGGGACCTTATCATATTTTATTCCTTAATTTTGGATTTAGTAATGAGGGTTTTAGCTCAGGCCATGAGAAAGCATTTGAGTTGTGAACATAAAATTGGGAACATTTGAGCTAGAAACAACATCTAATCTCTTGTAAGTCCCTCTCCTCTAAAGACCCAATATATAGAGCCATTATCATCATGAGTAGATTCACTCTCCTCAGACGAATTCAATCGAAACTATTCATACCAAACTAAGTATGCATAAATCTATACTTACAAATTATATTATCTCTTGGTGATTGAGTAAAGATAAAATATAGTTTTTCAAGGTGATAAAATTGCATATATAGATGTATGTATGTATGTATGTATGTGTATATATGTATATATGTATCTCTACATCTCATTTTTCATACCCTTGTGATCTCTACATCTCATTGTCATGCCCTTGTGATCTCTGTTTATGCATGTATATACATATGTACGCACACACATATATACATATATATACACACATATGTGTGTGTCTATGTATGCATGTATACATATAGATAAGCTTCTCTTTATGTATTTGTATGTGTATATATACATACATACACACATGTGTGTATGTATGTATATATACACATACAAATACATAAAGAGAAGCTTATCTATATGTATACATGCATACAGAGACACACACATATGTGACATGTGTGTATATATGTATATATACACATACATATACATAAAGAGAAGCTTCTCTAATCACTGCGTAGGGGAATATAAAGAGATACATGTTTAGAAGGAAAAGAAAAGAACATTTACATAGGTAACTCTTCTCCCCTTGAAGAAAATCACAAAGCAAGGACATAGAGATCACAAGGACATGACATGACAATGAAATCACAAAGCAAGGACATGAAGATCATAAGGGCACAAAAACAAAATGTAGAGATCACAAGGACATGACAATGAAATTCATCAATACAAGGGTATGGCAATGAAATCCTAGATCTCCACTAATCTCCACCAAGGGAATGACAACGAAATATAGAGATCATAAGGGCATGACAATGAAATGCAAAAATTACAAGGGAATGATAATGAAATCTCCACCAACGTTCAGAGCTTAGATCTCTCCACCAATGTTTAGAGCTCTCCACCCTCTTTCGCATGTAGCTCTCCACAATCAAAACAAATGGGGAATAATTTGTGTCGTGTTTTTTTTAAAATCTAAAATCAACTTCACATTGTGTTGTAACTCTAGCATAGGTGTTTGATCCTCAATAGTTTTCATGTCAACATTTCAACATTCAAGTTTTAAAGTTTCCTCTTCATTATATGTTTGGTTTATCCATGATTTCCTCCAGTTCAATTATAGTGCATCTCAACTAGTTGCTCTAATGATGCAATCACCCATCTATCTCTAGATTATGCAAGCACTTCTTGTTTTACAAAATCTAGATAGATATTGAGAGTTCCAAAAGCCATAAACTTGAAGACCATCATGTGTGCATCCCACTTTAGGGAAAAATTGGATGTCACATTCTTGTGCATATATTTCAATCACTTCAAACTCAACTGAGGTGCACCCATGTAATTATTCAGGTAAATCCCACTACCCATGGAAGCTGAGGCTTGTTGTTGAGCATATGTTGGTGCTACTTGTTGCTATTGAAGTGCCTCAAATTGGCATTGCTCTGTCACCCTAAGATAGATTACATTCTCTCTAGCCCCAAGTTGTTCCACATTCTTACCCTCTATAACTTGATTTATCATTTCAAGGGATACATTTAGTTGACCTATCATCCACTCATTAGCAAGAAGCTTGAGGTGAAATAGTCCTTTCCACCCTAAAAACCACTTTGTTACTTCATTAAAATTAGGAATTGAACAAAGCCAATGATACAAAACTTGCTGCCACTTTGGAAAAAATGTTGCCTCCAACATTCAACCATATGATACATGGGAATAAAACATGCCCGAGCCATAACCCAATTAAATTGTTCTAGCTTCTGATTAGCTGGGTTGATTACAAATTCCTATAGAATTGTCATCAGATTAGGTATGATAAAATGAACAATCAGTTATTCCCAGCTAGCAGGTTCAAATACAAACTTCTAAGGTGATAAAATTGCATATGTAGATGCATCACCTGCCTACCAAGCATGAAGCCCATTCCCCAATTTATAATGAATGGTTGGATATAAAGGCTCCATACGCTGGCCCAAAAATGGAAGCCAAGGATGTAACCATGCATGTATTGGCACAGTCTCCTTGCAAGGATCCCAAGTATCTACTGTTCCATCCAAAATGTTATGAAGTGATAAAGCTAGTAGTAACTTCTCCCATGTCTCTAGAAAATGTAGCATAGGTTCAAGGTAGTAACTCCTTACACTCAACTCTTCACTGAAGTTATTCTCACTACCATAATGACATTACCTCTAAACCATGCATAGGATGTTGAAGTGGTTCCCAACCTTGAAACACTCTTATAAGAAATGGCAAAGCAAATGCAGATGCAATACATATATTACTATTATTTATGTATATGCATGTATATATGTATATACATACATACATACATACATACATACATATATATTTATACATACATACATACATACATAGATACATACATATACATGTATGTATGTATGTATGTATGTATGTATGTATACACACATACACATATGTATATGTATACATATGTGTATGTATACATACATACACACATATGTGTGTGCCTATGTATGTATCTATAGAGAGATCTTGGATCAATAGAAAAATTGATCTAGCTACATAAATATTGCAGAATACAAATAATAAAACAATAAAACTCACTCAACCTATGCTAAGTGACTTACCTCAAGATCTTGCACAAAAAATAATGCAGGCCAAAAAAAATGGGCAGAGTTCGCAAGAAATTTTACAAAAACATATCATAATAGGAACAATCAGTTGTTCCTAGCTAGCAAGATCAAATATAGTTTTCCAAGGTGATAAAATTACATATGCAGATGTATGTATGCATGTGTGTATATCTATGTGTATATGTATGTATGTGCGTATGTATGTGTGTATGTATATGTATATATATGTGTGTGTTTATACATACACACACACATGTGTGTGTCTATGTATGTATGTATATATACAGAGAGATCTTGTGAATTGTGGAGATTAGTAGAGATCTAGGATTTTGTTGTCATGCCCTTGTGATCACTACATTTTGTTGTCATGCCCTTGTGATCTTTGCATCTTGTTGTCATACCCTTGTGATCTATGTATATGTATGTATGTACATATATATACATATCTATATGTATATATGTGTGTATATATACATACACACATATGTGTGTCCATGTATGTATGTATGTATATAAATAGAGAGATCTGGGCACAATAGAAAAATAATAAAACTCACTCAACATGTAGCATGGCCATAGATACGATGGCAATGCCTATTGGTAAGTAGATTCCCCTTTTTCTCTTTTTTTTTCATGTGTTTATTTCACTTGAACTATTATTTCTTAGGGGGCATTTGTAATATTGGATTCATTTTATGTAGGACGTGATGAGGACGTTCCTAGATGTGCCCGTGTTAGATGTATAGGAATCACTAAAGAATTGTGATGAATTTCTCGTGAGCAATGAAGATGGACTTTTCCTAAGAGTAGTAGAAGGAAATAAGGACATTCTAGGTACTTTAAAGATTGATCCTTTCTTAAAGATTTTTAATGTTAATGGGGATTCTAGATGTTAGAGGGGGGGGGGCATGGGCGCAAGAAAATGACCTTCCACCTTCACATGGTTGGCCCTGATTAGTAGAGATATTAAATTATTCTCAAACCAAGTGAAGCTCAACATTGACCTATGATTGCATGATAACTAACTGTGTGAATCTCTTAGTTTCAGGCAACGTAGAAGCACACCATAGTTTAATATGCAATCTCAATTCATATGCATACAACATTAGGTGGAGTTGAAAAAATCTACAAGTTTGCATTTTTGTCAAAGGTTTGCATAGACCTATTAAATAAATGTAAACACGATGGGTTTTTTCAGCTCCCCCTATTTTCCATGCATAAAGAACCCAGTTGCATGTGCATTCTCAATTCAGAGTGGCATTCACAACTTTATCAAATCAATGGTATGATGTTAAACTATTCTCAAAACCAAGTGAAGCTCAACATTAACCTATGATTGCATGACAACTAACTATGTGAATCTATTTTTATTCCTCAGACTCGTATTGCTTCCTAAATTATCAAACTAAACATAAGAAATATTTTAGAGCTCATTATAACTAGAGAAGTGGGGTGCCCTATCCATGATTATAAAAGCCATAAAAAGAAGGCATTGACTTCACCTATTCAGGAGGAATGTCTCAAGACCAAAGGTGGAACCATGCCATGACTAATAAATCCATACAAGAAGGCATTGATTTTTCTTGTTCTTTGTGATGTCCTCATGGGGAATCTAGGAATACTTATTCAACATTTGCTGCCAATTTTTTTTTAATAATTTAGCAAGCCACCATGATTGTGATGACCTATTCCAATGGATAATCACTCTCAAAACACCCTTGTTGAATACCCTTTTCTCTTTTGATGACCTGCTCCAACAAATAGCCATCATATTTGTAATGATCTACTATCGCAATTGTGACGGCATAAAGATGAACCATTGCCTTTCCTATCTTCCAAGTTATGACAACTTTTTCCAGATGCACTTGTCATTGCAATTTGTGATAGTAAAAGACTGATGTCCATCTGATGGGAGAAAATTTGTGGTACTGTCGCTTGGGTGAATGGTGTCCATCGTAATCGTAATGACTTATTGTCGCAGTTCAAGCCCAAATGTAGTAGTGTGATATTGACAAGATGGAATTTAAGTTGGTTTTTCCCAGGTTCTGCACAAGACTTTAATTGCCAATGGAAATGGCCTCTAGGTTATCAAATGATCAAATTTCTATGGTCCTACATCTTCCCTCACCTATCCTAGGATGTTTGGAAGGAAGTAAATAATATATATTTTGATAAAGTGTCACTCCTCTAGATTTTATTTTTGAAATAATCTTTAGACCAATTAGCAAGAATATTAGCTTATTTGATAGTATTTAGTCTAAGGATAAAATGATTCCTTTCTCATGCTATTAATTAATGGTTTCAAAGAACTAGAATATCAATATTTGACATTTTGAAATCTATTGGACCAATTAAGAAATCTAGGGAAGGTGTAGTTAGGTGTTTCCCTCCTAAAGGATGATTGAATATTAACTTTGATAGGGTGAGTAAAGGGAATCCAGGGCCCATTGGATGTGAGAGAGTGATAAGAGATGATAATGGAAGAGGCATTATTATGGTGGCACTCCCCATAGGAAGCTAGACAAACAATCTCATGGAAGCCATGGGGGCTTATCATGTATTAGACCTTTCTAGTTGCATCGGATATGGAAAAGTGTGGATAGATAAAGATTCTAATAAAATGATTGGATGTCTCAAAGAGGGATTTAAGGACTCATGGAATATTTAAGGTTTAATCAAATATTCTTTAAACATTATTATTTAATTTAATAAATATTTTGTATCTCATGCTTTTAGAGAAGTTAAATATTTTTGTTGATTGCCTTGCAAATAAGGAGGTAACCATCAACTCTAATTTGAGGTGGTTTTGGGAGGATTGATTAGCAAATGATGTGGAGGCCCTTCTTATTTATGATAGAACACATGGAAAATTTTGTAATAAACACTCATCCATCAATGATTCTGATAAAAAATAGGGTTATCATTCCATTTATTTTCAAGTACCTAATCACTCGGATGATGATTGATATCATCAGTAACCCACACACTTTCTAGGTGTTTTGGCACCTTTGTGGGTTTTCTTTGCTCCTATTTTTCATCATTCTTAATCATTATTTGTAAGGCTTGGCTGGAGGTAAAATGGGTAGATATCGAAAGGGGGTGGAGGTTGTTAATAATGAGGCTCTAGAGGCTAATGCTACTATTTGACACATATTGCAGAATGAGAAAGTTACAAAGTATATAGAGAGAGATTGGATTATTAGGGTTCAAAAGTAACTAAGATCTTTTCAAAGGAATGAAACTATGGTAAGATTAATCTTTTTGGTACAACTATGATGG
Source organism: Cupressus sempervirens (assembly GCA_028749045.1). NCBI lineage: Eukaryota > Viridiplantae > Streptophyta > Pinopsida > Cupressales > Cupressaceae > Cupressus > Cupressus sempervirens. The sequence goes on along the minus strand of CM053790.1, from coordinate 545,911,663 downwards.
TCGATGAAAGCCTCGTTGCTAAAGTCACAAGCCTTTCCATGGAGGACATGAAGTTCTATAGGGATAGAAAACTTTTGGAAATAGCTATTAAGTTGCTAATAATGCCAAGGAAAATAAAATCCTGGTCAAGGTGAATGAAATATTCTATGAGCCTTTAAAAAAAAAAAATGGTTTGGAGGGAGTTGCTCAAAGTGGTAATGGAACACCTCTCTCTTGATGGTCGATTTAGTAGGGTTTATGGCTGCCAATTTGTGTTGTTAGACCACATTAGGTATGACATAAAGGTCTCTTCTTTCTATTTACTTTCATCATTGAATGCTAGTATGCCTTATCATAGAGAAACTACAAAAAATCTAGTTCTCCATGGATGTCTTATACTTCTTATTTTTTAGCATTTTAAATCTAGAGCTATAGGGCTCCAATCCTTGTCTATTTTTTTTTATTCTAAGGAAGATAGGGAGTATAATGATAGTTTTAATGATTAGGATTCACATACAAATATAAAGGATGATATAATTTTATCCCTCCCCCAAAAGAAACAAAAAAAGGTTAGTAGGGGAAGTTCACAATTAAGTCTCCTTCCTCTAGGGGTAAAAAATTGGATAATACCAAGTAGAGCAGAGGTAAAGGAAAGAAAGTCTCTTTTGATGACTCCCCAAGGTTTCAAATTTACGATTGAGCCCATTTATCTTTCTAATTTTTATAATTACCATAACCCTTCCATGGAGAAGGATTATCACTCCAAGTCCTCTTCTAAGTTAGGTGAGTCTAATGTTTGACCCAACAAGGAAATTAAAATTGATGTTTGAGAGATATCCATGCAGGGGTCAATGAATTTATGTAGTCTAATTAGATGGTAATTTCATGAAATAAAGAGTTTTAACCTAAAGCATAGGGATCCTCAAGAAAGTTTGAGGAAATTCAATCTATAGGGTGTGTGAAGGACATTATTTAGAATATTGTTGTCAAAGAAATTGAGAGGTGAAATTTTATTGGATAGAGGATGATAAGAAATCTATGACATTTGAAGCTATATAAAAAAGGAAAGATGATGATCCCAAAGTTGAGGATTTGGAAGGTAAGCTAAATAAGCTTGAGGCCACTTTTCATAACTAAAGTGTTCATGTCCTTGATGGAAAATATGAAATTTTTGGTCACCAAGCTTGATTATTAGATGCATTAGGAATAGACTATTGTTAATCTATCCCTACAGAAGAACTCATCCTTTCTATAACATTTGAAGCTATAACAAAAGAAGGAAATATTATGATTCTAAAGTTGAGGATTTGGAAGGTAATCTAAATAAGGTTGAGGCCACTTTGCATAACATCATGTCTCTTAGCCATAAAGTATTCATGTCCTTGATGGAAAATATGAAAGATTTGGTCACCAAGCTTGAACAGATGCACCACAAAAAGACTATTGTTGATCTATCCCAATAGAAGAACTTGCACTGATATAAAGAAGAAGGTGATGAAGCTTCCTCGAGACATTTTTTTATTTTAATAAGGCTACATAGAACATGAACCATATGGAAATGGAGGTTGCAAAGATGTTGAAGAGCTTGGCCTAGGCCTTTTTTTGTTGTTGGTTCTATTTAGTTGTTGTGTTGGAGTTCTACTTTGTGCTAGCTTTTGTTGATATTTTATCTTTTCTTATTGCCAATTCTCTTCTATGTTGGCTTTGTGTCATGTTATATTTAGTTGGGTTTTAATGCTTTATCTTTTGTAATATTCTTGTAAAGTGTTTTAGATCCCTTAAAAATCTATTTTTTCCTCAATCAAAAAATTCTTATGGAGACTTCCACGCTGAACTTTATATTAAAACAAGAATTATGCAACTAACTAATCTAGCTCTGTTACTCTTCTTTGATTGTAGAAACAATTGTAGAGGTAAACTTTTATGTATGCAGACACATTCATGCAATGGATTAACAAAAAAATAGAGCATTGATTGTGTCACAAACTTAAATAACAAAAAATGAATGACAATTTCCCTCGCCAAGTAGGCCCTCCTTGAGTGAGTAATCTTGATTATGAGCTATGTACTCAAAAGATTAATATTTACCCCATGCTCCCATGTTGCCGCTTAAATCAAATTTCTACTTAAATTTAAGCAGTCAAGTGTTCCCATGCAAAATAAGAATTGTAGGAAAAGGAAAATTTAGAATCTTTTCCTACTTTTGTGGAGCACCTATTTTTTAGCAAATAAAAATAAGTTGTGGAAAAAGGGTTTTTTTTGGGGGGGGTGTGGGGGCACAGCTTGAAATAAGTAGCGACTGCTCATTGAAAAAAGTGACATATGTCTTCACCACTTTTTTTTCATACCATTTTTATTTTCCTAAATTTTAGTTTTCAAAATTATTTGCAAAAGAAATGATTAAAATTTGATTTAAAAATAATATTTAGAACATTTCTTAAAATTATGCAACAAATATTATGATCCATTGGGCCACTAGCTCTACAAATCGTGCCACAAAACAATGAGCAGCTGCTGCTAGAAAAAATAAACTAAACAATAGCATAGAAAATGTCAAAAGATAGCAAGAAGGGCAGTGATGATAAGTTCTCTATGGACAAAAGAAGAGAAATAAGGGGGAAAAAAAGAATAGAAGGGGTTAAGGAAAGTTTAGAAAGGATCCTTACAGTTAGGAAAGATATAGACAAGAAGAACTAGGAAAAGTAGTAGTAGGAGAAAGTGCAAGATTCTACAAAAATCTAGGTCAATGAATGTGTAGTTAAAAGATGGAAAAATTCTCAATGGTATCTTGTCTTTCTACAAACAAGTTCTTGAGGAATGCCTAGTATGTGATAGTGGGGCTTAGATAGGTATATGACATTATCCCAACATGATTTGATGATCTTAAAGGAACACAACCTTGGAGTTTAGATTGAGCTTGGTAATGATGTCAAGCATCTAGTAGTAGGAGTTTCTCTTTGGAGTTTGATAATTTATTGTTTGTTCCTAGTCTTAGAAAAAACTACTTTCAATTTTCATGATTAAGGATGAAGGCTATGTTTGAGTGAGCTTGGTAATTATGTCAAGTATCTCTTTGTAGGAGTTTTGAAAATCCCCTTTTAGGTATATGAAAGTGACTCTTTGGAGTTTGATGATGTATTTCTTGTTCCTAGCCTTAAAAAAATACTTCTAATTTTCATGATTAATGACATAGGCTATGTTATAGAATTCAAGAATTGGAAAGTTCTTATCAACTTGAAAGGATCTATATATATATATATATATATATATATATATATATATAAGTTATGTAACAAGCCAATTTGAGATTTAGTTCATAACAATGATAATCAATGTGAGTTATGCCTAAGAGGATAGGGCATTGCATCACAAAGCATTTAGTAGTCTAAGTGAAATTGTGACAAGGATTATACAAAGAGTATGTCAAGGGTGCACACTTGGAAAGATGTCAAGGATACTTTCCCACATAATTAGCATGAGTATAAGTAGATTTTATTTTAGTATGTTTGGATGATTATGAAATGATGTCAATTGGATCAATTGTAGGATGCATGCATTATGTTTCCTTCAATAATGACTTCTCACATAATATGTAGATGTACATATTAAAGACCAAGGATGAGGTCTTTGGTAAGTTTCAAGAGTTCAAAGCTCTAGTGAAAAATCAAATAGGGAAGGAGATCAAGTTCTTAAATTGAGAAATGGGTAGAGTGCACCTTAACACAATTCAAGGGTTGCAATATAGGAAAAAAAAATAAAGGAAGGAGGAGTTTATAGTTTCATATGAACCATAAAATAATCAGATTGCAATACAATAATTGATCAATAATAGGAGTTGTTAACACCATGATACAAGATTAATGACTTGGACTTTTCAATGCCTCTTTACACATAAGCATGTCTTATAGCACTATATATCCATAACAATTATCCTTACAAGATCTTGGAGGATTGGAATCTAAAAATTCATTCAATAATGTGAACATAAAGGTGAGCCATTGTGCATCTCTGGTCATCCAAAATATATTCATGTACTATACTCTAGTGCATTTATTAGAAACATCAACATAGACAACGAACAAGCATTATGAGAACATTTTTTACCATAACCTTCCCTTTTCTTGAGCTTCACCACTCAAATTTCAATAGATTTGTCTATGTGTAGGCTTGTCTTCCAAACCAAAAATCAAAAGACATCATTGATGTGGTGACAAAATACTATGTTAGTGCACATACAATTTATAAGCAAAAAAAAAAAAAAAAAAAAAAAAAACATAATGTAGGCACTTTCAAACCTCCACAAGAAACTAATTTTTTTTATACTGATGATACTAATGACATCTACAAGATAGATATCCTATATAGCTAACTCTATCTATCTGGAAGAATCTTTGACATGACATGATATGACAAAAGCAATTAAACTTACAACCTTCCAAATACCTTAACATTGAGGAGAACATACTAATTATTTGATATCCCTCATGATCTACACCTTTGATGCCAATTAAAATACACTCTTAAAATATATTATCCACAAAATTATCTAGGGATTTAACAATATTGAGTCTATCATTATTTATGCTAGATCCATAGGTTCTCACTTTTTTAAAACAATTTTTTGTTGTTGTATAGATTCTCATTTGTTAGAGCTTAGCTATAACTATGTTCCTATTCGTTTAGAGATTTTTGTGTATTCTTTGAGCTATTCTAGCTATCGTATATGGTTTTTGGTCTCTTCAAGACCAATTTAACTAATAAAATACAAACATATCTTAGAACATGGACTAATATAAAAACATAGAAGGAACTTGATATATGGAGATTTTCACTACCAATATAATTTATTGTTCTTACATATACCCAATGGAGCTTGAGAGGTTTTCATGAGTAGACTTACCTATCCTCAAAATTATTTTCAAATTTTACTATAGATGTAATACTTATTTGAGATGAGATTTTTTATATGGATACACTTTGAAAGGGATAGTGAATCAAATTTGAAGCTACTGCTATCTTTTTCATATGGATATACGTGATTAAAATTATTGCTACAATATGACTCTTTCTGTAAGAACTTTAGGGAATTTTCTCTTTAAACCTTGAGAGCATTCAAATCCAAGCCATTAATCTCAAGCTGAAATTTAATTATTTTATGAAAGTTGTTGGCTGAAAAACTACTTGTTTCTAAAATTTTCTCTATAAGTACATTGTAAAATCTTGTAAGAGGTAGTAAACTTCTTTTTCTTTATGTTATTCTCAAATTGTTAGTTATTTTATTTTATTTTAAATTTTTCCAAACATAAGTCGTGTTAGTTTAATTCTTTACTATAACTTACATGATGTTGATGAAACTCATCAAGGGAAGAGCATTAGTTGTCACTCATGTTCTAACTACCACACACTACATTTCACAAACTAAAAGTTCATTAAAAAATCAACTATGAGCAAACATTCACCCATTTTTAGGAAAATAACATTATTAATTAGATCAATTGTGCGAGTTTATTGGTACCAATAGTGCATGACTATTGGGGCAAGTTTGCAATGGTTACCCAATTATTAGGCCATTTGTACAAAAATATTGTATAAATTTTGCAAACATTTTGGTTGTCTAAGCAAATGGGCAACACCACAAAATGGGACACATTTAAGGTGACACTTAAAAATGACCACTTTTTGACTTTCCAATACTAAACAAATTTCACAGTATGCATTGTTACTAGCAAGAAGTCAGAACAATAGCTATAAGTAGTTAAGTGCATACGATAAGAGTAAAAAAAATCACCAATATCCAATGTATAATTTAGAATATATTAATACACAAAATTAGCTAAATAACAACTAATGATACACTTGTCCTAAATAAATAAAGAAAACAAATTATGAATTAAGACCTTTAAGATTATACATGCTTTATTTGTTCATATAATAGCCTGCTAATAAATGTTTCAGATCCATTAGAAATCTAAATGAAAATACAATTTCAATCACTTCAACCTTAAAAATGTCAAATAAAACATGTAGTCTTCTCAATTATTGATGCTCAATAAAGAGTTGCTTTGGTTCGTTCGAGAGAGATAGTGGTTCCACCCAAATTATAAAAGTGAAACAAAGACATTGATTAGCTTTTCAACTTCATTCTTTTCACATGATAGAAACAATCACTTTTCAATTCTTTTATAAATTGGGTCTTTACATCCCTTTAGCTTTAGATATATTTGCACGTTATGTGTACTTCACCATTTTCTAACTATTTATCACTTTTTTAGTTTTAGTTATGCCTTCAATCATATCACCCTGCACGATCCTCTCTAGAAATCCAATTGGATATTAAATTGGACATTTAGAAATGAAGCTCAAATATTTTAAATAAGCTATTCAATAACATATTCAAATGTGTAATTATTGACATTCATCTAATCAAAACAAAATCAAATGTTTTACATAAACCATTCAATGATATTGAAATGTGTAATGATTGACAGTCATCTAATCAAAACCAGGTCAAATCGAATAAAGTCGGTGTGTCCTAAAGTTCTTCACCACAGACCCACATAACATGCTCATTGAAATCAACAATCAGCAGTTCAACTCTTTCAATGAAATGTTCTATGTGCTTTTAGAATGGTAGATGAATGAATCATCAATCATTCCTTTTTAGACATTCTTTTTGCACAATAGCTTTACTCATATAAGCCATAGGCACTAGTTTTCTCCCTCTTTTGTATTCATGCCTTTTGATTGCTCTTGTCACACTCTCATATAATATTAGCAGTAGTTCCCTAGAATATAATTTAAGAGCGAGGAAGACTAGGAATACCAAAGTCAAAAGACCATAAATACTTGAGTGTAGTGTTTAGTCTTAGACTAGTCAAATACACTAAAATCCGGGCCATTGGAGTTTTCTATCACCAACTCTGTTTAGTATTTTCCTTCACAAACAAAAACAAATGAGACCATCATATCACTAGAGACCTCAAAGCAATTTTTTATAAGGATACAATATACTGTTTTTGTTTGATAGAAACAGCATCTTTTGTACTTGCCCATCTTTTTTTAATTTGATTCACATCTTAGTATAAAATCATTTTGATTGTGATGAATGCCCCACTTATGATGCTTTTAATGTATCTTTCCAAATCAGTTCTCTCTTATCTGTTTCATAACCTTATACAGAAAGAGGCAGCTAACTCTTAGATCCATTGGATTGTTCATAATTTCTATCTTATAATGTATCTTCTATCTTTTGAAATTGATTGCTGTGAGGCACTGTGAAACTAAGTTAAATTGTTATCAGTTGTTAACAGATGGCAATCCTATTCAAGCCATTTCAAAGGAGTACTGAATACCCACTAAATTCTATGGAATTTCTTTGTCATTTATTATCAATTCAGTAGTATCAGAAGCATGTACACGTAATACCCACTAAATCCTATGGTAATATCTTTGTCCTACAGATTCAATGCAGTATTAGCAGAAGCATATACAAATAGAAACGTCTATCCGGCCAACTAAAATGAAACTCATATGAAGAAGAACAAACTTTTAAAAAAAAAATCTCTCTTTCTTATGAAATGCATTTTAATTGGCTGGACAGACACCGATTATACAAATAATACCTCTAGTTGTATAATCATATCTTTGTCATTTAGTATGAATACAGTTTTATGACAATACCTTTGTCATTTAGAATCAGTACAGTTTACCAGAAGTATGTATAAATGATACCCACTATTTCTATGATATATCTCAGTCATTTAGAATCAATGCAGAATTATCAGAAGAATTTTCAAATAATGCCCACTAAATTCTATGAAATATCTGTCATTTAGATTCTTGATACAGCATTAGCATAAGCATGTACAAGTAATACTCACTAAATTCTATGATAATATCTGTCATTAGTATCAATACAGTATTATCAAAAGCATGTACATTTGATACCCACTTATTCTATGATACCATCTCTCTTATTTAGAATCAATGCAGTATTATTACTGGAAGCATGTACAAATTCTACTATAGCAAAGCTACTCTATCACTACCACTGGTTAGTTATGAGTATTGCAAGAGCAGACATGAAATATGTAGTTGATGTCTTTAATGTAGTCTCAGGGTAGTTCATTCATCTCCACACCCACAAGTACTGAAGATATTGCACATATATAGGGTAGCTTCTTATACTGCCAATGATTCAAGTTTTCTATATGGCAATGGGATATTTCCATGAAGGAAATGCTCATATATGCAATCACTTTGGTGTGAGATAATATTGCCAAACAAATATGAATCTGGGAATGGTGTGATATTAAAAGAACTCTGTGATAGAGATACTGATCATGGTACACCTCAAATTTATATATATCTTGCACACTAGATTATATATATATGTGTGTGTGTTCCAAGTAGATAATGATAAACATCATCATGTTTTTGTGTCTTCCAAACTGGATTATCCTCGGCATCAATAGACTAATAACAGGAGTAAAACCTAATATCTTGTTTTTGATCAAACTAACTGATCAGAACACACCACTCAATCAATCCGTAAGACATGCTTAAACATATATACACATATTAGAAATTGAATAAATCCACTCTAAAACAAACTTGGTGAAGTACATTTACAGTTTTGCAACAAAATATGAGCATGCATTAGAAGCTTCATCAAAATTCATTTGAAGAAGACTTAAAGAAAGGTAGCATACTGGTCTGCAAATGTTAATGTTCATGGAGATGTTGTGGAGTCAAGGCCTAATCCATTATGGCGTCTGGAAGGTCCTGAATGGTGGAGGAAGGGAATTCCTTTGGGAAGAGAGTTGAAATTGTAGCCAAATCTCCTCATGTGCATCAAATACTTGTTCTCTACATCTGCACCACCATCGCCATTGCTGCTTCTGCTATCATATTCACCTTCAACAAGCTCATGACTCACATTGGTCTTCTTCTCTTCACTGCATTGTATAGGAATCAATAGAAAACCCAACATCAGAATTATCAGGAAGGAGGCCATGTGAAACTTAACTAAAACCATTGTAGAACTGTTATTCAAGGGATTTGAATCCAATTGTGCATGACATATGAAGAGAAGAAGTAATCTATTTGGTGGCAGTCTACCAAATTTAGAAGAAGTGATGGCAGAGCATACTCAAACTTTTTTATGTTGTTGGATGTGATTAAAGCTTCCAAAACAACATGGCAAACAGCTGATGAGAGCAGTGACCCACTTGGAGGTCCCATTACACTCCTCTTCATTTCCCGTTTCTCAAACTTTGGGGTTAAAATTGTAACAGATAAACCATTGCGAGAAAAGTTGCGGGCTTCCTCCAATCGATAAAAAGAACAATGTTCTTCATGTTTCCTCTAAATTTGGAAATTAGAGAGGGAAATCAGATAAAGTGGTATTTAGAATGGTGAACAGTGATATTCTATGCTTTTGTAGATATTCTCATTTGAATCTGTTTCCTTTTCTTTCAGGTAGAATACAGTACATTAAAAGGGTTTACAACGCCACATCAAATAGCCCCAGAGGGATAAGGAAATAAGAAAGACATATAGAACATTTCTGCTAAAAGTAAGTTATATATAAATAATAATAAATGAGAGTGTATTAATATAAATGAAATATGAATGTACTAATTTTTATTTAAATTGTTAATTTTTTATGGTGATGTTGGTAGACATGTCATTTGGGTATCATGTGGGTTGGGTAGATTGAAACTAGTGATCTTGTGCCTATCACAAGAAATTCTAGGGCTACACTTCAATCCCTTAAAATGATTGTATTGAGAAATATTTTAATTGTTAAAATCAATTTAAATTGCATTGCATAATGAAGTTAAAGTCTATGATGATCACTTTTTTTTCACTAGTCTTTAATATAGTAATAAGTAATTTCATATTGTTCTTCTTCATAGTTCCTCTTAATTAAGAAAACTATCAATTTGGGTGACAAAGATACAAGGAAAAAGAGAATGTTTGCAATATTTATGACATATTAAAAAATGACAAGTCCTAAACACACTCTTGAACATGGGCATTACCAAGAACAAGAACATTAATAAGTAACATTAAAAAAATATTATCACCATCATCTTCAAGACATAGTTATGTAGAGAATTTTCATGAAGGAAACCATTATGACTACACGTTCCCATAGTGGATCTATTTCTTTGCTTTTGGAAATTTATTTTGGAGTGAAAATTTTGCTAATAATAATTCAATAATTTTTTGTCATGATTTAATGGTTGTAAGAGAAATAGTCAAAGGCACTACATAGTTGTAGACATAAAAAGTGCATGTCTCACAACTTTCCCACTAATCTTTTGTCACTACATAGTCTAGTCGTAAAATGACATATTTATACACAAGATTTGTGGTCATCCTAAAATTGGTGTGATCATATATACCATTATTCAGTGGATCTAGATCAAATCCTATGTTTTCTTATTCTCATTCTTGGATCATCGTCATTTGTATAACCCTAAACTATGTTCAAGATTGAAATAGTAACCTTGATCCCCTTTCTCAAAACTTACATTTAATCATGGTCCTAATCTAAGTTTGTTGTGGTTTTCTCCTTTACATTGTTACATTTATTTGAGACTAAGAGTTATTATCATCATCTTCATGCTCATTTGTATTATCATATTATCAATATACAATTATTGTGTGTTCAAATAATAATGTAAACATTTTGTAAATGGTAATAACACATATAATTTTTATAATGAACTAACAAATATAATTAAATAGGAGGCTATGACCATTGGATCATTTTGAAATAGTGATAGATATGTCAAATTATCACACAATGTTCATCAACTATATTTTTATTTACATATGCATAAATCAAAAGATGACTCCCAAAACCAATATACATTTCAAATAATTAAGTCTCTTGGTGATAGCTTAACTTTATGATTCATCATTATTCATACATGACTACTAGTGGCACACGAAATTTTTTTTTGTGGCACATTAAATGTCACAAATTCTTGCTCTATTTTTATTAAAATGCCATTTGTTTTATGTTGTGACAATCTCTCTTGACCCTACATAGATTTGGGTGTAGTAACAGGGCTACCCTTAGGCTTGTTGGGATCAAAGAGATGGAGACAAACACAAAATTCACTTGTCATTGACCAAACTCATACTTTTCTTGATCATATTGTAGATGATGGAAATGGATTTCTAAATTTTAAATTAAGATTGGTTCCAAAATCCTACAATAGATTAACTAGCAAATAACATAGTAATTTAAAACACAATATGTATCATATTTGCTAAAACCTACTCCATTACCTCCCCATTTACACAATTTTATGTTTTTAAATAAGCCAACTCTCAGAGCATGTTGTACAAGGGATTATAAAAAAATGAATAATTCAAAAGAGGAATGCAAAAAAAATTGCAATAGATATGTATGATGCTCTAACAAGGGATTCAAAAAACCTTGAATGTGGAAAGGGATATGTTTTTATAGTTTCCCTCAAATGAAAAAGAACATTCAGGAAAGGATATGAGTGATGCAGGAGCATCCCAGGGTACAATCCTACATGCTGGAGTTGTTTTGACCTTGGAGTTGGAGGACTCTATTGTAGTAGGGTTTATGCTTGGTCGTTATTGAGCGATTCTTGGTTGTAGTGTTGGCCTAGGGGCTCGGTCTCTGAAGTAGCTCGATGTAAACTATTGCTCGACAATGTCTGGCATGCTCGGTATCTAAAGGAGTTTGACATATACTATGTTGTTCAGTTTCTATTGTGTTGATTAACATATACTCCATTGCTCGACATGTATTGTTGCTCAAAAATGCTTGGTGAGTTTTCTGGCACTTGGTAGTCTAGCACATCATATGGAGTTCTTGTGGATTGGATTGGCTAACTTGGTGCATTTAATATGTGCAATGTGTGATTGTGATAGGGATCAATTGTGGGGATGTGTATGGACCTATTTGGGTCTTGTTTATTTATCCTATATGTATTTAATGATTGGTGTAATCCGACTAGTGGTATTTTATGTTTAGTTGGGCTCTAAGTATTCTATTTGAAACAAGCCAACTTGTGGTCGTGCAAGTATTTAAGGAGGGCTTGTGTAGCGTTGTAGGCATTCAATCAATGGTGGAGTAGTAGAGATTGGAGGAAGGGAATTGGAATTTTGAATTTGTGAACAAGGCTAGTAGTTGTGGTTTGTGAAACATGGAGATTGCTTGGTGGCTTGCAAGAACAAGTTTAGATCTCGCAGAAGGTTTCTACAAGAGTGTTGTTTTGTTACAGATATCAAATAACTAGTGTTTGGGATTGGATCTTGAGAGATCTTGCAGAACTATTACTTGCTTTGTATTTGGCCATAATTAGGAAGGTCTTATAGCCCAACACATTACATGTAAACAATTATTTTATGAATAAAGAGTTGAGTTTGGTATTAGATCTTACATCTTGTGTTGTTTTTTCAATATGTGGTTACTTGCTAAGGGTTAAGACATCTCCTTTGGGGATTCTCCCACCTTGTGGTGTGTAAGGTGGTATGATAGCAAAGGTTGGATCTTGTTGATCTCATCAGTTTATTGCTTTAGGTTTGCAAAGATATTGGAAGATGCCTTTGAGAAGATTAGACCCTAGGATGATTGATGATATCTATGATGTTGTAGAGACCTGGATTTTAGAGAAAGTTTGATCAGATTTTAGATATGAGCTAGAGTTGATGAAAAATAAGATCATGAGAGCTATTGTTGGTGTAACTAGGAATGTGGGTAATGAATATGGTTATGAGGAAGCTTCTGAAGACTTTGAAGTTGCTAGATCTAGTGGTGAAGACATAACTAATCACATGGAGAGACCTATGGAAGATAGGGCTAGTCAATTTGATACATCTAGAGTTCACTTAAAGCTGAAGCATAAAATGGATGCTTCTATTTTTTAAGGCACATTGAATCCTAAAGCCCTAATTAATTGGACTGGTGATTTGGAAGACTACTTTGAGTTAGAGGATATTGGAGATCCACTTAGAGTGAGGTTGGCACAAACTAAGTTGAAAGGACATGTTGTTTTATGGTGGATAGAATTGCAAAGTGACAGATAAGAGGAAGGTGAAATAAAGATCAGTAGATGGAGGTTGATGGTTACGAAATTGAAGGCTAAGTTCATTCTTGTTGATTATGAACTTGAGTTATTTAAGAGATTTCTAAATAAAAAATAGAAGGATATGTCTATCAAGGATTACACTAAGGAGTTTTATAATATAACAATTCGGTCTACACATAGAGAACTATCTAAGGAGAAGGTGGCTTGATACATTAATGGTTTGAGATTCAATAGTCAAGATGAGGTTGGTATGTTGAAGACTAATTTGGTTGAGGATACTTATCGGTATGCTTTGAAGGTAGAAGATAAGTTGAAGAGGAGACATTAGGTTAGTTCTCGAGGGAAGGAAAAGCAAGATCACTCGAAAAAGGATAAACCAAGTGTAGAAGATGAACCAAAACCTATTGAGTTAAGGAAGAGGACGAGTAAGGTTGACTTTAGAGGTACTTGTTTATGTTTTGGTGAAGGAGATAGAGCTTATGAATGTTCCTAGAAGGCTGGTGATAGAAGAGCTTATATTGTGAGTGAGGTTGAAGACTCGGTGAATGAACCCAAGAGGGAAGGAGACAACTTACTAGCTCAGTGAGTACTATTTGGTAAAAGGGTATTGGAACCTTGTCAAAGGAGCAATTTGTTTAAGACTCCTTGTAAGTCTACTAGTAAAATTTTCAATGTGATTGTAGATGGTGGTGGTACTGATCACCTTGTTGCTGAGGAGATGGTTCAGAAGCTTGGCTTGAAGAGAGTGAGACATCATTTTCCTTATAGGGTTGATTGGTTATAATATGAACATGTTTTGGAAGTTAGGGAGCAATGCCTTGTTGATTTCTAGATTGGGCAATATAAGGATCAAGTGTTGTGTAATATTGTGGACATGAGTAGTTGTCACATATTGCTTGGTAGACCTTGTTAGTATGATTGCAATTATGTGCATGTTTGTGTCCAAAATGTATCTACAGTTTAGAAGGGTGGCAAGAATTTTTCACTAATTCCTTTGTCGAATGAAGAACTCAATAGGAGGAACTTGAGTTTTGGAATCTGAGTTGAGCTAAAGGGTTTTGAGAGTGTTAGAGATTACCATGGAAAATAGACATCTGCTACACTAAGAAAGGATGTATAGAAGTAGAGTAACCGTGTGACTATTTCTGGAAAGTATGGAACAAGTGGAATAAAGGGAAGAGTGCAAGTTGATAACTTGGATGATATGTATGTGAAGAACCAATTTAGGATTTATGTGTTGAATCTCATAAGAAGTTCTTCCAATTGTAAAGAAAATCTTTTCACACCTAGGGTGTCTGATGCAGGAGCATCCTAGGGTAATTTTTAATCTTACATGCTATAGTTGTTTTGATCTTGGAGTTGGAGAACTCATTCATATGAGGGTTGATGCTCGGTCACTATTGAGAAGTTCTTGGTTGTAGTGTTCGCCGAGGGGCTCGGTCTCAGAATGAGTTTGACATATACTATGTTGTTTGATTGCTACTATATTTCTTAACTTATACTTCATTGATCATCATGTATTGTTGCTTGACAATGCTTAGTGAGTTTGTTGATGCTCGACAATCTGGCACATTACATGGAGTTCTTGCAGATTGGATTGGCTAACTTGGTGCATTTAATATGCGCAACATGTGATCGTGACATGGATCAATCGTGGGGATGTGTGTGGACTTATTTGGGTCTTGTTTCTTTATCCTATGTGTATTTAATTTAATGTAAGATAACTAATTAATGAAATTTTATGTTTAGTTGGGCTCTAGAGTATTCTATTTGCAATATGTCAACTTGTGGTCGTGCAAGTATTTAAGGAGGGCTTTGGTAGAGTTTAGGAATTTAATTGATGGTGGAGTGGTAGAGATTGGAGGAAGGAAACTAGAGTTGTAAATTTGTAAGCAAGGCTAGTAGTTGTGGTTTGTGAAATAAGGAGATTGCTTGGTAGCATGTGAGCACAAGTTTAGATCTTGCTAGAGGTTTCTACCAGAGTGCTATTGTGTTACAAATCTAGACTAGCTAGGGTTCAAGATTAGATCTTGAGGGATCTTGTAGAACTATTAATTTTCTTCATATTTGGTCATAATCAGGAAGGCCTTGCAGCCTAACATATTGCATGTAAACAATTGTTTTATGAATAAAGAGTTGAGTTTGGTATTAGATTTTGAATCTTGTGTCGTGTTTCTATTATATGGTTACTTGCTGGGGGTTAAGACATCTCCTTTGGGGATTATCCCACCTTGTACTACATCAATGAGATAAAGAAAATATAGTTAGGAAGTAGTTGGAGACCCTTCTATCCTACATTTGATAAGATAGTGAAATGGTGGGATTAGAAGGAGATAAATAGGATATGTTCATGATGTGGTAGAAGTTGGAGATAGGATGGGCTTAAGGTTAAATGAGAATAAACCTAGTGAATTGTTGTAATTAATGAAAATATTTAATGAATCATATAAAGAAGAAGATAATAATCATTAATTAAATACATAAACAATAAAATCTACTTAATTATTAGAAGAATTTGACTTAATATTGAGGCAAGATCTATGTGTCTACACATAAGAATTCACCAACTCTTTAAGGTTATTGTAATTAGGTTCAGGTATTGACACTGATCAACATCAATACATTGTTTTTAGCTTAAAGTATATGAAATGTTATTCATATTTTTATTCTCTTCCTTTGGTGGATTGCAATAATTTTAGTATTTTTTTATTCTTAATGATCATATTATTTATTGGTCTCCTATTACCAATAGCTCTTATTTACCCGTAGGAAAACACTTGGCATTATAGAATATTCGACACTTTAACAAGGGTGTTTATACTATTTATATTGGACCCTATAAGTAATAATATAAAAAAAATTTGAGCCTTCTAGTGTTGGCTTGCATTCTATTTTTTTATAGAAACACTTGACATTATATCTCTTAAGTAATTGTAAAAGGTCATTTATACTATGAGGATTGGACCATTTGACTAGTGCTATAATGCAAAATCCAACATTTATTTTTAACTTTTCTTTTATTCTTCGTATTCAAGGATATGTTCTTAATATAACACTTCATAAGTTAGACCTTAAATTTCTCCTTGATAGGTTATAAAATTTTGATGATACTATTATCACAAAAGTTTTCACCTTTGTACATATGATATTTAATGTTCTAAACAACCTTATGAAACATGGAAGCAACCTCAAAGTGGGGGACTTAAAATGTAAAGTTGAATCTTTTGGGAAGGTCAACTTCCTTCATAATTAGGGTGCATCTAAACTATTGCATATTGAGGAAAAGAAAGAAAGATATACATAAAGGGAAAGGGGGTGATACACTGAGATTGAGTAATTGATCTTCTTCTATGTATAGTTACACTTTGAATCCAATAATATTATAAGACCACACTACCCAGATATTTATCAAAATTAGCTCTATATGAAGGTAACTGACCGATACAACCTTATGAATAATATAATATACACTAACAAAGATTGGCCAACAAAAGGTTACACGGTCACAAAAAAAGCCTTTAATGATGAAATACATGTGAATAGCATGGAAAAGCTTACACAAGCTATTTGAATTTAAGGAATATATAGAAAAAAAAGCTTATTGAACTCAGACAAAGCTCATTTACATTCATAGAGAAGAAAATTTGTGAAAGAAACATAGAGAAGATCCCTGCAAAAATGTTCAAGATTTCATTTTAAGAGTTTAGGAATAACTCTAGTTAAGCATTGAAGTTCAAACCCTGACTCGAGGTTACAATCCATAAGGATAACATATCAGATCAAAAACTAATCTCTAAGTAAATCAAATCCTAGAGGCAATATGGGAGGTCAAAATTGAATACCTCTACAACAAAAATGATAGTTTGCATACCATTGTCCTCATGATTTGTACTATATTCACTTGTGGAACTAATCTCAAGAACTCTCTACAACCATAAATAGTCATGAGATGATTGGAGAAATCCAATCAAGAGCATACTAGAGTAGTGGCATTTTTTGAATGAGTTAACATTAGTTGAAAAGTATTGGGTGCAGTTGAAAAGTTAACTCTCCAATTTTTTATTTGGTCTTCACCATTGATAACTTCCTTGTTGATTTCTCTATGTTTCTTGATGACCAAAAGGACCACTTTAATCATTAGTGAAAGTCTCCCACCAATAACCAAACTCCTAAACTAAGTGGATCAAGTTGTTGCTGAAAGCTATTTAAAATTAGGGAAACTATCGAAAGAACTATTGATAACATCCTTCCTATGGGTTCACCTTCCTAATCTCCCACTACATTTATGGGAGATGTCTAGCCATGAGACTATTGGAAACTCCCTTGGGTGGCTCTTGAGATTGATGAAGCTAATACAACCTTGGACCATACTACTTTAACCCATATTTTGGTCGACATGGACTTGTCCCAACCACTCCTTGGTGACATGGTGCTCATAATTGGGGATCAGATGTAGACACAAGTGCTAGACTATGACACCCCCCCCCCCCCCACTTCCATGGTTGTTGTTTTTGTTTTGCTACTGGTCACTTGGATTAAATTATGCTCTTTAGCACCACAAAGGTGTTGCTTCCTGGTGGAAGGCTTCTTGTTCCAACCATTTGATTGATTGATTTGATGAATCCCACTTGGAGTCCTCCTCTAATGGCTCACATACTACTAATAATGATGTTAACCCTATGAAAGTTCTTGCTGAGATACCTATTTTTTTCATGACCTAACTACAATTGTAGTTCGTGGAATGGCTTCAATTTTTATTCAAAGTCTTCCTACAATTTCCACCTACTCTATTGGTGCTTGGCTCTTAGGCCAGGAAGTCACTTATGCTCCCTCTTCTTCTGTGGCCTTGTACCATGGTTCTGCTAACATGGTTCAACTTTTTCAACATTTCATTCATTTTGTTGTCGACTATTGTACTAGTGTCTCCTTTATTGGGGAACCTAAGGATTTTATTGCTCAAATAGTTGTCCAAAGGTGAAGAAGGAACTCGTACCCTCCTTTTGTAGTTTGATTTAAGCCCTCTTTTTTTGGATTTCCCTTTTTGTTATGTCAGTGTTTGAAGACTCTGGTTGTTTCTCACCCACCTTCCCTTGTGGTGTAAATGTTGGTGCTCTATTTGGGAAAAGGCCTCATTGCCTTGTTCTTTTTTATTTATGTTTTTCCAGCACCCCTCGTCTCGACTTTATGCAGTCTATGTGTTGTCATTGACATGTTGCTATTTTTTGGGCCTTATATTTGTATAAAGGGCCAACCCCCTTATTTGGTTATTTATATTTTTAAAAATAACCTTGCATCTATTAGCATCAAAATACTTGCGGTGAGACATATGATATGTCTCACTGATATACGTCATCAAAGTAACATCTCTCATTAGGATAGGCTTCAAATCTCCTAATGGTCATCAAGGTTAACCCTATCAACCCCTTACTTTGTATATACCAACAACATAATTTTTTATTACAAGCCCTGTTAGGTTACTTATATTATTACATTGGGCCTTTAATCCCCTTCTGATGACCCAAGCCATGCTAATAAAAACCCATTGGGGGGACTTTCTCCAATAAACTCCATTGAGGTAATGTGGCCCTTCGAGAATCCATTTTTTCTTTCCAATGATTATTGTTTTTTCTCCAATGGATTTCATTGATGAGACACACAACATGTTCCTCTAATATTTTCTCCTCCAACTTGATGAAAAATTGGCTTATTATTTCAGTGAGAGCATATATATGTTTCCCACAAATCTAACCTTATGCTTTTGAAGAATATTTGTGTGCTTACTTTTGTGAAACATGGAGAATGTTCCACTGAATCCTAATCTTGAAGATTCTTGATTTATCTCAATAAAACTTCTCAATATGAAACCTAAGGATGAGACCAACCCTAAGGATTAATGGTCACAAAAAAGCCAACATTTCTAGAGATTTGTGCAAGATACTTGTTTGATAAGTACTTAGACTAGTAGCCCAAAAGTCCACTGGGCATGGAGTCATCTGCTAATACAACTTCTCAAAACTCTCTCTCTATTGAAATAGAACATCAATTTTTTCTATTTCATCAAGAAACAAGTGTGCTCATGCACTTCTTGAAAGTTGAGAATCTACCTATTATATATAAAATCTTAACCTTACTTTAGAAGAAAATTTTAAGATGAACCCCATTGACTGGAATTGGAAGCATCTCACCATTAGGGATAGATAGTTGAAAAACATTGGCCTCTTTGCAATTTATTATGACATTTATGAACCACTCTACATAGCATCAAATTTTGAGTGCCTACCTTTCTTATCTCTATCTATACCTCACTCAAGCATAAGATTGTCCTCCTTGAAGACTAACAATATCCCTTTTATCAAGACTATTTTTGAACTATTATTGATGTACCTCAAGTGTATGCATATCATGTTATCTTTTTTAGATTAACTCCATTACTTTAGCCAATTTGACTATCACATAACATTATCTTTAGATAGCTCTAAATGATATGATAAATTAAGAGAGGACAACTTACACAAAAGAGGAAGACTTTCCCATCTATCATATATTTACACGATGGGTGAGTTCCAATAAAACTCTTAGGTGTATTTATGTTAATCCATAAGGTTGTCTCTAATTTGGTATGCAATGATTTATTATTATCTTCAATTGTCCTCTTAATGACCCCGATGAGGTTTTTTTTAGAGGATTCAACAAGGCCATTCCCTTGAGGATAATAATTTAAATAAGTCTTCAAATATATTTTATGTTCCTCTACCCAAGAACTAATCTGAGATTCAACAAAAGAATTGGCATTATTTGATATAATGGTTAAAGGAGCATTGGACCTAGTTAGAATTCCATCAAAGAATTCAAGCATTAAATCTTCTATGGCATCCTTCAAGTACATTTCCTCTACACACCTTGTGAAGTAGTTTGTTCTTTCTAAGATCCATGTGTGACTAGAACTAGATGATGATTTCATTAGACCAATAATGTCCAAACCCCATTGAGGAAATGATGAAGGGTGATCCCCTTAATACCACAAACACATAACAAAAATAGAGAAACAATAATAATTTGCAAGAACCAAAATATGGTCTTCTTATTGTCTCCAAAAGTATGGAATTACATATTTTAGAAATACAATATGCAAAGCCACATGGGTTCCTTCCTTATAGTATTCAACAAGACAATGCTGCAAACTACCACCCATAATTGTCCTAAACAACCTGCGAGCCTTCCTTATATAAGAATTTTCCACTACCCAAGAAGGTTCTAGACATTGGCCCTAACTCTTGAGGCTAGATAACAAAAATTATTTTTTTTTTTAATATTTTATCACAAATAATCTGCTTAAGACAATTTACAAATTATATTTTCAGGTATCCCAACTTCCAAAGACCATAACTTACAACTATTGACCTGATTGGCTATTATAACCCCTTTTCTGAATTGATAACTCCTTTTCTACACTTTCTAACTTTGTAAGAATTTTTTAGTCAAGGTTTGACCTCATTTCAAAGCCTATGAGGCCTTCAAAACTAAACTTGAATTTTTTATACCCAAAATCTACAATAATTTCACCAATACATATGATATGGCAATGAAACTCAACCAATAGGTTGATATATTTAAGATGAACTTCCACCTATGAAATTAGAACATTTTGAGCTCATATGAATGACTTACTAGAAATAGTAAGCTTTCACAAATAGCAACTCTCAATTGAAACAACCCTTATTAAAAAGACAAAAACATAAATACTTTTTGGTCGATGCAAGATTGCTCTTACACCCAAGATGCCCCTGCACTAGGAAAAAGGTTGATCCATGTGAATAGGGTGAAGGAGAAGGGAAGTTAGTATCTATTTGCCCAAGTAGAATAAGGCACACTTCTTACACTTTCTCGCCCATTGGTGAGAATCTCTTACACATAATTTTGGCCAGTAGTAGCCAACCATCATTATTTTGATATTTGTGACTCTTGTTGAATAATAATCATTTTAAGGGCCATCATGAAATTCTTCTAACAATCCGTTGATCTAATTTATGCTAATGCATCTTAGCAAGATTCCATTAGAATCCATTATATATAGTATACCATTCATCAAAGCATAATGAATAAAATTTAATAGGGTAATATCACATATCTGTGTCACCTTTTAGGACCTCTAAACTTGTTTTGGTCAAATCTCATTTCTCTATCAAAACTCAAATTTTTTCAAAAACTAAAAATACCCTTTTATAGATCTCAAAGTCAATATCATCATTATATAAATTTCATATTATTTTAATTATTTATAATATGTTAGAATTTTGAAATATATATATATATATATACACACACACACACACACACACACACACACACACATATATATATATATATGTATGTATATATGTATGTATACATACACATACATATATATGTATATATACACACACATACATATATATGTATATATACACACACATACATATATATGTATATATACATACACATACATATATAAATATATATATATATATATAGGAGAGAGTTCTCTTATATAATATGTAATTTATTTTTAAAATGATGTAGATTTGATAGGAACTTTTGATGGGAGGAAAAAATTGTCAATTTCTAATAAGGTCGACCTTGAGTACTTATAACAAAGAAAATATACATCAAAAGCTAATATTTCTTTTTTTCTTCCCTAGCTATACATGTCATCTATAACATATTTTGAAATCAGAGAAAAAAAAAGATGATTTGCATGTACTTGTTTGACAAGAACTCCACCCTATATTTTTTGCAATTAAAAAAAGACTTCAAAATTTTAAAAAGTGAATAAATTCTTACTCATATTTTTTTAAAAAATTATAGGAATTAAACTCATCCAATTATCATCTTCAAATTCCAAATACAAATACCATTTTTATGTCATTAAAGTTGAACGGTTTGCATTCTGGGATCCTTTTCTATATAAAAGGTGACACGGGTCTATGCTTTTACCCAATATGAACTACCTCCTTTTAGCCTTAGTTACAACTTGCAAATATCTTCCTTCTAGATCAAAAATATAGTCATGTCATACAACCAATCATTCTGATTTGTATTCCCATTTTTGTGTGTGTCCTACAACAAGAGGTCAACCTCTTTGGATGTTTCAAAAGATGATACCATCTTCTCACATAGATAGGCCTTTGCTCCTCACAAGCTTAGTAATCTTAATCTAGGTGTCTTATTCCATGACTTTAGTGATCCATCCAACTCTTTTTCACTAATGTTCTTACTTAAGAGGAAATCCTTTCAACTTGCATGTGAAACTAGGATTTGGATCTTTTATTATACAATAGATGTTTGAACTTCTTAAGAGATCTTATGAAAGAAATAAATTTCCTTTCCAAAAAGCAATATCTACTTTTTTATTCTTTAAGCCCTTCATTGAAGAAAGCATTGGGTTGTTCTATATTTTCTTTATTTTATTATGTCAAGACAATCGATATGCTTGATTCTCCCCCAAGGGTAGAGAGGACGAAATCTTTATCGAGGTTAGGATTGACAAGCATAGGAGCATATATAATAGTTATATTATATATCCTCAACACTTTTCTTTCCTTCCTTACTCCATCTGAATGCCATGTTTTTTTTAGCATACTCATAAGAGGTTTAACCATACTATCAAGATTAGGAATAAACCTACTTACAAAATTGATCCTACCAAGGAAACTTTGTAATCCCTTCTTTTGATTGGAAATTGGAAGAGAAAGGATAACCTCTACTCTATCTAGACCTATGGTCAAGTCATCCTCTAATAAAATGTGTCCTAATAGTTTTCCCTAATTAATAGAAAACACACATTTGTTTAGATTCAAAGACAAATCATATTCTCTACATTTAGTAAGCACCTATCTCATTTGATCAAGGTGATCTGCTATATGATTTGAATAGACAATTATATCATTAAGGTATATTAGAACATAACTTACTAATACACCTTTAAAGACCATCTCCATTGCCTTTTGAGATGTAGAGCCTACAATAATGAGCCTGAATTACATAGTACAATAAGCACAAGTGTGTTGTTTAGTGGCAAATGTTGTCTTATACTGGTTTGATTCTTGGACTAGGCTTTGGTTAGAACCTAAATAGTGATTTAGAAAATAGAACCTCTCAGAGCCAATAACCTTAGACATGATATACAAAATCTATCAACAAAAGTTATGTCAAAACCTATTTAAACTCGCAAATGCATAACTAATGGATGAAGATTAATCTAACTAGCCCTATAATTTGGAATCTTGTAATTTCATGCTAATTATGCATTGGGGTTCTTAATTTTGTCTATTTAGGTGCAATGTAGTAAATTCCAATAGTTTGGTAAAATAAATGGGGCATGTTTTGAAGCAAAGGAATAATGAGAGTAGATTCTTGATAATAATGGCATCAAAACACCATGTAAATAGTTATTGATTGTAGACATTTGAGAGCTGTAATATAAATCATATACATTTCTAAAATCAAGCTTTTTCATCTAATTTATTTTTGGTATTTTAATTATTATATTTGAGAATGCACAATCTCTTTCTTGTTATGGTAATTATTGATTACAAATGTTACCACAATTATTGATTGCAAAAGCATTTAAGGAAATGTTTTTGGGTTTTCATTTTAAATCTTTTTTTGAGTCTACCCACGAAATGGAAATGAGATTCAATTCACTTGGCATCTACTTTGATAGTTTTACTATATTACATTGTAGAAGCTAAAAATACCATATACATTTAGCTCCATAATTTATATTAGTTGGGATGCACCATTATATAGAGCCCATGGTAGTAATGTATAATTCACTAATACATTAGGGGTCAATTTGTGACGACAGGCAAATGTAATGTGTTTCTGGTTTTTTTTTTCAATTATAGCTCGATGACGTCACAATTGTGATGCTAACAGGATATAAGAGAAAAAAAAAGGGAATGTTACTCATTTGTTTGAGGGCAATGTCAATGGATGCAGGCAAGGGAAAGTTTGAGGGAAAGCTTGTACGAGATGGTCGCACAAGAATTGAGGCAAAGGAGCATAGAAGAAGACCAGCCATCGGTATGAGTGTAGAAAGCTTAGTTGGATGGGGTATCTAAGGGTGGGGCGCAAAGAACTGGCGGAGGATAGAGAGAAGTGAACGTAGGTTTGCCCTACTATTTTAAGGCCATCCCATCATCTAGTCCATCAATATCCATAACCTCAGTAGCAGTTCCCACCATACCAGGGCAACGATATAGCTAGAGCCATTGAAAGGAGACTCGTTTCCCTCTACTCTAGCCACCTATTCGACATATCGAATAACAAATGGAGGTGCAATAGCAGATTGTGTTTGATCGGGAAGGTGAGCCATCATTTTAAAACCTTGATGGTTTGCCCCATTAGAGGTAATCTCTGATTGCAAAGGAGAATTGGATTCCTGCAAATACAATAGCAGTAGTCAATGTAGTATAAGTCTTTCAATTTTTTTTGTGATTTAACAGACACCATCACAAGATTTATCTTCTAGTTTAGTTTTGTTCCTGCTCAAGATTGCAATAACAATATGGTGGAAGCCTTTGCAATTGAAAAAGCACTTTGAAGCCCAAGGAATCAGGGGTCCTCCATACAAACTATTCCATGGGAATACCACAGATATATCCAGGCTCATTGATGAGCAGAGAGCAAAACCCATGCCTGCACTCTCACATGATATAGTCCCTCGCGTTCTTCCCCATATTTACCAGTGGACCAAGACCTATAGTACACTTAATATTCTCCATTGAATAAAGAACATAATGCTGACATTACACATGAATACATAACTAATATGCACTTTTAAGCATTGTTTCAATACAAAATACCACATTGATTTAGAAGAAACCAAGTTTCTCCATAAGGAACAATATTATTGCAAGTGGAAATTAAGAGGTATTGTTGAAATTAATAGGTATTTGCATAATCCCAATAGAGATGAATGGTGAGGTTTAAGTTACTCCTAGCAACCTATTGTAAATTCTCACAAATAAAGTTGTACACATCCATTGGTTTCTTCTTCCTCCCAATTTATTGCATTCTCTTGGCTTTTTTATGTAATTTTTTTGTACTTATTAATGCACCTGACCTTAAAAATAGTGTATCACACTTGTTTTTTCTTGCAATGAATTCTGGCATCAACAATGTTAAAGATTTTAGTTGTGATAGAAATCTTTATCTCTGATTTTTCTCTATATATTGAAATTGAGATAATACCTATGGATTCTATTTATAGTTGGATATTTGAGATAATATTATATGAAGTGACATGTGTATATTTCTAATTAAAGATAGCAGGCTTCCATAATCCACATTGAATTCTATAGTATGTTTCTGGAATTTGATTGTGTAACATTATTTTTATAATTAATGTTTCAAATCATACACCATGATCCAATTTTTGGTTCATTGAACTCTTTCATCTTGATGATGGATCATGGAGTATGATTCAGATGGTAGAAAGCATGTTTCGGAGCTAGAGGCTGCTATCTCAACAGTATGAGTAGCAAAGCAACTAGAAGCTAGAAAACTTCATGTTGAGGGTGATTCACAAATCATTGTAAATGCAATAATAAAAGGGACATGGTAGCTTAGCACTTGTAGAACTACATAGATCAAATTAATGCAAAATTAGCTTCTCTAGATGACTCCAAATTATCACATTTGAGAAGACAAGGCAATAAAGAGGTCAACACCATGTCCGATTGGGCACTATCAACTTCATCCATTGTGATTATTTCTTTCCTTTCTTTTATTGGCCACCACCAACTTCATCCATTTAATGAGGTATGCAGGCAATGATAGTGATGTGATGGGAGTTCTTGGCGATCCTTGCCGAAAGTGCCATGTAAGTACCATCAATTAGGTTGATAATGATTGAGAATTTTTGTCTTGTGTGCCCCCAGAATTGAATCCTCGATAAAAGTTGGATTTGATAACCACATTGTTGTTTGAGAGGATTTTTGCAATTGGAGTGATGGAAATTGCTTTCACTCTCACTTGCACCAAGCAACAAAATTCTTATAATGGGAAGAGTAAGAAGATTAAGGTTGATAAAATGTTCAATTTTATGAACAATAAATTAATGGAGAGTGTTTTTCTTTTGCTGAGGGAGCTGTTCCACCAAGTTGAGAAACGTCACAAAACAAACACCGACATCCATTCCAAGATCATGGTATGGGCTCTACAGTTGGATGATCATGGTATGGGCTCTGCATTTGGACATTGGGTGGAATGGAGGAGCTTTTTGCAAATTCCATTCCAAGAATTGGGGTAAATTTGGGTGAAAAGAAGAGTGGACTGTTGAGGATTAAGGCACCAAGTACATGCTATTTTTGGTGGTTTGATGAAAGATTCAGAAATAAGAGGTTTATAGAAGCTAGAAAGGGACAGTTTACAATGAAAATGGCGGTAACGATCAAGTTCCTGGATGAAGAGAGAGAGAGAGCTTTGTTTTTAACTTTGTGTCACATTTTTCGTATCATATAACATCCCTAAACTCTCAAGAATCAGTCCTCATAAATTATTATGAGATTAATCTAGAATTTGAAGATTCTTGAACATAAACAACTTTGGTGAGAGAATATTTTACAACTCATTAAAAGCCAAGCTGAGAAATCGTAACTCTGCTAGTTCTCCAATCCAAATTGAGATACACCCCTGAATTTTGTTTTGCAAGTCAAATACTCAAAGTTTTGTGCAATTTGCAATAGGAGGAGGAATAATATGATCTCCATCTTCACTGCCAGCCGGCCTTTCCTGGCTTTTCTAAATCTTCATCAAAACACAATACAAATGGTGAGTACTTCATGGCCTCAATTTTCTCAAGGTTTCTATACTTTTCCCCCAAATTTATTCCTAATTTTGGGATGGATTTCGCTAAGATTTCATCAAATCCTCCCAGTGCCTCCCTAGGAACAATTGTTTCCATAATTAGCCTTATGATGGCTTTATCTTCACCCAGCCGCAACGCCCAAGCCATAATAATGAAGCAAACATCTGTGTTGGTTCTGTCTATCCTCAAATTGGTGGAACATTTCCCAATATAGAACCAAGATGTTGTTTGTTGTTCACAAAATTGAACATGATTATCAAGTCTTAACCTTTTGCTCTGCCCACAGAATGGGTTTTTCTACTTAATGCAAGTGAGAGTAAAGGAAGTTTCCATCTCTTCAAGTTGCAGAGCACTTCACAATTGGGATTGAAAGAACCAAAAAAACACTCACAAATTTTTTTCTTGAGGCACTCAAAACAATCATTCCCCATCATAATCAATCTGCTTGCCAGTGATCACTTCTCATCATAGCATAGATCACAATGAACTTACATCACATCTTTGGTGTCACCACCTGTAGTAAATGGCTATAGTTATTTGTGGCCAAAAGAGGGGTGAAATTATCATGGAGGATTTCCCATATCCATCCTTAAAGCTTGGAAATCTTCTAGAATGATTTCGTGTACCTTGAGAGTTAAGACCCAGTTTGACAGTTTACCAGCTTCCTTATTGCCTTGCCTTCTTATTTATTTAGAGCATCTACACACACACCAAACTACCAATCAGGGGCATCGATTCAACTTGTTTGCAAATTTTTCTCCTTTCCCAATTCATCAACACCTTTCCCTTTTAGGGCTTTCTAGGAATCTATCCTATTCTCCAATCCCCTCAATACATGCCCACTGACTCTTTAAACATATTTGATCCACTCTAACTCATGGCAACTTCTGATCCATCTATTCCTTCTAGCTGAACACATACATTCTCTCATGAAAATAATGGCTCCCTTGACTTCTTACAACACTAACTTGACTTCTAATTAGACTCATTTCATGGGCACTTTCCATTCCTTCACAAGACCTTACAAAACCTATAACTCTTCCAATACTCTGAACCGTTGGATTGACTGTGACTGCCCCATCATACACTTTTGAAATTGACACCTTATATTTATCCTTACAAATTGGATTCTCAATTTCTCACCCACACAAAGGAAATTCCTA
Source organism: Cupressus sempervirens (assembly GCA_028749045.1). Classification (NCBI taxonomy): domain Eukaryota; kingdom Viridiplantae; phylum Streptophyta; class Pinopsida; order Cupressales; family Cupressaceae; genus Cupressus; species Cupressus sempervirens. The sequence continues at coordinate 545,883,584 of CM053790.1, read as the reverse complement.
TATCACTTGATTCATTAGCTTTTATAACCTTCAACAAACTATCCAATCCAATCCTTTGATCCCACTCGAAAAATGTAACATCAGTTCACTGTCAAACTGTGATAGGCATGCATTATTCCATTGAGACAGTCACAAAGTGGTTTAGAGACCCTCTGATTCCCAACCATTAGGATACAATTAGGATTCATCCTTGCATGCGCTTATAGCCATTATACCTTCAATAAATTCCCTATGTGAGCAAAATCATGACTGAGTTATCATATCTTTGTTTTATGCAATCTGAGAAAACTTTTCATGGTTTTGTTTAATCAAATACACATGGATTCTTGTCCATGGGTTGCTGCAAAGAAGAGGGAATATAATACACCTTTTTCCCCACCATCTATTTGAATTTGGGGTCTTGGTCCACATTTTATATTACAGATTTATTTGTACAAAGTTACAGATTACCCTAGTAAGGGTTTGGACAGCTTACACAAAAAGTTGAATATCTTTTCATCCACATAATGAAATTGAGTGCTTCACAAACCAAAATAAAGTAGATTTGACCCTCTATCATCTACAACAAATGGTTCATCAGATGGGTACCAATATTGCTAGAAAAGGACACAGAAATCAAACTTCTTTTTTACTGATCAAAGTAAGGATTATGCAGGAAACCTTGTTTGCATTGATTGCCAAACTTCATGTATCAATTTGGGTCCCTTTGTTTGCTCATTACAATATTATTTAAAATTTGGCTTAAAAATATTGTTTTCCATTACATCATTGGTCTAAATTATCAATGTAATTTATTATACTTATTATGCCCTGCTAGGAACTTAATTAGTTTTGGCCTTTAATCTAAGCTTGAGGTGTTCTTGCATGATACTCCCGAAGAGAAGAAGTCTAAAGTCCTCTTAAAGAAAAATTGATCCAAATCAATACATTTCTTCCTAATTTCTTCCTCTAGCATCCATGTGGCTTCCAAGTTTTATAGTTTGATCCATTATCAATTATTTTTTCCCATTACACCTTGTGCCTTGTCATTTTGGATTCTCTAGTATCCACAATAGCTTTAATCTATGTTTCCTTTGTCAATGGTAATTCAAACACCTAGTCTTCGTCATTTAGAGTTGAATATGTTTGTTTAACACCTTCATCCATAAAATCTTTGAACATGGTCAAATCTTAGATATTGAATATACGAGAAAGACCTATATAAGGTGGTTACAACAACTTGTAAAAAATTTCTCCATACTTTCGCAAGATCCTGTAGTGACTAGTATTTCCCATTATAATCTTACCCTAACTATCTTTGGAAATTCTCTCCCTATTCAAGTGTATCATTGTTTTATATCTTTTCTCCTAAAATTTTGGTCAGTTGTAAACACTTCCATAAATTAGTTCTCACCTTTTCATGAACCTCTCTCATTGCTTCTACTATATCATCAGCATGAGAACTCCTCTTATCCATACTCTTCATATCCCTCAATTTAAAATATCCTCTATCTTTTTTGATATACTATCTTAAAAGGACTAATACCATTTCTCCTATTTGTCCATTCACTATAGGCATATTGTTCCTATGGTATTAATGCATCCCATTCTTTGCCATGATCCTTTGTTGGACACCTTGACATGTTTTTGTTAAATAACTAAGGAGGGAGGGGGGCTCAATTTTCCTTGGCTATCGAATAGGGCCTTAAAAAACTCTCAACATCTTACAAACTTAAACTTTTCCTATATCAACTTGGTAACTATATTAAAACTTCATAATAATATCTAATTCATCCTTCACTAGTAAATTGTTAGCTTTCACCAAGTATCAGAGTAATAAACTTTTAACTATATACTTCATGTACTGAGTTACATCAACAAGAAGTATACAAAAAATAAGAATAAAATAACATGTAACACAATAATCCACACATTTAAACACAATAAATTTTAACATGAAAACCCTATTAAGAGAAAAATCACCTATGACTGATCACATCAAATTTGTAGTATTAGATCTTCACTTCCTTTCCTTTACTAATTATTTTCTCCTTGTTATATATTCATTCATTTATATCCCTTGTCAACAATGCATATGTATATTTTAGGTCTTCTTTAGCTCATGTTCAAATGTTCTCTTATACCACGATCTTCCTTCCTTCCATACCTACATATTTCATGTTTAGATCTTCTCTCCCTTTGAAAAAAATGCCAAAAAAAAACTAAAAACTTTAATATAATGGCATTTGCACCTTGTACCTTACATGTGCTAATACATTTTTGTTTTAATAAATCTTTGCTTTCTTTCTTTCATCTTCTTCACATATTTAGGACTACATAAAGAGTGAACTCCTTCTTCAACTCCAAATAGATATTCCCAGGGTATATTGGTTGTAGTGTTTCTTTATTAATTTTTGGCTCTAGTTTTAATAGTCCCAGCTATCTTTTTGTGTACTATTTTCTCTATTTGGTGTGTATTGTTAGCTCTGTGCCATGAATCTCCAACCGTGAAACCCTAGTCTACCATAGAAAGCTTGCACTACATCCCTAGTTCCACCAATAAAAAACACTACAGCTTTGCAATAAACCTGATGAACAGCTTCACAGTTTCTGAAGCCAGATGACAATGCAGATTTTGAACCACCTGATGAATAGCTTCACAGTTTCTTGGATTTAAGAAAAAATCATATATATGCAAGTTCTTGTGTCTAATGTCATATGTTGCATAGTAATTAACATCTCTTGTATAGATTACACTGATGTTGGTATATATTATGCTCTCTTTTGTATTAGAACATTCTAACCTTTTATTTATGGATTTGGTGCTCGATTTGGTCACACTGTAATCTGTAGTTGGTGTCTCATTTGTAATATCTAGTTTAGTAACTACATAGATAAGGTTAATGTGATTGTTATAAAAATATTGTTATGTAATGGTGTTTCATGTGCTGGCCAAGGCCAGTTTGAAGGCCACCCACTTCAATACCCTGCTAGCATTTATAGATACGGAGTTCTATAATATCATGAAAAACAATCAATATAAAGCTCATTCTCTTTGTAACATTTTTGGCTTTCATTTTGATTTCATCTTTTCTTCTATTGTGATAGGCAAGCTGGAGAGAAGTGCTATATTGAAGGCCATATGTGCAGGATTTAAAGAAACTACCAAACCTCTAATTTGTTTGACTGGAGGTAGATTCCTGATTCTTTGCCTTAGAATACTATCATCTTCAAAATCTTATATGAAATCTATATGACCATTTCATTTCTCCAATATGCCCTATGGATGTCCCTATCTAACTATATATCTTTTAATTGTATATAATAACTAATTTATGTGCTTTTTCATGACTATGTTTGACTCATATAATTGTGATCTCTCTAGCACTATGATGTCGTTTAATATGTCTTGCTAAAGCTTGTAAATTTTGTTCCTTTTGCCATGTCATGTAATATGTCTTGCCTTGTAGCTTATATGTTTTGAAATTGCTGTTAGGCCTTGTAGCTTGTATAATTTGATTGCTGGAGAGCTTCTACAGCTAAGCAAGAAGGCCGTTGCACGAGTTATAGCTGCGCGCTCAAGTATGAAAATTGTATATTTTTTAAATCTAATGTATATTTTAACTAGACTTTTAGCTTATATGTTTTGAAATTTCTTTTAGTGGCTTAATGTTGTAAGGTCTCTTGAAATAAGACCTTCAAGCGGTTGGTTAAAGTTTTACAAATAATCTTATCCACAAATTTGCCTAGAGCAATTGACTGAATGTTATAAAAGGTGATTGGGTTAAATGTATTAGGAATAAAGTCAAAGAAAGTATTTTTAAAATATTAAAGTATTTAGCTAGGTCTAAGAAGATTTTTGTACTTTTGACAGTTTTGCTTAGTTTGTGAAAGTTGTAGACCGAAGTTTTCATAGCTCAATTTTTGCTTCCTGCGAAGAACGATCATGTCAGATAATATAAGTGAAGAACAAAATAGGGAGAAAATCACTAGATTGTGGTCTAACTTGAAAAGAAAAGGTGATGGAAAATGTTATTATCCTTGCAAAATTTGTAAGGGCTTAAATCGTAGAAGACTGTTAATCAAAACAGTTAAGAGACATTGTAGGGAGAATGGTCACATTGAAGGGGGGCATGACTATCATCCACTGGTAAGTTGTTCATTATATCATTTTAACAATTTATATACATATGAAATTACTTGATGATGAGTTGATTATCATGGTTTATTTATGTTAATCAATTTTATATAGGTTGATCTCCCCAGGGAAGTACATGATATGAACCACAACAATCCGAAGAATATGGTTTTCGAAGTGGAGGAACATGGAGGTGCGAATATCCAAGGTGAAGATAATGATCCCATGGAAGATGGCGATCATGCGCCAGAAAACACAATTGAAGATGATGGTATAAATACATTGATCCATGAAACATTTAGTCCAAGCATATCTGATCATGATATGATGATAGCCTCGATGTACCTCTACTTGAGAAGGCATACGAGCCCCTATATAAAGACTCCCAAACAACTCTTCTCTCTATTGTATTGTTGTTGTTGAACTTGAAGGTTATGAATGGTTTATCCAACATAACAATGTCACGTATGTTAAGGTATGTCATATATGTCTTTTTAGTTAACAAAGGGTGAATAATGTACCACTAATATTGTTTATATTAACAACTTATATTTTTTGCTGTAGATTGATAGGTGAGTTTCTGTTCCACCATCAAATATTCTACCTCGCTTATATCAAAAATTATCTGTTGTTATGAAAGATATTGGAATGGAGTATGAAGCAATACATGCTTTTCCCAATGATCATATTATATATTATAAAGAACATGAATTTGAAACACAATGCCTTGTATGTCATACGAGTAGATATCAAACAGATCGACTAACAAAAAAGGTGCCTCAAAAGGTTCTTTGTTACATCCTCGTTATTCCACGGATGCAACGATTATTCAGGTGTAGTAGCTTGGCTCAATTTATGGATTATCATGCATGCAATAGAAGTCAAGATGAAATTATTCAAATCCCCGCGGATGGTTCGACATTTATGCACATAGAGGAAAAGTGACAACACTTCAAAGAAGAACCTCGTAATCTCAGGCTTTCATTAGCAGCGGACGGTGTCAATCCATTTGGAGAGATGAGATCTGTTTACTTGGTGTGGCCTATTTTTGTTATCAAAAATAAAATTCCTTCATAGATGTCAATAAAGAGGGAGCACATTATGTTGGCAATGATTGTTCCAGGTATCTTATCATTTGATAGTTATTAATTTACATGTACTTACAAATCTCGCAGTAAAACGATCACAATAATTATGTAATGTTACTATTCATTCAAGTAGGTAAATATCAAGTAAAAGATATGAATGTATATATTGAGCCTCTTATCGACGAGTGGGTGGAGTTATGGAACAGTGTCACTATGTATGACATGTCTAGACCAATAGGACAAAGACAATTTCAATTCCATGCAATACTTGCATGGACAATATATGATGCCCCAGAGCTAACACATTTTTGTGGTATGTTATAGTGAATTCAAGTTGTGCATGATAATTCTAATTATAAAAATCAACATATTGAATAATCCAATTATATCATTATCTTGTAGGGCTTCAAACAAAGGAAAAATTTGCATGTCCAGTTTGTGGTCCAAAGATGAAATCTCGTCATTCAAAAAGTTTAGGAAAACAGATGTTTGATGAGTGTAGACACTTCCTCCATAGGAATCATAAGTATCAAAGTACGAAAAAATAGCTTTTCAATGGGAAAGAAGAGACTACATCAAAGCCACGAAGAATGACACCTCGCCTTTGGAAGTTGGAATATAATAGAATTAATTGTCGAGGTAATGTCGTTCCACCTAATGGTTTATGTTTATAATTTATATATTTCTATTGTGATGTTTGTTTACTAATTGTGTAATTGATGATCGTGAAGGTCATCAAGGCAGAACAGACAACCTTCCAAAGGGACTAAAAAGCTATCCTAGACAATTTAGTAGGTTTCCCTACTACGAGAAGTTACAAATTGTGCATTTGTTTGATACTATGCATATTGGAAAGAATATAATAGAGACATTGTGGAAAATATTGGATGGAAGGTGTGACAAAGAAAAAATTGTCAAAATTTGTAATGACATTCATGAATCCAATCACGCATTAAAGAATTTCATTCACTCAAATAGCAACAGAGATCAGATTAATATAAGTGCCCTTCCTTGGTTATTAACGGAGCAGCAAAGTGATGCCATAAAAGAAGTCATACGAAAAATTTGATTTCCCACAAGATTTCCGGCGAACATAAATAATCTCATATCAAAAAAAAGTGAATTTGGGCTAGGGCTCAAAACGCATGATTGGCATACTTTCATCAAGGTAAGTTATGTTCTTCTGTATTTACAATATATTCATAAACTACGTGTACTGTTCGTTATGTTATGTTAGAAAACAATGAAATGATTGGTTTATAATTACTGCATTACGTGCTTCCTCTATCTCTCCCAGAGCACTTCAACAATAACATCAAACAAGTGATATACGATCTTGGAAAATACATGATGTAAGTAGTAATATCCATTCAATTTGTTGTATATATTTATTATATTCGTGATTTGTTTTTCTTGCTATGTAATCTATTGTATATTATTTTGTAAAGTCTCGTATCTATATATTTTTGTGTGACTTGAATCTCTTAATGTAGGTGGTTGTCATCTAAAGAAATCCATAAAGAAGATATAAACTATTGCAAAAGAAGAATTCCTCATTTACAATGTGAAATGCAAAAGTGTCTACATCCAACTTTTTTCAATGCACAGGAACACTACCTCATACACCTAGTTGAGGAGATTGAATTGTGTGGACCTGTACACACTAGGTCAATGTAGATGGTTGAGAGGCACTTGAAATCTTTGAAGGCTTTGGTTCGAAAAAGAGCACATCCTAAGGGTTCTATGGTATACTAGACTATGGTGTACATTACTGAATATCTTCCTAAGTTTGCATCAAATATCCATGTAGATCGCATTTGGGATCTTGAGCCTTTTAAAAAATTAGAAGGGGAGTACTTGATGGGGAAAGGTACATTGAGGAAAGTGAGAGGTAATAAATTATAAGATGCTATTGTAATAAATTATTTCTTAATCTTCAAAATAAATTGGTTGTAAGTTGTCTATTTTTTTTTGTATAGGTGCTCGAGAGTGGGATGCACTACATTTGTATATTGTAAACAATCTTGACTGGATGACGGTATGGATTGAACGATGTCAATATTTTGGTCACACATTAACATGGGAAGGTGTATCTTCATTGGTTAAAGAAGCTCATCGTAATGAAGATTCCAATGTTACACAAAGGGCAACGGATTTAGCACGTGGTTCAAGAGATTTTTAGGTACGTACAAATTTATTAATCACTTGTATGTTTATCAACTCATGATACAATAATTTTGACATGTTTCACTTATTATTGTAGGTTAAACACCACAAGGCTATGTTTTGTAATGGTCAGAAATTTTGCATCAAAGTGTTGGATGACACGAAGAAAACTTGTGATTCAGGAATAATTGTAGTCTTTCAAATGACTAATATTTCATCTAGAAATGACTTACATCCTCGAGAGTCTGAAAATTGATACTATGGCATTTTGGATGATATACTTGAGTGTGACTTTAGTTCCTTCAAATTAGTACTCTTTGTTGTCAAATGGTATAGGCTACAACTTAATCCAAATGACCTTGATAGAACTGTTATTGAACATGATAATGGATTTGCAATGGTTAATACAAGGTCATTTGAGCTAGTTGGGGATGAGCCCTATGTTCTTCCAAGCCAATGTGAGCAGGTATTTTACTCAGAGGTTCCACATAAACTGGGTTGGTCATTTGTTGTTAGACATGAACCGAGAGGAAGGCCAATAAAGTATAATGTGATGGAAGAAGAAGATACCGAAGAACTAGAAGATGATGTAGATGGTGATCACGATCTACAGTTATTAGATGATGTTCCTGACACAAATTTTCATGAAGAAGAAGAAGAAGATGATGACGATGATGGTGCTACTGATGATGATGATGAGGATGATGTTGGTGTTGATGATGATGATGTTGATGATGACAACGACGATGACAATGACGACAACGATGACAATGATGATGATGACGATGACAATGATGATGAGGATGATGATGATGATGATGATGATGATGATGATGATGATGACGACGAGGATGATGATGATGAAATTTAGAGGTATGCCATCAATCCTTAATCTATTTAATATTCATTTCTTGATAGAAATATATTTGTCTTTTATGGTTACATAGTTAATTCATTATCTATTTAAAAGCTACAAGTTTCAACTACAAATAGAATATTGCTAATCTAAATTAACTATTAATATAAATTAATTAAATAAAACTATTTAAAACACATATCGATGCGTGAATGTATTGAGCCTTATTTTCTTTCAGGTCAAAAGCATTTGTAAGTGTTTAGTTTAGAAAAGAGAATTCATTAAATATCTATAAAAGGGAGTTGTACCTAGAATAAAATTTATAGGGAAAGCATAATATAAGTGCTTAACCAATTTGTTGGCTAATAATTCTACCTCTGTAGGTGATGCAGAGACCCTAGGTGGACTTGCAATCATTCATAACAAGAGGGACTTCCATAGTGTTCTCACAACACCAACCAAGCATCTTCATAAGATCCCTCTCCTTGATCCAAGCCAACTCCATAACCTATCAGAGTGCACACCAAACCCTTATGCTACCTTAGGTTCTACATCTTTGGAATAATCCCAAGAATGTCCCTCAATCCATCCAATGGATTCATCCAAGAAATCTAATCAACAAACTATCAAATGCTCACAATGCCTCAATAGGTGCCAAACTTGACTTCACCTTAACTAGGTGTTTCCTCCATCTCCACACACACAAAAAAACTTCAAATAGCATGTCCCCAAGGTGACTAAGCCCTCAACTCATCAGCTGATACAAAAACTCAGTTTTAGCCCTTCACTAGGCCTACTTCCCTAGTAGGCTTATAATGTGAGCCTGGTTTAAGTGTTATATTGTGTACCTTTTAATGTTTTTAATTTTTATGTGATGCTTATGATGGATGTGATTATGATTATGATGTGATTATGCTCACGATAATTGAATTATATTTGCAGGAAATTGAACCCCTTTCAGGAGCATTCCGCACAGTCTCATGGATCAACGTCGTAATTTGCAACTAAAAAACAACGATGTCTATTACTGTCGCAATGGCAACACATTGCTGTCATAATTGCGACACATAGCCATCGCAAATCGATGCCAAATGTATTAGTGATTGAATTTGTGTTTTTGTTGTAAAAAATGAATTTAGTAGTTGGAAGCCATTTTGCATGTATAATTGAAATGATTAGATATTATAGGTAATGAGTCAAAGCCTAGATTAATTATTATTATTATTTGTTGAACTTAATTATTATTGTGTGTTAAACTTAGCCCTCATGATGAGAGACTCACAAGTTACCATTGTAAAAGGAAAGCAATTTCAAAATTTAGAAATCCTACCATTATTTTGATAAGATCTAACTCTCGTATATAGAATTTATAAAAAAAGCTTAAGGTTTCCCCAAGTTTTATTTCTTAAAGGAAAACTTAAGCATGTTTTAGAGAAGAATTTGGTAAAATAGTGGGAAAAGGGATGAGACCACCAAGCCTTAATAGGTGCATGACTCAAACACTAAGGGCCCATTTGGTTGTTGCAATAGGATTGGAATAGGAAGAGAAGATTAGAATATATTTTATATTCTCTGTTTGGTATGCTCAATCAAAATTGGGAATAAGAAGACATATTCCAATTTTGCCCCTAAAATGAGCATATGTCTATGCCAAAAAATATATATTATTGGAATATGTCTTCCTATTCCCAATCTAATTTTTTGAAATTAATTTTTTTTTCAAATTTGATGTGATTGGCCACACATAATGATAAATCATTTTGCATCTGTGTCTTCATATTTTGTCTTGATTTTGAGGGTTGAAGTTCTCGAGTCTAAGTCTGCAAGATTCATATTTACACAGGTAACTTCAATATGTTTATACATTAAAATAAAATCTTATTGATTCTTCACATTTGAAACTTCTATAGGAAGTCAACATTACGGTTATTATGGAAAACACTTCATATAGTGGCTGCCATTGTAATCTCTTTATGCTATGTTATATAGATTCATGTGGTAATATTGTGCTTGGGGTTTATTGTTACATTTCTATTATGCTAACTTGATTTCATCCCATGTTTGACAAAAAAGATATGATTAAAATTTAAAATGAAGTCTAATATACAGTTCTGAAAATGTAAATAGACCTCAATGAATGGTACTAAACTTATGATGAAAAGATGAGATCAAGCTACCCTCCTCGAGATCTAGAGCCTACAATCTGATTTGAATTATTATTTACCAGCCCCTAATGTTAAATTGAGGTTTCATCTTATTGAAAAAATAGTTGATATCAGACTTGCAACCAAGTTCATCTTACTGGTGAAGGTTTCTAGAGATCCCAAAAATCAGAATTCAATGATTCAAAATTGAACTTCATTGAAAATGTTTGCCTGAAGTTGGGTTTTGAATGACTAATCATGGTTTGCATATGTAGGACAAAAATGATGGATCATACTCTATTTCTCTCTACAATCACAATGAATGAAACAATTTTCTCAAATCACCCCCTTGGAAGTTTGAATTTTCAAAGCTTTCTTTTCTTTTGAAGTGAAAATGATTTTCTAAATTAAGAATGGCTGCCTTGTTTATATAGTGAATCATAGGGGTGCAATTGTGAAAACATTTTGATTTTATATGCTTGCAATCACTCATTTAATGGGGGCTACCTTGAATTTTGAATTGATGTCATAGCATTTAACATGTTTTCTTGAAAATTTGAATTTAAAACCCTTTGCTAGATTGAAACCCCTTAACCTTATTCCTATTCCATTTTTTTACAACCAAACAATGGATTAACATATTCCCAATCGAATTCCAGGTGAACCAAATAGGATTGGAATTGCCCTTTTCTATTCCCATTCTCCAGTATCCATTTCCATTCTAATTTTCTATTCTAATTTTCAATTCCTATGCCAACAACCAAATGGGCCCTAAGGGTGAGATCAAGATCATGCTTTAGACAGATTTTGGTAAAATGAATATTTCTTAGTTCTTAGCTCTTAGCCAAAGAGGCTCTTTAAACCTTACATAAAAGTGGAAAAAAATAAAAATAAAAGAGTTTTCAAATCATTGGATTTTCATTATGTGTTGAATGGTTTTGATGTGAGTTTTGAAGACATTAGAAACTATCATCTTTAGATTAAAAAAAGAGAGGATGTGATGCCTTAGATTTTCCTTTCCCAAGATTGAAGGGAATTCATAAGAATGGAGAAATCAATCATGTATCCTTGTTCCTCTCTGAATAATTCTTTCTCCAAGGAGAGGGATCAAGTCTTTGTTATTGCTTCATTACTTTAAACAATCATTATAGATTTCACTAAGGGTTTGTGTTAGAATCTGATAAGATTAATAACCCAGAAAACTAGTGCAAAGAATAAATATCTAAACTATGAATGCAAATGATACAAAATCAAAATAGCATCATAGAGTTAGTCTCCAAGAGAGTAATCCAAATGCTGGAAGCAAAATAGCATTAAGAGGATACAAAAAAAAGAGATGCAAATACAAGCCAGGTAGCATGCATATATAGGCTAGGAAGAGGGAGTAGGTGGCAACACCAACCAATGAGAAGCAACCATCTATCAGACTATAGATAGAAAAGTATCTTCTCAAGATAGCTAATGGATGCTCACATGTAGGAAGGTGACACCTCACAACCATTCACTAATAATACATGCTTTATTAACTTAAGCGAGATTACTAAAAGTGTAGGAAAAACCTAGCAAAATAGGAAAAATAAAAAACTACACTAACACCCCCCCATAAGCGAAGCTTAGGTGGATTTAGAAATGGGTCCCGACAAGTCAAGCCTGATGAGGTACCCATGTACATAAAATTCCCCCAAAAGATAGAGAAAAGAGACTCCCCAAAGAAAATTAGGACTCCAATTGAGAGGAAGAGGCCCCCCAAAAGATGAAGCATCCCGCACCCCCAACAAAGCTTGCAAATTTTGTCTAGTAGATCCACTTACATAAAACAAGTTTTCTTCCCTTAGGAAAAGGGACAAGATCCCAAGTGTGGTTCCTCATCAAGGAACTATACTCTTCTTGCATAACTATATCCCACTCAGAAATACCAGAAGCCTCATGAAAGGACTGTGAATTTGAGGCAGTAGCAATGAAGATATGTAGCGCATCTTGGAATTGTGAACAAGTCTGCTTGGTGTCTGATGGATCCCCAACCCAATCACCTAAAAACTACAAGGTCTGTCTAGCCCAAAGTAGACCAAAAGATGGAGAATCTAGAGGAGAATCATCAACCTATGAATGATGACTAGGAGAGGAAGGAGGTGAGTCCTTTGAATCACTCTCTGCATCAAAAGTGGAGGTAGAAGATTGCTCAAGTCAATCTAACCCATCAAAAGATCTATCATGTATTCCAAGTGACTCCAATGTCAAAGTAGAAGGCAACCCCGTGACCATGCTCTATTGGTTAAGCTGATGCAAGTAGTGAAATTTAAGATGGCCAAACCACTTATGCCATAATCTGCTCACATCATTAGAGTGAGTGAGCAAAACAATCAAAGGACGATCAAGAACAAAGTGAGAAAACATATAGAGTCGTGACTAATGATCTGCTCTCCCAATTGCAACTGTATAATCATTGTGCAACTCATGTATCTCCACTGAATCAAGAGTGAACTCAACCCGCTTGCCTAAACCTGTGTGAGTGATTTGGTATACCGATAGGAGATTAGTTGACAATGAGTGTACACAAGGAACATCATGGAATGTGCCATCCCCCACATCAACAGACCCTCTCCCACACACCTCAACAAGAGTGTTATCACCCATCAAAATAGAAGGCATAGTACACGACTCCAAGGATGCAAGTTCTTCCTTAGATGAAGCCATGTGGTGTGAAGCACCTGAATCAAGAACCCAAGTGGATGGTGAGGAAGCAACTGCAAAAAGGGCCTTGCCCTTTCCGTTCCCCTTACTATTTTCTTTTTCCTTATTAGACCCTTCGTTAGAACTTTGTTTGATAGACTCAGGAACACTGATATTATTCTTCTCAAGAATGTATGTCAACTGATTAAGTTGTTTCTGCAAACATTTATGTTCATCATGACCAGGTCTTTTACAATAGGCACATTTGACCTTTTCTTTCTTAGGCTTATCACCCTTGGAAGATGGTGTATCAATAGTTGCTTTTGAAGAAATTAGTATCTGATCCTTCTTCTCCTTGCTATTCTTTTGTTTCTTGTCCTTACTATTATTGTTACTACTTTGTCCTTATTGTTCTTTTGTGCCTTGGTTGGTAGCCAAGGCATATGACTTAGAGGACTTAAGAGTGCCCATCTGGATTAGCTTGTCTTGTTCTCGAGTGAGATTGACAACAAAATCATCTAAAGATGGCATGGTGAATTGAGTACCAAGTGAACCCTTAGTAGCATAGAAGGCAAAGACAAATACAAAATATTCTGAACTTAGCTTAGAGAGAATACTTAGAATCAGTTGTTCATCTTTCTTTTCAATTCCACATTGTTTTAACTGCAACCTTAGTGACTTCAATTTAGTGAAGAAATCCTAGATTGTGTTGAAATTGCCTAGACTTAAACTAATTAGTTCATTTTCCAACATATGACCCCTCATAACTAATTAGTTCATTTTCCAACATATGACCCCTCATTGAATCTTGTGTGCCAAATAGTGTTTCTAGCTTTGTCCATACTTCATTTGGTGTATCCAAAGACTCAATGTGAAATAGCAAGTCAGGAGAAATAGACAAACACAATGTTCCATATGCCTCATCACATTTGTTAAACCACTTAGGCTTGTCTTCATCTTTAGCAGGTTTAGTTTCAAGTCCCATAGTTATCCTATTTAATCCATCTTTCTTTAAGTGAATTATCATGCATGATTTCCACTCAAAGTAATTGTATGGAGTTAGGATGGGTATATTTGTTTGATCCATGATGAAGAAATGCAGAGAAGAAATGCTAAAAAGAAGAGAACCCAGCCATGAAAATGCCCCCCCCCCCCCTTTTTACTCAATCAAAGAACTAAAATCTACTCTTGCACATAAAAAAGCTCTGATACCATGTTAGAATCTGATAAGATTAATAACCCAGAAAACTAGTACAAAGAATAAATATCTAAACTATGAATGCAAATGATACAAAATCAAAATAGCATCATAGAGTTAGTCTCCAAGAGAGTAATGCAAATGCTAGAAGAAAAATAGCATTAAGAGGATGCAAAAACAAGAGATGCAAATACAAGCTAGGTAGCATGCTTATATAGGCTAGGAAGAGGGAGGAGGTGGCAACACCAACCAATGAGGAGCAACCATCTATCGGACTAAATATAGAAAAGTATCTTCCCAAGATACCTAATGGATGCTCACATGTAGGAAGGTGACACCTCACAAGCATTCACCTAATAAGACATGCTTTATTAACCTAAGCAAGATTACTAAAAGTGTAGGAAAAACCTAGCAAAATAGGAAAAATAAAAAACTACACTAACAGTTTGTTTGGTTGCAAGCATAGGAATAGAAAATTAGAATGAAAATGTGGAATAGGAATGGAAATAGGGAATGTGAATGGAAAAGAGAAATCCCATTCTTGTTTGGTACGCTTAGTGTTTGATGGGAATATGTTACTCCCTTGTTTGGTTGTACAAAATTGGAATTGGAATACAATTAAGTTTCTATTTTAATATATTTTATTTGTTTTAATATATTATTTTATTTGGTTAATTATTTCAATTATTGTAAAGAATTTTTTTTTTTAAATTCTATTTTATTCAATAAAATTAATAAGAAATTAATTTATTTCAACATTTTTTAAATGAATGGATATAAACATAAAGATGTTATACACAATAATATACTCTTGAAATTACTAAAATTTTCTCATCATTTATACACAAAATCATAAAAGATTTAGTCTCCATAATCATAATTTTTCTTTACAACAAAATGGTCATTTAGTTAATAAAATTATAATCACCATCACCAATAGTGTGTTTATAAAAACTAAAACAGAATTAAGTCTAGATTGAAGAGTGATTTTGGATTTCACCATGGAACCAATCTCCCTAGAAGTTGTCTCCTATACAATACACAAATTGCAATCCTTCCTTTCTTCTTCTGTAGATTTTGATGCGATTGACGTAGATGAGCCATTTTTGACCCACTCAAAGAAATTGTAGCCATTATCCCCCTGCATTCCAAAACTACATTAGGGCTTGCCACAATAATAAAATAAATAATAAACATATAAAATATTAGTAACAACTTTTCTTTTATCTGGACAACACAAAAACCTATGCCCAGGATTATTCTCTATACATGATATCTTCATTGCTATAGGTCTAGCACCACATTGACACATTGTAGAAGTTGTCAAATCCATTGACCCTATATAAATAATGAAGAAATTTAATGAAAAATTACTTAAAAAGTGTAAAATATATTCTAATATGTGTATTCAATGGACTATGTTGTGACTTCTTAGTCCAATCTTGCTAGCAATGCAAATACCTCATGACTTACAACTTTTGACACATGATTATTAGTTTATCTCAATGAAATGAATCTACATACACAACAAGGATAAAATTATCCCAATACTTTGCCAATATAGGCTCCTAATAGGATTTTCAAGGTACAAATAAAGAGGTCATATTATCATATTTAGAAAAAGTTGTTTTGTGAATGAGTTATTGTTCAAGAAGTTTGTTGAACCTTGAAGCATATTTAGGACACAAATTGATTATCACAAGAGAATATTTAGTGACTACAGGCACATACTTGAAATAGGCACAATAAGTATTTTTAGCAAATGGACTAGTGCATGTAGAAGGAGTCTGCAATATATAGTATTTTTGGAAGCATTCAATTCTAGAGGTCTTCTTCTCTAATACATTTCAAGGTTTTGCTATCAACTTACTTTTTCCTAATGAGCTATTATAAAAAATGAAAATATAGGCAGCAACGATTTGATTCTCACTCTAGTAATAATGTTGCTACTTATTAACTTCTGAAACACATCTTTGCTTATCCATGGATATACAGACAGTGTTTCACTAAAATGAGAGAAAATATACATAACCAAGTAAGTAATTCTCCATTGTCCTTAGTTCCCTACAATTGATACTGCAACAAAAGAATTAGGTTGAATGGACATAAACAACTTAAAGCTTCCAAAAGATAAGGCTATCTAATGTTACAAGGTGTCATTGTCTACAATGTAGAACAACATGTGGGAGATCATGGCTCCTTTATTCAGGCCTCAGAGACTACGCAATTGTTGTTAGTCGTAATCTAGATAATAAAGCTTTCAGGTAATTCTAATAATTTCTCATTAGCATATATAATAATCAAATAATTATAACATTATAACATTAAAACAAGAACTAAATAATCAAAACCTCCATTTCTATTTTTGACAAAAGGTAGGACTCTAGCAGCATAGTAGCTCTTGTTCTACAATCATTCAAAAGTTATATTATTTTATTGTGAATTAATTTGATGTTGATCCAATAGTCCCTTTACATTTTATGGTGGCAATCACTATGCTACAACACTTAATAAAAAATGTCTATTACTTGATGCATATGTGCATAGAGAACATTTATCTCTTGAAAGACATAAGTAAAAGAACAAATAAAAGATTCAAATTAATCAAAATTTTAGATTACTCCAAATACTTTGTCCAAAAAGGTCTTAGTTGTGGAAATTCTATGTCCAACCAGGGAGTAGCTGGCCCATTGTAATGGATTACAACAACTTGTTGGATTACTTCATACTACATAAATAATAACTATATGCTTATAGTTTTCAACTTTTCAATTACAATCTACTTTATACCTAGTCAACTACAAACTAAGTACAAGTTCCAAATAATTAGACATAGCCACAACTCTTGCTAGTATGGATAGAGCTACACTAAAAGGCTATAGGTGTTGATAATGAAACTCTTAGGCCAGAGCATCTCACAAGTCATTCAACAAGATCATTATCAAGGTTGGCCTCTATTAGGATATAAAACCCTTAGGATCAAGAAGAACTAGGCATTTGTCAATACTAAATACTCTATTATCTATTTCAAGAGATGCATAAATTTCTCATGTATCCATTATTGTTTTACTTGTCCAATGAAATATGACTTCCAATAAGATTTTTCTTTTTTCTGCTCAAATCTCATACTTAAATGCTCCACCTTTTCGAGGAATACCTAAATTCAACACATACCTACAGTTTGCATTTTCTACCATGTCCTCTTATTTAGCAGTTTACAAAAAAATTAGAAACAAGAAATTTGATTTCCAAAAAAAGGATCTGTAATGCACTTGAATGGAGACTGAAACTACTTCTTGCACCTAATCTACTAGTGAATGATGTTTTCTATTTGAGGGATAATTGCTTATCCATTGGATTATAGGGTCACCACACATCATGAGAGGCAACTCATTGACAAAAAAAAGGAATATGGGTTGTGTACAAACATACACCACAAATATTGATAACAAATAGATAGACATACTGAATAATTCATCTCCAAACTACATTAATACATATGTAACCAGGGAACAACCATAGAGCTTAGAGACATATAATGTTATATTATTCATCTAATCACTATTATATTCATACCCACACATTGGCCAAGAAGAAACTGTATGATAGAATTCCCCAGGAAATCTACAAATGGAGTTATGGAAACATTGAGTTACAAGAAAATTCAAAATATTAACCTTGTGATTCATAGATAATGTTTCTTTGATGGCAATTAGATTTTTCGGTCTTGAAACCCTAGAATTCTATTTGATTTAGACTTCCATACATGCCTATAATCTATTTACACTACCCAAAAATTTGATATGCAACCTTCCTAGCCTTGGCCACTGCCTATAGGTTATAGATACCAACCAACAATTAGCCACTGCCTATAATCCAAATGCTTCATCCAAAAAGGTCTTAGTTGTGGAAATGCTATGTCTAGCCATGGCTTTTCTTTCCCATTGTAATAGATTATGGTAGTTTGTAGTATGTAGTTGACTAGGTATAAAGTAGATTGTAATTTAAAATCTAGGACTATTTTGGTATTCCAAGAATGTGAGGCAAACAAGCAAGTTTGATCTTCGCTAGACTATTTTTAGGCATAGTGTTAATGGTTCACCATCTATAATTTTTATTCTACTTTACCACAGTCTTGACATGATTGTCATCTGCAGTTCAAGCATATGAAGAGGTATAATTTCTCAGTCACTATGAAATTTAGGTTTAAGATTCTTTGTTCCATTTAAAGCAACACAATAACATAATACAAAAGATTAGAACTAATATGTAGTGCCTGCCCCTAGTTTACATTTTTTAGCTACATTTCTGATATCATTGCCAAACTCTTTTAGGCCAATTTATGTTTGATGATTAGTATTATTATTTTAGAGATTATCAGATGATGTTTACACTCAGTTTATTATATGATTAGATTACTTGGTACTCTATATTTCATGCATGTATGATGATTATTCAATGGTTTCAGTTATCGATGATGATTAGTTAGATGGTTTATTATTCCATGTGCTTCTTATGGATACTTACCCCATACTGCATGTGTATGGTGTGCGTGTTGTTTTATTTATGTATGGTGTTTCTGATATGGTTAAGGAAGGGAGTCGTAGTCACCTGCTAGTCGGGATCTACACGATGCACCACGTCCTGCCATTGTTTGTTTAGCTTAGAATATTGTGTTTGTACATGCGTGAATTTTATGCAGGTTGCAAGTACTGGGTATCGACTTCCCTGAATTGTCAGGATGAGCGTACCCTATCACACTGTCTCAATGGTAAGAGAGGGGAGATAAACTCTTAAGTCCAAATCCTAAACCCTTTAGCCAATTGTCCTAATTGATAATTAGGACAAGTATCTGAGTTAAGTACCCTCTGAATGCATCAAATGATGTAATTTCGTGATTATAACCCTTTTTGTTTGATTTGGTATGTAATTTTCTATGTTGGGTTTTCGTATGTTGCTTTATGAGTCCTTGGTATATTTTCTATTAATTAAGTCTAATTAAAAAGATTAATTAATGATTTATTTTAATAGAGAATTATTATGATATCTTTATATTTAATTAATTGAGAAATTAATTAAATAAAAGAATTAAATTTGGAGATTAAAGTTCAAGGATAAATTTAGAACAGGATAATATTAATTTAATTTAATAATAATATATTTGGAGTTCATTTTTAAATAAATGCTAAATATTATTGTTATTTAAATTAATTAAATATGTTATCAATTAAGTTCTAAAATAAATTAAAAGTTGAAAGATATTAAATTATTAAGAATTCTAGATCGCATGATCTAAACATGAGTTTAAATATGAGAATTAAATTAAAAGATTAAATTATAGAAATTAATAATGTTATTTTAATTTCTTAAAAGTGCACATAAGATTAAAGTAATAAATTAATTAAGAATAGAAGTCAAGTGGAATATTAAATAAAGTTATTTAATAAATCAACTTAATGTGCATGAAAGTTGAATGCAAAAGAATAAGAAAAGATAATAAAGGTTAATTTGGAGTTAACTGAGTTGTGCAAAGAGTCTTCTCGGGTAAACGCACAATTAGTGCCCCGAATTGAGGAGAAATTGCTTATCACAACTTTGGGGGTTCATTTTTGGGATATACGAAGTTGGACGAAAATTTTTGGAGAGACAATTTTTGGAAGCAAATTTCAGAAGGCTGATACCAAGAAAGTTTTCCAGAGGAAGGTTATTGAGAGGAGCGAATTCTCATACAGTTCCTGGAGATTGCATAATAGCATCAGGATCAGGTAGGGTCTTGTTTTTTTGATTATCCATTAAATATGCAATTATCCCTTCCTGTCTTCTTCATGTCTGGGGTTTGTAGATCTGAGTTCTCTATGATGAAAGTTTTAACTGTTCAATATTGTGAATTTATTAATTGCTCTTCAATAATTTCTGTATCCATGGAGACTGGATGAATTATTAGAACCCTTGTTTTCTTGATTTAGAAATTAAGATTTAATTTAGTAAGGGTTTTTGATTTTGAAATTGAAGCTTCTAGATAAATAAATAAATAAATAAATAAATATATATATATATATATATATATATATATATATATATATATATATATATATATATATATATATATATATATCCTTTGGAAGAAATTGTTTTATTGAAATTAAATAAAACTAATTTTTAAAATAAAACTTAATTTATTTTATATATATTAAAAAAAAAAATTTAAAAAAAAAAATTATATATATATTGTAATAAGTGGGGGGGAGGGAATCACCCTGTACCCACCCCCACTGTCGGCGGGCCGACAGTACCTGCGTCGCAGGTACTACGACGGCAGGTACAAAGTACCTGCCGCCGCAGGCCCTGCGACCGCAGGCCTGCGGCAGACCGCAGTGGTCTCCTCAGCCGACGGGCTATAAACGTATGTTTAAACATGTTTTTTTTTGGTTTTTTTTATATATAATATTTTTCATAATTTATAAAAAAACAAATTTTATTATTATATAAAATTTTTAATTAATAAAAAATATATATATATATATATATATATATTTAATTAATAAAGATTTTAATTTTTATTAATATTTAATAATTAGATAATAATGCATTTAACATAGTTTGTAAATATTAATTTATTAATAATTTTGGTTAAATATTAATAAATTAACAATTAATGGTTAGATTAAAATAAGTAATTAGATCAAATGATTATTGATTAATTTAATTAAAATTAGTTTAATTAAAGTTAATTAATAATGAATATTATCTGATTAAATAGTAGATTTGGAAGATTGACTTAATGGAAGTTTATTATAGAAATGGGTTAATCGTAAGGGGTAGCTATGAAAACTTAGTTATTTGAAATTCGACACTAAACTGAAACATAAACCTTACCTTAACTCAAATAATATACTTTCAGATCCAATCTTTGAGACTTTGATGTTGTCTTTGTGCTTTGAATGTTTTGGGGTTGGTTTAGCGTTGACCAGTTTAGGTTGTTACCAGAGGCTCGGGGTTGTGAATGTGATGTCATGATGATTTGGTCTCGATCTTTCTTAACCCGACCATGGTAATGTGATGAAGTGCTCTATGACATGATTGTGTTTACTGTTTGTTATTGCTTTCCAGTTTCCTTGTGTGAAGTTGAGGTGTATGTATTTGAGATACCTAACTTAACCATTTTTGAGTCTCGATCAGTTATATTTGATAACCATTTCTGAGTCTCGATCAGTTATACTTGTATTACTTTCTGGTTGCTCATTGGAGAACCATTGGATTTTGTAACTTATCATTGATGCCTTCAGTTGCTAATAGAGAACTGTCGTGATCATATGATTACTAATTGATATTATCTGTTGCTCATGAAGAACTGATGTAATTTTTTGTGGATTATCTTTTATGATGTTTTTCAATTGCTTGTATAGGACTGAGGTGGTTTTATTATGATTCTTTGATTTATGATTTCATGAGCCTAGGGTAGGTTATCTATGTGTAGAGTCGGGAAGTGGCTTGCAATGGGGGTCGGAGCCCTAAGAGGCTGCCTTGAGAAACCCATTGTAAGTCATTTTTAATAAGTGAAAACATTTACACTAAATGAGAGAAAATGAACCTAACAAGATAATTGTATGTTCTCTCCCATGCCTTGAGTGCTAGTACAGACTAGGATGGGGTAGAGAGAACGCTTGGTTACGACCTTGCATTCCATAGTAGGCCTCGTCAGTACGAGAGGATACTAGTGGCCGCAGGATCAGTAGGGACCCAAGATTCCTAAGGGATTGCTCAGGTAACTTCTACATGACTTTTGCGATGACACTTTCTCGCTTGCATATTAGGTTTCCTACGTGTCTTGTGGTACCTCTGGGATTTAGATGTCGATCTTTTTAAGAACCCTTGAGTTAGCATACTTATAGGATTTCCTGGACTTAGAGAGTAGTTATGATTATAGGTTTTGTTATCCTATTTGGGACTTGAGACTATCTCCTCGGCGCGGTGGGAGTGGACCATTTAGGTTCCACGCGGTCGGGTGGTAGTGCTTTTACTCTTACCATTGAGATCCATTCCGTGGTCATCGTGGCTGGAGTTTTTCATGATTGGCATTTACCTTCACTATGTTCTTGGATTATTATGATGGATGGTTAGATTTTATGATAGATGTTTTATCATTATGGATGTATGGATGTATCATGTATGGGAATAGTTTCATATATTTTTACTGTACTTTGTATCATGGATTTGAGGATGTTGTATCTTTATCTTTACATATGTATATTCTTTTAAGCCTTTCATACCCTGTGACATGTACAGTGGATGATTGAGCATTCTGAATTAATTTGCCAAGGAGCGTTCGGAACAAATGTATATTATGGACATTGGAGTTTCTGATTATTCTTTCATATGTATGTGATAGTTGTTAGACTTAGAATTAATTAAATTTAAACGTGACTCAACGTCTTGGGATCTTTAAGAAATGTAACTTACAATGTATGTTTGTCGATGATTACATGTTATTGCTTCCGCTACTATGTGTTTGATGTGTATGTTATACTTTCTTACTTTAAAAAAAAAAAAATGTTTAGCAAACTTAGTGAAACTTTAGGTTAATTCTTTTGGATCCCTTGGCGGGGCGTTACATAATAAAGTGAAAATAACACAAGGAACCAAGAAGCTACAACAACTCTATAAAATATAATTCATTAACATTGCTTCAAAAAGATGGTAAGTTCATAGTCTCAAAAAATAGGAGGTCCCATATCAAATATGAGCCATTGCATAGATGTGATTGTTCTTACAATAAACTAAAGCTTCTTAAAGTGAAGAGTTGGGATATCAATGAGATCCTCCAAACTTATATCTCACATAATATTCCCTATCCTCTACACTCATCTATAGGAAATCCCATGCTTTCGTAGGTTCGGAAGTGAAAGTGCCATACGCAACAATCAAAGTCTCTTGACTTAGTCCAAGTATGGCTTTGAGGGTTGCAAATGCAGCTAATATAGCTTGCTTAGTTTCTTCTTTGTCAAATTTTACAATGTGAGCCTCCTTCATGCTCGTACGTATGTCCTAGATACTTTCACAAATAACATCCAAAGAAGAAGCCATGTTTTCCTTCCTCTTCTTTGGCCTTCTTGATGATGGTGTGGATTGACTCTATCTAACAAATGCACTATAAATATTTTCATGAGTGAACTCTTCATCAACTGGAGGAGTGTCATCCATGGGCATATTAAAGTCCCTATCATCGTCAAGGTCAACAACCTCATCAAAAAGGTGACCATCTTCAATCTCTATGGTTGTTGCAGCTTGAGTTCCATCTGACATGTCATTCCCAATAATGACTGCTAAATCATTGAAATAGAGGAATGGTTGCCTCTCGTACACTCTAGCATTTTTGAAATCCTTCCTCTATATGATGGCAAAACTAAGCAATTAGATATATGTATTTTATTACAATTAATAAAGAGATATTTTAATTACATAAAAATATTATCAAGACTAGATTACCTTCAACAACTCTTCCCATACAGTATCATCAGTATCAACGCATTGTGTACTCTCATTCCATGCGAATTCACTCATATTTCTCAATTCTTTTGTAATTTTGTAGCTTTGTTTCCATGTTTTTAATTTGTTCTTAAATTTTTCCTTTCCTATATTCATCTTCATGTCTTCGTTGAACCTCCTTTCGATGGTAGTGCAAGATTCTTTTCGAAACCCACCTTCACCTTTTCTACCTAACTGAACTTGTTCATGGCGCAAATCCAACAGTTTCTACTCCATGTCTCTTGTCAAAACTACTTTTGTATTTCTAGATTATGAAGGAATCATGGTCACACAAAGATCCTCATCTACACTTGTTAAAAGATTAGTGAATGACATATTCAACAATGAATTGGTAGCTGCAAAACTTCCAGAAAACAATACATTGTCACCTTTAAGATGAAAATTTAGATGTACCATGTCAAAGAAGTATATATATAATGTGTCAACTCTACAAAATGTCTTAGATGATAATAGCTTAGTAGTATATTGAACATATATATAATGTAATAAACATGTTTCTAAATCCAGATTTCAACATCATAAGTCCCCTCATCATTGTCATCACTAGCTTTTAAGAAAGTAGACACATTAACACACATATAGGATAGCTAAATAGAAAATGACAGAATATAGCTATAATATAATGTACTTTATTATAGTTACCGTAACCTCCTTCAAGCTATATAGTGATGGTGATTCTTCATGTAAACGCAGGAAAATGGTTGCTCACTTGATGCCACTGTTTACCCAATTTCTCATGACTGTTAGACCTACAACAAAAGATTAAAGGGTAGAACCATAAATTTAAACTACAATTTTGAAAACTACACTATAAATTTGAATGACCCAAAAGAGATTACTACAACATTTTACGTTAAATAGAACAAAGGACCAGATGGATTACTACAACATTTTATGTTAAATAGAAAAAAGGCCCAGAAGGGATTACTACAACATTTTATGTTAAATAGAACAAAGGTTCAACTCTTAAAGGAGCAGCATAAGTGATTGGAGTTTGAGATGTAAAGTAAATTGAAGCCTACATACAAAATCTTTAGATCATGGAAGCATGGTCAAACTTGAAATTTTCAAATATCTCTCAATGTTCTTTACATGACTAGTTATTGCTTCATTACTTTAGAGAAATCATTATAGATTTCACTAAGTGTTGCTTGTAAATGTAGAATAGTAAAACTAAATTAAATTTCATGCCGTTGTCGGGGATTGAACCTAGGTCACCACTATACTACAACGGTTTCACAAAACTGAACTATTGGGTTGCCATTTCGCCGAAATATGGATCCCACATGATATGCTCCATTTTGGGAGAATTCATTGTACATATATTAATTTAAATTAGACAATTTTCTCATCCAAAAATAATATTGAAAAGGTCACGTTTGAGATCATAATGAAAGATAATATACGATAATTGAAGGTTTTTTAATATAAACTAGAATTGTTACTAATCTTAAGATTATAAGGAAAAAATATATGTATAATTTATTTTTGATTGGTTAAATAATATATTAAGATAAATAATAATATTTTGAAACTAAATATGGGGACGATAAGGAAATATTGATTATGTCGAGTACATCTACTACTAATTACAAAGTAATGTTTTTTGGTTTGAGAGATATGTTATGAATCTATAAATATATTATTTTTTATAGTTCATTTTCATAGTTCATTCTCACATGTGATACAAATGAATTTTTATATTGATTTAAACTATATTGTGGTTGAGATATATCAATCTTAATATGTACTTCAAAATATGTATACCTTTCAACTTCTTTTATATCTCAATTTGGTTATAATAGTTTCTAAGATCATCTTTAAAAAATGACAGAGCTCAATAGAGAGCATTAACTCATAGCTCAATTGAATATCATACTGATATGGTTGCACAATAAATGTCTTTTAAATGCCAAAATAACATGTCTCACAAATGTGTACCAAATTAGCTCATAACATCTAATAGAAAGGAGTTTGGGTATAGGATTTTTAATATAAACATTTTACATTTGTGTTTCATTCTAGTATGACATAGTATCAATCCCAACTAGTACGAAAATGGAAAGCTCGAGGCAAGAAAATAATATATGGAATTTGGGGCAAATGTCAACTTAATAATAAAAGAATAAATTATGATTGTATGGTACTTGGTGTAGGCGAGAGAAATTAGAGATAGATAGTGATTGGGTGACAAGCCAAACCCAATATGAGAATCTTCTACTTTTTGTATGTTATTATATTTAATGCATTTCATTAAGGGAGGCATGAAACTAAATGAAAAATAGGATAGGTGTGCAATTGAATATTATTGCATTTAATGCATTCTACTAAGGGAGGCATGGAACTAAATGGAAAATAGGATAGGTGTGCAGATTTCACTATTCTAAGTTGCACTCAATTTGATATTGTGGCATTGATCTATATGTGAATACATTTCAAAGTGTTTGAACATTTTTAGTCAATATAAAAGAAAATATCTATACACTCCTAAAAAGATATTGTCTTTTAAAAATGATACAATAGTTCTCCTTCCACTCTCCTTCATATGAGTACTTTTTTTAACTTAAAAAAATAATAAAATGTATGTTGCAAATAGATTTCATCAAATATATAAAATAAGCATAAAGTATAAGAAAATTTATTTGCCTATAAAATATAAATTATTTTCTTATTAAAAAAAGTAAGAGAGGGCAGAGGATTGAAATATTCAACGTATATAATAATACTTTGATTGATGAAAT
Organism: Cupressus sempervirens; assembly: GCA_028749045.1. NCBI lineage: Eukaryota > Viridiplantae > Streptophyta > Pinopsida > Cupressales > Cupressaceae > Cupressus > Cupressus sempervirens. The sequence continues at coordinate 545,857,058 of CM053790.1, read as the reverse complement.
AAATAAAATATGGCATGTGCAATATGACCATCTATAAATGATGTGATAATGCAATTATATACATGTGATGTCTAATAACAAGACCTCATGTGAAATGATGATAAACTTCATATGATTCAACCATGTCATTTATTGAAGGTTCCATGTAATATAATCATGTCTCCATGATTTGCGGGTGTTGTGAAATCAAAGACTATGTAATACAATGATGAGTTAAATGTCTCATATTTAGACATTCTAAGCCTTTACATATTAGGTATGTTGTTGTGTCTTCCTTATTTTTATTTGTGTGTCTTCTCTTCTCAAGTGTGCACTTTCTTCCAACTACACTCTTACTTTCTTTATTTTTATTAAGGTTCATAAATTCTTCATATTATCATGCCTCCAATCTATTCATCACTCATTATTATATTTTTCATTATCTAACAATTGTCCTTATTAGCAATGACTATTGCTTGGTTCCCAACATGATAACCTATATCAAAGTGTCGAAAATATAAGGCAGGCAATGTTACTGAAAGGGGAGGGCTGAATCAAGAACTAATAAAACTTTATCTTACTTCACCAATTAATCCTTCATATAATATTCGAATGTAATTGTATGCATGAAAGAATGAAAGCAAACACTTTTGACACAAGATACAGTGACACAGAAACCTTCCAAATAGAAAGTAAATTTGGGGTGGGGATGATACCCACAAGCTTTAGTACTGGAGTATAAAGTTAACCTGTTAGAGCTTACAATTGACCATTTCTAGTGATTTTCCCTGTTAGGAGCAATAAAGACTATGAGGTCCACCTTGTTAAAGGATTTACAAACATACAATGAAGTATGCACTCAGTTAGGAGATTCAAAAAAAGACTGTTAAGTCTACCCTATTAAAGGATTTGACTAATACACATGTTAGGATGAACCAATGGCTGATCTTTGATCTGCAACTCTGATTCACTAAATGAGATTCCTTGTATTATAATGATCGCTTGATTTTGATAGATAAATCTTTGGTGTCCCTTACACTACTTTTAGCCTTCTTCAATTCACACTCATGTACTTTATAATCTTCTTTAGTGACATACTTGGATATGATACAATGCATTACATATATACCAATCCAAATAACAACTTCCTAGAGTCGGCTACAGTACCTATTTCATCATAATTCACAAAGATGATCCAACTGTTGTAACTCGGGTTCTAAAGACAAACATTGTCAACGCTCGACAATCTTTGGCACTTGGTTAAGTTGAAGCTTGCACTAGTACATTTGAGACCATTTTTCGACCATTATTGGTTGAAATTTTGACCCAATTTTTGACCAAACTTCGACCAAATTTGACCAACCCATTGGTCAAAATTTTTCCAGTCGAAAAACCTCTATAGCCATGTTGGAAGTTCTGCCATGAATTGGTCAAAATTTTGACCAATGAAGGCAGAAAATTTTGACCAATAAAGGTAGAAATTTCGACCAATGATGGGAAAAAAATTCAAGCAATAAAGGTAGAAATTTCGACCAATGAAGGTCAAAAATTTTGGGAAATTTTGACCAATAAAGGTAGAAATTTTGACCAATGATGGAAAAAAATTTTGACCAATAAAGGTAGAAATTTCCACCAATGAAGGTCAAAACTTTCAACCAATAAAGGTCAAAACTTTTGACCAATAAAGGTAGAAATTTCGACCAATGAAGGTCAAAAATTTTGACCAATGAAGGTCAAAATTTCTACCAACAGGTAGGTGTAAATTTTTTTCAGGCATTCTATAAAACAGTCACATGCCTTACGTATGATATGACATTTTGCATGCATCCTGCACTCTCTCATCTGGCTGATGATGGATTAGAGAGAGTGATCTGAAACCATGATGCTAAAAAACACACACAGTCAAATCCAAAATGAACTTGCATTACAAATGGATTGTGGAAATCTGATATTGTTAATTTTGCATGCATGTCTACCAGGAAAAATATATGTTTAAGTTGTAATTATCCTGGTAGACATGCATGCAATTTTACCAATATCAGATTTCCACAATCCATTTGTAGTGCAAGTTCATTTTGGATTTGATTGTGTGTTTTTTAGCATCATGGTTTCAGATCACTCTACATAATCCATCATTAGCCAGATGAGAGAGAGTGCAGGATGCATGCAAAATGTCATATCATACGCAAGGCATGTGAACTATTTTATAGAATGCCTGAAAAACACTGACAGTAACTAATATGAAAAATATATAATTAGTTATATGATTGAGACAAATCATGTACCAGTGAGTTGGTCAAAATTTTGTCCAAAAAAATTTTGACCAATGGGTTGGTCAAATTTGGTCGAAAATTTGATCAATGAAGGTCGAAAAATGAACCCAAATGCACTAGTGCAAGTATGCTCACCAAGTTGACTCTTTGAGTTCGGTCATCAAGTCACCCCACCAAAGTGCCTCATCAAGGTCAATCTTTAGGTCCGCTCATCAAGCTTGCTCACTAAGTAAGCTCGCCATGTGACGTCTCTAAGTGGCCTCACTAAGTCGGCTTGCCAACTTGCCCCACCAAGTTGCCACTTTAAGCCCACTCACCATGTTAGATCGCTAGGCCGACTCCCCAAGTCAGCTCGCCAAGCTGACAATTGAAGTATGCTCACCAAGTCGACTCTCTAAGTTTGCTCACCAAGTCCGCCCCCTAGGCCAACTCTCCAGGTCAGCTCACCAAGTCACCCCCACCCAATCACCTCAATGAGTTGACTCATTAAGTCAGCTCACTAAGTCGACTCACCCAATGGTTTTACCACCTTGCCGCATAGAGTTGATTCTCTAAGCTCGCTCACCATGTAAACTCACTTGGTCGGCACGCCAAGTTGACACTTTAAGTTTTCTCATCAAGTCACCCAACCAAAGCGCCTCATAAAGGTTAGTCTTTAAGTACACTTAGTAGGTCGGCTCACCAAGTCACTTTGCTAAGTCGCCTTACCAAGTGGCCTTGATAAGTCAGCTCACCAACTTGCACCACCAAGTCACCACTTTAAGTCGACTCGCCATATCAGCTTGCTAGGCCGACTCCCATAGTTAGCTCACCAAGCTAAAAATTCAAGTACGCTCACCAAGTCAACTCTTTAAGTTCACTCACCAAGTTTGCCCCCTAGGTCAACTCTTTAGGTTAGCCCACCAAGTCACCCCCACCAAGTCACCTCAATGAGTTGACTCTTTAAGTCAGCTCACCAAGTCTACTGTTCAAGTACGCACGCTAGGTCGGCTCGCCAAGCCCACCAAGTCATGTCACCAAGTTGATTGTTTGAGTACACTCACAAAGTTGACTCTTTAAGGTCAGCTCGCCAAGCCAGCCCACCAAGTTGGCTTGCCCACATGTCCCACAGAGTCCCCAAGTCTGCTCGCCAAGCTGACAATTCAAGTGCTTTCACCAAGTCAACTCTTTAAGTTTTCTCACCAAGCCCATCCCCTAGGTCAACTCTCCAGGTCAGCTTGCCAAGTCACTCCCACCCAGTCACCTCAATGAGTTGACTATTTTAGTTAGCTTACCAAGGCATATCGACTGCATAGTATCAACTGCAAATCTAAAAGGGAAAAGAAAAATAAGATATCAATCTGTGTGTGTGCGCGCGCACACGCTAGCATGCATGCATGTGCCATGTAAGTATGTTTAAGCACATCAATGAAGATTAATTTTTGTGTGCACATAATTTGTAGCATATCCTTAAATACTCCTTTCTATGAGCATTTCTATCTTGATATATGTCGGTATGATTTAAAAATTGAAAGACTCTAAGCACTTTGCAATTCATGTTACCTTAAAAACTCATGAGCATCTTCTTGTTTTCCATATCCAAGGTGATTGCCAATGTTTTTAATTCTAGAAAGTATTCTAATTGGTGATAAGGCACCATCTCCTCCTCTCACCCTCGAGACAAGAAACTCAAGCTCACACATGAAGCACCAGTCTTTCTTCTGACCTGAGCAGACCCAATAAATAGTATAGGTTATTGTTTTTGCAAGCCACAACTAATATTGCAATACCTGTGTCTAAGGATAAATCTACTGAGAAATGATAACATACATTTTTGAGAATGCGATCCATGGAGTAGATAGGCTGCAAGAGGTTTTGTGTATATCAAGCACCGAAGCAGCACGTTAGCAAAGCAACTGCCAATAGACTAGTGGAAAGGCAAAGATCATGAATAACAATCTAGCCAGAAACTAATTCTTTATGTTTAAAAATTACAAGACCGTCTTTTTACAGCCAAGAAAAAAAGAGCTTCAGAGAGAGAAAAAAAGGTATTAAATTGAAGCTAAAAATAAACAGATAGAATATAATGATACATGATTAATGAGAATATACATGATGCAGTATCACCCTAGATTGTATTGCCAATTCATCATTTGAATGAGAATATTCAAATTTTAGATCATAAACATGAGGGAAGTAAAAGTTTTCTCATGGAACAAAAGCTACTTTGGATCTAGTAATGTCAAATTCAATTTCAAGAATATTTGTATAAATATTTCAAGTTTTGACCTCAATTGTGTAGTAGGACTAACCATTTCAATGGTCCTGATTAAGATGGGGAACATGCTTTATTTTGGGAAATCAAAAAACATAAGAATGTACAGGATTCAACATCAACCAACTTGTATTAGACAAAGTATCATACAAATCATTAGCAATCTATGCATTTCCAATTAGCTAGAATTCAGACAAAATCTGTCCCCAAATTATTGCATTGCAGTTGTGTTAAAATGCATTTAATTGGGGAAGTTGTCAATTACAAGTATTCAGATTGGTTCCTTTTAAGTAATGATGTGCATGGCACATGATTAGGATCAGTTGTTGTTAAATAATCAAATGCATAAAGCACAGATGATATGAATTGTGCACTACAAAAGCAACATGAATTAAGAAGCCCAACTTCGAATGGCTCCTCTTTTGCTTCAGTACTAAAACTTTTATAAAGTTTTGCCATCATAAAGGTGATTGATAAGGAATTTTTTCAGCCAGACAAAGTAAGCTTCTTATTTCCATGCCAAAAAATAGCTAAGTATTTAGATAGCATCGAAGAGAATTACTTTGCTCATAACAGACAACATTTTAGAGAACACAAAAGGAGACCAAACATAAATACGTAATTGATCCTTTGCAGCTGTGGTCATTGACAATTACAACAATAGTTGTGTCTAGCTGGCAACAGTAGACTTCTTGCTGCAGCTGTGTGTCACATAATGTTTCAACTAGTATACAGCCAGCCCCACTGAGCTGAAGCAATTGAGTGTCACAAATACCTTCTTGATAAGAAAATATAATTATCATAGTACATAGAATGAGGTAATTTACAAAATCATTATAATAATGAATAATAGAATGAAATGCTACTATCTTAATCTAGACTCCAATTTTTATCTAGCAAATGAACAGGAAAGGAGTATGAATGAGAAGCCACAGTGATTTCTTTTCATCTGATTAACTTTGAGAGTTTCGGATTTTAGGTCACTTGGTGATATTTGCAAGGTCCAATAATGACAAAAGGGGCTAAGGAATTGGTACATGTAATGATCTGTACATTTTTCTAACATTTTCATGATGTGACCTAGGATGCTTGCAATGGCTATCAAAACTCAAGAAGCTCTCTTCCATCATGTAAATTTACATGCAGCCTACTTGTTCACTGTCACTTGCACCATATTTTTTAGGACTTGGATGGTCAGTATAGTCAAGTGGATGCTCACTCTCTTCTGAATGGCCACTTAATAGATGTGGCTTCTTCACTTCCTCATTGATATGCAAAGCTATCCTTCCAGATGACTGTGTGCAATCCTCTGCATGATCTGTGGAGCTTCTAGATTCATCATCAAGCTTTCTAGCCCTTACTGAATCTGTAAATTGAGATGTTTTCTTTCCACCACACATAAAATGCTTAATATCTTGTGGCAAATGATAAGGTGACAGAGGTCCTGCATCATTTATTGAAGTCTTGCACTCTGAAGAGCTAAAAATATCCTCCTCATCACTAAAAGACATAGGTAGAGATGGCGGAAGACTGTATCTTGTTATCCCGAAAAGAGGAATGGGTTTAAGTGGTGAAGAAAAGTGCACGTGTGTGTGAGAATGCTTCTCTTCTAAAGCTACTCTCAAATCTGAGTTTCTCTCTCATTCTGAAATAAATTTCAGTTGATTTGAAACATGAAATGCAGTTACATCATTAACCCTATCTTCAGAATTTAACTGTGTAATTTTTTTTAAGTCAAACTCATTGACCTGTGCTTCATGAGTTAAATCATGATAGCAATATCACAATTTGACTTGCTATGGAAAATATCTCCTACTTATCAATGTGGAACATGACTCATCATTCCATATTGACTAGATATAAAGCTTCTCAATCTCATTTTGGAGAGGATATGAGATTAGACCTCGGTCCCCCTTTATTCATTAGATCTGTGTATTTGAACAATTAGCCATTTGACTTTAACTGTTGAATATTTACACAAGGAAGAAGTACAGAAAAAGGTCATAGATTCCAAGATATGTTCAGACAAGAGGAGAAATCATGACAAAATTAAAATAAAATAAATCAATAGCAATCAAAGTCAACTGTTGACAAAGACAGAGAAGAAGATAAGGCACAACACTTGTATAGGATTAGATTATAGACATTTGAATATATCTAGCAATTATATTCAGAAGAATATTCACTATCGGAGATCAAACAACCACCAACTAAAGGAGGTATTCTATCAACCATAGATAGAACAATACTATTCATAGCAGTGACAAAAATCAGGAACATTATTAAATATTGCATAAAGAGTGTTGAATCTCTGACATATTACCAAATTGATCTGCAAGATCCCTTCATGTTGATCAATATAGTTGGCATACACACAAGGGTATAAGAATCAATATAAAGGACAGATATTTAGATGATTACATCAAATTCATACATCCTTAAAATACTTGTTGAGAGTAGATGAGAATTCCTAACATATTCAAAGCCACAGGGACGTTAGATTAGTTGGAAAAGAACCAGTTTCAATGTGGCAGTAATGATGGAGGTATTAGATCAGTCAGAAAAGAATGCCACAATGAGATTAGAAATAAAATAATGGTTCCTTGCTTTGTTCTAAGAGCTTCTGACTAAGAGATTATTTTTGATACATCAACCAATCATTATTATCGAAGAAGAAGGCTCATACATTGAAGATGGAACCAGTAAGCATACAGATTTCATAGATGAGGCCAATGCTATAGAAAATAGAGGGGAGGCTTCATCAAGCAATGATGATGGATCAAACAAAAGAGTAGAAGGAAGGGAAGAATTTTTTTTCCATGTCATATTCTAGAGGAAATCTTGACCTTGATATTTTGCAAACTTCCTCTCCACACTGTTCCAAATGCAAATAGTTTCTATTTCATAGCAACGTACTATTTTTGGATCTTCTTACTTTCACAATCTATGGGAGCAGGGAAATGCACAAAGGTGGCTGGTGATGGAACTTTATGACGAAACCACTGGATCTTCCAAAGGTCTTGTTTTCTATGATGTCAATAGAAGATGAAGGTACAAGCAGATATTTAATGAAGACTGGAGATGTAGTGACTTGCAATGGTGTCTAAGAGCTGGAGATGGAGGCCTCTCGGCGCATAGCTGTAAGAGAAATGGGAACCTTCAAGTGGTCAATCCACTGACTATGCAGTCCCATTATATTGAAGATGTAAGACTGAACAGAGAAACCAAACTTTCATATTACATAAAAGATTATAATGATTATGTGGCTGTTCATCTCAACTGTGATCCCAAGACAAAAACCTATCAGGTAACCCTTATAATTGGAAATCTTTACGTTGTCAGAAGTAAGAAATTTGTTGTTCTGATTTATAAATCTGTGAATAAGAGAAGGGAAATAAGAGATGCTCCCTTCGAGAAAAGAAGGTCTTATGACTATATGCCAATTGGCTTTTTACAAGTACTTTCATGCAGAACCAAAAAATCTATTGGGTTTCTAAAGATGGGACATATGTCTTTGTCTTTGATTTGAATAGAGATGGCAATATCAAGTATCTCTGGGTTCTACCGAGGACGCAAGGTAAACTGCATCAGATCTTGGGAATTTTAATGTACAACGACAGAATTATAATGGTTTGTAGTGGTGAGACACGATATCCAAATACTCTTATTTTTAATGAGCTTGATGAGCTTGGGGAGATCTGGAGATTTAAATATGAACTAACTGTAGCTTCAAAATTTTTGTTTTTTGGAATAACTATTGTAAATCTGTTAGCACTATCAACTTGATCTATGGCTAATACTTCTTTAGAACTCTCATTCTACTCTAACATTAGTGAAGCAACATAAATCCCTCTAAGCTTGGCCTTCGGCGCTGCTTAAATAATAGAAGATGATGGTTCATATTATTATATGCAAAATTGGTCTTTGGTCAAGCTCCACACATTATTATTGCACCCTCATCATAGTCACCACATCAAAAGCACCTTTGATTTCTGAAAATACTTCTCAAATAGAGGAGTAACTGTATTGCAGATTTTGTACAGTATCACAGAAAAGTTCTAAAGGCACTTATGTAGGGCCAACTTTCATGCAACATAAAATGAAGTAATGTGTAATTCGTTGTCTTAGATTCTATCATCAAGATACAGAGTTAGAATAGAAGAATTTTTTTACATCAACATTTCAAATCCCATTTTATCATTAGTATAATATAGAGTTAGAGATAAACATTTCTAGATTGACATTTTAAATCACATTCTATCGTCAGCATAACAGAGAGTTAAGGGAGAAGAATTTTTTTGCATTGACATTTCAAATCAGATGCTTGTATTGCACTGGCATAAATTGAGAATCCATCATCAGAATAATAGAGAGCTTGAAAAGAAGATATGTTTTTTAATAACTATCTAAAGCCCTATTATTTAAGATCATTGAAACTATTATTTAAGCTTTTTTTTGGGCTCTATAAGCTGATCCTCTATGAATTATAAAAAGTTACTTTGGGCAGCTCTAAGATGGTTTAATTGAGTTGATTTTAAATCCCATCCATCATAATATTATCGGGCTGTTTGGAAGCCATGAAATGTGCAGATTTAATGTTGTTAAGTAGAGAATAAATGGTATGTGATGATGTAAGTTTCATTAAACTTTAAATGCAAGAATATTTGGTAATAAAAGAAGATCATCAAGCTCTGCATTATCTAATTTGATTTGAGGTTTTCTTATCCATTTTCAAACTTAACAAACAATTAAGTTGTTTTATATGAAAAAGAACTCAAGGAATTGAATTTGCATTGGTAAGCTGATTCAAACTATAAATGATTCATGTCTGGGTATGCAGATTGGTGTACAGTGGATGGTATAGAATGTGCTATATGAACAGTACAAAATTTAGCACCAACTCACCAAGAGTACCAACTCCTAGAGAGAACGAACCCTCTTTGGAACACCATCTTCAACCACATGAGACACCAACCTCAATTCAAATACCAACTTCAAAAATATACACAGAGAAACATAAATAGTAGTTGAAATCTTGTAACTAGCACTATATATATGTTGTCAAGGACTTATATCCACAAAAACTTTATTCACTTTTCTTAAGAAGTGTCGATCATACCAAAATGAATGGTCATGCTTGATGATTTCTTTTTTGATTTCACACCAATCCATCTCTCATCTACACATGTCCTTAAAAATGAGACCTAATCTTATATTGTCATCTACACATGTTTTTCAATAAGAGTGTAGAGGTGGTAGACACACCTGATATTTTGGCAATAAAAGTTGAGGTTACTCCTCAACCTCACAAGGTTACAAGGAGATCGGACTCCTCCTACTGCTAAGCTAGAAAAACTAGCTAAATAGGGACCTACAAGAGCTACAAGGAAGAAGGCAAAGGCATAATGATACAGGGGCATCCAGAGATTCCAATTATTTTGAAGATCTGGGATTCTAATGCACTTTAAATGATTATTTTAATAACGTTGGGATGAGTCTTAGTTTTATATAGTTAATTTAATGATGTAATTGGGGGTTATAAGTTAAGAGTTTTGAATAAACTCCAAGATACTTTACTAGTATCTTTAATATATTTAGAATTATAATGAGTCGGGTGTGGGAAGTTAAAAGTCAATTTTAAGAATTAGTTATTGGGTTACCTTCTTTTGAATATCTTTAGATTTATGTAATTAAAGAAACCCGAGAGGAATATATATAATTTTTCTGAATAGTAGTAGTATGAGAAGATTTGAGAATCAAGGAAAGTGGAGAAACAATGTAATCAGGAACAAAATAATGGTAGAATTTAATTCTGTTAAGATCTTTTGTTTCTTCATTGTTCTTATGCACATTTCTATGTTCTTAAATTTTTGAATCATCATAGATGGAGTAAACAAATTTTATGGAACTATATTGTATTCAAAACTTGCGCTAATTGCTATTTGGTTTGAAGATACTAAAGCTATCTATAATTTCTCTGTTCTTACCTTGGTGGCTGGTCACGATGAGTATGAAATGGTTTAACAATAGTTTAAAAGAGAGTTGTGATTGAAGTCATCACCAATTACAATACAATTTCAAAGATCTCGATTTTGTTTTGCTCCAAGTCAATTCTTGGTATCGGTTATTGGTTTCAAAAAGTTAAATGTTTGAATATGAAATTGGGGTATGCTTTATGATACCGGTTTCTTTTTCAAGATTTGGTTTTAGTTCTACATCGGATTTGTAATGCCCCGCTCGGGAACCCAAGAGAATTAAACCTAAGATGTTACAATGTTTACTGAACTATTTTTTTAAAAAAAAATTAAACAACATCAAGATAACATTAATGCGGAAGCAATATGAACATACACATCAAATACACATATGCAAATATAGATACAGTTTCAATTCCTCAAGAGTTCCTTTACGTTGAGTCACATTTAATAATTTTAAATTAATTAGTTTAAGTTCCAAGTACAATGTCTCATGATCATAAAGAAATAATAGATACATAATCGCATAAGCAAATGCATAAGTATAAACAATACAATGAAAGTACATCCAATCAATAACATCCACTGCACATGTCGCAGGGTATGTGAGAAAAGATACAATACATCAGAATACGTGATAACATATATACATCATCTGAAAAGAAGTCTCTGAGATAAGAAATAAGAATGATAAAGGTACATCTTCTGCAATGAACATCCAACAGCTAGCAATGTGAAGGGGAAACCCAAATGGTAAGAAGGCACTACCTCCCGACCACGTGGTTACCTAGTCAGGCTTCCACTCCCACCGTGCAGGGAAGATAATGAACGATCCACATACGGCTATCAAACATAAAACATTCCTAGGCAAGGTACCCCTAATAGCCAAAACTACCTCATAGGAAACACATACTACTCAAGAAGATAAAATAATCCAAAAGTAAGAACACTCAATCCAATACTGACACCGCATAACCAAACATCATACACGAACCAAGTATAAACCAAATACCAAGATCATAAGATAAAGTCAACGAAAGATAATCATTTCAAGTCAAAAGCCACATGTCAAAAGTACAACAACCATGAATCACCAATCATCATCAATGAAAGTAAATAACCATAATAAACACATCCGACAATAGATACACCACCAACAATAAGTACACCACATCCAACAATAAGTACACCACCAGAGATACGCAAAAACTACAGAGGAGACTTAGGCTACATACTAGGGAGTGTCATCACATGGCTGCTTGAGTTACCCTGGACTGATCTCTTAAGAGACCCCGGACCCTCAAGCGTTGAGTTACCCTGGACTGGTTACTCTGAACCCCGGACCCTCAACATCACACATATGGAAACTAGAAAGCCCTCTCAAGAAGACGAGGCACTCATCTCATTCCCATCCTTAGTCTATACAAGCACTAAAGGCATGGGTAGATCAAATATCTCTAACTTATCTTTTTAGTGTGTTTTCCCCCCATATATTTTAATTACTAGGTTATCACTTATTACATAACTTGCATTAGGTTACCCTGATACTGACCACTTTGGGTCGCGGACCCCTATGCAAGCCACTCCCAAGTCCTGTACCTAGACAACCTCTCCTAAGCACATAAAAACACAGTTGTGTCCCATACCACAACACCCATAAAGATCAAACTCGGTTCCTTAACAAGCAACCTGAAAACAAGATGGTTCTCCCATCCAAGTACACATAATTTCTCCACAAGATAAACCTCATAAATATAATCTCCAATATAAATCACAAAACACATCATGACATCCAGCCACATAAAGGGTATTAAAGAAATCTGACAAAGCCTCTGGTGTACATCCTAGATTGGTCAAACTAGGTCAACCTCAAAATCCACAAGTAAAGACAATACATAGAAAACAATACAATTTCATAGTTTGGTTTGATTTGATAATACACAATAAAGTCAAAAGTAAAGTTTCAGTTTTGTGTTCAATGTACGTTTCAAGTGTAGGAGATTTTTGGTTTATTCCACCCAATAATTCATTCATTTATTCGACTTAAATATGTAAAATTACCATCATAATAAAAATAATTTACTAGTAGAATAATCTAGAAATAATCGTTTTATTCCATTTAGGTTATAAAAAGAAAATAACAGTTCATTGATTTTAAATAAAATAACCATAATTTTAATAAAATCAATATTATTAAATATGATAAATTAATAACTTCATTAATTAATTCTTATCGTTAATAGATCCTAATTAAATCAAATTTAATTAGATTAAATGAATAATTAATAAAATTATTTAAATTTATTTAATTATAAAACATTTATAAACATTAAAAGTAAAATTATTAATAAATTAATAAAATTGAATAACACAAAATGTTATTAATTTATAATATAATTTATTACCATTTAAATTAAATAAATTTTAAAATGTATTAAAATTTATAAAAAATGAAAAATACAAATCAAATGACGTGTTTAAAGGCCCGTCGGCCTGGTACCTTCGACAGCAGGGTACCCTGTTGCGCGCAGCAGCAGTACAACTGCTGCCTGCGGCAGCAGCGGTACCGGCTGCCGCGGCCGTAATGCCGGCAGCAGGTACGGGGGTAGGGGTGGGTAAAATCTGCCCCCCCCGTATTTAATAATAAATTTCTTTATTGTTATTTTATATATATATTTTTTAATGTACTTTTAAAAATTAATATGAATTATGTATTATTATATGTGAAATTTAAGAATTCTTTTATAAATTTATAATTTTTATTTTATTTACAATTTATGAAATACATTTGAATAATTCTATAATTATATATATAATATTTACATTATTACCCCGACAAGAAAACTAAGTCTGACCTATCAAATTTCAAATATCTAATTTTAAATCTTTCTTTTCCTTTAAACCCTATGTGATTTAATTAATTTCCTCTATGATTCTTCTGTATAATAATGAGAAACTAATTTTAACCAATCAGATCTTGAAACAATCGAGATGATAAACATAATTTCAATCACCCAACAATCACGAAGCAAACAGATATTTCCAATTAAAATTGCATTCATAGGATTTCAAAACCCTACCTCGTACTGATTCTAAAACTCTAACAGCTGGACAAAGATTTCTACTGCAGCAATATCCTTCAAGCTACGAAAAATTCCTTCTTTTCCGAACCCTTCCAGTTGCTCTCCAAAAACTTGTGTGTGCCTTGAAAACCTGTGTCTGAAAAACTCCCCCCCTTGAAAAATGAACCCTCAAATTGATAAGGAGTTCTCTTCCTACAATCGGGGCACTAATTGTGCGTTTACCCGAGAGGTCTCTTGATCAATCTTGTTAACTCTAAAATCAACCTTTATTTATCTTATCTTTCATATTTTCATGCATGTTAAATGGATTATTAAATCTCTTTATTTAATTTCCACTCAACTTCTATTTTAATCAATTTATAACTTATAAATCTCATGCGCACTTAATGCGATTAAATATCTTTATTAATTTCACATGTTTAATCTTTTTAATTAATTTCTTTTATTTTCAACTCATGCATAATTCATGCGAACTATAATCTTTATGATAATTAAATATCTTTTCACTTTTAATTCCATTTTTAGAAACTTAATTGATAAAATATTTATTAACTTAAATAACAATAATATTTAGCATTTATTTAAAAATGCACTCTTAATATATTATTATTAAATTAAATAAATATAATCACGTTCTAAATTTAAACTTTAACTTTTATCTCCAATATTTAATTCTCTCTCATTTAATTAATTCATTCATGCACAATTTATTTCCTTTTTAAATTAAAATATTCTTTTATTACTCCTTCATGCACTTTAAGTGAATTGTTAAATTACTTTATTTAACTTTCCACTTTACTTTACTTTAATAAATTTATAACTTTAATCTCATGTGCACTTAATAAAATATCTTAATCAAGTTCACTTATTTTATCTTTTAAATTAATCTCTTATATTTAAAACTCATTCATGCGAACTTAAATCTTTTCCATAAATTAATATCTTTTTCCTTTTTAATATATTTTGAACGTTTAATTTGATAAATATTTATTAACTTAAATAACAATAATATTTAGCATTTATTTAAAAATGAACTCTAAATATATATTATTATTAAATTAAATAAATATTATCATGTTCTAAATTTAATCTTAAAACTTTTATCTTCCAATTCAATTCTTTATATTTAATTAATTTCTCAATTAATTAAATATAATTAAATATTCAAAAAGTCATAATAATTCTTCATCAAATTAAATTATTAATTTAATCTATTAATTAGACTTAATTAATAGAAAATACATCAAAGACTCACAAAACAACATACGCATAAAATACTCACGAGTTTAAAAAGGGTAGGTAGTCTGTTACGAGGAGTCCTTGCAGTACAAGTATTATAGGCTTATGGCTAGGATTGGACCTGATCATTATCTTCCCATTCTCACCATTTGAGTATTTGTAATAGGGCACGCTCATCCTGGCAATTCAGGGAAGTCGATGCCCGGTACCTACATCCTGCATAAAAGACGAGCATGTACATGTATATAATATATCTAAACTAAACAGACAATGGCGAAGAGTGGTTCATCGTGTAGATCCCGACTAGCAGGTGACTACGACTCCCTCCCTTAACCACATCAAACACTTCAGATAGAAAGATAAAATAAACGCGCGCACCATACACATGCAAGTATGGGGTAAGTATTGTAAAAATCACAAGTCTAACATCAAATGCGTACATATAATAATGCATCTCTATCAATACAACATTATCATCATTAAAGACATCATGTTAACATTTTTATGAAAGAAACCACATTTACTAACTAGGATCATCAAAATATCATTAACAACACATGAATGAAATCAACTAAGCAATAATAACCGATACATTTGTAATTCAAGACATGAAATAATATCATAGTATTGTAAATCCAATATCTCTAAAACTAACCAATGCATAAAATCAACCTAAAGCAAATTGACAATGATAACAGAAATGCGAACTGGGGGCAGGCACTACAGGATTTAAATAGTCCCAATTTGGGAACAATAGCAGTCTAGGTTGATTTGAGATCATAAGAGTGTTGTTATCTAATGAAAGAGGATTCTCTACACATATTAAAAGAGACGAAACCCATGACTACACTGGCAAGGGTCTGTAACTTTATCAGCATTAAGTGATCTGGCGTGAATGCCACCAGCATCAATGTGAAGAGGTTCAAACTTGTGAGCACATTGGATAAACAAGGGTACAATTGATGTAGATAAGTTTTATTTGTGAATAGAATCTGTATTGAAGAAAATGGGGTACATAATTGTTGTATCAGTTTACACAAACTCTAGCATAGTTTTAATTGTTTGAATTATTTTGAACTGTCTCTTTTCTATAATTTTTCCATTCTTTCACCCATTGGCTAAATGGTTTCTTGAAGACTCTACAAGCTTAATTTTTATGAAAACAATTAAAAGCGAAACATAGGGAAAAGAGGCACTAAATAATTGAGGAGCTATAGTCAAAAGAGAAGCCAATATAGTGGGGCCACTAGTATCACAATTGCTTGAAGGCTTGTTCGAACTGGCAAATTCTCATTTTATGGATAAGTGTTGAATAGAAATTATTATGTAATTGTGAGAAGCAAAGAATCCATTATCAGCTATCTCAATAGCTTTTTGCATTATATTCAATATCTTATATATGGATCGATTATATTGGCTTGAGTTAGTTAGTGAACACTAACTAATCGTGACCTTTCACTATTAAGAGTCATGACCGATCCTAAAGTTGCTATTGAATATATATATAGCTTTCAGTGATGGGAAGATACACATCGAAATCAATAAATGTGATATACTTCCTATAGTTCGAAGATCATCATATTGTAGAACAATACTTATCATCTTAATTAACTATCCCATTTTAACAATATCTATATTCAATTGTGTAGTTTTTTGAGTCAAACTCATTGACCCATGTTTCATGAATAATGGTTCACAAGAACCCATCTCTCAAGAGAATGAGTGGAACACTCACCCTATTTTATCTAGGTGATTCTCATTGGGGTGAAGCATTTGGTCTTCTTGGGTGAGGTTTGGTGCTTCACCCTTGTGAGCATCACCTAGATGCAATGAGTGCTACTGCTGAGCGTTCGTTTCATTCACATGAGAGATGGGTTCTTGTGAACCACTACTCATGAAACATGGTCGACGAGTTTGACTTGAAAACTACAATGTTGAATCCTAATAGCAATATCACAATTTGACTTGCTGTGGAAAATATTTCCTACTTATGTATATGCTAGTTGATTTGACAACATTCTTATGTCTCCCTTGCATCTCACCACAAAGGCTACTGCGATATTTGAAACATGGATTTCAATGTTGGATTGGTCACAACAAAGTACATTTTCTTTAGGTAACATCTCAGATCAACACATAAAGGTCTTCAAGACAGAATGTGGAGTTTTTATATATGCCATGATGATGGCTGTATGGAATTAATTCTCGAAAACTCATAGAGGAATCAAGTTAACATTGATACAAGGCTGAGATAAGCTCAATTGTTTAATTGCTCTTTTGCTAGATCTAGATGATTATAAAGATATCATCAAAACCTTGGGGAAAGTAATTTATTAAATGGCTTTGTTGGGAGGGCTAGACCAGATATTGATTGATGCATTCCTAGAAATGGCTTTGCCATCCCAATTACAACCTTGCTGATCAGCAATGGTGTAGTAGTTGACTTGTGGGTACCCTTACCCTCAACTAGTGATTGAGTGATGCAAGAGATTTGTTTCTCGCACCAAAACCTAAATGCAAATTAAACATACATTTCATTTTATTGATAACAATCTTGCAAATCAGTTGCATCAAATAACAACTTATAAATCTGCAATAAAATTACAAATTTAGCCTCACATGGTCCTCTCACAATTCGTGTATTTCTCTTCATTTTCTTTCGAACTGTATATAGCCATCTTCCTTCAAATCTGCATCGTCTCTCCCTCTATGTTGGCATTCTAATTAATATTTTATTGATGTTTTAATGAATAGATTTTAAGAATTGCTCCCATACTTTTATTTTCCACTTGTCACCTTCCTTTCCCTTAGCTTCTTTCCTTTTTAAAGAATTCTATGTTTAACTTTTTCAATTATATACAATTTGATGTTTGAAGATAATAATAAGCAGCACATTTATGAAATGAGTTAATTTTTTGAAAGGATGATTTAACTCATTTATGGGCTCTCAAAGTAAATTTTGGACCATTGTCAAATTCAATCACCCAAACATCTTTATGCAATGTAAATATGATGCATAAAGGAGTAAGATCCAATGATTTACTTGCTACAATCTTTTTATTATCATACCAGAATAATTTGATCAAATTGGTGTTTTGGAATTGTGCAATTACATGTCAGAAAGTAACTTTTGATGCATTTTTTTCTTGAAAGCTCTGCTTTTCTGAAAACTGAAAACTGGCCAAGATAAGTGAAATAACATCATCATGCTTCCCTCAAACGATTTTTGCGCCAACCTTTTATTAATTTTGAATTTTAAAATTCTTGTAAAATTGTTGGCACGAACTACTGGCTTTAAGTTCTCCCAAATGGTGAGATATGGCTTCAAACCTTTTCCACATTATTCAAGAATATCCATATAAAATATTTTAACCCTATCCTCATACATTTTCTAAAGTCTCTGCAAAAACTACTTGTGAAGCATAAAAAACTGCATTAAGATAGAAACTCCATTTTATTCATTTCTGATAAAATCAAAGATTACCTGATGCTGAGAAATGGAAAGAATACAAAACTGAGATAAAATTACCAATATATTTTCTTGGTTGATGTGGGATCACCTATCGATCTGTATGCTCCCGCATCACTGAGTAGAAAAGAATAGTCAAAATAAGGCTTTTGTGGTAATGGTTTTTTTTCGGTAGACCGGACAAGAACAATGGTTGGAATAAACCTCAATCATAGACAACTTATTATTAGAAATACTATAGATGTTAATCTAGTTGTATTGTTATAGGAATTGGTCATGGCCAATTTTATCTTCCTGTGGCCACACCAATTTTGTAATCTTTATACTTGCTTAGAGATTGCGTTTACGCAAATGCAAAATATGTATTATTTACCAAAAGCAGGATTATTTTTGAAAAATATGCACTTAGAAAAATAGTGCCAAAAAAATGGGTCTCAAGTTATTCTTCTCCAAGTTTTGCTAATCCAAAGCATCAAACCCTTAGTTGGGGAATCCACCATCAAATCTAGCAAAACCTTTCATGCCAATCCAAAGCATCAAACCCGCAATTGGGGAATCCACCATGAAGCTAGCCAATGGCTAGAAGATCACAGCTTAAAATAGAGGTGTCTAGCAGTGAAAAGAAAACTCCCAAACCAATAAACAGAACATCCACGCAAGGCATGTAAGGTGGGAGCCGCTGAGGAAAATTATATGTTACAAATTCCAATCACATTGAAGATGATGTGTTGAACAACGAAAAAGAGGAGATATAACAGAGATAGAACCTTACTATTCCGGCAGAGGTTGCACTGAAGCTGCCAAACGTGGCACGTAATCTTCAAACCCTTCCTCTGCATGTAATGGCACCACAAAATGCAGTATCCGACCAACATTAACCGCACAGCCTTTCTTCCGATCACGCAAGACTGAAATTAGGGCGCGGCAAAGACTTCTTTTTAACTTTGGGAAAGTGTAAGTCCGTGTTGGTCAAAATTTCGACCAACACGGGCTTCTAGTTAAAAAATTTATATACATTGGCGTGGCAAAGACCTTTTTTTTAAATTTCGGTAAAGTGTAAGTTTGTGTTGGTCAAAATTTTGACCAACATAGGCTTCTAGTTAAAAAAATTGTATACATTGCCTGCATAAAACGACCAATTTGACCCCATTTTTTAGATGGTCAAAAATTTTGGTCTAAAAATGGGGTCAAATGTACTAGTGTTGGTCCATACTAATCACTTCCAAGTGGCTCAAACTCGGTCAGTAGTATGTGACTTGGTGAATGCTAAGAAACTCGGTAGCTACTGAATCACATGGTTGACACTGCATGATTCCATCAACACTAGATTCACACTGTTAACACCGTGAGCTCAATAGATATAGTAGAACTTGGTTAACATACCAGAGCTTGGTTAACACTACAATCTTCTTCACTTCCACTAAACAGCTCGGTAGCCTCTGCTACACTCGGTTTGCACTGTACATAGTCTTTGAAGCTTGGTAAACATTGTGTAGCTTGGCAAACACTATAAACTGACTAATGTTCTTGGGAACAACTGAATCACTTGGTTAACACTACAGGATGAATGATAATCTCGGTAGCAATGTAACCATTTGACTAAGTGTTGAGTCACTAATAGACAAATTGACCTAATGTCAACAATCTCCCCCTTTGGCATTAGTGACCAAAACACTTATCAAACCCAAAAATCTGAACATTCAAAACTATAAGTTAAAAAATTCCTTTATCATCATTCTGAGTCTTCAACTCAGTTTTGGCTTCCAATTATTGTTGCTCGGTAACATACTCTACTTTTCTAAATTTTCTAAATTATTTTTGTAAAGATATTTTTTGCTTATCTATACAAACATCTGCATACTACTAACTACTCCCCCATACATATATCTCTCCTATATACATACATTTGGAGTATAGTATACTTTTCTCCTCCTTTGTCAATATCTTCTCCCTTTTTATAATACAATATCTTCTCCCCCTTTTTGACATAAATGCCAAAGGTGTATAGTATCTATATGATAATACCAAAATGTGACAAGAAATTAGAATGTACCTTTAGAATTAGTACCATAGTTTTGTCCCAATTCTCTTGTAATACCTTTCTAGCATGTAAGGCAATCTAAACTTCTGCTAATAATTCCATCATATGGTCAACTATGGAGAATTTATTATCATCAATGAGTTTCTTTTCATGTGCAATGTGTTTCTGTAGTGCATCCATGTTTGGAAGAATCATGCCCTAAATTTCTACAAGTGTGGCCCTATTTCTGGCTTGTTCCTTCAATAATTATGCATGTAGATTTTTTAGATATTTGATCTTTGAGTAATGTGCACAACTATGACTTGGGTCCAGTGACAGCTCATGTGCAGTTACATTTATATCTTCATCTATATTGGACAACTTATCATTGATCTCCTTTGTGAAGATAGATGTGTCACTCAATTTGAAAAATAATGAAACAACATTACTTATAGATGTTTCCAATGAAATAAGAATAGCAGATAACTCTACTTGATCTATTGCAATTCTCTGTGCAACTTGTTCCAACACTCTATTCTCAAATTTTCTTTCATCTCTTTGTAGCAGTTTGTCCTGTTCATTCAAATCTTCATTGAATTTGTGCACAATTTTAGCTAATTGGTCTAGAATAGGTTGTTTTCCATCAACCTCAATACTTAGAGCATCAACAAATATGCTCTTTATGTCTTCAAGAATTTGATTTTCTTTCTTCTTCTCTTCACTAAGCTTATGTTGCTTAGCTCTCTTCTTTAACAGTTCACCCATGGTATGCATTTGATTAGGGGTGAGGGTAGAGATATCCAATTTGGAATAACAATGTCCCCATCTAGATCAATTGCTTCCTCTTTCCCCTTTTCTTTTAGAATGGTAGAAACAATTTATTTACCTTTATCTAAGATTTCAATGCTTGGTTGAGACTGGTTCTCAACTGTCATTGCACTAGCTATGGATACACTTTTAATAGAAACAATTGTAGAAATATATGGAATAGAAATAAATGTAGAAATGACACTAGCAATAGGAATACCTTATTGTTTCTTAGTCAAGCCTAATGATGGAGGAACTTGTTGCTCGACAGATGAAGTACTGGACACTTTAGTCAACATTACACTTGGTAGAATAGATCTAGAGCTTGGTGTAGCAGTGGTATCCACAACCAACTCGGTAAAAGCTTTCTTTGAGCTTGATTGCACTAAGGCTTTTCTTGGAGGGTGAGGAAATGAAGCCATTACCATTGCTACAATTTTTCTACATCAGTTTCTTGAATGTATCTTTGGAAGGCTTCCTCTAGTAGCTTCATGTTCTTCCTCCTTAGCATCCAGATTGACATCATCTATTTCATCATCTTTTATTTCTACTTTTTCTTCCTCATCTTCATCATCTTTGTCATCAACATGTGCAACAAAGTCATTGGATTTGGGCAACTGATAGATATTTTTCCATGTTGTTGTAGCTTCCTTCACCCCATATTCAATATGATTAAGCAGTATCATGCATGTGTTTAACTTGAGAGTGAACTTCTTCTCATTTTGCTTCAAGGATTCCTTCACTTCCTTCTCACTAAGAATCGACATGAGTTGCTTCAAAGTTTGTTCAAAGATTTCCTTGGTCTAGTCTTCTCTGCGTTTTCCCATCTAGCTTTTATTGCCTTCATAAGTTCATTAGGAATTTTTTGTGCAAGCTCATTCGGTGAGTACTTCCATTTACCCAATTTAGTTACAAGAGTATCCTCAATCTACCTTTTCTCTTCCTCATTTCTTATCTCATACTTGAGAAACTTAAAACATGCCATGCCAATTCCTTCTTCCATTGTCTTCAATCTTTCTTGGAGTGTAGTTGTAGATCTTTTGAAGATAATCTACTCAGCTTCATCCTCACTTAACTTTGACTTCTTCTTGGATTTGGCTTCCCTTCTTGTAAATACAACAAGGGAGGATTTGGCAGGTATGGTTATAATGACCTTCCCCTTCTTCTTGGGAGGCTCTTCCTTCTCATATCCATATTCCTCTTCTTGATCCTCTTCATCATCATCTTTTACTTCATCTCCTTTACCTTCTACCAGCATGAGAGTAGAACTTTCTTGCTTTGTGTTTTTCATTAACTTTTCTATCCTCTTTCTTCCGTTGTTCACTACTTGAGGTAGCTTAATCTCAAGTTCAATTCTTGCCTTTGCTTCATCATATGTCCTAAAATAGGTGGCTTTGGGATCCACTGGATCATTCAGCAGAGCTTCAATGATATCCTTGGTTTCATCAATGTTAAGCTCATAGTCTAGTGGCTTAACCCATGCCACTCTAGGTCTAACTACTTGAATATAGACCTTGTCACAATCAACCATGAAACAAATATCTTTCTCATATTCTTCCACAAGCTTCCTGGGCATCCTAAACCTACTTTGCATCTTTTCTTTGAATGATTCAAAATAATTGTCCATGATGTTGTCAAAATTCTCCCTTATTTTTGCTATATATTCATTGATTTGATATAAAAATGGAACATCCTTCCTCCATACCACATAACCTTTGGAAGGGAAAACTTCTAAATGTAAAAGAATAGAGATGTCAAAAGAGAACCAAACTTACATGGGTTTTTATTTGACACTCTGATGCTCTCCATGTTCATGTTGAATTGGTTCAACAACAACTCAGCAAGGTCTAAGGATAGATTATTCGTCACCACATGACAAGATCAACAGCTTCACATGACATGTTGTTCAACCAACTAGAACAATATAGTTTGTGAGCAATCACATGTATGCTAAACTTTAGCTTCATGTTTTCCATTCCATTAAGCTTCATGCCTCTTCTGTCCCATACATCAAGAGTCCTCTTGGTAAGTTTAACCTGAACTAGGGTTTTGCTCGTCTTTGCTTTTTTTAGCATCGGTAGCCTAGTGATTCTGTGAATCATTTTCTTTGTAATCTGAATGGGTTGGTCCAACCATAAATGCCCATTGTGAATACGGCTTAGGAATGAGGTGTTCAATGAATTATGTGTCCATGGTGTATTGGAACTTGAGCATCAACATTTGGAAAACAAGGGTTCCACGCATATTTCACATTTGCCAAGGGACTTTCAAGTCAAATGGATTAGGCTTATCCTAAGCCGTATTCACAATGGGCATTTATGGTTGGACCAACCCATTCAGATTGCAAAGAAAATGATTCACATAATCACTGGGCTACCGATGCTAAAAAAAGAAAAGACGACCAAAACCCTAGGTTAGGTTAAACTTACCAAGAGGCCTCTTGATGTATGGGACAAAAGAGGCATGAAGCTTAATGGAGTGGCAAACATGAAGCTGAAGTTTAGCATACATGTGATTGCTCACAAATTATACTATTCTAGTTGGTTGAACAAGATGTCATGTGAAGCTTGTATATAAATACTTGTATATGCAAGATCAACAACTTCACATGACATGTTCAACCAACTAGAACAGTATAATTTGTGAGGAATCACATGTATGCTAAACTTTAGCCTCATGTTTTCCACTCCATTAAGCTTCATGCCTCTTCTGTCCCATACATCAAGAGTCTTCTTGGTAAGTTCAACCTAACCTAGGGTTTTGGTCATTTTTTCTTTTTTTAGCATTAGTAGCCCAGTGATTTTGTGAATCATTTTCTTTGTAATCTAAATGGGTTGGTCCAACCATAAATTCCCATTGTGAATAAGGCTTAGGATAAGCCTAATCCATTTGACTTGAAAATCCCTTGGCAAATGTGAAATATGTGTGAAACCCTTATTTTCCAAATGTTGATGCTCGAGTTGCAATACACCATGGACACATAATTCATTGAACACCTCATTCATTTCTAGGGTTTTGAGTTCTTAAATAAAACACAAAAGTTGAGTCTGTGCACCAGCTGGGTCGAGCGATTATGCAATCGTTGGACTCAACTTGAAAGTAGGTGCCTTGCAGTCGATTCCACAAACTGACATTTTTGAATCTTTCTTGACTTTGCTACTTGATGATGCCATTGCTTGGTAGGGTTTTTGAAAATGTGAGAAATCTTCAACAACAAATACTCAAATCGCTTGGGGGCTTTGAATTTTCTCTTCACTATGTGCTCTATAAAATTCGCAGTGAAAGATGTAATTGATTTCTTCCTTTTAATGAATTTCTTATTTTTTATTGTCATTAATGCTTTGTACTTCATACTCGATTAGTGAAAAATTGTCCTCCACTCAGTTTAGTCTTTAATGCTTAGAAGACATTTACAACTCAGTGGAGTCACCATCAGTGAGTAGGCACTACCAACTTTATGTTTGCAATCTGAAACAATATGCAACCCGACCTTGCTCCGTAAGGTCTTGCAACTTGACCTTGCTTGCTAAGGTCTCCCTCAGTGATCCTTGTGCATCTTGAATGCTGATATGGATCTTTCTTCTTGCTAGCTGGAACTGATGTTAGATGGCTTTTTCTGAATCATAATTCTAGTGATCTCCACAGGGAACTAAGTTGAAATGATTGAGTCACCCAACTCATTAACTTGGGTGTCAATAACTTTAGAACTTTGGCTTGTATTTTCTGGAGATTTGGTACCCATTGTTGCTTTAGTTGTTTTATGATATTGTTAACTTTGGCTTTCTTTTCATCTTCAAGTCTACCTATGCTCATACAATTCTTGGCAAGATGTCCAAGTTATGTACCAATAAAACATCTTTTTGTAGTATCTCTTTTCCTCATGTGATTTTTCACACAGTTTGTTCCAATATGCTCAATTTCACCACAGTAGTGACATCTACACCATGTGTTATAATCCTATCTAAATATTGCTTTCACAATTTGTTCTGTTGGATTCCACTTCTTGTTTTGCACTTTGATGATTTGTGTCCTTTATCTTGCAATTGTGACATTTACCTTCAAATTTAGGTTTCTCTTTGCATTCACTTTCTCTATGACCATGCTTATTGCAATTGTAACACTTTCCATTGAATTTTGCTTTAACATTACTCCAAAATTTGTTTGATGTATGACCCATCTTACCACAATGATTGCAAGTAGGCCTTTTGTTCTTTTGAGCTCCTTGCTAAGATGATTCACCTTCTTTTGTATATTCGATTCCAACTTTGCCTTTGTTTCTATACTAACTTTGTTCATTCAATTGATTCATGCTTTCCTGATATTTCATCATTCTTTCATTAGTTTTCTTTTCAATGCTAAGATAATTCTATAGTCTTTCATTCTTTGATCTTAGATTCATAAGCTCTTCATTTGCACCAGTGAGATGATCAATAAAGTCGATTCATGCTTTCCTGAGATTTCATCATTCTTTCATTAGTTTTCTTTTCAATGCTGAGATCATTCTATAGTCTTTCATTCTTTGATCTTAGAATCATAAGCTCTTCATTTGCACCGGTGAGATGATCAATAAAGTCTTCTTGCTGAAGGGATAGTTGTTGAATTTCATTGTTCTTTTCTTCTATCTCTTCTTTGGCTTTGTCTTTTTCTTCCATGACTTCACATAGTCTGATTGATTTGATTTCTTGGTCTCTTTTTAGCTTTCTTACTTCTTCTTGAAGATTGGAATTCTTTTCTAATATGTCTTTGATTGTTGCATCAACTTCATTTGAATTTCTTTCTGGACATATGTCTTTAATTCTTTCTTCAATGTAGAGATTTTCATTCATTTGTACTGCAAGATCTTTCCTTCTTTTCAATGATTGAGAGAGTTGCTCCTTTGCTTTATTGAGTTGTCCAATAGCTAATTCCAGATCCAACTTTTCATTATCAATAACCTTATCTAGCCTATATACCTCCATTGCCTATGATCTTATCTCTAGCTGTTAAACTTTTGATGTGAGAACCAAATGCTCTGATACCAATTGTTGGAAATATAAGGTAGGCAAGGTCATTGAGAAGGGAGGGGTGAATCAAGAACCAATAAAGCTTTATCTTATTTCATGAATTAATCTTTTATATAATATTCAGATCTAATTGTATGCATGAAAGAATAAAAGCAACAAAACATTCATAACACTTTGACACAAGATATGGTGACCCAAAAACATTCCAAATAGAAAGTAAAATTGGGATAGGGATGATACCCACAAGTTTTAGTACTATAGTACAAAGTTAACTCGTTAAGGCTTATAATTGACCTCTTCTAGTGATCTGCCATGTTAGGAGCAATAAGGATTGTGAGGTCCACCTTGTTAAAGGATCTATAAACATACAATGAAGTATGCACTCAATTAGGAGATTTAGCAAAAGACTGTTAAGTCTATCCTATTAAAGGATTTGACTGATGCACCTATTAGGATGAACCAATCGCTGATCTTTGATTTGTAACTCTGATTTGCTAAATGAGATTCCTTGCATTACAATGATCACCTAATTGTGATAGATAAATAAATTATTGTCCCTTATACTTCTTATAGCCTTCTTCAATTCACACTCATGTACTCTATAATCTTCTCAATGACATACTTGGATATGATACAATGCATTACATACATACTAATCCAAATAGAAACTTACTGAAGTCGACTGGAATACCAATTTCATCATAATTCACAAAGTTGGCCCAACTGCTATAACTCAGGTTCTTAAGACAAACTTGACGATGTTCTGATACACGACAAACATTATCAATGCTAAAAAAACTTTGTCTCTTAGTTGAACGTGAAGCTTGGTCCATACTAATCACTTCCAAGTAGCTCAAACTCGGTTAGCACTATGTGACTCAATGAACACTGAGAAACTCAGTAGCTATTGAATCACTCAGTTGACATTACATGACTCGGTCAACACTAGATTCACACTGTTAACACCATAAGATCGATAGATACAATAGAACTTGGTTAACATACCAGAACTTTGTTAACATTATGATCTTCTTCACTTCCACTGAATAGCTCAATAGCCTCTGCCACACTCGGTTTGCACTATACATAGTCTTTGAAGCTCATTAAACACTATGTAGCTTGGAAAACATTGTAAACTAACTTAGGCGCTCGAGAACAACTAAATCACTTGGTTAACACTGCAAGATGAATGATAAGCTCGATAGCAATGTAACCATTTGAATAAATGTTGAGTTATTGATAGACAAATTGACCTAATGTCAACAATTTATTATGGTATGATTAACTGATCATCAATTCATTTGCTTATTTTTTATCTTAAAATTCTAACACATTTCATTATGTTTACTATATTATATTTGAAGTTCAAAAATTTCAAAGTAAAATTCTTTAGGTAGTACATATGATTTGAAATACAAATGAAAACAAAATAGATTATAAGTCTTTTATTCAAATCAATACAAAACACTAGATAGAGCTCATAAAATAGATTAAAAAAACACAATAGCATGAAAATCAACTCAAAATATTGTCTATAAATCTATTGTAATTCGATTTTTTCCTTGACTAGTTGATTAATGGATGTTCATTTGTTTAAAGATTATGAATTTAATACCACAAGCTTAAGTGATGATAGATTGAAATGGAGGAAATAGTGCATTAATTTATGGTTTTTCAGAGGGATCCATGAACAATCAAGAGATAATAGTAAGATCAAAGGTGAAATATTCTTGAGATAATTTTCATAGGATCAAATACACAATAAATTACTGATATGGATCAATAGGATACTATTGTGAGATCAATAATGAAATATTCTTGAGAGAATTTCCATAGCATTGTGTACAAAATGGAGGATTGATCATGTCTCCTGGATTGCTTTAACAAATTTCTCTCCATATGCACTAATATGACTAGTTGTTAGATTATAAATGGATAAGATTTAGTGATGGATTTTTATCATGAGAGAGATAAGGGATGTGCGTTCATCTTGGAAGTCTACATTCATGTGTCTAGTGGAAATGATATGGAACTCTAAGGACAATGTTCAAGTGGTTGACCTTTATTCTTAGAATGCATTGAAGGAATATGATCATAATTAAGTATTATAATAATATTTAATTATTTATCCATATGTGAGATTAAAAAAAAAGGTGGAAATAAGAGATCAAGTAAATAATAAAATCATCTAATTAATTGTGTATAACTTAGGTGAAGGTAAGTTTCCTAGGTGATGCATTTAGTTAATAAAGACTAGATGTGATAGGGAAATTTCTAGGTGTCTATACAATTCCCCTATTTTATATAATGCAACTACAGTGTCCCTATGCCAAATAAGACTAAAATTTATGATGGAGTAAAGCTTATGTGATAAGTTATCTTGTATACTTAGGGATGGTAATGAAAATGAGGATGCCTTCTCAAGATAGTTTTTTGGGTGAAATGTAATCAAGGAGGTCTCTTAAAAATATAAAGGATGAGAAAAGTGGTGTCATGGTGTATAAATTAAGAGAAATAATATAATTGGGATGATGGATTAGGGTTTGGAAATATTGATGGTTGTTGAATTGACTAAATGATAAGAGTCTAGTTGCATTGATATAGATGATTAAATAAAAATGACATATTTGGACTATATGGACAAATGATAATAAATAATAAAAAATGAAATGGATGATGTATAAATTCATATGCAAGAAGAAAGATTTTAATTTTCTACAACACTTATCATTATGCACCATGATATAAGGGATCATGACAATGATGTGCTATGTATATAGGTGTAAGAATTTGTCTAAGGTGATGAGTGTGATACGAAGATCAAGAATATCAATATATAGCACAAACAAGAGAGAAGAAATGATATCATCAAATGAATGACTCAATAATGATCAAATGATAATGGATGTATATAATGTAGATGAGCTTGAATATATAGGTAATGCATGATAATCTATCATGTCAAAAAAGTATAATCACATGTCTACTAGTGGTGGATCATCCTCCATTGTATAATAAAGTATGTGCAACAATGAGATGATGATAATGTGATAAGAAGAAAATGAAAATATAACAACTAAATAGATGTGAGATAACAAAAAGCTCCACCTTAAGTGAATTTATCCATTGTCATGTGCTAAAATAAAATGTAAACTCTTATTGTCTACATGAAAGCTAATATGAAAATGCATTATCCTAAATGAACTTAAGTAAAGTGTAATTAGTGAATATTTAATTATACCAACACCCCCAAATTGAAACTTAGGGGAATGCACTCAAGCTTGCAAAGCTAGATGACAATGGATGATGGGTCCTAGCTACTAGGCTATGTTAGCTACCCATATAAAAATTGTAGATGCTAGATATACACAATACAATCTCTCATAAAGTGGAGAAAGAGGGAAAATATCATGGGAAATACCCCCCCTCCAAAAAGAGAGATTACTACAATAATAAAAATCGAAAGAGAAGAAGACCTAGTGTGAGGAAAAAATCCCCCTCCCCCCCCCTCCCACCACCCCCACTCAATAAGAGAAAAAAGAGAAGTCAAATGATCCCCTTGAATAAATATCTTGTACCCCCAAGAGAGATCACAAATGAAAATACTATCCCTTAGTGAAGGGTTTGGTGAATATGTTTGTAATATGCTCCATTGTAGGATGATATTATAACTCAATAACCTTCTCTTGTGTTGTCTCCCTGATGAAGTGCATAGGAACCTCAATATTTATTTATTTATGATGGACTAGAAGTTTTGAGATCTCTATAGAACCCCGATTATCATAATGAGTGACTATGGGTCATGGAATGCTAAGACCAGACTCCTTTAGTATATGTTAAAGCCAAATAGCCTATATAGCTATATTAACAAACCCTTGACACTTTGCCTTATTCAAAGAAAGATTAGTAGAATTTTACTTCTTACCATACCAAAAACTTGGGTCAAAACAAAGATGAAACATGTACCATGAAATAGACTTGTGACCAATAAGATTGAATACATAATCTAAGTCTATTTATCCAACCAATTGAAGTCTAGTATCTATTGTATAGGGAATCCCATGTGAATGTGTACCCTATATATAGTGCAATATGCATTTGGATTCCTTCCAATAAAGCTCATGTGGCTCTTGCATAAAGAGAGAAGCTATGCCAATTGTAAAATCTATGTTAGGGCATGTATGTGTCAAGTAGATGATACTTCAAACAAGTTTTTAATATGATGTAGCATCAACAAGTGGTGTAGTAAACTTATCCTATAACTTGACACCTAAAATATAGGGAGTGGGTGCTACCTTGATGCAAGAGAATCCTTGGGTAGTTAGCGATCTTGTATCAACCAAAAATATTTCCTTTTTGTTCATGTTCTTGTTTGCCAGTTTTAGTGTTCTAGGTTGTAATAGTTCCAATTGGATAGTTATCTTATACAATTCTTATTGTGTGATCTAGACATTATAGAGATCCTATTTCTAGCTTTGCAACTCAATCCAATGTTTCTTGATGAAGTTATCATATGATTCATCTGGTCCTATAATGTTCTTCTCGTTCTATGTTGGCATGAATTAGCTTGCGATGGTCTTTTATGGTTGGAAAATCTAATTGATGCATCATTTTACATTCTTATACATGTGGAAAACCTCCTTGTGTGTGTTCATATAACATGATATATCTATTTAGGGGGTGTTCTTATGGTTTTGGGTCTCAACCTATATGTTGTAATACATTTTCTATACCTTGTGGATTTGCAATAAGATAAGTTGACTTGTAGTTGGTGATCTTCTATATAGGTAGGGTGGTAGTTCTTGATTAAGAGAAAAGTGGGAGGTTGATAGCCAAGATATCTAGATAGCGATGATTTGTAATAAGGCTTAGTTCTATATTATAAAAATGTAACCAACATGTTGTAGGCTGATTAAATATAATATATTTATGTGATTAATAGGAATATCAACTATTTCATATTTGATTGTGGTAAACCTTTGAGGATTTTGTTGTGTTATCTCTAGCTACAAGGTTGGACACCTCCCTTGGGAATCCTCTTTCTAGCTTGAGTGCATCAACTAGTATTTCTAATGCACTACCTGACAAAACTTAGAAACAAGGATCTATCATATGCACACACACACACATAGAGACATAGACATAGACATAGACATGCACATAGACATAGACATAAACATGCACATAGACATAGACATAGACATGCACATACACATGCACATGCACATGCACATGCACATGTACATGTACATGCACATACACATACACATACACATATAGATACACAAACACACACACA
Organism: Cupressus sempervirens; assembly: GCA_028749045.1. NCBI lineage: Eukaryota > Viridiplantae > Streptophyta > Pinopsida > Cupressales > Cupressaceae > Cupressus > Cupressus sempervirens. The sequence continues at coordinate 545,825,657 of CM053790.1, read as the reverse complement.
CACACACACACACACACACACACACACACACAATTGAAAGATAGAATTATCCAATACATAATCATATCACAAGTGAAAGACTTAACACACTAACCAAATATTATCTAGCCCTTTTTTCCATTCGTAAGATCAATTAGAAATGAAGCGATTGACACACAAGGTTCATTCAGATTACTACATTGTCATACAAATTGATGTTCATTTTAATCCCAAAATACAATTCCTATGTGATTAATCATACAAGTTCAATTCCTAAATTAAGCTGCAAAGTTAACCAAGAAGTTGCATCTAACCACCCTAATAACAATCAACATCTAATCTATTTTGAATTGGAAAGGTACATCTCCCAAAAGGGTATTCAAATATCTAATTTTCAATTTCTAATCATGCACAAAAGTTCCCTCTATCCAAGATACAAATGTCGACTGCAAAATATCATGTAATGAAACTCTATAAGGGAAATGATGAAGTATGGTGTTGTGAACTGCAAAACTCCCTACATGCATGTGATGAAATGCCAGATGTACAATGAAACACCTAAAGGCATACAATGAGGTACTCATATGATAAAACTCTAGAAGTCATACAATGGAATGCATCATCACATGATGAAATACTTCATCGCATGATCTAGGAAACTAGTGTTTTGGAGATAAAATTGAAAATGCAAGGCTAAAATGTAAACCTCCACACTGGAGTCCAAAAAACTAGCGGATCAAGGAGACTATCTCTCAAATGCTTAAGGAATATAAAATACATCGAGTAAAAGCATATAATTATCTAACACCAGAATTACAACTAACCAATTCTATAAGAGAGATTGCATCAAGAATATGAATATAATAATTCAAGAGGACAAGAGGAGAGATAGACTTGGTCAAGGTGTGGTCCTGCAACTAGAAGAAGATCATCCTTGTTCTCCAATGCCCATTAGTGGTATAGGTAACAATACCTCCCAACCGTATAGAACATGTAGGCCTAGCCCATTGTGCTCATGAAGATAACACCTCCCAATCGTATAGAACATGTAGGCCTAGCCCATTGTGCTCATGAAGATAATGACCTAACTATAGTAAAAAGAGATATAAAAAACCAAAAGTCTTAAACACACACACCAAACTATGCAAGACACAAGAACACGTAGGATCATGAATGTAATGTAGAAATTTAGATCATTACTCAAGATTTGAAAATATTTTCTTATTTCTTTTTAATACATTTGAAATGTAAAATATAATACAATGTATTTAACAAATTTCTTTTCAGATATTTACTTATTACTTTTAATACACTTGAAATATAAAATCTAATATATAATAGAAAATATATATTTAGATGTAAAGTATGGAATTCAAAAAGTTGAACTGAATATTTATTAAAAAATATATAAATAAATATAAAATATGTAATTGAAATCTACAATACAATTTTCACCTAATATTAAATATATAAAACTATCTACAATTTTCGGTATACTGTTATACTCTCCCTGTTAGTTGCTTGGCTGCTTAATTTTCAAAAACATCTAAATATCTTAAATAGATTTCAATATAAAATTAAATAAGATACCTTTTTGCTAATAACTATAATAATATATGTTATGAATACATACAATTATATAAAAATATATATGTACACACACATACACTTATCTCAATACAATTTATATTAAGATTGAAATGGCTTGAGATGATCATACATAAAATCTTAAACGGTAAAAAATAACAAGGTTCTACTACATGTTAGATTTATGAATTAATTTACACCAACGTAATAAAATAAAAATGCCAACATGAATATGAACTTAGTATTGCCACAATTTACAATGTAATTTAAAGTTAAAGGTAATTTAATTTATTGTATTTTAGATTAAAATGCCAAATAATAATAATTAAAAAATAGACTTCTATTTAAATATTACATTTTCAACTTATATATATATATATAATTTAAGATGCATTTTACTATAAACTCTATTATTGCACCTTATTTTGGTGCAATTGCTAATATAGCCTCTTCTTTAGTGTATACCTATTTACTTGTATAAAATTAGTTATATACTTTAATTGTCAATTTTTTTTTAATAAGTTTTCTTTACAATGGGCGAATAAAGAATTACAAATTCCAAGATTTTTATTAGCATACCAAAAAAGGAAAGCTTTGTTATTATTGCCGTAGAAGTCACCAAATTATCGCTACTGAATGGAAAGCTTTGTGAGAGAAATCAATACTCACAAAGCCCCACTTCTAAGCCTGAATGGCTAGAGTCCAAAAGTTGTTACCGGGAATTCAGCTGACAGCTAAACATAAATAGCTAACGAGTCGTCTTAAATGGTTGCCACCTTGAAGTTTCAAGTGCATGGGGAAATTTTCCCTCATGTGAATAGCAGTGGGATAACTATATTAAGACTGGCATCTGGCTTTGCTATGTCAACTACAACGCATCGGAATGTTGCATAGTTTGTGCAATACCGACAATGCCAATCACTACCAGGCGACACAAGCGGGTACTCATGATTTTTGGTGATATTAAATTTGTAATGGACGCTGAATTTGCTAAAGAATTGTCTGAAAATATGTAATATGTAATTTGCTAAAGAATTGTCTGGAAAATATGTAATTTCTTTTGAATGTTTTGCAGAATGGAGTCCGAGAGCACAAGAAACGCACGGAAGTTGCAGTGCAGGCCATTCTTCCTCTCGGGTTTAGCAGAGATCTCATTTCCGATACCATCCAGCATCTTCTTCAAGTAATGGCTGTTGTTTTAGACGTTCCTTAGATAAAAACCCAACTCTAGTATATTATAGCCTGTATTGAAGATTTGGAAATCTTTAATTCAGTTTTCAATTGTGCCTGTGTTTTGAGAAATGAGTTATGATTGGGGTGTGTGCGCGCGCTTAGGTATATGGTGGACAGGAGAGCTGGCCATTTATTGAAGAAGAAACATACAAGCTTGTTATTGAAAGCATTTTGAGGAAAGACGAAACCTGCTTTCCCAAGGTTAGTAGCTTCATATCTTTGCCCTTTTTTTCTCGTCCCTTGAAAGGAGAAAGCAAGGGTGGAGTCATTTCTTTTTCCTTCCAAATACGAGGGAAAATTCTGATTAGACACGAGAGTTTGCAGGTCATATTTTAGCTAAAAATAAAATCTCCAGCCTGGCAAAGTAATATGTGCTGTCGTTGTTGCATTTGTTAACGTTATAAAAGCAAAATATGTTGAAAACTTGGTAGTTTATAATGAGTAGATAAAAATTTCCGTAGACCTAGTTTTACAAGTTTATGACGAGTACCAGATTTTAGAAGTTTATGGTAAAGAGATTCTTTTTTTCAGTAATCGTTCAATGTGTAAGAGGAATCCGGAATCCTTGGAACAAAACAAACTAGCTTCTGGACTGCAACAAACTAAGTTACATCTCTCCTGGCCTTCCCACTCTTTGCAGGAGATGTCTTGGGCGACCACGAATCATCCCTTAGTGTTTATTTATGCTTCAAAGGGAAGCCTCCTGGTTTAAAAGTTAAAAATACAACAGGGAAATGCAATTCCCATGCTCCGAAAGGTCAGAAGATTTCATCCAAGTTAGTTTTAGGCGCTCAAACAAATGAACAAGCAAGAAATTCAGTGGGATTTTAAGCATTAAATGAGGAGAAGAGATTGCGATTTCTGTCAGCATAAATTTCTACACAAAATTATCTCAGTAGAGGACAGCGGAAAGGAAAAACTTTAATTCGTTTAAAATCACCACATGATTGTCCATATTAATTTTAATTAAATTACTTAATTTTATATGCTCCATTTTTACTCAACATACCATGCATCTTTTTACCCACTATACTGATTGTCAATGGCGTCCCCTATGATATACTGATACCACAATATGCCTGGAAGTGAGTGCGTGCAAATTTATGGGGTAGATTGCTAGCAAGGATGCAATTACTAACTTTTTAGTCAGGCAATCCATCACTTTTCCATTGAATGGCAGGGTGATTTCTCTGACTTTCTGCAGTATCCAATTATAGGAATTAGAGCTAATATGAACTCGTAAAATAAGAGCATAATGAGAAAGGTCATTGCTATGATAATGCACATTATCAGAAACTGAAGGAGTCTTGATCATGCATAAGAGTTGCTTGGACCTAGCAAATTAGTCCATGGGTTTTTGGCTCTGGAACCACCCCTTATGTTACCCACCCTGTTGCAGCCTTGCTGATTTTACAACGACAAGTCTCAAGTTTATATATGCTGTTGATTTTCTGGCAGAAAGTGCACGAGACCACTTTATTTGACTCCAAAATACAGCAAACTGCATTGTTGTCAAATATCATGCAATAATCTTTCATTTAGAAGTTGAAGCTACTAGCAGAAAATGGTACTATAGAAGATCTTGTCTATATTTTCTAAATGCTATATATTGTTCCTGTAAGCCTTTTCCTAGCACCTGATGAATTGAAAAGGGATGCTTTTTCTGTAGATAGATAACATCGGAGAAAGCTTTGCTAAGAGTATTGAAAGCACTCAATCTGTAGACAAAAGGAACCTTGATGTACTGCTTACTTTGTCTTGAAAAAAACACATAATATGTGATGTCATAGCATGCAGTGAGTTTTGAACACACCACGAGACTGAGAGGTGCAGTGAATTAGTCTTGAACAAAACTTAGACTTTGTTTGTGACAAACACTTATCTTCATCTAACTAGCCATCAATGAAAGATATACACACATACACATGAACAACAGATTTTACATGAAAACTTCAACGGGGCTGAATTCAAAAACCACACTAAGAACCATTCAATTTATGACTAACTTGAATCAAATGTTTTAGGATAAAGGCCAAGGAACTCATTGCCCTTGAAATGATTTTGTGGACTAAGGTGCACTACTTTAGGGCAAGTGACAAAAACTTGCAAATCACTGAAGTTCACTTTCTTCAGGGCAAGATACAAGACTGTACAAGCTGCCAAATGAACTCAATGGCTTCAAGCGGGGCACAAGGAAACAATGAATTGAAAAGATGTAGGATCCTTGATCATGCCAAGCATTCACTGCCTCAAACTCTATTAACTCTGAAATTTTGTATTAATTCACACATCTGCTCTTCTACATTTGCATCAGATTGACTTCACATTCAATCCACACTCAATCCATACTCAACTCAAACATCTGCTCGCACATCTTCTCTTCTACATTCGCATCAGATTGACTTTACATTCAATCCACACTCAATCCATACTTAACTCAAACATCTGCTCGCTTTTATATATCAACTTGATCTTGAAAACTCAACTAGGTTGGCCATGGTAAGGATAAGTAGCATTTATACAAAGTCAGCTACCAGGAATATTTTCACTCAATGCAGTTCACCCTAGGAGATAAAGGGGACCCAAGTACATCATAACATGCCTCCCATAATTGAATAATCCAAAGCACACACAACACAACATCCTCCATTAGTAGCATCAAACATAACGTGTAGCAATGCATTAAATACGTTAGCGGGTCTCCTCAAAAGCATTCTTTGGTGCACAATTCATAATGCGACTCTAATCACAACATGATAGGATCCATATCAACCTCTTAGCTCTTCCTTTAAAGCATATCTAGACCAAAAGCCATTTAATCAAATCAACATTATCCACCAAGTTGGCCAGTGACCAACACAAAGAATGATTCAAAATGCAAAACAACATTTCTTCACTTGTTGTGCAAACTAACATAAGCTATATGAACTAGAAACCCCAATGCGAAGCATTCTTTGAACTAGTCTTGACAACTAACTTGATTGTTAGCAAATAGCCAACACATTTTAAACCTCTATATTATTGTGGACCTAAAAGTTAGGATAAAACCATGGACATAAATAAAAATTACATGCAAATATAAACGATAACAAAAAATAATAGATCGCACAAAAGAGAACACAAGACACCAAGATTTAACGTGGTTCACCCAATCCTTGGGCTACGTCCACCAAACAACAAGTCCAATATTATTACAATCCAATGATTACGACCTGATTACACTCCATAATCCTTTACAGCTCAATACTACCGCAAGAAGCAATTTTCGCATCACCCGCAATAAAACAATCCCCAACCCTAAGCCCTTTTATACAAGTATTTTTGTTGCTTTAGGGTTAAAATTAGTTACAAAATGTCGGCTATAAAATGCCGATATAGTAGCCCCAAATTTTTTTTTCGAGGTTTCGCCCCCGAACCCCAGATGGTTGTGGCCTAACGACCCCGGTTGTATTGGGGGCTATTGCCTCCAAACCCTTGCTCGGGGCCCAGCCCAACCCCGAACCCCACCAAGGAATTATGGACTATGTACAGTACTTCCCTAATCAATCACCACAATCTAACAACATGATGGTACGATGTTCATAGACCATACTTATCAACTCAAGATTTGTAAGCCTCCAATTTCTTATGTAGAGCAACACAAAAGATTCTCCCATAAGGATTCCACATACTCTTTCTTGCATATTATAACTTCCCACACTGTCACCTTCTGGATACAACACATGTTGACCATTTATCACTTCTAGAGATTAGAATGACATTTGAACACTCAATTTTAAACCTCTATCAACATCCACACATTAGGCATCATCTCACTTCATTAGGTTGACATCAATGCAAACAAATAGTTGACATCAACAACTATAATATCCCTGTCATTAAATAAAATAAATTAATAACTTAATTTGGGGTCCTCATTGATTTTTGTATATCTTAGGCCCATCTATATTTTTTGTAGGTGTTAGTGTTTGACATGTGATGTTTTGGCACTTTGTTTCTCCCTTGGGAATTTTCCTTCGACAGGGTATATATGTCCGTCGGATTAGTTGTTGTAGGTATGTGTGAATTTGGATTATTTAATTTGTATTGTGAATTCCAGTTGGAGTTTAGTACTATTCACCATTTCGGAATTGGAAAATCTTCCCTACTTGGCTATTACAGTTTCGATGGGATTCAACCCTCACCCTATCTTGTCTTTGTATTACTTTGCTTCAGATCTGGCTTATCTGGAGCACCATCTTTGTCTACAAATATAATTGGTGACTATCTATGTTTGATATCTTTTCTTGTCTGGTATATATTTTGCACAATTGGTGTTCTACTATCATCTTATCTGGCAAACGACATTGGAATTTGCTCATTAATAAATAGTACCAACTGCATGACATGCAAATCTGACACCTTCCGAAGAGCTGCAAATCTGATAACTTTTTAAAGAGCTGATTTGAAACAAGTATGAGCACGGGCAACAATCTTCGAACACCTCCGTACGACATCCCTGTTGCACTGTATCCCCTCCAGATCGAGTTCTCCTTCGGGCTAAGTTTCCCTTTGGATTGAGATCTCCTTGGGATCGAGTTTTCCTTTGGATCGAGATTTCCTTCAGATTGAATTCCCCTTCGGATCAAGTTTTGGATCGAGTTCTCCTTCAGGAGTTTCTCTTTGGATAAGGATCTCCTTCGGACTGAGTTTCCCTTTGGATTGAGATTTCCTTTGGATCAGATTCCCTTCGAATCGAGTTCCCCTTTGGATTGAGTTCTTCTTTGGGTCGAGTTTCCTTTTGGATCGAGATCTCCTTCAGATCGAGTTTCCTTTCAGATTGGGATTCGCCTTCGGATTGAGTTCTCCTTCGGGTCAAGATCCCCTTTGAAACGAGATTCCCTTTAGATTGAGATCTCCTTTGGTTCGAGATCCCCTTCGGACAGAGATGCCTACGACTAAGATCATCTTGGGAACATTACAGTGGTATTAGAGTTAGTGATTCTACTAGCTTGTGGAAGTGAATGCAAGTTTATACTCGATGGAGAAGGTGAGACCACCTTGTTGGTAGAGTGATGTCCTAGATCCTATGATTGAACTCATGAATCTTTTAAGAGAGCTCAGCAGAAACCAAATGTAGATCAATGAAACCCAAAGGCTTATGTAGGAAACTTTACAAAAATTGGCAAAGGGAAAGACAATGGGAGAACAAAATTGGCATAGCAACGACTCTGTTACGGGAAGGACAGAGCCTCAATCCTCTCGCTCTCGACCTTCAATACTTGTTGTCCTTCATTTTCTTGCTAGGCTGTTGTGTTAGTAGTGGCGTTATAGAGTTTTAGCATGGGCATAAGTTTGAAAAGAATATGTTTTTGTTTGGGTTGAAGCAAGCATTTGGCTTAGTTAGGGAGATGGGAAAAAAATTGGGAGTGATGCTAGAAGAAGAGCTAAATTCGGCTAAGTATAAATCTCATCTTGGCTGAGATGTGTTCAACTACCCAAGTAAAAGTTGTCCTAGCTTGGCCGAGACATGTTTCACTACCCAAGTAAAAGTTATCTCAGCTTGGCCGGGATGTGTTTCGCTACCTAAGTAAATGTTGTCTCAGCTTGGTCGAGACATGTTCAGCAACCCAAGTAAAAGTTGTCCCAGCTTGGCTGAGACATGTTTCACTAATCAAGTAAAAGTTATCTCAACTTGGCCGGGATGTGTTTCGCTACCCAAGTAAATGTTGTCTTAGCTTTGTCGAGATGTGTTTCGCTACCCAAGTAAATGTTGTCTCAGCTTGGCTGGCACATGTTTTGCTACCCGAGTAAATGTTGTCTCAGCTTGGGTGAGATGTGTTCCACTACCCAAGTAAAGTTGTCTCAGCTTGGCCAAGACGTGTTTCACTACCCAAGTAAAAGTTGTCTTAGCTTAACCGAGACATGTTTGGCTACCCAAGTAAATGTTGTTTCATCTAGAGTTGGAACTTGATTCTACTTTGTTAATTTTGTGTCATCTTAGAGCAAGGATCTTTGAACCTTTAAATGGGAGGTGGAGCCTAGAGGTTTGTTGCAAATGTGTGTGGCATTTTTTTAATATGGCATTGGGCCAAAAACTCAAGGCAAAACAACCTTAGAAAATAATGTATGAGCATGGGGGATTGCCTTGAATTAAATATTTCTAAAGAAATTAATTTCGAAGTTGAGGTAAGACCCATTTGTTAAAGTAAAAAAAATAAAAAAATTTGAGGAGAGAAAATGACGAAAATCAGAAAAAAGGGGTTTAAATTAAGATGAGATTTAAATTTATCTCGATTTTGGAAAATATGGATTGGTTTTAAATGAATGAATTAATTCATCCATTGTTGCATTGAAATATCCAAATGGCATCAATTTTAATAAGAAGAAATTTAATTTAATGGAAAACAAATCATAATTAGTAATATTTACATATTTTCAAATTTAATTTGCATTACCCCATTAAATTATATTTTGAAAATTAAAATGGCAAGTTTGTGATGATTTTCTAAATTTAATTGTAATTATTATTTAATTTTTGATAATTATTTACAAGTGGTTGTTTGCCTTGCAGGACAAGGAACACATTTCCCAAAATGATGAGGTGACGTTGTCTACAATAGGTTTTTTTTGTCATGGATCCACGTATCATTCATCCTTCTCAAGTTATGGATTTGAATTTTCTCATTGGTTAGTGGGGGCATTGTGATTTTCTAATTGACCCACAAGGTGGTGTTTAATTGTAATTTAGTGAGCATTTAATATTTGTAGCAGGTGGTTATGAAACCCTAAATTAGGGCTCATGTGGATTAATCCAAGCCCTTGATTTCAAATCAATCTTCGCCATCTGTTGTATTTGAGCTCCCTATATAAGGAGCGCTACGCTCGTTTGTAAAGGGGGGACTTTTTGGAGAATTGTTGCTATATAATACCAAATTTTCTCTACTTTTCATTGTTGTACCTTGCATGGTGAATTGTTGTGATTAAGTTTGCATTAGTACATGGTGATCCATATTTCCTCACTTAGTTTAGGATTTTGTTTCATGTTGTTTAGAGGTAGTTTGGTTGAATAGAAGTTGTTGTGGATGTTCACTTGCATTACTCGAACAAATTTGGGCCACTAGCCTCTTATGGATTGTAAGAGTGCCTTGCATAGTGAGCTGATGAAAACACTTAACTTCAATTGATGTTCAATCTTTGGTTTGCATCTAGATGATGGGATTGGAGAGAGGATATTGATGTGAAAATCATTTGTGCATTCCTTAGAAGCTTGCACTAGATGGGTGGAGTCCGTAGTGAGATTGCATCTAGTAGAGTCCAAGTTCATCCATATGATTCCTTGCATTCCTAGTTAGAGGTAGAAGTAGAACTCTAAGCTGGAGTTGAAGTGGAAGTTAGAACTTATATTTTCATTGCACATTGTAAAGCCAAACCTTTAGAAGTGCAAGAGTTGATGTTCATTGAATGAATAGCGTAAGTCCCTTTGTGATAACTAGCATATCACATCATAAAACTAAGTGAAGTCCACAATAGAAGGAACCTTGAAGTCATTTCATGATCTTACTTTTCAAGCTTAGCATGAGAGATGACATTATATCAAGAGAGGATTGAGTGTTTTGTGTTTCTCCTTGAAACATTAATTATGCAATTCTACATGTTGTAGCGGAACAAAATTCACATTAACAGGACATAAGCACCACATAGAGAAAGAGAGCCCACTTTTCAGGAAATACAAGAACAACTTTGAGAAGATTGGAGGAACGCGAATATGGAAGTTGATATATCCTACAAAGACTATGTTGATGTGATGTGATATCCTACAATATAGAAAATGCATATTAAAACATGTTAGAAGTATTGAACTAATTAGATATTAGTCTAAATAATACCCTTTACTAATTGCTCCTAATCCCTCAAGAGAAACTCTTCTTAAATCACCTAACCCTATAGTGAGAATTACTTCTCGATTAGGCAATCATCATATAAAAAGCGCCTTTCTAAGGCCTCTTTGGGATCTTTGATTACATTTTTTACAACACTACTTGGTAGAGATCCCACCTCTAACCAAGCCTCTTTAACTCTAACATATGCATATGTTTAACCGCTACAATATATATTGTCTCTAAGAGATTCTCTACAAATCTCTCTCTGGGTTCTTATTTGGAATCTCGACATTCAATTAAGAATACCCTCTAGTCTTTAAGTTCTCTTTATGAGAAACTTGATATTCATAATGGATGTCCTCTACCAAGATTAACTTGGTCTCTATAAGAACTATAAAGTTCTTATCTCATTTAAGATTATCTATCCCAAATTGATAATTTCTCTAATTGCCAAATTCATAATCATGGTAAAATACACCTCTATATCTTTTATTTAGAATTGTATTCTTTCCAATAATATTACTCTGTTCACTGCGTTGACTTAGGAAGTGAGCCCCCCCCATCTCTGTGCTGGTTATTATCTCTTCACTGATACACACACACACACACACACACACACACTACCTTAATATTCGGTGGCTGGGATGTTCATTGTTTTTCTATTTGTTTAGATGCACATTCTTCCTCAAAGCTCAATATTGGTTTTACTATCTTCTTATCTATTTTTGTACTCATTGTTGGCTGAATTGTCCTTTAGAGATCATTGTCATTCTTTAGGTGTAATTTATTATTATTTCTAGTCCCAACTTCACTCTTTGTCCCCCGTTTAATATTTCTTATTTATGCCTTTGTTTCCTCTTTTATCGCTCTTTGTTCTGTATACATCTTATCACTGAGTTCTTTTCTTTTATTTTCTATCGCTCCAGGTGATTTAACACTTATATTTTTTCTTACTGTCTAATGCTATTAGTACTCCAAATGATAATTCTAGATGTGGACGTAGAGTCCTGTGATATTACATAGTGCCATCATATTTGATGGATATATTTTTTAATCATGTTATAATCCACTACGATGGGGTTAGAAGAAATTATAGATGTCGAGCTAAGTGCCAATGTTAGAGCTTGAACCGTTATCAATATTGCTTGCCTTGTAGTGTTTTACTTATGTTGATTTTGCAATGTCCTATAAGGCTATTCTTCCAATTCAAATGAATCCAAATGTCTCTTACTAGATGATATTAAGACATTCTTCTGATGGCTATTTGCATCCCTTGTTTTTTGAATATCAAATATGTTTGCCCCAATCATATAACTCTTTCTTCCGTATTCCTTCTGCCTAATAGAATTGAAAGATGAAGTTGATTATCTATATTCTATTCCAAAATGTTCTATGATGCCAAGGAGTGCATTCTCTATCCCAATGTGTTGTTGGTTTGTATTCTTGTATGGACTCCTCTTGCTAAATCGTTCTCTATCAAAGTTACGCTGAATCTCTGAGTAGTCTATTATGGTCAATCCTTATGTTGCACGGCTGGGATGTCTTGCCATTTTTTTTTATAGTTGTTTGGCACAATAGTTACATGGTATTCGATTCCACTAACAGTTACAAATTCCTGACCCATTTTGTATATGTTCTGTCTCTTCTTCTTATTTTACTGAAGACCACCTGTGTTATTGTAAGTTCTTTTCCTTATATGTGCACTGAATATCTAAGTTCGGTCTGCAACTCCGGTTATTGCTTCTCCTCTTCTGACAGTTTATTCGTAGAGTTCCAATTGTAAGATATTGTTTATATTTTTATAAATCCCCTATCAATGACTGTACCTTGTTTCCTCTTTTATTTTTCCTCATTGACACTTTCACTCATCTTTCTCATTAGAGATATGAAATCTAAACATCCTTCTTTGTTGACCGGTGCACATTGGTAAAAAGATGGCCAGTATCCCATTGAAAATGAATACTTGAAGTTTGTATCTTTCCTTTGATGTCGATAAAGAGATTCCCCCCTCATTTGATCTATTTTTTTTCCCCTATCCTTTTTTTTCGTCATTAATATTATCCCTCTCCTTATATATGTTGAGAGAGAGTGGTCACAACCATCTATCAGATCATTTTGTTATATATTTGATCTCAATTCCATTTATTTATATTAGGTTGTAATTATATTGAAATATTTCATACAAATTTAATATATATTTCAATGGTATAATTCCAACTTATTATAATATTTTCTTTTTTTTGTATTCTAACGAATTGATACATTTCATTTATTCATTTTAATTTTAATTGTTATATTAGACAAATATTCTAATAATATTATTTATTTATTTACTAATAAGATATTTAATATATTATATCATAATATTATATTCATCTATATATTATTTATATTTAATTTCTTTAAGATATTTTATTGTTTATTATTAAATCCTACTCTAAAGAAGGGGACATTGCACTTGATCTAAGAAGAATGAGATACTTAGGTAGGGGAAATTGTGGTTATTTTAATGATGATTTCAGAAGAAAATAAAAAAAGTAAACTTATCACAATTTGATGGATCTGCAACCATCACTGCATACGCATGGGTTCTGAAGGCAGACATCTCTTTTAAGCTCAACCCGATTTCTGAAGAGGAAGCAATCAAGTTTGTAATGTTCCATCTAGAAGGAGTGGTGCAAGAGTGATGGCACCATGGATTGATCACTCTCAGTCACGACCAAGTAACCTCTTATGTCGAGTTCACTGAGAGACTCATCGACCATTTCAATGGGAAGGATCCCAAACTAAACTTTGACTATTTTGATGGGAAGGATCCTGAACTAAACTTAAAAGATCTAGTACAACTAAGGCAGACATGTACAGTAGACAATTACATCATAGAGTTCCAAAAGCTATTAATACTAGTCACAACTATTAATACTAGTCATAGACATCTCTGAGAGACATCGAATCGTGTTATTCAGGGATGGGCTGAGGGAGCCTTTGAGAGGTTGGATCAAAGGTTTCAACCCTTGCACACTCAACGAAGCTATTAAGAAGGTGCATGACATGACCGCATCTTCCTCCAAAACCCACGTAGCCACGCCAACACCTTGTCCACAACAAGGCAAAGACAAGGAGCCAATTCAGAAAAAATCTCTGTTCGATGAAGACTCTTGGCAAGAGTTCCGGAGGAAAAAGTTTTGTTTCACCTATAAGGAGCCATGGGGAGCAGGTCATCGCTGCCTTGGGAAGGGAAAGATTCTTTATATTGAGGTGTTTCCTGATGACGACGAAGGACAAGTATCTAAAATAACTGGTGAAGAAATTAACTAGGAAGAGAGAATAAATGCCCTCATACAAAAAGGGGGTTCCATTGCTACCCTTACTACAACAGCTGGAAGTAGTACCTTTAGGGGTCGTGGCACACTTCACACAAAATGAGTCACAGTCATGATTGATAGTGGCATCACACTCAATTTCATTAATTCATCATTGGTCACTAGGAAGGGCTTGCACACAGTAAAGCATGGAGGATTTCAGGTTAAGGTTGCTAGAGGAACCTTGTTACCCTACACTCATGTGATCCCATGCTAAACATTTCCATGGGAAAATATACTTTGACAGACAATTTCTTTGTCATAGATTTGGTTGACACTAATATCATATTGGGCATCCAGTGCATGGAGAGCCTTGATCAGTACACCCAAAGCTTCAAGAGGATGGACTTTTTGTTAAAGAGGGATGGGAAGAAGGTGCTGTTAAGAGGAATGTCATATACAGGACCGAGGGAAGTCACAGTAAAGATGAAGGCCATTTTAAAACATGATATGATCCTAGAATTTAACTTTGATGATGTAGTGGCAAGTAAAAACATGACAGTCAACACTTTACCCCATTCCTTGGATGATTGGCGGGCCTATCTCTTAGTCGAGTACTCCAAGAACACTTTTGCATATTAGCTTATGGATGGATATATACATGATGAAAGATACAAAGTTATTGATGATATCATTTACTACAACGATAAGATCTACTTGGTGCCTAAGTCCGAACTGAAAAAGCTGATTACAAAAGGTTTCTCAGAATTGGATTTATAATTGCTTGAGGACAAGCAATTTTTGGGACAAGAGGACTGTAATATACTAGTCATTAAATAAAATAAATTAATAACTTTATTTGGGGTCTATTGTGAGGTTTTCACACCATCGCCCCAAATTTTTTTGAGAACCCCCATTTTTCGAGCAAGCCTTGGCAATTTTTGTGGTATTGGAAATTTTTTGGTTGCCTTAGCAAGATTTGGAGTTGTTCAGAGGTTTTCAAATTGACGATTTTTACACCTTGGACGCCTTCGGGCCACGAAGGGATTTAGTTTGTTTTTACCCAGTACTAAATTTGATTTTTTGAAACATGTAATTTTGTCCTTACGCTAAGCAAGATTCAACAACATTTTTTGATGGTTAAAACAATATCTGGCAGGAAAGATTTGCAAATTTTGGACTTAAATGCTTTTTTGAAAATTTGTTATAATTGTATAAGCTTGAGCATTTTCAAAATGAATTTGTTAGATTTAGTCATTTTGGAAAATCTTAAATTTTTCGGTGAAATTTTTTTTTTGATAGTGAAATTGAATTTATAATTTGAATTTCGATTGCCAGAAAAAGGATTTATTTTGTTTAAAAAATTGAAAGTGTATTGCAAAATTGAAAGTGGACTAAATTGCAAAATCTCATTAATTTGGTTGAAATTTTGCCTAGAGTATTTTAGAAATGTTAAAGAAAATTAGTAATTTGGAATTGAAAATTGATTTTGGCTTGCTAGATTTGATTCTAATGATATTTTAATTACCAAAGAATTTTTAAATGAAAATTTTGACATCTCCTAAGCTTACCTTGTTTCTATTTTGCAAATTTGGATCAAACTGGTAAAAAGGCCAATTTCACTATAGGGCTAAGTAATTTTAATGTTGCATTTAAATATGGGCCATTAATTAAGGAACGGACTTAATTTTGTTTTCCCTCCAGGCAGGTTGGCCCACTTGGAGAGGCAAAAAGTTTGGTATAAGAGGGGCTTCCCCCCTCTTATTTCCTCATTCATTCTTTCCACCTCCTCTTGCAGGTTGGAGCGATTTTCTTCTAGGGAGCGAATTTCCAGCTAAGGCGATTTTTGGGGCCTGATTATTTCCTTCTTTGGCAGCAATTTTTTCCTCCTTGGTTGGACGATTTCTGCCCTAGGGCAATTTGGAGTAGATTTGATTTTTGCAAGTTAGGTGATTTCTGCCCTAGGCCAAATTTGTGAGGGGAAGCCTGATTTTTGCGAGATTGGCAACGATTTTGGGGTCTGATTTTTCCTCCTAGGGCTACGATTTTCTTTCTTCAGCTTGGTGATTTTATTTGGTGAATCGGCAAGGCAATTTAAGGTCAAAATTTAGTGGGTTGGGGCAGATTTTTGTAAGCAATTCATTTTCTATGGCATCATATTTTGGAGGATTGAAATTTCCAAAATCTCATTTGAATGTGAAAAGACCCGGTTATTGGTAAAGACAGATTTAAGGTAAAATTCTATTCATTTTTAGAGGTAAAGATTGGTTTTAAAGGCGGATTCTATTCCTTATTCTTGCTTGGTTCATTTCTCTTAAATTCTTCTTGCATTTTTCATCCACCACTTAATCATTTTCATTGATAGGCTGAAGTTGGGAGATATAAGTGTAGATTTCATGATAGGACACTTGGAGAGGCAGAAATAAGCTAGACCACCCTAGGATTGAAGTTTGGAAATTGATAAGTGTAGTCCATCCTAACATAACAAAGAGGCAGGAATAAGTGGTAGTCCCATCCCCAAGAAAGAAGTTTGGAGATTGATAAGTATAGAGATAAGACTTGGAGAGGCAGAAATAAGCTAGATTCCATCGATAGAAAGAAAGTTGGAGATTGATAAGTATAGTCCATATCATTTAGAACGAAGGGGCAAAAATAAGTGTTTAGTATGGTAGATGTTAGTGCAAGCAAGAACCCAAAGGGAATGAATACCAAAAAAGATAAGAAAGACATGATGCCTAAGACCACCTTCTTCTCGAAAGTGAGGCAAATAAGTGATACCAATATCGACACAGTGAACATCGTATAGTTGAAGGATAGATTGAAGGAAGGACAATCCCCCATGGCAAAGAAAATCTACAAGAGCGGAATTGTACACACTTCGGTTTTCCCTCCTACCTTGCCTTGTTTGGAATTGGTAATGGAGTGTGCATCCCGGTTTGATATTGTGACCAAGTCCATCATTTTTGATGAAGGGAAGAGAGTGTTGGCTAAAATCAGCGGACAAGTGGTCGAAGAAGTATTCAATATTCCTCAGCATAGAAGCATGACGGTGGTAACGATGGATCAAACAACCAAGTTCTTTTAGGGTAACTAGGAGGCGTACTTGATTCATCTAGCAGAATTGGTTACACAAAGGCAAGAAGGGAGTTACCAAATCGTCAAAGCTCACCAAGTTAGATTTCAAGCCGGAGTATGGTGACCTTATCGTGCTTCTCAGTTGGATCATGGGCGTGGCTCAAGGTATGCAATTCAAGAACTGGATGTACTACTTTATTGATGAAATTGAAAATGGAAGGAGAAAATTTGATTGGGTTAGAATCATAAATGAAAATTTAGAGTTGCAACTTAGGACAATGCAAAATCAAAAGCAATTCTATATGGGATCCTATCTTTTTTATCTGATTGCGAGATTATACGAGAATCTTGGACTTAAGGCTTTAGGAGTGATTAGCAATGGGCAGGGGAAATGTTTGGTGCATGAGTGCTATCCATAGCTTCATTTTCACAACACCAAAGATTATAAGATGTTTTATGACGCCTTTGCCATGAAGACGATAAGGATATTACAAGGAACACCTGCCAGGAGGCTCTCAATGAAGGCAGAAGTAGAAGTTAAGAAGTATAGGAGTTGGTTCGTCCAATTTCCACAATTTATATATATTAGAGTGGCAGGAAGTACAGTTTGTCCCAAGAGACTTCCAAGGTACCCACCTGACAAGATAGTTTTGATGGAGTTGGCAAGACAATTTGAGCATTATGACAAAATGATGAAACTTAAAGGTGAGACAAGGATTACCTTCTCATTTGGAATAGGCAATGATACTTGCCCCAATCCTATCACCTTTGCAGCTATGAAGAAAGAGTTAGAGCAATATCCTCTAGGATGGTATAGAGTAAGACAAGGATTCGATCCTAATGGTCTTTTCAAGGCATCTCATGAAAACACATTCAAACATATTCCTACTATAGAAGATTTTTGGGCCAATGCATAGGATGACTTTCATGTGAGGAATTTGGCTTTCTCAAAATTGTCAGTGAGCATGTTGAGGGCAATCAAATTGAGAGGCTTTGATATTCTCGATCAACTGGAAGATGATGAAAATATGCAAAGAGAGGATTATGATACAGTTGATGGAACAGGATTGGGTCCAATGAATTGTGATGATCATCAGGATGCTTCCTTAGAGGCAATTGCAAGGATAGTTGATCTACACACAGAGTCATGGTACAATGAGAAGTTAAGGCAAGTACAAAGTCAAAAGGTATGCCTTAATTATGGGAAGATGAAACCAGAGGAAGAAGGTTCAGCAGAGTCAATCAGACAGAGAGGTGAAGGCAGTAGCTAGCACCAAGAGTAAGTAAGGTCAAGAAGAGAAATTTAGAGGTTGAGAAAAGTAATGAACATCAGAAGCCTCCAGCAAAGAGATAGAATGAAACACCGTCAAGCGAGAGCATAACTGAGGCTAGAAGCCAAGAGGTTAATACGAGTGGACAAAGGGTTGTGGTAGAGGTGAGCTCTAATTCAGAATCAAGGGGTTATAGTGATAGTACCGAGTACACTCCTCTCTCAGAGAACCAACATGGAGATGATATGACAGTTACTAGTGAAGAAGACATCTCAATTGATATTGAGGAAATAAGCCAGATGCCTGAGGCCATTGGTGATGCTTTGCTAGTCGAACCGAATCCAAATTTGGGGAGATGCACTGCATCGCTACGGTTAAGGAAAATGCTTATGCCAAGAGGTGAGGTGGTGACTATTTGAATAGTTGAAGATATTCAAGGGTTAGTGGAAAAGGAAGATAGTGAGAAACAGAAACAAATTGCAAAAACGGTGGCAAAGGTAATCAGGAGCAATGATGAGGGTCATCGAAAAGTTCAAATTGCTATACCAAAGGTTAGCAAGGCAGTGGATGGGATTGTAGCCCAGGAATATGAGATATTAGAGCATAACTTTGGAAGAATCATAGATGACATGGAATGTGAGGAGATCCAAGAAGGCATGGTTTCAATTAGAGAAAGATTGAGGAAAGCAAACGAGAGGATTGTAAAGTTGGAGGCCAAAAACAAGTATTGGAGAGATTGCCAGTCTATCCAACAGTTGCACTAGGCAGCCCTTCTACAAGACAATGGGATCTACATAGAAGAGATATTGGCTTAGCTACGCGAAGTCAAAGATTGGAACAGTGATATAACTCAAGATGGGCGAAATTTCTTGCCTTCCTTTATCTCGACATTTAGGTCATTGGTGGCTATTAGAGACAAATTCAGAACATTTAAAGGGGAGTGGAAGGATTTCCTTCCAGTCAAGGACTTAGTCATTCCTAGGCTAAAGGTATTTATTGAGCTACCAGAGAGATATTTGGAGAGAACCAAGTTGGTAAATGGAGGAATGAGTATGGTGGAGTCTTGGTTTGTTGCCTTGACCATCAAATTGAGGATACTTGAAGAGATACAAAATGAGATTGCACAACACAGCCCAGGCGTTGACAGTTCCATAATAACCATGTTGGGCGATGTAATAACCCCTATAGGTTATAACTTCTTCAAACACCAAAAAATCTTTATACTTCAGTTGTTTGACATTTCGTCAAACACTTTGCAAGCAAGCTCTGATACCACTGTAATGACCCTCCTCAAATCTGCCCTCAAAAGTGCTGATGAAAGCTCAAGGAATTTTGTCAAACACTCTGCGTACAAGGGGTCATATGACTGATATAACTTTTCAGGTTGCTGCAATAACTCTTGTTTCGATTTGCATCAAAGAGAATGCTTACAAAGACTCCAGATTTGTCTAAACAATGACCTAACATGAATGTGCAACTAATTTTGGCAATATTCAATACAAATATGTGACTTAAACTACTTACAATATGCAGCTATAGCAACTAGTGATTATGACAAATACTTTGGATGCAATCTAAGATAGCATTATGCACTTACAACCAAGTGGCATTAATATAAACAGTTAGTATGCAAAATTATGACATTGTTTATGCCAAAAAGAGAACTTACAGCCAATTGACATTTTGTCAAACAATTGGCATGCAAACTAATAAGTTGATCATCAAACTCTAGGTTTGCAATATAGATAGTCTAAAAATTACAATGCTCTTTCAATTGCAAAAATCCTTGCCTTCCTTTGATATCAATAATGCCAAATGGCAATCAAAGACAAGTACAATATGAAAATAGTGAAGTGTTGATGCTATATTTTGTACTTAGCTGAAAACCTGCATTTCTCAGAAAATATGCCAAATGAGAAGTGAAGAACCTGATTGTAGATGGCTGTAATAATTTTCTACAATGTTGCCCCTTCTGCTTTGCTTTTTTTAATTTTCTTTTTCGACTGCTCTTTCGGATTCGCTTTTTTGAACTGCTTTAATGGATTGTTTTTTTTGCCTGCTTTTTCGGTTCCGCTTTTTTCGGGCTACTTTTTCGATTCCGCTTTTTCGGGCTGCTTTTTCGTATTTGCTTTTTTCAGACTACTACCCTGTTGAATCTCAAGACCATATCTTTCAATGGCGTCAAGATTTTCAGCTTGAAGGGATTTCGTCCTTCAAACTATTGAGACATGATCTCCAGAAAATTTTCCAATTTCTTTGATTTTTCCAAGCATGCATAAAAGAAGCTCTTCCATTTCTTTTATAGTGTTCTCACAAGAGCTCCATCCTTCGTTTTCTCAATGTGGGATAAAACATAACTCCCTTTATGTAACTTATGTCTCCAATGTGTTATAAAATAAAGGGGACTCTTTTAATTTAAATATTTCCCACAAACTATAGTCTATGTATTAATAAAGTTAAATATTTAAATTTAACTTTATAAAATAGCTTTATTAATGCATAACAAATCTTATCAATGATAAATAAGTGTTCTTGTTGATTTTAAACAATTACCATCGACATACCATTGCCACTGGATGTCTGACCATGTCCAAGATGACTTACTATAAATAGTAAGTATGCCCAAAGTTGCCTCAGAACCCATCAGAAAGACCTGCAACTGAAGCTATCTAGGCCAAATGGCCTCTAAGTCCCTTTAATGTCCTGGTTAGCCTACGAGACAGTGGGGAAATAGGCCAACGACAACATCATGCTATGAATGCTAAAAAGGGGACATTACAGGCGATGTTGGGGTTGCACTTGATTTTGAAGATATTAGAGAGCAGAACGTCAATGAGACCAAATTTGGATCAAGATTGGATGAGCTAGGGAAGGTTTCCATCAAGAAGAAACATTTGGGCACCCTTGCCTCCCTCATTGCCTTTATCGGATATATGAAAGAATATAAGAAGGATCATGAGAAAACACTGCAAGCAGCGAGCAACATAATGAATTCAGCTGAGCTCAAGATGAAGCACATGTTTTTCCCTTCTATGAAGGAAGTCAACAACAGGCTAGCCAAGTTCATTGCCTTGGATAAAAGGATGAAAGAAAAGGGAAGAATTATATTAGAAGATCATTTGATGTAAGCCCAAGTGGCAATTTCTCCTTTCTTTTGGGTAGGATAGGTGTTTGATTTTGATTGGCGACCATTTTGGTGCCTTCTCATTGGTTGCCACTTTTCTTTTTTTCATTGGTCCATTGATGAGGTGGCGTCTTCTCATTGGCTAATAGGGTGGCAACCCTAATTAGGGTTTCTAGGATTCAATCTGGACTTAATCTCTACCGTTGGTTGTAATTTTGGCCTCTATATAAGGCCATTTGCTCTCATTTGTAAAGGGTTGAAGAAAATTGTTGCTTAAGATAATACCAAAATTGCTTCTCTTATCATTGTTGTGACTTGCATGGTGATTAGGGACACTTGCTGTTATTGCATGGTTTCTACTTCCAATAGAAAGTTAAAAAAGGTTTGAAGAAAATTGTTGCTTAGATAATACCAAAATTGCTTCTCTTTATCATTGTTGTGACTTGCATGGTGATTAAGAACACTTGGTGTTATAGCATGGTTTCTACTTCCAATAGTTAGAGTTAAATCTCATTGAAGTTGTTAAGTAAGAGTAAGAATAGATGGATAGTTGTATGGTGATATTAGTGGATGTTTGATAGGGATCTATAAACTAGGCCACTAGCATCCTAACAGCTGGTTAGGAAGCCTTGCGTGGTAATCCAGTCTTTTTCCCTTGAATCATTGCATCTATGGAGGTAGAGTCGCTGGTAAGCGTTCATCAAATTTGATCCCTGTCCATTTGCTAATCTTTCCATTCATAGGAGTAGAAGTAAAGCAACAAGTAGTGTAGTAGTTGGAGTTCATTCAAGAAGAAAGTTAGAAAGGTATAGGTCATTTGAACACATTCCCTCCATCATCACCATCAACATCATTTGGTGCTAGTATACATTGGAAAGCTAGATTCATGACCATCACAACAAAAGTCCAACATCATTGAATGAATAACGTAAGCCCACCTACATGATTAAGCAACAAATTACATTAATATAACTGAGTTAGCATCCATAGGTGTAAGGAACCTTGGAGTTTTTCTCATGTTCTTCATGAGTATTTACTTTTGAAGAGAGGGATTGAGTGTTTGATATTCCATATCAAGTATTCAATTTCTATATTTTATGTAGTGGTACAAAACTAACATCAACAAGGTCCCAATTGATTTTTGTATATCTTAGGCCCATCTTTAATTTTCCGTAGCTATAGGCATTTTTCGTGTCATGTGTTTGCACCTTGTTTCCCCTTGGGAGTTATCCTTCGACAGGGTATATATGTCCATCAGATTAGTTGTTGTAGGTATGTTTGAATTTGGATTATTTAATTTGTCGTGCAAATTCTAGTTGGAGTTCAATATTATTCACCATTTGGGAAGTGAAAAATCTTCCTTGGCTATTCCAGTTTCGGTGGAATGCAACCCTCACCCTATTTCGTCTTTGTATTACTTTGCTTCGCATATGGCACATTTGGAGCACCATCTTTGTTTGCAAATATAATTGGTGACTATCTATGTTTACTATTTTTTCTTGTCTGGCATATATCTATTAAGGTTGTAGCTTCTGTCGGATTGATTTTAACATGAGATACCTTGTTGATGGTAAATCATCTATAAGATAAAAATCTCATATATATATATAAAAGATATATTATATATGTAATATAATATATATTATATATATTATACATTATTATATAATAATATAATAATATATATTATATATTATTATATAATATTAAATAATATATTACATATATGTTTAATATATTAATGTTACATATATGCTTAAGATGAGTTACATATACGGTTATTTATATTACTATTATATTAATATGTTAACTAATGAGGTTTAACCGCAGAGGCATGTCTCTTCATGAGACATGTCTCCTCTCATATTTATAAGCCTTCATTTGCATTTGGAACATAATCAATACAATGACATTATCAGTACATTTGCAGCGATCGTAGAAATCGACATGGTATCATAGTAGGTTCGAATTTTTGGAAATTTGAATTCTTTGGTTTTGGTGCTACAATGAGACATACAATCGAATTCAAGCTCAATATGGAGAGACAACATATAAATACTGTAACAGAACCCCAAATCTCTAAGAATGGATAAGCAAGTAATAAAAACTATCATCTTTATGACTACCAATGTCCAAAAGATTTTTTGCTTTGTAAGAAGCCTGCACCTGGTATTTTGAACATAAAAGAGTTTACTTGTTGATGGTAATTAATGTGTAAAAGATCAGTTATATATGAATGCATATACGACCACTAGTTTGTTTTCGAGAGACTATAGCACATCAGAGTTATATTGATATTCAGTATTCATGAACTTGATGTGTTGAAAGTTAACTCAGATTTGTGTGAAACAATAGTTCATTACAAAAAGAACAATAAGAGGAATAGAGTGGAATATTGAGAATCGAGTTTCAATCTTGAAGATACATAGTTTGCGATCAATCAAATGCCTTGACATGGAGAGTTAGGGGTTGATTTGTGGATTGAAGAAAAGCCTTGGTATTCATCCATATACTTTGTGAAAGTCATCATGCAAATTGAGAAAAACCTCTAACTTCACCAATCATATGACCCTTGCCTTGCGTAAAGAGTAATCTGATCTGGTTGAGCCCTACATTGCATGGAATTCAAGGATGTTCATATACAACGAAATAAGACTTTATCGAAGGGAATAGACAAGAACCAAACGTAAGGCAGAGTACCATCAGGAAGTTTAATTATGAATGATATAGCAGGTCATTCATCCCAAACTACAGAGCCATCGAATGGGATGGAAGGAACATATAATTTATAATGGAGAATGTAGGGAAATATAATCTCCAAGAAGAAAATGGGAAAAGAAAGAAGGAATAAAATGATAGAATACCAAACCCTCCATCCTACGTGGAAACCCATTTACAGTCAAAACGTGTGAGAAAATGATAATATTTTAATTTGGTTTGTCTGTGGTAAACATATGCCATTTGCTAGCAATGATTAAAATGGATGACGAACAAGGGACCACTCACATATTGGATGTGTGGATTGTATTGGACTCAAACATTACTTTAGGTGCCACATGTAAGAAACTATGATAGGAATACAAGAACATTCTTCACCAAATAAGTTGTTACAATATGGTCATATGTATTGTATAAAAGGACCCCTAATAAGATGGTACCCAACACACCAAAATGGACCCTCGACTGATATTTGCAGGGCATCGAAAGAGATTCAAACCGGATCACCATTCATTTCATTGCACATAGATGTGAATAAATACATATACACGAGATAAAGGTGTCAAGAATAAGGGTATGTTTACTTGTAATATTTAAAGGTATATTATTCCATAATGTTCATTTCCATGTTAGAGATTATAGGATATTATAGATGAAATATACAAGTTTGTGATATATGAATGAGTTTTATTTAAGAGTATGATATTTAATAATTAAAAGATTAACGCATGGAGACCTCTTTAAATGTCATTGAATATATGTATAAATGATACATATTTCTTATTTGAATAATGATGACTTAATCTATCATTTCATATATTGTAACTTTTGAAGGCAATAATCATATGATGAGTGTTGCAAGTAGTTAAGGTATGAACATGAAAAAGAAGGCAAACTATAGAGATAAATTATTTTCAATGTCGAGTCATATGAGACACCCTTTCGGTTGTGAGGACTATTAGGAGAGCATTGGGTCCCACAGAGTATGCAAGGAAGAGGACGATTGAGATTGAGAGGGAGATTAACATTTCAGTAGAGGCAACCTTGAAAGAGAGGGAGAAGATAGAGAATGTGATTCTATCAACCTTCTGTGATCTCACTCATATTGATTCAGAGGGAGAAAACAATGTTGAGATGGATTCTCTAGTGTTGATAGCATAATTTTAGTGATAAGGTAGGAAGTATGAAATGGGAATGTAAATTCAATGAATAAAAATGTACATTTACTGTCAAAATAAGATATTCATATTAGCTACTACCTTAAACAAATCGAGAGCGAAAACTTTATTTCAATTAATACAAAAGGTACTAGGCATCGTGGGTCCACCTTTTTGAGAGAACCTACTAAGGAGAGGGGTCATCACAATGGTAGCTGGGATAGGAAATATGCGATTCAATTGAAAAAATGATTTGTCAATAGGGTGGATAGACATTGAGATCTCAAATAGATTACAAGCTTACTCCTAAAGCAAATTGGTAGAAATTTTCGGATTCCATAAAATGAAATGAGTGGAAATAATAATATTCAATGTTTCCACTATCTAACTAGCTCATCAAGGTCTTTAGCTCATTTTGGATAGCAAGGGCAACACAAATCAGTTTGGATAAGTAGATTAAGCATTGTCTAAGATCATCTCGAATAGACAACCTGACAATTAAAGAGTGTCTCGGTTGGGAAGGAATCATTGGGCCACACATAACATGAGAGTACGGATATGGGTTGATTTAGATCCGATAATTGGATCAGTTTTTTACTTGCAGAAGGGGTAGATCTTATATTTGGTAAATCAACACGAGATGATGTGAAAGGAATCCATATTTGATTTGATGCAAAATTGTTCACAATATAAGAATGAGTGGGGATTTTACATTGTTGGGGGGGGGATAATAGTCAATGTTCCATTTCCACTTGAACCTTCTTTAGAGGGGAGATGTTCCATTCTCATATAATCTAAGAAGATAATTTCTGAATCTTCATGTGCAGATAAGTATTCTTATCTTCTACATTTATCTACTCATTGTAGTCTCTCTCTTATTTGTTATTCTATACATACTATAAGGGTTATTTGCCTTGATCTTTACCTTTATGTTTAAGGATATTCTTACAGGAAAAGAAGGTTGGTACTTTTATGGTGTAGACTCAATCAAATGATAGTAGCTCCAAAGACCCTGATGATCAAGATGGATAAAGTGAGGCTCTTGAAGTAAGCATCTTTGATGATTGAGATTATGAGATTTTTCTACATTACGAGGGAGTATGACACTTCTTCTAAGGTAATGCGGGAGCTTAGAAGATTGATATTCAGAGGGAGTCTAGAAATACATGTGGGTAACTGCATGATTTTGATGGGCTCACTCCTATGTATATCATAAGCAAGTGATGACTTATCACCAGAAAATTAGATATCGGATTTAGAGTGAGTCTGACAAGAATCCTTGGGGAAGAGAGTCTCTTAAGGGAGTAACTATTGGACCTGACTTCCTAGGATCATTGTTCAGAGGGAGAATTTCTTTTGAGGTGCAATCCTTTGTGAATGATGTCTTCCTTATGAGGAGAAGTTCTAAGTGAAACTCCTTGTAAAGCAATCTTCTTTGTGAGGAAAAATTAAGGTGAAAGCCTTTGTACAACCCTATGACTGGGTTCATGGTGGTTACTATTTCACATATGATATGTAATGAAAGGTGATGATCTTTCATTGACATTTATAAACAGAAGGTAACCATTATAAGATGACGATCTTATAAATGGTAGACTTGTTATCATGATAGAGTTCATTAAATTGTTGTCCTAAAGTGTTGGAAATCATGCTAATGAACAAACAGAAGGTAACCATTGTAAGGTGGTGATCTTATAAATGGTAGACCGGTTATCATGGTTCTTTGGGCCAGATTTTGCCAGACACCATGATAACCAACTTGTTATGGTTCTTTGGGCCATATCTTGCCAGGCACCATGACATAGTTCTATAGACCACACTTAAGGTGGTGTTTTAAAGTTATGGAAATTGCTTCAATTGTGTGTTATGAAAGGTGAGAAATTTAGCCTCATAGTGATTTGAATATCATACTGAGATGATACCTCTTCATATTCTTGAGAGCATAATGTGTTCTATAAATCCTCCCTAGCTAAGAGGGAGTGTTAAGGTTGTAGCTTTTGTCGGATTGATTTTTACATAAGATAC
Source organism: Cupressus sempervirens (assembly GCA_028749045.1). Taxonomy (NCBI): domain Eukaryota; kingdom Viridiplantae; phylum Streptophyta; class Pinopsida; order Cupressales; family Cupressaceae; genus Cupressus; species Cupressus sempervirens. Next base: position 545,798,324 of record CM053790.1, on the reverse strand, counting down.
GTTGTTGATGGTAAATCATCTATAAGATAAATATCTTATATATGTAATATAATATATATTATACATTATACATTATTATATAATAATATAATAATAATAAATAATATATTACATATATGGTTAACATATTAATATTACATATATGTTTAAGATGAGTTACATATACGGTTATTTATATTACCATTATATTAATATGTTAACTAGTGATGTTTAACCGTAAAGACATGTCTCCTCTCATATTTATAAGCCTTTATTTGCATTTGGAACACAATCAATACAATGGCATTATTAGTAAATTTGTAGCGATCCTAGAAATCAACAATATCTTGCGCAATTGGTGTTCTAATATCATGTTATTTGGCACACAAAATTGGAATTTTCTCATTCATAAATAGCACCAACTGCACAACTTACAAATCTGATAAATATCTGCAGAGCTGATTCAAACCAAGTATGAACACAGATGATAATCTACCAACACCCCCGTACGAAATCCCTGTTGCATCGTATTCCCTTCGGATCGAGTTCTCCTTCAAGTCGGGTTCTCCTTCGGGTCATGTTTTCCTTTGGATCAAGATCTCTTTTGGATCGAGTTTCCCTTTGGATCGAGATTCCCTACAAATTAGATTCCCTTCATATCAAGTTCCCTTTTGGATCAAGTTCCCCCTGAGATTAAGTTTTGCTTCGGGTCGAGTTCTCCTTTGAGTCAAGTTCCCCTTCAGATCGAGATCTCCTTTGGACCTAATTTCCCTTCGGATTGAGTTCTCCTTCGCATTGAGATCCCCTTCGGTCCAAGTTTCCCTTTGGATCGAGATTCCCTTCATACTAGATTCCCTTCGAGTTGAGTTCCCCTTCGGATCGAGGTCTCCTTTGGGTTGAGTTCTCCTTTGGGTTGAGTTCTCCTTCAGGTCAAGTTTTCCTTCAGATCAAGATCTCCTTCAGACCAAGTTTCCCTTTCAATTGAGATTCCCCTTTAGATCGAGTTCTCATTCGGGTTGAGATCCCTTTCGGACTGAGATTCCCTTAGGATTGAGATCTCCTTCGGATTGAGATTGCCTTCAGACTGAGATGCCTATGTCCAAGATCATCTTGGGAACATTAAAATAACAACATTGCACACCTTGCTAATAATCTCCCCCTTTTTCATTGATGGCAACACCAGCGACAAACACTAACTAATATGTTTCTCATAATCATTAATATCAACAAGTTTGACATCAACAACACATAGAAACATTGTTATATCTCTCTTCTTCCTTTCTCTGTACTACATCTCTCTCTTAGTTTTATATTTCTCCCGCTTTGATATCATGGACAAAGGGTGCACCATTAGCACCACCTTCACTGCTTCCCTTGAGAGTAGCAAGTGCATCAATCCAAGAGACAAAATATAGACAGTAAATCTCCTTCTGGAAGGGTTTACCACTCTTATGCATCTATTTTGAAGGAGGGGGAATAAACTATATCTCTCAATGAAAATGCTCAAAAATATCCTTTGACAGTGCCTTTGTGAAAATATTTGCAATTCAGCCTTTTGTGGGCACATACTCCAATCCAACTTCCTTATTTGCAACTTTCTCCATTAAGAAGTTAATGTAGGAGCACCCTTGGGTTGGCAATCTTGCATTGCCCAAAAAAGATTTCCTTTTAGTTTTCCTCTGTATTGTTCCAGTTGGACAATTTCTTGTCATTTTAGGTAATGATTGTCCTAGTTGGCTCATTATCTTATACGATCCTTATGGCATGCTCTAGGCATCACAAAGATCCTATGTCTAGCTTCACAACTCATTTCGATGATTCTAGATAAAGCTATCTTAAGATTGGTTTGGTCCTATATTTGGTTTCCTATTTTAACAACAAGGATGGCAAGATTCTGCATGCGATGGAGTTTCATGACATTCGATGCTATTCGATGCATTATTCTATGATGTTATACATATGGTCAACCCTCTTGTGTGGGCACACAACATGATGTATCTATGTGAGCGAATTCTTATGGATTTAGGTCTTGACCTATTTGTTTGTAATATGTTTCCTTCATCTTGGAGATTATTGATCGAGTAAGCTGACTTGTAGCTAATGCTCTTGTATATAAGGTAGTAGTCCTTTTTTGGGCAGTGCTAGGAAAGTAAGGGGAGAGTGCAAGTACACGAAAGATAGCTGTTAGTCTTGCATCCGATTTAGGGAATAATCAGGCTAGTATGCCTAAAATGTAAGAAGGCTCATGTCCTAAATATGTAATCTGCATTTGCAGGCCGAATTGATGATGATTGAAGTTCCATTTTCTTATTGGTTGGTGTTATTATTGCTTTGTGTTGTTATTTTGGCTGTGGTGTTTCTTTCTGCAAGATTAGACATCTCCTTTTGGGGACTTCTCAGACCTTGACTTCATCAAGTGGTATCTAAGCAAGGTTGTGATACTTGGTTTGTAGATCCAAATTCCTGAGCTTGCAGAGTTGTTACTTGTAGGGTGGAAGAGTTGAGAATCTGGCTTGCATCAATTGGTAGCTTGCACAAGAGGGCTAGGAATAGGATTCGTTGCTATGTGTTGTGATAAAAAAGTGACAACAATAAGGAGTGATCTGATCAAGTTTCAAAGATTGTGAACCCTAAAATCTTGGTTGTGGGGCTAGAAAAGGTAGATCTTACCTACAATTGTAGAGTGTTGTATAAGGAAGAGCAGATGAATTAGTTGATTGGTAAGTTGGTGATTCTAGGACTAACTAGATCAATTGCTTGAGGCAGATTGTTGGTGTTGATAGATTGGTTGTTAGTGTAAGGCAATCAACAATGGTGATCAGATTGTCGAACCAGAGGAGATTGAGAACATAAGATTCCTTAAGTTTGGAATGATGAGTCCTAGAGGGCTAGAGAAAATGATGGAGGAATTTAGGAAAAGATAAGAACCAAGATCCAAAACGCATTGATTGGGGTTAGCAAAAACCTTGACACTGAGGATGAATTTGAAGGAGTTGCTAAAGATCTTGAAACGACTGAAGTTGAGATCCCTGTAGAAGAAGAAATATTTTCAAGAGTTATGACACAAATAGGTACAAGTCATAGAATGGATATTGCATGTTTTTCTGGTTTATTACATTTGGAGGATTTGATAGATTGGGTTAATGAACTAGAGGATTTTTTAAGCTTTAAAATCTTAGAGATCCACTAAGGGTTAGGCTAGTAGACACTAAGTTAAAGGGTCATTTTGCCTTATGGTGAGAAGAGTCGTAGAAGGATAGAGAAGATAATGGTGAATCTAAGATCACTACGTGGAGAGCTATGGTTTCTAGACTTAAGAACAACTTTATACTAGAGAATTATGAATTGGAATTGTTTAAAAAACTGTAGAATCTAAAGCAAAAAATTTGATAGTTAAGGAGTACACCGAGGAATTCTACAAGATGGCAATTAGATCTAGATACCGAGAGTCATCTAAAGAGAAGGTGGCTAGGTATGTTAATGGATTAAGACTTAACATTCAAGATGAGTTAAGTATGTTGAGGATTAGTACAAGTGAGGCTTCTTATCAATTTTCTTTGAAGACAAAAGATTAGTCGAAGAGAAGACAAGTTAGTCCTTGGGTTGGGGATAAACTGATCGTTGATAATGGAAAGGTAAACTTGTGGTTGAATAGGAATTTGATCAGACGATTCACGGAAGGGGAAGAGGCAATAAAGAGTTAAAAAGTATTTGTTTCAAATGTGGGAATGTTGGACATAGAGCTTCTCGATGTTTAGTTGGTTTTAGCAAAGGAAATCAAAACATTGTGGCACATTAGAAAAAGGTGAGAAAGATGAACTTGTGTAATGTCCCCTTTGGGGACATTATGAATTCTATAGTTAAAATCATAAAATATTAAATTTGTCTAATGAGAGGTTAAAGAAATTTTATAAAATGGGTTAATTTTTATATAAAGGGGGTTAAAAGGTGACAAGAAGGAAAAAGATGAAAGGAGAGGAAGGAAGATTAAGTGTTACATGTTGGGCCCTTAAATAAGGGACGAGGAGTTCATTTTTCTATGCTTATTTATTGGATTTCAAATCAGTTTTCTCTTGGAGAAACTTTAAAGCAAATTGCTTTCATTTTCAAAACCAGCTTTGAGGACAAAAACCCTCTAGCTAGACAATAGTGGACGAGAACCCATTGTTTGTGGAAGATGTCATTTCAAGTGTCTCACTTGTGCGTTCACTTATCTTTATTGTCCAATTTGACTTTCTTTGATGTATTCAAGATTGGAAAACATTATGATATCGTATTGCTGGTTTTATAATACAGTAGTGAATCTGAAGTTGTTTGGAGTTAAGTATTTTAATGAGCATTCACTAGCTCATTGTTGGTTTTAGTCACAAAAGAATGTTTTTTTTCTGAAATTTATTTGAGTAAATTTGGGAAATATTCATTCAGGATATTACAGTGGTTTCAGAGCATTGATCTTGCCATCTTGTGGAGTCTGTGTGAATTTTTTTACAGTTTTAGTTTGGTTGAATATTGCTTGGTGATCAGAGAACAAACTTACAGTTATCATAAATGCACAAGAGAAGAATATAAAAGGGCTAACATTGTTTTTAGAATCAAATTCAAGGAACAAAATTGCAGGCAATAAAAATATTTATAGTTAACTGAAATTCGTAGCTTGATTATTGATTTGGTATTTATGACAGCATGGAGAAGCAAATATCCTTAGTGCCAAAGGTTTACAATTTAATCACTCGGTGTATTGCCTTTGTCATGTAAAGATAGCCATAAGTGGAAGCATTTTAAAATTAAAGGGAACTTTTTGTAGATTGTTTTGGAAATATTTTTTATAGGACCTAGTGGAGATATTTTTCACTTGTTTGGCAAGTTTATTCTAACACATCCAAGATTTGATATTATTCTAGTGCGGATTTTAACAACATAGATATATGGGTCATGGCAACTTCACCCTTGTACAAGTAATGTCCTCTATAGCCCAATTTATGAGAGAAAGTGACTAGGCATCCACTCGTTCTGGGGCAACTTGGAATTTCGTCTAAGTTTTGTGTCAATACTGCTCGAGCACAATGAGGAGGAGATTCCCAAAATGGGCTTTGTTTATGAGGGAGCCTCTTGGAGCCTATTTCTACCTAAGCACAATAATTCTACCATTCATTATGGAAATGATAAAAATGATCAAGAAAGATTCATCTAGTACTTAATATTTGGGATTATTGTTGGTAATATCAAATAAATGGTTGGTGTTTTCTTAATTCATTGTTTCTTACTTATTGTCTCATCAAAAAACATGCATTTTGGTAGGGATTAGAATATTTTAGCCGATTCTCTTACTTGAATCACTATACAAGCCCAAGAGTTGATAGATGGTGTTATGTAGGGAGGGGTGGAGTAAAGCTATAGGATATATTGGTGTCATGTGCCCTATGATAAGTAAGCCCACACTCTCCTTATGATGAGTATAGGAGCGAAGTAAGGAATCAAGGTTGAAATACATGCAAATCACTAGAGGCATATATCATTACATAAAAGTGAGTTGTTGACATTGTAATAGATGAACAATTTGTGATGATACTTTGAACATGATTCTAGTTTAATAATCCGGACTAAAATGATCAAGGCATAGGAATTTCTTTAAAACTAACCAAAGTCATTGATTTTAACATTACAAGGTTTTGGGTGAAAGGTAGAAATTGCTCGAGGGCAAGTAGTTTGAGGAAGGGCGGACTTGTCATGAGCCCAAGATAATAGGATATATACAATGTATAGAAGAACATAATTATTTGACCAATAAAAGAATATCATCTAATAGCATAAATTAAGTCATAATATATATATACACACACATATATACATTTGTTGTGACAAATAAATAAATAAATAAATATATATATATATATATATTATCAAATTAAAATAAATTGAATATCAAATGATAAGCTATAATCAATAATGTCTATACAAATTGAAATAATAATAATATATAATAATAATAAATACATTTATAGTTATCCATATACTATTGTTAATCAATCTATTATTGATCTAATATACACTTAATATAATATAATCAACTCCTAATCAATATCTTCTATAACAATAACAATCTATAATTAAATCATTTACAATATTTTAATAACCTAATATTATTGAACCGATAGCTTAAGTTGATAACGTCAACAAAGAACGTGACTCTTTGCAAGGTTCATGTTAGACTACTTATAGAGAGTACCCAAGGAGAATCATAAAATCATCGAAAAACATATATGAAAAACTTTACCAATAATTATCATCGAAGATCTGATTTGCATATGACAGTACAAAAATAAGGCACCTATAAAAATCATATTTTATAAGCAGCAGGCAAAACAAAATAAAAAGACAGTAAAATCTTGGAAAGGGAGGAAATATTTGGGCAAACCAGATATTATTGGTACCAAGGAGTAAGTGAAGGAAATGGAAAAATGACACAAACATATTCCTTTGATCGATTAACATTAGAAAAGTAAGCCAGCCAATAAAAGAGTAAAGAGAATGCCAAAACAAGTAGCCAACCAAGTATAAGGAGTATATGAGATCAAAGGCATTTAAAATTAAGATATGCCATAAGTATATAAGGATAATAAGATAATATGGGGGATTGATTATACGAAAGGAGGAAGAAGATTTTTGAAAGGATAAGAGGAAATCAAATCCAATAAAATAAATTCTAAGCATAAAACTTAAACGATTAAAGGGATATTGAGGGTGATAATCAATTAAGTACTAAAGAAAAATATAGTGGATCAAAGCAAACATATTACATTTAGGTTATATAGTTATTATTATTGAAAAATTATAATAGAAAATATGTTTGTCTTTATACATGAATTAATATCTATCTTATATATATTATTTGGAGGACCTAAACAATTTTGGGTGAAGGAAATAAATCTTGTGTATTTCCAATAGTAAGATCTATCATAAGTAATCTATAATATTAATGTAGTGTAAATTATATCTATGCCAAATCTTAAATCGGGGATAAGAAGTGAATTAAAAGTGGATCCCAAGCAGGGATATTACAAACTTGAGCATGATTGTTCTTGCAGCCGGAAGAACTACAGAACCGTCAACTGTTCCTACAATCACTAGGGCCATAGTAGTTCCTATCTTCAAAACTAGGGCAGTTTTCATTTTGTGAAGTAGAAGTTAGCAGCAAATCATTTCCAGCAATTTTAACTCCAGCATGGTATTTTTAAGGTAGAACTCATGTTTGAAACAGGTGGTTAGTGCATTAACTGTGCAAACCCATTTCAATTTTATCATCCCTGGGTCAATAATTAAATGACATCCATAGAATACAAATGCTACATGTGATGTCCAATCCCTGAGTAGAGAAATATATGTTCCTAGTTGTCATCCTAATTAAAGACACTACAATTTTGGCACCTTTTCTGAGGATGGTGTCAAACTAAGAACCTATTGTAGGCATGGTAGTAGGAGTTTAAATTTCATTCCTAACATTTAGCTTAGAATCCAGCATTCCAACACTTTCCATAGTTTACATTTACTTTTTCTGTTTGCATAGAAGGAGAGATCAATTTGGAAGAATCCTTTCTGGAAGATTGGAGACCAAAGAAATTGAACTAGAGCTTTTCCAAGAAGAAGAACCATATGTGGATGCTGACTAGAGCTTACTGACCTCATCTTCTTCCTTAGAGTAAAATTTGAACTTGTTTGATGAGCCAAATGTCCTTAACCCACTCATTCAATGTTTGAATAATTTGAATAATCTGCAAGCTTTCAAAAACCAAGACCAAGATAATAACCAACTTTCTCTTGTAGTTTATCAGCCAAGACTTAACCTAAGAGGGCCACCAAGGATGGAAAGGCCTACTTTTCCCTTTGCCATCCTTGACCTACATGATAATGACAATCTCAAGAATATCTCTACCTCAGTACTCCGAAAGTTCTATGGACTAATTACAAAAGACCTTGATACCTTCTTGTTTGAGTTTGACATCCTTTGTAGGAGTTATAACGATACTACTGATGCACACAAGCTGAAGTTGTTTCCCTCTACTCTAAAGGAGTTAGCCTTGAGGTGGTTCATGGGATTAGGTGGCAATGCAATGATCACTTGGGATGGGATGAAGGATCTATTCTTGGGAAAGTATAAGGAATATTATAGGGGGAATATTATGAGAGGAGATGACATCTTTAAGATGTCACAAAAGGAGGATGGGACCTTGAAAGACTGTGTCAAGGTTTTTGTTTAGTTTGCAGATGAACACTCAACATGAGTTGAATCAGGAGTCTCAGAAATATCTCTGTCTAAGAGGAGTTAATGATAGTTGTATGGAGGCACTAGACCTCATGGCCAGAGGTGACATCACCCAAAGCAATTGGGAAGATATGAAGAAGATCTGTCTCAATTATTCTAGAGCAACTATGAAGAAAGGCAGAGGGTTTAGACCCTATAGTGCAAAAGGAAGTGGCTCAAGAGTGTCCAAGAGAGAGATTTCTAACTGACTACAAGAAAGATATCATAAACAATGTGGCTACTCAATTGGATACCATGCAAGCTAAAAGGAAGCAAGAAGAGGCAAATGCAATGCTAGCTGAATATAGGCCTCATTGTAGACAAAAGAAGAAGGATTGTAGATGCAAGGCGGTGGCTAATTTGGAGGTGCAACATCTTTCCATTGAGTTCAAGGCAATAGATGGAGATAAAGAAGTGTTCGATCTTGCTCAATGTAGGTCTTGGGCTCAAAGACAAGTTATGCCTCAGAACCTTTGCAAAATTTTGGTTCATATAATAATCAATGGCAGAGTCAATACCCTCCAAATTACGACCGACAATCCAAGCCTTATTGGAATAATCCTTCGCCAAATGCTCAACCAAACTAGTGGTAACCGCCACAAAAAAATAAGTGGCAACCACCAAAACAAAACCAATGGTAGTCACCACAAAAAAACTAATGGCTACCTGCACAAGGGAATTGGAACCAACCTAACCAGTGGAGGGGAGGTCAGAAATGGTCAAACCAACTTGCTGATTTCCTGCAGCATCCCCAGCAGTAGGCAATTATGCCACCTCTTGCAACAAACCAAGGCCAAAATCCTAAGCCAACCCAACTACTTGCTCAACCAGCACCTATCCCAAATAGCCAGCCTTAGGAGAAACAAGAAGTTTATTCCACTGATTCTAATCAGTAATCTACTTATGCTCTCAACATGAACAATATTAACTTAAGGTTAGGAATAGTCTTACCTACACCTCCTCCCAAAATCATAGAGATGCCATTTGAGGAGAGTGAATAAGAGGACATTAGGGACCAAGTTTCAACTAAAGAGCCCAAGCAAAATCCATCTATGTTTAAGGTGTCCAAAAAGATGTCACCTCCTTTCCCACAAAAGTTGGAAGGTGAAGTTCAAAAGAATGAGGGGCCTTGCTTTGACCTTCTAGACCAGTTGAAGCACATATGTGTAAAATACCCTTATTCCAAGCAATAAAGGAAGTGCCTATCTAAAACAAAGCTATTAAGGAAGTGTTGATTTGTGATGCTTGATTAGGAAAGTACTGTACACTTTTCATAACTCATGGGGTTTGGGGCATCGACCCGAATGTTTTTTTGGGAAACTCGTCAAGGATTTTTGAGTTGACGTGTCAACCATTTCCGAATGTTGACTTGTCAAGTATGTTTAGGGTTAACTTGTTAAGCTGACATAAGCTATGCAATATTGGCTTAGGGTTAGGGTTTTCTAAGGTGAATATATAGCCTCTTGCAGCAGTATTGAGCTGTAAGGGAGATTGAAGATTGTAACAAGTCTAAGTTACTAGATAATAATATTGGACTTGCAGTTTGGTGGATGCAACCCAGTGATTGGTGAACTACATTAACTCTTTGTGTCTTTTGTTCACTTATGTGTGCTTTATTTCTTTGTGATATTGCTTATATTTGCATGTAAGTGTTATTTTTTGTCCATCTATTCCTAACTGGAAGCATGCTTGAAGAAACTAGGTAGGAAAAGGAAGGATGCTCAAACTGCTCATGTCTTAGGTCAACTCTCAGACTTGATGCTAGGGAAGCTTATCATCTCAAAATATTTAGCCCATAGCAGTTCTGTGCAAAAATCATTATTATGGGAGTTCAGATTAAAAATGCTTTAGTAGACCTTGGAGCAGCTATTAATGTCATGACTAAAGACCTTATAGTTCAACTAAGTATTTCAGACCTAGGAACTACACCGACAGTCCTGCAGCTATCTGATAGTTCAATTGTCAAGCTTGATGGAGTGGTAGAAGACCTAGTAGTCACCTTATATTCATGGGAGTATCTTTCTCATTTCATGGTCTTGTCCCCAGAAGCAACACTAGGGGGATATCCTGCAATACCAGGAAGGCCTTGGTTAGCCATTGCAAATGCTTACATAGGCTGTAGGTCTGGTGACGTGACTATCTTTGATGGATATAGCACCAAGAAGCTCAACCTTTATGGTCTAGCCTTGTCTCAACTTGGGTCTGAACGAAGTAGTTTGGCCAGATTTAGGAGAAGTGGAAGAGATAGATTCTGTTATAAATCTAATGATGATTAGAAGAGATCCTTTCATTGAAAAACAAGAAGAGGAAGAAGTGTTGTTTGATGTTCTTTAGAACGACTATGGCATGGAACACCCCCTTTGTGGAAAACTATCATGCTACTTGCAAACAATTTTTCTCCCATCTAGTTTAGTATATTATCCTTAGCAATTGACTATTTGCACACCTTGTTGCCACATGAAGTAGAAATGCCTTTTTATTAGAGGTTTCTATGCTAGAATTGACTTCACAAGTAGAAGTAGCTACAAGAAAACTTTGACTATCAATAGCAAACTTACTAATGAGCAGAAAAAGTCAATTTTCCAAATGCTTATTGTCCACAAGACAACTTTTTCTTGGGATTACAGTGATATGAAGGGGTTAGATCCAAAGCTATGTACAAGCTGAATTTTCATTTATAATGAGTTTAAATTGTTAGACAACCCCAGAGGAGAATCAATCCATCCCTAAGAGAAATATTTAAAGAGGAGTTGCAAAAATTGTTTAATGCTGGTTTTATCTACCCAATCTCAGATAGTCAGCAGGGTTCCCCACTAGTTATTGTACTTAAGAAAGGAGAAAAATGGAGAGTGTGTGTAGATTAGAGGGAGCTCAACTCAACAACTAAAGAAGATCATTTTCCTCTACCCTTTATTGATCAAGTCCTAGATAACTTATCAAGGAAATAACATTTCTCTTTCCTTGATAGTTTTAGTAGATACAATTAGATAAAGATTGCTCTAGAAGATCAGGAAAAGTCTACCTTCACATGCCCTTGGGGGAGATATTCCTATTTAGTCTTACATTTTGGTCTTTGTAATGCTTTTGCAACTTTGCAAAGAGTTGTGAGTAGTATTTTCTCAAATATTTCATATGATTGCATGAAATTTATATGGATAACTTTACTATTTATAGCACAACATTTGAGGAATCCAAAGATAATTTGGAGAAAGTACTCCAAAGGTGTGATGATCATAATTTGTCACTCAATAGTCAGAAGTGCTTCATGAGGATGCAAGGAGTAGTGTTGGGTCACTACATCTTTGTTGAAGGAATATAGGTAGATCGTTCCAAAATTGAGGTCATTTCTAGTCTACCCTCTTCTACCAAGAAAAAGGAACTCAAAAGCTTTCTTGGGCATGCTGGTTACTATAGGAGATTTAGTAAAGATTTCAATCAAATTGTAGGACCTCTATATAGTTTGCTAAAGAAGGATGCAGAGTTTACTTTGACAACAAAATGTGAGAAAGAACTCCTTGATCTTAAAATTGCCCTCACACAAGCACCTATTTTGAAAGGACAAGATTGGTCACTTCCAATTCCATATTCATACAGATGCATCAGATTATGCAACTAGTGTTGTCCTAGGGCAGAACAATGGTTCAATAGAGCATGCAATCTATCATGTCGGCAAGAACCTATAGGGAGTTGAATTCAACTACATTGTTACAGAAAAGGAAATGTTAGCAATAATTAATACCCTCAACAAGTTCAAGCATTACAATGCAGGCTATCAAGTATTTGTCCATACTAATCATGCAACAATCGGATACCTCATGGACAACAGTTCAATCATAGGGAAGACTAGCTAGGTGGTTGTTGCTGATGCAAGAGTTTGATATCAAAATTGTGGACAAACTAGGTAAAGCTAATGTAGTTGTTGATTTCCTTTACAGAATCCAAAGGCAAGATGATCTTGCACTCCTAGAAGATTCCTTCCCTAAAAATCATTTGTTTTCCATCAAGGCCATTCATCCATGGTATGTAAACATAGAGAACTATTTAGCTGTAGGAAGGACCCCTCCTTAGTTCTCACCCAAGGAAAACAAATTGTTAGAATAGAAAAAGATTTAACTTCTCTTGGATTGCAGACTGCATGTTTTACATAGGACCATTTCAAACATTGAGAATATGTGTGATAGAGGAAGAAAATCATGACATACTGTATGCATGCCATGATGAGCCCTGTGGTGGGCACTTTGTCGCTTAGAGGACAACTAGGAAGATCCTCAACATTGGATATTATTGGCCAACACTACACAAGGATGCAGCCAAGTACACCAAGAGGTGTGATAGATGTCAAAGGATGGGGAGGCAAGACAGACGAGATGAAATGCCTTTGTTTTCACAAGTTATTTTTACACCCTTTGATAAGTGGTGATTGGGCTTTGTAGGCCCCATTGATCCACCTTCAAATGGTAAGTCTTACATTCTTCTGTGCATTGATTATGTAACAAAGTGGGTTGAAGCTAGGCCTATGGAGCATGCTAGGGATAACAAAGTAGCATTTTTTCTCTATGATGAAAGCTTTACTAGATTTGGAGTTCCTAGATAAATAATGATAGACCAAGGGCACAATTTACTTCCACTCTCATCGAATCTATGGTAAATGAGTACAACAGGGAATAGGAAGTCAACTCCTTGCCATCCTTAGGCTAATGGCTAGGCAAATATAACTAACATGGATACTAAAGCCATTTTGACAAAAACTGTGGATCTGCATAGGAAGTATTGGGTTGTGAGCTTACCAGAATCTATATTGGTCTATATAACTACTTGGAAGACCACAACAAGTTTTACACCTTTTAAAATGGTGTATGGGAAGAAATCTATGATGCCTATAGAGTTTGAACACAAAAATCTCAATTCAACTTTGGAACTAGCTATGGATTTAACAACTACACAAAGAGATAGGATCATGCAACTCAACGCATTGGATGAGCTAAGGAAGAGTTCTGTGCAACATACAAAATTGATACAAAGTCAAAGAATTAGATGTCATAATAAGTACATAAAAGAAAAGAAATTTGAAGTAGGAGATTGGTCTTTGTTAAATGATTCAAGATACAAGGACAATCAAGGGAAGCTATAGAATAGATGGTTAAGGCCATACAAAATTGGAGAAGTATTTGATAATGGTGTAGTTCAGCTGAGTACAATTGATGACATTAGATTCAAATTGGTTGTAAATGGGCATTGACTAAAGCCTTACCTTAAGCCTATTGACAAGGAAGAGTACTTGCAATAGTTTCAAATTGAGTAGGGGAATACAAATCCTGCAACCAAAGGAGTTGAGTCTCTACTCAATTCAATTCCCTAAGCAATGCATGCAAATGCATAAAAGACCATGATAAAGGGGTCATCCTTGTGAACCTGCACTTTATTCCATCATTTCATCTGCCATCTATAACATATCTTTTGTGCCACCTCATCCATCATTCATTCATCACCATTTTTCATCTTTTCCAAATATCACCTTTTGCAATAAGTGAAGTGGAGTTACGTTAGTCAATTACGACGCATCGTGATAGATAAGCTCCACTTAACTCAAAGAATGATTAATTATTGCATTTATTTTTTTTAGTACATATTTAAATTAGGCAAGAAATTACCTTTATGGCTGCAATGATATTCAATCCTTTCCACATGTTTGAACATTTTCAAAATTTCCTTAGCTCATGGTCATATTGTACCTTCAACCTCCAAATGGCTATCATAACTAGTCGACTAAGCCTAAGATTTTAAGAGATTTGAAAGCAAACTAAGTACCTTCCATCATTTCTTGCAATTATTGCCTTGTGTATTGAATTTCTCCTTGTAAGTCCTTGTATGTTTGAATGTTCGAAGCTTTCTTCATTCTCTGTTTCAAATTGTTGACAAAGCTCAGTAGTTTAGGTTGAGGGAAAATGGGAGATGGTTTAAATTTCTGAAAGAAGTTGAAATTGAGGAAAATAAGAGTTTGAAGTGAAGTTCAGGTTGAAGTTTTGGATAGTGAGCTATGTTGTAGGGTGAGTATGCAAAATGGGAGGTCATCCTATTAAACATGGGCCAATAGACCACTCTGCCTTTCTATAGTCGAGGAGTACACAAAATTTGCCTCCATTCAGGTAATCTGCATGGCTTGGTTATTTCCTCAAATTGGTTATGCTTGATGATGAAATAGTCGAGGAGTTTACCAAAACATTTAACAATGGGAAGGCCAAGGTAAGAGTAGTAAAAATTGATCCACAGTAGAAAGGACTGCAAAAGTCACAAGGTTACCTCAAATTGGAGAGTTACTCCCCCGAAAAAAGGATGCACTAAGTGGTAAGAAAAAGTTTTCTCGACCTAGAGATCCTCCTTTGCACACATATAAACAAGGAACTCGATGAATAAGCTTTCCTTAAGAGTGGATCACTAGGACAAGTATTTGACTTGTGAAGGTCGCATTCTATCCTGCATTCTCACCATTTTAAACTATTGTCTCATTTGGGTCATGGCCTATTAATGAATGTCCCAAATTTCCTATATAATTTACTTTCCAATAGTGCTACTGAATACAAGGAAGGTAGGATTAATTCGGTATCCTATCATGGCCTCATCAAATTACTTGTAGAAATATCTGTTAGGGATGTATCGCCCATGGCCTAGGGAGAATTTGTTGTCCTTAGGACATTTGAGTGAGAGGTTCAAAGTGTAGGACCTAGGGGTCATCCTCTTACTCAAAAAAAAAGAGTCTCTTAGTCAAGGGTTGAAACCTTTATGGCCGCACCTCCTACACCTAACGCCTTAGATTCACACGATCATGTCCCTTTGTTTGAGAGAATGCCTACCATACAAGTACAAACCCTAGTTGTTAAAACTGGAGCTTCCTCCAAAAAGGGAAAGGGGAAGTCACCTATGGTGTTGCCATAGTAGAAAACCTCTAAACCTTCTCCCAAGGCCAACAAGAGGAAACAAACAAGAGGAAATAGTGGAGTAGTTGCAAGAAAAACCTGTAGAACAATTGTAGGAGGAGGCAATAGAATAATTTTAGAAAGAACCTGAAGAGTAGCTATAGGAAGGACCTCTATAGGAAGGGGCAATGTGGATCGAGGAATAAGGCAAAATAGAGACAGGTCAAACAAAAGAAGGTAAAAATGATGAGACAATGGATGAGGTCCAAATTGTTCTAGAAAATATGCAAGAGCCTTAGATGCCTCAAGAACAGGCCACAAGATGTTGAAATGGAACAAGGCGTTCCTGAGCAGCCAGGTAAAGAGGAAATCGATGAGCACCCTATTGATGCCTCATAGCATCATGAAAATGCTGATGTTCAAGAGCTACCCACAACAGAGTAGCAACAAGAAGCTGAGCATGAACAAGAGGAGCTATAGGAAGGAGGTCAATAGGTGACATAAGAAACTACAACAATTGTTTTATCTTCTACCGAGGAACCAAAAAGAGATAACCGTAGGCCTTCTCATTTAACAATTTTTTCTGCAGGAGTGTCATGTTATAAGGAAATGCAAGATCAAAAGGCTACTTATGAGTTAGAAATAGAGAGATTGAAAAGGGTAAATTCAGAATAAAGATATGGAGATTGCTAACTTTTAGGATACCCTCAATCAGGTAGTCAATTTTGTTCCAAGGATAGTTCAATGTAGGTCTCCTCCATTTTATGAAATGTATTGGAGGGAATTGTAATTAAATTTTTAGTTAATAAGAATTTGGCAAGGACAAAACCCTTGTTTGAGTACTCTTCAAGAGTTCTTTGATGCATATCGGGAGACTCCACAACACATTAGACATCTTTTGTGTGAATTCTATTTGCACAATCTAGCTATGCCTAATGATATGAAATGGAATCCTTTGTGCTATGTAGGAGACATACACATTGGTACTTTAATATATTGGATTAAAAATGAGATAAGATGGGGAGAATAATTTGATATCTATAGACATGTAGAAGCTAAGATTCCACTGCCGGTGAGGAAAGAACCAAAGAAGGAAATAAGGTTATATTTTGATTGGAAAATGCTATGGGCAGATAAGAGGCTAGGCCAGTGATAGATCCCTTAAGGCTATAAGGTTTTGTCCAATACTCTCAAATTGTGAATGAGGACCTCAATGATACTATGCAACACAATGGAACAAAATGAGAGCAATTGCCATTACGGGTAAAGAAAATTGAGCCACATACTTCAAATAACCTCTATGCAGCTACTAGAAGAGCAAAAAAATATATGTGAAATGCAAGGACAAAGATGGAAAATTGGCTACCATTAGTCATGCAACCACCCATTCTTCTGCGGCCACTTCTGGCCATGAGAGAAGAAAATAGTACATATAACAGAGTAACAAAAGAAAGTGGATGATGGATATTATAGGGTGTGAAGGCTCACTTTTGGAGCTCCTTGAATGGGGAATGTGGACAACAAAAAACTACAAACATGAGAGAGTATGCACATAGAAGGAATATGGCTTGCTGAAGGGACCAACAAGTTGTAGTTTGAGGGGAATGATGAGCCCAATTTTTGTCATGTTTTCGGCCATGTTTTTAAGTACTTCTATATTTTTTATATTGTTGAAATAGACATTAAGTAGTAATTATGGAAGTAATACATAGACTTTTATGCTTAGTATAACAAACTATTATAAGTCTTTAATGGAATTTCCATGGCTATTGCTTGCTCTTTTATCAGTTTGATGAAAGATGTGCGGCTTTATGATTCTATGAGATGAAATACCCTTCCCACAACCACAACCATATGAGAAACGTTGTTTGATTATAATGAATGCCTATTGAACATATGAATGGGATAATGAATCATTTAATGAGTTATGTGTTGAGATGATCCTTTGGCATAGGTATAGCCATTAATTATTGCAGGTGCCAAGTTTCAAGGAGACAATGTAGCGTCCACTAGATTGCTACAGGATTGATTCAAAGAGACCAATTCAGCAATGCTGGGAAGTCATCTGCTGCCAAAGGAGAGTGTTCCGGGCATCCAACAGAAGAAGTCTTGTTGACACAAAAATCTAGTATAGTGGCTCATTAAGTTCTTCAAACTAATTTGACTTAGTTCTGTATCATGTCCACTTCTTTATGTTAAAGTGTAGCTTCAGTAGAAGTGAAGTACACTAAGTATATGATCTTGTGTGTGTGTGTGTGTGTGTGTGTGTGTATTATCACTTCAATGTATTTCTGATATTATTTCATATACTTTATATGTTTATATATATTCCACAGCAGTTTATATATCTCTTAAATATCAAAATCGTGTGAATCAGGCAAAATGCATAATTATGTTATCAGCCGATAGTTGAGATTAGTCAGTCCATGTAGGGACATGATCCTATGTGGCCTTTGGCCATGTAGAGTCATGTCTCTACGGGGACTCAAAGACTTGTATAAAGATTCATTACCCTACCGCTGAGATACATATCAATTATAAAGGAAATATAGTATCTCCAGTGCCAGTCTGAATTATTATTTAAATAGTATTCTCCAGCAAGTCTGCACTTGTGATTATAATATTAGATAAACCTGTTTACTGTCACAAACAGTCCTAAGGTAATCATATACAAGTTTTAGTTATATTGAGACTTATAAGAAGCAAATTTATAATCAGAACTCAGAATATGTCGGGGAAGACAAGCTTAATATATCGATTCTCTCTATCAGAGATCCATAATCTTTTACATGGTATAGAACCACACTGATAGAGAAATTCAGTCAGTCTTACATAAGATTTAAATCTATTGAAACATATTCAATCTATAGTGAATCACGTAAGATTGGAAGACATACTTGAAGGAGCCTCCAACTTTGCATCATGGAAAATATGAGTAATGATTATTCTACGAGAAATGGAATTAGAAGGATATATAGAGGAAGATAAATCTATGCTAGAGAATGATTTAGACAAAACAACCTTGAAAAGACATAACAATAAAGCTATGAAGATCATTATAGATTCTGTCAAAGATCACATCCTCCCATCTATATCAGGCCTTAAAACTCCTTATGAGATGTTTTCCACCATTAAGAATACTCTAAAAATTAACAAGACTAGTAGATTGTTAGCATTGAAGCAAGATCTACTATACGACAAAATGATCAATGGAGAATCGATTATATCTTATTTTCTAAGAATCTCAGAGTTAAAAGATCAACTTGCAACTATTGGAAGTCAAGTATATGACAAAGAACTTTGCATTATACCACTAAAGGGACTACCTCAACTTTGTATTAGTGGACTAAGCTCTCGACCTGACCTAATTTGAACAAATAAAAAACGAATGTACTCAAGAAGAGTCAAGATTAATTTATGGAGGAATCAATTTAAATCAAGAGGGAGATATTCAAGCTCTCCAAGTCAATACCAACAATAAAGGAAAGAAAGGTAAATTCAAACAAAAAAGAAAGGAATTCAACAAAACATACAAGAAAAGAGATTGTTCAAAAGTACAATGCTTCAAATGTGACAAATTTGGCCATACTCATAATTTTTCTTTTGAACGGAAGAAAATTCAAGAAACATTAGCAGAAATCAAAGATGAAAACTTTGTGTTCTACTTAGTACTCTCAAGTGGACTAAACTCCAACAAAAATTCATAGATAATAGACAGTGGAGCATCTCGTCATATCACAGGCTTTAGAGATAAATTCAAAAGCTTTGAAGGATACTCCTCTGAAGAAGTAACAACTAGGGATAATTCTACACACCCGATAAAAGGTATTGGATCATGTTCAATTCAACTAAAGAATGTATTGTTTGTACCTAGTATAAAATTTTTTTGGTATCCATCTCTGACCTTACAGACCAAGGGTATCGAATCACTTTCCAAGAAGATAAAGTTTTATCCTGGCCAAAGAACTTCAACATTAAGAATGCTATATCCATTGGATTTAGAGATGGAAATTTGTACAAACTTTGTAACCATCAAAATCTAGCTCTAAATCATCAAACTTCAAACACTAATGAAATATGGCATAGAAGACTAGGTCATCTTCATTTTCATGCTTTATCGTCCATAATAAAATAGTAATAGGGCCACCTAGTTTAAAACCTGATCATTCCAGTAGCTGCAAAGGATGTGCTTTAGGTAACAATACAAAAGGGTCCTCAAAAAGTGAACACAAATCCAAATCTGTACTTGACCTCATTAATACTGACTTATATTGTCCTATGTCTGTACCTTCCCTAAGCGGATGCCTCTACTATGTAATTTTTATAGATGACTTTCTAGAAAAAAAATGGATTTACTTCCTTAAACTTAAAGAATCAACTGAAGTGTTATCCAAATTCAAAGAATTTAAAGCACTAGCTTAAAACAATCTGAAAAAAAAAATCAAAACCCAAAGATCAGATAATGTGGGTGAATACATTTCAGAAACTTTTAAAGATTTTTGCATCTTTGTGGGATTAAGAGGGAGTTTTTTGTAACATATAATCCTCAACAAAATGGAGTCATAGAAAGGAAAAACAGTTCTATTATTGAATCAGCCAGAACTATGATGCATGACCAAAACTTTCAAAGCCTCTAATACCGTAGTTTATATCCAAAATAGATGTCCTCACTCAATATTGCAAAATACAACTCTAGAAGAAGTATGTATTGCCAACAAACCAGATTTAAGCCACTTAAGAATATTTGGGTGTCCTATATATATTCACATCCCTAAAAAAGAGAGAACTAAACTAGACACATCTAGAAAGAAGGGCATATTTATTGGATACAGTGAATCATCCAAAGGCTATAGGATTTATGGCCCTAGACAAAGAATTGTTGAAATCAGTAGAGATGTAAAATTTGAAGAAGAGATTTCTTTTAACCTCTCCAAGAACATTGATGAATCATACTTAGAATCTACTACTGAAGTAGATGAGAATCCTCCAACAGAGAATGAGAGGGAGAATTTCTTAGTCCAAACTCAGAGAATAATGAGAAATACTAACAAGAAAAATAGACCACTTTGGGCAAAAAAAATGATAGAAGAAAATCATATAGAACCTAATGAAGTAGTTAGAGAAAACAAGAGAACAAGGAACCCTTCATGCTATGTAGCACTACACTTTGAAATCATCAGAATAGACCCTACAATTGTCAAAGAAGCATTATCATGCCAACCTTGGAAAGAAGCAATGATTGAAGAATATGAATCCATACTAAAAATGATGTGTAGGATGTTGTATCTAGACCCAAAGATAAATCAATTGTCTCTTCTAAATGGCTATTCAAAATCAAACATGCACCAGATGGTAGCATTGAAAAATACAGAGCCAGATTTGTAGCTCACGAATTCTCACAAAAGGAAGGAATAGATTATGAAGAAACCTTTTCTCCAGTCACCCATTACCCTACTGTCAGAACCATTATAGTTGTAGTAGCATCCAAAGGGTGGAAGATACACCAAATGGATGTTAAAACTGCATTCCTAAACAGTGAAATTGAAGAAGTATACATTGAACAACCTGAACGATTTATCACCCATGACAAAAATTATCATGTATGTAAATTGAAGAAAGCACTGTATGGCCTTAAACAAGCTCCCAGGGATGGTACAAAAGGATAGACAACTATCTCTCAAAATTGGGATATTTCAAAAATGAAGCTAATCCTATTATATATTTCAAAATAATTCAAGGTGATATGATTATTCTTGTACTATATGTTGATGATTTACTAATAATAGGTGATGAACATCTTATAGAAAAATGCAAACAGGAACTGACAACAAAATTTGACATGGAAGATCTAGGGCTTCATTATTTTCTAGGTCTAGAAGTCTAGCAACAAAAGAACTACATCTTTCTAAATCAAGGAAAATACATTGTTGACATTTTGATTTAGTTTGGGATGATGGATTGGAAATCCTTAACTATTCCCATGGAAGCAAATCTACATAAACTGAAGAATGATGGATTTGAATCTGAACCGACTAGTCCTACTTACTACCGGCAAATTATTGGGTCACTGATGTACTTGGTAAATGCTCATCCTAATTTATGTTAAGCAACTAATGCCTTTAGTCACTACATGTGTGAACCAAAGAAGATACATCTCATGGCAGCCAAGCACATTTTATGATACTTACGTGGTACAATTGATATGGGTCTCAAATATGATCAAGTTGAAATTAATCTTCATGGATATTTAGTTTCTGATTGGGTAGGCAACTCTATTGATTGCAAGAGTGCTACAAGATGTTGTTTCAGTCTTGGGTCAGCAATGATTTCTTAGTTTAGCGGAAAACAATCATCAGTCACCTTAAGCTCTATTGAAGTACAATACGTATCTTCTTCCATGGCAACCAGAGAAGCAACATGGTTAAGAAAGTTGTTTGTCGGATTGTTCGGAAAGCCCTTAAAGTCTACAATCATCCACTATGATAATCAAAGCTGCATTAAGCTTCCAATGAACCCAATTGTTCAAAATCAATCTAAGCATATTGAAATACCCTATCATTATATTAGAGACATGGTAGATCAAAATCTTTTCAAGATGGAATACATAAGCACAAATGAACAGATAGCTGATGTACTTACTAAACCTCTTTCCAAACCCGAATTGGAATATTTCAAAGGTAAATTTGGCATGATTAAATTATAATTGTAAACGCTGAAGTCAAGTTTCACTTTTCTTTTATTCATGTACATTCATTATACCACTATCTTATAGTTGCATTAGAGATGTAATGAAAGATGACGATCTTTCGTTGACATATATAATCAGAAGGTAACCATTGTAAGGTGACGATCTTACAAGTGGTAGACCTGTTATCTTGACAAGATTGTGTTATTATTTCAAATAACCGAAAGTCTTGATAATGAACATATTATGATCAGAATTCATTAAGTTGTTGTCCCGAAGTGCCGAAAATCATAATACTTGTCATGATAGAGTTCATCACATTGTGATTTCGGTTATTTGACAAACTATTCCAGATTATTGTATCTAAGTAATATAAATCAGATAACCTATTCTCCTGATATATATCACTGAAGATGATACCTGTGCACATTTCAAGAGAATTTGGGAAACTTTTGTATCTCACTTCTCCCTTGCTAAGAGGGAGTGTTTAGGTTCAGTAGAAGTGAAGTACACTAAGCATATGATCTTGTGTATAGATATATATATATAGATCAGTTCAATGTATTTCTGATATTATTTCATATACTTTATACGTTTGTATATATACCACAGCAGTTTATATATATATAAATCTCTTAAATATCAAAATCGTGTGAATTGGGCATAATGCATAATTATGTTATCAGCCGATAGCTGTGATTAGTCAGTCCACGTAGAGTCATGTCCCTATGGAGACTCAAAGACTCATATAAAGATTCATTACCCTGCTACTGAGATATATATTAATTAAAAAGGAAATATAATATCTCCAGCGGCAGTCTGAATTATTATTAAATAGTATTCTCCAGAAAGTCTGCACTTGTGATTATAATATTAGATAAATCTGTTTACTGTCACAAACAGTCCTAAGGTAATCGCAGACAAGTTTCAGTTATACTGAGACTTATAAAAAGCAGATTTATAATCAGAACTCAGATAGAATATATCAGGGAAGGCAAGCTTAATATATCTATTCTCTCTATCAGAGATCCATAATCTTTTACACTTTAATGTAAAGGTCAAAAATGTCATCAAGGCTTCCCATTTATTTGGGAAAGGTCAGTTAGTCATTAGATTTCAGATTTGAATAAATACCCATGTTCTCCTTTAGAAGAACAAGATGCTGAAAGTTTATTGTTGTACTAGCTGTAGTTGCAAGTTGCAAGCGTGATCAATGTACTTTTCAATTTCAGTTTGATAAAAGTGTTTTATGGAGTTTGATGTTTAATTTGTTGTGTACTTAAGACACCACCTAAGGGGGGCCACTTAGGTAAGTTTTCTATCTTTCAATTTCTACAATTAGAGTAGATGTACTTTTTTTCTTTGAACTGCAGCATGATTGTTCCTGCAACTGGCAGAATTACATAGCTATCAACTGTTCCTGCACCCACTAGGGACAAAGTAGTCACTGTCTTTAAAACTAAGGGTAGTTTTCATAGAAATTAGCAACAATTCATTTCCAGAAATTTCAATTCGAGTATGGTAGTTATAAGGTAGAACTCATGTTCGAAATAGGTGGTAAGTGCATATACTGTGCAAACCCATTACAAGTTTAACATCCCTGGTTCGATAATTAAATGATGTCCTTGAGTAGAATATAGCTGCTAGTTGTGATGTCCAATCCCTGAGTAGAGGAATATATGTTCCTAGTTATCATCCTAATTAAGGACACTACACAGACATTGTGTGGGACACACAAATTAATATTGTTTTGACAACTACACAAGAGCAGAGTCATTGCTGGGAGATAAACATATTAACTAGGTTGAGTTTTATGTTCAAGCTTACATGAATATGAATTTGTTGATGAGATTCGGCATAAGTTGATACTCCATATAAAGTTTGTTGTGTGTATCAAAAATCCGGTGACTGAGCGAGCAATTGGGGTATTACTTGTGTTCTGTATCACCAGCTGGTTGTTGAATTGAATCTAAATTTGGTAAAGGTGCCTAGACTGTAGTTGTCATCATTGGAAAGGGTAAAACCATTCAGGCTTCACAGACATACTCCCTTATTTTGCAAGCATTCTGCAATTCTATCACATATTAACAAATTTCAACTCAAGCAAAAACAAACTTGCTTTCTACCCAAACCAAAAAGACAACTTAGAAGAAATAAATTCTTAATAGGAGATCTTTAACATTAAATTTCAAACTATAAAAGTATAGAGTTGTGTCACCAAGAAGACTTGAAAGTATCATTTATAGCTAGGTGATTGATCAGGGAAATAGTTTAAATAACAGGGAAGGTTGTACTGCTGTTAATGTTGTGATGTATGAATGTGCCAACTAGACAATGATTGCAAACACAAGTGGAGATTGAAAATTGCAGAAAATAAGAATTTTACTAAAGTGCTTTATAAAACAGGTAGCAAACAAGGGTTGGAATTTATAATTAGGGAAAAAGTTCTTGACACATTCATTGAATTGGAAGGATGCTTAGCCATGGTAGAGCAATCACCTCCTAATTTATTGCAGACAACTCTTGTTCCTACAGTGACAAGGTTGAATCAACACAAGTGGATGAAACATTCAGATGATGAGATAAAACTATTAGTCACTTCTTGTTTAATGGAGCTCATATGAATTCTAGCACCACAAGAACCTTATGAAGAAGACATCATGAAGAAGGTAGTACAACTTATTGTTAACAGTTTTCAAAATCTCAGGGATAGCAGTAGTTGTCATTTCCCTACAAGGGATGCTATACTGAAGTCATTTGCTCGTTTGCAAAAATCAAATCATGCAATCTTATGCTTGACATGGGATTGCATGATTTGATTAGTACCATGTTTTAGCACTTCTTGGGCACAATTGGGAAAGAGCACCTTGCAGATATTTTTGCAGTTATGGAAACTGTTATGGTTATGACCATAAATGAGAGTGATGTTCATTTTCAGCCTCTTATGCATATGTTGATAGCAATTTCCAATCAAGAACAAGATGCTTCAAAAACTGCGTGTAAGTTAGTCAACAAGGTGCTGAAACAATGTGATCCAAAACTTGAGAGGTACAAACAAGAACGGGCTAAAGAAGAGCTAAATGCAAGGGAGTTACAGATACTAGGTTCCGACAAAACGAGGGAAAGCATATTTTTTTTTAACTTGCAAGCATAATTGGGCACTTGGTCACACTTGTGAGGATAACAAAGAGGAAGAGTCAACTCAAGAAGTGCAGATCAGCATTAGGGAAGTCGAGGATTCGTTACTTCAGCTTCAACATGATGAGGATCATGAGAGGTAACTCACTGTGGATGATGGTAAGAATTGCACTAGCATCTTATTTGGTGAATTGGAAGTGACTATTGACAGTCATTTTCATGAGAATATCTATCTATATGATATGTGCAAAAATGTAAATGAACCTGTCCATCATAGTGAATTATTTGAAAACAATGGCGTAATATTGGCTGAGATGATACATTTGAAGATAGAGGAAAAGTCTAAAAATGGTGCAGCTGAAAATGAGCCTACTGTTCAAGAACTAGAGCAAGGTGATGTTACTATAGTGGTTGTTTTGAAGGACCAATCAAAAATTCCATTTCTACATGATGATTTTGGAGCGTATGATTTGGAGGATAAGCTGAAATTATGAAATGATATGGTCATTACAACCTTAGTGCATTTTGATAATACCTATAAAAACATTGAAGAAGTCATGTGGGAAGTTAAAGTTGTTGAAAGAGAAGGAAATTATGAATAGAATTAATCGTACATTTCTTCACACTCTAAAAGGGCATTGGAAAGAAAGAAATCAGATTACTTGAAAGTTGAAGTTTCTCAAAGACATGGATATAGCTATCACACATGTAGAAGATAAAGAGGAGATACATGAGTTATGTTTCCAACCAAGCATGACACAATACTCATTACGTCAGGCTGAAAATTAGATTTGGAGGACAACCACTCACCAAGATTGTGATCAGGAACCCGAGGGCCAAGACTAAGGAGATCATACAATTAATAGAAGGAATTCATATCCTTGGTGATAATGAAAGGAAGCATAGTATATACACTTCACCCTATCAATATGAGGTTCATTATGCTGAAGAAGACCTTCAGACCAACAAGAAGTCAACTTCATGAATTCTAATATTTAAATCAGCAATTATACACCTTCACATTACCAGGTGGATAAAGATGAACCGAGTGATTCTACTTCTGAAACTATGAGTGATGGCGATCATTTCATTGATGGAGATGTTGATTCAAGTACTGGTACTTATGGTGATGCTGAAAATTCAGAATTGTCCTAAATGTACACTGATAGTTTCTATAGGTTAACTAGAGATTTATCACCAAGTCTTCATGAGATGTCAACTATTCACTTATTGGTTGGTAATTTTTTCTTGATCCGCGCTTCAGTTATCAGTGGATACCCTACTTGGACTATTAGTACATTTTCGGATTTGGCTTGGCTTATAGGTTTTAGTGAGTTGCATTTAGATGTGTGGGGATAACACACATTGCCATATATTCCATTGATATGTTTACCTCTCCAATTCAACAACATTTTGGTGACAATGTTGACATTCTTGATGTTGATCCAATTTTGACAATCACATCTTGAGACATGATGAGTTGGCTTCCCTGCATGTGGGCAGTGTGTTTGGTATGCACTTGCTCAGTTGGCTAATTCAGGAGGTTGGTGGTTCACCAGTCATCTTTTTCTACACTGAAGATCATACTGATCGGTGGATTTGGGATCTACGAGTTAAAATAATGGACACTTTGCACCATGTGAGACCTGACGCAGTTGTGTTCAAAGTAGTGCAACACTAAAAAGAAACAATATCTCTTAAGATGACATGGGATCCAAGGATCATAGTGATAGATGTGTTGTATCCTTATTGTTGGTTCCAAATTTTGGCACATCTTGATTACATAGTTACTTGTATGAGCTATGGAGTGATTTGTAGATAGAAATGGGACCTGGGTATTGGATTATTGACTCATCACTGCTTGACGGCAAGAAATCTCAAAGAGGGAGGACTACAATGTCCCGAGTTAGGAATTCTAAAGTTAAATTCATAAAATATTAAATTTGACTTATGAAA
This sequence comes from Cupressus sempervirens, assembly GCA_028749045.1. Classification (NCBI taxonomy): domain Eukaryota; kingdom Viridiplantae; phylum Streptophyta; class Pinopsida; order Cupressales; family Cupressaceae; genus Cupressus; species Cupressus sempervirens. The sequence goes on along the minus strand of CM053790.1, from coordinate 545,771,353 downwards.
GCTTAAAGAAAATTTATAAAATCGGTCAATTTAATATTATAAAGGGGGTTAAAAGGTGACAAGAAGGAAAAAGACGAAAGGAGAAGGAAGCTCAAGAGTCACATGTTGGGTCCTTAAATGAGGGATAAGGAGATCATTTTGTTATGCTTGTTGGTTATTGGATTTTAGATCAGTTTTCTCTTAGGGCCTATTTGATTACAAGCATAGGAACAAAAAATTACAATAGAAAATAGGAATGGGAATAGGAATGGAAAATGGCAATCCCAATCGTGTTTGGTTCACTAAAATTTAATCTAGATTCTAAATGGGAAATCAAGATTCACTCTGAATTAGACCATTTCATGAATAAACCAAATGAAACCCTTAAGACAAGTGACATCCATGACAGATGAAAAATTCAATAGAGACCTAGTCAGCTGGAACGAAGAACACAATAACATGTTGAACATATCCTATATCAAATTAAATACTTCATGATTAAACCTAAAAATCAGATGAACAGAGATTTTCATCTACATTTGAAAGCGAAATTCACAGATTTATCACACTCATTGTCCGTAAATTTTTTTGGAAGCCTAGAACAGATTAACAAGTTTAATCAATATGGATTAAGAATTTTCTATTTTCCCCAAATTCGATTCATGTTCACTCCGAATTATTAACAATTCTAAGTAGTAGGATTAAACTGAAAAAAATCATCTCTCTAAATCTATTCATTTTTTCTGAGGATTAGGTGGATTAACAAAGTTTAGGCAGTAAAAAAAAATACCGACGCTTACCACAGACCCGACTAAATTGTGAAATATGATTAAGTGAGATTGGGAATAGGAAGGGGCATTCCAATTACAAGTATTTTTTGGATTAGATAAAAGCTCATTTTGGGCTATTATGGGAATTGGTAATCCTATTCTACCTTCCAATTCCTTCAACCAAACAAAGAATATAATTCGTATTCTAATTTCCAATGCCTATTCCCGTGGTATTCCAGCAAACAAATGGGCCCTTAGAGAAACTTGGAAGCAAACTGCTTTCATTTTCAAAACCAACTTTCAAGACATCAAAACCAACTTTCAAGACAGAAACCCTCTAGCGGGACAACAATGGACAATTACCCATTGTACATGAGAGATGTCATTTCAGGTGTTTCACTTGTGCTTATACTTATCTTTATTGTGTTGTCTGATTGTCTTTGTTGTATTTAAGATTGGAAAACATTATGTTATTGTACCTCTTGTTTTTATAATACAATAGAAAATCTGAAGTTGTTTGGAATTAAGTATTTTAATGAGCATTCAATGGTTCATTGTCAGTTTATTCTATAGTTTTATTTGCAAAAAGATATATGTTGTTTTCTAAAAATTATTTGTGAGCAAACTTGGGAAAATATCCATTCAGGATTTTACAACTTGTTGAGAGGGTAGTTGCACCTAAGATGAGAGAATCTTTGATTTTTCAAGAGAGTTATGTTAACAAGGAACCGAAGCCTATGCAAAGAAGACAATTGTTTCGAACTATTTGTAAATCAAGAGGCAAATATTGCAAAGTGATTATGGACAATGGTAGTATTGATAATCTTGTATTAGAAGAGGTGGTAAACAAGTTAGGGTTAAGGAGGCTCAAACACCCTTATCCTAGATAATTTGGTTTCACGATGATCATATGATGGAAGTGAAAGAGCAATGTTGGGTTAATTTCAACATTGAACCCTACTAAGATGAGTTATTGTGTGATGTGGTTAACACGAGTGCTTGCCATGTTTCACTAGGTAGATGTTGGCAATATGATGTTGGGTATATTCATGATTGCTGAAGGAATGTCATGTCTATCATGAAAGATGGAGAAGGTTTACTCTAATTCCTCTAAAGGAAGAAGGAAGAAAAGCTAAGAACTTGAGTGTGATGAGGACTTACACCTTCTAAGATCGGACTGCTTCAGATCAAAAGAAGATGAATATGTTACAGGTGGATGAGAAGGTTCTTAGATTGTACAGTTGATGAGGAATCTGATGTAATTGAAGGATGATGACAACCAAATGGTGTTACAACAGCTTATCGAAGGAGTGATATCATGAGGTGCAAAATATTGAGTGGATCAGGGGCTGAGAAGTTGCTGGATGATGTCAAAGGTAATGTCAAGCAAAAAAGGATAAAGTAGACATTGATTGTTAGCTGTAGAGGTGACAAAGGAAGAAGCAATTGGTGTGGTGAGATTGTTCAGAGTAGAATGAAATAGAATGTTGAAAAGTATGCTACTGGGGTTGTGGTGAACAATTTCATCAACAATATTACGAGTCATCATTTGTAGAGTCAGCGTAACCATCTTCCTTTTGATGGAGAGGACATATGGGTTAAAAATGAAGTGGGGTTTATATCTTGAATCCTATCAGATGTTCATAAGTTCCTCTTATGGAACATCTTCTTATTTACTTGAGGTGTCCGATGGAGGAGCATCCTTGGGTCATTGGCATTTTTGCATTGCCTAAAAATGATTTCCTTTCAATTTGTCTATTTACTCTTCCAGTTGGACAGTTTCCTATTGTTAAAGGCAGTGATCATTGCAGTTGGCTCGTTATCTTATACGATCCTTATGGCATGATTTAGGCATCACAAAGATCCCATGTCTAGCTTTGTAACTCATTATGATGTTTCTAGATAAAGTTACCCTATATTTGATTTCCCATTCTAATGATCAGGGTGACGAAATTCGGCTTGTGATGGAGTTTCAAGATATGCAGTGCTAATTGGTTCATTGTTCAATGATATACATGTTTTCAACCCTCATGTGTGTTGGTATGATATGATGTTTCTATTTGAGGGTGTTCATATGGATTTAGGTCCTAACCTATTTGTTTGTAATATGTTTCCTTTATCTTGGAGATTGTTGATTGGATAAGACGATTTATAGTTGAGGATCTTGTATATAAGTAGGGTGGATAGTCCTTGTTTTGGGAAGTGCTAGGAGCGTAAGGGGAGAGTGCTAGTAGATGGAAGATAGATGTTAGTCTACTATCTGATTTAGTGAATAATCAGCCTGGTATGCCTTGAATGTAAGAAGGCTCATGTCCTAAATTTGTAATCTATATTTGCAAGACAACTTGATGATTGTTGAACTTCCATTTCCTTATTGGCTGGTGTTATTATTGCTTTGTGTTTTTGTTTCCACTGTGGTGTTTCTTGCTGCAAGATTGGATATCTTCTTTTGGGGACTTCTCTGAATTTGACTGCATTAGTAGTGATATCAGATGTAAATGTTTAGTTCTCAAATGCATCAGGAGATATCTTTGAGAGTTTGTGTCATCTACATCACTTGAGTGCAACAAGATGCTGCTGTAATGTATTCTTCTTTTTCTTTAGACAATGCCATCAAATTCTATTTCTTATCCTACACACCAATCTGTCTCCCAAGGAAAATGCTCCACAACTTGTACTTCTATTATAAGCACATTGGCCCAATTATTATTAGTAAAATATTTCAAAGAAAAAATATTGCCCTTTTTCACCAAAATCCAAAATCCAATATTCCTTTCAAATACGTGATTATTCTTTTTACCGTCTTTGCATGAGATTGTGTAGGATTGGCTTGATATCTTGCAACCAAACGGACTGCATGAATTATATTAGGTCTTGAAGCAATTAAATACATTAGTCCTTGTATCATAGATTGGTAAATTTTGTGATCAACTTCTAGAGTCTCATCATCCTTTTTTAGATGACAACTAGTAGCAATGAGAGTTCCAATCAGTTTACAAGCCTCCATTCTGAACTTCTCCAACATTTTCTTGATATACTTACTTTGAGAAATAATATTACCAACTTTCAATTGAGTAACTTGAAGACCAAGAAAGAAAGATAATTCACCAATCATGGACATCTCAAGTTCCTTTTGCATTTCCTTAGCAAACTTCTATAGACACCATCTCCATGAAATATAATATCATCAACTTACACAACTGCTATCAACAATTTATCATCTTCAACTTTAAAATAGAGATTATTGCCCCCTCTACCTTTCTTAAAATTCTGCTAGATTAAATATTTATCCAACCTAGCATACTAAGCTCTGGGACTTGCTTGAGTGCATACATTTCCTTCTTGTGTCATGTCTCCTTCCTTAGCATAGTCCTCTCAGATGCACAATTATCCTATTATTCATCTTAATAGGCTAATACATGCTTATAAGGGATGTTGGGTGGTTACATTATGTGCTTTAATGTCTTAGCAAGCTATGCATATTTTATTGCTTAACAAGTCACTTAACATTAAATGTAATGTTAATAATGTTTTATTTTTTTCAAAGACGAGACATCAATGAATCATTTTTGAATAATAATAAAACCTTAGTAACATTACATATAATGTTAAGTGACTAGTCGAGCAATAAAATATGCAGAACTTGCTAAGACATTAAAGCACATAATGTAAAGGAGAATCATTCATGGGGTCCCATTCATCACTAATATCTTTGAATAATAAAAATGATTCTCCTTTACTGAATTCACCCGACCATCTTGCCAACAATCCAACATAGGCACAAACCAATTTTGCACCCAATGCAAATCTTGAACATGTGAGTCAAATATAAGATCATAAACACTCATCACATCATAAAATCTACTGCCACTATGACCATCCCCATCCTCATCCTCAGGATGCTGTGATGACTCTCCCTCAACAATATCAGTATAAACTCAATGCCACTGTTTGCTGCTTCCTTCGGCCTCAATGCACAAGTATGACCTTTAGAGAAAGGCCCTTTGCACCAATAGCAAAGTTGTCTCATCCTCAAGTCCTCCCTCAACGTATCATCAAACTTCTCCACAAATTCCCCTTGTCCTCAACAACTAGTGGAGACTCCTTATCAACAGGAAGAGGAACAAAAGATTTTGAAGCGACATTTCTCTAAGAAGATGACTCTCTTGTGCCTTCCTCATCGGCTCCTATAAGGAAGATGGGTCTATTGACTTCACCTATCCACAGAGTGCCTCATCCAATCCCTCCATAAACAACATTACACGTCTATGCTCTAATATATCATAAACCATAATCGATAGCCTTTGAAATTCACTGATATATCCCTCTAAACCACTAGACTACCTCAACTGAGCCAACTCATGAAAGTACATTGTGGGATCCTTCTTATCAAACCCCTTGATCAGATGATCCACAAACTCTTAATAGGAAGTGATCTAATCATGCCATAAGGAAACTAACCCATTGTGCCACTAGTCATGGGAAGCTCCATCCAAATGCAACACTTCAAACGTGATAGCGTCCACCTCAGACATAGGACGCAAAGCCAAATAAGTATCAAGCTTATGGATCCAAGCTCGAAATGTAACTCTCCCTCTATCATCAAAATGCTCTAGAGTCATCTTACTAGCTACCTCTCTCAAATCAATTTGTTGAGGCCTCTATCCCTTAGGTGCAGGCCTCACTTTGGAATGATCCTGCTTCTGCGTCAGGAACCTATCAAAATTCAAATGCTTCTTTATTGTAAGCGGTAAAGCATCCCACTCCACAAAGTGTCCCACTACATCATCAACAAAAGGATCGACCTTAGACTCAACACTGACCGCATCCACCTCGAGTCTCAGAAACTTGGGCCTTTGCGGCCTATCATATGTGCCAATCTCTCTGTCAACTAACTTGCCTCGATCCTTAACTTCAACCCAGTGTCTAGCTCTGTATTTATCACCATCTTAGGATCTATTATCAACTCGAGATCTATGAGAACCAACAAAAACATCTCTAGCCCTCTCCCCCACTCCATCCCTTAGGGAGTGTTATCTGCTACAGAGTGTCAAAAAGTTGCTCCAACATACCTGCCATCTGGTTCTGTCCTACAGAAAAGTCTTGAAATGTAGCCCAAACCTCTCTATCTACCTTAGATCTTATGCCAACATCCCTATAACCTATACCATCCAAACCACCCAAACTACCAACTCCACCATCATGCACTATACCAAACTAAATCTGAGGATCACCATCTTTGGGTGGAGAAGTGAAACGTCTATGGGTATAATGAATACCAAACCTTCTATCACCATCCATAACTATTGATAATTTGAATTCCAAAGAGAATCAAATGCTTTCAACTCCTGAACAAATCACTGATCAAATAATTTTGAGCCCAAATCCTGTAAGCTAGCACAAAACCTCTCTGATACCACTTTAATAACCTTGGCCCGACTATAGCTCTAGCAAATACCAATTATCCTAACGTTCGACATTTCATTAAATATTTGGCATGCAATAGTAATACTATTGAAATGAACTCTAAATGTTTGTGATTCACAATTTTCCCCAATCTTAAATTATCACATTCAAATGAGGGAAGGGTAAAGCAATTTTCTGAATAACATTGATGATGACCGAGCCAAATCAAATTGGCAGGTAATATTTGCAGATTATATATAATGCTAGATAAGCATCAAAATACTAGATTTTTGAACACACTCTCTGAATTTTATTGTAAATATTTTATAATTGCAATTCTAAATTCCTAACTATGATGTATTTGATAAATTGCTATTAAGGTTACCATGTTGAGCTCTAAATAGTCAATACTTGCAAATCATAACTAATTAAATTTAAAGGTTGCACAACTATTAATTCCCTTACGAATTATAATGGCACCTAACAGTGCACCGTCCAAAATCAATTTTGCAGCAGTTGTAAATGCCAATCACATGAGAAGTCGAATTGATGCTCGGGTTCTACCTACAACTACCAAATTATATATGTTAGTTGAATACTCCTTCAAATTCAAACATAAGTCTCCTCAATTATGTTCACAATCCTTATGCAGCCCTCCTAAACCAACTCGCAGGCCTAGATGGAAAAACACAAGCCTCTTCTTTGCTATCGCCAGCCTCTACAATCAATTACAGGCCTTGAATTTACAATTATAGGCTCAACAATGAATCCCAAGGTAGAGAATATGTCTAGAGGCCATAGGAAATGTGAGAAAGGCCCCCAATAGGTGAATACAGGTCTGCAAATACTAAACGTAGGCCTAGAAAGATGGTTGTAGGGCCTTTTAGGTAATTTATAGGCCATATATGTGTGATTACAGCTTGGAATCGACTAACACAATGCCTCCATTAATTAGCACAGGTCTGCAAATAATGAAGATGACCACCCTAGCTAGAATTATAAGATAGGCCAATCAATAATCCCCAAACTCCAGCTCTCACTTGTCCACTTGATTGATCTCTTGACTACAAAACAATAATTCACTAACCAGGGGTGTCTTCTAGCCACATCAAACACAAAAATAAAGATAGTCTAGAAATCTTAGAAATGCAAATTCCTCAACAATAACAATACTCCCAGCCATAGACTAATAGTAAGGGAGATTCAACAATTCATTAGAATAATGGAATCACTTTACTTTAGTAGTGTTTGGAACTTCTCATCTTTTAAACCCTTATACTTAAGAAAGGGCACAAAAATCAATAACCTCAAATAATCTCACCAAATCAACAAACAAAAATAATAATCCAATGTTTTTCCATCAAAATTAGCTCATAGTTATAACCCCCATTGGCACAAAGTTTCCCAAATACAACTTCACTTAAGAAGCTTCACTAACACAACATCATTTTATAACATTATTATGATAAAGTGCTATTTTAATAATGAAACTTTTAATAATTAATCAATAAATATGAACCCGTGCAATAAATAGCCCCATCCGATGCAGGTGACGACTAACTGCAGTGCCATCATCTGCACTGCCAAATATGGTAACTGCTCAAATTTGACTTACTAAAAATATTAAGTCCACTACTGAGAGCCCCAAATCACCCTGTCAGCTCATGAGTGCCACTATAATGAACTATGATGAACTGACTCAATCCACTACAGGAGCTTGCCAAAAATAGGGACATCACATTGTGGAATAACTCACATATAGTCCTTTGTCAAAATTTGCATAAAAGTTTATTAATTTTCTTCATCTCTTTTGGCGTAGGATGTGCTTCCAAGGATTTTAACATATTTGATAGTATGGACCTTTTTAAACAATGCATAAGGTGTCTTTGTATGACTCACTCTCACATGTATTCTATTAAAAATAAATAGTATGCACATCTCTCCTATACATATTAGGTAGGTCAATATCTTTCAACATAGTCCTAGCCATCTCATCTCAACACCAATCCTACTTTTCTTTCATTTTTTTTCCTACAAAATTCTAGGGGAAGACAACTATCTTCTTATTCCAATTTCTCACAAAATCTTTTAAAATCACTTGATGTAAATTCACAACTTCTATTAGACCTCAGGCACTTAATCCTAGCATCCACAAGATTCTCAACCAAACTTTTGAATAATTTAAATTTATCTAAAGCCTCAAACTTTTCTTAAGAAAGTAACCCATCACATTTTTATGATTATGAATATTCATAAAAGATTAATTACAATATGGAGACAAAGTCTTCTTATATAGAGAATAGCTGAAAATAAAATGGAAAATTTTTAAAAAGCTGACGGCAAGAAAGTTTCCATATTATTTAGAATCTATCTATAAAAGTAAATCTTTCCTAAAAGAACTAAATATATAAATATCTGAAATATCTAATCAACCATTAGTTTTAAATACTTTTATTACCCTCCCTTAATGGTCATTCTACTAACAACCCAAACATAAGACTTCCAAATCAAAATGCATAGAAGGTTAATTCCTTCTTCTCCCCAGCTGCTCTACCACATGAGCTTGTTGTTGAGACTCTCATTGGTTGGTCTCTCGATCATCCAGTTCTTGTCTGTAAACCTTTGGATATGACCAAGCTCTTCATAATAGTGATAGGTGATCTTCTTCTTGGAACCCTCCTTAGATGTGTGTTGTCCTTTCTGGTGAGTGGACACACGTTTATTTGTGGCAGAAAATGTTTGTTCTGCACTGATCATGTCACTAGTACTACCAAATTGCTGCCTCCGCCTATCTTGTTGGAATAGCTTATTGCACAATTCATCAAATCTCTAGTCAACATTAGTGGAGGTGAGGTTGAGTGTTTCCACAAAGTATTCATAGGACCGTAGCAGACTCTTCAGTGTAATTAGTACCATGTACTCTACAAGGTTGCATCGGTATGCATACTTGTTGGTTAACAAATTGTCTCCTTCTAACTACTCATCAATCTAACTCATTTACAACCCAATTCTGAGAAACCAATTCAACCAATAGTTGGTGAAATCGTAATTGGATTAATGATTTTCTTTTGAATTTTAGAGGTGCAACCCCCTCATTATGGATGTGCAATGAATAATGTTTTTATTCTTTAAATAGTGAGGTATACTCTTAACCAGAGAGCAGGAGAGGCGTACCTAATGGATACCCATCAGAATGAGATATCCATGATGCTGAAAAGTGTAAGGTGTTCCCAACATTCCACAACCATGAAAAACCAAACACTACTTAAATTAATGCGAAGAGCCTACAACTATGACTCCATGACCGTGAAGGATAAATGCAGGAATTAAACTCAAAAATTAAAGATTACTGATGAAAGCATAAACAAATGGAAAAATAGAAAGGTAACATTACTCGGAATATTTCACCGACTTTGGTCCCAAAATAAAATTTGATACCAATAATAAACCCCTCTATTGCCTTTTTATTTATCTATTTACAACATGCGATTCTTAAAATGAACTTGCTGAATCAGCCACTCAAATCGGTGGACTTCGAAACACACTCGACGGTCTCAACCGAAGGGGGAAGCCCAACATTCCGATTGCCAAACCTTGTTACAATCTACAACTGCAAATGTATTCTGCCCTCTATGCAGCCTTCTGACCTTGACAAGAACCCCTCAACTTGCCAAGTCCTTTTCAATAGATAGACCTTTTTAGAAGTCTTGTTCAGTTTCTTTTATAACTAAATCTTGGAAGAAATTTTCTTATCTTTGGCCTCCCCTTTTTAATATTATGAAAGTAGTTTATAATATTATAAGCATGATACCTTTTGATGTATCTCTTTATGTATAGACGCATGGCATATCCAATCTATGATCGCATGCTCTTTCCATTCCCTAGTGACGGAGTCAGTTTCAAGCCCCTACATATGAGCTAGAAATGGCTTCACACCCAAATATGGTGAATCAAACTGACATCCCTTTTACTTTCAATGCCTCACATCCTAATAAACATTAGGATCGAAATTTATTTCAGAGTGACATGTGACTACAATCAGACAAGTGGCATTTGACTATACACACTCCTCCAAAGTATCCCGAGCTCTTATGAGTAATGTAAGCCGACTTTCCCATTGCACCATGTCGATGATCCCTTTCAATTATACAACTAATTCTTGAAATTGTCTTTCATCCTTCCTACAAATTTTATGTTTAGTCAATCTATTTATGCTACAACTTTGAATGTTATTTTATTTAGAGAGCTTGACAGGAGAGGTTGTAGAGCTAGAGGACAGATTGGTTTCCATGTTGACTACCAGACCATGGATCACATTTTCACTTTATGGGCTTTTATTGAGGAGGCTAGACATAGATCAGCAAAAGTGTATTGCTTTTTTGTTTCTTTTCGCGAGGATTTTGATTCTGTTCCTAGGATGGCTCTATTTCAGAGGCTTCGTATGATTGGGATTTCAAAGATGCTACTAACTGCTATCATGAGATTGTACAAACCTGTGGTGGGTAGATTCAAGACTCCTAAGGGATTCTCAATTTCGATTCATAGCACCATTGAGGTTAAATAGGGCTGCCCTCTCTCCCCCATCTTTGTTTGGTTTGTATATTGACGAGCTTGAGCACTTCCTTTTGAAGTCCTTGCTCTCAGGTGATGGATGCTACTTGCATCATGTCTTGATCTCCATTCTTCTTTCTACGGATGAGATAGTTCTTCTAGCTTCTTCTCCAGAGAGTTTACAGAGGCTTCTTGATGGTTTGGCTCATAGTAATGAGAATCGTGCTGAAATCGCGTGAAACGTCGATTCAGCGATCAGATTCATACACGCTGATTTTTTTGGTGTTGGAAATCGTGATCGGCGATTCCATCGGGTGAATCGCTTGAATCACATGTATCGGTGATTCACTCAAAAAATTGCCTGAATCGCCATCAAAAATCGCCAAAAATCGGCTGGCAGCAGCAAGCATGTTTAGTTGGAAATAATAAAAAAATCACTTATGTTTTTTGCTTTCTTTTTTACCTTTCCTCTTTGTTATAACCCTAAAGGGCCTTCTAATTGTTAAGCATGATTAGAAGAGAGGGGAAGAGAAAAGAAGAACCATAGGTTATAAAAAAAAAAAAAAACGACAAATAAAAAATGTTTAGAATGCATAACAGACAATGCCCAAGGGAAGGGAAAGACATAATCAAGTAGTAAAACATCAGCGGTTCCTAGAAAGGGTGTGGGATCAGAAGAAAATCACAAAAACACTGTGTTCCATGTAGTTTTGTGTGGGTTTCAGAGTGCTGCCCCAGGACCCCGCGGGGGTGCTGCCCCTCGACCCCGTTGGGGGCGTTGCGCCTTAGACCCCCAGTCGCTGCGGTTATCAGTCGTGGGATGTGTGACCAATTAATAAGACCTAAAGCTATTGCAGGTATGGAGTGTTTGTGGTGGAGAGAACAATAGAGCAAGCCTTTCGAGAGGGGTGATATGCTTTGAAGCACTTGGAGTAGGTGTTGGATGTGAAGCAGTCTTATAAAAACTCTTTACCCCATGTGGTAAACACAAACTTCCATGTTTATATATGTTAAGTTTCAACTTCTATTTGATGATGTTGTAGTGTGTTTAAGTTATATTCAATAAAGGGTGCATGAAATAAGTCTTAAATTGTTAAAATCTCTACATTTAAAGGGTTTTTTCAAATTTACCGATTCACCCCCGATTCACGATTCGATTTGGCCGTACCGATTCCGATACGATTGTGATTCTCGTTACTATGGTTTGGCTTCCTTTTGTGACCAGCGACAACGTGTGGTTAACCTGAGTAAGACTCTGCTTATAGTCTTTAATTGCTTAAAGACCTCTCATCTTCACTTCTTCTAGCGTTAAAAGATTGAGATTACTTCTTCATATATGTATCTAGAAGTGAAGTTCTCTGGACCCCGTTTCAATATGAGACTGATGATTCAGTCTAGAATCAGTAAGGGTATGAGATCTCTATATCATTCAAAGGCCAAGTAGATACAATCATACAATTGAAAAATGAGACAATACATTAACAAGAGGCAAGAAGGTATCGCATAGTATATTAATGGGTGAAAGAGATACAACTAAGAATTATGATAGCTTAGAGGCACAGGAAATTACAATAACGAGGTATGCAATACAATGCTACAAAATTAGAGAAAGAGCAACCCTAGGAAGGGTTACACAATTTGCTTTTATAGTTCAATCATAACTGAGATAGCTTCTACCATAAGATAAAGCTCAATTGCGTTTAAGGCCTACAGAGAACAATCATTGCAAATCTGAAGATCTGATCATGGTACACATTCAAATGCAGGAAAATCAGCTATTTCACCAAATAACAGCCTTGAGAAGATAGAAACGACAACAATAAATGCATTAGTTGAGTAGATGGATAACCAAGTAATGAGTGAGTGTCCCTTTTCATTTATTAGGCATGGGAGACATTGAAAATAACCAAAAAATGGTCGAGCAGATCATACTTTTCATTTAAGAGTTCTTTCTTCCATTACCAGCACACCAAGTTAGCCAATCAGCAGTCAAACTGAGTCAACCTTCAAACTTTGCCTACGTGGACCAATCATATTATGTCTTTTTGCCACCCAACTCTCGATCTAACTTATGTTGACCTTTTGATCTACTGATTATTGCGCCCTTGCAACCTTTCATCTTTATTAACTTTTTATCCTTGCGAAACTGCGGCATCAACACCTAATTGCCAGTCGCTGCTTCGTAGCTTAACCTTAGCATCTTCTTCTAACTGCTAGGCCTACAAGGACACATGTCACTCAGGTGTAATCCCGCTTTGGTTAAACTTCATACATCCAGGAAGCACGCATAAGCCAACCGTAGATCTGGAAAGATCGAATGGTCTAGAAGATGCATATCTTTGTCAGTGCCTTGACCAATCAGTACCTTGCTCTACGCCAACTCATTTAACACCCTTCGCCTGCGGCCCACAACTGAAAAAAGTCCCACTTCAGAAGGTAACAATTATCATTTTAACACTTGTCATTTTCTTTGACATCCCTACTAGCTGCAAGGAAGAAGGGCCCACTAGGACGCGTGGCAACCAGGCGCTTCTCAAAATCTTTAAAGACCTTGCACCTTCAAGAAGCGTGCAAACTCCAACCCTCGATCTGAAAAGATCGGATAGTCCTCTGTGAGCTAGAAAACTCTACTACCTTATTGCACCATCGCGACTTGAAGCGGACCCCACCTCAAAGGAAGCTCTCGATTGACCCAAAAAGCCTTCATTCAATGAAAATAAATTACCTTTGCGACAATGCGATCCACTGGGACCCTTGAAACCCTTATGTGCTGGCCCACCAAGACACATGTCACAAAGGTGTTTCCCCACATGAGTTAAATATCCTGCACTTTCATAATGTGGGAATGCGAGTCATTGATCGTCTTGTATCCAATGGTTGAGAGTAGTGGGCTTGGTCGCTTGGAACTTGCATATATGGATATTTATGTGATCGCAGCATCATAGCTAAAATTACGCAGTTACAGAAAATGTCCTGACGGTGCGCTAACCACTGAAAAGACTGCATTGCGATGTCATGGCCTGAAGGGCAGATAAGGCCTAACTATGTGCGACTATGCAGTGAAGGCTATCACATGGTCGCGACTTGAAACTCTTGAAAAGATAAGGGCATGAAGGCTCGAAACTTAGGAAAATTGTGGATAACCTAAGGTTTTAATGCATCTTTGGACATTCAAACATTTGAATTTATATGACTATTGGCCAACCTAGGCAAGATTCAAATTTTTTGGTGGGAGGGCAATTTTGGCCAACAAATTTGTTAAGGCATTGGTACACCCCTTATCCTGCCTCTCCTATGGTTGTCTCCAATTAACTGAATATATTTTGTGTTTAGTTAATGTTCCTAGGCCTAATTGCAATAATCTATTTTCTATATCTCAAACAAGGAAGATATATTTTGTGGATTACGTGTCAATGATTTCCTAATATATTGTAGGATCTCAACTATGTACTAATTCTATTCTACTTGTTCTTCTTGTAATTAGTGATTTAGATAAAAAAATGAAGGCATTTACAACAAGGGACATTACAAGTGGTATGAAAGCATTGATCCTCTTATCTTATAGGGTAAAGGTGAGTTGATTAATGCATTTTAGCCAATAAATAGGGTCTAGTAATGTGTGTATTCGCATGTATGCTTTGTTTCTACACATATTGATGTGTATACTTCATGTATGCTCTTTGTGCTCATACATTCATGTCTATACTTCATGTTATTAAGTGTATGCTCTCCGTTCGGTTCTATATTTTTAGTTGGTCTAGAATATGAGAATAACTAGAGTGAACCAAAAAGATATGAATTTATTACATTTTGAGGTCATAGATGAGAGTCATGCTATAGTGTGAGCAATGGGTCAATCCAAATCAATTTGAATGCGATGACCTTGTTCATTCTCTCAAAGTGATGTGAGAAACCTTGTCTTAATTTGCAAGCTTTGCAAATTCTCAATTTCTTTGTTAATATCATAGGTGCACAATAGAAGCTACTCATATTGAAGAATTTGAATGAAATCAACGTTGCTTGAGGACAAACCATTTTGGGAAGGGCAGATTGTAATGTTCTCTTTCAAAAATAAGATTTAGTAATAATAATAAAATTGACATCTTAAAATAAGTAAATAATAATAAAATATAATATAATTACAAGTCAAGTTTAATGAAAGATCAAGAGATACGATAAAGATGAAGAGATGTGACTTTCTCAGCATAAGATATAAAAGGTAGGGGAGTTCAATTGAAAGGGTATATTGAGGAAGGGAAAAGAAAGGAGGAAAGGAATTAAGAAGGATTCGTGGAAGAAGGAAGAAATGGGAAGAAAATAGGGAAGTGACTCTTTCAAAGGGAAAGCAATAATGAAGGGTAATAACTCTTTTATAGGGTTTTAATTTTTGTAAGGTTGTGACTCCCTCAAAAGGTAGAAATGATGAAGGGTTGTGACTCTTTGAAAGGATTATACTAATGAAAGGTTGTGACTCTCTCTGTAATGTCCCCAATTCTTAATAAAATATTTTAGTTAGGTTAATTACTTAAATGGTCCTAAAAATTAAATAATATCACAAGGACTTAATTAATTGATTTAATTAATAAAGGGGCTCAATTTTTATTAATTATCCGTAGGTGTTTGCCATGTCAACGTTCTTTGTAAACCCTTCGGAGTTTTACTTGAAGGGGTATTTATGCGATTTGGATTATTTTCTTTGTACTGCGAATGCCTATTGGAGTTTTCTGTTGTTTGCCATTTCGGAAGTGAGAGATCTTCCCTACTTGGTTATTCTAATTTCGGTTGGATTCAACCCTCACCCTATTTTGTCTATGTATTACTTTGCTTGGGATCCGGCACATCTGGAGTGCCATCTTTGTGTGCAACTATATTTATTACTTGGTGTTGATTGCCTAATCTAATTAGTATTATTTGGCATTCATCTGGTTTGTGTTAGTCTAGAGTTATATTGGTTTTTGGACATTCAAATCATTGGTGGTTTGTGTATAAAGTTAGATTTAGCATTGGTGTGAGGATCACTCCACACAGGAATTGCATATTGTACGACTTCCTCTTGTTCATACTGTACACCCTACGCTCCTCGCCGTACTGTTCATAGACATGTTTGTAGGGACTTACCAAACACTAAATGACACTATCTCACATTCATATCGTACGCCAAGACTCCAACACCATATGATCACCACCTTAGTACTGTACGACCTTTCAAAATCATTCACTGTATTGCCTTCAAGAACACCCTATGACAATTACACTCCAAGGCATATGGACCAAGTTTTCGTGTTGTGTGACATTACCTCCCACTGTATAGATATTGCACTCCACCATATGACATTGCTCCTTGCCAAACACGTGTAGTCATTAGTTCTAGTGTTCAGTGACATTTCAAATTTGGCATACTTGGGCACTTTTCTAGACTTGTACACAAGGAACATTGTAGTGGTATCAGAGTTGGTGATTCTACTAGCCAGTTGGGAGAATTGAGAGTTTGGACTATGATTACGCTATGGCACCTACCGATGCCATATGGTCCCTATCTCAATTTCTAGCCGATTGGAAGGCACATTTGTTGCTTGAGTACTCCAAGAATACTTTTGCATGCAAACTGTTGGATGGTCAAGTGAAAGATGATAGATACAAGGTGGTTGGCAACATCATTTACCACAAAGACAAAATTTGTTTGCTACCTGTGTCAAGGATGAAGGAAAGGATCTTGGAAGAAGATACTTGCACAAATATTGTCGAACCAACACGTGACGATCAACCAGATCAAAATATGGGTTGTACCAGCGACCCTCCAGATAAGCAAGCTTTACTAGTAGTTGTTCAACTTCTAGGTGATGCGGGCTTGATTGAGGATTGTTTATAGGAGCAATCTTTACAATTGGTTGAATAAGGAGTTTACCCTTTGGCTAGGCACAAGGCATACATGATTGCCACCTATGGCATTGTTCCTTGCCACGTGCAGTCATTAGTTCTAGTTTTCAACAACATTTCAAATTTGGTATATTTGGGTGCCCTTCCAGACTTGTATGCAAGGAACATTATAGTGGTATCAGAATTGGTGATTCCGCTAGCCAGTTGGGAGAATTGAGAGTTTGGACTTGGATTACACTATGGCACCTACCGATGCCATATGGTCCCTATCTCAGTTTCCAGCCAATTGGAAGGCACATTTTTTGGTTGAATACTCCAAGAATACTTTTGCATGCGAACTATTGGATGGTCAAGTGCAAGATGACAAATACAAGGCGGTCAACGACATCATTTACCGCAAAGAGAATTTGTTCGGTACTTGTGTCAAGGATGAAGGAAAGGATTTTGGAAGAAGATACTTGCACAAATATCGTCAAACCAACACCTAACGATCAACAAGATCAAAATATGGGTCCTACCAGCGACCCTTCGAATAAGTAGGCTCTACTAGTAGTTCATCTTCTAGGTGATACGAGCTTGATCGAGGATTGTTTGCAGGAGCAATCTTTACAATTGGTTGAATAAGGAGTTTACCCTTTGGCTGGGCACAAGGCATACATGATTTCCTCCTCTTTGTATGAAGGGCATCCTCATGGAAACTACAAGTTGTACTTGAACTATGAGATCCCTAAAGAAATTTATGAGCACAATGGTCTAATCATTGAGGCATCTCAATGGGATCCTAGTGATTCTAGGCATGGCCATGCTTATATCAAAGTGGCGTAATGAAATCTTAATAGATATCTACCTTTCTCTCCTACATCCAAGTGCGCGTACATGATCATAATATGGCACGAGACTTCAGTCAATGCAATTACTTGGCTTGGGATCCTGGAGCTGTAGTGTGAAAGACCGTTTGATGATGGATTGCTTGAGGGAAAGCAATCTTTGGGCAGCAAGGATTTGTAATGTCCCCAATTTTTAATAAAATATTTAAATTAGGTTAATTAATCACATGGTTCTAAAAATTAAATAATATCACAAGGACTTATTTGATTAATTGATTTAATTAATAAAGGGGCCCAATTTTTTATAATTATCCATAGGTGTTTTTTGTGTCATCATTCTTTATAAACGCTCAAGATTTTTCTCCGAAGAGGTATTTATGTGCGTCATTCAGGAGGTTTTTTATATGCAATTTGGATTATTTTCTTTGTACTACAAACTCCTATTAGCGTTCTCTGTTGTTTGTCATTTCGGGAGTGACAGATGTTCCCTACTTGGATATTCTGGTTTTAGTGGGATTCAACCCTCACCCTATTCTGTCTGTGTATTACTTTGCTTCAGATCTGGCACATGTGGAGCATCATATTTGTCTACAACTATATTTATTACTCGGTATTAATTGGCTAATCTAATCAGTATTATTTGGCATTCATCTGGTTTGTATTAATCTAGAGTTATATTGGTTTTTTGGACATTCAAATCATTGGTGGTTTGTGTATAAAGTCATATTTGGCATTGGTGTGAAGACCATTCTGCATACAAATTGCATACTGTATGACATCTTCTTGTTTATACCACACACCCCACACTCCTCGCCGTATTGTCCATTGCCACATCCGTATGAACTTACCCAACACCGTACAACACTATCTCATATCCATACCGTACACCAAGACTCTAATATTGTATGGTCACCACCTTAGCATTGTATTGCCTTCCAAAATCATTCACCGTATTGCCTTTAGGAACACCGTATGACAATTGCACTCTAGACCATTTGGACCAAGTTTGCATGTTGTGCAACATTGCACTCCATAGTACAACATTGTTCCTCGCCACACATGTGCAGTCATTAGTTCTTGATGCAGGAGCATCCAGTGGTGTAAGGGCAATCCTGTATCACCCAAAAATATGCTTAGTGTTTTTGTTTAAAGTGTTTTTATTTTTGGATACCCATTTGGGTCAAATAAAGTTTCCAACTCTCATAGTTCCACTATTAGTTTTCTGGGTTAGAGTTTTTGAGCACCTTGGGAGGGTTATTTTGTAATTGAGCCATAATTATGATGAGTTAGAGGGATGCTTATATTTGTAATTTAAAACACTCCAAAAAAAAGAATTAGGTCAAAAGACTTTATGGTTTGAAATTTATTGCAGTTTTAAGTTGCTCGGAAACCTCCTAAGAGTGCTTCCGAGTCAAATTTGAGGCATTAAACGACCTCATATGGGCCCAAAAAATGGGGGATGAGTAGAGCTGGTCAGTAGGGCTATAGAGCACTTTGAGAGCTTTCCGAAAATGTAAACAGTTCATCAATCGGAATCTTGGATCAAAAGTTATGCCTCCTGGAAGTTGGACTTACATTTCTAGATTCTTCTAATTTTACACCGGCTTCTAACGTGATTTCTAAAACCTTCTATTTTGGCGGTGGATTCCAAATGGCATATTCTAGAATGTATTCCTAACCCTAAACCTAATTGGGATTTATTTAAGAACATTTCTGACATTGTAAAGGCAGTTCTTGGTGGAGTTTGAGAGAAGGTACTATAAGGAGGATTTTTTCTCCAGGATCTGACCATTGTAAGCCCATAGGGCATGTATTTGGGTCTATTTACATTATTGAATGTAGTAGCGTATTTTATTGATAATAATATTCCCCTTTTCCCCTGTTGCATTCATTTTGGTTGTGGTTTGTGTCTTCATCAAGTGGTATCAGAGTAGGTTTTCCTAAGTGTGTAGACAGAGCGCCGACTGTGAGGCAATTTACACCAGGACTGTGTGGTTGTGGGTTTGAGACAAGAAGATGCCTCCACGAAGGGAGTGTGGTGGAAGGGCCGAAGTTATTACTCCTAAGGTTAGAGCCCTCCAGAGACAAGTCCAAGCATTGCAAGAGGAGATCCGTAGAGGGATGAATGTTGCCGCAGGCAATGAAAGTGAGGAAGAAAATGGAGAAGGAAATATTGGGCCAGAAGGGGAAGGAGACGAAGAATTCCTAAACCAGACAGAGGAGAGGCTTTTTAGGGCCATTGCTAAGCTTGGAAAAAGAGCTAAAATTGACATGGGTATGTTTTTAGGAAGTCTAAACCCGAATGAGTTGATCAACTGGATCAATGAACTAGAGGAATATTTTGAGTATGAGGATATCGGGGACCCAGATAGGGTTAAGTTTGTGAAGGCCAAAATGAAAGGCTATGCCAAAATTTGGTGGCAAGAGGTTCAGCTGGAAAGAAATAGAAAGGAAAGGAGAAAATCACAAGAGGGGATCGCATGGTGCACAAACTAAAGAAGCAGTTTATTCTTGTTGATTACGAACTTGATTTGTTCAAGAAAATGCAAGGGTTAAAGAAAGCAGGAAAATCTGTCCAGGAATATATAGAGGAATTTTACCGAGTTCTTATCAGGGTAGGGCATGCAGAAGCAAACAAGGAGAAGATTTCCCATTACCTTAGTGGGTTAAGACCTAGCATTCAGGAGGAGTTAAGTCTAGTTAGAATGATTAGCATTGAAGAGGCATACCAGTTTGCCTTGCGAGTTGAGGAGAAGCTAAACAAAAAGTTTGATGGAAGGCAAAAAGGGTGTGGTCAAGGAGGAAGAGGCAGTAGTAGGTCATTTGGAGGTCAAAATGAGAACTAGAGGAAAAATGAAGATGTGGGTACTAGCCAAAACCAGAGGAACAAGGGTTTCAACCGCTCCCGTGATCAAAACTTTGGAGATCAGAGAGGAAGAGGTAGAAGATGCGAACAAGGTTCCGGAAGAGGAGGCTTTCGTGGTATCTGTTTTCATTGCAATGAAGAAGGTCATTGTGTCTTTGAATGCCCTCAATGCCAAGGAAGGACAGATAGGAGAGTTGATGGACAAGCAAGGGTTGCTCATGTCAATGAGGATGCACAGTCATCACATTCAAAGGATGCAGAAAGAGGAGAGGTTCTAGTAAATGAAAGGGTCTTACTAAGCAGTGAGATTGAACCTGGCCAAAGGAGGAGTTTGTTT
The DNA here is from genome assembly GCA_028749045.1 of Cupressus sempervirens. Lineage (NCBI taxonomy): Eukaryota > Viridiplantae > Streptophyta > Pinopsida > Cupressales > Cupressaceae > Cupressus > Cupressus sempervirens. The sequence continues at coordinate 545,750,740 of CM053790.1, read as the reverse complement.
TGTACTAGATGCAAGTGCGAGGGTAAATGTTGTGATGTGATTGTTGATGGTGGAAGCATTGACAACTTGGTGTCAGAAGAGATGTTTTCAAAGCTAAAGCTCAAGAGTGAGAAACACTCCCAATCCTATTGGATTGCTTGGGTGAAGGATGATCATAAGGTTTTGGTTAGTGAACAATGTCTGATGAAATTCAAGATTGGGAGTTACCATGATGAGGTTCTCTGTAACATCATTCCAATGGATGTCTGTCATTTATTGTTGGGAAGGTTGTGGCAGTTTGATAGGCATGTTGTACATGATGGTCATGCAAATACATACTCTCTGACAAAGGATGTTGTTCACCACAGACTGAAGCCCTTGATAAAGGAAGGTGAAAAGGTATGCAGTAGTGCTAGGTATATCTTGTTGATGGAAGAATTTTTTTGGATAGCATGAAACATCAATGTATGTGTTATGCTTTGATTCCTAGAAAAGATAAGTAAGTACTAAAATTCCACTTGAATTTTTAGGCCTATTAAGTGAGTACGGAGATGTCATCTCTGATAATTTTCCAGAAGGGTTACCACCAGTAAGGCAAATCAGTCATCAAATAGATTTAATCCTTGGAGCTAGTTTGCCTAACAAGGCTGCTCATAGGATGACTCCTACTGAAACTGAGGAGCTAAACAGACAAGTTCAAGAGCTGTTGAGGAAAGGTTTGATTCGGGAGAGTCTGAGTCCATGTGCAGTACTTGCAGTGTTGGCACCAAAGAAGGATGGAGAGTGGAGAATGTGTACAGACTGTTGGGCTATAAATAGAATAACCATCAAGTATTGGTTCCCTTTGCCAAGAATGGATGATCTTATGGACTGTTTGAGTGGAGCTCAGTACTTCACAAAGATAGATCTCAAAAGTGGCTATCCCCAGATATGGATACGAGAGGGAGATGAGTGGAAGACCGCATTCAAGACCAAGGAGGGTCTATATGAGTGGTTAGTCATGCCCTTTGGACTGACCAACGCACCAAGCACCTTCATGCGGCTTATGAATGAGGTACTAAAGAAATTCTTGGAAAAATTTGTTATTGTCTATCTGGATGATATTTTAATTTTCAGAGTCTTTGGATGAACATTTATTGCACATTTGTAGTGTCCTTGAAAGGTTGAGGGAAGAGAAATTGTTGATTAATTTGAAGAAGCGTAGCTTCGTCAAAAAGGAGTTAGTCTATTTGGGGTTTGTTGTATCAGCTGAGGGTGTCAAAATGGATCCAGAAAAGGTAAAGGCCATCCTAGAATGGCCTATTGCAAGGTTTGCTACTGAGGTGAGGTCATTCCATGGTTTGGTTAGTTTTTACAGGAGGTTCATTAGAAATTTCAGCGGCATATGTGCACCCCTGACTGAAACAATGCGGGGGGATAGAAGAGAGTTCAAGTGGACTATAGGAGCTGCAAAGAGTTTTGAATTGTTGAAGAAGGTGACAGGGCAACCTGTGTTGGCACTTCTTGATTTCAATAAAGTATTCTAGGTGGATTGCGATGCTAGTGGTAGTGCTATCGGGGCTATATTGAGCCAAGAAGGTAAGCTTATTGCCCATTTTAGTGAAAAACTGAATGATGCAAAGAAGAAGTATTCTATTTATGATCAAGAGTTCTATGCAATAGTTCAAGCCTTAAAGAAATGGAGGCATTATTTATTGCCAAAAGAATTTGTCTTGTATACTGATCATTAGGCATTGCAGTACCTAAATAGCCAAGGTAAATTGAATCAGAGACATTTGAAATGGGTAGAGTTCATGCAAAGCTATACATTTGTGTTGAAACATAGAAGTGGAAGGTCTAATAGGGTAGCAGATGCATTGAGTAGGAGACAATTGTTGTTGACAGTAATGCAGGTTGAAGTGGTTGGGTTTGATGAACTCAAGAATCTGTACCCTGAGGATCCTGATTTTGCTGAAGCATGGAAGGCTTGTAAAGAACCTGTTACTCTAGACAGGACCAAGTGGCTAGATTATTTGATTCAGGATAGTATGTTGTTCAAGGGCAGTCAATTATGTATTCCAAGGAGTTCTATGAGGGAGAACTTGATCAAGGAGAAACACAGTGGAGGAATGGTAGGACACTAGGATAAGATCATTGCCATTATTAGAGAACATTATTTTTGGCCTCAATTGTCACAGGATGTGAAGAAGTTTGTGTAGAGTTGTCAAGTATGTCAAGCAGCCAAAGGATTTAGTTACAATACTGGACTTTATCAGCCATTGCCTATTCCATTGAAGCCTTGGGAGGACATAAGTATGCATTTTGTTCTTTGATTGCCGAGGACACAAAGGGGTAATGACTTAGTATTTGTGGTGGTTGATAGGTTCTCCAAGATGGCACATTTCATTCCATGCCACAAGACTCATGATGTGGTACATATTGCAAATTTGTTTTTCAAAGAAGTGGTGAGACTACATGGTCTCCCAAAGAGTATTGTTTTTAACAGAGATACTAAATTTGTGGAGTATTTCTGGAGGACTTTGTGGAAGAAGTTGAGAGTGGAATTGAAGTTCAATTCTATGCATCATCCGTAGACTAACGGACAAGCAAAAGTGGTGAATAGAAGTTTGGGCAATTTGCTGAGGTGTTTAGTGGGAGATAAGCCCAAGGGATGGGATTTAATTCTACCACAAGCAAAATTTGCTTACAATAACTCTGTAAACAAGAGTACTGGTAGATCACCATTCCAAATTAAGTATGGGAATAGTCCAAGGATTGCACCAAAGCTGAGAAAGAAGGAGCAAGAGGAGAGGACAAGTGCTGAGGCAGAAGAATTTGTTGAACATGTCAAGAATCTACATAAGAAGGTACATGTAAAATTACCAAGATAAACCAACAGTATAAGGCTAGGGAGGGTCAAAAGAGGAGACATAAAGAGTTCCAAGTAGGGGATTTGGTTATGGTATACTTGAGGAAGGAACGCTTTCCAGTGGGTACCTACAACAAGCTGAAGATGAAGAAATTTGGTCCCTGCAAAACTTTGAAGAAACATGACTCAGGAAATGTATATGAGGTGGAGTTGCCAAATGGGATTAACATTTCTCCTATCTTCAATATTGTAGACTTAACAGAATATCATGATGATGGTGCAGATGAGGGGTTGATGCTGGAGCTATGTCCAATTCCTACTTTGGTGAAGGAAGAGATTGAAGACATTCTGAATAGTCGTGTGGGCCGGAGTACCAGAAACAAGCAGTATGAAGGATACCTGGTGAAGTGGAAAGGACGACCAATAGAAGACTCAACTTGGATATCCGCAACAGAGGTTGCCCATTTGGGTTTTCCTCTACTTGCTATGAAGTGACAAGGTCACTTTTCGATCTACCCTGGGTGTCTGATGCAGGAGCATCCAATGGTGTAAGGGCAATCCTATATCACCCAAAAATATGCTTAGTGTTAGTTTCTATTTAAAGTGTTTTTATTTCTGGATACTATTGTGAGGTTCTCACACCATCACCCCAAAACTTTGGGGACCCCTTTTTTTAATCGCCTTGGCAAATTCTTGAGTTGTCCAAAAAAATTTGATTCATTTTTTTTTTTAAATTTGAAGTCTTGGACACCTTCAGGACTAGAGGGGAGAGGGCTAGGTTTGTTTTCACCCGGTTCTAAATTTGATTTTCTAGAGCAACCAATTTCATCCTTAAGCTGGACAAAATTTTAAAAAGCAACAATTGGCAAGATAAATTGTAAATATTATACTTAGACAAATTTTTTTGAAAATTTGGATATAATTGTGTAAACTTAGATAATTTTCAAAAAAATGAAATTTTGTTAGATTTGAATTTTTAGAAAAATCTCGAATTTTTTCATTGGTGAGAAAATTAATTTTGTGAAGATGAAATCAAATTGCAAAATCGATTTTAGACTCTAGAAATGATTTTATTTTGTCAAATTTAATTTGCTTAGCAAAATCAATTTGAATTGAATTGCAAAAAATTGACTCTAATGAATTAAAGTTGCCTTGAAAATTTTTAAGCCTTTAATGAAATTGGTAATTTAATGTTGAAAAATGGCTTTTGGCTAGCCAAAAATCGATTTTAATGACATATTAATTGCTAAATCATCATTAAATGGAAATATTTAGCATCTCCAAGGCATTATTTACTTTCTTTTTGCAATTTTGGTCTAATTGGCAATTTAAAAAAGAAAATTTCATCTTGGCAAAATTAATATTTAGCTAGGCATTTAATTGGGGGCCAGTTTTGGTATATTAATTAATATTTTCTTGTTCCCAAGATCCCAGTCAGCCAACTATGGAGAGTAGGAGAGTTGGGTATAAGAGGAAACTCTTTCCTCTTTTCTCCTCACTTCTCATCTTCCTCCTCTTTGGTGTTAGCAATTTTAACTTGGAGCAGCTCTTCCTTAGGTGATTTTTCTGGCAAGTGCAGATTTTTCCATCCTTGGGCGATTTTCTTCTTTGGGCAGAATTTCCATGCTTGGACGATTTTGAGAGGGTAGATTTCTTCTCCATTGTTGGGCAATTTTTGCTAGGGCATTCTGATTTCTCTCATATGTGGTGATTTTTATTAAGAGAGAACATCTTCCATGCTTGGGCAAATTGTTTTGAAAGCAGAATTTTCCACTCTTGGCTTCTTTTTTAGGGCAAATCTGATTTTTATGCCCTAGGCGATTTATGATGGAGGTCTGATTTTCTCCATTTGCGACTGCATTTTTACATCAAATCTGAGCGATTTTAGTTTGGAGAAGAAATATAAGATGAAAGTCTGATTTTTTTGGGGCAAATGGTGGACAATTCTAAAAGATTAAAATTCTAATTTGCAAGGGTTTTAAAATTTTCAAGGTTTGATCCTAAATTCCAAAAGAAAGATCTGGCTATTGGTAGAGATGACTTTTAATCATTTAGAGTTGAAAGGGGTCCTTAAGCTGACTTCCTTCTTTTGTTCTTGTCTAGATATTGTCTCCCTTGGTTCTTCTTGCATTCATTGTCCACCACTTTACCATCCTGTAATAGGGTGACGAGATGGAGGATGGTAGTGCAAGCAAGAATCCTAAGGGAATAAATACTAAGAAAAACAGAGGATATGATGCCCAAAACAACTTTCTTCTCGAAAATGAAGTGAATAACCGATACTAATGTCGATACAGTAAACATGATCCAAGTAAAGGACAAACTAAAGGAAGGTCAATCCCCCTTGGCAAAGAAGATATACAGAAGCGGAATTGTACACGCAATAGCTTTTCCTCCTACATTGTCCTACCTAGAATTGATTATGGAATGCACATCCAGGTTTGATCTGATCAATAAATCGATTATCTTTGATGAAGGGAAGAGGGTGTTGGCCAATATTGGCGGACAAGCAATCGAAGAAGCGTTTAACATTCCCTAGTACAAGAGCATGACAGTAGTGATGATGGATCAAGTAGCTAAATTATTTCAGGATAACCAGGAGGCCTATTTCACACATCTAAAGAAGGATTGGCTACATGAAGGGAAAAAAGGCGTAACTAAGTCATCAAAGCTTACAGTGATGGACTTCAAATCAGAATACAGAGATCTCATTGTGCTTCTCAGTCAGATCATGGGCCTAGCTCAAGGTACACAATTTGAAAATTGGATGTACTTCTTCATTGATGAAATTGAAAAAGGAAAAAGAAGGTTTGATTGGGCTAGGATCATAAGTGAGAACCTAGAGTTACAACTTAAAACCGTGCAAAACCAAAAGCAATTCTACATGGGATCCTATCTGTTTTACCTAATTGCTAGATTGTATAAGAGTCCGAGACTTAAGGCCTTAGGGGAAGTTGGCAATGGGTTGGGGCAATATTTGGTGTATGAATGCTATCCACAACTTAATTTGCACAACAACAAGGATTACAAGATATTCTGTGACACCTGTTCCATGAAGATAGTAAGGGTATTACAAAGGACACCTGCTAAGAGACTTTCATCAGAAGCAGAGGCAAAGACAAAGAAGTTTGGGAGTTGGTTCATCCAATTTTCGCAATTCACCTACATTAGAGTAGTAGGGAGTATAGTTTGTCCCAAGAGGCTTCCAAGATACCCACTCGACAAGGTAGTTTTGATGGAATTGGTTAGGCAACCTGAGCACTATGATAGAATAATGAGAAATGAAGGTAAAACAAGGATTACCTTCTCAGTCGGAATTGGCAATGATAGTTGCTCCAATCGGGCCGCCTTTGTAGCTGCGGAGAAGAAATTGGAATGGTATCATCTAGGGTGGTACAAAGCAAGGCAAAAATTCGATCCTAATGGTCTTATCAAGGTATCTCATGGAAATGTATTTAAGCATGTTCCCACTATTGAAAACTTTTGGGCCAATGCCAAGGATGACTTTCATGTGAGAAAGCTAGCTTTCTCAAGATTGTCGATGAACATGATGAGAGATATCAAATGGAGAGGCCTTGATATTCCCAATCAACTGGAAGATGATGGAAATGTGTTGACAAGAGATTATAATACATTAGAAGGAACAGAGTTGAATCCAATAGATTGGGATGACCATCAGGATCCTTCCTTGGAAGTAGTCACAAGAGCGGTTGATTTGCATACCAAGTCGTGGTATAATGAAATATTAAAGAAGCTACAAAGACAAAGGATTCCCCTTACCTATGAGAAGATGAAGCCAAAAGGAGGTCTAGCAGCATCAGTCAAACAGAAGGGTGAAAGAAGTAGCCGGCAACAGGAAACAACCAAAGACAAGAAGAGAGCCTTGGAGGTAGAGAAGGCAAAGAATATCTGGAACCTCTGGCTAAGAGACAACATATAGTTCCATCAAGAGAGCATAATTGAGGCTAGAAGCCAAGAGGTCAATTCAAGTAATAAAGGGGTTGTGGTAGAGGTGAGCTCTGATTCAAAATCAAATGGTTATAGTGAGAGTATCGGGTATTCCCCTCTCTCAGAAAAACCAACAAGGAGATGATATGGGAGTAACTAGTGGAGAAGAAGATGGGCCAATTGACATTGAGGCAATGAGTCAGGCACCTGAGGCCATTGGTGATGCTTTATTAGTCGAACCAAATCCAGATTTGGGGAGATGCACTGCACCACTATGGTTAAGGCAAATGTTTATGCCAAAAGGCGAGGTAGTAACTACCCAAATAGTAGCAGACATCCAAAGATTAAAAGAAAAGGGTTTGGGAGCAACAATGATGGTCATCGAAAGGTTCAAATTGCTATACCAACAGTCAATAAGGAAGTGGATGAAATTGCGGCCCAGGAATATGAGATAGTGGAACACAATTTGGGAAGAAACACAGATGATACAGAATGTGAACAGATTCAGGAGGGTATAGCTTCAATCAGAAAAAGGTTGAGGAAGGCAAATGAAAGGATCGTAAAATTGGAGGCCGAGAACAAATATCGGAGAGATTGCCAGCCCATCCAACAATTGCACCAGGCAGCCCTTCCTCAAGATAGCAGGAGCAACCTAGAAGAGATATCAGCGCAGCTACATGAAGTCAAGGATTGGATCCACGGTACAATCTAAGATGGGCGAAATTTCTTGCCTTCCTTTATCTTGACATTCCGGTCATTAGTGACTGTTAGAGACAAGTTCAAATTATTTGAAGAAGAGTGGAAGGATTTCCTTCCCATCAGAGATTTAGCTACTCCCATGCTATAGGTGTTCATTGGACTACCAAAGGCATATTTGGAGAGGGCCAGGTTGGTTGATGAGAAAGGATTGAGTACGGTCGAATCTTGGTTTGTCGCCTTAACTACCAGATTTAGAACACTTGAAGAGATATAGAAGGCAGTTGCACAGCACAACCCAGGCGTCGACACTTTCATTTCAACCATGATGAGCGATGTTGGGATGGCACTTGATTTTGAAGATATCAAAGAAGAGGATATCAATGAGACAAGACTTGGATCGAGATTGGATGAGCTAGGAAAGGTTGCTATCAAGAAGAAACATTTGAATGCCCTTTCCTCCCTAAATGCTTTTGTTGGATTCGCAAAAGAGTATGAGAAGGATCATGAGAAGACACTACAAACAGCAAACAGCGTAATGAAATCGGCAGAGCTCAAGATAAAGCACACACCTTGTCCTCCCATGGAAGAAGTCAACGAAAGGCTAGCTAGGTTCATTGCCTCAGCTAAAAGAATGAAAGAAAATGGGAGAGTTATATTAGAAGATCATTTGATGTAAGCCCAAGTGGCAATTTCTATTTCTTCTAGGATAAGACAAGTGTTTAATTTTGATTGGCCACCATTTTGGTGCTTTCTCATTGGTTACCACTTTTACACTTTTTTCATTAGTTCATTGACGAGGTGGTGTCTTCTCATTGGCTGATGGGATGACAACCCTAATTAGGGTTTCTAAGATTCAATCTGGATCGTCAGTTTTGCCTTTTTATCTCTACCGTCGATTGTACATTTTGGCCTCTATATAAGGCCATTTGCTCTCATTTGTAAGGGTCAGAGAAAATTGTTGCAAAGATAATGCCAAAATTCACTATTTCTTTCTCATTGTTGTGACTTGCATGGTGATTAAGAGCCTTTGGTATTATTGCATGGTTTCTACTTCCAAATAGTTAGAGTAAATTTTCTTTTCAAGTTATTGAAGTTGGTTGCATTTCAAGTTGTTAAGAGTAAAGTAGATGAATGGTTGCATCTTAGTATTAGTAGACGTTTGATAAGGATCAATACTAGACCACTAGCATCCTAGCGGCTTGTTGGGAAGCCTTGTGTGCCAAACTAGTTTATTTTCCTTTGAATCATTGCATCTATGGAGGTGGAGCCGCTAGTTAACTTTCATTAGATTCGATCTCAATCCATTTGCTAGTCTTCCATCCATAGGAGTAGGAGTAGGATAGCAAGAAGTTTAGGACATAGAATTTAGAAGAAGAGAGTTAGAAAGATACCAATTGTAAGAACCATTCACCCTCAACCACCATCACTTTCCCATCATCGCCATCTAGCATTCACACTGAATCACCATCTCCATCTTCCCAACAAAGTCTAAGCCATCCTCAACAATTTGTGTAAGGCCGCCTACGTGATTACCAGCAAATCACATCGATAAAACTGAGCGAGTATCCACAAGTGTAAGGAAAATTAGAGTTATTCTCATATCCCATGAGCACTAACTTTTCAAGAGAGGAATTGTCTGTTTGATACTCCATATCAGATATTCAATTGCTAATATGTTATGTAGTGATACAAAACTCACATCAATAGATACCCATTTGGGTCAAATAAAGATTCCAACTCTCATAGCAATTGGTTTTTTGGGTTAGAGTTTTTTAGCACCTTGGGATACATGTCAATGTAGAAAATGGGTTATTTTGTAATTGAGCCATAATTATGATGAGTTAGAGGGTTTAAGTTAGAGGGATGATTATATTTGTAATTTAAAACTCTCTAGAAAAAGAATCAAGTCAAAAGGCTTTATGGTTTGAAAGTTATTGCAGTTTTAAGTTACCTAGAGACCTCCTAAGAGTGCTTCTGAGTCAGATTTGAAGCATTAAACGACCTTGTACGGGCTCAAAAAATGGGGGATGAGCGGAGCTGGTCCATAGGGCTATAGAGCGCTTCGAGAGCTTTTTGGAAATGTAAACAGTTCGTCAATCGGAGTCCCGGATCAAAAGTTATGTCTCTCGAAAGTTGGACTACCATTTTTAGATTCTTCTAATTTTACAACGGCTTCTAACGTGATTTCTAGAACCTTTTGTTTTGATGGTGGATTCCAAATGGCATATTCTAGAATGTATTCCTAAACCTAAACCTAATTGGGGTTTATTTAAGAACATTTATGGCATTGTAAAGGTAGTTCTTGGTGGAGTTTGAGAGAAGGTACTATGAGGAGCATTTTTTCTCCAGGATTTGACCATTGTAAGCCCATAGGGCATGTATTTGGGTCTATTTATACGTACTGAATGTAGTAGCATATTTAACTGATAATAATATTCCCCTGTTGCATTCATTCTGGTTGTGGTTTGTGTATTCATCAGTTCTTGTGCTTTCAGTGGCATTTCAAATTTGGCATTATTGGGTGCTCTTCCAGATTTATATGCAAGGAACATTACACTCTCAAAAGGCAGAAATAATGAAGGGTTGTGACACTTGAAGGGAAGAAAGGATGAAGGGTTCTAACTCTTCCAAAGGGTAGTAATTATTGAAGGTTGTGACTCTCTCAAAGGACAGAAATGATTAAGGGTTGTGACTCTCCCCAAGGCTGGTAATTATGAAAGATTGGGATTCTCTTGTAGGGCTAACATAATGAAAAACTGTGATACTTTCTAAGGGTGGTAATTGTGAAATGTTGTGACCATTGGAAATGTGCAGACATGATGAAGAGGTGTGAATCTCCCTCATATTGGAAGATATAAAGTGGAGAAGGAAGTGAATCAGTAGTGGGATATAGCAACAAGATTAATCAGATAAAGAGACAAACAGATAGATCAAACATAACAAATATAAGAATAGATTGACCTAATCAGCAGATAGATAAGAGCAGACAGGATTTCTCATAAACCTCTGAATATAAGGAACAAGATCAGAATGAACCTTACAGCAGACATAGGAAAAAGATTAATCATATGAATAGTGGAATAGATAATCAAGTGCAGCAGTAGTGGTATCTCAAAGAGTGATAACCTTACGTAAAAACATAACCTCCATGGAGCCTGATGGAAGAATATAAGAGATATGCCAATCATTCAATGAGAACAACAATTAATGAAGAGAAATATACACTAAATAGCAATTGTTATCACAGCTGCAAAAACTACCACATTCTAGAAATGAAGCATGAAGAAGTGTGATCCTTGTCGAGGGAACAATGACTCCACAAAGATCGCCTTTCTTCATTCTAATATAAAGATTAATGTGGGGGAGGGCTGCGATGGCAGAGAGCATCAAGGAAGAGAATCAACCTTTCTAGTATAGGGACTCATAAGATGTATATCAGTTCATCAGATATCAGCAATCAGGCACGTAGACGGATCAAATCAGGGATTTCTATTAATTGCAGGCAATATCATTCTTGATCAAAATGTGGTATGCATGGGATGTTTTTTAGTATATTTAACATATTATTTCTTATGTGAATTGTAAACCTTTCTAGATTCTTGATTTATTTATTCTCCCAGGGCCTATGACTAGAGATACCCCTGATTTGGATGGTAAGAGCCACATAAAGCCAAGAGGGATAATAATCAATTCTTGGGTTTAGTCTAGAGAGTCAATGGATTATGGATCTCTCACTAGATATCCCTTATTTGGATGGAAAGAACCACATGAAGCTAAGAGGAATAATAATCGGCTCTTAGGTCTAGTGTAGAGGGGTTAATGAATTATGAACCTCTCATTAGATACACCCTCATGGAGCCTAAATTCTAGTCTCCGTTATTGATCTTGAAGAGTGAGCAAATATGATAAGTTGGTGCTGTTGATCCCTCAAGAGAATGGAAAGGAAGGAGTAGTTCTAAGATTTCAAAATCTAAATGGAAGTTATCATCTTTTTCAAGTGGAGATGGTTTTGGTGTTTCTTACTATGCAGAACATCAAGGAGAAAAAACAGATATTAATAATACACTAGGGCCCACCTTCTAACAGAACCTGTTGAGATTGTCTTAAAAAGACGATGGGTTCAGTTAACAGAGACAATCCTTAATTTATGCAAGATGGTTGGAAAGCATATGTATTCCATCCCGGCAATTTAAAAGCATTCCAAATGACATTTTGACCAAAATTGAAAAGAAATATTTAGTCTGGGATTGATATTATGATCTTTCTGCCCATGATCAACCAATAACACACACAGTATTGAAGATGGAACTAAGAATCACTCCAGATTTTCAGTGGGATAATAAAATTCATAGATATGTTAAGCCTTTCTGGACCATAATGGAAGACAATGATGGCAAATTTCTACTTCATCATGAATATTTTATGCAATATGTGAAGGACTACAATAGCATACAAATGTTTAAACACTAGTGTAAAAGGGACCACTGAAACATATATAATGCAGCATCCTCAAACTGTATATTTGTAGAGCAGTCTTCTCAAACAATATGCAGTAGCATTAGAAGTTGACCGTATTATAGCCACTGAACAAGACTACCAAGTAAAGTCTTTGAATATAAATGGCCAGTCAATATCCTGATAAAAGATCCATATATTGAACTTAATGTATACAGCAGCTTCATGCAACATCCTCAAACTGTACATTTGTTGAGCAGTTTTCTCAAACAATATGTAGTAGCATTAGAATTTGGCTGTATTACAGCCACTGAACAAGACTACCAAGTAAAGTCTTTGAATATAAATGGCCAGTCAATCTCCTGATAAAAGATCCATATATTGAAAGCAATGTATACAACAGCTTAATGCACCTGGAGATATATTTCTGAAGAAATCATGACATTGTAATAATAATAATATAACTATAGATACTTCATGGCTCTTGCTGAATACCAAGAGACTAACGTTACACCCATAAAGGAGAATATTCAACAATGCAATAATAACATCTACCTCAAGAACTGCCGGTCATGACATAAAGCAAATGGATGAATTTGATGTGATACACAAACATCATTCAGAAGTACTTGAAAGAAATTAATCAAAACATAGTTAAAATAAAATAAAATCAAGAAGCGGCAATATTATAGTTTGTGGAGCCCGATGGCTGCGATTCAGGTTATAGTTTGATTTTAATAAAATTATTATTTTAGTTAAGATGTGAAACATTTATAAGAGGTGTGACTTTTACCAAAGGTCATAACTCTTATATGGTTGAAGAGATATAAAAAGAGACATGGGAAAACAAGACATATCTGATATTTGACAAGCATTTTATAAGAAGAAGAAGATTTGTACGGAGGGATAAGGAGCTTAAATATGACTTTATAATGTAAATTCAAATATTTTATTTAATAATAAAATAAAACGTCTTTTGTTTATTTTAATTAAAGGCATAGAGATTTAAACTGTAGTTGATTCATCCTTTATAATAATTTTAAAAATTCCATAAACAATTTATGTCAGAGAAGTGGACATGGTCATCTATGGCATTTTAAACTCGATCATCGTAGATATTGTGAAATATTTTATTGTTTCCAAATCTGTGTCTAGTTTGTCTCCCTGACCTTAGGAGTTAAAGCGCAATCTGGACTAGTTTAGAATTGTGTATATATATTTGATCCATCGCATCTAGATTATTAAAATTGTTGACAATATAAGTGAGTAGAACATTATAAAGTTGTATGTTATAATCTTTATTGTAATTGACTTTGTTGCCCAAATAAACTAAAGCATTGGTCTTTTTATCATTGAAGTATTGGATTTATATTTGAAATCATAAAATCTATAACTTCCTTCTTATAGATTTTAAATCCATTTTTAAAAATCTTATACAAAACATTCATTTCAAACTATCACATTACTCCATAGTTATCGAGTTCAAGGACCTTGCTAGCTGAAGAACTTCAAAGCTTAAATTCGCTATAGAAAAGCTTTGAACCAAGTGATCATGCTAAGAAGATCTACCCGCCTAGGTGTAGTGGAGCCTAAAGTGTAGGGGAATCAAGGTGATTCTCATTTGTTGGCCGTAACTAATTGCAGAATCCTATCAAAGAAGTGACAAGCTCTTGGATTTTCAATCTATGGTTTTGGGAACCAACACACCACCTCCTCTGGATGGCAAGAGCCAAATGAGGCAGAGAGGGACAATAATCGACTCTTGGGTCTAGGTAGAGATTAATGGATTTTGAATCTCCCACTAGATAAACCCCCTCATTTGGATGGCAAGAGCTAATAATCAGCTCTTGGATTTGGTGAAGAGGATTAATGCATAATGGATCTTTCACTAGATACACCCCCTCATCTCAATGGCAAGAGCTACGTGAGGCAGAGGGTGTTAATAATCAACTCTTTGGTCTAGTATGGAGGTTTAATGCATAATTTGCAAACTCTCCGAGTACTCTCATAGTTGCTGAGTGCTCTCAATTTTTTTTGCTTGCTGAGGACTCTCAAGTTTAACTCTCACATATTTAGAGATGTAATAAAATGTGGGGAAAAGTGTCGATGCAAAGAAAACATTGGATTAGATGCATTTTGACATGATGTTAGTGCTATAAAACTACATATTTTCTTTGTTGAGATGTCAATTTCTAATTAATACATTTTGTAATTGGATTCTACAAAAAATATATGTTTCTTTAAGAGATTTTAAATTTTAGTACTTTCTAGGTTTCCGAGTTTTTCCCCATTTTTTGTCGAGTATATGCCAAGTTGAAAATTTTGGGTTTGTTGAGTACTCTCTGAGTTTGAGTCTGCAAACTATGGTTTAATGGATTATGATTTTTTCACTTGACGCACCCTCTCATCTGGACAAAAGGAGCCATGTAAGGCCAAGAGGGATAATAGTCAGCTCTTGGTTATAGCTAGAGGGTTAATGAATTACAAACACCTCACTTGATACTTGCCCTCATGATGGAAAGAGCCACATGAAGCGAAAAGGGATAATGCTTGGCTCTTATGCTTAGGATAGAGGATTTGTTAAGGCACCCTAATACACCCTTATCCCACCTCTCTTATGGTTGGATGCCACCAATATATAGATAATATATTTTGTGGTTAATGTAATGTTCCTAACCCTAGTTGCAATAATCTATGTTTTAATATCTTTAACAAGGAAGATCTATAATATCTATTATATTTTAATAATTTCTAACGTTACTAATTCTATTCTAGTTCTTGTTCCTCTTGGAATTTTTGATTTATGGCAAAAGCTAGGACATTTACAAGAAGATACATTACAAAGGCTATGTCCAACTTAAAATGTTCTTGCAGATATTCAATGTTGGAGTACATCTTTTGTTGATTTTGGGCATAGTGCAGGTTAAGTGTATTTAATATATCTTCACTTTGTTCCAATAAGACTCTTTCTTTATGAACTCTACTTTTGTTAGAATCAAATTCTCAAATGATGTATAGTCTGTTGGAAGGACTCATCATTATTGGCATATGATGAGTAGTATTCTAACACTATCATGGAAGATTTTAGCCATTTGAATCAAGTTCTTTTTTCTCCTATGACATAAAATCTACAAATATCCTTCAAGCTAGTTTGCAATTTTAGTTTTCTTGCTTGTTTGTGGTCATAGCTAGTATTTGGGGTGATCTTTATTCTAGTGGACTTGAATATTTCTTGCCAAAATAAATTCAGGAATTTACTCTCTTTCACTAATAACATTTTTAGCTAGCCTATGTAGTTTGAAAACTTCCCTAAAGAAGAGATTGCCTACCCGTCAAAAGATATCACACAAAAATAAGCATATATTGTTGATCGATCACCACAGATATATAATCCAATATGAACATATGTAGTTGATTGATCACTGGCAGATATATAATCCTTCCCTTGCACATTTGTAAGTTCTGTAATGAAATCCATTGAAATTCTCTCCCTGTTTTGATATGGTATTGGTAAAGGTTGTAACAAGCTCGCTGGAATGTTTTTTCTCCCTTGTTTCTTTGACATACCATACATTCTATAAATGCCAATAATATTCTCTTTGAGACCTTTCCAAGAAAAGTCTCTCACTTGTTTACATGTCTTGCCAATGGAGAGTATCATGTTATGTCCTCATTATCTTTTATTTCATTTTCGATCCTAGGATATGATATATTCCATCTTTTTAGAGAATGAGCTCCTCCACCCCCGTACGCCTGTCATCTCATAGTTTCCTTCCATTATGTCACTTGCCAATGCCTTTGCATATTTTACAAGTATCAAATTCTTCCATTTTATAGAGATGATCACAATAGAATTCAAGTAAGTTTTTTGTGATAAAGCATCTACCAAACCATTATTCTTTCTTCACACATACTTAATATATTCAAAGGCTTGTAACTTGCTAACCCACTTCTACCATCTATCATTTACATCCTTTTTGTCTCTAAAATCAGTTAAATTATTATGGTCAATTTTCTTATTGAATCTTCGCAAACTAGGTATTGTCTGAACTTGGCTAGAGCATGCATAATAGCTAGCATTTCTTTGTCATAAATATAATAATGTATTTTCATCTCTTTAGTCTTGTATTGGGCATTTATTTTACGTTAGTGCAGATCCAATACCTTCTCAAGCATCACATTCTAACTCAAATGGAAGAGAGAAGTCTGGAATGGCTAACATTGGACAAGAACTCATTATTTCTTTTAGTTTGTCAAAATCTTTTTGAGCCTACTTATTCCATGAAAAAACACCCTTTTGAGTAAAATTTGTCAATAGAGAAATGAACTTTGAGAATATTGAGGAGTCTTATATAATAACTACAAAGTCTTAAAAATTCCTTTAAATGAGTTAAAGTATTTGGTCATCGCCAATCTACTATTGCTTTGATCTTTCTTCATCGACGCTAACTCCTTGTGCCCTAAATACAAAATTTTATCCTTCCCAAATTCACATTTGGACACTTCAGCAAATAGTAATTGTTTCTTCATGTATTCCCAAGGCTTAATCAATACACCTCAAGTGATCCTCCCTAAGTTTACGGTGTATCAATATATTGTCAAAGAACGCCAACAGAGACTTCTTAACTATTTGTCGAATATATGGTTCATGTAAGAGTGGAATGTAGCTTAGGAATTAACTAGTCCAAATGGTAAGACTAGAAATTCAAAGGCCAAAAATGACACTAAAGGCTGTTCTAATACCCAAAATGTAAATTGATCTTAGAAAATTGTGTTGTACCTTAAAGTTGATAATCTTTTAGTATATGAAGCCTAGGGATATGTTATTGGTTCTTTATTTTATTTTTATTAAGTGCCCTATAGTCCACACACATTCTCATAGCGCTATCCGTTTTTGAACCAACACCATGGAAGAAGTGTAAGGGCTAGAGCTAGGCTTGTATATACCCCATCTCAAGTAACTGCTCAATTCTTTTCTCAATTTCTTTCCTGCATCGTTTTGGGTGTTAGTATGGTGTGGTAATGATAGGTTTTTTTCTTCCTATTCCAATCATTTTTTCAAAACCCCTCTTAGGAGGTAGTTGGGTGGAATATTGCTAAAACCTCCCATATGCTTGTCTTCAATAGTCTTCCCTCCTTTGGACAAAAATCCATCAAGGATCATACATTGTTGTAACAACCATCTTTCCTAACCCTTAGTTTCTATATATTTAACATTCAAAATAAGCTATCTAGATTCTACATATTCACATGCATGTGATTAATAGTTATAACAAATTAATTGATTCTCTTGAAAGGATGCAACTAACAAATGGTGATATATTTCATTTATTAAACTAAAAGATTAACTTGCATGGAAGAGAGAGATCTTTAACTAGTTGATACATTTAAATATCACTTCATATAATTGAAATAAATGCAACTATGACATTAAATAAATACATGTCTAGCTGAACTTGAATGAGCATCAAGCTAAGTGTGTAGACCTGATCTGTCCAGTGCAAATCTAGACTTTGGTGGAGGGGAGAAGCTTTGTTAGAGGCTTAACCACCCAATCACGGACCTAGTGTATCCCCCTCTCACTCTTAGATGAGAATGGCCCTACCCTACGTGGGATAAGGCACTAGAAGAGCATCTCATCCTACCACCTGAGCATCCTCGTGTTGTGTCAACTACACAACTAGCTAGACTGTGGAACCTTCCTATCAGCCTATCCATCCGACTACAAGTTATCCTATCCTCTAGCGATCACAACATCATTTTCCACTAATTCTACCCCGGCCAAGCATTTACATGGACACTATGTGCCCGATCACCCACTGCTCGACTTGACAAGACTACACCCAATTGCCCACCATGAGCCAACTAGAATTCTATTTTTCAGCTTATAAATTCTAGACTGACTCTGATATAAATTTTGTTTTAATGCACATAATGCACAACCATCTTACATGGGTCACACCGCACATCTTTGCCTTACATGGCCTTTTTAGATGGTTCTTGATGTAAATTCCCAACGTATAATAAATTGGTTGAACAATGCAGAAGTTTATCGAATTCCTTCAAGAGTTTCTTGCCAATGTATGTAAACAAAGTGGCAAGCCTTCTTAGCCTCTCCACATCTAATGGGGTAAATTTTTATGCTGTCAGGAGCACATGGAAGGGTGTCACTGTAGTATGTAGAGTGTGTTCACACACGATTTGTTTCTTATTAATGCCTTATGAAAATAGATAAAAAATAGAGATATGAAACAATTTGAGCCAACGGATCCTCCCATGAACAACATGCATATGCACGTAGTTTCGAACTCTTTATGATCATTCATGTCTCCTTGGACCAATAGAAAAGAGAGAATTGATGCAAATATTGATACTACTATTGAATGACAGTAATGGCATGGAAGAGTTAACAAATACGACTAGACAAGGCTGCGTTGAAGTATGAAAGAGATGTCTTTCCCTACCCCAAATCGTGAGCTTTAATGTATGACTCTATTGGTCATTGTTCAACACTTACAATAGTATTTAACTTGTGATAGAAACTACGATTTTCCAACTATAGAACAATGCTGAGTTCCAAGGGAATAGAGCTCGACCAAGAAAGAGTTACATGCATGATAGATTGCAAGGTGGCGAGCATGAGTTACAATCTAAATAGAACTTGAAATAAGAATACAAAGGGGCTGAAATAAGGAATGAATGATGAGGCCAATCATGCATTAATATAATTTGATGTAAAAGGAAATTAATAGAATCTTTCCCATGAATTATTATATCCATTATACTCATATTATTTATGCGTGTTTGTATGTGTTATTTATAAACATACATAAAAATACGTTATATTTTAAATGTACTTAGACTCATACATTATATTTAAATATATACATACATACATATATACATATGTAACATGTACAAATGTACGTAAGTACTATGGGTATTGTTTATATAATAAGTCATGTCTGACAACACAAGAAGGATGCGGAGCATCTAGATTCTCAAATCAAAGGTAACAAGTGTTTTTATTTCGCTTAATGTTCAAGTGAATATATATTTATGTAAAGTTTTAGATTAGACAACCCAATTAGCTCATGGTGGACACTTGACGTAATCTAGTTTGCCCAGCCTGCTTTCCCTAACGATGGTGGTTTAGGCTCATACCTGTTAGCTCAGTGGCAGGTTGGTGCACTCGCGCCGTATTCCCTCTCTGCTAGTGCTCCCCCCATTGCCATGCTTCCCTAAAAAAGATTAAACACAGTGAAAGCATACTTCCATATCGTTCAAATAAAAATCAGTTATCATAACTAATAACCATATTAACTAACCATTTTCCATTCATGTGATAGCATATAATTAACCAACATCTTCCATTTTACATGAAACATAACGAATAACCAATATTTCCATTCATGTTAACTCAAAATGAGTAAGTAATTTAACCAACCATTTTGGATTAGCTTGAAATATCAATGGCTAAATAAATTATCAAAATCAACAAAATAGGGGATGTAACATCCCCCTCCCGCCCCCCATTGTGCCTCATCATCCTCGATGAATATTGCAATTAAATACACAAGAAAACATTCATAATGAAAGGAAATAGCTGTCATATACTCTCAAATAGCATCATGTCACAATGTCTCAAATTAAATGACAAAATAATAGTATCAACTATAGTTTATGTTTATGGAAAAAGATGGGGAAACTTTTGGAAGATTTCATCATAATCTTCCCAAGTAGCATTCTCCTTAGCATATTGGTCCCATTGGACCTTGCATTGGGTGACATTGTGATTTCGTAAGTAAAGCTTACATAGCATGAGTATTCTTAGTGATTCTATTTCAACCACCCCTAGGTCTCGCATTTGCAAGAGATTCCAATCAATAACATGCTCAACATTTGCTATATACTTCTTAAGAAATGATAGTTGAAACACATTATTCATCTAGGCAAAGGGTGGAGGTAGGGAAATTGTGTAGGCCAATGTATTTACAACTTCCAATACTTCAAAGGGTCCCACATATCTTGGGGCCAGCTTGGCATTTTTACGAAATTTGATAGCACTTTTTTGGGGTTCTACTTTTAAGAGAACTTTTTCTTCCAGCTCAAATTCTCTAGGAGTTCTCTTAGCATCTACATGACTCTTCTGTCAGTCATTTGCCTCCTTTAACCTCTGATGGATTTGAACTGCTTGCTCTTCCATTTCTAAAAGCATCTTAGGACCAATAATGGTTCACTCCTCAATTTTGTTCCAGCTTATAGGAGTTCTACACTTACGTCCATACAAAGCCTTAAATGGTGTCATCTTAATAGTGGACTAGTATGTGTTGTTGTAAGAAAATTTAACCAAGGGAAGATACATCTTCGAGTTATGTTGCTAATCCATGTAGTATACTCTTAGGAGATCTTCTAGTACCTAGATTACCCTTTCTATTTTTCCATTAGTTTCTAGATCATAGGCTGAGTTGATGTTTAATTTTGTTCCCAAAGGAAAAAACAAGGTTTCCTAAAATCTAGACAGCATTCTAGCATCCCTATCTGATATAATCTTTTCTGGAACTCCATGAAGTCTAAAAATTTCCTTTACAAATTTATGGGCAATTTCTAGTGCCCCATTGATTAAATTTCCTGGAATGAAATGAGCTACCTTCGTTAGTTGATCCACTACTATGAGAATAGTGTTATACATGTTTCTAGTCATAGGTAATCCTTGTATAAAATCCATGCTAATTACTTGTCATTTCCATTTTGGAACTTCATTTGGGTGTAGCAACCCAGCTGGATATCTGTGCTTGGCTTTGACCTTCTGACATTTAAGACATCTTGCCACAAACTTAGTTGTTTCCTACTTCATGCCCTTCCAAAAATATAATGGTTTCATATCAGCTAGCATTTTAGTTACTCCAAAATGTTTTGAGTAAGGAGCGGCATGGATTTCCCTCAAAATCATTCTGCAGATTTCAGAGTCCTTAGGTATATACATTCTTCCCTTATACCTTAAGAGTCCATCTGTTTCTAGCTAGTGACCTTCCTATCTGATATCATGAGGATCTCTTTGGAAGGCTTGACGTAGTTGGTTATAGAAATCATCTCTAGGTAGATACTGAAGTACTTTCTCCTTAAGTCCAGTATTTATTGTTATTATGGCTGAGATATGTCTTCACTTACCCAAGGCATCAACAACTTAGCTTTCCTTCCCTTCGATATAGCTGATCCAAAATCATACTATGCTAAGAATTCCAACCACCTTTGACGAGCATTAAGATTGGGTTACATGAATATGTACTTCAATCTGTGATGGTCTGATATGAGTTCAAATAGTTTCCCAACCAGGCAGTGTCTACACATTTGAAGAGCGTGAATGATGGCCACCAATTCTAAATCATGGGGTGTATATTTCTACTCATAGTTCTTTAATTTCCTGGACTCGTATGCAATAACTTGGACCTCTTGCATCAGCATGCCCTCAATCCTTCTCTTGATGTGTTGGTAATTACCACGTAGTGACCCTCGGGATCTAGCACTCTGAGTATTGGTGAAGTTAGTTTCTCCTTCAAATATTCAAGTGTTACTTGACACTTGTCTAACCAGACAAACTTCTTCTCCTTCTGTTACAAGGTAGTTATGGGGTGTACTATTCGGGAGAAGTCCCTAACAAATTTCCTGTAGAACCTAGCTAAACCCATGAAGCTTCTAACTTATGACACATTTCTAGGTATCGGCCAATCTTTGGTTGCCTTGATCTTGGTAGGATCCATTGCAATTTCTTTTGCTGATATAATATGTCCTAAATAGTGAATCTCCTTTTGATAGAAAGAGCATTTAGACAATTTCTTGTACAACCTGTGCTCACACGAATTCTGTAGAACTATTTCTAGGTTTTTTTGGTGCTCCTCATTCTGAGAATAGATAAGGATATCATCCATGAATTCCAATACAAACTTGTGTAAACAATCCTGAAATACACTATTCATAAGATTCATAAAGGCTGCATGGGTGTTGGTTAGCCCGAAGGTCAAAACGGTGAATTCATATAGTCCATAACAGGTTCTAAAGGCAATATGAATGTCTTCCTCCTTGATCCTGAGTTGGTGATAGCGCAGTCTAAGATCAATCCTAGAAAATATCGATGCTCCTCTCATCAAGTCAAATAAATAATCAATTTAGGGAAGAGGGTATCTGTTTTTTATGGTGACCTTCGTGAGCATCCTATAATCTATGCACAACCACATGGTTCCATCCTTTTCCTTAACAAATAATATTGGGACTCCCCAAGGAGAGATGCTAGGGTAGATGAGCTTTTTATCCAATAATTTATGTAACTGTACTTGTAACTCCATTCGTTCTATGGTAGTCATTCCGTATGGCACTTTGGATATGAGCTCTGCTCATAGTACCAAATATATGGTAAAATCAAATATCCTAGGAGGTAGGCCATGTAGTTCCTAAGGTATGGGTGCCTTTCAACAAAGGATTCCTTCATTCCTTCCCTAATCTCATCGTCCTCTAGAATGTGATCATCTTGATACACTCTTTCTTGGTTCTAATTTAAATCTTCTATTTTTACTACATAGATATTACACCCTTTTCTTCTACATCTCCAAAGTTGCATGGCTGATATATGACCCGCTTTCACTTTATATAGTATTCTTGAATGTTCACAGGATTCCCTTGGTCCTCTAGGCATTCTACTTTCTTTGCAAGACAATCCACTTTCACCTTATGTTCACTAAGCCAATTGATCCACATGATATCATAGGACCCCAAAGGTGCTACATATAGGTTAACCTCAGTAGATAAGTTTGGAAAGTCTACTTGAGGCTCAAACAAACATTTGTCTACCCAAGCCCTTGACTAGTTTGCATACTCAACAGTCCAAGGATTTGCCATAGACTCAGTTCTTCTTGAAAGTCTACTTAACAATTTCAGAGATATAAAAACACTCATAGGTGTTGGTTCCCAAAACCGTAGATTGGAATCCTATGAGTCTTGCCAACTCGATGTTGGGATATCCAACCGGTTATGGCCAACTTGATAGGATTGATCGATTCGATCCAAATCCCCTGCACTTTTAGCTGTACAAGGCCAAGGCGGGTGCATCTGACCCTAGACAATAACTTAGACCCATGATCTTTATAGCAGATTGGTTAGAATGCGAATGCAACGAAAGTTTCCCAAATGGCAAGAATTATAGAAAACATTGAGCTGTGATTAGAAATGAAAGACAAATGCTGATTGTACTCTGTCATAGTCTCAACAATGATACATAGGATCAATTTGTAAAGAAAAAGGTAAAATTCTGATCCATGGTGTAGACAAGTGCATCTAGATTCCTTACAATCATATTCAGTCGTACTTTTTATTGGGATCCTTCACTTTGGAAACATAATTGTCATGACAATATAACCATCATCCATTTAATGCAAACCAAGACATAGTCACACTAGGGCCTGAGGTTTCTTCACTAGCATGCAATATTTCCACTTCAAACCACTCCTTCAAGATATTGTTGTAATGCATGTGAGAGCCTCCATTAGAAGGGACTTGTTTAAAAGATATTGTTCCTTTCTGGACTTATTTTTCAAGAAGACCTTCATTACTTCTTATTAAAAGTATACCAGTTAAATATAGCTAAATATATATTTTCAGATTCTTCATTTGAGAATACTTCATCATTTTTTCCATCATGAATCCTCAACATTATTTCACAAATAAAAAGTTGGTCTCCATCAGTGGCTCTTATTGGGGACGTGCTATTTGCGAGCATAATGAGTATCCCAACTATCTTTGTAGGAGCAAATCGAGCATCCATGTTTAACATGATGCATGGTGAAATTGGGTGGCCCCAAATTCTTTTCTCTATCAAAGACCTAATTCTGATCACATAATAACTCATTGCTTCTGATCACGGTATTTTATCCTTTACCTGAGTAGTTGTTTGAGTGAAATTCAAACCACTGCATAATCTGTCATCATCCTTCATCACTTGTTTCAAATTAGAATTTATCTTTGTCTTATCAACAAGATTAATAGAAAAGAAATAAATTTCATTATCATTTAATTCAAATATCTGACCTCTTGCAACTTTCATTTGATTAGTATATAGGGAAGTAAAATCTTTAAAAGTATTATGACGAAAACTTAAAAACATTTCACTAAGCATATTCTCAATAAATATTGTTATAGAGTCTTCAGGGATACTTACCTCACTATGCTGCTCATACTCCATACCTGTATCAACTGTATCACTCTTATGAGCAATATCTACTGTCTCTGCTTCATGAATGCAATCCTTGGCATCTGACTCTTGTTTAGCCATTGATAGATCTTCAGGTGCTATGTGCTCTTTAGTGAATGAAAGATCCCTATGGTCATGTTTTTGATCAATCACACAAGCATCTAGATAAATCTTCTCTGCACAATTCTCTAAATGTTGTGTTGTGAGGTTTTCACACCATCGCCCCCAAAAAAAATTGGGGACCCCCTTTTTCAGGCAAGCCTTGGCAATTTTCGTGGGTGTTGGGAATTTTTCAATTGCCTTACTAAAATTTGGAGTTGTTTAGAGGTTTTTGAATTGCCAGTTTTACACCTTGGATGCCTTTGGACCAGGAGGGCATTTGGTTTGTTTTCACCTGGTGTGAAACTAGATTTTTCAAAACATGTAATTTCGTCCTTAGGCCTAATAGGTTTCAACAACAACATTTTTCTTATGGTTAAAATGATACCTAGCTGGATAAAATTGCAAATTTTGGACTTTAACGGATTTTGAAAATTTGATTTAATTAAACAATCTTGAACATTTTCAAAATGAATTTTAGATTTAGTCGCTTTGGAGAATCTTGAAATTTTTCGGTGAAAAGAATTTTTTGATAGTGAAATTGAATTTAGAGTTTGAATTTCGATTGCCAAGAAAGTGATTTATTTTGTTAAAAAATTGAGATTGTACTGCAAAATTGAAATTGGATTAAATTGCAAAATCTCATTAATTTGGTTGAAATTTTGCCTAGAGGATTTTAGAAATGTTAAAGGAAATTGGTAATTTGGAATTGAAAAATCATTTTTGGCTTGCTAGATTCGATTTTAATGATATTTTAATTGCCAAAATGTTGTTAAACGACAATCTTGACATTTCCTAGACTTACCTTAATTCTATTTTGCAATTCTGGGTCAAACTAGCAATTAAAAGGGGTCAATTTTGCTATGGGGCTTAGTTATTTTCATGTTTTATTTAAAATTGGGCCATCTTGGGGGGTTTAAGTTAAGTTTTGTTTCCCTCTAGGCAGGTCGGCCCACTCTGGAGGTCAACAAGAGGATATAAGAAGGGGCTTCCCCCTTCTTATTTCCTCATTCCATTTTCATTGCTCTTGCTTAGTGTTGAGTGATTTCTTCTGGCTGGGCGAATTTCTCCTGTAAAAGTGATTTTGGCTTGAGAATTTCCATTTTTGGGTAGCAAATTTCTTCCTAGAGGCTGGGCGATTTCTTCCCTAAAGCAAATTTGTGGGTGAAGATCTAATTTTAGGTAAGATTGGACGATTTTGAAGGTCTGATTTTCTTCCTATGACAGTGAATTTTTTCCTTCAGCTTGGGTGATTTTTGTTTGGTGGAGAGACAAGATGCTTTGAGGTCTGATTTTTTGCAAGTGGGCGAATTTAGATGGACAAAATTCTAATTTGGAGCATACTTTTCTGCCCTAGGGGCAGCGGCCTTCTAGTTGGGCGATTTTCGCAAGGAGGTCGAAATTTCGTGAGAGTAGATTTTTGCAAGTAATCCATTTGCTAAGACATCACATTTTGGAGGACTGAAATTTTTGAGATCAGATCTGAATTGAAGAGGCCTGATTGTTGGTAGAAGGAAAATTTAAGGTAAGATTTTCGTTCATCTTTAGAGGTGAAGATTAGTTTTAAAGGCAAATTTTATTCCTTTTTCTTGCTTGGTTTGTTTCCCTTATCTTCTTCTTTCACTATTCATCCACCACTTCATCATCTCCATTGATAGGCTGAAGTTGGAAGATATAAGTGTAGATTTCATAAGGACATTTGGAGAGGCAAAAATAAGCTAGACCACCCTAGGATTGAAGTCGAGACATATAAGTGTAGTCCATCCTAAGGTAACGAAGAGACAAAAATAAGTGGTAGTCCCATCCCTAGGCTGAAGAGGCGATAATAAGTGTAGAGACAGGATTTGGAGAGGTAGAAATAAGTTAGATTCCATTGATAGAAAGAGGTTGGGAGATTTATAAGTGTAGTCCATATCATTTAGAGCTAAGAGGTAGAAATAAGTGTTTAGGATGGTGGATGTTAGTACAAGCAAGAACCCAAAGGGAACAAATACCAAAAAAGACAAGGAAGACATGATACCTAAGACCACCTTCTTCTCAAAAATGAGGTGAATAAGTGACACCAATATCAGCACGGTGAACATGGTATAGTTGAAGGATAGATTGAAGGAAGGACAATCCCCCATAGCGACAAAGATCTATAAGAGCAGAATTGAGCAGAATTATACACGTGGTGGCTTTCTCTCCTACCTTGCCTTGTCCAGAATTGGTAATGGAGTGTGCATCCCAATTTGATATTGTGACCAAGTCTATCATTTTTGATGAAGGGAAGAGATTATTGGCTAACATCAGCGGACAAGTGACCGAAGAAGTATTCAATATTCCTCAGCATAAAGACATGATAGTGGTAATGATGGATCAAACAGCCAAGTTCTTTCAAGATAATCAGGATGCCTACTTCATTCATCTAAAGAAGAATTGGTTACACGAAGGCAAGAAGGGAGTTACTAAGTTGTCAAAGCTCACCAAGTCAGATTTCAAATCAAAGTATGGCGACCTTATTGTGCTTCTCAGTTGAATCATGGGCATGGCTCAAGGTATGCAATTTGAGAACTGGATGTACTATTTTATTGATGAAATTGAAAATGGAAAGAGAAAGTTTGATTGGGCTAGAATTATAAGTGAACATTTAGAGTTGCAACTAAGGACAATACAAATTCAAAAGCAATTCTACGTGGGGTCCTACCTTTTCTATCTATTTGCGAGACTATATGAAGTTATGAACATCTTGGACTTAAGGCCTTAGGAGTGATTGGCAATTGGTTGGGGCAATGTTTAGTGCATGAGTGCTATCCACAGCTTCATTTTGCACTACACCAAAGATTATAAGATGTTTTATGACGCCTTTTCTATGAAGACAGTAAGAATATTACAAGGGACACTTGCTATGAGGCTCTCATCGGAAGCGGAAGCAAAACTTAAGAAGTATGGGAGTTGGTTCATCCAATTTCTGCAATTCACATATATCAAAGTAGTAGGAAGTACAGTTTGTCCCAAGAGACTTCCAAGGTACCCACTCGAAAAAATAGTTTTGATGGAGTTGGCCAAGCAACTTAAGCATTACGACAAGATGACGAAACATAAGGTGAGACAGAGATTAACCAGCAAATCACATTAATATAATTGAGTTACTATTCACAAGTGTAAGGAACCTTGGAGTTTTCTCATGTTCTTCATGAGTATTTACTTTTCAAGAAAGGGTTGAATGTTTGGCATTCTATATCGAGTATTTAATTGCTATATGTTAGGTATGTAATGACCCATACCTGCAACTCCTCTTAAATCAATTCGCAAACATTGGGCCGAGGCCGTACAGTAACCAAAGTGCAGAAAAACACTTGTACGGATGCCAAAACAAGGATGTATAGTCCAAGATGAAGGTCGTACGGTATGTTGTTGCTTATTGAATGTGCCGTATGGTGGACAAGAGAGGGGGCCATATGGTGGTACAAGGAGACTATACAGTAGTTCAAGGGAGTCATACAGTGACGAAATGGCAAAGGGAAGTATGGTATGATGGCCTAGAAGGTTGTACGGTGAGCAGTTTGTATGGTAGGACACCAATGCAGATTAACAAGGCCATACGATAGGAAGGTGGAGGCTGTATGGGATGAAGTATGGAGCTTGCAGACAACAGAATGTATAGAATATGCAAGATAAACAAAGAACATTCTATAAAATATCTTATTCATTCAAACACAAGAGAACTTGATCAAATTAAACATAATGACTTATCCAATTCGCAATGCGATAGTGCTTTGATTTGCCACATCCAAGCGAAGTGTTACAGGTGATGGAATAGGGTGAAGGTTAAATCCAACTGAAACTGGATAAACCAAATAGGGAAGGTCTTTCACTTCCGAAATGAAAAACAACAAAGAATTCCAACAGGAATTCACAGTACAAAGAAACTAACCCAAATTGCATACCCCATGACTACCTACAAGCCACGCTTAAATACCCATCCGCCAAAACTTTCCAAGGGTGTACAAAGATAGCTGACGGCAACGCAAACTACAAAAACAAAAATCAAAATGCGTCCAAGATATATTAAATCAACCGGCCCAATTACAATAGTTTAATTTAAAATTTATTTTATAACGGAAACATTACAGTCCTCCAGCCCCAAATTTTGCTTGTCCTCAAGAAAATGCAATGTTGGATGTTGTAGAATGTGCTTGCCCTCCCACGTCATATTGTCCAATGGCAAGTGTTTCCAACGTACCAAATATTCTTTGACCGTGCAGTTCCACAGGGCCTTCTCACGTACTTCAATGATCTCGGCTAGTCCTAATACAAGCTTTCCTTCTTCATTGAGCTGTGGAAGGTCTATCGCTATAGTGATGTTCCATCCCAGAGCTTTCTTAAGACAAGAGACATGAAAAATGTTATGAATACGAGTGTCCTCTAGAAGTTCCAACTCATAGGAAACTTCACCGATGCAGAGAACTACTCGATAAGGAACATAAAATCATGGCTTCAAATTTTCTTTCCCCTTAATCTTCAATGAGGATTGCCAGTATGGTTGAAGTCTGAGATAGACCAAGTCTCCCACTTTGAAAGTTCTCTCGATTCAATGTCTGTCGGTGTAGATTTTTTGTTGATTTTGTGCTCGTTGTAAGTTTTCCTTCAAGCATCTCAGTATGTCCTGTCCCTCTTGAAGCCAGTCCCTCACCCTTGGTGCGCTATTGTCACACAAAACTATGTCGATGAAAGAAAGGGGTTCATTCCCATATAGTGCTTTGAACGGTGTGTTTCTAATGGACATGTGGTAAGTGGTATTGTAACAATATTCCCCTAGGTGCATCTATTGACTCATGCCCTTGCTGTGGCAAAACATAATTCCAAAGGTAACCTTCAAGCCACTTGTTCACAATCTCCGAATGTCCATCTGTCTGAGAGTGATAACTAGTGCTTGGTGACAACTTTGTTCCTGCCGGTTGAAACAGTTATGTCCAAAAGATACTAATAAATCGTCCATCCTGATCACTGACAATGTTTTGGGGTAACTAGTGTAAACGAAAAACTTCTCTAAAAAATAGATTGGCTACTTGTGTGGCTTGAAAGTCTGAGGAGATGGCAAAGAAATGTGCCTACTTCGTCAGGCTGTCAACCACCATGTAAATACAATCCTTTCCATTCACCTTGGGAAGTCCAGTAATGAAATCCATCGAGATACTTTCCCACTTCTGTTTTGGAAATGGTAGAAATTGCAGTAACTTGGCGGGTAGAGTACGTTCGGATTTGTTCTGCTGGCAAATCGCACACTCTCTTACATACTGCAATATATCTCCTTTAAGACCCTTCCATGAAAATCTCTCCTTGAGATGTCTGTAATTTTTGAGGAAGCCTAGGTGTCTTGCCAAGGATGAGTCGTGGACCTCCTTCAAGTTTTTTTGCTTCAATTTGGATTCCGGCACTAAAAATATCCGATTCTTATAGTAAATGATGTCATCCACCACTTTGTACTAATCATCCTGGGTGTTGTCATCCATTAGCTCACAGGAAAATGTGTTTTTGGAATATTCTACCAACAAATGTGCTTTCCAATCAGCTAAAACCTAGGTTAGTAAGCAGATAGCAAGTTTCCTAAACAAAGCATCTACAACCACATTGTTCTTCCCTTTTACATATTCATTGTCAAAATCAAAAGCTCGAACCTTGCTTACCCATTTTTGTTGCCTCTTGTTCAAGTCCTGCTGCTCTTAGAAAAAAGCTCAAACTATTGTGATCCGTACAAACAACAAACTTGGCACCCACCAAATACTATCAGAACTTGGTTAGTGCATGTACAATTGCCAACTTCTCTGTGTCATAAATGGAATATAAGTGTTCTGTTTGCATAAGCTTCCTGCTCTTATAGGCTATGGGGTGTCTATCTTGCATCAGTACCGCGCCAATGCCTTCTCTGGATGCGTCGCACTCCAGAATGAAAGTTTGAGCGAAATCAGGCAATGCAAGGATGGGACAAGTGCTCATTCCTTCTTTTAGCTTATCAAAAGTGAGTTGTGCTTTTTCATTCCACTGGAAGGAACCCTTTCTTATCAAATCTGTTAATAGGGCACTAAGCTGAGAAAATCCTTTTACAAACCTTTGGTAATAATTGCACAATCCAAAAAATCCTCGCAACTCTGTGAGTGATTTCAGGGGAGGCCAATCAAGGATAGCCTAAATCTTCTCTTGATGAACTTGAATTCTATATTTACTAACAACATGCCCCAAGTACAATATTTTCATCATACTGCATTCACACTTGGATTGCTTGGCAAACAAGGATTGATCCTTCATGATCCATAGGACTTCGTCCAGATGCTTCAAATGCTCTTTTGATGTCCTGCTATAAATAAGAATATCATCAAAAAATACTAGTAAGTACTTTCGCAATTGCTTGTTGAAGATGCGATCCATGCATGATTGGACTATAGCAGGTGCATTTGTTAATCCGAATGGCATGACCAAGAACTCATAATGCTCATAGTGACAACGAAATACTATTTTTTTCACGTCTTCCTCCCTCATGCGGATTTGATGGTATCCGAAACGGAGATCTATTTTCCAAAAATAGACTACGCCATGTAATTCATCCAACAACTCATCTATCCTTGGAATGGGATGTCAATTCTTTATTGTTTTTTTGTTCAATGCACGGTAGTCCACACACATGCGCATTGTCCCATCCTTTTTGACCAATACCACTGATGATGCAAAGGGGCTAGAACTAGGACGAATCCATCCTTTCTCCAATAGTTCTTGAATAGTCTTTTCGATCTCATCTTTGAATTTCTTGGGATGGCGGTAGAGTGTGGTTATGACTGGCTTGGCTCTATCTTCCAACTCGATAGTATGTTCAAACCTTTGATGAGGCGGTATGCCAGGAGGAATGTCAATAAAAACTTTATCATGTTCACTCAATATATTCCGGAGATCATCATCCTGCGGAGGTGTTCGTTGCCCTTTTATAGGTTCCACTAAGACAAAACAATGTGCAACCCAAGCAACGTCATCACGCCAAAAAATTGCCTCCATCCTATGTGTAGAAACTTTCTTCAAACCTTCATTTGTCATTCCATGAAGAACAACCTTCTTTCCATTGACAACACAAGTCAAGTCCATCCGTTTGAAGCTTTGAGTTTATTCATCAAGTGTCTCCATCCACTGTATGTCTAGAATAACCTCCATATCATCAAGGTCCACTATGAAGAAATCCTCAGTCACCGTGTGATTCACCATTGTGATACTTAGCTGAGGAACAAGGTGTGTGCAGGGCAGGAGAGTCCCTCTGGCAAACTTGACCTAAAATCCTGCATGTCTCTTCGTAGGTAGACCTCTTCATTTCACTTGAGGAGTTTATGAAGTTTAGAGTAGCTCTGCTATCAAGCATCACCATAACCCTTTGTCTTTGAAGAGTTCCCCATACATGAAACATTGTGCACTTTGGGCTACTGGCTACGGCAATAGTTCCTCTGCGTCGTACCAATGTCGCAATTATTTTCGTACAGTTCAAATTGACCATTTTGGCATCCTCGTGGGGTTGGCTGTCTTCGGCGGATATATCTTCCTATTTGTCCTCATCATTAGGCACGACCTCAATGTAGTGGATCTTTCCTTTCCCGAGGCATCTGTGTCCCATGGTCCTTTGCAATTGAAACATAGTTTCTTCCTTTGGAGCTTTTGTTTGGTAGCTTCATCCAACAACGGCTTCTTTGGTGGAGGTTTATTATCCTTGTCCCTCGGAAACATCGGTAGTTTGGAATGTAACCCCGAGAGGATGATGCCAACAATGATGCCAAACTCTGTGCTTTCTTAATGGCCTTCGACAGGGTGGCAAGATTGAACCCCTTTACCCAACCCTTTTGTGGTTCTGTCAGCCCATCCATGAAGAGCACTATCCGTCTTCTTTCAAAAATGTCCATGACCAAAACAAAGAGTTTTTGAAATTTCGTAATGTACTAGTCAACCGATCCAGTTTGTCTTAGTTGTGCCAAATCTTTGAAATTGAGTTCTGGATCATTACCATCAAATCAATCTATCAATCTCTTAGTGAATTCCACATAGGCATTTATCTGATCATGCCCCAATGTGATGGTGTTGTGATGCCACCATTCCTACGCAACTCCCTCCAAGTGTAATGCCACAAATTTAATTGCTTTTTCTTCCGGCATAAGATTCAGCTAGAAGTAAGTATTGGCCTTCATTACCCACGCTTGCACAGATATGGATCTAGACCTGTCAAATGGAGACAAATTCACTTTACTCAACTTCCTCCTAAGATCATCATTAAAATATCGTCGGTTTCCACCTTCGGAATATCTCATTCTCAGATCTACATAGTCTTTGTAAGATATATCTTTTTCAAAATTTGCATTCTTCCAGTCCTCTCTCAATTGTTCTTGAACCTCCTCAAAAGTTGGTTGCTTCCATCCCTATGGTGCCTCCGTTCGTGGGGGAAAGGATGGCATGGAAGGTCGTAAACGTGTAGGATGAAGGTTTTCTTTACTGGATGCAGAGTCCGTGCTATGAGTATTCTATCACCGGATACTTTATTGTCTACCATTTTCTTGAGAGTTTCTTCCATGAGTCGCTGAGTATCATTGATCTGTGCTTGATTCCTCGTAAGTTCTTTTAGCAATGTCATGAGTTCGGCCACTGTGGGTTCCAATTCTAACACCATTCTATCAACCGAAATGGGTTCTCCTTCTCTTCCGGCTATGACCTCTCATTCATTATTCACAGGCTGCCAAGATCAAAGATCTAATACCACTGTAATGACCTGTACCTACAAATCATCTTAAATTGAATTACAAACACTAAGCCGAGGCTGTACAATAACCAGAGTGCAGAAAAAACACTTGTACGGATGCCAAAACAAGGATGTATGGTCCAGGATGAAAGTCGTATAGTACAGCATGTTGCTGGTTACTGAATGTGTTGTACAATGGACAAGAGAGGGGTCCATATGGTAGTTCAAGGGAGCCGTATGATAATGGAATGGCAGAGGGAAGTACAGTGTGATGGCTTAGAAGGCCGTACAGGTCGTACAGCATGTTGTTGGTTACTAAATGTGTTGTACAACGGACAAGAGAGGGGTCCATATGGTAGTTCAAGGGAGTTGTACGATGATGGAATAGTAGAGGGAAGTACGGTGTGATGGCCTAGAAGGCCGTACAGTGAGCAGTCTGTATGGTAGGACACCAATGCAGATTAACAAGGTCGTACAGTAAGAGGGTGGAGGCCGTACAGGATGAAGTACGGAGCTTGTAGACAACGAAATGTACGGAATATGCAAGAGAAACATAGAATGTTCTATAAAATATCTTATTCATTCAAACACGAGAATTTGATCAAATTAAACATAATGAATTCTCCAATTCACAATATGATAGTGCTCCGATTTGCTAGATCCGAGTGAAGTGTTATAGGTGATGGAATAGGGTGAGGGTTAAATCCCACCAAAACCGGATAAACCAAATAGGGAAGGTCTTTCACTTCCGAAATGGTGAACAATAAAGAATTCCAAGAGGAATTCGCAATTCAGAAAAAATTAATCCAAATTGCATACCTCATGACTACCTACAAGCCATGCTTAAATACCCATTAGGGAAAACTTTCGAGGGTGTACAAAGATAGCCAACGACATCACAAACTATAGAAACAAAAATAAAAATGGGTCTGAGATATATTAAATCAACTGGCTCAATTACAACAGCTTAATTAAAATTTATTTTACAACGTAAACATTACGATATAGTGGTATAAAGTTGACATCAACATGTTGTTCCTCATCACAAGGTGCTGAAAATAACTCTTCTTCAAGGGATGCAACTTTTCTTTTACCAAGAATTTGATCGGATATGAAACTTGGAAGATATTTGGAACTATGCTCATATGATTGCATTTCTTGTTCATATGATAAACCAGGAGATGTCTCACCTTCTAAATACATATCATGAATTATGTCAACTTCAAAATCATTAGATATGTTATCTTCTTGATTGTGCTGATATATTTGATTGCATAAAAGATCTTCAAACAATGAATTCAAGAAAGCAACCTCAAGAATATCTTTATGAGAAGTTTCATAGGAAACCTCGTCATATTCATATGTTGCCTTGGATGTACTTTCTTCCTCTTTATGGATGTTCTCATTCTCTCAAGATCTAGAAGCATATAAGAGCTATATTCTTCATTCTTTTATAATTATTCCATCATATATGGGATCTGAAAATTCTTTGAAATTGTATTTTAAATAGATCTCTTTCTATACTTAGACCACAATGCATATCTCCAATAAATATCTCATCCTCCTGAGACTTGTATGCTCCTTCTAGCTCATTGGCATCCTGCTCATTAAAGTAATATGGATTTGACAAGATGAATGAATTTTCTTGTTCACTAAATGTTTCATAGGACAAATTTATTGTCTCATTAGTTTGTTTTTCTTTGTGTATTGGAAGAAAATTTTGACCAATTTTTTCAATATGCTTTTGATATTCTATGACTAACAAGGCTGAAATCTCATCCACACTAAGAGAATCCTCTTCCTCTCCATATTCCGTACAATTTAATTCATTACCGGTCTCATTCTAATCAACTTCTTCCATTGGATCCAAAATTTCTTCTATATTTGAATTTGAAACATTACTTAATTCATGTGTTTTCTCATTCTCTTCTACTATCAATTCATCATCCATAAGTTTGAGAAAGATTTGGAATTGATGATCATATAAGAGACCCAGTTCTCGTATTCTATTGAAAAGATTAGAGGATGGAGGTCTATATGCTGAAGGTATTTCTTGATAGGCATTAAACACCCTCATGAAGAATTATACAGCGGATTCACCTTCATATCTTTCTATATTAAAAAAGGCATCAAGTGGAGACCTATTAGGGTTCTCATCCATGTTGCAGCATCAAGTGAAGACCTGTTAGGGTCCTCATCCATGTTGCGGCTTTGATTTTCATCTTGCTCATAAATACGTGTCATCTTCTTCGCTTGCATCATGAAATTCATATAGGAACCCTTGATCAAACTCTTTCCAAGATGAGATACATTCATCACTTGATCTTCTATATCGACCTCATAGTCTTCTATGAATGTATAAAATGCATTCAAATGCTGAATGGCTGATTCATCCCATTCTCCATGGAGCTTTGGTACAAGATGTGAAGGCTTTGGGGATAAATGGCTATGCTTATAACCAAACTTGCCGAAATCCAATGGCTTGACGCCATTTGGAATAAAAGACTTTCTTTCAAATGATTGATACATTTTGAAAGATTATCTACCATTTCCTTCTGATGCATCTCCTTCAGCAGAGTCACTGATGATCTGGGTACTCCCTTTCTTGAAGCACCAATCAAAATTTCACCAAAACACAATAGAGTTGCCACCTCCAAATGGAGGAAATGAATCGTATTCAAGAATTTGAGCTCTTCTTGCCAATAGAGTACACCTCATCGAATATCAAATCTGCAACAAAAGCTTAAAGAACAGATATACAATGCTTTTACAAAATAAAATCTCCACAAAGTAATACGAAACAAAAATCATTAGAGATCAAAAATCTTTAAGGAAATCAAATGCACTTTAATGAATGTAAAAAATTCATTAATTGAGATATCAAATATATCAAAATACGCTTAACAAACCAAATTTAACTTTAACTCTTACTAGTCTGAAATCAAAAACTCTTAGGGTTTATTTTGCAACTCTCCAATAGAGTCACCAATCTATTGGTTCCCAAAACCGCAGATTAGAATCCTATGTCTTGTCAACTCGATGCTGGGATATCCAACCAGTTATGGCCAACTTGACGGGACTGATCAATGCAATCCAAATCCCTTACACTTTTGGCTCTGCAAGGACAAGGCGAGTGCACCTGATCCTAGACAACAACTTAGATCCACAATCTTTATAGCAAATTGGTTAGAATGTGAATGCAATGAAAGTTTCCCAAATGGAAAGAATTATAGAAATCTTTTAAACTCACAAATTATGAATTGAGAGTAATAAATAAATGAATGAATATATGAATGTTTTTTAAAATAAGAATAAGTATTGATTAGTGCAACAAATGTATATATTAATTCTTCAAAGGAAAGATATGAAACAGTTGCCAACATATGGATTATGAATCAAGAGTAATATAAAGACCAGTGCTTAATTGAAATGGGCAAATAGGGTCAATATTATAAGTTGGAACATACAACTTTATAAAATTCAATGTACTTAAACTATAAACAAATTAATAATCCAGACGCAACAGATCAATTGTACGAATGCAATTTTAAACTAGTCTAGGATGCACTTTTAACTCCTGTGATACAAAGACTAACTAGACATAAATACGGAAACAATTAAATATTTCACAATATCTATGTTTATCAAGTTTAAAATGCAATAACGATCCAATCCACTTATCCATATTTTAAAATATTTATAGAAATTAATAAAATTATTTATAAAGTACACAACTTAATAATACTTCAACTCAAAATTTAAAATAAATAATTATGCCAGAAATGAAATTGCAATAAAGACACTCCTTATAGATGATCCATTTACTGCAAATTTATCCAGGACCGCACAAAATTTACCTAGTAATTCAAATCCATGAGCTTTGTTCAATCACTCCATCCTCACTAATAGAAAAACATAATATATCAAATGTGGGTGTATAGTTTTGGTTTGTAAAATTTATATGAAAATTATATATGAATTATCTCACACTTCTATTATTTATATTGGTGAAAAGGGTGCAAATGAAAAGGCACCACTCTTCACAACACCTAATCACAATTTTAAATTATGAGATTATATCAAGGAAAAAATTTGATTAAGATGAATATTAAACTTCCAACATGTAGCCGCTACAAGATTTGAGAAGAATATAAGAATGATAGCAACTATGATGTCCATTTCGCATTCCTTTAAACACCATATTGATTTCTTCAATCCATCGAAAATCTCTTCCCACGTGTATAAACCTGCACCAAAAACAAAGAGTGTCAGATATATAAATTAAAAAGCAATCGAAGTCACAAATATATCGCTCCTTTTCAAACGACTATGTAAGATGCAGAAGCCCAAACATCAACGATCGAACATATCAATCTCCTCACAATTATCTGTTGGGTATTTTTCTGAAGACGTTATTATCAGATATCACTCAACCTTTTAATCATACTTGTTTTAAATGGCATATGATATTATCATTTGTAATTTTGCACTCATACCCAAATGTTCTTGATTTGAATAAAATCACCGTAAATCTTATCATAATTCACAGGCAGTCTTAGTTTTTTATCAGGTCTTCAAAATTGCCGCTAGACTTCATCTAGGTGCATTAGTCATCTCTGCATGATTGAGGATTCATTAGTTTTTGACTGTGAATCTAATTAAGTATTCTTTCCTATATATGTTGTTTAATGGCTTTGATGTTTGTGGGATTCTAACGATGCTTTATCGATATTTTTGTGCCACCATTACACACATTGTCAGGATGGCTTTGTATAGATTCATTATTTCTTGCCCTTGACTCCTCCTATGATGCACTTGGTTTCTCATGCCTTCTAAGGACATCTCTTAAGCGCATCACACTTGACATTACATCTTAAATCTTTATTGTTTCATCCATTATTAATATCGACTCTCTTAATACCTCCTGTGTGTATTCTATATAATATCCGTATAGATCATTGGCAGGTGATAGTCTGTTTTGTTATATTGAATATCAGACGCATATGTATTGGTGGAAATAAGAAATCTTGACCAAGAATTCTCTTTAGTATTCTAAATCATTGCACACAATAGTAAATTGAACTTTGTCATCCTAATCCCTCAAGCTGTGGATTTCAGACTTGTTTTCAGACTCCATTGTATCCTTCTAATTTTCTGTTAGTACCCCATAATTGTTGAAGAGGACACCGCCCATGATTCCTTTGTCAATGCATAGACAAGTCGTTTCCAAAGGAAAGAATTTGTCAACTTGTAGAACCCACAATACTTGTGAATAGTTCAGTCTTAGAAGACATTACTTCCTTAGCTTTCATAGATATCATTCTTCCTTGTATGCGCACATATTACAACTTCAAAAATGATTATGGAACAAAGTAAATCCCAAATAACATGTGGCAAAACATGTCTATGGTTCTCACAGACTTGGGACACTACAATAGGTTACTTTATAAGTTCATTGATAGCCCTTAATTAGCATTGAGTTGTGATTGGAAATGAAAGACAAATGTTGACTGTACTCTGTCACAGTCTCAACAATGATACATAGGATGTCTGTCAAGAATGGAGTAAAATTCTGATCCACGATGTAGGCAAGTGCACCTAGATTCCTTTCAATCATATTCAATCCTACTTTTAATTGGGATCCTTCACTTGGGAACCATTACTGTCGTGACAATATAAACCATCATCCATTTAATGCAAACCAAGACATAGTCACAATAGGGCCTGAGGTTTCTTCACTAGCATGCAATCTTTACACATCAAACCACTCCTCAGCATCTTGTTGTAATGCATGTGAGAGCCTCCATTAGAAGGGACTTGTTAGAATGATATTGTTCCTTTTTGGACTTATTTTTCAAGAAGACTTTCACTGACCTCTTATTAAAAATATACCAGTTAAGTACAGCTAAATATATATTTTCAGATTCTTCATTTGAGAATACTTCATCACCTTTTCCATCATGAATGCTCAACATTATTTCACAAATGGAGATAAAAATTTGATCTCCATCAAGCGGCTCCAATATCAATGGGGCTTCCATATATCTTACCTGGGGTTTTTATGGGGTCCAGTTGTTGCTCTGCTTGACAGTTGTTCAGTGCTGCATAAATCCTCTACTAGAAGAAAGTTTGTTGACGTGATAAGGGAGGATTTGTTTGTTGTTAGATGT
The DNA here is from genome assembly GCA_028749045.1 of Cupressus sempervirens. Lineage (NCBI taxonomy): Eukaryota > Viridiplantae > Streptophyta > Pinopsida > Cupressales > Cupressaceae > Cupressus > Cupressus sempervirens. The sequence continues at coordinate 545,711,561 of CM053790.1, read as the reverse complement.
GCCCTTACTAGCACACTAGTTGGCATAGTGGTCTCCTCCACAAACGAAATAACCTTTTGTTGATCCCTTCTTTTCATTCCCTTTGTTGCCATTGCAGTCAGGTTTGCTAGCCTTAAAATCTGGAATTTCCCTTGAAATCTTTACTACTATTCCCCTTGAAGTCAAGTTTGCTGGCTTTAAAGTTTTTGAAGTTCTTTTGGTGAGTTCCTAATTGGGAACTAGATGCACTCCAGTTGGGCTTCCTCTTCTTATCACGGTTGGAATCATCCTTTACTTTTTGTTCTTGTCAGATGGCCTTTTCAAGGGCCTCCTCCATGGTTTTGGGTGCTAGCACATCTATGGCTCCCCCAATCTTGTTATTTAATCCCATGATAAATTTTCTGACCTTGAAGTTCCCATCTTGTTGACAGACAGCAACATACTTTAGAAGTTGAGTGAATCTTTCCCAATATCTATCCATTATTAGGTCCCCCTGTTTGAAGTTTTGAAAATCTAACACCTTTTGATCATAGAAGGATTGGGGTAACCATTGGTCCTTAAAAATAGTGACAAACTTATCCCAAGTGATGTTAGTGGTTTTAATATTTAATTCCATCTTACTGTTTCCCCACCATGTAGCAGCTTCCCCAGTAAGTTGGTAGATTCCCCAAACAGCTTTTGAGGACTCGGAGAAGCTCCAAATGTTGCAATACTTCTCCATATCGGTCAACCATGCCTCAACGCATTCCCGAACTCGGATTTGGAAAACTTAGGGGGCTTGATTTTCTTAATGCTAGGAAATAACTCATTGGCTATTTGCTTGTTCTTTTGGATTTCTAACTATGTTGGAAGGGGCCTATTTCTTGTCCAGTATGGAGGGCAGATGGTCCTGACTCGGCTCTAGGTTGAAGTGAGGACTGGGTATCTTCATGCCTTTTCCCAAGTTGGATTACTAAGTTATTCATCCTTTTCCCCATTTTGGTTTGGGTGTCAAGTAAAACTTGGCCAACTGGTCCATAGGAACCTCAAGAGTTAACCTCCCTGGATATCTCATTTTGCACATGGTTGTTGTTTTCATTGTTTTCCATATTTTTTGGTTATATGTAATGTTCCCATTATAAAATAAATAATAAATTAAACTTTGTAATGGGTCGATTGATTTATTTTATCTCGGACCCATTTTTATTTTGTTTTTGATATTTGTGTTGCCCATTGGCTATCTTTGTACACCCTCGGAAAGGTTTCCCCGACGAGTATTTAAGCACGGCTTGTAGGAAGTTTGTAGGCATACTTTGGACTATACTTTCTCTGTATTACGAATTCCTGTTGGGGATTCTTTGTTATCACCATTTTGGAAGTGAAAGACTTTCCCTATTTGGCTCGTGCGATTTTGGTGGGATTCAACCCTCAATCTATTCCATTGTTGCTTGTAATACTTTGCTCGGATCTGGCAAGTCAGAGCACCATCTTATTGCAAATAACTATTGGTTTGATCTATTTGTTGTTCTGTGCACTTTCATTTTGTATTCCATCAACGTTCGGTGTTTTTTGTGTATGAGCAATATTGTGTTTTAGTCGCTATCTTTGTATCTCACACCTGTACGACCCTCTCCCATCATTCCGTACCGAATCACATCAATTGCACTTCCGTCCAACCCTATTATAGTCATCGTACGAACTGTCTCAAGACATCATACAGCCTGCTTAAAGCCACCATACAGCCTTCCCTAAATGTTGTACGGTCCTTTTAATACCCATACGTATGGACTATAATCCCCTACAGTCAACTTGTATACCGTACGGCCACCTTCCAACTACATTCCGTATGGCATCTGGGCACATAGTAGGCATTTTGGATTTACAGTACGGTCTTCAATTTGTCTAGCTTTTGCCTCGTCTTTCCTGATTTGGTGTATGGTAGCCGTACGGCCTCCTCTCCCACAACATTCGTAGAGGAAAAAAAATGTCCTTCCAGGAAACATATCCGTATGGCCAATTAGGCATCTGAAGCTCAGGGTTTTTTGGAACATTACAATGGTATCAAAGCGCTTCGACCCTGCCGGCCTATGGATGGTGAATGAGAATTTATAGCCGAAAGAGGACACATTCCATTGAGCGAATGGCTGACGAACGATAACTGACCGGTGCTGAACTTGTGGCACTTCTAAGGGAACTTGCCTAGAATCAGGCACAAATCACTGATACACAACGACTCATAGAGGAAAATCTCAAGAAGTTGGCAGAGAACAAATTATCTGGAGAACAAAATGGTCACAGCGCAGACTCGGTATCGAGTAAATCACACCCTTAGCCACACACTCTCGACCCTCCATGCCGACTTTCCCACCACGGACGGAGGCACATCATGGAGAGAGACAACCAACTTTCGAAGAGATGAGAGAAGACTAGAAGAATGCAAACCTTGAAGAAGACATATCCTACAAAGATTACATAGATCTAAGAATGAGATATGCAAGGGGTGGAAACAGAGGAGGATATTTTAACGATGATCTCAGGAGAAAGTTGAGTAAGGTGAATCTATCTCCATTTGACAAATTGGGTTCCATATCAGCGTAAGCGTGGGTAATGAAAGCCGATACCTACTTCCAGCTGAATCCTATGCCAGAAGAAGAAGCAATCAAATTTGCTGCATTACACTTGGAGGGAGTTGCGCACGAATGGTGGCACCACGGCCCCATCACATTAGGGCATGATCAAATAAAGACTTATGCAGAATTCACGGAGAGATTGATAGAATGATTTGATGGAAAAGATCCCGAGCTCAATTTCAAAGATTTGGCACAACTGAGGCAAACTGGATCGGTAGATCAGTTCATTGCAGAGTTTCAGAAACTCTATTTTGGTCACAGACATTTTCGAAAGAAGGCAGGTCGTGCTCTTCATGGACGGACTGGAAGAACCGCTGAAAGGTTGGGTGAAGGGATTCAATCCGTCTACCTTGTCGAAGGCAATTAGTAAGGCACAAAGTATGGCCTCGTCGTCGGCATCATCCTCATACTTCCGAAGTCACTCATCCAAAACCATCGATGTTTCCCAGGGACAAACCTCTACCCAAGAAGTCGTCATTGGATGAAGCTTCCCGATAGGACCTTTGAAGGAAGAAATTGTGTTTCAATTGCAAGGGGCCTTAGGAGCCTGGCCATCGATGCCTTGGGAAGGGGAAGATCCATTACATCGAGGTCGTGTCTGATGATGAGGATGAACACGAACAGGAAGAAATGCCGGTCGAAGATAACCAACCCAACACAAAAACCAACATGGCCAGTTTAAACCATATGGAGAGAATTGCCGCTTTGGTATAGTGCGGAGGATCCATTGCCTTGGCTGGCAGCCCAAGGTGCACAGTTTTCTGTGTACAGGGTAACCTTCAAGGACAATGGGTTACGGTGATGTTAGATAGCGGAGCAACTCTAAATTTCATAAACTCATCCTTGGTAAAATGAAGAAGTCTCCCTACGGAAGCACATGCAGTTTTTCAAGTCAAGGTAGTTGGAGGGACCTTCCTGTCCTACATGCATCTTGTTCCTCAGCTAAGCATCACAATGGAAAATCACACGGTGACAGAGGACTTCTTCATAGTGGACCTTGCTGACATGGAAGTCATTCTTGGCATACAGTGGATGGACACCCTTGACGAATACACTCAAAGTTTCAAAAGGATGGATTTTACTTTTGTGGTTGACGGGAAGAAGGTTGTCCTTCGAGGAATGGCTAATGAAGGATCGAAGGAAGTTTCTGCACATCGGATGGAGGCAATCTTGCGGCACAATGACGTTGCATGGGTTGCGCATTGCTTTATCTCAACGGAACCTATAAAGGGGCATCAAACACCTCCACAGGATGAAGAACTTCAGGATATTTTGAGTAGACATGATAAATTTTTCATGGATATTCCTTCTGGCATACCACCTCATTGGGGGTTTGAGCACACTATTGAGTTGGAATCAGGAGCAAAGCCAGTCATAACCCCACCATACCACCACCCCAAGAAATTCAAAGATGAGATCAAAAGGACGATTCGGGAATTGCTTGAGAAAGGATGGATTCGTCCCAGTTCCAACCCATTCGCATCATCTGTGGTGTTGGTCAAAAAGGATGGAACGATGCGCATGTGTGTAGACTACCACACGTTGAACAAGAAAAAATAAAGAATAGGTATCCCATTTCGAGGATAGATGAGCTGCTGGATGAACTACATGGAGTGGTCTATTTTTCAAAAATAGATCTCTGTTCTGGATACCATCATATCCAAATGAGGGAAGAAGATGTGGAGAAAATGGCTTTCCGCTGCCACTACGGACATTATGAGTTCTTGGTCATGCTATTTGGATTGACCAATGCACCTGCTACATTTCAATCGTGCATGAACTGTATCTTCAACAAACAATTACGTAAATATTTGTTGGTATTCTTTGATGATATTATTTATAGCAAGACATCGGAGGAGCACCTGAAGCATCTGAATGAAGTTCTGAGTATCATGGAGGAACAGTCCTTGTTCGCCAAACAGTCTAAATTTGAGTTTGGTATGATAGAGATATTGTACTTGTGGCATGTCAGTAAATACGGGGTTCAAGTGCATTAGGAGAAGATCCAGGCTATCCTTGACTAGCCTCCCCCAAAATCACTCACGGATTTGCGAGGATTCTTTGGACTATGCAGTTACTACAGGAGGTTTGTTAAAGGATTCTCACAGCTCAGCGCACCTCTAACGGATCTAACAAAGAAGGGGTCTTTCCAGTGGAATGAAGAGGCACAACTCACCTTTGATAAGCTTAAAAAGGCCATGAGCACTTGTCCTGTACTTGCACTGCCTGACTTCAGCTGACCGTTCATTTTGGAATGCGACGCATCCAGGGAAGGCATTGGAGCAGTTCTAATGCAGGATAGACACCCCATCGCCTATGAGAGTAAGAAGCTTACACCAGCAAAATGCCTGTATTCCATCTACAACAAAGAAATGTTGGTCATCGTACATGCACTAACCAAGTTTCGGCAGTATTTAGTCGGTGCCAAGTTTGTCGTCCATACGGATCACAAAAGTTTGAAATATTTTTTGGAGCAGCAGGACTTGAACAAATGGCAACAAAAATGGGTAAGCAAAGTTCAAGCTTTTGATTTGACATTGAGTATGTGAAAGGGAAGAACAATGTTGTTGCAGATGCCTTGTCCAGAAAACCCACCATCTGCTTACTAGACCGGATCTCAACTGACTGGAAGGCACATCTGCTAGTGGAATATTTCAAGAATACATTTGCCTGTGAAATAATGGATGGCCACACCCACGATGATCAGTACAAAGTGGTGGATGATATCATCTACTATAAAGATCGAATATACCTAGTGCCAGAATCCAAACTGAAGTAGAAGATCTTGAAGGAAGTACACGACTCACCTCTGGCTGGACACCTCGATTTCCTTAAAACTTACAGAAGTCTTTGGGAGAGGTTTTCATGGAAGGGACTAAAGGGGGACGTGTTGCAGTATGTAAGAGAATGTATGGTCTACCGACAGAACAAGTCTGAACACACTCTTCCTGCCGAGTTGCTACAGCCTTTGCCAATTCTGAAACATAAGTGAGAAAGTGTATCAATGTTCATAACAGGTCTTCCCAAGGTGAATGGAAAGGATTGTATCTTCGTGGTGGTTGACAGATTGACGAAGTATGCACATTTCTTTGCCATTCCCTCGGATCTTCAGGTTGCACAAGTTGCCAATCTGTTTTTCAGAGAAGTCTTTCATCTGCACGGGTTACCCCGAAACATCGTCAGTGATCGGGATGGATGATTTGTCAGTATCTTCTGGACAGAATTGTTTCGGATGGTAGGAACAAAATTATCACCTAGCACAAGTTACCACCCGCAGACGAACGGTCAAACTGAGATTGTGACCAAAATGGCTCGAAGGCTACCTTTGGAACTACGGCACAACAACGAGCGTGGGTAAAATGGATCCATCTGCGGGAGTATTGCTACAATACCACATATCACATGTCTATCGAGATGGCGCCATTCAAAGTTCTGTACGGGTACGAACTCCTCTCCTTCATTGACACAGTTCTGGGTGACAGTCGCGCTCCAAGGGCAAGGGACTAGCTTTAGGAGGGGCAAGACATATTGAGGATTTTGAAAGAAAACCCACAACATGCACAAAACCAACAAAAGATGTATGACGACAGACGTCGGATAGAGAGGAGTTTTGAAGTGGGGGATCTGGTCTATCTCCGGCTCTAGCCATACCGACAATTTTCATTAAAGGGAACAGGGAAGGAGAAATTGAAGCCACAATTGTATGGTCCCTATCGCGTGGTCCGTCTCATTGGTGAGGTAGCGTACAAACTGGAACTTGAAGAGGGGAGTCGCATTCATAATGTTTTTCATGTTTTCTATCTGAAGAAAGCCATAGGGAAAAACATCACAGTTGCTACCGACCTTCCGCCACTCAATGAAGAAGGAAAATTCATTCCAGAACTGGATGAGATCCTCGAAGTGCATGAAAAGACCCTACGGAACTGCACTGTGAAGGAATACTTGGTACGTTGGTGACACCTACCATTGGACGACATAATGTGGGAAGGTGAGCACATCCTCCAGCACTCGGTATTGCACTTGCTTGAGGACAAACAAATTTTGGGACAAAAGGACTGTAATGTTCCCATTATAAAATAAATAATAAATTAAACTTTATAATGGGCCAATTGATTTATTTTATCTTGGACCCATTTTTATTTTGTTTTTGATATTTGTGTCGCCGTTGGCTATCTTTGTACACCCTCGGAAAGGTTTCCCCCAATGGGTATTTAAGCACGGCTTGTAGGAAGTCTATAGGCATGCTTTGGATTATACTTTCTCTGTATTGCGAATTCCTGTTGGGGATTCTTTGTCGTCGTCATTTCAGAAGTGAAAGACCTTCCCTATTTGGCTCGTGCAGTTTTGGTGGGATTCAACCCTCAACCTATTCTGTTGTTGCTTGTAATACTTTGCTCGGATCTGGCAAGTCAGAGCACCATCTTATTGCAAATAACTATTGGTTTGATCTATTTGTTGTTCTGTGCACTTCTATTTTATATTCCATCAACGTTCAGTGTTTTTTGTGTATGAGCAATATTGTGTTTCAGTCGCCATCTGTGTATCTCACACCCATACGGCCCTCTTCCATCATTCTGTACCGAATCACATCAATTGCACTTCCGTCCAACCCTGTTATAGTCACCATACGAACTGTCTTAAGACACCGTACGACCTGCTTAAAGCCACTGTACGGCCTTCCCTAAATTTTGTACAGTCCTTTTAATACCCGTACGTATGAACTATAATCCCATACAATCAACTTGTATACCATACAGCCACCTTCTAGCTACATTCTGTACGGCATTTGGGCACATAGTAGGCATTTTGGATTTACAATACGGTCTTCAATTTGTACAACTTCTGCCTCGTCTTTCCTGATTTAGTGTGGTAGTCGTACGGCCTCCTCTCCCACAAAATTCATAGGGGAAAAAACGTCCTTCTAGGCAACATATCCATACGGCCAATCAAGCATCTACAGCTCAAGGTTGTTTGGAACATTACATTATAGTTCTTGTTAGTGAAATAGGATCGATTAATTTGTTTTGTAACTTGTAATAGCACTTATGGATATTTTATGTGTTTTCCAAGTTACTATACGAATGAATATATATGTGATATAAAGAGACATGCCTCTTGAAGAGACATGTCTCTTTAATATATTAATTTACATTAATTATAGTTATAACACAATTAATATACCCTCAATATATTATAATGATTATATAATAAGATATATACATATATATATACATATATATCACTCTTAATATATGTTAATTATTCCAGATATACTATTTGTCATATATTATATATCTCATATATATAATATAATTTATCCGACAGAACTATAACATTAACACTCCCTCTTAGTGAAGAAGGATAAAACACATAGATATTACACCATAGGTAATATTTCAAGAATAATACATACAGGAAATCTTTGATCAGAAGATTTCTAGAATATGATATCATATAAGTATTGACCTATCAGAATATCAACTCATGATATACACCAATTACTATTTGATATCATATTAGGTAACATGAGCATTGGCCTATCAGAACATCAATCAAATGATATTCACCAAGTACTCTAAGTAATGGCCTATCAGAACATCGACTAAATGATATTCACCAAGTACTCAATGTGGTAATGGCCTATCAAAATATCAAAGCAAGATAATCACCAAGTACTTAAAATATATCTATACAAACAACTTGTAGATAGTTAAATTAATAACATCTAACACCTAGTTGTTGATTTATAAGATAAAGCCTTTTATGATTTATTTCAACATTTACACAAAATGTATATTATGATACAAGTTATTGTAAGGTCATCACCTTTCAATAACTTCTCCTAATACAAGTGATAATCATTTAGAAGTCGTCACTTCTTCATGATGTACACAGGGGGGAGGCTCATACATGTATGACATCAAAAGTTCGCATGAAGTCTACACGAATACTGTCATGTGGTGTTGTCACAACATTTACCATAAAATATATCAGAGAATAAGGTTTCTCCCTCTTAGTTTGATATCAACTTTTCTGACCTCCTAGCACAAGGTTCTCTTTGATGAAGTGTCAGACTTCCTCTGAATTTGTTATCATACTTTTAACTTCTTGGTAGCAAGTCATGTCATGCTTCCCTAGTTCAATGGATATCCTGATAGCATAAGGCCTTTCAGCCTACATACATGAGACTTTATCCCATGAATCATAGTCCTTTAGCTATTATAGTTTCTGACTAGTGTTGAATCCATCAACAAGCTCTACTCCTTCTGAACCAAGATCATCAAAAGTTTGATTGAAGCATTTTTATTTTTTGCTCCCTCTCTTTCTCCAAGGCTGCCTCTAATGAATTGTTAGACTCCCTCTCATAATCGCAGTCATCAAGGATATTTGCTTCAAGAGCCTCACATTATCCAACATAAACATTAGATGATTAATGAATCCTAAATCACAACTTCTTTGAAGCTACTATCATAAGATTGAGTTTGTACAATATTAGGTAGAATACCTAATGTACCAATCTTCTTTTCTTGCAAGAACATCCTTAGAGACAAGGGAAAAGATCAAGGCAAATAGCTCTTTATAGTAATTATAGAAATACAAAATAAGTGAGAGATTACAATGAGTAGATACATGCAATACCTAAGGATAATAAATACTTATTTGCACATCAACAAGTTGCTCCAATGAAGATCCATATGCATCAAATCGGGAAATGCCTCCATGTAAGAATTTGTCAAACAATTTGAGTACGTTTTTTTCTGCTCCCATATAAGGACGGTTCAAATGGGAATAGAACATTGGTTATCATTCCCCCTTACAATGTTAGATTCCCACTCTTATATTAGTGAACATAGAGGTACACCAACAAAGTTGCATATATTTGGACACACAACCTATCTCCTTGTAGCTCAAGCCACATTGGTATGGCTTTCGCAATGTGTCCCATGCCCATGTGTTTGTTTACCATCATTTCTACAAATAGTTACAATGCATCTTTGAGAAATGTGTAAGTTAGTAGAATGTCCAACAAGACCAATATTGCCATGAATTATGACAATGGTTCGAACTATAGTTTGCTAATCATATAGTCCTTATAGATGAAGTTTCTCCTCTTGGAGGGTACCTTTCTCCATTTCCAAGAAAGAAAGTCATTATCAATATGCATGCCACCAAATACATCCACTCCTACTTATTCAAATCATTTTATAGTAACACTTAGCAATGGGTAAGTATGAATCACTTTGCACGCATAACATTGTTCCCAACCATAATCTCTACTTCAGATTCGTCACATTGATGGTTCCTATGCCCTTCTTAGCAGTCCCTCTTTGGCGTGGGTAGAAAGAGTCAAAGGTTTTGGATTTTGAATCAATACCTACCAATAGCATCTTGCTTTTAGACTTCTATAATGACTATGTTTTCCTACAACCTTGTCTATGGGCTCTTTTTACAACACTCGCTGATCTTGCATCTCTTGAATGCAAATAAGAGATCTGATTTTTGAAGACTCACATGACATCAAATTATCCACGGATCATTGCCTCTTGATCTCTCTTTGAGAATTGTACTATGCTATCAACATTCAAATCACTATTTCCATCTCCACATAGGGGCCCGTAAGTGGAGCTCATGCTGAGAAATAGAGATCCTACTATGACTTGATCTGATTTCTTCTCTTCTTCCACTATCAACTGTGATCACTTGGTAAGACAAGATTTTGAGCAGCTTCTCAATAAGCTTTCAATCTGTGATACTGTCATCCACAAATAATAAGATAATGATTTATCCTCATAAATATAATATTATCTGCCACTCCATGGTAACACCAATATCAACGTCTTGCAAGACTAAAAGTAATTATTTTGATCTTTCAAGCAAGTCGACATTGACTCTCAAAAAATGACCCTGTAATCTTCTGCATAGGGAATTAGAGTATTTTCCAATATGAAGGTGCGAATATCATGAAAGTGCATTATGCTAGCTTGTACTTCGAGTCTCACAAATATTTAATCATCATGTCTAGAGAAAAACATAACCCTTAATGGGATATAACTCAAGAGCATTGAAGTCTTTGCAAGGAGTCTCTTATCACTTTAGACTAAAAAACAAATTTCAGTGCTTCCAATGATTATTGAAGAGATGTGTCCAATCATGACATTATTAGTAAGGCTTCCTATGAACTCATAATAATACTTGATAATTGTGAGGTAAAGTGCTTGAAGAATTTTCACTCTGTCAATAATATTTGTCCCTCTTTCCTTCTATAATATTAATGACGTTTATATAAAACGTGATTTTTCTCAGACATTAGAGTCATTCAATCTCCATGGCACATCTTAAATAATTTCTTCCCAAAGATAAAGATAGTGACGCAGCATAGATATTTTACTCTAATAGCCGCTGGTTTTGGCTAATATGACACAAGATGCAAAACTTTGTTCTACTTTCTCTTACATATAATCCATGTGCAATCTATTTTATTCATTTATGCTCCACGTCATTTCCCTACATACTTTAGCTGATGCAACGACTTAACACAGGATTCTCTTATCCAAAGTGGGTCTGACTCATTGGCTCGAGCCCCAGACCGAGGACGTGATATATAGCAAGCTTGAGTTGGCATTCATTTTCCTCGTAGTTGGGAGTCTGTGCTAAATTTCTATGCAAGAGCTCTGACACCATATTGAATCTAACACCATGCTTATTCATTTGTTGTGAAATTCCAACACAAAGACCATCAATTTCACCTTGGCACAAAGCCATCTAATACACAAATAGCGCATGCTTGTGAGAATTGGAGTTCGTTCATCCTTGACATATAGAGCTTAAGGAGTATTGAACTCTGACATCTATTTACAATGGTTCTAGATCATTCACTTCTTCTTGCATCAATCTTCTATCATGTGTCTGGCTTTTTCTTAAGATCCCTAAAGACCAACCTGCTCTGATACCATGTTAGTGAAATATGATCGATTAATCTATTCTGTAACCTGTAATAGCACTTTTGGATATTTTATGTGTTTTCTAGTTTACTATACGAATGAATATATATATGATATAAAGAGACATGCCTCTTGAAGAGACATGTCTCTTTAATATATTAACTTACATTAGTTGTAGTTATAATACAATTAATATACCCTCAATATATTATAATGATTATATAATAAGATATATATATCACTCTTAATATATGTTAATTATTCCATATATAATATTTGTCATATATTATATATCTCATATATATAATATAATTTATCCGACAGAACTATAACATTAACAGTTCCTGAAATATAGTTGGTTTATTCGCCTATAACACATTTATATCTATGTTTACCATTTGAAGCAAAGAAGAAAAGAAAATAACTGATTGCAAAGAAGTGACAAGAATAAGCAAGTACACAATTCCATTATTTCTCATTATTTTCTTCATTAATCTCAAATAAATAAGAACATGAGTTTTTGTTACAACGACAACTTCATTAATTTACAAAAAACTTCCCCACTTTTGTGAGTACAAAAGTTTTCTAACATAATTCTTTAAGGAATTCAAACACCCTACCCTTGGGTATCTTGTAGGTTTCCTTCCTTGGGCTTATCTTGCCCGATACAAGGTACATGATACATCATAACTGGATCGATTTGTTTAGAATTCCAGATTTGGATGAATTTGTTCCTCATAATTGCATTTCTGGCAAGAGTCCACCTAACTCTTTCCTTCTTGATCTAATTTAAGGCATGGGCCAATGTTTCGTCATCTTTGGGTGTGAAGTAGTATGATTAATCAAATTTGAGCATATTCTTTGTTAGAAAGATATGAATGAGGTGACAGGGTTTCTTCTGAGGCATCATTCGGGCTCACATCGTGTTCCCATTTAAACGTCACATTTTAGTTTTATTTGAAATCAATGGTGAGCCCAAGGTTCAGTGTTGAACCCAGAGCTCTAATACCATATGTAACAACCATCTTTCCTACCCCTTACTTTCTCTATACTTAACATTCAAAATAAGCTATCTACATATTCACATGCATGGGATTAACGATTATAATAGATTAACTAATTGTCATGAAAGGCCTTAACTAACAAATGGTGATTTATTTCATTTAATTAATTAAACTAAAAGATTAAATTGCATGAAAGAGATAGATCTCTGACTAGCTAATACATTTAAGTATCACTTCATATAACTGAAATAAATGCAACTGCAACATAAAATAAATACACATCTATGTGAACTTAAATGAGCATGAAAGGAAAATCAAATACCCGCTAAATCGTATCAAGCTAAGAGCGAAGACCCGATCTATCAAGTGCAAGTCTTGGCTTTGGTAGAGAGGAGAAGCACTGTCAAAGGCTCAACCTCCCAACCACGGACCTAGTGTATCCCCCTCACTCTCAGATGAGAATGGCCCTACCCTACACGGGAAAACCATCTCGTCCTGCCACCTGAGCATCCTGGTCTTTAATGTGTCAACTGCACAGTCGGCTAGACTATAGAACTTTCCTATTAGCCTATCAATCCGGCTGCAAGTTATATTAACCTCTATTGATCAAAGTAGCATCATTTTCCACTAATCCTACTCTGGCCAGGAATTTACATGGACACTATGTGCCCGATCACCCACCGCTCAACTTGACAAACAAGACTACATCCAACTGCCCACCATGAGCTAACTATAATTCTGTTTTTCAGCTTAAAATTCTAGAGTGATTCTGATATAAATTTTGTTTTAAATGTAGATATTGCACAACCATCTTACATGGATCACACTACACGTCTCTACCTTGCACGGCCTTCCTAAATGGTTCTTGGTGTAAATTCCCAAAATATATTAAACTAGTTGGACATTGCAAAAATTCATCAAATTCCTTCAAGAGTTTCTTTCTAATGCATGGAAACAAAGTGGCAGGCCTTCTCAGTTGCTCCATGTCTAACAGGATAAATTTCCATGCTCTCAGCAGCACATGGAAGGGTGTTGCTCTAGCATGTAGAGTGTGTCCACACACGATTTGTCTCTTGTTAATGCCTTATGAAAATAGATAAAAGGTAGAGAAATATAAAACATTTTGAGTCATCGGCTCATCCCATGAACAACATGTCTATGCACATAGTTTTGAACTCTACTTTATGATCATTCAGTTTCACTTGGACCAATATAAACGAGGAGAGAATTGATACAAATATTGAGACTACCATTGAATGACACTAATGGCATGGAAGAGTTAACAAATATGACCTCATAGAGTTGCATTGGAGCATGAAAGAGATGTCTTTCTCCATTCCAAATTGCGAGCTTTAATGTATGGCTTTATTTGTTGTTGTTTAGCACTTACAACAATATTTAACTTATGCTAAAAACTTAAAGTGGAATAGCAGAAATTGCTTATGATTTAGGAGAGCATGCCCATGAGAGAATGTGATTTTCCAACTTATAGAACAATGCTCAATTACAAGGGAATAGAGCCCAACCAAGAAAGAGTTACGCACATGAGAGATCACAAGGTGGCGAGCATGAGTTACAATCTTGAGAGAACTTGAAATTAAAATACAAAGAGGCAGAAATAATAGGGAATGATAAGTGGCTGATAGACTTCATGCATTAATTTAGTTTGATGTAAGAAGAAAATTAATAGAATCCTTCCCATGATTTCTATATCCATTATACTTATATTATTTACACATGTTTGTATGTGTTATTTATACAAATACATACATATATGTTATATTTCAAATATACGTATACTTATACTTTTTATTTTAATATACACATTCATACATATACATATATGTAACATGTACAAATGTACGTAAGTACTATGGGTATTCTTTATATAATAAGTCAAGTCTGACAACACAAGAAGGATGCGGAGCATCCAGATTTCCAAATCAATGGTAACAATTGTTTTTATTTTGTTTAATGTTCAAGTAAATATATATTTATGTATCTTTTTAGATTAGATGATGCAATTAGCTAATGGTGGACACTTAACGTAATCTTGTTTTTCCTACTTGCTTCCCCTGACCATGGTGGTTTAGCTCATACATGTTAGCTTAGTGGCAAGTTGGTGCACTTGTTCCCTATTCTCTCTCTACGAATGCTTTCCCCCATTGCCACGCTTCATGCGAAAAGAATTAACATGGTGAAAGCATACTTCCACATCATTCAAATAAAAATTAGTTATCATAATCAATATCCATATTAAATAACCGTTTTCCATTCATGTGATAGTATATAATTAACCAACATCTTCCATTCCACATAAAACATAATAAATAACTAATATTTCCATTCATATGAACTCAAATTGAGTAACTAATGTAACCAACCATTTCAGATTACCTTGAAATATCAATGGCTCAATAAATTTTCCAAATCAACAAAATAAGGGATGTAACAATTGTGCCCATAGCCACCCACTCTACTTGCCCATGCCAAAAAAAATGAGGGCTAAGACAAGGGCACTTTTCATTCGAGCAACAAGGGGGTTTTGCATTTTATCTCAATGGTAGTGGGACAGCAATAGGGAAACAAAGATTGAAAGGTATGGTAGGCTTAGAGGTTGGTGTTAGTTGTTTGCATGAGCATTGCCAAGTGATAAATAAAATATAGGGCCTAGAAGAATAAAACAATGGCCTGAGGTCTATATGTTTAAGGTTAAATGATTTAGAATTCCATGGATACTCATCGAGAAAAAACCATATGTTTGTAGTTTGTACACAATATATAGAGCTAAGGAAAAACCAGGGAGTTTATGGGCCTAAGATGGAGTTCTTAGGTTGATTATTAGCATGGTTCACAAATGATTTGCAAAGGGAGATAGAAGCAAAAAAAAGAAAGCAACCGAGGAGTTCTCCTAAGGCCACAACCAACTACCAAGACTAGGTAAAACCAAGAGGACTAGGTACAATATAAAACTAGTCATGGAAATTTAGCGAACTCAAGTCCAAATCTGTCCTCAACATATTGGGATGTTTAATAAAACATTTTCCCTAGTGCAATGAGAACTACCCTAGTGATCAAGAAGCATCTGTAATCATGCAACTTTTAGTGGCTCCTTGTTGGCACAGACTTAAATCTACAAAAAAAATTGGAAATTAAAGTTGACTCTGTATACAAAGAGAAATGCTGATCAATAAAAGCATTCAACAAAAGATCTAATTTGTTTTAATCTTTTTATATTAAGAACAAGATTTTCACTCAAAACCATTCCAAACTTACAAGAAATTGGAATGTAATCTTGATCAATCCCTTAAAAGAAAATTGCACCAAGAAAAATTTGAGGCAGATTTGGTTTGGAAAAAAATATGAATTTAGATCTAGATAGCATAGGCTCCTGGACAAAATTCAAAACGAATTACTTAAAGGTGTCAAAATACCCACAAAGTGGGCACTTGGGAGTTGAAGCCACTAAGAGCACAAGTAAAGCCTTGATAAAGAACATGCTGTAATGTCCCTTTTTTGGGGGGACATTAGATAAACAATTAAAAGTGACTTTGGAGTTCAATTACAACTATTTAAAAAATCTCTCTTAATTTAAGAAGGGGAAACGATGACAAGGGAGATAAGACAAAAGACAAAATGGGAATTTGAAGAGTCACTATGGAACACTAAAAGAAGGATGAGGAGTTCATTTTCGGTATGCTTGGATTATTGTTTTTTTTTTTTGGAGAATTTGGGTTTCTCTTGGAGAAACATTGGGAGAGTTTATCTTCCATTTCAGACCTAAGGACACAAACCTTCAAGCCATCGTTGGTGGATTGGACGTAGCCCCGGTTCATCACTGTAGTGAATTCAAGACAGAGTTCACTTTGGGTTTACAGGTTCTTTTATATGTTTCCAATCTGATAGTTATTGTTGTTTGTAAGATTGGACTCTATGCATGTTATTGTATTGCTGATTTATAATACAGTAACAAATCTGATGTGTGAAAACTGAATATTTTAATGAGCATTATTCATTTGTTGGTTCATTGTCAATTGAGTTCACATGAGTTATCTATTATATGTTGAAATCTATTTATGAGAAAATTAGTAAAATATCCATTTGGGATATTTCAGTGGTATCAGAGCTGGTTTTCCTGCCAACCTGTGAAGCTTATTCAAAAAATTTGATTTAGAGCTACCAGCTTGTGAGAATTTATTCAAATCCAAATTTACTGGAGGTTTTATCAGAGAGAAAATTGTGTGGTGTGGTGAATATGATTTTGAATATTATTAACAAAGAAGGTATCGATAGATTGAAAACCATCGGGGGAGATTATATTAAATAGTACACCTAATTGAATAGAACCTTTGAAGACTATAAAGGAGTAATAATTGTTGAGCATATAAATTATTCTGGAGCCATCAATTCTCAATTTGGGTGTTTTAGAAAAACATGATTCATTATGATGATATCATGAATGACCGAAAGAGGCAGGTTATATTAGCATTGGAAGCAATATCTATAATATCTATATCCTCATCGAGCCAAAGATATATCTTATTGAGTGTAGGTTGATTGTGGTTGAAAATATTAAAGTCAAAAGATGGAACGAAGCATAATAATAGTGCCACCCATGCTGGAAATGGAAGAAGCGCCAATAAGGTGAACAATTGTTGTTGCCAAGTCTAGATACTTACAGTAGAATATATTTGAATAGGGAGTATTATTATTGGCTGCAAAGACACAGAGAACATATATATTTCCGTAAAGAAATTCTGGCTACCAAATATAGTCCATCCATTTCTCATAGGGACTTGTCTATCTTTATCATAAGAGATTGTTCTTTATTGAGAATTTGATGTAGCAGCTGGATGACGAGTCTAATATTTGTGGTGGAGGGCATCATGAATACATTTTGAGAGTGAAATTCATAATTTAGGATCATTAGCCTAGAATGCGTAATGGCTCGAGAGTCCCTAAGTGATTATCAGGTGTTGCTAGGAAGGAGAAACGGTGATCGTTTGGACATAATCATTTGTTGCAGAAAAGGGATGCACCAACTGTAACACTCCATATCCACCAATTCATGTTATTTCCATTGTTCCCATGGATTGCTACTTAGCCAGAAATTGTGGTTGAAAATTATTTGCAGGAGTAAGTAGTGAGTTTACCGGAAATAGAAGTCGTTTGCTTTCCCCAGACTTTTGACACTATTTCAAAATACGCCAAATGATCTTGTTGCAATCAGAATGAATTGATTAGGAGAAATTGTATGAAAGGTGATACATTCTATAACAGAGAAAGCTGATCAAAATATACTGAGGAAATTGTTGGGAACAAGTAGCAACAATTATTTTGGCATGTCAGACCAAACTTCGAATTTGTGGAAAGAAATATAGAAGAAATTTTATTGCAAATAGAAAATATTAAGAGTCTGAGACTAGTATGAGCAGACACAATAGTGCGAACACATTGACACGTTGTTGGCAGTTTCGGGAAGTCAAAGTTTAGTAATGTACATAGTTACAAATAAGTCGGTGATGTCTGTGCGTCTAGCAGGCTCTATGTTTAGAAAAGAAAAACGTATGAAGATTGTCAGGGTGTCATGCATGCATTGAGACATGGATTTGATTCGAGACTATAGTTGAAGGTATTCTAGTTGTAGACGTTATCAAGATGTGCTAGAATATTCAATGTTGGAGCACTACATGACTCAACATGGAAGGAATTGTGTGCATGTAGCGTCTAAATCAATAATAGCCGTGCGTATCAGAAATAACACTCCTGATAGAAGCTAATTTTTCAAGAAGTGTTGAGTTAATAGTTCAGGAGTATTATCAAGCTTTCGTTCACAAGTAAGGAGCGTGATTCGCATATCATCGACGAGTAGGAGTAACAACCTTGTCTCTACTAGTATCTACAGTTGGAAGAACTGTCTAAGACAAAAAAATTATAGGGAAAGGCCCAGTTCGAACCAATGGAGTCACATGTTAGGAGAAATTAACTTCCAGTCTGTTGAAAGAAGAACTAATACCAAGAGATCGTTTCTTGTGTAAATTGTAAATAGTCGGGGCAATTGTTGGAGAGTTAGAGTTACATTGCAGATTGCATGCTGTGTTGGTGCAAGAAGATTGTGTAGGAGAGTTGAATCTCCATTAATGAGCATGGGAAGCCAACAGAGCAAATAGGAATCAATACAATTTGAGAAATTGTTGAACATAGAGGAATTATGCTCTTCAATTCAGCTTTAAATCCTAAAGGATAGCAAGGTTACCCACACATATTAATAGCACCGTGGAGATATAGGTGTGTCATTCAAGGTCATAGAAAGCTGGCGGCCAGTCAGAAACATGAGCATTGTGCCAAATCACACATTTTTCCAATCTCTACAATGCAGCAGTGACTGTTAGTGAAGGGAAAGATTAAGCAACAAAAGAGTGTGTGGCCAGTAGGAAAAATCCATACCAAATCACCACAGAGGATCGTGGTCACCAGATTGCAAATCTTTTATAAGTAAATGCAAACTCACTGTAAACAATGGATATCAAACTATGTGAGCTTTGATAAGCTACTGGTGTTCTACAAGGCATTCTATGGATCACATCAGACTTGTATGACTGACAAATACTCCATAAAAAGTTGAAGGGCATCTTAGTGTGAAGGCTATCAACTAAAGGCATAACTATTGTAGTCATTGCATTTCCAGATTGATAAGACGTAATTTCGAGTAGATTCCTCAAAAGGCATTTTTTAAGTTGAATGCTCACCAAGTCAGGACTATTGGAGATATCATGGGTTACCAATGCATTTGAATATTTAGGCTGAATATTTTTGTTTTAGGTAGGCTGATATTTTTGAAGATCAGTGTATGTGGTGGAAACTTCAACCCAAACACAAGGACTGTGAAATTAACCTTACTGATGACCAATAATAGTTTGAGTAAATGAGTTGTTGCTAACAAAGTGATCACTCCCAAAACTATGATAAGATCAGCAAGCTACTTAGCAGATTCCTTCAAATGAAGAAAGTGTTGTCACGGGGAAAATACATGGTTTGGGAAAAGTCTGAAAAGGTCTTGTTAAATTACAGCAACAATTAACCCAGAAATCTGAACTTGACATAAGAGCAAAAATACTCGACATATATAAGGAATATAACAAATTCCCACCAAAATTTCAAAAAGACTTACCTTTTGTTGACTATGTGGACTTTCATCCTAGGCTACAAAACAAGAATGAGGCGGCAAAGAAGTACTATGAATTGGCCGAGGATCTTCTTGCAAAACATAGATGCAGTTTCCAGCAGTCAAAATCCAGGTTATAGGTGGTTTGAAGAAAGAACAACCATCTACTAGTTATTTGCAACCTTCACATGATCATGGGATAGATGTTAATAGTGGCACATGTTTGTTGATAGCCAGTTTGGATGTACATAGACCTTACAAGGCTGCTCACATTAATACTCTTGATAAGCATGTTGATAACTCCTATGTAGAAGTTGACCGATCAACTAATGATGACGACTCCCTATCTTATGTGAGTGTTGATGCTGATTTTGATTCAGACTTAATGATCTCTACAAAAGGTATGGACTCCTTATGTGATGAGTTTTCTTTTGAACATAATCTTGTCCCTAGTTCCTATAAGCAGTTGGATATGAAGGGTGACATTGATGATGTGGATATGTATGATGAAACACTTGTTTCCACCTCATATGCATTTGACTTATCTCATACACCTGTTAGATCACCTTATTTGGAGAGTCAAATGAAAATGACTGAAAATAAAATTGTCATAACCCTATCACATTTTGATAACATATATAAGATGGTTGAAAAACATTTTTGGAAGGAGCAACGAGAGAGAAGACAAAAGGGATTGAAAGAGGAGTTCTCACATTTGCATGTGAGTAAGGAGGGGATAAAAACAATAGAATCAAACTATCTTCATCTTCTTTCAGATCATGGTCATCTTCTCAATCTCACAAAGATCTATTCCAAGGTACTAAGGAAGAAGGAAGAAGAAGTGGACACCCTTTCTTGTGAGCTCACGAATACTAAGGACATCCTAGAGGCTTCCTTGGTGGAATTTCATAAGGCAGAAAATCAGATTGTTGAGCTTAATCAAGAATTGAATTTGGCATGCTCTACCTTGGCTCAACATTTAGATGTAGGAGTTGAGGAGATTGACAATAATGATAGTGAGTGGATTGACCGGCATGAAGACAACCATGAGAATTCTGATTTTTATGACAGCAGCTATATGCCTACACAATGGCACGTGGATAGAGATGAAACAAGTGAAAATGACTCAAAGATTTCACTTGACGGTGATCATTTCATTGATGGCGACGTTGATTTGAGTGTTGGTACTAATGGTGATGCTGAAAATTCTAAATTGCCCTTAATGTATGCTGATAGTTTTTATCGATTAATTAGAGACATACCACCTAGTCTTCATGAGATGATAACTATGTATTTGCTACCTAGTGATTTTATTTTTATCCACACTCTAGCTGTTAGTGGGTTCTACGTTTGGTCTTCTATTTTTCCAGATTTTGTTCAGCCACTAGAGGTTAGCCAGTTACAGATTGATTTGTGGAGATACCTCACCTTCAAACACACCTTATGAGATGGTTACCCTTCTAACACATAAGCATAGTGACAACCGCATAATCTTCTATATTATTGGTCCGATTTATGATTGTGATCTATGGTGTACCTATGAGTTGAACTTCATGCATATTCGTGGTTCTGGTTGGGTGATCTATTTGTTCAGTTGGTTGCGCTAAGATGATAGGTTGTTGGAAATCCATTACTTTTCCTAGGATTGTGTTGATGGGATGGTTTGGGGTCTAGGTGTTTACCATAGGTATACGTGGCATTTTGAGGATTTTGTTGTAGTATTACACAGTTTGAGATTGGATGCAGTTATGATCAAAGTTGCACAACCTACGAATGCAGCGATACTTTAGAGATTTACATGGGATCCAGGTGTCTAGTTGATGGATGGGTTGCATTTTGACACCTTGTTTCACACTGTGGCAGGATTTGTTTTCAAATTGGGCTACAGAGCTACTTGCAAATTTATATGGGATCTTGGCACTGATTTCTCGAGGACAAGCAATCTCAAGGAGGGAGCACTATAATGTCCCTTTTTGGGGGGACATTAAATAAACAATTAAAAGTGACTTTGGAGTTCAATTACAACTATTTAAAAAGTCTCTTTTAATTTAAGAAGGGGAAAAGGCGACAAGGGAGATAAGATGAAAGAATGGGAATTTGAATAGTCGTTGTGGAACACTAAAAGAAGGATGAGAAGTTAATTTTCGGTATGCTTGGATTATTGTTTTTTTTTTGGAGAATTTGGGTTTCTCTTGGAGAAACATTGGGAGAGTTTATCTTCCATTACAGACTTGAGGACGCAAACCTTCAGGCCATCGTTGGTAGATTGTATGTAGCCCCGGTTCATCACTACAGTGGATTCAAGATAGAGTTTATGCTAGGTTTATAGGTTCTTTTATATGTTTCCAATCTGACTGTTACTGCTGTTTGTAAGATTGGACTCTATGCATGTTATTGTATTGCTGATCTATAATATAGTAGCAAATCTGATGTGTGAAAACTGAATATTTTAATGAGCATTATTCATTTTCTGGTTCATTGTCGATTGGGTTCACATGAATTATCTATTATATGTTGAAATCTGTTTATGAGAAAAAATTAGTAAAATATCCATTCGGGATATTTCACATGCCAAGAAAAAAAATAGGACAACTTAAGAATGGGTTTCAAAACTATATGAAACCTGCAACTCCATGTTTGTGGAGTGGTTTGAAGAGACGATATCTCATTCAGGTTTTGAAACTTAAGCAAATGGGGAGAGAGAGCCAAGTGTATCTCTTGAGGAGTGTATTTGCAAAAAGAAGTGGTTAGGTACCAATTCTAATGCTTCCACTAAGGCTTACCGGATGTAACCCAATTGTGTATAGTGCGACGAGGAACTATGTGTAGGATATCTTGATAGGACTCTTGATCTTATTTTCTAAATAATACTTGGTCTTAGCTTTAGGTCATGAAAGCTAAGACAAAGTTTCTTTGGGAAAAAGATAAGTAATGGTCTTGATGCCTTCCGAAATTCAAGGCACACCTCCACAAGTGGGTAGTGGCTATCCAGCCACTTAGTTTTTGTGTATAACTTTCACGAACTTTTTGGAAAAAAACAACTACGTGTTTCCTTGGTATAATTGATTAAATCTATGGATATCTATGGATCACCAAAGAAAATGTTGGTTGAATGAAATTTTATTCGTAAAAGATCCACCAATTCATAGAAGCCAAAGTTTAATAGCATCCCAAGCCTTACAAATATTCTTGACTATATAGGTTCTTTGAAGCTTGATAGGAACTTTCATAATCACAATGGAAGAGAAGCCAAGATTGTGAAATGCAAAATGGTCATATGGAAGGCTAGAAGAAATGCAATTAATGAGAAAAACATTTCAAGCCTCATTTCCATCCTATGCCTTGATAATCCACTTAGCACAAATTTTTGTGCCTTGCCACTGTATGTCTAAGAGGCCAAGCAACTAACACCCTCGGGAGGAATCCTTGAGCAACTCTATGAAAACCTTTTCCTTTCTTTGAATTGGCCTAAGAAAACTCTTATAGGAGCTGTCTAACTTCTTGGAAGAAACCTTAGGAGGAGCCCATCTTGAAGAGTGATAAACATGGATAGGCACAAGCACCTTCAATCAGATTTGGAACTTCCTAGCTAGAGAAGGTGGCTTGGTAATCCAATAAGTTTCATCTCATCACTATCAAGTACAAATATTCATTGGGAAGGGGATGGCTAGAAGGCAAAGTCAATTCCCAAGAAGTGAACAAACTCCTCTGCACTCAATCTTTCTCAACTGAAGTGTTGAAGCCAAGCAGGCACTAAAAGGAATGATAACCTATAACACTGCATCTTCTACCCTTGAATATTAGACACTGATGCAAGACCAGAAGTGTCAAGGCATTGAAGTGCATGTTTTAATTTGTTTCATGCTCATTAAGGACAGGAAATAAGTCATCCACAAAATGACCTTTTACCAACTGTTGAGAGGAGCTAGAGGGAAGCAAAATACTGATGGATGAGCTTATGAGAGATTGCATTGTCAAGGAGATAGCTAAATCCTTCCAGTGAAAAGACATACAATGTAGGAGCAAGTGGACAACCTTGGAAAATCGATCAAAAATAGACTAAACTGGTTCAGTTAAGTGCCATTGATATTAAGGTAGGTCAATGCATCAGGAAGGAGCATTTGCACAAACTGAAGAAAGCAAGGGTCGAAACTAGAAAGCATATAACATGGCACAATTGAAAGACCAGACAATCCTGCCATGGCTTTCACAAAAATCACTTTTAAAAGATTAGGATCTTTTGGCTCAACTCAATTACAAATACAACTAGTTTTGTTGCCCAGCAGCTTGGAAGATATTCATCCCAGAAGCTGCTGGATAAAGGAAGCCTTATTCACACGTGACACAAGGATTGAAATTCATAGTTCAGAAATTGATTCTTGTGTTGTTATCTAAAGACCATATCATTTTTTGGCTAATTATTTTGTTTGTAACATTGTATAACTGGAAAACCATATTTTGATTTTAGCTCAAGTAGTTGTTTCTTGTATAGGGTTCAAGTACATCAATCAGTGTAGGGAAAAATATATCGGGTACAGTATGACTGTATGAATATACATTTCATATGTCATATATCATATAATAATATTTAATATTGGCATTTGAATCTTTGATAGTGTGAAATTTCATAATTGATCAATGGTAGCGATAAAGATAATATCAATGTCAAATGATATTTCAATATTATGTTATATATGTCCAAGGACCAAGACTCCAAAGTCAGGTTGAAATGAAAATCATTACAATTGCAAACTTTGAAAGTAATACAATCAAGAAATGTGTATCTTGGTCTTCGACTCTTCAGTCTCTATCGAAATGTTTAGTTTTTGTTTTCAAATTAACGTTGAAAAAATTCTTAAAAATCCTTTTTTGACATTTATATTTTCAAACAGTGTTGTGGCTGCAGCTACATTTGGTATCACCTGGGAGTGCTCAAGAGCAGATAGGCCCCCCTCACTACCCTTGGACCACTCTTGTCACAGAACCCATACCCATACCAGTTTAGTACAGGATGGGGATCTGAGGGAGCACACCTTGCAACTTAGATTTTAGTTTCAACTAGTAAAAAAGGAAAAACTTATAGGTGGCTTGGGGACAACAGATTTGTTTCTCATCTTTCTTCGTGAACAAAAGATCTAATCAAGTCAAATTCTCAGTGTTCAGGTTACCATTGAGAGGGATATATCTACTTTAGTTTTGTATTTCACCATGCATATGAAAAAGAGATGCAGCATACAATGTATACTGCAGCTATTTCTTCCCCATCTCACATATGGCATTATTGTTTGTTTGAACATTTGATATTCAAATTATTTGCAATAACAAAAGAAGGTTCTGCGCCCTCTGTAGTCACTGGTTGAATTTCCACATCTCCATTTTCAATGTATCTCTTCATTTATATTTTCAACTTTGATTGTTATTTTGACACTTCTGGAATAATGTTTATCCTCTAACAGACAAAAATCAATTTGATGGTGGCTATTTGGAATAAGAGAGAAATCTAACTCTTTTACATACTTTATGTAGGCAGCAGATGATTTGGATGGGAGAGAGTCAAATGCAGAACATATTGACATTGATTTGGCTAATGTGAAATTGAATGAAGACAGACCTTTGCCAAAGGAAAACACGAAATTGGAAGGTAATATTAGCACAAATTGAAAATCAAGGACCTCCAATTTAGAAAGGTGTTTTTGGAAGCTTTATCGTTTCTCTTTTAAGAGAAAAGCTAAAAGTTCTGAGTATAGATTTTGCAGTTGAAATTATGCAAGAAACAGATCTGACCTTTATATTATAGATTATATGGAAGTCTAATTCAAGCTTTGATTACAGGTGAGACAGCTAAAGTAGACAAGACTTTTATACACCATGAATGTGGGTACACTGTGCAAGTGAGCTCAATAGAGAACCAATTATATGATAATTCCATCTCTAATGGAAGCTTAACAATAACAGAAGAAAACAAATTTGAGAGTTTAAGTGATTATGCAGGTATCAACCAATTCATTATTCTTTCAGTCTAATCTGTTATATGAATGTCGATGCAGTAGTCTCTAAAGTTAAGGTACATAGATTGAAGTCATTCAGCTCCTCCTCAATTTATATGTACAGACTTTGCAGATGGTGATGGAACTTTGACCCATAAAAGGGAAACTGGCATATTTAAGGCTTCAGATGCTGAATTTGGTCATTGTTCCTTCAGTCAAGCCAAGGAAGTTAGTAGGGATGTTGGTCTAAAAACAACTGAGCCTTTGGATAACACTCCAGATTCTATAAAGGCTGAAGTGGCAAGTCAGAAAGAGTTATGCATAGGCAAGATCAAGAGTGCTTCTTTGGAACCTGCTTTAGGCTGCAACTTTAGTGGGAACAATAGCTGGGAATGTGCAGGCATAAACAAAATACAGAATTCCAAGTTGGCTAGTTCACAAGAACGAATTGAACAAAGAGACAATGTGGACACCAGAGTATTATTGCATGCCTTGACTCTTCCAGAAGCAGAGAAATCTGAGAAAAATGAGAAAGGTGAAGAATCTAACAAATATGGTAAAGGGCTTGGAGAGAAACAGTGTCTTTGCGATATAACAAAAGATGTCAGTTCATATTTTTATTCCTCGGGAAAACCATCAGAACAATTTGTGAATCAAAATACAACTGGTGACAGACTCAAATAACACTAACTTTAAATATTAAACAAAATGGGTGAACTGTATGTTGTTTATGACAAATCTTAATCTTTGATTCAAATACAAAATCAGTTTACATATGTGGGATGCGTTTTTGATAAATGCTACAAGGTTAGTATCACCACTAAAAAATTGTCCAATTATATATTTGAGCAATTTCATGAGTGCTTACCAACAGTATATATCTTTACATGTGGGCTTTCCATCGACTAAAAATATATATCTGTAAACATTTTATGATGATTCCAGATGGACATGTGTTCTTCAGTTATTGGGATTTGTTGGCAAATTATTTCTGATGCATAAAATTTGTTGTGCAGTTTTCTCTCTCTCTCAAAATGCAGTTACCAATTCTTGTCTGACAGAAAATGTTCTACAAGGAGCATGCCAGATGGTGCCTGAACAAGTTGCTGATCAAATTTCAAAAGGCAGGGGATACACAAACAGCACTTGCATCATATTGCTTCCTAGCATAAAAGTTCAAAGACAGGAGGTACCCTTTTACACATCCAACTTGTATCATTCCCTGCACAGAAACTCAAGTATGCCATTGAAAAGGAGAGCATGCTTTGGATGGTTGTCAGACGAGGAAAATTCTCCAGAAAGTTCAGATACAGAAAGACTTAGCAATGACGATTTTGGTAAAGGTAAAGAAATAGGCAGCAATGCTTTGGAAACAAGCCAAGGAATCTGTTTAATAGATAGAGACAGTTTTAAAAAAATAAGAAACTTGAGAGAAACATTATATTTTCAAATGGGAAACAACTATCAGATAAATTTTCTTCAGAATACAATTATAGAGGTGCTGAGGAAGGTAGAAGAAGATTTGCAGACCACCTATTTCAACCCTGGACAAGTATTGTAAAAGATATGGGTGACCAATGTAATAGAGATAAATATGAGCAAACAGAGGCTGGGAAATCAGTGGCAAAGACTCTTGCAAAACCGTGTCACAAAAATGAAATGAATGATGAAGAAAATTGGAAGTTTAGAAAGCTGGAGATGGGTGAGAATATTGGTCGGTCAAGATTTATTAAGACTTCACATAAAAAACAGTCTTTCCATGAACAGGAAACACAGAGATTTGATCACAGGAATAGTAGAATAGATGGAAAACACTCATGGCAACTTACCAACAACGATTCTTCTTACAATAAAAAGACATCATACCATTCTTGGGAAGATTACCAAAGAGGTGAACCCAGAAAAAACGATTTGCACAATCAAACTATTATCAAGCAACATTTAGAACAAGGTATTTCTAATAACCAACAAGGAAACTGCTGTCAAGGTCATCACAGGCAAGAGTACAAGAGAAACTCAGAAAATGTGAAAATTATTTCTTGTCACGAAATGTATACAGATCATGAGGGCTATGGTAGACAAAACTATGGAGGGTCGATGAATCTTACTGGAAAATCTTCTTTACTACATGAGAAGAAAGGTTTCCAATATCCCAAAAATGCACACAACCATCACCATGGAAATGGAAAAGATGGAGACAAGTTCCACTCACCTCATATGTCCGTTGCATTGCCACATACCCAGTTTAGAAATGACAGTGATCCTTTGCCACCTAAAAAACACTCCAAGATGAGAGGATGGGATGTGAAGCCAGATTTCATGAAACGAAGATGACAAAATTAGAAGAATTATGTATTTCTATTTGGAAAAGGTGATGGATTTGGGCTCCTTGATTGCTATTAAACACCTTGATATTTTAAGGTTCTTTTATAGTATGTGAAGCAAATATTTTTTAAATTTTTTTTTAACTTACATGAATATGCTATATTATTAATTTTCCTTGATCACTCAAACTCAATTGGTCTATTATTGCTATTCTATCAATTAATGAGTTAATACCTTATTCACAATCAAGTCAAGCATCCAGGTAACAAGCAAGCACCTAGAAAAAGATAAAGAACAAATGATATTGGTAAAGAACAAATGATATTGGTAAATCTTCTTTATGACTAGAGAAAAAAGATTTCTAGGATCCCAAATATGCATACAAACTAAGTCACAAGGTTCGAATTTGAACTCGAGTTCATCAATCATAAAATTTGAATGAAATTTGATAGGGTAAAAATTCGGGAAAAAAATTTGACATTTACTCAAGTTATATATATTTAAGTATTTTTAATATTAGTAATATTTCCACTAAATTGTCAAAATAGTCTAAATAATTTAACCAAATAACTCAATATCATTTTAAAATTGAACAATATTTTATTAAATAACAGTATTATTTAAATATCATAAAATTTGGATGAAGTTCGAGAAGGGTTAAAATTTGTCTCATAGAAATAGAAAAAGACAAGTTCCACTCAACATGTCGTTGCAATGCCACATACCCATTTTAGAAATGACCACAATATGAAGCATTCTACAATGAGTAGATGGTATATGAAGCCAGATCTATGAATGAAGATGAAAAGATTGAAAGAATTTTGTGGTTTATATTTGTAACATAGTTAAATGCCTTTGCAAGTCCTGAGGTAAGCTAGGCCTTGAGACCTAGGCCATAAGGCAAGTTTGGAGACTCGCCAAGTCTTCTAGAGTCCGGTGAGTCTCGGCTAGTATTGGGCGAAAAAGTTGAAGCAAGTTAAGATATGAAATATAAAACGCTCCTCTGACATTTTAGTTACTTTTTTGAAAACGCTTACAACCTTTCAACGCTTATCTGGTTAAGGACATGCCCATCTAGGATTTCAAATAAATATGAAAATAATGTGC
This sequence comes from Cupressus sempervirens, assembly GCA_028749045.1. Lineage (NCBI taxonomy): Eukaryota > Viridiplantae > Streptophyta > Pinopsida > Cupressales > Cupressaceae > Cupressus > Cupressus sempervirens. Next base: position 545,682,443 of record CM053790.1, on the reverse strand, counting down.
ACCATGAAGGTCTCTGAGGTTTGGCGGTTTTAATTTAGGCTTTGTGGCTGCGCCCTGAGGCTCTACCTCTCGACCATACCTTGTATTGTGACAGGAAATGTGCAAGGGGCACTGCCCACATACCCCACAAGAGGCATTCCCTATCCCTAGGTGTGTTGCCTCCAGACCCCCACAAGAGGTGTCGTCCCCTGACCCCACTAAGGCCACTGCCCCTAGACCCCCAGAAGGAGTACATGGTCAAATTAGCTTTCTAGTTATTAAAAGTATTGTGTTTAAAGGTTTGTCTTAAAATTTCTAAAAACTCTTTGCAGTTTGACAAGTCCAAGACTCGGTAAAAAAAAAAAAAGCTTGCCGAGACTAAAAGTCCCAAGTTTTGTAGGTATGGTTTATAAAAGGTGATGAATTCGGTTCCATTGGTTGCTTTCATACACTGATATTTTAAGGCTGCTTGGCTAGTGTTTGAATCAAAGCTTTTTTGTTTCCACTAATGACAAAGCTATAGTAACTTGACGGAGCAGCTAGATTTAATTTTCCTTAATCACATAAAATTAATTGAGCTATTTTTGTTATAATCTCAATCGATTGAGGTAATATGTATGCATGCAACCAAGCGTACAAGTAAAAAGCAAACACCTAGAAAAATGATACTATTGGTATCATTTTTTATGTTACGGGGCTCTTCATGACAAGGCTGTGGTGTGGTATGTATTCAAATTTTTATTTAGTTGGTGTGAATAAGCTATAAAGGCTAATTAATCATGTTGTAACAAACTTCTCTAGGTCTTTGTGCTTGATTTGATTGTGCTCACTCTCCTATTTTAGTTGCTACTTAACTGAAATCATCGATATAAGTTAGAATGCAAACACGAACAGACTTATCTGAGATTGGGGCTCTAATTTTCAATCTACAAGTTTGTGATTTTCTATTCCCAGAGTTTAAGAGCAAACAAACATAGCAGTCCAGGAGTCTGAATTAGCTATAGAAAACTCTGAAGTTTGCACTAAATAGAAAATGAATAAGTTGTTGTGTGTCATTCATACAACTTTCAAGAGATGAAAAAAGTTGGTCTCGGAGATTGTTTTCAATTAAGTCTATCCTGCAAAAATCTTAATAACTAATAAACTACATACTCTAATTTCAAATGAAATCAACACTAGTGCTAGATAAAAGATACAAAAGGAAGAAGAAATTGTATTAATGGTATGAGTGATATAAGTAGATCAATGGTAATGGCTGTAGTTTTGACCTTCATTGATCTAATTAGGCTCTTAATGTCTACAAAAGTAAGAACTATTTCGGTACCCAAGTTGAAAGGACAAAAGGGACCAGTTGAGAAAGTCAGGTAAAATCATATTTTTCAAATGTTGTTGTCTTTTACAAATTGATTGAGACTAAGGTAAACATCACTCTCAAACCCTAACTCAAAATTTGAGAAACCCAACGGAGAGCGCAACCTACAGAGTTGAATACTTGAGTAAGCTTATGTTTGTGAGAGATCCTGTTTCAACTTCAATCCATGCTGAGGGATAGTAAACCCGCCAAGCCCAAATTTAATAATAATAAAAATGAAGGCAATAATTTATTAGATAATATGTAGAGGTAGCTGAACTAAAAATTAGCCTTTCCCCTTCTAAAGGACAAATCATGAGGACTTACGGCTTCCCGGCTCTTCACTAGGGTTCCATTTCGTTGGTGGAAGATGATGGAAATTGGCTTTTTTATAATCTGAATTTGAAAAAATTTGTGTTTGTTTCGAAACTGGCAAAATGGAATTAGAATATTAGACTTCTATTTTTGTCTCAAAACCAAGTTATTAGACTTCCCACTAGTAACTAGGAATTGAAAATCAAAACCTAGTTATACTTTTTGAGGAGTGTAAAAAAATTAGATTGGACTATTTTGCGGAGTCTACCTTCAGCTCCAAGTTTATGCATAAAAATGTATCTTTCCACACATCTTTCGAGTCAAACAAATAGTACAAATAAAATCCCCACAATAGGAATGAAGATTTGCAAAACCTTGATTTGGCTAAATTGAGATTTGTAGAAAACTCGATTTCTACAATTCCACGAACCAAATGGACCTTGGGGAAAATACCCAATAGTGGTTATAGCTAACTTCGTGCATTCAATTGAGGTACCAAATGATGTCAAAATTATCCAAAAAAAAAATTGTTGTTGTTGTTTTTGTTGTATGCAATTTAACTATTTAAAGTAAAGATTTCAACTTTTCACCATTAACGATCTAGTATGTAAAAGTCATTACTATGTGGGTTGTTATTGGTTTTAAGGGTAAGTGCACCAAGTTGTGGTGCCAAAAGGGGGGTATAAGTGGACACCTTTTTTCTGAAATCAACAATTTCTAAACTTCAACAAGAATTTGAAAATAGTTACGCTCAAAATTTTAAAATATGACAAAAACAAAAGCAATAATCTTTTGAATCTAGTTTCTAAACTACTAATTTTTTTTCAAAATGGTTTAGTTTTAGGTCCTCAAAAAAGGGGGTCATAGAAAGTGGTACTGTTTATTCCAAAAAACATTACACAGTACAAAGTGTGGCCCCCCTAAAATTGTAACTTTTTTTTTGAAATTCTTTAATTGCTCTGGTCAAAAGCTACCTAACACTATGTAGTTTATCCTATATTTTTCGGGTAATTTTATGTGTTTTTTTTTTATGAATTTTTTAATTAGACACATCCCAAAAATGTGAAATATTTGTGTGCTCCCCCTAGAAATGATTGAAAACTATCTAAAATCAAAACTTCTTTTTTTCAAAGTGTGTAGAATGGAGTTTAGTTTGTAAAAAACTAAGTTGTTGCAAAATTCGATGAATGAGCTAAAATCTACAGCCCAATTAGTACGTGTCGATTTTTGACAAAAATGGACATACATTCAAAAGAAATTATAGTTGAAAGGTTTGAAATAGTTCAAATAAAAAATAAATTATATGGTCATATAGCTAACATAGAGACCTACAATGTCATGTAACCTAATTTTATCAATGCTCAACCATGAGGAAACTTGAAGGAGAGCACACAAGATAAATCAATCATTTTTTGTATGCTTGCAACAAAACATGTCTTAGACTAGTTTACAGACCCCAAACCTTTGGGTTGGATCACCAAGCAATGCAAAGCTTTATATAGTGCACACACGCGATTTAAAGCTTTTTAAAATTTGAGTCTTAATAACACGTGCGCACTTCAGTGCGCACGCACTATTAAGACCTAAATAGTGCATAGAGAGGGTAGGAGAGAGGTAGAGAGAGAGAGAGGAGAGGGGGGATGGGTGTGTGTGTGTGTGTGTGTGTGTGTGTGTGAGAGAGAGAGAGAGTAGGCGGTGGGAGACGGAGTGGGAGAGGGAGAGAGAGGGAGAGAGAGAGAGAGAGAGAGAGAGAGAGAGGAGTATGGGAGTGTGTGTTTGTGTGTGTGTGTGTGTGTGTGTGTGAGAGAGAGAGAGAGTAGGGGATGGGAGAGGGGAGAGAGAGAGGGGGGATGGGAGTGTGTGTGTGTGTGTGTGTGTGTGAAAGAGAGTAGGGGATGGGAGAGGGGAGAGAGAGAGAGAGAGAGAGTAGGTGGTAGGAGAGGGAGTGGGAGAGGGAGAGAGAGGGGGGATGAGAGTGTGTGTAAGAGAGAGAGTAAGGGTGGCAAAGAGAGAGAGAGAGTAGGGGATGGGAGAGAGAGAGAGAGAGAGAGAGAGAGAGAGAGAGAGTAGGTGGTGGGAGAGGGAGAGAGAGGGGAGGATGGGAGTGTGTGTGTGTCTATGAGAGAGAGAGAGAGAGAGAGAGAGAAGGGTGTGGGGGAGAGAGTAGGTGGTGGGAGAGGGAGTTAGAGAGGGAGAGAGAGGGGGGATGGGTGTGTGTGTGTAAGAGAGAGAGTAGGGGGTGGAAGAGAGAGTAGGGGATAAGAGAGAGTGAGAGTAGGGGATTGGAGAGAGAGAGTAGGTGGTGGGAGAGAGAGAGAGAGAGAGAGAGAGAGAGAGAGTAGGGGATGGGAGAGGGGAGAGAGAGGGGGGATGGGAGAGGAGAGAGAGTAGGGGATGGGAGAGGAGAGAGAGAGTAGGGGATGGGAGAGAGAGCAGGCAATGGGAGAGGGAGTGGGAGAGGGAGAGAGTGGGGATGGGAATGTGTGTGTGTGAGAGAGAGAGAGAGAGAAAGGGGATGGGAGAGGGTGTGAGAGTGAGAGAGAGTAGGGGGTGGTAGAGAGAGAGTAGAGAGGGAGAGAGAGTGAGTGAGAGAGTGTGAGAGAAAGAGTAGGTAGTGGGAGAGGGAGTGGGAGACGGAGAGCAAGTGAGAGAGAGAGTAGGGGATGGGAGAGGAGAGAGAGAAAGAGAGGGGGGATGGGTGTGTGTGTGTGTGTGAAAGAGAGAGAGTAGGGGATGGGGGAGAGAGAGAGAGAGAGAGAGAGTAGGGGATGGGAGAGAGAGAGTAGGTGTTGGGAGAGGGAGTGGGAGAGGGAGAGAGAGAGAGGGGGGGATGAGAGTGTGTGTAAGAGAGAGAGTAGGGGATGGGAGAGAGTGTGAGAGTGTGAGAGAGAGTAGGCGATGGGAGAGAGAGAGTGAGAGTAGGGGATGGGAGAGAGAGAGAGAGTAGAGAGGGAGAGAGTGAGAGAGAGATAGTAGTCAGTGGGAGAGGGAGTGGGAGAGGGCGAGAGAGAGAGAGAGAGGGGGATGGGAGTGTGTGTGAGAGATATAGAGAGTAGTGGATGGGAGAGGAGAAAGAAAGGGGGGATGGGAGTGTGTGTGTGTGTGAAAGAGAAAGAGTAGGGGATGGGAGAGGGGAGAGAGGGAGAGAGAGAGAGTAGGGAGAGAGAGAGAGAGAGAGAATAGGGGATGGGAGAGAGAGAGAGTAGGTAGTGAGAGAGGGAGTGGGAGAGGGAGAGAGGGGGATGGGAATGTCTGCTAGAGAGAGAGAGAGAGTAAGGGATGGGAGAGAGAGTGAGAGAGAGTAGGGGTGGAAAAGAGAGTATGAGATGGGAGAGAGAGAGAGTGCAAGTAGAGGATGGGAGAGAGTGTGAGAGAGTAGGTGTGGTAGAGAGAGAGAGAGAGAGTAGGGGATGGGAGAGAGAGAGTGAGAGGAGGGGATGTGAGAGAGAGAGAGAGATGTATATATATAGTAAGCAGTGGGAGAGAGTGTGGGAGAGGGAGAGAGAGGGGGGGATGGGAGTGTGTGTGTGTGTGTGTGTGTGTGTGTGTGTGTTTGAAAGAGAGAGAGTAGAGGATGGGAGAGAGAGAGAGAGAGAGTAGCGGATAGGAGAGAGAGTGTGTTAGAGAAATAGTAGGTGGTGGGAGAGGGAGAGAGAGGGGGGGATGGGAGTCTGTGTAAGAGAGAGAGTAGTGGATGGGAGAGAGTGTGAGAGTGAGAGAGAGAGTAGGGGGTGGCAAAGAGAGAGAATGGGATGGGAGAGAGAGTGAGAATAGGGGATGGGAGAGAGAGAAGGGGATGGGAGAGAGAGAGAGAGAGAGAGAGAGAGAAGGTAGTGGGAGAGGGAGAGATAGAGGGGGGGATGGGAGTGTGTGTAAGAGAGAGAGAGAGAGTAGGGGATGGCAAAGGAGAGAGGGTGAGAGAGAGCAGGGGATGGGAGAGAAAGAGTAGGCGGTGGGAGAGGGAGTAGGAGAGGGAGAATGAGAGAGAGAGAGAGAGAGTAGGGGATGGGAGAGAGAGAGAGAGAGAGAGAGAGAGAGAGAGAGAGAGCAAGAGAGAGAGTAGGGGATGGGAGAGGATAGAGAGCGAGAGAGAGAGAGAGTAGGGGATAGGAGAGGAGAGGAGAGGAGAGAGAGAGAGAGAGTAGGGGATGGGAGAGAGAGAGTGAGTGTTATGCCCACAATTCAACAAGGCAAAAACAAAACTAATTTTTTTTTTAGGAGAGAAAGTTGAACATAAGATATATATAACCTATACTTAAACTTGGAGGTGATGAAGTATGATGATGGACGAAGTTTGTTTCACTCGGAATCTAGATTTTCAAGTTCCCTATGAGGTGGTCACCGAATTGCTAGATACTAAATGTAAAACTACATTGAGTTGTTATGGTTATAAGCCCTTAATCTATTGCACCCAAATTGAGACACCTTGATGAGCAAGTGAGATTCAAATTCATGTTAATGTAGTGGTAAAAATTATAGGATTGCAACAAGAAGATGTTTTATTAAGTAATCATTTTATTTCTACTAATATTAAGATTATTATAATTGTTCTCAACCAATTTGATGTCTCTAACTAGGCCTTTCATTCTATAAAAAAAAAAAAAAATTTATGTCCCAAGTTCTTATTAAGTGTTACTCTTGGATAACCCTGATAATTTAAGGAGAGATAAGTTAAGGCCCTTAATGAATCGATGGATGCGTAGCTTCTCATCTCTCATGTACTCCACATAAGGAAGTAGCTCTAAGAACCTACTCTCATACTGGGCCATTATGAGACCCCTCTACTGAAGATCATGGAACTCCTCAACCTGCCTCTCATATCTATCTCTGAAACAGTCCACAAAGGAATCCCATGTGAGTGTCTCTAAGTCTACTCTCCCTACGGTCTCCTCCTGCTGCCACCAAGTGGAGGCATCCTCTCGTAATAAGTGTATGGCCAGTCGTTCCTTCAGATTGCTCTCATAAGTACGCAATCCAAAGCACCTCTATAAACTATGTAGCCATGCCTCTGCACATGTGTTACCTGTGGTACCAGTGAATATGGGTAGCTTGAGTCGTATTAGATCACTAATCTCATCCCCAATATCTCAGGGTGCTCTCACTGGTGCTCGCTCTAATGCAAGGGGTGGCTCGACCTAGTGTATTGATGCTTCCCCCTGATCCTCTACAAGTCTAGGTGGGGGACTCCTACTCCTTTCCCTGATATTGGCCCCATGCCCCTCTACATCCTATTGTCTTGCTTGTGGAATGATAGGGGGTAACCTTTGTTGTACTACCCCAATCAGATTATTAATAGCATTCAAAACTTGATCAAAATTTGGAGGTTTCCCTGGTGGGGGTCCTCCCACATCATGTCTTGCCACCTCTTGGCCTACTGGGTTTGTTTTAGGACCCCTGGCCCTTCGACGACTGTTGCACTATGGGCATCTTACACAAAGTTACAGTTCATAGGTTAGACGTAATGGGTTAGGCCCCTAGTGTTGAAACCAAAAGCTTTGATACTAGAATGTCATGCTCATAATTCAATAAGGAAAAAACACAACTAATTTTTTTTTTTAGGAGAGAAAACTAAAGTTAAGATATATATAACCTATACTTAAACTTGGAGGTGATGAAGTATGATGATGGACAAAGTTTGTTTCACTCGAAATCTGGATTTTCAAGTTCCCTATGAGGTGATCACCAAATTGCTAGATATTGAATGTAAAACTACGTTGAGTTGTTATGGTTACAAGCCCTTAATCTGTTGCACCCAAATTGAGACACCTTGATGAGCAAGTGAGATTCAAATTCGTGTTAATGTAGTGGTAAAAAGTCTAGGATTGCAACATGAAGATGTTTTATTAAGTAATCATTTTATTTCTACTAATATTAAGATTATTATAATTGTCCTCAACCAATTTGATGTCTTTGACTAGGCCTTTCATTCTATCAAAAAATAAAATTTATGTCCCAAGTACTTATTAAGTGTTACTCTCGGATAACCATGATAATTTGTTTTACATGTACTTAAAATTTCATCGTATAATATACATATTAAAAAAATCTCTTGTACGCCCCATCTTAACATAATATATGTTAATTAGTATATTTATTATTTTTATTATTTAATTGTTCTTATTATTACTTAATAATCACCTGTGCCTACTGTTACCAAAATTTCACATGCTGAATTTTACTAACAAGTAACATCACAAAACATTGCAAAAGAAAGTATTCATTTCTATTCATTTTTATCATTTTGCAATCATTTATGAAACCATGCGCAAAAGAGATACAAATGTTCATTGTATAAATCATCACTGATACGTACAATTTTCATTTTACAATATGTAATGGATTAATGTGCTGAATAGAGAAAGTCTCACACAAGCCATGAGGATAACTCATTAATTTTCTTTCATCAAGAAATACACTAACAGATAAATATATACATGAAAGAAATAGGAATAGAGATAACCAGTCATTGCCTGTTGCTTTGACTGGTTATGGTTTCTTTTCCTGCCACACTTGTCCAGCTCCGAGCTCCACGCTCTCCAATAACTGCAAAAAAAAAAAAAACATAAGGCAACTGATGTTAGATCCCGAGGGATCTAAGAAATGACTACCTACCTCTACAACTATATTGTCTATCTGTCAATGCATTCCGTCATGAAGGAAAACAAGCAGTGATATTGACATTTAATGTTAAAAAGAAATAAAACCATTTGTGAGTGTCACGAGCTCATGCTCAAACCTCATAAGATATGCAACAGAATAGAAAAGATGAACAGACTAACAAATCTGTATTATGAACTCATCTATGAACATGTGCAACAAGCAAACAGGGGTACCAAGGATGTTGTTTGCATCTTGTTTCCAGCAAAAATAACAAGTACCTCAAGTATGAATTGTTTTTTGCAGCAGGTCAATTATGTTTTGAACATTGAAAACATCTATTCAAAATTTTATAGAACAATGATGGAAACAGCAAAGCTTGGCAATCAACGAGAAACAGCAGGACATTTTGATAGTGGGGCAATGGAAATCAGATGAGGTATTTCTTGGGCAATGTGATCCTCATAAAGCATGATACATCTGAATAAACAGCTACAGCAGAGTTTAGCAACATGTGAAATCATCAATCAGTTCAATCTGGAGGACTTTGGCACATTAATTGCTGCATGGAAGCTTTCACAAATGAATTAAACATAAAAGAGCAGCAAAGCAAATGAATGGTGATGCCTTCAGAATAAAATGTCAGAGGCATTGCCATCCTGATTAGGATGACAAGGTATGTGCACCATGACATGGGGTTGAGCTAATGTTGAGCACATCAAATTCTAGCAACATTATTTGGAATTTGCATTTTTTGAATCCTTGTCGTTGAAAATGACAACTGTAATATGATACAAATGAACAATCATATAGAAAGTATCCATCTATCGTGTTCCAATAAGTGCAGACCATACAACATTAGTTATTCTGGCAGCAAGGGGACCTGCTGATCCGGTTCATGTGATTACTGGTTTTGGAGGATTGGAATTGTACATGTCTATGGTTATAGATTCTAAGACTTCATGTTGTTTTACATAAATTCAAAGAGAGCATGGCACAAGAGCGAAAAAATGCTATTTATCAAGTTCATATGCCGAATTTCAGTGGCAAGGGAGATGGATATAAAAATAAATAAATAAATGGATTTTTTCATCCTGCTGATTCTGGTAATCAGATATCAGACTGTACTGCTAAAGGAATCATTTCCCTTTTAACTAAACATAAGGTTCACCTCCGTGATCCATTGGGAACTTACTATTTATTAAGTTGTAAATTTTTTTGCCTCCTCCAGATATCATGCCATACAGTGGACAAGAATGAGTACAAGCTTTGCAACATATAACTAAATCATGACACTGGTGATATGCCATTCAAGTTTGAAAAATGCATTGAACTACCTTCTATAATCTCATGGCGGCAAACATAAACCCCATTCGGGTTTTAAAAATGCAACTTGCAAGCTCATTCAGAAGGAAAACTCATATGTAACAGCAACAGGCATACCTTTTTCAGCCTCTTCTTCCATAGCGACCCGAGAGGATAAAGGAAACAGAACAGATATATTAACTTCATCCAGTTGGAGGACATTGTAAAATCCACATAGATTACCTCCTGCTTCGAAAAGCACAGAGAAGACGTTCATGACTCCAGCTATTATGAAAATGCAGAGCACGTGAAGACCAGTAATGCTTCATCAGCTGCTGCAAGGAAACCAACAAACCCTCATTCTCCATGGCCGCAACTTCTTCAAATGTGAGTGCAAAAATGATAAGAAATTAGGGCATTCAAACAATATACCTTGCCCCAATTTTTTTTTTAACTTCTTTTGGAGTCCGCAGATGACATTATGGGATTTTTATCCCTTTCCCTTATTTTGCATAAGGCAAATGAGAAGGGTTTTATTGTGTTTTGGATCGCCTTCATTGTTGTTTATGTCTTTGAAAGGTTTGTTTATGTTTGGTTAGGTAAGGGGTAAGTTTTTATTTATTTATTTTGCAATAAGTTCAATCTTGTAGGGAATTAATATTTAATGATAAGTTATAAATCATTAAATGTTGATTCTATTTTTAGCACATGCGAAAAAAGAAAAAGGGGAAGAAATGTGAGTCATCTTGACATGGCCTTAAAGAGAAAAGTGTCAGATATTTTGGATATCTAGAAGTTCTATATGTCTGGGTCGAATTGGATTTTGTCAGAACAGTTGGAGGGTCTTTATTGCATTTTGGAGAATTTTGGGGTTTGCTCAGAGCTATTAACTGCATTTATGAGGGATAGTTGTGATGATTTATCAGACCATGCCTTTTGGGGTATCTGGTACACCTTTTTGATGTCTTTTTAGAGACTCAAGTTGGCCTAAAGGACTAAATCCGACCCAACATTTATGGATTTTGGTAAAATGCAGTTGAAAAAAGATGTTAAGTATGAGTTTTTCAGCTGTATTTTGGGGGTTCTAATTTGTGTGGATAGGGGTTTTGTGGCTTTTCCTCTAAGTCTTGGACCTCATTTTACAGAGTTTGTAATTCATTTCTGGAGATGCAATACAGGTTGCAATAGTGTGATTATGCTTGGTGAAGTTATCAGTGAGCCCTTTTCCTTTCTACAATTTCTGTGTGCATTTCAAAATGATTGGATAGTTCAACTTGTGAATGTTTCATTATTCCTTGTTTTCTGTCTCATTTCAGCACCTCTGTGTAGGACAGTAAGTTTGTTTACAGGTTATAACATGTGTTTTGGGTGAAATTAGTCAAAGGAAGGTATTAGTTTGTCTCCCTTTTTGTAGTTTCAGTGGAAAACCTTATTATAAACCATTTGTGCAAGCCTTTACAGGAGGTTGTGCTTCATTTCTGTTTCATAAAGCTACATTATCCTCTCTGTTACATGTGGGTTACATTTTCATACCTCTCTTTGGTGTATCACTTCCTTAGTTTAAGACTTAAGGTTTAGATTTTGGTTTTCAGTAACTTCTTCCCCTCTTCCCTCAAGTTTTCTTTAAGTTTCAAGAGGTTATCACTGAGGGATTCAATAGGAGTCGGCCTAGAATCCAAAGGTTTCATCTCACTGTCCAGTCCCACATAGTGAAGTGAATCCCATGTTAAGTAAGGGTTACCGAATATTTTTCCATTCAGTAAAGGGTGAAAATCTTGAAACTTAACAGTTTTGGCACGCCCGGTGGGACCGAATACATTTTTCAACTGTGTTGGTATAGCTGAAAGCCTTGTTTCAACCAGCCAGCAGGAAATGACAAATTTATGAGAAAGATACAAACACGAAGTTCCAGTTCTTTTGAATATCTGCAGCTAGAAACTCCAAAAAGACGTGGAAGGAGTCTTGCTAGAATGAAGCCAGCACCAAGAAGGCAACTATCAACCCCTAGTTTTTGCATGTACAGCAGAACAGGCCAAAGGAAAGTTACACATTCAGCAAGTCCATCAGTAAGGGCTGAATTATTTGACATATCTGCTGATTCACCTACAAATTCAGCAAGTACTGGTTTTATACCAGCAGGTGCAGCAAATACGAGCTTCCAGCAAAGTGTTCCTACTCAACAACAACCTATACAACAGCAACCTGTGCAACAACCAGTACAACAACCTCTGCAGCAACCTTCGCCAATGGCGAGATAGTTTTCTTTCGTGCCTTTTAATCAAGGGAGCCCCTTGAATTTTGCCCAACATCATGTCATACCATTTGCAGCATTAAAGAGTTTGCCAAATTTTACTGGAGAAAATCAGACTACAGCTTATGAGCACATAAGGTATGTTGCTACTTTGTGCAACGTACATCATGTTACAGAGTAGGATGTGGCTACTAAGTTGTTGGCAACATCTTTAAAGGGGAAAGCATTACAGTGGTTCAGAAGTCTAACCGTTGGCTCTATAGGCTCATGGGATGCCTTGGGTGACGCTTTGACGAAACATTTTGAAGACAAGTCTGACTTCTTGTCGCTGGTAGAGCAGCTCACAACTATAAAGCGGGCGCCACAAGAGCAAATGATGGATTTTAACAACTGGTTTCAAAGAACCTGGACTAGAATACCCATTACGATGAGACCTTCGGTTGATCATGCTTTCCTTTATTATTTGAGAAGCTCAAATAGCAATATATCAGTAATGATTCAATCTATGGGAGGTGTTTCACTGCCTCAAGCTTATGATATTGCCATTAGAGCTGAAAATAGTCTTATTCAAGCTGGTAAAATAGCCCCTAGGCCTCCAATGCCCATTTTTTCGGACATTCACCCAAATATGCCATTGACAATTCCACAATTTAACCAGTTAACTGTTGTTCCCAGCCAAGAAATTACCATGGTAGGCCCTTTGGGTACTGCAGGCCCTTCACAAGAGCTATAGGAGATAAAAAACAGTCAGCTCAAGATCAAAAACATGATGCAAACTTTTAGTAATGAGCTGGTTAATCTTAAAAGACAACGGTTCCAGCCTAGGCCGCCTTACCAACAGCAAAATCTAGTTGCAAATCCGCCTTACCAACAGAAAAATCAAGGTCAGGCCCAAGGAAATAGACAACCATTTCAAGGTAATGCAATAGGTTATAGGCAAAATATCAATCAAAGACCTTTCCAACCTTATAACCCGACCCCTCTTAATGCTGCAAATCCAGTAAGAGACATAGTCCCCATGCAAAATAACCTTGCAGCAGATTTTGAATGGTGTTACCCCTGTAGCGAACCGCATAATCAGGCCACATGCACAAATGGAGTTATAAACCAGGCATTAATGGTACAAAATATGGTGGCAGGACAGCAAAATGCCACTTATGATGCACCTGAACAGCAGCATGACGCACCTACTCCTGAAACTGGCTTCCTTAACTGGCAGGAAGATGAGTTTTGTGCAATCAATAATGACTCATCAATATCAACAAATACCCGAGCTAAGAAAAGATCCCTTGAAACGGAGAAAACAACAAATAGGGTAGACTACCTAATACTGTTGAACCATCATCAAGTGCCACAAATGCAGTGGGAGACACTCACATTCCTGTCGCTAAGGAAATTGTTCATAGGCCAATGGAGCATGGCGCTATTAAAGCACATCAGATATCACACTTCGCTGCACCATTTAATATCGTGGAGAACATGAAGAAGATGAATGCGTCCATGTCAATGTGGGAGACTTTGGCCATCCCCGGTCAGGCGGATATCTTGCAAAAGGCTCTCTTAGATGAAGTAAATCCCACAAGTGTGACGAATGAACCAGCAAGAGTGGTGTTAACCAGCGCTGATGAAAAGAGGGAGGACAGCAATAAAATTGCCATGGAACCAAATAAGGTAATAAAACTACCTCCTTTCTATCTTTCCTTGATTATTGGCGATAAACTAGTCCATAACTGTATGGTAGATAGTGGAGCTATAAGCTCAGTCATGCCAAAAAAGATAGCTGACCAGTTAGGACTAAAATACCAACCCATTGAAAAGGGTGTTGTTCAACTTGATGGGACATCCGTAGGTACTATAGGCATGATTAGAGATGCGAGTGTCATCCTTCATGCCTGTCCTAATTTTTCCATTCAGCGGGATATCTATGTTATAGATTTACCTCCATACTTTGCCATCTGTTTGTCTCGAGATTTCACAGCGAAGATTGGTGGTTACTTGTCATCCGATTGGTCCCAGATGCTTTTTAGGACTAGATATGGCACAAAAGTGATGATCAAATCGGAGTTACTTGCAAAAAACCACATAGAGCCTTATGTTCCTAGTGCTATCAATGCGAACCTGCTTGCATTTGACCAAGCAGAATGTCATACAGCTGCTGAAAATCGAACCCAGCTAGATGATGTCCCAGATATTCTTCTTGATGAATGGGCATCAAGTCAAACATATGAAAACTAGTTTTACCATCTGACGAATGCTGACTTGGGGACCTACATTATACATGAACAAAGTGAAGTTATTCCCAATCTGGTCAAACCAGTGAATCAGTTCGGAGAATCCCAAGATCAGCTATGGAGCATGTTTTTCGATGGTTCAAGAGGTAAACAAGGTGCTGGTGGAGGTGTCATGCTGGTTTCACCTGACAATGATAGGTACTATGCCGCTTTCAAATTCATTTTTTCTTGCACCAATAATACAGCAGAGTATGAAGGGTTAGTTCAGGGATTAGAATGGGCAAGAAAGCGCGGTATTAAGTGCTTAAGGGTGTATGGTGATAGTGAACTAGTAGTGAATCAAATCAGATGTCTGAATGCTACAAAAAATGATATTTTAAAGTCTTATAGACATCGTGTTTGGGATTTTCTTAAAAATTTTGATGCATTTAATATACTGGCTATTCCTAGAAAAGAAAACTAGCATGTCGATAGACTGGCAGCTGTAGGAGCTCAATATGACATTGTCAACAGCGTGTCCACTCATACTGATCAGCGTCATATCAAAATCATTACCAGGCCTTCAGTTCCTGATAACGATGTTAGTTGGCAAGTTTTTGATAGCGATGAACAAATTCTGCAATTTTTGCTGGAAGAAGACGTTTTTGCCAGTTCTAACCAGCAGAGATATAAAGATCAGTATGGTGATCAGGTGATACAGTTAAAAAACAACAAGTTACCAAAAGGTTTAGAAATGCTGGAAAGCGTATTTAATTCTGATGATCAGCTCAGACCAGGAAAAGCCAACTTGCTGGTCAAAGAAAACCAGTATGCAGATCTGGAAATCGCACCAGGTAAATGCCTTAAGTTCGGCAAGGTAAATTCAGCTGAAGAAGAAGGAGCTTTTCTTCATTTATTTCAAGAATTCAGTGATGTCTTTGCTTGGCAATACAGTGATTTAAAAGGGTTCAATCCAGGACTGGCACAGCATACAATAGAGCTCGAACCAGCAGCTAAGCCAGTTCGACAAAAGCAAAGGCCTATTAACCCAAAGCTGGAACCTTTGATGCAAAAGGAAGTTTTCAGATTGATCGAGAGTAAGATAATTTTTCCTATCAAACACAAAATTTGGGTTTCTAAATTGGTCTCGGTAAGGAAGAAAAATGGGGAGCTACGGCTATGCGTAGATTTCAGAGACTTGAATCGAGTCTCGCTGAAGGATAGACACCCGCTTCCATCCATGGAATAGATTTTGCAAAGTGTATCAGGGGCTGAAAGGTTTTCTTTGCTGGATGGGTACTCGGGTTATAATGAAATCCTGGTGAAGGAGGAAGATCAGTTCAAGATAGTGTTTACAACAAAATGGAGAACAATGGCATACAAGAGAATGCCATTCAGATTGTCTAATGCTGGAGCTACTTTTCAGAAGGCCATGGAGATGGCTTTCAGCAACCTGATGTACAAGTTCGTCTTGGTTTATTTGGATGATGTCACTATTTATTCAGAGAAAATAGCAGACCACATTAATCATTTAAGACAGATTTTTGAACGTTGTAGAAGGTTTGGTATCTCATTCAACCCAAAAAAGAGTATCTTTTCAGTGCATGAAGGGAAATTACTCGGATACATTGTATCCAAGTCAGGCATCACAGTGGACCCTGAACGAGTTGCAGCAATTTTGGAGTTGCCTCTACCACAACACAAGAAAGGCCTTCAAAGTTTTATTGGCCGCATCAATTTCGTGCAGAGGTTTCTGCCTAACATTGCAGCACTTCTCAAACCATTAACAACCATGCTTAAAAAGAATGCAGTTTTTACCTGGATGAAGGAAGCCAAAGAAAATTTTCAGGCCATTAAAGATGCATTAGCAGTATCACCCATCTTAGTCAATCCTGATTTTAGTAAAGATTTTATTCTTTATGCATATGGTGGTCATGATGTGATTTCAGCCATGCTGATACAGAAAAATGCAGAGGGATTGGAACAACCAATCGCATTCTTCAACAAAGGACTTGAAGAGTACGAACAACGGTATAGCTTTGTTGAAAAACATGTTCTTGCTGTTGTAAAAAGCCTTAAGAAATTCAAGCACTTGCTAACACATAACAAAGTCATTTTGCGTGTCACGCATCCAAGTGTCAAAGAGTTTCTCCTAAGTAGAGATCTGAATGAGAAAAGAGCTAGTTGGATCACACGCATCATGGAATATGATGTAGATATCCAAATAACCAAGCTGGTTCGAGGGAAGGGTTTGTGCGAGAAAATCGCAGATAAGGATATTTCGGAGCTAGAGGAGCAAGCAAATGCTATTTTACTGATCGGTGTTGCTAGAAACAATGATGGAACAACAAGCTAGTTACAGGATATGATCCATTTTTTAAAAACCAGTCAATGTCCAGCCATCTTAGATCGAGCAAAGCGAAGGTATTATCGCTTGCAATCAGCCCCTTTTGTGCTGATAAATGATATTCTATACTGAAAATACTTCAATGGAGTCCTTCTCAGATGCATAGATTCAGATCAAACTGCTCAAGTATTGCATGAGTTTCATGATGGACATTCAGGAGGACATTTTTCTCCTAGAACAACAGCCTATAAGATTCTTCAAGCTGGCTATTATTGGCCTGATTTATTTAAAGACTATCATGTACATGTCAGAAAATGCACTAAATGCGCCATGTTTGCAGGAAAAGAAAGGCTGCCAGCTTTGCCCTTGCAGCCAATTAACACTGAACATCCCTTTCAAAAGTGGGGTGTTGATTTCATAGGGGCCATTAACCCTCCATCAAGTGCGGGTCACAAGTGGATCATTACAACCATCGATTATTTCACACGCTGGACTGAGGCAACAACACTAAAGGATGCAAATGAATCAGCAATCTTAAACTTTTATGATGACATTGTGAACAGATTTGGAGTACTGAATTCCATTATCTCAGATAATGCACTTGCTTTCATTGGAATGAAAGTCACTAATTGGGCTTTTCATCATGGAATATATCTTAGCACGAGCTTGAATTGTTACCCACAAGGAAATGGACTAGCAGAATCTTCCAACAAGAACCTGATAAGAATCGTCAAGCGCAATTTGCAAGATAATCAAAGAGATTGGCATTCAAAATTGAAAGTTGCCTTATGGGTTGACAGAATCACCCCAAAACAAATCATCAAAAACTCGCCTTATAGGCTTGTATATGGGAAAGAGGCCACATTGTCAATTGAGATAGAACTACCAACGCTTGATCTTGCTACACAGCTGGTTTTATTTGAGGAAGGTGACCCTATGCTAGTGCGGTGTGCCTAGTTGATGGAGCTAGAAGAAACTAGGAAAAAGGCCATCGAGACCATGGAGTACCAGCAAATGCAAATAAAGAGGAGTTTCGATAAGAGGGCTCGAGCTCGAGATTTCCATGTTGGCGGCATGGTACTAAAGTGGGATGTTCTCAAGAGCAGACTCGGCCAACACAATAAATTTGATCACATGTGGGCTGGACCATTTCAAATTGCTGAGTGTAAACAACACAATGCTTACCAGCTAGCTACCATGGAAGGAGACGTCCTACCGATCCCTGTGAACGGGATCCACCTCAAACCATGTTTTGAGGTATGATTTTCAGTCCTACCTTGTACATAATAAGTTAGTTTCCCTTGTTTTCAATAAGTGCGTCTGCATTTCAGTTTAGTTTTGTTTCTGTTCTAGGTTAGTTTCCTATTTTGTTTGTAGTGTTTTTCAGTTGAGTTGCTAGTTTATGTTGTGGAAGTCGTCATACCCGCCCATTTCATTCATGCATGCGTAAATATGTGTACTCAAACGCACACACATATCCAACATACACATACATACGCACACATATATTGCTGCAAATAAATGTTTGGCTGCCAGCCATACATATCTGCATACCCATGCATACGTTGCATACATGCATCCATTCAAGCCCACACATTCACCCATACATCAACCAAATGGTTGACTATGACAATTTTTGACTCCTAAGGTTGATACTTGAGTTTTGACCCTGTACACCCGTCAATCCAATAAGAGTTTCCGATCTTACTGAACTCACGTGCATGCATTCAAAATTGAACCAGCAACTTTAGGGGTCGCTTTTTGTCAAGTCTAGGTGCTAGGAATGCATAATCAAACTCTGTGCCTGAGGAATAAGAGCAACTAAAAGCAAATTGGTCAAATTTCAAGCAGGCAGACATACAACAGAAGTCGCCAAAAATGTTACCAAAATTTCACATGTTGAATTTTACTAAGAAGTAACATTACAGAACATTGCAAAAGAAAGTATTCATTTCTATTCATTTTTATCATTTTGCAATCATTTATGAAACCATGCGCAAAAGAGATACAAATGTTCATTGTATAAATCATCACTAATACGTACAATTTTCATTTTACAATATGAAATGGATTAATGTGCTGAAAAGAGAAAGTCTCACACAAGCTGTGAGGATAACTGATTAATTTTCTTTCATCAAGAAATACACTAACAGATAAATATATACATGAAAGAAATAGGAATAGAGATAACCAGTCATTGCCTATTGCTTTGATTGGTTATGGTTTATTTTCCTGCCGCAATTGTCCAGCTCCGAGCTCCACGCTCTCTAGTAACTGCAAAAAAAAAAACATAAGGCAACTGATGTTAGATCTCGAGGGATCTAAGCAATAACTACCTACCTCTACGACTATATTGTCTATCTGTCAATGCATTCCGTCATGAAGGAAAACAAGCAGTGATATTGACATTTAATATTAAAAAGAAATAAAATCATTTGTGAGTGTCATGAGCCCATGCTCGAACCTCATAAGATATGCAATAGAATAGAAAAGATGAACAGACTAACAAATCTGTATTATGAACTCATCTATGAATATGTGCAAGAAGCAAATAGGGGTACCAAGGATGCTGTTTGCATCTTGTTTCCAGCAAAAATAACAAGTACCTCAAGTATAAATTTTTTTTTGCAGCAGGTCAATTATGTTTTGAACATTGAAAACATCTATTCAAAATTTTATAGAATAATGATGGAAACAACAAAGCTTGGCAATCAACGAGAAATAATAGGACATTTTGATAGTGGGGCAATGGAAATCAGATGAGGTATTTCTTGGGCAATGTGATCCTCATAAAGCATGATACATCTAAATAAACAGCTACAACAGAGTTTAGCAACATGTGAAATCATCAATCAGTTCAAGCTGGAGGACTTTGGCACATTAATTGCTGCATGGAAGCTTTCACAAACGAATTAAACATAAAAGAGCAGCAAAGCAATCGAATGGTGATGTCTTCAGAATAAAATGTCAGAGGCATTGCCATCCTGATTAGGATGACAAGGTATGGGCACCATGACATGGGGTTGAGCTAATGTTGAACACATCAAATTCTGGCAACATTATTTGGAATTTGCATTCTTTGAATCCTTGTCGTTGAAAATGACAACTGTAATATGATACAAATGAACAATCATATAGAAAGTATCCATCTATCGTGTTCCAATAAGTGCAAACCATACAACATCAGTTATTCTGGCAGCAAGGGGACCTGCTGATCCGGTTCATGTGATTACTAGTTTTGGAGGATTGGAATTGTACATGTCTATGGTTATAGATTCTAAGACTTCATGTTGTTTTACATAAATTCAAAGAGAGCATGGCACAGGAGCGAAAAAATGCTAATTATCAAGTTCATATACTGAATTTCAATGGCAAGGGAGATGGATATAAAAATAAATAAATAAATGGATTGTTTCATCCTGCTGATTCTGGTAATCAGATATTAGACTGTACTGCTAAAGGAATCATTTCCCTTTTAACTGAACATAAGGTTCACCTCCGTGATGCATTGGGAACTTACTATTTATTAAGCTGTAAAAATTTTTGCCTCCTCCAGATATCATGCCATACAGCGGACAAGAACAAGTACAAGCTTTGCAACATATAACTAAATCATGACACTGGTGATATGCCATTCGGGTTTGAAAAATGCATCGAACTACCTTCTATAATCTCATGGCAGCAAACATAAACCCCATTCGGGTTTAAAAAACACAACTTGCAAGCTCATTCAGAAGGAAAACTCATATGTAACAGCAGCAGGCATACCTTTTTTAGCCTCTTCTTCCATGGCGACCCGAGAGGATAAAGGAAACAGAACAGATATATTAACTTCATCTAGCTGGAGGACATTGTAAAATCCACATAGATTACCTCCTGCTTCAACAAGCACAAAGAAGACGTTCATGACTCCAGCTGTTATGAAAATGGAGAGCATGTGAAGACCAGTAATGCTTCATCAGTTGTCGCAAGGAAACCAACAAACCCTCATTCTCCATGGCCGCAACTTCTTCAAATGCGAGTGCAAAAAATATAAGAAATTAGGGCATTCAAACAATATACCTTGCCCCAAATTTCTTTTAAACTTCTTTTGGAGTCCGCCGATGACATTATGGGATTTTTATCCCTTTCCCTTATTTCACATAAGGCAAATGAGAAGGGTTTTATTGTGTTTTCGATCGCCTTCATTGTTGTTTATGTCTTTGAAAGGTTTGTTTATGTTTGGTTAGGGAAGGGGTAAGTTTTTTTTTTTTTTTTTTGCAATAAGTTCAATCTTGTAAGGAATTAATATTTAATGATAAGTTATAAATCATTAAATGTTGATTCTATTTTTAGCACATGCGAAAAAAGAAAAAGGGGAAGAAATGTGAGTCATCTTGACATGGCCTTAAAGAGAAAAGTGTCAGATATTTTGGATATCTAGAAGTTCTATATGTCTGGCTCGGATTGGATTTTGTCAGAACAGTTGGAGGGTCTTTATTGCACTTTGGAGAATTTTGGGGTTTGCTTAGAGCTATTAACTGCATTTATGAGGGACAGTTGTGATGATTTATCAGACCATGCCTTTTGGGGTATCTGGTACACCTTTTTGATGTCTTTTTAGAGACTCAAGTTGGTGCCCTACATGTTCCTTCACAATTGAAGAAATAATCACATGCTCACCCTGTGGTTTGACAACAGGTGCCCTAACTACATTAGGGTCACGACATGCCCCCGGCCTCTCAAATGATGACCCCCCACCTCTACCTTGAGATTCTAATATATCAAAATAATTGGGGATCTCCCTAAGGGAAAATTCACAATACAATTTCTTTAAAAAATACATTGGAACCTCATGATTATTTCAAGGAGAGGCATCAAAGACCATCCACCATCTATCCCAAAAATTATTTCTAATACCATCATGTATGCACCAATGGATGGGGAACCTTTTAGTTGTCACTCTAATAGTATTTTGTTCACCAGGCTTTTTAAACAATGCACAAATGCTATCTTTTGCTATTTCTTTTTTTTTTTTACATCTTGATATGATAATTTGTTTGTACAATATCTTCTTTGTGCATCCCTCTTAACAGGCCAAATATCCAACTGACCACTAAAAGAAGCTACATGGGTCATAATGGATTCGAGGGAGGATGCCAATTGTGCTCTCATTGAATTGGTTTGTCCACAAGCTTTCAACCTACCAATGAGTGCTTCTAATTCATTTTTCTCTCTTTTTATTTAATTTATTATGTTGTCTTGTGTGCTAAGAGGAGGTCTTCCAATCATTGCAAGTTGCAAAATTTCTTGCTCTTGTTGTGGAGGGTTTTAATTCTCATATTGTGGAGGGTTTTCATTTGATCTTGTGGAGGGTTTTGGTTTTGATCTTGTTGAGGATTTGGCAATTCATTATTCACATTTCTTGATAAGAAACCAATTGTAATCTAAATAAATAAAAAAATTTAAAGAAAAATTGAAAAAAAACCTACAAAACAATGCAAAAACAAGAGTAGAAAACATACGACATGATCTTGATCTCGAGCTTTGGCAACGAGGAGGCATTTTGAGGAGGTAGGTGGTGAAAGTCTTTACTTCCTTCAACTCATGTATGCACTGTGAGTAGGAAATCTTTGCAAAATGAAATGGGCTGCGGGTTTCAGCCCATTTATAAAAGAATTTAGTTTTTAAAAGCACGTACGCACTTTTAAAAACTTTTTCTAAAATGGGGTGTCATGTTTTTGGCACCACAATTTGGTTCACACACCCAAGTAGTTAAGTTGCATACAAGAACAAAAAAAAACAATCGGATAATCTTGTCATTGTTTGGTACCTCAATTGAATACACAAAGTTAGCTATAGCCACTACTAGTTACCTTCCCCTTTTTCAACATCAAACGTGTATTGAGGTCTAATTATTACTTTTGGTTTAATTTTATGTATGTATCAATATGTAAGGTTATATATTATTTGGGGTATTAGACTTTCAAAACTCTCAAATAACTTATATAACACAAATGAATGCTAGGTACCAAGTGTTTTCTCATTTTAAGAACATTGGGCCCTTTTGGCAGCTGGAATTCATTATTCTGGATTTTTTAATTCTACATTTATCATTTGAGACCCATTTGTTTGACACTACAAAACTAACACTCAAATTTGAGTTTTCAACGATTTCTATGGTGAGAAAGCTCAGTGAGTTTGGGGTTTGTGTGGTTCTTATTGACATCACTCATGCATTTTGGATTTATGCAGATCTCGTTGACATTTCTCATGAGTTTGGGGTTTATGTGGATCTGTCTAATGAGCATTTTCTTGTTCTTCTTCTACAACTAATATTATTATTGAGTGGAGGGGATTTGATTCATTATGCCACCCATGGGAGACAATATAATACTACTCTCAGACTTCTTCTCCATAATCTTCCATGCTCCTTGTAGGCTTGATTCAGAGATAGGGCTATCACACAATTGAACTTGTTCTTGAAGAAACTTTTAGTGGGGAAATACCTATTGTGGAGATTGGTAGAATATACATTGGCAACAATAGTGTAGGTGACAAAGCTGATCAAGTCTATCTCCTTACAATCACCAACGACCATACCCATTTTTTGAAAGACACCATTTACAAGTTTGAAAAGCTTAGCTAAGGTATACAGATACATCCCATTAAAGGAAAGATTAACAGGATTGTGTCGAAGACAAAGACATGGACACACAAATCATCCGAAGCAAACAATGCCACAGTTTGCCATCATTTTTTTTAGAATAATTTTGAATGGTATGTTTGAATAATTCAAAATCATTATGTGAGTTCCTTCCATAGTGACATTTGGTAAGTCCTTAACATAGAGATCGAAAGCACATGCAACATTTGGCAAAGGAGAAGACACATACAAAGCAAGGCGAGCGAGCAAGTTGAGAAAACATGATTTTTTTAAATTTCAATTTATTCTCAAGTGCTCATTTTTGTCAAATTGGAATTAGAATGGGAATTTGATCAATTCCATTCCACCTATTAATATGGAAGATTGAATTCCAATTTTGGGGGTAAATGGGGATACCAAATTCTAATTTATCTAAATTCTAATTCCAATTTTGCACACCCAAACAATAGATTACAAATCTTCTAGAATTACTCATATCAATTCTTGTCCAATTCCAACAACCAAACAAACCTTAAAAGCTTCCTTTCTACACCACTATGGAATCATCTCTATGTAAATATGTTTTACAAATCACAATTGAACCCTCCTTATTTTTAGAGTGGAAGTATTACATAACTTGCTTGTAATGAATGTCTTCACGAATTAGGGAACAAGGAATAAGTTGCTCCAACAATCACTTAATTTAATTTTAAACTATAAAGGAATCCATATAAAGGTTGGAATAATTTTTGAAAATATCACATTATTATTTTTATTAAATAGTATTTTACTAATTTTATGTGCAAATGGTGTCAAATTCAACATGAAAAGTAAGAGCTTTTGTTAACACCTTGATTCATTTCGTCTATCAAAGTTACAAGCTAGAAATTGGGAGTTAGAATATGACAAGTGGGAAACATGAAAGTGGTAAATTTAAGTCATCCTTCTATGTGAATATTAGGAGTCGAGGGTCACCTGAATGGTTTGGAATTTCAAATTGAAGACGTTCAAAATCAAGGTTAAATTAATATAATATTGTCTTAAACAAAATGTATGCAAATATGAAAATAGGTTATTGAGATTAACCACAATGATTATGTGATGATACATTCAACATCAATGATATAAGTGATGGTTGTTAGATGGAGAATTATTGTCAAAAAAAATACTCTCAAAGAGATCAAATGCTTGGATTAATTATTTTGCTAATATTTTTTTACTTAAACAATTTGCAAATGCAAGTACCTAGTTAGAAAAAAGAGTTCAAAGAGTTCAGATGAGAATATCATGGCATATCTCAATTCAAGTATTTAATCTACTAGTGAAAATCATATGTCCAACATCATGGACAATATGGAAAATTCATTGTGCCTACCCCATAATTTTCTTTTTAGTTCATAGCGTCAAACTCTTTTAGGCCACTCTCATGTGTGCATTGGTTATTTCAGTGATGTTGAAAATTATTGCTCTATGAAATTATATTATGATTTCATTTATATCAAGATCTATTGGATAGTGTGAAATGTCATATGTTGATGGTTATTTTTACATTGTTTATTTGCATATGATGATGATGCCTTATGTTTATGATTATGGATTGCTTAACCTATACTCCCATATCTCTACTAGACATTCTTAATGTGATTGAGGAAGATAGTTGCTCTCTCTCTCTCTCTCTCTCTCTCTCTCTCTCTCTCTCTCTCTCTCTCTCTCTCTCTCTCTCTCTCTCTCTCTCTCTCTCTCTCTCTCTCTCTCTCTCTCTCTGCACGCTCATCTTTTATGTAGGTTTGCAGATATAGGGTATCGACTTCCCTGAATTACTAGGATGAGTGTGTTGTATCACAATATTTTAATGGTAAGAGGGGAGATAATATTTAGACTCAAATCTTATTCTAAGTCATCATTGTCTTGAAATATGAGCAAATATATGGCTAACTACCTATAATTTGTTGAGATGACATGAATTTGTGAACCAAAACTTGAGCATGGAAGTCTTTTGAATTGTTCTTATGTGGTTCAATTATGTGACTTTTGTTGTATTTTTACTTGGTGAAATGAATTTATTAAGATTAATTGTGGCTTACGATTAATTAAATCTTATGATTATTAGAGTATTAAATATTAGAGCATTTAAGTGTGATGAATTGGTTAAATATATTTATTTAATTAAAAAGACTTAAATAAGAGTCTAAAAAGGGAATTAAAAGATTTGATTAATTATTCAACTAAAAACCAAAAATTAAGTTGCACGAGTAATATGAATTGATTTTAAAAATTAATTTGTATGTTGTATTTGACTAAGTTTATTAATTATAATGCTTTCATTGTGCTACAAATATAATTATAGACTAAGTTATAGTTATATTTTTTAAATGCACAATAATTAAATAAAAATTAATAATTAATTCTAAGTTAAGAAGTCGAGACTTAACTTAAGAATTAAATTATTAAATTAATATAATTTTCTTTTAAAGGCAAAACTCTATTTTTTAAAGCCTAATGGGTTTTCCTATATGAGTGTTTTTGAGTTTTTATTTTTGTTATGTCTATCAGGTTGAAGAATTATTTTGGGTTTAAGGTTATATACTTGTTTCAAAGTTGGAATTTGTTGTTTATGTTTTTTTACCTTGTTTTTTGTTCAACTTAGTTGTGATTACATGAAGGGTTTGAAATCCATTATTGATATTCCATTCAAAAATATTGTCTACCTTGCACCTGAATTGGTTGATTTTCATTGATTCATGTTACTAGTTGATTTGAGTTTTCAAGGTTTACATGAAACGTTAGAAAACAAAGTCTTACTAGAAAACCTCAATTGGAATTTTATCTTGTAGGATTTGAAAAAAAAATGATATTAGTGTGGTTATAATAAACACATTTCATGGGGCAAGAAAGTCCATGAGCCCACCCTATACATATATATATATATATATATATATATATATATATATATATATATATATATATATATATATATATATATATATATGTATGTATGTATGTATGTATGTATGTATGTATGTATGTATGTATGTATGTATGTATGTATGTATGTATGTATGTATGTATGTATGTATGTATGTATGTATGTATGTATGTATGTATGTATGTATGTATGTATGTATGTAATGTAAAATAAAGGAGATTTTTAAATAAAATAGGTTTTTAATTCAATTAAGGTAATTTATTTTTTTATGTTATTTTATAAATTTTAAAATAAAATTATAAAATCAAGTTATATTTAATTTATAAATATTAAAGTTACGATAATAGATTAATGTGATAAACTTGAGTTCCTTATATTAAGATTGAATTTAGATAAATGGTTAGTTTAATGTTTATTTGACTAAGATATAGATGGAGTTTTTAAACAAAGAAGAGTTTTAAACTAATGAATTTATTAATCAAAAAATTAATATGTTTTATTAGTAGATTTTATCATGCAATTCAAATTTAACAAAACTTCAGATTTGTAAATTGAAAAATTTATGGTTAGTTAAACATTTCAGAGTAATTAAACTATTAATCATCAGAGACTATTTGTGCTTACATATATGTTTATGGTCTTCTTGATGTGGGTTATTATGGGGTCTACGTTGGTTATAGGGGTTCTATGTAGAGGCTTGGGGAGTGTCTATTATATGTGATATTATGTTAAGTACTTCATGTTGATGTTTCAATCATGATTATTTTTTCCCAACCAATGTTATTGTTACCTAAATTTGTGCCCCTGGTTAAATTTAGGAAGAAATATAGTTATGACAATCAAAGGTGCATTTTTGTGTTTTTCCAAGAACAAGAGCTTTGATTTCATGTAAAACAAGAAGCTGAAATATTTACATTTGATGAAGAAAAAGCATCAAATAAAACTAATTCTTACATGCTTTCTAGAAATGTGATTCTTTATTGATCATATATGTTCAAATGTTTCACACAAGCTGTGAAACTAGCTAAAGATCAAATTCAAATTTTCAGTTTGAAAATATGAATACATTCATAAAAAGAAGAACTAAGACATAGAGTCATAGGGGCCAATCATTGCCTAAATGTCTAGCAATCTTGTTGCTCGCTTTGACCATGAACACTCTTGATGCCCCATTGCTCCTATTTTCCCACATTCCAACATCAAGTCCTCCAATCACAAGAAAGAGTGGGGTTATATCCGATGGATCCAAGCAATGAATAGCTTATCTCATCACCATACCCCACACATGCATCCATGTTGCCAAACCCAAACCCTGATCTATTTTCTAACTAGTTGTTTCATGTGCAATAACAAGTGCTTTGATTAGTGAGTGAACATAAATGTGGCTCCCACAAGGGTTTGAGCCTAGCTCACTAATAACAAAAAAAGCAAGACATATACAAAGTGAAATGCATGCAGGTGTCATTGATAATCAATAGATAAAGACTATAAATATGTGAGTAGAAAATAGATATCATGATATCATGACTACTACAAATCACAAAGGTGTGTATCACAGTGATGAGAAAAAGGAATTTCTTGTTGCATTCAAACAGTGGGCAACATTTCAAAGGACATCAAAGTGGAAACCATCAAATCAATATGTCTTATTCAAACAAAAAAAAAGCATTCTTATAGACAAATTGAGGAAAACACCATGTCATCAAATCAATGATTATTTTATGCTCTCACTACTTTCAACATTAAACAAGAGAACAACTATTGGTGTGAAGGAAGTCTTCAAGCAAGAGGTACATACAAAATAGGATGCAACCATCATCATAGCAAAGGATAGTGCCAATAGTATGGAATGACCAATTGAAGTTTTGAAACAACTAAGGATAACAAGCAAAGTTTATTTGTGATTAGTGATAATGTACAGCCATAGCAGTTGGCAACATTTTATATAGGTCATAGAAAAACATCGGTGCAATGCAATCAACCAGATGAATATCTCACATAAATTTCAAGATCTAGCAAAGAAATGAAAGAAAATAGTAATATGATGCTTGAAACGGTGGATAATATTTGATATTTGAACAGTCATAAGCTAGTGCTTTATGGTGAAGAACCAATGTACAACAAATTGAAAGGAGGAACCTGAAAACAAAGTCTACAACAGGAGAGGAAAATAATAACATACGACTGCTACAGAACATGCAAAGCATGTTACAAGCAACATGAAGAAAAAGTTTAAATAATGAATAGCATGCTGCTATAAGGCAACATGCTAAAAAGGTGCCCAGATTTTCAAAGAAGGCAGTATTTTCAATTCATCAACATAGAAAATTGAAAACTGTGTGATTATTCTTGAGCTCATTGAATAAATAGTAGTGTAAGGTCCCTCCTCGCACATACTTATTAAATGTGAATTTCTCTATTAAATATGTTGTAGGAGATTTGAACAGATATGAAGTAATGTTTTATGTTGTGAATGTCCTAATAAAATTAAGAGTAGTCGATACAGCCATGTTTTAATACTCAATGATTCAAGAACTACTACATTATCTCAACTAATTAAACATCAAAATTTCACTAACAATGATACAAGGCCTTTTCACCTGATGATAAGGGTGTTGATTTTGATACCTCGATGATTAAGTTTTATGCTTCAGATAGTTCAGTATTATTTAATTGGTGATGTTATGATGTTTAGGTATATGCATGCCTAACAATGATTATACTAGTACTTAATCTGATTTAATAAATAAGTTATGTTATTTTGATTATGTGATTTCCCTGATAAGGTTAAAAACTTAAAAGCAAAAGCAAGCCCCTAGGAGGTTCACTAGGACCCCACATCATTTTCAACTTCATAAAGAACTGTAGAGAATTTCATTGTTTATCGAAAGTTTTCTACTAATGTGGAAACAACTACTTTTGAATCAATGAACATAGTTTTGACGTAAGCTTTTTCTCAACTCTACCATAGTTCTAGAGGGGATTACCACACTAAATCTAATTATTGTGAGGATATTTTAAGATTTAACATGTTTGATCCAATATATATATATATATATATATATATATATATATATATATATATATATATATATATGCATGAGAATTTCTTGAGCTAATAATGTGCGCAATGAGTGTGTAGGATATTTTAGCCAGAAGACCTAATGGAGAAATGAAACTGAACCTTATGTACTAATTGTGGAAACTAGGGTTGAATCTAACAAAATATGCAAACCCCGTTGTTCATTTTTTTTTGTATTGTGAGATGAATGAATGTATCATTCTATAAGCAGTAATTGTTAATATTTTCTAACAATGATTTTATAGTGTCACTTGACACTCGTGAATTGTATATGCATTCCAGCATGATAGTTAGGATTAATCAAGTACCCTAAAGCTCTAAGTCGGACTAGGTTAGTGACCGTTTTGCTAATCAGTTAGTAATCGAGGTTAATTACCGTAGTCAAGATTAGTGAGTAACCTGCTTTTTGGAGGTTGGTAGTAAGTCCTAAAATTTCCTAGCTTTTACTAGGTCCCTAATTAATCCTAAAGGCCAAAAATCATGAAATCTAAAGGGGTATGGGTATGGGTTGGGGGCATTTTTCACCCGCTTAGCCCCTTTTGTTGACTTTTATGGTCACTCGAAAACCCAATTTTGACTTTATTGCGAAAATTGATTGATTTCATCATGAGTTAGATAACTTTAACTCCACCTTGAGGTTAGCCTTAGGTCTAGTTGAGTTAGAAGCCTCTAGAACTTTAAGCAAGTGGGGGAGTTATTGATTTTTGGAGTGGTTGAGTTTAGGATCTTATTTAGAGGCTTTTTTAAGAGGGTTTGGAGTTGTTCACCCAACCTCTAGTTTTAGAGTGAAAATTAGGATTGAAGGAGAAGAAGAAGGAAGGAAATGCTCATCTCAAACTTGTTCAATTTCCATAACCCCATTTTTAAGGTAGGAATCCCTCATCTCATGTTGTTCATGTTTTTTTTCATGCTTAAGTTATTTTGTTTGCATATGTATGTTCATGTGTGTGTGTTGAGTAAGTTTGGGGAGGGATTGAAATGGGTCTTTCTTGAATGGTTTTCCTTTGTATTGTTTACTTTGATTTTCGAAGGGATTGTGTGGGTGTATTGGCATTACTCACCCTTAGATAGGGCAAAAGTGGCCATGTGTGGAGGAGGTCTTTAGTTAGACTCCAAAAGTGCAGAGTCTCTTCTTAGGACGAGAAGAGGGAAAGCGAGTAGGGTGTTATGGGCCCCTACTCGTCAACACAAACCATGTTTTAAGTTTTGAAATTTGAGAAATGAAAGAATAAAATTCCTTGTGATATCAGCCTCAAAAGGGCATCTGTGGAAGAATGGAAGTTCTTGAGATTTTAACCTCGAAAGGGCTTATGTTATGCTGTTGTGGCTGACATCTCTTGTTGGAAAAATCCACCTTCTCCCTAGTCTAGTTCAATGACGAACCTATCGTGCAAACTGGGATGGGGGTGAATGTTTGATTGTCTTCATGTTATGATTTGGTTGTCTCCCGATCAATTTTCATTCTCTCCATGATCACTATGATGTATTGCAGAATTTTTGATGGATCCCTTGTTAAAGGCCAAGAAGGAAATTCTAATTGTTATTAAAATTCAATTATGCTAGGAGTTTTCTCCTCCAGATACTATTTTCTTGTGTAAAAATGTTATATTTAAAGTTATTGTTGAAATGGCAACGATGTCGGGTTTTCTTCCTAGTTCTTTCCTAGTGGAGCCCTTGAACCAGGTGGTTCAATAAAATGAATGAGAAATGACTAAACCATGTTTGTTGATAAAAATTGTGTAATATTCTTGCTTATTATATTCTGATATTTCAATTATGCATATATTTTCTTGAAATCAGATGTAATGATGTTTCACCTTCCTGTGGCATTCTTATGTTTTTGAAATCCTATTCATTTGATTGAGGTTAATTATATAACATGGTGATTTATATTTATTAAGTTATGCAATTTAAGTTTTAAAATATGTTAAGAAAATTTTCATTTGATTTGTACTTAAATTTCGTAATTATACCTGAGCATGAGATAGTTAAGCAATTTTATTCAAATACTTATGTATTACATTTAATCCTTTTATCACTTTAAAAAAAAATTATTTTAGTGTGTTTTTGCCCTGTATTTTGTGCATGACAAGTAGGATATGTGAATATATATCTACTAAATATTTGATGCTTTCATGAGTTAATTATGTAAGCAAGTAAACCACAATTGCATAATACCAAGTGGAAAATGTATACTTGCAGTTGTAGCCATATCAAATCAATGCCATAATGATAATGGATTTCATATAGACTCTATTTTGAATCAAAATACATAAGGGAAACATTTCAATAAACTTAAAGCCTTAATACTTAAGATGTAATCAACTGGACATTGAGTAATTAGAACATGAAAACAAATGCAAAAAAAATATGTAGTATTCATGATTTTTATGATTTCAAGATTAGTATGCAACTGCAACCATGAGGAAGAAGAAAAAGGTTATATACAGTCTAGGCCAAGGAAAATTCATAGTTGAAGGAATTATTTCTACCATTTCAAAGAATGATAAGATGTCATGAACGAATGTGTGCATTATGGGAAGGATCATATTGTTGTTGTAGTAAATATAAAAATTAATATCAGCAAATTTGTATTGAAGATTGGAGTATATCATTCAGAGATTTGGCTTCCATGGCTTTCAAGAGGACATAATGCAATTCTCTTATGGTGAGAAGGAAAGTATAATTGTTTAGAATGGATGTCTTAGTTAAAAAGAAATACAATAATCTAGTCAAAGTGCATGTCACTATCTATTTCTTCGTGAGTTTTTTCAGATTTTTGTATTAGAGAAAGGACCCAAAAAAAATTATATCATACAACAATAGGTTTGTAGGAGAAATGAACAAAAGAAGGGTGATGTTCGAACTCCAAATCACCACCAAAAATGGCAAAAAATACCCAGAAAAGTTGTTCGAATTTGCATTAAGGCTAGCATCAAACCCTTGTCAAGGCAGTGATAACATAGATCTGAAAAAAAAAAGAGCAATAGATATAAACAAGATATGCTTAACAAATAATGATTTTGCAAGAGGAAAGCACCCAGTAAATATGTTAAAGGAAGCCACTAAATTTCTTGTGAGGCTTCAACATTATACACGCCATGAATCTTTAGTGGAAAATGCCCATGAATGTTCAAGTTCGAGCCCAAAATATTTCCCTCAAAAGCTCCAACAAACCCTCATTCCATTCTATGGTGGCATATCATAAAATGCCCATGATCTACAATAGTAAAATATCTACAAGAAGTCCAAATGATCGAGTATAGAATGGAAACAAAAATGAAGATGTTGTCGTTAGAATTTCATGGCAACCACAAATCTCCAAATTTCTTTAAAAACAAGTAAGGACTCCTCACCTTTCAAGAAAATAAGAGGAATGAGATACAAGATTTTTTCAATTTTGAACGACCCAGAAAATGTGCAAATTTGAACCAGCAAACTGGTCTTTAAAAATACTTCAATAGCCCTCTTTCTTCCATGAGCAGTAGTGTTTGTAGTCTTTCCCAAGTTCGAGCTCACAAAACACAGAGGAAAAGAGCAAAAAAAATACCCAAAAGAACTCAAGTTTTCCTCCCAAACCCTCATTTTCTTCCATGGTAGCGGCCCAACAGGTGAAAATGACAAAGAAATGGGTGATCTAATCACCAATCAATCACAACAATAGATATCAAAATACTTCAACTAAACCTTCATGGCGACCTTTTCTTCCTTATATTTCCTATTTCTTATTTACAAATGTAAGACATATTTATTATTAAATGATATTATAAATCATTTAGTTAAATTAACGTTAAAAAATTAAAATGTGAAATATGTTAAGTGAAATAAAATATTTTCTTTATACTTATTAATAATTATTAAGTGATTTAGAATTGATAGTTATTTTAATAAATTTTATCATGTTAATAATATTATTAAGGTAATTCTAAATTATACTTAATGATATTACTAACATAATTAAGAATTTATTAAAATAAAATAGATTATAAATCATCTAATAAATATATTTAAATAGCAAATAGATATTTTATTTACTTTTAAAGAGGTCAAACTGGGATATTTTTGAGCTAATTGTAGAAGTTCCAAGGTCACGTTGTTTGGATACAAAGTCAAATGAAGAGTTGTTGTATTTCAAAGACTTTTGTGAGTCTTTTTTGAGATATAGTTGCAATTATTATGGGCCTTTATGATGATATTTTGGGGTGATGCCTTTGTCAAAGTTGTAGATTTAGTTAGATAAATTCAATCTAATATACATTGTTGTTATTGGTAAATCTTCATGTTCTATGTATATGCATATTCATGTAATAATTATTATTATATATAATATAATATATATTATATACTATAATACATATGTGTGTGTGTGTGTGTATGCACACACATATATATACACATGCATATAGACATATATATATATATATATATATATATATATAGTACACACACACACACATAATACTAATTTTTATTATGAAATATATGTATTAATTAAATTATTATTTACCAATAACAACAATGTATCTCAGATTGAATTTATCTGACTGAAGCTACAACTTTAACACTCTCTCTTAGCCAGGGAGGATTTGTAGAACACCTTGTGCTCTCAAGTATATGAAGAGATATCATCTCAGTATGATATTCTTGGAATGACATATATAAGGATATCAACATAAATCCCTCAACCAAAATATATATATTAAAATATATTACATATAGAATTTGCTTCAATTCACTATGAGGCTGAATTTCTCAACAACCTTATGAGTTATTTGTACACCTTTTTGAAGTCTTTTTAGGGACTCAAAAAGTGCCTTATTGACTCAACTCGCCCAAGGAATTGGTGTTTGCATTTATGATGTAGTTGGATGTAAAAATACATAAACTTATGAGCTTGAGGCTCATTTATAGGGTTTCCAATCTTTATGCAAAGGCAATTTTGGAGTGATCTCTTTGAGTCCTTCATGATAATTTTGCAAATTACTTTGTAACCAGTTTGATGAATGTTATTGTGCTGCCATTGGAACTTGAATAAAGAATAATTTGAAATCCATTTTGTCTTCATTTTTTCATGTGTAACTGATCTAATGTTATTTTTGTGATTTGTCTTGAATCTTTGAATTAATGTCTCATTTTCAACATCTGTATGTGAGTTTTGGAATACCCATATAGGTTATAAGTCATGAAATTGTGCTTCATTTCAAGTTGTTAACTGTGAATATCATTATTCCTATTAGTGTTTTTTCTGAAGTCTATCCTTCTTATAAAGAAATTATATATGAGTTTTCTGATATTAGTATAGTGCCAATATTGAACTATTTAATAAATTTTTATTGTGTCAAGTCGATAATCTTCTCATTTTAATGTTTTGATGCATCATCTTGAGTTCTAGTTAAGTTTAGCTTTTCAATATCTAAATTTTATGTAAGAAATCCTTCTCACCCTTTCCCAACCAAGTATTATACATTCTCGCATTGATCTTAGGTGAACGAATTTCATAGGAACTGACCTAGAACCTAGAATTTACTCCAACTTTGGGTAACCCACAAACCCAAGACTATTTTCATGTTTCTCAAATTGACTGGGTTTTAGGACTTAGTCAAGGTGCAAATTTTAGAGATAAAAATTTTGGCATGCCCAGTGGGACAGTTCTTTTGATTAAGTTCTTTCATAATTGATCTTTACAATAGTTGTGTTTGATATTTTTATTGATTATGATATGCTGTCAATAAAGAATAGACCTATTTAGAGGTTATTTTGTTGCATATCTAGCAACTCGGACTCATGGTTATGAAGAATAATGCTATATGAGATGAATTAAGACTAAAAGCTCAAATTCTTTTGAGTATTTAGAAAAAATTTCACCAAAAAGAAGAGGAAGAACACTTCAACAAATTCTTTCTTTAGAGACAACTTAGTCTACACCACCTGGCACAAGAGATAGACCCTTTTTGTCTTATGAAAGGAGAAGCAAGTATTCAAATAAAGAGGTTAGAAGGCATTCAACCTTACCATCTTACAAAATAGGTCCCCTATTAAAATTTGTGTCCAATCTTAGCAACATAAAATATTACACATTCAGTAGGTGTTATTACAACATCTTTAAATCAACAATTACTAGTACCACCAATTGTAATGGCAAGGAATTTTTCCTTTGTGCCTTTTAACTAAGGTAGCCGCTTAAATCTTGCTCAACATGATGATATTCCCCTTGCAAAATTAAAAAGCTTACAAAACTATATAGGGGAAGGGAAAACCACAACACTGGAGCATATTAGAGATGTGGCAACCCTGTGTTACACCCATCATATCATGTAAGATAATGTAGTAGTAAGGTTGCTAGCAACATCTTTGAGGGGGAAAGAGATTCAATGGTTTAGAGGAATAAACATAGGTTCTATCACCACGTTGGATGACTTAGAGGATTATTTGAGAAGGTATTTTGGAGATAAGTCAGACTATTTGTCCTTGGTGGAGTAGTTGACTACTATCAAAAGGGTCCCTCAAGAACAAATGACCAATTTCAACACGAGGTTCCAAGGGACTTGGAATAGAATTCCAATTCAAGTCAGGCTTTCAGATGAACATGCCTTTTTGTATTATCTAAAGAGCCTAAACATTTATATATCAGTTTTAATCGAGTCTATGGGAGGAATCTTACTTCCACAATCATATGACTTAGTTGTGAGAGTAGAAAATTGCCTAATTTAGGTCGAGAAGATAGCACCAAGTCCTCCAATGCCTATTTTTCTTAATATTCAGCCAAATATGCCACCGAGCATTCCTCCTTTTGCACCATTACCTATTGTTCCAGCATTACAAGTCGCTATAACAAGTGATTCAACTATTGTAGGGTCATCCCAAGAGCTACAAGAGATTAAAAGTAGTCAAAAAAAGATGGAAAATATATTGTAGAATATAGTGAATAAATTAGTAAGCATCAAGAGGAAAAAAATACCAAGGATGACAACCTTACCAACAACAAAATCAAGGTGGAAATCCATATTATCAACAACAGATAGGAGGAGGACAACAAAAAAATCAAGGTGTTAGGCCACCCTATCAGAATAATTATCAAGGAGATAGGGAAAGTGTAAACCCAAGGTTGTATCAAACATGTGCACCAACGCCTTTGAATGATGTCAAAGACATGATACTAGGTCAAAATAATTTAGTTGTTAAATCTAAACGGTGTTATCCATGTAATCAACAACATAATTAGGTAACATGCTCTAATGGGGTCATCAATCCAGCCTTGATGGTTCAAAATGCTACAAATTTACAACCAGAAGTAGCTGGAGATGTGACTGAACAACAACATGAATCAACTTCAACTGACACTAATTTTGTTAATTAGCAAAGAGAGGAATTTTATGGACTAAATGGTGACACACCAATTGCAACCTATACCTAGACAAAGAAAAGAACTTTGGAAACATATCAAGTCGCAAACAAGGGTAAGGGACTTGCAATCAATGAGACACTATCCACCTCAATACATATGGGACAAAGAAATCCTATCCTCCTAGCTAAGAAAAAGCCACAGTCATAATAAAATCAAGCTAATGTTAAGGCACATCCCAAGGTACTTCCATCTATGTCTTACAACATAGTTGACAATGTGAAGGAAATGAACATCACAATGTCTATGTAGAATTCATTGGTCATTCCAGGGAAAAATAATTTGTTAAAGAAGGCTCTATCTAAAGAGAAGATTCTTATGCAAGTGGCTGATGAGAACCCCATGGTGGTTTTGACAAATGTTGTTTCATAAGGTACCTCTCAAGACAACAGTAAAATTCAAGGTAAGAATGTGAAACCACCTCCTTTTTACGTATCTTTGATCATTGGAGACAATTTAATACATAATCTCATGGTAGATAGAGGAGCTACCAATTTTGTAATGCCAAAGTAGATAGTAGATCAGTTGGTTTATCAACCTTTAGAGAAGGGGGTAGTGTAGTTAGATGGCTCCATTATAAATACTTTGAGAGTTATTAAGGATGCCAATTTTACAGTCCATGCATACCCTAACTTCTCCGTCTCTCAAGATATCTTTGTAATTGATCTTCCTCTATATTTTTCCCTTTGTTTATCTAGAGAATTCATAACAAAAATAAAAGGATATCTTTCCTCATATTGGTCCCATATGTTGTTTAGAACCCGCTATGGAACCAGAGTGAGCATCAAATCTAAGGGGCTTGCCAAATATCACATTGAGTCATATTCACCCAGTGTGATCAATGAAAACTTTGTTGTATTTGATCAAAATGAAAACCCTGTTGTCTCAAAACTAAACACCCAAGTTGAAAACATTCCTGATATCTTGCTTGATGAGTGGGCAATAGAGAATGTATTAAGAGGTCAAAACAACACTATTTTAGATGTTGGTTTAGGAAATTACATATTTCAAGAAGGTGGGTCAGTTATACCAAACCTCATTAAGAGTACAAATGAACTTGATGATAAAAAATGCAAGGTTTGGGAGTTGTACTTTGATAGCTCTAGAAGCAAGAATGGTTCTAGTGGAGGAGTAACATTGGTATCTCCTTTAGGGGATAGGTACTATGTAGCTTTTCAGTTTAGCTTTGCATGTACAAATAATATAGCTGAATATGAGGGTTTAATTCAAGGGCTAGAATGGGCTAGAATGAGAGGTGTTAGTTTCTTGAAAGTCTTTGGAGACAGTGAATTAATCTCAATTAGGTTAAGGGTTGCACGTGACAAAAAATGACACACTGAAGAGATACAAGCACAAAGTTTTGAATGAAATTGAAAATTTTAATATTTTTAACCTTATTACCATCCTTAGAAAATTAAATCAACATGTTGATAGGCTAGCTATTATGGGATCACAATTTGATATAGCTAAAAATATTGATAAAGAAAATGTGCAACAACATATCAAAGTTGTAGTCAAACCTTCTATACCTGATAATGATGTTAATTGACAAGTGTTTGACAATAATGAGCAGATTCTAAATTTTCTGCTTGAAGAGGATATGTTTTCAGCATCTAATCAACATAAACTAAAGCAAAAATATGGTGATTATGATGGAACTTAAATCCAATAAGTTGCCCGAGGGGTTGTTTACTCTTGAATCCATCTTCAATAATGATGATCAAGACAGGAAGAACGAAACCAACTTACTAGTCCAACAAAATCATTTTGAAGATCTTGAAATTACAAAGGGAAAAAACTTAAAGTTTAGAAAGATAATTTCTGCAGAAAAAAAATAGTCTAATGTTCAACTTTTTCAAGAATTCAATGATATTGTTGCTTGGGCATATGCAGATCTTAAGGGCTTTGATCCACATCTTGCCCAACATAGCATTGATTTAGAGTCAAACTCCAAGCCTATAAGGTAGAAGAAAAGACCAGTCAACCCAAAGCTTGAACTTTTAATGCAAAAGGATGTGTTCAAGCTTATTGAGAGTGGTATACTTTTTCCTATCAAACATACCAATTGGGTATCAAATCTTGTTCCCATTAGAAAAAAGAATGGGGAACTAAGGTTATGTGTTGATTTCAAAGACCTCAACAAATCATCATTGAAGAACTATCACCCTTTACCATCCATGGAGAAAATACTATAATGTGTTTTTGGTTATGAGTGTTTTTCACTTCTTGATGGTTATTCAAGATATAACCAGGTTTTGGTTAAAGAGGAAGACTAGTTTAAGACTCTATTTACCAAAAAGTGGGGTATAATGACATACATAAGGATTCCTTTTGGTTTTTCCTATGTAGGAGCAACGTTCCAAAAATCCATGGACATGGCCTTTGATAATCTGATGTATAAATTTGTGCTAGTTTATCTTAATGATATCACAATTTACTCTAAAAATGTTGCAAAGTATATTGGACATCTTACACAAATTTTTTAGAGGTGCAGAGAATTTGGTATATCCCTCAATCCTAGGAAATGTGTATTTATTGTGCATGAAGGTAAGTTACTTGGTTATGTTGTATCTTAAGAAGGTACATCTTGAAAGTGTTGTATCTATCTTGGAGTTGCCCTTACCACATCATAATAAGGGGATGCAAAGTTTCATAGGTAGAATAAAATTTGTTAGACACTTTCTGTCTAATATAACTATTCTTTTGAAGCCATTGACAATAATGTTGGAGAAGAATGCAGTTTTCAATTGGGCTAAGGAAGGAAAGAGCAATTTTTGAGAGATCAAAAATACCTTAGCATCAGCCCCAACTTTGGTAAATCCTAACTTTAAGAAAGATTTCATTTTATATACTTATGGAAGCTATGATGTCATTTCTACAATTTTAGTGCAACATAATGATGAAGGCTTTGACTAACCTATTTCCTTTTTTGGTAAAGGCCTTGAAGATTATGAGAAAAGGTACAAATTTATTAAGAAGCATGTATTAGATGTTGTGAAGAGCTTGAAGAAATTCAGGCATATGTTGTCTCATAGAAAGGCACATATAATGGTGGCCCATCCCAGTGTGAAAGAATTTCTATTAATAAAGAATCTCAATTAAAAAAAAGTTGGTTGGATCACCCAAGTTATGGAGTATGATGTAGACATCCAGGTGACCAAGCTTGTAAGAGGTAAAGGCTTATGTGATTAGCTAGAAAATGAGAAGTTACCAAGTACAAATGGCCCCATAGAAACCATTCTTGCTAACCAAAATATGCCTAAACAAAAGGAATCAATAAGTTGGGTCACAACCATGACACATTTTTTGCAAACTGATGAGTGTCCACCAAGTTTGGATAAGGAAAAAAATAAGGTACTATAGACTACGGTCTATTCCCTTTGTTTTAATCAATGATATCATTTATAAAAAGGACCATAGTGGTTTTCTTCTTAGGTGTGTGGATTCAGATCAGTTTCTAGGAGTCTTGCATGAATTTCATGATGGACATTTCAGAGGTCATTTCTCTCCTTGGACAACAACCTTTAAAATCATGAGAGATGGCTATTTTTGGCCTTGTCTTTTTAAGAATGCACATGCTTACGTTAGAAAATGTGTCAAGTGTATTATGTTTTCAAGAAAAGAGAATTCAGTTGCCTTGCCACTACACCCATACAAGTGGAACAACCCTTCGTCAAATGGGGGATTGATTTTATTGGTGTTATTTATCCACCATCTAGCTTAGGCCATAAGTGGATAATCACTACCACTAATTATTTTACACACTATATAAGGAAACATCTTTGAAATAAGCCAATGAGACTATTGTTTTAAAATTCTATGATGAGTTGGTTTGCAAATTTGGAGTTGTTGATTCCATTGTAGAAAATAATGCATTAGCATTTGTGGGATTAAGTGTTGATGGTCGGGAACTAATAATGGTATTTATTTCAACACAAGTTCAAACTATTATCCCTAAGGAAAAGGATTTGTAGAGTCCATAAATAAAAATTTGATGAAAATCATCAAGAGGACGCTCCAAGACAATTAAGGAGATTGGCATTCCAAGATAAAGAGTGCTCTTTGGATGGATATGATATCACCCAAGAGGTTATTGGTGCATCACCTTATGTATTGGTATATGGAAAAGAAGTGTGGTTGTCAATTTCAACTGAATTACCAGCTTTAGGTCTTATTGTTCACCTGGTTCTATTTGAAGAAGGGGATCCTTTACAAGTAAGACATGCTCAATTGATGGCGTTAGAGGAAAAAAGAGCTAAATCTATGAAGAATATGGAATACCAACAAATGTTGACTAAAAAAACCTTTGACAAGAAGGAAAGGACAAGAAATTTCATAGTAGGTGATCTTGTACTAAAATGGGATGTTCTAAAGAGTAAGCTAGGACATCATAGAAAATTTGATAATATGTGGAGTGGACCATTCCTAATTTCAAAGTGTAAATAACACAATGTCTACCAGCTATCAACTTTGGAAGGAGATGTTAAGTCCATCCTTTTGAATGGGATACACCTCAAGCCTTTCTTTGAGTTATGATCTATCAATCTCACCTTATGTATAGTAGGTTAGGTCTCTTGCTTCCAATAAATATGTTTGCATACTAGTTTAGTTGTTCTGTGTTTCCTAAGTGTTGTTCCATCACAGCTCACTTGAGTTTTCCTAGTGTTTCCTACTTTCAATAAAGGGTTTTCAAGTTTGTTGATGAGATGATATGAACTAAATGATTGTATATGCATCCAAATACCCTACCCAATCAAGCACACTCATACATATGCTCCATGAAGCAACATCTTAGAGAGAGCCTACTATCCAATGAAGCATACATACAAGAATGACTGCCTGATTAGACTATTTGCACACATGCAAGATTTTTATGTTTTACTATTCAAAAAGAAGGTTATCCAAATCTACAACCTAAACATACCTACATGCATACATGACTAATGAAAAAACTATGAAGGACTTGTTGTTATTTCCATCACCCATATACACAAATACCTATGGTTGAGCAATAAATTTGAAGCTCAATTAATCCAAGAGATAAAATGTACTAGGTACTCCCTTCTGTCTAATCAAATATCAAATCTAAGACTCATAATATTGAATGGTCTTTCTTTCACTATTATGAATCCTAAACGTACTCCCTAGATGAAAAAAGGAATGCATATATATTCAGCCCAATGGATATTCAAGGCTCTTGGTCAAGTGTCTAGTAGGAAACCACACATTAGATGTCACTAAAATGCTACCTAGATCTTTTCCCATGGCTAAATTTAGGAAGAACTATAGTTATGAAAATCAAAGGTGCATTTTTTTTTCAAGAACAAGAGCATTGATTTCATGTAAAAAAAGAAGCTAAAACATTTACATTTGATGAAGAAAAAGCATCACATAAAATTAATTCTTACATGCTTTATCAAAATGTGATTCTTTGTTGATCATATATGTTCAAATGTTTCACACAAGCTATGAAACTAGCTAAAGAGAAAATTAAAATTTTGTGTTTGAAAATATGAATACATTTGTAAAAAGAAGAACTCAAGCATAAAGAGTCATAGGGGCTAACCATTGCTTGAATGAATGGAGATGTTATTTTTCGCTTTGACCATGGACACTCTTGATGTCTTATTGATCCTATTTTCCCACATTCCAACACCAAGTCCTACAATTTCAAGAAAGATTGGGGTTAGATCCAATGAATCCAAGCAATGATTAGCTTATCTCATCATCATGCCCCACACATGCATCCATAGACCTGGCATGGCAATGATAACATAGACCTAAAAAAAAGAAATAGATATAGATAAGATATGTTGACCAAATAATGATTTTGCAAGAGGAAAGTACGCAATAAATATGTTAAAGGGAACCATGAAATTTCTTGTGAGGCTTCAATGTTATACACACCATGAATTTTCAGAGGAAAATGTCTAGAAATGTTCAGGTTTGATTCCAAAATATTTCCCTCAAAAGCTCCAACAAAGCCTCATTCCATTCTATAGTGTCATGTCATAAAGGGCCCATGATCTACAATAGTAAAATATCTACAAGGAGTCCAAATGAGAGAGGA
This sequence comes from Cupressus sempervirens, assembly GCA_028749045.1. Lineage (NCBI taxonomy): Eukaryota > Viridiplantae > Streptophyta > Pinopsida > Cupressales > Cupressaceae > Cupressus > Cupressus sempervirens. Next base: position 545,639,983 of record CM053790.1, on the reverse strand, counting down.
GTATAGAAAGGAAATACAAATGAAGATGTTGTTGTTAGAATTTCATGGCAGCCACAAATCTCCAAATTTCTTAAACAACAAGTAGGAACTCCTCACCTTTCAAGCAAATCAAAGGGATGAGATGCAATTTTTTTTTTTCATTTTCTAATGACCTAGAAAATGTGCAAATTTCAACCAGCAAATTGGTCTTTAAAAATGCTTCAATATCTCTCTTTCTTCCATGAGCAATGTATGAAGGTAGTGTTTGTAGTGTTTCTTAAGTTCAAGCTCACAAAGAGTAGAGGAAAAGAGTAGAAAAACACCCAAAAGAGCTTTGGTTTACTTCCCAAACCATCATTTTCTTCCATGACAATGACCCAATAGGTGAAAATGCCAAATAAATGAGTGATCTAATTACCAATCAGCTCCCTTAGTTGCACCATCGAAATTCTCTTTAATCCATCCCATAGGAGGAGCTTTCCATCTAGTATTCATTCTTGGATCTTCTTTCTTCATATTGGAGCCTTTGGAAAACATTGGATTGTCAATTTGAAAGTCTTTATTACACTTTCTCTGGGACTTGAAATTTTCCTTTATTTCCCTAACAATGTTTTGGCCAAGAATCCACTATGGCATTTCTTTATTTCTAAAGATTCTATTATTTCTTTCTTTCCAGATAACCACCAGAGATCGGGAAGAGTAATTTTCCATAGGAAATCAACATCAGTATCCTTAGATGGGTAGATCTAGCTTTTAAAACAATGTTCTATATTATTTTGATGAACCCAAGTAATATTCTAGAATTTGAGAATAGAGCTCCATACTTTTTGACTGTAAGTACAGTTGAAAAACAAGTGATCTTTGTCTTCATAACCTTCTTTACATAGACCGCACCTATTAACCACATTAATGCCTCTTTTTTGCAAATTGTCCTAAGTAAGAATTTAGTCTTAAACAAGATCCAATAAAAGATGTTTATTTTTGGTATAAGACCTTTTATCCAAGATTTTTTCCATAAAGGGCAGTTACCTTTCTCCTTAGATTTGAAAATAGAAGAACCTTTGAAATGGCCACTAGCATTAGCAATACATATCATCTTATCCTCCTCAAGGGGATACAAAGAAAAGGCATTCAACATAATCTGGATATTATGAAAAGCTTGGTTAACATCAACAAGGTTAATCCAATTGTTATTATGCCAGTAATGTCCCACAAGAGTCCCATATAATTGTTTGCATTTATCAATATGGGTCCTATCCTCAAATTCCTTAATCAGGGAATGATCAATTATCCAAATGCCTTCCCAAAATCTAATCTTCTGCCCATTTCCAACTTTCTATGAACATCCTTTACTTAAGGTATTCTTAGATCCTTGTATAACCCCCCCAAATAGAAAAAGGGGAAAGAACATCAGGAGATGATAAAAAATAGATAATGAAGGAGCATTAAAAAGATACTTATGTTTCCATATAGTACTCCATTCCTTATCATCATGATAAACTCTCCATCCCTATTTGTTTAAAAGAGCTCTATTCATACTTCACATTGACCTAATTCCCAATCCACCTTCCCTGATAGGCTTACAAATTTGATCCCAAGATATTAGAGCCATTCTCTTCCTTTCCTCAATTCTAGACCAGAGAAAATTTCTTTGGATTTTATCAATAGTATCTACAAATTTTGTTGGAATTATAAAAAGACTCAAGGCATAAGTGGGGATGCTTTGGAGACAAGCTTTAAGGAGGGTAAATCTTTCTCATAATGTTGACACTAGGCATTAATTAGCTTATGATGCCCGGTACATATTGTATTGCTCTACATCCTCTATAAAATTACTCAACACAAACTAAAGTTTACTAGTGCTCAGCATCAACTAAACTTTACTCGACTCACACTGTATCACTCAACTTAATCTAAAATTGACTTCGCTCAGCTCCAACTGATTTTCTACTCGGCTTGCACTAACTTTTCTCACCACCCACTATGCAAAATGTTAAGCTTGGTAGACAAACTTCATTTAACTTATCCTTCTCAACTTAATTAGTGTAACCAACCTTTACAACCTTAAGTAGATTATCAATGCATTACAATGTCACTATCTTAATTGATTCTTGTACTCCTTTTCATATTGTAACTGAAAATTTCCTCTAGGTGCTATTTTTACCTCATTTGATCAAATCCTCTTCATCAATCAAATAAATGATAGTATTTAAATCATGTAAGAAATTGTCTTGCCAACAACTAGCAGGTTTGACATCAGTGACAAAACAATGATTGACACACATTTATCATACTTGTATCAATATGTTTTCAACATCATTATGGACACAATGTCCATCTTTTGGCCTTCACGTTCTCCAAAGTCTAAGTGGAGGATAAGAAGAAATTAAATTAATTTCTTATAAAGTCATTCAGTTAATAATTAAAGGTGACTTTTTATTTAATTAATTTAATTATTTACAAGAGAGTAGCTTCTAGGGTATGTGTTAATTATTGGAAGGAAGGAAGCCTCTTGTGATTTAATTAATAATTGCCAGGGAGGAATTTCTAGAGAATGCATTAATTATTGGAAGGATGAAGCTTCTAGCTCTTGCAATTAATTAATGTTTTAGTTCCTTCCAAAAGGATGAAGAAAAGGACTTCTATGTCAGTTGAACCATCCAAGGAGGAGTTTGGTAGTATGCATGTGGTTGTAGATGTGTGCTCTGATGATAGTACACTTGTGCTAATGAGGTGAGTAATATAGTGACAAAGTCATATTATACTATTGATCAACAAAGTATTGATGTTCACTTCTGGGATAATACTATGTTCAATATGGATGCAACATTGTCTTATGACAATTTGATGTTTGTGGTTGATATTGATCACTCTCCTGAGTGGAGTTGGGCTTTGTTTTCACCATCTACAAAGATTCAATTTTGTGTTGCAGCAGTTGGGAAGAAGATATTTCATAGATCTTCTATTGAACCGCCTTCTGGTGACATCCAGACTTATACTTCATCAGCACAAGTTATGGGAGCTAACTTGCAGGACATGTGGTTGGTCTTAATGATGTTCATTTGTAGTTTGTTTAATGTCCATATGGATATCACATATTACTTCAATTGGGATCCAGGTGGAGGTTGGAGTTCATTATGTTACTTAATTGCTTGAGGACAAGCAATTTCAAGGAGGGCAAATTTGTAATGATCCCATCTTTTGGCCTTCACGTTCTCCAAAGTCTAAGTGGAGGATAAGAAGAAATTAAATTAATTTCTTATAAATTCATTTAATTAATAATTAAAGGTGACTTTGTATTTAATTAATTTAATTATTTACAAGGGAGTAGTTTCTAGGGTATGTGTTAATTATTGGAAGGACAGAAGCCTCTTATGATTTAATTAATTATTGCTAGGGAGGAATTTCTAGAGAATGCATTAATTATTGGAAGGAGGAAGCTTCTAGCTCTTGCAATTTATTTATTGTTTTAGTTCCTTCCAAAAGGATGAAGAAAAGGATAAATAGGGCTGAAAGTCTCATTGTTGATCATCGAATTATTGTATCATACGATTATGACTTGCATTTGATAAGAGCTTGGATGTGTGAATCACACTCCTTTCTTTTGGAAATAGAGGACGTTCATTCTCTATTGTAACATTCTAGATGTCATTCCCTTAGGGTTTGGCCTTTGGAATACAACTCTTTGTAATTGATTACAGCATTCTCAGCATTAATATAATTTCAGCCTTGGTTCAGCTTTTGGGCATTCCTAGGTGTCCATTACACACTAATTTTTTGTATGCACAAGTAGTAATACCTAGGTTAGCATGGTTGTGACCTATGCCCTATGATGTAAATGTTGGTGATATATCAGCAATAGTCATGACACTATTGGTAGAAGACATAGATTTTAGTGCTAAGAAGTTTGGCACATATGAAACAATTATTGCCAAATTGACTGTTGAAGCTGGCACACCTAAGGTGGGTAAGAAAAGAAAAATAAAAGTTACAAAGGCTAGTCAAACTAAATTGGGAGAAGGGTCTAGACAACCCTCATATGTTGAAGAGGGAAAAGGAAAAGAACTTGCAGTTGTGAAACAAAATTCACCAAAACAAAGAAAGGTTGTGATTATCACACCTAAGGTAAAGGAAGAGGTCCAGAAGAACATGCAAGAAATGGTAACACCATCAAGGCCAAAGGAAAAGGTTTTCATCTCAAGAAGGAAGTCAACACAACCTCCTACCAAAATACTAGGGAGCCCATAAAAGAAGAGAAAGTGTGCAAGTGAAGCCAAAGAAATTGATAGTTGCACAAGAGGAGGAGGAAGATGAAGAAAGGATAGAGTCTAATGAGACTAGCAATCTAAAATTGTAAAGGTACTCCCTCCAAATATTTTAGATAAGGTATGTGAAAAAATGATAGAATCAAAAAATATTATGGCTCTTAAAGACTTACAGTATTATTCTTTGAGCAATGAAGATCAAGATAAACTTGAAGAATCTTTAATTAATATGTTGATCAAGTTTACCTATACACCTATGAAAGTTGAAATTGGAATTCCTATGGGATTTTATAATAGGGTGGATGCAAATGGAAAAGGGCATTGACCACAGAGAAGAAAATAAGAGAAACAATATTGACACATATCATGCCAAATTTGGGAAAGACACATATGTCTATAGCCCTTAAAGATTATGTTAATAAGCTTATGGTGAGGTACAAGGTAAAAAAGTTATTGAAGTAGGAAAAGAAAGTATTGAATTCTAGAAAAAAGTATTTGGAGTAAAAACTCCAAATGTAGAGGTGAGAGAAGGTCACGATAATGAAAAATTTATTAAAGAAGAAAAGCAAGAAGTAGCCAAGATAACAAAAGAAATGGAATAAGTTATTAGAGGAATTAAATTTAAGGATACTATCACAATTGAAGATGATACTAATATCTCTCCACCTAATCCAAATGTACTCACACAAGAAATTTAAGGATTGATGAAGGAATCAAGAAAAGTCTATACAAATCCAATTTTGTTACAGGTAATTGACTATCCAAATCTTGAAGTTAAGAAGACTGGTGATGTGTTAGTTGCGCCAGTCTAGAGGATAAAAATGTTGAGCAACTTGGTAAGCCATTACTTGTATATTAACCACCAATGACTTGTATGCAAACTTTGAAGAAGGAAGAGAATTCTAAGAAATTTTTAAGCACATTGATGGTAGATGAAGAAGTTACACAGAAAGAGAAAGAGGCTACTCAATCTCTCATTCAAATACCAAGGGAAAAGTTTTTAGAACCTACACCAGTGACACCTATACAATAGGTGATATTTACACTAGTATAGCAACCAAAGGAGAGATCAAGTGAGAAAGGGAAGCAAATATAGCTATCACTATCAAGTGATACACCCTCAAGATCTTAGTCTATGACTCATGTAGAAGAGGATGATGATGAGTTGGTAGACCTTAATGAGGTAATTACTTTACCTACATATGATTTGAATAGATTTACATTAGATAAAATGCATGAGCTGGAATTTTTGTTGAGTTGAAAGGCCAAAAAAGAATAGTTGAAGAGAGAACAGAAGAGAGGATAGGTATTGCATACTTTCAGAGATATTTTTATAGATGCTTTTGATATTATAGATGTCAAGCATCAACATACAATTTTGGATCAACTAGTATATGTTGTTTATAAAGTTCAGATAGAGGACATAGAAACAAATGAGAAATTGTTACAACGGTCTGAAAGAAGAATAAGGAATAATTTTTTGCAGAAATTCTTGCATGAACATGTATAGTGACATGTCGAGCTTTCTACAATTGTTATAGAATTGGAAACAATGTTGAAGATGACAAAAAAATTATATTTGAGATTGTGTGATATAGATTTCTTTACAGTAGATACTCAATTATCACTATAGTTATTATATTCAAGTATAAAGACTAATGTTCACTCATTAAGAAAGAACACAAGTTTAAGTTCATATTCATTTGGTGAACTTATATCTAATCAAACAAGATTAGTTGAACTCACAGCTAAAGATGCAAATATACAAACCAAGATGGCATTAATTCAACTTCAAGTATTTCCATACATAGAGTTAATTCAGAAGCTTATTTGTATTGCCAATGAAATTTTGTAGAAAGATACAAATTTTGCACATATTGCAGGATTTATTGACCTAGTTATTGAGTTAGAGATTCAGTTTCAAATTTTGGACAATGTACAAGACAGGTGGAACCAAGGCTATGTTAATATTGTAGCAAGTCATCATTTTTTTTTAGAAGTTCCAACTCGCCCCAACAATCCCAACTGCCATTAGTGAAAAAATAAGGGGGGTGTTATAGTGGTAAGAAGGGAGAAGTAACAAGTAAGGGGGAGCCACAATCAAAGAGTTATAAAGAAGAGGATATCATTTAGCAAATAAAGTTTTGATCTCAACGGAGAATATATTTTTTTAGGGAATGATTTCATGACAAAGTATTTTTTTCCACTAATGTAAAAGGGGGAGATTGTTGAAATCTAAACCTATGTTTTTTATTAGTGACCAACCACTTAGTCATTTGTAAATCATTTACTAGGAAATATTACAAGGTCATTACTATGACCAAGTTATCTAGTAAAGATCGAGAAAGTTACACTTAGACCAAGAAAAACAATGATTTTTGAGCATTCACTAGAGACTGGGTAGAAATGTGAGCTGAGGAATATAGTATGAACCAATTAATTTAATGAAAACCAAGAAAATTGAGAAATTATCAATTTTTGAGCACACAAACTTATAGAAGTCGAGCAATAGCATACATGACTGAGTGTCAAAAGCGCTCAAGTGCTAAGCACTACATTTTTGTTATGTGATTTTGTAATGACACAAACTCATATGTGAATCATTATGGCCAACATTTCTATAAGATTTAATATTTGGAGAGGTAGATAAAATTCTATTTACATGTCATTAGCAAAAGGTGATTATTCCTAGTTAAATAATTCAACCAATCAAAAGGGGGACATAAACAGAAAAAGATGATGAAGTTTAAATCATTGATCAAGATTTGGAAGCTTCACATGAAGTCTATTTAAGGAGGATTATATCCCTAGAATCAACAGAGAGAGAGAGAGGATGAAATGCGAAAGGAAACACACATGTGAAGGATTTGAAGAGTCAAATCTAGTGAAGAGATCAATTTTAGTAGTAAAGGACTAAATAGATTTATCAGATTAGGAGATTTAGGTTAGAGATGAGGGAAAGAGGAGACCCAAGATCAGCTTATAGAGACTGAGGGTTAGGTATTGAATTAGTTATTTCATAATTGAGATAGGGAAAATCTCTTAATAGAGTGGTCCTAACAAGCCTATGTAAATCTCCTAAGAGAGTCCTTACTTTATTGTAAGTGTCAAGCCCTCTAACAAGGAAAGACCTAAAATTCTTTTAGTCTTTAATAGGATAGACCTTTCACTAGGTAGATCATATCTTATGGTCAAAATTGTAACCTTAATAGGTTAACTTTATTGTTGCAACAATGAAGATTTGTGAATTTCATCCCACCCCAGTTTGACTTTCATCTTAAAGAGTTTCTAGGGAACAAATCATTATGTTATGTATTGAATTGCTATGTCTATGATGAACTTATTTTATGTTTCAACATTACAATTTTAATTATGAATTAGGTATGATTTAATGAGATTGATTTTATAGTCAAAAGTTTACGATCCTGATTCACCCCCCTCTCAATATTTTGTTTCCCATATGTATATTTCAATAAATAATCATCATGGACAATGTATATATATACATATATGTATATATATACATATATATACATATATGTAGATATATATACATATATATACATATACATATATGTATATGTATATGTATATATATACATATATATACATATACATATACATATATATGTATATGTATATGTATATATATGTATATATATACATATATGTATATGTATATATATGTATATGTATATATATGTATATGTATATATATGTATATATATACATATATATCTACATATATGTATATATATACATATATATACATATACATATATATACATATACATATATGTATATATATACATATATATGCATATATGTATATGTATATGTATATGTATATATATACATATATATATGTATACATACATATATATGCATATACACATATATGTATATATATGTATGTATACATATATATATATATATATATATACATATACATATATATGTATATGTATATATATGTATATGTATATATATGTATGTATATGTATATATATGTATATATATATGCATATACATATATACATATACATATATATATACATATATATATACATATATTTCCCATATTTTTCTCTAAGTAAAATAGGTTAAGTAATGCAAATGAAAAAAGAATAATAAACTATTAAAACTATGAAAACTATTTAAAAATTATTCTAAATTTTATGTCTACTTGTAGAAGTCATAACTTTCACTACATAGCTCAAAAATGTATGCTGCTAACACATTTGGAAAGGTAATCAAATTGACTATCTCCAAACTTTTGGAGACACAACACTCATAAGCTTTCAAATCCTAGAAATGCTTTGGAGGCCTCCAAAAATGCAAAATACTAAAATATAGAAAATACTAGAAAAATAGATTTTGACATTTTCCCATTTCTACTTTTGTTGACCTCCTCTCAATCATCATGGACCATATTCTCATCAATATTATATATATATAACCTAGATTTTTCTCTAAGTAACGAACATTAGGTAATGCAAATGAAACCTAAATAATAAGATATGGTCAGATTCAAGGTTTCAACAAAGCTATTCAACCAATAAGATGTGGGTATAATCTGAGAAATTTTATTTCTTGTAGAGAGATTTGTAGCCTTACTAGGTGGGATTAAATTTCATAAAGACTCTCCATGATGCTTCTTTGCTTGAACCCCAACTTGATGAAATATGCATAGTAGAGGGGATTTTATATAGAGTGGCATATTTCCACAACATCCTTATATAATATTCCCAGTTGAAGAAAGGGCCATAGTGCAAATCATTTGTCCAAACTCTTCATTGTTAGCATAGAAGAGTCTTCCAAAGGGGTCAAATTTGAAGAAAGATAACGAATTTGGGGTTTCCAAAATATATTTTGGGGGTCAAATTTCAAACTCTATTAAATATGACATATTGGAGATCATGTTATAGGTCTCATATGTGTTATGTTATTTTGAAACTTATATATTAATTAAGTGAACTCACATTTTATTTCAATGCATATATTTTTAATTTATCACATATCATTATTTCAAATAATATATTATATAATCAACTTCGATTCATTCAGTTTATATATGTATAATATTATCATCTAAAATATTAATATGAAGTGAATAAAAATAAATTATTCCTAATTTATTTTTTATTTTTTATATTTTTTAAATTAATAAAATTAAAAATTAATATACTATGTATTAAACTTTAAGTTTAATAAAATAATACAATCATTTTTAAGTTGTTATCTAAATATAATAGATATAAAATTTAATTTAATAATTATTAAATCTTTACATTATTCTAAAAGTAGTGTTAACTAAAATTAAAATAATGTTAATATTATTGTATTGAAACAAAGTATGATTTATTGGTTAAAATATTTGTTTCAGAATGAACTCACACATACAAGAATTCTTCACTGAGTTGTTTTATCAGATATGGATGTAGATGCATTTTTTTCCCACACATGAACAAAGGCCTAGAGGGGTTTTATGTTTTATTTAGATTTAATGGACTGTCAAAAGGGATATTTTTAGTTTTTAGCAGTTTTGGTGCACTTAAAGGCATATTTTTAGTCACATATCAATTAACAGACTTCTTGGCACAATTAGACTTCGATTACTAACAATTGAGTCCCACAGTTGGAGGGGTTTATTTTTGTATCCATATTTTGAGTTTTTTTGCATATTTTTGAGGTCTTAGAGACAATTATGAATAGGTTTGCATGATTTTGAGGTGTTACTTCAGGGTCTAGGAGTGTTTTGAGGCAATCAATTACATGTTTCTAGCAATTTGACCCCTCTTATCTCTTGATATCAAGTTCTATCTTGCTCTATTAAGTTTTGATGCTATTTATTGTATTTTGACCTTATTGTTGAGGGTTCCAACTTTTGGTCACGATTTTGCACATCACAAATCATGCTCGACTATTTGGACATACAGGTTTCCTGGTTATTCATATACAAATAGTGATTGATTATCAATTATTCTTCTATGTTCATCATTTAATTTGTGAAATTTTAATTAAGTAATCTATTTTAAACCTTATTCAACCAATTTCCTTATGAATTTTGCATGCATATTTGATATCCCATAGCACAAATTTGTGATTGTGTTTCACATTTTTATTATGATATGTGAAAATAAAAGTATTTTCCTCTTGAGATATAAATATATTGAATATTTTCGTAGAGTTACTTTTACAAGGTTGTCTGGTTGATTTGTGAATGTGCATTATTCTTTTAGGAATAGTATTGAGAAGTTGTGGTTAGAAGTCTATAAATTTATTGGTGCATCACCATATTACTTTAAATTTTTAGTTTTATAAGAATATTATTTTATCTCATTTCTCATTTTTTTTGGTTTTAGGTGATTCATAAGGGGAAATCGACCCTTAACTTGGAGATTCACTCTCACCCTAGGCTCACCCATAGAAAGAGAATGTTTCCATGTTCCAAATGGATGTCTTGACACTGCATCACACTATAGGTGCAATAATGATTCACAATAATACCTTTTTCATTTCTATCAATGGGGGAGAAGATTAAGAAAGAAAGAGAAGGCTAACAAATGAGTTAACTATTGAGCGAGGTGATGATTAAAAGAAGAACAATAGTAAAAGGGGGAGTATATGTGATGACCAAGAGAATGAAGACAATGAAGACCAAAGAATTGAATATAGTTCATGAAGAATACTAGTATTGGATGGAATATTTCACACGTGTTTCTATTAATTTCAAAGGGGGAGATTGTTACCTTGACTAATATTATTACACCAACTGATGTTAATGATGAAAAAAAATAGATAGAAAAGAAATCAAAGGTATAAAGAAGAATTGGATTGGTCGTTATGGTTGCATTGATGTCAAGCCTATTCACTTACTAATATATGCAAGTTTTCATATCAATTTGAAGTATTTGGTGTTGAATAAAGAATGGTTGTTAAAGAAAGAAGATGAAATGAGAAAGTGATGTCAAGTGTGTGAGCTTAAATGAGAAATTGATGTATCAATCTATGAAAAGGTAATATTGGTTTGTTTTTTTTTTTCCATTATTTAATGAAGTGTCAAAATGATGCACAAATATATTATATTGGTTAGTAATAAAGGAATGAAGTTCTAAAGTGAAAAGATTAGGAATTGGTGTGTGCCACTGAGCTAGAAATGATGGTCAATAAGAAAATATATTTTTGATTTGGAGTAAACCAAAATTCTTTTGGTAAACCTAGAATGTTCTAAAACAAGGGGTTACCAAGAACATATTGTTAACTGAGTAAATAGTCTTAATTGATGAGATGAGGTTGTCTAAATAAAAAAGAACATAATTCAATAATGAAGAATAATTTTGGAAAAATATGATTGAAGGATGACATTGAGTGATGATGTGAAGTGATCTAGAAGATTATAAGGAAGAAACAAAGCCAAATAGTGAAATAAATGAATGAAAAAGGTTTTTTATAGGTAAATGGTGAATATTAAATGACTAGTTCAAAATCCAAGGTAAAAATCCAACTAGCATGATCCATAAAATATTTTTCAAGTGATATTTTCAATGTATGTAAGTTGAGATTTGATCAAATGGATGCGAGGAATTCATGGAAACCATAATTAATGAGATGAAATGGAAAAATATTGTATATGTAAAGGATAATCAAGAAGGTTGATGTTGTTAATAGGAAAGTGGGTGAACAAGAGTCACAAAGAAGAACAGAGTTGAAGGAAAGTAAAAATCAGGAGAAGGAAGTGATGAGATGAAGATTGTGCATTGATCAACCAACAAAGAAAGATTTTCAAGAATAAAAAAGAGTACAAATGAGATCTAAATATGCAGAGGTAGTTTCACATCTTATCATATCATTTCACTATTACTATCTAACTATTATAATAGAAAATATCTTAACTGAGTGGATTTAATAGTCCTATTTTTAAATCCTTTGTAAGGTGGCATTCTAAAAGATTAACTTAGTCCTCTAACTATGCCACTCATTTTAGGGTGAAAGATCTAGTTTGATCTTTGGTGAAAATACCCTAATAGGGTCACATTTAGAAAATGTGTTTGTAACCTTTAACACTTATTTCTTAACTGGACTCACTTTAGAAGAGTGACTCATTTGTGGGTGACAATTTCCATTGTGGTTTTTACCCAAATTGGGTTTCCACATTAAATACTAGTGTCAAATTGTGATTGAATTTTTTGCATTTTATTTTATAATTTGTGTATGCATACTACTATGGTCGGTTGAATTTTTAAGTATAACTAATAAGATTAGTTACTCAAACTATTTAAAGGTTGAAAATTGTTAGGAGTCCTAAAGATAACTTATTTATCCCCCTCTTAGCTATCAAACACAATGGTTTAAAAACCCCATGACCAAAGTATCATGCAACCTATCAAATAAATACCTTGTAAACATACTCATTGATAATGTACACCAAAATCTTGTGTATCACATGTGCATGAATTTTCTACAAGATTAAAGGGGCATTAGAGAAAAGGGTATGGACTTGGAAAATGGAATCATCAAATATGTAGTCTTTAAACTATACAAAGAAAATACCCAAGAGCGGGGTCATTCCATTGAAAAATCAAGGTGCTCAAACAAGAACAAAAATATGGTATTGGATGGTGCTACTTACATAGAGTACATTCATGTGGTAGATGCTACACTGAATCCACTAATGCTATACTATCGAAAAAAAATCTTTAAAACCCACCTTTTCAACAACAAAAAAGATACACTCTTGTGCACTAGTAATTTCACAATTGACACCCATCAACCAAATGAATAAAATATTAGTGACATCTATACATAAATCATGCATCTTGAATAGACAAAATATGATCTTCTCTCCTCTTGTAGATCCATTAGATGAAATCTTTGATAGAATGGTAATAGGAAGTCTCAGGTTTCCTCGTAAACATACCAACTTGATGCAATTAAAGCAAAACTTGCATGGTACAAAGAGAATGAATTTTATGTATATCATAAATTCAAAGTACACGTAATAGCGAAATGAATGAATCTCAAACACATTGTGCAAGAGCTTATTGACCACAAGGATATCATCTTGGAGGCATATGCACAAGCTTCTCTAAATGTATGACTATTGATTTATCAAAATGTATTCCCACCACATAACAATAATAACAACAACAACTTGGGAAAATAACCAACCCAAAATAGAAACAATAATAAATAGAACACAAAAAACATTGGACCAAGAATAATAACAGTGGCAACCACAAATAAGGAAACTATTACAATAGAAAAGATTATACCACGATGCACATTGATTGCAAAATGTTCATTGAATCCATATCCCAAGTTGAGCCTTTAGTCAATGTGATACATGTCAAGGCCATCAAGAGCCAATGTGTTGTTGCAACATGACAAAGATATATACCTACTGCATGACCACCTATAGCTACTCCTGAAGGGGAATAATACAATATCTTGGAATACCTTGGGAACACGCTAACCCAAATCTCCATTCTATATCTCCTCTAGACAAGCCCACTTCTTCAGGACATCCTAAATAATTTCCTCCATGAATCTTATGTCCCCAAAAATATTAATACAACTAAAATCAAAAACTTGGTGCGACACCTCTCTATATCATGAACCTTATCATTTAATCCTTCCAACATCCCTGATATAGAAATAGACCATAAAATTCCACTTTGGGTCACTGCCATGAGTGATAACTTCATCATCAAATAGGTCATGATAAAAAAATTGTTGGCCTTAAATTTATGTACCTTATAATTCATCAAATAATTAAGGTACACTAAGGAAAATATTATGGATGATGTCATAACCCTCAAGGCATAGGACAACCTAGAAAGGATATTAGAAGATACTATCATGCTACTAATCAAAGTGGTCCCAACCACTCAAAACATAGTATGCCACATGGTTGATCTTGAACTCCCTTACAAAAACCTCCTTGACTAACCTTGGGTTAATTTGATGAAGGCCATTCTACCTACATACCATCAGTGCATCAAATTTATGCATTAAGGCATTGAGGTCACCATTTGTGTCGATCCTGAACCCTTTGCATAATGTTGTAGATTAGAAGCATCATATTCTCATAATAATCATTGTCCTAGAATTGATATTAACCCTTTTATCACCATCTCTTTTGGAAAGTACCATGATCCACACACCACATAATCTTAAATGGAAAGAAGATGGCCCCTGATATCAATACTTGGTTGTAAAAGGACCCATCCCCAAGGATGAATGATTTCTTTATTATTTTAAACATAAGTGTCCCAAATCACATTTTCTAACTATTGATAATTAGGATCCAAGGAGGCAATTTAGGCTATAAAGAGTTGGGAATCAAAAATCCTATAGAGATATATGTTTAGACTCATCACAAAGGCCTTGGTTTTGGATTCCTTATAACTAGAGGCACTCATGAGAATGGTTTTATCTTCCTAAATATTAAGGATGAACTCATAGAAGTCAAAGACATCCCATGAGAGGTTGAAAATAGAGCCTATGACCATACCTCAAATGATGAGATCTTCCTAGTAGTCTTTTTTGTCTTTAAATGATCCATTAACTTCATTGACCTTCCACTTGTCCATCCTGAACTCATAGAATGGGTCCAACCAAGTGTATGTGTATTGATAAGTTTCCTAGTGAAGAAACACTCCTAAGATTTATGAGAGTAAAGATATTACATAAACAAGAGAAGCCACCATCTGAATACCTCTACAAAATGGATTTTAAGGGATACTTTGGGGAGAAAGAAATATCTAGGTGTAAAAAAATGAAAAAAAAAGGATCCCCTGGTAAAATTCCTCTAGAGCACAATCAAACTAAAGAAAAAAAGAGAAAATTTAGGATATATTTGAAGGTGAAATGTCTATAAGATGCCTAAGGAAGGAGATTTATTCCTTCTCCAATAGGATTACAATTATAAGTCTCATTCATGCTAGTTGAAGAAATAAAACTTGTTAGTATGGGCACAACTTAAATCCCAAGAATGAAACATCTTTATTTGAGGTAGAGGAGGATTGTCTCATTGAGGTCCAATATGAAAACATCAACAACTTTTCATCGACATATCATGACATGCCAAGGTTGACCAAGAGTTGGTAGTATATAATCTTGCTATGGACCCTAAGATGAATCTAGTCAAACAAAAATTGTGATATCAATGACAAAATTATCAAGCCCATTGACTATTTAATTAGATATCAAACATGGTGCTAGACATGAAACTATTTGATGATGTTAGAATCTACATGCACACCAAAGACCTCAATAATGTTTATCCCAAAGAGTAATTTTTATTGCCTAATAAAGACATGATTATCAATGTCACTATTGGACATGAGATGTTGTCTCTCATGGATGGGTTTTTAGGATACAATCAGATCCACATCACAAAAGAAAATTAGAATATGACAACATTCACAACCCATTGGGGTACCTTCTGCTACAACATGATTCCTTATTATTTAAATAACATAGGGGAAACCTATCATAGATAAATGAAACTCATCTTCTATGACCTGATCCACAATACACTTGAGGATTATGAAGATGACAACTTGGAAATATCAGTTCACACATTGGGTCACCTTCCTAACTTAGAGGAAATTTTGTATCATCTTCTAAAGTACCATATCAAGTTGAACCAAAAAATGTGTATCTTTAGCATCACATAAGACAAACCATTAAGCTTCATAGTTTAAAGCAGAGACATAAAGATCAAGGCTATCATGAATATGCCTTATTCCATGAGGTTGAGACAATTACACAACCTTCATGGTGAATTGTAGTCTATTTGGAGGTTCATCTCACAATTGGAGGTTCATCTCACAACTCACTAACAAGTATCATCCATTCACATTCCTTAAGAAGGGATAGTATTTCAAATGGGATCCCATCTATTAGATAAATTTGGTAAAGATAAAGGAGTACTTGGCTAACCCACCCATCTTAGTTCCACCTGTTAGGAAGGCACTTAATTTTTTACATATTATCTTCTCCAACTCTAATGGGGGAAATTTTGGCTTAACAAGATGATGACAAAATAGAAAGAA
The DNA here is from genome assembly GCA_028749045.1 of Cupressus sempervirens. NCBI lineage: Eukaryota > Viridiplantae > Streptophyta > Pinopsida > Cupressales > Cupressaceae > Cupressus > Cupressus sempervirens. Next base: position 545,623,677 of record CM053790.1, on the reverse strand, counting down.
CCATATAATATATCAATTGTACCCTTGTCATCTACAAGCTTAATTACACCCCAATGGAAAAATCATGCTTAGTAGTAGTCTTTTCCACTCAAAACTTATTCCACTATATACTTAGCCACACCATCAAGCTCATATCAAAGATTGACCCATTGAAATACATTCTTTTATGTACAACTCTCATAGATCACCTGGCTAAATGGGTCACATTGCTTCAAAAAATTATCATCCAATATGTGGAAACAAAAGTAGTCAAGGGACAAGTCATTACAGATCAGCTCGCCAACACACCTATAGTATATTTATATCCATGGGTTATGGAGTTCCTTGATGAACATCCTTGTATGATCAAAGAACAACCTCCATTGAAACTCTACTCTTATGGGTCCTATACCTATTACACACCTAGACTCAAGATACTATGGGTCACACCTCAAGGTGACTACATCCCCAAATCTATCAAGTTATACTTCCATTATACCAAAAATGTATCAAAATACAAGGTCCTCATCATAGGATTAAAGACAACCACTCAATGGAACATCATGTAGTTACATGTTTTTGGTGATTTCTAGATAATCATCAGATAGATTCTTGATTAGTATCAAACAAAGGATGACAAGTAGTTAATATATTAAAAAATGGTGGATAATATGAAATGTCACTTTGAAAAGATCCAATTCACATAATTGTAATAATTAAAAAATAAGGAAGCACCTGTAATGGCCACTATTGGCTCACTAGTGGAAATCCCCTTGGAAAATTCATAGTACAAATTCTTAGTCAAGCAATTACATGCAACCACATATGAGAACAATGAATCAATAATGGTATGCATCTTGGTTGGTCCTCAATCCCCATGGTACCATGATATTCACTGTTAACTTAAAGATGGTATCATATCACCCCACAACACACATAACCAATGCCAAAACCTAATTTATAGTACTTCTTACTACAATATTAAAGCTAACACCCTATATTATCAAGGTTTAAATGATAACCTTTCTAGGATTTTTTACATAATTCAGGCCTCTATGTCCCTATAGGAGGTACATGTCTAACTTCATGGTGCTCATACAAGTGGCATAGTCTTAGCTAGGCAAATCTTGAGAGGTTAGTATAACTAGCCAACATTGGAACATGATGTCTATGACTTTTTGAAATGGTTTCTACCATACTAACAACATAAAAACTTGATACATGGTCTAGCACAAGACTTACACCTATTGCACTAACATGGGATTTTTCATGTTGATTTTTCGACCTCATCAGTGTGATCACAGCCTGTTCTTTAGATGAGCATAAATGGGTCATCACAACAACAAATTATTTCACTAAGTGGGTTGAATCAGTTATTCTCATTAATGTCATTAGAGTTGAAGTAGTTAAATTCATCTTGTATAATATTATTCTCTTCTTTACGATCCCAACCACCATCTTCATAGACCACATAGGAAACTTTAATAATTTGAACTTGGAAGAGTTGTGCTCCTCCCTTGATATACATCCTAACTTTATAGCCCATATTTTCCACAAGGAAATGACCAAGCTGAGGAAACTAACAAAAAACCTTATTTATATCCTTAAGAAGGTTGTCAATTATTCTAGTTGTGATTGTAACTTATAAATTAACCCTTCCCTCTGTGCATATTGAACCTCATACCATACCCCCCATAAGTTCCACCCCATATTCACTAGTCTATCATGCCAAAGAAGAATTAACAATAGAGGTTGAATTCCCCTCCTTGTGCACATCATTGTAGGGTGAAATTTGTGAAGGGTATTATCAATTCTCTTGACCCACTCAACTAGATCTACTTGATAAGAAAAAGTGATAGGCCTATGACCACTTAGTGGTATATTACAATAGACCCAAAAGGAACTTAAATAAAAAAAGTTCATCCTCACCACTTCTAGGTGGGGGAGTTAGTATTAAAATAGAACATGAAGGTCTAATTTGACAAAAGGAATAAGGGAAATTTTGAGACCACACAATTAGGTCCATATATCATCTCAATATTTTTCTATCTTAGAAGCATATCAATTACTAACCCTAGAAGGAAAACCATTAAATGATCACACAAATGCCATTCATCTCAAGAAGTTCTATACCTAAGCCACTTAGTGTATCATTCTCCTTCTTAAAAAAGCACAAAAAAATTTATAAAATATCATGAAAAAATTCATCATCATGGTGAAAATTTAGAAATTCAAGAACTTAATTATAAAAGATAAGAAAAATAGTAAAGAGAAACAAGCATCCAATAGCGAAAAACTTGGCAATTCAAGTGCCTTGGATAAGTACATTGGTGAAAACCTAGCAATATGCACCATGTATACTCAAACCCTCATATTACCTATCAAAATCCCATCCCCAATCTCCATAGCATCCATTCATATATATTCCTATATTTTCCATTATGTTTCAACATCGTAACATTTGATAGAAATGCAATCAATACCATCCCAATTCCTGAGCTTGGAAAAAGATCCAAACACATTGTACTATAATCATGAAAATTTACATGTGTACTATATTAGTTTGTTCAATTATATCCTCATACTAATATTTTGTATATTAATCCATGTAAATACTTTGATCTTTTAGTTATACATACCCTCTTGCAGTTAGTCATTTGTTGGTCCCATTTGTATCCATACCTATTTTTTGTGTCAGCTACTATCTAATCAAAGTCTCCAATTATCTAAGGAATGGACTTAAGAAAGTCCTCATGTAAGATCCTTTGTCATCAAAGTGTTTTCCTAAATGTTTTAGTTGTCTACTCAATTATGGCTCCATATGCTTTAATAGGTCCTTATAAAATACATCCTTCCTTGTGTCTGACCTTGGCCTATCAGTATCAAA